>CM060887.1:39948652-42556152 GCA_030762935.1 Hymenopus coronatus
AGTTTCCCCAGAAGATGGTACCATAGTTTTAAAGGGTGTGATAGTATGCATAATATGCTACTGTGTATTCATATCTGTTGACGTTTTTAATGTTTTTATTACATAACATTGCTTACTTAATCTTTTTAGCAGATCTTCTATGTGCACAGTCCAATCCAAACTTTGATTCATCCATATGTCTTAACTGTTTTGTATCTCTTACATATGAGATTTTTGTATCATCCAAAAGAAAACAGGAAATGTAATATTTTTATTTACTTTATGCCAAAAACTTATTGCTACTCGTTTATCTTTATTTATAATTAGTCTGCTCTGAGCAAACCACGGTATGATATCTCCTTCTGGTGCATTTTAATCATCTTTTCTGGTTTATTTCTATCACTAACTAATTGTTGGCTTCTATCTTGCTGAAGAAAGACATTTTTCTAGTTTACTTGCTAACAAAACAAAAAAAAAAAATGGATTTCCAATATAAAATGCTTTTTATGTTAATCTTTTTAACTAAAGAATTCTTGTACAAAAATCTATCATAATGTTTGGTATGGGTATATAAATATAATATTTATTAAGAAATTTGTAAGTAATTTTGAATATTAATTAAAAAATCTATTAGTGGAATAATGGTAATCACATTCAAGTTAATATTGGTCAAATGTTAAATTATTGATTGAAAGCTTCTGTCATAGGAAAAAAAAAACTGCCTTAAATTTTTCTGTAAAAGCTTATATATTTCACATGATTAGGATATAATCAGTTTCAGTTATCTTGTAAAAACTATCTGTTTAAATTAGCACATATAATATCTTACATTAATGTTATAATGTTATTATGTAATTTATTTATTTATTTATTTTTTTTTGCCTTATTTATATAGCCTCCTTTGACTTTTATGGTCATGCCTAGGGCTTTGACTTGAGAAACAGCTTCCCTGAACTGTAGAGTTTCTTAATGTTGGTTTTAAAGTATTACACTATTATGCACACAAGCACATGGAATTGAACCCAAGATCTCTGGGCTGAGAAATCAGAATGTTAACCACTCAACTATGCAGAGACAATCAATTGAATCTTGTTTTATAATATTAAAACATTTTAATCACATTGCATCTGTTTACATTGTGGTGTTTTCTTGTCACCAGAACATCTTCTGATAGATCTTAAGAATCAGAATTAAAATTTAATATTGTGTGGCCTTTCTGAATATGCCAAACTGTAATGTGAACATTTCTGAAAATGGTACACTACGGAGTTGGCTTTGTGGTTTTTTGTAAGAAGGCATATGGCATTGTGGTAACTTTCTTTAATCATATTATTTGATGTTAGCACCTTAATTTATTCATTTATCTGAAATAGTACCTTTTTTCCCCCCAAGATATCAATTATTTATAACTGCGTTTACATTTCACTTGGTATCACAGTTTGTGCATTATTACATTATATAGTTAAAAACTTGCTTTATATTTTGAGTACTGTATGTCCACTTAACTAAATTTAATTGTCACACTAACCTGTAATTGAAAACTCGATAAATGCAAAAATGTCAAAATTGAGTAACGCAATAGTAATGGTGCTGACCTTTTACATCAATCTCTGAACCAAGTTTTGTGCCTTTGTCTGTTGTCCCCTACCTTGTTCCCTTAAAAACAAATGAAATTCCAAATATGCAAATTTCACTTTCTACTTTGAGATCAGTATGGTTATTGAAATGCAAGAGGAAGAAGAACATATGCACTCCCGTTCTCTGTGCACTGTGCTATTGTGAATCAAAATTTTGTGACCTGTATGGCTTCCTGTTCTTGTTTCCATTTTCTGGAATCATGAACCACCTTTAATGTTATTTTTAGCAGCTTCGGTTAAATTTATAACCTTTAAAAATCTAATTTCTGTCAATAGCTTCATAGCTTTTCTGTATGTCAGAATACTTTTGGGATGCAAACAATTAAAAATATGTATAACTGAGCCTATTTTATTAGTATCAATGTATGAAGAGCTTCAGCTAACAATGTGTTAAATAACAATGTGTTTTTCAGATGCTGGTCGTATAGGCATTGCTTCTCAAGCTCTTGGCATTGCTCAAGCTTCTCTTGACTGTGCAGTGGAATATGCATCCAAACGTAATGCTTTTGGTTCTCCCATCATCAAACTTCAGGCTATACAGGTTTGTTAAATGCCAATTAATATTAAAAAAATATTATGCCAGAGGCTGAGAACCTTTGGTATTGTTATCAAGAAAATGTTATTGAAATATATAAATTGGTTTTCATTGCAGTCTCTAACTTCAGCATGAGAGTTTGTTAGTTTGGAGAGTTTAGTGTGTGCTATTTTATAAGATACTATATTCGTCATAATAAATACACAAGATTTCAAGGTGCATCAAGCTTTTTTAATTTGCATTTACATATATGTAAAGTATGTAGCATAATGCTGTTTCGCAGTTAAATTCTTCTAGAATGTAAAATGAATTTGCTATTAAATGTTCGTTACCCATGAATACCAGTATCTACCTAAAAGTTCTGGAAATGCCTCAATAAATGGAATTACGCCATATCTGCATCTTAGACATCACTATCATTGTCGAAATAGTTCCTTTGTGAGAGTGCATGCATTGGTTCCAGACCTCTCAGGTATAGAATGCTATCTGGAAGTTCTTTTTTGAGAAAATTTGTTCCAATCTCCTGCAATTTTACTTGAATGTCCTTAACTGTCTCAAATTTTTTACTTTTTAACTTATTCTTAATTTGAACAAAAAGTTGTATGGTACTAAATCTCTTGAATATGGGGGATGAGAAACAGCTTTTTGTAATGTTTATGTTGTTATGCAGCTTGATGAAAAAAACAATTGCCCATGTGCCACATTTTTCATATTTTCCATCACTTGTCATGAACAAACTCCATTGGATAATTCTATGGTGGGGAGCCACAAGCCGATATATGTATTTTTGCAATTTTTTAATCTTAAAGATATGTTTTGCTTTAATGGTACTCTTGAATCTGCCAAAAGCTGATAAATGTGTCATTTGAAATAGAGAAATATAGGCCACAAAATAAACCTATATCTGATTTGTAAACAGAATAGCAACAACAAAAAGCTGATATATGACATATTTTTCACATATCAACTTACGAATACCAACCAAGATCTTTCCATGCTGGAAAAACACATGAGCATGGACTTGGCATTGCCCCTCATTTGATGCTTTTTTAAGGGGTGAGGTGAAGTTGAACTATTCTGTTGAGAAGTTGAACTATTCTATTGAGAAGAGTGCTGTTTGTGAAGTTTTATTTTTAACTCAGGAAAAGTGGTAGTTACAGAATGCACTTTGCTGCAGTTTTTTTTATGTTGAGTTCATTGGACAAATAGTAGTCCAATAATGTTGTAGATTGTGGATGATTTGCCTTGTAAGATTACAGCCCGAAGAGCAGTAACATTTTCAGGTGTAATGCCAGTTGATGCCTGTCCAGAATGATGAACAACAACTAATATTCAGCATTTTTAAACCAGTTGAACCATTTGGGTCTAACCTACACCTTTTTTTGTTGTTGATAGTGTTTAATGCCCAATTTTACTACTATAACACTACAAGCAATAACACTGATGATACATTGAACAAAGATGAGCAACAGTGGAATGCAATGGTGGGGAAAACTGGAGAACCTGGAGAAAACCTGTCCCTGAACCGCTTAATCCACCACAAATCCTACTTGTGGTCGCTTGGGATCAAACCCAGGCTGCAGATACAGCTTGCTTTGTATTTCATGATTTTTGCACCAGTCTCCCTGGTTTAGAAATAAAACTACACTACTTCCACATCACTTATAAATTTTATGAACTTTTGGGGAGCGGCATATATTTTTCTTTTCTGGATACATTTCATAGTTTCTGCTCCAAGGACCTTAAAATAAATATAATCCATAGTGCATAGTTTCAGTTGGTTACCAAAAAGTGTTACTTACTGAAGAATTATCTTCAAAAGTGTCATTGCTGATTGGTTATATTGCACTCTTTTGCAAAACTAAGAGTAAAGGTAGAGTCAGAGTGAAAAATATGACTATGAAGTTGAAATTTTCAGTCTGATTCCATCTTTCCAAATCTTGTCCTGCACACGGCTTGTGTGGAAAAAAAAAATTATGTTAAGAGCATGTTAATTATGTTATTGCAGTCCAAAATTGCAGATATGGCTTTGAGGCTAGAAAGTGCTAGACTACTAACATGGAGGGCTGCTGCCCTTAAGGATGCAGGAAAACCATTCACCAAGGTAAGTAATTATGTTGTATAAGATGTTGAGAAGTAAATACTGTTCTTGATAGTAAGAATTTAAAAGACCTAAATTGTTAGAAAATGAAGTATTATTATGTGAGAGAGATTGTATGTGTACGTCTGTCACATGCATGAGAGAGACATTTTCACTATAATCCTCATCCTCCTACTTTTGCTTTTATTGCATTATTGAAATCAAGACTTTTTATTGGAAAGGTGTTTTAGTAGAAGGCATTTTGAGCATTTCTGGAATAGTATAGAAGTAAAATAACAAGGGAATAAAAAAATTATTAACAACATTTTAGAAACTTTAATTTTATTTTTCTTATATTTTCATTTGTGGCTTGTATTATGATCTCCAGTTAAAAACTGAAGTTTGCTAATCTATGATTATTCCTAACTATTGGTTAAACAGAATGCCCTGATTATGAGTGCTAGGTAACTGTAGTTATTTAATTAAAAATGTATGAGTCACTTAATCTTATGCTTCATATAATAAATTTTACCTAAAACATGTTTCCTATGCCCATTATATGTACCTTCAGTTAAACGACTGCACTGTAACTCTTCCTGTTGGACCTCCTGTTGGTGCAGAGTCTGGTGGCTTTTCTCTTGGTGATTTGGGTTTTCGCCCAATGATATATTAAAGTTCATTAAATTTTGCCATGTATGTTTTTTCCCATGCTGTTTTTTTCTGCTGCTTGTTGTACATTCTCTAATCAATATATTATCTGCTTTATTTCTTGTTGCTGTTCCCAAAAATAGTATGCTTCTGCTGATTTATCTGTTTCTCTGTTTTTAATGTGATAAGAATTCTTTAACCCTAGTTATGCTCCTCTTAGTTTTTCCCATGCAGAGTTTTTTGCAATTCTTACATTTGATTTTATAAATACCTTTTTTTTTTTTTTTTTTTTTTTTTTTTTTTTTTTTTTTTTTTTTTTTTTTTTTATCTTGATTGATTTAAGTAGTGTCTCTATGCTGAATTTATTTTTTGGAGCCAAAATGATATGGTAATCTTTAAGTATTTTCTGGAATTAGTCTGTGGCTCTTGGGTGAATTTCTTATATTTTGTTTTATTGTCTATTTTGGAAAGTATAGTTATTTGGTTGCAGGTTATAGTTTTTTGAAATTCTTTATTTTGCTGCAAATTGGCTCTTCAATATATGCATTATATTCTGCTATCTTTATTAAATGATGCAATTCTTTCTGGTATTTAATTTTTTTCAGTGGAATATTGACTAACCTGTGTGCTAAACTATTGATGACTGCATGTTTGTGTTGTCTGGGGTTGAAGCCATTTGCCTTGATGTAGTTTTATGAGTGGGTAAGGAAACTATATATTCCAAATTCCATGCAATTGTTGTATTTCATGATTTTCAAATCCAAGAAAGGCAAGGCATTATAGCTGTAGGTTAGTTAATTCTGAGTTTGTTAACTATTGGTGTGGTTTCCCGCTCAATTTTACACCACCTAAGTGGTAGCTTGTAGCATTATATCTTCAAAATAAACATCTACTGCAGTTTTCTTCAGCCTGTTGTCTGTTTTCATCATAATCTAAATACATAAAAATGAATTGCCAAAATGTATGTACGTGCATCACTTCAGAACGATTGCACCAAATTGAACAATTCTTTTCAAATTGATCAATTCTTTTTTTGTTTTGTTCGTTATTGTTATGAATCTCATAATATGAATCAGCATACAGTGCCAAGGGAACACATTTCGGTTAATAGCCATCAGATGGCAGTTGTACCACGGTTATTTGTTGCTAAATGGCAGTAATACTGCTGTCTTTTTCCTCCCCATTCAATGTTAAGGTAACTCAACAGTTTATCGAGACAATGACACAATGTAGCAGTAAAATTCAAATACATTTTTATGTATTAACTGTCCTTTCCTTACTCCTATCATTTAAGATGAAGAAGCAAAGCAGCTTTCCTGACAACAAACACCTAAAATATGTACTTATGTAAACAAATAGGAGTAAAAACATAGATTACTCTTAAACTTCACTCTTGAAATAAAGTAACTTACTTCAGACATGTTTTGGTGGCTTTTGGCACCATTTTCAATGAAAAGCCACCGAAACATGTCCAAAGTAAGTTACTTTATTTCAAGAGTGAAGTTTGAGTGTAATGTTTTTACTCCTATTTGATTAGTTACTTCACTGTGCATTCCCATTAATGTTTTAAATGTACTTATGTATTTGCCACTAGATGGCCATAGTACTGCTCAATTTTTCTTCCCCATTCAATGCTAAGGGAATGCACCCAGTTATGGAGTCAATGATGCAAGATATCAGTGAAAATTAAATATATTTCTTATGCACTATCGTTCCCTTGGTCACATCGTTTAAATAGAGACAGAAGAAATAAGTATATTTTGTTGTAATTCTTTAAAATGAACAACTCCACACATAACCAATAATTCTTGGAAAATCTGAAAATGGCAGAGAAATGATGGGACCTGGTTAACTACATTTTAGGTTAACTACCTATTGCAGATGTTGGTTATTTGAGGCTATATGGTACTTGAGCTAGCTAAAGGTGATTTCATCAGAACATGAAGATACCCCTATGCTCTTAATACATTTGATCAAGTAATGTTTTCGGTTAAATGGATAAATTTAATACGCAAAGCTATCATCAAATAAAAACTTATCACTTGCCCAATCAGATCTACTTGCTCTTTAGTTATGTCATTGTTAGCCTTAAAAATGGTTGTTTTGACAAAGCAGAAAATAAAGAAAGAGGTGGTCAACATTAGGAGTAAAGGAAAGAAAGCGATTAATGTAATTCATTACCTATTTCAGCGTTTACCTGCCACACTATGGAAGCACTGCCATTATTGTTATTATACCAATGCCATCCTTGTTTTACCCATGCTGTTAACTACATATGTCATCCTTTCCGCACTGCCTTATGGGTGCGCTGACTTTGCCCTTTTTGCAATACCAACTATATATGCTACATCGCACAGATCATTGCGCTTCATTGTGCTTTTCAGATGCAAAGGCATTATTAGACATTGTCAATGGGAAAATGCCTGTTGATACTTCTACTGGCCTCATTTCATTTCCACCAAATTTTTGTCACTTCACAACGTCAAAGGAAGAATTAATATTGAAAATGGTCTCAAATATTGGTGTAAATTACAAAAACTATGCTTGGTTGAGCAAACAAGCCATTTTAGCAGCAACTATTAAGAATTAAGATTTGAATATAAAAATTCAGAGTAAAATTTATGGACAAATACATTCATTTAAGTCAATCGATTCTATTACCAACCCAAATGAAGTGGTCAATTATCTAACTGAATTCCTAAATTCTTTGGATTTGCCAGGATTACTGCCACACAATTTACAGCTCAAGGTTGACTTGGTAATAATTGTGCTACACAATCTCAATCAGCCAAAATTGTGCAACGGAACAATCCTTGCTGTTAAAAACATTATCAAAAATTTGATTTAAACTACTATAATCATAGGAAAGTTCAAAGGCAAGGATGTGCTTATTTCAAGAATATCAGTAATACTAACCGACTTTCCTTTTGAAATTAAGCGTGTTCAGTTTCTGGTGCGCCTTGCATTCACAATGACAAGAGTCCCAAGGTCAGTTGTTAAAAATATGTGAAATATACCTTGAATTGCCATGTTTTTTGCATGGGCAGTTGTACATGCTCAAGAGTCAGCAAACCATCGGCACTATTTGTTTTCCCTCCGGAAGGAAAATTATACATTACAAGACATTACAATAAAGCATTGTCAAATTATTTAATTGTAATTTTATTTCATTGCATGGTCGTAGTGTAAACGGAAAATTTTGTCTCATTTTTTTACTTTCTCTATACTTACTATGTACATGTATGTGTGTGTGTGCGTGCGTGCGTGTGAACTCAAAAACAAAAAGTCGGTAAAATACCAAACTTGGTATTAAGTTTAGTATCTTCTAGGGATGCGACACAAAGATTTTGAGAAAAATCCCCCTACCCCAAACTACCCTTTACATGGAACTTTTTTTGAAAATTTTGATTTTCTAAGAATGGGCTCTAACGATTTTGATTAAAATATCGTATATTAAAGTTATTTACCTGACAAATAAAATGTATATTTTGAATTTTCTGGGAATAGCCTCGGAAGACTACTTTATTCTGGATGAATTTTTCCATAACTACTAAACCGTAAGAGATGGACAAAAACTTAACCCACAAAAAATGTAGAGCACCTTAAAACACACAATTTATGTTATATACATTTTTTTTGTGGATTTGATCGTTTTTGAGATATTCCTTTTTCTTGGTTTCATATTTGAAAAACACACTTTTCTCATACAGGAATTTGTCAACTCCTGTTAATACAACCAAAGGAACATCAGTCACATAGCAACCAGCTTTTGGCTTTCACTTTAACCTATGGTACTCCCTTATTTCGCTTCTACTTACAATAAAGCAAGAAATAACACTATTTCTGCTAATTTTTCTCGATTAGCATGAAATAAATAAAAGATAAGCTTATTAACAGTAATAATTTATAGAGATATAGAGAAAGTCATGTGAATGGAACACATCAGATTTTTTCATTAGTTACACCACCCCTGCGAAGTTGGGGCAGGCAGTTAGTAAAATATAAATCTTTTATTAAACTAACATATGAACTTTCATGTTTAACATAGATTTTTTCAGATACCTAGCTTGATGATGCATTTAGGAATGTGATAAAGCATACATCATATTAATGTTACTATATGTAATGTTTGGTGATCCTACATTTGTAAAAGTTTATGTATGCATAAATGCTATGTTATTTTAGTTCATATTAGAGATTTTTGGAATAGGTTAGTTCAATTTGGTGTATTTAAAACATAATGATTTGTTGTTAATATAGTTTATGCACATAGTGTAAAACAGATTAGCTACATATATGCATGCAACAGTTAAAATACAATGGTAACAGAGAAGGTTGGAGCGAGTTTTTATTCTACATATGTGGTTCCAACATATTTATTGTATTAATGCTTCTGTTAAAACATTCAAAACTGAATAGGGAGGAATGAAATGGTTTGCCTGATTTACAAGTATCATACTTGGTATATTTGTGCCAGGCATTTATTGATGCAGAGGTGCTAGTAGTGAGAGTTACTCTTATACTGTAGTTTGTGCAGATTATATTTAAGAAACAGTATCAGCAAGTGTGTTCAGTTAATAGAAGACAAATCTGGAAGAGGTTGTAATCCTGTTAGAAATGATTTAATAACAAACAGGAATGAAAATAAAGCCATAATATAGTTTTGCTTACCTGACTCATTTTTACAGTTTTCTCATCCCTCTTCTCAATTTTATTCCTAATGTATAAATAATGTCTCAGCACCTTCAATTTTGGAATACCACATAAGAAGTAAGGTAGAGTTTTTGCTAGAATAAAACATTTCAGAATATTAAGTTTAGTAGCTGTTAACACACCTAAATGAAATTAAAAATAAATGTTTACATTTAGAAGAAGCCTATGTATATTAACATAGAATATCCTTTTACCTAATATAGTGATTGTAAATTTTATTAATGGTTTTGTAGTAGTAATTCATATGTAATTTTACCTTTGACTTCCTGTATGTTAGTCAGTAAATAGGACATTTTGGAATAGAAGGTTTCCTTTGCTGCTGATATATTTTATAAAGATTACTTGCAAAATACACCAGACACTTTTATGAATATGGAGTTAATATTGGTTGCATTATACTTAAGCAAATAGTACTGCCATTCACAATAAATAAACAAACAAACAAATAAAAGTAGAATAAAATAAAATGAGCTAGGCCTAAGAATAATGCTGAAAGGTTTTTGCAGTAATGTAATAAAGTAATAAGTGGAATTTACAACATTTTCAAAATTTCTTCTGGTCCCAAAAACAAAAAAATTCTTTCCAAGTGCAATTATGTTAGCTTTTTTCTTGTTATATTTATATGAATATTGATCCAATATTTCATCTTGAAAGCCCTATTTTCTATCAGTGGAGGCTGATGGTATCCATTTTTGTTTGCTTACCACCAGTAAATACCCTAACCAGTATCTGAGTGCAGTTGGTCATTGCTAAGAATAACTTGTGGTTAGTGTTAACTGAAGGTCATAATCAGTGGCGGCTCGTGGATTAAAAATTTAGGTGTTCACAAAATCAGCAATTTACCACCGCCGCAGCCACTGCTGCTACTGCTGTCACTGCAACATCAAATCCAGTAATATTAGAAACAATGATAGTGCCTAATAACAAGAATTATAAATTTGTTACACAAATCCACACGCACCCAGTATTGTACAGATGTTGAATTTCTTAGACTCCAAGAGTTAACAGGTGATGAGGTGATGAAGGGGTGAACTCCTTTGATGCAGTTCATGCAGTTCATGCAGTTACAGTGAATAATATTTACATTGTTTAAATTACGCAATTAACACCAAATTTATTTGTACAGAAATTCCACATGCTGGTTTTTTAAAATGTGCAAACTTTTCTATCACTCGGTGATTAAAGTCTTTCATGCTGTTGACCAGTTTCTTCTCAGTAGCAAGCATTGCCAGTGCTGAAAGTCGGTCTTCGCCCATCGTACTCCTAGTAACGGTTTTAATTCTTTTTATTGTGGGAAAGCATATTTCTGGTTCTGATGTAGTCATGGTCATAATGATAGCAATTTACAGTAGCTACCGAGCTACTAGTTGCAGAAAAGTTCCTTCGTTGAAGTTATTTTCTGTTTTGAACTGCTCTCTCTTAAGCTTAACTCTCGCATAAAATGCGAATTACTAAGAAAAGTAACGCCTCTCACAAAGACTGCAGTTGCATTTCCGGATAGTTTCAACTAAATCTCAAAGATAGCAGCACCTCCCGCTGATAAACAGAACCCCGGAGGTGTTAATGTGCACGGTTGCACTGTGCTCATATCTGGCTGTAAAATTCCAAGCTGTTTTGTTGCCCGCGCAAGTGCAGAACTGCTAAACATTAGTTATACGCTAGCACACGAGGCCTGTGCTACAAGCGTTGTTGTCACATACTCAGGTTCTCAGCTGTGTTCAATCTGAAGAGCAGAGTGCAGTATATTTAAACAAGTGGCACCGGATAGCGCATTTTATTATTTTATTAAATGTTTCCTGAAAGAGATAAAGGAGATCCACTAAGAAATTTTGGAGGTTCACGTGCTCTTGTGCTCCTATTCAGCAGCCGCCGCTGGTCATAATATGTAAATTTGGACCTGATTCCCAGGTAGCAATTAACTATAATTGTAACCAGAGATTGCAATATAGGTCCTTTGTAACCTCTTTCAGACTAATGCTGAATATATTAACCAGCTAGTGGAGAGACATTCAGCATTGTGGTTGATAAATTGACCAGGCTATTCCATATTGTACAAATTAAAAGTGATGTTAAAAATGAATTTAATTTATTAATCATATTCAATGAGTCACTTATTAAAACATTAAAACCTCCACATTACTTGGTGTAAAATCTTGGGAACATTTTCAGAAACATTACATCTCCATCCTTTCGCTTTCCAATTCCACTTTCATTTCACCTTATTTAACCCTTCTTCATGCACAATACCTATTGTTACATGATGAGGCGCAATGTATCTCAGAGATACTGTTTACACTGTCTAGAAACCTTTCTAGATGTGATATTTTGAGTATTTTATTTTTTTATCTATGTTTTAATGTTCCATGTTTTATTTTTCAAAATAAAGTTACTTTGTGGCACATATTTCAAGATTGTGACAGTAAAATATTTTGGCATCAATCAAAACATAAATTTTGATTCCTATTGATTAGGCTTAGATGGAATGTATTTCTTAAAATTACTTCTCCATCTAAAGCATACAAACATTGCATTGATTATGACACTTTTTCCCAATGAGTAGCATTTCTGGCCGGTGTTAACAATTTATGAGAAAATGTTTCACTGCTGCAGGCAATCTAAATGTCTTTCTTCATGAGAAGATCAAATCTAAGGCAGCAAAGAAGAAACTTGAAGTGCTTCAGATTCATTACCAATCTAAATATCTGTACTGCATCCCCATCTCCATCTCTATCTGTATGCCATAGCTCTTCTAAAGATAGTCTGCTACTGTATAACACTTTGCTAAATATAGAAGACTTATGAATACCATCATCTCTTCTTTTGCTGCCAAATTATCATTCCTTTCACGGTTGAATTTGTTTCATATAAACTCAATTGACTGATTGATGTAGATGATGATTATTTATAGCATATTACTTTAATAAACAAGTCCAACTAGTAGATGTGCTAGTATTTCTAGCTGGACCCCTAATTCCTGGCAGATTAGTAACCAAATTATGTGACTAGTTCTTCTTTGCTGCAGAAGTCTCATTTTCTTCCATTTAGTGACCCCATCTTTATCAGTAAACTGAGGAGAAGTATCTATGGTGTCTTATATCTTGACATGTATCATTTTGAGAGGCATGAGAATCCTGTACACAAGTTTCTATCATAGATTCACAATCTGTGTCCTTTTCATCATCAAAATCTTTGTCATTGTGGTCTTTATCAACCAAAAGTATTGTCAGGGCTACCTTTAAGTAGTTTTCAGTTACACAAATTGAACACTTCTTAAATAGGAGTAAAAACATAGATTACACTCAAACTTCACTCTTGAAATAAAGTAACTTACTTTGGACATGTTTCGGTGGCTTTTGCCACCATTTTCAATGGAGATTCACTGATGAACTTGTGGTAGCGACCTGTGGATAGAATGAATTTTGAGTCCATTTGTTTGTGCTATGTCAAAATTTATGACCTTGTTTTTGTTTTTTAAAATTAATAGATTTTCCCAAACTGTTAATCCAGTTAGATTCTGCACTAATTTTAATAACTTGGGCTCACTGTGAAAGTAAATTACTTTATTTCAAGAGTGAAGTTTGAATGTAATCTATGTTTTTACTTCTATTTGATTAGTTACTTCACTGTGCATTCACATTAATGTTTTAATTGAACACTTCTTGTTTCCTTGAAATGATATGCACAAAAACGTGACCGATAGATGGTGAGCAGGCGCGATGAGTCTCAGAGATACCTTTGTTTGATAATGAAACAAAAAGGGCCAATAATGAAGCAGGAAGTACTACAATGTATTTTAGCGAGCTATAATGGGTTACATCTTCGTTTAAACGGTTACATCTGTATGCTAAAAATGTGGGAAAGGTATCTCTCAGATATATTATGCCTGTAGGAGGGTTAAAAACTGACTAATTTGTTACTATTTTTAACAACCCATTTATGGTAATGTTTATTAACAGGAAGCAGCTATGGCTAAATTGGCAGCCTCTGAAGCAGCAACATTTGCTGCTCACCAAAGCATTCAGATCCTTGGAGGAATGGGCTATGTAACAGATATGCCTGCAGAACGACATTACAGGGATGCTCGCATCACTGAGATATATGAAGGAACATCAGAGATACAGCGACTTGTCATAAGTGCCAATATTGTTAAAGAATATGGCTTGAATTAATGTTAATTCTACAGCTGATTGAGCACTTATCATTTGAGAGAATGTGACTTTTAAGATTTTTAAAAATGTTCAGCATTTTGACACCTGTTTTTTAGACCTGTATTAAATGGGGTATTCAGATTACAGATTCCCCATGTCTTGAAGAGGGGACTGAGTAAATAATGCATTGAAAAGGAATGCTTATTAAGAAACATATTGTGTAAATGTAAAGCAGTTCCAAATGAAAAGTTTTAATATCCCATTTGTACTGAATAAGTTCTTGAAAACAGACAAATAGGAATGATAGCCTAATATTTGATACTCATTGTTTGAGTTTATCATAACTGACTATTTAGTAAATATTTGTAGGTTGAATGAATAAATTATGTTGCCTTCATAAGTACCATTTCCTCTGTACATTACACTTGGGATTGAATTCAGATTTTAATTTTGTGAAAGAAAACAATTTGTGTCAAGGTGATTAATTATTGTTGCTCTTCAGCAGAGCTGGGGAATTTAAACTCTTTGGTTGAATAGATGGTACCTTTTGTATGGAAAAGAGATTGGTTTCAAAACATTGTGTACATCTTGAATGTAAAAATGAAGTCTGTCTGCAAGTTTGAAGGATTTGTAGAACTTATTCTGTAGGTTAGAGTTTTTTATGCAAAACTTTTCAGGCACTGTATTAAAAATTCTGGCATATGTCGAGTCTTTGGTATAAAACCTGACTGCTCGAGTTTTGTGTCTGGGTATCTGACATGTTATAGTGGGCCATTCCAGCATTACTATATTCCTATAAATCTGTATTCTTGTAAACCTGCACATAAAATGTAACAAAATTAATTCTCACCTCACAATAATTGCTGCAGCAGCTAAACAAACATTGTACTGTGTAAACAAATATAGATTGACATAATTTAGCTCAGGCACTGCAATGTTTTGCATTTCAGTTGGTATACTTTCCTTAAATTCCTCCATTATGCAAGAAATTTTCTTGGCATACATTAAAGATTTTTGCCAATTTGTCTAATTTTACTTCTGCTTGAAGTATGAAAGGAGGCAATTGTGCAGGAAACTTTAGGATGAATTTTTCACAAATGCAACCAGCCAATTTATGTTTAAAGTACCATTTACATACAAAATACACATTGTTCTAAAGATAGCTGCTTAAATGAAAGTAGATACTGACATTAATGACTGTGGTAATTGAAGGACAGAAAGACTGTTGTTGTTGTAGTTTAGCATCCTTTAACCTGGTTTGGTCATATCGGACGATGAATGTAATTGGTGAAATGATGCTCAAATGATCTCGGGGTCCATGGAGCTTAAAGTTACTTGACATTCGTCTTCTCAGGATAAGGGAAAACCCCCAAAAAAACCTTATCCGGGTAACTCAGCCTAAGCGAGATTCGAACTCACGACCTTTTGAAAGTGAGGCAGACACGTTACCACCACACTACCCTGGCAGGCAGAAAGACTGTTGTGAGTGCGCGATGTGGGTATGAGCAAGCAGGCTGACATTGGCTCTAATGTGCAACACAATGAGCATTCAGGTTTTATACTGAAGACCCTGTGGTGCAGTACTCTTGAAATGAATTAAATCTTTATTTGTTTTTCTTAAAAGCTAAAATGAAGCATTAGAGAGTTTTCGCATCCTGATCAAAAGTCTGCGTGAAACGTTATTCTAACATTATTAGTTTCATATCTAATCAGAAGGCAGTACATTTAAGTATTTGAATAATGGTGTGCATAACCGAACAATCAGCTATGGTTGTATGCACAAGAATAATGTGGGCATTTATGCAAGTGTGTTAATCAACATTTATAATGTTAATGAATGTAGCTAACATCCATAATGCTGGTTACTACCAGACTGCGATTTACAGTTATGATATGTCTTCAGGATGTTTTAACAAGCAAGGGAGTGATGATTGTAGGTAGATCTATATTCTTAATATATTGATATATCAATTTGTGTTATTTCACTGTTTGTTGTAGTTTGTGAGGAAACACAAAAGTTTCTGCTTTTGTACAATAAAGAACTATCTTCAGTATTTGTTGCAATTTTGGAAAAAACAAGACCTAGCAAATATACTATTTTACAGTGATTTAATGAAATAGAAATAAAAGATTTAGCAAATGATTATTCACTCAATTGCTTTTGCAAGCAGCTTTTTCAGGTGAGAAATCACTTATGTTAAAATGTAGAAATTACATTGATCTTGGTCTCAAAACTTCTATCTTAATAATAAGCATAATTTCTTCAAAATCATTAAAAATTACCCTCCTAATTTACATAGATAAGCAATAGTTTAAAATGTACAGAACAGCTGACAGTAGACTGTAACAAAGAAAGCTAAGAAAAACAAATAACTGAACATTTCTGAAAAACATAGCATCGGTTTATGTAAACTGAAGACTGTTTTAGGTGTCAGCATGTTAGCTTCAATTATGTCAGTGCTTTGGGCAAGCTAATGTTTAACATGTGTACAATAACTCTGCAATGTAATCACACTTTGAGGAGGTAATGAATTCTGCTGGCACAGTTTTCCAGTAATTTTTCATACTGTATACATATCCTGAAAAGTGCAAATGTTCTGATAATATGTTTGCATAACATTGAGTTTCAATGCCTGTAAAAATAAAACCAGATGCTATGGCTTGCCCACAATATGTAAGAAACACTAATTACATCTTTTTAATTAAAAATAGCAAGTTTGGTGATATAGTTTTCATTCTATGAGTTTTAACTTCAAAGCTCTGAAAATTTGAGTAATCTATTTATGCTGTGGATAAGCAATATTTGCTCTGCCTGCTTGTTTTAATGTAGTGTTTAGAGCAGGAGAGGGAAATGAAACATGTGACAGTATAGCTATGCTCCGTTTCAACAAAAGATATCAATATATTGTCACATATACTATAATTTCTTTATCTGTTGTGATTGAAATTGACAGTTAATTTGATGAATTCTTATGACTTATTCCACTTTGCTTCTTTTACGTGAATTTCAGTCAAGTTTTGGGCATAAAGGATTTGATATTTACCTTGCAGTTGAATAAATTTCAATAACATGAAGTACAAAACTCAAGAGCATTGGTGCTACCTTCTGTTATAACTACAGTAAAGAAATATGTACAAAGATAAAACATATATATGCTTCCTAATCTATTTCCTGTTGATTCAGCTCATCCTATTGGCAACCCTGGCTATGCTTATTTTATTTAACACACTTATTAGCTTAAACAAATGTGTCTAGACTGCCTTTATACTTTTAGTGTACATAAAGTATAAGTAAATTATTTTACCTCTAGTAGGCACTCATTTTTCATTTATTAACACTGTGAGTTACTCTTTTCTTAAAGCCATTTAAAATGAAGTAATTAGCTTAATCTAAACCTTAAATGTGAGCATTCTTTAGTGTTAATGTTACTGCTGCCAATTTTTATAAATAATCATCTTGTACAAATATTGCTCAAATTGTATATTGCTTTCTTTTCCTTGTAATATTTCAGTATTTTGCTGTATTTCAGTATTCCACATTGTTTCTAATGTTTATTTTTCTTTGTAAATCTTCTTTGATTCAGAAGTGATGATCAATAATTCACACATGAAAAGTACAAACCAAAAGTAGCTAAAAAGCTCCAATAAACATGGGTCCATATATTAACCATTGTCGAGGTGCAGTGCATTTTCTGCTGCGGTTGATCAATATCTAGCAACACATCGCATCTCTAAACGTTAAAGTAGGTGTTAAAAATGTTGTCCATGTGTATGAATACAACATTGAACTTGTCTTTGAAATGAGTTGCGAACCCTCTCAGGCAGACCTGAAGAATTCTGAAACTGCTGGAAGGCTGCTTCAATCCACAAGTGCAATTCCTCAAGAGAGTTGATCTCAGTAGTATAGATTGGCTTTTGACATGACCCCCTCACACAGAAATCCATGGGATATAAATCCAGAGAATTTAGGGGACTCAGGGTACACTGTTGTTGCATCCAGTGGCAGAAATTCTCTTTAGGAGGGAAGCCTGTACTGTTGAGAGCTTGTGCTCGTTGGAGGGAGGGGAAAAACTTCTTCATACAATTGTGCAGCATCGAGGGCACTGCCATTCGCTTTGCTGTACATGAAATGCATGTCAGCGTACTCTTCATTGATGTAACCTCTGTCCATGGTGCCTTCAGCTATGTAACTGATTGTGAGGTAAGGCACAATGCACAGAGAGAGAAAGGGAAGTAGTTGCGCATGTGTGGCTCTCAACTCGAATTAAAGCGATACCTCGACAACTGTTGGTTGTGGACCATGTTTATTGGAGCTTTTTAACTACTTTCCATATGTGAATTATTGACCATCACTTCTGAAACACCTATATAATATTGGCCAAAACTTAAAAAGTGCTTTGGTTAAATTAGTGTACCTTTTCCTTTCTGTTATAATATTTAAAAAACAGTTTTTTATATCATAGTATCCTACAATATATTTTGGGTTTATTTTTTCTTTGTAAATATAACATTATTCAGCAAAGTTTAGAATATTTTAATTTAAGAGGAATATGATGAAGCTCCAATAAGTTGCTCATTATTTAGCATGCTAGCTAAACAAAGATAAAATACATTATAATAGAAAGGAAAGAGTGTGTTTTAATCAGAACAATTTCAAAGCTTGCTGAGTATTATTATATTTACAAAGAAAAAATAACCATAAAAATAAATAATATAGGATACTGTAATGTAGCAAAAATAGATACTTACCCACCTTTTATGAGTGTTTACTCTTTGTATATGATAGCACATTCTAACTTATCAGAGGTCCATGACAATGCTTGAAGATATTTTTAATACCAATTTAATATAAGACTTTTCTAACTTTATAATTTGAATGTTGGTGAACATTTTATAATGTAAGAATCAAATTAAGCCAATGAATATAATAAGTGTTTTTATATAGAGTGTCTGTATGCATGATGTGAAAACAAATAAACAAGATATTTGTAGAGCACTTTCTTGTCATTCCTTATTCATTTTATGGTAATTTTCTATTATTTTTGTTTTAGGTTAATGTCCAAATAAATGCATAAAGATTGGATAAATCAGATATATTTCTTTCAGTGCATAAATTTCTTAAAATGTCTTAATAGGATATTCAAGGAGTATTCATAAAGTAAAATCCATTTACATTTTAAAAATGTGAAAGAAGTTACACAATTTTTTTTTTTAAAAACTTTGAAATTACATACTATAATTTATTTCTCCACATAGCTTCCAGCCACATTGAGACACTTCTCATTGTATTTGATGAGCTTTGAAATTTTGCAAGCATAGAATTTGGCCATCTACAACTGAAGCCAACCTATGATGGTGAACATCAAAGTGCTTTGATCCAAACAATTTTTTATGTATATCAAAAGATAAATAATCGTTAAGTGGCAAATCAGGACCGAGCAAATCCTCCTGGTGATGCAATATTTTCCAGTTTACCCTTGATCACGGTACATTAAGCTGTATGCAGGCAGGTAGACTTGCCAGGTATGCAATATTATACAGTCTTTCCCGTATTCGAGATGAAAGAATCTTCTACGCATACATTTATATTGCATTTTGAAATGTGCCCATGTTCATCCTGTACATTAGTATATGTCACAGGTTCATGTGGTCATATTACAAAAACTTCAAAATGGGAAGACATTGTATTTTTTGCTTTTACTTATTGGAAGAAAATTGATGATTTCCTTCCTCCCCAACCAAAAAAGGTTAGTTTGTGTTTAACAAAATGGAAAATGAAGATTATTCAAGGTGCCCATGTGAATCAAACTTTCAGATGTACCTATGATGGTACATGCCTATACAATCCACACAATTTATCATAAAATGCAGTGTAGTCTTCTTCTAAGAGAAGGTATTCCTTGTTATTAATTTAAATTTTAAAATACTTAAACTTTTCTGAGTGAGAGTCGTCATTTAAAATTTCTTTTGTTTTATACCTGACCATGCAAAGAGAACTGAATTTCAATTGTATCACATAGGGACCAAATTTTAATAAATTTGACTAACTCTTTAGCGTAATGTATTCCCCTATTTCCCTTCTACTTAGAAGTGATAAAATCATTTCTGCTAATGCTACTGTGTTAAGAAAGTTCCGGGAATTGGTCAATAAAACACAAAAAATGAATTATTCATCCAATTTTATTTTACTGCCTTCAAAGTAGGTCCCTTCTGAAATTATACATTTATGTCAACGAAAAATCCAATCATCAAAACATTTTTTGTAGGTACTTTTAGGAATTGATGTCAAATGTCGCCGCGAATTTTCCTTTATGTCTTCCATCGACTGAAAACCGGTGCCTCGAAGTGGTAACTTGAGTTTTGGAAAGCGAAAGGAATCAGCAGGAGCCAGATCAGGTGAATACGGTGGTTGTTCGATGAAATTTGTTGAGTTTTTGGCCAGAAATTCGTTCACAACAATAGCCATGTGAGCTGGTGCGTTATCGTGGTGCAGAATCCATGAGTTGTCGTTCCACAAATCTGGCCTTTTTCGCCGTATTTGTTCTCTCAAACGCCGCATAACGCTCAGATAATAGTCTTTATTTACCAGGCAAGAACTCTTGAGTGCACGACACCGCGATAATCGAAAAAAACTGTCAAAATGACCTTCAGTTTTGATCGAGTTTGATGTGCCCTTTAGGTTTCAGTTCAGTTGGAAGGCGCCATTCGGAAGCTTGTTGACTGGTTTGAGTGTCAAACTCGTGAACCCACGTCTCATCACCAGTTACAATGCGTTTCATGAATGTGGGGTCGGAACTGGTTCGTTCTAACATGTCTTCAGCAATCCTTACGCGATTGCATTTTTGTAGAAAATTCAGGTCTTTCGGAACTAACCGAACTGCAACGCGTGTCATGCCTAAACAATCGTTTAAAATGGTACGAATCGATTCGTGAGACACAGAAAGTTCAGTGGCAATCTCTCAGACCTAAATGACGATTTTCAGACACCATTTTCTTCACTTTAGCAATGTTCAGTTCAGTTGAAACCGTTGATGGCCGACCAGAGCGAGGCAAATCTTCCACCACATCTCGACCACTTTTGAATGCACCCACTGTAGCTGATATGCACGTGTTTTTGATAAAGTCGATTCACCGTAAGCCCTCTGTAACATTTTCAGTGATTCGGCACACGTAATACCATTTGCATTGCAAAATTTGAGACAGATTCTTTGTTCAATATTTGTATCCATCGTAAAATCGCAAATCACCTTTGAGATGAACTAACAAAATGGCGTACTGTAAACAAACTAGATGACAGCTGACGATCAAACTCCGCGTGGGTATAGATGAAAGTTGTACCAACTTAGCGACAACAATAATTTCGAATCCCCTTTTAAAACAGGTTTTTTAAATTATCAATTCCCAGTACTTTCTTGACAATGTAGGAGCCAGAGGGACAATACCCAAAAAATTACACCAATTTTGGATAGATTATGGTCTGGATAAACGCCTACTGCATACAATAGCGAGCATGGCAATCAGAGGATCTATTCTCATCCTCAGAAATCATTTATACTCGTTTTAATGCTGGTGCTATAACGATTCATTAAGTTTTGTTCTGTAATTTTGAACTTACTGTAGTGTTTTTTGAGAAGATTGTATATGCTATTTGTATTATATTTGAAGTCTATCATTTTTAATTTTATATGTTACCTGTACTTAGTTATATGATTTATTTTTGGCATTGTAAATTATTTTTAAAAATGTTTATTGTGTAGTTATACTTTGTCTACATGGCAGCCCTCAATTGAGGAAAGTAATAAAATAAAATAATATGAAGCAGAAGGGAGAATAAGTTTTATTAAGAATACACAGAGAAAGTAATATGAATGTAACACTTTGAAATTTTCTTTGAAAATTAATAGTTTCAATTGTATTAGTTTCCTATTATTTGTCCCCAGTTTACATGCAAGAAAACGAAAATAGAGGTGATAATTATAGCCCCATTTCTAAACAAGAATGTTCAAACTGAGTGTATTACTATAAGCATAAATGTTTCCAACAGGTTATATATCTGAAGTTAGTTCCTGAATATCTATGATTTTTCATTCCAATTTTTGATGTTAAAATCAAAGTTTTAATATTTTGATTATATAAGTGATACAACTTAAACATATTATCAAAGGTAAAGGCTAGGCAATGGTGTGGACATCTCATGCACCGAGACCTATAGAGATCTAAGTGCGCTAATACCCGCCAGGAGGAAAGAATGAAGTGAGTGGACCACAGCAGGCCATAGGTCGCAGGCAGACAGGCTACAAAGACGCGTGAAAGTCCCCAACTTATTGGCTGTAAGTTCTTCATCCCGGCACCAGGATCCGTCGTGTAACCACCAACGCCACAGGTTTCGGGTCACGTCAAACGTCCCCGCCCCTGGGAGGACAACAACCACAACGCCGCTTCGATGCCGAGAACAGCATTTGCAGTGTGCATGCATCCGCGCCCTCTACCAGCAATGTCACACCACGAGCCTAGAAGCATACTTGAAAGATAAGGAAATGGCATAACATTGAATGATGGAAAGGAAATCGTAGAGAATAAGCACCTCAGTATTCGCCTAAGTGACAAGGGGGAACCATGAAGTCAGAGTATGCAGTCGACGGTGATCGAACCTGCGAACTCGCGAATGCAAGTCGCTCATTTTACCCCGGTGCTACAACACTCGGTAATATTATAAAAAAAAAAAACAAAAAAAAAACTTAGAAACTAATAATATCAT
Source organism: Hymenopus coronatus (assembly GCA_030762935.1). Taxonomy (NCBI): domain Eukaryota; kingdom Metazoa; phylum Arthropoda; class Insecta; order Mantodea; family Hymenopodidae; genus Hymenopus; species Hymenopus coronatus. Next base: position 39,971,151 of record CM060887.1, read on the forward strand.
GCTAAAAATGTTTCATATTTATTAAAAATAATTTGCTTAAAAAATAGTAAAATGTCCGTATTTTGGGGTCCAGAATTCTGGTAACCCCGTCCATAATGCATAACTTACGATATTCTTGTGAGAATTATGTGCATAATGCATGAAGTTGCCAACATTTTTAAACAAAATGAAAATGTAAGAACATGAAAATATAGATCGATATTAATTTTATAAAATCTTTTATTTTTATCTATCAGATTAAAAATATTATATGAAGGTTATGCACTGTAATCAGAAAAAGATGCTGTTTAAAACAATGGTGGCTTTTATAACTCCATAATGTAAATCATTTGCCACAGAGCAATAAAATATAGTTTTTAAACTGATAACTTAGAAAGTAAACAATGTGTCGAAATGAAATGTAAAATTGTTCAGTGGTAATTACATTTTCTGCCAATTTTCATGTAAAATCTCAAAATCAAATGTTCAGTCCTGCAATCCCTTTTGTTTTGTTTTTAATATATAGTCTACATCCGTCATTAAACTCTTTGCAAGGGTGATTCAATAAGCATCGTGCTTCCAAATGTGTGGCGTTGTTATGGCAAGTGTTTTCGTTAAAAAGAAAAATCTGATGTGTTACATTCACCTAACCTTCTCTACCATTGTGCAACAAGCTATTCTTACAACACTTATTTTTCCATATACTTCACGTATATCGATATGAGCATTTGCAGAAATACCTTTATCAATACTTCCTTGTAGATACAAGGCAATAAAGAAACACACTAGGCTAAAGTGATAGTCAAATCTTTCAAGAGCTGGTCACTACATAATGCAGCGACATTCCATCCTCTTTGATTCAATAGGAGAAAGAAAAATGAAAAACGGGTTTCTGTTTGTGAAATTTATACACTTCTTTTAAAGTTGAATTGGGAATACCTCGGAAACGGTTAACTCCACAAAAAATTACTTGACATAAGTTCTGTATTTTAAAGAGATGTGCATTTTTTGTGTAGAGATACTGATACATATATAATTTTGCATAAAAATAAGTAACATGTATGATATTTTAATAAAAATCGTTAAAGAGCCTATTTTTATAAAATGAAAATGTTCGAAAAATGTTCCATACAAAGGATGATATGGGGTGGGGGATTTTCTTGAAAAGCTTCATGTCCTTGGAAAATATTGAATTAAATTTCACGTTTTTGAGCTATGATGTTTATGCGCGCGCACACACACACACACACACACACACACAGAGGGACCTTTCTAAAAATGCTTTCTTTGGATTCAGGGAATCTCAAAACACGTATTTCCGATGAAATATCGGTATCTACTCTTACCTTCTAAATACATTGTATGCACATTGCAGAGAAAATAAATGTGCAGTATCGTTCAATGATTCACTTTTTACTTTTGGATGGGAAAACTTACGAGAGAATGAAAACGTAAATGGAATATATTTATGGATCTTTCCTCATCTATGACAAATATTTAAGACATCTTTCAACGATTTTAAGCGTGGTACAAACATCCTTTTTAAAGCAAAGCATCCATAACGTCCGGAAGATAGTTAAATCGTTGAAAAATGTGATTCTCGCTGATCGTCAAATAAAAATTCGCGAAGCGGCAGAGGCCATAGGTGTATCGAAGGAAATGCAATTCACTGTTTATATGATAAGTTTGAGATTAAAAAGTTTCGGCCTGACGATGCTACGATAACTCATATTTGACAGCAAGCGGGTGCGACTTTCAATTCTGAAGGTGCATTTAGAAGTATTTAAGTGAAATCCCAAGGACTTTTGCTCGGGTTGTCAGCGTCGAGGAGACCTGGTTGCCCCATTGTACTCTGTAAACCAACTTACAATCAAAACATTGAGGTTGCTTCCGGTGAACTTGCTCAAAAGAAGGCAAACGCGGTTCCATTGGCCGGGAAAGTGATGGCGACGATTTTTTAGATGTGAGGGCATCTCATACCCATACCCATTAACTTCTTAAATAAAGAAAAAAAAAAACAAGATTACTGGACAATACTCAGTGACTTATTGACCAAATAAGATAGAAGTTGAAGACAGCTCTATGGCGAAGAAGAAAGCGCTGCTTCGCCATGAAATCGCACCTGCTCCTTACGATTTCATCTTGTTTCCCAAACATGAAGAAATAATTCGCGGGAATAAAATTTAGATCAAATAGGGTCTTCTTCGAGATAGAGACGTTTTTGCAGAGCTTGAAAAGTCTATTTTTGGAGGGCTTAAAATGGCAGAAAAATGGCAGGGAGAAATGTGTTTCCCTAAAAGAGGACTATTTGATAAATAAACAACTTGTGTTTAAAATGATCTGAAGGGTTCCATTCACATGAAGTTTTCTGATCGTTCCACAACCAACTTTTTTTTTTTTTTTTTACAAAATATTATTCTTTTACCTATATCACGTTAATCGAGATAAACATTGCCAATTATTGTTCGTATTTCTTGCTTCTTTTTAAGTTGAAGGGAAATAAGAGAATGCACTAGGTTAAAGCGATAGCAAACCTTTTAAAAGCCGGTCACTATGCAAAACAATTGAAATTCCATTCTCTTTGCTTGCTAGGAGTAAACATAAGAGACGAAAATAAACATGTCTTCCCGTTTGAAAAAAAGTTTAAGTATCTTAAAACTGAACTCAATAATTCGGAATATGTCGAAAACAGCTAACTATACCATAAAAAGCATGATACAAGTAATCCAGAATGAAGAAGCCTTCAGAGGCTATTCCCAGAAAATTCAAGATATATATTTTGTCTTTCATGAAAATATCTTAAACAAATGGGGCATTTTAAATCAAAATCGTTAGTTATTTCTGATAAAATAAACATTTTTGAAAAATGTTCCATGTAAAGAGTAGTTGGGGGTGAAGGAATTTTCTTGAAAATATTCGTGTCGCATTCTTAGAAGATACTGAATTAAAATACGAAGTTTGATGTTTAACCGACTGTTCTTTTTTAGCTATGCTGCACACACACACACACACGCACGCACACACACACGTGCACATGTTTCTAAAAATGTTTTTTATTTGGATTCAGGGGGTCCCAAAACATATTTTCGGTGAAATCTCGTTATCAAATTTTTGGATGGAATACAATACCTTCTCTTATGCAGTGTATATATGTACGTGCTAGAGAAATATTTTTGAAATTTAGTTATCTGAAATGGCTCTAACGATTTTAACTTTCATGGCAAATAATCTGAATTTCTTAGGAATAGTCCCCGAGGTCTTCTTCATTCTGAATGGCTTTTTTATAAAAAACAAGAACTTACTATACTTATAGATCAGGTTAAATCACACAGTTTATGACGACATGCTTTATGTAGAGCTACTGTTTCTGGTTATTTTAAATTATCTAAACTTTTCTCAGACGGGAAGCCCTCATCCGTTTCATCTTCCTTGCTTTACTTCTATCCAAGGAAATAGAACCGCATTTCAATCACAATCACATAGCGACAGCTTTTAAGCTAATATATTTCCCTCTTTTATACAGAAAGTCCATTTCTAGTAATGCTTGTCTTATCTTAGCATGAAGTATATAGAAGAATAATGTTCTGTAATGATATTTTGTTTGTAGGGCAGTTAGAGAAAGTCATATAATTGTAATGCATCGGATTTGTTAGATTTCTATTTCATCGCATTTATTTCCCTGTGCGACAATGCTCAGCCAGTAAAAAATTAGGTTTTTTTTTTTTTTTTGTGGTGCTTGATGTTGTTATTACCATTTACTGCCGCAAAAGTGAGTCCCCATTTTAAAGTGTATCACAAATAAGAAGCGGTATTTCTACAAGTACCTATGTCTATCTTTTCCTGTAGGTAGACCGAGAGTAAAGATGTAAGAGGAAATACGCAGCTTGCGAAGGTGTGTCATATCCTGAGTCAGTTAGGAAACCTTGTACGGAAAGCCCCACTTCTTATGCGGGTATATTACTCAACTCGCTAACCTTCCTCAGTTTTACTCTGACATTCAACCGATCTACCTCTGTGTTCGCAGCGTTACGCATTGTCTGTGCACATTTTTTGTAAAATTTAACGCGTAAATTAATCGCCAGAGATGCTACTTTCCCCGTTGAGGTAAGTATAGCGAAAACATTAATTTACAAGCACTTACTTGCTTTTATCCATTCACTTGTTTTATTGTGGGTACTATCGATTCCGAACACCTGATTCCGCTGGCTCTTGTTTAGATTATGTCCCGCAAATTTTTCCCCGTATAAAATCTATTGTTCAAATGTACATACTACGCATGCGTTGAAGTGAGTTAGGTAGCTTTAATTGTTGTCAACATTGCTGCTGCAGCCACATTAGTTTTTGTTGCAACCAGCGCACTAAATACCAATGCAATGTGACTATGGTTTGGTCTTCTTTTATCATGCTCGCGCTCGTGTTTATATGCGTCTGCGTGTGTGTGCGTGTGTGAACTGCATAACTAATAAACTCGGGTAAACACACGAGTAAGGCGGCTATCATAACTCAAAAGTAATCTGACAGGAGGTTGGAGCGACTGCAAGTCGCGAGTGATTTTGTCTAAGGAATAACACAACCTCCCGTTAGATTTAGCTTCAATATATTAGGGAATAAACAAGAGCACAAGCTAAAAAAATCTGATGTGTCCATTCACATGACTTTCTCCATATCCCTGCAACAAATAATTCTTAAAAAGCTTATACTTCTATTTACTTTATGCAAATCTTAAAAAATTAGCAGAAATAGTCTTATTACTCGCATCCTTGTAAGTAGAAGCGAAATAAGGGACAACCGTAGGTTAAAGTGACAGTCAAAAGCTAGTTGCTATGTCAATGAAGTTCCTTTGTTTATATGGATAGGAGCTGACATGTTCCAGTATGAGAAAAGTATACGTTTTTCATAGCAGAAACCAAAAAAAAGGAATATCACAAAAACGACGAACTCCACGAAAAAATGTATATAACATAAATTGTGTGTTTTAATGTGCTCTGCATTTTTTGTGTAGTAAGTTTTTGTCCATCTCTTACAGTTTAGCAGTTATTCAAAATTTAGTAAAATTCATCCAGATTAAACTACTCTTCAGAGGCTATTCCCAGAAAATTCAAGATATACATTTCATTTGTCAGATAAATATGTTTAATATCCGAAATTTTAATAAAAATCGTTAGAGCCATTTTTGAGTAAATCAAAATTTTCGAAAAAAGTTCCATGTAAAGGGTAGTTGGGGGTGGGGGGATTTTTCTCAAAATCTTCGTGTCGCATCCCTGGAAGATACTAAACTTAAATACCAAGTTTGGTATTTTACCGACTTTTCGTTTTTGAGTTATCGTGTTCACAGACACACGGACACGGACACACACACACACACACACACACACACACACACACACACACACACACACACACACACACACACACACACACGGACCTTTTTGTGAAAATGCTTTTTTTTTGGTTATTGGGGACCCTAAAACATATTTCCGGTGAAATCTCGGTATCGAATTTTTGGTGGAGTGCAATACTTTCTCTATACACTATGTACATAGTGCGTATGGAGAAAGTAATAAATCTGAAAGCTATTTATGAAATATATTAACAACCTTTGTTGCATTTTTGTCATGCAAGACCATGTGAAGTTTACTAATTTATTATAAATAGAATATTTTTACTGTTAAGTGAGTCAACAGTGAACATTAGTCAAATCTGTTAGTTTTTCCTATAACATAATTCATACCTTTTACTTCAATAATACGAACTTTATTTTGGTATAGTTCCGCTATATAAGGGTCATGTGGCGAATATGTTGATCTTAGTCGTCAAATTAAAACCCTAATGATTATAATAGGGACATAACCCCACCCGCATCTTTTGAAGCATTATTGTATTCCTACGCAGTGTATATAATATGCTCTTCCACAATGAGTCAATTTTTAGTTAGGTAGCACGCCAAAACAGAGATACTGTTTGATAAATCTTTAAACACAATTTTCTTGGTTTCAATATATTTGATATTTCCTAACTTCAAAATGTTCACCACGATACAATAGACAGTGGTGTCTAAAAGCTCAGCAACGGTTTTGAGAGTAACCGTTGAGTAGCTATAAGTACCTATTTACATTTCTTTAATATTGCTTCATTGTTATGAAATAAATACTATTATCAAAACAGGCTTTCATAAAGATTATAATTTCCACTCTTCCTTAATAGGGAAGGAATTAAATGTGAAATATATGTAAAAATTATTTGCTAGCTTTAAAACTGGATCGTGTGGAACACCTTCAAAATCACTTAACTGTGAGGTATAAAAAATAATGTTAAGACAAGTATTAAAGGGAAAAATAACTGAAACTTATCATTTTGCCGTTTATTTTTATACCAAAGTATTGGTAAAATTAGAAGAAAATACAATGCCTGCCCTTAATTGTCTTTTGATCGATAAAAATAAAACTGCTGTAAATTGTAATTGTTATAACCATTAACTGCCTGTCTTAATATTTTATAGCTTCGATTTTGTTATTATTTTGTTATTTAATATCTTTTTGAGGATTCACCAAATCGAGTCACAGTTGCGGACATTCTTACTAGTGAACACTAACCGTACCATATCGATACATTTCGATATGTATCGATAGTTTGATCAGAGAAATTATATGCGGAAATGTTTCATTGCTGATTTTAACACTGAGACTAGCAACTGAATTTGTATTGCCATACTCACCGAATTATTAATAGAAAACCAAAAATTAACAAGAATTATCTGGATAATGAGCTATTTAGTGAAGAAACTCGCCCACCTGCTCTTTAAGTGAAGAAAGAAAAACAAAATCTGTTTTTACTTTATAAAATAGTGAAAAATATTTTTCTAAAATATTAAATATATGACATATTGACATCTCAAATGAGATTTATTATTGAGTTTGTTTGCGAACAATTAGTTAAATCTTCTTGATTGTTCTTGAATTTTGATATCCTACTTCTATACAACTGGCAAACTGCAAGAGGTAGACAAAAATTGATTTGAAGAAAACATATAAGGCTGGATAAACTGAGGCTTTTCGAAATAACCGCTGTTGTTTGTTTGCATTTTCCGGCATTTTGAACAACACACTTTCCGACGCTGTTCTTTTGTTCCTCTTCAGTTCAAGAAATATCAGGGCTGGCATATAACAGTCTGTTACCGTGTATTTATAACAAAAGTGCTTCGAAATAGCACATTTCCACCAATATTTATCCTTATTAATATGAAATAGAAAAAATATCACTGTATTAATAATTTGTAAAAATATTTGGAAATAAATAATAGAGGATAGCGAAAGCCATGCGAATGAAACACAGATTTTTGGCTTTTTTTTACCACTTTATGACTACAATGTACTATTGATGTTTATTTCAAAACAGTAAAACAGCAGAGAAAAAATTGGTTACAGTCACGAATTTCTCTATCACTTATTAATAAGTATGTAAAACCATTCATACAAACAGCTTAGTTTTCTATCTACTACATTTTACAAAAGATACTCTTTGCAAAAGAAGCTGCATTACATGTTCCGTTAAAAATACAAAGAAAATGTATTCACTAACATGTGTTTCTCTACCTATTTTGCAACAAACTATTCCTAAGAGTGCATTCATCGAACTATTTCACATTAATCCAGATAAAATTTGTATATATGTGTTTGTTAAATATGTCCTTGTAAATACAATGGAATAAGAGTAACTTTTTTAAAGCTAGTCACTGTGTGGTGGATTTTTGTCTTTGCTTGACCAGGAGTAAGAAAAAGGAATAAAAATATCTCATTTGAGGAAAGTATAGGCATTTTAAAACTGAAACCAATAATATGAAGTATCTCGTGTAAAATGTATGATATAATTTGTCTCTTTTAACGAGATCTACATTTTTTATGTATTTTTTGTCTGTCTGTCTGTCTTTGTTTTCCGCTTACGCAAAAGTAATCCAGAATGAAGAGAATTTCAGAGGCTATTCCGAGAAAATTCAAGATATACATTTTATTTGTCATCTAAATATCTTTAGTGTGCAGCGTTTTAATCCTGATCGTTAGTCATTTTTGAAAAACTCGAAAATATCGAAAAATATTCCGTACAAGGGGTAGATTGGGGTGAGGGAATTTCCTGAAAATAAAATCTTGGTGCTTAAATACTGAGCTTAAATACAAGTTTGGTAGGACAGGTTTATTCGTTTTTGAATTATGCTGCTCTCTCTCTCTCTCTCTCTCTCTCTCTCTCACACACACACACACACACACACACACACACACACGCGCACACATACACACACACTCACGGAACTTTTCCTAAAAATGTGTTTTTTGGGGGATTCAGGGTTCCTCAAAACACGTAAATCATAGAAAAGAATTTTTGACTGACAATAGGCAATATGCTCCAAAGGGAAATGTTGCCGAAAGAACCATGCAGTTAAGTGGCATCATAAAAATTATAGCATCTTTGACCACATCTAGCTGTGACAAACGTCTGTGATAACAGTTACGCTCATTACATCAAAGTGTTTTGATCACATCTGTGATTAAAATGGCAGACAGGTACACGTGCTCAGTGGCCATAACCAAACTGCTCATTTCCTATTGTGAATCACATGAAATGTTATACAACTCAAAGCATAATGGTTATGAAAACAGAACAAAATACTGGAAATAAATTAGAGCATAGCAGAAGCCATTAGTAAAATACCTACATGAAGTGCTACATACTGCGAATATGTAAGAAGAAAATTAAATAGATTGAGAAACCAACATTTAAAAGGAAAAATGAAACTTATCATTACACTAAATACAATTTTTACTGCTGTGTTTGTTATTGTTACTCATAAATGTGCTATTAACATTCTTTATGGAATTATTTTTTGAGGTTAAGTTTTAGATTATATTTTACGAAAATGACTACATGAATGTAATACAAAATTGGAAGTAAATTTATTTATAAATATCCAATATGTCACAACATACATCTAAAAAGAACAGGATAAGAACAATTATTTCATGTTAACTGCTGATTATCCTTTTTACTTTCTCTACACGTACTATGTACATAAAGTATAGGGGAAGTATTGTATTCCACTCAAAAATTCACCGAAAATAATGTTTTGAGCTCCCCTGAGTACAAAAAGCATTTTTAGAAAAAGGTAGTGTGTGTATGTGTGCGGTGTCTATGAATAGCATAGCTCAAACATTAAAAGACCGTTAAATACCAAACTCAGTATTTAGGTTTTGTGTCCTCCAAGAATACGACACGAAGATTTTCAAGAAAATCCCCCAACCCAAACTACCCTTTACATAAAACCATTTTTGAAAATTTGGCTGTCTCAAAAGTGGCTCAAACGCTTTTGATTAAAATACCGTATATTAAAGCGATTTACATCACAAATAAAATGTATATATTGAATTTTCTGGGATTAGCTTCTGTAAACTTGTTCTTTCTGGATGCATTTTCTTGAATTTTGCATAACTGCTACGCCGTAAATGAATACACAAAAGTTTACTGTACAAAAATGTAGCCATCCTTAAAACACACACTTTATGACATACATTTTTGTTGCAGAATTGACCGTTCCGAGATATTTCTTGTTATTGCTTTCAATTTTATACCTTGCATCTTCTCAAACGGGGTCCGTTTTGCTTCATCTCCCTTTTGTTTTTCTGGAAATGCAAAGCATACCGAACTTCAATTATTCGCATATTGATCGGCTTTTTAAAAAAAATGACTATTGGCTTTTAAAAGATTTGAGTACCGCTTTAGAGTGGTATATTCCCTTATTTCCCTTCTGCTTATAAAAAATTAAGTAGTAAGATCAATTGTATTAATATTTATCTTATATAGTATGATGTAGATAGAAGAATAGTCTTTTGTAAGATTTTGTTTGCAGAATAGATAGAGAAAGTCATGTGAATGCAATACAACCAATTTTTAAAACTGTGATAAAGGGTTCCACATAGTGTATTATAGTCGACAGCTTTAAATGTGATCACAATATGCGATCAAAGGTTTCATCACATTATGTGACATAGAAATGTGAGTGTAATATAGGCCTTAGCAAAAGTCGTTATTCACTTTGGCAGTCACTTGTTTTACATCATGTGCAGGAAGGTCTAGAATCTGTGCTTGCTCTCTATACCGCTAGGCTGCCAAGGACGATATTTTCTCGCTGGGCGGATATTCAAGGCCTGTGCACTTCGGAGAAAGGCACACCTATTGCAGTAAATTCCTAACTGCGTCACATTCTGGCTTGTAAAACGGAACTTTGACTAACCCGCGAGGTCAAAGCGCAATATTTTTTAGTCTCATGTACAGAATGAAGTATGAGGCTAATATTTCTCCGGAAGCAATCCGTTTGAAGGGCGAAGTAATATACGAGCCAAACTAAACTTTAAAAATACAGCTTTGAGCCTGCTTGCTGCACATAATCGAATTAGTGGTCTTTACTTGTTACAGTTACATTTTCTCCTCCATCTACACTAAGCCATCTTTTTCGATGGTGTTTAACGCCCGCTTTTACTACTATGGCATCGCAGGCGTTGACACTGATGATGCATGGAATGAAGGTGGAGCACTGGTGGAATGTGATGGGGGGACCGGAGAACCCCAGAAAACCCACCCACCCCTGTATAGCTTTTTCCACCACTGAGAGGCAGAGGAAGTATTGGAATCAATATTTAATTGGAAATACACGTTTTGAAATCTACTGATCTACGTTTATAGAAAATTACACTCTGCGTGTTTGTGTTTTTGCATGTCTGTTTATCTGTACGAGTCTCTTTCTCTGTTCCCCCCCCCCTCTCTCTCACATACACATACATATATTGTCAGTGTGTTCCCTTTATTATGTAGTATTGAATTCCACTTCAAAAATTCGAAATTTCACCGGAAATTTAGTATGTTTTTAGGCTCCCTGAATCAGAAAAAAATAATTTGTAGAAAAAGTACGTAGATGAGAGGGTGTGATGTCCGTGTGTCTGTGAACAGATAGCTCAAAAATAAAAAGTCGATTAAATACCAAATTTAATATTTAAGTTCAGCATCTTCCAAGGATACGACACGAATATTTTTTAATAACATCCCTTACCCAGCTCTCCATTCTATGCTCTTGAATTTTGTGGCAAAAACCTTTGAAATTCTCTTCATTCTGAATGACTTTCCATAACTGAAAAACCGTAAGAGGTAGACAAAATTTGTATAATCAAGTAAGATATAGTGAACATTTAGTGGACTATATATAGGTGTATATAGTATAATACTTTTTTTCGAATGGGAAGTTAATATAGTTATTTACTTATTTTATTTTTGTTTACTTCTCCGGTCATATAAAGATAACGGAATGTCAAATGTTCTTTATACATTTCGATCAACTCTTAAAAGTTATTCCCCTATTTCCATTATACTTACAAGGACATATGCAATGAAAAATCTTCCAAATATGTAACTCGATTAACATGAGGTAGATAGACGGATAAACTTTTGTAGCTTTTTTGATAACTGTTTAGAGAAAGTAATGTGAATGTAACATATCAGATAATTTTTAATTTTACTATGACTCTACCTAATTTTTAAAAATACGAGGGTTGAATGAAAAGTAATGCCTCCACCTTCGTAACTCTTCAACAGATGACAGCGGCTTATTCCGTAGCCTCTTCTCTACAGCTCCAGTTGGCGGGAAGCCTTAGCATTGAATGGTTGTGTTGTTACAGTGTAAAGTAAGGAACCCTGTACAGACGGTCGGTCAATGCGATTTAAGCAACGTGCAGTCATTGAATTCTTGACAGCAGAAGGTGTCACCCCAAAGGAGATTCATCAGAGAATGAAAGCAGTTTATGGTGATTGTGTTGATGTGAGACTGTGCGTCGTTGGGCGAGTAAGTTTAAAGGTGTTGAGGTGGGAACATCTGTTATGCGTGACAAACAAAGAGTTGGACGTCCTGTGACAGCAACCACCAAGTTTCACAAGCAAAATTTTGACAGATTGATTCTGGACATCATCGTATCACTAGAGAGAAATTGCAAGCACAGCCGGCATTTCACAAGAACGTGTGGGTCATAGGTCTCCCTAAAAATTGAGTTAAAATTTGCCTCGTTACTGAGGAGGATAAAGGAGTTATCTTGCAGACTTTAGAGCAAAAATGTAAAGTGTAGATTCTTTTTAAAAGTGTATTTAAAATATAAGTTATATGTGCAAATTATAATTTATATTCAACTTAAGAGGACATTTCAAATCACTAAATTGAACAAAAGGCTCAAAAAGTAATTTCTTGACCTTTCAACCTTTAGTCTCCCCATAATACTGGTATGCAAACAGATCAGTGTTCGTTCTATTCACTTACAAAAGCGTAAATACAATTTGAAGAAGGAAATCAAATATTGATGAGAATGATAAGACGGAATTTGATTATCATAGCAAGAAAAGAACTTCTGAAAGAAATAAACAACAGCATTAAGTTCAAGTTTTCTGTCCCTTATCTGTGCATAAGAGAAGACTTCACAATGCTGCAGATCTACGGGAAAGATATAATTTAATGAAGGTTTACTAAAAGAAGGAACTCTGCTGATTTTTCCGTCAATCTGTAAATAGGAACTGTAAATAGTATCCATTAATATAGAAAAACCAAACGATCTAATGATAAAGATTAAATATATACCGAACGATTCAGATAACTCTACAAAGACTTTGAAGCTCTGTTTGTTCCGATGCATAATATCTATCACAAAGTAGCTATAAGACTACAAATATTTTGAAAAATGTGCTTCAGACTCTTGTTATATTTTTAAATCCTAAATATTGTTTTATTCTGTGTAATCTCAATTTAGAATTTTGAAAGGCTTGTTCTGAAACTGTAAAATCAAATACATAGTTTTTGCTGTTATATATGCAGCATGTTGCATCTACTTTACTCCCAGCTTGAAAGATATCCATATCGATTACACAATACAAAGACATTTAGCGGTTTAATAGTTTATTCACTTAAAACATAATTTCTTTTCGGTTGTTAAATACTGCGTGGAGCTTTATTGGATTTATTTATGTAGCTCTTTAACTACTAAGGCTCTTAGATCCCATTCTATATTGGTCGTGAAAGATCGAAATTATGCTCAGAGGCCTTTATCAGGCTCAAGGTTCTTTTAAGTGTCACTAATCTAAGACACGGGACTAACGGTTTATTTCCCTTCCAAAGGAAGTCATGCTAAGGATTTTTATGCCCGAAATAATTCCACCGTCCTACTCTGGGTTTGAACCGGTGACTTAGGAGCTAAGAAAAACCTCTATTTTCGTTCCGATTTCGTTGAACATATTAACGTATTAGCTAGGGAATTCTTTGATGCTTTACTGGGAATAAAATAATTCATTTATAAGCGCTAAAAGGAGGATTTTAACTCACATTTCACTATTAAGTTCAATTAAATATGTAAAACTATTCTTTTCTTAGAAATATATTATCCAGTGGCTGCACGCTAAAATGTGCTTCCAAAGATTTTAAAATTGAGAAGCTCTTTTCGTCTCTCATATTTTCGGATTACCTCCGAGTTTGAGGAATATTTGGATGTTTCTCAGGAGGATTCTAGGAAAATGGAATTCTAAAGTTTAAAGGGATAATAAAGGTTAAAATTCACTTATTGGCTACCATACGCCATATGACTCTTCCATTTTATTATAATGGGGATGAAAATGTCTGTAATTTTGATGCTAACTGAAAGGCGTCACTACTTTCTCCAGAAGGTATGTACATACAATGTACATAGTAGCTGGAGAAGGAATTTTATTCTACCCAAAAATTCGATACCGAGAGTTTACACATGTTTAAGGGTTCCCTGATTTAAAAAAAAAAAAAAAACATCTTTAGAAAAAAAGTCAAGTCTGTTTATGTGTGTCTATAACAGAATAACTCAAAAACGAAAAGTCCGTTAAATTCCAAATTTTATATGTAAGTTTAGTATCTCCAAAGGATGCAACATGTAGATTTCGAAGAAAATCCCCTACCCTAAACTATCCTTGATGTATATGGAAAGTTTTTCGAAAACTTTGAATTTCTAAAAGATTACTAATTATTATTTTTATTAAAATACTGTGTATTTTAGACATTTAAAATAAAATACATATCTTGAATATTTCGGGAATAGCCTTCATTCTGGACAACTTTTTTATCACTAGCAAACTTAGGGGAAAGACGAAAATTACTACACAAAAACGTAGATCTGGTTAAAATACACAACTTATGTCATGTACATTTTTGTTGTAGAGTTAACTGTTTCCGAAATGTTCTTTCTTAATTGTTTCAATTTTAAACTACTTAAACTTTTCTCAACCAAAAATCAACTTTTCTTTTATCTCTTTTGTTTTACTCCCGAAAATGCAAAAGAGAATTGAATTTCAATTGTTTCACATAGCGATGTGCTTCTAAAGTTTTGACTATCACTTTAGCATAGTCAAATCCATTATTTCTCTTCTGTTTTGAAGAAAGTAAGTAATAAAAATTTCGTTTGTGATATGGCTAGAGAAGCTATATGAATGGAACACATCCAATTTTTATTTTGTAACATTTACAAATTCAAGATAAAAGTCACATAAGCAACACTTACACATTTGTTAGAGTAAAAATGTAATTGGCATGTTATTTATGGACGCTCTTTAACTGTTGTGGTTCTCAGCGTTTCTTTCTAAATTGGGCGTGAAAGACCGCTTAATTTTGCTCAGAGGCCTCTCTTTGAGGTTCTTTTACGTGCCGTTAATCTACGACACGGGACCAACGGCTTTACTTTCCTTTCGAAGGACGCCATACTAAGGATTTTTACACCCGAAAAAAATCCATCGTCCTCTGCCGGGTTTGAAACCACGACCTTGGATATATGAAGTTAGCATGGCAACCATTACACCACAAAGGACGACTTCGTTGGAGTAAGTGATGCCCTTTTCATCAATGATATATTTAAGAACGAACCATGTATGAGCTCTTAACACTTCTCTGTGTACTGACCCCTTTATCTGAAATCTTATACCACAATGACTGAATTTCAATTTAATCGAACGCTTTTTTTAAATCTGCAAAAGCTAGCTTTCCTCTATTGTTTCTTTCTCATGCACTATGTAAAATGTACGTACATAAGTAGGCAGAGTAGGTATTATTAAACTAAAAAGCTCTATACCAAGATTTGCGGAAATACATGTTTTGAAGTATCCTGAATCCATAAAATATGTTTTAGAAAAAATGTTCTCGTGTGTGTCTCCGTGTGTCTGACAGCAGCATAATAAAAAAAAAAAAAAAAAAAAAAAAAAATGAAAAGTCCGTTAAATGAAAAACTTGGTATTTAAGTGTAGTTCATAAGAATGTAACACGAAAGTTTTCAAGAAAATGTCTCAACCCAAACTACCCTTTGCATTGAAATAATTTTGATACTCTCAAAAATGAAAACGATTTTGATTAAAATACAGCAAATTAAATATATTTAATATGCCAAATGAAAAGAATATTTTTAACTTTTTGGGAAATTTATTCTGTATGTCTTTTGCATAACTGAAAAACCGTAAGAAATAAAAAAAACTTAATACACAAAAAGTGTGGATGTCGTCAAAGCTCACAACTTCGGTCCTATACATTTTTGTTGTGGATCTAAACATGGATGGTTTCAATTTTAAAATTATTATACTTTTCTGAAACAGGAAGTCGTCTGTGTTTCTTTTGTTTTACTCTGTTTCAATGACAACCGCATAGCGACAGCTTCTAAAATATTTGATTATCAGCTAATTTATCAGATTATCAGACTATTCAGCTAATGTTTATCCGATTAGCACGAGTAGAAATAAGAACAATGCTTTGTAAAATGTTTGCAAAGTAGGATGAATCATGTGAATAGATCAAATCTGATTAAAAACTATTTATCTATTAGAACTTTTAAGATTAATATGTTGATAAAGTTGATAAAATAAGCGTTTGTAGGAATAATTTATGCAAGAGAGAGTAGAAAAAGTTGTATAGATACAACACACACATGATTTTTGTGAGTGGTACCTGAGATACACATTAATAAAATAACGGATGTTCACAGGAGGTTTGCAATATGGATGCTACTGCTGGTACTATGGGCTGCCGGAGGACAAACAAGCGATTTGGAAGCCGTACTGGAGTGGAAATACCTGGAATTCGAGGATAAAATACCTGGCTACATACCCGAAAACAATGTTCCTGTAGGATTGGAGGTTTGGAAAAATAAACTTTTCCTTACCATACCTCGATGGCGCAATGGGGTAGCTAGTTCTCTGGCTTATGTGGATCTACCTACCTCAAGTAAGATATAATGGTTCTCTTCATTTTAAATCTCTGCATTTTCTGCTTAGTGCTTAAATTAATAATACTCATAAGTGCTTTACGGTTATCAGCCGTGTTAATTCAATGAATTTATTTGAGCTTCCGCGTCCAAGATGTGCTCAGCCAAAGGCCGTCGTTCCAATTACAATTATTGTTAGATTCAAGCTTAATATCAATTACCTCTTTTATCATAATACTTGTCCAATATCGGTTACTCCGGTGAAAAATCGTGACCTCGTCAAATAAAATGGACAGCATTATTTAGCCCCGCCTTTTTACCTATGGGTAATATGTACATGCCAAATTTTGGCTAAAATTTATCCTGCTGAAGCCTACGGAGCAAGGATGGCCGAAATTTCGAATAATCTCATTGTTTTAATAATTCTCTCCGCATAAAATACAACGATCTAGTTCATTACCTCTCTTCCCGTTAAATAGTATTGCTCATGTCTTCTTCCACCCTAATCCTTCCCTCTCTACTTTATTACGTACCCCTTCTTTGACCATTCTTTATCTTATTAAGTTTTTAAAGTTCATAAACAAAGTGACTTTTTATTTTCTAGTTCACTCTATATTTATCCTATTTCTCACTGACATCCAGAGTTCTTTTTCATTTTTTCTCCCTTCCTCCACATGTCTCCCATCCCTATTTTTGTCAAGATTTCTTCTAGCTGTTGGGGCCAGCTCTTCTCGTATTTCAAGTTTTAGTAAGAGTAGTTCGTTGCAGAATAGGTATAAAAAGTCGCATGAATGTAACATGTAAGCTTTTCTCAGGTGGAGTTATATACACCTGCTTCGATGGAGTATATATTTTTATTGGGAGATAACAATGGAATGAAGGAGAGTACATTAATTTCCAAACCTATTCCTGCTCCTCTGTGCACTTCTGATGCCTTGTACCTACAAAGAAATATATAACAAAACCATCTCTGGGAAGGTTATCTCGATTAACGTGAAGTAACAACTCCATGGCGCGACAGCACACAAGGAAACTTGGCCTACCGCCCGGCCGCTGCATTCCCCATTTCGGTTTATGCAGACGTCACAGATGGGGCGCAGTATTGGAGGGTGCGACTGGTCAGCGCCTCTAACCCCCAACCGGTTAATGCGGTCCTTCTCCATCAAGTACCTCTTCAATTGGACCCCAAGGACTTCACGAGGCTAAGTGCACCCCGGACCAAGTCTCCCAGCTGGGGAAAAATCCGGTACTGGAAATCGAACCCAGGTCTCCGCTTGGTAGCGCTACCACCGCGCTAAGAAGACGAACTGAACATGAAGTAGATAGAAGAATTAGTTTTTGTAACTTTATTGAAGAGTGGGTAGAGAAATTTACGTAAAACTATGAGTATATATCTCTTTTTACTTTCTCTAGTCCATATGTTATTACAATGTACATTGTAGCTAGAGAAGGTACCTATTGCATTTCACCCAAAATTCGATGTCGAGATTTCGCCGGAAATATATGTTTTGAAGTCCCCTGAGTCCAAAAAAAATAAATTTGGAAAAAGGTCCGTGGGTGTGTGTGTGTTTATGTCCGTGGACAGCATAGCTCAAAAACTAAAGCCGTAAAATACCAAACTGGTATTTAAATTTAGTATCTTCCAAGGTGTGACACGAAGATTTTCAAGAAAATCCTCCCACCCCAACTACCTTTTATATGGAAAAAAATTATAACATTGATTTTCTCAAAAATTATTATAACGATTTTGATTAAAATACCCTCTATTAAAGGTATTTACATGACAAATAAAATGTGTATCTTGAATTTTCTGAGCATAACTTCTGAAGAGACTCTATTCTGGATGAATTTTGTTTAAATTTGTGTAACAGTAAACCGTAAGAAATAGATAAAAACTTACTGCATAAAAATGTATACCACGTTAAAAACACAATTTATCTCATATTCCGCGTTGTGGTTTCAATTTTAAGTTACTTAAACTTTTCTCAAACGGTAGGCCACCTTTCTTTTGTCTGTCTTCTGTTTACCAATTACTGGCAAGCAAAGCGAACGGAACATCAATTGTTTCACGTAGCTATCGGCTTTTAAAGGAATGTACTATCACTTTAGCCTAATATATTCCTTACTTCTCTTCGGTTTACAAAGAATCAAGTAATAACACCAATTCTGCTTATGTTCATCTAGAATAGAACACATCAGATTTTTACTTTCTCTACACGCACTACGTACATAGTGTATAGAGAAGGTATTGCACTCCACCCAAAATTTGATACCGTGATTTCACCGGAAATATATTGTTTTAGGGTCCCCTTTATCTAAAAAAAGCATTTTCGGAAAAAGATCCGTGTGCGTGTGTGTGTGTGTGTCCGTGTGTCTGTGAACACGATAACTCAAAAACGAAAAGTCGGTAAAATACCAAACTTTGTATTTAAGTTTAGTGTCCTCCAGGGATGCAATACGAAGATTTTGAGCAAAATCCTCCACCCCAACTACCCTTTACATGGAACTTTTTTCGAAAATTTTGATTTTCTTAAAAATGGCTCTAACGATTTTGATTAAAAACTCCTATATTAAACCTATTTACCTGACAAATAAAACGTATATCTTGAATTTTCTGGGAATAGCCTCTGAAGACTACTTTACTTTGGATGAATTTTACGGAATTTTGAATAACTGCTAAACCGTAAGAGATGGACAAAAACTTTCTACAGGTAAAATGTAGAGCACGTTAAAACACCCAATTTATGCCATATACATTTTTTCGTAGAGTTCATCATTTTTGGGACATTCCTTGTTTTTAGTTTCTGCAAAAACTTATACTTTTCTCATACAGGAATTTGTCAACTGCTGTCCATGCAAACAAAGGAACTTCAGTGACAATCAACCAGTTTTTGAGTATCACTTTAACCTATGGTAGTCCCTTATTTCGATTTTACTTACAAGGAAGCCAGTAATAAGATTATTTCTGCTAATTTTTTCTGATTAACATAACGTAAATATATAAGCTTTTTAAGAATAATTTGTTGCAGAGATGTAGAGAAAGTCATGTGAATGGTACACATAAGATTTTTTGGGATTGTTTCCAAAAAATCCAATAGGCAAACAGCAGAAAAAGGATAAAATAGGTTGCAAACATAGCTAAACTGTAACGCTATTAGTGAGGTTACGATGCTGTATTTTCCTTGTTTCGTTTTCCCAGAAGGAGAAATTAAATTGCCGTCAATGTATATGTAACCACACTGACCTCATTCTGGTAGATGGGTGCGTTGAACGAGGATGTAAACGAAGAGCCCTCAACGGATGTTACATAACGACCGCAAGTACAGCTATTTTCTCTAAAATCACACCCCAATTACATTTTCATGCAATACATGTCCAGAAAGTAGATAAACAACACCTGATATGTTCTTAGCACTTGCCTTTTTCTGGCTATTCTGTAAAAAGCTGGTCTTAGAAAATCCATTTTTACTTTCTCTACTCTTACTATGTACATAGTGTATAGAGAAGGTATTGCACTCCACCCAAAAATTCGAATCCGAGATTTCACCGGAAATATATGTTTTAGGGTCCCCTATATACAAAAAAAGCATTTTCACAAAAAAATCCGTGTGTGATGTCCGTGTGTCCATGTGCATGTGAACACGATAACTCAAAAATGAAAAGTCGGTAAAATACCAAACTTGGTATTTAAGTTTAGTGTCTTCCAGGGATACGACACGAAGATTTTGAGAAAAATCGCCCTGCCCCTAACTACCCTTTACATGGAACTTTTTTCGAAATTTTCGATTTTCTCAAAAATGTCTCAAACGATTTTGATTAAAATATCATATATTAAAGACATTTACCTGACAAATAAAAAGTAATATATCTTGAATTTTCTGGGAATAGCCTATGAAGAGCAGTTTATTCTGAATGAATTTTACGGAATTTTGAATAACTACTAAACCGTAAGAGATGGACAAAAATTTACTGCACAAAAATTTAGAGCACGATAAAACACACAATTTATGTTATATACATTTTTTTCGTTGAGTTCATCGTTTTTGAGACTTTCCTTGCTATGAAAAACTTATACTTTTCTCATATAGGAATTTGTCAACTGCTGTCCATACAAACAAAGGAACTTCAGTGACACAGCAACCAGCTTTTGACTATTACTTTAACCTATGGTACTCCCTTATTTCGCTTCTACTTACAAGGAAGCAAGTAATAAGACTTTCTGCTAATTTTTTTCAGATTAGCATGAAGTAAATAGAAGTACAAGCTTTTTAAGAATAATTTGTTGCAGAGATGTAGAGAAAGTCATGTGAATGGCACACATCATACTTTTCTATCTACATTAAGATAATCAAAGTAAATATGAGCTTCTCCTCTTATTACTCAGCTGCTTTTAAGTAGGTAGGAAATAAAGGAATATATTAGGCTAAAGCGATCGCTATGCGACTGACATTGATGAAGCTGTTCAAGGATTAGCTTTTAATCTTATTAGGTATTTACTTTACTGCCCTGCAAATGTTATTTGAGGAATATACATACTCTTATTTCAAAAGGTTTTTCTTTTAATCATTCTTTTGAACTTTTTATCTCAGAAATCGTTAACCCTATATGTTTTAATGAGATCTACATTTTGTGTTTAATGCGATTTGTCTAATTTTACAGTTTAATAGCTGTATAAAAGAGGAATTCAAGATATACATTCTATTTGTCATGTAAATATCTTTAATACACTCTATTTTTAATAAAAGTCGTTAGAACTATGTTTGAGAAAATCAACATTTGCTAAAGGTTTTCCATGTAAATGGTAGTAAGAGGTGGGAAAATTTTCTCGAAAATCTTCATGTCGTATCCTTGAAAGATGCTGAACTTAAATATCAAGTTTGGTATTTAATCGACTTTACATTTTTGAGTTACCGTATTCACAGACACACAGTAGGGGACCCGCATACACACAGATATTTTTCTTAAAAAAAAAAAATGATGTGTTCCATTCTCATGACTTTCTCTAGCTGTTACACAAACAACTTTCTTTACAAAAGATTATTCTTTTATCTACGATATGCTAATAAAGGTAAACATTAGCAGAAATTGTCTTACTATTTGCTTCCTTGTAAGTAGATGGGAAATAGGGAACACACTAGGCTAAAGCGATAGTCAATCTTTTAAAAGCTGACCCTATGTAAAACAACTGAAGTGCGGCTCTCTTTGCGTGACCTGTATAAAACAAGAGAGATGAAATAAAAACATCACTTCCCCTTTGAGAAAAATTTAAGTAGTTTAAAATTGAAACCAATAATAAGGAATATCTCAGAAATGGTCAGCTCTACATACAAAACGCATATAACATACATTATGTGTTTTAACGAGATCTACAATTTTTGTGCAGTAAGTATTTTTATATCTCCTATGGTTTAACCGTTATACAAAATTCTGCAAAACTCATCCAGAATAAAGAGGTCTTCAGAGGCTATTCCCAGAAATTTCAAATTATACATTTTATTTGTGATATAAATATATTTAATATACGGTATTAACCAAAATTGTTAGAGCCATTTTTGAGAAAAATGAAACTTTCAAAAATTTTTCTATGTAAAGGGTAGTTAGAGTGGGGGATTTTCTTGAAAATTTTCGTGTCGTATCCTTGGAAGATACTAATCTTAAATACCAGGTTTAGTTTTTAACGGTCTGTTGTTTTGAGTTATGCTGTCTATAGACACACACATGGATCTATATCTAAAAATATGATGTGTTACACTCACATGACTTTCTCTAGCTCTTCTACAAACTTCTCACATAAGAATATTCTTCTTTCTGCACGTTGCTAATGATATAATCATTAGCAATATGTTCTTATTATTTAGTTCCTTATAAGTAGAAATGAAATAAGAGAGCCCGCCTGGGTAGCGTGGTGGTAGCATGTCTGCCTCACGTTCAAAAGGTCGTAAGTTCGAATCTCGCTTAGGGTGAGTTACCCGGGTAAGGTTTTTTTCGGGGTTTTCCCTTATCCTGAGAAGACGAATGTCGAGGAACTTTAAGCTCCATTGACCCCGAGATCATTTGAGCATCATATCATCAATTGCATTCATCGTCCGATATGACCAAACCAGGTTAAAGGACGTTACAAAAAAAAAAAAAAAAGAAAAAGAAAAAAAGAGAATACACTATGTTAAACCGATAGTCAAATGTTTTAAAAGCTGTCGTTATTCGATTGTCATTGTAAATCGCTTCTTTGCTTCTCTTGGAGTAGATCAAAAGAGCAAAGGACACTTTCTGTCCCAGAAAAGTATAAGTACTCACAAGCGAAACCAAAAAACAAGGAATATCTCCATAGCAAAAATGTAAAGGGCATAAATTGTGTGTTTTGATAAGATCTACATTTTATGTGCAGTACGTTTTTGTCTATCTCTTACCGTTTAGCAGTTAAACAAAATTTAGCAAAATGCATCCAGAATAAAGGGATCTTCAGAGGCTATTCCCAGAAAATTCAATATATGCAGTTTATTTGGTATGTACATATCTTTAATATACGGGATTTTAATCAAAATCCTTGGAGCCATTTTTTAAAAAATCAAAATTTTCGAAAATTTTTCCATATAAAGGGTAGTTGGGGGTGGGGGAATTTTCTTGAACATTTTCGTGTCACATCCTTGGAAGATACCAAACTTAAGTACCACTTATTTAACGGTCTTTTCGTTTTTGAGCTATGCTGTCCACAGACACACACACACACGGACCTTTTTCTGAAAATGCTTTTTTTTTTATTCAGGGGGTCCTAAAACATGTATTTCCGGTGAAATCTCGGTATCGAATTTTTGGGCGGACATCTTAAATATGGGCTAGAGAAAGTTAAATTTTGAGATACAGGAACCCTAAAACGTGTATTCTCAGTAAAATCTCGATATCGAAGTTATGAATGGAATTCAATTGTATGCACTAAGTAGAGTACTATGTACTAAGTAAGGAAAGATAATTAGTTACTTACGGTACCTATCATTTCAAATAGTCAATGCTTTGCGTCTAAACACAATTATATCTAAGTATCGCTATTGGCTTGAGTTCTACTGCCAGATCTTTTGAACCGGGTCATTGTCACCACTTTCACCTTGTCTTCGAAACCTTGAATCTTTAATTCCTCTATAAGTCTCGGACACTTACAAATCTAGAATTAGTGCTTCACTTTTGTCGGCAAGATCATCCGAAATCACTAAGCGTTATTGTTTATTTGCTGAATGCAGCCGTAATTTCAACTTTTTGTAATAAAAGACACAGCGCATTGCATTCTGGTTATGCATATCGCAGATGGCATTATCTTTGTTAAATACATCATAGTTATATTACAAAATAAACACGTATAAAATCTGATGCTTACACTCACATGAATTTCTCTAGCTATCCTACAAACAAACTTCTTACAAAAATATTATTTTTATTTCTATTCCATGCTAATCGAGATAAGAATTACAAGTATTATTACTTAGTTTGATATAAGTAGAAGGGAGTTCAAATAATGCACTACGCTAAGCGATAGTTAATTGCTTCAAAAGCTGTCGCTATGCCAATTAAAAGTAATATCTCGGAAACGATGACCAATAAGAAAAAAGTGCACAGCATAAATTATGTGTTTTAACGAGATCTATATTTTTTGTGTAGTAAGTTTTTGTTCTATTGCATACAAAATTAAGCAAAATTCATCCAGAATAAAAAGGTCTTCAGAGGCTATTCCCAGATAATTCAAGATATACAGTTTGTTTGTCTTAACATAGGGTATTTTAATCAAACGTGTTATAGCCATTTTTAAGAAAATAAAAAAAAAAATCGAAAAACATTTCTATGTAAAGAGTAGTTAGGTGTGGGGGGATTGTTTTGAAAGTCTTTGCGTCCTTGGAATATACTAAACTTAACTACTTAGTTTGGTATTTAACCAATTTTTCGTTTTTGAGCTATGCACCCACAGAATCACACATATACACAGATACATACGCGGACATGTTTCTAAAAGTGCTATTTTTGGTTTCAGGGATCTCAAAACATGTATTTTCACTGACATTTCTGTACTTACTATGTACATTTTACATAGTGCTAGAGAAAGTAAAACTCTGATGTGTTACCTCACATGACTTCCTTGAAAAAACCATTACTATTATTACACAAGATTATTCTTCTATCTTTAGTTAAACAAAGTAAATCGTTTACTCCATGGCACGACAGCTCACGGGGAACCTTGGCCTACCTTGGCCGCTGCGTCCCCCATCTCGGTCCACTACAGACGTTATGGATGGGGTGCAGTATTGGAGGGTGAGACGTGGTCAGCGCCTCGAGCCCCCCCGGCCGGTTAATGCGGTCCTCATGAACTGGAGCCGCTACTTCTCCATCAAGTAGCTCCTCAATTGGCCCCCCTGGGACCTTACGAGGCTGAGTGCACCCCGGGCCAGGTCTCCCAGCGGGGAGAAAATCCCCACGCCGGTACTGGGGATCGAACCCAGATCTCCCGCTTGGTAAGCAGCAACGCTACCACCGCGCTAAGGAGACGACCAAAGTAAATCGTTGTAGAGGTTATATTGCTTACTGTTTCCTTATTGGTGCAAGAGTGATAGAGGATACAGCAGGCTTTAAGTTGTAGTCAAACCTTTCAAGAGTTGAATTATTTGAAACTCTGTTCTCTTTGCATGGCCAAGAGAAAACGATTAATGACTTCCCTTTGGGAAAAGTATAATTTTTTTTTCAAATTAAAATCAATAATACGCAAATCTCAGTATGTTAAATCCTCATAGGGGATTTAAAAATCATCCAGAGTGTAAAAATTATCCAGAGTGAAGGAGACTTCCAGAAAATTCAAGAAATGGACTTCATTTGTCATGAAAACCTCTTAAGCATATGGTATTTTAATCAAAATCGTTAGAGCTATGTTTGAGAAAAGCAACATGTTTGAAAATATTCCATGTAAACTGTACTTTGGATAGGGGAATTTTCTTGAACATTTTCGTGTCGCATTCTTGAAAGAGGCTGTACTTAAATACCAAGTTTTATATCAAACGTATTTTCCGTTTTTGAATTATGCTGTTCCCGGAGACACGGACATACACACATTGCCTTCGTTTTAAAACTTTATTGGATATAGGGATCATAAAACGCGCATTTCCAGTGAAATCTCGGTATCAAAATTTTGGGTGGAATATACTTCTATGTACCTGCTAGAGAAATCAATAGATCAAACTGGTGAAAATTTGAATGTCAAGAAAAACACCATCGAAGTTAACAAAAGTTAGGTTTTTAATGACTTCAGCACATACAGCAGTCAACTTGTTAAACCAGATTTTATGCCGAAGACCCTGTCCTGTATATGTCGATCTGTTGGTTATGCGCTGGCCTTCTTATGCCAAGGTCGCGGGCTCAAACCGGACGCAGACCGGTTTGAGCGTGCTTAAAAGTAACATCCCCAATGTCAGTAGATTTACTGTCATATAAAATTACTGGGACGAAATTGGCACCCCGGTGTTGATATAAACCTGGCAATTTATAACGTTTAACTAACAAATAATTTGACGAGCTGTATGGACGAATTTTATTCAAGTTTTGCCTTTTGTGACCTAATGGAGCGCTTAGCATGTTAACCTCTCTAACCTTCTTTAAATGTAATTTCGCCGAATAGTTACTTGAAAGAGTGCAGTATGACAATGAATCTTCCTTGGCTTCTATTTTTGGTAGAGTGGGCAGACAGACAGACTTCAAAATTTTGTGGGCAGTCCAGATACTCCATGCTCTTTTTTTCTTTTTAATTTTATTTTGTATAATAAATATTCTTCTCTTTACTTATAACTTGTATCACACATCCGAGTTGGAGGTCTTCAGTTTCTGAATTCGGAAAACGTGTTTCAGAATGTATTTAAAAGTTACTTACTTAGTAATTTATTTCAGCTGCTAACTTATACGAGCCGTTCATTTATTACTTTCTCTATACGAACTATGTACATAGTGTATAGAGAAGGTATTGCGCTCTATCAAAAAATTCGATACCGGAATTTCACCGGAAATATATGTTTTAGGGTCCCCTGTATCCAAAAAATGTATTTTCAGAAAAAGGTCCTTGTGTGTGTCTGTGAACACGATAACTCAAAAACGAAAAGTCGGTAAAATACTAAACTTGGTATTTAAGTTTAGTATCTTCCAGGAATGCGACACGAGGATTTTGAGAAAAATCCCCGCACCCCAAACTACCCTTTACATGGAACTTTTTTCGAAAATTTTGATTTTCTGAAAATGGCTCTAACGATTTTAATTAAAATATCATATATTAAATATATTTACCTGACAAATAAAATGTATATTTTGAATTTTCTGGGAATAGCCTCTGAAGACTACTTTATTATGGATGAACTTTGCATAACTACTAAACCGTAAGAGGTGGACAAAAACTTAACCCACAAAAATGTAGAGCACGTTAAAACACACAGTTTATGTTACATACATTTTTTTCGTGGAGTTGATCGTTTTTGAGACATTCCTTTTTCTTGGTTTCAGCTTTGAAAAACTTATACTTTTCTCATACAGGAATTTGTCAACTCCTGTCCATACAAACAAAGGAACATCAGTCACATAGCAACAAGCTTATGGCTTTCACTTTAACCTATGGTACTTCCTTATTTCGCTTCTACTTACAATAAAGCAAGAAATAAGACTATTTCTGCTAATTTTTCTCGATTAGCATGAAATAAATAAAAGATAAGCTTATTAACAATAATTTTTACAGATATAGAGAAAGTCATGTGAATGGAACACATTAGATTTTTTTTAACCTTACTTGACCTTACTTTTTAAATACAAAACTCCTTCCTCCCTCCCCTCTATTTATTTCTCTCTGTCTTTCTTTCCTTTCTCTCTTATTTTCTTTTTCGCTGTTTCTTTATTCCTTTATTCGTTTCTCTCTTTCTCTTTTTATTACTTGCCTCCTTCCTTTCTCTCTCTCTCTCCCTTCTTTCTTTTTTTTTACAAAATTAGTTTTGCAGCAACAAAGTAAAACTTTCAAACATTTAAAAGAGAGGAATGCACTAATGGGGACGACCTATATTTTTCAAGCAACGCCGGCTAAAGGGTATAAATACGTATTGCATATCACCTACTATCAATTCTAAATCAGGCGAAGAAAGTGAAATTTGGTCTCCACGTTGCTTGCGAAGAGCCAATTAGACGGTAGTATCGTATAATTTAACTCTAGACTAGTTTAAATCCATAGTTACAGATCAATAGCTTGTTTAGTTTTCGAATGATAGCATTTTATAACAATACAACTTTAGAATTTTCACGAAAATGGAGGATTTGGAAACACGAACAGCGATTAAATACTTCCATTTGAAACGCTTAACGCCTAAAGAAATGAAGGAGGAAATTGACAGTACATCGAAAGACTCTACCCCTTCATATTCAATTATTAAAAGGTGGGTTGCAGAGTTTAAAATGGGACGTACGAGCACTAGTGATCAGCCTCGCTCTGGACGCTCTGTAGAAGTGACAGCTCCAGAGATCATTGAAAAAATTCATCGTTTAGTACGGAAGACTGTAGATTAAAGTTTTTTGAGATTGCAGAGGCTGTAAACATATCAAAAGAACGTGCAGATAATATTTTAAGTAATGTTTTGGGTTTTCACAAGGTCTGTGCAAGATGAGCACGGCGTTTTTTGACACCCAATCAAAAGTTTCAAAGAAAAACTGTTTCTGAGCTTTACCGTAAAAATCCCAGTGAATTTTTGAGACGGCTTATTATCATGGATGAAATTGGATGCATCACTACACTTCAGAAAGTAAATCACAGTCAAAACAATGGATTGCGCCAGGTGAACCAACTCCGAAAAAGGCAAAGTCAATTTTGTCAGCTAACAAGGTAATGGCGAGTGTTTTCTGGGATGCACAGGGAATTATTTTTATGGATTACTTGGAAAAGGGTAAAGGTATGAGTGGTGACTACTACGCAAGCTTTACTACAACGTTTGAGTGATGAGGTGAAAAGAAATAGACCTCATTTGGCACAAAAAAAAAAAAATGTTTCATTATGACAATGCTCCAGCCCATCGTTCAGTCATTGCAAAGGGAAACATGTGTGAATTAAAGTTGGAATTGCCTGAACATCCATCCTATTCGCGAGATCAGGTACCCAGTGAGTGACTACCATCTGTTCCTAAACCTCAAAAAGTTTCTTGGAGGACGAAGAGGTGGTCATTGATGCGGTAAATAGTTATTCTGAGGACCTTGATAAATCGCAATACAGAGATGGTTTAATTAAATTAGAACATCGATTTGGCAACTGTAATTAGCCTTTCTTTAGATTATGTTGAGAAATAAAGCAAAAAAAAGAAGAAGAAAAAGATTAAATGCTGTTTTCATTGAGCGGCCTGGGACTTATCAGCCGACCCTAGTACATAAAACTGATGTTTCCTAGGATTTTAAAATATTTTATCCTCATAGTCCTATTAGGCGCCGTGACCGATTGGTTAGACTGCTCACCTCTTACCAAGGTTCGATTCTAGGGGATCACTCACATATGGGATTTGTGGTGGACAAACTCAGTCTGGGCGGTATTTTTCCGGATTCTCCGGTTCTTCCACCATTTATTCCACCATCTTATTAAATAATCCTTCCTTTTATGCATTTCATGGTCATCTTTTCCTAACTCTCATGCCAGGTGTCGGGCTGAGCACCTATCCTGGCTACTCGCTCTGATCCAGTGTCCGACTGCTCAACAGCCATTTGACTCCAGGCGCTGGCCACTTAAGTCGTGCATATGAGGATAGACAAGTTACATATATCACATTCACATATTTATAGAGCTTCCGCCATGCTTTTATTTCTTAATGGAAAATAATAACGTTCTTCTTATCAACACTTCGCATAATGGCATTTTGTAAGCCTCTGTTTTATCTTTTTCCAGATTCCAACAAATCTCCCGCTCTGAAACCTTACCCGGACTGGTCGTGGCATCAGCTTCAAGGTGCAGCTAACCACACCATCGTGTCGCCATTCAGAGTTCGTGCTGACGAATGCGATCGCCTCTGGGTGCTAGACACGGGGAAAAATGAAATACTTGGTAGCAGCACGTCTGTTGCACCCACCCAGATACTGGTCTTCGACCTTAAGACGGACCGTCTGTTGAGGCATTTTCCCTTCACCTCCGATTTGGTGCATTACAACTCCTTCTTTGCTAACATCGCGGTGGATGTGACGCCTGGTAAATGCAACGATGCTTATGCATATTCTGCTGACCTGGGTAGCTCGTCGATGGTCGTATATTCCTGGGCTGAGAATACTGCCTGGAGAGTTACTCATCACTACTTCCACATGGACCCCATAGCGGGAGAATACCAAGTAGGAAACATTCGTTTCCAATGGGATGACGGACTTTTTGGACTTGCTCTCTCGGCTCCTGTACACGGCTATCGCACCCTGTACTTCCATCCATTCTCCAGCTTTGCCGAGTTTTCAGTCTCCACGAAGATTCTCAGGAATTCTACTCTGTGGACGAAATCTGAGTTGGCGGGCAAGGCATACAACGAATTCAAGTACCTAGGCAAGCGTGGTCCAATTTCTCAAGCTGGGGCCTCGTTTATGGATGAACAATCTGGAATTCTCTTCTACACTCAGGTATGTTTTTGCATAGTTTACATAACAACACGTTTCACAACTAGTTTCATGAAATAATTTTCATCACACTATCTACATAAGATGTTGCATACATGTTACGCTTATGTACATACTAGTTTTATTATGAAATGAATTCGCGGCTTAAGTTTTTTATTACCATTGCATTCATTTCAGTTCTTTTAAAATGAGCTGAAGCGCAGCAGCATTTTCCCTTTATTTTTAAATTTTATATCAAGCTTATATCATTTAAATCCCACTAGCACTTCCGCTCTATACATAAAATACAAAATTGTGTGCAAATGTCACTCACAATTTGGTTTGTAACTGTTATCAATCTACATATAGTATACATAAATCAGGCGCTAATTAAAACTTCTTAACCTTTTCCTTTTAATTTTTACAAAAATGGCTGTAACGATTTAAGTTAAAATACCATATGTTTAAGATATTTTTATGACAAATAAAATGTATATCTTGATTTTTCTGGGAACAGTCCCTGAAATCCTCTTCATTCTGGATGATTTTCGCGTAACTTCTATACTAAAATTGCAGTTCTCCTCAAAACACATAATTTATGTCAAACATATTTTTTGTGGAGTTAGAATTTTCGAGGTATTCCTTGTTATAGGATTCAATTTCCCCATACTATATTTTCTCAAATGGGAAGTCGTTATTTATTTTTCTTTCTGCTGGTCAAAGAAAGAGAATGGAATTTTAAAGTCATCATTTAGCGACCAGCTATGTGCAACAATTGAAATTCGGTTCATATTGCTTGCTAGGAGCAACAAAGATGGACGAAAAGATAGATATCTTCCCATTTGAGAACATTTTAAGTAGCTTAGAACTGAAATCAATAGCACGGAATATCTCATTAGCGGTTAGCTCTACAACAAAATGTATATGTCAACTTCTGTGTTTTAAGAGATCTAAATTATTTGTGGAGTAAGTTTTTGTCTGTCACTTACGGTTTACCAGATACACAAAAGTAATTCAGACTGAAGAGGTCTTAAGAGGCTATTCCCAGAGAATTTAAGATATACACTTTGTTTGTCATAAAATACATTGAGCATATAGTATTTTAATCAAAATTGTAAGAGATATTTTTGAGAAAATCAAATATTTACAAAAATGTTCCATGTAAAGGTAGTTTGGGGTGGAGATTTTTCTCAAAATCTTGGTGTCGCATCCTTGGAAGATATTAAGCTTAAATACCAAGTTTGGTATTTTATCAGCTTTTTGTATTTGAGTTATCGTGATCAAAGACACACATGCGTTTTCTAAAAATGCTTTTTTTGGATACAGAGGACCCTAAAAGTGCATTTCGAGTGGCGAGCAACACCTTCTCTATTTACATATGATATGTAGAAAAAATAAAAAGAGACAAAGGTACTATACATAGTTTATAGAGATGGCATTGCATTCCACCTAAGAATCGATATC
Organism: Hymenopus coronatus; assembly: GCA_030762935.1. NCBI lineage: Eukaryota > Metazoa > Arthropoda > Insecta > Mantodea > Hymenopodidae > Hymenopus > Hymenopus coronatus. The sequence goes on from CM060887.1 coordinate 40,002,473, forward strand.
GAGGTTTAACCGGAAATACTCGTTTTAAAGTCCCCTGTATCCAAAAAACGCATTTTTAGAAAAAAGTCCGTGTGTCTGAGAACACGATAACTCAAAATCGAAAAGTCGGTAAAATACCAAACTTAGTATTTAAGTTTGGTACCTTCCAAGGAAGCGACGCATGGAACTTGAGAAACCCTCCCTAAACTACGCTTTACAAAGAAAAGGTTTCGAAAATCTTGATCTCAAAATTTGATTAAAATACCAAATATTTAAGATATTTACAATAAAATAAAATGTGCACCTCGAGTTTTCTGAGAATAGCTTCTGAAGACCTTTTTACTCCAGATAAAATTTCCGGAGATAGACAAAAATTGCTGCACAAAAATGTAGATCTCATTACAACACACAATTTAGGTACACTTTTTTCATGAAATTTACCATTTTTGAGATATTCCTTGTTATGGCTTCAGTTTTAAAATGCTTAAAACATTTCACGTGAATTTATCAACTGGCAATACAAAGGAACCGATTTCATCCACATGGCAACCAGCTTTGTAAGATTGGACAATCGATTTAGCCTAGTGTGTTCCCTTATTTTCCCTTATACTTACAAGAAAGCATTTCTGCTCTTGTTATTTCGTTTAGCATGAAGTAGATAGAAGCCTGAGCTTTTTAACAATAATTTGTTACAGACATTTTCCTGTTAACTTTCTCAAATATTTGTCTATTTTTTTAATTTTTCCCTTTCCTTTGTAATTCATCATGTTCTTGCTACCATCTTTCCTGGCATGTTATCCCATTAGAGTGCCCAATTCCCCCCCCCCCCCCCTCAACTTCTTACCTCTTTAAACTGTGAGCAATGCTTTGTTTCTCCCGCATAAAACACAACATTCTATTCAATTGCTCCTCGTACCTTTCAAAAGTATTACTACTGTTCTCATCCACGCTAATCCTTCCCTCTCTTGTTAATTACATATGTCTGCATACTTCTCTCTTATCATTCTTTTCTTTAATTTACGGTAAATCAAAGCTACTTTTTACTTTCTAGTTTACCTAAAATTACCTGTTTATCAACGACTTCTGTATTATTTCTCACTAACTTCCAGACTTCTTTTCGATTTTCCTCTCCCTGTTTCCACATACCTCCCATCCATATTTTCGTCAACATTTCCTCTAGTTACCTCCACTAGCTCCTCTAGTCTTAATTATATTGAGCTATTTCATACTACTTTAGTATATTCTTGCCTTTACTCTTTATACATTTACACCAATATTTCAATACTCTCCCTAGGATCTTCCTGGTCTTCCTAATTCTACCATTGCTATTCCTTTTGGTGTTGCTCTGCTTATCAATAAACGTTTTTTTCTTTTTTGTTGCAGGTGAATAAGAATACCGTGGGCTGCTGGAATTCTAAAATGATATTCTTTTTACAAGATCAACTGACTCATAAGTTGCCGCTCGAGTTCGCTAACGATATCAAAGTGGATAGAGAACGTCGCCTCTGGGTACTTACAGATCGCATGGAGCAGCTTCTCTACAGGTCACTTCTGATCTCGGAGACAAACTTCCGGGTGTTCTCGGCACCTGTCGATAGTGTGGTGAAGGGCACTGTGTGCAATTCCGGTGTTTCGCTACGGATTCTGTCGACAAGCTTGTTTATAGTGTTTATCTTGCTTCGGCTTCTGTAGTTAATTAATTTATTGTTTTATTAAAGTAGTTTTTACATGTTAATCTGTGTTCTCATTTGGGAGCTATAAGTTGAAATGTAAAAGGGATGGTATGAAAATAATATCTCTCACTTACCGAATGAGGCGACTTCCCCTGAGTGAGGTTGGACTTCGACGCATGGGTGTTTTGGTTTTTCCTCGACTCACTAGGCGAATCCTAGGGAGATTTCATTCCCCGAACTTCCTATCCCTTAATTTTATCCAACCGGTCTCTTTCAGGGTTGTAAGTGTCGGCGAGGACTGCGATGGCGGTGCTCTTTCGTGGTGGTGACTGACTTTAGAAATACATCTCTTATCGGCGGGGTAGCGTTGAAGTTACCTGTGGAACCTAGGGGGTTCGGTCAGACTACGGCGCAGGCTGCTGCCGCTTTCCGCGTCGAGATAAACTGCTTGGACTATGGATAGGTAGTCAGACTGAAAAATTCAATGTCTTAGCCGGGATTTGAACAACAGATCTCCCGGTTTCTAGCCGACAGCGGGGGCAGCTATCATGGCAACATTAAATTTCTCAACTGATTCGTATGTTTCCCGATATAACACAATATTATTTCTCTGATGAGAATTTTAGATCTCCTTGTGGTTTACTGGGAAACATGCGAGTAAGTTGAGAAATTTAATGCCTGCCGGCATGTTGCCATGGTAGCTCAGTGGTAGAGCAACTGGGATATCCTGGCTATAGCATTGCATTTTTCAGTCTAACTCTACCTATCCAACTCCTATGTGAAAAAATAATTAAATTAACACATTCTGAAAAGGCAAAACATTTTTAACAGAAAGTGTTTGACTAAGGTTAACGCTATACTGGAATTGCACTACTCTCTCGCTAGAGGCCCCAAAATTTTGCTATATTTTGGCCATATATGCGAGTTTTGTGATGAATATTTGTGTGCACATACCTTGAACTAAGCAATGTGGCATCCAATGCTGAAAATGGTCCCCTTCCACATACAGGCATGTTTGTGCCTGTCGCTCCAAATTTTAGAATACTTTTGTTAAAGTCTCTTCGGTAATGACTTCGTATAGCATCTTTCAACTCTGCAATTGTACGTGGCCTATTTCTGTATACCAATCCCTTCAGACATCCCAACAGGAAAAAGTCGGGTGCTGTTAGGTCAAGAGATATTGGTGGCCAAAGATTTTTTGAGATGATTCGATCTTCAAAAAAACTTTCGATTTCCTTCATGTTTGCACGTGACGTGCGACTTGCTGCACCATCTTTTTGGAGATATCCGTGAGTTAATTCATAGCCTGTTAACTGATTGACAAATTCAGTGAATATTCTAATGTATTCTTCAGTGTTTTCCGCACTATCATGAAAATTAGGACCTATAATACGCCTACGAGACACTGTGCACCATACTCCAATTTTCTGCGCATGCAGAGGTTCTGCATGTAGGACATTAGGACTTGTTTGTGCGCATATACGCGTGTTCTGAGAGTTTATGTAGCCACTCATGCTTCATTCGTGAACCAAATACAGTCCAAAATCCTAGTATTCTGATTAATAAAAGTTTGGAACCATACACAGAACTGCACAAGCGAAAGTCAGTGGAACAGTCCAACCCTATTGGGAGGGGTGGGGCACTATATTTACATTGTTCGAGGCATGTCCACACGGGTTTTTGTCACAAGAGTGAATGATTGGAATATGGGTGGGAGTTCAGGGCCTCTAGCGAGTCACACGGTACTCTGGTTGCGCGTCAGTGTAAATGTATATGGTGTTGATCTGTGGTTCTGCATGAAATTATCACAATGTGGCTTGCATGGTCAAAAAGCACGACGATTGTAGTAATGTTCAAAGTGGAAACTGCGGATGTTTATGAAACATAATATACAGGAAACAGAAGGACATAGTGGAAAATTTGCTGTGCCTCAACTTCCTGGTGAAACGGTTCCAACAGTTCCAACTTCACTCCTCCGTCAACGAAATATTCTGCTATTTAGTTCTCTGTACCATTTTTACTTTCTCTACTTATGTACTTACAGTATAGAGAAGTTATTGTATTCCACTCAAAAATTCGATGTGGAGATTTCACCGGAAATAAATGTTTTGAGGTTCCCCGAGTCCAAAAATTCATTTTTAGAAAAAAGGTCCGTGTATTTGTGTGTCTGTGGACACTATTGCTCAGAAATTAAAACATCGTTAAATACTAAAATTGGTATTTAAATTTAGTATCTCACAAGGATACGACACGAAGTTTTTCAAGAAAATCTCCCACCTCTACTGTCCTTTATATGAAATATTTTTTGAAAGTTTTGATTTTCTCAAAAATGACTAACGATATTGATTAAAATTCCATACTTTAAAGATATTTTAATAACAAAAGAATTGAATATCTTGAATTTTCTGGGAATAGCCTCTGAAGATCTCATTTTGGATGCCTTTTGTATAACTGGTAAACCGGAAGAAATCTTAGAAAATGTAGATATCATTAAAACACACGTCAGATATTTTTTCTTTCTATTCATCTACCTATAGTACATAAGAGGACGATTTTTTTCCTTTCTATTCCACCTAATATGGTAGGTAAGAGAGAAGTAAAAAGGTATGGACGAACAGAAGAGTCAACATCATTGGGGTAGCGGTCCACCGTGACTCCTAGGTGGGAGGAACGAGAGGAATCCTAAGGGCGACAAGATCCGGATGAAAAGGTCCATAACGTTTCCAGTTCAAACTTATCAGACGTAGTTTGAGACTATCCACAAGCCCCTAACTCCCGGTGGTCTCCGTTTGGAGGAGATTCACTCACAAGTGGGTACTAACTAGCAGTCCCGAACGACGCCAGGGAAAAAGCGTCTACAAAGCACATATACCTATGAGGTGTGAGTATGCTAGCGGCAGGGGACACCTCAGCAAGTTTACCAAGTATTGCGGCCTATCACTCCCCTGAGGGAAGGTTTGAGAGGAGGGAAAACCCTGCCAACTTCTCGCTTTACGCTTACAACTATATGTGAATGATCTTCCCTCGCGCTTGTACTTATGCTGCGTTACGTGTGCGCTTGCATCTCATTGTGAAAGTAGCTTAAGCATGGCCAAAGGAAATGCAAAAATGTAAATGGAAAAATATTAATCCTGAATGTTACCACTATACGCAACCTAGCCACCAAAAGCAAATTATTTCAAGGTAATTACAGCGTGCTCAACCAGAGTTATCCTTGTGGCTTATTATAATTAAGCACTCTGTCTTTTTGAGAGAGAAAAAAAAAGTATACTGCAAAAAAATTAGGTCTCTAATGTTACTATTGTATGGCAACTAACCAAAATGGCAGCAAAGTGTTTATACCCTAATTATATGCAGAAGCTGAATTAACGAATGCAGCTTATTCAAATTAACACTAACTCTGGGAAGAATGGAAAATGAGGAAAAAACAGTTTATTTGACTTAAGTATTATATGCAAACAGAGCACAATAGGCAATATATTCCATGTTTTAGCTATGTATACAACAAGAATTACCAGTCATATTTAGCAGTATATGTTACTGGAAAATGTACATTTTAACTTAGGATTTTAATATACTCCAGTAACAACTGTAATACCATTTTTAGAATATATATTAAATGACATGTTATAGTAAAAACAATGCGATATTCCACTCCCAGGGGAAAATATTAAACATCCAACAGAATAGTTAAATAGAACGTTAATCACCCAAAACGAACGACGTGAATCTTTATTCTCGTGGGAATTGAATTTTACACAAATCCAAAATGCCACACAGATTTAATAGATAGAGTACACGAGAAAAGTGGGTATAATATGACAGTTCAGGTACAGCAGGGAAGAATTATAAATGACCACATAAAGGAACACACGTACCTATCTTATTCTTGAGAACAAGGCACACACCGAAGAAAACATTGCACTCATACACACAGATAGCCAAACAATAGATTACTTAAAAACATTAACAACCATAACCAAATAATATCATTAAAAGAAGAGAACATATAAAGCTTAAAAGAGCAATTGGGAATTAGGGTTTGTTTGGATTAAAGCACACATTGGTAATACACTTGCTGATCAACTCGCAAAACAAGGAGCAATGAGTCAAGAAGAAGAAATCGACCACAAAATCCAAAAAGTGCCCTGAAAAGGAAGTTACACCTAGAGAGTTTAACTGAATGACAAAGCGACAGCGCTACAAATGGGTTCATCACAAGAGAACTCTTCCCGAGCGTCGCAAAAAGATTGCAAATGAAAATAACTAACCTCGAAACCCGACAGTAATAACCAGTGCTCACGGAAAAACAAGGCCTACCTTCACAGACTTAAGATTCTGGATAATCCAAACTATCCATGGAACGTAGAAGAACAGACTATAAATCATCTAATTTACGTGTGCCCAGAGTTAAACAAAGAAAGACAAAAATTGATTAATAGATCTCATAATGAATGACCAGTGAATAATGAATGATCATTGATTTTGACAAACTTTGAAAAACTTAATAATTGCAATATCAAAGTCATCTGTTAAAAAATCTGATGTGTTCTATTCACATGGCTTTCTCTACTTCTCTGCAATAAATTATTGTTAAAAAGCTTGTGCGTCTTTTTACTTCGTGCTAATCGAGTAAAAATTAGCAGAAACAGTCTTCAAACGTGCTTCCTTGTAAGTAGAAGCGAAATAAGGGAGTAGCATAGGTTAAAGTCATTGTCAAAAGTTGGTTGCTATGTCACTGAAGTTCCTTTATTTGTATGGACAGGAGTTGAGAAAAGTATACGTTTTTAAAGCTGAAACAAAAACAAGGAATATCTAAAAACAATCAACTCCACGAAAAAAATGTATATAAGCTATGTGTTTTAATGTGCTCTACATTTTTTGTGTGGTAAGCTTTTTTCTATCTCTTACGGTTTAGCAGTTATACAAAATCCCATAAAATTCAGTAGTAAAGAATAAAGTAGTCTTCAGAGACTATTCCCAGAAAATTCAAAATATATATTTTGTTTGTCAGGTAAATATCTTTAATATACGAAATTTTAATCACAACCGTTAGAGCCATTTTTTAGAAAATAAAAATTTTCGAAAAAAATTCCATGTAAAGGGTAGTTTGGTGTAGGGGAATTTTTCTAAAAATCTTCGTGTTGCAGCCCTGGAAAATACTTAACTTAAATACCAAGTTTGGTATTTTACCGACTTTTCGTTTTTGAATTATCGTGTTCACAGACACGGACACACACGGACCTTTTTCTGAAAATACTTTTTTTTGGATATAGGGGACCCTAAAACATACATTGCCGGTGAAATCTCGGCATGGAATTTTTTGGTGGAGTGCAATACCTTCTCTATACACTATGTACATAGTTATGTGTAGAGAAAGTAAAAATTGAAAAATTGTATACTGGCAACCGTTATGTAAGTGATTTATGTTTAGCATGCAGTATTTACTACGGTAATAGAGCATGCTTTATTAATAAAATAAATAAATAAGACCCGCACTGATAACATAACCCAGAGACAAACAATACAGCTACCCCATTTAACCCGTGAGGCTTGGGAAATATTATTGTATTACTTTAATTGTAGAAATTGTCAAAATACACAACCCCAAGGTTATATGTGACGAGACCTCATTATGAATTTTTTTTAAGCATTAAGAAAGGAAACAGTTCGTGTGAAAGGAAGTGCGTAAGACTCAAGCCAGAAAGTATAATGAACTCCCAACAGCAAATAAGCAATAGCACAGATGATTCTCACCCGGAGAAAGCATTTTGAATTAAGCAAATTTATAACAAAGGAAGCATGCGATCAGCAAGCCATGAAACTCAAGAAGGAGTATTATAATGAATAAGGAGTAAACCGGTCGCAACTCACCGCAATTCCACCAAGCAGAGCTCATATTTCTCCCCGTGCCTTATGTTTTGGGCTGAAAAGGCACAAATGGCCCACACAGCTCGCCACAAAACTCCAACCACTAGCCCACTCAGACACTTTCCCGATCACCGACTGCCTCACACTTAGAACCGAACCTCACGGAGGAGCCCTACCAGTCCGAGGGCAACCACCAATCAAAGGCGAGCATGAAGAAGAGCGTTCTGAAAGCCCGAAGGGCAGTCGATCCCCGCTCGCTAAAGTACATTTGGTGCTTCGTGGCGCAGCGGTACGTGGTTTAGTCCCGCCTTGGGCATGGCTGTTTGTGTGTTTGTAAATGTGTAGTTGTAATTGAACGGAAAAAGGTAAACAAATAGATTAACAAAGAAAATTTGGTAAACTGTAAAAGGGGTAGGCGGAATCCGTGGAACAAATCAACCGAAGCAACGCCACCTATAGGTATAAGGCACAACTCAAATGTTCGATACCGATATTTCACCAGAAATATATGTTTTGAGAACCCCTGAATTAAAAACAGCATTTGTAGAAAAAGGTAGTGTGTGTGTGTGTGTGTGTGTGCGCGAAAAAGCTTTTAATGCTAAACTTGGTATTTAAGTTAGGTTTCTTCCAAGGATGCGACACGAAAATTTCGAGGAAAATACTCCCATCCAAAATACCCTTAACATGAAAACATTTCGAAAATTTAAATTTTTTCAAAAATGACTCTGACGATTTTGATTAAAGTATATTAAAGATATTTCCAAGACAAAATGTATATCTTGAATTTTCCGGGAATAGCCTTTAAGAGTTCTTCCCTCTGGACGTGTTTTTCTGAATGTTGCACAACTGGTAAGCAGAAAGAGATAGGCAAAACAACTTTGTGCACAAAAAAAAAATATAGATATGGTAAAATACAAAAAAAAAAAAAAAAAAAAAAAAAAAAAAAGTCATATACATTTGTTAGTGGAGTTGACCATTTCCAAGATATTCCTTGTTATTGGCTTTAAAATACTTAAGCTTTTCTTATATGGGTATTTGTCAACTCCTGACATGCAAAGAGACGAATTTCAATCACATAGCAACCAATTTTTAAAAGATTTATCTATCGCTTTAGCCTAGTATATTTCCTTAATTTTCCACTCTTCTGAAAAGAAAGTAAGTAATAAGACTATTGTTGCCAGGGTTTATCTCGATCAGCACATGGTGCATAGTAGAATATGCTTTTTTAACAATAATTTGAGATGCAGAGAAAGTCATGTGAATGGAACACATCGGAATTTTAAAACAGTAAAACTACATGATATGTCAATACATTGTGTCATGCTACACATGCTCTCTGCGCAGTCTTGGAGCAAATTGTCGGTCCAACTGTATTCGTGTAATCCGCGATATTACAGTTAATTGCAAATGTCCATTTACTGATACACCCATCATTTGACTATACATACTAACCTCAACTTAACCGCAGGTAAGTATCGGAACCACAGGACTCGACTCATAATCTACTACAGAATGAGTAAAAAATACCTTTACCACTTTGTACATGGATTCCTTACATCAAAAGAAGAAAATAAGTTCATACTCCTATAATCCTTTGTTTTCACATTATTAATGAAAGTTTACGTTCAACGGCCTTCCAGGTCCAATCTCACAACTTCATTTATGCATTCCACAGAACGCTTTGACCTATTCGATTCATTGCATTCTATGTAGTGGCGAAGTGTTGCCATGGAGACTTGTTTACAGTTGGCATTAGTCTTCAACGTTACAATTGTGTACATCTCAGTAGTGAGGTAACGTAGGTGTTTCGTTCAACCATTGTAGAATATTCATTTCGTGAGCAGTCAGACGTGATTTTTATATATTACCGCGCGAATGGTAATGGCGTAATGGTAATCAGATGGCGTTTCCAAACCGATAACAGCCGAGTTATCCACTTTTTGCTGATGTTTATCATCGCGTTACTGTGTTAGGAACCGTTGCACCACATGCCTTTGTTTGAGGAAGGCCAAGAGTTGGTCGCACGCCGAACCAAGAACAACAAATTTTACAGTGTGTTGAACACGATCCAGGTATCAGTAAAGATACTTGGATGTGGCATCTGGTACATCTCAAAGTACAGCATCCGTATCATCTTCAATATGCGCAGGGCTTTTCGCCTACCCATCACCCACCAAGGGAGAGCTTTTGTCGATGGTTTCTAGCACAAACAGTTAGTTTTGCCGGTTTTATTTACAGATGAGGCAACATTTTGAAGATATGAAATTACAAATTTTCACAACGAACACACAGGGGCAGCTCTTAATCTTCGTGCGGCAATTCAGGCTAGACATCAGCAACGGTTTAGGATTAATGGTGGGCTGGTTGTAGGTGACCGTCTGGTAGATCTATATGTTCTCCCACGACGTCTTACAGGTGCTGTGTACAGGGATTTTATCCAGAACACTCTTCGAATTACTACACTAAGATCTGTCCCTGCAAATGCAGGTGATTTATGTATGATGGGGTCGCCCTCCGTGGTGTAATGGTTAGCATGCTAACTTCATATACCCAAGGTCGCGGGTTCAAACCCGGCGGAGGACGATGGATTTTTTCGGGCGTAAAAATCCTTAGCATGGCAGTAAAGCTGTGGGTCCCGTGTCGTAGATTTACGGCACGTAAAAGAACCTCAAGCCTGATAAGAGAGGCCTCTGAGCAAAATTAAGCGATCTTTCACGCCCAATATAGAATGGGACGCTGAGAACCAAAGCAGTTAAAGAGCGTCCATAAATAACAGGCCATTTCCATTTCATGTATAATGGGGCTCCAGAACATTTTAGTCGCATTGTCCAAGATGCACTGACTGATATCTACCACGACAGATGTATAGGAAGAGGAGGACCAATTCCATGGTCTGCACATTCATCCGACCTCAATCCTCTGGGGGCACGTTAAACAATTGGTTTATGCAGCAAACATCCGGAGGAAGACATTCTTCATCGACGTGCCATGGAAGCCTGAGGAAACATTCGACACCATCCCAGAATATTTGGGAGGGTGCGACATTCGACGAGTGCATTTGTATCTAGAATCTAGAGGAGAACATTTCGAGCATTTGTTATGAGGTATATGTGTTGAAGTATTAATGCAAACTTTCACTAATAACAGAAAACAAGTGATTTTGGGATACATGTTCATATTACTTATTATCTACTTTTGATGTAAGGAATGCACGTTCGAAATGTGTAAACGTATTTTTGGATCAGCCTGTGTAGGTAATGTCTGAGTGGCGGCTTGCTCAAAGTAAGTTAGCAAATCTTCAGAACCAACTCCATGAAGTTTGATACTAGGGGCGCTCAATAAGTTCTCAGAAAAATAAAGAAAACAAATTATTTCTGATATATATTTATTTATTTATTTATTTTTCAACACAATCTTCCTTTATTTCGACACACTTTTCTTAGCGTTTCTCCAACTGTTTTGGGCCTTCCAAAAAGTAGGATTTCAGAAGGCCATCAAAATAGGCACATTTCCCCCTTGATTTCTCCGTTCAACCGGTGCAATAACAATGCATAGTCCTCTCCATTTATTGTTATTCCTTTCTGCAAGTAATCAGTGTAAATGATTCCGCGTGCATCCCAAAACACTGAGGCTATCACTTTGTGATTTCACCACTTTTACCTTCTTCGGTAACTCACTGTTTCGACTGTACTTTTGTCTCTGGAGTGTAGTAGTGTACCATGTTCCATCCAGTTATGCATGGATGCAGAAACTCGGCAGGATTGCGACGAAAAAATTGTCAAACCAGCATCCGTTTGTTCTCCATCGAGAGAAAACGCGGCACTCATCTTGCCGAGACCTTTATTAGACCTAATTTTTGGCGCAAATTGAGAACAGTGTACTTGTGAATATGCCTGTGGCCTCTACTATTTTGCGAACTTTGATTCGTCAAAACCATATTCTGGATTAGTCAATCATTTCGGAGAAAGTCACTTCTACTGGACGTCCAGAATGATATTCATCATTTGTGGATGTACGGCCATGTTTAAATTCATTGTTAGAATATTGTTTCAAACACAGGATCAAATGTACCATGAAGTTCATCCAAATCGGGGTTTTATCTCTTTCGCAGTTAAGCCTTTTAAATATAAGTGTTTAATCATCACAACAAACCCGTTTTTTCCATCTTAAAGAAGCATAAGATTATTGATTCCATCACCTATGACAATAAAACCACGTGATGGGTATAGCTGAAACTTTAACTGCCATCTAGTAAGAGATGACGGTTACTAAATACAAACTTTTTTCGATGAAAATTCAAGATATACATTTTACCTAACAGGTTACGAGTGTAATTTCTTGGATTTTCTAAGGACTTATTGAACTCCCCTTGTAGGCACAAATCACCGACTAAACCAGTGTTCTTAGCGGCCCAAACAAGCCGTTCTTTGAAGTCTCATGTTTCTCATATTCATAAGTGCAAAAGAAGTTGTTACATCAATGTTTTTCAAAGAGACAGTGTAGCTACGAAACGAAATGTCACCGAGGCAGTGCTTGGTCTCGGCATGTGTTTACTTCGTAGTTTGGTATTTATAAGCGCCGTGTGGTCACCTGCTTATCAGGAAATTCAGACCAATAGGTAACATGATCACCAAGAACATATTCTTGGGCATGGTTGCACCCAAATGTAACTGAGGTTATCTTGAATGTTTTCCGACATGACATCTACCTGGGCAACCTCATTTTTGGGCCAGTTTATTTGGCTCTTAGGTATATTCGACAATTTTATTTGCAGTTCCTCCAGAATGGAATGAGAAACCTTTGAGAAGATGCCCCATTATTATCAGCTCTAACTGGTTTCGCGCAATGGTGTAATATCCTATTCTTCTAGACAAGTTAAAGAAAATCTCAACAATGTGTAACCCAGACAATTTATATGGTAGTTGCATTCCTTGACCAGCAAGATTGTCTCCTAGAATATATCCTTATAGGGATATATTAAAGCCAGGATTTACGAAAAGGGACCAGAAAATTCAGACATTTTAAAAGAACGAATAATTCACTTTTATGCTTCATTATCAGGAAAAATTTAAAATGTGTCCAAGGTGACACTGAGAGGGGCTTACATCACTGCGTCCACCAAGCTTGGCGTATATTTGAGCAGACATTTTATGAATGAAGTATTAATAGTGTAATTTAATTCTATCTTAGCTGTTAAAGAAGCATAAATATATGAAGACAGTGTGTTATTTAATTTTATTACCATAATAGCATAATGGATCCCATGTAATTGTATTGATTATAGTTTAACTGTAATGTAACTATTTAACTTAACACGCGTGTTTAGGTTTTTGACCAGCGGTAATCTTTAATTGTTGAATTGTTGTTTATGGGCGAATTGGTTATTAAATAAACTATAAACTAAATACACACACGCACAATTATATTTCCCAGATAACCCAAATGCCCTATATTTGATGTGTGCAGATACCCCTTTTTACGTTAAAAAGGCGCATTTCAAATTAAAACCCGTCAATGGAGAATTGGCGAGAGTGATCTTCACTCAACCCGTCATGTTTATCAGTGGAGATAGTGAGCGGGTTGCATTCATTGCGAGGGGTGAAATGAAGGTCACTATCACCAGTTCTCCACTGGCGTGCTTTAACTTGAAATAACCCCGTTGAGTTCTTCAACTCTTTTAACGCAATAAGATGCATCAGATGTAGTTAGGCCATCTGATATATAATGCATCCTGGGTACTCCATGTAACGTTCGTAATCAAAACAAACCTCAACCAGGCGGGAATCGAATTCGGAACCCCTTGCACAGCAGTAGCTACTCTGCTGACTGAGCTATGGGATCAGTCATGGCAGTTACTGTTTATTTTCAAGCATAATTCTTTCGTTTAGCAAGGTCTTCTCTCTGTAGGCAAATATTTTGGCATACGCACTATCCGGGGTAAATTCACTTCAACGAAGAACGGATTGTGTAGACCATCTGATACAGAGAACTAAACAGCGCTATGTGATGTAGAAACAATTTCCATTACGGGGAAGAGAAACACAGTCGCCAAAAACACAAAGTATATAAAAATAACAAATGCTGGTCTCAATTTTCGTTGTTAAACACCGAGACAATATTACAGGAGCCAAGAGCGTGATAATACACCTTTTTGTACACTGACTCATGGAGAAACTTTATCAGTGCTATTCCCATTGTGTATGTTTCTCTAGTATACATCAAACCTTTGGCTTGAACTTTCCGTATGAGGGGGTTTGAAAATAAATGCCAAGAAAATAGAATCTGGGAAGAAACAGTTAGTAGATAGTTTTAAATATCTGGATCCATGACTAATACATCCTGCACCACTGTATATGTCAGGCAAGAGGGGCTTTTCAAGCATTAAATGAAGCTTCTGGAGTCAAGAAATCCATCACAAACATATAGAGGTATACATTTTTGAGGTCTCCTGAATAAAAAAAAATAATATATTTTTAGTAAAAGGTCAGTGTGTGCGTGAGTGTGTGTGTATGTGTGTGTCCATGGACAGCATAGCAAAAACGAAGTCTGTTAAATACTAAACTTGGTATTTAAGTTCAGTATCTCCCAAGGATGCAAGAAAAAGAGGGATTTAAAAAAAATCCCCCCAACTCAAACTACACTTTACATGGAACAATTTTTGAAAATTTTGATTTTCTCAAAAATACTGTAATGATTTTGATTAAATTATTGTATATTAAAATATTATGTATAGCCTGAATTTTCTGAGAATAGCCTATGAAGATCACTTTATACTGGATGAATTTTGCTGCATTTTGCATAACTGGTGAACAGTTAGAGATAGACACAAGCTTACTACACAAAAATACAACTCTTGTTAAAGCACATAATTTGTCATATTTTTTTTGTAGAGCTGACCGTTTCTGAGATATTCCTCATTATTGGTTTCAGCTTTAAAATACTTATACTTTTCTCACACGGTATTTATCAACTTTTATCCATACAAACAAATGACTTTCAATCACGTGCTACCAGGTTTTTGACTATTGCTTTAGCCCATGGTTTTCTCTTATTTCCCTTCTACTTACAAGGAAGCAAGTAATAAGACCGTATCTGCTAATTTTATCTGAAATAGCATGAATTAGATAGAAGAATAATCTTTTTAACAATAATTTGTTACAGAGATGTAGAGAAAGTCATGTGAATCGAGCACATCGGGATTTTTAAAAATGGCATTGTTGAAATCATTCTCACGTATGGAGGAAAAAGATGGACTTGACGCAGAGACAAAAGCAACCGTTAAATGAAGTAGAGATGGATTGACTGCACAGCGATTGTCCCTTCTCTGGACTACAAAGGTTTCCAAGTGATACAATAATGAAATGAATGGAACAGCATGAAACGTTAGTAGAAAGGTTTGAAGGAAGACATTGAAGAGGTACTCCCAAGTCCAGAGGATGCCAGAAGATAGATGGCAAAGCAGACTCTTTCATGGTCACCGTGTGGGAGGAGGAAAAGCCAGAGGCCTGGCCTCACCTAGAGATGTGGAGTGGCTAGGGATAGGCCAATGAAGGAAAGGAACTTTAATAAGAATGCCAAATGTTTTTGGAGAAAGACAACAGAAGGTAACCCTTCAAAAAGAGAGACGCTTTAAATAAAGGAAAAACAAAATCTGGTGTGTTCCATTCACATGACCTTCTCTACATGTCTGCAACAAATTATTCTATTTACTTCATCTAATCGAGAAAAAATTAGCAGAAATAGTCTTATTACTTGCTTCCTTGTTAGTAGAAGCGAAATAAGGGAGTACCAGAGGTTAAAGTAATAGTCAAAAGCTGGTTGCTATGTGACTGAAGTTCCTTTGTTTTTATGGACAGGAGTTGACATATTCCTGTATGAGAAAAGTATGTTTTTTCAAAGTTGAACTAAAAACAAGGAATATCTAAAAAAACGATCAACTCCAAGGGAAACATTTATATTATATAAATTGTGTGTTTTAACGTGCTCGACATTTTTTGTGTTTTAAGCTTTCGTCCATCTCTTACAGTTTAGCAGTTATGCAAATTTCCGTAAAATTCATGCAGAATAAAGTAGTCTTCTGTGACTATTCCCAGAAAATTCAAGATATACATTTTATTTGTCAGGTAAATATCTTTAATATACAATATTTTAATAAAAATCGTTACAGCAATTTTTAAGAAAATAAACATTTTCGATTTTTTTCCATGTGAAGAGTAGTTTGGGGTGGGGGATTTTTTTTTGAAAATCTTCGTGTCGCATCCTTGGACGATACCAAACTTAAGTACCAAGTTTGGTATTTAACGGTCTTTTCGTTTTTGAGCTATGCTGCCCACACCCACACACACACACATACACACAGGCAGACAGACAGACAGACAGACACACACACGGACATTTTTCTAAAAATGGTTTTTTTTTTGGATTCAGGGGGACCCAAAACATATATTTCCGGTGAAATCTCGGTATCGAATTTTTGGGGTGCATTACAATACCTTCTCTATACACTATGTACATAGTACGTATAAAGAAAGTAAAAATCTGGTGTGTTCCATTCACATGACTAGGTCTTACTATTCTGCAAAACAGCTTTTCTTACAAAAGATTCATCTTTTATTTACATAATGATAAACATTAGCAGAATTGTCTTATGCTTCTTTGCAAGAGGAAGGGAAATAAGGCATGCACAGGTTAAAGTGATAGTGAATTCTTTTAAAGCTATGTGAAACAATTGAAATTCGGTTCTCTTTGCTTTATAGGCGTAAACAAAAGAAAGACGAAAATAAAAATGACTTCTCGTTAGAGAAAAGTTTAAATAACTTAAAACTGAAGCCAATAACTTGAAATACCTCGAAAACGATTAACACAATTTGTATTATATATATATATATATATATATATATATATATATTTATATTTTTGCATACATATACGTATCATACAGATAGTGTATAGAGAAGATACTTATTGTATTGCATCCAAAAATTCGATATTAGACCACTCGCCTCTCACCTAGACGGCCCGGGTTCAATCCCAAGCGATCGCATGTGAGATTTGTGGCGGACAAAGCGGCGCAGGGGCAGGTTTTCTCCGGGTTCTCCGGTTTCCCCCGCCATCTCATTCCACCGGGGCTCCATCTTCATGTATCGTCAGTGTCATCGCCTGCGGTGCCAGAGCAGTAAAACACTACAAAAAAAAAAAAGGAAAAAAAAGAAAAAATAAGGAATGGGAATAAGGGAATTCAGAGATTAGAGCAATAGTCCAGTCCTTTAAAAACCGGTCGCCATGGGAAAAACAGTTGTAATTCCATTCTCTTTGCTTGCCAGAAGTAAACAAACGAGCAACGAGAAGCAAGATGTTTTCCGGTTTGAGAAAAGTTTAAGTGACTCAAAATTGAAACCAATAATCCCGAATATCTCGAAAACGGTTAACTCTACAAAAAATGTATATGATATAAATTGTGTGATTTAAGGAAATCTACATTTTTTGTGTAGTAAGCTTTTGTATATCTCTTACGGTTTGCCAGTTATACAAAAGTCATCCAGAATGAAGAGGCCTTCAGAGGCTATTCTCAGAAAAATCAAGATATACATTTCATTTTCGTAAAATATCTTAAACATAAGGAAATTTAATCAAAATCATTAGAGCTATTTTTGAGAAAGTCAAAATTTTCTAAAAATGTTCCAAGTAAAGGGTAGTTAGGGATGAGGGATATTTTTGAAAATCTTCGTGTCGCATCCTTGGAAGATACCCAACTTAAAATACTAATTTGGTATATGACCAACTTAGCGTTTTTGAGCTATGCTGCTCCCACACACACACACACACACACACACACACACACACACACACACACACACACACACACACACACACACACACACACACACACACACACACACAGACACACACAGACACACACAGACACACACAGACACACACGTACGTTTTTCTAAAAATGCTTTCTTTTGGAATCAGGGGGTCACAAAATATGTATTTCGGGTAAAATCTCGGTATTGAATTTTTGGGTGCAATACAATACCTTCTCTATACACTATGGACATACTACGTGTAGAGAAACTAAGAAACAAATGTCACAGATAGGCTTGTGATTCTGCATCCAGTATTAGTTGAAAAAATAAACTTTTGAAAATGTAGGTCAAGATCGCGGCATGATACACGATAATCTGGCCAAGTCCACGTATAAAAGCCACTTGTGTCCCAGCCGAGGTTTCAAGTAATGGTCCGTTCAATGTTAAGCTGTTAAGTTTTATTGAGCACCAAGCTGGACCACAAAATGAGATAGAGCATTTCCAGGGTGACGTCATAGCATGACGCGGTTTATGTTTCGCGGAAATACGGTGCGCCGGAAAACGTCCTTCAGTCTACCATTGATCTGAAAATTTGTAAAGCATTCTTTTGCTGATTATCAAAGAACATTCAAAAGTTAGTTTGGTATTGGTAAATACTGAGCATAGAATTTAATGATATTAGATTTTTAATTTCTTTACTTTGTACAAGAACATAAGAAGAAAAAGTATTGCATTCATTCCAAAACTCGATACCGAGAATAGATAATATGAACGAAAATAAGCGTTTTAAGGATTTTTGTATCCAAAATAAAAAAATATATCTGATGTGTTCCATTCACATGAATTTCTCTACATCTGTGCAATTAATTACTGTTAAAAAGTTTATTCTTCTATTTACTTAATGCTAATCGAGAAACAATTGGTGGAAAGGATCTTATTATTTGCTTTCTTGTAAGTAGAAGGCAAATAAGGGGGTACCATAGGCTAAATCGACAGTCATTTCTTTTAAAAGCTGGTTGCTATGAGATTGAAGTACCTTTCTTTGGAGTTGACAAATTCCTGTATCAGAAAAGAATAAGTATTTTAAAGCTGAAACTAATAACAAGGAATATCTAAAAAAAGGTCAACTCCACGAAAAACTACGTATATATAACATAAATTGTGTGCTTTAACGAGCTCTAAATTTTTTGTGTGGTATGTTTTTGTCCATCTCTTACGGTTTACTAGTTATTCAAAACTCCGTAAAATTCATCCAGAATAAACATGTCTTCAGAGTCTGTTCCCAGAAAATTGAAGATATTATTTTTTTGTCCCGTAAATATCTTACAATGTAAGAGATTTTAATAAAAATCGTTAGAGCCATTTTTGAGTAAATAAAAAAAAAATCGAAAAATGTTCCGTGTAAAGGGTAGTTGGGGGTGGAGGGATTTTCTTGAAAATCTTCGTGTCGCATCCTTGGAAGATACCAAACTTAAATATAAATTTTGTTATTTAACGGTCTTTTTGTTTTTGATCTATGCTACCCCCCTCACACACTCTCACACACATAGATAGACACACAGACATTTTTCTAAAAATGCTTTTTTGGATTCAGGATGTATTTCCAGTGAAATCTTGGTATCGAATTTTTGGGTGCAACACAATATTTTCTCTATACAGTATGTACATAATACATATATCTAGAGAAATAAAAAATCCCTGTGTGTGTCCCCATGTGTCTGTGATCAGCGTAACTAAAAAAAAAGTTCTGATGTGTTTTACTCACATGACTTTCTCTAGCTGTTTTACAAACTTCTTACATAAGATTATTCTTCTTTATACACTACGCTAATCAAGATAAATATTAACAGATAATGTTCTTATTACTTAGTTCTTTATATGTAGAAGGAAACTAAGGGAATATGTCACTAGATTAAATCCATAGTCAAATGCTTTAAAAGCTGTTGTTATGCGATTGTCTGTGCAAATCGCTTCGTTTCTTGGCCAGTAGTAGAACAAAAGAAATACGGAGACTTCCTGTCTGAGAAAACTATAAGTACTTAACAGTTAAAACAAATAACAAGGAATATCTCGGTAACAGTTACCTCAAAAACAAAAATGTAAAAGACATAAATTGTGTGTTTTGACGAGATCTACATCTTTTGTGCAGTAAGTTTTTCTCTATCTCTTGCGGTTTAGCAATTTAGCAACATTCATCCTGAATGAAGAGGTCTGCAGAGGCTATCCCCAGAAAATTCAAGATATACATTTTATTTGGGATGTAAATATCTTTAAAATATGGTATTTTTATTTTTGAAACATTTTCCATGTAAAGGGTAGTTTGTAGTGGGGGGAGTTTCTTGAAAATATTCGTGTCTCACCTTTGGAAGATACTGAACCAAACTACCAAGTTTTGTATTTAACGGTCTTTTCGTTTTTGAGCTATGCTGTACATTGTTCATACCGAGCTAGAGTAACAACAAGTCAGTTAAATACCAAACTTAATTTTCAACTACTATGTTGTTTTTCTTAAAAATGGATTACAATACCGTATATTAGAGGTACATTGAATTTTTAATTCATTTTTTCTGGGAATAACCTCTAAAATTCTCTTCATTCTGGAAACTTTTCATAACTGGTAAACCGTAAGCATTGTAGCAAATGTTTACTATACAAAAATGTAAGTATCAAAACACACAAGCTATGTCCTATACATTTTTGCTGTAAAGTACCCATTTCTGAAACATTTCTTGTTATTGGTTTCAGTTTAAAAATACTTTTCTCAATAGGAAATAGTCATCCATTTTTCTTTTGCTTTACCCCTAGTCATGCATAGAGGACAGAATTTCAATTTAATCACATAGCAACATCATTTAAATCATTTGACTGTCGCTTTAATCTGGTAAAGTCCCATAATTCCTTTCTACTTTTAAGGAACTAAGTAATAAGACCATTCTGCTAATGTTTATCTCGACTAGCATGAAGAGATAGAAGAATATTCTTTAGTAAGAATAGTTTGTTTGCAGAATAGGTAGAGGTCATCTGAATAGAAATTTTTGCACTAGAAAAGAGGGCTTGCCCGGGTAAAAGAGGACGTATGGCTTAATTATTTGTACATGGATACGATATACCTTTAGAGTATTTGCACATTTCAGAGAAACTAACTTCAACATGGAATAAAATGCTGTCAGGCCTACTCCAGTATTCTGGCAATAAATTAATCTTTAATCTCGTTATTTATTTATTTATTTATTTATTTATTTATTTATGTATTTACCTGTTACGTTCTCTATATGTATTATGTACATAGTGTATAGAGAAGGTATTGTAATTCACCCAAAAATTCGATACCAGATTTCACCGAAAATACATGTTTTGAGACTCCCTGATTACAAAAAAAAAATTTTTAAAAACATGTCCATGTGTGTGTATGTTTTTAGGCAGCATAGCTCAAAAATGAAAATACAAGGAATGTCAAGAAAGTCCCTCCACCCCTAACTACTCTTTAAATGGAACGTTTTTCGAAAATTTCGATTTTCTCGAAAAATGGCTCTAACGATTTTGATTAAAATACTTTATGTTTGAGATAATAAATGACAAATGAAATTTATATCTTGAATTTTCTGGGAATATCTTCAGAAGACCTCTTCATTCTTGATGATTTTACAAAAATGTGGTTTCGAGCCATGGGCTTCCCGGCAGGTTTCTGACCCCTGGGCATCCGCTTGTAAGTCCTAAATACCAGGGGGGGGGTAAACCGACCCAGTAAAAGTTACATTGAAATTGTGATTTGTGGTGTCAAAGATATAAGTAATTTATTTTAGATTATGTAGTATTTGTTATGTTTTATTTAATCTTTATTTTATATTTATTAGGTTTTACATTAATTGTTTATCTAGATTAATCTAAAATATAATTATAGCAATAGTTTGTTGAAGAAGAGGTGGAGAAAGTAACTCTTCAGATATGTTGTGTGTGTTTTTAATCCCACAACCTTAATCATAATGCTGAAGGTATAAATAGGAACTATTGAATATTTTATTGTGTGGAATTGCGTGTTTTAACGTTTCATTCAGGTTCAGACCTGTCCATTCACAACATTAGACGAGAACGACTCCTGAATCGTTTGATTGTTGTAACGTAGATGAGTGATGACGTCATCATCCTTTATCAACATCTGAACAGTGGGAACATGTTCCTCATACTGGTATACATCAGATACACGTCAGCGTGCTGCAGTACCCACATTGGATTCTCCACACGAATGGTTTTCCCAGCACCTCTTCCTACACTCCTTACTACGTCACTGCTACGCACATAGGTGGACACCGTATACAGTGATGACACTATGACGATTGGTTCTGCTACATAGGTAGGCCAATATTTGGACAGTGTTCTTCACATGGGATTATTGCTCAAGCTTTTACTCAAAGGGCACTCACGGGTGACTTTTACTTCTACTACGTATAGTAAGCAGTAGAATAATTGTATTCCAATTCGAAGTCAAGATTTCACCGGAATATATATTTTAGGGTCCCCAGAATCCAAAAAAAACAAAAAAAAAACACAATTTTACTTTCTCTACATCGTGCGTAATGCACAGGTAGAGATGGAATAACATTGCAACAAAAAATTCGATACCGAGTTTTCACTGGAATGTTTTTTTTTTTAATAAAACTGGAATGTTTTTTTTTTAATTTTTTAACAACACATGGTTTTTAATTAAACGTTTTAGGGTCCCCTGTATTAAAAATATTGTTTCACGTGTGTATCCATGGACTGTGAACACGATCAAAAGGAAAAGTTGCTTAAATATCAAAGCTAATGATTCTCACGGTGTACTTAGGCACTGACTTACAACTATTTTAAGACGCTGAAGCAGAAGACGCAGAAGAAATAACTATTTTTCGAAATACACGCTCTTTTATTGACCTAAGTCCCGCCTACTTCTGAATATCCCACAGAAGTTCCTATAATATACGTTTCTAAATTTAAACTTAGTATTTGCAATTTTACTGAGTATATTCCAAGTATCCTGTTTGCTCTATAATTCCCATAAATGGTATACTTGGCTTTTTATGCGTTCCTTTTGTTTTCTGGACGTACTAATTCGCATGAATTGAACCTTTGGTTAACGGAACCCTAGCTGCTCTAACTTCGAACTAACTGCTTTTCCTTACCCTTTAACTTGCCTGGAAAATTACGCTTACATAACAGCGAATTGTACCCCGTTCTTTTATTTGTTTTGATATAGGCAATTATTTATATCAATTATTTACCTATTTTCAATTGCTTCTCTATAGCACAACTATTAATTTAATACGACACTGATTCCAGTGTTAAGAGGTTGGAAGTTTTGGGTATGTGAAGAAGATGGAAAGTAGCAGAATTCCAGAAATCATGCTAGAGTGGGAGGTCAAGAGAAGTAGAAAGAAGGTAGTCTAAAGAAGAATGGATGGATGCAGTAAGAGGAAATATGAATTTATAGAAGAAGATGCAGAAAACAGAAACCTGTGGAGGAATAACATTTCTTGGGTTAATTGTAAAAAAATCTGACGTGTTCCATTCACATGACTTTCTCTACATCGATACAATCAATTATTGTTAAAAAGCTTATTCTTCTATTTACTTAATGCTAATTGAGAAAAACATAGCAGAAAGGATCTTATTTCTTGCTTCTTTGTAAGTAGAAGGGAAATAAAGGAGTACCATAGGCTAAATCGATAGTCATATACTTTAAAAGTTGGTTGCTATGTGACTGAAGTACCTTTGTTTGTATAAACAGGAGTTGACAAATTCCCGTATGATAAAAGTATAAGTATTTTAAAACTGAAACTAATAACAAAACAGTCAACTCCACGAAAAAAAAGTGTATTTAACATAAATAATGTGTTTTAACGAGATCTAAATTTTTTTTGTTAAGCAAGTTTTTGCTTATCTCTTACGGTTTACCAGTTATGCAAAATTCAACAAAATTCATTCAAAATAAAGTGGTCTTTTGAGGCTATTCCCAAAAAATTCAAGATATATATTTTATTTGCAATATAAATATTTTGAACATAGGTATTTTAATCAAAATGGTTAGAGCCATTTTTGAGAAAATAAAACATTTCGAACTTTTTTCCATGTAAAGGTATGGGGGGATTTTTCTCAAAATCTTTGTTTCGCATCCCTGGAAGATACTAAACTTGAATATCAAGTTTGGTGTTTTACCGACTTTTCGTTTTTGAGTTATAGTGTTCATGGACACACACACACACACACATGGACTTTTTTCTACAAATACGTTTTTTTATACAGTAGACCCTAAAACGTGTATTTCCGGTGAAATCTCGGTATCAAATTTTTGAATGGAATGCAATAACTTCTCTATATAATATGTATATAGTACGTGTAGAGAAAGTAAAAAAAACTAATACAATTCATGGAACT
This sequence comes from Hymenopus coronatus, assembly GCA_030762935.1. NCBI lineage: Eukaryota > Metazoa > Arthropoda > Insecta > Mantodea > Hymenopodidae > Hymenopus > Hymenopus coronatus. Next base: position 40,026,216 of record CM060887.1, read on the forward strand.
CTTCAGCGCCTAAACTTATCTGATATTCCTTTTGTCACTATCGGGAAAACTTCTGGAACTCGTTTGTCCCAAACGCCGGTCCCCATGGCCACGCTCGCTAAGACGTCTCGCTGTGGTGCTTCGTGGGCAGGGGATCGTGGGTTTGAGTCCCGCCTTGGGCGTGGGTGTTATATGTTTGTGCAATGTGTATATGTTTGTGTAGAGGAACAGTAAAACCAGTAATCATACAGTAATCATACAGGGGGGGGGGATGTAAATGGGGATAAAAAAAAAACAAAAAAGAAAACGGGAACCAAACCTCAGTCTACTGAGACACTACGCCATCTACACTCTGCAGTGAACTGGCTTTGTAATAAAGTTACACCCAACATCAAGAGAAGCAGAGAAGCCCTAGGCTAGCGAGGAAACTTCTATTACTGTATAAAGTTGAAGGCCTTCACTCCTCTATCTCGATACTTTCACGTAACGCAGACATGAGTGCTTTTTAATGGTCTGAAGCCTTAGATATTTATTCTCGCCATATCTCTCGTTGTTACGAGAATATCGGGTTCGCAGAAACTTGTGCGACGGTGCCGATAAAGTTAGTATCAACTCTTTCACCAAAACTGATAAATCCGTGCACATTTCTTAGAATAAAATGATTAATAACATCCAAGGAGCAAATTGCATATTTTCTCCCTCTAAACGTCTGAGGAGATAAATCACATTATATTCCTTTGAACTTAAACTAAAGAAATGATCGTCTAAGTGGAATAAATTGACCGTTAAGTATATTCAAATATTTATAGATGTAAACGACTAAAGGAAACTGGGTAATGTGGCATGACCAAAACTGGCATTTCTTGTTATTGGCATAAATCATTTCTTTGACCTTTTCTTGTCACTGAAATGAGTATGTCTTTTCTGTGCAATGCTATTTCACTGTTGTTAATGTTTTCTATACTCTGTTGGCAAAAGTATGTTGGCTGCAGCGTTCTTTCTTCCTTTGTTTTTTTCACTTGTGTTTATACTGAATAAGGTTTGTTGCTTAAAGTGCTAAATCACATTCCGGTTGAAAAATTTTAGCAATGAAGTAATTAGCTAACAGTATGTAGGAGAAAAAAGTGAAACAATGTATTTCCAATAACATTTTTAAAAAAGAAAGAATTATCAATAGCCTGAAAATCCGTTTTTAAGGATGATATAGTAAAATGCAGAAAAATTTACGATTAATTGCATCAGTGCATCGGGAAGAAAGTTATAAAGGTTCAAGATTCAGGAGATTGTATTTATTTAATACCAATAAAATTACTAACAAAAGTGAATTTGAGCCATTAAAATTAAAAAGTAAATACTCCATTGAAGTTTAAAGTGAAGTTTTTATAAAGAAAGAGAGAGTAATATGTACATAAGAAATAATTTGTAACAAACCTTATTCAAGTTATTATAACTTGATTATAAAAATAATAAAGCTTATTGAGTAAAACGAAAGAAAATGATAATACGTCTACTATGTACAATGTATAATGTACATAGTAGATAGTGAAGGCATTGTATTCTACATAAAAATTCGTTAACGAGATTTCACCCGAAATACATGTTTTGATACCCCCTATGAGTATTTATGTATTTTTAAAAAAAAACCATGCATGTATGTGCCTACGTGTCTTGGGAAGAAAATCTCCCTCCCTTTACATGGAACATTTTTCAAAAATTTTTATTTTCATTAAAATGTCATGTATTTGGCTTATTTTTTTGACAAAAGAAATGCATACCTTAACTTAGGAGTTAAAGAGATCTCAATTATATCAGGACGACTTTAAATACAAAAAGGGGGGATGGCGAAGAAAGTTTGTTTGTTAAAGTGGTTAATTGTGGTTGAGGTTTCTTTGGTATTTCATCGCAAATACATAATAAGAAACGCTAGGAATTGTAGGAAAAGAAGAGTTTATGGTAATAGAAAGTGAAGAAATGAATATAGAAAATTCTAACCTTTCACTTCCTCAATGTGATCGCTGATCAAGAAGAAAATTGTCACAAGGGATTAATGATGTAAACTAAAGTGATACTGCACCTCAATTGTTGGTATCTAATGTTGAGCAGTTGGCAGTGAAGCCATTCACTCTCTTGCATTCCAGTATTTTGATGTCATATTATCGTGTCGACTCAGGGTTGGGCAGCGCAGTAGATGGTTTCCACCCATATCTTCTTTAAGTGTACAGAAAGGACACGGAGGAGATCTCACTATACCAATCCTGAATAAATGTTTATTGAGACAGTCATGACCTGTTAGGAGTCTAAAAGTTGCTACAGAGGATTTTCTTGGTAATGTAGTGATTCTGGTCGTGTTATTATATACATTTTCCCATGGTTTTCCTTTTGTTTGTAATACATTATCTTCTTTAAGTTTGTTATTATATGTTGATATAATGATTATTTTGATAGAGTGACAACTTATTGGATCTCATTAATTTGATGTAATTTTACTACCTTTCTTGGCTAGAAAGTCAGCTGTTTCATTACCCTGTATTCCGCAATGTGCTGGTATCCATTGAGGTAATAATCTTTTATTTAAATTCATTAGTTGTTTTATGATTTTGCGGCATTCTGCAATTTTTAAGTTATTAGGTGTTACATCAGATGTTATAGATATAATAGCTGCTTTAGAGTCAGATAATAAGTACAACTTTTTCAAATTTATTTATATGATATAGTAGGTTTTGTAAGCTCTGAAGTATTTCCGAAATCTCTCCATCAAAATTTGTAGTATTTAAACTTAATCTTTTGTAGAAGGAGAAGAGAGGGCATATTGCACTTGCCACTGTTATTTGGTAAGCTCAAAAGCACACAATGTAAACAGTAACGAAGGAGGTAAACATATGCGATGATATAACTCACCACGCCCTCCCTGTAAAAACACTTTCTTAAATAGCAACATTTACGAAAATGTCAATGATGGGGCAAGATACAACAGCAGTTGCTATGCGGGTAACAAAAATATAAATCCATTTCCTGTCCTACACAGGGCTTGTGTGAGAAAAAACAACAATTAAATTAAAACTATAAAGGACATAAATTTAGTGTTTTGACAAGATCTACATCTTCTGCTTGGTAGGTTTTGTATATCTCTTACGGTTATGCAGAAGTCGTTCAGAATGAAGAGGGCTTCAGAGGCTATTCCCAGGAATTCAAGATATTTATTTTATTTTTCATGTAAATGAGAAATTTTTGAGAAAATCAAAAATGTTCGAAATTTTTTACATGTAAATGGCAGTTTGGGGTGGATGGATTTTCTTCAATTTCTTCGTGTCACATCCTTGGAAGATACTAAGTTTAAAAACATGTTTGGTATTTGACCTACTTTTCGTTTTTGAATTATCGTGTTCATACACACACACATACACACACAATCCTTTAAATGTGCTGTATTTTGTGACAACACTTAACGAAAATGCTTCCTGCACATGTTACACATCGCTTTGTTGCTATGTGTACTATCTATTTAGAAGTAGTTACACTTTCTTTTATTCAATATTACTATTGTAAAGTTATAAAATAAAATATTTATGGGTCCTGCAGGCTACGCAGTTTAATAAAGATTGCAGGAAGAACAAATATTTCTATGCATTCTATTATCTCAGGCCTGAAGTTTTTATTTCTTTCTTCCGGATTTTGTCACTAGAGTAGGTAAATGTAATGGATGGAAAAGTAGTCGTTCACTTAACGCTGCATGTTACACGAGTACCCCTGTTCCTTCCCGTATTGAATTTTTTTGGATAGTGTTTTACACCCGCTTTTATTACTTTGGCACTGAAGGCGATGAAACTGATAATAGATGGCATGAAGATGTAGCACCGGTGGAATATGATAGCAGGGGAAAAGAAGACCCCGGAGAAAACCCGCCTTTGCGCCGCTTTGTCCACCACAAATCTCACATGCGAGAGGCTAGCGGATCTTTTTCTGAAAAAAAAATGGATTCAGAGAGCCTTAAACGTGTATTTCCGGTGAAATTTCGGTATCGAATTTTTGGATGGAATGCAATTCCTTACTCTAAGTAATGCTATGTACTAAGTAGAGAAAGTAAAAATAAGTTGAAGTATGACTTGATTTATGTAGTGAGTTGAGAAGCAATGTGAATGTAACATATTAGATTTTTAGGAAGAAAATGCAGAAAGGTATTATAATATACTGAGGAACTCTTATTGTATTTCTCTTTATTTAGACTCACATACACATTTATTGTGTATTTACCTTGAACTTTAGTACACAAGTTTCTTGAATAAAATATACGGACTTATTTACTTGAGCATTTAATTAGCAGAAAAAGCTAAAAAGTGAATCTGAATGTTAATTAACATTGTTTTAATTAAAGCTGCCTGCACCTGGGGAGCGCCTGCTTCTCCTAGTAAGAAACGAAAATACCAAGAGGTAGCAGGAAATAAAAGTCAGTGCCTGTAAGGGCTTTCTATCTTGGCTGGCAAGTTCTTTTTCTGGTATCTCTGAAGTATAGTGCTTGGTGCACTTGCCTCTGGACTCTGGAGGATTGTGAATTTTGTGGGGCGAAATAATCCGAAAGCAAGTTGTTGCTGGTTCACCTCTGAGAATTACGCGGCACGTTAAGGATCTCCCGGGTATGCGCCAAGTTTCCGGTATCCCCTTGCGTTCTCAGTGGTGTAAATCAGCACAAACAAACAAAAACATTATCCTCCAACATCTGCACTATCCTTGAACCAAATGCTCCGATTATCCTCATATAAAGAGACTCTTATAAACATAGGCAATATTTTGACAATTTCAAAAGTCACTTCAAACTTTTAACAGTTACATATTAGAAGCATGTATTTGTACATACTTATAATATTTGAGATAGAACAAAAAATAATCTCATGTGTTCCATTCATATGCCTTTCTCTAGATGTTTCGCAAACAAATTGTTGCTATAAAAGATTATTCTTTTATCTAAGTCATGCTAAACGAGACAAACATTAGTAGAGTTGATCTTACTACCTGTTTCTTTGTAAGTAGAAGAGAAATAAGGAAATGTACTAGGCTAAAGCTGGTCCTATGTGAAACAATTGAAATTCACTTCTCTTGTTTGCAATATGAATATATATGAAAAGTGTATTTATTGGCATAACAATATCATACATTGACTTCAACAATTGCACGGGTCCACATACCGTACGTGCTTTTGTAATACACACTAAAAGCAACATTAAAAAAAATTAAAAGAGTAAACATGAAAATAAAAATACAAAGATATTCAAATACAGCAATTTAAATTTACAGCACAGAGCACGCCTTCATAAATGTACCCTCTTATAATAGATAAATATATTTAAAAAAAATATATACACATAATATATACACAAATATATATATATATATATATATATATATATATATATATATGTATATATAAAATATATACACAATATATAAATAACACAGCAGTGACCTAAGTATGACATATAATATATGTATGTAAAACATTCTAGTCACTTTTGTTTAGTTGTTCGTATCTCTCCCTCCCCTTCTCTATTGGCAGCCTTCTCAGATCTCAGCTGTCTTGCCTTAAGTATACATTTACCTAGCCCGTCCACGTCTTCCGTGCCTGCCAGTAACATCCAACATGCTTCTAGCTCTCCCTTCGCGGTGGTAAAGAATCGCGGTAAATATTTTCCTGTCATTTCTCCTTACCCCTACATCTTACCAAGATGTGGGTCCACGACTCTTCCTCCTCGCAAATGGGACAGATTCTCACACAATTCTCGTCAGCAATTTTTTTGGTCCTCCATGCTCCTAGTCTAATCCATGCGAGCCCTTCTCTAATGAGTTTAGTACCTGTTTTGATATATTGCTCCATACCCCACTCCGATTTTAGCCCTGACCGCACTTCTAAGCAAACCTTCTCCGTGCATTGCGCAATTATTTGATGTCTGTCAATATCACAGAGGCGGTTCTTAATTTTTCTCCAAATACTCCTCCTGTTTGCCTGCCCCGCCATCCTAATGGTTTCCAACCCTTTCTTTAATTTTGATGCCCACGTCGAATTACTTCCCATTCGCAACTGTTCACGGTAGCAGACTGCCCTAATTAGAGATTGGTTTGCGTAACGATTCTCATTCAATATTTAATTGCTCTGATTTTGCACTCTATCGTTTCACTATGCGCCCAGAATTCCCTCATTATTCCGCAGTTTAGTAACCCTCCCTACATCCAGCATTCCGTTCAAAAATTGGGTCCTCACTTGGTCCAGATTCCCTGTTTGTGCCTACCCCCATATTTCTTCTCCATATGTCATCGTGGTTCTAACTGTCGCTCCATAAACAGTTTCCATTGTTATGGATATATTCGGAATTCTGCAGCGTATCCGGAGAGCATCTGCCGCTTTCATCCTCGTGTTGTGTTTCGTGATGTCAATGTTCTTTGTCCATTTTCCGTTCATTACAAATGTGAGTCTTAAGTACACAAAAGATTTAAGATTGTCCAGTATCTGTGATGCATATGTCCAAATATCCTCCCTGCTATAAACAGAGTCATTTTTGAAAGTCATTGCCTTAGTCATATCCACATTAATTGTAAGTAGCCATTCATCGCAATAATTCTTAAGTTTGTCCAGTCCTCGTTGCAATCCGTTTACTGTCGTAGAACACAATGCTAAATCGTACGCGTATAAAAGTACTGGGATCTGCATTTCCACTACTACCGGTGCTTCGATATTCTCTGCTATCATTGCATCAGTAATATCGTCATAAAGAGATTAAATAGCAAGGGAGATAAAATACAACCCTGCCTCACTCCCCTATAGCCTAGGCAGTTCTCCGATACTCTGTTTCTGTCGTACCTTACTCAGAATCCGACATTTTGATAGATTGCCCGCAATGTTCTAATCATTTTACTTGATAATCCCTTTCTGCCTAGTTTATGCCATAATACATTTTTATTGATAGAGTCAAATGCCTTCTTAAAGGCCACAAATGCACAATGAAACTTTTCTCGTTTAATTAACATTTGTTTCGTCCTTAAGTATCTAATATAAAGGCGGCGTCTATGGTGCTGTGTCCTTCTCTGAAACCCATTTGAAATTTGAAAGTTTGCCAAATTTAGATTCCCAGTCCTTTACCCAGTTATATAACACTCTGCAATAAATTTTTTCCATAATTGGCAACAGAGTAACCCCTCTATAGTTATTCGAGCTCCCAATAGTTCCCTTCCCTTTATAAATGGAATGAATAATGAATGCCCTTTCCTCAAAAGGTAGGGTAATTCCGAAAAGGAAAATTACTTCCCGTTTGAGAAAAATTTTAAATAGTTTAAAACTGAAACTTGGAATATATTGAAAACGTTAGGTAATTCTACAAAAAATCTGATGTGTTCCATTCATATGACTTTCTCTACATCTCTGCAACAAATTATTGTTAAAAAGCTTATTCTACTATCTACTTCACGACAATCGAGATAAACATTATCAGAAATTGTCCTTAATTCTTGGTTTCTTGTAAATAGAAGGAAAATATCTAATGTGTTTCATTCATATGATGTCCTCTAGCTGTTCGATAAACAAACCTTTTATTCGAAACATTACTTTATTTTCTTCATCATTCTAATCAAGATAAACATAAGCAGAATTGTAAATTAGAAAGGAAATAACAAAATACACAGGCTAAAACGATATTCTCATTCTAGCCGGGAATCGAACCCGGGACCTCCAGGTGAGAAGTCAACTCGCTGACCACTCGACTACGGAGGTAGTCCGTATCGTGTGCTGTTTCGAATTATTATGGGAAAAAGCGAGCCTGAGTGTCTTCCTAATGCGCATATGCACATCTATTGCGCGATGCAGCTAACGACGATGTATTTTGTTTTTGTGCATGTCGGGCAGACAAAACCCATTATAGAATACCGTAAATAATATGATAAAATATTGAGTTCAGGAAATATATGGGCAATAAATATATCGCAAACGGCACTTAATGAATTTCACACACCCATTTCGGTTCTCATTATCCAAACCACATAACATATGGGTTTGTGTGTCACCAAAATCTAATGAAATAACATATATTTTGTTGTCCAATTAAATGATTAACTTTATTGAAGGCGTGTTACCATTGGGTCGACACTTAGGAAATAAAAAGGGTGAGAACTAAATGTGCCCATTTTTATATGTACGACGTACATAGTAGATAGAGAAAGTGTTGCACTGTATTGCACCCAGAAATTCAAGACCGACATTTCACCGGAAATATACCGCTTGAATCCATTTTGTTTAGACACGTCAGTGTGTGCATAACTCAAAAACGAAAAGTTCGTTAAATACCAAACTTAGTATTTAAGTTCAGTATCAATCAGGGAGGCGACAAAAAGTTTCTCAAGAAAATTCCCTTACGCCAAACTACCCTGTACATGAAACATATTTCAAAAATGGCTCATATGATTTTGATTAAAATACCGCATATTAAAGATAAAATGTACATCTTGAACTTTCTGGAAAAAGCCTCTGAAAAGCTCTTTATTCAGGATGAATTTTGATTAATTTTGCATTACTGGTAAACCGTAAGAGAAAGACAAAAGTCACTACACAGAAAATGTAGATCTTTTAAATTACATAATTCATTACATGTAGTTTTTTTGGAGAGTTAACAGTTTCCGAGATATTCTTTGTTATTGGTTTACATTTTAAGGTACTTATTTTTTTCTTAGGCAGGAAATCGCCCGTGTTTCTTTTGTTTTATTTCTGGCCAAGCAAAGAAGCGAATTTCAATGACAATCGCATAGCGACAGCTTTTAAAGTATTTGACTATCTCTTTGACATAATGCATTCCTTTAGTCCTTTCTACTTTTAAAAAACTAAGTAATAAGAAGATTATGCTAATGTTTATTTAGATTAGCATGGTGTAGAAGGAAAAATTATCTTTTGTAATGAGTTTGTAAAACAGCTAAAGAAAGCCATGTGAGTGTAATACATCAGGTTTTTAAGTAATGTAGCATGATTTAAAACTAGTAATACATATTAGGCAAAGTTAAAGAATATGTTGCTCACATATAGATAACCTCTTGTCTAGGTTCTATTTAAGTTATTTCTTTAGATCTCTGAAATGAAATTGTGAATGTTCAGTTGTTCATGCAATCCAGTTATCGGTTTAATATATATATATATATATATATATATATATATATATATATATATATATACACACACAAATTATATATGGTGGGCCAACTGTGCAAATGTCCCTTCGTACGTTAAAAGAACTGAACGAGGTTATTTCAAGTTAAACCGGTCAGTGGGGAACTGGAGTGAACGATCTTCGTTTTACCAATTTTTTTGGGGCTAAACTTCCCAGATCTAATTCTTTCTGATTTCTTTGTGTTATTTTGTATATGCACAAAAACCTAGGATCTGGGAGTAAAAATTATTGAAGATTTTCAACAGAATAAACAATCTTATGTTACAAGTGACATGAACTGAATTATGAGTAATGCAGAATATGCAATGGGGATATGTTGAGCACTAGGAAACTACAAACTTTCAGTGTTGTGCACAGATATATTCCATTAGCATGACTAGGGATAGCATCTTGGGGATGGATAGCGGCAGACACGTGGATACCAGTTGCATATCTACCGAGTAGAGGCCGACCTGTATTGGCGACTGCACGCGCCGCATGTAAACAGCCTGTAGTAACGCGTTGGGGAACGTGGCTCGATATTACAATACTGTTTTACAGGTAATTAATGCCTTTGATGATGGTGCATGCTCTTCAATCAAGATTATAAAATCTCTTGCTTCAAATGGATTGCATGAAGATTTGCAATTCATACAGAAGAACTAGACAAATATATCTACGATAATAAAACATATTCGGAAACATCGAACATTGAAATGTGTCGAGCCCTGAAAGCTGTCGATGAACTTGTGCAAACAGTTAATCAGAGATCCGAGACACCTGTGTGAAGACAGTGTTTGGAAAAATGTCGGATTTTCAGTATTGCGTGAAATACGAAATGTGCTACGAGATGTTGCTACGGAAATAATTGATGATGGAGCATCTTACAGAATAGTCGATGATGTGTCCTATTTTCGTTGCGCTCCAATCCTATCTTGTGGTGTGGAGCGAAGTTTTCACAAAAGCCTGTTTACGTGCCAATCGGAAACGATTCACATTTGAGACGTTACGAATGTATGTTGTTCTACATTGTAATTTATATACTTTGAGAGAAAATGCTGCTGATCTTGCACAACAGAAATTGAATATACGTAAATGTTAAAATTATTAGTTCCCGTAAATCAGTGGTATTTTTGTTTACGACCCACCCAAACTCAATCGTCTTTCACTACTAGTGAAATAATCACAGTCTACTACGCAACCACTGCCCCATTTTCCTTCTATTAGTACCACTACGTACACACTGCGTTTTCAACATATCACAACCATATACCAGCTACGCTAACTTCGATTCTGTCCCGCTTTTGGTCCCCAAGATTCTATCCCTAAACATGACTTTTCCTATCTATTCTGCAAACAAAATATTCTTCTAAAATATCATTTTAAATAATCGAAATAAACATTTTCAGAAATGGTATTATTACTTCATTCATTGTAAGTACAACGGAAATAATGGAATACACTAGCTAAAGCGACAGTCAAACCTTTTATAGCTGCTCTCTATGTGACGTAATTAAAATTTGGTTTTCTTTGCATTGCCAGGGGTAATGCAAAAGAGATATGAAAGAAATGAGAACTTCCCGTTTGAGAAAGGTATAAGTATTTTAAAAGTGAAATCAATAACTAGGAATATTTCAAGAAATGTTAACTTGATAAAAACATGTAGTACATAAATTGTGTTTTTAACGAGATTTACATTTTCTATTTTTTTGGTCTATTTTTATGATTTATCAGTTGTACAAGTCATTCAGAATGAAACAGGCTTCAGAGGATATTCTCAGAATATTCAACACACACATTTGCTTTTCTCAAACTGTATATAACGATTTCGTATAAACATATTTTAATTTTTATGACAAATAATATATTTTATTATATATTATGAATGTACATTATTATTTTTTTTGTAGTTTAACGTCCTTTAACCTGGTTGGTCATATCGGACGATGAATGGAATTCGTGAAATGATGCTCAAATGATCTCGGGGTACATGGAGCTTAAAGTTACTCGACATTCGTCTTCTCAGGATAAGGGATAACTCTGAAAAAAACCTTATCCGGGTAACTCACCCTAAGCGAGATTCGAACTCATGACCTATTGAATGTGAGGCAGACACGCTACCACCACACTACCCAGGCGGGCTGTACATTATTTGTTATGTAAATAGAAACATATGGGATTTTAATCGATATCGTATAAGCATATTTTCATTTTATGACAAATAATATATATTTTTATATATTATGAATGTATATTACTTGTCATGTAAATAGAAAACATGGTATTTTAATCGATTTCGTATAAACACATTTTCATTTTTGACAAATATATAGATATATTATGAATGTATATTATTTGTCATGTAAATAGAAACATATGGTATTTTAATCGACATCGTTAAACCCAGTTATCCATGTAAAGGGTAGTTTTGGATGAAGTCGCAATCTTGGAACTTAAAATGAAGTTTTATATTTAACTGACTTTTCGTTTTTGAGCTGTGATATTCACACACAGCATGTTTTCTAATATTTTTGTTTATAGGATACTATTTAGGGGACCTCAAGACATATCAGCTTTGGTGAGCTGCCGACAAAACATTTTGGGAGGGGTTACAATACCTTCTCTACCTACAATGTACTTAACATGTATAGGGAAGGTAACAACATCCAGCAGAGAATGTTTTACAACCCTTTTATTTTATCCAAACCCAAATGGATCTCCCTGTACTTTCACCACATATCCTAATTATAACACTTTTCCCAACATTGCCCATTCTGATACCTGGGGCGTTCCCAAACCCTTGGCCGGTACAATATTGTTCAATCGTCCTCCAGAGACAAATGCTGGCTGCGCCATTAGAACTTGGACGACGTCTGCATTTAAACATCGCCCCTTCGTGATCATATATACAGTTTAATGGCTAATGGTATCTAAATGTTGCATTATATTCTAAGCAAGATAGCATTAGAGTGTACTGGTTAAAACTTCATACTATTTGATATGGCCCATTTTAGTGAATTGCTTTTGAAGCATACTCTTCATTCATACACTTAAACATAAACTTGAAAAAATACAATTTTGGAAAATAATTGGCCCCATTTCTACTCTCTGTAGCACGTATTTTTAATACACGTGGTAGATAGAAAATATGTTGTATTCCATCCAAAATTCTATACCAAGATTTCACCCAAAAACGCATTTTAGAAACAGGTATACGGACGCATGGGCGTGTGTGTGTGCGCGTGTGTGTGTCTGTGGACGGCATAACTCAAGAACGAAAAGTCGGTTAAAAATCCAACTTGGTAATTAAGTTTAGAGCTACAAAGGATGCGGCACGAAGATTTTCAGGAAATTCCCCCAGCCCAAAATACTCTTTACATGGAAGAATTTTCGAAATTTTCTATTTTCTTAAAAATGACTAACAATTTTGAATTAAATATCATGTATTCAGATATATTTATGAAAATGAAATTTTTATCTTGGCTTTACTGGGAATAGATATGCAAAATCTTACTACAAAAAAAAAAAAATTGTAAATCTGGCTAAAACTTACCATGTCATATACCTATTTACTTCATCTACCTAGAAATATGTATACACATAGTAGTAAGTAGTGAAGGTATTGTATTCCAGTAATCATTCGATACCAAAATTACATCGAACATGAATGTTTTGAGGTTTTCTGAATAAGGAAAAAACATTTTAAGAAACATACCATTTGTGATGTGATGTGTGTGAGTTTGGACAGCATTACTCAAAAACGAAAATTCGGTTAAATATCAAACCTGGTATTTAAGGTTAATATCTCCTAAAGATACAACGCAAGATTTTCAGCAAAATGCCCCCATCTCAACCAATGGAAAAATGTTCAAATATTTTGATTTTCTCAAAAATGGCTCTAACTATTTTCATTAAAATATCGTATATTAAAGAGGTGTACATGCCAAATAAGTTTGACATTTCTGGGAAGACCCTTGAAGGTCTCTTCATTAAGGATGACTTTTGCATCATAAGTGATGGACCAAAAGGTCTAGTTCTTGTTAAAACACAATTTATGTTATATACATTTTTCTTGTGGAGTTAGCCATTTCCAAATATTCTTTGTTATTAGTTTCACTTAAACATTTCTCAAACGGTAATAATTTCGTTTTATTTTGTTTTGCTTTATTTAATTTACATAGCCGCTATTAACTTCTATATTCACAGGGGGGCTCTGCTTTTGCTTAAGCAATTACTGATATCTCGCTGAACTGTTAAAGTTATTTTTCAGTATTATTCTATTAACACACACTCTTTCACATGCATATTTCCAGACTCTATGGGGGGAAATAAATCTAGTTAAAGAAAAGTTCTCCGCCCTAGCCAGGAATCGAACCCGGGACCTCTGAACGAGAGGCCAGAACGCTGAACAATCAACCGTAGAGGAATCTCAAACGGGAATTTGACACTCCTGTTGTTTTGGTTTGCTTCTGGCCATGCAAAGGAAATCGAATTTCAGTCCAAAGCAGTCAACTTTTAAAAAAATCTTGTGTTTCATTCACATAACTTTCTCTATATTGTTAGAAAGTTTATTTTTATATCTACTTCATGCTAATCGAGATAAAATTAGAGCAATCGTCTTATTACCTGCTCCCTTGTAAGGAAATAAGGGAATACAGTCGGTTAAAGCGATAGTGAAATCTTTTAAAAACTGGTTGTTATGTGGTTGAAGTTTCTTTGTTTGTATGGCTAAGAATTGATACATTGCCGTATGAGAAAAGTATTTTAAAGCTGAAACCAATGACAAGGAATATCTCAGAAACAGTCTGAAAACCTATATGACATAAATTAGGTGTTTTAACTATCTTTACATTTTTGTGTACTCAGTTTGTGTCTATTTCTTTCGATTTTCCAGATTTTCAGCAAAATTAATCCAGAATAAAGAGGTCTTCAGAGGATGTTCCCATAAAATTCAAGCTATACATTTTATTTTTCATGTAAATATCTTTAATATACGGTATTTTAATCAAAATTGTTAGAGACATTTTTGAGAAAATAGACATTTTCGAGCATTTTTCCATGTAAAGAGTAGTTTAGAATGGAAGGATTTTCTTGAAAATCTTTGTGTCTCAACCTTGTGAGATATTAAACTTAAGTACCAAGTTTGGTATTTAACACATTTTCGTTTTTGAGCTATACTGTGTATGCGCGCATACACACATACGCTGGCCTTTTATTTATAAAAATGTTTATTTTTTGGATTCAGGGAGTTTCAAAACATGTATTTCCGGTGAAATATCGATATCGAACTTTTGCGGGAATACAATACCTTCTCTATATACTATGTACATAGTACGTGTAGAAAACGTAATTGTTTTAGCCTACACCTATTGCCTCATTTCCCTTCTACTTATAAGGAACTAAGTAATAAGACCATTTCTGCTAATGCTTATTTCGATTAGCAAGGAATAGAAAAATAAGCTGCTGTAAGAATATCATGTCACAGAATAGATAGAGAAAGCCATGTGAATGGAACATCAGACTGACTTTTTTACCACATAGTTGCTCAGGATTATAAAGCTATTAAAATGCTTGATTACACCCATATACAACATATAAGGTTTAAACGTTTGGCCTTTAGAAATATGTCTCTTCAATTTAATTTTGTCGCCCTCTAAGGTATAATGGTTAGGTTACCATGATTCAAACCCGGTGGAGGACGGCGGATTTTTTCGGGCGTAAAGATCCTAAGCATGACTTCCTTCGGAAGGGAAGTAAAGCCGTTGGTCCCGTATCATAGATTTACACACCGATAAAGAGGCCTTTAAGCAAAATTAATCGGTCTTCCACAATATTTAGATGTAATAAAAATGAACCACGTAATGCATTTTTAAAAATATTCACATAAAAAGTTAATTTTATAGTAAATGAGTTTACAAATAGATCTGTCATATTATATTCTTACTTCTAAATTAGTGAAGACAAATTATTACCTCCCGTATAGAAATGATTACTTCCCAATATATGTAGAATGGGACGCTGAGAACCACAGTAGTTAAAGATCGTACATAAATAAAACTCCATTTCAATTCAATGTCACCTTGAGATGTTCTTCCTTTCTAGATATTTCTAGGATATTAGAGGCACTAGGTCCAGGTATGTTTTGTTCATCAGCACACTTTGGCATTGCTGCAGGACCAGGAACTAGCTGTGCGATCTAGCGAAGTGATTGCAGTCGGTGTAATTTCAGCAGCCTATAGCGACTAGTCGGAAAACTGGATCAAAACAAAGCATTTCATACAAGCCAGATAAGACTGATTGCCGAAGGTTCACAAAACACACAGGTTGCCTCAATAACGCGTTTATGGATGAACGAATGGTGAAGGGGAACCGAAGTGACGTTAGCTGTTTTCAAGAGCAGCTCTTTCGCTTCGCAAACTGCATTAAAATACGATTTCCTCTAGCTCTTTAACCAAATAATATTAATCAAATAACAAAAACAAACAACAAAGTTAAGAATACATTTACAGATGTAAAACACGAGGAAAGAAAAGGTAATTATAGTTATTTTACTACCTTTACAACGTTAACGAGAGAAGGTATCGCATATAGATTAGTATTAGTCACGACCGGGGCCCCCAGGACTCTGGGACAGAGCACCGGACATAGGCCCTTGTGCTTCTTTACCACTTAAGTCACCAAAGGAGGGGAGGGATGAAGGGAGAGAAGGGGTGACCATATCCGGATGACGATGGGCGCAAGCTTGGATGGAGTCTATGGGTTACAACTGGAACGCTTCTGACGCCGTCCTAAAGAAAACTGGCGAGGAAAATTAAGCATATACATACTGAACTATTAGAAACCAAAAAAAAAAAACAAAACAAAAAAAAAACGCTGCTAAATATTCTAGAAAGCTAAGTGACCAATTTAAAATTTTTTCTTTGTTAACGATGCTGCCAATTGCCAGGGTCATATCAACTCCACCGATGTGCTAAAATTTCGCCCCGCAGAAGTTCCTTTACATGCCAGTAAATCTACTGACATGGGGCTGTCGTTTGCAAGTATACTTAGAAACCGTCGGTCTTGGCCGGGCTTGAATTCACGACCTTGGGTTCAGAAAGCCAGCGCCTAACAACTGAGCCACCTATACTGACGAAGCGACCAAGGTAGTGATGTGTGAGACTTACATATGTTGAGGTCCATGTACGATTCCCCCAAGCGACCGCATGTGGGATTTGTGATGGACAAAGCGGTGTAGGGGCGGGTTTTCTCCGGGTTCTCCGGTTTCCTCCGCCATAGCGTTCCACCGGAGCTCATTCTATTTATCGTGTCATCGCTTAAGGTGCCATTTGTAATAAAAGCGGGAGTTAAACACTATAAAAATGTACAATTGCCATTGTACCAGCCGCTCTGAACATGTGTTCTTTCATGAGTTCCCCAAGTTGGTAGGGGAATGCTAGGATTGTTCCTATTCTATCACGAATTTCCTGTCTCCATCATTTTCTTTCAATTGTTTTACCCAATCTGTTTCAGGCAACGGAGGTTTGTGTAATGTGGAGACGGTAGAATTTGCCCTTTAGAAAGATTTCTCCCTGGCATTTGGTGGGACCACTTCCTGAGAGCTGTTTCTCTCTGGCCACGGTCTCACGGGTTTGAGAGGCTTAGGTAGAGGCAGCCGGCGTCAGGTTTGTTACTATTTTCGAATTGCTAGGAATCGTTTACCTTATCTCCTCGCTAGCGCACATCTTGCCATCCTTTGAATCCCCCTCTTCATCTCTTCCTTGTAGGAGTCAGGTTTGAAGTAACCGGGGCCCCTACGATGTGTACTCCAGTTACAGAAGATGTTCTGCCTAGAAAGTGACCCCCCCGAAAAGGCATAATACAATTGTTTTATTGATAAAGGAATCGTCAAAGCTTTATAAAACACATAAGTTTGCATTATATTCATTCTAAGGTAATTATGGAGAATTATTTTCTAGATTGACTCAATTTATCCGGTGATCGTTTGAGTTTTGTTTAACCTAGATCCACCGTCCAGTGGTCAGGACATCGTAGGATAACTTACCACCCTTTTGACCGAAGCTGTTATTCAGAGGCATTCTCTCAAATAGTTTGTCAAAGGATTCATTTCATTTTGTAAAGTCCAAGAATTAAGTTAATAATGATAAGGATGATGATGATAATAATAATACCTGTAATATCTATAGGGTTATAGACTCTCTAAGAGAAGGGCAGCTTGATACTTTCCTTCCACATTTGAGTTAGGAATGTGGAATTTACCCGTCTTAACCTAGATTTATTTTTACATTTTTATTTTGTGCTCCTTGCTCTCTGACCTCGAGTCACACTCATTTTGACACTGGATACTTATTCTCACTTTCTCTCTCTCTTTTTGACGTTTGACAGTATCGCTGTTGTATTCAGGTATGCTCCATTTTCCTTGACACTCGGTAGCGCAGAGTGTCTTAATTCCCATTCAGTGTTCGTTGACACTTCAGACGTCATGATTTTTCGTCATGTAGTCCAGGTGTTGCCAACATTCCTTTTATTTCATCCGCATATCTCGTTCTTGGTCTATGTACTATGTGACCTGCCCATCTCCATTTAGCTTCCTGCTCTGCGGTCATGGCGATCTACACTTGTGACCTTATCTCAATGTATTTAACCTGGTCTCTTATTGATGTCCTTACATATCCAGGTATCAATAACTTCATTACTGAGTCAAAATATGGAAAGATTTATTGCTAAATATTATGACCAGAGAGAAAAGTTATCTACTGCTGGCGATGGAGCGCATCCCGACTCTGACCTCCTGGACGCGTTTAACAATTGCTCCCTGAGAACAACAGCCGCGTTTCAAACACATTAGCTACGAATCTAACCCAAAATGTGCCACTTTATCGCAGTTTGGGTTATTACTTCACCAGAAGGTTCTTTCGGTAGTTATAACTACTTGTCCGTCTACAACGTCTTGTATACGAACCTATATAATGGAGACCAGCACTCAGTTTGACAGCAAAGGAGTACAGTTCAGTTAGTTATGAAGTTAAAAGCGAACAGATTAGGGACAGTCTCGACTGCAGTTCAGCTGTGAGTTGTGAATCGACGGATTAGTTGCATTCTTGCTCCAAAAGAGTGGAGTATACTTCTAAATCTACGTTTTGCGGATTACCGGCACTTGCATAATTAGAAGATCATTTCCAGAGAGCTGTATTTAAATTAAGTTCTCTAGCCTTATGTGTTAATGTGCCTTAAAATATCAACAAAAGACAAAATAATGGGATTTTGGCAAAATACTCACACAAAGAACATACATGATTATGAATAATGACCCCGTGGAACAAGTAAATAGTTTAGTTATTTAGTACAATAAATGATGGCTATTCAGATGATATAGATATGAAAATACCAATTAAAAGAAACTTCTTAAAAGGGTCAGAAGAGATACGTTTTAAAATTTTAGGAAGTTCTAGCCATACTATCACTACTCTATGGTTCAGAAATTTCATCTGTAACCAGAGGACAAAAATAAAAGATAGAGGTAGCAGAAATTAGATTATTGGGACTATTAGCTAAGTGTAAAATGTTTGACTATAGGTAAACAAAATTCGGATATCCGTGAAGAACTTTGGAATTACAAGCATTGCAGAAAAAAAATCTGATGTGTTCCATTCACATGACTTTCTCTACATCTCTGCAACAAATTATAGTTAAAAAGCTTATTCTTCTATTCACTTCTAGCTAATTTAAACAAACTAGCAGAAATTGTCTTATTACTTGCTTCCTTGCAAGTAGAAGGCAAATAAGGGAGTACCATAAGTTGAAGTGATAGTCAAAAGCTGGATACTATGTGACTGAAGTTTCTTTGTTTGTATGGACAGTAGTTGACAAATTCCGCATGAGAAAAGAACAAGTTTTTCAAAGCTGAAACCAAAAACAAGGAATATCTAAAGGCGATCAACTCCACGAAAAAAATGTATATGACATACATTGTATGTTTTAATGTGCTCTACAGTTTTTGTGTGTTAAGTTTTAGTCCATCTCTTACGGTTTAGTTATTATGCAAAATTCCTGAAATTCATCCAGAATACAGTAGTCTTCAGATGCCATTCCCAGAAAATTCAAGATATATGTACATTTTATTTTTCAGGTAAATATCTTTAATATATGACATTTTAATCAAAATCGTTAGAGCCATTTTTAAGAAAATTAAAAATTTCGAAAAATGTTCCATGTAAAGGGTAGTTGGAGGTGGGGGAATTTTCTTGAAAATCCTGGTGTCGCATCCTTGGAAGATTCCAAACTTAAATACCAAGTTTGGTATTTAACGGCCTTTTAGTTTTTGAGCTATGCAGTCCACAGACACACAGACACACACATACACGAACCTTTTTGTAAAAATGCTTTTTTTTGGATTCTGGGGGACACAAAGCATGTATTTCCGGTGAAATCTTGTTTTCGAATTTTTGGGTGGAATACAATACCTTCTCTATACACTATGTACATAGTACGTGTAAAGAAAGTAAAAAACTGACAGATATGTGTTCTAATGTCATCATGAAAACAGACTGAATCCCAGTAGCATCCCAAAATTGTGAATGACTATAAACTTATAGGCCGACGACGCCCACAAAAGGAATCGTCAATTAAGTGGAGAACGAACACACCACAAAGTTTAAACCGCAACTGTTGATGAGTTGCTTTCTGTTCTAATGTGAGATTAAAATTACGATTGCTCACGGAAGGGTCTCCAGACACTAGGCAGAGCACCACACCAAGACCCTAAGGTCCTTCGCGTCTTACGCGTCTTCAAAGAGGGACTCAGGAGGGGAAATATCCGAAGGGCGACCAGATCATTATATATAACCATAATTCAAAATATAAATTGGTTAATTGGATAATATAAATCAAGCAATCTTTTGATTTAATGCTGACGACGGGTGCAAGCCTGGACGAAGTCCCTAACGGCTACAGTTGGAATGCCGTCTGGTCTGTGGTTCACCGAGGACGGGTTGTAATTGAGCAGTACTGACGACAACATCGTCAGGATAAACCCTTTATAGTGCGCAAACCACCGTCCAGGCGAAATCCACCCAAATCCTTAAACTCTGAAATAGATGACGAGGAAATTATGTGAACAGGAAATAATGGACAGGAAAATCTGGGATTTGGAACGAACCTACCGAGCTTTTATTTAGCGATTTGGGGAAATATCAAAGAAAACCACAAGAGTCAGTTAGGCCACGGGAATCGAAACCACGACCTCCTGAATGCTACCGCGGGGCCACATCGCTTGGTTTCTGGTGCAACGGCCATTCACCTGTAACGTGTGCTACGCTGAGTACCTAATCAGCTATTCCAATTTTATTCGATTCGTCAGAGCGAGAGCGCGTGCGCGTATTCAACATGAGGAAGAATCGTGGGCTCATATCTTAGCAAGATGTAGGAATACAGAAAAATTGAGGGAAAAGTATTTACCACGATCCTTTACTACCGCGTTTGGGCGGTTTGGAGCATGTTGGACGCTACTGGCTGGTATGGAAGACGTGGAGGGGATAGGCAAATCTCTGCTTAAGGCGAGACAGCTTAGATCTGAGAAGGCTGATAGTAGGAAGAAGAGGACAAAAGAAGAGTGATTATAATGTTACATACCTATTTTGTTTGTTTTTTGTTTATTAAATATTCATCTGCATGCCCCGTTACAACGATAACATTACATGCATTGTGACATTAGTAAATGCTATAAACACACAAGTTTTTACATTTGTTTGTCATTATAATATAATGATAATTATTACAATAAATAATATTAATATATCAAATAAACTTAAATTTTCTCTTCGAAATAAGCTCATTGCAGTCAAATGCCATTAAAATAATTTTATATTACTACATGTGACTGTTTAATGTATTTTTAAAATTACTCTATGCTCAAAATTAGTGCATATTAATTGTACAATTTATTTATACATCTATTTGGTTTAGATACTCATGGATTTAATATATTTATAAAAACTTCGTAAATGCCGGAATATTAGCTGCTGATTACTGATAGGCCAGGTATCTCCATTCTGAATAACTTATTTGACTAATATTGCTCTCTGATGTTCTATGTTTATACAGTCGTATATTAGATGGTTAACTGTCTGTTGGGCTCTGTTGTATTCGCACATTGGGTCGTCTATTATATGAAATCGATGTAAATGGGATTTAGTTTTCCCGTGGCCTGACAAAATGGCTGTAATTTCTGGAATTATTGGGAGATTAATTTTCAATCTTTCTTTAATTAGCGGGAAAAAGGATTTAGTTACTACTCCTTTTGTGGTACTATTCCATCTAGTCTGCCATTCCTCGATACCTACCCTTTTAATTTCCGATTTGATGGTGGATTTGGGAATTTTATTACATTTCTTCTCCTGTACAGGCTTCTTTAGCTAATCTGTCAGCTAATTCATTACCTTCAATGCCAACATGGGCCTTCACCCAACTGAAGTGAATCGTCCAGTAACGTCGTTGTAGCACCTTACCAGCATTATGAATGTTACATACATATGTCACCCTTTTCGGTCATGGTTTTGTTGTGGTGTTAGTATTGCGTATATTATATATATATATATATATATATATATATATATATATATCTTAAGTGTATTTGTTTAATATAATGGAATACACTAATGCATCGGAATACAGTTTATGGGTGTTGTAAATTTAAGTTGTGTTTTAATATGTTTATTTTAGTGTTCACACTTTTCATTTTTATTTCCAATGTTGTTCATTATTTTGCGTATCACAAAGGGTTGTGAAGCTGTGCGATGATGTTTTTATTTTCGTGTTCACGCTTTTCATTTTTGTTGTTAATATTGCTTATTATTTTGGGCATTACAAAAGCACGTACGGTCTGCGGACCCGTGTAATTAATGAATATCAGTGTATTTATACTGGTATTTGAATAAATATAGTTATTCACAAAACTCCGAGCAGCTGGAACGTGATAACCAATACATCTCTAGTCATAGGACAAGAATGCCTCCGTCCTGCGCTTCATTTGAAACAAATGATTTTTTTTTTTTTTTAAATACTGTTCCGGAGTCTGATCGGAACTCCGGCGCTGTATACCCTACTTTTTATTTACCTAATTTGTTTACTTTGATTAGCGTATGATTACTGAATTTCTGTTTTACCTTTTACACACACATACACAAACATATAACACCCATGCCCAAGGCGGGACTCGAACCCACGATCCCCTGCGTTGCGAAACACCAAAGCGAGACGCTTTGGCGAGCGCGGCCATGGGGACCGGCTGTGATTCAGCTGTGACGTTCACTTGTTCTCAATGTTACATATTGCATGTTGCAGTAGACCCCTGTGATTCGAAAGTTACTCAGTGCGCTTTTGGCGTGAAACAAAGCTGCAACTGTTTGATCTAAGTAATAAATATTGTGTTTAATAGCAACTTGTCTTCTCAGTATAAGATATAATGATGGAATTTATAAACTCAGCAAAGGATTAATTATCCAATAATGTAGTGTTTTATTATTTTAAAATTTAGAAAGTAGGCTACGTTAAGCTGCTTGTAGAGAAAGTCTATGCTGTCACGTCCACACTTGCAAATCCTTGTTTATGAGTTCTTCTGAATAGAGGCCCAAGTCTTTGCACACTATTCTCACAAACTCTGAAGATATCATATAAACACATATACAAGGAATGTCTGCTTCTTATATGATATTTAACATACGTAACAGCTTATTCTGCCTCTACGTAAACAAAATGTTTTTCGGTTTCAGATTTAAGTGCTTCCGTGATTGTTTGGTTTTTATTTTCTTATCTCTTATTATGCGGTTTTAGGCAACTATGTTTATGTTACTATATGCTGCCAATACTTTTGAACAGCAGGAAATATTAAAATACCTGTGTGTATTCCTCAAATTAAAGCTAAAATGATACTACTTACATACCTTACAAACATTTTTGGAAAAAGGTCCGTGTGTTAGTGTGTCCGCGTGTCAGTGTGTCTGTGAATACGATAATTCAAAAACGAAAATTGGGTAAAATACAAAACTTGGTAATTAAGTTTAGCATCTTCTAAGGATACGACATGATGTTTTAGAGAAAAATGCCCCCACCCAAACTACCCTTAACATGGAAATAATTTAAAAAAATTAGTTTTTTTCAAAAATGGCTCTAAAAATTTTGATTAAAATCCGTATATTAAAGATATTTACATGAAAAATAAAATGTATATCTTGAAATTTCTGGGAATAGCCTCTAAAGACCTCTTTATTCTTGACGATTTTTGCTGAATTTTACATACTTGTTAAACGTAACAGATAGATTTACTACATTTACTACATAATAATGTAGATCTTGTTAAAACACACAATTTATATTATATAGTTTTTTTCGTGGAATGGACAATTTCTGACATATTTCAAGTTATTTGTTACAGATTTAAAATACTTAAACTTTTCTCACATTTTTCTCCTGGCCACGCATAGAAACGGATTTCAACACATGGCAACCAGCTACTTTAGCCTAGTGTATTCCCTTATATTCCTTTCCCTTACAAGGAGGCAATTAAGACAATGTCTGCTATCATATAGTATATAGAAGATTACGCTTTTAACAATAATGTATTACAGTGATTTAGAGAAAGTATTATGAATGCAACACATCAGATTTTTACTTATGTATCGTACATATACATTCTTTGTTCAAGGATGAATTTTTCGGTGGGAATTTCAATGGACTAGTGAAAACAATATTATGTAATTCACACACAACATATCTTGAATAAAATTTGTACTTTTATGATGCACAATGAACAAATTCAAGTCCTTACTTAAGTCAACTGACAGTATAACACAGCGGATAAAACTAGCCTTTGCGAGTCGCTTCCAATAGCGCTGCGTAAAAAATCTTGTGTTACATTCACATGACTTTCTCTACATTGCTGTAACAAATTCTTGTTAAACAGCTTATTCAGAAGAAGTTAGAAGATGTGGATAGAAATACAATTTATGATAATCGAGAATTTAGCAGAAATTATCTTATTACTTGCTTCCTTGTAAGTAGAAGGAAGATTAGGGAACACACTAGGCTAAAACGATAGTGAAATCTTTCAAAAGCTATTTGCCATATGGTTGAAACTCGTTTCTATACAGGACCCTGGAAAAAGTTTTATTTTATATCTGAAACAAATAACAAGGGATATTTCCGAAATTATCAATTCCACGAGAAAACGTGTATAACATAAATTGTGCTCTAAATTTTCTATTAAGTATATTTTTGTATATCTTACCAGTTTACCAGTTACACAAAATTCACCAAAATTCATTCAAAATAATGAGGTCTTTAGAGGCTATTCCCAAAAAATTCAGGATATACGTTTTATTTGTCATATAAGTATCTTAAACATACAGTATTTTAATCGAAATCGTTAGAGCTATTTTTGAGAAAATCCAGATTTTCGAAAAATGTTCCATGGTAGTGTTTAACAACCGCTTTTACTACTT
This sequence comes from Hymenopus coronatus, assembly GCA_030762935.1. Lineage (NCBI taxonomy): Eukaryota > Metazoa > Arthropoda > Insecta > Mantodea > Hymenopodidae > Hymenopus > Hymenopus coronatus. Next base: position 40,050,865 of record CM060887.1, read on the forward strand.
GTGGCACCGAAGGCAATGGCACTGGTGAAACAGAGAATGAAGATGGAGCACCAGTGGAATTCGATGGCGGAGGAAACTGGACAACCCGGTGAAAACCGTCCCTGCACCGCTTTGTCCAACACAATTCTCATATGCGGTCACTTGGGATCACTCTAGGTGAGAGGCGAGTGGCCTAACCATTCGGCCACCGCGCGGTCTAAACATGTTCCAAGTTCAAGTTAGTTGGGGTGGGGGGATTTGCTTAAAATATTCGTGTACATTCTTGAAAGATAACAAACTGAAATACCAAGTTTGGTATTTAACAGTCTTTTCGTTTTTGAGCAATGCTACCCATAGACACACACACGAAACTTCTTCTAAAAATGCTTTTTATTAAGGGGTTTCAAAACATGTATTTCCGGAGAAAGTTTGGTATCGAATTTTTGGATGCATTAGAATACCTTCTCTATACACTATGTACATGGTACGTGTAGAGAAAGTAAAACTACTGAAGACACTGTAGTGAAAGTGAGATGCATATATACGCGATTTATGGGCCAACTATAAATGGAATGCAAGATAATAATTGATTCTTTAATGATTTAATGTGCCCTTTTATGTGGTGCATTAATAAAACAGTTTAGCAATGCTATGCGGTTATTTACTAAGTTTATGCACGTTGTAGAATCCAGTCTAGAGTAAAATTTTCTGTTGTGTTCCATGATATGACTTTTTCTATGTCTCTTTAAGAAATTATTGTTAATAAGCTTCATGCTAACCAAGATAAACACTAGCAGAAACGGTCTTATTACATAGTGCCTTTTAAACACAAGGGAAATAAGGGAATATACTACAAGGCTAAACCGATAGTCACATGTTTTAAAATGTAGTTGCAATGGGATGGAAATGTTATTCTTTGCGTGGCCAGAAGTTCACAAGTTCCTGTATGAGAAAAGTTGAAGTTTTTAAAAGTGAAACCAATTACAAGGAATATCTCGAAAACGGATAATTTCAGGAAAAAATGTATATCACATAAATTGAGTGTTTTAAGGAACTATACATATTTTGTGTAGTAAGTTTTTGTTTATCTTACGGTTTATTAGTTATGCAAAATTAAAGAAAAATCATTCAAAATAAAGAAGTCTATAGAGGTATTCCCAAAAATTCAAGATAAACATTTCATTTGTCATGTAAATATCTTTAATATAAGAGATTTTAATCAAAATCGTTAGAGATATTTTTGAGAAAATCAAAACATTTGAAAATTTATCCATGTAAAGGGTAGTTTGGGGTGGGGGCTATGCTGCCCACAGACACATACACACACACAGAGAAATTTCCGGTGAAATCTCAGTGTCGAATTTTTGGGTGCAATACAATACCTTCTCTATGTACTATGCAGGTACATAGTACGTGTAGAAAAAGTAAAAATAGATAGAAAATTTGCATGCACAGGTAGAAGGAATTAAACGCGCTGTTTATAAGATTATATGAAAACGTTAATGTACAAAAATTGTATCTACAATGATTTGTGTTCCAAATGGTTTTGGAATGAATAATAATATACCAGTTAGGCCATCTGCCCCGTATTAGAGTATGCAGATATCCCTTTATGCATTAAAAGAGTTGCAGAACTAAACTTGGCTATTTCAGGTTAAAACAAGTCAGTGGCCAACCAGCCTGAGCGACTTTCGTTTTACCCTTCTTGTTCATCAGGGTAAATGGTAAGCAGCTCGCGCTCATTTACAAGGTTAAAAAGAGCTCTTCACTGACCGGTTTTAACCGTTGCATTTTGCAACTCTTAACGCAGAAGGGATGTCTGCATACTTCAAATACTTGGGCCACCTGTTATATTGTTACAATGTGCTGCTCATTACACAGTTGAATGCCTGAGGAATTCGACAACTTACATTAGCTGCAAGGTTTCACTCAGTCATTCGCACAATACAGCCAAGAAATTTACCATACTGTAGGCCGAAATTACTTAACTTGGACATTAATTTCTACGAAAAAGAAGACCAACAGAATTTTCATCAGTAGAACTTGTTATTTTAATTTTGGCCTTATGGTAGCGTTGCACTTATAATATACACACTTTAATTTAAAATTACAAGTTTATGGAGCATCACACAGAAAACTAGTTTACCATAAACAACATAAAACAACAGAAATACTCTGGCCACTTCCACCTTGTCTCTGTGGCACTAATTGAGGGCCTGGGACCTCCTCCGGCTCCTTATTTCACGCTGCCTCTCTGGAGATATCGTAGCAGTGAGGTTACCATATCTTACATCCTACCTCCTATAGTACTGTGCTATATTTAATTTTCATTAGTGAATATCATAATATACCTACTTAATTACTCGCAAACTGCAGCAGGCTGTCATTTAAACAAGCAGTCAACATCTCAGGTTTAATTTTAGAGTTTAACAGACAGGCAATTTTATGTAAGCGAAATCGCTGTTGGTTGAGCGATTCGGGAACGAGAGCTGAACTTGTATTGAATTTAATGACGGAGTTATTCTCCTGCTGATATAAATTGCTAATTAGCTGAAAGTTTTGCAGGATTATATGGTGGAAAGGCAAACGGTGAGTGTAGCTCTTGATCGGAAGTTGAACTGCCAGGATCATTAGAGTCCATTCCAGAAAACAAGAGAGGAGAAAAAAATGTGTTATGCAGGGATTACGATGCTCAGCATAGCGTGTATGTCTAACGCATTGTATTAAATGGAGCTATTTAGGGTGGCTTAACGTGCCTTGAACTTAAAGCGACTGGTGTTAAGGTATAAAACATTGTATTAAATGGAGCTATTTAGGGTGACTTAGCGTGACTTAGCTTAACGCAACATAACGTGAAAATCGAACACATTATATTGAATGAAGCCATTTATAACGACTTAGCGTGACTTAACACGTCGTATGATAAAATTCTAAAACATTGTACTAATTGGAACTATTTAGGGTGACAGCGTGGCTTAGCTTAACGCAACGTAACATGAACATTTAATGTATTATATTGAATGGAGCTATTTAGCGCAACGTAACATGAAAATTTAACGTATTATATTGAATGGAGCTATTTAGGGTGACTTAACGTGACTTGAACTTAACGCGACGTAATGTAAAAGTCTAAAACATTGTATTAAATGGGCTATTTAGTGTGACTTAGCTTAACGCAGCGTAACGTGAAAATTGAAAATGTTATATTGAATGGCACTATGTAGGGTGACTTAGCGTGACTTAACTTTACATGACGTAACTAAAAGTCTAATACAGTGTATTAAATGTAGCTATTTAGGGTGACTTAGGGTGACTTAACTTTACATGACGTAACTAAAAGTCTAATACAGTGTATTAAATTGAGCTATTTAGGGTGACTTAGGGTGACTTAACTTTACATGACGTAACTAAAAGTCTAATACAGTGTATTAAATTGAGCTATTTAGGGTGACTTAGGGTGACTTAACTTTACATGACGTAACTAAAAGTCTAATACAGTGTATTAAATGGAGCTATTTAGGGTGACTTAGGGTGACTTAACTTTACATGACGTAACTAAAAGTCTAACACATTGTATTAAATGGAGCTATTTAGGGTGACTTAGCTTGACTTAGCATAACGCAGAGTAACGTGAAAATCGAAAATATTATATTATATGGAGCTATTTAGGGTAAATTAACACACTAAAAGCGACGTAATGTAAAAGTCTAAAACATTGTATTAAATTGGCTATTTAGTGTGACTTGACGTGACTAGACTTAACTCGACGCAATGTAAAAGTTTGACACATTGTATTAAATGGAGTTATTTAGGGTGACTTTGCGTGACTTAACTTTACATGACGTAATATGAAAGTTTGACACATTGTATTAAATGGAGTTATTTAGGGTGACTTAGCGTGACTTAACTTTACATGACGTAATATGAAAGTTTGACACATTGTATTAAATGGAGCTAGTTTGGGTAACTTAGCGTTTTTTTATAGTATTTTACGCCCGCTTTAACTACTTATGGCACGCAGGCGATGACACTGATGATACATGAATGATGATGGAGCACCGGTGGAATGAGATGGCAGGGGAAAACGGAGTACTCGGAGAAAACCCGCCCAGCGCCGCTTTGTTCACCACAAATCTCACATGTGGTCGCTTGGGATCTAGGTGAGAGGCAAGTGATCTAACCACTCGGCCACGGCGCGGCCGTGTAACTTAGCGTGACTTAGCTTAACGCAACGTAACGTGAAAATTGAAAATATTATATTTAATGGAGCTATTTAGGGTGACTTAGCGTGTCTTAACTTTAAATGACGTAACTGAAAGTCCAACACATATTAAATGAAATTATTTAGAATGACTTAATGTGACTTAACTTTACATGATTTTACATGAAAGTTTTAACAAATTGTATTACATTGAGCTATATCCCTCATTTCTCTCTTCTTACAAGAAAATTAGCAATAAAAGATTTCTGCTAATGTTTATTTCGATTAGCATGAAACAGATGGAAGAATAACATTTGTAGGAAATAAGTAGAGGAAGTCATGAGAATGGAACACATCTGACTTTTTAAAAATATACTTTTTATGGACCCAACGGTTCGCGACAAATCGTTATAAGCTTGCGATCACTCCTGCTAATGATTTCATCAACTGAATTTCTAATTTATCTGAAGAATAAACATCAGATGACTGAAAAGCAAGTAATGGTCTCTTAAACCAAATTATATTAATAAAGCAATTACTTCTGATGAAAAGAAGTTAGTTAAAATAACATTCATATGTCATATTAAAATTATTAATAAATTAATACCTCTTTATTCCAGAAATATTTTTCTCAATCGGGAATTTGTCAACTCCTGTCCATACAAACCAACGAACTTCAGTCACATAGCAACCAGCCTTTGACTACACATTAACCTATGCTACTCCCTTATTTCCCTTCTACTTACAAGAAAGCAAGTAACAAGACTGTTTCTGCTAATTTTTTCTCGATTAGCATGAAGTAAATAGAAGTATAGGCTTTTTAACAATAATTTGTTGCTGAGATGTAGAGAAAGTCAGATTTTTTCTCTCTCCGATCTCTTGTCTTGTGGTTTACGATTCCTCATGGACGTATATATTCCACAAAGGCTCGCTTAACGAGGCCGACTCGTCTTTTTCCTTTCCTGCCTAACGATGACCAATCAAATACCCTTCAAGGATACCTCATCCTTCTAACATGACCATACTGTTGTAGTGTTCTTCCTTCTAGCCTTTCTAATATCGATTCTTCTGCATTTTCCTCTCGGATTTCTTAATTCCTAATTGTTTCCAGTCTTGATATTTTCAGACTTCGTCTTAATATCCCCAGCTCCACAATTGTTTGTGACAATGGAGCTTTCTCTACACGTACTATGTACATAGTGTATAGAGAAGGTATTGTATTGCACCCAAAAATTCAATACCGAGATTTCACCGGAAATACATTTTTGAGATCACCGGAGTCCAAAAAGCAATTTTTAGAAAAGGTTCATGTGTGTGTGTGCGTGGTATTTAAGTTTGATATCTTCCTAAGATGTGACACGAAGATTTTCAAGAAAATTCCCACCATAAATTACCCTTTACATTGAAAAATTTCGAACATTTTGATTTTCTTAAAAATGGCTCTAACGATTTTGAATAAAATCTCTTATATTTTTAAGATATTTACTGTCAAAAATTTATATCTTGAATTTTCTGGGAATAGCCTCTAAAGACCTCTTTATTCTGGATTATATTTATTAAATTTTGCATAACTGGTAAACCATACTTACTACTCAAAAAAAAAAAAAATGTGCTCCATTCACATGACTCTCTCTACGTCTCTGTTACAAATTATTGTTAATAAGCTTATTCATCTATCTACTAATGCTAATGCTAATCGAGATAAACATTAGCAGAAACTGCCTTATTACTTAATGTAATATATATGTCATATTACTTAATGTTTATGTCATATATACATTAAGTGGAGTTGGCCGTTCGAGATATTCCTTTTATTGATTTAAGTTTTAAAACACTGAAACCTTTCTCACACTTTTCTTCTGGTCATGCATAGAAACGGATTTCAACACATGCCAACCAGATTTTACTGTTGCTTTAGTCTAGTGTATTCCCTTATTTTCCTTTTACTTACAAGGAAGCAAGTAATAAGATAATTCCTGCTAATGTTTATCTCGATTATGATAAACTGTATTTCTATTCACTTTTTCTCATACGGGAACTTATCAATGGCTGGCTCTAGAAAAATTGTACATGACATCTCTGGGGGAAATGAGATCTAAACTTTCTATGTAATGCGTTTTTGTCTCTCTTATGCCTTATCAGTTATGCAAAAGTTCTTCTGAATGAAGAATACTTCAGAGGCTATTGCCCAAAAATGCACAGTATACATTCTGTTCTGTAAATATATTTAATATATTGTATTTTAATTAAAACATTAGAAATATGTTTGAATAAATTGAAAATTTCAAAACTCTTCCACATAAAGGTAGTTTGAGTTGGGGGTTTTCCTGAAAATGTTTGTTTCTTATCCTTGAAAGATACTAAACTTAAATACCAAGTTTGCCGAATTGTTGCTGATTTTTAGTTAAGATTTTTTATTCAAGGGACCTCAAAACATGTATTTATAATGAAATCTCGGTATCAACTTTTAGTATGTGTGTGTCCGTGTGTCTGTGAACACAATAACTCAATAACGAAAATTTAGTATCTTCCAAGGATGTGACACGAAGTATTTAAGGAAATTTTTCCCACCCCAAACACATGGAAATTTTTTTGAAAACTTTAGTTTTCTCAAAAATGGTCCAAGATATTTTGATTAAAATACCATATGTTAAAGATATTTACATCGCAAATTAAATGTATATCTTGAATTTTCTGCGAATAGCCTCTGAAAACCGGTTCATTCCAAATGAGGTGTACTAATTTTGCATACCTGTTAAACCGTAGGAGATAGACAAAACTTAATACACAAAAATGTAGATCTCGTTAAAACACATTAATGGTTTATGTCCTATACATTTTTCTTGTAGAGTTGTCCGTTTGCGAGATATTCCTTGTAATTGGTTTATACTTTAAAGTACGTAACTTTTCCAAACGCAAAACTTTCTTTCATCTCTCTTGTTAAACTTCTGGCCATTTAAAGCGAACCGTGTTTCAATTGTTTCACATAACAATGACATTTTAAAATATTTGACTATCGCTTTGGCTATGTATTCCCCTCTACTTACAAGAAAGCAAGTAATAAGACCAATTCTGCCTATGTTTATCTCGATTAGCACGATGCAGATAAAAGAATAATTTTTTGTAACAATAGTTTGTATTTGGAATAGCTAGAGAAAGCCATGTGAATGGAGCATATAGATTTCTTTAGCCAGTTGCGTTTTCTAATATTGCTCAGGAATGGAGAAAGAATGCATAAGGAAGAACGTAAGGAAGCAAATAGAATCAAATGGATCATTCACAAAGGTTTTTCAGATTAGGCTACTATTCAGATCTGAGAGAATCCATGGAGTGTTCTTGATAAATCTTATATTTTAAAAGAATATTAAAACAGAAAGAAATATGCTTTTATATTACCCTGGAAGCAAGAGAGAAAGGAAGTATATAAACTGCTAGTAAGGTATTGAAAACGCCATAAAAGTTTTCATGATACTTCAGTTATTGCCCGTTTTATAACGTACTAAAATTGGAATATAAGAAATATATTATTGACGATTCACAGTAAAGAGGTTAGAAGCAGTGAAGAAGAGCAGATTTCAATTGTGGTGAGCAGCATGGCTACGCGCTTACTTATTGGAGTATTTTCACTTTGTACAATTTTGGGAATGTGCTCGTCAGTTGCAATTACTGTAAGTTAATGTGACGTAATCATAATTATTATATCATATGTATTTATATCTGTAAAAGCGGTAATTTTAATTCACGGACAAATAAAATAAATATAATTTATTTATGGACGCTCTTTAACTGCGATTGGGCAAGAAAAATCGCTTAATTTTGATCATAAATTGAAATTGCGTTTTATTTACTGACGCTATTTAACTGCTGTAGTTCTCAGCGTCCCATTCTATATTGGGCGTGAAAGACGGCTTAGGTTTGCTCAGAGGTCACTTTATCAAACTTGAGTTTTTTTTTACGTGACGTAAATATATAACACAGGACCAACGGCTTTACTTCCCTTCTGAAGAATGTTTACACCCGAAAAAAATGCATCACCTCCGCCGGGTTTGAACCCGAGAGCTACATATTAAGGTATTATTTATTAAAATATATATCATTTATTGCCTTTTACTCGGAAACGTTTGACTTGCATTAAACTTTCGTGAAACTAAACTGGCCAGATTTTTAGTTGAAAGATAAACACGATATTTCATTCCTGATACAGTGCATTTCGATATAATTCATTATCTTGAAATGTAATGGCAAATTAAAGTAGACATTTATTGCATTAGTATATTTCAATACATATATTTGCTAGAAGGCATACGTTTTTCAGTCTTTATTTTTCCGGAATGAAGCAGTTTTACCCTTCGTGAGAATTAATTTGTAGGTAGTCTAATGATAGTATCGTATTGATATAATACCTGGCATTATATTTGGGTATACAGATTTTATATCGACTCTGTCGCGCCCTGATCAACCCCTTACTGGTTCTCATACTCCACTTAATGTTTGTCTTACTCCACTCTTTTCCCTGAGTCTGTACCACCTGTGTTCATGGGCAATGTTTGAGTGCCAGAATTTTAGCATCAGACCAATAGGAGACGGACTGTTTCATTCGGTGATATGGACCGTTGTAGCAAAGAATACCTTCCAGCCATTCAGGCAGTAGCACTATTAATTGACACCGGAATTTGAGGAAACTTCTGCAGACAATGGGAATCTTAAAAGAGGAATGCAAGTGTAGCCTAGGTAATTTGGAGGAGTAATCAACCTCACATAATAATCTTTAAATTTGATGCCTTAGTCAATATGAGACAAGACTACACCCATTCAAAGCAAAACTCTCAAAAGAAAAAAAAGTTAATAAAAGAATCACTGGAACTTATCAAAGAAAGTAGACTCTTAAATAAGACAAATGAAAGTAGGAGATATAGAATTAGGCAAAAGATTTCAGTGTTAAGGTATAAATAACTCGACTTCTACTATATTATAATCAAATAAAATTCCAGCCACTCACTCTTCCCCTTTCACCGCTCACCTAGTCCTAACTTCTATTCATTAGCTAACGCGTGTTTGTCGGATATGAATTCAAAAAATAAGAGATTGGATCGCCTAGGGCTTGAGTACAGAATGATATGGATGCACCCAATATTAAATGAAGAAGTAAAGAAAAACACTATGGGAAACCAGAAGTTTCGAAAAAATTCCGCGGACTCGGTTGTAGTTTGTCGACAACTATCAATATAACGGATATGTATACTGTTTTTAAAAAATCAGTTCTAACTTCGAAGTATAAATATTACATTTTTAAGGTTGTAAGTAAGGAAAAATGTCATTGTTTTGTTTTGTACAAACCTTTCTGCAGCAGGTTGTACATACTTTTGCTGGTGATGTCTTGGAACATTGGCGATCTATTGCTAGATAAGCGGTAATAGGATTTTCAGCGATTATGGTACTGGATGGACGGAAAATCCAACATTTAATATAAATTAAACCAAAAGTAGGCCAGATGGAGATCTGATAATTGCGGAGATTATACTGTTGGAAAGTGTCAGTTGAGTGACCGGTGCCCAATAATATATTTCCCAAGTACTTTGTTTCATCTTCATGTTTAAGATCTGAATTAGGAAGTTATAAATTTCCAATATCTTGAAAAATATTCCCAGTATTTTTATAGTACACTACACCATCTGTATTCGTACATTTAGTGATACTTTTCAAATTCAAAATAATTAATGGTGTCTTCAGAAAAATGGTAACTATAGAATGTAAATATACCAAATTCAAACCAAATCACTATGTTTGACCAATGGAGGGAGATTTCTATTTGTTTTCCTAATTCTAATATTACAATATTATGTTCGCTCTAAAAATGTGATTTACTCCAATCTATACATTTTAATACTATACAAAGCAAGTAATTAATTTTCACAAATAGTATATGAGTTAGATCGTTAAAAACAATCTAATGTGTTCCAGTCACGTGATCTTCTCTGCACCTCCCCAACAAGTTAAGAATATTATTCCTATACCTATTTAATGCTTATCGAGGTAAAAATTAGCACAACTATCCTTATAAATTGCTTCCTTCTAAGTAGAAGGGAAACAAGGAAATACACAAGACTAAAGCGTTAATCAACTCATTTCAAAACTGGCTGCCATGTAATTGATATCCATTTCTTTGCATTGCCAGGAGTTGACATATTCCAGTATTTTAAAAATGAAAGCATTAACAAGGAAACATTGCCAATTGTCAATGTATATGACATAAATTGTGTGCTTTAACCGTATCTACATTTTTTATGTAGAAGTGTCTATCTCTTACGGCTTACCATTTATGCAAAATTCAGCAAAGTTCATTAAGAAAAAAGAGGTTTTAGAGGCATTATTCTTGATTCTTTTAAAAACCAACCTTTATGAAATATTTTATTTTATAAAAAATAGAATATGAAATAATCTTATTATAATTCTCCTTTTAATAAAAATTGCCTGTGCACCTTTTCACTATTCCCACAAAATTCAGCATATACATTTTATTTGTTACCCATGTAAATATTTAATATATGTTATTTTAATTAAAATCGTTAATGATATGTTTGCGAAAAAAAAACAACAAAAATATTTTTTTCCATGTAAAGGATAGTTTGGGGTGGGTAGATTTTTCTCAATCTTCTAGTCGCATCCTTGGAAGATGCTAAACTTAAATGCCAAGTTTGGTATTTAACCGACTTTTCGTTTTTCAGCTATGCTGCCCACATCCATCCATCCATCCATACATCCATCCATACATACATTACATATATTCATTAAATACATTCAAAACATACATAATTACATACATGCATACGTTACATACATACATACATACATACATACATACATACATACATACATACATACATACATACACACATACATACATACATACATACATACATACATACATACATACATACATACATACATACATACACACATACATACATACATACATACATACATACATACATACATACATACATACATACATACATACATACATACATACATACATACATACATACATACATACATACATACATACATACATACATACATACATACATACATACATACATACATACATACATACATACATACATACATACATACATACATACATACATACATACATACATACATACATACATACATTCATTACATGCATGACATGCATTACATACAATACATACATACATACATACATACATACATACATACATACATACATACATACATACATACATACAGACACAGAAAGAGTCTGCGACACACTTTTACATAATATATACATAAAATATAATCAATAAAATATTGATGCGTTACATTCACAAGACTTTCCCTTACTAAAGGTTTCAATGGAAAAGGTATTGCCGAATCTGCGCCCACATTGCTGGAATAGAAATTATATTATAATACAAATCTGATGTGTTCCATTCACACGACTTTCTCTGTATCTCTGTAACAAATAATTGTTAAAATACTTTTTTTTTCTATCTACTCCATGCTAATGGAAATAAACACTAGCAGAAATGGTTTTATTACTTGCTTTCTTGTAAGTAGAAGGAAAATAGGGAGTATACTAGGCTAAACCGATAGTCAAATCCTTTAATAGCTGGTTGCCATATGATAGAAATCCGTTTGTTTGCTTGGCCAATAGTTGAAAATTTCCCGTTTAAGAAAAGCTGAAGCATTTTAGATATGAAACCAATAAAAGTGAATTTCTCAAAAATACCCAACTCCACGAAAAAATGTATATGACATAAACTATGTGTTTTAACGAGATGTATATTTCTGTGTAGCACATTTTTGTCTAGATCTTACAGTTTACGAGTTATAAAAAATTCAGAAAAATTTATCCAGAATGAAGAGCTCTTCGGAGGCTATTTCCAGATAATTCAAAATGAACATTTTATTTGTCATGTAAATATTTCTGACATTCTTATTTTAATCAATATCGTTAGAGCTATTTTTGAGAAAATGAATATTTTTAATTTTTTTCATGTAAAGGGTAGTTTGGGGTGGCGAGTTTCCTCAAAATCTTCGTGTCGCATCTTTGGAAGACACTAAACTTAAATACCGGTTTGGTAATTTAGCAAGTTTTTGTTTTTGAGTAATCGTGTTCATCGACACACGGACACACGGATATTTTTCTAAAATCTGATGGTTCTTTTCACATTACTTTCTCTACATCCCTGTGACAAATTATTGTTAAAAGTTTATTCTTCTCTATCTACTTAATGCTAATTGATTAGCAGACATGATCTTATCACTTGCTTCCTTGTAAGTAGAAGGGAAGTAAAACAGTGCCCTATGCTTAAATTATATAGTCAAATCATTTAAAAGCTGGTTGCCATGTGATTGAAATCCGTTTCTTTGCATGGCCAGGAGTTGACAAATTCCCATATGAGAAAAGTTAATGCAAACTGAAAAAAAAACAAGGAATATCTAAAATGTGGCCAACTCCACGAAAATTATGTATAGGACATAAATTGTGTGTTTTTGTGTAATTCATTTTGTCTACCTCTTACGAATTACTAGTTATGAAAAATTCAGTAAACTTCATCCGGAATAAAAAGGTCTTCAGAAGTTATCCCCAGAAAATTCAACACATACATTTTATTTCTTATGTAAAATTGCTGTAATAAACAATATTTTAATAAAAATCGTTAGCGCTATTTTTGAGTTTTATTGGGTTTTCTTCAAAATATTCGTGTTCCTTCCCTGGAAGATACTAAACTTCAATACCAAGTTTAGTGATTTACCAAGTTCTCGTTTTTGAGTTATCGTATTCATAGACACACGAACACACACACGCGCATCTTTTTCTAAAAATGTATTTTTTGGGGACCAGGGTACGCTATATTGTGTATTTTCGGTGAAATCTCGTTATTGCATTTTTAAGTGGAATGCACTACCCTCTCTATTCACTACGTGCATAGTACGTGTAGAGAAAGTAAAAATCAAAGTAGAACGTTTAATGCAGCGGCCTCATTACAATGTTAGCAATACCAGAACGTTTTCTTAAAAATAACCGAAACAGAAACAAGTAAGTATACCTAATATTATGATAAACAGTAACGATATTTTATTACACCTAATTCGTCATTTGGGAATATAAGTATTTTAATTGCATACTGGGCAATAAAATCAATTACTACGTAAATGGCCTTGAACCTAACAGAATAAATTAGCAGTCATTATTATCCACAGTCGCTGCTTTATTTTCCAATGGAAATCAGGATTTACGTTCCACCTACATTCCTTACGTTCCTAACTCTGCCTTATTTCCCGGGAACTCCCATAAATTTTTATTTATTTTTTGAATTGTCCCGGCTCCCACACTAGTCCTCAAATAATCTCGTATTCACCGTTAATTATTATTTATCCTTAATTTTTAAGGCCCTTATGTATTTATAATCGCGAAATTTAATTTGACACTAACATCGCTAATTTTACAAATGGTAAGTCATTCATTTCTGTTTCGAACTATGAATTTACAACGGTGCTAACATATCTTTGGCCAAAGATATATCGTTATGTTGCAATTCTAACCTTTAATCAAATACTTTCACTCTTTGATGTAGTCAAAATCGAAATTATTGAAAATTTTGTATTATATTTCAACATACCTACAATCACAGTTTCAAATGGTCGTGCAGACAGAAGATTCGATGAATAATAAATGTACAGATTTATGCACCATAGAGTTTATTAAGTATGGGTTCTAAAGAGTTTTTGCGGTTTGTACAGTAAGGAAGGAAAATAACTAAATATAATTTAAATACACTTAATCTAAGAAAACTAAAGCTGCTTAAGCATCCGTTGTTAAATAAAATTACGTTTAAATCTAATAAATAAACATTCCAATTGAAAGTACAAAGGGCGTTCAATATAGATAAGGATATAGTAGAGGTCACAGGCATATCACAAGGTACATTATCTTCAATGTTGCACTAAAAATTAGGTCTCGAAAGATGGTTGACGCGTTTTTTTCAATGGAGAGCAAAGGCAATCGTGTGATGGATTCGGAAGATGGTTTGACACTTTTCCGCCGCAATCTTGACCAGTTTCTGCGTCTATATATATCTGTGGGTGAGTCATGGACACACTGATACGCCCCAAGGATAAAATTACACTAGTAACAGAGCTTTTAACAAGCGAACCGACTCCGAATAAAGAACATGTGGTGAAATGTTCAGACAAGGTGATAGTCGGGTTTTTGGGGTACAGACGAAATCATCTACATTGGTTACTTGTAGAACGGAAGATCGATAAATGGAGAGTATTATGTACCGGTTGAACGAAGAAATCAAGAAAAAAAAAATTCCTTCTATCAAGACAATTCAAGGAGGCTCACCTGGCACAGTTTAGATATTGAAAACTGTAAAATTAAGGTTCGAATTACTACAACATCCACCGTACTCATCAGATTTGTCCCCCAGTGACTTTTCTTTATTTACAAACATGAAAAAATGCCTAGGCGGGAAACGATTCACGTCTAATGAAGAGGCCATTTCTCAAAAGACGCCTATTTTGAGGACCTTCAGAAATCCTACTTTTGGAAGGCTTAAAACAGTTGGAAAATCTGGGAAAAGTGTATCGAGCTAAAAGGAGATATGCTGAACAAAATTACCCAAAATACTTTGTTTCTCTATCTTTTTCTAAGGCCTAGTTAAGTGCTCCTCGTATAATCAGTAGTCTCCACAACAAATAAGTATTAATTTAAAATTATATTAACAGCTTTGGTGTGGTATATTTGAAATTAATATATATTTTAAATATCAACCATCCGTTCAATGTCCAAAATTTTCACTAAAATGTTTCGTTACCTAATTTCTCGTATTTTGAAGTTCAAAAGTTGATCATCCAACCTATATCCCCAATTTTTGCTTATGTAAATCAGTGCGTAGGAAAGGATTTGGAAGGGTTTTGAGTAGGATTGAAGAATTCAATGCTATAGCCGGAATTTGAACCACGGGTCTCCTGGTTTTCGTGTAGTTTCTCTAATCACTAAGCTAACGTGGCAACATGCGGATATAACATTAAATTCCCTAATTTTGTATCATTATAATATTTTGGTAACTATTAAGCGACAAAGGAAAACGAACTAACCAACATCGCTTTAAAACACACACTTTAGTTTTAAATAATTTTTTTTTTTGTGCGGTTACCCATTTCGAGATATATGTTATTAATGGATCCAATCGTTTAAAACTGTGCCATTCTTTTCTATATTTAGTTGTTTCTTTCGATTACATGCAAAGAATATGTGTGTTTAACGCCAGCATATAGCATCCAGTTCATTAACATTTGTCTATGGCTATTCACTTTTTATTATAACGAATTGTGTACTGTAAAGGTTTATCTAAACTAAATTGAAGTAAATAGAAGATTAAATTGTAGCAGGTATAGTTTGTATATACAGTAATAAATAATAAAAAGTAGGGAATGTCATGTGAATGTAACAGACCGATTTTTACTTTCTCTACATGTACTATGTACATAGTGTAGTGAGAAGGTATCTATTGCATTGCACTCAAAAATTTGATACCGAGACTTCACCGGAAATGTATGATTTTGGACCCCCCAATAAAAGCGTTTTTAGAAAAATGTGAGTGTGTGTCTCTGTTGTGTCAGTATCTATGTGTGTGTGTGTGTGGGTGGGGGAGGGGCAGCATAGCCCAAAACGAAAAGCCAGTTAAATACCAAACTTGATATTTAAATTCGGTATCTTCCAAGGTTACGACACGAAGACTTTCAAGAAAATTCTCCCACCCCAACTACCTTTACATGCAACTTTTTCGAAAATGTTGATTTTGTCAAAAATGGCAACAACGATTTTTATTAAAGTGCCATCATATGTGTGAGATATTTTCATGAGAAACGAAATGCTTATTTTCTGGGAATAGCCTCTGAACACCTCTTCATTCAGAATGCCTTTTGTATAAGTTTTGCATAGCTAGTAAACTATAAGGGGCAGAGAAAAATTACTATACAAAAATGTAGATCTCATTAAAACATAAAGTTTACTACTGTGTCAAGAAAATTCTGAGAACTTGCCAATAAAACACAACAAAATGAATTATTCATCCAATTTTATTTTATCGCTTTCAAAGTAGGTCCCTTCTGAAATTATACATTTATGCCAACGAATAATCCAATCATCAAAGCATTTTTTGTAGGCACTTTCAGGAATCGATGTCAATTGTTGCCGCGAATTTTCCTCTATGTCTTCTATCGACCGAAAACAGATGCCCCGAAGTGGTAACTAGAGTTTTAAAAAGAGCAAGAAATCAGCAGGAGCCAGATCAGGTGAATACGGAGGTTGTTCAATGAAATTTGTTGAGTGTTTGGCCAGAAATTCGTTCACAATAATAGCCGTGTGAGCTGGTGCGTTATCATGGTGCAGAATTCATGAGTTGTCTTTCCACAAATCTAGCATTTTTCACGTATTTGTTATCTTAAACGCTGCATAACGCTCAGACAATAGTCTTTATTTACCATCTGACCTTCTGGCAAGAACTCTGAGTGCACGAAACCGCGATAATCGAAAACAACTTCAACATGGCCTTCAGTTTTGATCGAGTTTGACGTGCCCTTTTAGATTTCGGCTCAGTCGGAAGGCGCCATTCGGAAGCTTGTTGATTGGTTTGAGTGCCAAACTCGTAAACCCACGTCTCATCACCAGATACAATGCGTTTCATGAATGTGGGGTCGGAACTGGCTGGTTCTAGCATGTCTTCAGCAATCCTTACGCGATTGAATTTTTGTAGAAAATTCAAGTCTTTCGGAACTAACCGAGCCGCAACCCGTGTCATGCCCAAGCAATCGTTTAAAATGGTACGAATTGATTTGTGAGATACAGAAAGTTCAGCGGCAATCTCTCTCAGACCTAAATGACGATTTTCAGACACCATTTTCTTCACATTAGCGATGTTCAGTTCAGATGAAGCCGTTGATGGCCGACCAGAGCGAGGCAAATCTTCCACCACATCTCGACCAGTTTTGAATGTACTGTACCACCGATATGCACGTGTTTTTGATAAAGTCGATTCACCGTAAGCCCTCTGTAACATTTTCAGCGATTCGGCACACGAAATACCATTTGCAATGCAAAATTTGAGACAGATTCTTTGTTCAATATTTGTATCCATCGAAAATCGCAAATCACAATTGAGATGAACTAACCAAATGGTGTACTGTAAACAAACTAGATGACAGATGACGATCAAACTCCGTGTGGGTATAGAGGAAAGTTGTAGCAACTTAGCGACAGCAATAATTTCGAATCCCCTTTTAAACAGGATTTTTAAGTGATCAATACCTGGTACTTTCTTGACAAAATATCAATACATTTTTTTTCGTGGAGTTTACCATTTTCGAGGTACACGTTATTGGTTTCAGTTTTAAAATACTTAAAACTTTTCTCGTACGGGAACTTGTCAACCCCTGGCAATGCAAAAAAAAAACAAACAAAAAAAACGTATTTCAATCACACAGCAACCACATTATAAAGCATTTGACTATCGGTTTAGCCTAGTGTATTCCTTCATTTCCCTTCTACTTAAAAGGAACTATGTGATAAGACCGTTAATACTAGTGTTTATTTCGATTAGCATGAAGTAGATAGAAAAATAAGCTTATTAACAATTGTTTGTTACAGATTTGTGGAGAAAGTCGTGAGAATGGAAAACATCAGAGTGTTAGTTTTGTATTTATTTTTTCAATTAATAGATTGCTATCGAAGTTGCTCTGCACTGTATAGTATTTATTTTATTTACGAATCTATTTTAGCTCAAATATTAATTAATAAGACTTGAATGCGTACATCATGGCTTTGTAAAAATTTTTAAACATCTATTAAGGTAAATGTAATATTAAAGAACAGAAATGCTAGTGTCATTGTTATGTATATATTGTCTATATATAAGTTGTATATAACATTTACCTTCAGATTAGGTTCTTAAGACAGAACAGTCAGATTTTCTCAGGAAGCACACATTTTGTAGTTCCCTGAATAAAAGTGATTCCAAAGAGAAAAGATTATCGCTCATATGTCTTGGCCTATCGATCTTAAACAGCAGAACCCAAAGTTCAAAATTTGGGTATGCTTAAGGAACCTTTTAGGGCTATAAAGCGAAGATTTTCAGGAAAGTTTTTTCGCCTCAAAGATGCTCTATATGGAAGAGTTTTCATTATTTATTATTTTCTCTAAATCTCCTTTCTTGATTAAAATATCTATATGTTTGAAATTTTATTGCGAGGAATAAACAGTATATCTTAAATTTTCTGAGAATAGCTTACGACCTTCCTTGTCTTCACTAAACTTCTACAGGGAGAATAAAAAACTGGCCAGAGGAGATATTTAGCTTCGTGAGAATGCGATGTTTATGCCAAATAAGCTTTATACGACATTAACTATAAACCGAACATTTCTATTGTTGTTTGTTTGAAATTTTCCATATAAAGGGTAAACTTAAACAGCTGAACGTAGTCTCAGCTTTAAAAAGAGTACGGGGGTGTCGCTGAAAATACTTAGAATGCTGTTTACTAAAACCAAATCAAATTCTTTATATTTGACAGATACATCATACTATCTTTCAAATTGATTGCCAGTAACTTTAACGAATTACTCAATTTTAATTATCATAAGTTAAAGATCTTGTATTCACCTAAAATAACTGGACTAGAAAATTTTACCGGGCTATGAGGTTTTGGAATTAAAATCGTCATTAATACCTAAATATTATGATCGGCTTATAAATGCCCCTGACATAGAAGCACCATCTAAGACGTCATATTGTAATTGGTACAGCGAATTCAAAATTTGCCTTTTTCTTGGTTAGGAATTTCGTGAAGGACATTCAATAACTTCCGTTGTTATTGAAAATATTGCTGTTTTATGAGCAACACTTGATGAAGATAGAGATCCTATGAATTTATTTGGAGGAATTTGAGAACTGGTATGGGTAAAATACAAAACCTTTTACATCAAGAGTTAGACATGAGAAAACGTTGTCGACAGATTCCTCATAAACTGGCCAAACAAACATTGATTGGTGCTGCAGATTGGCTGTGGAAAAACTCCAAGGGGACACTTCAAATTTGTTTTGGAATTACCACGCGAGTTGGGACCTGACAACTCAGGCTTGCATGCCCCCCAGAGAGCAAGTCCGTGGGGTTTTCCATTAGGCGGGTGCCTATTTTATATACCTGACCCCCCTTGCGTGCAAGGGCGGAAGCGGACAAGCCACTTACCTTGCATACAAGGGTGGAAGTGGTACGCCACTTATGTGCGTCAACCCCAAAAAGGAATACCTCGGTGGGGGCAACCTTTTCCAGCTTGAGTCTTCTACCTTTCCAGGCTAGTACCGGAGGACTTTAAGGTGTCCACAAATCCCGTCCAGGCGTCATCGCCCAGACTTACACTATCTCTCACGGGTAGCGGCCCACTGTCCCATCGAGTCCAAACCAACCCAACCCTTACGGGAGGGGCTCAGATGTTCGGCCCGATTATCTCTAGTAACATTAGAAGTACCTCGGGTGCTGGGTCCGCAGTGCCCACACCTGAGCAACCGAAGAGGTCGGAACCTCTCCCCTACGGGGATATGTTTTGGAACATTTATGCTGATGAAGACTTTTTATAAACAAGAAAAGAAGAGTCAAACAGTTCTATGGCTCTTTCGAACATAACTTAAACCTAGCTACAAAACTCCAACAAATTCCAGTGCTAATAAGAAGATTGTTGCTAGTTTCTTCCTAAAACAGATTATATATCTGTATAGCATTAGAAGCTAGGCGTACCGTTATTGCGATTGTTTACCGCAAAGCTTGAGACAAACACCGCTAAAGGAAACACAATTGTACATTATAACAGCGCATCGTCATACAGTAAATCGAAACAACTGAGTATCTGGATGCTCTAAAGGTCAACATCAAGGTTCCTCTATCCCACATCCCCGACGTAGCACCTTGTGATATCTTTCCGTGTCCAAAAATTAAAGATAAGATGCTGGAATCACTTTTTAATCATCAGATTAAGCAATGGAAGATTATAAAAACCTGATTTCTGTAGTTCAAAAAGAGTGACGACATTACTTTAGGAACTGATTCCATTGAAAGCACAAATATATTGGTGTTAAAGGGGAATATTTCGAAAACATAAAAAATATCCATGTTTATGTAACTAAAAATTTTCAATGTCGTATTTTACCGCAGTATTGTCTACTGAAACTAAGGGAGCACATAACATTGTTAACAGAAAGTAGATAGAAAAAACACCCTTTATGTGAATAATTTTTATAATGACAGTGAAAATAGTTTTTCATGTTTAGTAAGAACCTCGTGGATTACGTTTCTACGCAGTTCGTCTTATTGCTACATTTGATGCTGCCAGTAATTGTGCTTTAAATAGTTTCTCAAATTTGATTTATATAATATATGAAACTGAACTAAATAGATTGTGATATTTATACCAAAAGTAAGAATTTGTTATTTAATGAGGCGTGCATTTTCTATCATATATATGGTCCAAATTGGAATTCAGATATATGATTTGAAATAGACCACATTCAAATACATTTACACCAATAACGGGTAAAATAGCTTATCTATTATCGTATTCCCTAATAAAATTTCACATTTCTATACATGTTTAATTTAATACTCAACATAATATACCATATATCATAAAACATTATTGTATGTTTAAAATTTTAAGCAGAAAACAGGTTAGAAATATTTCGAATATACAAGGGGAAGTCCACGTTTTGTTACTAAACACGGACATGTATTGAAGTCTGGCATATGAAGGGATATAT
The DNA here is from genome assembly GCA_030762935.1 of Hymenopus coronatus. Taxonomy (NCBI): domain Eukaryota; kingdom Metazoa; phylum Arthropoda; class Insecta; order Mantodea; family Hymenopodidae; genus Hymenopus; species Hymenopus coronatus. Next base: position 40,071,889 of record CM060887.1, read on the forward strand.
TTTGGTTCCTAAGTGGTCAGATGCAGTACTCTCATGAAACACTGATGTTTCAGGAATCCGCCAGTTCTGGTGCCAGAGGAAAGAATCGCACCTCAGTGTCTCCACGCTTTTTCTTTGGGAAAGAACGTCGACCTGCCTCACACGGGAACAAACCGCTGATAATACTCCCTCCACCAATGAGAAGACATCCCGTATCTTCAGCCAATGCAGGAGTAATGCAACCACTTCCTTGGTTCTATTACGGAGCAGCTACATTCCCAACTTCCCCAGTACCTGGTTTAAAAGATCCTTTGGACAATGTAAGAAATCCGCAGAATGGACAGAAAGGATCCGCTTCAGGAACCGGAAGTGATTCCTCAATAACCTCAAAAAATCAACTATCTCACGGTGGAACAGAATCCAGCAGCTCTCCTTATACTTCAGAAAGTAATCCATTCATTCAAAATAATAAGACAGAGCTTATACAAGAATTAACAGTTTCTCCCAAACCAGGAGATGCAGAAGATGGTTGGCGAAGTATTCCTTCAGGGCAAGGAGGCTCTCATAATCCTGAGTTTGGAAAAAAATTTACATCAGGTCTGCCAGGTAATCCAAATCATGGTAATCCTCAAGAAAGTAGGCCAAATAAATCTTCAGAGCAAGGAGGTTCGCCTACTGAGGGATCTGCTGGATTTGAACAAATATCTCTCTCAGCTGCCTCAGGCAATCTAAACCAAGGAATTTCTCACGGAAGCTGGCTAAGTAATCCTTCAGGACAAGCAGTGACTCCTAATCAATGGTTTCCAGGGTTTGTACAAAATACTTCAAGTCCTCCTGGAAATACAACTGAAGAAATTAGCCAGGGGGGTGGGCCAAATAATCCTTCAGGGCAAGGAGGTTCTCCTAACCAGGGTTCTTCTGGGTTTGGTAATGGAAGTCAAGGAAGTTCTCAATGGGTTTTGTCAAATAATCCTTCAGGGAAAGGAGATACTCCTAATGAGGCATCTGGTGGTTTTAGTCAAATTTCTCCTCCAAAAGGCAATGCAAATCAAGGAAATCTTCAAGGAGACAGACCATACAATTCTTCTGGGCAAGGAATTCTTCCTAATCTGGGACCTTCTGTGTTTGGACAAACTTATCCTTCAGTTCCATCAGATAATTCTAATCAAAGAAATCCTCAAGAAGGCTGGCCAAAGAATCCTTCAGCCCAAGAAGCTGCTCCTAATTGGGTTTCTCCTGAGAATGGAGATATTTTTTCAACATCTCCTCTAGTAAATCAAAATAAAGGTAATCGTCAAGGTGGGTGGCCGAATAATCCTTCAGGTTCTGCTAATCAGCAATCTCCTGGGTTTGGACAAATTTCTCCATTAGGCCCATCACTAAATCCAAATCAAGGTTATCCTCAAGGGGGCTGGCCAAATAATCCTTTAGGCCAAGTAGGTGATCCTAATCAGGTATCTAGCGGGTTTGGATCGATTTCCCTCCCTGGTCCTCCTGGTAATCCATATATAGGAATTCCTCAAGCGGTCTGGCCAAATAATCCTTCAGGCCAAGGAGGCACTCCTAATCAGGGATCTGGTGGGTTTGAACCAATTTCTCTTCCTGACCCTTTTGGTAATCCATATCATGGAATTCCTCAAGCGGGCTCGCCAAATAATCCTTCAGGCCAAGGAGATGTTCCTAGTCAGGGATCTGGCGGGTTGGGGCATTTTTCTCTCCCTGGATCTACAGGTATTCGTCAAGGAATTCCTCAATGGGGTTGGCCAAATAATCCTTTTGGCCAAGGAGGCAATAATCTTATTCAGGGATTTGGCGGGTTTGGAGCGATTTCTCTCCCTGGGGCTCTAAGTAATCCAAATCAAGAAATTTCTCAAGGAGGCTGGCCAAATAACCTTTCAGGCCAAGGAGGTACTCCTAGTCAGGGATCTGCCGAGTTTGGACCGATTTCTTTCCCTGGCCCTCCTGGTCATCCATATCAAGGAATCCCTCAAGGGGTCTGGCCAAGTAATCCTTCAGGCCAAGGAGGTGTTCCTAATCAGGAATCCGGCTGGTTTGGGCCGATTTCTCTCCTTGGGTCTCCAGTTGATCCAAATCAAGGAATTCATCAAGGGGGCTTGCCAAATAATCCTTCAGGTCAAGGTGGTAATAATCCTATTCAGGGATTTGGTGGGTTTGGACCGAATTCTCTCCTTGGCCCTCCAGGTAAACAAAATCAAGGAATTCGTCAAGGAGGCTGGCCAAATAATCCTTTAGGGCAAGGACCGTCTCCAAATCAGGGGGCCTTTGGGGTTGGACAAATTTCTCCTAATAGTCCCACGGGCAATCTAAATCAAGGTAATGCTCAGACAGGCTGGTCAACTACTTTTTCAGGGAAAGGAGGGTCTTCTTTTCAAGGTCAGCTTGGGTTAGGTCAAATTACTCCCTCAGGTTCTCCAGCTAATGCGAATAAAGGAAATCCTCAAGGAAGCTTGCCAAATGATCCTTCGTGGCAAAATGGTTCTCCTAATCAGGTATCTCCTGGACTGGGACAAATCCTTCCTTCAGGTTCTTCAGGTAATCCAATTCAAGGAATTAATAATAGGGGTGGGGAAAACAAATCTTTAGGGCTGGACTCTTCACCAGATTATTCAGCTAATTTTAATCAAGGGAAACTTCAGGGAGGCCAGAGAAATACTTCCGTAGATTTTTCATTATCTAATAACCACGGAGGTCCCGAATTCGGTCAAGTTTCATCTGTAGGATCTTTAGTGAGACAAAATCAATGGGATCCTCTGCAAGGCTGGCCAAATAATTCGTTAGGTTCAATGGTATCTCATTTTCCGGGAACTTCTGCAATCGGTCCAAATATTCCCTCAGAATCTCCGGCTGGTTCAAAACAACAAGTGTTGCAGGTGAGCCGGCCAAATCATCCAAATCAGGGAGCTGCTGGTGATCCAAGTTCTCCTTCAAAGCTTTTAGCTACTCCGGACAAAGGTACTTCTCAGGATGGTTGGTCAAAGAATCCTTATCTTTCAGGTATAACAGGTTATCCAAACAGAGTGATAGGCTCGGTATTTGAAGGAAGTTCCCTAATAAACCACAAAGAGACACAAATTCCTTTTGGTGAAGTGCAGAATATAAAACCATCTACAGAATTGGATCGCAATCCAGCCGCCAACCATTCATTGTTGAAAAGCAATGGTACTAGCTTGCCAGACGTTTCTAAAATAAAACTACCGCTTCAGGACATAGTTGATAAATATATCGACATATTACTGGATTGTATTTTGAGGTACACATCAGACGAAGATGTTATATCTGCATTTATTGATTTTCTGCAAGATAGGAGTCGTGTTCAACAACTGGAACCGCTAATCAATATCGGCGTAAACAAGAAAACCATTTTCTTGCTTATTGTTAAAGCTATCCTAAACTCAAAAGCTACACTCCGGGATCCCAGAAACACTGCATTTGTTACCTTCTTTAAATCTAATATTCCCTATATTACAATTGTGGAGAAACATTTAATACATTATACAGATAACAAAAATGTGATATCCAATTTCATAACGTTTATAAAGGATCAGGATCGGAGTGCTGTTATTAGACCATTGCTTGCAACAAGCGATATGGAAAGAGAAGATTTCCTCAAGATGGTACATCAACTTCTGACCTATTCTGAAGTATTGAACGATTCAAGAAATGCAGAACTCGTCTACTTCTTCAAGAGCCGATTCAAGGAAACCTCTGCCTCACAAAAGGAAGCCTCATCCTCACAAATTATTCATTTTTCTAAAATATGAGAATAGAAGGCAAACTCTTCCATAGTTTTCAGACTCACGAAAACGGGACTATAAGTAAAAATACGCAACTGAGAAGGTTAAAATAACATTTCCATACAATATTATTGTAATATCTAATTAGAACTGTAAATTATTATGCTTGATTTACAGGATAATGCAGGAGATGCGAGGGAAGTTGTTGACCGTTTTATGAAACTTTCCTTTGGAATGGGCCCATTATGGTTCAGTGTTGGAGGAAGACGAGGACTCTGGAACCTAGTGCCTGAATTTGGTTTCGGATACGTGGTGCCCCGCAGCGCTATTTTAGTAAATGATAGTTTTGTGATGTCTCAGGATAGAAGCAGAGAAGGATCACATATAAGCCAAAGGCATATATAAAAGAAATGGAAAATAAAGTTACACAGGCCAAGATTATAATGAGTGAAAATATGTAACTGATTTAAACCAGATTTTCTTTTATGTACAGCTTTAATTACTTTTAACAACTTTACTTCTTATAACATATTTTGAAACTTCAAATGAATATTGAATGTGTTAAAGTAATTCAGTTTGTATTAGCTTATTGAATAATATATTGAAAGTTAATTATTAATCATTTAGGTTAACCAATTGCTGTAAACAGCATTATACATTTGCATTTTAAGTTCTTTATGTTGTGAGATTCATTTCATTGTGCTGCCACAATATAAAGAAACTAGAAAATAATATTGTATTGGTCTGTCGATTTAATTAAACACTGTCTCATGAAACAGCCGATTCATTAGCTAAATTAGCTACTCTATTTAGACTGAAATGCTAATTGGTGTTGAGGGTTTACATTTAGATAAATAGGAACACTATTTTGTTTTACAAAAAAGAGAATTAACTCAATAACTAAAACAACAGGTGGTTAAATATCTTGTGGCAACGTCCTCGACACATCACACCTCTGGGGGTCGCAGTGGCTATGAACGACAGATTCGGAATCTTATGCAAATCCCTTGGTGAGTTGTATGCGCTGGGACATTTCATGTAATTGTAATGGCAGGTGGTGACATCCTGGGGTGATTAGCAGTAGGAGAACCTCCTGAGGAGTACAATTTGCTGCTCCACGAAGGCGAATTTCACCCTACGTATGCTGGCCCGAACACATTTATTGTGGATCAGTAATGTTTAATCTCTTATCCCGCTGAGCCTCCGTAATGCTCCTTGCTCCTTGCGTATCCCTAACACCGGGTGGTATAAAATGGTAACTTGCTGCCATATTACCAATGAAAATGTTCCATCATTTCGTTGTATTGTGGATGTTACTTGCTAATGCGGCAGCTTCTTGTAAATTTAACTTTGACCTAGGTCGGTACTGATGTGAAATAGAATACCGAAGTGTGAAATCCAGCATGAGATGACAGATTCGGTCACATCCTCTGCTGTTATATGCTCTAATGTCAAAACTTCAGGACTACATAAAAATTATTATAGCTTTTAGGCAGTAAATAGTGGCTTTAGCTGCAGAAGAGGGTGTACACCTGCTGTAAACGTCATGATGTGGGTGAAAGTACATACATATTGGAGCTGTGATATGATAAGTCCGCACACTGGCAATGCTTCATTCACATGACTTCTCTAGCGTTCCACAAAGGAACTTTCCTTATCAAAGATTTTTCATTTGTCCTTGTGATGCGAATTGAGATAAAAATTAGCTGAAACTGTCTTATTAGTTTCTTCCTTGTAAGTAAAGGGGAAATAAGAGAGTACCTAGGATAAAGCGATAGTAAAATCTTTTAAAAGCTATCACTATGTGAAACAATTGAAATTCAGTTCTCTTTTGCAATTACGGGAGTAAAACAAAAGAGATGAAACAAATATTGACTTCCCGGTTGAGAAAATTTAAGTAGTTTTAAATTGCAATTATTAAATATATAATAAGGTATATCTCGAAAATGGTTAACTCTGGAAAAATAAAGAAAAAAAAAACAACAACAAAGAACAACAACATGATGTGTTTTAATGACATCTACATTTTTTTGCGATAGGTTTTTGTCTGTCTCTCACGGTTTATGAGTTATACAAAAGTCATGAAATTCAATATATAAATTTCGTTTTTCTTGACAATACATATGGCGTATAAATCAAAATCGTCAGGACAATTTTTAAGATAGTCAAAATTTACGAAAAATGTACCATGTAAAGTGTAGTTCGGGGTAGGGGATTTTCTTGAAAACCTTTGTGTCATATCATAGGAAAATAATGAAATTAAATACTAAGTTTGGTATTTAACCTACTTTTCTTTTTTGAGCAATAGTGCCCACAGAGACACATACACACAAACGTATTTCTAAAAATACTTTCCTTTTTTGGTTTTAGGGGTCTAAAAACATGTATTTCTGGTGAAATCTCGGTATCTTATTGCTTCCTCTACAGGTACTATGTACATAGTGCATAGTCTCAGTGTTGAAATGCACCCAAAATTCGATACCAAGATTTCACCGGAAATACATACTTTGAGACCCCCTTAATCTAAAGAAAGCATTCTTAGAAAAATGTCGTGTGTGTACCTGTGTGTATGTGTGAGTTTGTGTCTAAGGGCAGCGTAGCTGAAAAACGAAAAGACCGTTTATACCAAATTAGGTACTTAAGTTTGGTGTTTTCCAAGAATGCGACGCGAAGATTTACAAGAAAATCTCTCTCCCACTGACTACCCTTTACATAGAACATTTTTCGATGGGTCTAACGATTTTGATTAAAATACCTTAAGTTTAAGGTATTTTTTATAATGAAATGTATATCTTGGATTTTCTTGAAATAGCCTCTGACGATCTCTTAAGATATGACTTTTGTGTTACTGGTAAACCGTTAGAAACATACAGGAACTTAGTACACAAAACTTGTAGATTTCATTAATACTAACACTTTATGTTATATACTTTTTTTTGTAGAGTTAACTGTTTTCGATATATTCTGGATTATTGGTTTGAATTTTAGCCACTTAAACTTTTCTCAAATGGGAAGAGATCTTTCTTCTCGTTTCTCGTTTGTTTACTCCTGGCAACCAAAGAGATTAGAATTTCAAGTGTTTCACATAGCGTCCGCCCTTCAAGGACGATACTATCGCTTTAGCCTGTGCAGTTCCTTATTTCGCTTCTTTTTACAAGGAAGCTAGTAATAATATTAATTCTGCTTATGTTTATCTTTATCTTTGATTAGCTTGATGTAGATAATAGATTAATGTTTTAAATAAAAGGTTTGTTTACCGAACAGCATGGAACACATTAGATTTTTTTCCCTCTACTTAAAAGGGACCAAGTAATAAGGAGACATGTAGACATGTAGAGAAAGTATGTGAATGGAACATATAAGATTTTTACTTTCTCTACACATACTACGTACATAATGTACAGAAAAGGTATTGTATTGCACCCAAAAATTCGATAGATACCGAGATTTCACCGGAAATACTCGTTATGACACTCCCTGAATTCAAAAACATATTTTTAGAAAAAGGTCCTGCGCGTGCGTGGGTGTGTCTGTGTATGTGTGAGTCTGCGGACAGCATAGCTCAAACCCCCCAAAAAAGGTTAAATATCAAACTTGATATTTAAGATTGGTATCTTCCAAGGATGCGACACGAAGATTTTCATGAAAACCCCTCCACCCCAAACTATAAACTACATGGAAAACATTTCGAAAATTTTGATTTTCTCAAAAATGGCTCTAACGATTTTGATTAAAATATCGTATATTTAAGATATTTACATGCCAAATAAAAAATAAAATGTATAACTTTAATTTTCTGAGAATAGCCTCTAAAACCTCCTTATACAGGATGATTTTTATTGAATTTTGCATAACTGGTAAACCGTAAGAGATAGACCAAAACTTACGTAACAAAAAATGTATATCTCCTTAAAACACAAAATTTATGTTATACACCACACTTTTTCGTGTAGTTGACTGTTTTTGAGATATTCCTTGTTTTTGGTTTCAGTTTAAAATACTTCTACTTTTCTCATACGCGAATTTGTCAACTCCTGGCCATACAAACAAAGGAACTTCAATCACATAGCAACCAGCTTTTAAAGAATTTGACTATCGCTTTCGCCTAATGTATTCCCTTATTTCTTTTCTACTTACAAGGTCGCGAGCAATAAGAAATTTCTGCTATTTTTTTCTCGATTAGCATGAAGTAAATAGAAAAATAAGCTTTTAACAATAATTTGTTGCAGAGATGTAGAAAAAGTCATGCGAATGGAATATACCGGATTTTTTGAGGGTTAAATACATTGTACATAGAAAGTAAAATAGTTGTAATGTTTTGCAAAAGGAACAATTTTCTGGAAATATCTCAGGTAGTATATTTGTTCCCAGGTCTAATAATAACTGGGGTTCTAGGATTATTGGCAGGTGTTCATAATGCTTACTTGATAGATACTATGCGCCCTTCAGTGAGCTTCACCAGGCAGAACTTGTATACGGTTCAAGTTCTGGAGATTGGGATGTGGTGTTTCCAGGTCTTCTTCAACTAATGAAGCAAGTTTATAGCAACTACTGCAAAGTCTTGCTCCTTCAAGCGGATCCTGCAACTCTCAAGGTGCTGGAAAGCAACAAAGTAGAACCAGGATGAACGGTAATCAGAGGAACGGTGGCAGCTTTGTGTATGAGCCTCCTTTACTTTTAAGCCACTTTTGTAGTTTTAAGACGTTTCAACGTAATATCATTCCATTTATATGCTGCCTTTAACATTTCAGATGATATCGTCGGTTTTTAACAATTGTATTTCAATATTGGTGTTCACTGGTATACAACTATATTGGTGTCTGCTTTTACTTTCTCTAACCCGTATGCACAATGTATAGTAGATAGAGAAGATATTGTATTCCACTCAAAAGCTCTATGTTCATATTTCACCGGAAATATGTTTTGAGGTCACATGTGCCCGAAAAAAGCATTTTTAGAAAAAAGGTCCATGTGTGTGTCTGTAGGCAGCATAGCTCAAAAATTAAAAGACCATTAAATACCAAACTTGGTATTTATGTTAAGTATCTTCCAAAGATGCGGCACGAAAATTTTCAAAAGAATTATCCCATCACAATCTACCTTTTATATGGAGAACTTTTTGACAGGTTTGTTTTCTCTCAAGTATGGCTCTTACGTTTTGATTAAAATATCGTATTTGAAATATATTTACATCAGAAATAAAATGTATATTTTGAATTTTCTGGGAATAGCTTCTGAAGTCCTCTTCACCTTGGATTTTATATAACTGTTAAACCGTAAGAGATAGACAAAACCTTACTACACAAAAATGTAGATCTTGTCAAAACATATAATTTATGTCCTATTTATTTTTGGTATTGAGCTAACCCTTTTCGAGATATTCCTTGTTAATAATTTCAATTTTAAAATATTTATTACTTTTCACAAACAGAAATCATCCGTATTTCTTTTGTTTTACTTCTTGCGGAGTTTCAATGGCAATCGCATAATGGTAGGTATTAAAAGATTTGACTATCACTTAAGCCTAGTATATCCCCTTAGTTAGCTTCTACTTACAACTAAGTAATACGACATTCTGCTAATGTTTAAATGGATTAGTATGAATAGAGAGAAGAATAATCTTTTGTAGAAGGTTTGTTTGCAGAATAGGTAGAGATGTGAATGTTTGGACGAATTGCACAAATGCATCACCTTAAAACTGTAACTGTACTACCCGAGTGTGGTAGATATGTATTACTATAAACACAGTAGTAGGGTGCTTCACTCCTTTATTCCTAAATCATTCCGAAAAACAGCAGCCGGAGCTGTTTTCGATAACAACTGACAAATGAGCGACGTCTAGAGCAGAAAGAGATGACCAAGACCACAGGCTATATTTGACAGTTTCGTGTCAACATCATGTCATGTCAATACGTTACTGAGCAAAAACTGCAAGTTAGCAGCCCGTTTGTCAAATGCAGCTTGATTGAATACGAGTAAAGTCCATAAAATTTTGAAAATTTATATTGAAGAAGAGACGTTAAACTATATGTACGACAATACTTGAGAGAACCAAGATATGTGGTTCAAAGGGATAGAAGATATGTACATAGGGATAGAGAAGTATTGTATTCCACCCAAAAATTCGATACCGAGATTTCACCGGAAATACATATTTTAGAACCCCCTGAATCCAAAAAAAGCATTTTGAGATAAAGGTCCGTGTGTGTGTGAGTGTGTCCGTGTGTCTGTGAACACGATAACTCAAAAACGAAAACTAGCTAAAATACCAAACCTGGGATGCGACACGAAGATTTTGTGAAAAATCCCCCACCCCAAACTAACCTTTACATGGAACTTTTTTCGAAAATTTTGATTTTCTTAAAAATGGCTCTAACGATTTTGATTAAAATATCATATATTAGAGATATTTACCTAACAAATAAAATGTATATCTTGAATTTTCTAGGAATAGCTTCTAAAGACTTGTTTATTCTGAATGAACTTTGCTTAATTTGGCATAACTAGTAAACCGTAAGAGATAGACAAAAACTTACTATACAAAAAGTTTAGATCTTGTTAAAATACACACGTTATGTCATATACAATTTTCTCGTGGAGCTTACCGTTTTCGAGGTATTTATTGTTATTGGTTTCAGTTGTGAAGTAGTTATACTTTTCTCAGACGGGAGTGTCCGTTTTTCTTTTGTTCTACTCCTGGCCAAGAAAAGAAGCGATTTGTAATGTCAATCGCATAACGACATCTTTTAAAACATTTGACTATTGGTTTAGCCTAGTGTATTCCCTTATTTTCTTCCTACTTATACGGAACTAAATAATAAGAACATTGTGCTAATGAGTACCACGATTAGCAAGATGCAGAAAGAAGAAGAATCTTATGTATGAAGTTTGTAGAACAGCTAGAGAAAGTCATGTGAGTGTAACACATAAGATTTTTTGAGAAAATTCATACCGGTATGTTATTTGCCCTAAGTTATATTACACAAAGTATTAAGAGTAGTACACCAAATCATACTTATTTCCCTTTTGCTTATAAGGAAGCAAATAATAAGAGAGTTTTTGCTAATGTTTATCTCGTTAACATTATATAGATAAAAGAATAATCTTTTGTAAGATTATTCTTGGTATTTAAGTTTGGTATCTTCCAAGGATGCGACACGATTATTTTCAAGAAAATCCTCCCATCCCCAACTACCCTTTACATGCAACTTTTTTCGAAAATTTTGTATTTCTCAAAAAATTCTCTAACGATTTTGATTAAAATATCGTATATTAAAGATATTTATCTGACAAATAATACGTATATCTTGAATTTTTTGGGAATAGCCTCTGAAGACTACTTTATTCTAGAGGAATTTTGCATAACTGCTAAACAGTAAGAAATGGACAAAAACGTACCACACAAAAATGTAGAGCACATTAAAACACACAATTTAATTTATATACATTGTCTCGTGGAGTTTATCGTTTTTGAGATATTCCTTGTTTTCGGTTTCGTTTTGAAAAACTTGTACTTTTCTCATACAGGAATTTGCCAACTCTTGTCCATACAAATAAAGGAACTTCAGTCATCTAGTAACCAGCTTTTGACTTCACTTTAACCTATGATACTCCCATATTTCGCTTCTACTTACAAGGAAGCAAGTAATAAAACTATTTCTGCTAATTTTATCTCCATTAGCTTGAAGGAAATAGAACAATAAGCTTACTAACAATAATCTGTTACACAGAAGTAGAGAAAGCCATGTGAATGGAACGCATCATTTTTTTTGTTTCATGTCTGTTTAAAACGAACTGAGAGAACAAAGATCAAAGTTAACACTGTGTTTATACACGGGAAGTGGTCCTAATAACAAGAGATGCGGTTACATTAACACAGCAAGCCTGCACTAGCGATGTTCTGTTCCAGCCAGCCACTTTGTCGCTTCACATGAACTTTTGACCTAATTGTTGGTTCATAATTGATCATATGCCATTATACAACCTTTGTGTAACCTTACACAAGGTGATTCAAGTGCCCCGTATTTGACGTGCGCAAATATACCTTCGTGTGTTAAAAAGTTGCAGAACACAACGGGGCTATTTCAAGTTAAATCGATCAGTAGGGAACGGGAGTGAGCACACATTTCGCTTTGTTTATAAGCTGGTTGCTCACATCGTTTCCTCACTACCGGGTTTAAATTTGAAATATACAACGCAATGTATAATAAAACTAATTCTGCGAATTAGTTAATTTATTAACACGAAGAAGAAGTAGAAGAAGAAGGGGGGGGGAGAGAGAGAGAGAGAGAGAGAGAGAGAGAGAGAGAGAGAGAGAGAGACACGTCCTTTCACAGGAGGAGTTATAAACAAGAAATATCTCGGAAACGGTTAACTATACAAAAAATGTATGTGTCATAAATTGTGTGTTTTAATGAGATCTGCAATTTTTGTGTAGTAAGCTTTTGTATATCTCTTACGTTTACGAGTTATACAACAGTCATTCAGAATGAAAAGTTCTTCAGATGCTATTCCCAGAAAATTCAAGATATACATTACATTTTCTGTGTAAATATATTTAACACACGATATTTAAATCAAAATCGTCATAGCAGTTTTACAGAAAATCAAAATTTTTGAAAAATATTCCATATAAAGAGTAATTTGGGCATAAGATTATATTGAAAATGTTCGTGTCATCCTTGAAATATACTAAACTTAAATGCCAAGTTTGATATTTTAGGACTTTTCGTTCCGAGCTATACTTTTTTTTTGATTCAGGGATCTCAAAACACATATTTCCGGTAAAATCTCAACATTGAATATATCTTGCTCTGTACGTTGTACATAATGCTAAAGGAAGTAAAAGTCTGTCTTGCATTCACACGACTTTCTCAAATATTCTCTAAAGCTATTCTTAAAAAAGCGTATTCCTTCTCGTATGTCTCGTATATGACAATAGAGGAAACCGTGAACAGCATTGGACTTTAGGAATAAGAAAATTCATTTAATTTAAAGCCTCAGTTAAACCTTAATTGCTATGTGATGACATGGAAGTTGCGTTTCTTTTGCATGCTAGATAAAAAAATCTGATATGTTACATTCTCATGAACTTCTCTACCTAGTTGTATACGTCTTCTTAAAATAAAAATGTCTCCATTAAAAATACAGACAATCAATAAGCTATGTGTGACCAACTGTGAAAATTAAAAGGGCTCGTTTGTGGAGAGCCATTCAAAACAAAAGAAGAGGAATGCTGACTTCAGGAATTGTGTTGATCCATGACAACGCAAACAATTTCAATGGAACATTTTCGATCATCTGCCGTACAGTCCTGACCTGGCATCCAGCGACTTTCACCTTTTCCCTGAACTGAAGACGTGGCAAGGAGGGCAGCACTTTCAAACCAACAAAGATCTTCAAAACAACGTCAATGCTCATTTGAAAGCATTGGTGTCAACATTTTTTGAAGCGCGTATTGCAAAGCTTGTGCACAGGTACGATAAATGTCTCAACCTTTTCGGTGATTATGTTGAAAAGTAATCATAAGTGTACAAAACTTTTAGTAATAAAACAATTGCCTTTTACTATGGCCAATCGGAGTTTGAAAAAAAAAAAAAAAAAAAAAAAAAAAAAAAAAAAAAAACGGCCCTCATACGTACGTACCAGAGAAAGTAAAAAAAATAGAGTTGCTAACTTTCAAGTACGGCACTTCGGAAAGTAATAAAATCCCATCATAGAATGTTTTAAAAATGTCAAACACCATGAAAAAGTTTATCGACATAATTTGTGTGCTTTAATGAGATATACATTTTCTTGTGTAGTAGGTCTTTTTTACTTACGTTTTCTAGTTATGCTTAAGTCTTTCAGAATGCAAGGATTTTCAAAGGCTATTCCCTGAAAATTCAAGATGTAGATATTTTCATGAAACTATCTTACACATATGTTTTAATCAAAAAAATTGAAGCCATTTTTGACAGAATTAAATTTTTCGAAAGGTTTTCCATGTAAATATTAAGTTTAGCTCATTATCGTTTTGGGGTTATATTATTCATAGACACTCAGGCACCATACGCACACTTGCGGATTTTTTTTTTAAAAAGTTCTTTTTAGTTCAGGAGCATAAAAAAATTACCGTTGTAATAACTAATTCGAGCTTTTGGCTGGATTACAATACTTCATCTACTTACTGTAAGTGCGTAAAAAGAAAGTAATAAACGTGAACATAACAAACCGGATTTTTTTTGCTGTGTAATAAAAACAAGCAATGAGAGACGCATAAGCTTTCTTGGGGGTGAGGTAGTTTCCCATCTGCAGATATTTGTTTACAGTTTTGTTAAATTCTGAATATTTAATTGTCTCCGTAGTAACTTTTCACTCCCCGAGCACCGTAATGTTAAGAGCTGTTGAAGTTTGTTTGGGCCATTTATGAGGTTTCCAGAAGAAAAGGGAAGGCGTGAAACTGCTGTTTCCCATTATATGGCTATTCTGGGCTGCTTAGCAGTTGTTTACGTGAACTGCACGTACGTACAACGTCCCTCTGTGACGTTTCGCACAACTCACTGATTCATTAACTGCAAGGTTTTGGTTTTAACAACCCACTCGGTTAGATTAGTTCAGTTGAAAATTCATGGGAATGTTAATTTCTTTTCTCTCTTCCTCTCTGAAAATATACCTGTTTCTTTGAATATTAATCTTAAAACTTTTAGTTTTTATATTTAATTTTGGAGATGACACATAAAAACTATTGTATCTCACATCATCCGAAATATAAGATTATTATTAAACAAAGACTACATTAAATTCAGCCATTGGAGCTTTTATATCAGATAGCCCAACAGCCCCAAAATTTACGTGTGCAGACAACCTTTCGTGCGATAGAAAAGTTGCAGAATTCAACGCGACAATTGAAACAAAACACCGGTCAGTCGCGAGTGATCTCCTTTAATCATGTCTTGCATATCAGTGAGGGACTCGTGCTCATGGACGGGCAGTTTACAGACTTGTACTAATGTATGTGAAAACATCATAACGAAAAATATGCAGACATGAGAGCACGTAGTACAGTGACATTTTACCTGCTTTTGTGTTTGCATATTTTTACTTTCTCTATACGCACTATGTACATAGTGTATAGAGAAGGTATTGCACTCCACCCAAAAATTCGATACCGATATTTCAACAGAAATATATGTTTTAGGGTCCCCTGTATCCAAAAAAACATTTTTACAAAAAGGTCCGTGTGTGTGTGTCCGTGTGTCTGTGAACACGATAACTCAAAAACGAAAAGTCGGTCAAATACCAAACTTGGTATTTAAGTTTAGTATCTTTTAGGGATGCGATACGAAGATTTTGAGAAACATCCCCCCACCCCAAACTACCCTTTACATGGACCTTTTTTCGAAAATGTTGATTTTCTTAAAAATGGCTCTAACGATTTTGATTAAAATGTCGTATATTAAAGATATCTACCTGACAAATAAAATGTGTATCTTGAATTTTCTGGGAATAGCCTCTGAATAACCAAAATACGGAATTTTGAATAACTGCTAAACCGTATGAGGTGGACAAAAGCTTTCTTCACGAAAAACGTAGAGCACGTTAAAACATACAATTTATGTTATATATATATATATATATATATATATATATATATATATACGTTGTTCTTATTTGACATATATAATTACAAAATTTACCATTGCAGGATATTTGTAGGTGAATTTATTCTCTTAAAATAAGACTTCGTAACTAGCAGGAAACAGTTAACAATGTTTTCGGTCTCTTGTATTATCAACACGGACTCTAGTACAAGCCTGGAAGCTGCCTCTTGATACGCGATTCCCCTCACCGTTTTTGCTGATATGCGAGAGGTGTGGAACGAAGGCCACTCGCGGCATTTGCTCAGCCGCCATTGACCGTTGTTTGATTCCAATTGCCTCGTTGAATTTTGCAAGTGTTTTATCGCAAGAAGAGATATCTGCACATGTGAAAAATGGTGCTGTTGGGCCACCTGGTATACAATTAAAAATGTTATCCTTCATTCTGCCGAGAGTGATAATGAATTATAATCCTAAAATATAATAAAATGCAAATTTGTGTTTTCTTTCTTCCGGGTTTCTACTTTAAAATGTTTTACATCGAAACGATAGGTGTAGTAGTTTTCTTTAAATCATTGTATTGTCAATCATAAAGGTTTTATTTTATACGGATTAGTATGTAGCCATTAAACTATGCATTTTTCACATTCTCTCACAGTTATGTTGTATTACATTAATCTCATAAGGAAATAATAAGCAGTATGCATTTCCATATACTTATGTGAGAGTTCATTTCTGCTAGATCTAATATTCTATGAGAATAGTGAAGAGAAAGTTTTCTAGCTTTATGTTGAATAGTTGTATAGTGTAACAAAGCCGTTTTTGTCGAGTTATAAAAAGGTAAAACTTTCTGTTTTTTGTAGAATCATCATCAAACTTGCGACTATGCATTGTCGACTGCATGTGCACACGTCATGTCTCCTTTGTAAAAATTGAAAGGAGTGCTTTTTCTCAGTCAAAGACAAACTCCGAAGGCACTATTTCGGTCTTCTTAGTGGATAAAATGATAAACAAATTTCTAACTTTTCTTCCTATTGTACCGTATATTGTTTCGTTTCGTAATCGGCTTACCTTCCTCGTAATTGTGGGACTGATACCCCCCCCCTAGGAGTTACAAGCCAATGTCTAGGGGTGAGAAATCTGTCGGGAACCCACGGCAGGAAACTACAGAATGGAGAACCTGTTACGAAGGGTCGATTCGTAGCCAGGCAGCGTATGTGGTAAGAGCATCATTTGCATCTGGAATAGAGGTAAACCGTTATCTGTATTTATATAGAGAAATGAATGTGCCAAGTTTTAAGAGTACTCACTGATGTTATGTTCTTCAAAGCCGGATCCGCATTTCGGACCTCTTAGTTCATCTTCAGAAGAATTATTTGATGAAACAATAGATTACCTCAAACAATCCGGTATTTAACAGATTAACTGTAAAACTGTGAATGGATATACATAGGTAAAATAAAAAGGAACCGTTTGTTAAGATAGCCACCAAGTCTCCTAATGATATTCTATCGCTATCATATTCACTGTCCTATTCTTATAAAGTGGCAAGAACGCAAGTGTCAAAATGTTCATCGTTCACATTCATTGAAAATGGAAATGGAGTTTTTTTATGGATACTCTAGCTGCTGTAGCGCTCAGAGTCCTGTTCTATACTGGGTGTGAAGGACCGCTTAATTTTGCTCAGAGGTCTGTTTATCAGGATTGAGGATTTTTTACGTGCCGTAAATCTACGATACGGGACCACCGGCTTTACTTCCCTTCCGAAGAAAGCAATGTTAAGTATCTTTAAGTCCTCCGCCGGGTTTGAGCCCGCGACCTTGGGTATATTAAGTTAGCATGATAACTATTGCACCAATGAGGGTGACCACGTTCATTAAAATGACCATGTTACTTCACATGAAATGTAACATAGCTAACATTCACCATGGGGTATTTTCATCCAAATTTCCTAGAATTTCCACAATTATTTAGTAAACCACTATTTTTAATGACTGAACTGGAAAACGATTGTTGGTCAGTGTCTGTTCTTGCTGAAAAAAATATATACAAGACATGGTCTCATCTGGGGTGTCTTATCACCCCCGGTTTAAACAATTAAATAAATCCTATATTAAAATGAGATTTTCTGTCCATTTCTCAGCTAATACCTATTATAGTATATAGTACATTCTGTGACAGATTTAACTCAGCTGATATAATAATTCGTGTTATGGCTTCCGTTTCCAAATTTCACGTTGTGCCTTGTAAAATAAAACTACACACTTGTTATGTGATAATCGATGAAACATTCGCAGATTTTTGGGAGCTGGTTACGCCGCTAAATACCCACTAATTAGAGTTCTCTTCATTTCAAGGGAATGTCATGTCCAATAATAGTGGCTTATTGGAGGACTGTCCCCACCTTATCAGTTATTGAAAGGGATATGATTCCCACAACAAAGCTTAATACCAGTATTAGCAGAAACAATACTCCCAGACAACCACATATATATCCTGAACTTGGGAACCTCTAATATCAATTTCTTTGGTCAGAATCTTTTGAGACAGTGAAAGGGGGAGATAAAGACGTCGCGTGGACTACTAAAAGTGCAGATACAAGTAACCGACCTGGCTTTCGGATAGTTTCAAAAACTCTGACCAAAGAATACAATGTTCAAAATAATATTACAGTTTTTATTTCTTACAGGTGAGGTACTTGAATACATACGCATTCGATACAAAAGTTTAATACTAAGATGACACGCATATGATCCCTGGATAAAATATTGGTCAATACATTTTTATCACATACGGTAATATTATTTTTTTGTTTTTACCTCCACTATCGTCTTGAAATGTTGGAACTTTCTTGTTAACCTGTAAATAACTATAAACAGTTAACTATTTGCAGCATCGATCTTCTTATTTCTGCGTATTGCTAATATTCCTTATATATTTTAGTTATTCAAGCATTTAAAGGAGTAACCAGAGGAAAACTAATGAATGTGAGTACTACAATTAAAATCAAAATTACTTTATTTGGTTCAAATTGTTAAAGGCTTAACAAACTTGTGGTCAGATTTTTCAGATGTGGTAAACAAAAGAGGAGATATTTAAACTTCACTTTTTAGTGTGTTTATTACATATTTTAGCTGAAGTTGATAGTAGTAGAGACCAAGTCTTGAAATAACTACTTTAGGCGGTTATTATTTGTTAAAAAAATCTGATGTGTTCCATTCACATGACTTTCTCTATATCTGTGCAACAAATTATTGTTAAAAAGCGTATAATTCTATTTACTTCATATTGATCGAGAAAAAATTAGCAGAAATAATCTTATTACTTGCTTCCATGTAAGTAGAAGCGAAATAACGTTAAAGTGATGGTCAAAATCTGGTTGATATGTGACTGAATTTCCTTTGTTTGTATGGATAGGAGTTGACAAATTTCTGTATGAGAAAATTATGTTTTTCCAAAGCTGAAACCAAAAACAAGGAATTCCTCAAAAGCCACCATCTCCACGAAAAAATGTATACAACATAAATTTTTTTCCATCTCTTACGGTTTAGCAGTTATGCAAAATTCATCCTGAATAAAGTAGTCTTCAGAGGCTATTCCCAGAAAATTCAAGATATACATTTGGTTTGTCAGATAAATAGTTTTAATATATGATATTTTTATCAAAATCGTTAGTCATTTTTAAGAAAATAAAAAAAAATTCGAAAAATGTACCATGTAAAGGGTAGTTGGGGGTGGGTTGAATTTTCTCAAAATCTTCGTGTCGTATCCCTGGAAGATACTAAACTTAAATACCACGTTTGGTATTTTACCGACTTTAAGTTTTTGGGTTATCGTGTTTTGTTAAACATTTTCTTTTAAGGGTTTGGTTAAGTATTAAAGTTAATAAGGGAATTTAACCCTTTCATTAAGACTTAAAGATAATTTTCTTTATTTATAACTTTGAAGGATATTAGTTTTTTTAACTTAAAATCTTTAATATATCAATAAAATTAAAGTGCTGGCACACGGACACACGGACACACACACACGGACCTTTTTCTGAAAATGCTTTTTTTTTTTTTGATAAAGGGTACCCTAAAACATATATTTCCGGTGAAATCTCGGTATCGAATTTTTGGGTGGAGTGCAATACTTTCTCTTTCACTATGTGCATAGTGCGTATAGAGAAAGTAAAACGTGCAGTATTGGAGAAAGTGGGTTAGATATTTAGCTCCAAAACACAGCGTTCGTGGACATAAAAGCTAACATATGAAAGAAGTAATCTTCTTATAGTGTCGTGATATTCATAATAGTATTTATGTATATCATAATACATCCCTCTTAGCTAACGATTTACTTGCCTTATAGGACGATATATCCCTTGGAACATCACGAATAACTTCCCGCAGTACAACTTCGACGGAGAAGTTGCTGCAATATCAAGGCGCATGCTTTCCTTCAGGCGGTGAGGAGTTGCTGAAAATATCCAATACTAACAGTCTGAATTTATTTGGCGGTGGCTTATAAATTAGAACTTATTCTTTAATTTTAAATACGTTTACATATTATATATAATTTAATACAAACATTACTGAAGTAAGATATTTATATATTTTAAATAATATTTTAAATATCGTACTACATCTGAATCTTATTACTAATTTCCTTGTAGGCACGAGAGAAATAAGGAAATACGCTTGAGCTATAGTGCATTTTATATTTAGCTATGGTCAAATTTGTTTATGTTTTTTTCACGTCACTAAAAGTTCCTGGCGACAGAAGAGTAAAATTTTGGGTTAATATTTTAACCCAAGATTTACAATACATCTACTTTTTGAACTTATCTTAGGTATCTCTGTGTCTTAATGTTTATCCTCCAGAAAATTTTAAAGTTATGAATGTGCTTTTTATGTCATAAAATATAATTTTGTATTTGAAAATTGAAAACACAAGCTTAAATTCATCTTATAGTAAAACCTATTCCACCTCTGTGAAGATGTACAGAAACTTTTATTTGTGTAACAGAAAAACTGCTCCACAAGGAGCATTTAACGGGAATGAAAATGCTGAAAATACTCGTATCAGAAAACAAAAAAGGTTTGAATGCATGACTCACATTCAAATCCGCCAGTTTGGTATCTTGGACCTTCCTATGGTATGCTTCCTTTCTTATGCTGTTGCCCTCCGTGGTGTTATGGTTACCCTGCTAACTTTATAAACCCAAGGTCGCGGTTTCAAACCCGGCGGAGGAAGATGAATTTTTTTGGGCGTAAAAATCCTCAGCATGGCTTCCTTCGGAAGGGAAATAAAGCCGCTGGTCCCGTGTCGTAGATTTACCTCACTAAAAGAACCTCAAGCATGAAAAGGGGGCATCTGAGCTCAGTATTAAATGGGACGCTGAGAACCACAGCATTTAAACAGCGTCCATAAATAAAACACCATTTCATTTCTTCTATGCTGCTACATTTTCTGTCCTTTTCTTCTGGCATTGCTGCTTTTCTTCTGCACAATTTGGTTTTTTACTTTGGCTGATGCGAATAAAATTTTGTCGACGTTTTTCTTCTCCAGTCCAGTACAGTTTCACCTCTAATGTTTTGACTTGAGGAATTTAAAAATGGCGCCAGATGAACTTTGAACATCTTTTTGTATTGAGGAATGTTTGAATTACTTTATAGAATTAAAATAAAAAGCTTTTTTTGTGTTTTTCATGAAATTTCAGTAATACATACCCTTAAAGAGCACAGTGTATATCACCGGGAGCCTTTATATGAAAAAGAAAAGTTAGAAGTCTTAAAATATCTTATATTTAATATATTTACCTGACAGTTAATAAGTATATCTTGAATTTTCTGGTTATAGGCTCAGAAGACCTCTTTATGCTGGATAAATATTGCAGAATTTTTCATAACTGGTAGATCGTAAGAGATAGATAAAAACGTACCACACAAAAAATGTAGATCTCATTAAGACACACAATTTATGTCTTATACATTTTTTCGTGAAGTTGACCGTTTTCGAGGTATTCCTCGTCATCGGTTTCAGTTATAGAATACTTAAACTTTTCTCATACGGGAACTTATCAACTCCTGGCCACACAAAGAAACGGATTTCAATCCCCTAGCAACCACATTTTAAAACATTTGACTGTCGGTTTAGCCTAGTGTTTTTCCTTATTTCCCTTCTACTATTTCGTTAATGTTTATCTCGATTAGTATGAAGTAAATAGAAAAAAAATTCTAATGTGTTCCGTTCACATGACTCTCTCTACATCTCTGCAACATATTATTGTTAAAAAGCTTATGCTTCTATTTACTTCATTCTAATTGAGAAAAATTAATAGAAGTATTCTTATTACTCTCTTCCTTGTACGAAATAAGGAAGTACCATAGATTAAAGCGATAGTAAAAATCTGGTTGCTATGTGACTGAAGTTCCTTTGTTTGTATGGCCAGGAGTTGACAAATTCATATATGAGAAAAGTATAAGTTTTTTAAAGCTGAAACCAATATCTCAAAAAGGATCAACTCCACGAAAAAATGTATATGATATAAATTGTGGTTTTATCGTGATCTATATTTTTGTGGACTAAGATTTTATCTATCTCTTACGGCTTACCAATTATACCAAATTCAATAAAAATCACCCAGAATAAATATGTCTTTAGAAGCTATTCCCAGAGAATTTAAGATATAAATTTTATTTGTCAGGTAAATCTCTTTTAATTTACGATATTTTAATATAAATCGTTAGAAACATTTTTGAGAAAATAAAATTTTTCAAAAAAAGTTACATGTAAAGTGTAATTTGGGGTGGGGAATTTTTCACAAAATCTTCGTGTCGCATCCGTGGAAGATACTAAACTTAAGTACCAAGTTTGGTATTTTACCGGCTTTTTGTTTTTGAGTTATCGTATTCACAGACACACGGACATACACACACGGACCTTTTTCTGGATTTTTTTTTTGGGATACAGAGGACCCTAAAACATATATTACCGGTGAAATCTCGGCGTCGAATTTTTGGGTGGAGTGCAATACCTTCTCTATACACTATGTACATAGAACGTGTAGAGACAGTAATACGCTTACTAACAATAATTTGTTATAGAGAGGTAGAGAAAGTCATGTGAATGGAGCACATGACAATTTTTAAAAATATTTTTTATGGAGTCAGAGGACCTCAGAACATGTATTTCTGGTGAAATTTCGGTATCGAATTTTGGGCGGAATACAAAACGTTTTAAGTACGTTGTACAGACGTACCAGAGAGAGTAAAAATGAATTTCTTTCTTGGCAGAAGCATAGAGGGCTTTGTTGTTTCGAGCTATCTCGACCAGCTGACACATGCTTGCTATTGGCCATGACAGGAATTTTCACGCGTCCTCTGTTTGGTTGCTATCGATACGATACCCTCTGTAACGAAACTAGTTAGCTGCTCGCAAATTGCATTATCAGACCATTAACTTTCCTCGTGAGTCTCGTGTGTGTGTAGGATCCCCTTGCCGAACAAGAGCCAGTTTAGTGCTTACCTGATGGCGGAAAGCGTGCCGTGCATATAAAATGAAACCCAGTGACCCAGCTGAGTCGCTCAACTCCACAGTTCCAACTAAGTACTTTTTTTAATTTACCTAAAGTGTTACTCGTGCAGAATACGGGTCTTGATTCTTTAAAAGCAACACCTATCGTCCTTTGTGCTTTGGAATACGTTGACACAGTTTTTAGTACAACCCAAAACTTAATGCTCTAAAACACTGAAATTGTTCACAGTTTTGTGGGATATAAATATATAATAAAATATATATTGCATTCACATAACTTTATCTACATAAAATTATTGTTAAAAAGCTTATTCTTTTACCTAATTTATGATAATGGAGATAAACATTAGCAGAAATGGCCTTATTAATTTCTTGTAAATAGAAGGGCATATACTAGGCTAAAGCGATAGTCAAATCTTTTAAAAGCTGGTTACCATGTGGTTGAAAACCATTTCTATGCAATGTCAAGAGCTGACAAATTCTCGTATGAAAAAAGCTTTAATTTTTTAAAACTGAAACTAATAACAAGGAATATTTAAAAAAAAGTATATGAAAAAAATGGTGTATTTTAACGAGATCTACATTTTTTCTGTAGTAAAATTTTGTCTCTCTCTTATAGTTTACCAGTTATGAAAGTTCAGCAAAATTCATCCAGAATAAAGAGGTCTGCAGAGGTTTTCCCAGAAAATACAAGACATACATTTTGTCATGTAAATGCCTTTAACATACGGTATACCAGCTGCGATGTTTACTTTCCCTAGCACGAATGCACAATGTACATGATAGCTAGGGAAGGTATTGTATTCCACCTAAAAATCCATTAGCGAGATTTCACCGGTAATGTGTTGTGAGGTCCCTGAATCAAAAGCTTTTTTTAGAAAAAATGTAAAGGTACGTGTGTGTGTCTTTGGACAGTATAGTTCAAAAACAAGGAAACTTGATATTTAAGTTCAGCGTATTATAGGAGTGCGTCATATATATTTTTTTAAAGGAAATCCTCCCAACTTTATATGGAAAAATATTCGGAGATTATCATTTTCTGCAAAATAAGTAAATTTTTGATTAAAATACCAAATGTTTAAAAATATTTTCTCAATAGATGAAATACATATATTGAATACTCTAAAGTGCTGTTCGTTCAGAATTTTTGTATATACTTTTTATACACTTTTATATAACTCGTAAACCGTAAGAGTTACACAAAACTACACAAACCCGTAAATATCGTTAAATCACACATTTTATTTCAAATGTATTTTTTAGAGATATTCCATATTATCGGTTTAATTTTCCAATACTTAGAGTTTACTCAAATGGGACGTCGTTGTTGATCAAGAAAACAAAACGGACTTTCAAAGCCATTACATAGCGACTAGGTGTTGTAAGATTTGACCATCGTTTAAGCCTACTGTGTATATATACGTTGTTAACTGTTTTACACTTAAGTTACAGAGCCTTTTTTATTTATAAGAGAATCAATTTAAATCCAGGATCCACCAATAGGTAGTCTTGTAATTTTGAATACGCTATTTTTATTTAAATTTTTATCTTTGGCATTAACAGTTTTTATTGACAAATGCTTTATTGCATTGTTTTACTTTTTCTACTAGTAAGTAGGGGACGTTTTATATTCTCCCAGAAGCCGTTATCGAGATTTAACCGGAAATATATGTTTTGAGGTCCTTTGAAAACAAACATTTTTAGGCAAAGGTCATGTGCCATGCAGATTTTCAGAAATATTCTCATACCTTCCAAGCTTACTTTTTATATGGTAAAAAGAATCGAACATTACAATTTATGGAAACATGACTAAGATTTTGAATAAAATACCATACGTTTAAGACGCTTTCATGACAATTAAAATACATATATTGTTGAAAATATGTATAGAAAGTAATCAGAATGTAACACCTTCGAAATTTTGTTTCATGAGTTACATTTGGGGTGGCCCCGTGACCGAGTGGTTGGACTGCTCGCCTCTCATCTAGGTGGCCCGGGTTCAATCCCAATCCCCGCATGAGATTTGTGGTGGACGAACTGGTAGCTGGGCGGATTTTACCCGGGTCATCCGGTTTCCTCCGGCACTCATTCCACCAATTGCTTCATCATCTCTTTTCTAATCATCCATTTCGCTTGCATTCCATATCATCCACTTCCTCACGCTCATGCCTGGCTACGGGCCGACCACTCGTTCCAGGTTCTCCATTCTGCGGATTGGTGCCATAGGCTCCCCGACAGGCTTCTGACCACTAGGCATTCGCTTGTAAGTCCTAGGAGGGTGTCAGTCCTAAATATGGGAAGAGTAAGCGACTACGAAAAGAGTTGTCTATTTCTTACATTTGAAAACTTATTTTCGCCATAACTTCAGTAGTTGGGATGGGAACAATGCAATGAAGTGGCGTTTTATTTATGGACGCTCTTTAACTGCTGTGGTTTTCTGCGTCCCATTATATACTGGGCGTGAAAGACCTGTTAATTTTGCTTAGAGGTCTCTCTATCAGGCTTGAGTTTCTTTTACGTGATGTAAAACTACACACGGGACCAACAGCTTTACTTCCCTTCCGAAGGAAGCTATGCTAAGGATTTTTACGGCCGAAAATATCCATCGTTCTTCGGCGGGTTTGAACCTGCGACCTTGGGTATATGAAGTTAGCATGGTAACCATTACATCACGAAGGGCAACAGGGATGGGAGAAGGGTTATAGAAGGGTTCCTGTATTCCAATTGGTAGTAGAAGTCGGAAGCTTGAGAGCAGCAAGCAGATGCTTAAATCAATTCCACTATGAGTATACTCAATATCTTGAGCCAAAAAAGGAAATGAAAAGATGGGATCAGTAGTTGTGATGGCCTGAGCTTATGTTAGGAACCTAAGACATGTTTCCAATGGAAGTTTAGATGTGACAACCAAAACGACTCAGGGGAGCGCCCTTTGTATAAATTTTGATGACGGTGTGATCCCATCAAATTAACGACTCCCAAGAGAAGCGTCCTCCAAACCAATCCATTTTGATTCATCTAGCGTAAGGCGAGCTGATGGTTGAAGTAAATGACTTTTCTCTACTGAAAGTTTTGAGTGTGACAAGAAGACGTTGGAAATTGGATGAGGGTTGTGTAGAGGATGTAATGTCAGAAGTTGTCAGTCGAGAGAAGGGATCTTCAACTAGATTCTTCCTGTCCAAGCTACCTTAGAGTGAGTTGTGGATGGATTTTTGAAGCAGCATTTCCATTTTCTCTAGGAGGACTGACTAGGGTAATGTATGCTGCATTAGAAACGTAATACTCTGAAACCTAAGACTTTCTAATGCATTTCTTTGAATGCCTGGTAAGATATCAATGATTATTATAATATCACCCTATCTGTTTGGCGTTCCAATAATATGTGCTTCATAGACAAAATCAAACCGCCACCCAATGAGACAACTCTCACTAATTTGTTAGAGTAAATAGAAGTGACTGAATATTTTAGGAAGAAACGTGATGAATTAAATAAGCTATCCTATATTATATAGTATTCAATTCGGTTGAAACTTTTGAACTTTTCAAATTGTCTACTTTACTTGCAGAAGAAGTTACAAACGCAATTCTTAAAGAAAATGTGTTCCATTCTCATGCCTTTGTGTAAATCTCGATTGTTAAGCTAATTCTTCTCTCTACTTCGTGCTAATCGAGATAAAATTACTAGAAATGGTCTTATTACTTCTTTTCTTGTAAGTAGAACGGAAATAAGGGAATACGCTAAGCTAAAGCTATAGTATAATTTTTAAAAACTAGTTGCCATATGGATGAAATCGTTTCTTTGAATTGGCAGGGGTTGACAAATTTCGTATGTGAAAAGTTCAAGTATTTTAGAACAGAAACCAACAACAAGGAATATATCAAAAGTTGTCAAATTCACACAAAAGTGTATATGACAGAAATTGCATGTTTTAATAAAATATACATATTTTGTGTAGTAAGTTTTTGTCTATCTCCTACGGTTTAGCAGTTATGCAAAATTTAGTTAAATTAATCCAGAATAATGAGGTATTTAAGGGCTATTCCTAGAAAATTCAAGATATATATTTTATTTGTCAGGTTAATAACTTTAATGTGTTGTATTTTAATTAAATTTGTTAGAATCATTTTTGAGAAAATACAAAAATTCGAAATTTTTTCCATGTAAAGGGTAGTTTGGGGTGAGGTTATGTTCCTCAAAATCTTCGTTTTGTTTCCTTGGAAGACACTTAACTTTAATACCAAGTTTGGTATTTTACCGGCTTTTCGTTTTTTGAGTAATTGTTTTCAGAGCACACGGACACTCACACACAGACACACACGTTTTTCTAAAAATGTGTTTTTTTTTTGTTTTTTTTTTGTTACAGGGGACCCAAATTACAGTATCGCATTTTTTGGTCGAGGGCAATACCGTCTCTATCTTTGTACCATTTAGTGTGTAGAGAAGATAAACATTTATAAAGTTAATTTTATTTCTACATAACTTACTTAACACGACTTTTAAAACAAATTAGCTTAACATAAATACTGAGATCTCGATATTAGATTTGGACATTGATATATATTAATATAAAATTCTTGCAGTCACGGAAACTCGCATATTAATTTTCTTTCTGTTAAGATGTATAAGCTTATTTGGTGTTTAAATGTAAAGTGATTCTTTAAACTGCTGCGTGATGAGAAAACATTTTTGCATATTTTACATACCTCACTTTTATTATTCCTCCAAAACGGTGAATGAAACTGAATGATTAAAGAAACCCGTCTCACAATACGCAGTATGGTCTACGCTTATGCTAAGAGTGCAATCAGGCTGTAAATGGTTAGCAACTGGAGAAAAATACATATTTTCAAAAACTTAGCTTTCTCAGACTTAAAGTTGTAATTTGTTTTAGTCACATTATCACACATTTGGTCACTAGAGGGAATAAATGTAAACGCTTAGAACAAGTCACTTACCACCGAGCCAGGTGGCTCAGGTGTTTCGTCTGGGACTGATATTCGGGAGGTCCGGGTTTGATCCCCGTTGACCGCGAACTCTGGCCCTGGGGTTTTCCGTGGTTTTCCTGCGGCCGCTTAGGCGAATGCCTTCATTTCATCTTCCTTCTTCATTTTTCAGGTCGCGCAGGTGTGGCTTAAGGCTTTGCAGGCAGATGGCACGGTTGCTTGGTCCGAGTAAAACTCTCTTCCCCTCATTGCGCGGGTTGAGGCCAGGTGCCATTGTAGTAGCCTCCTTCCGGCCTCCCGGCGCCTTTATAGCCTCCGTGGTGCGCCAGGCTGCCATCTAGTTAATGTTAGGGATTTCAGTGTGTTCTGTGCTTAGCTCCTTCGTTTCCTGTATGCTAGTCTGTGATTTCCTCTCCTCTCATACCTTCCCTTGAGGGGTGGTAAGCCGCAACAGATCGGTATTTGTTGCAGTTGCTGAGGTGTCTCCCGATATTACATAATCTAACCTCTAACCTCTATGTCACTTACCAAGCCAGGCGATTGTAGGAATAATGAAATATGATAGGCAAAATGCTGATGAAATCTGTGAACCTATAGTTTTCACAAGTGCTTTACACCCTACCTACTGTTTTGTATGGATGAAGCTTTTTCATTATCTATCACGTAACATAAACAGCGACAAAATTCGATCGATTTCACCAGAAAGACATCTTTTAGACGCTTGAATAAAACAAGAACTTTTAGAGAAAAGTCCTTATATGTACGTATGCATGTATGTATGTATGTATCTGTGAAGCATCACTTAAAAAAATAATATTTCTAAAATAATAAGCACTAAACTAGGCATCTAGGTTCACCGGCTTCAAAAGATGTGACACGAAAGTATGGATGAAGATTTCGCTCTCCAATCTACATTTCACTTGAAGGAAATTTCGAAAAGTTCACTTTTCTTAATAATGGCTATTTTTTGTCGATCTGGTGGTTCAGAGGGCTCTGCACTGGCTTTCTAATCCCAAGGCTGCAGGTTCACACCTTGCCCAGAACTATGGTGTGCTTAAAAGCGACAACCTCATTTCAGTAGAGCGGAGCTGATATAATCATGATAATTAACAGCATCGTTGATGAAGAAAACAAGCTATTTTCTCGGGTACGTATATAAAAATAAATAAAAAATAAAATCCAAATATGCTAACACGGCATCTAGATAAGCGTACTGAGGTATATGTTCAGTCTTTAAATTTGTTTCAAAATGTAAGCATTATGCATTTGATATATTTTTTAATTTTTTCAGATAATTAACTAATTTAGAAACCAAAAATTATTAACATTTCAAATTTAAGTGAACGAATTTATTTCATTTACCTCCCATATTCGTTAGAAACTAATTTTAAAATTATTTAGAGAATTTTTGCAAATCCTCTCTTTACGTCTTATAATAGTACTTTTTTACAGTGCCTATTTACAATTCCAAATAACGTGTGACAACTCCTCAGTTTTTAAGCAAAAGCATGTGAAACCTAAGTGGAACACATGACTTCCTTAATCTCCCTGAGATTTTCCCAAGTTCTGGAAACTCTACATAGCCTTTAAGTCAACTTGCCTTTTCATTTTCCTGAAAGTAAGCAAAAACTAATATCTACATAATTTTGACATAACCTAAAAACCCTTAACGAATGCAACGACATAAAGTTCTACTCTTCCAGGCCACCAGTTAACCTCACTGGAAAGAACAGATTATCTGCGAACGTAAGTTAAATTACTACAAAATGTCGATTGGATGATTTGTGTTATCAGTTTTTTTATCTGTATACAATTGTTTAGTGTACCAATTGAACTATAATAAACTCGAAAGAAATAAAACAAAATGAGTGTTGCTAGGTTTAGACATATAGAAACTTTAGTGTATAGAATTAAAGTTTATTTAGAGGTTAAGACTCGGTTTTGTTATAATCACATGTGCAGTATTTTATAAATAACAATTAAAAAAACAAGTACAGGACAGGAACTGTTTTCATAGTTTCTTAGAATTTCAATTATACACAACTCGAAAAATTTAAAAGCTACTCTTATTTTCTTTTCAACCCTTTATATGAAATGGTAAAGGATAGACAACGGAAGGGGACACCTCTCCACTGCTAGCTATACAGATCTATCTTGAGCAATGCATCTAGGAGGGGTGAGGTGAAGGAACCATCGGAAGCCATAGGCCACAGACAGTCTCACTACCAGATAGAAACAGAAGTCCCTTAACATTTCCAAGCCCGAAAATCCGCCCCACTGGTGGAGCTTCCAAACCCGTAACCCGTCTACCTAGAAGACCTCTAGTGTCCACGGGGTCGTCCAACAGTTGGTAGAAAAAATCAGGTGGGTGCAACATATCTCACTTTTTACGTTCTGTACATGTACTATGCACATAGGTATAGAGAAGGTATTGTATTGCACCCAAATTCGATACAGAGATTTCACCTGAAATAAAGTACATGTACTATGCACATAGGTATAGAGAAGGTATTGTATTGCACCCAAATTCGATACAGAGATTTCACCTGAAATAAATGTTTCAAGACCGCCTGAATCCAAAAAAAGCATTTTTAGAAAAATATACGTGTGTGTCTGTCAGTCTATCTGTCTGTCTGTCTGTCTGTCGTCGTATGTGTGTGTCTGTGGGCAGCATAACTAAAAAACGAAAAGTCGTTAAATACCAAGGATGCGACACGAATATTTTCAAGAAAATCCCCCCACCCGCAATAACCCTTTGCATGTAACATTTTTAGAAAATTTTAACTTTCTCAAAAATGGCACTAAGGATTTTGTTTAATATATCGCATATTAAAGAGATTTAAATGAAAAATAAAATGCATATTTTGAATTTTCACAGAATAGCCTCTGAAGACATCTTTATTCTGGATGAATTTTGCGAAGTTTTGCATAACTGGTAAACCGTAAGAGATAGACAAAAGCTTACTTAATAGAAAATGTAGATCTCGTTAAAACACACAATATATGTTATAGATATTTTCCGTAGAGTTGGTAATTTTTAAGATATTCCTTATTATTGGTTTCAGCTTTAAAATACTAATACTTTTCTCATGCAGGAATTTGTCAACTCCTGCCCATACAAACAAAGGAACTTCAGTCACAGCTTTTCACTATCACTTTAACCTATGGTATTCCCTTATTTCTCATCTGCTTAAAGAGAAACAAGTAATATGATAATTTCTGCTATTTTTTCTCGATTAGCATGAAGTAAATAGAAGAATAAGTTTCTTTTAATAATAATTAGTAGCAGAGATGTAGAGAAAGTCATGTGAATGGAACACATAAGATTTTTTAATTTGCAGGACTTTAAGATATTCTTCTGGTGAGATTACTGTATGAAAGCTTTGGTAGGTAATTAATACTTTCTCTTTAGAAGATACAGCAATTAAACGTTGTAACATGTTATTTTAGTTTCTCTAGCACGTATGTACAATGTATTGTAATTCATCGGAAATACATTTTTAGAGGACCCTTGAATATAAACATTGGAAAAATATCCCTGTGTGTGCGTGGACAGCATAACTTAGAATCGAAAAGTCGGTTAAATACCAAACTGATATTTATTTTCTGCATCTTCCAATAATACGACACGAATATTTTCAAGAAAATCTCCCTTAAACTAACCTTTAAGTGTAAATTTTTTCGAACATTTTGATTTTCTGAAAAATGGCTGTAACAATTTTGATTAAAATACTCTAATATTAAAGACATTTATCTCACAAATAAAATGTAAATGTAATAATTTCGAGTAATGAATGATTCATAAGTTAAAAATTTACTGCACAAAAATGAAGATTCTATTATAACATATAATTTATGTAGGTAATATACATTTTTGTGGAGTTAGTTATGTCCCGAGATATTCCTTGTAATTGGTTTCAATTGTAAAATACTGTTTCTCAAACGGAAATTTGCCATTTCGTTTTAGGGGGCTTATTCGGCCATGTAAAGGGAACTGAATTTAATCACATGGCAATAAGCTTTTAAAAGATTTAACTTTCGCTTTAGTCCTTTTATTTCCTTTCTACTTAGAGATATGTAATATGCCGATTGCTGCTAATGTTTAGAGTGAAGTAGATAGAAGAATAAGTTTTTGTAACAACAGTCCGTTACAGAATAAGTAGAGAAACTGATGTAAATGAAAAACAATATTTTTTTATATAAAGGTTAATGTAATCTTTTATACACTGTTTAAAACACCACAGATATTTTTTATATTCAAAATCAATATTGCAGTTCAGGTACTTGGTATACTAGATATGATCTGGCACTCCCTTGCCGGCAGATACATTACAAAATTATTAAAATCCATTCAAACGGAAAGCGGATTATTCCACGCGACTGCCACATGCAGTGCTGCAGTCGAATGCGTTATGGGTTATTATTTTGTTCAGACATGGAGATATCATCCTGGGATATGGCCATCTCCGTTTCAACATGTCAATTACAATTTGTTGCTGTACGTTTCTGAAGTACTGTCATTTGTTTCCATCGCACATGGTGTTGTAACCTGCTTGCTCACGTCGTGTGTTTATTGTTTAATAATGACGAATCTAATTTAATAGTATTTCAATAAGCAGAACATATATAATTATTTTCTTATCTTCTTTGCCTTCCAAAAATTCAATCCTAAGATTTCACCGGAAATACTTGCTTAGAGATCTCTGAATAAGTTTCTCAGAATAAGGTCTTTCAAAAGTCTGTTCAAATTATAAACACTTTAAATATAAAATTTTGAATCGGATAAAAACAAAAAAAGTCGCAATGGGATTAGTTTTTTTTAAAGTTCACCGTTACGATAGTTTCAGTTTTGCTGAATAAAACATTAGTAATTTTATTCATACTGATATAAGAATTTTTGTGTTACAAATAATGGCTCTATCACTAAATGACAGCTGATTCAATGCTATTTTGAAAGAAAGAGGAGTTTTTGTCAGTCTGAGAAAATTTATAACCCAACAATTTAAGAGTATGTTCATTTTCCATTCGTAAATTTCCAAAAAGTGGCCTCCACGATCTCCAGATCGCAAACCGACCGACTTTTGGTTGTGGAGTTATCTTAAAGAAGGCGTTTTCCTGGCACATCCAACAACCCGACATGCTATCTCGCAAGAAGTTGCTAATATTCCAAGGTATGGAATCGCAAAAAGGATGATGTACGCTGAACAAGAGAACAAAGGACACATTTCCAATGTTTTATAAAACCTCATTGTTTTCCCTTTTGTTTTTTCCTATCTAAAATATTATACTATTTATAACGGTTTAAAGTTTGAAGTGGAATTATAGAACCCTGTATGATATGTGAACAGACCGAGCTGCGGGCACTTGTGTGACTTCAAGTGATACCGAGTACGGTCTCCGGCGACCATCACTCTGAATCATGGGTTTTTCATGGTTTTCCCGGGATTGGTGGGCGAATGCCTGGAAGGTTTCTCATCCGCCATGATTTCCTTTTCATAATTTTCCCTTCATTCCGGTTCCTTCTCAACTTTCTACTGTGATTGAACATTTAAATTTCGAATAAAGTCACTGAAAATATTAATTATGGAAATTGAGGAGATCGAGAAAACCATTGAGTGTTTAGTTCTTAAAATACTGTGAGTTTTTTTATTCCATATACAGGTTCTGGCCCAAACGGTTTGTAACCGAAAACCATTTAATTATGCTACAAGCATTAATGTTATAAGCAATGCTTTCGAACTTTCCAACTCATTTGAAAAACAAAATCTAAATTTAATGTTTATTTTTTTCGCTGACTTAACAAATACAACTTGAATAGAAAAACTCCTATATGATATTTAAGCTTTTGTTTAATTGTGTCATTACTCAGCTAAGTAGAATTACATTTTATTGTCAACTTAAATGAATCTTTAAGCTGTTTTAGGAAAAGTGTAAAAATATATTGATTACCGTACATGCTAAAATAATTTAGAGACAGACTTCCATTCACAAGACTTTCTCTACATCCACTTAACACATTATTGTTAAAAACATATTATTCTATTTAATTTATGATAATCAACATGACCATTAGCAGAAATCGTCTTAATTGCTTGCTCCTTGTAATTAGAAGGGAAATACTGGAATACGCTAAGCTAAAACGATAGTCAAATGTTTTAAAATCTGGTTGTCATGTGGTATAAATCTGTTTTTATGCAGGGCCAGAAGTTTACAACTTACCGGGTGAGAAACTTTTAGGTAATTTAAATCTGAAACAAATAAGGAATATATATAAAAATGGTCAATTCCACGAAGAAAACATATATGATATCAATTGAGTGTTTTAACTTATTCTACATTTTTGTATTGTAAGTTTTTGTGTATCTCTTACGGTTTATTATTTATGCCTAATTCAGCAAAATTCATTCAGAATAAAGAGAACTTTAGAGGTTATTTCCAGAAAATTCAGGATATACATTTTATTTGCCATATATCTTTAATATACGGAATTTTAATGAAAATCGTTAGAGCTATTTTTAAGAAAATCTACATTTTCAAACTTTTTTCCATGTAAAGTGTAGTTTGGGGTGGGGGAATTTTTCTCAAAACCCTCGTGTCGCATCCCTGGAAGATACCAAACTTTTCATTTTTGAGTTATCGTGTTCACAGACACACGGACACACACAGGAACCTTTTTCTAAAAATACTTTTTTTTTGGATACAAGGGTCCCAAAAACATACATTTCCAGTGAAATATCGGTATCGAGTATGTACATAATACGTGTAGAGAAAGTAATAAAAATGAATGTGGATCTTTTATTTATTTATTTTTTTAGAAGATTACGCATATATTTTACTGTATAAACCCCTATACTTGTACAAACCCCCCACCCAAAAGAACCAAAAACCTAAATTAAAAGTTCTTCTCCGGCACAACACTAATCATTTTGTTTTTTATGTTATGTTGGTGACATAACTCTTAAAGTGTATCTGAAACGGCATTTCCTCAATTGGAAAAGGTATAATATTTAATGAAAGTATCCTCTTTTTACAAAAGCTAGATACAATTAATTATATTTTATCCTTCGACTGTAAAGCTTCATTTACCTGTAGTAGTTTCCACTTCACGTGGCAATAATAGCTATTTATGGTAGGCTTTCAACTGTTTCCTAATTAATATACATTTCTCTGGCAAGAGGTTTTGTCTTCAATTCCATTAGCTTCCATGCTTCATTCAATTTTTCTCAAGGATTTCTCTAAAAGTAGAAATTCTCCAGCGGCAACACCCATTTTCTCATTTTCTGTTGAACAATGAACAGAGCTTTGAAACGTGCGAGTTCTCAGCGGTTGCAATTGTTTTGTAGCGTACGAATGAAAGCAGCGTCTTGGAATTAATGCGGTTAGTCGTACATATAAATGTTCCATTCCTAACAAGAGAAAACAAACGACTGTAACAGACAACAAGAACTTGGCGTGGAGGAACGAAAGAAATAACATTACAAGAGGAAAATTTCCACTCTACTGCTACTGGCAGAAATGGCCATCTGGTGCCCGTAACAAGAACTCATAAAGGAATGAAAATCCATTCCTGTCAAAAAAGTTGAAAGATGACGTTTATTTGATATGCTTACATTTGCAAGGTTTTTAGTTCACTTTGAAGCAGAATGAGTTGCTAATTTTTATATCTATGTATTTTTTTCATGTATTTGAGTGTTTTTCTTTAATTTTTACTTTCTCTGCACATCATAAAATTCGATACCAAGATTTCACCAGAAATACACGTTTTAGGATCCCCTATATAAAACATTTTTAAAAAATATCCGTGTGTGTGTTTATGTGTCCATATGTCTGTGAACACGATAACTCATAAACGAAAAGTTGGTAAAATACCAAACTTGGTACTTAAGTTAAATATCTTCCAAAAAGGAAACACAAACATTTTGAGGAAAAGCCCGCTTCTCAAACTAACATTTACTTGGAAAAAATTTCGGAAATTTATATTTTCTCAAAAATGGCTCTAACGATTTTGATTTAAATACCGTATGAGTGTATTATTTAACTAGGTGCAAAAGTCGAACTTTATTAATTAATGGGTCAAGTTAGATCATGACTGCAGGAATTAATAAAGCTACTTTTGCATCAGGTTAAATACAACACTTTATCTACATTTATTTAAGGAAACACGTTTTTAATGCAGGAAATAAATAACTATAATATGGCATATTAAATCTTATATCAGTGAATAATTTTAATTTTGAATTTTGCTGAATTTTGCATAACTGGTAAGCCGTAAAAGATAGAGAAATACTTACACAAAACGTGTAGATCTCGCTAAAACACACAATTTATGTAATATACACATTTTCGTGGAGTTGACCATTTTTGTTATTGGTTTCAGTTTTAAAATACTTAAAATGTTATTTTATACGACAATTTTTCAACTCCTGACATTACAAATAATTTCAGGATTTCAATCACATGGCGACCAGCTATCGCTTAAGCCTGGTGTTTTCCCTCATTTCCCTTCTACTTACAAGAAAGCAAGTTATAAGACCATTCTGATAATGTTTATCTGGATTAGCATGAGGTAGATAGAAGAACAAACCTTTTAACAATAATTTGTTACAGAGAAGCAGAGAATGGAAAACATCAGTTTTTCAGTATATTTACATTTTTAGTTATTATGAGGGATAAGACAGTCATACTTATCTTTTTCTAATTACTATGATATGTGAATAAATACAAGGGATACTGCAGTGAAATATTATTATGTGTTAGATTCTGTAACTATGTGCATTTCGCGTTCAGCTGTCAAGGTATATTCAGTTATGTAATCTTTACGCGACTGTTGAGTCATCTTACCTGGAGAGCAGATGGGGTAACATTTGAGGGATGACAAGTTAACATAGCTACGGGGATTGTTGACGTCAGAGACTGGGAGGTGGGTTGCGCGGTACACTGACTGTCCGCTCCGGCAAATAGTAAGGGACGCGAGCTATTTTAACTACTCTTCCTGTTTTTGCTTTCTTGCTTTGAAAAATTGCTAAAATAGCTCGAGAAAGCATGAAAAGATGCGAATAATTTGGGTCGGATCTCTTATATACTAATGGAGTGATGCGGAGAGGGGTTTCTCTCATTATATATGCTAATAAAAATAAATATATTTATTTATTTATTATATCGTAATGTTGTAACACTATAGGTTATAACAAATTATAAATGAGCATATAATCAGCATTTTAATATTTATGTGTAAATATATTATTGTATTTTCTTGGGCGATACATTTTTAACTCACTAGTTATATCAGCTCGGGAGTCCTGAGTTCGATTCCCGGTACCGGCGTGGGGATTTTTCCCACGCTGGGAGACCTGGTTCGGTGTGGTCCCTGGGGGGGGGGCAATTAAGGAGCTATTTGATGGAGAAGTAGCGACTTCAGGTCATGAGGACCGCATTAACGGCCGAGGGGGGTTCGATGCGCTGACCACGATTCACCCTCCAATACTACACCCCATCCATGACGTGTGGACCGAGATGGGGGACGCAGCGGCCGGACGGTAAGCCAAGATTCCTTGTGAGTTGTCGTGCCATGGTGTTATTAGTTA
Source organism: Hymenopus coronatus (assembly GCA_030762935.1). NCBI lineage: Eukaryota > Metazoa > Arthropoda > Insecta > Mantodea > Hymenopodidae > Hymenopus > Hymenopus coronatus. The sequence continues at coordinate 40,109,245 of CM060887.1, forward strand.
TATCAGCTCTTTCAGGAAAAGGTCCTGATCATTGTTGCTGTTCCATGTTCAGAAAATGCTTTAATGAAAGAATTTTGTTGTTTTCTGCAATAATATTGAAATAGGATTTTCGATATTTGTAGTATTTTCTGTTACCTTTATTGGAACTATTTTGTTATTGTGATTCACATGCTCCTCACCGTGAATTTTACCTTTAGTTATAGCATTTAGTGCTATTCCGAAGAATGTTTTACTCTTTTCTTCTTTCTCCATTTTCCTTAGTATATGAATGCACAATTAGAATTGTATTCTAATATCATTTAATGCATATAAGACCTTAAAATCAATAGCAGGTGCAGAAATTTGGATTGAATTGAATAGATTCTCTACCAACTATTTAAGTTGTACATACGTGCTAGAGAAAGTAAAAGGAATATGCTCATATGTCCCACGATTAGAGACACAAGCTTATTGTTCTAATCTGAAAAATATAAATATAATACAGTCAGATCCGCTGAAGTAAAACTACTCATAGAGACAGATGCCATGGGCATACTGTTGACAAGAACTGTTCGTTAAACTAAATGGAAGGAATGTCTGTGGTCTAAACGAAACTTGAATGCACAGTTATGGACAGAAGAAGGCAAATGGTAACTTTGGTGCTGCGTAAACCCTCAACTGTTTGAATATAGGAGTTTAATGACCTTTAGAAAAGTAGATATCAGAGATTCTATGGAAGTTAAGAAGAATATTTTGGAGGAACAATTACTTAAATGTGCTCAAGAAACTATAAAGGTAGACAAAGAAGTGAGATACAAGTTGCGTCTATTATTCAACGAATGTAATCCTGAATTAACTGGGAACGAAGCGATAGCATCGAAACGATTAGTAGTATTTACGATACAACGAGAAATGAAGGGGCAATATTAACATTATGACAAGGAAATTTATGCTGGATATTTGGCTGCACAATAGAACTTGTCTCTCCTCACTGTTAACATGGATATGTCTTAAGCTGGTACACGGATTTGCCCATTATGCGGGGATCAGGAAGACTGGACGCATATTTTGGCAGATTGCGTGTAGATGGAGGATGCCAGGAAAAAGCTATTGCCGGAAGTGTTTTTAGCTTCAAACAGACGAAGGACAGCATTCTGGGATTTGATTCTAAACATCCAAAACTGGCCAAGCCTGGGCACATACTTAATGGAAGTACGTGCACTAAGAGATAAAATATTTGTGTAAATATTGTAAGACTTATTTGGTGTTTGACTAATACGTGGTGTAGCTTTGAGTGCAGATGTGTGTGTGTGTGTGTGTGTGTGTGAGCGTGTGTATATGTGTGTGTGCTTGTATTTCCAATGTTGCTAAGAGATATAAAATATACATGTAGGTAATATTTTATACTCAAGTATTTTTCGACAGCATGTACGGTCATTCGACCCATGCGACTGTGTGACGCAAATATTGCATTTTTATTGTAAACTTAATAAAATTCTACCACTACCACTACTGCCTCATTGATCAGCGATCAAAGACATCTCGAAGACGAGACCAATGTTCCATATTTCAGCAAAACATGTCAGAGGAAATTTCCTAAAGAACTGCTTGGAAGCGGGTCCAAACTTAATTGACTGAATTATAGGAAGAGTACTGGGTTACAGTTTACGTTTAAACTATCATTTTCGAATCTGTATCATAGCAGAGTGTTTGTCTGTTTATCAGCACCTGCATTAGGATGCCGTCAACGTATGGACAGTCAGTCTTTACTGAATGCTGCTACTCAGCAGGGCTTCTCATTGAAGGGGTGCATTAATACGATATCAAATATGTAATTTATACTGCAGAGAAATATCCTCAGCTTCAAAGAATGCCTCGAAAGAACTTGTGGAGGACAGTTAAGAAACAGGTTAATGGTTCACACACGGGAAAATATTCTGTAATGATCCCTAAGTTGCAGATATGAACGTTTAGGTAGACAAAGTTTATTAATTAATGCAGGTTTATTAAATTTGATACCAAGAATGGTATTATGATGCTTTTTAGAACCCAATTTTGAACAAACTTCTTTTTGAGAGGAAAGGCCGTTGTTTAATTTTATTTAGTTCACCCCTCACCAACCTCTTTTTCTTAACTTAAACTTAACTTAGTCGATTTACGCTGCCCGTATAGAGGAGTTGCACATGGATACCTAGGGTCAGATGCCTGTCGAGGAATCAACGACATCCAATCAGAGAATGAAGAACTCTAAAGGAAGGACCAGCCGCACAGGGTGAGATAGCGTATGACGTGAAGGCTGAATATATGATAGGCCGAAGGAGCCGTGGCTGAAGGTTAGACCATTCGCCTCTCATCAAGGTGACCGGGTTTGATCCTAGGCGACAGAATGTGGGATTTGTGGTGTATAAAGCGGCGCAGGTGGGATTTCTCGGGTTTCTTCCACCATCGCTTTCCACTGGTGTTCCATCTTCATTCTGTGTATCATCAATGTCATCGCCTGCGGCTCCATAGTAGTAAAAGGGAGCGTTAAACACTATAAAATAAATGGAAGCTATGAAAGCTGATGAAGTAGCAACTGCTGGAATAAATGAAATAGGAGGGTCTGGAGAGTACCAAAACATTCCATTAAAGATTAGCGCATGTGGTGACGTCACATTTTGTGGGCGAAATGGTATAGTAAGCACATATCTGATTTGTGTACAGTTTTCATATTACTGGTTTAAAATTGTATCCTATTGTTAAAGGATAATTTCCCAGAAGTTCAGTATAACAAATTGTAATGGTAATTATGCGAGCTATTCAAAAGTGAGTTGTTTCTTTTCTTTTTCTGAAGATGGTTTAAACTCCAAATGGGCTAGGAAGAATTGGAAGAACTTTGTTTCTAGAGATAACTCCAAGGTAAGCTACATATCTTTTAACCCTTTTAATAGTTTTACAAATGTTTAGCAGTTCCTAAATATTAAATCATTAAGTAAACAATTAGAAGTGCTGCCACATAACCTCTTCCTATGGTCATTGACTTTCCATTGAATATGGTGTAGCTTTGTTAACTGCACTTTAGAGAACAGGCAATCTAAATTATTACAGTTTGTTTAGATTTCAGCAATCTTGAAATAGAGTTTAGTAACATGTCCTTGAGATGAAATGTTATGTTTGTCGGTTGGTACCATATTTTTCAAGAAAAATATACCAGTTATTACATTAAAGTTGAAGTTTTATTGCAGCAAAGTAGGTTAGGGGCTCAATCTGTTTTAATGTATTCTGCTGGGATAAAACTAAAATATTAATACTGGGGAAAGAAAAAATGAAACATACTAGAGGTATTAAGAATATTATTTTTAAGATTTCTGTAAAGTCCTGCATGGTATAAAGGTAAAGGAATACTACAGCATAATGTGTAATTAATAAATGTAGGGATTATGTTTTGTATATTATTTTAGATTAGTGACGCATAGTAAAATAATTCCGCATTTACTGAAGTGTTCTGCTTTCTTGGTATGTTGTCAGTTTTTCTATATCCCCTTATTAACAACAGTACTGCACTGGGAATCTAAACTTCTAGATAGATCACTTTTTGTTCTAGAGATAAATGTTGAAACAAAACTGAAATGGAGTTGTATTTATGGACACTCAACTGCTGTGGTTCTCAGCGCCCCATTTTATATTGGAGATGAGAGGCCGCTTGAGGTTCTTTTACATGCCGTAAATCTACGACACCGGACCAACGGCTTTACTTCCCTTTTGAAGGTAGCCATGTTAATGATTTTTATACCCGAAAAAATCCATCGTCCTCCGCCGTGTTTGAACGCGCGACTTGGGTACAATGGTGACCAATAACTCACGGAGGGTGACATTAACCTTAACGTTCAGTACTAGTTGGTCGCATTCAATAAAAACCCAAAGGTGTGACGTTACAAATGGTACTGCAAGACTTTCTCTTTAGATGGTCTAAAGCAGGCATCCCCAAGTCGAGTCACTTGAGGGCGCGCGGCCGCACATCTACACAGTATATCCGTGCAGTTGTGGTGTAACGCTCATATTAGTACTATGTTGTCCTAATTAGGATGGTTGGTACATCTGCGTTGGGAAGGCGGTCGTTCACACTTGTGATGTTTCGAGCAGAATGGGAAGAAAACTTTCTGTTTATGGAAGAACATGACATGGCAAAATGTTTAGTGTGTTGCACACTTTTAAACAAAATAACTAAATATAATTTGCAACGGCAATACGCGCTATGTCACGCACACGATTATGATAAATACAAAGACACTAAACGCACGTGTGTCGTTGCAGATCTGAAACGTAAAATGAACAAGGAAGATGTAAACACTCGTGCTAGTGGTTTTAGAGCGAGTTACAAAATAGCATCACGTATTGCCAGGAACATGCGATCCTTCAGTGAAGGTGAGATGGTAAAACAATATTTAATTGATGCAGCTGAGGAATTGAGCCCAGAGTATGTACACGATTATCAATCAGTCAGTTTATCTTCCTCCACGACAACATGTCGTGCGGAGGACATTGAAGACGATATTCGGAGTCATTTATCTGAGATAACTATAACATTCATTGCGTTTTCTCTTGAAATATATGAAACGAATGATATAACCGACACTGCACAACTTGTCATCTACATCAGAGGCGTGAATAAAAATTTTCTATACCTCTGTAAGAAGCGAAAGATTTCCTAAACTCCACAATCTAGCAGGAAGAATTTTGTGCATGTTCGGGACAACCTGTACTGTTTACCTTAATGAAGTTTACAAAGTCACGTCTCACAAGCCAATTAAGTGATGAATACTTGAAAGCATGTTTGCGATTGGGTAGCTCGCAAACAATATTGAACAGCTGGTTGAAAACAGACAACTGAAAAAAATCACGGCGATTGTCTGATGGCTAAGAAAGAAAAATTTTCATAGATATGTATTTGAAGAATATTATGTTTATTTGTATTGTTTACTTCATTGAACTGCATAGTGCCAACAAGAAGAAATTTATTTATATAGTTTATTAGCTTTATACGAGTGTTTGTATCTCTTTAATTGAATTAGATTTTATCTTGTATTATATTTATATTGTATAATATTAGCTATCACTATTAAACTGTACAAAATACTGCAATAATTATTATGTAATTGACAGTGAACGTGTAAGTTAATTTACACAATCGTAGTTCCACCACTGTAGCACCTCCATTTCATGCCCGCAACCGGACTGTCAGGGCTTGACGGCTTTTACTGCCGCCCGAGCGTGCGTTCTGTTGGGGACGCCTGGTCTAAAGAATACCCGCCCAGACACAGAGCTGTCCACCACAGATCTTTACTACATAATATAAGCTGCGCCTAGGTGAGAGGCGAGTGGTCTAATCTAGGCTGACCGGGTTCGATCCTTAGCAACCACATGTGGGATTTGTGGTGAGCAAAGCGGGGCAGGGGCGGGTTTTCTCCGGATATGGCGGTTTCCGCCGCCATAACATTCCACCTTTGCTCCATCTTCCTTCAATATATTATCAGTTTAACTGCCTGCGGTGCCATTAGGAATAAAATCGGGCGTTAAAAAAAATGATAATATAATGCCCAATATGCTAAATAACGGACCGAAATAAAACGAACGTTCACTAAACGCTGTGATAGGTTACCGTACACTCTCATTAAATATTTGAAGTTTTCGAGGTTGGTTTTTAATAACTTCACGGGATAACAACCGAGTTAAACTGGAGTCGTAAAAATCCAAAGCTCTCCGCCAACTTAATTCTTTGGCGTCGTTGTTAGCCCGTGAAGCTAATTAGCGAACTCTCAGTCCGATACTGCCTCGTCTAAGCCAGTCCTGGCGGTCGTCAGTCACGTCATTCAAAATAAATCTGTAATACAGAAATTGTATTCTTATTCCACTACGGAAATTAACAGAGAGGGTGTCGTAAACGCGTTTGCCATCAATTTCATCTAATATTAAAATTTAACTCAATATAAACTGCTTAAATAAACTGCTATAACTACCATTTTATGATCCATATAAATCATATCTGAGACGAGCTGCTGCAGGGTGAAGTCGAGAGAGGACGAGGATATTTTCTTAAAAGACAATTTTGTTCCACAAAAATAGTTTTAATAAAATATACCAATTGTGAAAGTATATACAAATAACAGTAAAGTATACATCATTAAGGCCATCTAATCTTCTGAGTATCTACCTATTAAATTGACAGCCTAAATACAATTCTATAGAACAAAGGCTACAACATGCGCATTGCAGCTACTCTGCCAGTGGCAACTGCAATCAACAATAAATTCTCAGTAAACTGATTATTGACAAAGTGCCAGCAGCAGAGAGATGGGAACGAAAACTTCCGCTTTCCAGAAACTTTTGATACCAATCCGATTTGGCTGTTCTGTCAAAAATATGTATAGCGGACTTTTCCTACCTATTGGAAACTCACGAAAAACATACTTTATATATTCTGCTTTTTTTGGCATACAGCTGTAATAGTGTATTAAATGACGATAGTAAAAACAGCAGACATTGCTCAGATCAGTTCAAAACATATAGGATACTGAAATTTTTGCTTCATTTATGACAATGCTAACAGTAAGCTGACAAAATGAGATGCCTTTAAATTAAAAATGATTTGCGCTTATTCACCTCCCACTCTGTATATATTTGACGTCCAATAACGCCCATTGAGAAACATTTTTTACTTTTTCTACACGTACTATGTACACAGTGTATAAAGAATGTATTGTAATGCAACCAAAAATTCGATACGAAGATTTCACCGGAAATACGTGTTTTGGGTCCCCCTAAATAAAAAATAAAAAAGCATTTTTGGAAAACAGGTGTGTGTGTGTGTGTGTGTGTGTGTGTGTGTGTGGTTGGTTTCAATTTCAAAATAGCTTCATAAGTGAGAAGTCATCCTGCCTATGCAAAGAGTAGCGAATTTCAATGTCATTCGGCTAGCGACAGCTTTTAAAATATTTAATGTATTCTCTTATTTCCCTTCTACTTATAAGGAACTAAGTAATAAGACAATTTCTGCTAATGTTTATCTTGATTAGCATGAAGGACTCGCCTCTCATCAAGTCGGGCTAGGCGGCCACATGTCGGATTTGTGTTGGACAAAGCGGCGCAGGGGCGGATTTTCTCCGAGTTCTCCAGTTTCCCCCGCATTCCACCGGTGCACCATCTTTATTCGGTATATCATCAGTATCATCGCCTGCGCTGCCATATGTGGTAAAAGCGTGCGTTAAACACTAAAAAAGAAATGAAGGATATAGAAGAAAAAGGTTTCTTAAGAATAGTTACACAATGGTAATACATTCAGGTGAATAAAACGTATCCCATTTTTTTTATCTTAGTCAATTACAGTGAATAGAAATACAATGCAATCACATAGAGACCGGTTTTTTAAGACTTTATAATGATTTTAGCTAATTTTATATCCTAATTTTCTTTGTACAAAGAAGTGATATGGTAATAAAATTTTACTTTCTCTATACGCACTATGTACATAGTGTATAGAGAATGTATTGCACTCCACTAAAAATTTCGATACCGAAATTTCACCGGAAATATATGTTTTAGGATCCCCTGTATCCAAAAAAAGTATTTTCAGAAAAAGGTCCGTGTGTCTGTGAACACGATAACTCAAAAGCGAAAAGTCAGTAAAATACCAAACCTGGTATTTAAGTTTAGCATATTCTGGGGATGCGACGCGAAGATTTTGAGAAAAATTCCCCCACTCCAAACTGCCCTTTACATGGAACATTTTTCGAAAATTTTGATTTTTTAAAAAATAGCCCTAACGATTTTGATTAAAGTAGCGTATATTAAATATGTTTACCTGACAAATAAAATGTATATTTTGAATTTTCTGGGAATAGCCTCTGAAGACTACTTTATTCTGAGTGAATTTTACGGAATTTTGCATAAGTGCTAAACTATAAGAGAGAGACAAAAACTTACCACACAAAAAATGTAGAGCACATTAAAACACACAATTTATGTTGTATACATTATTTTCGTGGAGTTGATTGTTTTTGAGATATTCCTTGTTTTTGGTTTAAGCTATAAAAACTTATATTTTTCTCATACAGGACTTTGTGAACTCATTTTTGACTATCACTTTAACCTATGGTACTTCCTTATTTCGCTTCTACTTACAAGGAAGCAAGGCATTAGACTATTTCTGCTAATTTTTTCTCAATTAGCAGGAAGTAAATAGAAGTATAAGCTTTTTAAAAATAATTTATTGCAGAGATATAGAGAAAGTCATGTGAATGGAACACATCAGATTTTTTTTATTTATCTTGTTTAATGTGAAGCAGATAGAAGAATAAGATTTTGTAAGATGATTTTTGCAGCACAGAGAGAGACCATTATGTGAAAGGAAAACATCAGATTTTTATTGCTCATGGCAGATCAGTAGAAGTGACGTCTATTGGAATAAGAAATAAAATATAGAATGCACTATCGAAAATGCATTGCTAGATGTTTCTAAAGAAAGAAAATACCTTTACAGAAAGTACAGATTGAAATGGAAGCAAAGACCATTACAATATATAGTTCTGAGAGCAGGATTGTCTGAATGCTGAAAGTCGATCTCTTGGATAAGTCCATCTAAAAAGAAGCAGAGAAAATTTAGTTTACTTTTTACTTTCTCATACTGTGTACATAGTGTATAGAGAAGGCATTGTAATGCAACAAAAAATTCGATATCGAGATTTCACCTGAAATATGTGTTTTGGGTCCCCCTGAATCCAAAAATAGCATTTTCGGAAAAAGGTCCGTGTGTGTGTGAGAGTGTGTGTGTGGACAGCATAGCTCAAAAACGAAAAGATCGTTGAATACTAAACTTGGTATTTAAGTTTGGTATCTTCCAGGATACAACACGAAGAGTTTCAAGAAAATTTCCCCACCTCCAATATTATTTACATGGAAAAAATATCGAAAATTTTGATTTTCTCAAAAATGGCTCTAGCGAGTTTTGATTAAAATATTGTATTCTGAAGTTTCTGGGAATAACCTCTGAAGACTCCTTTATTCTGTATGAATGTTACGGAATTTTGCATAACTGCTAAAACGTAAGAGATGGACAAAAACTTACCACACACAAAATGTAGAGCATGTTAAAACATACAATTTATGATACATTTTTTTCGTGGAGTTCATCTTTTTTTTAGATATTCCTTGTTTTTGGTTTTAGCTTTGAAAACTTATATTTTTCTCATACAGGAATTTGTCAACTACTGTTCGTACAAACAGTTGAAAAATTCAATGTCTCAGCCGGGATTTGAACATGGTTCTCCTGCTCTCCGTGAACTTGCACTAACCATTGCGCTACTGTAACAACACGCCGGTATGCCATTCAATCCTTCAACTGATTGGTCGATAACGTGTAAATATTACCGGTATATAAGTACTTACGAAGGTAAGTCGTTATTAAGATGGTTCTCTGAAGGAAGACCTACTGATTGGTTGAACCGGGTAATAAAAAAAAAAAGATATATATATATATATAATCAGTTGAACGATTGAATGGAATACCGGCATGTTGTTACAGTAGTTCAATGTTTAGAACAACCGCACGGAGAGCGGGAGAATCATGTTCAAATCCTGGCTGTGCCATTGCATTTTTCAACTGGTTTCAATAATAAAAAAGGTCATTTCCCCTCTTTTATATATATATATATATATATATATATATATATATATATATATACATACACATATACATATGTATAATTCACATAGTAGATGGAGAAAGTATTTTATTCCACACAAAAATTGGATACCGCGTTTCACCAGAATAAAAAAAGAAAAAAACATTTTTAGAAAAATGTCCGTTTGTGTATCTATGTGTGTCGTTGGGCAGCGTAACTCAAAGATGAAAATTCGGTTCAATACCAAACTTGGTATTTAAGTTCAGCATCTTCCAAGGATGCGACATGAACATTTTTAAGAAAATCACCCCACTATAATTATCTTTTTCATGGCACATTTTACGAAAATTTTGATTTTCTGAAAAAATGCTTACGATTTTGATTAAATTGCTGCATGTTTAGGATATTTTTTATGAGGAACGAAGTTATATCTTGAAATTTCCGGAAATAGCGTCTGAGGAGCTCTTCATTCTGGATGACTTTTGTATAATTCGTATACCGTAAGCGATGACAAAATCTTACTACACAAACAATTTAGATTTACTTAAAGACACAATTATACATTTTTGTTGTAGAGTTAACCGTTTACGTGGTGTTCCTTGTTATTGGTTTTAATTTTAAACTACCTTAACTTTTCTCAAATGGGAATCCTACTTTCGTTTTATCTCTTTTGATTTACTCCCGGGAATACAAAAGAGCAAATTTCAACTGTTTCATATAGTGATAGCTTTTAAAAGATTGATTATTTCCATTCTACTTCCAAGAAAGTAACCAAGTGAAAAACCATTACTGCCAATGTTTATCGATTAGCAAGATGTAGATAACAGAATAATATTTTGTAAAAACTGTTTGTTTATGAAACAGCTAGAGAATCATACAAGGAATGTATCAGTTTTTTTTTATGATAATTGAGTATAGAATATAATAAGTAAAGAACTCTTTTATGTAAACTTTCATTTGTAGCTCTTCTCATAATTACCAGTCCAGATATAAGGATTCTGATAATATAGAAATGAAATCCTTCATTGTACTGTATATTAATTATTATTATTATTATTATTATTATTATTATTATTATTATTATTATTATTATAATTATTATCACTGTCTATATTTTCAAATTTATTATTTAGATAGTTTCGGTTCTTCAAAAAATTTCCAAGTATCTCGGCTGTGGTAAAGTGAAGAATGTAAAAAATGAAACTGAAAGAAAAAAAAATACATACCTGGAATTTATATATATATATATATATACATAAAGGTTAGTTGAATTCTTAGCAGCTGTATTGACTTGGATTTTCATAAAAGTGAATTTAATTAATATAAGTAATTATTAGCCCTCTTCGGTAGTGTGGGGGTAGCGTGTCTACCTCACGTTCCGAGCCTCCCTTATAGTGTTACCCAAATAAAGATTTTTTCGGGGTTTACCTGTATACTGAGAAAACGAATGTAGATAACTATAAAGCTCCGTTGACCCCAAGATCACTTGAGCATAATTTCACCGATTTCATTCATCGTCCGATTTTACAGACCAGATTAAAGATTTTTATTTTGCTTAAAAAATTAAAAATAAATTTTAAAATATCATTTTTAGATGAAAGGATCCTGTTAAGCCTCAGTTTAATTGCATCTTTTGGCCAATTGCATTTATAAATATTTTTTACTCTATCAGTATGTGGATGAATGTGCTTCAGCCCTTGACTTTATAAAAGTCACTGAAGCGCTTCAATGTATTTAAAATAGTAGAATCATAATAATTCCGTGTTAATTTCTGTTTTATTTGTAACGATACGTAATCAACTGTACTTAATAATTTACATTATTTACCTATTGGTATATTTAGCATGAAATCAACAGATTTGCTTTATCCTGTGAAAGCTTATTTATAATCGTAGATCGATTGCTAACATTTTTTGTTTTAATTATGTTATGGTTTGTTTGAAGTTAATTCTGAAATAGTTTAGTACAATTCTTAATTTGAATTTTGTAACTAAAATAATTTTGTAGTCTTTTTATTTCAAGTGAATATTACGAATTTATAATGTTCACAAATAAATAAATAAACAAATAAATAAATACATAAATAAATTATGCATGTAAGAATACAATGAATTCAAGTTTTGGATTTAATTTGTTAGACATTTCCGTAATTAATTTTGGAAACCTGTTCCCAGGAAATCTTTGAACATTGATCAAAGATTAATAATAGGCAATTTATGCTACAACCGGATGATATTGATGATTATGGCACGACGTAAGATTTTCCAGGAGTTGAATACACTATGTTATGCAATCTTAACATTATACATTGTAGGAAATGATCGTGAAATAATTAGATATCCGGAGCTGACGTATTGTCCCTTCACTTAATTTGTGATTACTTGGCGTGTTTAACCAATTAGGAAACAACCATCTGGGAGTATTTACTTCCTGGAAGAGATAAAAGCCGATGTTACAGACTTTGAAGTAGCCTATTATGAATAGGGAATAGTAAGTAATTTTATATTTTATAATGTACACATGTTCCTGCATCTTCGTCGCTTAGAGAAAAGAAAATCACAAAATATTTTCTATTAGCCACGGAAACTTGGAGTTATTAGAACTCTGGTATTATTGGCACGCTTGCTATAATGAAACATTATACAGATAGCGCTACTTTTTACTTTCTCTAGCCCGTATGTGCAATCCACATAGTGGATAGAGAAGGTATTGTATTCCATTCAAAATGTTGATGTCCACATTTCATTGGAAATGTACGTTTTGGGGTCCCCTGAGTCAGAAAAAACATTTTTAGTAAAATATCCATGTGTGTGTCTGTGTGGACAGCATAGCCCAAAATGAAAAGACCTTTAAATACCAAACTTGGCAAACTTGCAACACGAAGATTTCCAAGAAAATCCCCCTACCACAAACTATCCTTACATGGAAACGTTTTCGAACATTCTGATTTTCTCAAAAATGGCTCTAACGACTTTGATTAAAATCCCTTATATTAAAGCTAGTTACATTCCAAATAAAATGTATATCTTGAATTTTCTGAAGATCTTTTAATTCTGGATGAATTTTGCCGAATTGTGCTTAGTTGCTAAACCGTAAGAGATACACAAAAACTTACTACACAAAAACGTAAATCTCCTCAAAATACACCATTTATGCCCTTTACGTTTTCCGTTGTGGAGGTAACCGTTTCCGAGATATTCCTTGTTATTGGTTTTAATTGCGAAGTACTTATACTTTCCTCAGACAGGAAGTGTCCGCTTTTCTTTTGTTCTACTCCTGGTCAAGCAAAGAAGCGGTTTGCAATGACAATCGCAATAACGATAACTTTTAAACAAACTATCACTTTAGCCTAGTGCATTCCGTTAGTTCCCTTCTGCGTATAAGAAAAAAAATAATTAAAAACATTTTGCTAATCTTTATCTCGATTAGCATTGTGTAGAAGTTTGTAGAGCAGTGATGTGAGTGTAACACCTACGATTTTTTATGAAGCTTAGATTGTATAAACACGATTCTGTACGTTTATCTCATTGAAAAAGAGGAAAAACATGGAAATAAAATGCTTTCCCGTATTGAATTTTAAGTAATTCAGATTATGAAAATTAGGAACGAACAATTCATGTTATCATAATGATTTTCAATTAGCAACTGGCGCTCTGTCTTTTGCAATAAGTAGCGCTAGAACAAACAAGTCTTTGACTTTAACATGATACCCGGTTCAATATTGCATTTATGGCTGTATTGCGACCTCAATTGCTTTTGGGTACAGCCTTAGGCTTTTGAGGCGCTTAGTTTGTATTAATTGGTACAGCACAGACAGGGCAAAGAGGATTCGCCTCTGGGAGCAAAGTCTTGTTGTAGAACAGAGACATATTCAGAGATCGAAACTGGCAACACTGTAAATTCGTCAGCAACTGGAACCTTTACGAATATCTACCAATACTTAAAGCTGCAGAGAATAGGAAACTAACAGGAAGGTGGGGGTTTATAAACAGAGGGTGTTAATTTCAAAATACCACAATGCAAGTTATATTTTTTAATTTCTCTATACGCACCATGTACATAGTGCATAGAGAAAGTATTGCACTCCACCAAAAAATTCGATAGCGAGATTTCACCGGAAATATATGTTTTAGGGTCCCCCTTATCTAAAAAAAGCATTTTCACAAAAAGGTCAGTATGTGTGTGAGTCCGTATGTCCGTGTGTCCGTGTGTCTGTGAACATGATAACTCAAAAACGAAAAGTCGGTAAAATACCAAACTTGGTATTTAAGTTTAGCATCTTCCAGGAATGCGACACGAAGATTTTGAGAAAAATCCCCCCACCCCAAACTACCCTTTACATGCAACATTTTTCGAAAATTTTGATTTTCTAAAAATGGCTCTAACGATTTTGATTAAAATATCATATATTAAAGATATTTACCTGAAAAATAAAATGTATATTTTGAATTTTCTGGGAATGGTCTCTGAAGACTACTTTATTCTGGATTTTGCATAACTACTAAACCGTAAGAGATGGACAAAAACTTAACACACAAAAAATGTAGAGCACGTTAAAACACACAATTTATGCTATATACCTTTTTTTTCGTGGATTTGATCGTATTTGAGATATTCCTTTTTCTTGGTTTCAGCTTTGAAAAACTTATACTTTTCTCATACAGGAATTTGTCAACTCCTGTCCACACAAACAAAGGAACATCAGTTACATAGCAACCAGCTTTTGGCTTTCACTTTAACTATGGTACTCCCTTATTTCGCTTGTATTTACAATAAAGCAAGGAATAAGACTATTTCTGCTAATTTTCCTCGATTAACATGAAATAAATAAAAGATAAGCTTATTAACAATAATTTGTTACAGAGAGATAGAGAAAGTCATGTGAATGGAACACATCAGATTTTTGTTGTTACTTTCTCTAAACATACTATGTACATAGTGTATAGAGAAGATATTGTAATGTACCCAAAAATTAGATACAGAGATTTCACCGGAGATACATGTTTTGGGTCCCCCTGAATCCAAAGAAAGCATTTCAGGAGAAAGTTCCGTGTGAGCGTGTGTGCGTGCGTGTGTGCGTGCGTGATGATCTGTGGACAGCATAGCTTGGTATTTAAGTTTGGTATCTTGCAAGGATGCGGCTCGAAGATTTTCAAGAAAATTCCCCCACCCCCAACTACCTTTTACATTGAACTTTTGTCGAAAATTTCGATTTTCTCAAAAATGGCTCTAACAATTTTGATTAAAATACCATATATTAAATATATTTACCTAACAAATGAAATGTATATCTTAAATTTTCTGGGGATAGCCTCTGTAGATTACTTTATTCTCGATGAATTTTACGGCATTTTTCATAACTGCTAAACCGTAAGAGATGGACAAAAGCTTACCGCACATAAAATGTAGAGCACGTTAAAACACACAATTTATGTTATATACATTTTTTTCATGGAGTTTATCGTTTTTGAGATATCCCTTGTTTTGGATTTGAGCTTTGAAAAACTTATATTTTTATCCTTACAAGCAAAGGAACTTCAGTCACATTGTAATCAGCTTTTGACTGTCACTTTAACCTATGGTACTTCTACTTACAAGAAAACAAGTAATACGACTATTTCTGCTAATGTTTATCTCGATTAGAATGAAGTAAATAGAAGCATAAAGTTTTTAGCAATAATTTGTTGCAGAGATGTAGAGAAAGTCATGTGAATGGAACACATCAGTTCATTTTTATTTTCTTTAGCACGTATACACAATGTACTAGTACGCAGAGAATATTGTATTCCACCCACAAAATCGATTACTAGATTTCACCGTTAATACATGACTTTTAGAAAAAGGTCTGTGTGTATATGAGTGGTTATCTGTCGGTGGCATGCCAGACGTGACACGAAGATTTTCAGGAAAATCCCCTCCACCACCAACTATTCCTTATATGGAAGATTTTTTCGTAGTTTTTGATTTGCTTAAAATGTTTATATCCCCTCCACCACCAACTATTCCTTATATGGAAGATTTTTTCGTAATTTTTGATTTGCTTAAAATGTTTATAACGGTTTTGTCAACATACCGTATATTAGAGGTATTTACATCACAAATAAAATGTATGTTTTTAATTTACTGGGAACAATCTCTAAAGTCCTCATTCTGCACGCTTTCTATATAACCGTAAACCGGAAGAGGGAGAAAAAATTAATAGAGTGTGAGGTGGATTTTTCGTTGATAATGTTTAAACTTTTTATACATTCCATTTGATTTATAAAAGTAAATAAAGGCGAGCAGATAGGAAAAAAATTAGTGTGGAAAAACGAAATAAGTGGAAAATGGGTAATAGAAGGGGAAAGACAATTTACGAGGAGTGTCCGTAAAGTAAGTACTGGTTTGTAAAAAAACATTAAATATTTGTTTTTAGAAAAATTATTAGTAGAAGCAAGAGCATTTCTTAATTTATTTTTCATCATAGTGTCCATCATTGTTCAGGCATTCAGGGAACCAACTTTTGTATGCCCTCTACAAATAAAGCTGCCGCCAGTGAAGACAGCCACTGCTGAACAGTTCATGAAATTTGTGCAAACACATCACAAATCATTCTTATCGTGAGTCACCTATTTCACGAATTAGCTCATTCACTTGCTTAACCAAACCATCAGTGACAACAGAAGGCCACCCACTCCTGCTTTGTTGTATCGGCCATCATTGAATTGCCTAACTCACTTTCTCAGCACTCAATGTCATTACATTTTCACCGTAAAGCTCTACAAGATGAATTTGAGTGGTTTAGCATTCTTTGCATTAGAACACCGTATTACGAGACGCACTTCACAGTCGGCGGGATAAAAATGCCTCAAAAATTTTGAACGATCACTCAAAGCTGTAACCACAACACGATCCAGCTGTATTGCGTCAGTGGACAGCCAGTGAAACAGAGAGACGAGTGTGCATGCGTGAAACTGCGACACTGGCGTTGCAGTGGCGCTAGAACGAAATTTTACTTACTTTCCTGACAATATGTAAGGTCGCATGATTAAAATGAAAAGACAAAAAAATGATGAAGGGGCAAAAGAAAAGTTTAGGTAAGATTCAAATATGGATATAGGAAATGAAAATGAAAAGTAATATGAATGACTATAGGAAGCAAAAAAAGTCCAGACAGAAAGCAAAGCCCAAAAAATAAGAGAAGCGGAAAAGCGGAACAGACAACAGACACAAAGGGAATGAGTGAAAACATCTTGTGTAAGTGTATGTAAAAGCGGAGAGAGCAGCCCAATGTCGAAGGACTTTGTATGGTGTGTACTAAATTAATGAACTAATTCATTATAAGAGCGGGAGTAAGCACTCCCAGATTATTTTTATAGTCGTAGACAGCTCTATTACAGGAACGTTTGAAAGCTTTCAGCTCTGCCTACTATGACAATACCAATTATGGTGTGTTTATATCTTCTAAAACACTAATGAAAATACCTATAGTTGGTTCTTCAGTTTGTTCCTCAAACAGAATGAAATTATTGAGATGTAATGGGTGATCCGAGCAACAAATAGTTTACAGATTCACCCTCTGTTGCTGACCCAGTTCTTAGCAAAATCACAATTCGGTTCCAGCTTTGAAATCTCAGATTCACATATATGAATCAGAGCTATCTCTGTCAGGCAAGCAATTCAGCCCAACCAGAAAACTCACCTGCTATTGATAATCAGATACCTCTTCCTAAAGTTCCAGTGACAGTTCGCACTTTAAAAGATAGCGCAACAAAGCACCCTGATGATCAATAACCCCATTTCTGGATCTGAATTAACTTCACAATCACGTCGTTACATGTGAGGATAAAATTGACGTGAACGATTTTTTTTCAATTCTATTTTAACAACTCGGTCATATCGGAATGGAATTGTTGTTGTTTTAAGGTCTTATCCCCATTCCATACACCTCCACCTAGAGACAAGCAGATATTGTTAAGAGAGCCACTACTACTGTGCAGCTAACCTTCCAGTCAGATGTAGACAAATATCAAAGTGCAGTTAACCTTTCAAGGTCTCATCTCCACACGCCATTCACGCCATGTTGTTTAAAGTATCTATAATCCGTCTCATTTTAAACCAGTCAATAGTGTAGTCAGAAAAATATTAAGCGGTTGCTACGGATCTATTTATAAACAATCTGTATACAATCAACTAATAAATTTGAATATAACAATAATTTGTAAGAATTCTTCACTTCAAGCCGCCTGCGTAGTGTAGTGGTAGCGTGTCTGTCTCATATTCAACAGGTAGTGAGTTCGAATTTAGCTTAGGGTGAGTTACCCGGATAAGTTTTCTTCAGGGTTTTCCCTTATCCTGGGAAGACGAATATCGAGTAACTGAGCTTCATGGACCCCGAGATTATTTGAGCATAATTTCATCAATGCCATTCATCATCGGAAAAGACCAACTAGGCTAAAAAACGTTAAGCTACAAAAAAACTTCACTTATTCCTTTAATATCCATAGGACTAGTTTTGCAATAAAAAGATCTATTACATCATCAGTTAAATTTATGTTTGCTGTTTATTTACATTGTTATGGTACTGCTACAAGGTGAATTGTATATTAAGGCATTCCTAACTACTCGAATCAAAACAAATTTGTTGAAAGAATCAATAGCTGCTTTATCATAATCATTACATGACTTTTATTCTTTACTACAAATGTTTTTTGCCCAACTGTTAAATCTATGGGTCCATTTAAGTGTTTTAGTAATTTAACATATGGATTTATTTCATGATTAAATTTCCAGAAATGTTCTGACACAACAGATTTAATTTGCTTGTATTAAATGTATCTATGGTGCTACTTAACTCAAAATTTATTGGATGATTTTTATTCTTAATATAAATATTTTCTTCCTAAACACTAAATGTATGGGCAATTTAAAGTGTTTTAATAATTTGAAACCTGGATTTACATCGTCATTAAATTTTCACACATGTTTTTATCAATTTGTTTGTATTTTTATTTTTTTTTGTTGAAACTTCATTTTTTTAATTTAATTTTTGTTAAAATTTGTGTTACTTCACTGCTACAAGCTTCTTTTTACACACCTATAATAAAAGTGAATAAACCCTGAGTTGAACTATGTTTAGAAATTTATTTTATATTCTAAGATTATGGCGCACAAATTGGAATTAAGTTTAGGTTTAGCTATTACTTTCTATTTTTATAGCAAGGAGGAGTTCCAACCCCCAAACCCTGACTACGCCATTGGGACCAATCAATCAGAAATTTGGGGATGAATGTAAGCGAAAGCTAGGACTAAAATACAGTAACTCCACCCAGTTGCAAAAAGTAGGTTCATATTTTTATTGCTGATTCTCAGCTTATAGCAGATACCCTGGTCAGCGGTTTCTACAACATTTCAGTGGTTCTACTAATGATTATAAATTTCTTCGGGGGATAATAACCTATAAGATCTCGAAATTACTGCAGCTATATACTCTAATATAAGTCAACAGCACAACGGCAATTTAAACTTAAAGAAATACAGAAAACTGTTCATCAATGTAGTAGAAAAAGCCGGGAACTTTACAACATTCCTTACCAATTTACAACCTGTAATTGTCAACTGTTGCTTTACATAATTTATGTATTTAATCTATTTTTGCACCAAAATACCTAACCAGTGGCGTATTTCTGCTACAATTGCAATTCCTAAGCCTAAGAAAGACCTCTAAATTCCTAAAACTTCCTAAATCGCATAATGTCTTGGAATGTTATCACTTTTGCAGTGACTTTCGCACACATGGATCTATGCTAAACAATTTAATTTCGCTAGAAACAGAAACTTGCAAATCCTCTCTTAATAATTAACACAGGATTGCTGTAAACCTGTAAATAGGTAAAGTCTATGAAGAGTTTTCCCCAATCACATTGTTCGAAAACCATTGTTAACGTAATCAGTGGAAATGTAATTACTTCTGCGTACAACTTTTAACAACGTATAAAATAGAATAATTTCATATACTTTGTTTCAAATTGAACCTTGCCCACTAAATATGATACAACCTTTTGCAAGGGAAAGAATGTAAACATCACTTAAGAACTGTTTCAAACTAATGCAAATGCTCTTCAAAAATGACACTAAAATATTGGCTTGAGGCTCTCTCCTCCTCGACATCAATATATGGTTTATTTCAGAC
Organism: Hymenopus coronatus; assembly: GCA_030762935.1. NCBI lineage: Eukaryota > Metazoa > Arthropoda > Insecta > Mantodea > Hymenopodidae > Hymenopus > Hymenopus coronatus. Next base: position 40,129,051 of record CM060887.1, read on the forward strand.
TTCTATCATCACATCCTCATCCCAAACCTGTTTGGAAAATCATGGAATTCCAACAGTCAATACAGTGCGAATATTGGACCTATACTTCAGTGGACAACTAACTTACCTCCCATTTCTCAAGCACTTTCGAACTAATGATTAAGGTGTCTTATCTTCTTAGAACCGTTAGTTTTCAAGATTGATTGACTTCGTCATAATAAATATCTATGACACCACTATTCGTTCCAAGATTGATTGTAGATCCATAGTACATTATTCACAGCTTTTAAAATAATTGATACTAGCCAATATTCTGTACTTTGTATTTCTTTTCGTACTTTTCATACCAAGAGAGTCAACTTATGAATTGAAGGTATTGAACCCCATTTAAATGCACAACTAAAATCCTTAAGTCTGTTCAAGATTGCAACGATGAAATAATAAATTATTCATTGCTATGTCTTTGCTTCAAAGGTCAACTCGGTTCCAGTCATAAAACACGTGTACATCTTTCTCTCCTCGTTTACCATAGCATACCAACTTATATTTTCCTGAAATGGTTACACACTGTGAATCGAGTTCCATGGAGGATAAGTTTGGATGTTTTTGGGAGGTGATGTGCTTTCATTGCAAAAAGGTTAGTTAATGATAAAAACGCTATATTGAAATTGCATAAACCATTATTAAACTAATTACTCGAAGAATAAACGAATACACGTGAGTTGGAAACAGCAAGTGCTAATTTAATGAAGTAGTTCTTAGCAATAAAGTGAACCAAAAGAAAACAATTTTCTACATGAAGGTCTATGTGATCATAAGCCTCACTTTATCTATATTTTATTTTCAAATTTTAAAAACGCCAAATAACTACTCTATCTGTTATTACAAGAATGAGTTTATGTAAATGTCATGTTCTATTCTAGTGACTCTGGAATGACTGCTGAGAAGTCTAATCATTTCAGAATGCTGCTTAACGATCTTGACAACATTATGAGTATAAAGTCATGATATTGTATACAGGTAGCAGTTGTCGATTATTTTTACTTTCTCTATACGCACCATGTACATAGTGTATAGAGAAAGTATTGCACTCCACCCAAAAATTCGATACCGAGATTTCACCGGAAATATATGTTTTAGGGTCCCCAATATCCAAAAAAAGCATTTTCACAACAAGGTCCGTGTATGTGCGTGTCCGTGTGTCCATGTGTCAGTGTGTCCGTGTGTCTTTGAACACGATACCTCAAAAACGAAAAGTCGGGAAAATACCAAACTTGGTATTTAAGTTTAGTATCTTCCAGGGACGCGATACGAAGATTTTGAGAAAAATCCCCCCACCCCCAACTACCCTTTACATGGAACTTTTTTTGGAAAAGTTTGAGTTTCTCAAAAATTGCTCTAACGATTTTGATTAAACTTTCGTATATTAAAGATATTTACCTGAAAAATAAAATGTATATCTTGAATTTTGTGGGAATAGTCTCTGAAGAGTAGTTTATTCTGGATGAATTTTACTGAATTTTGAATAACTGCTAAACCGTAAAAGATGGACAAAAACTTACTACACAGTAAATGTAGAGCACATTAAAATACACAATTTATGTTATATACATTTTTTCGTGGAGTTCGTCGTTTTTGAGACATTCCCTATTTTTGGTTTCTACTGTGAAAAACGTAATTTTCTCATACAGGAACCTGTCAACTACTATTCATATAAACAAAGGAACTTCTTTGATATAGCAACCAGCTTTTGACTATCATTTTAACCTATGGTTGTCCCTTATTTCGCGTCTACTTACAAGGAAGTGACTAATAAGAATATTTCTGCTAATTTTTTCTGATTAGCATAAAGTAAATAGAAGTATAAGCTTTTCAAGGATAATTTGTTGCAGGGATATAGAGAAAGTCATGTGAATGGTACACATCATATTTTTTTATCAGAGATACTAGCATAGCTTGTACTGCAGCTTGGCCTTGTTGAGGATATAAATTGTCTCACAATTAGAAAATCCGCAATATATAATCTAGTAAGACGGATATTTGTGAGGGAAATAATCAGGTGGGGATAGACAGGTACCTGCCGCCACTGACACTTCAGATTTATTGTAAGGTTTGCTCCTGTACTTCAGTCGTCACTTCCTTAAAGTCTAATAGCTCTCACTAGTCAAGTGATTAGGTTTTTATGAGATTGGCTCATTTCGATGGACCATTGCAAACTTATTGCATATATTAATTTCCAGTGCTTTACACTAAAATATTAAGCATGGGGCCATTTGCTCCTCTAGACCACACATATTGAGTTGTTTTGTAAACCCCATTATCTGAAGTGATTTTTAAATTTTTCATGACCAGTATTCAAACTTAAAATAAGCCTCAACTACTTCCTACTTTTTACGAACTGTAGTAGATGTAGTAGATGTTTGGCTGGTACATTTTCGGAGGGGGTTTCTTAATGCCTTCCATAGCCTTCCCCCCAGGAGAATAGGATGACATGAGAGTCTCCTACGTATCGAGAAAGTGGTCGGTTCCTAGCATATTCCATTCATCTCAACGCTCATTGCACGCGGGAAGCGCTAGGAGCCCGCGTTCTGTGCTTACTTTTTTTTTTTAAAAACACAGTTCCGGAGTCTGATCGGGACTCCGGCGCTGTATACCCTACTTTTTATTTACCTAATTTGTTTACTTTGAATACTGTATGATTACTGAATTTCTGTTTTACCTTTTACACACACATACACAAACATATAACACCCATGCCCAAGGCGGGACTCGAACCCACGATCCCCTGCGCTGTGAAACACCAAAGCGAGACGCTTTGGCGAGCGCGGCCATGGGGACCGGCCTGTGCTTGATGAACTCCTGCTGAGGACTCCAGCGCCACCCCGCCGCCGAAAAATGTATTTTAATACCGCATTCAGCACCTCGGAGAGGCGCCATCATTGCAGTCTCGTCGACACTTACAACCCTCAAAGAAACCATTAAATGGAATAGAGATAAAATGAAGGGACAGGAAGTTCCCAGCATTTGGCTGTTGATCCAGAAAGACCACCGAAAAGCTCTTGGTTCAGAGAGATCGGCGCTGGGAATCAACTCACGACATCTCAAATGCAAGTCCCAGATGAAAGGCCTGAGCCACCAGGTTCGGTACTAGTAGTAGTTCTTCTAAGACATGCTGTTGAATCATTAGTTTAGGAAACACGCAACAAAACAGATTATAGTATTTTTTTTCTAAGCATTTTTGGTTTCTTACACGGAGCAAATTTTAATCCCTTTCAAAAGCTTTTCTAAAGATATGAGAAGCAGTATGACAAACATCAGTTTTATTATTATTATTTTTACCTTATACAACTAAAAAGGCTATGCCAACACCATCTAAAACGTGTACAATTCTAATTGAACCAAGTATAAACCTATACTTGTGTAACATCTTCCCTTTTTGCAACTTCTTTTCATGACGTATCCTCAGGATAGATATTTGAGCAGAATACGTACCTGAAGTGACGTCAAAACAGGAGCACCAAAATTAACGAGCTGTTTCACAGGAAGAAAGGTAAAGGAAGAGCTGAAAACAAAGGGAAAAAGTCACATATAAACGAGTCATATGGTTTATATTCTGTTGGTTAAACAATAAACATTAACACGAAAAAAACTATATAGGAGGGGCAAATATATTTGTTATTTTTTTAATTCCCATTTACTCAATTAATATTACTATATAAATAATAACAATTATTATTTACCAGTATAATCTGGCAAATATTACAATAATAATTATTATTATCATCATTGTTATTATATAATAATTAATGACAGCAGAATTAGTTTATTTCCTGCTTCGTACTTTGATTCAATAACGGAATAATAATTTCATTAGTTCACTAGTAAAAGTATCTCGTCTTTGTAGCATATCCTCCGTGTTCTTCACATTCACTGTTTGAGCATGGGACCTTTGTCAGATTTCTTTAACTCACGAGGTTTAGGCCAGTTTGTGAAACATTTCTGTTAGGTCCTTTGTGCGAGACTCTAGAACATTGCTTCGTATCCTTATGAGTCATGGGAATCTGTAATATTGTCTGGTTACAATATCCTACAGCATTCACACTTCACAACACCATTACAAATAACTGTACTGTAGAGGTATTTATTTGATCACCAACATGTTCCAATAAAAGGCTAGTGATTTCTAAAAGAGAACAAGACTTTTAAATTTTGACAAATTAATTACGAGTAGTCAATGTGATAAAATAGTTTAATATAATATTAATAATAACAACAATAATTGAGGAAACAAAAGTAGTTGGAATGCTAAATTCAATTCTGCGGAATAAGAACATTGTACATACTTTTAAGACATTTATGTTTTAAATATTTGGTCCTTGCTATGGGGCAGAGACTGGGACATTAAGTAGAATTCGTGTAAATAAATAGGCCGCAACAGAGATGATGTTTTGGAGGAAGGCAACAAGGAAGCAATAGAAAAAGTTATAAACAAGAAATTTAGGGGAATAAATAAATGCAAATATAATATTATTGAATTAATAGAAGAATAACGGCTGAAATGTTGCGGGCCGAAAAGAAAATGGAAAGCAGCAGAATTAAAAAAGATAATTCTATTAACATGACTTTCTCCACTTCTCAGTAATATATTATTTTTAAAAATCATATTTTTCTATTTACTTCATGGTATTCGAAATAAACATCAGCAGAAATGGTCTTATTTACTTACTTTCTTCTAAGAAGAAGGGAAATAAGTCAATACACTACGCTAAAGCGATAGTCAAATATTTTTAAAAGCTAGCTTCCATGTGCTTAAATTCCGTTTCTTTGCATTGCCAGGAGTTGACAACAGCATGAGAAAAGTATTCTAAAACCAATAGCAAGGAATATCTCAAAATGGTCAACTCGTGAAAAAGTGTATTTGACATTAATTGTGTGTTTTAAAGATATCTACATTTTTTATGTAATAACTTTCTGTCTATCTCTTACGACTTACCAGTTAAGCAAAATTCAGAAAAATTCATCCGGAATGAAGATGTCTTCAGAGCCTGTTACCAGAAAATTCAAGCATTTTGTTTGTCCCGTAAATATATTTAATATACGTTATTTTAATCCAAATCGTTAGTAATTTTTGAAAAAATCAAAATTTTCGAATTTTTTTCAATGTAAAGAGTAATTTTGGGTGGAAAGTTTTCTTCAAAGTCTTCGTGTCGCATCCTTGGAAGATACTGAACTTAAATACCAAGTTTGGTGTTTTACCGACGTTTCGTTTTTGAGTTATCGTGTTTACAGACACACGGACACACACATACGCATACGGACCTTTTTCTAATAATGCTCTTTTTGGATCCAAAGGAACCTAAAACGTGTATTTACTTTGAAATCTCGGTATTGAATTTTTGGATGGAGTGCAATACCTTCTCTACCTAGCTACCATGTTCTATGAAGAGAAAATAAAATGATGCTGGAGTGATCGAGGGAAGTAGAAAGAAAGGGAAGCCTATGGAACATGAAAGGATGCAGTAAGAAGAAATAAGAATGGCAAAGAACAGAAGAAGATGCAGAAGACAAATCTGTGAAGTAATATAGCTTCCTTTGGTTAAAGTAAAACTGTTGAATTTCAGACATATCAAAAGAAACAAATAAATTGAATGGTTTAAAATGTTACTAGGCACTACGAAATTCACCATTTCAATTCAAAGGTGTATCCCATTTTAGGATAAAATTGGCTCATTTATACAGGAAGTGCTTTAAATAAGATTTAATTTTAAACCAATGAAACTGAACACAACATGGTATCAGTTGTTCTAGAGCTATCAGGGCCACTTGGGTCCTATTTACGTTTTCACGATTATTAGAATATATGCTATGCCATGGATAAATAATCACATTTTATTACTTTTACTAATATTCTTGTAATTACATTTATCAAAATGAAACTGTAATCCTAAAATATCAAACATCATCCTGGCATAAAAAATATGCTTTTTAACCCTTCTCAAATGGGTCATTGTTGCATACATAGATGGATTCAAGTTTATATCGATGATCATTATACATTTTACATCATCATTTTGCTTTCGAAGCAGCTGCCTGATATTGACATTTTGTTGGTGTTGTATGGTTATTCCTCTATTTCGCCATTTATTGGTGAGAAATATAAAAATATTTATTAAATATAATATGAAGTATATGAAAATAAAATACACTTGTTTCAGCTTTTTCGCCCACAACTCCAAGTGTGACAACAAACAAGTGTTTTTGAAAATTAGAGTGATTCACCAAGAATATTAAAATTATCAAAGGAGATAACTTACAGAGATACAAAACTTATATCCGTTCATTTTTTTTACCGAGTACTATATGTAATGTACGTATTAGGTAGAAAAGTCAATACCGATATCTCACTGGAAATCTCTGGTTTTGAGGACTCCTGAATCGAAACAAGCATTTTTAGAAAAAGGCCTAAGTGTATGTGTGTGTATGTATGATAGGAGGTGAAGCAGGATGCGACACACAGATTTCTAAGAAAATGCTCCCACCCAAACCACTGTTTACGTGGAAAAATTGCATAAAGTTTGTTTTTCTAAAAAATTGTTGTAATAATGGCGATTAAAATACCGTATATTAAAGATATTTGCATGAGAATCAAAATACATATTGAATTTTCTGAAAAAATAGCCTATGAAGACCTCTTCATTAGGGACGATTTTGGTATAACTGATAAATCGTAGGAAATAGACAAAACCTTACCACGTAACAATTGTAGATCTCGTTAAAACACACAGTTTATGTGAATACATTTTGTGGAGTTAGTCAATTTTGAGTTATTCTTTGTTATTGGTTTCAATTTTAAAGCAATAAAATATTTTTCTAAAACTAAAAGTTTCCATTCATTTCATGTCTTTTGTTTTACTTTTTGTTATTCTTTTAAAGGATATGAATATGGCTTTAGCCTACTCCATTTCCCCCGCTGGGAGATCTGGTCCGGGGTGCACTCAGCCTCATGAGGTCCCTGGGAGGGGGGCTGATTGAGGAGCTACTTGATGGAAAAGTAGTGGTTCCAGGTCATTAACACAGCAGGTGCTGACCACGTCTCACCCTCCAATACTGCACCCCATTCATGACGTCTGTCATGGACCGAGATGGGGGACGCAGCGACCGGGCGGTTCCTTGTGAGCTGTCGTGTCCTGGAGTTATTATTATCCCCTAATTTCCCTTTTATCTATAGGACACAGTAATGGACCTTTTCTGCTAATGTGTATCTTGATTAGAATTAGGTAGATAAACTAATACGCTTTTGTAAGAATAGTTGTTACAGAATAGGTAGAGAAAGTCATATGAATGAACACATCAGGTGTTTTTCTTGGAGGAACCCAGTTGGAAATGATGGAACGTCGTAATTTATGTACACATCGCACAAAAGTAACAAAAGAACTAATGAAGCTGGACTTATTTTTACATCCGCATGAGGCTTTTGATTGCACATCATTGTCAAATATCAATAGAAAAATTGTCTGTTTTTGCAACAAAGAGATGTTTTCATTAGTGTAGCAACTCTATATTTGAGCACATTCTTGTATGATATGATACACATGGAAACAGCTCCGGTTATTTAACCAGCATTTATAAGGATAATTAATTTTCAGTTTAATTTATTCCTTTCCATAACATTTCAATTAACGTATCCGTTTTTCGATCGCCACACAGAGGCATCTAATTGCTGGTCTATTCATCGTCGTCCGTCAAACAATCGCGGTATGATTTCTGCATTAGCCGCTTCAAATATGAATTTATTTTCAAATCTACTACATTATAGAAAATTAAAACATATTCCTACTATGATTGATCATGATGTTTTATGTGCCAGTTGTAGAACCTCAGGCAGTTGAATTATTGATACTGTTGTCGTATTTTACTTTTTGGGTGAGATTTTATCATTTTATTCCAGATAAGGGAATTTATAACGCGTAAAACAGTAATGTATTTTAGGAATTCATGCTCATTTGGACGATAGTGTTAAACCAAAATAAACTCCACACGAAAGCTCTATCTTTCGCAATGAATGGAAAAAAATCTGATGTGTTCCATCCCCTCCATCAGTTCTGCAAACAAACTATTCTTAAAAAAGCTTATTCGTTTATCTACATCATGATAATTGAGATAAACGTTAGCAGAAATTATCTCATTACTTGCTTCCTTGTAAGTAGTTAGTAAATAAGGGAATACGCCAAGCTAAAGCATTAGTTAACTCTTAAAAGCTGGTCGCTATACAGTACAATTGTAATCCGGTGGCTCGGAATAAAATAAAAAGAATATGCAACGAATATCCACTTCCTGTTTGAGAAAGTTCAAGTATTTTAAAATTGAAGCCAAATGAGTAATTTCCGAAATGGTTAACTCTACCATAAAGGTATGCTTTAATGATATCTATATATTTTGTGCAGCAAGTTTTCGTCTATCTCTTACGTTGTAAAAACGATAAAAAGTTATCCAGAACAAAATGTCTTCAGAAGCCATTTCAAGAAAATTCAATACATACATTTTCTTTGTAATGCAAATATCTTAAACATTTTGTATTCTATTAAAGATTTAGAAGCTATTTCAGTGTTGCAAAAGTTGGAGTTGCAAAAATCAAATCCTTCGACCATCTTAGCTGTGGAATCTTCGTCAGGGAACTGGCAAAATTAATATTTATAATCCCATCCAATCAGATATAGTTTTTTGTCACGAGATTTGCGATAGATTAAAACGCAGCTTCAGTCCTTTCCCTTATGCGGCGATCTTCCATTCAAGTGCTGACCTTGCCTAATACTGCTAATTTTCTAAGCACGAGATCTGTAACAAGTCTACACGCAGCTTCCTGCATAATTTTCTCTGCAGAACGCTTCTGGTGTCGCGTTGCGGACATCCATCCAAATGCTGACTACACCTAATGCTGCTTAACTTCAAGATCCATTGAGAATGCACGGATGGAGAGGAGGATTCTTTCAAATTGTTATTAATCATATTGAGGGAAGATTGCCAGGCTTCATTTAGTTGCATGACCCAGTCCCTGTTAAACAAATATCACGGATCCTAATTTCAAAGCCCTTCTTGATGACACGGTCACAGTAACTGTTAGTATTCATTACTAACGTAGCTCTATGGCACGGCAGTCCACAAGGGACCTTCCTTGCCTACCTCCCGTCCGCTGCATTCCCCATCTCGGATCGAAGGCTTATGAATGGAGTGCAGTGCTGGAGGGTGAGACGTGGTCAGCGCCTCGAGTCCCTCCCGGCCGGTTGATGCGATCTTCTAGATCTGGAACCACTACTTCTCAATCAAGTAGCTCCTCAATTGGCACCCCAGGGCCCTCACGAGGCTGAGTGTACCCCGGACCAGATCTCCCAGCGGGGGAAATTTCCGCACGTCGGTTTCGGGAATCGAATCCAGATCTCCTGCTTGGCAAGCGGCCGCATTAAGGAGACGAACAGTCGTCATTACTACCGATTTTTATTCGAGGAGATTCCTATGACTATTTTCGATCGAACGTTCTGCCACTGCGTAATATAGCGTTGATGTTCTTGGCATCTCTTTTCGATAATGCGGCCAGAAGACCACATTGAAGGAATCTTACACACCCCTGGTCTCTTGAGTTTTTGGTTAACCCTAAAGAAGCTCATCATGGTTCTGGTCTTATTGGGCGGCAGATGTTTTAACCATGGAGAATTCTGGCAACTTTATTGGAAATATTGGCGCATTAATGGATGTAGGCTCTAAATGACTATCAATTTTGATTAAAATACGGTATATTAAAGATATTTACCTAACAAATTAAAATTTGTATCTAAAACGTCTGGGAATAGCTTCTGAGGTCCTCTTCAATCGGAAAGAATTTTGCATAACCTGTAAAAGATAGACAACTAGCTTACTACACAAGAAATGTGGTTCTCGCTAAAACACACAATTTGTACCATATACACCTGTTTTGTAAACTTGACGATTGATAAGATATTCCTTGTTATTCGTTTCATAATTTAAATAGTTATAATTCTCAAAGAGGAAGTCATCAGTTCTTATTTTGTTTTTCTCCTGGCCATGCAAGTAGAACCAATTTAAAGGATAAATGGTTTATCACAGCTTTTAAAAGATTAGATTACACTTTTTGCACAGTTTATTTCCTTATTTCTCTTCTCTAACTTCCTTCTAGCATTAGTTTTTGGAAGAATAGTTTGTTGCAGAACAGATAAAATCATGTGAATGGAACACATATTTTTACTTTCTCTATACGTACTATGTACATAGTGTATAGAGAAGGTATTGTATAGCACCCAAAATTTCGATACCGAGATTTCACCGGAAATATATATTTTGAGACCCCCTGAAAAAAGAAACATTTTTAGAAAAATATCCATGTGTGTGTCTGTCTGTGTGTGGGCAGTATAGCTCAAAAACGAAAAGACCGTTAAAAACCAAACTTGGTATTTAAGTTAGGTATCTTCCAAAGATGCGACAGGAAGTTTTTGAAGAAAATCCCCCACCCCAAAATACCCTTTACATGGAAAAAATTCGAAATTTTTGATTTTCTTAAAAATGGCTCTAACGATTTTGATTAAAATCTCGAATATTTAAGATATTTACTTGATAAATAAAATCTATTTCTTGAATTTTCTGGGAATAGCCTCTGAAGACTTTTATTCTGGACGAATTTTACGGATGTTTGCATAACTTCTAAACCGTAAGAGATGGACAAAAACTTACCACACATAGCATGTAGAGCACATTAAAACAAACAATGTATTTTATATACATTTTTTTCGTGGAGTTGATCGTTTTTAAGATATTCCTTGCTTTTAGTTTCAGCTTTGAGAAACTTATACTTTTCTCATACAGGAATTTGTCAACTCCTGTCCATACAAACAAAGGAACTTGAGTCACATAGCAACCAGCTTTTGACTATCACTTTAATCTATGGTACGCCCTTATTTCACTTCTACTTACAAAAGCAAGTAATAAGACTATTTCTGCTAATGTTTTCTCAATTAGCATGAAGTAAATAGATACCTTAGATTTTGGTATACTTTTTTGCAGATATGTAGAGAAAGTCATGTGAATGGAACACATCAGGTTTTTAAATTACAACTTGTAATTGATGTATATACTTCTTTTTGAAGGCCTTCAGAATCCGAGTACCTTTTCGTCATAAATAGTATAACATCCACATTAAAACAAACCAGTTTTAATCTTTATTAGTGATGCAATCTTTTTTAAAATATTTAACCGCAATAAAACTGCATATGCACTCAAATTTTCTGTGATTAAAATCCAGACTCTTGTAGATAGCGTGCATAGTAATCTAATTTTAGAAGCATATCGTGTGCGATGTTCCACAAAACGACAGTTAAACAAGCTCACACATCACTGTCACGTTTATCATAACCATAGCTACTGGCAATCTAAAAACATCAAACGTTTTTGACAGATCCCAATAAATCTGTTTAAGGTCACACATCTGTAACATTTGGAAAATCCTCAGTAGTTAAGGTATTTTATTGAAGTTGATACAGTTATTATAAAAATCAAATTAATACATAATCTCTTTTCAAAATCAATAAATTAAAAGTAATCAATGTAATATAAGTAATAAATTAGTTAAGATTTGAATTATTTATTCTAATTGTTATAGACTTTTTGATTGGAAATCAGAAGTACTTGATTATACTATCTTGCATGATACTTAAATATTATGTCTTTTACTGTCAAAAACCATTGTTCTAATAAAAACAAACTACGTGATACATTTATAAAATATTCACACAAAAAATCCAGTCTTACATCAAATACGTTTTTAAATAGATGTTTCATATTATATTGTTTAAATGAAGCCTAGCTAATGTAGAAAACTTATTACTTTCCGTATTCTCCAAAACGGTTTTTCAAAATTTAGTTATTTATTTTTCAAAATTGGAGCTTCATTAAAAAAAGTATATGATCATCTTTTAAGGTGAATTTTAGAGGTAGTATAAAGTATTGAAACAAATTATTGAAAAATTACATCGTGAGGAACATTTAGAATATGGAAAGTGTTTGAAAAACGTTTGCGAGAAATAAAGTTTGAAGTTGGGAGTGTCTGTTAATAAGTATGCGCTTACCCGATTACAATTACCAATTACTGAAGCTAAAGTGCACCAATACTTTCTTAAAGTTTATATGAATTCTAATCTTATTATGAAAATATTATTTTAATTTTTCACAATTCTTGGTCAAATTTCACGGAAGTATGCCTTTAAGAGAAATTATTTAAACTGTTGAAAATGCCAATCAAATAAAAATAACTAAAAAAATTGCAATACCACATATACTATAATGACCAATTACTTTAATAAAAGTTTCAATGTCAATGTAACAGGTGTCTAAAATGTGTCTCCGCACTGTAGTGAAAGCCCGCTCATTAATCACAGTTCGGTTGGTAACGGTTTGCGCTAGTTTTTGGAAATGAAGTTGAACTGAAACCGAGATTACTTGCTTGCCACTGTCACAGAAGATGTTGGAAATGCAGTCTTCATTCCTGTAAGCAGAGTTCTACTGTTTTGTCCTTATTTTGGACACTTTGATAACATTTTTTGTGATTTCCTTTAGTTCATTTTTATTAGGGACAACTGAATATTTAAAGGGATGCAGTTTTATTTCCTTGCTAAAGGCTCCATGTTCTGCCTGCAAAAAACATTTGTTTCCTACGCTAATTCTAATTCAGAATCACGATGAAGACATGCCGAGTGTGCAAAAGTTCAAGAAAATTACGTTTTACATTTTCTGAAATCTTATCAACATTAAGGAATATCTCAACCAAAACGTTCTCTTTTCAATGGCTAACATTTTGACTTCACTTCACAAGCACAACCAGACAATAAAAAGACCTTACTCTAGTATTCGAGCATATATAATGCTCCTCCTCCATAGCACCGTTCCTAACTTAACCACAACCACAAGCGTTCTACTGCGCAGACTCTTTTGGTGTACATAAATAAAAGTGCACTTATAGGATAATTTGCTACATGGATTGCTCGGCTTTATTTGTGTACCTTTAAAAAATTCGACATTAAATACAAAGTCATTTTAGGAGTGTAAAAAGGACTGTGTTAGGAAAGTAAATACTTACACATATAATAAAGAAAAAAAAAATAGTGGAGCATATCCAGCAACGGGTAAACACAATGCAAACACAGACTACTCGATGATAAAATGAAATGGAAATCGACTGAAATCACGTTTCACGCTAGCTTAGAAAGGTAACAGTTTCCCATGACTATTCATAAGGGCAGCCAACAATGCCATGAAGCCTCTACATATTTAGAATACAGTTTAGTAGGTTCTCGCAGCATTAACAATAGCACACATACCACTCCGAATCGGCGTCTGCTGCACATCTTATACATATTTACAAATATATTACAGTTTGTTTACTAAGCAATCAGTGCTGACAACCCAGTATTACAAGGTAGCCTTTCTTAACAGGCCTCAATTCTCGTGCATTTCAAGGCATGAAAGAAAGCAAGCATAATAAACCTTGGTCACTGGAGCTTGATCTACCTTTGGGGTCATAGCCTGCACCCGAAGTAGGAAAGTAATATCCTCAAATGGAAATTAAAACTTTCAGAACTAGCCTGCAAATAAAAAATGTACCGTGTGGGTTAGCTAAAACTTACACATCAGATACTTCGAAACAAAAATAAGAATTGTAAAACACTTTCACAGTCATGAAGGAGCTCATTAAAGTAGATAATGTCGCCTATTCAAAATTATAAGCAACTTTTATTTTCAACACAAAGCTGTGAAGTTTAAATGGAAACCCTACGCTACTTTTAACGTATTTTTCGTCATAGACTGCACATTTCAGTTAGGAAGAATTGTTAGTTTAGAGGTAATATACTCATTTTCATTTTATATGCAGGATGGAAGGTGAATCCGACAAATATTTATATCAGCGTTTGAATACGATGTGATAAGCCAGTATTTGCAGTTTTTTCGCTATTTTCTAAACTCATGAGCAATTTTACGATGTTTGAGAATTATCATCTCTCATTGCCAATGTTCGGTGATTCTTTACCTAAGGGATCTCACCGTGACCCGCCTCTGCTATTTTTCCTGTCCGACTAGAGCAGGTGTGATGCGAGGGATGAATATCGATCACTCTGAAATTTCAACAACCTATGTATTCACACTTTTTCCCTTACAATATTATCTGATAAGCATTCATAATGAGTTAAGGGTTTAACTTAACAATATTGAACACAGTGACATGACTGTACTTTATTTAATTTTAGTTTTATTCAACAAACACATAAATCAAACCAACATGCAACGATTTGCACTGCCGTTCTTAAAAATGCACCCTCACTGTTCTTACAAAAGTGAAAAATTAAGATTAAACCTCAACAATTAAAAATCCTTCAAATCGGGAATTAAGAGAACTTTTGCACAATTCCTTAAACACCCCCTCACTAAGGTTCGATCCCAAGCGATGTGGGACCTGTGGTGCATAAAGCGGCGATGGGAGAGGGGTTTACTCCAGGTTTTCTGGTTTTCCCCGCCACCGTATTCCACCGGTTCTCCATCTTCGTTCCATATATCATCAGCATCATCCCCAGAGGTGCCATTGTAGTAAAGACGGTTGTTAAACACTAACAAAATAAATAAGATCCTTTGACACACTGCCGTTAATGTTCGTCTTTTGGGAAGATGGACTATTTAGAAACCACCCATGATACAGTCTCTCACAGCATTGTCAGATTATCCAGTGGTGGCTCAAATTAAATGAATAACTACTAATTAAGCACAGGCAAAGCCATTCATTGTGTAAAGAAAATTTTGCGACTGAATCGGTCCCACCATCCCTCACTGTGAGCCACATGAATGCAGGTCGGCGGTGTGCGAGTTTTACTAAACACAGAACGGTTACGCGACATATGCAAACAGAAGTGAGACTTAACGCAGGGACGTTCAAAACACATTGGGCCCTAAAATGTGTGCTTATTTATGGCAATGCTATTAGTAAGCGAACAAAATGAGATACGTTTATGCGTTATGCATATTGTTCTCTGCTATATTGTTCTCTACTGAATATCTAATTTTGTCCGCTTGCTAACAGCATTGTCATAAATAAGCACACATTTTAGGGCCCAATGTGTTTTATATATGCCGACATGGCGTGCTAGACCCACTTTTCACACTGGTTTCTTGGTCAGGGAAATTCTAGTTCGCAGATTCGCTACTATGTGGACATGGTGATGAAGATAAAACTCATCACGAATTGTGGACTGAAACATGGCAAATTGAACCCAGAGACCTTTAATTTCAAGGCATGGGGTACTTTTACCTATAAATAAACATTACGGGGGACCAAGGCTTTACTTCCATTACAAAGGAAGCCATGCTAAGAATTTTTACGACAGAAAAACTCCATCACCTTACTCCGGTTTGAATTTGCAACCTTGGGTATTAGAAGCAAGCATGGTGAACACTTCACCACGAAGGGCAACATGTACTTTTATACTTTTATTTTTATGTTATTTATTAATTTAGCTTATTTTTTCTGTATTTTAAGGTAATTATTGTTCTAATATTTGTGTTATTTCTATTGCGTTTTTTAGCTATACTTTATCTCATAATATTCTAAAATATATTAGCGATCTTTAACCTGGTTTGGTCATATCTCACGATGTATGAAATCAATGAAGTCATGCTCAAATGATCTCTGAGTCCATGGAGCTTAAAGATACTTGACATTTGTCTTCTCCAGGATAAGGGAAAATACCGATAAAACCTTACCCTAGTAACTCACCCTAAGCGAGATTCGAATGTGAGGCAGAAACGCTATCCCCAAACTTCCAAGGCGGGCTCTACCATAATGTGTTCAGGATGTCTCTCTTTGGTAGAGCCAAATAGAAGGCAAAATGGCCCTGGTGAAGCAAACAAATAAATGACATGAAAAATAGCACTACGCAATTAGGTTAAGTACACCACGTGACGGTTCAAATACAACACAGATCACCTTTATTTATTTTCACTTTTTGTGACTTTAAACAGTGTGTTATTTTCATGCTGGTCTCCGGTTCCAAGGTCCTGGGTTCAAATCCGACGGAGGGCAATGTACTTTTTTCGGACGTAAAAATCCTTAGCATGGCTTCTTCAGAAGATAGGTACCTAACACCTGAAGCCTGATAAAAAGGCCTCTGAGGACCATAACAATTAAACAGCGAACATTAATATAATACACTTTTTGTGCTACATTAAAACAGTTCTTGAAATTCAGCTTGAAATTCATGTGATGTGCAATTCGTTGTATCTCAAGGGCCAATTATTGTTGACACTGCACGTTATAACTGTAACGACAATTTCTTTTGATTTAATCAACTTTATTTATCATTCATAATTATATTTCTAAAGTTATCAATAGCGTCTAAAATATATCGGGGTTTCGATTTATAAAACAAAAAAAAAAAAAAATTGTCGAAAATCAAGTATCAACTTTATTTATCATTCATAATTATATTTCTAAAGTTATCAATAGCGTCTAAAATATATCGGGGTTTCGATTTATAAAACAAAAAAAAAAAAATTGTCGAAAATCAAGTTTGCTTTCGTTTTTCAGTTACTGCTTTATTTAACTCCCTCTGTTCCTTCATGCCTGTGAAAGTCGTTTTTCAACTCCTAGTTGTTTCAGATATTTGTAAAGTTGCAATGGGATGTACAGATGAGTGCAGGGAATTGTGCCAGATAACACGCAGTGATTATGCAGATGAAGAGGTAATCTGTCTAGCTCAGTCCCCATCCGTTACCTGGTTCTAGCAGTTACATCCATGTCTTCATTCCACTTTTTACTTCGCTCCTGAGCCTGAAACATATCTGTTAATAGGTTACGCTTTTGAATTACAGGCTATTGACATCAAACCAATATGAGACGAACTCATCCCAAGGGCTGGTGTGCTCTGTCGTGGCGAAGCTATTTAAAAGATATATTTCTCTGTTCCTCTCCTTTCTTGTTAGGCCTGGCCTTTGTTCACATCGTTTGTGCATATGTCGAATTTTAATGCAAACCATTAACATATTACTCATCCA
This sequence comes from Hymenopus coronatus, assembly GCA_030762935.1. Taxonomy (NCBI): domain Eukaryota; kingdom Metazoa; phylum Arthropoda; class Insecta; order Mantodea; family Hymenopodidae; genus Hymenopus; species Hymenopus coronatus. The sequence continues at coordinate 40,146,127 of CM060887.1, forward strand.
CACTGAGGCTCCAAAAGTATTGGCACGTTTCCATGCACTCGATTGTACAAAAGCTAAACATTTTAATGGGCTATTATTATTAGATCCTATTAACAAGACAAAAACAAATAATAAGCCAATTGTTCGAAATGTTCTTGCAAACTGCATGTTTAGAAGTTTTAATGAACCATGCCGACTATTACAGCGGATACTAATTCTCGAACCTTGTATCTCCTCAGGTTCAACCATGTTGGTTGCGACGGGTTGTTTGTAGAAATAATTGAATAGCATAAAATATTAATGCTGAATGCTCTGAATCATTATTAAAGCTTTGATAATGTATTTCAAACTCATTAGACATTCATTTTGAACATTCGCATGTTAGCTTATAGCTCAAGTGGAGTGGAAGAGTTATTATATGCAATAATAGCTGGTAAAATTAACGGGTTATTGTTTCAAAACAATTTGAATTATGTTGGATAAAGGATATAGAGGATGTTTCAAAAGTGATGCTGAAACGCAATTCATAAAAAGAAGAGATGCAGTCTCTCTAAGTCTAACAATATACATAAAGGATTTCAAGCTAAACTATTCCGTCCTTAGCCTATGTTACTAAGGGAGGTAACAAAATGGACCTGAAGAGAATAAATTAGAATTCTGAGACTCTCTGGCATTCTTCTGAGTCACGAAAGGAATGAAGATAATGTAGACGAGTATGGGAAACAGTAAGAACTCACGCTATAGGTTGACAATTTAGAAAATAATGTTGAGAGGGAACGTAACCATGGCTGCTTGACAGCCTACTTCCCCCACCTTTGCCTCTCAAACCCTTCCTCCCTCCATGTTTCTTTCTTCGTGTTGCCCGCAGTTACTCATCATCAGCCAAATTTACTGAAGGGGATACGTTTATGAGCCTGCGTCTAGCGGAGGAAGAAAACAGTGGAAGAATGGTTCTCCCTACTGTGGGCGCGCCTGCGCAGAATAACATTGTTTCCTCCGGTGTTCACCTATGGTAAGTGTGATAAATACATAAACCGGACATTCCTTAGAATTGGAATGTAACATGCTGTATTATTATAACGGTAAAAGAAAATGGGACGTGTTAATTTTATGAAAAATATTGGTGAACATTTTACAGTAAATATTTTGAGACGAAAAGATGATTTTAACGATGTTGATTGTGGGTAATGGATTTAGCAATGCAAAATACGCTGTTGAATGAAAAGGTACACAGAGAATTAATTATGAAATAGCTTGTCAATATATTTACCTTCGAAAAGAGATAATTAAATCAATAAAATTATCATTTTCAAACTTTAATTGAACACGTTCAAGATCTCAGAGGTAAATTAAACAATATTAAAAATATTCCATCATTGTTAGCATATCAATAAAATACTAAATTTCAGCGTCAAAATTATTTTGAATGGAGAACCGATCAAAAAGATGTACAGTTTTAATTACCTGGTTGTGAGATTGTATCTTTTAAGGGAACCAACTTGTGAACATTTCAAATTCAATGTTTCTTAAGAAATTATGTTCATTGTTAGGCACAACTCTATTGTTATGAGTAAGTAATTCTGAAAATTTGGGACAAATGCATTAAGCAGTTGTTGATGAACGGTATTTTTTGTGTAAATACTCTACCAAAGAAGTTCCTTGCGCTTCAGTTTTCAAAGATTTGTAACAAAGCTTTATATTTAAATTCGAGAAATATCATTTCAAAATTATGGGATGAATTTCAAATTAATGAAATATTACTGCAGAAAAACGTGGGAGAAATTATTCGTTCATGCTATTTGTTTATTTTTGTGAATTAATGATTTTGTTAGTATAAATAAATAATTAAGTTTACTTCCTTAAACATTAAATCGATAATTATACTCATGATGAGATTAAGGTTCCTTGATAGATGAAATGTGCGACACAAGAAGCATTTTGAACATTTACGTACATTGAAAAATACATTTAGAGAAACAACCCATTTAATATTTGTGGTGCCATTTGTTGTCATTAAAACATCCATTTAAAAGGTGACGCGACAAGTGTTTAAAATAACTTCGGCAAATTAATCTACAAGGATCATGGTGTAGTAAGGCGCTAAAATCCTCATTTCAACCTTTTCTAGAATATCAATTTTCTAGTCAATTCTAGTCGATTTTCACAGATTGATTCCCTTAAACAAGATGTTTTTTAATCAACTTGAAAACTATAATTGTAAATGTGGCGCAATTATGATGTTAAATACTAGAAGGGAAACCAAACTTAAGTTTTAGAAAATGGTGGCGTTTTGAGTATTGTTGCACGGTTGCAAGCTTTGAGGTTTTCTAGAAGGGAAGAAAAAATTATAAAGGCAGTTGAAATGAGGTTTTACAGGAGTGTGGTAGCCTGTATGCTCTTTAGACAGAAAAATGGATATAGGTGTTTTTTTTTTTTTTGTTTTGTTTTTTTTGGGGTTTAACGCCGGCATTCACTACTAATGCATCTCAGACGATAACACTGATGATATATGGAGCAGCGGTGAAATGCAATGGCGAGAGAAAGTGGAGAATCCGGAGAAAACCCACACGCGCCGCTTTGTCCATCACAAATCCCACTTGCAGACGCTTGGGATTGAACCACTGTACCTTAGTGTGAGGCGAGTGGTCTAACCAGTCGGCCACTGTAGGTATTAGAAATGAACTAAACATTTTTAGTGATGTATTTTTTTAAATACATTTAGAGCTACTTGGAAAGAATATGTCCAAAGAATAAGTAACAACGAATAGCAAGAATCATACTAGAACTAAAGCAGAAGGCTGAAACGAATGTTGGCAGACCAAAAAGAGATGTATGAATATAACTTTTTGATTGAAATCTATGAGATCAGAACAAGCCTGAAAGGCTTAACTTGTGAATGTTGATACATTTGCAACCCGAATCTGTCAAACATGATTTATTTAATAGATTTTTAAACTACTGACCTTTAATTTGAAAAATAAAAGATTGTAAAAGAATTTGGATTTAAATAAACAGCTATAAATTTGGAAAGGAATTACTAATTTCGGTGGTTTTGTGTTAAACATTTCCTCCTACTTATTGTTTAAGCAACTGGAGCCCATGATTTTGTTTCAATGGTTATGTAATATCCTATTAAACTTAAGTGACCATAAAACAATTTTTTACCTCTCTTTATGCCAATAAGATCTCATACTATGCATATATAAAACCTTCGTAGTCCCGAATGTACTAACGTATCTAGAAAAGGAATACATTTAAAATATCTGTTTCCCAGATTTCTTTGGATATTGATCAACACTTACAAAACATCCTGTATATGCTCGACCAACTGCAATAAAATTAAGGGCGGGTTTTTATTTATAAATCAATATATCTGATACAGCTTTTTCATTGATTGCTTTTCAATGTAAATTCTTCCCTTCTTTATTCATAATTGTTCATATATCAAATGAATAGTCCATAATTTAGACATGTTATCTCACACATAAAAGTAATTTATTAGGGCGATGATAAACATTACTAAATAAACTTACAGTTTAATGGTTTAACTAGGCTGCAAATTTTAGATTCCAGTTTTTAAGATAGCAACAGAAATATGTACAAAACCACCTAACCTGAATTGAGTCAATAAAATATAATTCGGACAACTATTCATATAACGTTCTCTTATTACTTTGAAAATAAATTATAGAAAATATTCGAGTTGTATAGGATTTACAACGGAAAACATATCGAATTATATTTTGACAGGAAAATAAGTGAAAAGTAGAGCATTAAATTTGGTTATCTGCTCTTGTTTTTAAACATTAGATGGAAAAACTAAATGTTGCAATTGAAGACAGTATAATTTCGATTATTTCCTGTTGACCACTACAAACTAATTCTGCTAAGCCTTTTAAAGTGTATCATTTCATTTTATGAGCACCTTTCCAAATAACACCTCATCTTATGGCTATGCAGCCCCTGAATGTCTTACATTCAAGCTGTGTACTATGGATGCAGGATGATTCTGTTTCTGTGCCTGCTTTCAGACTACTTAGCCTGGAAATGTTGTCACATATTTTGTGTTTAAATGGCGGGAAAGGCCCAGTTTACATAGAGGGTTATCAGATTTAAGAACGACTCTATAGGGAAACATGAATTGGGTTGAGAACCAATGCCGTTAGAGGCTGCCAGGAGTTCGTCACATAAACACATCCTCCAGAGCTTGTCCCTTTCTTGCTGACCCCACTACAACAGGATCGTCCTCGAACGTGACCATCTTCTCGCGAGAGCGTGGCTCAGTTCTGCCAGTGTTCCCTGCCGTCCCCGGCGTCCTCAGCACAGATGCGGCGGAAGAGGGGCGAATCACTGAGGCTGTTGGAGGCGGCGGTACTACGACTGTGTCGTGCACCACTCCGGCTAAGTTAAACTCACTCACACTTCTGGGTACAAAGTACTCCACCAGAGGTTCACCTGATTCTGTTTCGGAGGCGGCACCACTCCCTACGTCGCAACCCCGTCGCCTCCTGCCTCCGAGTTGCTCGCCCTTCCTTCGCGGCAAACTGTGATGCGTCGAGCCATACAAAGTCCCCTTTTGAGGAGGCGGAGGTAGCGTATTGGCGGCCTCCGAGCTCCCGACCACTGTTGCCCCTCCCTGCACCGGTTCACCTCCCGGCCTATGTCAGGACGAGGTGGCGGACGACGAAACGACGGACATTGCTATTCCCTCACCGTCCACCACGTCCATCATCATATCCTCGTCGTCGCCGTCCCCTCCCACTGCCCTTCCCGTCACTCCAAAGTACCGCCCCATCCTCCGCACGCCGATCACCACTTGGTCCTGCACGAGATTGAAGCACATGGCGATAAGGGCCATGCCCACTAAGATGTAGGTCGAGGAAGCGAATACTGAGAGTTGCTCCCCCGCCTGGTGATACAGTCCCGGGATCAGGTCTCCAAATCCGATGGTACCCAGGCTGGTGAAGCAGAAGTAGGAGCCCTCGAGGAAGGTCCAGTTCTCCAGACGATTGAAGAGTAGGGCACCCCCGCAAATGTAGAGAAGGATGATGAGCAGACACAAGGAAATTGGTACTCTTACCGGTGATGGGGACGCTTCGCAGTGCTGCCTGTGATGTTGCTGCTGTTGTTTACTACCGCCGCCAGGGTCCGCTCCCGAGCCAATGCCATCCCCGCCGCAATCCAACACCACTAGTTTATCCTCTCCTGGTGGATGATGATCCGGATAAAGTTTAATGGCGGAACCATCAGCGGAAATGCTGTTATGGGATTTGGTGGAGGCCGCATAGCCACTCAAGTAGCTCTCAGCGGAAGATGAAATGGCCGCAGTCGATGCGGAGGATACTCCGGGACCCATCTTGCCGCTCTTTCCCAAGCCAGAGGAACTGTTCTTAGTGGAAGAAGAACCGCAGAGGCGACCGTAGAGGCGTCGGAAGTTGCGCGCGAGCACGTCGCCGATCGTGGAGAGGTAGACGAGCATCAGAGGGATACCGATGAGAGCATACACGATCGTGATGACCTTGCCGAGAGCGGTGCGAGGTGCAACACTGCCATAACCTGAAAACAAAAAACAAAAAAAAACAAAATCATCTTTATTAAAATGAAGTAAAAGCTTGCTTTACATACATACCTAGAGAACAATATCTTGAATACAATCATGATGAAAAGTAAAAAACAAGGTGTAAAAATCTGATGTGTTCCATTCACAGCTCTTTCTATACATTTCAACAAATTATAGATAGAAAGCTAATTCTTATTTATCCTTCATGCTAATCGAGGAAAAAATTAGCAGAGATGGTCTAATTACTTGCTTCCTTGTGAACAGAAGGGAAATACATTACCTAGTACCTTAGTCTAAAGCAATAGTAAAATCATTAAAAGCTGGTTGCTACGTGATTGAAGTTCCTTTGTTTTTATGGCCTGGAGTTGACAAATTAGCGTGCATCTCTGCAACAAATTAATGATAAAAAGCTAATTCTTCTATGTCCTTCATGCTAATCCAGAAGAAATTAGCATAAATGGTCTTATTAGTTGCTTTCTTGTAAGTAGAAAGGGAATAAGGTAGTATCATAAGCTAAATCGATAGTTAAATCTTTTAAAAGCTGGTTACAATGTGCCTGAAGTACCTTAGGTTTTTATGGCCAGAAGTTGACAAATTCCCGCACCGAAAGGTATTAAGTATTTTAAAACTGAAACCTATAATAAGAAATATTTCTCAAACGGCAAACTCCACGAAAAAATGCATATAACATAAATTGTGTGTTTTATTGAGGTCTACATTTTTTGTGCAGTACGTTTTATGTCTATCTTTTACGGTTTACCAGTTATGCAAAGTTCTGTAAAATTCATCCAGAATAAAATAGTCTTCGGAGGCCACTCCCAAAAAATTCAAGATATACATTTTGTCATATAAATATCCTTCATGTACAATATTTTAATCAAAATCGTTAGAGCCAATTTTGAGAAAATACAATTTTCGAAAATTTTTCTATATAAATGGTAGTTGGGAATGGTGAGATTTTTCTTGAAAATCTTCGCCTCGTATCCTTGGAAGATATTGAACTTTTATACCAAATTTGGTATTTAACAGACTTTACAGTTTTGAGCTATGCCCCCCCCACACACACACACATACACACACATATATACGGCCGCGCCGTGGCCGAGTGGTCAGACCATTCGCCTCTCACCTAGACGACCCGGGTTCGATCCCAAGCGACCACCTGTGAGATTTGTGGTGGACAAAGCAGCGCAGGGGTAGGTTTTCTCCGGGTTCTCTGGTTTCCCCCGCCATCTCATTCCACCGGGGCACCATCTTCATGTATCATCAGTGTCATCGCCTGCGGTGCCAGAGCAGTAAAAGCGGGCGTTAAACACTACAAAAAAAAAACGCACATATAACTACAGACATTTTTCTAAAAATACTTTTTTAGATTCAGGGGGTCTCAAAACATATATTGGGTGTCGAATTTTGGGTGCAAAACAATACCTTCTATTAACTATGTACATAGTAAGTGTAAAAAAGGTAAACGTTTTTGTATATGGTTGCTTCTTCAGAAAGTAGACACATCTATTAGAATGGGATACTTTCGCTTATGATATAAGTAATGCTGTTAGATTTGGAACTTATTATGTGTTACATTTACGTAACTTTCTCTACATGCAAACTATTCTTACTAAAGATTATTATTTTCTCTACATCATGCTACTAGAGATAAACTTTTGCAGAATTGATCTTAATACTTGCTTCCCTGTAAGTAGAAGGGAAATAAGGTAATACTTTAGGCAAAAACAATAGTCAAATCTTAAAAGTTGGTCGCTATGTAAAACAACAGAGGTTTGAGAAAGGATACTTTAAAATTGAAACCATTAAAAGCTTTCGAAAACGATTAACTCTAGAAGAACAAAGTATACGATATAAATGATGTGTTTTTAACGAAATCTGCATTTTTTGTGTAGTAAGTTTTTGTCATGTCTTGTGGTTTAACCGTTATACAAAATTCTGCAAACTCGTCCAGAATAAAGAGGTCTTTAAAGGCTATTGTTAGCCTTTTTCTTTTTTTAAAAAAAATAATTTTCAAACATTTTTCCATGTAAAGTGTTGTTTGTGGTAGGGGAATTTTCTTGAAAATCTTTGTGCCGCATCCTTGGAAGATAGTAAACATAAATACCAACATTGGCATCTAACAGTCTTTTCATTTTTAAGCTATGCTGTCTACGGACACACACTGATACACACACGTATCTCTTTCTGAAATTGTTTTTTTCGAACTCAGGGGACCTCAAAACGTATTTCTGGTGAAATCTCAAAATTGAATTTTTGGGTTGAATGCAATTCCTTCTCTAGCTACCATTACTTTGTATTACATACGTGCTAGAGAAAGTTAAAGTGTATCTTTATTATTATTATTATTATTATTATTATTATTATTATTAATGTTTTTAAAAGAGTTCTCATGTTATAATTGAGTGAGGTTGGTAGGATTCAGATAGGACTGATATTTATTTTTGTTTTAAATAAATGCACTTCTTCGTTCATTTACACTCATAACAGTATTGGATCAGATGTACGAGGATATATATGTAATGCCTACTGCTAATTGTCTCGAAGTTTAATTCTTTTGCAAATATGATTAAAACGTGTATAATTAAAACGGTAAATGATACATGAAACACGATCTGCAGTGAATGTTGGTAATACAATAGTATTCTCATGTCTATTCTAACAAGAATGTAATTGGATTTATTATTTTTAATGTTTAAAATGCTTTTGAAAGAACATGTTTAACTTACGTTTATGCTTTAGTTACCATTAATTAGGGCTTGTGTAAACGTTGCTAACACTATTTTGGAAGGAAATCTAAATATTTAGAATTAAATGAAATTTTGTTATTGAGGATTTGTTGGAGAAATTCACTTAAGTCATATTTTTAATTCGTTTAGGGAAGATTTAAGACACCTATCTCACCAATATTAATTTTCGTAGATCACTACCCATAGATAGCATCATCATATTTTCTCCGAATCGATGCCTTTTGATCTACCATCATTAGTGTATGATATTAGCAATCATATAATAAATCCTTAAAAAAAGTGTCAAGTTTGTGCTTATTGGTTCTTATTTACCTTTAATGTTAGGTATGCCCTAGCCATTGGATAATCACAATATAAGAAAAACATATAATTACGTCTAAAAACTTTCTAGATTCTTTCTTGAAATGACCAGAGAAGGTGGATAATATGTTTAAAAGAGATTTCCAAAATTACTACATAAACAGGTACTGCAGATATTTAATATATGGTAAGAAACCCATTTAATAATGGAAGAAATGGAATAAAGATATACGAAAGGCTACCTATATATTATAAGGAATTTTCTATAATTATAAATTAAACGTAATCTTATATAGAAAACAGTTTTGGAGTGAAATAATTAGCTGGAAAAGTACACAAGAGACTTAAAGTTTTAAAAACGTTCCTAAGAATAACTAGTAGCAAATTAAATACGCTTTAATCAACAAAACACGTCTTCTCCTATGTGAGAACATACATAGTCATTGTAATTGCGTGCTTTACAGTTGTACCTTTAGTTTTCTTTTAGGTGTCCCTAAATTCCTTTTACTCTTTGGTGTATAACAATATGTTGCTCACAGTTTGAGTTCCAAACTGTTGAAATCAAACCAATACGAGTCGGAAACATCTAGAGGCTGGTATGAACTGTCTTGGTAAAATCAGGTGAAATGTTTGTTTACTTCTTGCCTTTTTCCTCTCACTTAGATCTGAAGTAGATATGTTATTAATTTTAATATTAATTTTATTACGGGAACAGATAGAGATAATAGCTTAAAGATGGGCATAGGAAAAGTTGGCCTTACAGTTGTGAGGAAAATATATTGAATTATTATGCATTATATTTATTTCCTTTCTTTTCATAGTCATTAGCGCTATATTTGCTTACGCCGTTTGCTTTCTTAAAGAAAGGGATAAGGGGGAAAAAGCGATAACCAGATAATATTTACACTCGGAACCTTTTGCACATCGGATTCTAATATATTCTAACATTCCTGAAAATATACTACATACATTAATTCCATTGATTGTTTTCTTTATATCTGTATTATTCTTAAACTATGATTCAACTAATATAATTGCGATATGCAACGCCATGATTGTGTAGATTTTCAATACTGTCAGAATGTTAAAGCCACCTGTAACATAAAATCTAAACTCTACCGTTCCGCTGTTTTAACATTACAACACAAATGAAGTGAGGGATAGATGTTCGGGGCCGGTAAGATTTGACCACGGTAAAACTCTCGAAAAATTTTGCTGTCGTCGATGCACCACAAGTAAACTTTGACGGCGATAAAGTCGGTATTTTAAAACTAAATTACAATAAACTAAACTCCGTGGTTGGGCCAGGCATACCGCCTGACCGCTGTATCCCCCACCTCTGTACATTACAGGCGTTATGAGTGGGATACAGTACTGAAGGATGGTTCAAATAGTTCTTAATTGGCCTTCCAGGGACCCCACAAGGGTGAGTGCACCCCGGAAAGGTCTTCCACCGGGAGAAAGTCGATTCGCCGGTACTGGGAATCAAAATCGGGCCTCTCGCTTGCTAAGCAGCAACGCTATCATCGAGCTAAGGAGACGTGTCATAAATGATAACCTATTGTAAGGAAAAACCTGATAAGTTCCATTCACATGTCTTTATAAATTCAGAAAACATACTATTCTTACAGGCGATTATTCCTATAACTACATATTACTGGTCATGGTAAACATATCAGAAATTGTCTTATTACTTAAGTTTCTTATAAGTAGAGGTGAAATAAGGGAATAGAGTAGGCTAAAATAAGAGCTGTTGCTATGCAATTCTAATTGAAATTCAGTTTTCTTTCCCCGGCAAGAAGTAAAACAAAAGAGGTGAAACTGTCTGCCTTCGTAGTCGAGTGGTCAGCGAGCTGACTTCTCACCCGGAGGTCCCGGGTAATTTTCCTTTAACCGCAATTATTCCCTATCTCCCATAGAGTCTGGAAGTATGAATGTGAGAGTGAATGTGCGTATGTTTAGTAATATAAAGTTTAATCAAATGTTCTGAACCTACAGTTTCACAAGTGAAAGTCCCCGATATGACCATTGATGTTAAAGGGGGCTATACAAAAAAAAAAAAAAGGCGAAACTGATGAGGGCTTCCCGTTTGAGAAAAGTTAAGTATTTTAGAATGGAAACTAACAACAAGGACTATATTGGAAACAAATTGTGTGTTTTAGCGAGAATAAGATACGTTTTTGTGCAATAAGGCAAAAGTCATTCAAAATGAAGAGGTCTTCCCGTGCTATTCCCCAGAAATTCTGGACATATTAGCCATTGTAATATCTTTAACATTCGACATTTTACTCAGACTTGTTACAGCCATTTTTTTAGAAAATTAAAATGTTGAAAAAAAGCTCCATGTAAAGTGTAGTTGGGGCGGGGGATAATTTTCCTGAAAATCTTCGAGTCAAATCCTTGGAAGATAGTAATCTTAAATACTAAGTTAAGTATTTATAACATTCTCGTTTTTGAATTATGATGTCCACACACACACACACACACACACACACACACACACACAAGCACGCAAGCACGCGCGCGCAATGCACAGTCGTCTTCCGTGGTCTAAGGATTACATGCTATCCGCTGGTTCCCAAACCTGATGAAGGGCGATAGATTGTTTAGGGCGCAAAAAAATCCTTAGCATGGCTTCCCAAAAAGTCTAAGCTGATAAAGAGGCCTATGAATAAAATTAAGCGGTCATTCACGCCCAATATAGAATCAGACGCTGAGAACCGCAAAGTTAAAGATCATCCATATATAAAACGCTATTAAATTTAGAACACATACTATGTTTAATTTCTCTACAGTTACTGTGTACATATGTATAGAGAAGGTATTGTATTCCACTCCAAAATTCGATATCGAGATTTCATCGAAAATATATGTTTGGTTAACCCTGAATAAAAACAAGTTTTGGAAAAACGCATTAAATACCAAACTTGGTATCTTCCAAGGATGCGACACGAAGCTTTTCAAGAAAATTATCCCATCCCAAACTATCCTTTACATGGAAAAAAATTCGAAAGTTTTAATTTTCTCAAAAATGATGAACAATTTTGATTAAAATCCCTTATATTTAAGATATTTACATGCCAAATAAAATGTAGGTATATATTGAATTTTCTGGGAATAACCTCTAAAGTTATCTTTATTCTGGATGATTTTTATTGAATTTTACATAACTGGTAAACCGTAAGAGATAGACAAAACTTACTACACAAAAAAATGTAGATCACAATAAAACACAATGTATGCCATATACATTTCTTTCATGTAGTTGATCGTTTTTTAGATATTCCTTATTATTGGTTTTAGCTTTAAAATATTTATACTTTTCTCATATAGGAATTTGTCAACTCTTGTCCATACCATAAAAAGGAACTTCAGTCACAAAACAACCAGCTTCTGGCTATCACTTTAACCTATGGTGCTCCCTTATTTTGCTTCTACTTGCATGGAGGAAAGTAATAAGACTAATTCTGCTAATCTTAGCATGAAGTAAATAGAAGCATAAGCTTTTTAACAATAATTTGTTGCAGGGATGTAGAAAAAGTCATGTGAATGGAATACATCAGATTTTTTTTTACATGAAGTACAGTACCGTCTCTACGTATATAGTATGTACGATGTAGAGAAACTAAAATTTACAGTTTACATAAATACACAATTAAAACTCATTTTTACTTTCTCTATACGCACTATGTACATAGTGTATAGAGAATGTATTGCACTCCACCAAAAAATTCGATACCGAGATTTCACCGGAAATATATGTTTTAGGGTCACCTGTATCAAAAAAAAGTATTTTCAGAAAAAGGTCCGTGTGTCTGTGAACACGATAACTCAAAAACGAAAAGTCGGTAAAATACCAAACTTGGTATTTAAGTTTAGTATCTTCCAGGGATGCGACACGAAGATTTTGAGAATAATCCCCCAACCGAAACTACCCTTTACATGGAACTTTTTTCGAAAATTTTGATTTTCTAAAAACTGGCTCTAACGATTTTGATTAAAATATCATATATTAAAGATATTTACCTGACAAATAAAATGTATATTTTGAATTTTCTGGGAATAGCCTCTAAAGACTACTTTATTCTGGATGAATTTTGCATAACTACTAAACCGTAAGAGATGCATAAAAACTTAACACGCAAAAAATGTAGATCACGTTAAAACACACAATTTATGTTATATACATTTTTTTCCTGGAGTTGATCGTTTTTGAGATATTCCTTTTTCTTGGTTTCAGCTTTGAAAAACATACTTTTCTCATACAGGAATTTTTCAACTCCTGTCCATACAAACAAAGGAACATCAGTCACATAGCAACCAGCTTTTGGCTTTCCCTTTAACCTATGGTACTCGCTTATTTCGCTTCTACTTACAATAAAGCAAGAAATAATACTATTTCTGCTAATTTTTCTCGATTAGCATGAAATAAATAAAAGATAAGCTTATTAACAATAATTTGTTACAGAGATATAGAGAATGTCATGTGAATTGAACACATCAGATTTTATTGTTCTATTATTATCGTAGACAACGAGATATATATTAAGTAATAGTATGCTGCAAAAGACTGAGTTGTGTTTCTCATAGTGGGGCTCGAAATCAACCCTAAAGTATCCAGATTCTCCATAATGTGTTGAGTCATGAGAGATGAGGAAGGCGCTGGACCTAGTTCCGGTGTTTGTGTTCCAAGCACGAGTTAAACCATAATTAACGCGAGATGCTGAAGATTTGCATAGCAGCCAGACAAGCTTTGATGTTCCTACTCGGAACAATAGCAAACTTTACACCTTCCGGCTAATGAATTTGTTCATCAAACACATCTTAACCCAACTCAAACAGCACATAGCGGCTTCCTTGTGCGCTCGAAGGAAGACGTTAAACCAGAAGTATTTGTGTCGACTGAGCTGCCGTATAATGTGATTTTGAGAGCACTTGTGGCATACAGTAACTGGGAATTACGAATTTGTACCCTTAAATCAGATGCTTATATAATGACAACTGGACCGGACTTCTTTGAGTTAATTTGAGTAAACTAAATGGCAAAAACTATAAAAAATAAGACGTTTTGATAGTATTATTAATCAAAGTTACTCCTTAATAGGATACATAATCTTATCGTTGGAAGCATAACATTTATTTCTCTCTACATGTAGTAAATAGGAGAAGTATTGTATTCCAACAAAAAATTAGTATTCAAAGTTTCACCGGAAACATATATTTGAGAAATTCTGAAAAAATAAATTAATAAAATTGTAAACCGTGTATATGTGGGAGCGAACCTTGGTGAGAGGCGAGTGGTCTAAACTCTCGGCCACGGCGCGACCATATGTGTGTGTGTCTGTATAAGTGTCAGTGAACATAACTAAAATACGAAGTCGGTTGCATACGAAAATTGATATTTAGGTTCAGAATTTTCCATGGATATGTGTTTCAAAATATTCTCATGAAGCCACTACGTTCTTTAAACTGCTATAAATGTTATAATATTTGAGATTGGATAAAAATAAATGAGCTCTCATACTGGGCGATGGGGTTTGGTTTTATTTTGTTTTCTTTTTCCTCAGTTCATCGTTACCATGGATACACTGGTTTCACCGGAAACATATACTTGAGTACCAATGAAAAAATAAATTAAAAAATTGGAAAAAGGTCCGTCCGTGTATGTGTATTGCATGGCATGAAGAGACAGCACCGGTGGAATACGATGGCGGGAGAAACCAGAACTCCGAGAAAACCTGCCCCTGCGCCACTTTGTCCACCACAAATATCACATGCGGTCGCCTGGGATCGAACCTTTTTTTTTATTTTTAAACAAGGTAAACATTTTTTTTTTCCAAGTCTGGATGACATTGAATGGACATTTTTTTTAAATTTCTTTTTGTATTTATTCTCTTTTATTTAGTTTGTAATGGCATGGTACCCCCTTTGGGAATTAGGAACTTTATTTATTTCAGAAGCAGGAGCTCTACATCACAACAGGCCAGCATAAAGAGGAATAATGCATGATATTGCATCCAAGATCATCCCGGATCGATATAGAATCAATCAGGTGCTCATATCTTGTATATCCAGGGTTTAAAGGCGTTGATGCTGTTGTCTCGAATCATCCGCCACCTCTCTGCATACAAAAAACTTCGTAAAGCTGGAACCACACAGTCAGCTGGCGTGTCCAAGGTACTAAGCCAAGCATAGGTACCCATTACTGTCCAAATAAGAGCTCTCCACAATGCAGGACGCGTCCAGGGAAAATTCAGGTGCAAAATATCCGTTGCTGAAGGCTGCCAGGTGTCACCAGTCCAACCCCGACATCGGCTCAAGAGCCATGTCCATATCAGTCCTTTACCTAAGCATTCCAAGAGTCGATGTGCGAGCGAATCTGGAGCTTGGCACATTGGACAAGCAGGAAGAATTGCCAGACGATGTCTGTGAAACTTATCTGCAGTTGGTAGGATTTCATTGACAGTCTCATTTGCCACCGAGACCCATTCCGTGTTGATTTCCGGTATAGCAAAGCCACGCCAAATTTGCCTCCATGGCAATTGTGGATACTTAACTTGTATATGTGGAGTAGTAGGTTCCCTCCGTTGAAAAAAGGTATAGACTTCCTTAGCCGCCCGAAAACGGCCATTAGCCACTTCTGCTGAAGGTAGTGTGCTCAAGTCACTAGGAGATCACGTAACATTTTAGGAATCTTATGGAGTTCTCTCCGTTCCCAAAACAACTGATAATGCCATTGTACTAGCACCTCTACACTATCACCCTGTCCATCCTGCTTGCAGAATCATTTTTAAGGAAAGTGCTTTACATTGCATCGCCACATCCAAAAACCCCCAGCCACCCTGGCCTTTTGGAAGACGTAACTGAGTACGGAAATGCGATATAATTTTCCTGTCCTATTATTTGCTCAATTCTTTGGCTGTGCCGTTTTGTTGGAGGCAGCACGTGTGCTAAGTACCATATACGACTCAACGCAAAGGCATTACAAAACCACACACGTTGTATCAAGTTCAGCATCCTCGACTTTTGACCGTACAGTACACCACGTAAAGTATTAATGCATGACGTCCAATTATAGTCTCGCAGGTCTTCGTCGTCTCCACTTAAGTATATCCCAAGAATTTTTGTGCGTTGCACTATGGGTATTCCTAACACCGTGGTATCCGGAGGATGCGGCCCAATGGGAAGACTTTCAGATTTCCTCAAATTAAACGTCATCCCCGCACATTGGGCGTATTTCTGCAAACAGATTCGTAGATACGTGACATCCTGCTCGTCGGTAACCATCACCGTAAGATCATCGGCATATGCCCTAACGGCTAGTTTCTTTCCATAGACCTCCAGACCCGTTATCGTAGATTGCAGCTGTCGGAGCAAAGGATTGATGTACACATCAAATAACAACATTGATAGGGGACAACCTTGGCGGACGGATCTGTTGACCGGTATGGCGGCAGTCAGAAACCCATTGCATTGAATCCTTGATAACTCAGTGCCATATAGTGCCCGAAGGAGGTGATACAACTTGTTCGGCACTTGCAATGACTCCAAACGTGCCCAAAGACCCTCGTGAACCACATTATCAAATGCATTCTCAAGGTCCAGGTTTACCAGAGCAGCAGAGCGGGTTTCTTGGCGACAATGAAGAATACAGTCTCGCAAAGCTGCCACGGTATGGTGCATAGCCGCACCTCCGCGCACCACAGCCTGCTGCTCACTAAGCAAGGGCACTAGCCATACTTGCAGCCTACGGGCAATTATTTTCGCAAACAGCTTATAGTCACAATTGAGTAAGGTGATGGGCCGATAATCTGCGGGCCGGCTGGGCGTGGCGGTCTTTGGGAGTTGTAGAACCACCCCATCTCCAAATGTAGGCGGCGGGTTTTCATCCCTCCAGAGTTCTTGAAACGCTAGAAGAAGTTCTTTCTTAATAAACCGCCAACAATGTTTATAGAACTCGTACGGCAGCCCATCTGGTCCGGGCGCTGTATGAGGTTTGGCTGTCTGAATCGCAGTGAGCAACTCCGTCTCCTTCAGCATGGGAGTAGGCGACCGTTGTAAACCTCCCTGCACAACTGGCACATATTTGGATTGAATTCGACTGGATTGAATTCACCATATCCGCCGGCCTGACAAAGCGCTGGGTGTAATAAGAATGCAACGCACGAAGAATCCTGTCGTGGTCGTAACCTCTTGACGATAATCTATCCATTTGGTAACAAACGCTCTGCGACCTTGCCTATGCTCCTTCGCCAGGAAGAAGAAACTCATTTTTTCAACATAACCCATTTCTGCTGTATGTATTCTGGCTAAGGTTCCCTGGAGCTCTTGCGTTTTACGGTGCTGGATATGAGCCTTGACTTCCCGGAGCTGACAGTGTACGTCCTCCCCATGTTGTTGGCGCAGGTGTAAATCTTGTAGCACTGCAAGATAAAAATCCAAAGTTTCTCTCCGAGCTAACGCTCTACGGCACGCTGCAGCTTTAAAAAAAGGAGCGTATCGTTGGCTTCGCCTTATAGACCCACCATGCTGCCATATTGGGAGAGCGCTGAAAAACTTCTGCAATTTGGACCAACATTCTTGGAATTTTATCAGGACCTCGGCATCTGTAAGTAAGGAGCAATTAAGCTTCCAAAACCCTGGACCGCTACGACGTATCTCCGCACGACCTACAACGGCATGTAGCAGTGCATTGTGATCACTAAAAGCTGCTGGCACTATCTCTGTGCGATGTATCCGGGATGCCATCTCCGGTAGAACATACATCCGGTCCAGTCGAGAGGCCGACTGGCCCCGTACGAAGGTGTACATCACATTATTACCGTGCTTGAATTCCCAGCTATCCACCAATTGAAACTGGTCCACTAACTGCTGCAATGCTATACAACCATTAAAGGCCCCTCTTTGGTCCTTGGCTGCTAGCGTACAGTTAAAATCCCCAACCAATAAGAATGGGGAACTCCGAGGAATATGAGTTAAAAGCTCCTGGCGAAAAAAATCCTCGCGTTGTTTCCTCTTGTTGCTTCCCGCCGGGGCATAGATATTCACGAAGGTAACACCATCATACTCCGCGGAGAGGATTCTACCTGAAGGATTATAGCCAAAGCCGTGTAGGGGCAATCCCTGGCGGTATACAATAGCCGTCCCAGTACCACCCGGGCCTAAATTAGTCTCATAGTCATATCCATATAAAAAGTCCATATTATAAACATTCACCTCTTGAAGAAAGCAAACATCAACATCATTACTACTCAAAAAATCCCGAAGCAGCTGTTGCTTAACTGGTTGACGCAACCCATTCACATTAAGTGACGCCCAAATTTGAAGTCCAACTGGCATGCAGGGCAAAGAAAGGTACTCACAATCTCAGGACCAATGTCATGATACCAAACAGGAATTAGGACACGTGTCAGTTCAATCCGGGGAGTACAACCATTAATTGTCCGCACCTTCATGAGGACCGTCCTTAGTTTGCTTGTAGCAACGCCGTAGTCATCGGCGTCATTGGCATCATCAGCCGGCCTCTTACCGGAATCACTGGCCTTCACTACGCGACCGTCAGGAAGCTCGTGAAGAAATCGTTGTACACCCGCGCCACCAGCTGGCGAAGACGATAACAAACAGGCATCAATATGGCGGTCTAGCGCGGTTGGAACTGGAGGCGAGGGTCGCGAGCAGATACAGAAACTCTGGACGACGCACCCAAGTTGCGGGTCGCGTCTTCAGACGCTTCAGGTACGTCGCTATCATTCGCCCGCGATCAGTATCCTGTTGTACGGTGTCCTGTACAAGCTGGACATCATCAACAATCTCCGGCGTCTCCGGCATCATCATGCTGTCCCCCTCTATAGGTAACTCCTCTCCCTCATCCAACTGTCGTTGTACAGGCATTACCTCCACTTGGGTCTCCATTGATGACCCGGGCGTGTGCATAACACCCTGCTGTTCATCCGCCAGTAAGGTAGCCGGAACACCCACTGCCTCGCTGAAGGTTGCCGGACGATTTCTTGGTTGCAGAGACAACCGAGTAGCTCTAAAGGGACAATCCGCTTTTAAATGCGTCGTCTCACGGCACAAATGACAGGCTTGCTGCTGTCCGGTATAGACAATAGATATCACATAAGTATCACTAACCAAGGTAGCCGGTATATTGCACTTAATACCCATTTTCACGGTACACACGCCATTGTTAGTCGGAAGCAGATAATGAGAGTGCCATTTCTCACGTCGTATATCAAATACCTTACCGTATTTAGACAATTTTTGTGACAAAACTGCGCTGGGCACCTCCGGTGGGAGGTTGAAAACCCGCACATTAACAATCTGCTGGTCACCTGGCGTGATTTTCACTTTGGAGATTTCCCCAGATTCATATGTAAAGTTTTGTTCTTCGGTGTAACGTGATATAAGTTTATCATATAATAACGTGGAAACTAACTTGACATAAATAGCACATTCACGACTATTGAGCTGAAGCGTGTCCACTTGATCCGGTTTTAAAGCCAGAAAATTTACCAACCATTGATGTATTTCTAGTGCAGACGGTCTAGTTGCTGCGTTGTCAAACTGAATTTTAATAGTATTTACCCGCTTATACACGGCCATTTTAATGCTTTACCACCTTCTCGCAAGAAGAATGAAGGTGCCCAATTAAGTAGAACGCCTGCCCGCTTTCACAACCGGCAGAGACGCCGCAACAAACAAACAACTCACCGCAGTGAAGACTGGTTCCGCTCGCTATACACAAACAACCTCACGGTACGCCGTCCAGCGAGCGACTCCACTTTGGTCACCTTGGTGAGAAGCAAATGGTTTACCACTTGGCTACGGTGGGACCATATGTATGTGTGTGCATGTGTGTGTGGGTCGGGATATATGTCAGTGAACATAACTAAACAATCGATATGCTCCATTCACATGAGTTTCTCTAAATCTTTGTACAAATTATTGTTACAAAGCTTATTTTTTGTGTACATAATGCTAATCGAGATTAAGATTAGCAGAAATGCTTTCTTTCAGGGAAGTCATGGCTTAAACGATAGTCAAACAAATTTCGAGTGAGAAAAGTTTAAGTATTTTAAAACTAATTACAAGAAAATTCTCAAAAACGATTAACCTCACGACAAAAATGTATATAACATAAATTGTGTGCCATAACGAGCTATAATATTGTGTGTGTTAAGTTTTTGTCTATCTCTCACGGTTTATCAGTTATGCAAAATTTCGCAAAGTTCATCCAGGATAAACATGCCTTCAGGGGCTATTCCCAAATAATTAAAGAGATACATTTTATTTGTCATGTAAATATGTTAAATATAAGAGATTTTAATAAACATCGTTAGAGTCATTTTTGAGAAAACAAAAATTTGTGAATATTTTCCATGTAAAGGATAGAAGGGTGTGGGTGGGGGGGCTTACTTGAAAATTCTTATGTCGTATCCTTAGAAGATACCAAACTTAAACACCAAGTTAGGTTTTTAAAGGTCTTTTCATTTCTGAGCTATGCTGCCCACAGACAGACAGACACACACACTCACACACACACGCACACACATACAGGAATATTTTTCTAAAACTGGTTTTTTGGATTCAGGGGGTTTCAAAACATGTATTTCAAGTGAAATCTCGATATCGAATTTTTAGGTGCAATACAGTACCTTCTCTATGCACTATGTACACAGTGCATGTAGAGAAAGTAAAACATGTATAATTGAGCACCAGGCTCATTTTGAAATGCCTTAAGTTAAAGCATTAGAGGAGAAACTGTACTGAACTCGCCAAGAAAAACTTCAGTTTGACGAGATCTCCTTCACACCAGCAAAATAAAAAAACAAAGTTGTGTAGAAGAAAAACAGCAATGCAAGAAGAAAAGGACAGAAACGGAAGCAGCAGAGGAGAGAAAAAGTAAAGCTATGTGAATTTTAATGTGAGCCATACATTCAAATCTTTCTCTGTTTTCTCGCTATTAATATTTTCAACATTTTTCTTCCTGTAAAATGCTCCTTGTGGAACAGTTTATCTGTTACACAGATGCAATTTGCTGTTCATGTTCACAGAGGGACAATGAATAAGAATGTCAGATGTATTTTTTGAATTCTTTGGGAAAGCTCTGAAGTGCTCTTAATTCCGTATGACTTTTGCATAACTGTTAATTTGTGAGAGTCAGACAAAAATTTGTTACACAAAAACTATAAGGATACAAATTATAGCAGATAATGTTTTGTAAAATTGTCAATTCTTAGATATTTCTTATAATTGGTTTAAAGTTGCCAATGATTAGATACTCTTATTACAAACGGGTAATCATTTAGTTTTTTTTTGTTTTGTTTTACTTATGCCCAGAAAATCTTATTTTCCATATCATCGTATAGTTACCATCTCTTAAAATATTTGATTGTCGCTTCAGCGTACTGTGTTCCCTAGTTTACCTTTTACCTACAGGAAAATAAGTAATAAGAACACATCTGTTAATGTTTGTCTCGATTAGCATGCATTAGATAGAAGAATAAGGTTTAGTAGTAATAGTGTGTTGAAGAATAGACAGAGAGGGTCATGTGGATGGAACATATCGAATTTTTTTCACATTAGAAATATCGCTGTTTATATACATACATCGTATTTCTAGCAATTGAATGCGACTTAGTAGTGTAGGACTCCGTAATAAAACTCGGTTACAACTCAGAATGTCTGGCTAGAATATTTTTACTTGAACTGTTCCACCTTCGCCCTATCATTAACATTAGGGCGGTAAATGAGTGTGTGGGGCGAAGCTAGGGCTTTTAGTTCAGAATAAAAACCGCTCGGCTACGCCCAACAACTTTATTTGATTACTGTTAATTAAAATGCAGTCAACCCAAAAATAGCAGCACTTCTAAATTACCTGGTCGAGGCATAATTCGACCCGCTCAAGGGCACTATTAAAATTACCCAACGCACTAAGAGGGTAGGGGGTTACTACAGGCATAGACATCCCCAAAATATTAGTAGAAAAATAGTCAATTATTTTAAAAAGCATATACATTTTAATGATCTCAACATCTAACCCCTAAAAGCCTTAACTTTTACATTCGTTAGCACAATATACTTAATACGTAGTACCCAAAATTTCGATACTGTGATTTCACCGGAAATATATGTTTCGAGGATTCCTCCATCCCCCACAAAAACTGTTCCAAATACAAACTATTATCATAAAATACTATTCTTTTATCTGTATTATGCTAATCGAGATAAATATTGGCAGAATTGCTCTTATTACTTTTTTCCTTGTAAGTAGAAGGGAGCTAAGGGGACATGTTAGGCTAAAGCGATATAACATATTTTAAAAGCTGGTCGCTATTTGAAACAATTGAGGTTTGGTCCGGTTTGAGGAAAGTTACGTAGTTTAAACTGGAAACAATTAGCAAGGAATATCTTCAAAACAGTCAACTCTGCAACAAAAAGATTTTGACATAAATTGTGTATTTTAACGAAGTCTACATTTTTTGTGTAGTACGTTTCGTCTATCGCTTACGGTTTAACCGTTATACAAAATTCTGCAAAGCTCATCCAGAATAAAGATAACTTAGAAGCTATTCCCAGAAAATTCCAAATATAAATTTTAATTGTGATGTAAATATCTTTAATATACGATACTTTAATCAAACTCGTTAGAGCCATTTTTTCAGAAAAACAATTTTCAAAACATTTTCATGTAAAGGATAGCTTGTGGTATTTTTTCATATTTAACAGACTTTTCGCTTTTGAGCTATGCTGTGCACAGGCACGTGGACCTTTTTCTAAACATTCTCGACATGGAATTTTTGGTTGCCTTCTATAACTACTATGTACATTGTATGCACATACGTACTAGAGAAAGTAAATCACATTTTTAGAAACAGATCAGGTTGTCTGAGGACTTCGTAATTCAAAAACGAAAAGTCGGTTAATACGAAACTTTAAGTTCAGTGTTTTCCAAGGATGCGATACGAGCATTTTCATGAAAATCCCCCACTCCTTTACATGGAACATTTTTAAAAATGTTCTATTTTCTTATATTCTGAATTTCTTTGTGGTGGCCTCTAAAAGCCAATTCATTCTGGATGACATGCATAACTTAATATCATATTTATAAATGAGTATGTGAAGCAACCAACCTTTAGATATTCCATGTTATTGGTTTCAATTTTAAAGTACTTAAACTTTACTCAAACGGAAATTCCTTCTGCTTATAGCTACACTTTTAAACTTTTGACTGTTTATTTAATCCAGGCATTACCTTATTTCCCTTCTGCTTATAAGGAACAAAGTAATAAGACCAATTTTGGTTATGTTTATCTTGATTTACATGATGTAAACAAAAGAATAATCGAATGATGTAGACTCTACCTATCCAACTCTTGTTCTACACATGGTTTGTGTGAAGAAACAATTAAATCAATACTATTTAACCATAATAGTTAGCTATTTTATAAATCCTGGTATTTAAAGCACTTACAACATTGTAAGTCGCCATCTCAATTGAGATCACCTCGTGGTTTACCGGGAAACATGCGAGTTAGTTGAGAAATTTAATGCCTTGCCGGCATGTTGCCATGGCAGCTCAGTAGTAGAGCAAGCGGCTACACACCGGGAGATCCGTTGTTCAAATCCCAGCTTTGGCATTGAATTTTTCAGTCTGACTCTATCCATCCAACTCCTGTCCTACATACGGTTTGTGTTAAAAAAAACCAATGAAATCAATACTATTCGACCATAGTAGTTGGCTATACTATAAGGCCTGGGACTTAAAGCACTTACGACTTGTAAGTCACCATGTAGGTATGCCATCTCAAAATAATTTGAGATCACTTCATGGTTTACCGGGAAACATGCGAATCAGTTGAGAAATTTAATGCGGTGCCGGCATATTGACATGGTAGCTCAGTGGTAGAGCAATTGGCTAGAGACCGGTAGATCCGTGGTGCAAATCCCGGCTACGGCATTGAATTTTTCAGTCTGACTCTACCTATCCAACTTTTTTCCTGCACACGGCTTGTGTGAAAAAACAATTGAATTAAAGAATAATATTTTGTAAGAATAGCTTGTTTGGAAAATAGATAGGTACAGAAAGCCATTTGAATGGCACACCTTAGATTTTTCCAAATGTATTTTTTACATTAAGCAATTAAAGTCTATATCAACTTGACGTAAACATATTAATCTAACTAAAAGTCCTCCTACTAATGTAATTGATAAACAAACTACATTAATTAATATACCAATTCCTATTAAATATTCAAACATCGTATAATCTGCTGAAATAAACAAAGGTGCCTCACTCACTGGCTTCTTCCGGAGTCATTTAAGAAACGTTCACATCTTGGAATATTGTTTTAATTAATACAACTCCTGCTTGTTCAATATTTGAATGTTCATGAAAATACCGAAATAATTTCAGATATTGTTGAGATATCAGACAAGTAATTAGAAATAGGAAAATTATGGTTAGTGTGTTTAACGCCTGTTCTACGTTTCTAAACCGTGATGCTACTTGTTGATAAAATAAATCATAAAAATCTAACGCACGATAGTGAAAGGAGGTGTCATGTTGTTTGCAGCGAGCAGAGAGGAGGGAGGCAGTAGTCGTGCCCTACTGTGTTAGGATTTTGCTTAAAACTGTTGTACCATGTCGCCCAGCTAAAAGCAAAGTCTCCACTTAAGCTTCATGGAATTCTTCAAAGAGTGTTGTGAACGTGGGTCTCTAGTGGTAGCCTTTGAAAACGACATGCGCGAAACTGGATGCGTAAAAGGAGGCCACTTCCTGGTAAGTGGGGCTGGAGGATTTTTGAGGTTAACCAGCTAGTCTCCTAACACCGTTATGGACTGAAGAGATCACCTGGAAAGGTTTTCATTCATAGGGAAAAATCCCCGTTTGCTGAGCATTTTTTAGCCTATTCTAAATTTATTTATCATCCGTTTTTCAATTCCATTTTCTAAATTTTGTTATTGTTATGCTCAGGGGATGTTAGAGTATTTTTTGGGTGTGACAAAGAACGAAGGTCACTCGCAGTTTTGTGCAATGAAGTGAATAAAAAAGAACAGAGTTATTTTCTTGAAATTATGTTGAATGCTGTGTAAAAACCTGGTTATGTAAAAAGTGATAGAACTTTTTCTAAAGGCAAGGAAACGAATAAATATAACATGGAGAAAATTCGTTGTTAAAACTCATATCATAAAGGAAAAAAAATGATGTGCTCCATTCACACGACTTTCTCTACTTCTCTACAACAAATTATTGCTTAAAAGCTTATTCTTCTAATTATTTCATGCTAATTGAGAAACAATTAGCAGAAACCTTCTTGTTACTTGCTTCCATGTAAGTAGAATGGAAATAAGAGACAACCATAGGCTAAAGTGATAGTCAAAAGCTAGTTGCTATGTAATTGAAGTCCTTTTGTTTGTATGTACAGGAGTTAACAAATTCCCGTATGAGAAAAGAATAAGTATTTTATAGCTGAAACTAATGACAAGGAATATCCCAAAAACGATCAACTCCACGAAAAAATGTATATGGAATAAATAATGTGTTTTATGGTGATCTACATTTCTTGTGTAGTAATTTTTGTCTATCTGTTACGGTTTACCAGATAAGCAAAATTCAATAAAAATCATCCAGAATAAAGAGGTCCTTGGAGGCTATTCCCAGAAAATTCAATAAAGATAAGCATTTTATTTTGCAGGTAAATATCTAATATATAAGAGATTTTAATCAAAATCATTAGAGCCATATTTGAGAAAATCAACATTTTCGAATTTTTTTCCATGTAAAGGGTAGTTTGGGGTGGGGATTTTCTTGATAATCTTCGTGTCCCATCTTTGGAAGATGCCAAACTTAAACACCAAGTTTTGGTATTTAACGGTCTTTTTTCGTTTTTCAGCTATGCTGTCCACAGAGGTACACAAACACACACACACGTATACACACGGTTCTTTTTCCAAAAATATTTTATTGGATTCAGGGGGACCCAAAACATGTATTTCCGGTGAAATCTAGATAATGAATTTTTAGGAGCATTACAATACCTCCTCTATACTCTATGTACCATAGTAGAGAAATAAAAACAAAGTATTTTGGAAGATATAACTGATGATTATTTATTGGTTGTAAGTGAGATAAAAGGGAATAATACACTATTCTTCATACAGAAATCCTCATGGTAGTGAAGGTTGAGATAAAACAGCTTGTGGCAAGTTAACCCAACGGGGAGAAAAATAAAAACCTTGGCCTTCCCCAAGCTTTTTCCTCATCCTCACAATTTTGTAACAAAACAGAGCGGGAGCGAAAATTCGATATTGTGTTTAGAGTTTGCTTTTGTTCGCTATAAGTACAGGTGGATACAGAAGTAAGTATACATTATTATTATTATAATAAATATAAATATCACAAATAAAAATTCGAAGTGTTTAATTCTTACGACTTTCTCTATATATTCTGCAACAAACTATTTTTACAAATGCTTATTCTACTCTCTATTTCGTATAAACTTTAGCAAAAAACGTAGCTTTATTACTTGGTTCCTCGAAAGCATAACGGGAATAAAGGGCTAAAGCGAATGTATTACATAAGCGGTCACTGTGTGATACAATTAAAATTCGGCTCTCTTTGCATGACCAGGAGTAAAAGAAAAGAGAGATGAAACGAACGATAATTTTGTGTTTGAATAAAGTTTAAAATATTTCAAAACTGAAACAAATAAAAGGGAATATGTCGAGTATGGTTAACTGTACAAAAAATTATAAGACCTAAGTTGTGTATTTTAAAGAATCTACATTTCTTGTAGCAGCTTTTGTTTCTTTTTTCGGCTTACCAGTTATACAAAAGTCATCCAGTATGAAGGAATGGATCTTCAGAGGCCATTCCCAGAAAATTCAAGATATAAGTTTCATTCCATAAAATATCTTAAACATGTGGTGTTTTAACCAATATATCAGAGCCAATTTTGGGAAAATCAAAAAATCTTACATGTAAAGAGTAGATTGAGGTGTGTTGCATCCTTGGAAGATACTGAACTTAAATATACGTTTGGTATTTAACTGTCTTTTCGTTTTCGAGTTGTGCCGTTCACACACACACACACACACACACACACACACACACACTCACACACGTGCGCAGACACAGAGACACACACTAAACTTTCTCTAAAAGCGCTTTTTTTTTCGATTTTGGGGACCTCTAAGCATAAATTTCCGGTAATATTTCTATATGTAATTTTTGGGTAGAGTACAATACTATTTCTACCTACTATGCATATAGTACGTGAACATAATACTGTGGCAGTTTAAATAACAGTTCATGTATGCTTTACACACTCATGGACAACTATTGCAGTGGATGACAATACATTTTCTTTATGAAAAGCAAAACGCCTTCAAATGGATTTCGTAACAGTCACTGCACGCACTGATCGCTTGCTTAGGGTGAATGACCGGCAATGCTTGAGGAGGACAGGTCGCAGTGAAACCGTGTGTTCACACAACTTTTCAACAGTCAAAGTGCAACGAAATTGCAACCATGTCCGAAGCTTAGTTATAAGATTAGCTTTCGAATAAGAGGTCGCTGTTGTTTCCGAACTCGAGTTTTGATTTTAACAACACTTTGTTCGAGTAGGGCATAATTTATATTGTGCTTAACTTACGTTTTAAGTAGGTTTCAAAATGTAAAATTAAATCTTGACAAGCCAATGCATTTAAATAAAATAAACATAAGATAGAATAGGATAAATCACAGAGAGAATTCGGCATCTCGACTAGAAGATCTTTTGTATCCATACCCCTTACAGGGCACTCCGGGAAGAAGGATGATGGGAGAAGTTACAGAAGGCAGCTGATCCAAGGAGTCACGACAGAGTCACCTTTCATTTACAAATGGGAACTCCTCGGAGCCAGAGGTTGGGGCAGTCGTCTACCCATCCCGTGTGGGTTTAAACATCACAGATGGGATTTCACAAAGTCCAGACGGAGGATGAAGCTTATCAGAAGGCATATTTTTCCCTTAACATGCAATGCCGTGATCACGTACTTCCCCGAACGTCTATACCAACAAACAAAGCGTGAAGTGAAATAAGAAGTGAGATGAAATGGAGGGACAGGAAATTCGGGAGATGTAATGAGCATCATGAGTTAGGAAGGCTGTTGAGGAATCGAAACCACGACCTCCTGAATGCGAGTTACACATGCTAGTAGTCTGCGCCACTTCGTTTGATAAATAAACATAAACATGTCATCTAAGACTTGGAACTGCTTGTGCAAGTGCGTTCTCAAAGGAGTATGCCATTGACGCAGTTATGATTGCCACATTCGATATACATCCAAATTTATATCGAAAAATATCGCAGCAGAAACTTTTGGAACAATTAACACCTCTTCTGGGATGACAGATATATGAGGGACTGCCGCTTAATATTGAGGGGCTTTTGGAATAAAAAAGACCTTCAGAGAGTGTGGTGGCAAAGCTAAACTTGGATTCTCCGATCTGGCCCATCTAGAAAGTTTCAGATGCTTTCAGGAGGAAATTGGCAGGATATCCATCAATGCAACAACCGGTTTCAACGTTGAATATGTAGAAGTTCAACTCAGAGATACACGTGAAAATTTCTGAAACATTCTGGCCTTTAACCGAATGGGTACATATTTGGTTCAAGGACAATTTCCATGTAGTTGTATGCCATAGATTCTTACTCAAAGGAAAGAGTGTTCCCCGTGTACACTAAAGGGCTGTATGATGGAGGGTACTTTGATCGCCATCTCTGGGTTTCTTTGAGAGATATTGCATTCTGACCAAAAAATACGATACCCAGATTTCACCGGAAATACACATTTTATGTTTCCCTATATCCAAAATAAGCATTTTCAGAAAAAGGTACGTGTGTGTCCGTTTGTCTGTGTGTCTGTGAACATGATAACTCTAAAATAAAAATTCGGTAAAATACCAAACGTGATATATAAGTTTAGTATCTTCCATGAATGCTACATGATTTTGAGAAAAATCCCCACATCCAAAATTACCCTTCATAAGGAAACAATTTCCAAAGTTTTAATTTTGTCAAAAATGGCTGTAACGATTTTGATTAAAATACCGCACATTAAAGATATTTACATAATAAATAAAATGTATATTTTGAATTTTCTGGGAATAGTTTTTGAAAGCTTCATTATCTTGGATGAATTCTTCTGAATTTTGTATAAACCGTAAGAGATAGATAAACATTTATTATAAAAAAAATGTAGATCTCGTTAAAACACACAATTTATGCCATGTACATTTTTTCGTGGATTTGATCATTTCTGAGATATTCATGTTTATTAGTTTCACTTTAAAATTCTTTAACTTTTCTCGGGAAATTGCAAAATTGTGGTCATGCAAAGAAACGAATTTCAATTTCATAGCAACAATTTTTAAAAGTTTTGACTATCGGTTTAGTCTAGTGTATTATATTATTTCCCTTCTACTCACAAGAAAGCAAGTAATAAGACACTTTATGCTAATTTTTATCTCGATTATCATGATGCAGATAGAAGAATAAGCTTTTTAACAATTTATTGCAGAGATATAGAGAGAGAATCATTGAATGAATGAAATCAGAGTTTTTCTGATTGGCTAAGTGCACCTTTGAATGGCGATATACTAGTGGCGCACGAAAAATCGGCCCCGAGCCGCATGATTACGCTTGAATTGTTGCCTGCTACGAACAGATATAACAAAAATTAGATAAATATGAAATAATTAGATTGTAAAAAAATAACAAATAAAATAATAGAAAAGTCTACATTTAATGAAATAATCTTGTATTTTACATTACATTATTTGCTGAAATTGACCTTGTGGTTCAATGTCGGCCTCCATTGTCTAGGGTTAATATGTTGTCCTCTGGTTCCCAACATCGCGGGCTCAAAGCCAGGTGAGGTGGATGCATTTTTTCGGGCGTATAAATCCTTAGCGTGGTTTCCTTCGGAATGAAAGTACAGCCTATATAGATATTTTCGTTGTCGGCTTACCCTCCCCATATTTAGCACTGTCCAGGAACCAATGGCACGAAACCACAGAATGGAGGACCTGGAACGATTGGTCGCCCCGTAGAATGAGCGTGAGGAGGTGGATGAAATGAAAATCAAGCGAAATAGATAAAAGGAAAGGTGATGATGGAACAGTTGGTGCAATGAGTTACGGGGAAACCGGAAGACCCGGGAAAAACCCGCCCAGATGCCGCTTTGTCCACCACAAATTCCACATGTGGGCGTTGGGATCAAGGTGGGAGACGAGCAGTTTAACCACTCAGCCAAGGCACGTAAAAGAACCTCAAACCTGATAAAGAGACCTCTGAGCAAATTAAGCGGTCTTTCACACCTAATACAGGTAATCATTATTACAAGTTTCATTATCAATTGTATAGGAGAGTAGTGAAATCGGGATCTACAGTATGGTTTTTGTTTTTGCTGTTGAAAATAAATTCAATGATGTTCAGAAAATCGATTGCTAACGGTTTCTGGAAAAAAGTGTTGGGAATTCTAGCTTGGAAGCAAACCAAAAGCATGACGGTATGAAAACCCTGGAGTCGCTACTGAAGCAAAGGAGCATGGAATAAGAGAAAAACGAAACTGCGCTGACTTGACTAATGACGCGATTTATATGTTGCTAGGTAACCTGAAATTTGTTTAAGGCTTAAGCCTTCCTCGCTGTTCTAAATGGAATTTTCTTGAATGTTAAAACGTTATTCTTTTTCTGGCACGCTTTTAATTGCTTCCTCCGAGCTTCTGCATTACTAATTTGCAAACTAATGTTTGCTTTATCTGTTGCACCACACTAATTTATCCATTTGCTCACTAGAGCACTCTGGGGTTGTCCTAGCATGCTTTTTTCAATTAACTCGCGCCTCCCACACAGTATAGAGTTTACTTTGCTTGCATGCGCATTCAATACTCCGCTTTTCTTTTGTTCGCCCTTAATTATCACGCACCTCTTTGAGTAAAACATGAGAACTACGAGAATTTGCTGGTATTTGCGTGACCAGCTGGACTTCATTATTCATTAAAAACCAAGCCCAGGTGTTAAACCCTCGTGTATTGCGATTTATTAAAGGGGGAAAAAAACTAATGGGTGCCATTCTTATGATTTATATCTTTCTCTATATGTTCTGCAAACAAACTATTCTAACAAAAGATTATTATTTTATGTACATAATGCTAATCAAGATTAAACATTGCCAGATGTGGTCTATTACTTAATTTCTGATTAGTAGGAGAGTACTAAGGGATTACACTATGCTAAACCGATGATCAAATCTTTTAAAAGCTATCGCTCTGCGATTGACATAAAAATTTGATTCTCTTCCCATGGCCAGGAGTAAAACAAAAGAGATATGAAGCGGGTGAGAACGTTTTATTTCAGAGCATTTAATGCAATTTAAAGTTTAAAAAATATAAGTAAATACCTTGGAAATAGCTCTACAAAGAAACTGTACAGGACATAATTTGCGTGTTTTAAAGATATCTATATCTTTCACTCAGAAAGAAGATAACTTCAGGGTATATTTTATTTGTCATGTGCATAACAATCTTTAATATACGCTATTTTAATCGAAATATTGCCATTTATTGGGAACGCGAAAATTTCGAAAAACGTTGCATGTAAACTCTTCTGCATGCTTGGAAAATACTAAACTTAATATTTAAGGTACTTTTCGTTTTTGTTTTATGCTGCCCACAGACACACATACAGAGTCAGGAACTTTGTCTAAAATTCTTTTTTTTTGGATTAAGGAGCCCTCAAAGCATGCATGTCCGGTGAAATCTCGGTAGAGAATTTTTAGGTGAAATACAGTGCCTTCTCTGGTATTGTATATCTACCTACCAAGTACAATGTACATAGCTGATAGAGAAAGTAAAAATACTTACATCAAGATAAGGATCTGCGATGTATACGTATATAAGATAGTAATTGAAATACAATTAATGTCAGTTATTATTCACATAATAGTATTTTTTACATGTTTCAAAGTTCTAGTTTGGGGGGTTGCTTAAATGTTAATTTTTATTGTGTAGATTTATTGTTCTAATAAAATACTTCACACAATTAGCTTTAAAACTTCTTATTCACGTACAAACATCAGATTTTTGCAGCAAAATAATTCATTTTAAAGATATAATTATCATAATTCCTTTTTAAACTCTCTAGAATTTTTGAATTTTCCAAATTTAATTATTTATTTCTTAAATTGGAGCATTATTTGTGTTGCACACATATTCGCCATCAGGTGTGACCAAATTGGCCATCAAGGGAGACCGAATGACTTAGAAGACAAACGCACCACAAACACTCATGCCCAAGGCGGGACTAGAACCTTTGATCCCCTGCGCCACGAAGCACCAAAGCTAGGCACATTAGACAGCGCGGTCGTGGGGATCGGCGAGCATTATTTTTAGAAAAATGGTGTCTTTGAGAGTCAATACAAAAATGTTAAAACAAATTGGTAAAGCAATTGCATGCGTGGAGCATTTTCAGAGAAGAAGAATCCAAAGTTTGCGAGAAAACAAGGCTTAAATGTTGGAATGTCTATTAATAAACATGCACCTCTCCAGTTAAGGCTTCAATTAATTAATAGCTCAATTGCACCAAATGGTAAAACTATACGCTCTTAAATTTTAAAATTAATATTATTTTATTGTAAAATATAGTTTTTAATTTTCCACCACATTGGTTAAGTTTCATAGATGCAATGAAATATTAAGATCGATATAGATCCCCTCAGATCAAATCCGAGTGAATCATCGCGCCGTTGCCGAGTTGTCAGAAGACTCGCCTGTTACCAAGGCGGCCGGGTTCCATCCCAGGGACGGTAAGTGGAGTTTGTGGTGCACAAAGCGAAATAGGGGCGGGTTTTCTCCGAGTTTTCCGGTTTTCCTCCGCCATTTCCATTTTCATTCCATGTATCATGTTATCGCAGCCTTGCCATAAATAGTAAAAGCGGGGCAAAAAAACAACAAAAAAAACAAAGTCGACTTGG
Source organism: Hymenopus coronatus (assembly GCA_030762935.1). Lineage (NCBI taxonomy): Eukaryota > Metazoa > Arthropoda > Insecta > Mantodea > Hymenopodidae > Hymenopus > Hymenopus coronatus. Next base: position 40,178,742 of record CM060887.1, read on the forward strand.
TGACTGCGAGAGGTCTAACCTGCGGTGTATCCTGCGCTGCAAGGAATTCCGTGGGGTTTTCCATTAGGTCAGTACCTATTTTATAAACAGGCTCCCTTGCTCCCGCTTCTGGCTACTCAGTTCTCCAGGGTAGTACACTGAGACGTCTCAAAACCTCGCCCAGGCATCAGTGCTCAGACTTATTCAAACTCCCATGGGTTTCGGAAACCACTGCTCCGCCGAGTCCAACCCAATCCGAATAGCTCCCTTTCGGAAGGGGCTCAGATTTTCGGACCAACGTATAGTAACATCAGAAATACCACGCGGCATATAATAACGGGTGCTGGGGGTTCGCAGCGCTCGAACAGGAGCAGCTAATTCCCCATCCCCCTCCCCTACGGAGAGTGTGGAAACAGAGGCATTTCAGCAAATTACAAATAAGCAGTTTAAAGCATTATATACACACATAGACGATGGAAGTGTAATGGACATAAACTTTCGTCTTTTAAGCAGGTCCATCAACCGTGAACATCAAGCGAATATTCCAGAAATAAAACTCGCTTTCCTCTCAAAAGTGATACCGTACACATTACAGTTCACAAAAAGTTTCACACAGCAGATTCGACGAGAATAAACTCGAATCTGTTATTGGCAGTCGCATCATTAGTACTGTCGAGTTGTGTAGAAAGTTTCCGATATGCAGTTCCCTGAGGATTGAGATGAAAATAACCAAATTTAATCCAAACGGATTTTCCTTCTTTTGTTACTCCCTATGCTTTTCTTCCAATTCTTCAGCAGAAAGTTATGAACATTTAGCTTAAAGTGAGAAACAGCAGCAAAGCGTAAAGCTGTGAACTATGGGATGCATTTTGAACTAATTATTAAAAATACGTAACAAATAAAGAAGTTTATATGCAACTGATAAATGATTGTTTTCAACTGACTCAGGCTTGAACATTTCAGTGCTATGGTCTTGATATTCGAGTTTTGCCAAAAATCTACTACTGAACTACCCAGTAAGGTGATTTAGTCTGGGACTGGCATTCATAAGGTTATGGGATCGATTCCCTGGCCATCCTCTCCGACCCATGTCTTTTTTTAAGTTTATTTTTACAGCTCACCAGGAAAATGTTGAGAAGGTTTCTTAATTCCTCATCAATCCCTTTCTTTCATTTCATCCCCATTTGATTCCAACAGGTGTCTTTTACGTTTGTAATGTCGGTGAGACTACGGTGGTGGAGCCCCTCCGTGGTGGTGAACGGAAATGAAACTATCGGTGGCGGTATGACGCTGGAGTCATCTGGTAGAACTTGGAACTTCTATCAGGCCTAGGGTGAGGGTTCGTAGTGCTCCTCACTTGAGATGGACGGCTTGGACAATGTTAGGAACCCACCATAGTGATTCTTTTCCTGTGGTCCGGTTTCGGCCGCCTATCAAATAATATGTATATATATATATATATATATATATATATATATATATATATATAGGGTTAATACAAAAGAAATAGACAACTTCAACTGCCTGTAAAACAAAAACTATTAAAGATAGCAACCTAATTATTTTGGAGGTATGTTGAGAAACTCTCAAAGTTTCGTTTGTTACTATTGGTAACGCTGTAGTGTTTTGTTTGTTGTTGCAGAAGCTGAAATGGCGGAAAATCCTGTGGAAAAGGCATATTGCGTGTTGGAATTTGCTAGAACGCAATTGGCAACTGTTGTCCAACGACATTTTAGAACACATTACCATAAAACGCCACTGACTAGACAGTCAATCTACGACTGGTATAGAAAATTCGAGACAACGGGATGTTTGTGCAAAGGGAAGAGCTCGGGAAGACCAAGAGTTTCGGAAGAAAACGTTGAACGTGTTCGTTCTGCCTACATAAGAAGCCCACAGAAATCGACATCTAGGGCAAGCATGCAATTACAAATTCCACAGCAAACTGTATGGAAAATCTTGCGGAAGCGACTACACATGATGCCTTACAGATGTTGCAGTTTCTGAGTGAAGAAGATAAGGTCATACGGCGTGACTTTTGCATCGACATGTTGCGACATGATGAAGATGATGCTGGTTTTTGTGAGCGCATCATTTCATTTTTGTGGTAACGTGTTCTAAAATGTCGTTGGACAACAGTTGCTGATTGCGTTCTAGCAAATTCCAACACGCAATATGCCTTTTCCACAGGATTTTCCGCCATTGCAGCTTCTACAACAACAAACAAAACACTACAGCGTTACCAATAGTAACAAACGAAACTTTGAGAGTTTCTCAACATACCTCCAAAATAATTAGGTTGCTATCTCTAATAGTTTTTGTTTTGCAGGCAGTTGAAGTTGTCTATTTCTTTTGTAGTAACCCTGTATATATATGTGAAAGGGGCCCTAGTTCGATTCCCGGCTGGGTGATGACATTTTTCTTTAGACAAGATCACTCCCTGTACTCTCGATAGTCTAGAAATATGAATACGTTGCTTGTAAATTTAAAGATAATAACTCAAAGATACAAACAATAAACGAATGAACACCATTACTATGAGCAAATTTTCCAAAGGAAAAGACGCTAATATGATGTTAAAGGGCGGTGGTAGCAAAAAATTATTCTAATTCTGAATAGTTAGCAGGTGGTTTTAAAGCTTTTAAAGGGAAAACAAAATGGCCTTGTCATTAATTTGAAGTCATGTCCTTTTGTGCCGAAAATTTCGCCTGAAGTGAATCCATTTACTAAATGAAGTTATTGTTTTATAACGTAATAATTCCATACAGTAATTGCCAGAGTACGCTCGCTTATTACTTTTTGCAATTCTGCAAACTGCTGCGGGGAGGTTATTAGAAATAAGAGAGCCTACAGTTGTTTTAATAATTTTTCATCAGCCCTTATTGCTGTTATGTAACCAGTTCATAAAAATAATGGTTTTTAAATAATTTATATATTACAGTCTTTTAATTTGTTATTTAATGACTGAATTTTGCTAATTGATTTGAACCACGATCTCCCGGTCTCTAGCGGGTTGCTCTACCACTGAACTAACATGGCAACATGCCGGCACGGCATAAAATTTATCAACTGACTCGAGTGTATCCCGATAAACCACAAGGTGATCTCATACTATCACAGTTACCGGAAGATCCGTGGTTCAAATCCCGGGTATGACATTGTTTTTTTTTAGTCTGACTCTACCTATCCAACTGCTGAACTACAAACGGTTTGTGTGAAAAAAACAAAACAATTAAATCAACCATAATAGTTGGCTATACTATGAATCCTGGGACTTACAGTATTTAGGACATGGTAAATCGTCATTGGGATATGTCATCTCAAAATAATTTGAGATCACCAAGTGGTTTAACAGAAAACATGCGAGTGAGTTGAGAAATTTAATGCCGTACCGGCATTTTGCTATAGTAACTCAGTGATAGAGCGACCGGCTAGGAACAGGGATATCCGTGGTTCAAATCCCGGCTATAACATTGAATCTTTCAGGCTGACTCTACCTCTCCTGTTCTATACACGGTTTGTATGAAAAAAAAACAACAAAACTATTAAATCAACAACAATATCGGGGATTTACAACAATAAATAGTTCAATGGAAAAGACGTATGAATGTAGATAAAAGCAAAAGTAACGTTAAAGATATGGAAGAATAAAACATAAGGATTTAAATTTGAAATCAAAGAATCTTAGTTTGTAACAATGAATACTTATCCATATTAAAGTACAATAATATCTCCAATAAGTGAATTGGCAGAACTTAACGATAAAGTCCAGGCAAACGAATCAACAAGGGTAAAAGTGAGAGTATGGGTATGCAATTGTTATTTATGATACACGTTTTGGGGCAAAGAGGCATAGCATGATTTAGGCTGGGAGGCGGTAGGCACGGAAAATTACGGTCAATTCGGTAAGGAATCTGACCATTCTGTGGTTTGGATGAAGACTGGGTAAATATTTTGACGGATAGTGCACAATGGGAGAAACAAGGAACAATTAAACTATATAAAACATGTTTAAGTTCTCTCGTACTAGAAGATTAGTATGTTGGGATCTACTGGCCTACCAGAGGAACTCATAAAATATGGCCAATTTCCTGGCTAAAGAGTGCGAAGCCAGATCTTTTTTGTTTAGTTAGAGTAAATTTGTCTCTATGTTTTCTCTTTGTTTTTCTTTGTTTTTGCTTTTGTTTCTTTTTATCACCTTTAATTTGTATCTCAAATATGTATTCACGCAGTAAGTGTTTATGTAATAAGTTTATAATTTCAATAAAAATATCTATGATAAAAGTCGTCGCTTTTCACTCGTTTCATAGCATCACGAGAATCGAAAAAAGACTTTGCACATGTGTGTCATACAATGCTTTTTGCACGGCAGTACTAAATAAAAACAATCTGATGTGTTACACTCACATGACTTTCTCAAGCTGCTCTACAAAACTCCTACAAAAGAGTATTCTTCTTTGTACACAATGCTAATCAAGATAAATGTTAGCAGAATGTTATTCCTTAGTTCTTTATAAGTAGAAGGGAATAAGGGAGTGCACTATGCTAAAGTGATTGTCAAATGTTTTTAAAGCTATCCTTATGCGATTGTCATTGCAAATCATTTCTTTGCTTGGCCAGGAGTAGAAAAAAAGAAAAACAGACACTTCCTGTGAGAAAAGTTTAAGTACTTTACAATTGAAACCAATAACAAGAAATATCTCGAAAATGGTTACCTCCACAACAAAAACGTAAAGGACAAAAATTGTGTGTTTTGTCATCAGATACATTTTTTGTGTAGTACGTTTTCTTCTATCTCTTATAGTTTGGCAGTTAAGCAAAATTCAGCAAAATTCATCCAGAAGGCTATTCCCAAAAAATTCGAGTTATAAATTTTATTTCGGACATAAATAGCTTTAATATACGGGATTTTAATCAAAATCCTTAGAGCCATTTTAAGAAAATCAAAATTTTCGAATTTTTTTCCATGTAAAGGGTAGTTTGTGGTGGGGGAATTTTTTTGAAAATCTTCCTTTGCATCCTTGGAAGATACTAAACCTAAATACCAAGTTTGGTATTTAACGGTCTTTTTATTTTGGGGCTATACTGTCCACAGACACACACACACACACACACACAGACACACACACGGACTTTTTTTTAAAAATGCTTTTTTCGGACTCAGGGGACCCAATAACATATATTTCCGGTGAAATCTCGGTATCGAATTTTTGGGTGCATTACATTGTAGAGAAATAAATAGAATAAATATTAGAACGCGATTGTCATTTTCACAAACATATAGAATAGCGATTATTTGTGTGGCTATATGCTGAATAAAGCTTGTCATGCCAACCTATGGCCTAAGAACAATTGCTTTGCTTAAGTTTTTGCTCCAATAAACATTGAATAATAATGAAAATATCGCTCATTTATAAGATTTTGCAACATAAGTTAGATGATGTGGAGAAATTTGCTATAGGTGATTTGCTACCTAAAAATATTTAATAAATTGTGTATGTTACATATTGCATTTTTATATGCGTAAAGTTATGTACATGTTACAAAACTTCACTTTAAGCACTTACAGTAGTATGTAAAATTCAATTTGATTCAATTTTACGCACTATCATGCAAATGTGCTTTTTTCTCACTCATTTGTTTGTTTTTTGATAGTGCTTAACGCCCATTTTTATTACTTGTGGTGCCGCAGGCGATGACATTGATGATACATGGAATGAAGATGGAGCACCGGTGGAATGCGGTGGTGGGAGAAACAGGACCTGGAGTAGCCGGAGAAAACCCGCCTCTACTGTGCTTTGTCCACCACAAGTCTCACATGCGGTCACTTGGATCAAACCCGGGCCATCTAAGTGAGAGGCATCACACATTCGTTATGAAACTTTGATAATACTAGATCATAAGTGAACTGTTTGAGAAAAATTAAAGGTAGGACTAGAAAAGTTAAAGTAAGAAATACATTAGAGGAGCTTAAATATAGAAGTAGTAGCGATGAAGGTAGACAATAGAAATTTGAATTAGTGTGCAATTATGATTAGAATGAATGATTTTTATAACACTAAAAGTGTCTTTGAAGCAAAAAAAGGAGGACCAAAGAAAGGATGAGAGCTAGAATATGTCAGTGAGATTGTAAGAAGAAAAGGAGTAGAACAGAAGACAGTAAAGATATTGACACAGACCGGATAGTAGTACGGGAAATGGATAGATGGCCCAGCTCGAAAGGCAGAATGAAAAGGTGAAGAAGAATTTAAGATGAGAAGAAAAGGAATGTTGCTTACTACTTCTACAATATCTGCAAAGCTAATTACCACGTAAAAAGATTTCTCGACCTGTTCTGCAAACAAATTATTCTTATATAAGCTTATTCTTTTATTTAAATCATGCTATACGAGATAAAAATAAACACAATTGGTTTTACCACTTAGTTCCTTATTAAGCAGAAGGGACATGAAAGGCACATAACAGGTTAAGCGATTGATACATTTTTTAAAACCGATCGATCTGTGAACAATTGAAGTTCGCTTCACTTTGCATTTCTTGAAAAATAGAAAAGAGGTGACCCATTTGAAAAGATGCGTAGTTTAAAATTGAAACTAATAACAAGAAGCATCTCGAAAATGGACAATTTTACAACAAAAATTTATGACATAAATTGTGTGTTTTATCGAGATCTACATTTTTTGTGCAGCCAAGCTTTTGTGTATCTCTTACGGTTTACCAGTTATGAACAATTCAGTAAAGCTCATCCAGATTTTCAGAAGCTACTCCCAGAAAATTCAAGATATGAATTTTATTTGAAATGCAGTTTTAATATACCGTATTTTAATAAAAATCGTTAGGGCAATTTTCGAGAAAACTAAATTTAAACTTTTTTTCTATGTAAACGGTAGTTTGTGTTGGGCGATGTTATTTAAAATCGCCGTGTCGCATTCCTGGAGATACCAAACTTAATTAGCAAGTTTGGAATTTAACGGCCTTTTAGTTTTTGAGCTATGCTGTCCACAGACTCTGAAAGTACTCTTTTGGATTCATGGGATCTCAAAGCATATATTTACGGCGAAATTTCGGTATTGAATTTTTGGGTGGAATACAATACTACCTCTGATTATGGGCATAGTAAGTGTACAGAAAGTAATAAACTGAAATGTTACATTAATTCAAGGTAAAAACTTGGCTTGACACCAACGTTTCGAAGAAGTGCATCTTCCTCGTCTTCAGGGTGATTAACACGTCGCCAGGAAAGCTTCAGTTCTTATTTGAAATGTTACAATCGCAAAAAATTACTTAATAAACATATTGTGTACAGGGTGCTTTAGGTAGTGTTTGTCAAATGCTTCCTGTTTTGAGTCTACTGATAGTGAATGTGTGGCCAGGTGAGCAAATGGTACTGCCAACAGCTGTCCTCGTGAAGACAGTTCTAAGTTAGGTTTCTTCCACTCATCTGTGGTCATGGCTGGGACTTGGAAAGGTTCTAGATCTACGTAAACTACTTTTGCTTCAGCCTCTGATATGGGCCTCGTACTTGATATGATTTGCATGATATTGTTGATCTAATTCTCTTACAAAGAAGTCCGTGTCCGCCAATAGGTATACTGCTCTAGTTCTTTTCTTGTTCTTGTTTGTTGTAAGGCTCTCTTTAGGGAGGATGCTTTCACTGCTTCCAGTCTCTTCAAGTTCGCAGGGTTAAATGTGTCTATGACCTTGTTTAGCGCGTAGCTTGCGATTGCTTCGTTCTTGATGTGGAAGATGCTGTATCTAGCTGTATCTAGGGAGAGTTTCACATAACTTTCTGGCTCTTAAACAGCTCTTACAAAATCTTATTGTTCTATCTAATTCATGGTAATCAAATAATCATGTAGTAATGGTTTTATTACATATTTACTTGTAAGTGATATTTGAAAAGAGATTTCAATAGACTTAAGATATACCAAATACTTTAAGAATTGGTGGCTGCGTATTGGGTTTGAAATTTCAATTGTCTTTGCATGACTAAGAGTAAACAAAAAGAAAAGAATAACAAATTTTAATTTGAGACGATTATAAGTAAGAGGAAATTCAATACAATAACAGTCGCCCTCCGTGGTGTAATGGTTACCATGCTAACTTCATATACCCAAGGTCGCGGGTTCAAACCCGGCGGAGGACGATGGATTTTTTCGGGCGTAAAAATCCTTAGCATGGCTTCCTTCGGAAGGGAAGTAAAGCTGTGGGTCCCGTGTCGTAGATTTACGGCATGTAAAAGAACCTCAAGCCTGATAAGAGAGGCCTCTGAGCAAAATTAAGCGGTCTTTCACGCCCAGTATAGAATGGGACGCTGAGAACCACAGCAGTTAAAGAGCGTCCATAAATAACAGGCCATTTTTAATACAATAACAAAAGCATCTCAGAAATGGCTAACTCTGCAAAAAAGCAGAAGAAAAAAATAACTGGCATATTTTTTAAAATGATAAAAAAACCATTACATACAGTAGAGCTGTCAATTTTATTAAAATCTGGACATCTATTTCCAACACGTGCTTCACTTGGTCATGGTGTAGATGGAGTACCCTGGACGCGCGTTTCCACAACTGAACAAAAAACATAAAGAAAAAAATGAATCGGGAAAATTGGCTGCACCCGTGAAAAAAGGAAGCGTGTGAAATACGCGAACAGTAATGTGCAATTTTTTGAAAAATGCATTTCCCGTACGAGTGCACAATTTATTTTTACTTTCTCTACATGTACTATGTACATAGTGTGTAGAGAAGGTATTGTACTATACCATCAAATTTGATAACGAGATTTCACCAGAAATATGTGTTTTAAGACCCCCTCAATTAAAAGAAAAAGGCTATTTAGAACATGTCCGTGTGTGAGTCTGTCTGTCAGTGCGTGTGTGTGTGTGTCTTTGGGCAGTATAGCTCAAAAACGAAAAGTGCGTTAAATATCAAACTTGGTATTTAAGATCACTATCCTCCAAGGTTGCGACACGAAGATTTTCAAGAAAATCCCAGCACTCCCAACTATTTTACATGGAAAAAATTTCGAAAGTTTTTATTTTCTCAAAAATGACTAAGGATTTTGGTTAAAATATCGTGTGTTAAAGATATCTACATCAAAAATAAAAATGTAAATCCTGAATTTTATGGAAATGGCGTCTGAAGACATCTTTACTCTGGATGAATTTTACATAATTTTGCATAACTGGTAAACTGTAAGTTGTAGAGTCAAAAACTTGCAACAACAGAAATGTAGATCTCATTAAAACACTCAATTCATGTTATATACGTAATATTTTTTCGTGGAGTTGACCGTTTATTAAGATATTACTTGTTAATGGTTTCAGTTTTAAAATACCTATACTTTTCTTATACTGGAATTTGTCTGTACCTGACCATACTAATAAAGGTTTTTTAATCACTTAGCAAACAACTTTTAAACGATTTGACTATCGCTTTAGCTTATGGCACTCCCTTATTTCCCTTCTACTTACAAGGAAGCAAGTAATAAGGCAATTTCTGCTACTTTCTTCTCGATTAGCAAGAATAAGCTTTTTAGCAATAATTTGTTACAGAGATATAGAGAAAGTCATGTGAATGGAGCACATAAGATGTTTTAAAACTGAGTCGCCAACAGTTGCTAAAGTGGTACATCATGTTCATGCTGATTCAGAGTTGCCTAATTTTAGAATCACTTTTTATAAAATTGTGTGTGCAATTGGGTTTGCATTTTTCAAAAGAGGACGAAATGCAAGTTATCGCAGACCTGTTCCTTTCTCTTCGCTTATTTGTTTTAGAATCATTATGTTTGTACCTAATTATTTTAATGTAACGATCAATATTATCATCTTTAACCAACACCGCTTGTTCCCATGGCCGTGCTCGCTAAAGTGCGTCGATTTGGTGCTTCATGGCGCAGGGGATTGTAGGTTTGAGTCCCACTTTTGGCATGGGTGTTTGTGTGTTTGAAAATGTGTATATGTGTGTTTATTAGAAGCAAACAGCAAATGCGGTAATAAAATAGAAAAGTAAAAGAAATGTTGGCGAAACGGAAAAAAAGGGGCAAAACAGAGGATAAAGGAATACAGCGCCGGAGTCCCAATAAGACTGCGGAACTGCATTAAAAAACACCAATTAAGTTGTTGAAATAAGGGTTCAGTGAATTACATACCGCCTGTACTCGTCACGTGGTCTTGAATGGCGGAAGGCTACATTACAACGGTACACCAGTCGCCTGGGTTTTGTTTTGGCACGGAACAACTTAAGGGTGAATAAATAATAGGTTTACTTCCAGTCCTTCATTTCTGTGACGTCGAAAATGGAAAACATTTTTCCTTTTGTTGGATGTAATTTTTCAGAACAAAGTTTGAAACAACTTTGTGTTTATATCAGATGATGCATGTATTTGCAAGTCTAGACTTTTTCTGGAGTTATTTAAAATGCTGCAGCACAGCGGGAAGCGAACCCTAGGAACGAGAGAGCCACGTACCTGTTTATTTCCCATGGGCGAAACGTGTCCTCTAAGGCAAATGGCATTTTAGGTTCACAAAGATGGAGTGCTGTTCTACTTTTTGACATGAAGAAAGGTAATTTTTGTGGTTATTTTGTTTTGTAAGTCTTTGGACAACACAGATGCAAAATAAAGCAACATTCGAGAGTTTCTTGAACGCTTCTCACAAAAGAAGAACGATTCTCGGCCTCAGGAAGCTAAATTAATGACTATGTGTGTACACGCAACCCGCACACTAGACGGACATAATTCATAGAAAATGGAGGAGGCGACATGCATGGCAGCCTCAGGCTGGTGGACTCCCCTGGGAAATGTACAGCTCTATAAGACTTTCAAATACCGCGAAATCTAGTTCTCGTACAAGGAGAGGAAACCGCCTTCTATTTTGTACTCATAAATAGAACGAGGGGTGTGATTTCCCCAAGGACCTTCTAGAGTCAACTTGATTAGGATTGTCGTTCTCAGCGAGAAACTGCAGGAAGGGATGTCCAAAATGTTGCTGTTTCTTAGGTCATTATCTGAATGGATGAACAAGACATACATCCTTCTAAAGAAGTGTGTGGCTATCAAGCATTTGGCGGTTTCATGCTGAATAAAATATATTTTTTTCAAACTTCTTGTTCAACTATTTGTTTATTTGAATGACTATGAAACGTTTTCAGGGTATATATTGGTATCCATTCCGAGAAAAAAGTGTAAATTTATTACTTTCTCTAGCCCGTATAAATTGTCTATATTTAGTATTTTCCAAGGCTATGACACGAATATTTTTAAGAAAATACCCTCACATGGAAATACCCCTTTACATGGAACAATTATTGAAAATTTTGTTTTTCTCACAAAATGGTCTTAACCATTTTGATTAAAACACCGTATATTAAGTAAGGGTATATAAAATGTTTGGAAAAAGATAAGGGAAAAAGAGTACAGAAAACTAAAAAAGAGCATTAAGAAAGGTTCTCTGTGTATAAATAGCCATAACATTAAAATGTATGTGGACCAAGAGAAAATATAACTCAAAGTGACGTATAAAAATTGTAAAAGTGAATCTAGAAATTATGGAATTAAAATATTTATTGATATTACCAATAGTAGTAGTACTAGTAGTAGAAGTCATGGCAGTGATACAAATGTGTGAAGATCATTACTACATTTTTACAGTAAAAATTTATAATAAGTTTGAGTTTGAAAATAATTTAAAAGCGTTTGAAATCAACAACTTAAATGAATTTCTATTGTCGATTGTGGATATGAGTATTTTTTTCTTAAATAACAATAATGGTTTAGCAATTTTTCTTTGTTTAACATTATTTATAGTCTGCGGCCTTAAAAAGCTACAAAGAACAAATATCTAGTATTTAATATCCAGATATAGTCTTGAGTTTTCACAATACTGAGGTAAAGACCGTGTAAAATCGGTAATTTCAGATCCATTTTAAGACATTTGAAATCTATTCCCCCATAACTATCTAGTAGTAAAAATAAATACTTAACTATATAGTTTTATTTTACTTTTTAATTAGGTCATCATCGTCTTCTGATTGGTGTAAATTTCTATATAAGGATTTGTTACATAAAAACTTCAATATTTTGGAGGTATAGCCTCAGCCAGTAATTAACCAAAACTTTGCTACATATATTAGTAGTATTTCCCATCCTATTTCCTTCGGATGGTTTAATGAGATTTTTTTACGCTGCTGGTATGGGAATCAGGATTCTCTGTGGAAACGTGATTGCAAGCATTTTATATACATGTACCTACATGATCTACAGTAGCCATTATATGAAACAGAAGAACGCGCTTGCAACTGCGTAACTATTCAGAAATCACTAGTTGTAATGCTAATTAGAGGATGTTGTCTATGACATATCACTTCTGTCCATGTGACACGAGTTTCCTGAGAAGGAACAGAGAGAGCATTGAGATCCATATTCAATTTATGCACTAAGTTACATTGAATGATAAGGCTAATGTAGGAATGAGAACATCAAGTGTAAGTAGATGTAATGGTGAGCGAGGGACACTAGGAGTGACATTTTAAATTTTTATATTTCTGAAAGTTTTACTGTGATCGTATTGTTATTATATTAATATGAATTCCAAACTTCATTCAAATTGGATAATTATCTGAAGATATACATTATTTGTCGCTCTCCTGGTGTACTGTTTGACATGCTGGCCTCTAGAATCCAAGATTGCAGGTTGATGGAATTTTTCGGACGTAAAAATCCTTAGCATGGCTTCCTTCGGAAGGGAAGTAAAGCCGATGGTCCCGTGTAATGTTTATGTCCATGCAAAATAACCCCATATCTTATAAGAAGGTTCATGGGCAAAATGTTCGCCCATTTCGCGTCCGTAAGTTATAATTTCGTCCTATAGTGCCATCTGTGGGCCACGAGCTGATCCCTCGTCAGCATAGCATATTGTGGTGAACCCACGAATTAGAAATTCAAATCCGATCATAGAAACATCGTAACGATGCCCTTTGCTCCACTTAGGAAACACATGACTACTAACTACTAACTACTAACTACTACTACTACTACTACTACTACTACTACTACTACTACTACTACTACTGCTAATATATATATTAAATGTGATGTAAATGCTGTGCATAATCAAAATACCCCACAAGCCTCAAAATTTGAAAAAAAAAATGTTAGTATTTTCTTAATTGCAGCTATCAATCACAAAAAAAAAACTTTTCCAACAACTGTTTTTAATAAGAACGAAATTTTCATTTTTTGACCGATTGTAGTAAAACTTTCACTCCAGTATCCATTTTATCTTCATGATATACTCAATTATTAAGTCCAAAAGCTAAATAAAATATTAACAATATTAAAACGAGAGAAGCATAAAAATAAAGATCAATAATGTAAAGTTTATAAATATATTACATTACAGATTATTATGTAATTTTTAATTGGAGCGGTACATATTTAAATGTGTCATAAGCTATTTTTATGTATTGTACATTGTTATAATATTTAAGTAATAGTTCATTTAAAAGAAAAACCGATCTGTTATACTCACAACGCTGTTTATTTATTCTTAAAAAAATCTGATGTGTTGCATTCATATAATCTTCTCTATCTGTTCCATATACATATGTTCTTACAAAAAATTATTCGTTTATTTACATAATACTAATCGAGATAAATATTAGCAAAATTTCTCTTATTGCTTGTTTTCTTGTAAGTAGAAGGGAAATAAGGGGATATATTATGTTAAAGCGATAGTCAAATATTTTAAAAGCTAGTCGCTGGATGAAACAATTGAGGTTCGGTTCGTTTCGCATGGTCTCGTTTGAGAAAAGTTAGGTAGTTAAAATTTTAAACCAATAACAAAGAATATCTAAAAAATGGCCAACTCCACAAGAAAAACATATATGATTATAAATTATGCTTTTTAACTTGATCTAAATTTTTTTGTGTATTAAGTTTTTGTCTATCACTTTATGAAAAAGTCTGCAAAACTCAAAGTAAAGAGGTCTCTAAGACCTTCCCAGAAAATTCAAAATGTTAATTTACGCTATTTTAATCAAAATCGTTAGGGCCTTTCTTGAGAAATATAGCAATTTAAAAACTTTCTCATGTAAAGGGTAGTTTGTGGTGGGGGATTATTTTATGAAAATATTTGTGTCGCATCGTTGGAGGATATTACATATAAATACTAAGTTTGTATTTAACGGTTTTCATTTTTGAGCTATACTGTCTAGTCACACACAAATATACACACACATAAACACACGGACCTTTTTCTAACATTTCATGGGTCCTAACCAGTATTTTCATTGAAATATCGACGTCGAATTTTTGGGTGGACTAGCTACTCTATACTTCGTATGCACATATGTGCTAGAGAAAGCAAAAAGTAAACTTGTCTAACTACTTCATGTTAATTTAAATAACATTTTGCACAAATACTTTATTATACATTTCATTGTAAATTCAAAATAATAAGGGTATACACTAGGCTAAAGCGATAGTAAAATCTTTTCAGAACTGGTCGTCGAACGAATAACCACAACCCATTCGAGGAAACTATAAGCATGTTAAAATTGAAAGCAATAATATCAAATATCTCGGAAATGGTTAATTATCTGACATAAGTCGTGTTTTAAGTTGCTCTACATTTCTCATAATGAAGAGGGATTCTATTCCCAGAAGATTCAAGACATACATTTCATTTATCATTAAAACACATAAACATCTTTAATAAACATCTTTAGATCTATTTTGAGAAAGTCAAAACTTTTGAAAAATGTTTCTTATAAAGGGTAGGTGGGGTGGAGGGATTTTCTTAACATTTTTGTGTCGATCCTTGGAAGATGTTTAAGTTAAATGGCACATTTAGAATTTAATAGTTTTTTTAGTATTTTAGTTATGCTGTTCACACACACACACACACACACACACACAAACTTACACACGGGAAGACATGGACCTTTTTTCTATGATGCCTTTTTAAATTGTTCAAGGGACCTCAAAACACTATTTGCGGTCCATCTTAACGAATTTTTGAGTAAAATACAATACCTTCTTTGACTACTAATGTATCATACATTGTATATTGGTACAGTAAGTAAAATTGAAAACATGTGAACGTAACATTGCATTAACTGAATATTCGTGAAAAATAATTTCACAGCCCGTGGCGGATAATGTGAGGATAGTGAAATAGTGGGGGGATACCCTATATGCCTCACATTCAGTGGGTCGTGAAGTCGAATCTCGGTTCGGGTGGGTTACCTGGTCAAGATTTTTTAACTTCTCTAGTCGTATGTGCATAAGATGTCCACAGTAGCTGGTAGCTGGATAACGTATTGTATTCCACCGCAAACATTCGATATCGATATTTCCCGGAAATGTAGGTTGAGAGGTTCCCTGAGTCAGAAAAATAATTTTTAGAAAAATATCCCCATGTGTGTGTTATGGGGGGGGCAGCATAGGTCAAAAAAACGAAAAAACCGTTAAATACCAAACTTAGTATTTATGTTTATTATCTTCCAAAATATGACACGGTAATTTTCAAGAGATTTCCCCACCACAAACTACTCTTTACATGATGGGAACATTTTTGAAAATTTTGTATTTCTCAAATAACGGATATCAAAGATATCTTATCACAAATAGCTTCTGAAGACCTGTTTATTCTGGATGAGTTTTGCAGAAACCATAAGATGTATACAAAAACTTACTACAGAAAAATGTAGATATAGATAAAGCACACAGTTTATGTCATATATGTTTTTCATGTACAATTTACCGTTTTTGAAATATTCCTTTTGACTTATTTCTTTTTAAGCCACCTAACTTTTCTCAAGCGGCACCATACAAAGCGAACTGAACCCCAATTGTTTCACATAGCGACCAGCTTTAGCATAATGTATTCCTTTGTTTCTGTTCTAATTACAAGAAAGCAAGTAATAAGTCCAATTCTGCTAATGTTTATCTGGATTAACATGATGCAGATAAAAGAATAATCTTTTTAAGAGCAGTTTGTACATGGGACAGTTAGAGAAAGTTATTTGAATGGAACACAGAAGATTTTTTTACATGGTTTTACCTCATCCTAAGAAGACGAATAGAACCCGAGATCATTTGAGCATCATTTTACCGATTTCATAAATCTTCTGACCAACCAGGTTAAGGGTTCAGTTGAGTTATATGTTTCTATCTGATCGTTTCAGAACCCTATTTCCTGCAGTGTATGTCCGGACAGGTGCAAGCATAATTAATTTTAGCATTTTTCTTGTCTTGCTTGAATTTGCTTTCTTTTTTATACTTTCAAACATACACACACACACACTCACACACACACTTTTTCATTTATGGGCGTTTTTCTAGGAGTGTTTATCGCAATTATAATTATTTTATATCCAAAATAGGCCGCGCCGTGGCCAGGTGGTTAGATCATTTGCCTCTGATATAGACGGGTTCGATCCCAACTGGGATTTATGCTGAACAAAGCGGCGCAGGAGCGGGTGTTCTCTGTATTCCCCCGACATCGCATTCCTCCAGTGCTCCATCTTCATTTCATGTGTCTTCAGTGCCATCGCCTGCTGTGCCATTTGTAGTAAAAGAGGGCGTTAAACACTATCAAAAAACAATACCAACATCCTAAATAGTTTAAGACTTGTAACTATTCTATTACTGTATTTCTCATTACAATTTTGTTTGTTTTTCCATAAGAAAGGCTTTTGCAGCTGATATCTGTAGATGTAAGTTGTCTTGTTTTATATAGAAGGAAAGTGGCTGTCTATAACAAACTTTTTAAGTGTATTGCATAGTAATTATAATTTCCTAAATCATAAAAAATATATATAGTAATTTATATTCCCTTTATTATGCCCCTTTAGGATGAGAGTACTTGAATGGGGCTTCCAGTCGCTGGGGCAGAGGTGCTTGGATAACTTTTCCTGTGAGGGAGGGACGAGGGCAGAAACTGGAAGTGCGAATGTTCCAAATCAAGTGCATCAAACCCATAAATTCCAAGCGTATGAGGGGTCTCCTGAAATTACCCTAGTCGAAAGCATCCGAAGATGGTCTTACAACGACAGAGGAATTACAGAGCATAAGATACCAGCATAGACACCGACGCTTAATCCTTCAAATCTAAACAGATAACACGAAAGATGGGTTTAGAGAATGATGAGCAAGAAAGGCATAGTAGAAGATGAAGCACCTCAGTATTTGCCTACCGATCCGGGTACACCACGGAAATCGCATGGAGTCAAAGCTGGAACCTCCTGAATGTGAGTCGCATACGTTAGTGTGGCGTCACTCGTTTTTATTCATGGCGCTGAGTTGCTTCATTATATGTGGTTTAATTTTATGTTTTCATTCCCGTAGGCAGGTATAATGTTTTCTGTCTCTTGTCTTTGTTCTCCCAATTATCTTCTAATCGCATCCTGATGTTGTGTATGTGCGATGTAAACCCATCAGCCCAGTTTCTTTGTAAACGAAGAATAACGATCTTAGAAGAAAACATCCTCTCAATTGAAACAGAAGGACTCATTCCATTTAGATGGTGTCGTTAAGATTTCCAGTGATATTTCATCCTGTTTGTGTTACAGTAGCAAAACAAAACTGTTGTTAATGGGGCAGACTTCCCGGATACCACAGCTCCTGTCTGGGCTTGTTTACTAGGAAACTGAATAGCGTCGGCGACACATGCTCAGAATCAAATAAGCTTAAAAGCAAAAATACTAAGATGAACGATAAAGCAAATGAAAGAAGCAAAACAGAAGAACGGATGCACACCGATATGTCTACTTTGTTATGTGTGAGGCTCACATTGGTGAGATCCCGGGTTCGATTTCCTGGGACCGCTTACTTAGACCATAAGTCTTTTCGTGGTTCTCTACGGGTGGCCAAGACAAGAAAAGACTGCATGCAGCGCAGGGGATCATGGGTTCGAGTCCCGCCTGGGGCATGAGTGTTATATGTTTGTGTATGTGTGTGTAAAAAGTAAAACAGAAATTCAGTAATCATACAGTAATCAAAGTAAACAAATTAGGTAAATAAAAAGTAGGGTATACAGCGCCGGAGTCCCGACCAGACTCCTGAACTGTATTAAAAAGAAAAAGACAAATAAACCGATATAAATGCGTTAAAAGAGTTAGACATTAATTAAATTTATCTGAAGGAACAAAGTTCTTCCTACAAATAGCCATAATGAATACATTTGTATTTCAGATCTTCATCTTCCGGAAAGGAAAACAAAAAACACTCACTTTTGAATCGTTTACGTAATTACTAATAATACCTTTAGAGTTTGGTGCATTACTCTAGGAATAGTATCTTGGGTGCCAATAGCGGGACATATGCATACCTACCGAGTAGAGACGTTGGCAACTGCACGCGCTCAACGCAGTGCTGTTACAGGTAATTAATGCCTTTGATGATAGTGCATGCTCTTTAGTCAAGGTTGTAAAATCTCTTGTTTTAAATGGGTTACATGAAAATTTGCAATTTATACAGAAGAACTTTGCGGGACATATATTTGGAAACATCGAAGATTTAAATGCCTCGAGCCCTAAAAGCTGCCGATGTGCTTGTGTAAGCAATTAATCAGAGACCCGTGACAACTGTTTTAGATCTTGTGATGTGGAGTGAAGTTTATCACAATATAAAGCCTGTTTACCTGCCAATTGGAGACGATTCACATTTGAGACATTAGAATGTTTGTTATTTTGCACAGTAATTTATGTATCTTGAGAGAAAATGAAACGGATAGTAATGCCTGATGACTTATTGCAAAACATTAATTGAATTTATGTAAAAAATCAAGATTGTTCGTTCCTATAGATCAGAGGTATTTGAGTTTAACACCCAACAAATCTCAATCGCCTTCCACTGCAAGTGAAAACATCACAGTCTACTACGGAATCACTGCCCCATTTTCTTTCTATTAGTACCACTATGTATAATCTGCATTGTCAACACATCACAACTATATACAATCTACTTCGATTCTGTCCTGCTATCGGTCTCCAAGATGCTATCCCGAATAATTAGTAATATTAAAATATTCCTTCAAATGTACACAAATCAAACATGTGCTTACTGAGTCACAACGCGCAAAAAGGGACACGTCAGGTCATGTTTGATGCTAAGTTTTTCTATTTATGTGATGTAGCAGCAACCCGTCATCTTCTGTACAGTCCGGTGCACGGAAATGTGTCTTTTGGTATGTTTATTTAATGTTGGCGAAAGGAACCTTTTCACCATTCGTGTTCTAATCAGTCCTAGTTTGCCAACATCCTATTGGTTTGTATTCAAGTCCGACGCATAAGCAATGATGGAAGAACAAGGCATGGCTAAGGTGAGTAGTGAAAGGTGAGGGATAAGGAAACAATTTAACACGAGAGGAACGATTGTCAATACCACTTAACACCACATGCATGCTATTATAAGGGGTGGGGGCTCGTGGATTAATTACTATAACATTACCTTACTTTAGTTCCATGAATGTCTTTGTGCTTCCCCCCTTATGTTTATCTACATAATAAAGACATGCTTTAGGAATACTTTTGAATGCTTAGTATATTTTGTGGATATTGAGATTTAATTTACAGTAGCTTATTTTGTAATAACATATTTTGATTCTAAATAAATATGTGTAATGTGAAGGTCAAGTTAACGTACATGTAACAAAACAGATAAATTTGCTTCTTTTCTCATTCACTTCTTCTGAAAAAATATGCAAACGTTAGCATTTTCATAATTTAAAAAAGTATTGGCAATCCAACTTTTGCCTCTTTCTTCAACAACTGCTGATAATATAATAACATTAAGAGAAAATGCATTCTGAATTATATGTTTTAATGCATCTAAATCTTTCTGGACCTCTGGTTCACTTTTGCCATCGGACAACCACGTCTTGCTAATGACTGACGGGTTTGAACTGGGGACGTGCCATTCACCCACCAACCTAAACAGCTTTCCTCATTCCTTCATATGGACACGTTTCCGTGTTCTAGACTGTACATGTTCACAGTATTGGTTCTTTTGGCTCTTGTATAAACTAAAATAAGTGGGTAATTTAATGGTGTGAAGTTTGAAAGGAAATGCTCTCAATTTGGGCATGAAATAAACTCCTTCCCTTTGTGTATATTAACATTCATATTATATGTAAATAACTAAAGACCATCATATGCAGTGGATGACCTAAGCTGGGAATACCCGAGCTACCAAAGCAAGTTTTATACTCATCGGACCTTCACTGTCAGTTTGTTGATGCGTAGCAGGATGAGAAAGCTGAGTGCTGGCATTTTAGTGCCAAAGTTACTACCCACAGTGACCAACCGCAAGCTTATTAATGAATCATTTTCCTCTCTCCCTGCTTGCCTGCCTACCCTATAACAATGTACGGCGTCCCTTGCTTTTGATGTGTTTACGTTTGGTTTCCACTTGCATATTGCATGACGCCGGGTTCTTTGCACAGCGGAGAGCGCATGTATTTTTACAGCAGCGTTAAGGCAGTGGCCAACTTTTCGTAGTTACCGTCAATTGCCCAACAACCTCAGAAGAGAAACTGAAAAAATTGCATGAATTTCTTTATCTGTTCTGTAAACAAAACATTCTTACAAAGTATTATCCTTTTATGTACATCAAGATAAACTCTTTTAAAAGCTGTCGCTATGCGATTGCCGTTTAAATTCGGTTTTCTTTCGGTTACCAAGAGAAAAACAAAGGATACATGCAACAGATGAGGGCTGTCCTGTTGATAAAAGTTTAAGCATTTCAACATTGAAACAAATAATAAATATCTCGCAAATATTTAGCTCTAACAGAAAAAAAGGAACTGCGAAATGAATTGTGTGTTTTTTGTGTAGTAAGTTTTGTCCATCTTTTACTGTTTACCAATTATGCAAAAGTAATTCAGAATGAAGAGGATCTCAGGAGCTATTCCCAGTATATTCAGCATATATATTTTATTCTTCTCCATGGCATTTTAATAAATATCGTTAGACACATTTTAAAGAAATACGAAAAATTTGATAAATATTCATGTAAAAAGTAGTTTGAGAAAAAAAGTCCTGAATCTTTAAGTCAGCTATTAAAGCGCGAATGCAATGACCAAGATTAGGCAATTTAAACCAATGCGGTCATCTGACAGGGACGTTATTGTCAAAACATTTTATCGCAGCTCATGTTCATTTCTTTGAATTCTTGTCGCGCCTAACGAACGTATGTTTAATCTCTTGTATTCAGGAAGCAGTGAAGAAATAATATCGGCAAATAAACATGGTTGAATGCGTCATTTTCCATTCAAGAACTTATATAAGTATTACAATCATAACCTGATAAGATCTCTCTTCCTATATATTATAAATTATTAATAATCTATTTCGCTGAATTATCTTATCAATACAACTCGTGTTTTCATCTCTTAGGACAATTTACTCCCGTCGCTTCGCTCCAGTCGTGAATTATCGACAAGATGAAAACACTCAAGTGTATAACTTATGAAAATATTCATGTCATACCCTTGGAAGATACTGAAATTAGATACCGACTTACTGTTTTTGAGTTATGTTGTAAACAAACCTATGGACCTTTTTCTGAAAGTGTCTGTTTTTGATTCAGGAATTCTCAAAGCATTTATTTCTAGTGAAATATGGGTATCAAATTTTTGTGTGAAATACAATACATCCATACGTACTGTGTATATTGTACATACGTGATAGAGAGAAAGAAACTTTTTCATATTAATTGCCGCAAGATGCTGAACCTCGGTGCGGATTAAAAATAAATAAATTTATGTCATTGATTCAATAATTTATAGTTTGTTTGCTTTAGGCGATTATTGTCTGTGAATTCAGAAATGACAACGGGTAAGGTAGAACAGTCGTACACAGAAAATGCACTGCTTAGTTGACACAGGGTTAGTTTTCTTTAAAGAAGAAGCTAATCTTGTGCGTTGTGAATTGACAAATGTAGTGTTAACTAATAGTGTTTAAAAATGTGGGCAACATATCTCATAAATGTGTAAACGATGAAACAGTTTTTGTTACGATTGTGGTAAGTTTATTTTAAAACCGCAGAGGAAAACTTTTCTAACTATAAGAGCTGATCCGTTTTTTTCTTATTCTTCTTCCACTACAAGGTAGGCTATGTAACCCGTTCCAGCTCAAAGTCATCTGTTTCTAGGAGGTCCTTTCGAGCACCGCCTTTCTGGTTTATAATTTAATGCGTGTTTTGTTATTCTATTATCACGCATTCTTGTTAGATGTCGGGACCACTAGTATTTAATATCATTTATCTTATCCTCTAATTTATATATATATTCTTCTGTTCTTGTGTATGTCGCTGAGCTCCTCTTAACGGTTGGACCGATTTTTATGACCTTTTTTGTGTGCGTTCAAATGGATTCAAAAATGGTTTAGCGTTACAATTCGATGCGATAGAACAATGTTTTTTTTATTAAATTCACTATTTTTCTTTGTTGTTAAGCTTTGGATGATTTACATTGGATCCGGCAGGTAGCTGCGATCGCAGTATCGAGATATTTGAAGATAACCCCGGTGGTTGGCGCTGCGATCGGATTCAAGGAACTTTCCTGTAAGTTACTTGCATCAGTGTTCTAATTACATTGAAATACGTTCTATGCTAATTGAAATTAAAGTGTAACTAATGTATGAAGCGTTTTGAATTATGTTGTTGGTACTGCGATCGGATTCAAGGAAATTTTCTGTAATATGTTACTTTTTCGCACATTTCAGTCTATTTAAAAAAAATTATAGTTTTCGAGTTTAAACCTTTTGAATTTGACAAGACTGTCGGGTCCACTACGAGTACTATATAACTTTTTCCGTATTTGTGTATTAGGTATATGATCTTAATGTATAACCTGATATTCTTCTTCTTCTTCTTCTTCTTCTTCTTCTTCTAAGAAATTGTATCTCGGTTGTTTCTAATTTTCTTCTGTTTGCTAAATTTAAGATCCGGTTTTCATACCGTACAAGAGCGAAGGGAAAACTGGCAACTTATAACAGTTCATGATCTTTGTTCTCTGGTTTTATTTCTTAACGTTCTTTGTAAAATTTTACACATATTTTGGAACTGATTCAATTTTTGTTGCATATCGTTTTCCTATTCATAGGATGCTCAATATCCCAGGAATAAAATATAATTGTTCATTATTTCATCGTAAATTACTACTTTTGAATTATTGGAAACTTTACTTCGAAAGCCATAGTTTTTGTTTATAGATGTTTCTAGATCATATTTCTTAAGTATCTGTTGCCATGTGTACACTTTCCTTTGGAATTCATCTTCTGTAATATAAAAATGACTGATCATCAGAAAATAAGATTTTATTTACAAATATTTCCCCGTTTTTATCATCAGGTGTTGTAATTCATCTACAGAAGCTTCAATATATATTGCACAAAGTGGAAGACAGTGGGCATCCTTGTCGTACTCCAAAATTTGTTGTTACTTTTTCCATTGGCTTAACTTTTGTACATTTTTTGTATTATTGTACAGTTTTTTGTATTATTGTACAGTTTTTTGTATTATTGTACAGTTCTTAAATTGTATTTACCAAAATATGTTGTGGATATATTTTTTACTTCGTTATTTTCAACAATAATCAAACAGTTAATTTTTGGCAATAATATAAACCAGGATAGGTTTACTGAATTTCCCTATTTCCATGATAACTGCAAGTAAATTTGTAGTAAAATCATTTCTACATAACTGTTTATCGCGATTATCACTGAATAAATAATAGGATTTTGAGAATTGTTTGTTTAAGAGCGCGAAGGGAATTTATGTGAAATTAACATATACGCATTTTTAATATTGAAAATAAAATTCAGTCTAAAGGAGTTCAACCTCTTTCTGACATATCATCTTAATATTTGGAGCCTGTGTTGAAAGCTTCCCATAATGTTATTCAGTTTTCAATACATTTTAAATATGTCAAGAAATCTTTTACAAACTCATGTGAAACATTTTAGCTTAATAAATGAAAATGCTTAGGGGTCTCTCCATATAAACTAATCTTACATTTTCACTGGTTTTAATCATTACTGATTATTCTAATCACCCATCATCAGATGCCCCAATGGTACCACATTTAACATTTCCAAATATTCTTTCATGTGTTAAAAGTGTTACAGAACTCAACGGGGCTATTTCAGGTTAAAGTCGGCCAGTGGAGAAGTGGCGAGCGCGACCTTCGTTTTATCCCTCTCAATTATTGCGATCAGCTCACCGTTCCCGCTGAATCCAAGAGGGATGAAACGAAAGTTGCCCAGCCAGTTCTCCTCTTACGGGTTTTAACTTGAAATAACTCTGTTTAATTCTGCAACTCTTTTAGCGCACGAGGAGTGAAATACGGGGCAGATAAGCTACCAGGTAAACATTTTCGGCTTACTACCAGCGTCTGATGAACTGTTTTATGTGTACACACGGTCAGACGGAGAAAACAAGCAATAATAATAACAATAATAATGTATTAATAGTTACCATTACTATTTATTATTATCATAGCTAATATATGATTAGAATATATTTATGTCAATTGAACTGCATGTTAAATACAAAAGTCATTCTCACAATATTCCTGTAAAGTACAAGCATTTATTTAAAGTATATGTTTCATTTTTCGTTTAAAATACTGTTGTCACTACTATTTCCTAAATTAAAAGGAAATTTATTGAAAAACTTAACAGCTAAAATAAATTTCACCTGTGCGAGAGAGTCTATGTTTAGAAATACAAAATATATTTTACTTCTAATACTATAATTGTCTTCTAAAATTCATTTCCTGCAGTTACTATGTAAGACAATAAAATGGCTAAAATATAAAGAAAGAGTTGAAATTCCAAGTTCTTTAAAAACTCATAGAACTCTGCAGCAGCAAAGTTACCTTGAAAAGGAGTGTAATATAGTTTGTCCAAATTCTTAACATCTTTTCCTCATTACACGTTCTGTCGACAGTTTAAAAAAGAGTAACCTCCGGACCGACCTGGCATTTTCTTAAACCTGACTCTGAAACCTCGATTCTGTTGTTCTCACTAATGGCTTTTGTACTGTGGGGGTATATTGGAATGGGTAGGCAAAGTCTTACTTACTTCTTGGAAAAAACTTTGTTAATATTCTGGACAGACAGTAATTCACTGGCTGATTAGTATGATATGGTTGTATGTTAATAGCATCTTAAAGTGGATATACTGGTGATATAAAGCTATAAGATTATTTAGAACAAAGTTTCAACCATTGGTATAGTACACTCCGGATGGGAAATATTTGAGAGCTTTTTAAGAGAACTTGAATAGATATTAGAAATTATGTAACAGTAAGAACATTATTGTATCTTCGCACTTTTGTGCGAATTTAACAAAGGAAAACAAGCATTAATTTTCCCAGCTTCAGCAGAAATTCCTATTATTTTCCAAATTCTTCTCGTAGCCTCATTCCCTAACGACAAAAGACTGTTCCTCCTTTAACTAAGGGATTTGTTTACTTGTTTCAAGAAGAAGGGCAAAAGAATTAATGCCGCCTCATACCGCTAAATGTACAATATTTTGACAAAAGCTATTAGGACCAACAGAGTGGAAAGATGAGAATGGGTATTGTTTTGCTTAAAGGAAACAGTATTTATTTAGATAGGATTACCAGATTATAGTCTTCAAAACGGATTCTAAATATATATATATATATATATATATATATATATATATATATAACATTTTGCAAAAGCTTACTCGACACTTATCTAAGTGTTTTGGCGAACTTCTAGGACTAGCTCCCCTGTAAAGTATTTGCTGTGCAAATTTTAATCAGCATAAAAAGACGAACTATAATAGGCGAATTTCCAATATCATGATATTGCATTTACGCATAAACATCGGCAAATAACTGTTCTAGCAATTGAAACCAATGTACCAGGTGCAACAGACATATTCTGCTTTGGACTTGATTCTTACCGACCTGAAGTCAGGAAATCGTTTTTGTAATTCGTCATTAAACACACATTTGCGTTTTGGATGGTTTTGATTACAGACTGCTTCACCTCACAGCAACCAAAAAGCAACTGAGAGTAGAATAGTTGAAAATAATCATTCTTTGTATAAATCGAGCCGAGGTATTTAGCATTTAGCATTGTTGTATATGTAATGCTTTTAACTGTAGACTGTTTCACGATGACTGCCACGCCACTTATTTCAAATACTCTCAAATCGTAAATTGAGCTCGGCATGGCAACAACATAAAAAAGAGGAACCCAAAGAAAAATTCACATAATTGCAAGACAGGTTAAATTCCTTCGAGTTTACGATTGTGAGAGATTAGAATTTTATTTGCATATTTTCAGACTGAAGCAGTTGTAGAGCTCAAAAAAGGAAATTTCCCCATTTTCCTAAAAACCACCTGACGAATTTTTAGGGTTAAACTATAGGATATATTCGGTAAAAGCAACATTATTATTAAAGACATGACCAGATTTTAGAGGACCGGTTTTACTTTTTTACTTAATCTTCGAATGGAGCTTAAGAAGAAACTTAAGCTACGTTTTATGGTACGAAATCCATGTGATTGCCGAGTTAATCCATGCCTTGACTTAAACTGCACAGGACTGGGTTTTAAGCTAAGTATTCGCTTGAAGAAAACCATATGACTGATGAATAAATGCATGTTTTACTTTCTCTACACCACTATGTGCATAGTGAATAGATAAGGTATTGTACCCCACCCAAAAATTCGGTACCGAGATTTCACCGGAAATATATCTTTTAGGATACCTTGTATCTAAAAAGAACATTTTCAGAAAAAGGTCCTGTGTGTCCGTGTATACGTGTGTTTGTGAAAACTGCAAGTCAAAAATGAAAAGGTAGTAAAATACCAAACTTGGTATATAAGTTTAGTATCTTCCTGTGATGTGACATGAAGATTTTGAGAAAAATCCCCCCCAAATCTGCCCTTTACATGTAGTAATCTACCCTTTATCTATGGTACTCCCTTTTCCCCCCTCTATTTACCTGGAAGCAAGTAATAAGGCTCTATCTGCTAATTTTTTTCTCGACTATCATGAAGTAAATAGAAGCGTAATATTTTTAAGAGTAATTTGTTGCAGAGATGTAGAGAAGGTCATGTGAATGGAACACATCAGATTTTTTATTTATCATAATAATAATAATAATAATAATAATAATAATAATAATAATAATAATTATTATTATTATTATTATTATTATTATTATTATTATTATTATTATTATTATTATTATTATTATTATTATTATTATTATTATTATTATTTAAAGTCGCTGGTCATAAGGTCACAACCATTATATAATCAAATTATATTGTATAAGTACATTAATCAGACAATATATTTTTTCGTATATATTAGTTTATTCAACATGTTTAATCATCATTTCTTGAAACCCTGGCGTTACATAGTTCTACCGAAATTATTTATTTCATAAGGTAAAGATTTTATCTACATTCTCAGAAGGTCTCAGCAGAGTCCGTTGACGAATAACTGCCTTACGTTAGAGAGGATAAAAATCCTACTTAAGGCTTTTGCGAATATGTATTATTGGTCGAACAAAACATTGCGAAGAGGGTTTTGGTGGCACATAATTATTGTTTAGACGGTCAAATATACGTGGCTTTGACATGAAAGAATTTAAAGTTCAAGCCTTGCTGATTAGGCAACTTCTCCAACACAACGGTCATACCCGTTACATACCCACAGGGATCATTGTCACGAGCTGGATTTTTTTTTTTTTTTTTAAGTGAATGCAGATCGGCTTACTCTCAGACCAAATTTGGCAAGAAAACTATTATTTAAAAATTAAAATAATTGGATAAATAGAGTTAAACTAAAAAAATCAATATCATAACAAGAAAAAATAATTAAATTAAATTGGAATAACTCCTCATTATATTAACTTTCATGCATATATAGCCAGTTAAAATATTAAAACTATTAAATATTAAACTATTTGAAAATGAGAATTTCAATATTTTTTCATTTATTTTCATTGTAGATACCCAGCTAGGAATAAAACAGATTCATATCTACGTAAGAAATTCTTTCGCTGAAACAAAGAAAAGGCAAAACAGTTTTCGTTGTGAACTATCTTAATACATTCTTTGCACCGAGGCTACAAGTATCTTTCTACACAGTGGAGGAAAAACCAATTTCATAATGATAGCTTAATAGTTGGTTGAAAACTAAGAAACCTGGGTAATAAACACTTATGGTATATAAATCGCCATTGACATGTCATCTCAAAAAATTTAATTCCTCCTTGTGTGGTTTACCGGGAGATATGCGAATACTGGAAAATAGTTTACTTTACTAAAGCATATATATGGAATTTGAAAGTTTCGAATTTTTTTCATCAATAGTATATTTTGGGTTGAGGGGATATTTTTGAAAGTCTTCACGCCGCATTCTTGGTATATGGTGAACTTATATATTAAGTTTGGTATTTAATGGACTTCACAGTTTTGAGCTATGTTGCCCACTGACAGGCGTACACTGACTTTTTCTAAATATTTTTACTTTCTCTACTTTAACTATGTACATAGTATATAGAGAAAATATTGTAATGCACACAAAAATTCTATACCAAGTTGTCACCGGAAATACATTTTTTGCGTACCTTGAATCAGTAACTCTGTGGTGTTCCATTCACATGCCTTTCTCTACATCTCTGGCATACAGACACAAACACATGCACACACGGACCTTTTTCTGAAAATCCTTTTTTTTTGGGGGGGGGGAATTCAGTGGGACCCAAAGCATGTATTTCCGGTGAAATCTCGGTATCAAATGTTTGGGTGGAATGCAATACCTTCTCTACATTGTACGTGTAGAGAAAGTAAAAAAAAACATTTTTGGAAAACGGTCCGTGTTGTGCGTGTGTGTGTCTTTGGAAAGCATAGCTCAAAAATGAAAATTTGGTAAAAAAACAAAGTTGGTATTTAAGTTTAATATCTTCTAGGGATGCGACAAGAAGATTTTGAGAAAAGTTATCCACCCCAAACTACCCTTTACATGTAAGTTTTTTCGATAATTTTGATTTTCATAAAAATGGCTGTAACGATTTTGATTAAAATATCCTATATGAAAGACATTTAACTGAGAAATAAAATATATATCTTGAATTTTCTGGGAATGGACTCTGAAGATTACTTTATTCTGGATGAGTTTTATGGAATTTTGCATAACGTCTACACCGTTAGAGATGGACAAAAATTACCACACAAAGATGTAGAGCATGTTAAGACACACAATTTATGTTGTATACATTTTCTTTCGCACAGCTGATCGTTATTTAATATTCCTTATTTTTGTTTTCAGCTTTAAAAAATTATACTTTTTCATACAGGAATTTGCCATCCTCCATCCATACAAAAAAGAAACTTCAATCACATAGCAACCAACTGTTGAGTATCACTTTAACCTACGGTACTCTCTTATTTCCCTTCTACTTACATGGAAGCAAGTATTAAGACTATTTCTGCTATTTTTTTCTCAATTATGATGAAATAAATAGAAACATAAGCTTTTTAACAATGTTTAGTTGCAGAGATGTCGAGAAGGTCTCGTGAATGGAACACATCTGATTTTTTATTTATTATTATTATTTAAAGTCGCTTGGACTCCCTGGTCATATGGTCACAACCAACATATACATTGTATAAGTACATTAATCAGACAATATTATATTTATTCGCATATATTAATTATTTAACATGTTTAAGCATAATTTATTGAAACACTGACGTTACACAGTTCTACCGAAAGTATTATTTCATAAGGTAAAGCTTTTATCTACATTCACAGAAGGACGTAGCAGACTCCGTTGACAAATGGCTGCCTTACGTTAGAGAGGATAAACATCCTACTTAAGGCTTTTGCGAATATGTATTATTGGTTGAACAAAATATATTTCGAAGAGGGTTTTAGTAGGACATAATTATTATTTAGGCGGTCAAATACACGTTGCTTTGACATGGAAGGATTTAAAGTTCAGCTGGACGCCATGCTTGTTAGGCAACTTCTCCGACACAGCGGTAATACCCGTTACATACTCGCAGGGATCATTGTCACCAGCTGGATATTTTTTAAGTGAATGCAGATCGAAAATAAAATTACTCGTGTCTCGGCTTTCTCTCAGAACAAATTTGACAAGAGGGATATTATTTAAAAATTACAATAATTGGGGAAATTGAACAAGAAAGAATAATTATTTCAAATTGGAATAACTCCTCATTCCATTAACTTCCATACATATATAGGCGGTTAACATATTAAAAACATTTAATATTGAAATATTAAACTATTTGGAAATGAAAATGTTTATATCTTTTTGTTTATTGTTCTTATAGGCACCCTTCTATGAAGAAAATGAGTCATATCTACTTTCGAAGGACCTTCGCTAAAATAAAGAAGAGCCAAAAAAGTCTTCGTTGTAATTTATCTTTAATGCATTCTTTGCACCGAAGCAACAAGTAATTATCTACACAGTGGAGGAAAAAATTATTTCACAATGATGACTTAATAGTTGCATGAAAACTACGAAACCAGTTAAATATTGAGTTTGGTATTTAACGAATTTTACTGTTTTGAACTATGTTACCTACTGTATGCACACTGACTTTTTCTAAATATTTTTACTTTCTCTACAACTACTATGTACATAGTGTATAGAGAAGATATTGCATTCCACCCAAAAAATCAATTCTGAGATTTCACCGGAAATACATGTTTTCGGTGCCTTTTTTTTTAAAAGGTCCGTGTATTCGTGTGTGTGTCTGTGGACAGCATAGTTCAAAAACGAATAGACCGTTAATTACCAAACTTAGTAATTACCTGCCATTTACATGGAACTTTTTTTCGAAAATTTTGATTTTCTCAAAAATGGTTCTAACGAATTTTATTAAAATGTATATTTTAAATTTTCTGGGAATAGCCTCTAAAGACTATTCTGGATGAATTTTACGGAATTTTGCACAACTGCTAAACCGTAAGAGATGGACAAAAACTTACCACACAAAAAATGTAGAGCACGTTAAAACACACAACTCATATTATATACATTTTTTCGTGGAGTTCATTGTTTTTAAAATATTCCTTGTTTTTTGATTTCAACTTTGAAAAACATACTTTTCATACAGGAATTTGTCAACTCCTGTCCATACAAAGAAACTTCAATCACATAGCAACCAGCTTTTAAGACATTCGTCTTTTCAGGACAAGAGAAAACCCCGAAAAAAACCTTATCCGGATAACCCACCCTAAGCGAGATGCGAACTCACGACCTTTTGAATGTGAGGCAGACAGCTACCACCACATTACCCAGGCGGGCTTAAAGTATTTGACTATCATTTTAACGTATGATACTCCTCTATTTCCCTTCTGCTTAAAGTTCAACAGAACGCCTTGCTCATACGGCAACTTCTTCGACATAGCTGTCATACCCGTTACATATTCCTAGGGATCATTGTCACGCTGTTAAAATCATTTTTTTTAAATGAATGCAGATCGTAAATAAAATTACTCCTGTCTAAACTTTCTCTCAGAACAAATTTGACAAGATAACTATTATTTAAAAATTGATATAATTGGGGAAATAAGACCATTCCTACTATTGTTTTCTCGATTAGCATTAAGTAAATAGAAGAAAAGCTTTTTAAGAATAATTTATTGTAGAGGTGTAGAGAAAGTCATGTAAATGGAACACACCAGATTTTTTTTAAATTGTGGACCTCAAGACAGACATTTCCATTATAATCTCATTATGGAACTTTCAGGTGGCATATGCCTTCTCTATCTACTGTGTAGGTAGATAGTACTTAATAGAGAAGGTAAGCATGTATTTGATGAGTAACAGCTATATTGTGAAATAATATGATATAGTTTAAAGAACACAACTGTTTATTTCAACTAATGTAAAGCTTTTTTTAAAGAAAAGTAAAAAAATTGATGTATTCCATTCAC
The DNA here is from genome assembly GCA_030762935.1 of Hymenopus coronatus. Classification (NCBI taxonomy): domain Eukaryota; kingdom Metazoa; phylum Arthropoda; class Insecta; order Mantodea; family Hymenopodidae; genus Hymenopus; species Hymenopus coronatus. The sequence continues at coordinate 40,210,696 of CM060887.1, forward strand.
ACGACTTTCTCTACATCTCTGTATAAAATTGTAGTTCAAAAGTTTATTCTTCTATCTAGTTCATGCTAATCAAGGGAAACACTAGCAGAAACCGTCTTATTAGTTGCTTCCTTCTTAGTAGGAGGGAGATACAGGAATAAATTAGGCTAAAAGGATAATCAAATCTTTTTGAAGCTGATAGGTATGGCTGGAAATCGGTTTCTTGATATGACCAGGAGCTGACAAATTCCCGTATGAGAAAAGTTTAAGTATTTAAAAACTGAAACCCATTATAAGAAATTTCTCGAAAACGTTCAACCCCACAAAAATATATGACATAAATTAAGTGTTTTAAGTTTTTGTCTGTCTCTTAGGTTTGCCAGTTATGCAAAATTTAGAAAAGTTCATTCAGAATAAAGAGGTGTGCAGAGGCTATTCTCTGAAAATTAAAGATATACAGTTTACTTGTTTTATATATATCTTAAATATAAAATATTTTGATCAAAATCGGTTTATCCGTTTTTCAGAAAAACAAAAATTTCAAACATTTTTCGATGTAAAGGGTAGTTTGGGGTGAGGGGATTTTGTTGAAATTTTTGTGTCACATCCTTGGAGCAAGGGTTTTCTCCGAGTTCTCCGGTTTCCCCCGCCATCGCTTTCCACCGGTGCTCACTCTCTTCATCTTCGGTGCCACAAATTGTAAAAGCGGGCGTTAAAAACAACCAAAAAATCCTTATAAGGAATTGAACTTAAATACCTAGTTTTTTTTAATGGGTTTTTCGTTTTTGAGTTACCTAAATACACAGACATACGGAGATTTTTCTAAAAATGCTTTTATTGGATTTAGGGGGGTACTAAAACATGTATCTTGGTGAAATATGGGTATGGAATTTTTGGGTGCAATACAGTACCTGCTATATACACTATGCACATTGCACATACGAGCTAGAGAAAGTAAAAATATATTTATTGAGTAACAACTATCCTCTAAGAACTATGTTGTGGCGTATAATAGCGTATATTTTGTGGAACCAACTGTTTGTTTTGACTAATATCAGAGTATTTAATGAAAAGAAAAAAATAGAGAGCTGCAAACTTAAACAGTATTTATGATCGCTGAAATAAAATGTAGTTTTATTTATGGACACTCTTTTAACTACTGTGGTTCTTAGTATCTTATTCTATAATGGGCGTAAAAGACCGATTAATTTTGCTTACATGTCTCTTTATCATGCTTGATCTACGTCACGGGACCAATGGCTTTATTTCGTTTCCGAAGGAAGTCATGCTAAGGATTTTTACGCCCGAAAAAATCAATTGTCTTCCGCTGGTTTTGAACCCACGCCCTTTTATGATTCGATCTTTTTATATGTGTTGCACATGTGATATTTCTATATGTTCTTACTAAATTTACCTCTGAAACGTAGGGAGAATGTGTTTTTAAATAAAAGTTGAAGAGCGAGCTTTGAATATGGGATTCCCAATAGACAGAGCTTATAGTACGTGTGCAAGATTCGTTTCTCGCTACATGCACAGGATGTGAACCGGCAACTATTGTGTTGGAAGACATACTGACATGGTTAACGAACCGAGCACTTCAAGTTAGTTTAACCCCTAAGGATTCGAAGTTGACGCCTCGCAAACCAAAGATGAGAGTAGACTTTGCTTACCCTTGTGGGGCACAGATAGCGTTACAGTCGACCCGGATAAGCGGCTTACGTAGTTACACAAGTTGCCGCCAAGGGGGACAGGAAGTTTTCACGCTGTCCACTTCCGCCGCGGTGTTGTATATGTATAGTAATCGCCTTATGGCTGTGCATCCCCCAAGGATAAACAGGAAGACTGTCTTAAACAGGAAGCTTTGGAACGTCATGGAACTTGACGTGACTGCTATCTGCTGTGCAGCAAAATGCAAAAGTATGAGGGAGGGATTTAAGGAATAGTTGAACTGTCGAAAATAGCTACCAGAGCTACTACATATAGCAGAGCGAGGTCAGGAAACTGAAAGGTTTCAGGCTTTACAGCTCAAATCGTGTCCATCTAAGGATGCACACAAGTGCTTTTTAAAATTATGTTGGTAAAATATGTCGAATTATTGATTTTTGGCGAAAAAAAGCACATCAAAATTTGTATAAAATTAATAAAAATATTTTTTTATAATAAAATAATATAGACTCTAAACTGTAACAATATATAAGTTTCTCCCACTTGGAGCACTTTAATAACAAATTAACTGAAGCTATGAGGGTCATTCAAAAAGTGACAATTGATTGGACATAACTAATCGATACTGAAACTTATCAACACAAACTTTATTTATAAAGTTACAGTACCTTATTATATTTTTCAACGTAAGAGTCGTTACTATCAAGGTATTTATTGCCACGCGGTTTTTAAATGCAGATGTTATAGTTTTTCACCGCTAAAGATCTGAGCCAAGTCACTTTGAGGTCCTCATCGGTTGGGAAATCTTTTTCATCCAAAAAGTCATGTACGGTGTCCATATTTCTCTTAATTCTTTTATCAACATTTGCTTTCAACTCCTCCATAACAATGATCAACTTATACTCCGGTCTTTATCGTACACTCTGGTTCTTCCTTGATTACTCGTAAATTATACACCAGTTCTTCACTGAAGATTCGTTCACTGCATTATCACCATACACTTGCATTATTTGCCTATAAAATTCGATTACCCGAACATTAAGTGCATTCAAAAAATGAATAAGTTCTTTGGAGTAATAAAAGTATAACATCGGAATTGAAAAATTGGGCCCACGTGGACAATAAATGTCTTGACAGAATGGAGATTACGTTGAGAAATAGAGTAAGGTACCGTAAATTTGTAAATAAAGTTTTATGTTGATATCTTTCGTTATTATTTAGTTATAACAAATCGTGTATCAATTTCTGGATGACCCTCGTATAAATAAGCACATGCATGCTTATTCATAGGCACTTTCAACTTTAAAGCTTATTTTCTCGTAAATTCTTCCCAACACTTTTACATTTTCAAAATGTGCCACACGATGCAGGGTTTCACTCATTGTTTCAAGATTTTTATACTGTCTTTTCAAAGGCATATTAAAAAACTGATTATATACTTTTTCGAAATAGTATTCACATTTGATAAATACATTATTGCCTTTAGCAAAACCAAGAGTTTTGGAGGGCACAAGAAGTAATCATTTTTCTGCACTAATTAGAGATAATATAAAATATAAATATGGTAATATAAATATATAATGATAATATTAAATATAAAATATGAAACATATATTGTTAACTCATTTTCTGCAACACTTAACATTTTATATGATTATTAAAAACTGTCTCATGAGGCTCATTTTTTATTAGATAAATGCATTTTGAAAAAAAAAATAATAATGAAATAACCATGCAAACTAGAATTTAGATGTATAGTTTCAACCATAAAATTTACTACAAAAGTATTAAGAAATGCAATTTAATAAAAATATTGCAAGTAATTAATTCTATAGCTGTAGGAGAAGATTTTCATTTGGCTAATCAAATCTAATACATTAATTTGTACATATTTGCATGAATCTTGGTTTTGTTGCCAGCAATACCTGTACAAATAAAGCTGATGTGTTCCATTTATATGATTTTCTCTACATCTCAGTAACACATTATTGTTAAAACACCTGTGCTTCTATCTACTTCATGCTAATCGAGATAAACATTAGCAGAAATGATGTTATTACTTTCTTCCTTGTAAGTAGAAGGGAAATAAGGGAATACACTATGCTAAAGTGATAGTCAAATGTTTTAAAAACTGGTTCCTCTGAGACAAATTCTTTTCTTTGCATAATCAGGACTTGCAAAATCCCTGTAGGAGAAAATTTTAAGTGTTTTAAAACTTAAACCAATAACAAGGAATATCTCGAAAACTTCACGAGAAAATATATGCCACAAACTGCGTGTTTTAAGGCGATCTATCTCAGTTGTAGAATGTGTTTTAATCCATCTCTTACTGTTTACCAGTTACGCAAATGTCATAAACAATGAACAGTTCCTCAGAGGCTATTCACAGAAAATGCAATATATACCTTTTATTTGTCATGCAAATTTCTTTAAATCAAAGTTGTTAGAGCCATATTTGATAAAATAAGAATGTTGGAAATGTTTTCTATGGAAAGGGAAGTTTGGGTTAGGGGGAGTTTCCTCAAAATCTTGGAGTCGCATCCCTGGAAGATAAACTTAAATACCAAGTTTGGTATTTTATCGTCTTTTCAATTTTGAACTATCGTGTTCACAGACACACGGATAGGACCCTAAAAAAGTGTATATTCGGTGAAATTTCGGTATCAAATTGTTTGGAGCATTGCAATACCTTTTCTACCTAAAATGCATATGAATAGTGCGTTTACAGAAAGTAAATTTGAATCTCTAGCTTTAAATGTTTAGAAGACAACTTTTTTCACTTCGTGACCCCCTTAGCTTTACTCCATAAAGCGGACGCAATACTTCCGGAGTCGTGACCCTGACCGCCAACCCAGCTGCCGAGTCAGCTTACTCGGAGTTTGCGCTATGATACCTTTGCGACATAACTACTTTGTTTATTCAAAATCACTGAGAGCAAAATATTGTACAGTCTACGGGTGAATTATAGTATATGACCAAGCTCCGTGTGGCTGGAAGGAATGAGCTGAACTTACGTTAAGAAGAAAGTACTTATCTGGCAACAACAGGTTTACAACTGGCTTCCTAATTCTCAAAGATTTTCACATGTCCAGACTGTTGCGCCGGTTACACCTCTTAAGGTTCACCTTTCATTGTCGTGGAATAACTACTGCGCGTACTTAACATATTGAATTTTACTTTTTCAACTATGTACAGTTTAGCTAGAAAAGTTATTGTATTTGACCCAAAATTTCGATGCCTAGATTTCACCGAAAATCTCCCTTGAATCCAAAAAAAAAAAAAAAAAAAAAAAAAGGATTTTTATAAAAAGACATGTGCATAGCTATAAACGAAAAGTCTGTTAAAAGCAAAATTATCTAAGATAAGCGTCTTTCAAGGAATATTTTCAAGAAAATCTCCCACCCCAAACTCTCCCAAAAATGACACTAACGATTTTGATTAAAATACAAAGCGTTTACAACTGTTTTTGTAAGTATTTAAAAATAAAATATTTACATATTTTCATCACAAATAAAGTGTTACGTCTTGTGTTAACTGGGAATACTTCTGAGATCCTATTGGTTCTGTATGACTTTTGCATAACTGCTAAATTACTGTAAGATATAGACGAAAACTTTCTACACAAAAATGGAGAGCTTGTTAAAACACAATCTATGTCATATGAAATGTTTTATGTAGTTATTTCTTCTGAGATATTCCTGGATATTATTTTCAGTTTTTCGATATCTAAAACCTTTCTCAAATGAAAAGTCGTTCGTTTTTCTTTCTTATTTCTGTCATTTCAAAACCATCACATAGGACCACCTTTTAAAATTATCTCTTTAACTTATTTTGTTTCCTTATTCGTCTTGTGCAGTACTAATTTGGGACGTCCAGGGACTTTAAAAATAGAGCCTAATGAACGGAATAACATTATAATCCGAAGCGTGATCACGGGGTTTTTATTGTATACCTCAGAAAATCACTTAAAACTGTTAAATCTTTCAACTTAAACTACTGTTTAGCATGACTGCTGGGTGCTACGAAGGTAAGCTATTAGTATTAGTTTTCTTGGTTGGAATTCACTGCTATTTATTCATCTTCAACCAATGTGTGAGCATTGCAGTGCTCCGAGCAAAGGGAAGGTACTTTGCTCAGTGCAGATATGAATCCAAGAGACACTGCGGAATACAGGAGCCAAGGAATATGCCTTAGACGCGCGAACACGGTGTGGGGTTCTTCCCTCCACTAAGTAATCTAAATTAAAATCTCTCCATTAAAATAAAGGACCTGAGGTTATTAGCTTCTTAACTCCGCACTTCATCGCAAAGAGCTTTCATAGTATACCTACGCTTCAATCAAAATTTCATAGCTTCGTTTAACGAACGCTTTTTCTTAAAGTTTTTATAGTGAGGTTCAATTTTGTTTTAATCTAATGCGAATGGACACCAGTTCTACTGTATGGTAGTTAAACATGGTAGATAAAAGAGAACATGAGAATGGTATGTCAACGACACATGGAGTAACGCTCAGGGACAGAATACCAACGAGGAGTTCTGGAAGTAAATTTGTTTTTAATATTTTACTGAGATGAAGTAGGGAATACTTTAGGTGCTTTCAGTACTTATTACCCTTTATTGTCAATTATTGTTTTTTGCTTCTGAAATTATTCTAGATATAAACTTTAAAATAGGTATCTTAGTTTTTAATTTCGTATGTTATAAGTTGTAAAGTCTAAAACATCCATGTTTTATTTAGTACCTAATTTCTTACTTTTTAACTTGTCAGAACTTTGTATTAATCAAAGTATTATGTCAAAATAATCAAAAATGTGCTTAACATCCTTTAAATAGTTGGATAAAAAAGGGACTCATACATTTTTACTTTCTACTTGTAAATAGTAGGTAGGGAAGGTAACTACATTCCCCCAAAATTTCGATACTGGTATTTCATTGGATCTTTCTTTTAGGATCCCCTATAACGAAAACTAATTTTTAGGAAAAGGTTAGTGTTGGTACATGTGAGTGTATGGGTTAAATAACTCAAAAGCGATTAGTTGGTTAAGTAGGTACCAAACTTGATAATTCAATTTAATATTTTCCAAGGATGAGACACGAAGTTTCTCAGGAAAATTTACCCATCTCAAATCATCCTTCACATATAAGATTTCTTCTATATTTTTTACTTTCTAAAATGACTTTGATTAAGGTACCGTATATTAAAGATATTTACTTGACAAATAAAATGTATTTCTTGAATTCATTGGGAATATCCTCTGAAGCCCTCTTCAATCTAAATGATTTTTCCATAGATGGTAATCCGTAAGAGACAATACTTTATTACACAAAACATGTAGATCTATTTTTTTTTTGCAAAGCTACAATTTCCGGAATATTCCGTGTTTTCCAATGTTTAGAAGTCGTTATTCAATGTTTTATTCTGGTCAACCAATGAGAAGGGAATTTGAATTGCATCACATAGCAACTAGTTTTTAAAAGCCTTGACTATTGCTTTAGTCTGTACTTCTATCTACGTAGAAGGAACTAAGCAACAAAACCATTTCGGGTATTGTTTGGCTCGATTATCATGAAGTAGAGAGAAGAATGACTGCCCCAATAATAGTTTGTTGCAGAATAGGTGGAAAAAGTCATGTTAATGGCACACATACGTTTTTGCTTACTCTTTGACAATGATGTCCACTGTTAATTATGTAAGTTAAACTACGAAATTAAAATGAGATGTTAATAGAAATACTATAGTTTTCCCAGCATTGAGCTATTACAAATTCAGAACGTATAAATAATTTTAAATATGTTTATGAACGACAGCGTTGCATGCTCATATTTGCCATTCCCACAGCTCATAGCTATTAACTTGTTACTAATTCTCAGTTTTTTTCGTAATTTGCGTGTCCTTGTATATGTACTGGGTGGAAGGGAAGACATTACATTAATTTAATCCAGTGATACATCTCGGTACTTGGAACACATTTTGTATATTACTTTATGTCTCTGACCATTTCCTACAGAGATATCTTAATTTTGTCGAAAACAAGAGAGAGGCAAGCTGGCAACGCTGCAGGTTGTGTGGGTGTCACTTGCACTAGGTCAGTACATAAACACGTCTCACAAGGAGGTTGAAGGAATTCCTTCCGTTTTTACTGTGCGAGTGCAGGTCAATCAGAATGGCAGTTGTACTCGTTATCTCCCAAAACATTATAACAACCTAATCCATATCATAAATAATAATAACCAAAAATATATGTTATACTTCTTCAATTAAAAAAAACAATATTTAATAAAAATAATAATCTTAAAGAATAGTACATTACAAATTAAATATCAACCTCTATTCACAAACCATAAAGGAATTATAAAACTTATATATAATACATATATGATACATATATACATGCGTCGTGTGTGCAAGGGATCGACGTGTTTACATCCGGAAGCCGGCTCAAAAACCTGACCAACCTCACTGCAAGGTTACCGAGTTACTTCACGTCTGAAAAGCTGCTCGGAATATTCCTTTAATTCTAAGTGATTAATTATTTCGAAGCTCCGGATGCTTTCCCATAATTCCTACCGAAATTAAAATCAGAAATACGTTACGCTACGCACCTTACATTGCTACCTTAGTTTCACCCAGGTTGGGATGATCAACAGCAAAGGCAGATGGGGTTTCTGCCTCCTCGACGATACGTGCCGACCTCAGGGCAAGTTTCTGTAATGGTATAAATGCCAACTGACAATTTAATTTAGGATTTTGTGGACTGTCACCTTTAACTTGACTTTACTCGTTGCAAGTTGACCCTATTAACAATATGCGAAAGAATTTATGGTACGCGGAGCCACAGACGGTCATTTACTTATTTTTGAACTGTAATTTATATATTTAGTCTTTTAGCCTGCTTGTTAACATCCAGGTATTATCTAAATTGTTAATTTTAAGAGTCTATCTGCTTTGTTATAAACAGTGGTTTTATAGATCGATTCATTAAGGGGTTCACTCTTGTTCAAGTTATAAATCTTATTATTTACGTAATTATACTCAAATATGAACTATTGTGGCACAAAATGTCACATAGAATCCGAAAATGACACCAGCATGTAAAAATATAATTCAATTACAATTTAATATGCGAAGAGGTCACATGAAAGAATACCTAGCCAGGTGGCTCAAACGTTTCGTCTGGGACTAGCATTCGGGAGGTCGTGGGATCGGTTCCATGCGGCCGAACTTTCTGACCCATGTTTTTTTTCGTTTTTTTTTCCGGATCACTAGGCGAATGCTGAAGAGAATTCTTCATTCCTATCCCTTCATTTCATCCCAACCGGTCTCTTTCAAGGCTGTAATTGTTGACTACTGTGTAAGTGTCGAGAATTGCGGCAGAGACGTCATTTCGGGGAGGTGACTGCGCTCTGGAAATGCAGCTCTCGGCAGCGGGGTGGACTCAGGTGGTCTATCTGGGACTGAGCAATGGCCTCCTGGTGCTCCCCGCGTCAAGATGAACTACTTGTGAACTGATAGGAACCTCCACAAAGGCTCTCTCCTTGTCCGGATGTCGGCCGCCCTATAAAATTACACTCATCTCATCATTCCACCATCGGTATAACGTGCAATAAGCCCACGCCTACAGTGTGGAATACTCCTTCGTAATGTACATACAGACAAAAAAATGGAACTAAAAGTATTGGTAACGAAACCAACGTTTTGTATTTGTTCTTAAAAGTTGGAATTTTGTTTAATTTTACTTAATTCACCCCTCACCAACCAATCCAATTACTACAACCCTAATGGTTATTAAGAGGCTCAATCTAGAGACCCTCGATTTCATTCCCGATATAGACCAAATGTTAAAACTAATAGGAATGAAATACTTGTAATTATTCAGATTTTTATATATGATCCATTTAGAATAATAGTTATTGGTAGGATTAATGCAAATTAAACATCGAAAATTAAAAAGATAATGACAATAATTCATTGGTCTGATGAGGAAGATTACGGAGATAAGAGAAGGCTGAATTTAACACGTATTTCTGTGTACCACACGGTGTTCAATTCCTTTTATTATAGTGTTTGGAAGTTAAGTGGGAGCTTGACAGTTTGATTTCCGGATTCCAAATTAATTCTGGTTATGCATATACATATACACATCTATATATAACGTCTCTGTGCACCATACATTGCAAGCGTCCAAAAATATATTGATTCGCATGTCAAAAACCTGAATACAGGAATAAAAGCATTTTTCATAAATGTCAAAGATATATTGGAGAAATATTCAAGGTATTGTTGTGATTTTGATTGTAAGTTAAATGTTTGGCAACATTTTTCTTCACTTTTGTACTTAATTTATTTCTAGTTTCAAGTGGTTGTAAGCACACATTTACCACTTTTAACTTCTTTAAAAACTGTATTTAACCTTACAGATGAACCTTATTGCGTGTACCCAAACAAGCAAAATTATGATAGTGTAAAAACAAAACTTTTCTTCATTCTTTGCTAAGCATGTTAATGATCATCTTCTTGTAACAAAATAAAACTTACTGATTTATTTTATCTTTTAGCAATATTAGCATTGTATTTACGCGCCATAGCGCCAACAAACTGTAACTATTTTTATTCTGTACCATTTACCTTTTGTTCTATGTCTATATAATGCAAAATAATAGGCAAATATCCGTTAGTTAAGTGAAAAATATTTTAAGTGGGATATTTGACGCCATACTTTACATCGCTGCGAATGAGAAATGCGGTTATTGTTCTTCACTGCTATCATATAAAAACCAATCAATATAATCGTAAAACTTATTTCTACTTAGAACAGTTGAGTAATCAGGGATATAATAAGTGAGTATGTTACTTAATATTATGTTTTAATCCATAATTTCAGTAGCCAAAAGCATTTTACAATTCTATAATAATCTATGCTACCAATAATGCATCCATGCATGGTAGATTGCCGATTGTCATTTTTAATACCCTCACCCGTCATTCTAATAAACAATCTGCTGTGTTCCATTCACATGCCTTTATCAACATTTTCTGCGAACAAACTATTCTTATAAAATATTATTCTTTTATCTACATATGCTAATCAAGATAAACAATAGCAGCAATGTTCTTATTACTTAAGAAATAAGTGGGCTAAAGCGATAGTGAACTCTTTTAAAATCTGGCATAATTCTGTTATTTAAATTTGGACCTCTTAGAGGTAAAAAACGGTTTCCCTTTTGGGAGAAAATTTAAAACTGAAATTAATAGCAGGGAATATCCCGGAAATGGTTGAATTAACGAACAGTATATGACATAAGTTCTGCGTTTAACGAGATCTACATTGTTTGTGGGGTAAGTTTTTGCCTATTTATTTTGATTTATTAATAATGCTAAACTGATATGAAGAGGTTTTCCGAGGTTATTTACAGAGAACTAAAGATATGCATATTATTTGTTATGCAAATATATTTAACAAGATGGTATTTTATTAAAATCGTTAGAGAAAATTACAATTTAAGATTTTTTTGATGTAAAGATTAGTTTAGAGTGAAAATCTTTTTGCCATATCATTGAAAGAAGCTGAACTTAAACACCAAGTTTGGTTTTTAGCGAACTTTTCTTTTTTGAGCCTTGTTATTCACACACAGATATTTTTCTAAAAAGGTGATGTGTTCCATTCACACGACTTTCTCTACCTGGTTTTCAAACAAACTTCTTTCAAAAGCTTATTTTTTCTTCTACTTCATGCTAATGAAGATAAACATTGCAGAATAGGGTTATTACGTAGTTTGTTAGAGTAGAAGGGCACTTATGAATAGCAAGAGAATATAATAGGCTAAAGCGAAAGTAAAATGTTTTAAAAGCTGTCGCAATGTGAATGTCATTGAAATTGGATTCTTTGCTTGGCCAGGAGTAACAAAAGAAAACGGACGAGTTTTTACTGGAGAAAAGTATAGGCGTTTTCAAATTGAAACCAACAACAAGGAATATCTGGGAAATGTTTAACTCTAGAAAAAGATGCATATGACATATATTGTGTATCTTAACAGGATCTACATTTTTGTGTTGTAAGTTTCTATCTCTTACGGTTTAACAAATGTTATTCAGAATGCAGAGGTCTTGTCAGGCTGTTCTCAGAAAATTCTAGATATACATTTAATTTTCACGTTAATATGCTAAGCTTATGGAATTGTAATCAAGCATTGTTAACACAAAAGCACGTGTTTCCTGAAAACCTAGCAGGCTTTTCTGATATATTCAAAGAAGAACCACGGCTCTTCTCGGAAAACGCTAGCATTGCGATATCAACACATACCTTTCATTCTCCTGAGTGAGCCATACGTAAACCGATGAGGTATGAGTATGTTAACGGCGGGGAACACCTCGGTAACTGCGACTAAGTACTGATCTATTGCGCCTACCACGGGGAAAGGTGGAGAGGAGGGCAAACCACAGACCAGCACACAGGAAACGGCGGAGCTAAGCGAAGAGACGCTCGGAAGACCCTAACAGTTTCACTATATGGCAGCCCTGGCGCCCTATGGAGATATACAGGAGCCGGGAGGCCAATGCAATGGAACCAAACTCCAACCAGCGCAACAGAAGGAGAGTTTCACTTGGAGCAAGCAATCGCACCATCTGCCTGCAAAGCAACAAGCCACACTGCCCCCAACCTGAAAGTTGAAGGGAAATGAAATGAACGAATGAAAGTGAAAGGAACCTTGGGAGATATACAGCGCCCCGGCATTCGCCAAAGCGGTCCGGAGAAAACCACGGTAAAGCCCAGGGTCAGAGTGCGCGGTCAACGGGAATCGAACCCAGACCTTCCGAATGCCAGTCCCAGACGAAACACTCTAGCTTACATCGGTTTACATACTGATTCTTTTGAGTCTTCTGTTTCCTTTGTGGGTTACTATTATTGTTCAAATGATGGTCTAGTTTTTTGACTGTGATTCTTAAATATGTTTAGTTTTAGTTTTGTTTAAATTCTAAATTATAGTTTATTAAAGTGTTTCGTGCTTGGAGTAATTTATTGCACGCTTGTCCATATGGTGACCAAAAATTATCATTTAAACTTTACTTTATTTTAAAATTAAAATAAATCCCTTATTTATAACATAATTGCCCGGTTGCATATATATCTCTAGTAATCGATTTGTTATTTGTTCTACAAATATTGTAACAGAGATAGTTTGTGTTTGTTTCTGAAAGAGTTTCAGTTCGCTCAATAACAACCTGTTCCACAGTTTAGTTCCAAACTTAACAACAGGTAGCAACCGAGTTTGTCATTATTTAATTGCAATAGCGACCGCATTAGCACTTATAATTTGAAACAGAACTCGACACGTGTGAATCTTAACTTCAACATTCAGCAAAACGAGAAGGGAATGTAGTTTGATTTTTTGACATTTTTATGTGGTTCCGCTTTAGAAGTACAATGAAATGAATACATTTTCTGACTATTCTGCAAGAACTAGATTCTATACATGAAGCCGTTACCCTCTGGAAGCTGCCACACGCATAAAACCTAAAACAGGGTAGCAGCTAATTTAACCTGGAAACAGCCATACTCCTTTTCGTAATTGCTTCTAAATTGTATCCTATTTTATCCATTAAGTCCATCACTAGTTGTTTATGTAACCTAAATCTTTTGTTAAATTCAATTTCGAAGCACATTTAAACGGCTATTTTGAGCTCGAAATAAACGCTCTTGTAATAGCCTAACTACATCTTTGTCATCATGGGTGAAGGTTCAGGATGACCTTAGTGCAATATCCATACTGTACCGTACAGTTTCAGAAACTTTCCTTATAAAATATAATTTCGTCTATATAATGATAATCGAGATAAACATTAGAAGAAGTGGTTTTATTACTTGCTTTCTTCTAAGCAGAAGGGAAATAAGGGAATATATTAGACTAAAGCGATAGTCAAACCTTTTAAACTGCTATTTAAAACAACGGAAATTCAATTCCTTTTTGCATTCCCGGGTGCTAGAGAAGGTAAAAATATACACCAAAAATATATTTGGAGCACATAACAACTCGCTATATATAAAACCAATATTTGACAAGAGAACTGCAGATATTAAAAAAAATTCACAGATATTACAGCATTATTGGACATCAAACAATTACGCCATCCTACATATTATCTAAGTCAAACATTTGAGAGCTAATAAGACAATTTTTATGGAAATGAGCTATCGATTGATAACTGCTATCCTAGATTTCGGAAACACATATCTGCTTGATAACGCATTGAAAAGATATCTAATGTTTTAGAAATTGCTTCTAAACAATTAAATAATTTGTAGTTCAAAACAAGGTGAGGCGAAACGGTATAATATATCCATTTGTATCATGCGAATATATTATCAAAATTCTCGATTATAATTTTATAAAACAGACATTTCAGTGACTTCTTGTACTAATAATATGCATACACTTATTTCGAACATTTGGAGGAAAATACACCTATTTAAACCTATAAAACACAGTTTATAAGGTAGTTTTAACAAGGCTAAATGAAGCAAAATTAAAAAGAGAGGTTAATAAGCCTAGGCGTTTCAAGAGGAAAAGGCTTTTAGAATATGTTCTAAAAGGTATGTCAATCATAATCCCTCACTAATGATCTGTGACCAGATCGATTATGGATTTTTGTTTTTAAATTTCGCTTTGGAACTCATTAACACCTTAACTACTATAAATAGCAGGCCTTTGCCTTTGTTTCTTTTAAATTCAGCAAACTTCAAAGTCAGTTTTAGAGGTTCTGTTAGCTCATATCAATGAAGGAAGGAGGGAATAAAGCTCATTAGAAGACATATGAGGGATTTTATTTTAGTACCAATATATAGGTTAAGAGAAGAAAGATGAAGAACAATTTAGTTAAACTTCTATTACAGGAGTTACGATTTAAAATGAAACCTAGTACATTGGAGAACATCTCAAATGGCTTTCGAATCAAGGAAGCTTGTACTGCCCGGTTAAGGAGAATTTGATATTTATAATATATTTTCTTTAATTGAGAACTTCGGTTTTGTTCAATTTACTGTGGTTTCTGGTCATTAAGAGTAACTGTATTTCATTTTGCTAGTTTCGGGAAATAAATGCAGGTTGAGTCAAAACAACAACGCACGACTATAAATTTCTTATAACGTATACTTAATGTCGCGGCTTCGAAAATATTTTAGATATGTATGCTTGTGTGTCATCGAAAATATATATCTTTTGAGATTAGGTAGCACACGAAGCACATACTCACGAATCAGAGAGTGTTGTTGGAAAGTACGTGTCATGAAAATAAACGGATTTCTCCTTGTTAGTTATCAGCAAATCTGTTCTAGCCTTCACGTAAAGGGGGCAAAGGGCAGTTAGCCACTCAAAAGATGACTGACAGTTTCGAGGTTCTCTTGGGTGTAAAACATACGTATTATGCCATTACCACAAGTATCTCGTAATTATTATCCTAATCATTCTGTAATTAGCTAATAGTAAGCTCTAAAGACTTAATTTAACTATCAACAATGACTTGTTTTACATGTTCAAGTATTTTGTTTAGCATTACGAGTTAAATGCAGCAAAATAAATTACTTATCTCATTCCAAAAGGAATTTAGTTTTGTTTAACTTTATCTGCCAAAATATGTGTGTTTAGTTGAGCATTTAAGTCATTCAATTTAGAACATGTATGTATTAAATATTAAGCTATAAAGTTGGTTGGTGTCTACTTTTAAACCTCTACAATGCTAGATGTGATTGAGCGATAGCTCTAATTTTCTGTAAAAATTTCAAAAACATTTGTTTCTAAATGTGGAATTTGACACACAACGCGAATGCAAAACCTTAACTAATTTTCGTTTTTGAGCTTACTGTTCACAGAGACAGACAGAAAAGCAGACATAAAGTCATATACATGGAATTTATTTTTGGATTCAGGAGTGCTCACAAATGTACGCCGATAACAAATTTTTGGATGGAATGCAAAAT
Organism: Hymenopus coronatus; assembly: GCA_030762935.1. Taxonomy (NCBI): domain Eukaryota; kingdom Metazoa; phylum Arthropoda; class Insecta; order Mantodea; family Hymenopodidae; genus Hymenopus; species Hymenopus coronatus. The sequence continues at coordinate 40,226,312 of CM060887.1, forward strand.
ATTCTCTACCTACAATGTATATTGACGTGGTAGAACAAAATATGTATTTCTGTCTAGGGCGTGCTCGTTTGTTCCATCTATTGTGTTTGATGGGAAGAAGGATAGAACAAACGGGTCCGTAAAGCTTTTAATGTATTCATCTAGATTCTGGTTTCTAGGATGACCCCTTTCGTGATTATGAGACATTAAAACTAAGTAAAAGCTGTAGAATTCGCGCCTCGCAATTTGATGTGTACTCCTTATGATTAAAAGTGGTTGTTTACTATAGCGTTGCTTTCTAAAAGACATTCAGCTCTCTGAATGTTAAGATCTAACAGAGACTGCAGTTAGACTTAAGTGTGCCTAAAGCTTTGAAAATCAATGAATCCCTTTGCTGTTTTCACCACAGCATGTTAAAAGGACTCTAAGTTTTACACAAGTCAGCAAAGGTAATGTCCTTTCATATTAACTTTCCCTTAAAAACGAGCTGCAGAAAGTCAAAGAGCGTATAATCCCTGCCTCTGCATTTTTCCATGTAAGAAACTGCGCACAATGTTCACCTACCTGTGAAGAACAGACGTAAGCAAAAACTCTATGAAAGTGTAGTAGCAAAGAATGCGCAATAAACATAACCATACACCTAACTAGGGGAAGGGGAGGCATACTGGTGTCAGAATGTAGAGACTGCATTGCAGGACATACGCTGGAGAGCTGCGCAGTGTAAAAGTGCAGTAAGAATGTTTTCTGCGTCTTTAGGAGAGAAAATGTTCTAGTTCTGCTCACTATGGCCTGTAATTCAAGCGCCAAGCTTCCAAGAACTCTGACCTAACAGTTCAAGAAGTTACCAAATGATATGAAACAACAGTTCAACGTCAGATTCTAGGATGATAATATATCCCCCAGTGGTGTAAATTGTTTTGTTTGACTACCTCTTAGGAATATAAAGGATATTTCATTAGAAATAATTGCTCTGAGGTACCCTAAATAAAACAAAAATTCTGATCACTTTCTCTACATCTCTGCAACAAATTATTGTTAAAAAGCTAATTGCTCTATTTACTTTGTGTTGATCGAGAAAAAAATGATTTAAAATTATAAACGGGCTTATTAATTGCTTCCTTGTAAGTAGAAGGGAAATAAGACGTCCAATGCTTTGTTTGTCACGAAAGTCAGTTGTTCCCACCTTAACATCTTTATACTTACTCACCCAACGACGCACACTACTCACATCAACATAATCACCATAAACTGTTTTCATTCTCTGATGAATCTCCTTTGGGTGGCAGCTTCTGCTATCAAGAATTCAATTGCTGCACGTTGCTTAAGTCGCATTGACCGACCGTCTGCGTAGGGTTCCATACTTTACACTGTAACAACACAATCGTTGAATGCTACGGCTTCCCGCCAACTGGAGTTGTAGAGAAGAGGCTACGGAACAAGACAGTACCTGCCGTATACCCATGCTACCATCTGTTGAATAGTTACGAAGGTGGAGACATTACTTTTCATTCAACTCTCGTATATTTAAATTATAAATATCTTACTTCAGTGATGATTTGTATTAAATTATATATATATATATATATATATATGTAATATTTAAACGTATATAAAATTAAAGCGTAAGTTCTAATACATAAGCCACCACCAAGAAAACCAGAACTGTTGATATTGGGAAATTTTCAGCATCTCGTCACCGCCTGAAAGAAAGCCTGCGCTTTGATATTGCGGCAACTTCTCCGTCGAAGCTGTATTGCGGGAAGTTTCTCAAAGGGATATACAGTCCTATAAGGCAAGCAAATCGTTAGCTAAGAGGGAGGTATTATGGTATACATAAATATTATTATGAATGTCAAGACACTATAAAGAGTTTATTTCTTTCATATGTTAGCTTTTTTTGTCCACAAACGTTAAGTTTTGGAGCTAAATGTCTAACTCACGTTCTCTAATACCACACCTTTTTTATCTATCTTTTTTACAAATAATAACCGCCTAAGTTATTTCAAGACTTGGTCTGTACTAGTATGAACTTCAGATAAAATATATAATAAACACACTTAAATTGAGTTTTTAAATATCTCCTCTTGTGTTTACAATATCTGACCACAATTTTATTAAACCTTTAACAATTTGAACAAAATAAGGTAATTTTGATTTTAAATGTTTGTTACGCTAAAGAATTGATTATTTTTCCAATTTAAACTGCGGTTACAGCCATAAACACGGTTTTTTATAACTTGAGTGGTGTTCTTGTACTGGATATTAGGACTAACACTGCACTGGAATTATTGTGCTCAACTTTTAAATTGATAGATTAAATTTAGCTAATGGCTGTGGAAGCCAAATTAAATAACGCTGAACCTGGACAAATACATTGTCTGCTATGAGATCTGGAGTGTATTTATACACATACGGGGAATGTGAAGGAAAGTTCAGATTAAATACAAACGAAAATTCCTGCTAGTAATTATTACAACTTCGAGTTAGGCAATTTTCATAATTATATTTGCTTTCCTGTATTAAATATTTATTCAACGATTCTCACGTATTAAAGGTTTTGTTTTAAATCTCTTCACATAGACCAGACGTGTTTAACCATTATTGCATTCAGTATAACTGGAAAATTTAGAGCATTGACATGAAATTAAGTATTTGAAATCTTATTCACTGACAGAAGTGTAATATAATTTGGAACAGTCATCAAAGTACTATGTAACACAAAAGTCAGTTGAAAAGTGGGAAAATACTTATTTCTAAGGTACACTTTTACATTATTTACTTATTTAGCATTATTTTCGATTTTTACGGTTGGTTTATATCAAACATAATAAAATCAATTATTATTTGTTAATGTTAAATTACATTTCTGTTACAGTATGTTCACAGCCGGTATTATTCAAAATTCTGTTCATTCACATGAAGACAATGCCTTACTCTATCCTGGCATTCTTCTGCCACTCTTAAAAATATTACAGTGGAATATTCTTAATACTATAGGTTATTCTTTGTTTTAACTCATCTGAAGTTGTGAGCTTAGTCTGAAAAACCTTCTGATTTACACATGTCCATAGAAAACAGTCAAGGGTTGTCGAGTCTGAGAACATTAAGGCCACGCATGAGGTCCACCTCGTCCAATCCATTACACACCGAATACTTTATTTACTTTCTGGCGAAAAGTCAGAGCATAATGTGCCGTAGCTCCATCTTGTTGAAATCATATTCAGTGGTATGCCACCCAGAAACTCCTCTAGCAACTATCCATATGTATACTGTCTATATTTTAATCAAAGGAATGTGGTCTAACAACCATATCAGCAATTATTCCACAACAGACCATAACTTTTGTACAACAGATTCATTTGTTTCTCGCATCCATTTTGTATTTTCTCTGGACCAGTAACGTGCATTTTGTGTATGACCGTACTCATCAATAAAGAATATGCATTTGTCACTGACCAAGACATGCTAAAGGAAGAATCGATCATCGCAAACGTTGCGTGATCCAGTTACAATATGTTTGCCTCTTGAGTGAATCCTCTTTTTGCATTGTGTGTACAATCTATAATTTGGGGCGATTTTAGTATTCTGCGTACAGAATTTCTACTGATACCACCTTCTTGAACCGCAGAGTGCACTGAAGTTTTTGGGTTGATCATCATTTTCGCAATCACATTTATTGCAATTTGTTCGTGGATAGCAGATCTGGGACGACCATTTGTCGAGTTATGCAAAAATTTGGCAACATTCTCCAGGATGTTTTGGAATATCTGCATAACGACGACGAATCTCATCTGCAGTTTCCTATTACTATTTTATGATTGGCCCCACAGAGAAATACTAGCTCTATTCGCTGTATAGGGCTCAACATTATCTTTATTTAATTCTCAATAAATGTTAATATTTGGAAGCAATGTGTTTTAATTCATTCCCAATTAAATAACTTAAAGAAGCTAAAACACAAAAAGTAATTGATATTATTGTTTACCATGTTCTAATCCAAATTGTAATTCTTTAAATGCACAGAAACTTAGGAAAGCGTGAAAGATAAGAGTTGCAAAATTTATAGGGTATTACAAGGAAAAGTGTAAATAAATAAAAATAAATAATGATAAATAAATCATGACAAAATGTTACAATGATAAATTATCCAGTTCACAAAAGTGTGCATTCTCTAATAAATTTAGATAGGGAGTTTTTCCCATTTGTAAACTGACTTTTGTGGCACAAGACTCATAATAGCAACAGCATGAATCATCGTTGAAAAAGAATCGTAAGAATTGCATGGATTATGTCAACCTTACTGTGAACGTCGTTCAAAGGCCGAGTGAATAGACCACTCGCTTCTCACCAAGACAGCCCAGGTTCAATCCCAGGTGATCACATGTGGGATTTGTGGGACGAAGGCGTGCAGAGGTGGGTTTTATTCGGGGTCTCCGATTTACTCCGCCTTCGCATTCCACCGGTACTCCATCTTTATTCCATGTACCATTAGCGACAATCGTATCAGCCTTAGTCGTTCAAAGAATCGTTCAAATCTTTTCAGACTTAGCATGAACGGTCGTTATAACGTCAGATTGAACGTCCAATCACTGGACTGGTGTAGCTCCTTCTTGCGCCACGCTCGCATGAGACGACCGCGGCAATAGAGGAACCTACTCTCAGTCAGTGTGGTTGAGTCAAAGAGTGAAGAAGTCGCTCAAACGCTGCTGGGGAGCAGACTTACGCGGCCATCAGGTTAGGATGCCTCATTAAAGATAATAAATATGCATTTACTTTATAATGTAACTTTTGCTTGTACCAGTCCTCCCTTTAGCATAATTGACGACCAGTGGAATCTCGGTACGCCACACACGGCAAGTCGCCTGCCAATACATTTGTGTTGCATTTGTAGAGAAATCTTTCTTCGTTGTTATGGGCCGGTAGTTGTATTGGGCCCTGACCAATAAAATGCATATATGTTTAAATATTCTTGTTTGTTGTAACATTTAAGTAGCTTAGTTCTGTTTTAACATTAATTTTAAAATAATTTACATTTACGATATATCCTATATTTAAAGGTAGTTTATTACATAATTTCACTCCAAGATAAAGAAGATAAGTGTTAAGAGATTCTGTAACCGAAATTTAGGAGATACCATATTATTTATACCCCTTGTATCATGGTTATTTATGTCAGAGAAAAGTAACTAATCTGTCTTTTGGAGATGAACAAAATGTAAGCATACAAATACATACAATTATGCCACAGTTAAAATTCCAAATTCTTTAAAAATAGGTCCACAATTTTTTATTATTCTAAGAGCCTTCTTATGGAGCAAAAATACTTGGTTGGCTTCCCCACTGCTACCCCAGAAAATACCATAGCTTTAATGGCAATGAAATAAACTATAATAGACAGTCAATAGTGATCTTGCTTAAAACATCATGGCAGTTTCCTCATGAACATAACGTTAGAAAATAGCACATAAATACGGACGACTAAATTGTCCTCAATCGCTGATTATTTACCTCCCACCCTGAGTATGCATGATAACCGTGGAGTGGCGCTCTCTAGACAGTCATCGACATCGTCCTTTAGAAAGCTTGGGTCTCTATGATGCAATCACATGACGTAATCAGTGAATCATGTTGTTGTATGATATATCTCTACTGTGTGTGATTTTTCCCGTGACAGAGAAAAAAATGCTTCCGAAGTAAATTATCAAAAAATTAATTCTAGAGCATTAGAGAGGGAGAAAATGAGGTCGATATGAGGCGGGTGTCGGCTCCCATAGGATTGGAATGTTGACGTAGGTATTCCTCACCATCCATCAGTGTCGCCATCCATCACACACTGCACATTAGCGGAAATTTCAAACCTCTGACGACTACATGTGAAAAAATATATAAATAAAACACGGTGTAGTGTAATAGCCTAGTTTAGTCTGCAAGGACTGCAGATGGGGTTAAGAGCTTAAAGGGCTTTTCCTAGCGCCACCACCGTTTCGTTACCTTAGCTTCTACCCGCTTTTTGTAAAAATGTAATATGTTTGCTGTCAGGACAACTAATGTAACGCCCATTTGTACTGCTTGGGCATCACACGCAGGAGACCATCGCTTGTTTTATATGCTGTTTCTGCGGTGCAACAGTATAGTCCGTGCTGAAAGTTATTTTGTGTCTACTGGTTGGTTTACTACGATCGAGGAGTTTCTTCTCTATCGTGTCAGTAAGAAAAATCTGATGTGTTCCATTCACATGACTTGCTCTACAAATTATTGTTAGAAACCTTATGCTTCTTTTTACTTTATGCTAATCAAGAAAAAATTAGCAGAAATAGTCTTATTACTTGCTTCCTTGTAAGTAGGAGCGAAATAAGGGACTACCATAGGTTAAAACGATAGTCAAAAGCTGGTTGCTATGTGACTGATGATCCTTTGTTTGTATGGACAGGAAATGACAAATTCCTGTATGAGAAAAGTATTCCTTGTTCTTGGTTTCAGCTTTTCAAAGCTGAAACCAAGAACAAGGAATATCTCAAAAACGATCAACTCGACGAAAAAAAATATATAACATAAGTTGTGTGTTTAAGCGTGTTCTACATTTTTTGAGTGGTAAGCTTTTGTCCATCTCTTAGCAGTTATGCAAAATTCCGTAAAATGCATCCAGAATAAAGTATTCTTCAGAGGCTATTGCCAGAAAATTCAAGATATACATTTTATTTGTCACGTAAATATCCCTAATCTATATAAATATAAATGAATCACTGAAATGTATATACGCAAATCACTTCCGATCGGCTGCATCATATTGAAAAATTCTTTCTTTTGTTGTGTTTGATATTGTCACGACAACGTTTGTGGAAATAAAAATGTTTAAAAATAGTACAGGGAAAATATTCAAAGTCTCATAATATGAATAAAAACCGTACCAAGCGAATGCATTTCGCTTAATAGCAACCAGATGGCAGTGGAACCACTGTTATCTTTTCGTTAAATGGTCGTAGCTGTGCTATATTTTCTCTGACCATTCAATGTTAAGGTAACGCATCAGTTTATCGACACAATGATGCAATGCAGCAGGTAAATTCGAATACATTTTCATATATTACTTTTCTTTTCTTACTCCTATTGTTTAAAATAAATCAGTAAAGAAGCTTTCCTGGCAACTAACAAGTAAGGAAAATACTTATTTATTTGCTGCTAGATAGCAATAGCAATATTTTTCCTCCCCATCCAATGTTAAGGTAACGCAACAGTTTATCGAGATGACACAACGCAGCAGTGAAATTCAAATACATTTTTTATGTATTAACTGTCCTTTCCTTACTCCTATCGTTTACAAAAATAAGCTTTCCTGGCGACGAACACATAAAATACATACTTATTTGCCACCAGATGGCCGTGGGTCCTACTGCTCTATTTTTCTTCCCCATTCAATGCAAAGGAAATGTACCCTGTTATGGAGACTGCCGCAAGATAGCTTTGAAAATCAAATATATTTCTTATGTAGTAACTATCGTTCCTTTGGTCCCATCGTTAAATTCCTATATTCATTGGATTTTCCAGGATTCCCTCCACAGAACTTACAGCTCAAGGTTGACACGGTGATCATTATACTACGCAATATCAATCAGTCGGTATTATGCAGCGGAACAAAGCTCACTGTTAAAAAAAAATATGAAAAACTTGATTTAAGTTACTATAACATAGGAAAGTTCAAAGGCGAGGATGTACTTATTTCAAGAATACCACTAATGTCAACCGACTTTTCTTTAGAATTTAAGCAGACCTTGTATCCGCAATGACAATAAATCCCAAGGTGTCCCAACATACCTCGAATTGTTGAAAATTACCTGCTCGAGAATCGGTAAACTATGGGTGCTATTTTTTTCTCTCCGGAAGGAAAATTGTACATTACAAGGCATTACAATAAAGGGTTGACAAATTATTTAATTGTAATTTTATTTCATTGCATTGTATGGTCGTACTGTAAACGGAAGATTTTGTGCGACTTTTTTTTTTTCATTAGGTACACAACCCGTGCGAAGCCGGGGTAGCTAGTGTATGGTATTTTAGTCAAAATCGTTAGTCTTTTTGAGAAAATAACAATTCTTTGGCATTTACAGAAAACTTACTCACGTAGACAATTATATAACAATAATTAGTATGGACCAAATATCACCAGTATGCAGTCTTCCTAAGTTGAATATATAGATTAATAAATATATGTTTAAAAAATCATATAAAAAGAATTACATAATATCATTGAAGTAGTAAAAGAAATGACTTACCAGTCAGTTAATTTACAACATATTTAATAGACAACAAAAACAACAGAAAGCAGAAGATAGTTTATAAAATCCATAAAAATAATACAACATATAAACAATTGAATTATAATCTAAAATAATTTCCAGTCTTCAAAATGGTGTTTGAGAAATATAACATACCTTTGACTACTAGTAGCAGACACAATTTGAAAACTATATTAAATAAACCACTTAATAAAATTATAGATATGTTAAATACATCTCGAATTTATGACATAAGTTGTAATGATATGAAAAGGTCTACAATGGTAGAACCAAAATAAACCTAAAAACACCTTTGAAAGAATATCAAAGAAATATCAAGTTGAAACAGCTGAAAAAACTAACACCAGAAGATTTGGATATCTGAGAAAAAATCTTCATTCATAGTAACAACAGAAATGTGGTCAATTTTGAAATACCACCAGCTGACGTCATTTTAAAATTAATGCAATTTGAAAGCCATGCTAAAGACTTAAAATTGGCAAACAATTCCGAGTTGGTGAACCAGAGGTTGCCAAAGTCGCGTCGGAAGAAGTCAGATGTTATTGAAGCCCAGCCACTATCACCTGATGTTGTCCTAATCGGAACGACACCTACGTGCAGTTCGAGGAGTGACATTACAGATTCCAGTTCAGTTTTAGATTTGACTCCACCATTGGTCGATTGACCAACATGATTACACATGCACAAGCAGACAAGACGAACGGAAGACTGTGCATTTCGCATTGGAAAGAAGAATCGATTTTTTACCCCTTATTTCGATGCAGTTCATTTACATATATCTAATCTAATCTAACCCAACGTAGCCTGACCTCGCCGAAATCTCGAAACCTGTCGTTAACCTGTCACGTAACCATATTGCCTCCTAAGCCAACAGGAAAGTCTGAGGAAAAATCCTTAGTCTAAAACTGAACTAGAATTTGCAATCTCGCATTCGAGGAAGCACATCTACCGCAGAGTCTGCAAACCTGCTGAAAGATGACAATGAAAGTTGTCGAAACGCGTCCAGACAACCATCTTCTAAAGTAGTGAAGCAGTGTCAGTAATGGATGTCCAAGTTTGTACAACATGAAAGCTTCTCTGAACATATTGACTCTTCTTATAATACTTCAACATACACACATTTTAAACATATTGTTTTGTTTAAATATATCCCATTGTTCACATTAGTATAAATTATTATTCATCCAAAAAGAAAATTTATAAGATTCACTTCGATAACACTTTAATTGTATGCATGGCTTTGTTTTGATTGTAAATGAGGAAAGGGTTTTGCACACTCATAACAATCTAACAGAGTTCCTCTCACTTAAAGAGCAGGAGATTTAAATACATAAAATCAACATAAAGAAAATCCCCAAGCTCCTGCGGAAGATAATCCAGAGGAAATACAGAAGTTCAGAGTTCAACAGTCACAATTATCAAACGAAGCCAGAACGGCAAACAAAACTTTACATTTAAAGCACTTAATTTACGAACAAACTGCAGAGGAAAAAGACGACACAACTTCTATATCTTCAGTAAGTGGCGATAAGTTACTTAATAATCTAAACTGTAATTTTGCTGTGTTGAAGATCTTGTTTCTAATGGAGGGTTATTTCCGTCGAATAAAGCTTCCAAGTTATAGAGAGAATGAAGCAATGGAATTTGTAACTTCTGCTATATAACCTAGCGTTAGCAATTTAATTAAAAACATAGTAGGAATTTCCCCTAATATGTGGCGTTTGTTTGAAGTAGATAACCTAAATAGGGAACTTAATTATTAAAGTTTATCCTTCCAAAATAACCATAATACGATTTTAAGGGCACAAAATGGTCTTAAAATGTAACATCTGTAAAATTTGGAAAATCCACCGTATATATAATATATCTTATTAAAATTTATACCAGTTATTTCATAGAATAACAGTGATAATTTAGTCATAATTTAAAATTCCAGGTTGCATGGTTATTTCTGTCACCCTCCATGTTGTAGTGGCTACTATGCTAACCTATAAAACCTAAGATAGGTTGAAACTTGGCGGATGGTATGGATATCTTGGACGCAAAAATCTTTTGCCTGGCTTCCTTCGGAAGGGAAGTAAAGCCGGTGGTTCCGTTTAAAGTTTACTTTCACGTAAAATAATCCCATTCCTTGAAAGAAGAAAGTTACAGGGTAAAAATCCACCATTTTGTGTCCGCAAGCCGCGACTTTGTCCCACAGTGCCATCAGTGAGCAACGAGTTGTCATTCGTCACCATGGCGTATAGCGGCGAGCTCAGGAACTAGAAATTCAAATCCGATCACGGAAACATCGTACCGGTGCCCTGTACTCCACTTGGGAGTTACAGGAATAAAACTATTGCTAAGAATTCAGATAAAAATTCAAGATTTACAATAAACAAATTTTAAATACATTTACTGTCTTAAAGTTTTTATACTAACTGTCAAATATTGTAGAAAAATATAAATTTTGCACTCTACAAAATGTAATATTTAATTTATAAAACTTGGGGTATTATTTCGAAAACTTACATGGTAATTTTCTTTAAAGTAAGTTTGCAACCAGTAAAAACATTTTCAAACTAGTTAGTAATTCTATCGTTTGGAGAATTCTGAATATGGAAAAATGTTGAAAAATGTTTGCAGTGTAAAGTTGAGCGTGCCCATTAATAAGCATGCGCCTGTCCATATATAGCTTCCGTTAATTGTTAGTTCAAGCGCTAAATGCGGAAAAAAATCTAATTTGCTCCATTTACATGACTTTCTCTACAAACTATTGTTATAAAAGATTATTCCGTTGTTATGGTAATCGATATAGCATTAGCAGAAATGAATGTATTAGTTCCTTTCAAATAAAAGCCAGATAAGGTTAATACACTAGGCTAAGGCAATACTAAGATTTCCTAAAAGGCTATCGATGCTTGAAGCAATTAAATTCGGTTTCTTTGCGTGGCCAGGAGTATAAGAAAAGAGAGGTAAACCTAAAACGAGTTCCACCTTCGAAAAGAGTAATTAGTTTAAAATGTAAACCAAAAGCAAGAATATCTCGGAAACGGTTAATTCTAGGAAAACGTAGATGACATACATTTTTTAGTTTTAAGAAGATCTACAATTTTTATGCAGCAAGATTTTGTCTTATCTTTTGCGGTTTATCAGTTATGCAAAGTTCACCCAGAATGAAAAGTTCTTCGAAGCTATTCCCCAAAAAATTTAAGATATACATTTCATTTGCCTTCATTAATATTCGGGATTTTACTCAAAATTGTTGTATCCATTTTTGAGAAAAAAAATTCAAAACATTTTCCGCGTAAAGGGTAGTTCAAGATGGGGATCTTTCTTGAAATTTTCGTGTCAGATCTTGGAAGATACTAAACATCGAATTTTTTAGTGCAATTTCTGTTTCTACTATGTGCAAAGTACCTACGCGTAGAGAAAGTAAAATCTGCATATTATTTTTAAAAATTATGTGTTACATTCACATATCTTTCTCTACATCGCTGTAACAAATAATTGTTATAAAGCTTATTCTTCTTTAAACTTCATGCTAATGGAAATACAGCAGAAATTATCTTATTACTTGCTTCCTTGTAAGTAGAGGGAAATGAGGGAACACACTAGGCTAAAGTTATAGTGAAATCTTTTAGAAGCTAGTTGCTATATGATTGAAATTCCTTTCTAGGGCTAGAAGTTGACAAATTACCTTATGAGAAAAATATAAGTATATATTTTAAAGCAGAGTCCAAGAAATATCACAGAGACGGTGAGTTCTACAAAAAATATATATGACGTAAATTATGCATTTTAACGAGTTTTTGTCCATCTTTTACCTGTTTTGTAAAATTCAGAGAAAGTCATCCAGAATAAAGAGATTTTCAAAGGCTATTCCCAGAAAATTCAAGATATAGCTTTATGTATCATGTAAGTATCTTTAATATACGATATTTTTAATCAAAATCGTTAGTCATTTTTGAGAAATTCAACTTTTTTAAAAATATTTCCATGTAAGGAGTAGTGTGAAAGGATTTTCTTAAAAATTCTTCGTGTCTGGAAGATACTAAACTTAAATACCAAGTTTAGTATTTTCGTTTTTAAGCTATGCTATACACAGACAGACAGACACACTGAAATTGTTTTTTTTTTTTTTTTGGGATTCAGGGGAACTCAAAACATATATTTCCAGTGAAATTTCGTATAGAACTTTTGAGTGCAATACAAATAGTATGTGCTGTGGAAGTAAAAACTATACATTCTATTACGAAAATATTTTTAATTTCTTACAAATTTTAGTTGAACTTCATAGATGTTGTCATTGCAAATCGCTTCTTTGCTTGATCAGGAATAGAACAAAAGAAAAACAGACACTTCGTGTGTAAGTACATCACAATTGAAACCAATATCTCGGAAACGGTTACCTCCACAACAAAAAACGTAAGAAGAATATCTGGTGTGATATCCCATAGAGAACCAAGAATCACCGCCACTGCTGTGGTCCACAAAGGACGTCAAGCTATATTCAATAGAGTAACTTCTCAATTGATCCCTAGGGACCTCACGATGTTGACACCAGACCTCCCATTAAGCACAGAATTCCTTGCTTATATTGCAGATCTATCCCGCTTCTACCATATGTGTCCTTGGGCAGCCAAACTACATGATCGTTACAAGATTTCATGCAATGTTCTAAACATATTGAAACAATTGTATGAGTTTACGATCTATACATTTTACTTTCTCTAACGTACTATGTACACAGAAAAGTTATTGTAATGCACCCAAAAATTCGATACTAAGAATCACCAGAAATGTATGTTTTGAGATCCCATGAATCCGGAAGTTTTAGTAAAATTTCCATGTGTGTGTCAGTAAGTATGTATGTGTGTGTTTGTGTGCGCGCCAGTGGGCTGCATAGCTCAAAAACGAAAAGACCGTTAAATACCAAACTTGGTATTTAGGTTCAGTATCCTCCAAGGATGCGACACGACGATTTTCAAGAAAATCCCCGCACCCCCAACTACCCTTTACATGGAACAATTTTCGAAATGGTTTTTTTCAAAAATGGTTCCAACAATTATGATTAAAATACCGTATATTAAAGATATTTACATGACAAATAAATTTTATATGTTGAATTTTCTGGGAATAGCCCTTGAAGATACTTTTATTCTGGATGAATTTTTCGGAATTTTGCATAATTGTAAACCGTAAGAGATGGACAAAAGCTTAATTAGCAAAAACATTGTAGAGCTCGTTAAAACATTTTGTTTTATGTACATTATTTCGCGGGGTTGACCGTTTTTGAGATATTTCTTATTATTGGTTTCATTCTTAAAACACAGACTTTTCTCATACGGGAATTTTTCAACTCCTGGGCATACAAACAGAGGAATTTATATCACGTAGCAACCAGATTTTAAAATATTTTACTATCGCTTTACTCTATGGAACTCCCTCATTTCCCTTATACTTACAAGGAATCAAGTTATAAGAAGTTTCTGCCATTTTTTTTTCTCGATTAACATGAATTAAATAGGAGAATAGGCGTTTTAGCAATAATTAATCGCAGAGATGTAGAGAAAGCTATGTGAATGGCGCACATTAGATTCTTGTGTTGTAAATTTTGTCTGTCTTCTAGGGTTTACAATTTATACGAAATTGTTCTTGAATTTTAGAACTTCTGAGAATAATTTATATAAAATTCAAAATATGTTATAAAATATGTTGACCATTTAGTATTTAATCAAAATTGTTAGAGCAATTTCTGAGAGGAAAAGGAACCATTAAAATTGTTCCATTTAAAAGGTAGGAGTCTTTCCAGAAAATTTTCGTATCGCATTCTTGGAAGTTCAAAACTTAAATATCAAGTTTGGTATTTAACTCAGTTTTTTGTTTGTGAAATATGCTTTTCAAAGACGCAGACATGGACGCACACACACACACACACGCACGCACACACACACAAACACATACAAATACGCGGGCGCGTGCATATGAGCCCATTTCTAATATTTTATTTCTTCTACACGTACTATGCACATTGTATTCAGTAATTTTACTGAGATATGTTTTGGGTTACCCTGAATAAAGAATCATTTTTAGAAACATCTATTTCTGGGCAGCGCTGTGGTCGATAAGTTAGACCGCTCGCCTCTCACCTAGGCGGCCCAGTTTCAATCCCAAGCGACCTCATGTGGGATTTGTGGGTTTTCTCCGGGTCCTCCGTTTTCTCCCGCCACTCATTCCGCCAACTGCTCCATCATCACCTTTCCTATCATCCATTTCGCTTGCATTTCATATCATCCACTTCTTCACGCTCATCTCTGGCCAAGGGCCGTCCAATCGTTTCAGGTTCTCCATTCTGAGCTTTCGTGCCGTTGGCTCCCCGTCAGGCTTCTGATCCCTAGGCGTTCGCTGGTAATCCAGGAGGATGTCAATCTTAAATACGATTAGGGTAAGCCGACTACGAAAAAGAAGAATCTGTGTCTGTGGAGAAGACAGCTCCACAACGAAAACATCGTTAAACAGGAAATTTGATATTTAAGTTTAATATCTTCCTAGGATGCAACCCGAAGTTGTCAACTAAAGTACCGTATTATGAATATATTTACACAGCAAATAGTTCCTTGTTATTGATTTACCTTTTAGAATATAGACTTGTTTTCAATCTGCAAGTTGCATACAAAGGTTTTAAAAATCCACATTTAATTCTCCTGACCAAGATTACATAAATTATTTGTAATAAGTGATCAGAAACTAAGGAAACACGACTCATATTCTTAGGGTTACGTCTTTCATAGCGAACTTAGTTGTGAGCGGTAATTTTAATACATACGGTTGGCAACTGTGCAGCGTTTCAGCCAACTGCATCTACAGCACTACAAGAGTACATTGTATTCACATCTAAATTATCGTACTACTACATTCGGATCCTAAAGGTTGGTAGCACTGTCCGTGGATTACCCAAAGAAGACGGGTAGCGACAGGCTGGTGTCGTAATGACGTGAGGAATAAACCATCCAGCCGCAGCTCGTCTCCTGGTCCTTCAACCTGAAATATTACAGCCTATTTTTACTTTCTCTATACGTACTATATACATGGTGTATAGAGAAGGTATTGCATCCACCCAAAAATTCGTTACCGAGATTTTACCGGAAATATATGTTTTAGGGTCCCCTGTATCCAAAAAAATAACATTTTCAGAAAAAGATATGTATGTGTGTCCGTGTGTCCATGAACACGATAACTTAAAAACGATAAGTCGGTAAAATACCAAACTTGGTATTTAAGTATAGTATCTTTCAGGGATTTTGAGAAAATTCCCCCACTCCAAACTACCCTTTACATGAAATTTTTTTCGAAAATTTTGATTTTCTCAAAAATGGCTAACGATTTTGATTAAAATATCGTATATTAAAGATATTTACTTGACAAATAAAATGTATATTTTCAACATTCTGGGAATAGCCTCTGAAGCTTACTTTATTCTGGATGAAATTTACGGAATTTTGCATAACCGCTAAACTGTAAGAAATAAGTAAAAGCTTACCACACAAAAATGTAGAGCCCGTTAAAATACACAATTTATGTTATATACATTTTTAATTTCTCTATACGCACTATGTATTGCACTCCACCAAAAAATTGATACCGAGATTTCACCGGAAATATTTGTTTTAGGGTCCCCTGTATCCAAAAAAGGTATTTTCAGAAAAAGGTCCGTGTGTGTGTCCGTGTGTACGTGTGTCTGTGAACACGATAACTCAAAAACGAAAAGTCGGTAAAATACCAAACTTGTTATTTAATTCAGTATCTTCCAGGGATGCGACACGAAGATTTTGAGAAAAATCCTCCCACCCCAAACTACCCTTTACATGGAATTGTTTTCGAAAATTTTGATTTTCTAAAAAATGGCTCTAACGATTTTGATTAAAATATCGTATATTAAAGTTATTTATCTGACAAATAAAATGTATACTTTGAATTTTCTGGGAATAGCCTCTGAAGACTACTTTATTCTGGATGAATTTTTCATAACTACTAAACCGTAGGAGGTGGACAAAACTTAACCGAGAAAAAATGTAGAGCACGTTAAAACACACAATTTATGTTATATACATTTTTTTCGTGGAGTTGATCGTTTTTGAGATATTCCTTTTTTGTGGTTTCAGTTTTGAAAAACTTAAACTTTTCTCATACAGGCATTTGTCAACTCCTGTCCATAAAAACAAAGGAACATCAGTCACATAGCAACCAGCTTTGGTCTTTCACTTTAACCTATGGTACTCCGTTATTTCGCTTCTACTTACAATAAAGCAAGAAATAAGACTATTTACTATTTCTGCTAATTTTTCTCGATTAACATGAAATAAATAAAAGATAAGCTTATTAACAATAATAATTTACAGAGATATAGAGAAAGACATGTGAATGGAACACATCAGATTTTTTTCATGGAGTAGATCGTTTCTGAGATATCCCTTGTTTTTGGTTTCAACTTTAAAAACTAACTTTCTTCATCAGGAATTTGTCGACTCCTGTCCATATAAATAAAGGCATTTCAATCACTGATCAACCAGCTTTTAATCTATGGTACTCCCTTATTTCGCTTCTACTTACAAGGAAGCAAGTGATACGACTATTTCTGCTATTCTTTTTCTCGATTAGCATGAAGTTAATAGAGGCTTAAGCCTTCTAACAATAATTTGTTGCAGAGATATAGAGAAAGTCATGTGAATGGGACATATCAGATTTTTTTGTTACTATCTATGTTATGTAGTTATGATTTTCATTCATTAATACTAAATTTCAATTTGTATACAGCCACTTTGTTCGTTGTGCTGTTAAACAGATACACAAATGAATATATAAATAAAGAAGATTAATAAAATATGATTGTATTTTCGTCCAGCAAATGCTCCAAGAATTTTAAAGACTTCGGCTGCTTTGCTCACAAAAAATGTAATGTGGAAATGTTATGTATTATAAATTCAATTCTTCAATGTTAGATACCAATTATCTACATATTTATTTTGTCTAGCACATTTATACCATGTGCATAGTGGATACAGAAGGTGTTGTATTTCACCCACAAATTATCTACCAATATTTCACCAGAAATGTGTGTTTTGAGAACCCCTGAATCCAAAAGCATTTTTAGAAACAGGTCAATATGTGTGTGAAGGGGGGAGGGGAGCACCATAACTCAAAAACGAATAGTCCATAAATACCAAACTTTGTATTTAAGTTTAGTATCTTCCAATGAAGTGACATGAAGGATTTTCAGAAAAAAAAGCCTCACAAACTAACCTTTACATGGAACATTTGTTCGAAATTCCGATTTTATCAAACATTGATTAAAATATATATATATTAGAAAGGGTTAGTTGGCAAATAAAGTATACATTCTAAATTTCTCTTCATTCCTAAAATTCTCCCCATTCTGAATGATTTTTGCCCATCTGTTGAACCCAAAAAAGACACCAAAAACTTACTACACATCTCGTCAGAGCACATTAGCTATGAGCCATTCATTTTTGTCGTGGGACAATCCGTTTCCGAGATATTTATTGTTATTCGTTTCTACTTTAAAATACCTATACTTTTTTCAAACAGAAAGTTAACCGCGTTTCCTTTGTTTTACTTCTGGTCAACAAAGAGAACTGAATTTCAATGACAACCGTTTAGTGACAGCATTCAAAACATTTGACAATCGCTTTAGCCAAGCGTTTTCCCTTATTTCCCTTCCACTTATAAGGAACTAGGTAATGAATGTAAAATAGTTAATAATAATAATATTAATAATAATAATAATAATAATAATAATAATAAAAAAAGTAAGTTCATCCTTTAATTACATTTTCCAATAATGCATTAGAAGGACATCAAATACCTTCAAATATTTCAAGAACATATATAATCATATAAGATTATAATTATCTTAATAAGTCGATTATATATTTAAAACAATCTCCTTAATAGATTTACAGTATCACCTAATAAACTATTTTTAAAGAACATATAAATTCTTTGAGTTAATCTTTATTTTCTAATGCCCAATAGTTTGACAAAAAATCTCTTTTTAAGGTTTATCATTTTCATTATATGTTAATTCATTCTAACAATGTTCATCTAGATTAGTATGAAGTAGGCAGAAAACTAATATTTTGTAAGAAGTTTGTAGAATAATGGAGCACATTACATTATTTATACTTAGGATATAGTACATAGAACATAAACAGTTTAAAAATAATTGAAAAGCTCATTATAGTATGTGTCAGTAGAAAATCGAAACTAAGTGACTTAAGAATCCGCATTCGAAATACAAAACGTAATTTTTAAGTTAAACATGAAATAGGAAATTATCAACCTGCATAAAACTGACGTATTTATCGCAACGGTATGATTATCCCTGCACGTTCTGAACATAGTATAGGTATTGTATTGAATCCAAAAATTCGGTACCGAAATTTCACCGGAAGTACATGTTTTAGGAGCCCCAGAAACAAAACAAAGAAAAACATTTCTAGAAAAAGGTCCATGTGTGTGTCTGTGGACCGCATATCTCAAAAACGAAAAGTCGTTAAATACCAAACTTAGTATTTAATTCGGTATCTTCCAAGGATTCAACACGAAGATTTTCAAACCCCCCACCCCAACTACCCTTTACATGGAAAAATTTCGACAATTTTAATTTCTCAAAAATGACTAGCGATTTTGATTAAAATGTCGTATATTAAAGATATTTACATGACAAATAAAACATATCTTGAATTTTCTGGAAATGGCCTCTGAAAACATCTTTATTCTGAATGAATTTTGCGGAATTTTGCATGACTGGTAAACTGATATACAAAAATGTAGATCTCATTAAAACACACAATTTTCATCATATGCCTTTTTTCCCATAGTTTTCTGTTTTCAAGATACTCCTTGTTATTGATTTCAGTTTTAAAATGCTCAATACTTTTCTCATACGCGTAAATAGCAACTGATGTCCATTCAAACAAAGGAACTTCAATCACATAGCAACCAGGTTTAAAATATTTGACTATCAATTTAGCCTATGGTACTCTCTGATTTTCCTTCTACTTTCAAGGAAGTAAGTAATAAGACTGTTTCTGCCAAATGTTTCTTGATTAGCATTAAGTAAATAGAAGAATAAACTTTTTAAACAATAATTTATTTTAGATATGCAGGGAAAGTCATTAAATCGAACACATCAGATTTTTTATAAAACGAAATAAGAAATTATCAACCTGCATAAAATTGGGGTATTTATCGCAAAGGTGTGACTCAGAGAGAGATTCTGGGACGAAGTATATAATTTTGTCCCTTTTGCACTATTTGTTGCTTGTTGGTATAAGATATTTTATCCCTTATAAATCACCTTAGAGGAAGTATTTTCAGCTCACGGTATGAGGCCCAATTTCCCATTGGGACTTGCTTCTGGATTCGGTTTTTTCACTCGTTTCCTCTTTTCGATTCTACTTGAATCCCAGGTGGCTTTTGCGAATAAGGTCATGATTCTTGTGGTCGTTGTAACTTGGTGTAAAATTGTAGCATCCAGAGGGTTGTAAGAAATGATCCAGAAAGTTGGAAAGGATTTTCGATCTAACAATCATATGGTTCCCTTTGTATAAAAGATAATTTATTTTCACAACTGTTGCAAATTTGAATATAAGACTTTATTAATTGTATCAGCCTTTTCTTTCCCATCATGGGCAATACCAAAAATGCTGTCTGTGCTCATTTTTGTATAAAACATATAGAAGGCTGAGACGATAATAATACATTTTAATTACCTAATGTTATAAAAGCTAATGAGAAAATTGTTTTCCGGATTGATACATTCACATGAGATTCTCTCCCTATTCTTCAACACACTATTCTTTCAAAAGTCGGGTTATTTGCCGTTAATACAGAAACCTATAGGATTTTACTTTCTCTACACGTACTATGCACAAAGTGTAAAGAGAAGGTATTGCACTCCACCCAAAAATACGATACTGAGATTTCACTGGAAATATATCTCAGAAAAAGGTCCCTGTAAATGTAAATGTTATTTATGGACGCTCTTTAACTGCTGTGGCTCTCAGCGTCCCATTCTAAATTGGGCGTGAAAGACCGCTTAATTTTGCTCAGGCTTGAGGTTCTTTTACGTGCCGTAAATCTACGACACGGGGCCAATGGCTTTAGTTCCCTTCCTAGGGAAGCCATGCTAAGAATTTTTACAGCATGGTAACCATTACACCACGGAGGGCGACAAAAAAAAAAAAAAGGTCCGTATGTGTATCCGTGTATCCGTGTCGCATCCCTGGAAACTACTAAACTTAAACACCAAACTTGGTATTTAAGTTTAGTATCTTCTATGGATGCAAACACAAAGATTTTGGGAAAAATTCCCCACCCCAAACTACCCTTTACATGGAACTTTTTCGAAAGTTTGATTTTCTCAAAAATGGCTGTAACGATTTTGAGTAAAATGTCGTGTATTAAAGATATTTACCTGAAAAATAAAATTATATCTCGAATTTTATTGGAATAGCCTCTAAAGACTACTTTATTCTGGATGAATTTTACAGAATTTTGCATAACTGCCAAACCGTAAGGGATGGACAAAAACTTACCACACAAAACATGTAGAGCACGTTAAAACACACAATTTATGTTATACACATTTTTTTTCGTGGAGTTGATCCTTTTCTTGGTTTCAGCTTTAAAAAAACCTTTAAAATTCTCATACAGGAATGTTTCTAACTCCTGTCAATCTCTTTACGGTTTATCAGTTATGCAACATTCATGACTTCAAAGTCCATTCCCATAAAATTCAAGATAAACATTTTAATTGGGACATAAATAGGTATCTTAAATATAAGTTATTTAAATCAAAATCGTTAGAGACATTTTTGAGAAAATCAACATTTTCGGAATTTTTCCATGTGTAGGTTAGTTTATGGTTGGGGGCGGTTATTGAAAATCTTCGTGTCGCATCCTTGGAAGATACGTAATGTAAATACGAAGTTTGCTGTCCATAGACACACGCACACAGATTTTTTTCTAAAAATGCTTTCTTCGGATCATGGGACCTCAAAAGATATATTTCCGATGAATTCTACATGGCATTTTTGAGTGGGATACAATACTTTGTCTATCCACTATGCACATCGTGCATATGGGCTAGTGAAAGTAACAATGGAATGTGTAAATGTCACATGTTACCTAAACGTATACTAATCTCGTTACATCTCTCTGTTATTACATAACAGCTACACCCAAGTTGTGTAATAGATATATTGCGGTGCCGTAAAGCGCCTCTCTTGTTGGTTAAAGCGGTGACTTAAGACATCTGAGTGGTGAAGTAATCACCTAAAACAGGCGCAGGATTTGATTCCTGGCTGGATAGTCGATTTTGTGGTGGCCAAAGCGGCTTGTGGCGAAGTATACTCTCACTGCTCTGGCTTTATCTGCTGTTGCCTGTTTCACGCAGTCAATATATGCAGCATTACAGTTTGCCTACTGACATACGGATTAGCAGAGGAGTAAGCAAAAGTCAGTACCAGTTTAAGCGTGCATTTCAAACGTCCTGTACTTTGAGGAACAGTTGATTCCATGGACACTCTATTTGAACAATCACTTAAAACTCTTATATAGCATCCGTGGTACTCATGCGCTGTTCTAACCTTTCTAATTTCTGCTAATTTCACCAAGAGTGCTAAGGGCGTTCAGTAAGTCCTTAGAAAGTTCAAGAAAATACACTTGTGGCATCGAAAAAAAATATAATGTGTTCCATTCACATGACTTTCTCTACATCTCTGCAACAAATTATTCTATTTACTTCATCTAATCGAGAAAAAATTAGCAGAAATGGTCTTATTACTTGCTTCCTTGTTACTAGAAGCGAAATAAGGGAGTACCATAGGTTAAAGTGATAGTCAAAAGCTGGTTGCTATGTGACTGAAGTTCCTTTGTTGTATGAACACGAGTTTATAAAGGTCCTGTATGAGAAAAGTATAAGTTTTTCATAGCTAAAACCAAAATCAAAAACAATAAACTCCACGCAAAAAATGTATATAACATAAGTTGTGTGTTTTAAAGTGCTCTACATTTGTTGTGTGGCAAATTTTTGTCCATCTCTTACGGTTTAGGAGTTATGCTAAATTCTGTAAAATTGACACAGAATAAAGTAGTCTTCAGAGGCTATTCCCAGAAAAGTCAAAATATACTTTTATTTGTGAGGTAAATATCTTTAATATACGATGTTTGAATCAAAATCTTTAGAGCCATTTTTTAGAAAATCAAAATTTTCGAACATTTTTCCATGTAAAGGTTAGTTTGGGGTGGGGGGATTTTTTCTCTTCAAAATCCCTGGAAGATACTAAACTTAAATACAAGTTTCGTATTTTACCGACTTTTCGTTTTTGAGTTATCGTGTTCACAGACACATGGACACACAAGCACGGACCTTTTTCTGAAAATACTTTTTTTTTTGGATACAGGGGACCCTAAAACATATATTTCCGGTGAGATCTTGGTATCGAATTTTTTGGTGGAGTGCACCACATTCTCTATACACTATGTGTATATGGGGCTAGAGAAAGTAAAGATATGTATTTAGTAACCTTCATCTCTTACTAGATGGCAACTAAAATTTCAGCTATATCCATCACGTGGTTTTGTTGCCATATGCAATTAAATCAACACTTTTCTGCTCATTTAGAAACACGAAAATAAAACAAAAACGAGTTTCATACTCTGATTAAACACTTCTATTTATAAGGCTTAACATCAAAAGAGATAAAGCCCAGTTGGATGGAAAGTTCATTGCACATATGGTCCTACGCTTGCAGCAATTTACAATTGGACAAATGAATTTAAAACTAGCCGTACGTCCACAAACTGTGTACACCACTTCCAGAAATTCAGTAGAAGTAGCTTCCTCCGAAATGGTTAGCAAAATCCAGGATATGGTTTTGAGTGTTTGACGAATTAAAGTAATGGCTACAGGAATATCTCAAGATACAGTGTTCTGAAGTTTGCAACAAACATTAGGTCTGACAAAGGTGGGTGCCGCATTTTCTCTCAATGGAGAATAAACACAATCGTGTGATCGATTTGTAGGCTGGTTTGACACTTTTCCGTCACATTCCTGACGAGCTTCTGCACATAGCTGTGTGGGGCTTTAAAAGGCAAAGGTGGCGAAACCTGCAGACAATGTGATGGTCTCGGTTTTGGGGGGGGGTTGCACATGGAATCATCTACATTGATTGGTTGCAGAAAGGAAGAACAATATATGGAGAGTCGTTATTGCAACAGTTGAACGCAGAACTCAAGTAAAATCGCCCTCATGTGGCAAAGAAACACATTCTCTTCCATCAAGACAGTGCAAGGTGCACACATGCGCAGTTTCAATGGCCAAAATTATAAAATTAATACTCGAATTACTACTATTACTATTCATCAGATTTGGCTTTGAGTGAGTTATTTCCAAACTTGAAAACCTTTCCTATTTGACGACCTTCCCAAATTTTACTTTTTGGAAAGCTTAAAACAGTTGCAGAAAGAGTTGTATCTAGCTAAAAAGAGATTATGTTGAAAAAAATTCAGAAATAATTTGTATTTCTATATTTTTTTAAACACTTATTGGACGCTTCTCGGTATTATATCTTTCTGATAATTTGAACACAAAATTTTGCCGAAAATATTAATTTGAATACACTACTGGTTATAAAATCCAATTAATGTATAATAATGACAATTAAAGGGAACCCGAGTAAATTGGCTATTTTGTTTTACACAAAGATACTTACCTATAGTTAAAAAATAAATGCAAGTAAAGAAAACCCACATATTCTCGAAATTGAAAATCCCAACGCAAAATATACCAAAAATTTCATTTTTAGTAGGTGCACCAATTAATAGGTGTATACTCATCTAGATCAGGCTTTTCCAGCTTTGGTGCGAGCCAAAAGAGCAGCAAGTTGCTCATGACGCTCAGGGGTCTGCCTGCAATATGCAATACAGCTGAGAATTGAGGGCGGTGTGGTCTCGGATGAATCAAGTATTGGAATACAAGCGCAGGCACTGAAGTATGAATTTCGCTCAGTGACGACCCCTCCAAAGCTCGGAACAAAATATTTACTATTTTTAATTTATCTACACATACTATGTACATTGTATAGAGAAAGTATTGCAATGTACCTAAAAATTCGATATCAAGAATTTACCGGAAATATATATTTCAGGGTCTCCTGTATCTGAAATAGTTTTAGAAAAAAGTCCATGTATATGTCTATGTGTTCATACATCTGTGAACACGATAGTTAAAAAAGTCAGTAAAATACCAAGTATTTAGTATCTTTAAGGATATTAAGTTTAGTATCTTTCAAGGATGCAACTCGAATGTTTTGAGAAAAATCCTCCTCTCCAGGCCACTGTTTACATGGAAAAATGTTCGAATTTTGATTACAATACCGTATATTAAATATATTTATATGGCAAATTAAATGTATAAATTGAATTTTATGGAAAACGCCTCAGACCTCTTTGTCTTATCGTAAACCATCTCAACCTAATAAAATTCTAATTAAATTAGGACTAATAATTAAAACAAAAACATTTTAGTTAATATAGGTATTTTACAATGGTTGGAAGAATGACTGCTGCTCCCATGCTGCACACGTCCAGAGTACTGTTGAAATTAAACAGGGAAAATTTCAAGTGTATTCTGTCTGCAGACGATGTTAACATAACTGGCAGATGAGGCACATCAAGTGCCTGGCACTTGCTTTCCAAATAGCTCTAAATTTGGGAGTCAATTTCAAAAACTGGTGGAGCTTTCAACCATCATGGTCTATAACCTGGTTCAGTTCAATTCAGATCAGTCTTCTTGCTTACTAACGCGATTGGGAAGGCATGGAAAGAAAAGAGAACAGGTAGCTGATGCAGTGATGAAGTTCATGTGAAGATTTGTTGATTACACTGAGGCTGAGTTTCACAATTAAAGTAAAATTGGAATTGATTTTAAGCTAATGATTAAGCTAGAGTATGTAGTTCAAGCGATAAGCTAGCTTATTCGTTTATTGGTTTAAACTATGCTGAACTGCGGCTTATTAGTGAGATTGCAACTGGTCTGATAGTCTAGCACTTCAATGCATGATGGTGATGATGATGATGATGATGATGATGATTGGGTATGAACATAGATGTGCAAAGTTGCAGTTTTTTATGGTGTTTAACGCCCACTTGTGTCACCTCAGGCGATGACACTGATGATAAATGGAATGAAGATGGAGCACTGGTGGAATGCAATGGCGGGCTGCATGAGGAACTCGGAGAAAATCCGCACAGACACTGAAGTATGAATTACACATAGTGACGTCCCCTTCAAAGCTCGGAACAAAATATTTACTATATTAAATTTATCTACACGTACATTGTATAGAGAAGGTATTGCATTCTAGAGCTTTATAGAATACTGTTGTTTCAGCTTCTTCTTTTTTCTACTTTATTGATCAGTAAACTGATCATTTTTTATCACTTCGGGTTTGCTATTTTGCATGAAAGAAATATTTACTTGTGAAAGTTTAGCCCGAGAGTGATATCAACGTGTGCAGTTTTTCCTCTATACTTAAATTCAATCAATTTATATTCCATCACGCTTGTTCGCGAGTTCGGCATTATGTACACATAGTGGCGATGGATCGGCTCATCCCTCATAAATGGCACTACAGAACTAAATCACGATTTGGGATGCGTAAAACGGTGAATTTAGCTCAGGGCCTTTTCTTTCAAGGATGCGAAATAAATATTACATGGAACCACAGCTTTATGTTTCTCAGGAAGAAAGTCATGCTAAATGCTAAGGATTTTTACTCCGAAAGGAATCCATCACTTTTGATAGTCGTGAACCCACAACCTTGGATATAAGAAACTAGCATGGTTCGATTCGTCTATACTCTCTCTGATGCTCTATGCGTGCGAGGTGTGGGACATGACAGCAGATTCCCAGCATTTCTGGTTTCAACGAATACAGAGTAGACGACTCCGGTCCATCTGTATGTCCTTGCTTCCCAGTGAGGCTACATAAGCTTCGGTTCTCCCATAATTAGGCGCCGGGCTCAAAATTTCTAAGCCAGATTGACCCAACATGAGAACGCCCTTGTAAGATCTTTGGGGCGTACTTACCAACTAAACGCCGAAGCAGACAGTTCCGGGTAACGATGGTTTCAATTCAGCCAGCAGTAAAAATTTGAGCTAAATATTCCCCCAACCTATCATGGGAGCTCCCTACAATGGAGTGGACATCAAAAACTTAACACCAACCGAAATGAACCAAACAAGAAACCAGCGGAGCAGCAATCGTTGAGGGGGATACCTACAGCGCTACCTCTTTAACACCAGCAATCTAAACTGCACTAGAATAAACCTTAACCCATCCCGGATATTTCTTTGGTTAGGCCATAAAAAGGATAGATACACAGTAACTATACCTATGCTTACAAGAAGTCTCAACAGTTCTCGCCGCACGCTCATCTATACTGCATATATGAATTCATTGTAAATCTGTGAGGAAAAAATTATACTTCCGGAAATTGAACGCTTACTCCGCAGATGGGCGAGTAGATTTGCACTTTGGGTTCTAAGGTGACTGTCGACTCATTAGAATACACTGTAATTTACCTAATGGTTGTGCTTATTTTACTACTCTTTGGGTGCGAGCACATTTTTGTTATTTTAATTTAACCCTGGAACATTTCTTTAATTTTTTAAATTTCAATGGCAACAGCAAAATCGAAACAATTCTTTAACCATGAAAGAAAAACCTGAAGATAAATCTTTCAATTTAATTACTAATTGCAATATAAATAAAAGAAAAATCTTATGTGTTCCGTTCGCATGATTTTCTCTAGCTGTTTTGTAAACAAAAGAGTATTCTTTTACTTACACCATTCTAATCGGGATAAACATTAAATAAGTTAGTGTTATTACTTGCTTATTTCTAAGTAGATACTAGACTAAAGCGATAGGCAAATCTTTTAAAAGCCGGTCGTAATAAAAAACAATAAAACTGGGTTCTCTTTGTTGTTCTTTTTTTTTTGGTAGTGTTTAACGCCCGCTTTTACTACCACAGGCGATGACACTGGTGGTACTTGGAATGAAGATGGAGCATTGGTGGAATGCGATGGCGGGGTAAACCGGAGAACCCGGAGAAAACCCGCCCCTGCGCCGCTCTGTCCACCACAAATCTCACATACGGTCGCTTCGGTTTGAACCCGGGCCGTCTAGGTGAGAGGCGAGTGTTCTAACCACTCAGCCATGGTGCGGCCGTGCTTACAAGGAGTAAACAAAAGAAAAACGAAATCCGTTTCTTTGCATTACCAGGAGTTGACAAATTCCCGTATGTGAAAAGTTTAAATATTTTAAAAACGAGACTAATAACAAGAATATCTCAAAAATGTTCAAATGCATGAAAAAATGTGTAGCTATGACATAAATTGTGTTTTAATGTGATACACAATTTTGTATAGTAAGTTTTTGTCTATCTCCTAAGGTTTACTATTTATGAAGAATCCAGCAAAATTCATCCAGAATAACGGGGTATTTATAGGCCATTTACAGAAAATTCAAGATATACATTTTATTGGTCAGGTAAATATCGTTAATATACATTTCATTTAAAATTGTTAGTCATTTTTGAGAAAATACAAATTTTCGAATGTTTTACATGTAAAGCATAGTTTGGGGTGTGGGAATTTATCTCAAAATTTTGTGTCTTACCCATGGAAGATACTAAACTTAAATACTAAGTTTGATATTTTATTGACTTTTCGTTTTCGATTTATTGTGTTCACAGACACATGGACCTTCTTTTAAAAATGTTTTTTTTTTAATACACGAGACCCTAAAATATATATTTCCACTGAAATCTCGACATCAAATTTTAGGGGAAATACGATACTTTCTCTAAATACTATGTACTGAGCATAATACGTATAGAGAAAGTAAATAGATTTGCACATTTTTAGTATCTCAAACAAAACCTGAAAGCACTATGGTTTACTTAGCCTTTAGTGTAAACATATATAGCCAAAACGTGCGTTTTTATTTAACCTTTTAATAAAATATTATAAAAATAATTTATTTACACTAATACACATTATTATAGTATGAAATAAAACGAAATATCAGCTATCTGGTGCGTCTGTTAGATTGTAGTCATATGGGATGCCTTTAAGCATCGATAGCTATTAGGCTAGCTCTTCTAGTTGCGGTGCTCAATGAACCAAATACCTAATATCGGAACGAAACTCTAGAGTACGGTATTTATTTTTCTGCATATGCGTATTCCAATATTTTCGGTATTTCCGAACATCAATTAACGTTTATCCTAGGGGACGGACATAATAACGCTATGGGACGTTTCAGCCTTGGGCCGATTAAAACACTAGCAAAATTGATAACATACCGCATCATCGGAATTTGTAGCCCACCGGCATTTAGCGCTAGCTTGCGTTACATTATGTCTCACCTATATTTTAATAACCCATTAAATCTGTAGCAACAGCATTTTCATTTTTGAGCTAATTGTGATTATTTTAAAATATAACATTATATAGAAATATTATCCAGCTTTTGTAGAATATTGTAACAATTTTACTGATATTTGAGATATGTCGTTAGGAGTTGCTTCCTGTACGACTTGTGTATTGATGTGGCCAGGTTTAAAATCTCCTATTGTTCTGTTTTTGGTGGTCTCCTTAGCGCGGTGGTAGCGCAGCTGCTTACCAATATACCTGGGTTCAATCCCCAGTACCGGCGTGGGGATTTTCCCTCCGCTGGGAGGCGTGGTCCGGGGTGCAC
This sequence comes from Hymenopus coronatus, assembly GCA_030762935.1. NCBI lineage: Eukaryota > Metazoa > Arthropoda > Insecta > Mantodea > Hymenopodidae > Hymenopus > Hymenopus coronatus. The sequence continues at coordinate 40,255,420 of CM060887.1, forward strand.
TGAGCCTCGTAAGGTCCCTGGGGGGCCAATTGAGGAGCTACTTGATGGAGAAGTAGCGGCTCCAGGTCATGAGGACCGCAGTAACCGGTGGGGGGCTCGAGGCGCTGACCACGTCTCACCCTCCAATACTGCACCCCATCCATGACGTCTGTTGTGGACCGAGATGGGGGACGCAGCGGCCGGACGGAAGGCCAAGGTTCCTCGTGAGCTGTCGTGCCATGGAGTTATAGTTATTATTGTTCTGTTTGTTAACCGTCCTTATGCTCCCGTTATAAACAAATGAATACAAGTAAAATGACATTCAAATAAAAGTTCGATAAACGTGGTAATAAATAATTATTGGAAAACAGGATGTTATATACATATATATTTTATTTAAATTTAAAAATACAGCTCCGGAGTCTTGTCAAATCTCCGGAGCTATATTTCCTTTTTTATCCAGTTTTCTATATTTATTTACCGTCTTCTTTTTGCTACATATAAGACTCAAACCCACGATCCCCTACGCCACGAAGCACGAAAGCTAGGCACTAAAACGAGCGCGGTCATGGTGACCGTCTCTACCTCTTCATCAAGCATACTATTCTTACAAAAGATTATTCTTTTAATGCTAATCGAGAAAATTATTAGTAGAAATTGGCTTATTACTTGCTTCCTTGTAAGAAGAAGGAAAATAATTAGTAGCTTTACTGTCAAACATTTTCAGTATACACTTGGAAATATGGAATTGCATGGACCTCATGGCCGTACATCCTATTCCAGTCCTTGCATATTTACAGTGTTGTGTTAAAAATATACCTATATTTAGTTATTTCAAAATAACAATACACAAGTGAAAAAAGACACATACAAAAGAATGAAAATCTTGGTATCATATCCCTAGAAGATGCTGCGTTTAAATGCCGAGTTGGTATTTGGCCCATTTTTCATTTTTTGTTTTTAACTATGCTCTTTACAGGTACACACGGGCACAAAGGCACGGACATACACATACATACACGAATAATTCTTTTTTTATCCAGGGGACCTCTAAAGTTGCACTTCTATTAGGATCTCGGCAAAGATTTCTGGGGTGCAATACAACAGTTTCTCCACTTATATAACGTAGTAGAACAAATAAAAATATTTATTCTTGAAGAAGACGTATAAACTCCTTGCAGACTTAAAGAGTATCTATGGGCACGGGGTAGTTTACCTCGATATCCATATGACAAATTAAAACGTTTGGCTAGAAGGAGGTTTTTACCTTTGCCATTAAATCGTTAATTTCTTACTTAGCATCAAAACCATTCATTTAAAAGTTTAGTTAAGTAAATAAGTCGACAGAGAGGAAACGCCACTAACATTGCGTGTGTGTTGTTTTTTAGAAGGTGCACTGTCAGTGCGACCATTTTATATTACCACATAAAAAAGTATTAAGAAAAGCGATAGTGGAGATTAGTATTGCAGTTTTCATGATGTTATCGTTAGATTGCCTGCAGACTAAGAACAAATAAACAATAGCCAATAGGAGAATGTCAAAGCAAAGTAAATGACCAATAATAAAAGTAAATTATTTACTAAGACAATCTCGTCATATGATTTGGGGGCTAAAACCATGAGCAAAAACGTTCTCATTGTTGGTCTGATTCAATCCGATCGAGAACTCCAACTTGGACTTGGTCGCGCATAGGAGTGTTGGAACAAGGAACAAGGTGAGCAGCAGCAAGAACTCCGTTAGTTTGTGTCAGTGTAATCACACTTACACTCACTGGGCGAAGGACATAGCACAGTGCTTGTGCTTCCTTGCTGTGTCCTCTTCGTAACATATGCTATTGTGTCAGGGCGAGGAGGTGGACGACTCTTTCATGGGAAGAAGAGTTTCTACTTACTCCCGCACTGACATGCACGTCGAAAGGTGGTGAATTCGAGAAGGAAATGAAACGCACGGTGCCATTATGCAACACATTCAGCTGTGATGACAGCTTTCTCCAGTGTCGAGATGCATTTCATGCTGCAGTCAGATGCTGCGAGCCGTGAGTATTCTGCTGCTCGCTGACGCGCACCCAACTTAGAACAACTTGGCGTAGGCCAATGTTAAATAAGACCCACAGATTATGGTATTAAATATCCAACATGGGATTTATTTTAGTAACTGAGGGAAACTACGAAGAAAATAGTTACCGCCTGAACTGTGCCGTTCGGTTTGACAATATTGTGAAGCACTTATGTGCCAAGCTGTCAATTGGCTGTCACTGACGGGCTTCCTGGTAGGAGATAAATATTGAATGTTAAGTATACACGGTAGCACTTACTTCCAGCATAAACACATGACAAATACTTTGGAAATTTCAACCCACAATACAGTGAGTTCGTTAGTTTCTGGAGCGATTGAAATTGCTATTTTCCGAGGGAGCTTATATGTGTCGTGCAATAAGTACTATTATTGTAGGAGGCTAGAGAGGTCTTGTGTTCGACTCCCCAGCAAATTAGTCTCTAAAAAAGAGACTATCACGCGTACTTTGTAGCACGGCGGCTGAGCGAAGACAATGAAGTGATGGAGAATTTGAACTACAAGTGTACAACCGAGTTGATCTGCGCAGGCGTGTCCGAAAGTAGGGACAACGTTTCCTCCACTACGTACTTTCTCCCTTTACTAGGCGCGAGCGCATCAACGGTTAGCACGTTTCCCTTACAGTCACAGTGACTGATGAGAACTACCTGGCGGGTAGCACGGAAGAAGGGTCAAGGAGTGAGAGGCAAGAGTGGGGGAAGCAGTGCGTCAAGCGGCAACTGTAGCTTCTTCTCTCAGTATTCTTTTCTAAGTATAAATCTATAGATTACAGAAGTGACGGCGAGAAATTTGAGAGCTGACAGTGAAAACTGGAGATAGTCACAATATATTTATACACTGTTATTTTTAAAAGTAAATTAAAATCATGCCTGGGGCCTGCATTTCTAAGCTTCATAATCTAGGTTTCAAGGTTCCTACAATATTTCTATGCTTTAGAGTACAATCGAGGCTTGTGGCAAAAAACGTAGGCTAAAAGGCAACAGTTTGAAATTATGAAAGAAAAATGTTCCATTACCTGCAAAAAGTAAAATATTTGGTGATGACAAACGTAAAATATACCGAGAATTCCATTAAGTCCCAAGGCTGGAATGGGAATGCTGCTTGCATTTTTATACCTTATCCGAAACGTTGTCGGAAAACAAAATCCCTAAAAATTACAGTCTCCCGCTCTCTCTTGCGATTAAGAGTTGTATGCTGGGCATGGGATTTACTTCTGGAACCCCACAAAAATAAATGAAGCTGGAAATAAGTTAACTTTCTTCGGCTTCAGAGCAGGCAAACCCGCTAGGTTTCTTATTACAAGAACGTCACAGTATAAATAAGGCTTTCCAAGAACTCGTGGAGTTCCATTAAGAGCTGCTTTCCGGATTTATTTCTCTTTATTCGTGCACTATGGAGATACGGCCTGAAATGAAACATTAGTAAACAAGGAATCTAAGAAATTTTGGCTGAGATAAAGGTATTACTTCCTTTGATAAGGTTGGTAGCACCTGCATTTTGGGCTTTTACTTTCTTTACTTAGTACATAATATATAGGTAGAGAAGGTATTGTGTTTCACCCAAAAATTCAATATCAAGATTGCACTAGTAATACAAGTTAAGGGTGTCCTGAATAAAAAAGAATTAAAAAAAAAGCTCTGCGCGAGCGGTCTTGGTACTTAAGTTCAGCATCTTCCAAATATGCGACTTCAAGATTTTGAGAACAATTCCCCCGCCCTCAACTACCCCTTACACGAAAAAGTTTTCAAAAGATTTGATTTTCTCAAAATGCGGTTTAACTCTTTTGATTAAAATAATGTATATTAAATAATTTACATGACAAATAAAATGTATATATTGAATTTTCTGGGAATATCCTCTGAAGCTGTCTTTATTGTGAAGGAATTTTGCATAACCGAAAGAGAAAAGAGAAAAAGTTACTACACCTTGAATGTAGATCTCGTTAAAACACACAATTTATGTTATATATATTTCTTAGGTAGAGTTAACAATTTTCGAGATGTTCATGTTCATTAGTGTCATTTACCAAACATTAATACTTTCCTCAAATGGGAAGGTATCATTAGTTTCACATCTCTTTTGTTTTACTCTTGGCCATACAGCTTTTAAAAGATTTGATTGCCACTTTAGTGCATTCCCACAATTTCCAACTAGTTACAAGAAAATAAGTTTCATAAATGGAACATATTCGATTTTTATTATTATATCATTTTCATTTGTATTGTACTTTAAGATATAGTACCCTTAGAAAATTTTAAGAGTGCAGTGAGTGTAACAGCACACCCAGAGTCACAGCAATGGCACTTTGATAACGTACAAACTATTTTTCAGAACATGATGACCCTGTCAAACTATTATTCCGAAGTCGGCTTGAACTTTAAAGGTTGTGGTTAGGGGATTTGCAGTTGGAAACCAACCGTCGCTGTTGCCAAGCCTTCCACCTACTGGTCCCTTAACTCAAGAGTGATTCTCGACTTGTAAGCAGTGTCTCCAGGAAACATTTTATTACATTGCCTCTCTCCCGTAGTACAGGTTCGACTTTTGTTTGCTAATGGCTATTGCCCAGTGGTAGGGGGAAGTGCTCCCGTATGAAGGAGAAAACTATACTTTTCTTGAAATGACATTGAAAAACATGACATTTCCATATAGATGTCTTAGTATTCCCGCACCTTTTCTTGGGCACTGGCCTACTTAGTCTTCATTCGGTAGGTTTCGCGCAATTTCGGAAGCAGGGCAGAGCAACAACACCGAGATATGAAGAGCCTTCAATATTAAGATTTCATTCTCTCTGCAGACTCCAGAGTTATCGCTCATTCACATACGCTATGTTTCGTTTAACAATTCTGCTAGATCGTGGTAATGGCTGAGGACCTTAAACAAAGACGCTTTCTTTGGTTGACAACACTGGGCAAAACCTTTCTCTTGTTATCGCCGGTTCTCACTTCCCCGTAAAACCGGCGCTCAAGAAAAAGTGCGAGCATTATAAAATCATCTAAACCAGGGTTACAGAGAGTTAATAAGCCTAATATTGAAATAAATGAAATGAACAAAAATCTTTCAAACTTTATTATATGGAGAAATCCCGTTATAATGGTTGTTTAATTACAAACTGCACCTAAGTCAGGAAACATGTCTGTAGTACAGATGTGCCTAAAAAAAGGAAATACTCAATTCTACATTTTATGTAGAAACTGTCGTAATTACAGTAACCAAATCTGAAGAAATTTCGAACTAGGAATACTGTTCCGAGAAGAAAATAAAACTTGTAATTAATCCATAATTATGATCCATTTTCCTGTAGAGTAATTAAACCTAATCTGAAGAGATATCCAACTGGGAATACGTCTTCCGATAAGAACATGTAACTTGTTGTTAATGCATAATTACTGATCCTGTTTTACTGGTACATAATTAAACCCAATATTAAGAGATTCGAACTGGTAATAAGGGTTTCCATAAGAAAATAAGACTTTTCTAAGTGTTAAGACTTTTTAATTATTGGTCCTGTTTTATTGGTACAGTAATTAAACCAAGTCTTAAGAGATTCCAATCTGTAATGTGTTCCGCTAAGAAAATGCAACTTTTAATTAATGCAATACTACTGATGCTGTTTTTATTGTACAGTAATTAATCAAACGAAGAAATTCCGAAATAGGAATACTGTTCCGCTAAGAAAATGTAACTTGTTATTAATGCATTATTACCGATCCTGTTTTTATCGTTTCATTTCGTAGTTGACTCATTTAGGATTGACACGTCCTAGAATTTACAAGCGGATGCCTAGGGGTCAGAAGCCTGTCGGGAAACCAACGGCACGAAAACACAGAATGGAGAAATGGAACGGGTGTTCGGACCTTGGCTAGGCATGAGCGTAAGGAAGTGGATAATATGACGCACAGGCGATATGTTTGATAGGAATAATGATGGTGTTGCAATTGGTAAAATGAGTGGCGGGAGAAACTGGAGGACCAGGAGAAAACCCGCTCAGACGCTACTTCATCCATCAAAAATCTCACATACGGGTGCTCTTGGGATTGAACCCAGGCCGCATAGGTGCGAGGCAATCGGTCTAATCACTTTTCCAAGGAACTTTATTAAGTTAAAAATTCATAGGTACAACATTTTTCAACTAACGAGATTTCGAATAAATGTTCGAATTATTTGAGTTCTATTGTAGATATTGCGCAATTATTTCAGAGATGTACAAGCAGAGAAGAATACACAATTATGAAATATACGTAACCTGTTATGGAATATATGTTGCAATTATCGTAACCAAATATGAAGTAATTTCGAACTGTTCTCTAAGGAAATGTAACTTGATATTAATACATTATTACCGATCCTGTTTTTCTAGTGCAGTAATTAAAATACTCATGCATTTATATAACAAACAGAAGAAAGAAAATGCGTTCAAAACAAAAAAAATCACAATTTAAAGGTCTCCAAAGCTATTACGGTGACTGGGTCGAAGTGCAACAACTCTAACTTGTTTGTCTGAACCACAATATTTGCGGCAATTTGCTACCTGTTTACCCCCACCAGGCTCTCAAACTTTTCCGCGGCGACTGAAAGTTTCCTTCCTCTGCTATCAATAGTTCACTAAATTCCCCATTTTATTTAGGTTATTGGTTTGGATACTGGTAGTTAAATTGAGTATTTTAACCTGTGAATTGCACACCTACGTTGAAACTGCGGAAAATAAATGGTAAGTTATCCGAAAAGAGCTATACGCTGCCCACTTACTGGGATTTTGTTAACTTATAAGTTATAAGTATAAACTGAATATTGAAATTCATGTCACCATAGAAAATAAAGGAATGGTAGATATTATCAAGATGAAATCTCAAAAAGGAACCTTTTAGTATAATGTTCAACTATGAAAACAGGAGGAAGATATGCCCAGAATCAAATTAATATTGGTTACATACGTCTTAACCCTTTATTGCATGGTGTTGCAATTATGCAACAAAGATGATTAATCAAAGGTTTAGTGGAATTTATTTCTAAATTTTTATTATACCAACTTCAACAGTAACATTAAGATAGTTATAGATATTTTATATTGTGAAAATATTACTATTTTTGGAATAAAACGGTAATGTCTTTTTTAAATACAAAACAGCAAAATCCATGCAACTGCAGTCGAATGTAATCAATCCAATCAGCATCTAAGCATGTCATTACACCGGTTATTTTACTTGGGACCTTCCCTTCCTTTACCACAGGCACATTTGACTGCATTCACTGGAACTGCAACTCTCGACGTTCGGTTTTGAATGGATGGCCAGTCCACTTCGTGGCACAAAACATCACGGCTATTCAAGTCGTTTCAGTTGTGTTGCCGGTTTCATTTGTGTTATTGGTTTGGATACTGGTAGTTAAAGTGGGTATTTTAACCTGCGAGTTGCATATCTACTTGAAAAATGTTCTATGTAAAGGATAGTTGGGGTGGCGAGGTTTTCTTGGAAATCTTTGCGTCGCATTCTTGAAAGATGGTGAACTTAAATGCCAATTTTGGTATTTGGAACAGTCTACTGCAGTTCTTTCTAATAAGTACTATAAATTTAATATGTTTCTACTTAAATAAATTACACTTTTTTATCTTATCTAGCACATATACGTTCGTAGCAGCTAGAGAAGGCAATATATTCCATCCAAAAATTCGATGTTGAGATTTCACCGGATATCTATGTTTTGAGATTTCCTGAGTCCAAAAAAAACGTTTTTAGAAAAATCTGTGTGTGTGTCTGAGAACAGCATTGCTTAAAATCGAAAATACCGTTACATACTAAACTTGGTATTTATGTTTAGTATCTTCCAACGATACGACGCGAAGGTTTTCAAGACTTTTCTTTTTCACAAACTACCCTTAAATTGACACGTTTTCTAACATTTTGTTTTTCTCAAAAATGGCTCTAATGATTTTGATTAAAATTCCGTATATTAAAAGATATTTACATCACAAATAAAATTTATATTTTGAATTTTCTGGAGATATCTTCTGTAGATCTCTTTATTCTGGATACGTTTTGCAGAATTTTGCATAACGGCTAAACTGTATGAGATAGATAACATTTACTACAAAACAAATGAGGCTCCAGGCCGACTCCTCGTAACAGATTCTCCATTTTATGGTTTCGTGCCGAGGCTCCCTGACAGGCTTCTGGCCCTAGGCATTGGCTTGTAAGTCCCAATGAGGCGTCAGTTTTACAATTACGGGGAGGGTAAGTCGATTACAAAACGAAACCGAAGTACATAAATCTCGTCAAAACATATTACTTATGGCATACACGTTTTTCTTATAGATCTGTTGGTTTTAGGAATTCCTTATTATTGGTTTCAATTTTAAACCACTTAACTTTTTTTTCAAACGGGACCATGCAAAGCGAACCCGATCCTTAATTGTTTCACATAGCGATCAGCTTTTAAAATATTTGACTATCACTTTAGCCTAATGCATTCCCGTTATTCCCTTCTACTAACAGGGAAGTAATAAGATAAATTCTGCTAATGTTTATCTTGATTAGCATGAGTTATATATAAGAATAATCTCTTGTAAGAATAGTTTGTACGTGGAAAAATAGAGAAAGTTATGTGAATGGAACATATTATTTTTTTTTCAATGTCTTTTAAATAGACGCAAAAGGAGTTCAGAACTGCTATAATATCTTTGACGTTAATTTGTCTTCTGCAATGAAAGGTTTACTTTTCTGAGGCGGATCATGTGATACACTGATTCTAAAAGTGAAATAACATAAAACATAACTCATTTTATTTAGAAAAATTTGGAGTATAAAAACATGGAGCTTGTATTATCCGTGACGAAGACTGGAGAGTAATTAAGCAAGAGTAACTTAGGCGTTAATTGGTACAAAAGGCAAGCGCAAATACGGCGTTTTGAGGTGTTCATGAGATTGAAACTCATAGAGCAATTTAGTAATGAATGTTTGACGTAGGGAAACTCAAACAGATAGTGTTAGAATAAATATTCGCACTTTACGCTTTATCATTTCGAGAAACGGGAGAATTAGTTGGCAGTTAACTTCTTTTCCCGGTAATAAAGCAAGGTATTTACATTTCTTTTGTGTTAAAAAATACCGAGGCAGGCATATCTCTCTTCATTAACTATTGTCTGAGACACTTAAAATGTATTTATATGGGAGATATACATTACATTAAAAAGGGACAAATATACACTTGAAGTGGCCAGGGAAGAAATATTATGAAACACGTCGAGAAGTGTGAAGACGGATTTTAGCAAAGTGCGACTGTGCCTAGTATACGGGTTGGCAAGCGACCCAGATAGATATGTATCGCTACCGCCAGGACAGTAAACCGGAGGAGGTTAGTAGGTCCATTGCCCGAGGGTGGATATAACAAAAACAACGCAGCGGATTTCTTGTTGGTTGAGAGAAGCGACTTCACCTGCTATGGAAGACGCGGCGAGTTAAGACGAGCTATTTGATTCAGCGGTAGAACCGAACGGGCTATGTATGGCCTTTAGGGGTAGAGTGTTATTTAATACACCATAATAAGGTCACAACTAATAAGGCGTAAAGAGTGGCCGAAAGGGAGGCGAATCTAGGAGGAATGCAGTGTGTTCGAGGGCAGAAAATAACAAACAAAAGAAATAACGCAGTCCAATAGCAATCGGAACTCAAAGAAACCCACTTGTGTCTTAATACCACCCCTGAGAAGGTTTCCATGTCGGCACATCCTGAACTAGGGCGTTCACACTTCCACACCATCCCTTAATTTCCTTAATCATAACGCGAGATTCGAACCCGGAAACCTCTTTAAAGCAACCTATTACTGGAACTGTCGCATGTCATAAATAGCTGATTGAGTTATGTTTTAATAATAGATTAACATGTATTCAATTTACAAATACGATGTTAAACAATGCTACGATTTTCACTTTAACGTACCAAGAGACTAAACTGCCCCTTATTTGATGTACGCAGATATCCCTTGGTGCGTAAAAGAGTTGCAAAACTGTACGGGGCCATTTCAAGTTAAAACCTGTCAGAGAGTATTGGCAAGAGTGACCTTCGCTCCAAACATCTGACCATCAGCGAAACTGAGCACGCAACGCTCCTGGCGAGGGGTAAAACGATGGTCGCTCTCGCCCACTTCACTTTAACTTTAAATAGCCCTGTTGAGTTCTGCAACTTTTTCATACATCAAGGGATTTCTGCACACGCCAAATATGGGGCAATGGTGATAGCTAATAATAATAATAATAATAATAATAATAATAAAAAAACATTACACAGTGTAACGTAAATATAGGAGGAGCTTTCCCATATAATAGATCAACTTGTTAATTGGGTGTAACTAAATTAATTTACCAGATATTACGTACTTACGAATGAAAGTCGCTATTGAGGTGTTCCCTGAAGGTAGATATACCTTGAGTGGGTAAAAATACATGTGTATCAGTTGGGGCATTGAATGTCATTCCAGCATGTTGCCACTATAGCTCAGTGGTTAGAGAAACAGAATGGTGAGGCAGGAGAACCTGTTAAAATCCTGACTGTGTCATTTTTCAGCTTATTCTAGTAATAATAAAACAGATTTATAATATACACAAATATTCGTTATTGAAATATCAGAGATAGCTGAGGATCCCTGAAATAAAAAACAAAGCTTTTTAGAAAAAGGTCCGCATGTGTCTGTGATCAGCATAACTCAAAAAACGACACCCAGGATAAGTCTAAAGTTTGATATACAAGTTCCATATCTTCCAATGGTGCAATACGAATATTTTCAAGAAAAGCCACCACCCAAAAATAGCCTTTGTAGGGAAAATTTTCTAAAGTTTTATTTCTCCAAAATTAAATATAAAAATTTTGGATAAAATACCTTATGTTGAAGATATTTTCTTGACAAATAAAACACATTTCTTGAATTTTCTGGGAATTGCCACTGATATACTATGCATTTTGAATGCGTTTTGGATAACCGGTGATCCGTTAGAGATAGAAAGGAACTTATTACACAACACATGAAATAATATGCAAAGAATGCAGACATCGTTAAAGCATAAATACACTGGATTTTCATTTTAATCCGTCATTTCCCGCAAGGCGATAGATGAAAAATGACGTCATAGTTGACTAGTGAGCCTACATTCTCCATAAAATACACAATTTATGTCAATTAAATTGATTTTTGGTTTTGGTTTAAATTCCCCAATACTTAAGATATACTTTTCTCAAAGAAGTCGATAGAAAGAGAAAAGACTGAGAGGTTTTTTACTCCGAATTCCACCTGCTCTCTCTTCCTACTTATGTGCCCACTTATACACGGCAGTCAGTCATGCTTCTCCCACTTGAGAAGACAAGCTACAATACATTGTGGACAGAATCGAGCTTTATGCCAACAAGGCCATTTTATGGCGTAACAATAGGCTAGAACACATACATTAAGAATAAATACTTTTTCATTTATAAATTTAATACGAGAAGGCTATATAACGTGTAGAGGCAATTTAAGAGTGTGGCCGGTTTCGACAATGACACCGTGTAGGGGGGTGTCAGGTTAAAGAGCCCGCCGGCACAATGTTTACATACAATAACGACTTCTGATGACTCATTAGTATTGCTCGATAAGAGGTCACGAAATTGCCGGTTTGAGGTTCGGTGCATAAAGAGTATAACTATGAAGTAATGGAGTAGGCATGGTCTCTATAACCCGTTCCGAAATGGGTTGCACTATCACGCATTACTCACTGCCTGGCCTCGTTCAGTTCCTGCTAGTACATGAACCAGAGAACAATGAAAGAGAGCGCAGATGTCGAAAATACCAAGAAGTAGGCGTTCGGCACTGAACAAACTTTCGGATGATTCAAACATATTTTGATTTGCATGAGGAGAGCCTTTTCTTTCGATACAGTAAAGATGTATCTTGTAATTCACTACAATGAATTCCGAGTTAAGTTTGGTTGATTTATATTTATTGTGTTTTCAAAGCTCTGCTAGTTATTATCCTGTTTTTTTGTTGTATCAAGCTTTATACTTTCATTTGTAAAACTAAAGTACGTTTTTATTTACTAATCATATTACGAAATAATTGTTTTATTATGTTGCTTTATGGATTTGAACGATCACATAATGTCAATATATGTAATGAGTTACCTTTGGAATGGACTGTACCTAAACGTGTGCATGTTTACGATACAAACCCCTCTTTTTATACAGGTTCTGTGTGTTCGTAACCGTGTGCTCTTATGAACCCAAAACCGAGCTTTAGTGATTGGAATATAAAAACCGTATTTGACGTAAAGAATAGAATTTTAACAGTATTGGCATTTTTGCTATCATCTATAAATTTGTCTGCAATATTTTGGTTTTTAATTATTTAAAATTCAAGAAAATTCCAATAAACTTTGAATTAAATTCATATGTCAATATTTCGAAATAACATTTAAATAAAAATATTTAGGATTAAGTTTAGAAGATATACAAAATAGATTAATGGGGATGTTCCTTGAAAAACTTTTGTAATCACAAAGTATCACCTAAATTCTATAATACAGAACATATATTTTCAGCCAAGAAAACTGGGATGCGAGGTAAACAGCGGTATTGAAGTTGCGCAATATCCTGAATATTGTATTCATAAATTTTCATCAGACTAAGGCAAGATGTTCAAGCTAGGCTGGGCGTCAAAGCAGCCAGTTCACAAGTCGACCACGATATATAGGCCTTCGGGGGGAAAAGGAGCTAAACAGTTACGGAACGGGTAAATGGAGTATCGGAAGTACAACCAGGAAAAGAAAACATTCACAGAGAAACTGCTTCCGAGAAAACTAATGTGAAGACAGCAGTGAGTTAGTAATATTTCCATACTACAGCTAAACATTCCCAACTGCCTTCCCCTCACTTTTTACGGATCCAAAGCCAGGACGATATCAACATACATCGTTTCGCCCTCTATAGCGTGGTCGAGAACTCACTCACAGGATTATGCTTGTAGTATGCGATACTATGTCTTAACATAAGGCAACCTATCCTAACGGCTCAGTTAACTGTTGGAATGCAAACCAAGCATTCGTCCAGTGACGTATTGGCTATCACCTTCACCTCTAACCGGGCTTTGAAGTTTGTTGTTGAGTACGAACGAGTACTCCGACTCAGTTGAGTAGAGTTGGAACAGTTTGGTTTATGGGGTGCACTAATTGTTGCAGTACTTACTTAAACTGTTATGCTTCAGCTTGCGAATCTTCCATAAATTTCATACATACTTTTCAGTTGAATTTGTTTTGGTGTGTATATTACATATAAAAGTCCTGTACCGTGACAGAGTGGGCTAGAGCGTGGAGCTATAGTTCCCGACCACGAAATTCACCCAGGATACCGCCCAAGGGGCAGCGGATTTTAAGTCCACTCAATCGAGAGGAAAGTGAGGAGCTGCGATAAGTAGCAATCTTGGTCTAATGAGCCAACTTTCCGGCTAGAGGATGCGCGACGCTAACCACCTCATCTCCCCATAGGTTGAATCTGACACAAGTGACCCCGATTCGATCGCAAGCAACCGCATGTGGGATTTGTGGTGGACAAATGGCGCAGGGGCGGTTTTCTCCGGGTTCTCCGTTTCCTCCTCCTTCAATTCCACCAGTGCTCTATCTTCTTTGCTTCTATCATCAGTGTTCATCGCCTGCGGCGCCCTAATAGTAAAGGCGGGCGCTAAACACTATAAAAAATCTACCTCTGACTTGCGTAAGTGAGCGTTAGGCCGGTAGCCGAGTTGGCAGGCTCCGCGTACATACATATGCATCATTATAGAGTAATTTTCTAAACTGGGATTGTAATTAATTTAATACACATAGGGTTACGCATTTTAAAAGTAATTCGAAAGAAGTGCACAGCCTTGTAGGATTTCAAATCGTATAAAGTAACAATAGGTAAAATAGAGCCCAAGCAAACACGTGTTCATTTGCTACCTCCTCAAATTATACTAAGCACTGACGGGAAACATCTGGGTTCGTGCAGCATTGAGGGAAAATTACACAATTAGAATGCCGCTTTATTACTTCGCGCTCTACCAGTTTCATACTACCCGCTTCTCGGTTCAAGCTTTACTTGGATTCTGAATTTATTATTTAGTAATTGAAGTATTTCTATACCATATCTTGGAACGGAGGTAGTGAAATAAAAATACGTTTTATTTATGGACGCTCTTTAACTGCTGTGGTTCTCAATATCCCTTCTATACTGGGCGTGAAAGACCGCTTAATTTTGCTCAGAGGCCTCTCTATCAGGCTTGAGGCCGTAAATCTACAACACAGGACCCTCGGCTTTACTTCCCTTCCGAAGGAAGCCATGCTAAGGATTTTTACGCCCGAAAAAATCCATTGTCCTCCGCCGGGTTTGAACCCGCGACCTTAGGTATATGAAGTTAGCATGGTAAACATTACACCACGGAGGGCGACAACGAGATAGTATTGTTTTGTTATGGAAACAGTCAAGTGAAAATCCTAAAATCCACGTTTACGTATATACTCTCAGTTCGATACTGAGATTTCACCGGAAATACGGGGTTTGGGAACACCTGAATCCAAAACCAGCATTTTTACAGAAATGTCCGTGTGTGTGTTTTGTATGTGTTTTTTGGTAGTGTTTAACGCTTTTACTACCATGGCACCGCAGGCGATGCCACTAGTGATACATGGAATGAAGTTGAAGCTTCGGTGGAATGCGATGGCGGGGGAAACCGGAGAACTCAGAGAAAACCCGCCCCTGCGCTGCTTTGTCCACCACAAGTCTCACATGCGGTCGTTTGGGAACAAACCCGGGCCGTCTAGGTGAGAGGCGAATGGTCTAACCACTCGCCATGGCGCGGCTTGAGTAAATGTATGTGTGTCTGTGTATGCAGCATAGCTCAAACCGGATTATTAAGCTCGGTATCTTCCAAGGATGAGGCACGAAGATTTTCATGAAAATCTCTTCACCCCCAATTACAGTTTACATGGAAATGATTTCGCAAAATGTTGGTTTTCTCAAAAATGGCTCTAACACTTTGATCAAAATCTGTTATATTTACGATATTTAAACGAAGAATAAAATGTATATAATGAATTTCCTGAGAATAGCCTCATGAACACCTCTTATTCTGGATGCTTTCTTTTTTTTGAAAAGATAGAAAAAAAAACTTAAACACAAAAATATAAATCTCCTTAAGACACACCCTTTATGTCATATAATTTTTTGTGCAGTTGACTGTTTTCGAAATATTCCTTGTTATTGGTTTCAGTTTTAAAATACTTAAAAACTTTCCTCATACGGGAATTTATCAACTCCTATCTACGCAAAGAAATGGATTTCAATCCCATAGCAAGGACATTTTAAAACATTTGACTGTTGGTTTAATCTAGTGAGTTCCCTATTTCCCTTCTACTTATAAGGAACTAAGTAATAAGACTAATCATTTATTTTGAAGTTTATCGTAATTAGCATGAAGTAAATAGAATAATACGCTTATTAACAATAATTTGCTACAGAGATGTAGAGAAAATCATATGAATGGAACACACAATATTTTAAAAATAGAACCTTAAAATATGTATTTATTTACCTCATTATAGGAATGTTTCTAAAAACTTCAGCCATCTTTTACAATTAGTTTTCATTTTATTATTATTTTTATATTAAGGACTTCATTCTTTGCAAGAGGTTTGACCGCTCGGTTATCAACTAGGCGGCCCGGGTTCCATCTCAGGAGGCCTCGTGTGAGATTTTTGGTGGACAAAGTGGAGTCTGGGCGGTATGCTCTGCAAATTTATTAACTCCACAAAAATGTATATGACATAAACTGTATGCCTTAACAAGATCTTCCTACATTTTTATACAGTTAGCTTTTGCCCATCACTTACGATTTACCATTTATGCAAAAACTATTTAGAACAAAGATGATATCATAGGCTATTCCAAAGAATTCAGGATATTGTGTACACAACTTTAATATATGGAATTTAAATAAAATCATTAGCCAATTTTTAGAAAATAGAAACTTCCGAAAAGGGCAGTTAGGGGTGGAAAGGGTGGAGGGATTTTCTTGAAAATATTTGTGTCACATCCTTTGAAGATATTAAACTTAAATACTAAGCTTGGTGTTTAATGGACTTTTAATTTTTGAGTTATGCTGTCCAAAGTCTGGAGTCCACACTAACCTTTTTCTAAAAATGCCTTTTTGTATTCAGGGAGGCTTCAAAATATTTTCGGTGAAATCTGGGTATCAAATTTTGGGTGGAACACAATACCTTCGTTATCTTCTATATGCATTGTACATACGTATTAGAGAGCGTAATAACAAATTTAATCTAAAACTCAAGATTTTCAGATATATAGTATAAATTGTGTGTTTTAACGAGCTCTACATTTTCTGATAAGTAAGTTTATGTCTGTCTCTTACGGTTTGATAAAATTCATCCAGAATAAAGCAGTCTTCAGAGGCTACTCCCAGAAAATTCAAGAAATACATTTTATTTGTCAGGTTAATATCTTTAATATACGATATTTTAATCAAAATAGTTAGATTTATTTTTGAAAAAATAAAAATTTTCGAATATTTTTCCATGTATATGGTAGTTGGGTGTGGGGGCATTTTCTTGAAAATCTTCTAGTCGCATCCTTGGAAGTTACTTAACTTAAATATCAAGTTTGGTATTTAACGGACTTTATGTTTTCGAGCTATGCTGTCCACAGACACACGTACCTTTTTTTATTCTGGGGGACTCAAAACATGTATTTCCGGTGAAATCTCAGTATCGAATTTTTGGGTGGAGTGCAATACCTTCTCTATACACTATGTACATAGTGCGTGTAGAGAAAGCAATAATGTTCTAGAGTTCCACAATAATTTAGGCTGTTGGAATCAATTGCGAAGACAAATTCGCAAATGGAGCAACAAATACTTTAATTTCATTAACCGTAGTGTTTATTTATTCAACGATGAACTCGATACTTGCTTCTTTGGTAGCTGAAAGCCGGTGTTTGACACCTCAAATACAGTAGAAAAATCATATCCGCTTCGGCAACTCTAACGAACTTGGTGTATTTGGGGAATCACAATATTTCCATCGCTTTGACTGCAATTTTGTTTGTAGTGTGTAACAGTGAACCCATATTTCATCATTTATCATGAATGGAAGTTAAAATTGGTTAGAGTGCTTTCAAAACGTGGTAAAAGTGCATAGAAATTTGCATTCTGATTGGTTTTGGGTCAGATGTCAACTATTGCGTTTTGCGTTGCAGACTTTTTTGTATGCAATATCCCTCACCTGAAATACACAGAATTTTACCACTTCCGTTTGTATTCAGTCTTTGATCGCAGCATATAATAAACTAGCCTCTAGCAATCTTGATAGTCCACTAAGTATTTTATTTCTCTATGGTCCACTGCCTCTTTCCTTCTCAAATACAGTGAGGCACAAATTTCTTAGTGGACTTATTACTTTCTCTAGCGCGTATATGCATACAATGTACATAGTGGCTAGAGAAGATATTGTATTCCACCCAAAATGCGATGTCGAGATTTCACCGGATATGTGTTTTGATTACATCGAGGTAAAAAAAACATTTTTAGAAAAAGGTCCGTGTGTGCCTGTGTGGGTGGCGTGTCGTGGGCAGCATAGTTCAAAAATGAAAAAGACTTTTAGATACCAATCTTGCATTTATGTTTAGTATATTCCAAAAATGCGACACAAGATTTTCAAGAAAATCCCATCACAACCTATCCTTTATATGGAAAAAGTTTTGCAAATTTTGTTTTTCTTAAAAATAACTAACCATTTTGATTAAAATAATGTATACTAAAGATATTCACATTAAAATAAAATGTATATTTAAACATTTGACAGTACGACGTACATAAGCTTACTAGCGAAGATCGTCTCCAAATGCAAATCCAAGATCAAGATGGACAAAGAAGGTTCACTATTCACGCTATTTAGAGACGTTAAACAAGGAGACTCAATATCCCCTAAACGGTTCACTTGCCTTTTAGAGCAGGCCAAATCGACTGGCACAACTGCGGGATAGACATAGATGGGTAGAGACTCGCGGATGAAATAGTTTTGTTCGCGAAATCAGCGGCACTACAATACGTGCAAGGGTCAAAATGTGTCACTTCAAGACAACAGACACAAAGAAAAATATTGAAGAATCTCAATAGCCTGGAGAAAGCTTTGAAGAGATCCTATACAACTGCACCCTCCCAGTATTAATATATGGATCAAAAACAACTCGGCAACAAAAGATAACCCTACAAGTCGTCCAGAGAAAAATTGAAGCTATTACAGATATCAACACGAGAGCGGATAAGAAACACCGAAGTTAGGAGAGGACACAAGTGAAGGACGTAGCGATCGCAGCGCAAGTAAGTGAAATGGAGATGGGCAGGCCACACTGTAAGACTCAACAACAATGTTGGACAACCTAGCAATAGTATGGGGCCAAAAAGAACGAGAAATAACATGAGTGGACGAAATGAAGAGGAACTTCTGTACCAGAATTGTAAACAACAATATTTCAAAAAATGAACATCAGCTGCGATAAGATATTTCGACATTATCGCTGTTATTAGATGACCGCGATTGATTGAAATTGCCTAATCTGGGCCATTCCATTGGTGCTTTAATAGTTGAGATAAATTAGATCATTGTTATTATTATTATTGTCATCGTTATTTTTTATTGTTTCATTTATATAGCCCCCTTTAACATTTAAGGTCATATCGGGAATTTTGCATTAGAAACAACTCATTATCTCTAGGTTATTTACATTAGGTTTAAATCGTTTAATTTTCTCAAACACACAAACACACACACATATTCACTCTCACATACCTACTTTCAGACTCTATGGGAATAGGGAATAATTCAAGTTAAAGAAAAAGAACCCGCCCAAGCCGGGAAAGCGGGTGAGAAGTTAATCGACGGTCTAATCATCATTTTTATTATCATTATTAAAGAACTCTGACAATGCAGTGGCTGAAATAACGTTTGGAAAAATATGTGGCAATATTTGTATAATGTCAGTATCTGCATAAACAGCTCCGTTCCATTATGCGCAACATTTTATGTATGATGATGTACATCAGCGAAAGTAAAAGGTGTGGAACCTTTGGCTCATATTGTAGTTTACACCTAGCTACAGGCATTCTGTCTCGTCTGAGAGTGAAAAGCACAGCATTACAACCTAATAGATCTCGAATCAGTATTCTGTTCACAGATTTATAACCATCTCTTATTGTAATTCTCTCTCCCTCGCTTGCAGTTGTTAAAACTGTCAGAATTATTTAGGTGTTAATGAAATGCATTAAATATCACCAGTGATTAGCAACTTGATATCAACGTCAGTTTTGATGCAAAAAGCTCACATGGGCGTCATATGCAGTGGCATTATAACGCGAGACGTTAATACCACGGAAATTACAACCTTGGTACCGAGTGATTCGAAACGATTTTGTTGACAATAACTTGTGACATTCCCTATTAAAAAAATCTTATGTGTTACATTCACATGACTTTCTCTATATCTCTGCAAACAATATTAAAACGCTTATGCTTCTATTTACTTTATCCTAATCAAGAAAAAATTTGCAGAAATAGTGTTATTACTTACTCCCTTGTAAGTAGGAGCAAAATAAGGGAGTATCATAGGCTAAAGTGATAGTCAAAAGCTGGTTGCTATGTGACAAGTTCCTTTGTTTGTATGGGCAGGAGTATGAGAAAAGTATACGTTTTTCAAAGCTGTAACCAGTAACAAGGAATATCACAAAAACGATCAACTCCACGAAAAAAAAATATAATAACTTAAACTGTGTGTTCCAACGTGCTCTACATTTTTTGTGTGGTAAGCTTTTGTCCATCTCTTACGGTTTAGCAGTTACACAAAATTCCATAAAATTCATCCGGAATAAAGTAGTCTTAAGAGGCTATTCCCAGGAAATTCAAGATATACAATTTTTTTCAGGTAAATATCTTTAATATACGATATTTTAATCAAAATCGTTAGAGCCATTTTTAAGAAAATAAAAAAATTCGAAAAATGTTCTATGTAAAGGGTAGTTGGGGGTGAGGGGATTTTCTTGAAAATCTTCCTGAGTCAAACTTGGAAGAAACCGAACCTAAATACACAGTTTGGTATTTATCGGTCTTTTCGTTTCTGAGCTATGCTTTTTTTTTGGATTCGGGGGTCTCAAAACATGTATTTTCGGTCAAATCTCGGTATCGAATTTTGAGTGCATTACAATACCTTCTCTATACACTATGTACATAGTACGCGTAGAGAAAGTAGAAAATAATGACTTTTAATTTTACTGCAATGAGAAGCTGAGAAATAAATGGTAACCACATGAAATAAAACATTTTTCAGTATTTTAAAGCCGGTAGCTAAGTGAAACAATTGGAATTTGATTCTCTTTGCTTGCTAGGAGTAAATGAGAAAAAAAATGTCTCCCGTTTGAAAACGTTCAACTACTTTATAAGTGAAACCCATGACTCTAAATATCTCGAAAATTCTACAAAAAAAAGTATAACATAAATTGTGTTATTTAATAATAGCCACATTTTGTGTAGTAAGTTTCTGACTATCTCTTACGGTTTACCAGCTATACAAAAGTTATACAAAACTCATCAAGAATGTAGAGGTCTTCAGAGGCACCTCCCAGAAAGTTCAAGATATACATTTCGTTTGTCACGAAATATCTTAAATATATGACATTTTTATAAAAACGTTAGAGCCATTTTTGAGAAAACCAAAACTTTCGAAAAATGTTCTTTGTAAATATGTAGTTAAGTCAGAGGATTTTCTTGAAAATATTAGTTTTTGTTGTTGTTTTTATAGTGTTTAACACCCATGTTTACTACTTGTGGTACCACAGGCGAGAAAATCTTCCTGTCGCATCCTTAAAAGATACTGAACTCAAATACTGAGTTTGGTATTTAACCGAATTTCATTTTTGAGCTATGCTACCCAGACTCTCTCTCACATACCCACACGCGTGCACGCACACACACACAGTTAGGCACAGACAAGAATATGTTTCTAAACTATCTTTTTATTCACGGAGTTTCAAAACATGTATTTCCGGTAAAATTTCAACATCGAATTTTTGGGTGGAGTACACTATTTTTTCTATCCACTAAATACATTATACATGCGGGCTAGATAAGATAATATGAACCTGAAAGAAATATGAATTTCACAGATTAAGCTGTTACAATTAAAATAAAATAGATTTTGAAGTCATATTTCTCTTCGTTTAAAACCATTTTTGGTGCAGCGTAGTGAAATTGTGTGTTTTTTTATCTTAACTTGGCAATACAACAAACTGTTTTCAAACAAACATAACAAACAAACGAAATAAAACAAAGAAAACTTTCAGTATAGTAATAAACTGATGCGTTACATTTATTTTGGTATACCAGGTGGCGGTACTATCATCTCCAGATATTCCTTCTTAAGTTAAAGCAGTTATAGATAGTGTCTACTTCAAATTATGGGGACAAATATGTAACAAAATGTTATTTTTTTCAATAAATAACCTTTTTTTCGGCAAATATAAAGTATTTTATCTTATTTTACGTATTTCCAGGGTATTGACACTCTATGACGTTTGAAACTTAATAAAATACATCAATTTTGAAACTCTACCCCATCTAAATGCTCTTGCCCATTCCTTATTTTCAACTTATCTTTCTTGCATTTCATTCTTGTAGCACTTTTCTGCAATCAAAAATCATCTCATCTTCCAGCTTTTATACAAAGAGGCTGAAAAATGTAGTGGATATACAAAACGTTATGACAAAAAGAAACTAAGGAATGAATTTTTGATATGTTGAAAGGTTAAATGTTAAATAAATAATAAAAATACGGCATGAGAGCAAAAAACAGCAAAATTAATGTCATCAGTATACTAAATATTTATTATTCCAGACAGGACCTAGATATTAAAATTGTAGAATGCTCAAAAAGTTAATAAATAAATTTTATTAAACCTATGTGTTGAAAGTTTTGTGTGTTTTACAGACACACACACACGCACAAAAAATATATATATATAAAACAATGTTGCATATGCGTACACTCAAAGACATTAAAAATACGCCTGGCGATGTGATTTTGCTCACATGGGGAAATTCACCTCTTCTTCCTACTCCCTCTGGACAGGTTGTTTGTATAAGCAGTATATTAATTTAGTCCACCACGTGCGCGAATTACCTTTACGTTAGAACTTCAATATATAGCGTAGAGAAAATATTAATATAATTTTGTAACACCCAGTGAGAGGAGTGGAGTATTGTCAACCAGAAAGTTTAGGGATCACCAGTTCGCAACTCAGAACTTCATTTGTCGCGAGTTATGTTTCATGTTAATCCTCTTCTCTTCGGTAACGTGGCCTGTCCTATACGTTTTAAGAGTATAGCAAACAGGTGAAAGACATGCGCGGATTCAGCTAAAAGACTTCGTCGTACGGTAAGTATTTTCAGCCGTATTTTTAATGTATTGGAGGGTACAACAACTTAAGTTCATATCTTTAAACCTGTATAAGTTAGATTTGAAAGTCATTCACCCCCTAGGAAGCGGTGAGTAACTGGCTGAGCGACTTCGTTTTAGCCCTCATACTTATCAGCAAAAATGATGAGCGGACAGCGCTCATTGAGAAGTGTAAAACGAAGAACGCCTCTACCAGTTCTTCACTGACAGATTTTAATTTTAAGTACCCCATTGAGTTCTATAACTCTTAAAACGGGATATCTGCAAATACGGAGCAGTTGGGCCATCTGACATCGCGTATTAGTGATAATACAGATTATTCTTATATTTTATTTTCATATCTACTTCATTTTAATTGAGATAACATTTTAGGAAATAGCCGTATTACACATTTTGTTATAGATACAGTAGAAGTAGCGATAGTCATATGCTTTACTATTGGATATACGTATATGCTGGTCTTAAAATTCCATACTCGTGACAGTCTCGTCTTAGAAATTATTTCAAATTAAGCACGAACTATATCAATTTAATCAACTATTCATTTTGTGCTTAGTTATTACGACATGCAGAAAAGCTATTCAAGTTTATAAGTGTTAAAATACATCTCGATAGAAGGAAAAGAAAGAGTAGAAAGCAAACAGATTCGCAACTTCTAGTAATGTCCGTCAAATAACACTTACTGAAGTGTTTAAAAAACCTTCACCACTGCCAATAGATATTTTACAAAAAGTGTGTGTTTTAATTATTTCTATATTTTTTCTGTGGTATTTTCTGAGCTCTCTTTTAGGGTTTCTCTGCAATTTTAATTATTAAAATTTCATTCATAAAAGGATAATCAAAGGATATCCAAATAAAATAATTTTATTTCTTATGTAATACAAGGTGCTCCAAAAATTCGCGATTCCCGCAGAAGAAATGTAAACAACTCCGCCACTGATGAAGCAAGCTTATGCACTGTCCTTCTTGGTCCACTTAATATACTCGTACACAAAGGTAGATGAGGAGAGTCAAATATTGTTCTTCTAGCAGCACAAAATTATACTTAATGTAGGAGTCGACTGGAATATTGTCCCTCTAGGGGCAGGAGTTCACACTTCATAGTTCGGACTAAATGATTTCTCTTTCGCTCTTTCTAGGTAGAGATCGATATGATTGCTTTCTCTTTCACAAAAAATCATCGCTCATTCTCGGTAGACAGCAATGTCCAGTCAACTATTGCATAGTTTTGCTTTATCGATGCGCAACAAATGATGACTAAAAATTAACACGTAGTATAAGAGCGCCTCTTATAATATTTTTTATCAAAATTTACAACAGTTTTGAGGAAATAAAAATAAAACAACGATTTTCTACTTAAAGGTAGTTTGGGGTGGTACAGTTTTCTTGAATATGTTCACATACACAATCGTTTGAATGTGAATAGTAATATGTTTCTTGCATTAATTCTCTAATTTCAGCTGCTTTTATTTTAAATAATTTTGATACAATTGTGTTATTAATGTAAATATTTTGGCAGAAATAAGTGCAACATTTTTATGCTCTGTAAATATATGTAAGAAAGATGTGATTTGCATCACACATTTCTAAACATTATACATAAAATACTCCAGTAAGTATTCCCGGTGAGGAATTCGAATTTTAGGATGGAATGCAGTACTTCACTTACCAGCTATAGCTTGGCGTACAGAGGTAATAAACTTTTATTGGAATATTTTAGAAAAGAGGCATGAATATAAACATGAGTGAATAGAGAAAGTTATGGAACTGTAACATAATATTTTTTTTTGTTTCCATTTAAGAGTTATGAAACTTGTGTGGTTCTGTAAACATTGAACGTTTCGCGATTGTTTTCATTGGTTCTAGACTTAATGGGAGAAAGTTTATTGTCTCCACGGTTTCTTTTATTACTCCTTGTTGTTCCGTTCTGAGGCATGAGCGGGCAAGTGTGGTTTCTTTCTTCATTATTATCAACGTCATCATAGATTTCATTGTATTCTTGGGTCAGAGTCTTTTGAGACAGTGAAAGTAAGACACACGTAAGCAACCTGTGTTTTTGTACCTTTGACCTTGCCTGTCTCCAAAAACTGATTAGACAGTATTCATGTACATTACGCAGGAGAATGAACAGCGAAATCAATTCTCTTCAGGTATTATTTTTCCTTCTCCAGGTTGACATATAACAAGCGCATTTTACCTTCATTATTTACCAGTTCACATCACTTTCTATTATGTGACATGTCACACTGATGTCACAGTTCGAGCTATGATGTTTTACTTTCTCTAGTATGTTTATACGATTACAGAATAGTATAGAAGGTACTGTATTCTATCAAAAATTGGGTACCGAGATTTTAAGGAATTAAATGTGCGCTAAATAAGAAAACTGACGTGTGCTATTCACACGTCTTTTTGTAACTGTTCTGCAAAAAAAAAAACCTATTATTTTTAAGGATTGTTATTTAACTAAATCTAATGAGATTAACATTAGAAGTCCTTACTAATTATTTCCTTGTAAATAGAATGGAAATAAGGCAATACACAAGGATAAGCTTTACTCAAATATTTTAAAATCCAGTCCTATGTTAAACAATTGAAATTTGTTCTCTTTGAAGGCCAGGAGTAAAGCAAAAGAGAGAGGAAACGAAAGGGACTTCCCATTTGAGAAAAATAGTTCGAACTGAAACCAATTACTGCAAATATCTCGCAAATTGGTAACTCTAAAAAACCTAGGTATTGCACTATTGTGTTTTATCGAGATCTTCATTTTTTGTGTAGTAACTTTCTGTCTAACTCTTACAGTATTTATGCAAACGTCATGCAGAATGAAGGGGAGTTCAGAGGCTATTTCCGGAAACCTCAATATATATATTCTCTTTGTAGGCACTTATCTCTAAATCACATATTTTAATCAAAATCGTTAGAGTAAGTTTTTAGAAATTTAAAATTTTCGAAACTTTTCCCATATAAACGGTAGTTTGAATTGGGGGATCTTCTTAAAACGCTTCCTGTCGCATCCTTGGAAGATGCTGAAATAAAATAACAAGCTGGTATTTAATGGACTTCCGTTTTTGAGCTATCCCCCATTTTTAGGATACCAGCTTGCTCCATTCATTTCAGATATTGCATCTTTACAGAAAAAACAAACATTTATGGCATTTATAGAAACAGGATTATTTCCTGTTAGAAATAAAATCGTACTAAATATTAAGACAATACAATAGATTGTTACGTGGAACAGCGTTTGAACTACTTGGGTGCAATGTTTATTATAGTTATGATCAAGATGTCGACATAAAACTACTACAGAGATATTATATGACGTGTAGAGCAATAAGATGTGGAACAGCGTGTGGAACAATAACCTAAAAATTACACGAAAGGACACAAAGATGATTTTTATAAGGCGATGGCCGTAGTACCGACTCTTTTGTATGAAAATGAATCATGGATTCACAGACAAAAGGAGGAAGAGCTTATCAAAGCAGCAGAAATGAATTTCCTATGGGCCATTAGAACGTGGAATTTCGAAGCCATACATAGCGACAATTTTGAGATTACCTTGTGGTTTACCGGGAAACATGGGAGTCAGTTGAGAAATTCAATGAAAGCCGATCCCGGTGGCGCGCTCGCTTTGGCGCTTCGTGGCGCACAGGGTCGTGGGTTCGATTCCCGCCTTGGGCATGGGTGTTTCTGTGTTTGTAAATGTGTCTATGTTTGTGTATGTATATGTAAAAGGAAAACGTTAAGAATAATAAGATCTACTAAGGAAATATAGGAAAATGGAGAAAAAAGGAATACAGCGACGGAGTCCTGACAAGCCTCCAGAACTGCATTTTTTTTATATTAAAAAAAATGCTATGCCGGCATGTTGCCATGGTAGCTCAGTGGCAGAGCAACCGGCTAGAGACCGGGAGATCCGTGGTTCAAATCCCGGCTATGGCATTTATGTTTAAGTCTTACTCTACCTATCCAACTTCTGTCCTACGCATGGCTTGTTAAAAAATCAATGCGGTACCAATTGACTGTAATAGTAGCTATACTATGAGTCCTGGGACATAAAGTACTTACAACTTTGTAAGTCGCCACTGGGGTTGCCTCTCAAAATAATTTGAGATCACCTTGTGATATACCGGGAAATATGCGAGTCAGTTGAAAAATTGAGTGTTATGCCAGCATGTTGCCATGGTAGCTCAGTAGAACAGCAACCGGCTAGAAACCGGGAGATCCGTGGTTCAAATCCCAACTAATACAGTGAATTTTTCAGTCTGACTTTACCTATTTAATTTTACTTTTTCTGGCAATTATGAGCTCATATATTTAGATGTCCTTAATAAAACTTTTCGCGTAACATTTCTGTAGATTCCTCGACTACTTATTGATCGAAGCACAGTGTATCAAATTGTTCAACGTTCTAAGCCTCTCACTTTAAGTAAATATTAACTGCGTTAAGAATTTTATAAAAGCTACAGAAGTTATCGACACATTTTCAAGAACAATAGCGTCACTTGAAGCATAAAATTCTGTGAAGCTTTAAAATAGATGGAATGCGACATACATTGTTCGCCACCTTTTTTCGGGAAAAAATACAAATAAAATGCGAGTGCAAAAGAAGAATGTAAACAGTTCTTGACGATTATGGAAGTACGAAAATGGAGCTCTTGCAATACATTAACATAATGACTTACCGATCTTAAGGAAAAATCATTCTATAGAGTTCACCTTTTCGTTCTCTTATTACTTTTTAAAGAGGAGACAGTCATTTAATTGTACCTGTGGTCTCAAGTTCAACCGAGCGAATCTACTTTCAGGGGACCTTTATTTTGTGTATTGTAACCGAATTGATTGCTAATACAGTGCCTTCTTTTTATGCCAAGGCCGCGGATCGTGCGAATGCGTGTTCCACACACGTCCTCTAACTGCGGGTTTTCCGTTTAGTAACTCTCACAAGTGTTAGTAACATATTTCTAATGAGTACTAACTGCCCGTTTGAATTGTTACAGGTGGCACGCGGTATGTGCTACACAGAAATCAGCACCATTACACATGCGCGGGCGGCCGCACTCAACAAATGAACACATGTAATAATGATCTAAGGCGGAAATCGCTTGTATGCGCCTTCCATCAGCTATGAAAGTTTCTTGTTGTATAATGGGTGACCATATAAGGAGAGCTGATAGAACCACAGAAGGGCAGTTGTGACAGAGAGTCGGAGATTGCAATTGTATTAGAGAACAACCGAAGCTGCTCTGCAAACTTGTTATAAAAGATTATTCTTCTTTCCACAAAATGCTAATCGAGATAAACATTAGTTCCATATAAGTAGAAGGGAACTAAAGGAATGTGCTATGCTAAATTGATAGTCAAATGTTTTATGCTGTCGTTGTGCTATTGTCAAAGCAAATGGCTTCTTTGCTTGGCCAAGAATAGTACAAAACAAAAACAAAAAAGGACACTTCCTGTCTGAGAAAAGTTTAAGAACTGTACAATTTAAATCAATTATAAAGAATATCTCGGAAACGGCTACCTCCACAACAAAAACGTAAAGGGCATAAATTCTGTGCTTTGAGGAGATCTACTATTTTGTGGAGTACGGTTTAGCAGCTAAGCAAAATTCGGCAAATATCATCCAGAATAAAGAAATCTTCAGAGGCTATTCCTGAAAAGTTATGATATACATTTTATTTGGGATGTAAATATTTTTTATATACGGCATTTTAATCAAAATCGTTAGCTATTTTTTAGAAACTATGCAAAGGATGGTGGGGGGGATTATCTTGAACATTTTCGTATTTCATCCTTGGAAGATATTAAACAACTTAACTTAAATAACAAGTTATCGGTATTTTCGTTTTAGAGCTATGTTGTCCGCACACACACATATACACACGGACTTTTTCCAAACATGATTTTTTTTTTTTTTTTGCATTCAGGGGGACTCTCACCTAGACGGCCCGGGTTCAATCCCAAGTGACCGAATGTGAGATTTGTGGTGGACAAAGCGGCGCTGGGGCGGGTTTTCTCCGGGTTCTCCGGTTTCCCCCGCCATCGCATTCCACTGGTGCTCCATCTTCATTCATGTATCATCAGTGTCACCGCCTGTGGTGCTATAAGTAGTTAAAGCGGGCGTTAAACACTACCAAAAAAAAAAAAAAATTCAGGGGGACCCCAAATATGCATTTCCGGTGAAATTTCGATATCGAATTTTTGGGTGGAATGCAATACCTTCCCTATACACCTTGTGCGTGTAGAGAAAGTAAAAATAGGAAGATATTGAGTGAGAATGTAAAATCTATTTACATAGCAGTAAGTATTAACTAATGTAAATAAATGAGGAAAATTTGGGTAATTATTTATAATGAAATAAATATATTATTTGCAAATATTTTAAATTATAAATAGCTACACTTGTTTCTAATAATTTGTTGTAATGGTGAAGGGAAATAGTTAGTATAAAATCTAAGTGTATTATTAATCTGAGCCCTTTCCTTTCGTGTAATGGATAGTCAAAAAATAAGTGATTAGCATTCTGCATTTTATATGAACAGAAACATGTGACACTATTTTGACTCACTAATTCAAACCGTATTTCCGTATCTAGGAGAAAATTATGTTATTATAAATGCAGGCTCAAAATGGTTTATATCTAATTTATCTTGAATTTCGGGAAAAAACACGTATTTTGTGAAATGACCATTAATACTTTCTTGCCATATTGTGTTCCAACTGTTAAGCATGTCTTTTTTAAGCATTCTTTACCAATGGCATTGGGAATTTTGTATATTCACATTCTGTAACTAAAGTGGAGGCTGTTTTGCAAGTTCCTCAGGTCTTTCTCTTCCTATATTTCCAGTATAACCAAGTACCCAGCATAAACATATAAATGTTCTTTGTAACGCTGTATTGTATTGCTGATGTCAACTGAAATAGGATTTAGATTATATTTATTATTTATTGCTTCAAGCACAACTTAGGAATCACTCTGAATTTTGATATTATGTAAATTATTTTCATTCCATCCAATTGCTTTCTTTAAGGCTAAAAGTTCTGCCTGGTATACTGTGGACCCTGATGCAAATTTTTATTGTCTATAGGTAATTTTAGAGTCACCAACAAACAGCAAATGGGTAACCAACTAACGCTGTACTATTATTATTATTATCATCATCATGATTAATACTATTATTATTATTATCATCATTATCAAAGAAACCTTATCTGTCTGTAAAGATACGCTATTTCTTATAAGACCCATGGGTTGTGTCTATTTTTTCATGAATTGTTACAGGTATGCCCAAAGAGTGCTTACGTGGCTGGAAGCATTGTAAGAAAGATGAATACGTGCGCGAACGACCACTTTGCATTGCCCCTCTGCAGGCACCTAAGCAAATGAACACTTGCAATAATAGCCCAAAGAAGGGTAGGGAACGCCTGTGTGCGTCTTCCACAACTGTGGAAATTTCCTACAAAGTATATGGAAAGCTATATAAGAAGAGTGTAGTTGAATTTGAGAGCAGCCAAGCAGTCAAACACTGAGTCTACGAATGATGAAGCGACGGGAAATAAAAATAGTTAATCAGCAATTGAATCAAAGATTTTATTACAATATGCTTGTCGGAGAAATGCTACTCTGCTACCTAAGGTGCAACTGTCATATCTCAAGGCGTGGGCGGCAATCTGTTTGAACTCAAGAAGACGTGGCCATCAGAAGCCCACAATCGAATCACAGTGTTATCCCGATGCGAACCTCAAAGTGAACGGAGGTGGGGGATAATTTAATTACCACGTGTTCGCTCAGCACTCCTCTAATTAATTCCAGCTCTCTTCGTGCAGACGTCATCCAATACAAACGTACAAGCCAAATGATGCACTTTTAATGTTACATGGAGCTATTTTGATGCAGCAGACAGAGAAATCGAACAAAAAATGAGATGTGTTACACTTACATGACTTTCTCTACCTGTTCTGCAATAAACTATTATTGCAAAAGCTAAAGTTTATTCACCTATTTACGCCATACTAATAAAGATAAACGTTAGTAGAAACGTTTGTGTTACATCTTTTCTTATAAGTACACTCAAGGACAATAAAAATACACATAGCGCTGTAATTTTGCTGAAAATTTGAACGGGCCTTAAGACGATTTTCATTGGTGTCATTCTGTTACAATATACCACGCGAGTAGGAAAAGACAAAAGCGATTGGGCAATCCACCTCTTCATCTCTCACTCCACTCGACGCTCTGTCAGAACAATATAACAATATAAGGAGTATGTTACTTTTGTCCATCACGTGCGCGAATTATCTTGGCATTAGAACTTCAGTATGAAGCGCAGAGAAAATAAACTAAGTTTGTATTACCAGTTGAGAGGGCTGGATTATTGTCCAACCAGAAAGTTTATTGAACACCAGTTCGCAACTCAGAACTCATTTGTCGCAAGTTACGCTTTATGTCCAACCCCTTCCCTTCAATACGCTTTTAAGAGCATAGCAAACAGAGAAATGCATAGGCGGGGTAAGAAAAAGGACCCCAGCTCACGATAAGTATTTACAGGCGTATTTTTATGGTCTTTGAGTGTACAAGGAGGAAGAGATGTATGTTAGGATAAAGCGATACTTAAATTTGCATAGAATCCAACGCCACCGGGGACGGTTCTTATATCCCGAAAAAAAAAAACCGAAGTCGGGGGAGGATGAGCGTTACAGATTGTATACTTTCTTCCTGCCAAGCCGCACCGAGCACCATCGCTGAACTTCCAACCGTGATCTACGGGATGAAGAACAAATAAAATGATCAAGGAAATGGCATTGAGGAAAGGAAATTTGGAGGGTGTAATGAAATGGCCCAGAAAACGGGAAAACCACTGAATTAATGACGGGATTCACACCCGCGAACTCCCGAGTGCAAGTCACACACGTTACCGCGCCGCTCGGTATTGGTATGTAAATTATAGAGAACTGTTTTAAAAAATCCGCTGTGTTCAGCTCACATTATTTCTCCCCAATTCCGTACAGAACTAATCTTACAAAAACACATTCTTCTATTTACTTCATGCTTTTCAAGATTAACATAGCAGAAATTCTCTTATTATTTAGTTTCTTGTAAGCAGAAGAGAAATAAGAAAATACACTAGGCTAAAGCGACAGTCAAATGTTTTAAAAGCCGGTTGCCATGTGTTTGAAATTCGTTTTATGTTGCAGGACCAGGAGCAAAACAAAAGAAGAAGGTATGATAAGTTCCTTAAAAAAGGTATAATTATTTTAAAATTGAAACCAATAACGCGGAGTATTTTGTAAATGGTTAACTCCATAAAAAATGTTAATGACCCAAATTGTGTGTTTTAATGAGATCTAACTTTTATATGTAGTGAGCTTATATCTATCTTTGATGGTTTGCCAGATTTGCAATGTCACCCGTAATTAAGAAATATTCAGAGACTATTACCAGAAAATTCAAGATAAACATTTTGTTTGGCATGTACATATATTTAATTTTCAGTATTTTAAATAAAAATTGAGAGAAAAACAAAACTTTCAAATACTTTGATGTACAAAGATTTCTTGAAAAAATGTCGAATCCTTTATTTACAGCAAACTTAAATATCAGGTTTGGTGTTTAAGCAACGTTTCGTTTTTGATTAACGCTGCACACACACACACACACACACACACACACACACACACACACACACACACGCACACGCACCCGCACACACACACATGGACCTTTTTAAAGAAATGCTTTTTTAGGATTCATGTATTTCCGGTGTAATCTCGGTATCGAATTTTTGGGTACCTTCTCTGTACACTATGTACATAGTACGAGTAGAGAAAATAAAAAATCTGATGTGTTCCATTCACATGACTTTCTCTACATATCTAAAACAAAGTATTGTTAAAATGCTTAGGCTTCTATTTACTTCATGCTAATCGAGAAAAAAAAAATAGCAGAACTAGTCTTATTACTTGCTTTCTTGTAAGTAGAAACGAAATAAGGGAGTACTATAGGTTAAAGTGATATTCAAAAGTCGTTGCTATGTAACTGAAGTTTCTTTGTTTGTATGGACTCATTCCTGTATGAGAAAGACATAAGTTTTTTGAAGGTGAAACCAAAAACAAGGAGGAACTCAAAAACGATCAACTCCACGAAAAATGTGTATATAACATAAATTGCGTGTTTAACGTGCTCCACATTTTTTGTGTTGCAAATTTTTGTCCATCTCTTAGGGTTTAGCAGTTATGCAAAATTCCGTAAAATTCATTCAGAATAAAGTAGTGTTCAGAGGCTACTCCCAGAAACTTCAAGATATGCATTTTATTTGGCAGGTAAATATCTTTAATATACAAAATTTTAATAAAATCTTTAGATCTATTTTTGAGAAAATCAACATTTTCGAAAAAGTTCCTTGTAAAGAATAGTTTGGTGAGGGGGATTTTTCTATAAAATCTTCGTGTCGCATCCCGAAGATACTAAACTCATATACAAACTTTGGTATTAAACCGACTCTTCGTTTTTGAGCTATCGTGTTCACAGGCACACGAACACACACACGGACCTTTTTCTGAAAATGCTTGTTTTTGGACACAGGGGGTCCTAAAACATATATTTCCGGTGAAATCTCGGTATCGAATTTTTGGGTGGAGTACAATACCTTCTCTATACACTATATACACAGTACGTATAGAGAAAGTAAAAAATCTGATGCGCTCCATTCACATGTCTTTCCCTATGTCTCTGTAACAAATCATTGTTGAAAGCTTATTCTTCTATTTACTTCATGCTAATCGAGATAAACATTAGCAGAAATAGTCTTATTACTTAGTCCTATGTAAGTAGAAGGGAAATAAGGTAATATATTAGGCTAAAGTGATAGTCAAAAGCTGGTTGTTTGTGAGTGAAATAGATTTTTTTTTTTTTGCATGGTCAGAAGTTGATAAATTGTCGCATCAGGAAAATTTCAAGTCTTTTAAAACTGAAACGAATATGAAAGAATATCTGAGAAATGGTCAACTCTACACAAAAATATAAATGACATAAATATGTTTTAACGAGTGTTAAAAACATACAAGTTGTAAGTTTGATTTCTCTCTTAGCTTAGTATGCAAAATTCATCTAGAATAAATACATTTTCAGAGGCTATTTCCAAATAATATAAGATACACATTCCATTTGTCGTGTAAATATTTTTAATATAAAGGATTTTAATCAAAATTGTTAGACCACTTTTAAGAAAATAAAACTTTTCAAAAATGTTCCATATACAGTGTAGTTTTGAGCTATCGTTTTCATAGGCGCACATTAAAATTCTTAAGATGTTTTATTTTATTTTAAAATGAAGATCTTAAAAACGTGTATTTCCGGTGAAGTTCCAGTATAGAATCCTTGGGTGGAGTGCAATACCTTCTCTACTTACTACCATATTCTATATAGAAACAATAAAAATGTACCTTTCTTACCTATCATGTACATTGTAAATATGTACTAGTGAGATTAAAAACTTAAAATATACAAAAAGTGTAAAATATACTGTCTAAAAATTTTCAATTCAAATATCTAATGCTATTTGGCGTAAGAACACATTACATGTTTTCTACACGCCACCGACTAGACAGTCAATCTACGACTGGTATAGAAAATTCGAGACAACGGGATGTTTGTGCAAAGGGAAGAGCTCGGGAAGACCAAAGGTTTCGGAAGAAAACGTTGAACGTGTTCGTTCTGCCTACATAAGAAGCCCACAGAAATCGACATCTAGGGCAAGCATGCAATTACAAATTCCACAGCAAACTGTATGGAAAATCTTGCGGAAGCGACTGCACATGATGCCTTACAGATTACAGATGTTGCAGTTTCTGAGTGAAGAAGATAAGGTCATACGGCATGACTTTTGCATCGACATATTGCGACATGATGAAGACGATGCTGGTTTTTGTGAGCGCATCATTTCATTTTTGTGGTAACGTGTTCTAAAATGTCGTTGGACAACAGCTTCTGATTGCGTTCTAGCAAATTCCAACACGCAATATGCCTTTTCCACAGGATTTTCCGCCATTTCAGCTTCTGCAACAACAAACAAAACACTACAGCGTTACCAATAGTAACAAACGAAACTTTGAGAGTTTCTCAACATACCTCCAAAATAATTAGGTTGCTATCTCTAATAGTTTTTGTTTTACAGGCAGTTGAAGTTGTCTATTTCTTTTGTAGTAACCCTGTACTTTGTCTAAAAATTCGCAATTCAAATCTTTGATGCTATTTGACGTAAGAATACAGTATATATGTTCTACACTACTAGCTCATACAGCGACTAAGGAAAGTGAGACAAAGCTAATGAGTGGTGTAATTTAATCCTATCAAAGCACTAGGATGACCACGGTGATAGCGATTACATTCGTCGCAAAAGAGGGATAGCCGTGCATGTGCTGCACAAAGTAACAAGCGTTTTTGGGAAGAACGTCGAGGGAAAGCTTGTGTAAAGTTAAGCACCATGATCTGCACAGATGTAACGGCGATCCTCCCAAAAAGAAATCCGTTAATGACACGGTCGCTGTGTGCTAATTGCGCTGGGGTAAAAGTTGAAGATGAGGCGGGCGACAGCTGTGACTCTCGTCAAGTGATGTGGGTATGGGGAGAGACATCCTGGACATGCACGTTCCAGCATTTGGGAAGCAAAAGACAAATGCTATAAACAGAGTTGAAATTTAGGCTCTTCCAAGGCATCATTGCACACGATCCCAAATGTATGAAGCATAAACTATGTCTATGATAATCAGGAGAGGTTTATAATTGGGCCTCTTTAGTCTATTCAAAAGGAGATATTAAAAATTATGTTGTTAATCCATTAGTGTTACTATTTATTTACTATATTAAACTACATTTATAAGCTTCGTACCATACATTTTGGAATGCCATATGCAGGCTAGGAGTTTATTAAGAGCAAATATTTGAGGACGATGTGATCATCCAGTATTTGCAGTTTTTTCGCTATTTTCTAAAGTTATGTTTATGAAGAAAATTTCAGGTTTTTGAGATAGTTATTATTTCCTATCTCAGACGTTTGTTTGTTTAAATAACAGGCACACGGTTGACCCTCCTCTGCCTTCTATCCTTTGCCCCGCCTGATTAAGGTGGTGTGATGTATGTAAGCACAGAAGAGACATAGCCGTTCAAAACGCATCAGACCCTGAAATTTGTGCTTCATCTGTGGTTATGCTATTAATAAACAGATATAATGAGATACACTTTCGTGTTATATGCAATATGCTCTATTAAAACTCAAATTATTTGTACTGTTTCACCTCCTATCCTGTATTTAGAGGCACTGTTAGGGGTAAAAGGACTTGCACGTACATAGTATTTGCTAAAGAAATTAACAGACACGTTTATGTTCCACTCACGTCACATTCTTTACCTAGTAACAAACTTTTCTTATAAAAGTTTGTTCTTCCATTTACTTCAGGCTTATCGAGGTAAACATTAACAGATTTTTTTAGGTCGCCAATTTATACGCCTTGTAAGTCTTCTAAAGTACTTCTTGTATATTTATATTGCGGCTTCATATTTTATTTCATAGAACTATTTCTGAAGGCAGGTCAGGAAAATAAAAAACTGTCACTAAGCAACCTGTGCTCAAGGTAGCTAGGTTCAACACCAATGCATAGTATTTCTCTTTGTTTTGTATATACAAAATTGAATGTGGTACACTCGCAATCAGTTTGCGAATCAATTTCCACAGCAGACGCATACAGCGGGGGGCACCTATATTGTCACTCGTACGTATCCCGATACCAAATAAATCTTGTTACGTGTCTGTATTTTTTTCACCATCGACAAAGATGTAATGTGATTTATTGAGAAAATGCAGTGTTTCCAGCACGAAAAAAACAACAGTATATATGGTAAATTGGAAATGTGCGATGTTCCATGTAAAAAATATGAACACTAAACGAATTTACTTCTATGTCGGTTCACGCATGATGTATGGCTGCAAAAAAGACGAAATGGTTTATTCGGTCACACTCTCGCTTAACGTTTGTTCAGAAAAGAGACAAATCAATTATAACAGCCATTCGAAATTTATCATTTGAATACCTTCATTTAATCCAGGTCAAAGACGTTAAAGATGTAATTTTAAAATTAGACCTGTTTGCAACTTACTGTTGTTCGGATACAGCGTGGGTATTACATATGCATTTATTTCAGTTTTATTTAGGGACTCTTTAGCTGCTGCGATTCTCAGCGTCCCATTTTCTATTGGGCATGATTATTTTCAGAGGTCTCTTAATCTGGATTGAGGTTCTTTTACGTGTGTAAATCTACAACAGGGGACCAACAATTTTAGTTCCCTTCCAAAGGTAGCTATGCTAAAATGTTTATGCCCAAAAACATTCATCTCCTCTGCCGGGTTTGAAGCCGTGATCTTGGGAACCACGGTGGACGATATAAAACATGGCATTTGTCATTTGAGAAGCTTAACGTCCTTTAACCTGGTTGGTCATATCGGACGATGAATGGAGTTGGTGAAACAATGCTCAAATAATCTCGTCCATAGAGCTTAAAGGTACTCGACATTCGTCTTTTCAGGATAAGGTAAAACCCCGAAAAACCTCATCCGGTAACTCACTCTAAGCGAGTTTCGAACTCGTGACCTGTTAAACACTACCTCGCCACTAACCAGGCGGGCTTGAATAACTTTATAAACAAAACAATAGAGCCGGTGATTACGTATTTCCTCAGTACTTTCAAGTTCTTTTGTTTCCGGCAGTGAAGAAGTACCTAGAACACACTTTACTAACATGTTTGATTTTGGGCTAGAGAAAAACTGCTTGCTATGTGAATTGAATTGAGTAAAGGGGCTTCTGACAGTATTAGTGTAACTTTTTCTCTTGCACAGTTTATTGTGTGTTGCTTTATAATATTAAGAACAGAAAGCAATACAACTCCATTGACTCCTCCCTGCTTGGGATAAATATTTCTCATTTATACAACATGGCGTACAATGATTGTGTTTCAACTATTTTGTAATGCATCAACTGTTAAGAACGTTGTGGCTCGCTTGATTTGTGACATTTGCTTGCCAAGATCCCTGTTCATATTCCGTGCCATAAATACGATTTTTTCTTAACTGTATTAGATATCGATTATATATCAATAGGTCTATTCATATTCACTACTATAAATATGAAGTTTTTCGTTAGAAATTAATTCCCATAGTATTAGCATTATAATGTATTTACCAATCTATTGACCAAGTTTAGGAGCTTGTTTAACTATGTTAATACTATAATAGTTGTAATTATTGCAATTGTTTATGTAATGACTACCAAACCTATTAAAATATGTTCATGTTCACATAAAAATAAGTGTTAATGCAACATACATTATACATGATTGAGCAATTTATTTCAATAACATTTATTGTAATCCATTATTCAACTTATATATAACTGCACCTTGACTTGAAATATTAATTATTAAAGCATGTTAAAATCAACTTTCTCTATTGGCCAGAGGCGGAGTTTGTCGAGAATAACATACAGAGTGTATTTCTTGAATATTCTGGTAATAGTTTGTGAAGACCTCTTCATTCTGGATGACTTTTGTGTAACTTTTGTATAACTGGTAAAGTAAAACAGATAAATAAAACTTACTGCACAAAAACCGTAAGAAATAGACAAAAAGTTAGTACACAAGAGTTAAAGATCTCGTTAAAACACATAATTTATTTTCTATATTTTTGAATAGTTAACTTTCCAGGATATTCCCTGTTAATGGTTTTAATTTTAAACTATATAAACTTTTCTAAACGGGAAGTCATTTTTCGTTTATATCTCTTGTTTTAATCCTAGCCATGCAAAGAAAATCGAATTCCAATTGTTTCGCATGTGGATGACTTTTAAAATATTTGACTATAGCGTTTGCCAATTGTATTCCCATATTTCTCTTCTGCTTACAATTAAGCAAGTAATAAGCCATTTTATGCTAATTTTATCTCGATTAGAATGATGTTTCTTTGTGGAAGAGATAGAGAAAATGTGATTTTTATAAATTTCCACAGCATCCATTGCACTTCCTTACAGTGAAGGACGGTCTCAATCGACATCAGTTCAGGAAAAGTGTCAAGATCGCTTTACTCTGATCAAAATCCCATCAAACATTTTAATAATATAAATTTACATCCAGTTTAGGCTTTTAATGAACAAAACTGCTGTAATTTGTGGAGCATAACTACGTAACGCCTTTTCACTTCGAAAACATTTTAGAAAAATCCGTGTGTCTGTTAACATAACTAAACAAATCGACTGTGATCTATTCACATGACTTTCTCCACATATCTGTAACAAATTATTGTTAAAAAGCTTTTTTTACCAACTAAATTGCTCCAGAAGTTAGTGTGCAGAATAACTAATATCTACCACATCATTTGCTATGTTCTACTTCCAGCAGTCAGATTTAGTTCCATTATGGAACGGCAATCATCGCTGGGCATACATTTGCAGAAATCTTTGTGTGTTCCCATCTGCACTTCAAAAACAGGTACAGTCTACAGCTGATTTAATGACATCGTTCCCTCAGCAGAAAAACAAGTTTTAGATTCGGTTGCTCTTCTATCTGCAGTAAATGTGCTGAACCCAACACAGTGAAGCACCGTCTGGTATCATCCGGAATGATTAGCAGTATGGACCACGATAAAGCAACCGTTCTGCACACATACATCCAATTGTTCCTTCCAGGCACTCCTAGAAATTGATCCTATATCCGCCTCCCAAAAGCCTATTCAGATTTATATAGCACCAGTTCATTCACTACGACTTAATACGAACTGTACAAATTTCCTACAGCTGTTGGAAAGGACGGCTGATCTAAACAATTATCGGATTCACTTGGATGACCTACTTGCAGCAGGTATAATTTGCTTGTTTACAGTGCACTAGCTAGGAATAAAGGGCAGAGAAAGCTTACTGCCAGTGCAGCCAAGATCGTGAATCTAACATAGGGATTTCGAAAACCACGAAATGCCCAAAGGCAAAACTACTCCACCTCCCGACATTAGGTTCTGACCCAGAGAAAAGACATGGACGCCCCTAACGAAGGTTTAGAAACTGCAGGCAGGTAGAACCGCCAACGGCGTTATTGCAGAACCCTGCGGCGGTTCAGCAGTGTGTGT
The DNA here is from genome assembly GCA_030762935.1 of Hymenopus coronatus. Lineage (NCBI taxonomy): Eukaryota > Metazoa > Arthropoda > Insecta > Mantodea > Hymenopodidae > Hymenopus > Hymenopus coronatus. The sequence continues at coordinate 40,295,148 of CM060887.1, forward strand.
TTGTGTGGTTAAATAAATTAAAATGACAATGCTTGCATTTTAAACATTTACTCTTGAGTTACAAACGCCAGAATAAAATGACAATTTTTTATTTATTCCATATATTTTATAACTATTTTATTCTTCTTATTTGCTGGTGTAAAACTATTTTAAATGGTTTAGTTTCACGCTATAAACGTACAGGAAAGTCAGCTCCATAGTTGATTATTAAGCTTTGATTTTAGTTATATCCATTGTAAACATACAAGAAAGTCAGCTGCATCAATGACGACTAGGCTTTAAGCTTAATTACATCTATTGTAAACGTTATTTAATTGGAACCATGAATAAAAATAATAAAAACGAAATATATCCTTACAATAAGATCATGACTTCAATTTGGAAGCGCAAAAGAGTTATATACTTGGACTGCCTGGCTTATCATGAGGATATTCAGGCATACTTTTCTGTTACACACATAAACACAGAGACAATTTTCTGTTGTAAAATTCAAAATTATATTATTACTCTAAAATTTAATAATACGAGTATAGTTTATAAAGGAATACAAAAACGAAGAACGCAAATGACAGCATGTTAAACCATCCCGGTTAAAGCCCAAATGCTATAGGAACTTTCTGTTTCCGCATACAATTCGCCTTTTGTACTCAAAATCAACTCTCCTGATTTTAAAGACTATGAATAAGCAAATAGCAGCGGAGGAAGAAGGTGAAAACAAACATCAGAAGGGGTTTTAATAAGAAAGAAGAAAGTAAAAGAAACTTGAATCTAGAGATGGAAAGAGAAATGGAAGGGGAAATAGAGTAATAAACCTGAGTGAGAAAGAGATAGAGAGAGAGCTCAGTGAATCAGAGGAATACGGAAGTCTCTTATAATCATACTAACATAAAGAATTATTTGCCATGCTGAGCACTATAAAGTTGGCGGTACCGAGAGAAGGGTGAAACAAACATCAAACGTAGCTTTCTCCTGGCGAAATGTGATATTTTTCCTCTCCTTGAGCGACTCCTGATACACAAACTGCATCAAAATGAACCTCCTTGCTCTGCTATACAAACACAACCCAAGTAAAGATTCGTTTTTCTTAGCCACGTCGAAGCTACCGTAAACTACAACGTATATACGAGGGCTGCTTTTTTTTTTTCAATCTCCGATAGGCAATAAATAAAAGACAAGTTCATAGAAAACAATTATTTTATTACTAAAAGTTTTTTACACTTATGGTTACTTTTCAACATAATCACTGAAAAGATTGACACACTTGTCGTACCTGTGCACAAGCTTTGCAATACCCGCTTCAAAAAATGTTGCCGCAAATGATTTCAAATGAGCATTGACTTTGGTTTGAAAGTGCTGCCCTCCTAGCCACGTCTTCAGTTCAAGGAAAAGGTGAAAGTCTCTGGGTGCCAGGTCAGGACTGTATGGCGGATGATCGAAAATGTCCTATTGAAATTGTTCAAGGAGCCGATGGGTTGTGCCAGCAGAGTGTGGACGAGCGTTGTCATGGATCAACACAATTCCTGAAGTCAGCATTCCTCTTCGTTTGTTTTGAATGGCTCTCCGCAAACGTCGTAAACTACGAAGATCTTCAAAACGGAGGAATGGAGGAGAAAAATATTTACCACGATCCTTTACCACCGCGAATGTAGATCTAGAAGCATGTTGGACGCTACTGAGGGTGATGCATATGTAACATTTGACTATAAATTGTGAAAAATTAAAGGTTATTTTTCATAATAAGATGATACCAATTTTAAACTTAAATATAACATATTTCGCACTTAACGCACTCTAACTACAAATTAATTGAAAATATAAAAGGGTACACACATGCTTATTAACCGTTACTCCCAACTTTAAATCTTATTATCGCACACCCTTTCCAAACACTTTTCCATATTAAAAATGCTCCTCCACACGAATGGAGGTTCTTTCTAATTTGCTCCAGAAATTTTGTACTGCCTCCAAAGGTGTATTGAAGAAAATGGTCATATACTTTTTACTTTCTGTACATGGTACTTGTTTGATAGAGAAGGTATTACTTCGCCTCCTAAGAAAGCCACGCTAAGAATTTTTACTCCCGAAAAAAAAAGTGGTCCGCCGCCAAATTTGAACCCGCCTGGGCACTAGAGATGTTTACCTGGAAAATAGAATTTACCTATAACCTGAATTTCTTGCGAATAACCGCGAAAGTCCTCTTCATTCTGAATGACATTATGACTCTTCTATAATTGATAGATGTAAGAATTCTTACTCTTCGTACTCCCCAAAGATGTTGATTTCTCAAATTTAATAATTTGGTTCCCAAAATTTGAGTATTATTTAAAAAAATCTAATGTGTGCCATTCAGATGGCTTTCTCTACATTCTGTAAAAAATTATTGCTAAAAAGCTTATATTTGTATCGACTTCATGCTAATCGAGATAAGCACTCGCTCCTTCTTTCCTGTGTAACTAGAAGGGAAATAGGGAATGCATTAGGGTAAAGCGATACTCAAAGTTGTTGAGAACTGGTTGCCATGTGGTTGAAATCCGTTTCTTTGCATGACCAGAAGTTTACAAATTCCCGTATGAGAAAAGTTTAAGTATTTTAAAACTGAATTCTATAACAAAGAATATCTAAAAATGGTCAACTCCACGAATATATATGACATAAATTGTGTGTTTCAACGAGAACTACATTTTCCGTGTTATAAATTTTTGTCTGTCTCTTAACGCTTTACCATTATGCAAAATTTAACAAAATTCATCCAGAATAAAGTGGTTTTAAGAGGATATTTCCCAAAAATTCAAGATATACATTTTTTTTGTTATACATATATTGTATTTAAGTAAAAACTGTTAAAACCGTTGTTGACAAATTAAAAAAATTTAAAATTTTTTCTATGTCGAGGATAGTTTGAGATGGGTGAATCTTCGCATCGCATCCTTAGAAGATACTAAACTTAAATACAAAGTGTAGTTTTTTGCCGACTTTTCGTTTTCGAGTTCCCGTGTCACGCGGACATTTAACTGAAAATATTTTTTATACAGGAGACACTAAGTCGTGTATTTCCGGTGAAATCTCGACATTGAATTTTTAGGTGGTGGAATAAAATACCTTCTCTGTCCGCATAGGAGCTAGATAGAGGAAAACTTCTATGATGTGGATTTTCCACATTTCAGAGATGAATTACCTTAAGTTGCGTTCGTACCTTACTAAACTTCGGTTTAAGCTCAAACTGTGAAACGATCCTTAATAAAGTTGAATATTCAGGAAGACTCAAAAGTCACGAAGGGCTCATGGAAGCCAGACATGAGAAAATAACTCTACTCATGCTGGTGAGCACGCAGATGCTGCAGGTGGTATAAAAAGGGAGAAATGTCTGAGAAAGGACATTCGTGCGCAGTAAAGTTGTGCTCGTGACAGGCAACATGTTGATGTGAAAGTGGGCTAGGCAGCGCCACTGTTTCCATGACGACGAAAACAGAAATAATTAATGATAGACTAGTTAGTGGAGCCTGCTTTCTGTAAATCCTGTGGGGATACGCAATGCTAATTAAAGGAGACTACTTGCAGTATTTGCGACTCGTTACGTCATGCATGTAGGCACGCTCTGTTGGAATACCGAAAAGGGCAGCTCTTCAGTTTTTCTTCATCCTCGTTCGCTTGCTTAGCACCACCAAAACTCCTTTCTGTGGCATGTTGTTTGTTCTCCGCGGCGAAAGACACACGCGCAGATGAAGAGAAACAAAAGTAAAACTCTGATGTGTTCCATTCACAGAATTTCTCTACATCTATGTAGAAAACTTTATTACTTGCTCTACACGTACTATGTACATAGTGTAAAGAGAAGATATCCCATTCCATCGAAAAATTTCACCATAAATAAACGTTTTAGGGTCCCCTGTAACCAAAAAAGTCATTTATAGAAAAAGGTCCTTGTGGGTGAGTTCGTGTGTCTGTGAACACGATTACTCGAAAACAAAAAGTCGGTTAAATACAAAATTTGGTATTTAAGTTCAGCATTTTCCAAGGATACGACACAAAGGTTTTCAAGAAACTCTCCCACCCCAACTACCCTCTACACGGAACATTTTTCGAAAATTGTGTCCTCAAAAATGACTAACGATTTTGATTAAAATACCCCATATTAAAGATATTTACATCATAAACAACAGCCTATGTTGAATTTCTAGTAATTACTTCTGAAGATATATTTATTCTGGGTGAATTTTGGGGAATTTTGCATAACTGGTTAACCGTAACAGAGCGACAAAAACTTACTACACAAAAGATGCAGACCTCGTTAAAACGCAAAATTTATGTCATATAATTTGAGATATGTTTGTTATTTGTTTCAGTTTTAAAACTCAAACTTCCACACACGGGAATATGTCAAATCCTGACAATGTTAAGAAACGGATTTTATGCACATCGCAACCAGTTTTAAAAGAGTATTGCTCTTTGTTTAAGTCAAGTTTATTCCCTTATTTCCCTTCTATTACAATAAATCAAGTGATACGTTTATTTCTGCTAATGCTCATCACGATTAGCATGAAACAAATAGGAGAATAAGGTTTTTAACAGGATTTGTTACCTAGATGTAGGGAAAGTCATGTGAATGGATAATTTTTTTTTTTAATTTTTCGGAAATTTAAATTTTAGAATAAGTTACAATAAATGCCTTGACAGCAATTACTAGATTAGCTTTAAAATGAAATATTTTTCTATTCCAATAAAATTTTATAAACTATTATTTCTTTCCAATAAAGTTAAAAAATAGAGTAAGGTACTATAACTCTGTAAATACCTTTTTTGTGATATCTTCATGGATTTGTTAGGATATAATGGCCTCATTTACACTAAATAGCATTACCATCATGAGAAATAGGAGGTGGTGTTCAGTGGCACATTTAGATCGCATTTTTATTTCGCTTTTTCTATTATATTAGCCGAAGGTAAGTAAGTTTTATACTCTTACAGCCATGGGGTTGTGGAGGGTGGGCGTAGCTACTTCGGATGGTGAGTGATTTTCCTCAAAATCTTCGAGTCACCGAGTGAGTTGCTTAAATAAGCTATAAACTTAATGGATAAATATATGTCTTGAAAGAATACGGGGTTGTTAAAATCTATTAGCAAGAATTCTATTTAATTTAATTTATTTCGGCATTATTGACGGATTCTGTCCGTCCGAGAGCTGGTAGACTCGCGGTGAGCCTAGATGTAGTTTTGTATACCTATCCTGGTAAGGGCTTAACCACAGGAATGAGGAGGATGGTTTCGGTATCGTATATTTGAGGTTTGGGTGATGGTGTTAAGGCGGTAGTGCTACACAAACTCCTCGAACGGTTGCATTTTAAGGAGCAGCATTCTTTTCCTCTGCTCCGCTGGTGTTTTGATTTGATTCAAATTGTTTTTGTTGGAGAATTTTGATTGACCACTCCCAGTGATGGGAGAGGGGACTACTTAGTTCAGCTAATTTGCTGTTGGCTGGTTTGAAGCCGTTGTTACCGGGGGTGCCCGCAAGCTATGCGGAGAACCCGATACTGCCTATATTGGCGATTAGTAGATAGGCACTCCCACAGCGAAGGTAAGTACTCGCCTTCCTTGTCAGTGGTTACAAGCCTGCCCCTAAAGCCCAAGTTTGCAGGTTCAAACCTGGCGGAAAGTGATGGACATTTTCGGACACAAAATCCTTAGCAGGGCTTCCTTCGGAGCCAGTATATTATAAAAGAAGGCTTCTGCTAAAAATTCAGCCATTTCGCTTCCACAAGTCGTGATTTCGTTTTGAGTGATATCTGTGGGCAACGAACGTGGGCGATGAACTCACGAATAGAAATTCAAATCCGATCAATCAAACGTCGTAATGATGTTCTATGCTCCACTCAGGAGCTGCAGAAAATTAAGTAGGTAATTTCGGAAGTAGTGAATGATTATTTTACGCGAAATAAACGTAATTATTAATAATTTATTATGTCCTCTAATTTAAACATAATTCAATCTCCCAAAAAATGCAAACTGAATTATTTTTCTTGCTTTTAACCCTATTTATCTATTGAAAAAAGTATTTGATTAAAAAGTCTCACATGCTTCTGTCTCGTGATCAGAACTTCCACTTTGCTGAAAATAGAGCTCTTCTTCATTTTGTTGCCCTAGTGCTACACATATAATTGAAGAGTGTGACCCAAAAACCTGCTAAGTGCAAACAAGTTGATTAGGAGCTATAGTGAAAAAAACGTATCACAGTATTAATTTTAAATTTTACTATTTAAAATAGTGTGCACTAAATAGGACAGTTGTAACTACTACTTCGTTATGCATAATTAATTGCATGTCACATCAGGTAGTTTCAGTCTTAGTACCGATAGACTATTGGGAGGAAATTCATAAAAAGATCAGTTCCCATTAGAATGCCAAGTTCTCATAGAATGATCTGTATTTTACATTCAAATATGATATCATTAGTAACAAGTCTTCTGTTCTATCTCGGTGTACTCCTGGATCGACGACTCACATGGAAACCACATATAAGCAACAAACTTAAACTAGCCCGAGCAAGACTGGCAAAACTCTACCCCCTCCTCAACAAAAGATCTTCACTCAAACTAAAAAACTGCACACTACTTTACACGACTCTATTAAGACCACTGGTACTATACGCTTGTCCAGTTTGGGGAGGAACTAGTCCTTCTGAAATAAAACGTATCCAGACATTTCAAAACAAAATATTGCGAATCTCAACGAATGCACCATGGTTTGTCAGAAATAGTCAACTACATAGAGAAACTGGAATCAGCATCATTCAACAGTCAACTTCTTCACAAGCCGAACAGTTTTACAGCAAGCTAAAAGACGTCTCAGGAGCCATTCACTATTCTCTAGGCAGAAAATCTAGCTATCCAACTCGCATCAAGAGTCGCTTACCACTGGACCAGCTCTCACAGCAAGACTGTAAAATAAAAACAAAAAAATGTACCTACTTATGAGGGGCCCAATGGGGCTTACCTCATTTCAATGTTATTCAGTATCATGCATGTAAATAATGTCTAAAATCAATGATCTGTAGAGCGCACATGCGCTGATCGATCAATAAATCATTAAAAAAAAAAAAAAAAAAAAAAAAGTCTTCTGTTTGTTCATTGCTAAATACTCTTTTCTCTTCGAGTCCGTGGAATATTGCATTTCAGATGTCAGAAACCTTCACTTCCTTTTTTAGAATATTAACATTGTTCCAAGTTTCCAATTTTCTAAAGGTATATTTCACTCCTATGACTCTGGGATTCCTTGCTGAGAGGTGGAACATCAATACCTTTGAGGTCTGCAAATGTTTCGTAATCAACATGGAAAAAACTGAATATTGAATATATTTTGTGTAGTTATGGCAACTACTTCAAATTTGATAGCATATGTTGCAGATCTTACAATACCATGCTGGTCTTCAGGTACAAATGCCTTGCACAGCGTCTTCCAGTTCTCAATCTTGAAGTCTCCATCGCACGTCAAAGTAGCTGTGACCGAATATTAGGAACTTTTGTTCGATGATGTCAAAGACTGCAATTGTCACAAGATAAATAATCATCATCATCATCATCATCACGCTCCTGAATTGTTTCCCTCCATGTTTAAATTAGCGATTGGTATTAGCAGAGTTCTGGGTAAACAAGTGAGCAACATAGCGGAGCTTCCATCATGTGTTGAATGTATGAACTAAACTAACATCTATGGCACATCTTGTGTGCATTGGCAATGATACGTAGATGGGTTATAACGCAAAAACTAATGGTTTTAAAAAGTGACACGCAGGTATTTGGGTTACACTCATTAGTTATTGCATACCTACTTTTGTCTATTTTAAACACTATCCATTCAGTTTTGCCTTAAGGATACCCATCATTGAAAATTGACCAAAAAGTGCAAAAAAATGAACAAAACAATTTTGCCTTATTAAATAATGTAATGTTTATAGTTCAATTTCCTATTATTTTTATTACCATGTGGCGCTTTAAACTGTATCACGTGACGATTTAAATGAATGACTAAGTGGATATGGTGCTTTAACCTTTTTATTATGGTGAAAAATTGCTAAAAATACGAAATTTGGTTTTGACCAACAACATTTGGCGTGCAGTAGAATATGTAATTCTAAGACTTACAAAGAAACAGTGTTAAATTGTATGTTAAACTTTAAAACCTATTTTCTGGTGTTTTATTTTTCAGCGTTTTCAAAACTTAAATCGTTCCATACGATGCAGTTTTCGAAACAGAAGCTTGAACATATTTATAATTGGATAAAAATAGTACAAAAGAAAATTGTTGAGATGATTTTTTTTCTAATATTACCAGTTCTTGTGTAATTAAATAATAAAGTTCATATTTCCACAGCAAAAATAAAAAATGAATAAAATGACACTTAAATAATTTTTTCTCTTAAACCAATAGTCAGATAAAAACGTCATATCTTCAATTTACTAATACTGTATTTATCAGTACAACTGCAAAGTATTATATTTCTGTAACTGAAATTGCATCGTGAGGAATGATTGCATTAAATGCCAATAAAATGCTATAAATATGTTAATATCACAGGAAGTATATTGCACAAATTAGCATGTAAACTATTCTTAATACTGCAATTGCTGTGCTAAAGTTTTAAATCAATCCAAGCAAAATTGTACATTTTAGGGTTTTTACAGATGGGTATCCTTAATACTATTAATACTGCCCCTAATGGTGGACAGGAAGGGATCATAACTAAAGAAATATTCCCTCATCTAGATTGGAATCGAAGAGAAGTCATCTGGGTTTAGAAAGGAATGGAGGGTAATAAGTGCTGTAAAACGCATGCAGTAAAGTTGGCTGCATGAGGATGGGCAATATCCCTTAGTGTTGTGTTAATGTAGGCCGGCATCAAGGGATGCTGTTTGTGGCAGTGTTGACTGTATGGGTTATTCAGAAGTTAGGCTTTTGGGAACTGGGAGATGGGCTTTGCGTGACTATGTCCACTGTACCAGGCAGTGTGCCCCACACTCTCCGCTTGCTTGCTCTTTTCCACTCCAGCCACACTTTAGCGAAAAAGGGAACGAACGGAACAATATGGCTGCGTACTTTGGATACCGATTTCAAAGGACCCATCGAAACGTTGTAAACGCACAGTAAATTCAGATTATATAGGGCTTTGTTACAGCGTTCCATGCTTCTTATAACAGGGAGCATGCTTTTTAGCATTTAATGAAGTTCAAAAGCATGAACGTGGATTTTTACGGCGCTGTTTCGCTTTACAGAAAGGATGTTTGATAGATCGTAATCTCGTCGAACGGCTATAGAAATAATTTTGTAACTGGTGTCGCTTTTGAAACCTTAAAAGTTACGCAGCCAGTATTTAGTGATGTGATCAGCTTTTCAGTTGGTATGATTTAATCTTTGATCTATTTTGATGCTAATTAAATTCCTCAATTTTACACTAAAGTTCCATCGGTTTTATGATGATGGGTAACTTGAATGAAGAATTCCAAAAACTTATATTTCATGTTTATTTTATTTTCTCTAGCACGTATGTACAATATTCATAGTCGGTAGAGAGGGTATTACACTCCACCCGAAACTCGGTACCAAGATTTCTTCGGACATATTATATTCTTTGAGACCGCATGAATATAAAAAACATTTTTACAAAAAGGTCTCAGTGTATGTATCTCAGTGTGTCTGTGGACAAAACGAAAACGAAAAGTCCGCTAAGTCCCAAACTTTGATTTAAGTTTAGTATCACCCAAGTAAAATTTTCCCACCAAAACTATCCTTGACATGGAAAAATATTCGAAAATGCTGATTTTCTCAAAACTGGCCCTAACGTTTTTTATTATAATACCGTATATCAAAGATATTTGCATAACAAATGAAATGTATATTATGAATTTTCTGGGAACAACCTCTGCAGTTCTCTTTATTCTAATTACTTTTGTATAACTGGTTAATGGTAAGAGATAGATGAAAACTTAGTGCACAAAAAACGTACTTCTCTTCAAAACACACAGTTTATGTGCCTTACATTTTTTGTTGTGTAGCTAACAGTTTCCGAGATATTCGTTGTTATTGGTTTCTATTTTAAAATACTTGTGCGTTTATCAAACAGGAGGTCGTCCGTGTTTCTTTTTACTCCTGACCATGCAGAGAAGCGAATTTCAATGGCAAATACATAGCGAGAGCTTTTAAGACATTTGACTATCACTTTAGGATAGTGTGTGCATGTGTGTCTGTGAGTGTGTCTGTGGACAGCATAGCTCAAAAACGAAAAGTCCGTTAAATACCAAACTTGGTATTTAAAGTTAGTATCTCTCAAGAATGCGGCACAAAGATATTCAAGAAGAAGCCCGCCCAAACTACCCTGTACAAGGAAACATTTTCTCGAATATGGCAAATAGAATGTATATATTTAATTTTCTGGGAACATTTTCTCAAGACCTCTATACTGGATGATTTGACTAAATTGTAAATAGCTGGTAAACCATAAGAGATAGACAAAATTTTACTTCAACAAATGTAGATTCGTTAAAACATATAATTTATTCATACTTTTTCTCGTGGAGTTGACCATTTTTAAGTGTTTCTAATTATTGATTCCAGTTTTAAAATACTTAAACTTTTCTCATACAGAAATTTGTCAACTTCTGGTCATGCAAAGAAACGGATTTAAACCACATGGCATCATCCTTTAAAAGATTCGCTTTATTCTAATGCATTCACTTTATTGCCCTTCTACTTACAAAGAAGCAAATAAAACTATTTCTGCTACTACTTATTCAATTAGCATGAAGTACGTACTAGACAGATAGCAGAGTAATCTTTTTAATAATTTGTTAAAAATATGTGGAGAAAGTCATGTGAATGGAACTGATAAGAGTTTTTATTCTAAAGTTAGAGATGTTTCATAAAATAGTTTACTTTCGGTATCTTGAATGGAGAATTCCAAAAACCCATATTACCACCACTTCATGTTTTTTACTTTCTCTAGCACGAATGTACAATGCATATAGTAGGTAGAGAAGGTGCTGTATTCCGCTCAAAAATTCAACACAGAGATTTAATCGGTAATATATATTTCGAGACCTCCCTGAATTAAAAAAAAAAAAACAGCTTCAGAAAAAGGTTAATGTGTGTGTGTGTGTGTGAGAGAGAGAGAGAGAGAGAGAAAGAGAGAGAGGGAGAGAGAGAGGGAGAGAGTGAGGGAGGTAGGTAGGAAGGAAGGAAGGAAGGAAGGAGAGAGATATGACAGCATAGTTCAAAAACTTGGTTAAATGCCAAACTTGGTATTTGAGTTTAGTTTATCCCAAGTAAGCGACTCGGTGCTATTCAAGAAAATTTCCCCATCTCAGACTTCGCTTAATATGGAAACATTTTCGAAAATTTATTATTTCAAAATGGGCTCTAATTGCTTTAATTAAAATTCCGCATATTAAAGATATTTACATGAAAAATAAAATATATATCTTCAATTTGCAGTGAATACCCTCTGAAGTCCCTTTATTCTTAAAGACTTCAGCATAACTGGTTAATCGTAAAAGACAGACCAAAACTTGGTACATAGAATGTAGATCTCCTCAAAATATGTTCTTTATGCCCTTTAAATTTTTGTTGTGGAGCTAACCTTTTCCGAGATATTCGTTGTTAATGGTTTCAATTTTAAAATACTTATCCTTTTTCAAACGGGAAGTGGTCCGAGTTACTTTTGTTTTGCTCCTGGCCATGCAAAGAAGCGACTTTTAATTATAAATGCATAGCGCTCTAGCATGATGTGTTCCTTTAATTCTTCTTATAAGGAATTAAGAAATAATCCCATTTCTGCTAATACTTATCTTGATTAGCTAAAAGTATAAAGAAGAATCTTTTGTAAGAAATTTGTTTCTAGAACAGGTAGAGAAACTAATGTGAATGCAACACATAACATTTTTTATGAATTACTTTAGGTTTAGCTAGGCATTTATTTCTGTGTTTCTAATTAAACTGCTCTTTATTCAAGTAACATGCCTAAAAATCTCATAAAAAGAACAATATTGATTAATCTTTACTTCTCAAGAGCAAGATTTCAAAAACTTTTTAGAATAATTGCTTTAGATACATATGATATAGTCTTTGTTATATATCGGTTTTAAACTTTAATTTAAAATTTATTTTTTGCACAGAGGTGTATAAAATTGAATTTAGCGCGCGCCAACATTGCGGAAAGTGAAGGTAACTAATGTAACATACAGTGTTTATTAAACGTTGAAATTATTATTTATTTTTTTAATAAAAGTTAACAATCATTTGCTGTCTTAGCATATATATCATATAAGATTTAGTTTCTTAGATTCTTAAAATAAATATGTAAGAAGAACATTAACTTTGTATTCGTGTACCTCTTTTGAAAGTACAATATTGTCAGTCCCCATGGCGGAGCTCGCAAAAGTGCCTAGCTTTGGTGCTTCGTGGCGTAAGGGATCGTGGGTTCGAGTCCCGCCTTGGGCATGAGTGTTTGTGTATTTGTGTTTATGAGTATTTTACTCACGGTAGACAAATAGACAAATATAGACAATTGGTGAAGAAAACGTAAGAAAATGGAGCACCGCAGTTCCAACAAGGCTTCAGAACTGTATTTAAAAAAAAATAATAATTCCAAATAAATTTCGACTTCTAGATACGAAATTTCCTACAGCAAATTACACTATTTCATCTATTTTCGCTAAACTATAATTGACAAATCTTCTAAATGAGCCATTTTACTTTCTCTAGCACGTATGCACAACGTACTCTATTCCACCCAAAATGTTGATACCAATATTTCACCTGAACTATGTGTTTTGAGATCCCTGAATCCAAAAAGAGCATTTTAGAAACATGTCTGTCTGTGTATGTATCTGTGACATCATTGCTCAAAAACGAAAAGTCGGTTAAATACCAAACTTGGTATTTGAGTTCAGTATCTTCCAAGAATGCGTCATGAAGATTTTCAAGAAAATCCCTCCAACCCAAAATAATGTTTTCATGGAACATTTTTCGAAAATTCTGATGTTATCAAAAATGTCTAACGGTTTTGATTAAAATGCCATATTCTTTAGGCACTTTTATAGACAAATATAGTGTATAGGTATCTTGAATTTTTTTGGAATACCCGCTGAAGACCTCTTTATTTTTAATAGCTTTTGTATAGCTCATAAGCTATAAGAGATACAGAAACTTAATAAACCAAGTATCTCGATTAATATTATAATGAAAGAAGTGTCTTTCTAAGGAAAGTTTGTTTGTGCCCAGCTAAAGAAAGTCTAGTAAATGGAACACATAACATTTCTTAAAAAACTATACAATGTTTGTCGAAACAAGTAACGAAGTAGAACAATTGTTCTCAGGCTTAGAATTGTCATGACCGTCTTTATTCAATTATTTCAAATACTTATTTAAGCATATATTGCCACATAAATAAACGCTGTTGTATATGTCCGTGGGAATGGTAATTTCTTTTTAATATCTATTTAAATTTCGTACTTCCGTGCAAAAAATATTGTGCAATACACATGTGCAGAGTCGATTCTCGTGTGGTTATGAAACAAGGGTAATCCATACTCGATTAAAAATGACGACTTTACATACTTGTATTACAAATAAGTCACTCAATTCTTTATACAGGGATAAATGAACTCTGGCTAAATGAGAATTATTACGATTTGTGGTATTCTTATCATCTATTGTTGTCTTATGACTATTATTGTTTATTAATAGTTTTCACTCTCTAGTTTAATAGTCAAAGCGAACATCATTTCTCAATTTAAGAGTGTATTATTGTGAAAACATATTGGCAAACGCATTTGTTTACTGAAGTACAACAGCCATTTGGAAGATAATTACGTTTGTGCAAATATTATATCTCCTCAGTAAGCGTAGGAAAAATACTTGCAGTTGGTTGATGATTCTCAAGAACTTTAGTGAACTCACCAAAGAAGCATTACGTATTTGGAGCCAAACGACAAGCTACTTGTATCATTCATGTGAGAAACCTGAAAAAGCAAGCTCATGAACATGCAACTCAAGCAATAAAAGCATTAGATGTAGAAGAGCAAATACATTATTGACAATGGTTCCAGGCTCTTCTTATTACAGCCCCAGACATTCTCTTTATATCATCGTTTACGGATGGTTTATCCTCTCAGGCTACACAAATACGCAAAAACAGCTGATATCGCTGCTGAGATCCCAAATATCATTCACGAAGCTCCATTGCGGGTGTTGGATCGGTTTGTCAGGGGTATATTGGATCGGTTAGTGAGGGTTATGTGTAAAAAAGGTTAAGGGAAAGCTTGAGATCTGGTGCGCTGTGTCAGCTACCAGAATTGGTTTATTACAACCTGGCTGTTTATGGGAAAACCTTTAATACATTCGTGGAGCAATTGGACGAAGGCTATCCCAGAAAGACGGCACAACAGTTTGTATGAGACTTAACACTTACTCTCAGGGCACCAACAGTGCGGATATCACATGTTAGTTACGTCGTTAAAAGTGTTCAGTTTTACATAAATTGTATACTTGGTTTGATTGTTTTTTTTTTTTTTGCCAAGCCGTGTGTAAGACTGGAGTTGGATAGGTAGAGTCAGACTGAATAATTCAATTCCATATCTGTGAGATCACTTGTGGTTTACCGGGCACATTCGTAGCAGTTGAGGAATTTAATGCTATGTTGTCAAGTTGCCAAGGTACGTCAGTGGTTAGAGCTACCGGATAGAAGCCGCGATATTTCAGTGTTTCAAATCTCAATTTTGGCTTTAAATTTTTCAGTCTGTCCCAACTCCAGTCCTAAATAGAGCTTGTGTGTGAAAACAATTAATTCACACTAATTGACCTAATAATTGGTTAAACTAGTAGCTCAGAACTTAAAGCACCTTATAAGTCATTGTGGTATGTCATCTCAAAGTACTTTGAGATCACCTTGTGGTTTACTGAGGAAACATACGAATCAGTTAGGGAAATTCATGCCGTATCGTTAGCGCAATCTTCTACTGTTCAAATCCCGGCTATAGTGTTGAATATATATTTGAATGTTTTCTTTAGGTTTCCTTGACTTAACACGAAGAATTCTAAGTATTTAAATGCGGACACTTAGCCAATCATTTATTTGTTCTATCACACCTTCATTTCAATTGTGTGCGTGTGTGTGTGTGTGTGTATATATACCTATACATCATAATCACTATCATCACTACCATTTAGCACTAGTTCAATTCTTTGTTACCTTTATCACCTACATGTATACGGTAATTAGTGATGGGGAAATTTTCTTGTAAATCTTTATAGCACACCCTTGAAAGGTACAGAAATGAAGTATCAAGTTTGGGATTTAACGGAGTTTTCGCTAATCATACGCACACTGCATTGGCTTTTTATAAAACTTATTTTTTTGGCATGAATTTTGGATGAAATATCGGTATCGAATGTTTAGGTGTCTTGTATGTAGAGAAGGTAAAAATAAAATTGAAAATTTTTACGCAACGTTGTGGAGGTTTTGCAAAGCATGCATGATTCTGACAGAGCTCTGAATAGCAACCTAAGAGAAAGAGTTGGAAGCGACAAATCTGTCCTTTGTAAAGTTCCACTGCGTGTGTTTTTTCTTGCCAACGAGTGTTAACTGTCAGATAAGCTGAGATGAATTAGTGCCAGGATGGGTCAATAGCTCGGAGGACGTTACAATGTGCCTATCCACTAGGCCTAATCCTTGGGGGGGGGGGAAGAGGGGAGGGCCATGAGATTGATGGAATGCCATACCCGTCAGTAGACATCCAAAGCTCTGTAAAAGTGAGAAGTTTGTTTGTAAAAGACGTCATGTTGATATGTGCCTTTCCATAAATGTTTAAACAATTTTTGTTTGACTTAATTTACTTTCATTCCTCCAACTCAACATAAACACCGTTTGTATCAGCAATGCTGCTGCCAACACAGAATGATTTGAAACCACTACACGACAGTAGTATATCATATGAGAAATGAATATGAGAGAAAAATCACGAAAAAACAATTGGTATAGTTTACCAACGAAATTATAGGGCAAAATAATGTTAAAATTTAATAAAAGGAAAATATTTAGGTGTAATTAGAAGTACATGGATGAAGAAAATTAGAAATGTGAATTGGTGAAGGGAAGCAAACATGACCCGATAGATAGGTAACCATGGTCTTAGATGCTGTGGGTCCTCAGAAATGCAGTAACTCTGTGAAGTGAGGAAAGATGTAATAGGTAAAATATAGGGATAGAATTTAAGTAGTATATGATTGTAGGTGTGAACTAAACCATGTAATTAACGAAGTGAAATAAATACCTCTCTACTTATCTATAGTGAAATACAAATTCTTGTTTTGTAAAAAGAAAATAATAGTGAAACAACATTGCGGAATACTTCCACGCAACATCTAAGACTAACATTAGCTTTGAGACTTAGTCACGTAACGAAGATACAAATGGTATCCTTTTTCATAAACGTCTAATTCACTTTCGGTAAATCACGACTTTTTTCCCTAAAAGCAGGTCAGATATTGAACCCAATGAACAGGCGTGAACGAATAAAGGGCGCAAAACATCACTTACTATATTTACACATATACTTCTGAAGCAAAATTAAAAGGATTAATCGCACATGTTTCTATCTTACAATTATAATTTGTACACTATGAGAAAGAAGAACACAGAATGTGCCTTAAGTTGCTTAACCCATATGTTTAACTGTCTGGACATTAAGCGTATTTGTAAATGACACAACATATTTATTAGAAACTTTGGGGCGCAAATGCACGCGCACACAAACACACACACACACACACACATACACACCTCTAAGTTAAGGAATCATGTTTGCTATTTTAACTTGTCAACTCTATGTTAATCCCGGAGATTGCTTGTATCTACTTATGCAATCAATAAACAGCTTGTAGACTAAATATGCCCTGCTTGTATTTAAAGCACGTAATCGCACACTCCTGGATTGCGACATATGGTGGAGGCGCCGGGTATCGATTGCGGTACATCTTCAATACTTCCTCTACCTAATGTAAGTGGGTGTTAAGAAAGTAATGCCATTCAATAAAAGCATATTCTAGTTTCTTCTACATGGGAGAACATAAACTAGCTATTCAAGTTCGTCCTTTTCTTAATATGTGACACCTGAAAAACTTCCTATGAAACGTAATCTTTTAACATGAGTTTTAATTCTTCTAACATACTATTTACAGGTATTAGAATTATCTTTGGACATTTTCGAAAAATAAAAAGAACATTCCGTTTGATAATCCTTTTAAAAGCGCTCCCATAGAACAAAGAGGAGCCTGTTACTTGGCATTGATGTTGCTTCTTTTGTTCGTGGGAAATTTGGTTTGTTTTCGAATACCCTTGAAACTCCTCCATTTTTTTTTTTTTTTTTTTTTTTAACAGTACCGGAGTCTGATTGGGACTCCGGCACTGTATACCCTACTTTTATTTACCTATTTTTTTTACCTTGTTTTCCTGTATTAATACTGGATTGCTGTTTTCTCACTTTTACAACACACACATATACACAAACATATAACACCCGTGCCCAAGGCGGGACTCGAACCCACGACCCCCAGCGCTACGAAGCACTAAAGCGACACGCCTTGGCGAGCGCGGCCATAGGGACCGGCATTCAAATCAACCCCTTAGTTCGTTCAATACCCGGTTTACCTTCTCGATACTGTCCTTGTTCTTCAAAATGTCTTTTTGGGTATCTAATTCCTCGATGTACAGCACCATATCTGTTCATGTGTGTTGTTCAAGGACATCACATTTTATTTATAATATTTGTCTCTAAACTAATCCTTTTTTTTTTTTCACTCCTATGAATCTGTGATTGCAAGCGATATAACTTAACCGGGAATATTTCAGGGCCGCGTTTGTTAGTATGAGATTCAAATAGGCTTAGACCGGCAAACCGACTAAACTTTGTGTGTTTGTTTGATTTCTTTATTTCCACTAATTTAGCTTCCAATTTGAAAATTCAAAGAAGTAATAAACAATATCTCATAGAGGTAATGCCACGAAACACTCATTTTATATACATTTTGTTGTTTAACAAGACCGCTATTTTGACTGCCTCCGTGGTCGAGTGGTCGAGTGGTCAACGAGCTGACTTCTCATCCGGGGGTCCCGGGTTCGATTCCCGGCTGGGGCGGGGAAATTTTCTATAGCCAGAATTATTATTCCCTATCCCCCACAGAGTCAGGAAGTTTGTATGTGAGTGTGAATGTGTGCGTGTTTGAGTAAAACTAAATAATTTAAACGTAAAAGTACCTAAAGACAGCGAGTTGTTTCAAGTAGAAAGCCCCCGATATGACCTTAGATGTTAAAGGTATAAATGAGACAATAAAAAGTAGTAAGCTTTTTGTTTACAAATTTAACAACATTTATTCAGAATAAGCATAAGTATATAGACTATACACAGAAAATCCCTAATTCACACTTCATTCAAATAACCTAGAAATGTATATTTTAATCAAAATTGCCAAGCGACATTAATGCGAAAATTAAACATAACGACAAAGTTTTCAAGTAAAAGATACTTCAGAGTGGGGAATTTTGTTGGAAATCTTTATACCGTAGCATTGGATGAAGCTGAGCATAAATATCAAGTTTGGTGCTTAACCGACTATCTGTTTCTCAACTATGCTGCTCACTGATAAAAAAGCGAACAAACTCCCACACAAATCTTTGTTTAAAATGTTCTATTTTGATCTTCCGGGGTCTCAAACTGTGTATTTCCGGTGAATTCTCGGTAGTGAATTTTTAAGTGAAATGCAATACTCCACACACGTAATGTTAGAGAAATTAATAATGCAAATGTTAATAAAACACAAAAACAACCTCTGTGGTCTGCTGGTTAGCATGCAACCTTCCAAATTCAGAGTTCCCGGGTTCAAATCCCGGCTATAGGATGGGAATTATTGCTAGTATTATTCCCCGTTCTCCCTAGAATCTATAAGTAAGAGTGACAATATAAATCTCTCGATATTGATTTTTTTATAAAAAGAAAAGCAAAACCAAAGGTTAAAAAAATAAACTTAGATATCAAAATCGGTATATATGTAACTGGAAATCAAACACACACATCTGAGTCTAGCTCTTAAGCTTTGTCAAACTGAATGTTTACGATATTTTTGAAGTGCTTTACAACTTCACAACTGTTCTTATCAAATTTGCTCCAATACAATAAAATCTTTGAAAGTCTTGATAGAAAATACAGACATACTTCAAACGATCAAAGATTAAGAATGATTTGATGGCTTTGGTCACAGAGTATTTACAGTACATCACGAAATCTACAATATACTTGAAATCGAAAAGTAAACAAAATGGCTACCCGGGTAAACAAACTGATTAGGTTATGCGGAAGCTGGTCATATTCGTATTTTGTGAGCTTCATGCATTACTACAGCGAAATGAACAAGCTGAGGACATGAAGAATTTCTTGGCTTATTTTCGAAGCATAATAGTATGGTTAACCTATCAATTCATGTAATTCCTGTGAATGTCTTAATCATTATTTGATTTCACGGGTTATAATACGCGAAGTTGCTCTATAATATTATGTTTCTAAAATAGTAAAACTTTCATCAGATTTGTAAATGTTAAAAAAAACAGAAGAGTAAATTTTGAAATAGTATGGACCACACATCCTCATTTATAAATCCTCTGAACCCAAATTCAAACTCAGTACAATACTTTTTTTATACACTATGTACTTAGTTTGTATAGAGAAAGTAAAATGTCTGAACGTATATCAGGGCTTTAGACTTTCGACCGACTCTGTTCTAAATCTAACCGGAAGCAATAAATCCGTTTTCTTGGCTAATGCTCCTAATTTGCGATACTAAAGGCTACAAAGGCAGCACTATTGTAAAGAAAACCATCAAATGAATTTTCCTGCACCACTCTGACGCTGTCTAGACAACGAAACTCACTCTTCAGCTTGTAATGCACGCATCCCCCATACATGGGGTGAGTTCATTTCCTTGTTACAAACTCTTCACCTCTCGTAATTCTCTTTGTTCCTCATACAACACGTGTTTTTACTTCCGCAGAATGTTGCTCCTTTTTATAAACGTGTTTAGTTATGGAAAATTTCAACTTTTATGTAAAATAGTTACGAGATACTGTAGAAAAAGAGAACCGCATTTTTGCTCTTATATTACGATAAAAGGTTCCTTTGTATGCATAATAGCACATTAGAGCTATAGAAATATCAGTAAATATCCATTATCCTGTATGATAATGAAGCTTTTAATACCCTTTGTACACGTGGATAAATGTAATGAAAAAAACTTATAATAGTCTTCTCTGCTATTTAATACCTTGATGGAATTTTTACTTTCTCTACAAGTACTATGTGCATAGTGTATAGAGAAGGTATTGCATTCCACTCAAACATTCGATACCGAGTACCGGAAATACATGTTTTGGGTGCCCCTGAATACAAAACAAGCATTTTCAGAAAAAGGTCCGTGTGTGTGCGTGTATGTGTGTCTATGTATGTCTGTGTGTGTGTCTGTGGACAACATAGCTCAAAAACGTTAAGACCGTAAAATACCAAACTTGGTATTTAAGTTTGATATCTTCCAAGGATGCAGCACGAATATTTCAAGAAAATCCCCCCACCCCCAACTACCCTTTATATGGAACTTTTTTCAAACATTTTGATTTTCTTAAAAATGGGTTTAACGATTATGATTAAACTATCGTATATTAAAGATATTTTACCTGACAAATAAAATGTATATCTTGAATTTTCTGGGAATAGACTCTGAATACTACTTTATTCTGGATCAATTTTACGGAATTTTGCATAACTGTTAACTTGTAAGAGATGGTCAAAAACTTACCGCACAACAAATTTAGAGCATATTAAAACACACAATTTAGGTAATATACATTCTTCGTGGAGTTAATCGTTTTTTAGATATTCCTTTTGTTGCTTTCAGCTTTGAAATACTTTTCTCAGACAGGAATTTGTCAACTCCCGTCCATACAGACAAAGGAACTTCAGTCACATAGCAAACAGCTTTTGACCATCACTTTTACCTATGGTACTCCCTTATTTCACTTCTACTTACAAGGAAGCAAGTAATAAGACCATTTCTGCTAATTTTTTCTCGATTTGAATGAAGTAAATAGAAGCATAAGCTTTCTAACTATAATTTGTTACAGAAATGTAGGGAAAGTCATGTAAATGGTACACTTCGGATTTTTCAATCTGAAATATCGAATGTTTAATTATTTATCCTGTCACTTACGGAGAGAAACAAAATAAAGAGTTCTCCTCTCTTGCGAATCAACAGTGCCCCACCGACATAATTAAAATACCGACGTGTTGACTCGTCAAGACAGCAAAATAACATCTACATAATTAAAAAGCTTGTTCCAGCATTTACAAGCAGCGAGCTTTAGCATCGCCTTTGTGCCTACTATCAACTTCAGTTGGAGGTTAGGGAAACTTCGCAATTCAGATTTTTCAATTACTTTGGTAAAGTAAACAATAGTCAATCACCACAGAACCAACAACTTCTTCACAGATCCTAACTTTATCCTTATTACTTTCTCTAGTACGTACGTACGTACGTACAACATCCATAGTAGCTAGAGAAGGAATTGTATTGCACCCAAAAATTCGATGTCGAGATTTCACCGGAAATATATATTTTGAAATCCCCAGAGTCCGAAAAATGGTCGTCTCCTTAGCGCGGTTGTTGCGCAGCTGCTTACCAAGCGGGAGACCTGGGTTCGATCCCCAGTACTGGCCCGGGGTGCACTCAGCCTCGTAAGGTCCCTGGGGGCCAATTGAGGAGCTACTTGATGGAGAAGTAGCGGCATTAACGGCCGGGGGGCCTCCAATACTGCACCCCTCCATGACGTCTTAGTGGACCGAGATGTGGGACGCTGCCGCCGGACGGTAGGCCAAGGTTCCCCGTGAGCTGTCGTGCCAAGGAGCTATGCTAGAGTTCGAAAAATGAATTTGTAGAAATAGGTCCGAGAGAGAGAGAGAGAGAGAGAGAGAGAGAGAGAGAGAGAGTCCTTGGATATCATAACTCAAAAACAAAACAAAAAACCTTTTAAAAACAAATTTGGTATCCTCGAAGGATGCGACATGAAGCTGAACTTTTAAAGACATTTCTCCAAAACAAGCAATTTTTACAATGTTTTCGAAAATGTTGTTTTTCTCAAAAATAGCTCCAAGGATTTTGATTAAAATACTGTATATTAAATATATTTACATAAACAATAAAATGTAATTATTTTAATGTTGTAGGAATAGCCTCCTAAGACCTCGTTATTCTGGACGAGTTTAGCAGATTTTGCAAAACGGTTAAGCCGTAAGAGACAGACCGAAACTTACTGAACAAAATACAGTTTAATATAAAATAAAAAATACAGTTCCGGATTCTTGTTAGTATCATTTGCCCCTTTTTTTCTCAGTTTTCTATATTTCCTTTGTTACCAAACACATGCCCGAGGAGGGACTTGTAACCTCGATCCCCTGCGCCACGAAGCATTAAGGTGCGAGTGCGGCCACGAGGATCGGCACGTTAAAACACATAATTTGTTATATACGTTTTTCTTGTAGAGTTGACCATGTTCGAGATAATCCTTCTTATTGGCTTCAATTTGAAACTACTTTACTTTTCTCAAACATGACCATGCAAAGCGAACCGAACCTCAAAGGTTTCACTTTTAAAGGATTTGGCTATCGCTTTAGCCTAATGAGTCGCTTATTTTCCTTTTATTTACAAGTAAACAATAATAAGATGAATTCTGCTAAGATTATCTCGATTAGCATGATGTAAATAAATATAATCTTTTGTAAAAATAATTTGTATATGGAATAGCCACACATTTAGCGATTTACTTTGAAAAGCTTATAGCCGATTGTTGCATTTGTTCAGTCGGTTTCGTTTAAAGTGATGCATCTGTGAAATTTGACAAAATTGTGAAGATTTTACAAAAATCCTTTTTGATAAGAAAATAATATAAATGCTAAATTTTGAGAAAATATATAGTTTTTACAACTTGGTGCACTTTTACCACCAATCAACTGAAGTTATAAATGGACTTTAATCTTTATTTTATCGCAAACATTTTTCCAATACGTTTCCATACTCAAAATGTTGCACACGAGTATGTATTTCTTTAGAAAATCATATTAAAGAAAATTGTAATATTCCTTTTTGAAATAAGACTTTTACTTTGAGAAATAATGTATTAAATGTTGAAAAATGAAGATTATTAGTGAGCTCGAAAAATAATAATTTTTCTTCATGAATTAGGGGTAATATAAATATTATGTGTAGCTGATCTGTTATTAAAGTAATTTACTGTAAAATAGTATTATAATATGAATATTTTTAAAAATGCATCACGTGCCTATTTTTATCAGAACAACGAATTTATACAATAACATTAATTACTTAAATAAAAACAAACTCGAATTTTTATACATAGCAAAATAATTACTATTATTCTGTATAGTAATTGGATAGTTTTTAATAAGGAATCTAACATATTGTGAATTTTCCAAATTTAAAAAATACACCTTAAGTAAATTTAACACGTGAAGAGCGGTAGCAGTAACTAAGCCTTGGAAAGCCACACATCGGTGCAATGGTGCGAAAATGCTTGGCTTTTCAGGAAATTCCAGTTGATGTCATCGTTAGCTATAAAAGGAACACCTGCAAACCAGGTAAGTGAGTTTCGACTAGGAGTTCAAGCATGCGTGAGAGAACAGTTAACTTTCTACGCGTAAAAGCGACGAAAACAATTGAACTGCACAATTGTTGTTAAAGCATCGGAACAAAGACTTTGTTTTGTAATTACTTTTGAAGCAAATTAAAACTTTTGTTACAGTTCGAACACACTTACCTACTTATGATGCTGAATAAACTACTTATGTATTAAATATTTCATCTGGCTTGCATCCACGAGAATATCTCGGAATTGTTGGTCCTCTGGATACCAAGTCTTTAAATAACTATTCTCATCACCTTAAGATAATACATTTATGAAATTTGGAAAATCCGTAGAACACAGAATGTTAAGGGTATTAAGTGCAACTATTTATATTGGTAATTAAGAACAGTGTAATGAAAGTTACATAAACCTTCGTTTAATTTGTGAGCAGATAGTACGTTTTCAGGTTTGTTAGAACCTCCAAGAGGGCGTGGCACACACAAGACATTCGTGTGTATTTCCCCTGAGACCGCGGGTCGGAAATCAGTAACGTTGAGTGGGCAGATCTTGCTAGTGAATGTTGTTTAAAAACTGCGTTTTGAATCGTTTCTGCAAGCCCAATGACCACACTAACAGACCATGTACTGAACCTGCTGGTCACTATTGAGGTTTATAAACGTGGAAGCAATATGAAAAGGCTATACTGACAGGCATTGCCATCTATGTGAATGTTTGTGAGAAAATTGTTAAACGAAGAGAAAATACAAGTAATATACCGAAGCGACATATTAAGGTACATTTATCCAAATATCTGTATCTATTCCTATAGCATACTGTTTACTATTTTATTGAAATGTATATCAGTAGACACAACAACAATAATACTTTTGTCAATAATTTCAAAGTTGACTAGCTTGCATGGTATTTTATAATACTTTTATTGTACAATTTATTGCTTTAACAAAAGTGAAAATTGAATATATCTACAAATAAATTTAAGCTACCCAATAAATAAATTTATGGATGGATCATCAGATTTTTTATACTAACCTTAAAGATAGGATAAGATATATAGGAGGACCAGGCACCGAACTCCAGTGCGGTTTTTGTACATACACCCCACATAGAGGCGCCCCTGGGTAGTGATGAGTAAGATGAGGCACCGGGCGGCCGGAACCAGGAGCTAGCATAGGGTCCCTAAAGCTACCAATTAGATACTTCCCGAGCGTACCCGAATAGTAGACTGGGGACCCGCCCATGAGGATCTAACGCCCACAAGGGGCTTTCTGTGGAACGTTCTCTGTCCCTCGGCCTTCGGAAGATTATGTGGACCTACGGACTGCAACCTTAGGGGAAGGCGTTGAACCCTGTAGGCGGGTCGGAGGTCCCCGGAATACGTGTCCGACAGCTCAGGCGTCTCAAGCTGGAAACTGTAAATAACCTGTCATTGCAGTGCCAATCCTGATTCCGACCACTCGGTGTCTCTTGACCCCCTTCCTATTAATGGAGCATATATTTCTCTCTCAGGCAATTGCACTCAAGACATTTGAAAATATTACCAAAATTGTTGCACATTAAGGATGTAGGTCTTGCTTCTTCGGCAATCACGATTACACTAAGTAGAAAATAGTTTTGAGTGTTAGGCTTTGATCCCAGATAATCTCGTCCACATTATGCATATCTTAAATTTTCTTTGGTAGGCGACATTGCTACAATTTCTAAGCGTTTTCACCAGTTTCTACTGTTTGTTTATTTATTTAAGAATTCAAGCAATAGGATCCTCATAAAATGTATTAATCAATAATGCATTTATTTACTGTTCATCTCTGTTTGTCTCCCAATATATTACTATACTAGATGGGAATCTGATTTTTGTTTTTATGTTTACCTTTACGAAATGTTTGTTTTGTTTCTTGTCTTGCTGAAACAAACGGTCTACGATTCTGTTACTTACATGTTCTGTGTAATTTAAATAAGTCCTTGCATTTGCCTTCAATAATTGAATAATATTTTAATACTCAAAGGTTTGATAACATTTTGCATAAAAAGGTATATTCCAATTTCAATTCATGATCTACACGCCATGTCAGCACATTTGGATTTTCTAGCGATGTTTTCTCGTTCGATTAGTTCACGATTCGGCCACTATGAGCACATGGCGATGAAGGATCAGTTCATCGCGCATAGATGGCACCATAGGATGAAATCACAGCTTTGCGGACGTGTAAATGTTAGAAATTGGCCCACGGAGCTTTCTTGGGTTTTTATACGAGAAAACATATTACACAGCTTTACATTGCAACCGATGGAAGCAATGATAAGGGTTTTTACGCCCGAAAAACTCAACACTCTTTACCAGGATTGAACCAGCGTCTAGAAGCTAGCATGGCAACCACTGCACAAAGGAGGAAGAAGACATAAATGACAGCTTTGAATCATTTACTTTTATGACACATCACCTCATTATAAGGCAAATTTCCACGTAAGGACTATAAATAAGGCGTATAAACAACCAAAGATCCTTGCTCGAGAAGTCGTATCTACATCTCTCTTATTCTCGAGTGCCCTGCTTTACTCAACGACAGAAATAACTTAAACCCCAGGAGTGGTCTGTATTCCAATCTAACACCGAAGACTGCAGAATAGTTATCAAGTTAATGGAAATATCACAAATGTTGTCTTTTATACACTGTAATTTAATTGTTATAATCAGATTTTAATACTATTATAATTGTTTACCAATTTAGATGTACTATGTTTTACTGTTGGTCGTCTCCTTAGCGCGGTGGTAGCGCAGCTGCCTACCAAGCGGGAGACCTGGGTTCGATCCCCAGTACCGGCGTGGGGATTTTCCCCCCCCTGGGAGACCTGGACCGGGGTGCACTCAGCCTCGTGAGGTCTCTGGGGGGCCAATTGAGGAGCTACTTGATGGAGAAGTAGCGGCTCCAGGTCGTGAGGACCGCATTAACCGGCCGGGAGGGGCTCGAGCGCTGACCACGTCTCACCCTCCAATACTGCACCCCATCCATGACGTCTGTAGTGGACCGAGATGGGGGACGCAGCGGCTGGGCGGTAGGCCAAGGATCCCCGTGAGCTGTCGTGCCATGGAGTTATGTTATGTTTTACTGTTACCAAAGTTCAAATAGTTAAGTTTATGACCACAGTTGTAATACATTTGTATTTAATTTTGTATACATTGATCTTGATATGTAAGAATATTGTGATGACCTTTGTTGTTATAAAGTGACCTTAAATAAATAAAAAAAAACAACTCAAGAACACAAATTAATGACCATTTTAGCACGCTTTGTAATGAGTCGCCATGTCTGAAAATGTATGTTATATTACAAACGCAGCAGAGCAGTGATACTATTACTGTCTGAGGTTTATAAGCCCAGGGGGCACAAAAACGGGGATAATGGATAGGCGTGTGACAGAGGTTAGAAAGCAAGATGTTGAGCAGCCCGCAGTGAGTAAGTTGCCAGTTAGATTACAATTTACGTCGCCGTCTCAGCCCAAACGGCGCCATCTTGTGCACGAGGCGCCCCTGGCAGACTTGTCTCAAACTAATTGTTATTCCCACAGCCTGACACCACACTGACATGTAAATAGGTTCCGCAACTAATGTTAGCAGCAATCACTGCGAGTGCTGTCACTTCCGTTTTGACTCGATCTCCGGAATATTAACAGCTGTGGCGCCTCCCAGGGGTGGGCAAACCCCTTCCATTTGCTGCACCAATAATCACAAAGAGCCCATAGGACTGCATAAATCGCAACGATGGAAGTAAAATGAAGGCTGTCTGAACCACAATGCGGAAAATTGCAGCCATACTCCAG
The DNA here is from genome assembly GCA_030762935.1 of Hymenopus coronatus. Taxonomy (NCBI): domain Eukaryota; kingdom Metazoa; phylum Arthropoda; class Insecta; order Mantodea; family Hymenopodidae; genus Hymenopus; species Hymenopus coronatus. The sequence continues at coordinate 40,322,707 of CM060887.1, forward strand.
TACGGGGTAGTGGTTCTACAGCCTTACACACCACTGAATATGTTTGTGCTCAATAAAACTTTGTTTTGGATTATTCGATATTTAGTTATTTCTTGACCATAACTTAATATGGTTTAAGGAATTTCCATACAACAATAAAAATACATAATAATAAATTCAAAGTTTTCTACAGATTCCTTCGAATTTTTACCTTCTTTACCATGTACGTACAACGCACATAGTAGGTATAGAAGCTTTAATGTTATAAACAAATTGATACTCGTTAATACATGTTTTGAGGTCCTCTGAATTCAAAAGGAACATTTTTAGTGCAAGTTTTTTTTGGTAGTATTTAACGCTCGCTTTAACTACTTATGGCATCGCAGGCGGTGATACTGATGATACATGAATGCTGATGGAGCACCGGTGGAATGCGATGGCGGGGAAAACCGGAGAACCCGGAGAAAACCCACTCCAGCGCCGCTTTGTCCACCCCAAATCTCACATGCGGTCGCTTGGGATCGAACCCCAGCCGTCTAGGTGAGAGGCGCGGCCGGCGGTGACACTGATGATACATGAATGAAGATGGAGCCCCGGTGGAATGCGATGGCGGGGGAAACCGGAGAAAACCCGCCCCAGCGCAGCTTTGTCCGGTCGCTTGGGATCGAACCCCGGCCGTCTAGGTGAGAGTCGAATGGTCTAACCACTAGGCCACGGCGCGGCCCTTTAGTGTGAGTGTGTCTGTGAACAGCAGCTACCAAAAGTACATGATTTATTATACTGGTAAGACTCCTCTCTTATATATTGACAATTACACATGACAATAGCTTTTTATTATTTGAACCACTTGAAGAATTCAATAGCACAGCCGGGATTTGAACACGGTTCTCAACTCTCCGTGCGGTTGCACTAACCATTGAGCTACTGTGACAACATACCGGTATGCATTCAATTTTCCAATTGATTATATGTTTTTGTTACCCGCTTCAACCAAACAGTAGGTATATCTTCCTTCAGAGAACCACCTTAATGGCGGAAAAACATATAATCAATTGGAAAATTGAATGGCATAAAGGCATGTTGTCACAGTAGCTCAGTGGTTAGAGCAACCGTACGGAGAGCAGGACAACTGAGTTCAAATCCCGGCTGTGCCATTGAATTTTTCAACTGCTTCCAATAATAAAAAATATTACCCTGTGTAATTTTCAATGTATATATAAATCTTATATATAAGATGACTATTACTATTATAATAAAAATAGCTTGCATGGTTGTCGATAACGTATTAATATTACCCGGATACGAAGTATTTACGATGGTAAGTCACCATTAAGGCGATTCTCTGAAGGGTTGAATCTCGGAAAAAAATTTAATCAGTTGGAAAATTGGTCGGCATACCGGATGTTGTCACAGCAGCTCAATGATTAGAGCATCCGCACGGAGAGCGGGAGAACCTTATTCATATCCCGGTTGTGGCATTGATTTTTCAAATGGTTCCAATTTATAAAAAAACAAATATGAGTTTTAAGTTAAGTATCTTCTAAGGATATTACGCGAAGATTTTCAAGAAAATCCCCCACCCCAACTACCCTTTACATGGAACTTTTTTCGAAAATTTTTCTTTTTTTAAAATGGCTCTAAAGATTTTGATTAAAATATCGTGTATTAAGGATATTTACCGGACAAATAAAATGTATATCTTGAATTTTCTGGGAATAGCCTCTGGAGACTACGTACTTTATTCTGGATCAATGTTACGGAATTTTGTATAACTGCCATATCGTAAGATATTGACAAAAACTTACCACACAAAAATGTAGAGCACGTTAAAACACACAATTTTGTCGTGGAGTTGATCGTTTTTTTTTAGATATTCCTTGTTTTTGGTTTCAGCTTTGAAAAACTTATCATACACGAATTTGTCAACTCCTGTCCATACAAACAAAAGAACTTCAGTAACATAGCAAGCAGCTTTTGACTATCACTTTAAGTTATGGTACTCCCTTATTTCGCTTCTACTTACAAGGAAGCAAGTAATAAGACTATTTCTGATATTTTTTTATCGTTTATCTTGAAGTATAAGCATTTTAACAATGATTTGTTGCGTAGATGTAGAAAAAGTCATGTGAATGAAACACATCAGATTTTTTTGGATACAGGGGATCTTAAACCATATATTTCCGGTGAAATCTCGGTATCGATTTTTGGGTGGAATGCCATATCTTCTCTATACACTATGTACGTGTAGAGAAAGTAAAATAAAGGAAGATTCGGTAAATAAAAATGTTCGAATGCGTTATCTACCATTTCAGAACTAATGTAAGTATTACTATTATAACTTGGTAAAATCTTCCTTCCTGTGTATTATAAATTATTATTAAAAGTCTATTGCGCTGAATTGTCTTATCAAATACAACACGTGTTTGCATTTCTTAGGATAATTCACTCGTGGTATTGCTTATAAGTCTGCGGAAGCTACCGTAGCTTATTTGGTTACTTCCTGCGCGGAGGCTACAGATTTGCCCCGACTCTGAAACCCTCTATAGCAAAGGGATGAACACTATCAGGTTAGCCGGTGTGTCACGTTTGCTAGCTAGTTCAGCAGCGGAACTAATTGGAAGATACCAAATTACCATTAGTTGGTTGGAAATTTCCTTGAACGTGATCAAACTAATATACGAACATCTTAGATTAACGCATAATGATAAACTCTGCTAATGCATGTATTGAATAGTGATTGTGCTGAAAACCACAAGTTGGTTTGTGGTTTCAACAACTGGTGGCGCATCGGGAAGGCTCTGAGTATGGTTGCCAAGAGTGACATTTGTGATAGACAAAACCGATGCTATCACTCCTGTTTCGTTGCACACCATGATTTTTTTTCCTTAATATTCCATTTTCTTTCATTACACCTAACCTATGAGCAAATTCTTAGTAATTCCATGTATATTTTCTTGTAATTCCAGGATAAAGGGAAGCGACACAAGCTATTAAAGCCAAGTGAAGTGATCTGATGTTCAATATACATACTTAAGTTTTTACTTTCTCTACACGTACAGTGATAATAGTGTATAGAGAAGGAATTGCATTTTACCCAAAAATTCGATACTGAGAGTTCACCAGAAATAGAAGTTTTAGGGTCCTCTGTGTGTGTGTGTGTGTGTGTGTGTGTGTGTGTGTGTGTGTGTGTAAGAACACGATAACTCAAAAACGAAAATTCAGTAAAATACCTTACTTGGTGTTTAGGTTTATATTTTCCAAGGATGCAACACGAAGATTTTGAGGAAAATTCCCCCACTCCATACTAACCTTTACATGGGAAAACTTTAGAAAATGTCGATTTTCTCAAAAACGACTAATGGTTTTGATTAAAATATCGTATGCTAAAGATATTTACACACAAATAAAATGCATATCATGACCTCGTTATTCTGGCCGAGTTTTGTTCGATTTTGCATAAGTAGTACACTGTAAGGAATAAAATAGAATAAAATACAATCTCTGTCTTTCAAGGATGCAACCCGAAGATTTTGAAGAAAATCCCCCCACCCTAAACTACCCTTTACATGGACAAATTTGAACATTTTGATTTTCTCAAAAATGGCTGTAACGCTTTTAATTAAAATACAGTATATTAAATATATTTACACGACAAATAAAATATATATATCTTCAATTTTATGGAAATAGCCTCTGAGGACCTGTTTAGTTTGCATAACTAAGAGTAGACAAGAACTTACAACACACAATATGTGGATCTCGTTAAAACACACAATTATGGCATATACATTTTTAGGATATTCCTTGTTATTTGTTTCAGCTTTAAAACAGCTAAAACATTTCACATGCGGAAGTTTGTCAAAGCCTGGTAATGCAAAAAAAAAAAACAAAAAAAAAAAAACGGATTACATCCGCATGGCAACCAGATTTTAAAAAGTTTGCCTATCGTTTTAGGCTAGTGTATTCACTCATTTTCCCTTCTACTTATAAGAAAGAATTTCTGCTAATTTTTATTAGTAATTTGTTACAGAGATGTTCCCGTCACCTTTTTCTTTTGTTAACCACGCATGCTGATATTACACACATTTTTTTGCGTCCTATAGCAATAGTGGTTTTCTATGTAATCTTATTGACTCGACTTAATATATCACCCCTTGATTTACTGACATCACTACTACGAGCCTGACTCTACAAAAATGAGTGCAATAGCTGACATCTCAACTGAAGCGAGTGGTGTAAGTGATTTTCAAAATTTCAACCCCTACTGGCTTCAAGCATCAGTCTGGTCCTGACTTTACCACGTGATTTTGGATCGTTTTCCTATTGGTCGTTTCGTATCTTTAAGAAAATCCACTGTTTACATGCGTAAGAGCATTGAACTCCTGTCCCTTACAATAACCAAGAGTAAAGTTAGCTGTCTAGTGCTAATGCCATCACACATTATGAATTAGAACGATGTATATAATGTCAATTCATGTAATGGGGTACTTTTGAAATAGATTGTACTTCAACCTGAGCATGTTTACGCTACAAACCCCTTCATACTACTCACTCTTTATATCCTGTGCTGTTCTGTGTTTATAACTATACACTTCACAATCCAAAACTGAGCTCTACTTATGACTGCATTATGAAGGGTCTTTTCTCGCACGTATCCTGCGTTACTTTAGCACTGTGACGTCATTGTACACGAAGTATCAAATGCTGTCAGTGTGAGCTATTTTAGAGGCAACAAAAATTGTCTTATTTTCCCGCTCCCTTTAAATTGAGAGTCAGTCTTTTTGCCATCGTTGTTCCTAATTTAATTCACCATTTCAAGCAACAGTGGACGGATTAATTTACTCTCCTCTTCTTATACACTGTTTGCTCGCATCTAGTCCTTTATCAAACCCAAATTCGGGACTGACTCAGAATTTTGTTAAGTGCAAGCAAGTGGGATTGGAAAGGAAGGCGGACCTGCGCTAATGGGATCTCCCTCTCACTCAGTTTCTTAAACTTTACGGAAATTAATTCCCCCAACCCTCAAGTAGCGGCGGCTCTTAGTCCCCGGGGCTTTTAGTGGTCTTCACGTTGCAATTACCGGAGTCACTCTTTTGGCGATTAGAAACTAACTTCTTGCAGCAGCGAACATGTTCTATAGGCCGGAATAGTTTGAATGAAGGTCAAAGACCAACTGCTTTTTAATGAAATGCTGCATTCAAGTCATTTGCCTAGAATGGCATGCATACCACTTCTGCAACATAAAATCGAGATGATATTTGAAACTCACTGGCTTCACTGCCTTCGAGTTCAAATTACACATAGCGCTTTAAATAAACTCATAAGAGCTCTCAGGATCAAAAGCGTAAACAAATCTGATGCATTCCACTCACATGACTTTCTCTACATCTCTGTAACAAACTATTGTTAGAAACCTTAATCCTTTATCTGCTTTATGATAATTGAGACAAGCATTAGCAGATATTGTCTTAATTATTTGCTTCGTTGTAAGTAGAATGGAAATTAGGTAATACACTAGGCCAAAGCGATAGTAAAATCTTTTAAAACCTGGTTGCTATGTGACTGAAAACCGTGTGAGAAAAGTTTTAGTATTTTAAATCTGAAATAAATAACAAGGAATATCTCAGAAATGGCTAATTTCTCGAAAAAAACGTTTATGACATAAATTGAGTGTTTTAAAGAGATCTATATTTTTTCCAGCAAGTTTTTGTCTATCTCTTACAGTTTACCAGTTAGGCAAAATTCAGAAAAATTCATCCAGAATAAAGAGGCCTTTAGAGGCTATTTCCTGAAAAAAATTCAAGATATACATTTTATTTGCCATGTAAATATCTTTAATATACGGATTTTAATCAAAATCGTTAGAGCTATTTTTGAGAAATTCAAACTTGTCGAAACTTTTTCAATATAAAGGGTAGTTTGGGGGGATTTTTCTCAAAAGCTTCGTGTCGCACCCTTGGAAGATTCTAAAATTATATACCAAGTTTAGTATTTTACTATCTTTTGAGTATAGCAATAGTTAAGATAAACATAAATGTCAGGACCGTCCAGAATTAAGAGGTCTTCAGAGGCAAATCTCAGAAAAATAAAACATATTCAATTTTTTCTGAAAGAATTTTAAAAATACGAATTTTAAATAAAAACGTTGGATCCATTTTAATGAAATGCTAAGTTTAAGAAATGTTCCAGACAAAGGGTTATTTTGTGTGGGGAATTTTCCTAAACATCTTTGTGTTGTATCCTTGGAATTTTGCACCTTAGTATCAAGTTTGGTATGAACTAAAATCGTTAGAGCCATTTTTAATAAAATAAAGTGTTATGAAATGCTGCATATGAAGATTCTGAGATGAAGATTTTCAGAAAATCTTGAACATAAATATAAAGTTTGGTGTTTAACAGACTTTTCCTTTATTTAGTTATGCTGTTCATACACATATAGATAAAGACACCCACGGTCATTTTTCTAAAGCTACATTTTTTTTTTAGATACAGTGGGCCTCAAAACCTTTCTGAGGAAATGTCATCTTCCAATTTTTTGGGGGGAGTACAATATTTCACCTATATACTATCCTCAGTAAATAAAATAAAATAGGTGTATGTATTGAAGCAATTAATAATATTATTCCACGTGGAACTCTATAAATTCGACTTCGAACCAATATAATTGCAGATCAACTTTGGTATGTCTTTCGTATAGCTTTTTGTGTCAGTATATCTTCGAGATTTTCAAAGAATTTCGACTTAATATTTACATATTACTTTCTAACTAAAAACACCCAAAAGAGGGAGGCATATTGAAAAGGAAGCAAGAAATTGCATCAGAACAAGAGTAACAATGAACGATTTAGAATGTTTCTACATTTTTAATCATTATCAACATATTTTTGCTTCCTCTAGCATCTAGCTGTATTTCACTAAAAACATCAATCGAAATTTCTCTTGAAGTACATGTATTGAAGCCATCTGAATAAAATATTTACAGAACAAGGTCCGTCTTTACATTGAGGACTTCTCTGTTTTCGATTTGCTCAAAACTGTCTCTATTAATTTAAAGAAAAACATAAGTTTTAAATATTTACATGACAAATAAAATGTTTATCTTTAGCTGTCTGAACGCACTCTGTGAAACACTATTCATTCTTAAGTTTTGTATACACTTTCGTAAATGTAAACCATATGCGATAGACAAAAGCGTCCAGCAAAGAAGTATGCATTTCTTTAAAACACAATTTATTTCATATATAGTAAGCTCTTTCCGCTTTTAACTTTTTTCTCGAATGTCATGGAACCAACACGGAGTATCTAATCCAGAATTTAATGAACTGGTCTTTAAATATCTTCCTATGGATTCTTTTTCTTCTACACCCATTGTAATTTCAATGAAATGTGCAATGAATTATTTCTGCAATGGTTTTTCTCAGTGACTTGTAATGAAATAGATAGAAAGCTGTTATGCATAAAAATAATTTGTGTAAGTTAAAAAAGATAATAGTGTGAAATGTTCCATTCACAAAACTTGCTCTCCTGTTCTTTATACAAGGTATTCTTACAAGAGATTATTATTTCATCTCTATCATACTAATTAAGATGAGTACTAACAAAAATTCTTATTACTTGCTTCCTTGTAAGCAGAAGGGAAAGGGAAGTAAGGGAGTACACTAGGCTTAAAAGCTGATGAAACAATTGGAATTCGGTTCTCCGTGCATGGTCAAGTGTAAAACAAAGGAGAGGTGAGACGAAAAATGAGACATATTTAAGTAGTTTAAAATTGAAATTAATAACAAGGAATATAGCAGAAACCGTAAACTGTACAAAAATGCATATGACATAAGTTCTGCACCATAACGAGATTATTTTTTTTGTGTGCTAATTTTTTTTCTGTAGCAAAAAATCATCCAGAATGGGAAGGTCTTCAGAGGTTAGTTACAGAAAATTAAAAAAATGCATTTAGTTTACCACGAAAATATCTAAAACATATGCTATTTTAATAAAACTGTTATAGCCATTTTGAGTAAATATACATTTTTGAAAAATTTTCCATGTAAAGGGTAATTGGGGTTGGGAGGATTTTCCTGAAAATATTCGTGTCGCATTCTTGAGAGTTATTGAACTTAAATGCCAAGTTTGGTATTTAACTGACTTTTCGTTTTTGATTTGTGCTGTCCAAACACACAGACGCACACTCACGCACACGCACACACACACGTTCGGTCGCAAAATCCCTAGCTTGGCTTCATTCGGAAGGGAAGTAAATTCGTTGTTCCTTTGCCATAGATTTACGACACATAAAAGAAACTCAAGCCTGATAATGAGGCCTTTGAGCAAAATTAAGCGGTGTTTCATGCCCAATATAGAGTGGGACGCTAAAAATCGTAACAGTAAGAACGCCCATAAATAAAAAAAAACTCGTCACACACAGGCACGAACCTTTTTTATAAAACGCTATTCTTTGTTCAAAGAGTTTTAAAACGCGCATTTTTTATGAATTCTCTGCATAGAATTTTTGGGTAGAGTACATTACTTTCCCACCTACTATGTGCCTTGTACAATCAAGTACATTAGAAATAGGCCTGGAAATAGTTATCGTAAGATGGGGTCTTTTCGCTGACTCCACCCTTGTCTTCCATGTGGTTGCTATGCTCTTAAAAGCGTATTGGACAGGCCACGTTACCGAAGAGAAGCGGATATACATGAAACATAACTTGTGACAAATGAAGTTCTGAGTTGCAAAATGATTGGACCCCCCCCCTCTCACCGGATATTACAGAATTAGTATAATCTTTCTCTGCGCTACATATTGAAGTTCTAATGCCAAGGTAATTTCCGCACTTGGTCGGCTAAATTAACACACTGCTTATAAAAGTCAATCTGCCCTGATGGAGCGTCAAGCGGGGTTGAGAGATGAAGGAGTGGATTGCCCAATCGGTTATGCCTTTTCTTACTCGCGTGGTATGTGTAACCAAAATGACACCAATGAAAATCGTTGTAAGACACGAGTCACCGACAAACGTTCACATTTTCAGCAAAATCATAGCGCTAGGCGTAATTTTATTGTCCTTAAGTGTACGTACGTAAAAGCGATAGTGGTATAGAACGCCATTGGAGTGCAAAGCTCATTTTTATTTAAAAATTCTATGTTCTGAGAAGACATGCATAAATTTTTATACTTGAACCGTGAATGCTTAAATGAAACTACACTCAAAAGTCTTAAGTTTAAAGGCTCTTATTTTGTAGAAAATGGACGGAAAATATGGTAGTCAGGCCAGATGTGACATATCTGAAGCACTTTTATTAAATAATTCCCTTTGACAATTGCTAAATCCATGCGAGCCTTTCCGGATCAAAAGACTGCATGGTCTTTATTCCTGGAAAATCCTATAATAGGATTTCTACCCAGGATAGAAACGAATTCAATAATTTAAGAGTAATTAATAGCAGTTGTATGGATTTTCCAAAGGCGCCACCTCGATATAGGTTTCACTGAACTACAAGGGTATCACTTCGCTTCAGAACTGACATATAATTATTATATTCGAAGAAATAATAAAATCGCTCCTCTAGTGAAAAGAGAAGGAAAGAGAAAATCTCTTTAAGAATATCAGATTGCCAAGAAATAATTTTTTTTTTATTTGGAAAGGTTTTGCTGTCGGCTTCCTGCATTAGGGAGATTTCCACGTGAACAAAGCATAACACACCTACAAGAACAAGAAAACAACATACAGTATGAAAAATACGAAAATATAAATTGAACATAAAAAAAAGTCAAAAGTGATATTGATAAAATACTTTCATTATAAAAGGAACATGGGCTAAATACAAGGGCTATACAGAAAGAAACGGAGGCTTTGGCGCAAGTAAATAATAACGAAAGATATCAACAGAAAACTTTATTTACAAATTTACAGTACTTTACTTCATTTTTCAATTAATCTCAAGTGCTGTAAGTCGTCAGGTGAGTTACGAGCAAATTTTGCGCATCGAGAAAGTTGCTTTCCTTGCCTCTCTCTCACTGCAACGGATGAGAGGTGTAATAGAGATGGCGCGAATCAAACACAACCACAATAGTGTGCAGCGTTAAACAATTATTGTAGTTCACATGAAAGTAAATGTTGGCATACATCCAACATATATTAATAATATGTCATTAGCAATATGAAGAGCTTGAGACGGAGTGTTTTGCATGAAAGAATGTCGATATGTTTATTTTTGCCTACTATCCAGCACATAGTGAGTTGAGTTGACAACCATGAACTGTGCATACCACAGGTCTTCAATCCCGTTTATTGCACTGTCATCTTCATCCACATAACCAGCATCGCCATTGATACAATCGAAAACTTCCAAGTTAACAAAATCTGCTAGTATTTATTTGCATAAACCACAAAAATTGCCGCATTAAAACTAGCGTTAGCGTATTTCACTCGTGAACAGAAACGTTATAACTTCTCCCACCATCAGCCCTTCAGGTAGCATTGCCACTGCGCAACCTAAGTTTTGCTCTTGTCTCACCTCACGAGCTCTTTCAAGGTATTTATTGTAATGTGGTACCGGATTTTCAATGCAGATGTTTAACTATTTCACCGCTAAAAATCTGAGCTAAGATGTCACTATCACTTTGAGGCTTTCATCGGTTGAGAAATATTTTACGAATCCGAAATGTCGTGTATGGTGTCCAAACTGAAACACCGGTACTTCTGAATTCTTTGTAAACATATTCTTTCATAACGATTGATGAACTTCACTTCGGTGTCTGTCGTGCACACTGGTTCTTTCTTGATTACTCGAAAATTATACGCCATTTCCTCACTCAAGACCATTCATTGCATTATCACTTTTGCTTATAAAATTATATTGGCCGAACATTTTGTGCATTAAACATCAAAAACAACAAAAAAGAATAAGTTCTTTGGTGCTAGAAAAGTATGGCATCAGCGTTGAAAAACTGAAGTCACGTGACAATAAATGCCTTGACTGAATGACATTACATTGAGAAATAAAGTGAGGTATTGTAACTTTGTAAATAAAGTTTAGTGTTGCTATATTTCATCGTAAAATCGTTCGTTACTTTCTGGATGACCCTGGTAGGTTTTTAAAGTAGCAAAAGGGAGAAAAAGGTGTTTAGCTTCTGCAGGATTTATATTGAGCAGCTCCGTGGGCTTGATTTCTTAAAGTCTCGGCAATCATCGAGCGATTGGTACGCTGTATGATTTTTCTTTCCATATTATTATAAGAACATGTGCCCAAAATATGGCCAATTGCTTCAATCTCTCGATGGCAGAGTCGATAAAAGTTACCATTTGGGATCTTCCGCGTAATGTTTGCAGTTGGCACAGAATTGGTCTTAAACAATTAGTAAATTCTATATCCTTTTCTGATTATACATCAGCAATTAAATATCCCTACCCAGTGGGGTGGCGACGCGGTAACGTGACCTCCATTAGGGGAATAGCGGATTCGATCTACATCGGCCGCGCATTCTGAAAGGGGTCACTTAGGCGAATGTTGGGGTGCTTATTCTCCCACGTTTTGCTCTCCATCATTTCCATTCATGTCAGTTTCTGATCATCTTTCAGATGCGGGATAGCCTCTGCCATCTGCAGTGCTGGCAGGTGGTGCGGGGATGTAAGTGCTTTAAGAATGTTGATCTCGGTGGGGCGGCGTTGTGGTCTGCTATATGCGGATGATTTAATTGAAATGAAATGGAGTTTTATTTATGGAGGCTCTTCAACTGCCATTCTATACTGAGTATGAAAGGCGGATGTTTAGTTTTAATGTCTACAACAATTTGCTTGGAAACATATTGTAAGGATTAGGGAATGACAGTGAATGAAATAAAATGCAAAACGTTAAAGTTAAAAACTAAAAAGTTAAAAACTAAAGAATATAGCAGCAAGATTTAAACATATGCGGGGAGGAAATTACGGAATGTTAAAGCATTTACCTATCTGAATGCCACTTTATCTATGGACGCAAAGTGGGGAAATTAAATTGAGTTTTATTAGGATAAGCTCTTTAATTGCTGGGTTTCTCAGCACCCCCCATCTATGTTGAGAACGAAAGACATCATGCTCAACATATTTTGTTTACTTACCGTAAATCTACGACACGGCAACAACAGCTTTATTTACCTTCCGAAGGAAGCCATACTAAGAATTTTTACGCCGAAAAAATCCAAGGGCCTTCACCGTTTTTGAACCTTGGGAACCAGAGACTAATATGTCATCCCTAGACTACAGAAGACAAGGTGGGGAAAGCACATAAACTTCACAAACCGTAAATGCATACTAAAAATATCTGATATATTCCATTCACATGACTTTCTCTACATCCCGGTAACAAATACATTGTAAAAAAGCTTATTCTTCTATGTACATAATGCCAATTGAGTAAACATTAGCAGAAATGGTTTTATTACTTGCTTCCATGCAAGTGGAAGGATTATAAGGGAATACACTAGGCTTAAGCGATAGTAAAATCATTTAAAAGCTGCCTGTTATTGATTGAAATTCGTTTCTTGTGCATGGCCAGAAGTTGGCAAATTCCCGTATGAGAAAAGTTCAGTATTTTAAAATAGAAACCGATAATAAGGAATATCCCGGAAATGGTCAAATCCACCAAAAGTGTATATGATGTAACTAGTGCGTTTTAGCGAGATAAACATTTTTTTGTGTAGTGAGCTTTTGTCTATCTTTTACAGTTTGCCAGTTTATGAAAAACTCAGCAAAACCCTCCCGAATGACGAGGTTTTCAGAGGCTATTCCTAGAAATTTAAGATATCCATTTTAACTGTTATGTAAATACTATTAATACAGAATATTTTAATAAAAATCATTATAACAATTTTTGAGAAAATCAGAACCAAAAAGGGTAGTTTGAGTTAGGGGTATTTTCCTGGAAATCTTCGTGTCACATCCTTGGAAGATATCTAACTTAAGTATCAAATTTGATATTAAATAGTCTTTTAGTCTTTTTAGCTATGCTGTACACAGACAGGCACACACTGACCTTTTTATAAACTTCTTTTTTTCTGGCTTCAGGGGTTCTCAAAATATATATTTCCGGTGAACTCTCGGTATCCAATTTTTGGATGGAATGCAATACCCTTTAAGTACATCTACGTGTAGAGAAAGTAATATCGAGTAATTTAAATCTCTTATGAACACTTAGAACGATGGAAATCATATACAGATCAGTTTTTAGGTCTAGTTTAGTATATGAGGCAGACATTTTTGTTGGGGGTGAAAACATACTGAAAAACTAAACAAAATCGAAACACATTTTCTTAAGGGCATCTACAGATAGGAAGGGGAACCGCAAACTGTGGGGTACTTAAATAATCATACATTTAATCAAATTTAACTTTGAGTGTATGTGTTTTAGGAAGTAGTTTTAATATATACAAAGATACCCCAGAATTGAAGCTTCCTTTTATGCAATAAAAAGAGCTCTGATGAATAACATTTCCACAGGTTGAAAGGAATTACTCGGCTATTCCATAAAGTTTAATATTCAACAGAGAGGTTCCATTACAATTTACTGGATTAAGGCGGCAAGTTTAAACATTTTGTAATCTCTCCATTAAAACCACACCGCTTTTCTAGGAAAAACAGTTTAAAAAGTTTACCCAATTTAGCGAATAGCCATCACTAAGAGTAAGTAGAAAATTATCTCTATCGTAATCCGACCTCACATTACGGCCTTTTGAGGAAAATGAAAAATGTTCACTCCCATGTCTACATAGTACATAGGACGTAGGTAGAGAAACTATTGCATTCCACCCAAAATTCAGTATAGAAATGTCAACGGAAGTACACGTTTTAGGATCCCCTGTATTCAAAAATCCAGTTTAGAAAAATATCTGTATGTGTGTCTGAACACAATAACTAAAAGCGATGTCAGAAAAATACCAAAGTTGGTATTTTAGTCACCCTCCGTGGTGTAATGGTTACATGCTAGCTTGATATACCCAAGGTTGCGGTTCAAACCTGGCGGAGGACAATGGATTTTTTCGGGCGTAAAAATCCTTAGCATGGCTTCCTACGGAAGGGAAATAAAGCTGTTGGTTCCGTGTCGTAGATTTACAGCACGTAAAAGAACCTCAATCCTGATAAAAAGGCCTCTCAGCAAAATTAAGCGGTCTTTCACGACCAGTGTAGAATGAGAGGCTGAGAACCACAGCAGTTAAAAGAGTGTCCATGATGCGACACGAAGATTGCAGAAAATCTCTCCATCTCAAGCTACCCTTTTCATAGAACAATTTTCCAAAATTTTGATTTTCTCAAAAATAGCTCTGACGATTTTGATAAAAATACCGCAAATTAAAATATTTACATGACAATGCATGTCTTGAACTTTCTGGGAAAAACCTCTGAAGACCTGTTTTTACGGATGAATTTTGCATAAGCTGGTAAGCCATAATAGATAGACAAAAACTTACTGCACACAAAATGTAGATTTTGTCAAAACCCTCAATTTATGTAATGTACATTTTTTCGTGAGGCTCACCATTTGCGAGATATACTTTTTATTGTTGTAGTTTTAAATACTTAAAAACTTTTCACATACGGGAATTTGTCAACTACTGGCAATGCAAAAAAAGGGGTTTAAATTAATAGCAACCAATAAATTTTCAATTAGGAAGGCTATGTGTTTATTCACATAGATCTCTCTATACATGACTCAACAAATCAATCTTTCAAAACCTCTATTTACTTCATGCTAGTTGAGAAAAAAATTACAGAAATTGTTTTATTACATACTTTTTTGTAGATGTAAAGGGATTAGGGGGAAAGCATTAGAAGTAAGTGATAGTCAAGTCACTGTATAATGGCTTTGAAGTTTCATTTGCATGGCCACAAAAAAAAAAAAAAAAAAAAAAAAAAAGGAAGAGCGATTTTACACCTAAGTATTTTAAAATTAAAAGCTGTTTCAAGAATATCTAGAAAATGACTAACGCCACAAAAATATTATATATCAAGTGTCTTCTAAAGGCTGTAACTGCATGTAATTTAAATGCCAATATATATAGCATGCAGTTCTTAAACATTTGAGCATCGCAATTTGGTTTCTATTTTTAACGAAAGGTGTAATGTACCTACTTCTGAAAAGGTTTATCTCTATAAAAATTAAACAGATAGAACAATAACCATTCTTAACAAGTAAACCCGCGAATATAGCATTAAGGGTCATGTGAGTGTATCACAGCAGAATTTTTACTTTCTCTACACGTATGTACTCCACCCAAAAATTCGATACCGAGATTTCACCAGAAATATATTTTAGGTTCCCCTGTATCCAAAAAAGGTATTTTCAAAAAAAGGTCATGTGTGTGTATCCGTGTGTCTGTGAACACGATAACTCAAAAACGAAAAGTCGGTAAAATACCAACTTGGTATTTAAGTTTAGCATCTTCCAGGGATGCGGCACGAAGATTTTGAGAAAAATCCCCCACCCCAAACTACCCTTTACATGGAACATTTTTGAAAATGTTGATTTTCAAAAAAATGGCTCTAACGATTTTGATTCAAATATCGTACATTAAAGATATTTAACTGACAAATAAAATGTATATCTTGAATTTTGTAGGAATAGCCTCTGAAGACTACTTTATTCTAGGTGAATTTTACGGAATTTCGCGTAACTGCTAAACCGCCAGAAATGGACAAAACCTTTCCACACAAAAAATTTAGAGCACTTTAAAACAAACAATTTATGTTGTATATATTTTTTTCGTGGAGCTGATCGTTTTTAAATATTCCTTGTTTTTGGTTTCAGCCTTGAAAAACTTAACTTTTTTCTTATAGGAATTTGTCAACTCCTGTCCATACAAATAAAGGAACTTCAGTCTGATAGCAACCAGTTTTTGACTATCACTTTAACCTATAGTACTCCCTTATTTCTCTGCTACTTACAAGGAAGCAAGCAATAAGACCATTTCTGATAATTTTTTTTGTCGATTATCATGAAGTAAATAGAAGCATAAGCTTTTTAACAATAATTTATTGCAGAGATGTAGAGAAAGTCGTGTGACTGGAACACATCAGATTTTAGGTAGATTTTCCATATATAAACGCATATATTTGCTTTACTCTGGTGTGAAACCATGAAGTCCCATTAAAATATTTAAAACTATCGAATGATATATCGATTTTATCATAAATGGTATTAACATTCACACCTGAGCCATTACCTGATATAGCACATTAGTCCAAAGTTAAACCGATTTGTCCGCAGGATGAAGTGAATCATTTATTGATCACACCTGAACACAATTCTCTCCATACAAGATGCTGCGTGAACCCTTCTGAAAGGCGAAAAACCTTTTTTTAAAGCTCCGTCTTCCTTTATGCGATTATTGGAGGGTAGCGTATGAAATCGACAAATTAGATTCGATATATCGACTCAAAGTGTTTGATGAAGTGTGGCAACTGGCGCATCCGTTATCTGCCAGGCCCAGGCTGCAGGCCTAACATTGACGTATTATTTGGTTGTCTAAAACGGAGTTTGTTCACGCGCCGACGTGGCTTTAGTCTGACCACACCGTTAACGATACGTAATCCGACTCACATTGTTGCTATTGTTGCTCGTGGATATAATCCAATTGATTGGAAATTGATAATTGTCTGTCCAAATTGCCATAGAAAGTTTGTCAGCTCCGTGTTATCTGTATGTTTACTGTGAAAACTAGCGTTGCATTATTACAAAATCTCCTATACGCACCTAGGATCCCCAAAACGAGAACCGGGACCTCAAATAAGCTTTTACGGAAAATGGCGTTTACAATCCTCCAGATAATGGCTGTGCATGTTTCGACATAGCCTGAGCAAAGGAAATAAAAACCATAATTCCACTATAATTACCATATGTAATCCAAAATGTTCTTGGAGTCACACAGAATCTGTATAATAACAAATTGTTTAATAGCTAATGCTTGTTCTATTAGTGTATCTAAACAAAAAAATCTGATGTGTTCCATTCACATGGCTTTCTCTACATCTCTACAAAAAATATCATTAATAAGCTTATGCTTCTATTTTGGGGGAGACCGTGTAATTTGGACCGATGTCAGTTTAAGAAACCGAGTACTGTTGGGAGCACCAACAATACGGGTATCTTGAGTAGCATTTGTTATAAGTGTTCCCCCCCAATTTTCCTCATTCTAATATCAATAACTTCGGAGGGAAGTTGTGATCTTTGTTGAGAGCGTTTTCGTTGTAACTTTGTTCCGCTTTGATTTCGTGTTTCCTTCCACCTAAGATCTTTCTTTGGAAACCAAACTAAAACGAAGGAACATTCAATATATTAAGGTAAGTGTGTTGTGTTGTGTCTTGTAATTTGGACCGAAGGTGAAGTGTAATTTGGTCCGCACCAAATTACATAGAATATTCGGGTATAACATTCCAAATGAGCATGTGTGTATAAACTTAGTTATCTGAAGTCACGCGTTTAATTTATTTTGGACATTTATTTAGATATGTACATATTACTATTACATATTATACAAGTACCGTAAATTACCACGTGACAACAAGAGAAACTTGCAAATGTAAGGGCCTGTACTGTAAATGGAAAAATCTGATGTGTTACACTCACATGACTTTCTCTATAACTCTGTAAATTATTACTGTTAATAAGCTTATCTTTTATTTATTTCATGCTAATCGAGAAAAATTAGCAGAAATAATCTTATTTCTTGCTTTAAAGTAAGTAGATTCGAAATAGGGGAGTACCATAGGTTAAAGTGAGAGCCAAAAGCTGGTTGCTATGTGACTGATGTTCCTTTGTATTGACAGGAGTTGACAAATTCCTGTACGAGAAGTTTTTCAAAGCTGAAACCAATAAAAAGGAATATCTCAAAAACGATCAACTCCACGAAAATAATGTATGTAACATAAATTGTGTGTTTTAACGTGCTCTAAAATTTTTATGAGTTAAGTTTTTGTCCATCTCTTACGGTTTAGTAGTTATGAAAAATTCATCCAGAATAAAGTAGTCTTCAGAGGCTATTCCCAGAAATTTCAGAATATACATTCTATTTATCAGGTAAATAACTTTAATATACGATATTTTAATCAAAATTGTTAGAGCCATTGTTTAGAAAATCAAAATTTTCGAAAAGAGTTCCATGTAGAGGGTAGTTTGGGGTGGGGGGATTTTTCTCAAAATCTTCGTGTCGCATCCCTGGAAGATACTAAACTTAAATACCAACTTTGGTATTTTACCGACTTTTCGTTTTTGAGTTATCGTGTTCACGGACACACGGACACACACACACAGACACGGGCCTTTTTTTTGAAAATACTTTTTTTTGGATACAGGGGACCCTAAAACATATATTTCCGGTGAAATCTCGGTATCGAATTTTTTGGTGGAGTGCAATACTTTCGCAATTCACTATGTACATAGTGAGTATAGAGAAAGTAAAAATGAAGATCTGAGAAAGATGAAAATAAAAACTCAGAAGAGAATTTTTGTGTTCTATGTGGGGAATCTCACGAGGAAGTCATGATACAGTGCAATAAATGCAATGGATGAGCCCATGAAGACTGTACTGACATAAATGATTCAATTTTGACTTTCTCTACACGTACTATGTACATAGTGTATAGAGAGGGTACTGTAATGCAGCCGATACCGAGATTTTACCGGAAATACATAAAAAGCATTTTTTATAAAAAGGTCCGTGTGTGTGTGCGTGTGTATCTGTGTGTGTCTGTGGACCGTTAAATACCAAACTTGGTATTTAAGTTGGGTATCTTCCAAGGATGCGACCCGAAGGTTTTCAAGAAAATACCCCACCCCCTGCTACCCTTTACATGGAACTTTTTCCGAAAATTTTGTTTTTCTTAAAAATGGCGCTAACGAATTTGATTAAAATGGCAAATATTAAAGATATTTACCTGATAAATAAAAGTATATCTTGAGTTTTCTGGAAATAGCCTCTGAAGACTACTTTATTCTGGATAAATTTCATGGAATTTTGCATAACTGCTAAACCGTAAGAGATGGACAAAACTTAACACACAAAAATGTAGAGCACATTATAGCACACAATTTATGTCATGTGTATCTCGTAGAGTTGATCATTTTTGACATATTCCTTGTTTTTGGTTTCAGCCCTGAAAAAATTATACTTTTCTCATACAAATTCCTGTCCTTACAAACAAAGGAACTTCAGTCACATAGCAACCAGTTTATGGTTATCAGTTTAGCCTATAGTACTCCCTTATATTCGCTTATACTTACAAGAAGGCAAGTAATAAGACTATTTCTGCTATTTTTACTTTCTCTATACGCACTGTGTACATAGTATATAGAGAAGGTATTGCACTCCACCCAAAAATTCGATACCGAGATTTCACTGGAAATAAGTTTTAGGGTCCCCTTTATCTAAATAAAGCATTGTCGGAAAAAGGTCCGTGAGTGTGTGTGTCCGCGTGTCCGTGTGTCTGCGAACACGATAACTCAAAAACGAAAAGTAGGTAAAATACCAAACTTGGTATTTAAGTTTAGTATCTTCCAGGGATACGATACGAAGGTTTTGAGAAAAATCCCCCCATCCCCAACCACCCTTTACATGGAACTTTTTTCGAAAATTTTGATTTTCTGAAAAATGGCACTAACGATTTTGATTAAAATTTCGTATATTAAATATATTTACCTGAAAAATAAAATGAAATGTATATCTTGAAGTTTCTGGAAATAGCTTCTGAAAAATACTTTATTCTGGGTGAATTTTACGGAACTTTGAATAACTGCTAAACCGTAAGAGATGGACAGAAACTTACTACACAAAAAATGTAGAGGACGTTAAAACACCCACTATATGTTATATACATTTTTTTCGTGAAGGTGATCATTTTTGAGACATTTCTTGTTTTTGGTTTCTGCTATGAAAAACTTATACTTTTCTCATACAGGAATTTGTCAACTGCAGTCCATACAACAAAGGAGCTTCAGTGTCATAGAAACTAGCTTTTGACTCTCTCTTTAACCTATGGTACTCTCTTATTTCCCTTCTACTTACAAGGAAGCAAGCACTACGATTATTTCTGCTATTTTTGCTGTTTAGCATAAAGTAAATAGAAGTATAAGCTTTTTAAGAATAATTTGCTGCAGAGATGTAGGGAAAGTCAGTGAATGGTACACATCAGAGTTTTTTCTCGATTAAAATGGAGTAAATAGAAGCATAAGCTACATTTTTTGTGTGATAAGTTTTTGCTCACCTGTTACGGTTTAGCAGTTATGCAAAATACCGTAAAATTCGTCCAGAACAAAGTAGTCTTCAGAGGATATTCCCAGAAAATTCAAGATATACATTTTATTTGTCAGGTAAATATCTTTTATATTCGATATTTTAATCAAAATCGTTATAGTCATTTGTGAGAAAATAAGCTTTTGAAAAATGTTCCCTGTAAAGAGTAATTTGGGTTTGCGGGATTTACTTAAAAATAAACCTAAATACCAAGTTTTGCTTTTAACGGACTTTTCGTTTTTGAGCTATGCTGCCCAAAGAGACACACACACACACACACACAGACAAACAGACAGACACAAACACGGACATTTTTTTGGATGGTTACGTGACTGGAAATTTCCAGAATGCATCGCAAGTGCAGTATACTGCAGGTGTTCATAAACTCATTCCGGTGTAACAATGCGGAATTTGACATCAAAGAATCTTCTGACAGAACACGTGTTCACTCTCACAGGTGTAACAGTCACAGCCATCACGGCAATAGCACTTGCCGTCGACACATATGTTCACTAACAATCAGCAATGAATTACGAAGTAAGCCGTACACACACGTTCGGCAATTAAGACCCTAGGGCATACACACAGTATTTTTGCCAGAGGTCACGTTGGAATTTAAAATAGTTACTTTCAGAAAATATGAGTCTGTGGGGATGCTATATACTCACAATTTATGCGACAGTTAAAATAAAAGAAACAATTGCCCAATCATAAATATCGATGGATCAGCTGATGAGAGATATCTGCTGTAATTGGCATATAGTATATCACTGCCTACAGAAAAGGACAACATAATACTCTGCTCTATTTATGCTAGTGTTAACCCTTCAAACACGGATGAACATAAAGCAAATGCTCCGAAATGGCTGCAAAACAATTTGGGAAATATATTCACTTCGCCTTAAATATTTTGATAGAAAGCAGAAAATAAAGAGTCTATCAAAGAAGAGAAAACTTAAAACGCCATTTCATTGCACGAAACGACTTTTTGATGAACACAACATCTGCTATCAGAGAAAATCTAAACGACCGCTGATATCAGATGTTCTTAACCTCATACATTGCTCTTCCTTGTGAAAATAAATGAAATGGAAAGAAGAGCTAAAGACACAGCATGGAAACGATTGCTACATAACGATAAGACAACTGTTTTTATTTCCTTAGAATTTTAATAGTACTAAACGATATATCTTTCCTATATCTCATTCCACACAATCAAATACATACTTGCAAATATATACACACAGGATAGCATAAAGTAGATGTACGGATATTGATGAACTAGATAGAAATTACAAGACACAAGATCCCCTTAAGCTTTTGATTACACAATTGCATCAATCTACCTAGTTTTCATCAAGTTATCCCTAAAAAAGCATATGATAATCGTGATAAGCTTTATCATAAATGGTTCTATTGCATATTTTCTTGTAGATAAGTCCCAGGAATAAGTCAATATCACAGATGTATGCGATGGTCAAATGTTATTTTATGAGTTTTTTTTTTTGCTTCATTTGTATAGTCCCCTTTAACATCAAAGGTCATATCGGGGGCTTTCACTTGTGAAACTGTAGGTTCAGAACATTAGGTTAAACTTTATATTACTAAACACACGCACATTCACTCTCACATTCATACTTCCAGACTCTATGGGGGATAGGGAATAATTCCGGTTATAGAAAAATTCCCCGCCCCAGCCGGGAATCGAACCCGGGACCTCCGGGTGAGAAGTCAGCTTGCTGACCACTCAACCACGGAGGCAGTCTAGTTTTATGAGTTGATTACTATGAGATGGATTTAAAATTCCGTTTTCTTTGCTTGAGCAGGGAGAAAAATCTGATGTGTTCTATAGCTGTTTTATATACAAACTATTCTTACAGTCTCTCTTTTATCTACTCCATGCCAATCGAGATAAACATTTGCAGAATTTGTCTTATTACTTGCTTCCTTGTAAGTAGAAGGGAAATAAGGGGATACAGCAGGCTAAAGCGATAGTCACATCTTTTAAAAACTGACAGTTGTGTGAAACAATTGAAGTTAGGTTTACTTTACATGAGGTGCACTAAAACAAGAGAGATGAAACCAAGTTTTTTTTTCTCGAACGGAAGTAAACCCAATAGCACAGAATATCTCAGAATCGGCCAACTCTACATAAAATGCCTATATGACTTACATTATGTATTTTAGCAAGATCTACATTTTTGTGTAGTACGTTTCTGTCCATCTCTTACTGTTTACCAGTTATGCAAGTCATTCAGAACGAAGAGGACTGTAGATGCTATTCCCAGGAAATGCAAGGAATATATTTTATTTATCATGAACATTTGTATGGTATTTTAAACAAAATCATTACTTATTTTTAAGAAAATCAACATTTTTCCATGTAAGGGTAGTTTGATGTGGGGGATTTTGGTGACAATCTTCTACTGCATTCTTGGAAAATACTTAAATACCAAGTTTGAAATTTAACACGCTTTTAGCTTTTGAGTTATGCTATCTACACACAGACGACAAACATAGAAACAGACACACACACACACACACACATTGACATTTTTCTAAAAATAACTCTTTTTTTTTGAAGATTCAGAGGCTTTCAAAACTTATATTTACGTTGAAAACTCGGTATCGATTTTTGAGTGGAATACAATACCTTCTGTACCTAGTAGTCGTCGACGTCGTAGTAGTAGTCGTGGTGGTAGTATTGGTAGTGGTAGCGGCAGCGGCAGCAGCAGTAGTAGTAATTTATTATTAAGTTTACAATAATACAATATTTGCAGTCGCATTTGAATTTAAACCATAACCTGCACACACATACACACACACACACATACACCCACTTGCACTCACAACTACACCACGTATCAACATATACAGATTACTCAAACACCAAATTGTCTATACAATATTTGCACAAATATTTTATCTCTTAATGCACGAACTTCCATTAAGTATGTGCCCAGGCTTGGCCAGCTTCTCTTCCTACTACTACCTGGTAGAGAAAGTAAGTTTATATATTACTCCCACAATGATACTATAAGTTTTAAATTAAAGAGGGCATTCTAATTTGCAATAGTATACAAAAACGAAAGGTGTAATTCTATTGGTGTCGTTCCAGTGTACGCTTCCCTTAAATCCTGTGCAGCAAATGCATTGGATCTATAATCTTGATTGCTGCATAACCCAAAGGGAGAAAACATAGCTGTTACACGCTGGGAGTAAAGCTCTAATCTAATCTAGCCCCATAATTGAGGTGCAGTCCTTTTGACGGACATGTTTTCATGTAATCGTCATTGACAACAAATGGTAAACAAATGCGGCTCATTCTAAACCATCAGAGAGAACAATGCCACTGGAGGTAATATGGCAGGTTTTAGTGCTGATTTACTCAAATAGTACATCAGCTGCACAACTGTGACGTACATTTGCCACTGACATAAATTAAGCTAATTTTCTGTTAGTGCTGAGATAATCCTGGAATGTTGGTACACAATTTTATCAGTACCTACATCTAGCTTACTACTGCGAGAGCTGAAAAATCTAGTGCTCCATTCACATTATTTCTTTACCTGTTCTACAGACAGATTATTCTGTTATCTAAATCATGATAATCGAGAAAAATATTAGCAGAAATCGTCTTATTACTAGCTTCCTTATAAGCAGAAGGAAAGTAAGAAATGCACTAATCTAAGGCGACAGTCAAATATTTTAAAAGCTATCACTAGCTGAAACAATTGAAATTCGGTTCTCTTTGCGTGACTAGATCGTAAATATATCTTGAAATCACAATGAAATACTTTAAATAACTTATTAGGACCTTTAAGAAGATAATGATAACCTTTAACCCTTCGTTCTAATCATGTCAGTTAATAGTATAATTAATCAAATACATTTTCACTTTCTGCAGCCCGCATGTACAATGTACATAGTGTATAGAGAAGGTATTATATTCCACCGAAAATTTCGATATCGAGATTTCACCGGAAATATATGTTTTGGGGTCCCCTGAGTCCGAAAACATTTTTAGAAAAATGTCCGTGAGTGTTGACAGAATAGCTCAAAAACGAAAAGATCGTTAAATACCAAACTTGGTATTTAGGTTAGGTACCTTTCAAGGATGCGACACGAAGATTTTCAAGAAAAACCCCTCACCATAAACTACCCTTTACATGGAAAAAAATTAGAACATTTTGATTCTCTAAAAACGACTCTAACGATTTTAATTAAAACCCCGTATATTAAATACATTTACATTTCAAATAAAATATACATATTGAATTTTATGGGAATAGCCTCTGAAGACCTCTTTATTCTGGATGGATTTTGCCGAATTTTTGCTTATCTACTAAACCGTAAGAGATAGAGAAAAATTTACTGCACAAAATATGTAGATCTCGTCAAAACACGCAATTTATGTCCTTTACATTTTTGTTGTGGAGGTAAGCGTTTCAGAGATATTCCTCGTCATTGGTTTCAATTGTAAAGTATTTGTACTACTCCTGGTCAAGCAAAGAAGCGATTTACAATGACAATCGCATAACGAAAGCTTTTAGAACTTTTGACTATGCATGATAGCATAGCGTATTACTTTAGTGCCCTTCTACTTATCAGGAACTAAGTAATAAGAACATTCTGCTAATGTTTATGTCGATTAGCATGAATAGAAAGAAGAAGAATATTTTGTAAGAAGTTTGTCTGTAGAGCAGCTAAAGAAAATCATGTGAATGTAACACATCTCATTTTATTAATTCTTGAGGGCCACTAAATTGTTTGTAATTTTTTTAGCGTTAGAAACATAGATTGTTGTAGGTACCTTCTAGTGTTTACACTGGAATGTTTGACACTGTTGACCTAACTTACTCCAGATATTTTATCAATAACGCGTTATTTTTTTTTATTGTTTCATTTATATACATCTAAGGTCATAGCGGGTGCTTTGCACTTGAAACAACTCGTTTGTAGGTTCTTTTATGTTTGGTTTAAATCATTTTATTTTCCTCAAACACATTCACTCTCACATACATACTTACAGACTCTGTGGGGGATAGGAAATAATTCTGGCTAAAGAAAAATTCCCCGCTCTGCCGAGAATCGAACCTGGGAGCTCCGGGTGAGAAGCCAGATCGCTGACCAGCGTTATTTCTGTTGTTTACTTTGTGACTTTAAAATTATGTCTCAGTGAAAACATGGAATTAACTCGTGAAAACATTAGGCAGCCTCAACAGTGTTTTCGAGCCTCAGAACTGTTAGGGACTTTCGCGGTGTGTGTGTCCTATCTACCGTGGTCTCAGCCACCTGAGATTCTTTCTCTTCATTCCCTTTTCTTGGGAGGTTTTAGTCAAAATAGATCTATGTAGGTCACACTTCACGAAATTTCTCCTTCCGCTATATATGCTATATAAATACTTGATTATTCTTTTGTCATCTCTGAGTATTATAAATACAGAGAGAATGAAGAGGTGTACTATGTATTTTGCAAAAATGTCAATACATTTTATAAACCTATCAACGTATACCAGGTTAATAAAAATCGCTGTGACAGTTGTACTCACTAGTTCTCTATATTTTCTGCAACAATCTATTCTTAAAAATGTTGATGTGTTCTATACTATTGTTTAAAAAGATTATTCTTTATCTACATCGTGGTAGTCCAGATAAACAGAAATAAGGTAATACACTAGGCTAAAGCGATAGTCAAATCTCTTAAAAAGCCGGTCGCTCTGTGAAAGAATTGAATTCGACTAGCTTTGCACGGCCAAGAGTACATCAAAAGAGACATGAAACAAAACATGACCTCCCGTTTGAGCAAAGGTTAAGTAGGTTAAATTTGAAACCAATAACAAGGAATATATCCGAAACGGTTAATTCTACAAACACATGTATATGAAATAAAGTCTATTTTTATTCATAGTAAGAATTTGTCTATCTCTTACGTTTTGCTAGTTTTGTAAAACTCATTCAGAATCAAGATGTCTTCAGAGGTTATTTCCAGAAAACTCAAGATATACTTTTTTATTTGGCATAAGAACATGTTAAACATGTACTTTAATCCAAATCGTTAGCATATATTTAGAAAATCAAAATATTCAACAGATCTTTCAAGTAAAGAAGTGGGAGATTTTTCTGAAAATCTTCGTCTTGCATCCATAAAAAATACTGTCTACTATTTAACGAACTTTTTGTGATTGAGTTGCGCTGTTCACACACACACACACACACAGACGCACACGTGGACCTTTGTTTGGGATTCAGGAGACCTTTAAACATATTTTCTCTGCAATCTGGATGTCGAATTTGCAGGTGTAATACAGTACTTCCTCTACTTACTATATGTAACAGAAAAACTAAAAATAAGGAAATGTGTTCTGTGCAAAGAGTTGAAATGGTTGTTTTTACTTTCTCTACACGTGCTATGTACATAGTGTATAGAGAAGGTATTGCACTCCACCAAAATTTTCGATACCGAGATTTCATCGGAAATATATATTTTAGGGTCCCCTGTATCCAAAAAAAGCATTTTCAGAAAAAGGTCAGTGTGTATATGTGTGTGTCCTTGTGTCCATGTGTCTGTGAAAACAATAACTCAAAAACGAAAAGTCGGTAAAATACCAAACTTGATATTTAAGTTTACTATCTTCCAGGGATGCGACAAGAAGATTTTCAAGAAAATTCCCCCACCCCAAACTACCCTTTACATGGAACTTTTTTCAAAATTTTGATTTTCTAAAAATGGCTCTAACGCTTTTGATTAAAATATCGTATATTAAAGATATTTACCTGAAAAATAAAATGTATATTTTGAATTTTCTGGAAATAGCTTCTGAAGACTACTTTATTCTTGGTCAATTTTACGGAATTTTGCATAACTGCTAAACCGTAAGTGATGGACAAAAAATTAGCACACAACAAATTTAGAGCACTTTAAAACACACAATTTATGTTATATACATTTTTTTCGTGGAGTTGATTGTTTTTGAGATATTCCTTGTTTTCGATTTCAGCTGTAAGAAACTTATACATTTCTCATACAGGACTTTGTGTCCATACAAACAAAGGTAGTTCACTCACATAGCAACCAGTTTTTGATTACCACTTTAACCTATGGTACCCCCTTATTTCGCTTATACTAACAAGGAAGCAATTCATGAGACTATTTCTGCTAATTGTTTTCTCGATTAGATGAAGTAAATAGAATAATTTGTTGCAGCGATGTAGAGAAAGTCATGTGAATGGAACACATCAGATTTTTTTAAGCGTCTGATATATAGATAAAATTATATGTTTATTTAATTTTTGGTTCGTTAGTTGTTCTCTTCATAGACAAGGTGACATAATCGCACTTTTGGACATCAAGAGACTATAAGAACAAACAAACAAAACTAGTTAATCAGTCAAATGTAATGCTTCCTCTGGTTTTGATAAGCGTTAGAGAAGCTTAATGGCAATAGTAGTGGAGAATCATTCGAGAGCACATTTTGTGTACAGCCCTGAATTAATATAACTGCCGGTGGTGGCAGGAACCACTTGAATATCTTTGCGAGGGAGGAGGGTAATGCACATTTGGCGACAGAGCGTGTTGCAGGATTACCAACTGCTTAGCCTCCATTACTTCACCTACGAAATCAAATTACCCGTAAAATTACTATCTGCCAGCTCCAAGTTGCTGTGCGACTTGAAATTCGATCTTCTCTTGCGAGTTCTTTGTTGGAAAGTGTGCCTGGATCTAAAGCCACCAGAAACTCTACAGAAGTTCATATTCGGGATATTAGAACCTCTTACGTCCTTTCTTATTGCCCAGCAACTGTGTAAGACCACAACCTGCATAAGGTTTGGATAAAGTATGAGCCTCAAAGAGACGTTGCATATATGAACTCAGCCTCGGTAAACTGAACTAAGTCTTGCTAATCCTCCTCATCTTGGTACAGAATTACAATCTGTTAGCCCAGGAATACTCCCGTCTTGATCCTGAGCTGAGTGACAGCAACATGCTTACCACTTAAGAGGCTTTGTCACTGCGTCTTTGACGCGTGTATACATTCTCTTCTAAAGATAGGTACGAAGGCTGTCCCAGAAGTACCCGACCTAACAAACATTTGGGGGAAAAACATATTTATTTCTCTACACAGTCCCCTTTCCGCTCGATACACTTTTCCCAGCGATGTTCAATAACTTCCATACCCAGTTTATAGAGAGAGCTATCGAGGGCTAGAAAATAACCATCAACTGCAGACTCTTCCTCTTTATTGTTGGCAAATCTTCTACCACTAAGCCATTTCTTCAAATTTGGAAACAGGGGACTAATCTGGAGAATAGGGTGCATGAGTAAGCAATTCCAACTTTAAATCATTATCTTTGGCCATGTCGATAATACGTGTGAGTTGGTGCATTCTTTGTCTTGATGAAACAAAACTTACTTTTTCGCTAAATTTCATCACTCAGACGCTGTAGCAAGTTCGCATAATCTCGCGCACTTTCAGTCAACGGCCATCCAATACCATTCTGTGTATTTTCTTTACAATTTCTGCACTGGTAACCTTATTTGGTCTTAGCAGTTCGTATGACCGCGATTAAACTCTGCCACCCAATATTTCACTGTTGTAAACGAAGGATCAGACTCCCCTAAAGTAGAATCTAGCTCAGCTTTAATATTAATTGGACTAAGACCTTTCAAATGAAAGTATTGTATCACATAACAGTGACCAGTTTTATCCATGTTTACAAATCAGCTGAGAACATTCACTAATGAAGGCTGCCAAACAAATGCTAAACAATGTAAAAATCTTCAAATTTCAAACTTAAACATTCTAAGGTTGGTACTTTTTACCATTGTTGTTGTTTGAAACAATCAATTGATAGAATCAATTGTTTTTTCAATTAGATGTGAGAAGCAAGTCCAGAAATAGGAATAAACATTACAATCAAGTCAGTCCAAATGGTCCTGACACTCCATATGCACGAGTATTTAAGTTTGGTATTTAAGTTTGGTATCTTCCAAGGATACGAACGAAGATTAGCAAGAAAATCTTCCCACCCACCAACTACCCTTTACATGGAACTTTTTTCTAAAATTTTGATTTTCTCAAAAATGGCTCTAACGATTTTGATTAAAATATCGTATATTAAAGATATTTACCTGACAAATAATATGTACATCTTGAATTTTTTGAGAATAGCCTCTGAAGACTACTTTATTCTGGAGGAATTGTGCATAACTGTTAAACCGTAGGAAATGGACAAAAGCTTACCACACAAAAATATAGAGCACAATAAAACACACAGTTTATGTTATATGATTTTTTTCGAGGAGTTGATCGTTTTTAAGATATTCCTTATTTTTGGTTTCAGCTTTGAAAAACTTATACTTTTCTCATACAGGAATTTGTCAATTCGTGTCCATATAAACAAAGGAACTTCAGTCACCTAGTAACCAGCTTTTGACTTACTTTAACCTATAATACTCCCATATTTCGCTTCTACTTACAAGGAAGTAGATACAAGAATAGTAATAGGACTATTTCTGCCTAATTTTTTCTCAATTAGCTTGAACTAAATAGAAGAATAAGCTTATTAACAATTTGTTACACAGAAGTAGAGAAAGTCATGTGAATGGAACACATCAGATTTTTATACAAGTAAGCTGGTCAGTGCTATTGCGCATATATGCTTCAAGATTGGGGGAATAACACAAACATTTGGACAAACTTTGCTCGAACAGGTGGTATAGAAACTGTTAAATGTTGTACCTATAGGGTTTTTCAAAAGTTACTCTAAATTTTAAACCACTATAAATAGTATTATATTTGAGATAGAATAAAAACAAAAGAAGTTACATTCTGGGAAAACAAAGGAGTTTAGTTTTCTTTGTAATTTTTTCAGTTCACCGTTACCATGGATGCAGTTTGTTGAATAAAACGTAGTGATTTTAATCACACTGCTATAAGAATGCTTTAAGCCATAAACCATGGCTCTATCACTATTATAGAACAGCTGTTTGAATACTATTATAAAGGCAAAATAAGTGTTTTTCAAGGTCCGAGAGTACAGTAACAACTTGTTCCACTCGTAAAGTTTCAGTAAACTGGCCACCGAGATCTCCAGATCTCAATCCGAACGATCTTTGGTTGTGGGGTTACCTTAAGGAACGAGTTTTCCTGATATATTCAACAACGCGACAGCAACAGAAACATGCTATCTTGCTTGCAAGAAATTACTAATTTTAAAAACATCTGCAAAATGTTGTGCAAGTAGTCCCAGAAAGAATGGGGTACATTGAACAAAAGAACAGAACAGATTTTCGCAATGATTTTAAACTCCCATTATGTCACTTTTGTTTTTTCTTCCTATTTCAACTATTAAAATATCTATAACGATTTAAAGTTCGAAGTGTCTTTTGAAAGACTCTATAGATCTTTCAATCTAGAACATTCTTCTATTCTGCCCTGTAAGTTGACTAGCTAAGGACAAAAATATAAACCGAATGTCCCTGCAGTTCATATTGTTTTGTAACTTAAAACAATATAGTGATTTCCATATTTTATAAGTTTCGGAATACAGTAAACAGTATAATATACGCTTAAAGGATGAAAATTAATTTATCTTAACTTGACCTTCTTGGGGCATCTATCGAGTTTTCCGTGTACCTTTATATTTATTTGGGTTTTGTCTTCCTTTATTTATTTTCCTTAATTTGTTACTCAATGCTCTGTCCATCGTTTCTTGCATTGAGAACATATCAATAAAAGTTAAATAAATAACCTTGCCTATATGCAATGGGCGGAGCATGACATGTAAGAAGGAATAAAACATACTTCCTATACATGACAATATAAGTGAATACTTAAGCCGATAGAAACAGCATACACAAAAAATCTGATGTGTTCCATTCACATGACTTTCTCTATATCTCTGTAACAAATTATTGTTTAAAAGCTTATGGTTCTATTTACTTCATGCTAATCGAAAAAAAAAAAGTTAGCAGAAATAGTCTTATTACTTGCTTTCTTATAGGTAGAAGCAAAATAAGGGAGTACCATAGGTTAAAGTGATAGTCAAAAAGTTGGTTGCTGTGTAACTGAAGTTCCTTTGTTTGTATGGACAGGAGTTGGCAAATTCCTGTATGAGAAAAGTATGTTTTTTAAAAATGAAATCAAAAACAAGTAATAACTCATAAACGATCAACTCCACGAGAAAAATCTATACAGGGTGTTTCAAAAATACGGGCTTAATTTCAGGTATGTATTTCCCACATGTAGACAGTCAAATTAGTTCATTATAACATGTGTCCGGAAATGATTCATTTCCGAGTTATGGCCTTCACAACATTGAAATACACTGGCACGTTTTTCTTTCCGCAGGTTGTTGTCATTACAGATGTTCAAAATGTCCACCTCCTGCTTGAATACAGACCTCACATCGATGACTCATTGACCTGCGAACACGATCCCAAACTCCAGGAGTATTGCGTATGTCCTCACAGCTTGCCACAATTCGATTCCGAAGGGATTCCAAATCCGGCACCGGAGACGAATAAACCAATGATTTTAAATGGCACCACAAGTAGAAATCGAGAGGGTTCAGATCAGGTGAGCGTGGAGGCCAAGCAATTGGGCCACCTCTACCTATCCATCGATCAGGAAACCTTCAATCCAAGTACCGGCGAGCCGTAAGACTGAAGTGTGCAGGAGCGCCATCATGCAAGAAGTGAATGTGTTGATGATTGATCAGTGGAGTGTCTTCGAAAACGTCAGGTATGGTGTTTTCCAGGAAGTTTGTGTACGCCTGCCCCGTAAGTCTGTTTACAAGTACATGGGGTCCAACTAATCGATCACCAATGATACCGGCTCACATGTTGAGGGAGAACCGCACCTGGTTATGAGATACAACAGTTGCACGTGGGTTTTCATGCGACCATACATGCTGATTGTGGAAATTTGTTATGCCATCTCTTGTGAACTGTGCTTCGTCTGTAAATAATACGACGGCAGAAAAGTTCGGATTTACACCACACTGCTGCAAGAACCACTGACAGAACCTAACTCGTGCAGGGTAATCTGCTGGTGACAGGGCCTGTACACGTTGCAAAAGATAAGGCTACAATTGATACTCGTTCAACAGTCTCCAGACAGTCGTATGAGAAACATTGACTTGCAACGCTAACCGTCGTGCGCTGATAGAAGGAGTCCTGTCCACAGCCTCCAGAATCTCCTCCTGCACTTCTGGAGTTGTAGATCTTTGTCGTCCCCTTCCCAAACCAGGAGAGGTGAATGTTCCATACTCGCACAGACGGAATGGAGACGTACAAATGTTTTCCGATCTGGACAATTGTCGCTGTGGGTACCTCTCCTGGTACAAACGACGAGCCAGCACAGCATTGCCGTCCGCCTTACCGTACATGAAGTGTATCTCTGCCAGCTCTTGATTTGAATACATGTTGCACAGTCTTAACGCCTAAAGAACACTGAATGTAACCTTCCTAATGTCTCCTTTGACGGCAAAGACCTGCGGAAAGAAAAACGTTCCAGTGAATTCCAATGTTGTGAATGCCATAACTCGGAAATGAAGCATTTCCGGACATGAACTATTTTGATTGTCTACAGGTGGGACTTTCAATGTTGTGAAGACCATAACTCGGAAATGAAGCATTTCCGACACGTGTTATAATGAACTATTTTGATTGTCTTCATGTAGGAAATACATACCTGAAATTATGCCCCGTATTTTTGAAACAGCCTGTATAGCATAAATTGGGTTTTAACGTGCTCTACATTTTTGTTTGGTAAGTGTTTGTTCATCTCTTACGGTTTAGCAGTTATGCAAAATTCCGTAAAATTCATCCAGAATGAAGTAGTCTTCAGAAGCCATTCCCACAAAATTCAAGCTATACATTTTATTTGTCAGGTAAATATCTTTAATATACGATCTTTTAATCAAAATCGTTAGAGATATTTTTGAGAACATCAAAATGTTCGGAAAAAAGTCTATATATAGGGTAGTTTGGGGTGAGGGGATTTTTCTCAAAATCTTCGTGTCGCATCACTGGAACATACCAAACTTAAATATCAAGTTTAGTACTTTACTGACTCTTCGCTTTTGAGTCATCGTGTTCACAGATACACGGACATACGGACATATGGACACACACACACACACACACACACACACGCATACATAGGGCCTTTTCTGAAAATGCTTTTTTTCTGGATACAGGAGACCCTAAAAATATATTTCCGGTGAAATCTCGGTATCGAATTTTTGGGTGGAATGCAATACCTTCTCTATACACTATGTACAAAATGAACAAAAATCGCCTCTCTAAAGTAGGTCATGAGCAGAGTTACGGCTTTCAGGACTTGGCATACAATGTGTGCACGCTGTGAGCATAGGAGAGTAGTATGAGCTAACTGCTGGAGTAAACAAGGCCAGCTGTAACAGGCACAAACAAACGTGCTAACAAACTCTGTTCATAACACGATATCTAAATTATTAAACATCTTTGAGAATCGTTCTGTAGAACTGGAGGCAAAACATAATTAATATTATACAATAACCTTCAGAAATAAATTTTGAAATATAAAGGCATATGTCTACATGCTCAAAATCTGTTTAATTTTCGAACTTATTACAATTTATAGCAATATTTCGCATTTGAAGCACCTCTTTCTGTTATTTAAATAATGTTTGTAATGTGAAAAACTTCTCTTCATCTCACATGATTTTATAAGGGCAAATATAATATGCTGTAGATGATAATGCGTTGTAAATGCTATTTCATGATGGCCTTATAATGATGTTTAATGTTTACCATCTTCAAATAAACTGGATTTTTCTAATGGGCAGTTTCCATTTTCTGCTTTGCTTTATACATAACAAACAGTTCCTCTATCAACTTTTATTTTCTCTACACGTACTATGTACATAATGTATAGAGAAAGTATTGTATGCACCCAAAAATTCATTGCCGAGATTTCATCGGAAATATGTTTTGGATTCCTATGAACCCCCCCCAAAAAAAAGACTTTAAAGAAAAAATGTCATTGTGTGTGTGTGTATGTATGTGTGTGTGTGTTACAGTATAGCTCAAAAACGAAATACCAAATTTGATATTTAATTTGAGTATCTTCAAAGGATGCGACATGAAGATTTTTAAGAAAATCCCCCATTCCAAACTATCCTTTATAAAGAAAAACATTTGAAAATTTTGATTTTCTCAAAAATATTTCAACGATTGGATTGAAATTTCTTATGTTTAAGATATTTGCAGAGCAAATAAAATGTATATCTTGAATTTTCCGCGAATAGCCTCTGAAGACCTGTTTATTTTGGATGAGTTTTATGGAATTTTGCATAACTGGTAAACCATAAGAAATAGACAAAAACTTAAAACACAGAAAATGTAGATCTCAATAAAACACACAATTTATGTAATCTTTTCGTGGATCTGACCGTTTTAGAGATATTTCTTGTTATTATTTCAGTTTTAAAATACTTTTCTCATTCGGGAACTTGTCAAGGCTTGGGCACGCAAAGAAATGAGTTTCAATACCATAGCAAACACATTTTAATTCATTTGACTGTCTGTTTAGCCTAGTGTATTAACTTATTTCTCTTCTACTTATAAAGAAACTAAGTAATAAAACCGTTTCTGCTAATTTTGTAATACTAAATAGATAAAATAAACCTATTAAGAATAATTTGTTACAGAGATGAAGGGAAAGTCATGAGCATGGAGTACATAACATTTTTTGTGTCAATTCGTCCATGAACTTTAGGTAATTAAGCATTTTCTAAACATATTATAATTTTAAACGGTCTAAAAATTGTTTAAATGAATAGCAAATCTTCATGCAAAGTGTGTGAAACGAGGTACTCTGCGGCTCGTACTGCAAAATTATGAGGGTTGTTCTTTCGGTAACTAAATTTTAAAGGTGCGCATAATATGTGGCATTCTGATAGCATTTTATAGCATGGTACTTTTATATTGTAGGGGTTGATAATGGTTGGAGGTGATAATGCAAGCTGTTTTGTCAAGGGGGAAAATTCCGCACGGTCGCCCGACTTGTAACTTTGTGTAGACGCAGTCAGACTTGCAGGAATTACTGAGAAAGCCAGATCGCTGTCCGCATGTCACCCTCGCTGGACATAACGCAAGGACACCACCACATGGACGGTTGGTTTTTCTTTATAATTACTACACGTAAATTGTTGAAAATACTGGTGCTATCATGCATGAGTTAGGACCCGTGTATTATCCTTGCAAATATATGTGAGCATTCCATTTGCGCAGTACAAAGAGTGGGGGGAAAGAGGCGGAGACTGGAAGTGATAGCCATAGGTATATAAACGCACGAAGATATCGGCTGCCGGCCGACTGCAGCAATCAGATCATGCCACTGCACATCATGTTTACACTGCTATCGTCTACTTGCTCGGCTAATACCCGGTTTCTCGTTGTCAAGTTGGAGTCAAACCCGTCGATGCCCCCTAGAGTTTGAGGATAATGGAAGTTAAGTAATAATTTAGAGGGGTAATGACAATATAGAACCGCATTTAAACAGGCTCGGGAGGTAAAGGCGTATTAAACCCCATTTCTTTAAATTTCGTTTTATACTTGAACATTTCAAACATATATGTTCTGTGTTTGCGATTAAACTGTCTACATGAATGCAAAATTGCGATTGGCTCGGCTACACAGCAAAATACTGCCTCCGCATACGCCAACGTTCCATCAACGTCAGCACCCAGTGCCTTGCTGAATGACTTAATAGTCTTACGTCATGTCGCAACAACTGGCATTTCTCGATGGTATCTTAAGTCCTAGCTCTGGTTATGAGTACAAGCTGATTTGAAGAAGAATGTAGGAAGACCTGTGAAGAGACAGAGAGAAATGTGAGGATCGAAAATAAAGCAATAGTGAAATAATTTAAAAGCCAATCGCTATGTAATAGTTCTGAAATTCCGTTCCTTTTAACAGATTGAAAAAACAAATCTGATTAATGCCATCCAACAACAAGGAATACCTCGAAAATGCTTATCTTGACAGCAAAGATAAGTGTATTTGATATATAAATCCACTTTTTTGAGTGATACATTTTTGTCAACCTCTAATCATTTACCAGTTATGCAATAGATTTTCAGAATGAAGAGGACTTTAGAGCCTATTCCTAGGAAAGTCAAGATATATATTTAATTTGTCACGTAAACATCTTACATGTCTGTCCAGTTAATCCATATTTGCTAAATTAAAATATTTCGGAAATTCATGTAAAACGAAGTATGAGGTAGAGAACTTTGGCGAAAATCTTTGTGTCGCATCCTTGGAAGCTACTGAACTTAAATATCAAATTTTGTAATAACCGAATTCGGTTTTAGTTATGCTGTTCACAGACAGACACACATTGAAAGACATCCACGGACGTTTTTACTATCTTTTTTACTTTCTCTAGCCCCGTATGTACAAGTGCATAGTGGAGAGAGAGGTATTGTACTCCACCCAAAAATTCGATACCGAGATTTCACCGAAAATACATGTTTTAGGACCCCCTGAATCCAAAAAAAAACATTTTCAGAAAGAGATTCATGTGTGTCTGTTTTGTCTGTCTGTGTCTATGGACAGCATAGCTAAAAAATGAAT
This sequence comes from Hymenopus coronatus, assembly GCA_030762935.1. Taxonomy (NCBI): domain Eukaryota; kingdom Metazoa; phylum Arthropoda; class Insecta; order Mantodea; family Hymenopodidae; genus Hymenopus; species Hymenopus coronatus. Next base: position 40,359,570 of record CM060887.1, read on the forward strand.
AGGCGGTTGAATACCAAATTGGTATTTAAGTTTGGTATGTTCCAAGAATGCAGCACGAAGATTTTAAAACATCCCCTCACCCCTACATAGAAACATTTTCGAAAATGATGTTCTTCTTAAAAATGGCAATATTTTTGTTAAAATACCACATATTAAATCCATTACCATCACAAATAAAATGTAAATCTTGAGTTTTCTGGAATAGCCTCTGAAGACCTGTTCATTGAGGATTAATTTTGCGGAATTTTTCTTAGCTAGTAAACCGTAAGATTTAGACAAAAACTTGCTACACAAAAATGTAGAGCTCGTTAAAATACACAATTTATGTCATATACATTTTTTCGTGGAGTTTACCGTTTTCGAGATATTCCTTTTTATTGGTTTCAATTGTAAAGTGTTTATACTTTTCTCAGATAGGAAGTGTCCGTTTTTCTGTCCTACTTCTAACAAGCAAAAAACCTTTACTTGGCCAAAATGACAGCTTTTAAAACAGCATAAAGACAGTTTTTAAAAGATTTGACTATCGGTTTAGTCTAGTGTAATCTCTCCTACTTATAAGGAACTAAGTAATAAGAACATTCTACTAATCTTTATTTCGATTAGCATGGTGTATAATGAAAATAATCTTATGTAAGAAGTTTGTAGAATAGCTAGAGAAAGTCATGTGAGTGTAATACATTAGATTTTAATTCAGTATATCTATAAAAATATATTCTCGGTGAAATATTGGTATTAGTCTTTTGGGTTGAATGTAATACTTTCTATACACTGTAATACGTGCTAGAGAAAGTAGAACACAGAAAAAAGGTTTACGGGTTCAAACTCAAAATCGAAAAGTCCGGTAAGTATTGGTTTAGTTTCAATATCTATCAAAGAAGCGACACGGAGTTGCTCTTGCTATGCGTGTTTTGTCATGGTCCCGGAAAGGGCGTGGCACTTTAAAGCAACCTGGTTTTAAAACATAACTATCTCTTAGCTTTGTCATATTAAAACTAAATGAAAAACTTGCAATGAAAGTTTATCGCGATTAACAATAACGAATAAAGGAATAAGCTCCTGTAAGAATAGTTATAAAGAGTGAACAAAGAAGGTCATATAAATGCAATATCAATTTGTTTGTATATTAAACAATGCTGCCTTGGTCGAATGGTTGTATTCCAAATGATCAATTTTAGTATTTGTGGCACCGCAGGCGATGACACTGATGATACATGGATTGAAGATGGAGCACCGGTGGAATGCGATGGCGGGGAAACCCAGAGAAAACCCGCCCCCTACGCCACTTTGTCCACAATAAATCCCACATGCAGTCGCTTGAGATTAAACCCGGGCCGCATATATGAGAGGCGAGTGGTCTGAGTTCTCCGGTTTCCGCCACTATTCATTCCACCACTTGCTCCATCATCACCTTTCCTTCCATCCATTTCACCATTATTTCATGTCATCTTCCTCACTCTCATACTGGGCATCAGTTTGATCACCCGTCCTGACTACTTTTTTTCATGTAGCTAGCTCAGCTGGATAGGCACTAACCTTCTGATTACAAGGAGCTGATCCCCTGGCCGTGCTTGCTAAAGTGTCTTGCTTTGCAGTTTCATGGCGCAGGGAATCAGGCAAGTAAAAACAGCAAACAAGTAGGAAAACAACTGAAACGCAGGGACCAAATGAAAAAGAAGAAAGGAAAAAATAAAGTTGCGGGTTCAAACACTGCCCAGCCCAATGGTTTTTAAGTGAGCTTAAAAGCGACAGTACCATGCCAGTAGACTTAGCAGCATATAAAAAACTTTCTACGGGTCAAAATTCTAGTACACCGGCGGCATTTATAGTTAAACTCAGATCATGTAAAATTTTAAAGGCCAAACAGAACTAGTTCATGGACATCTATACCTAAAGCTATTCTTAATGCAACATCTAGGTCACAATCTTCTCCTTCGATAAGATCTCTCAAAACAAATGATGCGATTATGATATTTTTTTTTTTTAAATACAGTTCCGGAGTCTGGTCGGGACTCCGGCACTGTATACTCTACTTTTTGTTTATCTAATTTGTTTACTTTGATTACTGTATGATTACTGTTTTACTTTTTACTCACACATACACAAACATATAGCACCAATGTCCAAGGCGGGACTCGAACCCACGATCCCCTGCCTGCGAAACACCAAAGCGAGACGCTTTGGCGAGCGCGGCCATAGGGACCGGCGACAATTGGCAACGTCGTTAACATACAGAGTCTGTATGAACCTCAATAGGCAGCGCTGCTTCCAAGTCCTGGGGCGTGTAAGTCCTCCGTACGAGGCGGGTAAATAGCGAAAGAAGAACAGCAAAGTAGAAAAGAAATTAGACAAGAAAACCTTCGACCGAACACACACAAGAAGAAAACAGGTTCATTACACTCAGCTACCACAAGCAAAACATCTATAAATCTGTCACTTCATTTAAGCAGTTGAAAACAACATAGCGCACCAGCAAACGCTCAAGACTAACTTCTACAAACAGAAAGATCAACATCGTATATAAGGAGCGCACAAAAACCATCCACGAAGTAAGCAACAAATCAAGTTTTCAGAGCGCTTAAGCAAACAGATCATAGTTAGAAAAAACAAAAAACACTGGTTTCTCACTGACAAACCATGTTCATATTCCACGCTCCATTTTGATCGTATCTAGAACAAAGTTTTTTAATTTTACATAGTACATACAATTGAAGATATTGCATTCCATCCAAAATTGATTTAGAGATTTCACGGGAAATAAACGTTTAAGATCACGCTTTTAGAAAAACGTTCCTATGTGCATGTTCGTGTGTATAACTGAAAAATCTAACATGTTCCATTTATATGAATTTCTTTACATTTCCCTAACGCATTAATTTAATAAGCATATTGCTTTATCTACTTCATGTTAATCGATATAAAATCAGCATAAATGCTCTTATTACTTAGTTCCTGATAAGTAGAAGGGAAATAAGGGAATATACTTGGCTAAAAGGATAGTCAAATCTTTTAAAAACTGGTTGCCATGTAGACTTAACCCGTTTCATTGCATTGGTAGGAGTTGATAGATAGTATAGATAATAAGTATTTTAAAACTGAAACAATTTACAAGGAATATCTAAAAAATGGTCCACTCCACGAAAAAAATGAATAGACAAATTGCGTGTTTCAAAGGTGTCTATCCCTTACGGTTTAATACAGCACAATTCATCCAGAATAAAAATATCTACAGAGGTTATTTCCAGAAAATTCAAGATATGAACTTTATTTTTCGTGTAAATATCTTTAATATATGGCATTTTAATGAAAATCTTATTGCCATTTTTGAGAAATCAAACTTTTCTAACATTTTTCCACGTTAAATGTATTTTGGGGTGGGGATTTTCCTAAAAATCCTCCTTTCGCATCCTAAACTTATATAGTAAGTTTTATATTTTACCGACTTTTTGTTTTTGAAGATACGCGGATATACACAAGGAGCTTTTTCTAAAAATGTTTCTTTTGGATACAGGGCACCTAAAACGTCTATTTCGGTGAGATCTCGGTATCGAATTTTTGGGTGGAATGTAATATCTTCTCTATAGATACAGTATGTACATAGTACGATTAGAGAAAGTAGAAAGGACTTTTGGATAAACGCCCATATTTGTCTATCTGTGTGTCTGTGAAAGACATAATTGAAAAACGAAAAGTCGATCGAATATCAAAATTGAATGTTCAGCATCTTCCAAAGAAGATTTTTCAAAGAAATTCCTTCGCTACTATTCTCTATATGGACAGTAAATTATTACATTTCCAAAAATGTTAATTTTCTCAAAAACAGCTCTAGTGATTTAAATACCTGCGCATTTTAAAGACATTGACATGATAAATAAAATGCATATTTTAAATTTTCTGGGAATAGTCTCTGAAGTTTCCTTTATTCTGGATGCCTCTTGCATAGCTGATAAAGCGTGAGAGACAGACAAAAGCTTTACTATACAAAAAATCTCATGTGTTACACTCACATGACTTTCTCTAGCTACTCTGCAAACAAACGTCTTACAAAAGATTATTCTTCTTTCAACACCAGGCTAATCAAGATAAACATTAGCATAATTTTGTTACTTAGTTCCTTATAAGTAGACTGGAACTAAGGGAATACACTAGGCTAAAGTGATAGTCAAATGTTTTAAAATCTGTTGTTATGAGATTGTCATTGCAAATCACTTCTTTGCTTGGCCAGGTGTAGAACAAAAGAAAAACGAACACTCCCGTCTGTTAAAAGTATAGGTACTTCACAACTGAAACTAATAATAAGGAATACCTCTAAAACGGCAAGTTCCACGAAAATAATATATATGACATAGCTTGTATATTTTAACGAGGTCTACATTTTTTGCATAGTAAGATTTTTTCTATCTCTTACAGTTTACTAGTTATTCTAAATTAAGCAAAATTCATCCAGAATAAATAGGTCTTTAGAAGCTATTCCCAGAAAAATCAATATACACATTTTATTTGTAATAGAAATGGCTTAATATGAGATATTTCAAGCAAAATCGTTAAGAGCCATTTTTAAGAAAAACAAAATTTTCGAACATTTTTCCATGTAAAGGGTAGCTAGGCGTGGGGGGATTTTCTTAAAAATCTTCGTGTCGCATCCTTGGAAGATACCAAACTGAAATACCAAGTTTGGTATTTAATCGTATTTTCGTTTTTGAGCTATGCTGTCCAAAGACACACACACACACACACACACACACACACAGACAGACACACACACGATCTTTTTCTGAAAATGCTTTTTTTGGACTTAGGGGTTCCCAAAACATGTATTTATGGTGAAATCTCGACATCGAATTTTTGGATAAAATACAATACTTCTCTATCCCTATGCACATTGTACATACGGGGCTAGAGAAAGTAAAAATGTACTTCTCGTAAAGCACGCAATTTATCACATACGTTTTTGTGGAGCTAAGTATTTCCGAGATATTTCTTTTTATTGGTTTCAATTTTAAATTATTTAAAACATTACTCCAAACAGAGTTTGTCAATTCTGTTTCTTCTGTTTTACTTCTGGTCGTGCAAGAATCAAATTTCATTCACCTAGCAACTAGCTTTTTTAGAGATTTGTCTGTCCCTTTAGCTTGGTGTTGCCATTATTTCTCTTCTACTTATAAGGAAATAAGTAGTAAGATTAATTTATTTTTGATTGGTATACAGCAGATAGAAGAATAAACTTCTGTAAGAATGGTTTGTTACAGCATAGGTGAATGGTTTGTTACATCAGAAAATAATGTGAATGAAAAACATTAAATATTTATAACCTTCATTACATTTTTACTGAACTTTTTAAACTGTTTAATTCTCAGTAATACTACAATTATTATTTTCATTCTTCTTCTTTTATTATTATTATTATTATTATTATTATTATTATTCATCTTTTAATTTTTAAGGTTTAACGTCTTTAACCTGGCAAGAGATATAGGATGACAGTTGTATGAATTATGCTGAAATGAGGCCGGGGTCCATTAGGTTTAAAGCTATACGAAATTTGTATTCTCAGAATAAGGGAAAATCCTAAATTCTAATAGAGATTCATATTAAGACGCCCTTGAAAATGATACAGATACTGTATCACCACATCACAGAGGTGGGCTAGCATTAATCATGTATATATTACTTTCTCTAGCACGTATGTACAAGCAATGTACATAGTAGCTAGAGAAGATATTATATTCCATACAAAAATGCTTTGAGCTCCTATGAGCCCGAAAAAAACCTTTTTAGGAAAAGGTCCGTGCCTGTGAGCGTGTGTGACAGCAAAACCAAACCTGGTATTTATGTTTAGTATCTTCCAATAATTTTAAAATAATCCCCTCACCACAAACTACCCTTTAAATTGAAAACTTGTTGAAATTTCTCCTCAAAAATAGCTCTAATGCTTTCTATTAAAATACCGTATATCTCAGATGCATCACAAACAAAATGTATACTTTGAAAAAAAGTGGAATCTCCGAGTATAAAAATATACCAAAAGTATTATTAAAGGAACCAATGTTATGTTTTGTTCTTAAAGGTTTGAATTTGGGCGAAAATTCTTTTTTGTGAGGAAGGGATTTGTTTTATTTTACTCAATTCATTCCTCAGCAACTTTTTCTTGGCATAGCCTCTGAAGCCCTCTTTATGCTGAATAAGTTTTGCAGAATTGTGCATAAAGTTAAACCGTAAGAGTGGACAAAGTAGCGTAGACTTAATACACACAAATTTAAACACATTAAAACACATAATTTATGTTATTCTTTTAGAGTTGACCGTTATTTTAAGATATTCCTTGTTATTGGTTTCAATTTTGAACTAACTTTTCTCAAACGGGACCGTACAAAGTGAACAGAACCTCAAATGTTTCACATAGCGACCAACCTTTAAAATATTTGAAAATCGGTTTTGTATAATGTATTCCCTTATTTACCTGATACTTACAATGAGGCAAATAATAAGACCAATTTTAATAACGTTTATCTCGGTTAGCATGATGCATATAAAAGAATAGTCTTTTGCAAGGATTGTTTGTATTTGGAACAGCTAGAGAAGGTTATCTGAATGGAACACATCAGATGTTTTCTGGTATAGGAGTGATATCCATGTATAAAAGGTATGTATAGAAATAAATGCATTAATTTACAAATTTCATAACACTAATTTTAAAGCATTATGGAAATCTGTGTTTAAGATTTTTTTTGTTAACTGTTATGGCTGGATAGGTAGAGTCAGATTGAAAAATTCAATGCCATAGTCGGGATTTGAACCACGGATCTCCCGATCTCTAGCCGATTGCTCTGCCACTGAGCTACCATGGCAACATGCCGGCATAGCGCTGAATCTTTCAACTGACTCGTATGTTTCCTGGTAAACCACAAATTATTTTGAGATGACAACTTCAATGGCGACTTACAATGTTGCAAGTACTCAAGTCCCAGGATTCATAGTATAGCCAACATGCGAGTCAGTTGAAAGATTCAGTGCTATGCCGGCATGTTGCCATGGTAGCTCAGTGGCAGAGCAACCGGCTAGAGATCGGGAGATCCGTAACATTGAATTTTTCAGTCTGACTCTACCTATCCAACTCCTGTCCTACACACGGTTTGTGTGAAAGAACAATTAATCCAACTGTTATGGCTATTAAAACTAGTCACTTTATAAGTCATTTTACTTTCTCTACACATACTATGTACATAGTATAGAGGGTATTGTGTTTTACCTGAAAATTCGGTGTCGAGATTTCACCGGAAATATAGGAACATTTTGGGGTCCCCTGAATAAAACAGAAGCATTAAAAAAAAACAAAAAAAAAACGAATAGGTGTGTATGTGTGTGTGCGTTTGTGGACAGCATGCCTCAAAACCTACAATACCGTTAAATAACTTGGTATTAGGTTTAATATCTTTCAAGAATACAACACGAAGATTTTCGAGAAGATCCCACCTCTCCCAAACTACACTTGACATGTAAATCTTTTTTAAATTTGGTTTTTCTGAAAAATAGCTAACGATTTTAATTAAACACCGTATATTATAGATATTTACATTACAAACAAAATGTTTATCTTGAACTTTCTCGAAGTAGCTTCAAACAACTTGCTTATGCTGGATGAACTTTGCTTAATTTTTCTTAAGTATTAGACCGCAATAAATAGAAAAAAAAACATACCGCACAAAAATTTTGATCTCGTTAAAACTCATAAATTATGTCATGTGCATTTTTGTTGTAGAGTTGACCGTTTCCTAGACATGCTTTGTTATTTGTTTCATGTTTAAACTACGTAACTTTTCTCAAACGGGGTTACCATTCCTTCTTTATTTTTGTTTTGCTTTGTTTTGTTTTGGGACCTTCAGATGTAAACTATTGGCTATCAGGAGAGAGAAGGAAATTAATGCTATGAGAAGGCTATATGGTTAAATTGCAGTCTTTAAGGACATTTATTATTACACGGTAAACTGCTTTTTGGCAAGGTTATAATACAGTGCTGATACTATGGGGAAAAGGAACGGAAGGTTTATGAAGAGTGCGGAGCATGAAGGATGTTGGGAATTATAACAGGAGCAACGGGACGCTTCGGGTCAGAAGGATATGCTGGGGTGTCGATGAGATGAAGACAATGAAGATGTTAAGGGCAGCATCCATGATCAAGTCGCATCCACAGCAATGTGGTGAGATGTCGGCGTGCTGCGGTGTGGCCGGAGAACCAAGGAATCTTTGGAACTTCTTCCTGGATGGTGGTATAAAGTTTTCCAGTTGATATTTTGGAAAGTTTCCAGGTATCATTCCAACTATGGTGAGCATTGGTATTTAGAGTTGGCTGAAACTCTGATGCCTTGGAATGTACCCTGTTCGATGCTCTGATCGATGTTATAATGTATACCTGCATGATCTTTAATCCAGATAAAGTGAACTTGCTACCCATCTTCTGTTCCTGAATGTACAAGGTACAGAATATCATGCAGTATTGATGCATTTCTCTGCTCCACATGGGCTGTTGCACCTTTTCTTTTATCTCTTTTTTTTTTTTTTTTTTTGCTGATGGCCTTGCAAAATGAACCGAAATTCAATTGTTCAAAAAGTGATCAGCTTTTTGAAAGACCTGACTATCGCTTTAGCCATATTTCCCTTCTGCTTACAAGGAAACAAGTAGTTCGTAAGATCATTTCTGCTAATGTTTATCTCGATTAGCATGATATAGATAAATAATGTATTTTGTAATAATAGTTTGTTTGCAGAAGGCAAAGTGAATGGAACACATTAGAGGTTTCAAAAATGTTTGTTTAGGTCATAAAAATTTGGTCTCTGATAACACACTACATCATTTAATAACAATTTTTTTTTATTTATTGAAACAATAATAACTCCAACTCACCTGGGTAATGTGTTGGTAGCGTTTATGCCTCATATTCAACAGGGCACGAGTGAATCTTGCTTAAAGTTAGTTACCCAGATATTTTTTTTTTTCGGGGTTTTCTGTTATCCTGAAAAGATGAATGTCGAGTAACTTTAAGCTCCATGGATTCCGAGATCGTTTGAGCATTATTTTACCAATTTCATTCATCCTCCGATATGACCAACCAGGTTAAGGGTCGTTAAGCTACAAAAAAAAAAAAAAGAAATTAATATTTCCCCATACTTGCGGGTTGCCCACAAGGACGGACTAAACCAGACAAATTATATATTAACTACCCAAAAACAAAACGAACAAATAAAGAAAAACTTGAAACTCTTCTATAAAGATAAAGTAATATCGACAGCTTTTATTAGTATAGTAATGAAAAAGGAAACTAAAAGGAGCAAAAGGATTATTAAACATAATATAAAATTATTGTCATGACAATCAGAGGTTGACATCACAAAATTGTCTTATTTGGCTAGCTGAACAGCTTCTATACGATTCTTGATCACAAAACTGATTTGCTACCTGACGAACACATCTGGATTCTGTGAGAATCTGTGAATGCGAAACTTGTATGGGTTTACTGCTCTACCTGGTGGTGCAAGGAACTTTTTAGTGTCGTTGAGGATCGTAAACCTGGCTGGCTTTATGCATTCTTGTGTAGCATCATCTTTTAGTCAGCGACGTAATTCCGTAAAGAGCAAGGGCAGAAAAACTGAAATATATATGGCCACAGCTCTTTGTCTTACTTCGCCATTGTGTTTTATTAACAGCTGCAAGAACTAAACGTTCCGAGGAAAACTTGTTACCTTTTTCCGAATGTCGCTCGCTTATACATAAAATATTTACGTTCTGCCAACCTAGCGGCATTTAGCAATTGTCCCTTGCAGCTGTGGTCCAACATGTTATTTATTTATAGTTTGAACATGGCAGAGATCTCAGAGAAAATGTGCACATGATGAATAAACCGAATTAGTTATTATGACGAGAATGACCCTCCGGTCCAGCACCGCAATAAAGCCCTTTCTAGAGTTACAATTTTTCAGAAGGGGAGGCATTTTTTTTCCGCCTTAAGCCAATTTTGGCAGCGCTAAAGCATTAAAACAAAGTAAAAAATAAATGCAATATTCTGGTTACCTCAGCTTTGGTGGAGATATTAAAGTAGCACTAGCTTTGACTTACACGCCCTCCATATTTGCTAAATACTGTGACGCAGCGGATATGGCGCAAGCTTAGAGAAGGTTGAACATACTTTGGAATCAGAATACTCCAATTTTTCCCCCGTGATAATTAGGTATTTTCCTGTCTGTAAAAACAATTATTATGCTTATTACACACGATTCTCATTATTTTATATATTAATTTAAGTTTTTGAAAATCTGATATGTTCCATTTACTTAACTAGCTGCTCTACAAACAACTTGTTCTTCCAAAAGATTATTCTTTTATCTACGACATGCTTATCTAGATAAACATTAGTAGAATTGGTCTTATTAGTTCTTTTCTTGCAAGTAGTAGGGGATAAGTGAATACATTAGGCTAAAACGAAAGCCAAATCTTTTAGAAGCTGGTCGCTATGCGTAACAATTGAGGTTCGGTTCGATTTTCATGGTCCCATTTGAGAAAAGTTATTTGTTTAAAATTGAAACCAATATCAATGAATATCTCTAAAACGGCCAACTCTACAAGAAAAATTACATTACATAAATTATGGGTTTTAACGTGATCTACGTTTTTTGTGTTTTAAGTTTTTGTCTATCTCTTACGGTTAAACCTTTTTGCGAAATTTTACAAAGCTTAACAGAATAAAGGGCTCTTCAAAGGCTGTTTCCAGAAAGTTCAAAATACACATTTTAATGCGATGTGACTGAATATCTTTAATATGCGTTTTTTAATCAAAATCGATTGTCCAAAAATGTTACTGAACTTTCGTACCAAGTTTATTTAACGAGCTTTTCGTTTTTGAGTTATGCTGTCCAAATGCACACATACACAGACGGTACTTTTTCTAAAACTGTTTTTCAGGCTCATGGGACCTCAAAACATATATTTCCGGTAAAATCTATTATGTAGATATTTATATATAAGATTAAATACATGCATAAATAAGGTCATACGAATAATGAAGGTAACACTAAGTACATGAAAAAAAAAAAAACACCACTTACAAATGTAATTGCATTAAGTTCACAAACGATTAATACAATTACATGAACTATCAGTTTCGAAACTGATTTTTATAGTTACCAGTTTATTGCTTTGTACAGCTAGATATAACATTTAATTACGGATAATTTTGAAGTTATTAACTATTTTACTATTTCCATCCATTAATTATATAATCAGTAGCACCAATTTGTTTAAAATGCAAGAGCAAACCAGTTTCATTTTTGTACTTTTAGTATAAACTGGCTTAAATGCTTCATTCGTACATATTACGTTGTACCAGTTATTCAAATACCCGAATGTATATGTTCTTCTGTAATAATTAAGTTGCGTATTAAAACAAGTATTTTTACTTTCTGTACACGTACTATGTACACAGGTATTGTATTACACCCAAGAATTTGATACCGAGATTTCACCGGAAAGATGTACTGTTTTGAACCCCCTGAATCCAAAAAAAAAAAAGGTATTTTTAGAAGAATGTCTGTATGTGTGTGTGTCTGTCTATCTGTGTATGTGTGTCTGTGTAAAGCATAGCTCAAAAACGATAAGCTCGTTAAATACCAAACTTGATGTTTAAGTTAAGTATTTTCCAAGGATGGGACACGAAGCTTTTCAAGAAAATCCCCCCACCCCCAACTACTTTTGCATGGAAGATTTTTCGAAAGTTGTGATCTTCTCAAAAATGGCTATAACGATTTTAATTATAATTGCTAATATTTAAGATATTTATGTGACTAATAAAATGTATACCTGAATTTTCTGGGAATAACCTCTGTTTATTCTGGATGAATTTTGCGGAATTTTGCATGACTGGGAAACCGTGAGAGATAGACAAAACCTTACAACACAGAAAATGAAGAGCTCGTTAAAACATACAATTTATTTTACATTCATTTTATTCGTGGAGTAGACCGTTTTTGAGATATACTTGTTATTAGTTTCAATTTTAAATTACTTAGTTTTTCTAATGCGGGCATCTTTCAACTCCTGTCCATAGAGGCAAAGGTACTTCAATAACATAGCAACCAGCTTTTAAAAGATTTGACTATCGATTTAGCCTATGGTACTCCCTTATTTGTTACAGGGAACCAGGTAATAAGACCCTTTCTTCCAATTTTTTCTCGATGAACATTATGTAAATAGAAGAATAAGCGTTATAACAATAGTTTATTGCAGAGATATAGAGGGAGCCATGTGAATGTAACATATAAGATTATTTACTTTGTATTCATAAAGTCAAGCTTCGATAAATTATGAGTAGATATCCATTTGATAATCGAAATTTAAAGTAATTCGAGATAAATTGCATTAACTAAGAAGTATGTCGTATCATAAATGCACCATTATAGACTGTTTAAACTGTATTTAATATTAGTTTCTTGAAGTTTATATCAAAGTTACATTACGTTATTAAAATTCTGTGCTAAAAGATACTCCATTGTTCCTCTTTTAACCATTTCCAGCCCAATGGTGTCATAACGGCATTATTATCTATAATTGTTGTTCGAGATGGATAAAAGTCACGTTCAATAATCGTCTACATTCACTGTGTATATTTCAGTATTTTCTTTAAATGTATTGATATTAACATGGCCTAAAACAAGAAAAAGTGAAAATAAAATTCCTTCTTTTTTCTGATAAATATATAACTTTATTCCACTATAGTGCTACCGAGGTCCATTCAACGTCTATATATGCCAATTAGCGTGTGTTTATTTTACCTGGGCCCATCCCTTCCTTTATCGCAGTAGCATTGTAGCCAGGACACCAACTTGGGTTAACCTGCGACATTGCATTTTCTGATCTATGGCGTTCAGTGTTTAACAATTGAAATAACCACAAGAGATCAGGTAAGTAAAACTTTTTAAGACAAATATGCAACCTGTGGCGTCAGTTTTCAAAAAGTAATATGTACCAAAAAGAAATTGGACTGGAAAGGGTTAAAAGATTCATATTCAGTATCTGAGACTTTGCTTGGGATCTTACAGTATATTAAGCGAGATAATTAGACGTCTGTTAATTTAATAGTGGATATGTTTTAACCGCAAAGGCTAATTTTTTAATCCTAAAGTTAACGTATTAGGAAACTATTTGAGTATACATATCTTAGTAAATTTAGATCATGGCGGTTTCTTTAAACTACTCACATAATTAAGAAAAATACAGAAATTAATGAAGTGAGTTTCTTTTTCCATTTTAACATGAGCTGAACTTAAATCACACTCTTGATGCTTCACTTACATTTTGTTTAAATTGGAAATGCTTCACTTGCATGACTTTCTCTACAAAATATTATTACAAAATATTATTCCTTATCTACATAGTGATAATCAAAATAAACATGAGCAAAGACGGTTGTATTAGCTAGTTAGTTAGTCAGTAGAAGAGTAATAAGGTAAATCACTGGGCTAAAGCCATAGTCAAATGTTTTAATAAACCGGTCGCTACATGAAACAATTGAAATTCGGATTTCTTTGCACGGCGAGAGCGAAAAACAAAAGAGATGAAACGAAATATTGTGTAAGTAGCTTTAAAATTGGAACCACAGTCAATATATAGCTTAGAAACGTTTAGCTCTACAACAAACGTGTATCTGAGATAAATTGTAAATTTTAATGAGATCTACATTTTTGTGCAGTAAGTTTTTGTCTAACTCTTAGAATTTACCAGTTATGCAACATTTACACAGAATTTTCAGGGGCTATTCCCAGAAAATTCAAGATGTATGTTTTATTCGTCATATAAATATATTTAATATACGATATTTTAATCAACATCCTTAGAGCCAATTTTGAGAAAAACAAAATTTTCAAAATAATGTAAAGCTTAGTCAGGTTTTGGGGGATTTTCTTGAAAATCTTCGTGTCGCATTCTTGGAAGTAACTAAACTTAAATATCACATTTGTCGCGCAATGGTTTTTTGGTTTTTGAGTTATGCTGCCCCCGCAAACACAGAGACAATGCACCGACCTTTTTCTAAGGTGGTCCAAAACTTGTATTTCCGGTGAGATCTCGGTATCGAATTTTTGAGTAGAATATAATACCTTCTCTGTACACTATATACGTAGTATCTGTAGAGAATGTAAAAAGTAGACACGAACTCGCCACACTTCGTGGCATCCTTAGTTCCTTTTCCTTCCTCTATTTCACTGCTCTACCTTCTAGCGGTGGGATTAATGAACTTAGAAATCAGCTGGCTATCTATTTTAGCATAGAAATTCATTAATTCTTGATTAAATGTATATTTGAACATTTTTTCCCATGTTAGTTCTACTGCGGTTCTAACTGTTTTTAATCAAGTGGCGTTTAGGTTAATTTCGTAGTTTTCTTGCCAAAAATATCGGACACCGCCGGCTTATATATAGTTGTTTATTTGTTGTGCGCCTTTTCTACTCTTGCAAGGGGTTCTGATATTTCTTTGATCTGTATATATATATATCTCAAAGAAAAGATAATGTGAGGTAAATGTACTTTATGCTTTAGGAACATCAAATTTGTTTGGCTATAATATTACCTATCTAAGACATTCATCGTCTGATATTACCATGAAGTTAAACTTAAAACTAAGTTGAACCTTCTTCAACCTGTTCTTTTTTTCTGTTAAGAATTACTTAAAGTATACCGGGCGAAAGGGAAGTCATTACATTAATTTAAATCAGTGATAGCTCTCGGTATTTGGAACACATATTGCATCTTACGACTTTGTCTCTGACCATTTCCTACGGAGATATTTTAATTTTGTCGAAAACAAGCTGGCAACGCTGCAGGTTGTACAGGGTCACTTGCACCAGGTCAATTCATAAACACACCTCACTAGGACGTTGAAGGAATTCCTACCGTATTTACTGTGCGAGTGTAGGCCAATCAGAATGACAGTTGCACTCATCTGCCAAAACATTACACCACCCTGTGTCGTGTTTGCAAGCGACCAACGTGTTTACATCCAGAAGCCGGTTCAAAAACCTGACCAAGCTGACCTGATCTGCTAAGCTATAACACTTCTGAAAATCTACTCGGAATATTCCTTTACTTATTTTAAATGATTAATTACTTCATAACTCTGCATGATCTCCCATAATTCCTACCGAAATTAATGTCAGAAATAGGTTACTCTACACATATTGCAAGTAATAAACTGTTATCTTTGTACATTCTTATGGATTTATGTATCAAATTTGGAACAAAAATCATTTATGTTTTCGAAATCATCTGGTCAAAGAACAAAATGCCATTAGACGTTTTTGTTTGCAATGCTCCTATGAAACACATAATAGAAGGAATGTAATAAGTTCCCTTCAATCCAGTACATCGGTATTATTTAATTATATATTTAAGAATTATATATTACTTAAATATTTAATAAATAAATTACTTAAAGTATTACATATAATTTAAATAATTCTTATCAGATATACTATATATTAGATTAGTAAAATTATAGTCAAACAAACTCGGGCTTATCAGAATATATAGTTATCTCAAATTATCTGTTCAGGGATAAGACAGGAAAACTTTATCCAGGAAACGAGAGTACACGTTGAAATGGTCATATGGAGCGAAGCGAATGTTCAACATGTCTGCCCAAGTCATATTTTTCTATCGACGCAACCCTACGTTCCCGTGCCTTTAAGGGATTTCCGCCATTATAGAAATTATTGAACTCCGATAAAGAAGGGGAGAAAAATCAGCAATGTTGGAAGGAAGGGTAAGCACTGTGCTTCATAGAAAAGACTTTTTATCTGCTCTCACACAAATGCTTTTATAAGTTGCTGTGCATTCAAAAAACCCTGTAGCCCACTTTACTGGTTTTCAGGTTGCAAAATGGGCTGACTCCGATTGGTTATTACCACGAAGGGACCACATTGTGTGGTATTGGATAAGGAAATGAAGATAGTAAGTAGTCTGAGTTTCAAAATGATGCAGTGTGAGATTAGTAATGAAATCGTTTTTTTTGGCTTATTATACAAAGCAGATTTCTTATAATTTCTGTCCTTAGTTGGATTAACCAAATATATCAATGGAAAGAAAACAAAATTAGTGTATGCAGGGTTGTAGCCTCTTACCCCATCTATTTATAATACATGCGAAAAAAATATTCAGAAAGGGAGACAAACAGGTCATGGCTTCATACAAATGAATAGAACTACGAATAAATGCACTCCTTTTGCAGATGATTTGGTTATCATAGAATCTGTTGTTCGGAAACTTAATATTCAATACTCAGTTCATAATTTATACCAAGTGGGTGTAATTTATAATAAGAAAATTGATACATAAATATTGATAATAGTACTGGCATTTTATACATATCTAAAATTATATTGAGATATATCCCAATGGCGACTTGTAATGTCGTAACTACTTAAGTCCCGGGCAACATAGTTTAAACAGCTATTATGTTAACCGGCCCAAATCCCGGCTATGAAACTGAATTGTTCAGTTTGACTCTGCCTATCCAGCTCCTTACCACACCTGTGAAGTCTACAATTAACAAGAATGCATTATTAGTGGCTTAATAAGAATGCCTCAGGCTGAAATCTGTTTTTCTGAACGAGGAAGTAACAGCAATTGTTGTTCCTGAGCTGACATAGGGAGTTGTAAACTTTTATTTACACCGAACAAACAATAATTATTACCTGTCTGAAAAATGAATGCAGACGGCCACGAATGGAAGCTTGCGTAAGCACAAACAGATAAGCGGTATTATGTCATCACTCCCGATGCATTGCCGTGTACAGCACGACAATACTGGAATGCAGCAGTTGGTCTGTTAAATTGGACGGATTCGAATTAAGTCAAAATGCAAATACCACCGCACGTGGTCATGCGCTCACAAAGTAGAAAATTAATATTCATTAGAAACAAATAAAACAGCAAATTTAATTTGTTTTGGATCGTTTAGTTGATTCCTGTTTACGTACGCTGTGCTGATATTTTGATGATCAGACTGTACTGCAATATATTCCAGCCTTCTCTGGCCGCTCTAAATCGTGCCATGCTACTACAGCGACCTCTTCTAACAACTACATTATTTCGTCAGAAAGGTAATATTTATACTGGCCGAATTCTATTAACAAAATATCGATTTAAATCAGTATCAGTAATAAAAATGAAACTGTTACAATTAAAGAAAATCAATCATTAGTTAATTATGAATGATTATCAAAATTCTAATCTGTTAACACCATATTCTCTTACTTCCTTAAGGCCTGTAAGTGCTAGAATATTAAAAGCCTACTTTAGGTATTGCATCCTGAGGAAAACTAGGTAATATTTTACAACTCAGCGCAATAGCAACAAATGACTGGTTAAATTTAATAGAAGATAAGCAAATACACTAAAGTTAAATCCTTCAAAGTTGTTGCTTTGTGACTTCACTTTCTTTACATGGCCAGGAGCAGTCTAGTATCCCTTATTAGAAAAGTTTTTAGTATTTTAAAACTGAAACAAATAACAGGAAATATCCCTGAAATGGTCCACTACACGAAAAAATGCATGACATAAATTATGTGTTTTAACGAGATCTACATTCTTGTGCAGTAAGATTATGTCCATTTCTTATAGTTTATCAGTTATGAAAAAGTCATCCACAATGAAGAGGCCTTCAGAGGCTATTCCTAGAAATCTCATTATTATTATTATTATTGTTATTTTAGATATTATTATAATATATGTTTTATTTGTCATATAATCATCATTAATATACGTATTTTGATCAAAATTGTGAGCGTCATTCTTGAGAAAATAAAATTTAAATGGAAGTTAGGGGGAATTTTTTTGAAATCTTTGTATAGTTTGGTATTTTCGGACCTTTCTTTTTTATCTATGCTGCCCACAGACAGACAGACACATACACACACACAAACGCACATGTTTCTAGAAATATTATGTGTTCCACTCACATAGCTGTTCCAAATACAAACGATTCCTACAAAAGCTTATTCTTTTATCTACATCATGCTAATGGAGATACACATTAGCAGAGATGCTTCATTGTAAGTAGAAGGGAAATAGGGGAATACATTGTGCTAAATCGATATTCAGCTTTTTTAAAAGCTGGTCGCTGTGAAACAATTGAGGTTTGGATCGCTTTGAATGCTTCCATTTGAGAAAAGTTAGGCAGTTTAAAACAGAAACTAATAACAAGGAGTCAACTCTACGTGAAAAACATATATGACATAAATAATGTGTTTTAACGAGATCTATATTTTTTGTGTATGAAGTGTTTATCTGTATCTTTCGTTATACAAAATTCTGCAAAGCTCATCCAGAATAAAGAGGTCTTCAGAGGCTATTCCCAGAACATTCAAAATATACATTTTATTTGTGATGTAAACACCTATTTTTATATTTCATAGCTTCTTTTATTGTTCTGTTGATTCATGGACAAAGCTTAAACAATACAAGAATTAACAAGAATACATATAAACGGTTGAATATACCAATGAGAAATAGAGGAATATACAATATACAAATCAAAATTCGAGTTATAAATTTAGAAATGAAATGTGGAAGAACATAACATACTCGTTAAATACGCATGTCATTGATAATGAAGATTATACACATTAGGACTGTACAACCCTTCAAAGTAGATGTACCAATTGATTTAATATTGTGGTGTGTAAGCCTAGCATCTTGCAGGTGTCGGCGAAGAACTTAGGAATTGCTCCACGGGCACTAACTCTTAGTGCGATTATATGGCATTTTATGGTCGTCTTCTTAGCGCAGTGGTAGCGTAGCTGCTTGCCAAGCGGGAGACTTGGGTTCGATTCGTGGGGATTTTTCCCCCGCAGGGAGACCTGGACCGGGGTGCACTCAGCCTCGTGAGGTCCTGGGGGCCAATTGAGGAGCTACTTGATGGAGAAGTAGCGGCTCCAGGTCGTGAAGAACGCATTAAGTGGCCGGGGGGATCAGCCCCCAATACCCCATCCATGACGTCTGAAATGGACCGAAATGGGAGACGCAGCGATTGGGCAGTAGGCCAAGTTCTTAGTGAGCTGTGCCACGGGGTCATCATCATCATCATCATCATCATCATCATTTGGCATTTTAATCAAAAAGCTTAAAGTAATTTATGAGAAAATAAACCTTTTAGAAAAAGGTTCCATTAAAGGGTAGTTGAGGGTGGGGGTTTTCTGAAAACATTTGTGTCACATCCTTGGAAGAAGTTTGGTATTTAACCAACTTTTCGTTTTTGAGCTATGCTGCCCACAGACACTCACACACACACAAGTACATTTTTCTAAAAATCTAATGTGTTCCATTCATATGGCTTTCTCTATATCTCTGTAATAAGCTTATTCTTATATCTACTTCATACTAATCGAGCTAAACTTTAGCAGAAATAGTCTTATTATTTAGTTCCTTATAAGTAGAAGAGAAATAAGGGAATACAGCAGGCTAAACGGATATCAAATGTCCTAAAATGTGGTTACTATGTGGTTGAAATCTGTTTCTTTGCATGGCCAGGAGTTGACAAGCTCCCGTATCATAAAAAGTATAAGTATTTTAAAACTGAAACAAATAACGAATATCTTGAAAAGGACCAACTTCACAAAAAAGTGTATACGACATAAATTGTGTGTTTTAAGAAGATATATGTTTTTTGTGTAGTAAGAATTTTCTATCTCTTACGGTTTACCTGTTATTCAAGTTATTCGAAAAATTCATTCAGATTAAAGAGGTCTTCAGAGTTTATTTCCAGAAAATTCAAGATAAACGTTTTATTTGCCATATAAACACCTTTAATATACGGTATTTTATTCAAAATTGTTGGAGTAATTTTTGAGAAAATAAAATTGTTCGAAATCTTTTCCATGTAAAGGGTGTTTGGAGTTGGGGGGAGTTTCTTGAAAATCTTCATGTCGTATCCTTGTGAGATACTGAACATATATACCAAGTTTGGTATTCAACTAACTTTTCATTTTTGAGTTATGTTGATTACAAACAAACACACACATAGAGGTTTTTTCTAAAAGTGTGTTTTTTTTTTCTATTCAGTGGGTATCAATACATGTATTACCGACATGAAATCTTGATATAGAATTTTTAGGTGGAATGCAATACCTTATCTATACGCTATACACATAGAACCTGCTAATGACTAGCTAACGTTTCGAATAGTAATACATGTTCAGAAACGTACAGTTTCTTCGCTAAAGCAGAAGCTCACCACAATATGTTTTGAAGTCTCCTTCTTCTGCTTTAACAACGAGGAGTGAATAGAACGTCAGCTGCTGTATTCCTACTGCTTGTCAGGGATGTTTGGTTTTGTCAAGGAAGTTGAAGGAAAAGAAAAACAACTGATGTGTTCCATATACATGGCTTTCTCTACCCGATCTGCAGAGAAAGTATTCTTAAAAAATCGAATGTGTTCCATTTGAGACACTGAATGTCTTGTCACGAGGCAAAGAGTTATCAAATATTGAAAATGGGACGGGAAGAAAGATTTCAAACACGTATAAGTAGCCGAGTTGTCAAAACACTGCCCGAGGGGAATATAACGGGAGAGATAACAATGCTACAGTTGGTCAAGGTGACGCTTTTTGAGGCACTTAGTGGAGAACATCGGAAGAACTTAGGGTCCGGGTGGAGCTGAACAGGCTACCTTTAACTGGGAGTGAAAATAGTTATTGTAATACAGACCAGAGTATGGACGATATCACGGCTTCAAAATTAATAAGTAACAATAGTCATGGTCACGTAAAGTATAGTTTCACAGGAGACATTTAAGAGGAATGCGTGTGTGTTCGACGGCGAAAAAAGGCCGAACTAATTGAATAAAGCACTTGTGTCGTACCACACCCTGAAAGATTTTCCATGCTAGTAAAAATCCTGAGCTAGAGCACCCACAAATCCACACAATTCCTAATAACCAAAACCCGCTTGGCTCCACAGATTTCTGAACATTGCCCATAAAATACTCCAAGACGATTAAATCAAAAGGTTGCTTGATTTAATCGACCTGGAGTAATTTATGGACAATGTTCAGAAATCTGTGGAGCCACATTCACATGACTTTAACTACATATCTACAACATATTATTGTTAAACACGTATTCTTTTTTACTTCCTGCTAATCAGCAAAATTGATCAGAAATTGTCTTATTACTTGCTTCCTTGTAAGTAGAAGGGCAATAAGGGAATACACTAAGCTTAAATAATAGTAAAATCTTCTAAAAGCTGGTTGCCATGTGGCTGAAATCCGATTCTATGCATGCCCAGGAGTTTACAAATTTCTGTGTGAGAAAAGTTATTTTAAATCTAAAACAAATAACAAGGAATATCTCAGAAATGGTCAAATCCACGAAAAAAGAATCTATCTGACAAATGGCGTGTTTGAACGAGATCTATATTTTTTGTATAGTAGGTTTTTGTCAAGGTGGCCCAGTGGTTACATCTAAGCCTTACATCTAAGCGCCATGTGGGATTTGTAGTGGACGAAGCGGCGTTTGGGCGGGTTTTCTCCGGTCCTCAGGTTTCCTCAGCAACTCATTCCATCAATGCTCCATCATCACCTTTCCTATCGCCCATTTTGCTTGCATTTTATATCATCCGCTTCCTCACACTCATGCCTGGCTACCATTGACCCCTCGTTTCAGGTTCTCCATTTTGTTGTTTCGTGCCGTTGGCTCCCCTATAGGCTTCTGAACCCTAGGCATTCGCTTGTAAGTCCTATGGGGGTGTCAGTCCTAGAGGAGAGGCAGTCAACTAAGGAAGCTAAAATATTAGTAGAGATGGTATTATCAATTGTTTCCTTGTAAGGAAATAAGGGAATACACTAGGCTAAAGCGAGTCAAAATGTTTTTAAAAGCCGGTTGCTACGCAATTAAATTTCCTTTATTTGTATGGCCAGGAGTTAATAAATTCCCGTATTGAAAAATATAAGTGTTTTAAAACTGAAAACAATAACATGTGATATCTTAAAAACCGTCAACTTCACGACAAAAAGAAAAAGTAGGTTACAAATTGTGTGTTTTAGTGATTTCTTTTCTGTAAAGTAAATTTTTGTCTATCTCTCTTACGGATTACCAGTTATGCAACATTTCGCAAAATTCATCCAGAGGCTACTCCAGAAAATACAAAATATACAATTTATTTGTCATGTACATATTTTATATACGATATTTTAATGAAAATCACTAGAGCTATTTTTGAGAAAGTCAACATTTTCGAAAGTTTTTCCATGTAAAAGGTGGTTTGGTTGGGGGGGGATTTATTCTCTAAACTTAAATACCAAGTTTGACATTTTACCGACTATTTATTTTTGAGTCGTGTTCACAGACCAAACGGACACAGGGACATACTCGCACGGGCCTTTTTCTAAAATGCTTTTTGGAATACAGGGAACGCTAAACGTGTATTTCAGTCGAAATTTTGATATCGAATTTTTGTTGGAATACAATACCTTCTCTATATACCATATACATAGTACGTGTAGTGAACGTAAAACTATTATATTTTATCTACATCTTGCTAATCGAGGTAAATATTAGCAGAAACAACCTTATTACTTGCTTCCTTGTATGTTAAAGGGAAATTAGGGAATGCACCAATCTGAAATGATAGTTAAATCTTTTAAAAGTGGTTGCTCTGTGACACAATTTAAACTCAGTTCTCTTTGTATGACCAGAAATATAACAAAAGAGATATGAAGGCAATTGTGATTTCACACTGATAAAAGTTGACGTACATTAAAATTGAAACAAATAAGATAAAAATGGTAAACTCTACAAAAAAGTGTATGAACATAGTTTTTGAGTTTACTTTTAGTAGTAATTGTTTGCCTATCTTTTTTGGTATTACAAAAGGATGTGGAGTATTAATCTTTGCCCTTATATATGCTAATTTATTGGACAATTTATTATATTAAGAGACACTGGGAGTGAATATTCAAATTTATATTTGTATAAGATATTAATATGAAAACATTTATGCACAGATTTTTGACAGCTTTACTGTAACTGCATTATTATTATTTTAATATGAACATCACATTCATAAATTGGATACATTCTTTTCAAAATATAAGTTATATCATAAATTTTAATTATGTAAATACATTGCATAATCAAATTGTCCCAAGCGCATCAAAGTTTGAGAAGATGGATTGTTATTTTCTGAACAGGAGCTTTAATCACGCACAAAACTTTAAAGTTGGATATTTGTAATACATTTATTAGTGAATTATTATAGCATTTTAACATTTTTTAAACTTTTAACCTCTAAAATTTATCATTTTATTAAAAATGTGTCTTTTGAAAAATAACCAATGGTGTTAAGATAATTTTATCGTATGAAGTATTACAATAAATGCTTCTGCACATCCTGGAAACTTTTAGTTGTATTTAAACTGGTAGGTATGGAACATTTTGAAATTGTAAAAATCTAGTTTTGAGAAAAAACGCTGTATGCTAGGAAACAGGTGAATTGTACGATTTTTAAATGGATATAAAACCCGTAGGCAGGGTAAAACAACTAATTGTCGAATCTCTATAGACCCCCCCCCAAAGGTTCCATCAATATGAATTATATTTAAAGCTTCATTCCCAGTGTCATTTAAATGTCTTTTAAGCTCTTTAAAAGTGGAGGGGTTGTTGCAATCATTTTAATTTTAGTTTTAAATATGATATATCTAATACTTATTATCTTGATACTAAACGAGTAGCTTGTTTTTTTCAGTTATATTTGGTATTCATTTTACTAATGCTCTTTCGTTGAAAACACACACGAATCAGAGAGGTTTGCATTGTTCCATGTACAAAATTAGCAAACGGGAACAGGCACATCTGACATGCATAGAATTCCATTCTCTATACAACCGTTCCTGTTATTAGAAAAGAAGAAGGGAGAGAGAAAGAAGAGAGGATAACAGACGTGAGTTTATATTAGCCAGATACAATAGAATATCAACGCATGCACACACAAGTGCAAAGCTACCGAATGCAGAACATTCGTGTAACATCAGAATGGTTGACAAAACAACTACGTGGAGAGCATCCCACTGTGCGCAGTAGATTAACCCGAGGGGTCAGAGAAACAAACATCCATTCCAATAATTTCAATAGAGCAAATGAGTTCCGGACTGCATATAAAAAATTACCCAAATCCTCATCTACAAGTCCGGAATCTGGCTACCGCGGCAATGAATAGCGAGATAAACACTTATCCTATATTGTGTGGTCGCAACATGGCCTATAGAGCTCAACAATCACAAAGAATATATTTATCAAAGGGTATAGTGACCACAAGAAATACTGTAATATACATTTACAAGGTGCACTATTTATATTTTGACCTAGTAATAAATATGCTGGTCGTCTTCTTAGCGCGGTGGTAGCGCAGCTGCCTACCAAGCGGGAGACCTGGGTTCGATCCCCAGTACCGGCGTGGGGATTTTTCCCCCGCTGGGAGACCTGGCCCGGGGTGCACTCAGCCTCGTAAGGTCCCTGGGGGGCCAATTGAGGAGCTACTTGATGGAGAAGTAGCGGCTCCAGGTCATGAGGACCGCATTAACCGGCCGGGGGGGACTCGAGGCGCTGACCACGTCTCACCCTCCAATACTGCACCCCATCTATGACGTCTGTAGTGGACCGAGATGGGGGACGCAGCGGCCGGGCGGTAGGCCAAGGTTCCCCGTGAGCTGTCCAGCCATGGAGTTATAGTGACCACAAGAAATACTCAAGGTGCACTATTTATATTTTGACCTAGTAATAAATATGCTCCATTCATATCTTTCTCTACATCTCTGTGACAAATTAATGTTAATAAGCTTATCCTTCCATCTATTCAATGATAGAAATTAGCAGAAACGGTCTTATTACTTAATTCCTTTATAGACAAAAGCTTACCACCCAAAAAATGTAGAGCATTTTAAAACACACATTTTATGTTAACGTACATTTTTTTCGTGGTGTTGTTTTCCTTGTTTTTTGTCTCAGCTTGGAAAACCTTATACTTTTCTCATACAGAAATTTGTCAACTCGTGTCCATACAAACAGAGGCACTTCAGTCACATAGCAACCACCTTTTGACTATCACTTTAACCTATGCTACTCCCTTATTTCGCTTCTACTTACAAGGAAGCAAGCAATGAGAGAGCAGGAAGTAAATATAAGCATAAGATTTTTAACAGTAATTTGTTGCAGAGATGTAGGGAAATTCATGTGAATGGAACTTATCAGATTTTTTTCTCACAATTTTATTATATCAAGTCTAACTTTTTCGATAAGATTCCTAACGCTGATGAGTATAGGGTGGGTCCACAGGATGAGTACCACGCCGTTTGCTTGAAGTACATAGCAGTAAACCGGTTAGCGCATGTGATGCAAATATGTTCAGTATTTTTATAATGTCGTTTGTGCGTGCCTTGCATTTAAAAAGGATAGGCTGACAGTCACATTAAGCGAGCTCGTTCCCTCCGAATGAGTTCTGTGCTTCACGTGTATTCATTGGGACATAAAAGTAAAGCGAAATGCAGAGCAAATGTGGAAAGGACAAGCAAAGAAGGAGAAAGCAATGGTTTGAATGGGCCATAAAAGTAATGTTTGATGGCACAGGCAGTTGTGTTGATTACGTATTCTTTAACAATTTGTTGAACTCATCATTTCCTGCAAAGCACCCCATTTTTTCTTTAACAATAACTACCGTTAATGATAGTTTCTCATCGACAGGGAAGATTCGGAGTGTCCTTGAATATTGGAGAGCAGCCATATACAGGGTGTTCCTGTTCAATAGTTAGCCCAGGGATGGTAAAAGATAGCTACTCAGCATCATAATATTAGAACTATTTGCTTCAATTTCAGCTGTTTTATTTACAAACTTCCTCGTATTGCTAAGACTGTTCTCAAGGTGAGTGTATTTGAAGTGCTAGCACTTAGATTAAATGTTTCTTCAATTAACAAACGTAGTGTATTTATTATCAATTTTCTATTGTTTCATTTATATAGCCCATTTTAACTTCTATGTTCATATTGGGTGCTTTGCATTAGAAACAACTGTTGATGTTTTCTCGCTAAACTGTAGGGTTTATTGACGTTAGTTTTTTCTCAGTATTATACTGTTGAAGAATCTGATGTTTTACATTCACATAGAATTCTATAGCTGTTCCATATACGAATCATTCTTACAAAAGATTATTCTTCTAACCTCACCATGTTAATTGGTCTTATTATTTGCTTCATTATAAGTAGAAGGGAAATAAGGGAATGCATTAGACTAAAGCGATAATCAATTCATTTAAAAGCTGGTTGCTATGTGAAATAATTGAGGTTCAATTCGCTTTGTATGGTCCGTTTGAGAAAAGTTATGTAGGTGAAAATTGAAACCAATAACAAGGAATATCTCGAAAACGATCAACTCTACAAGAAAAACGTATATAATAAATTATGTGTTTTAAGGCATCTATGTCTTTTGTGTATTAAGTTTTGTCTATCAGAGGCTATTCCTAGAAAATTCTAAATACACATTTTATTTGTAACGTAAATATCTTTAATATATTGTATTTATGACGGTGAATGTTTGTGAGTGTGTATTTGAGGAAAATAAAACGATTTGAACCCAACGTAAAGAACCTACAGACAACGAGTTGTTTCTAATGCAAAGTCCTCGATATTACCTTAAATGTTAAAGGGGGTTGTATAAATTAAACAATAAAAAAACATTCAAAAACTTTCCATCTAAAGGATAGTTTGTGGTGGGACGATTTTATTTGAAAATTTTTCTGTCGTATCCTTGAAAGATATTTAACATAAATACCAAGTTAGATTTTTAGGGGTCTTTTCGTTTTTGAGCTATGCTATCTAAAATAAAAAAAAAAATAAAAAACTTTTCCATGTAAAGGATAGTTTGTGGTGGGACGATTCTACGTGAAAATCTTCCTGTCGTATTCTTGAAAAATATTTAACATAAATACCAAGTTTGATTTTTAGGGGTCTTTTCGTATTTGAGTAATGCTGTCTGCAGACACACACACGGACCTTTACCTAAGGGGAAAACATATAATTGCGGTGAAATCTCGACAGCGAATTTTTGGTTGGAGTACAATTCCTTCTCTAGCTGCTCTGTACATCGTATGTACATACGAGCTTGAGACATTAAAAAAAGACAAACACATACATTGACCTCACAAACATACCTCCAGACTCTGTGGGGGATAGGTAATGATTCTAGTTAAAGAAAAATTCACGCCCGGCCGGGAGTCAAACTCCGAATTTCTGTGTGAGAAGCCAAAAGCCTGACTACTCGACCATAGAGGAAATCAATTTATAATTCTGAAAACTAATATTCATAATACCTACACAAAATATAAAGTATAAAAAACTAAATTATGTATAATGATATTAATAATAATAATAATAATAATAATAATATAAGTAGAATGGGTAGAGAAAGTATGTTTGTATGTATAACTCATGGGGGGTACTTTGAGGCTGTGCGGCATTTCCAGAATTTGAAGATTGTCGGGGAGAGGTAAAAGAAATCAAGCGTTTTGCTTCTTATCCTTTTGCGTAAATATTGGCATTTTCCGGTGTAAGTTATTTGGAATAATCGAGACTGTGCGAATTACAATTCTAGGGTGTAAAGGAGAGGATTCAGGATAAAATGCCTATATAAGTGCATAGTCATTGCATATAGAACGTGTGGAAGTAAATACGATTCATCAATTTGTCATTGTAGAGGACGGTGTTCGGCGCGTTGCGGCCTGACGGTGTTGTTGTTGAGTAGTGATAAGGACTCGAGATTGTGGTTATGGCTCCAGCGGTCAGATGTGTAGAATCTGGAAACATTGGGTACCCTATCCATGTTTGCATCCACCGTCACCGAGATCGGTCCTTCAGTCTTTCCTCTAATCCCTAATTCTCAGGGGTGAGTATATCGCAAAGGGCTACAAAGGCCTTCGTGTGGTGCTCTGCCCCAATGACTGGATCACTTCCGCGATAATATTTATTCATCGGTCTGGGTGGCTAAGTGATTAGGTACTGGCATACCTAGTTGAACTTAAAAGCAAAACACATGCAATGCAAGCAGATTTCATGGCATCTAAAATTACCCATGTGGGACGAAATTCTGGCACATCTGCGGTGTTGATATAATCCTGATAATTGACAGCTTCGCTAATAAGCAAAAAATTATTTTAATACTATTTAATAATATTCCGTTTATCGTATGAATTGCTGGTGTCAAAAGTAAATGATTTTTAGTGCCAGCTGCCATTAGTATATGTGTTAAAAGTAGGGTTTTATTTTGCGGGTTATATGTGTTTGTTTTTGTTTTTTTAGCTTAACGTACTTTAACTTGGTTGGTCATATCCGACGATGCATGAAATTATGCTCATGCAGCTTACAGTTACTCGCCATTCTCTTCTCAGGATAAGGAAAAACCCCATAAAAACCTTATCGGGTAACTCACCCCCAATGAATGTGAGGCACTCACGCTATCATCTCACTACCCAGGTGTACTATGATTGATGTCTTCGTTTCGCAATCTTATGAGCAAAATAAAATTACTCTTAACACGCATGGTATATCATATTTTAGAAGGTGCTCGAATTTATAAAACATCAATAATACTATGCTGATTCCTGAGACTAAGAGAAGTCAGGCTAAAAGCGAGATTAACTCTGGTATACAACAATGCTTTCAGGTATTGTTAATTTCTAGCAGTGCTCGGAACACATACTAGCTAGTTAAATTAAGCATATTGTAAATTTATGATACTTATACATTTTTGATTTAGACATTGAATATTGGTCCAAAATGATGAACGCTTTCCATTTATATTTTGCTCTTCAAAGTAAGCCATTGTTGGCAATGAAACTTAAATGCTATTTCATATTTTCTAGATTTATGGGTAATATTTATGTCATTCATTGTGTAATTTCACTTGGTTCTTCCATTAATTTTCTACTAAATTCATATTTGATGCCCTTTAATCTTTATGTAGGTTGTATAGATAAAAGAATAACGGTTTAAATTAAAGAAAGTAGAAACTCCACAACGGATGGCAGTACATTCAATTATGACGATTTGTATTTCAACAGGTAGTGCGGTCTACATGAAAATTCAAACATTTAAAATGAACAATGAAAAGTAAAAGCTAATCAAAATAATGTTGAATTATTAAACATGTGCAAATAAGAAGAGTAACTGACCTGCGGTTTGACCTAAATCATAGTTGGTCACAGTAGATTTGATAACAATTTTATCACACTAGAGCTTTTAGTTCGTGTACGCTATCTTAAAAGTTATGCTTTAGGCCACATTATCCAAAAATAATTTGGAAGAAACACTGTCTTTTGTCAGAGTATTGTTTTATGACTACACCATGAAGCACAGGCTATGTAGAGTCTTAGGAATAGAGAGCAAATATTGTGATGAATAATAGCCTGTGTCCACTTCTGTGTGTTTTTTTTTTCTCTTCATCTGCCAATTTTTCCACACACTAATCATATGGATTATAATATCTGTCTTTACTGCGTTACGAAATGAACAACGTGTGTCAGAATACACTGCCCGTTTTGCTTCAGTTTTCACACATCAACACGGACCTGTTGGCCTAGATAGTTTAGGGTTATTGGGCTTGCAAAAGCATTCAAACTCACTTTCAAATAGCATTTGCTATAGCGAGGTCCGCCTATTTAAGGCGCCTTCCTCAGAGAAAAAATAAACTATGTTTCGTGTGTGCTACTGGAGGTACTAACCAACCTGAGAATATACGCTCTTACAAACAAAATTATAGGTCCGAAAATGAAGTAAATATTAGTATAATGTTCATAACAATGTTATTAATTACTGCATACAAATATATCATATACACCCCTAACAATCTGAATGTTAATAAACAAATATTACTGTAGTTGGATAGCTAGAGTGGACTGTAACATTGAATGCCATAGCCAAGTCCCGGGCTTCATAGTTTAGCCAACTACCGGGTGATCCAAATACTTCTGAACTGGCTGAGCGGTGTTTTGCCTGTCCGCGTCCTCAGCGCTCGTTTCAGTCCACCATTACCAAAGAAAGGCGTGGATGAAACCATGCAAACATTTTAAAACTGCTTTTAAAGGCTTTATTTATCAATGTTATTAAAGGAGATGCTAAAACTGGCCTTCGCCGATGTCCATGCATATCTTTAGGAAACTATCCATCACTCGAAGTAGTTCACGTTGAGAAATGCTGGCAATTTCCTGGCGGATATTTTGCTTTAATTATTCCAGGGTATATGGGTTTGTCTTTTACACTTTATTCTTTAATTTATTCCAGACATAGAAATCTCAGCGGGTAAGGTCGTGGGACCGAGGAAGGCACAAATATCTACTAACAGTTCTATCCTGAAACACATTTTCAATTGTTCTCATCGAAAGATTGGTTTATGAGCTGTTGAACAGTCTTGTTGAAAATAGGCAAAATCACGCTCCCTGTCTGCTAATTCTCTAAAAATAAAGGGGGCAACATTGTATTCATGTACGGGTGTCAACTATTGACTCAAAAAGTGGACTTTTAACTCTTTATCCGTTAATGGCGCACATACACCAATTTTTTTTTTTGTCATAAAGGGGTATTTCATGAACAATATTAGGTTTCTCAGAGCTCCATTAACCATTATTTACTCACACATCCATGAAGGTGAAGCCAAGCCTCCTCCTTAAAAATATTAAATGTGGGTCAATTTCGCCATTGTATACACTATTGAGAGTCCACTCACAAAATGTGTCAACACATACGAATCTTAAAGAAATACACGCTGTGCAGTAAAAAGTAAATGCTGAGCCATAGTTCACTTTGTCACTAAGCACAGGAAAAAATAATAAAGTACACTGTCAATACTATACATTCAGAGCAGAGAAAAACAAGTCAACACCGTGACATTAAGTACAGCAGTTGTGTGTTATGTTTCCGTCTGCGAAGTGAAAAATACCGCGCAGAGTTTCGGAGATTTTTGGACCGCTCGGCGTTATATCAATTAATGTTAATAAAATTATTTTTTTCACTCAAACGGTGTGTAGGATAACAGTTGAATAGTTTGAAATTACCTTATGGTTTACCGGAAAAAATGCGAGTCAATTAATAAATTGAGATCATTAGCCGGCCTCGCTCCTCCTATTACTACCAATACTATTATTGTTATTATTACTATTATTATTAATTTTATTATTATTATTATTATTATTATTTTTACTTCTGCTAATTATTAATTATTTAATGCATTTAAAAGTGTAAATTATCAATCATTTAATATATTTAAAAGTGTATAAAGCTAGCTTCTAGCAAGCACAGCTCAAAGTTGTTTACCAAACTTGGCTGTTGAAGAGGGGAAGGCTCTTTGTGAAAGAGAACTCTATTGTCAGTCACGTACTCTTGTGCATGTGCGTGCAATAAATAAACAAGTGAAGAAGCAATCTTGTAAAGTACCAAATTGCAGAGAAATGAGTTTTTCTTCATTGTGTGGTGAGCGTCACGAGGGGTTTATGTTGCATTTTTGGTAAAGAAAATACATTATGGGACACCTAGACGCCAAGTTCGCAGTCTTTCTGACCAATCAGAATGAAGCAGCCATGACAGCAGAATTTAATATACAAGTAACAGATTGTAGGAGGTTAGGCACGCAGTCAGTTATTACAAAAGTTGAGCTCATGTACGCATAATAGCTGTTGGGCAGTCGGTCAGTCACTTAAGGTCATGTACGCATAGTACTGTTGAGAACACTCACAGTTAAGTTCAAGGCGCATACTCGTTGTCAGGTTACTACACGGTGTGAAAGTAATTAGTGAGAAAGTAATCAGTTCTATGAGAGAAGTAAAGTTACGTCGTTAAAAAAGGAAGGCTTAGAAATCATCATCATCAATCAACTAGCTTGTAAAATCAAGAATAAAACTAATAGATGAAAGTGAAAGACCACTCCTAGCTACCCTCATTGTTGTCACCACCCGAATGAGTCAATTTTCTTGCAGAAGTTACGCCGGCGGCATCTTTGATAGTGGATCTTCAAAATCAGGCACGTGGAGTATCTATCTTGGTAGGGGAGTGAGTCCAGAGACACCCTCAACGCGAGCCATAAAACATCGCAAACATCTTCATACATGGCTCTTCAACGTGAGAATATGACCCCTGCATACTAGGCTCCCAAAATGTGGGACTATAAAACCACTTCAAAATGGCATGCCGTGCCAGAATGTTGCCATGGTAATTCAGTGATCAGAACAACCGCTAATGACTGGATATCAACCGGAAGATCCGTGGTTCAAATCCCGGTTTTGGCATTGAATTTTTTAGTCTGACTAGCTATCCAAATCCTGTCCTACACACGGCTTGTGTGAAGAAACAATTAAATTAATACTAAGTGGCCTAATAGTTGGCTAAACTATAAAGTCTGGGACTTAAAGTACATTGGTGTTTGCCATTTCAAAATAGTTTGAGATCACCTTGTGGATTACCAGGACACATGCGAGTCAGTTGAGGAATTTAATGTCCTGTCGTCATATTACCACGTTAGCTCAGTGGTTAGAGCAGCCAGCTAGGACCGGGAGATTCGTAGTTCTATCCCAGCTATAGCATTGAATTTTACAGTCTGACTCCAGCTATCGGACCCCTGTCCTACACACAGATTGTGTGGAAAAACAAGTTAACATTAATTTACTTAATAGTTGGCTAAACTATGAAGCTCGGGACTTAAAGTACTTACGACATTATAAGTGGCATTGGGGTATGTCATCTCTGAATAATTTGAGATCACCTTGTAATTTACTGGGAAGCATGCGAATCAGTTGAGAACTTTAATGCCGAGCCTGCATGTTGCCATGATAGCTCATTAATTAGAGCAGACCTAGAGATCCGTAGTTCAAATCCCAGCTATGACATTTAATTTTTTAGTCCGACTCTACCTCCTCTCCAAATCCTGTCATATATATACGGCTTGTGCGATAAAGCAATTAAATTAAATACTACCATATTTCGTTAGGTGGTGGGTGTATCTTCATTTGAAATTGCTTGTGATATTTTCTCACTTAGTCTCTACTCCACTTGCGTGAATCTCAACACAGCATTTCCATTTGCTGGTTTTCCCGCAGGTCCGAGTCAAACAAGACCTCTCAGAGAATGGTAAATGTCTCGCACACAACTCCCACCTACGTTTCTACATTTTCCAGTTTTTCCACAACGCTGTTTCTCTGTGAAACATTTTAGCCTGCCTCATTTTCTCAACGAAAGGTCTGGCAGGTAACAAAATTCACTTAATTTGCAAAAAGAGCAACCGTGAAATGAATTTTCTGCGGTTCTGACAGGAAACTTTTTTTTTTTTTTTTTTTTTCCCCTTTTGCCTTTTCACTCTTCTTTGTCGCAAATTTACAGCTTTAAATGCTTTTCAGCTTTTATGTTTTAATGGGATCGTTTGAAAGCATTGAAATTTAACAACTGACCCTTATAAATACATGCTTATATTTTGGTTTTATTTGGTGCGTTAATGTGTGCTTTTTTCAAAACAGTCTGCTTTCTCTATCACGTATTTACAACGTATCTACATAGTAGCTAGACAACGTATTGTATTTCATTCAAAAATAGATGCCGATATTTCAGCAAAAATATATGTTTTGATGTACCCTGCGTCCAAAAAAAAAAATTTTTAGAAGAAGGTCTACGTGTGTATTTGTGTGTAAGTGTGTACGTATCTGACCGTTAAATACCACACTTGGTATTTAAGTTTGGCATTTTCTAAGAATGCGACACGAAGATTTTCGAGAAAATCCCCTCCCTAACTACCCTTTACATGGAACATTCTTCAAAAATTATGATTTTTTCAAAATGGCTGCAATGATTTTAATTAAAACATCTATCCTTTATTAAAGACATTTACATGCCAAATAAAATGTATATCTTGAATTTTCTGGAAACAGCTTCTGCTGCAAAGCTCTTTATTGGGGACGAGTTTTGCAGAATTTTGTATAACGGTTAAACCGTAAGAGATAGAAAATAAAAAAACTTACACAAAAATATAGATCTCGTTATAACAAATAATTTATGTCATATACGTTTTGCTTTGTACAATTGGCCGCTTTTGAGATATTCCTTGTTATTTGTTTCAGCTTTAAATGACCTAACTTTTCTCAAACGAGTCCATGCAGTGCGTACCGCATCGCAATTGTTTCGCATAGCAACCAGGTTTTAGAAGATTTGACTATCGCATTAGTATAATGTACTCTCTTATTTCTCTTCTACTTAAAATGAGGCAAGTAATAAAATCACTTCTGCTAATGTTTAGCTCGATTAGCTTGATGTATAGGAATGCGCTTTTGTAAGAATGGTCTGCATTTGAAACAGCTAGAGAAAGTTATGTGTGTTTTCATGTACATTGTGTATAACACCTTTAAACTAGTCAGTGTTGATTTAAAGTATTTATGTATTTTGGAAATATTTCAGTCTAGAATTCTTCTCTAGCTAAAATTATTCGCCATTTTCCCAGTCTAGCAGAATGAATGAGAGTATGTATGATCTAACGTACAAAAATCCAAAGAATTAAAATCCAATGAGGTTTGCGTACAAATTAGCACGATTTCTGGAAGGAAATGACGCCACAAAAATAAAAGGCCACCAATATGACCATTGTACATAGTTTGTGGCGTATAAATAAAACAAATAAAAACAGAATAGCAATAGTCAAATTGCTTAATAACCGGGGTTATATGTTGGCCCTAAAATGTTATACTCTTTCCATGCAACGGTGAAAAACAAGTTAAAATTTGCAGGTCTTTAAGAGAATGAGAATGTATTGACTAATTTGAACAACAATACAGGAATAAGGATATGGAGATGGAATGTGCTACAGAAAACATTATTTGGAATAAATAGTTTCAAAAATATTTAATTTTTGTAGCACAGTCTCATCTAATGATTAACCAACCAGTCATGCAAGATTATACAATTTCTTCAGGAAGAAGTGAACTTCCCTGGTTATTCACAGAAAATTAAGGGTCTGTACTTATTTGTCATGCAAATATGTTAAACGTATGCCATTCTAAAGAAAGTCTTTAGATATTTTTGAGAAAATCAAATACTTCGAAAAATAATTCACGTAAAGGGTGATTGGGGTTAGTGCATTTTTGTTGGAAAATATTCCCGTCATAGTTTAGGAAGATACTAAACGTAAAGACCAAGTTAGGTATTTATCCGACTTTTCTTTTTACAATTATGTTGTTCACAGACAGACATACACACTATACGTCAGACACCCACGGAACTATTACTAGAAATGCTGCTTTTATTTATTCAGGGGATCCCAACATGTATATTTTCGGTGAAATTTAGGAACGAATTTCTGGGTGGAATATAATACCTTCTCAACAACTATATATATTCAGGTGCACAAAATGTGTCCCATAAATGTGAGTTTTTTTAATGTTGGTGCTGAGAAATCTCGCCTTAATTTCAACAAACATGACCATCTTTTTTCCCCAAGTACAATTCTAGAATTCACTGGATAGGCTGAGTACTTTTCCTCTCGTAAAATTTGGCAGAATTGCGGAAGAATAATATTATAACTTAAACCATTACATTTTCATGCCATACTATCATTTGGTTAAAAGCTGTTTGGTTATTCCCGTTTGATAACGGCAATAACTTTAACCTTTCTCTCCATGTCATTACAAAGATCTTATATGTATATCTAAGCCGAGCTGTTTCCCAGTTTAAGGACCCATTTTAATACTTTTGTATACCTTTGTCTAGAATTCGACTTATGTTGTAATTGGTTTAGCATTTCCGTGTGTACAATCGTGGTGAAGGGCTTTCATTGAACCGGTATACGATCCACCCTGCTATTTCACAATGATTATAACATCGTTCAGTGATTAGTTTTTTTATGTCCCTACTTGTTTTTCAGGCCAGACTCACAGAGAGCTGATATCGTCTGGGGAGGAATAGAAATACGATACAGACGGAGTGGACTCGGCACTGTCTTTGGGTGCTTATTGTGCCTAGGTCCCACGAGGGGCGCCCCTGGCGGGAAGGACGAGGTGAGAGAATATACAAGATGGCCGAAACTAAGCACAGAAATGATAACGTTTCTATTTTCAGACTAAAGCACTCTGACAGTCGGACAGGCATAGGGTCCAACGCCACCTCTAGGTGCAATGCTCATCCCAGAAAGCATCCGAAGTCGGGGGACGGAGATAAGTCACTTTTAGCATTTTTTTTTTCTTTGCCATGCCACTTCAAGCCCTGAAAGAAACTAACAGGATGAATGATGAATGAAATGTCAATGGAAACAACGTGGAGGGACAGGGAATTCGGGAAATGAAAAACAATTTACACAGCATTCGCCTGGAGACTCGGGAAACCCCGATAAAACCCATGGGTGAGGTAGGACGGTCACGGGGATCAAACCGCGTCCTCCTGAATGCGATCTACGGACGAAACCGCCTGCGCGGTGCGTCTGGGAGGACTCAAACGCATCTGAAAAAATGATTACAATCTAGGGGATTGTTTATATTTTGATAGCGTTTAACGTCCGCTTTTTTACTTGGCACTGCAGGCGATGACACTGATGATACATGAAAAAAGAGTACGATGGCGGGGGTAACCGAAAAATCCGGAGAAAGCCCGCCCCTGCACCGCTTTATCAGCCACAAATCCCACAGGCGGTCGCCTGGGAGCGAACCGGAGTCGTCTTGGTTAGAGGAAAGTGATCTAACCACTCGACCACGGCGCGACCTAAATCTAAGGAGATAGGCCATTCTGTGCTCGCAAGTGTACGAGGTAGAGAAATCAATAATCCTTTGACAGAATGGTGGGTAGAAGAAGATATCCAAACGTAACACATTTTTAATTTCTCTACACTACTATTCACATAGTAAGCTAGAGAAGGTATTGCATTCCGTCAAACATTCGAAGTTCGGATTTAACCGCAAATCGCAAATAAGCTGAATACACAAAAAAAATAACAAAAGCTCCATGTGTGTGTGTGTGTGTGTATTTATTAAAATATCGTATATTAAAAATATGTACATAACAAATCAAATAGTCACTAAAGATCTCATCATTCTGAATGCATTTTGCAAACTGGTAAAC
The DNA here is from genome assembly GCA_030762935.1 of Hymenopus coronatus. Taxonomy (NCBI): domain Eukaryota; kingdom Metazoa; phylum Arthropoda; class Insecta; order Mantodea; family Hymenopodidae; genus Hymenopus; species Hymenopus coronatus. The sequence continues at coordinate 40,396,722 of CM060887.1, forward strand.
ATAAGAGTTAGAAAAAACTTACTATACAACACATGTAGACCTCGTTAAAATACACAATATATGTCATTTGTATTTTTTTTGTAAAGTCACCTATTTCCGAGATATTCCTTGTTTTGGGTTTCAATTTTAAACTACATAAACGTTTGTCAAACTAAAGATATCTTTTGTTTTATTCTTGAACTTCAATTGTTCGCATAGCTTTGATTATTGCTTTGGCTTAGTGTACTCCCTTATTTCACTTCTATTTAGAAAGAAGCAAGTGACAAGATAATTTCTGAACGTGTGTATCTCGATTAGTAGATAAAAGAACAATCTTTTGTAAGAATAGTTTGTTTGCAGAACACATAGTCATGTGAATTGCTTTAAAAGTCGAACAGCACAGACGGAAAAAACATACTTCTCATAATTTGATACTTTCCTCATTGACACAGTTTCATCCTAATCTGTAATGTACAGTGGTTCACCGTAGAAGTTCCACGCAGACAAACACAAAACTAGAAAAGAAATAAATTGCTCGCAGAGGGCGTCGACGCGAAGTCTCTTGGTATGCAAGTATGTGCCGCAATAGCTGCTAAAAACAAGGTTGCTCCTATTATTATTCAGCCCTCCACAATGGCAGCCAGCAACTTTGAAAAGGAAATAAAAAGGCAGAAGAGGTAGAATTGTGGAGGGGCGGCAGACAGCTGAATGGAGACACACTCAAAGAAATTAAAAGGAAAATTGCTGAGGAGACGTTACTCGAGAGCACGTCACCAGAGAAAGGACTTTGCTAAATCAGCAACCACACGTTGTACATTTTGCTTTTCCCTCTGATCGGGAGGGTAGCAGAGAAGTGTCCTTTATAACCTCGAATTAGAGATGTCTCACACCATTAGTAGCTTATCTAATATTTTGCAGTAGCTTACGATAATATAACTACTGATAATGTGGTATATACTGCACGCACAGAAAGTTTTATATTTTTACTTCCTCTACCATCTACCAATCTAGGTAGAAAGGTTAACTTTCCATACAAAAGTTTGATACAGATTTTACATTGAAAAAAATTACGTATTCCATTCACATGGCTTCCTCTACATTTTTGTAACATGTTATCTTAAAAGCTTATTCTTCTGTTTACTTCATGCCAATCGAGATAAACATTAGCAGAAATTGACTTATTACTTACTTCCTTGTTAAGTAGAAGGGAAATAAGGGGATGCCAAAGGTTAAAGCTACAGTCAAATCCTTTTAAAGCTGGTTGCTACGCATACCAAACTTGGTATCTAAGTTCGCATGCGACACAAAGATTTTCAGGAAAAATCTCCTCATCCAATTTTCGATTTTCTCAAAATTAGCTCAATGATTTTGATGAAAAACACATAGTATATTAAAGATTTTTAGAGGTGAACTAAAATATAAATTTTGAATTTTATGGGAAAAACGCCTGAAAATCTAGTCCTTCTGAATACCTTTTGCATAACAGATAAATCATAAAAAAAAAAAAAAATCCAATGTGTTCCTTTTACACGATTCTCTCTACATCTCTGCAACAAATTATTGCTTATGCTTCTTTTTACTTAATGCTAAACGAGAAAAAAATAGCAGAAAGGGTTTTATTACCCGCTTCCTTGTAAGTAGAAGTAAAATAAGGGAGTACCATACATTAAAGTGATAGTCAAAGGCTGGTTGCTATGTGGCTGAAGTTCCTTTGTTTGTATGGATAGGAGTTGACAAATTCCCATATGAGAAAAGCATTTTTTAAAGCTCAAACCAATAACAAGGAATATTTAAAAAAACGATCCATTCCACAAAAAAAATGTATATAACATAAATTGTGTGTTTTGATGAGCTCTACATTTTCTGAATATACATTTTATTTGTCAGGTAAATATCTTCAGTATACAATATTTTAATCAAAATCGTTAAGAGCCATTTTTGAGAAAATCAAAGTTTTCGAAAATTTTTCCACGTAAAAGGCTATTTTCTTGAATATCTTCGTGTGGTATCCTTGTAAGATCTGGGCTTAAATGCAAGTTTGGTATTTAGAGACTTTTCGCTTTTGAGCTATGCTATCCACGGATACACACACACAAGACGCTTTTCCAAAAATGCTTTTTTTTTTTGAGGATTCGGGGGGACCCAAATCACATATTTCCGCTGAAATCACGGTATCGAATTTTTGGATGGAATGCAATACCTTCTCTATACACTATGTACATAGTATGTGTAGAGAAGGTAAAAAACAATAAGCTTGTGTAAGAATAGCTTGATGCAGAAAATATAAAACTCATGGAATGGAGCACATCAGCTTTTTTTAATTCTCGTAAAAGGTGTTTATGCAACCTAAACCACAGGTTAAACCAGCATTAAGGTTAAACTAAACATCACGACTAAGAGACAAAATTACGTACACGTCACGGAAATTCATTACATATTTAGGCCCTAATTAACAGAGAGCTCATAAAATTTAGCCATTAATAGGCCGTCAACGTTAAATGTAGATTTATGTAGTCACAGGAGCTAAATCAAGTTATGTTATAGCTATCATGGGGCTATATTAATTAAAACCGACCACTGCCGACCTCTCCTTTCATTCTTCATGTTTTATTTCTAATCCGCGTTCAGTTTTGATAAAAAATAGTTTAGTAAACAGACATCATACACCTTGTCCTTGTTACTTTCTCTACACGTGTTATGTACATAGTGTATAGAGAAGGTATTGTATTCCACCCAAAAATTCGATACCTAGATTTCACTGGACACACATGATTGCTTCCCCCTGAATCCAAATAAAGTATTTTTAGAAAAATGTTCGTGTGAGTGTGAAGGCAGCATAGCTCAAAAACGAAAAGACAGTTAAAAACCAAACTTAGTATTCAAGTTTTTGGTCTTCCAAGGATGCAACACGAAGATTTTCAAGAAAATCCCCCCACCCCCAACTACCCTTTACATGCAACTTGTTTTCAAAAGTTTTGATTTTCTCAAAAGTGGTACCAATGATTTTGATTAAATATTAAAAATATGTACCTGACAAATAAAATGTATATCTTGAATTTTCTGGGAATAGCCTCTGAAGACTACTTTATTCTGGATGAATTTTACGGAACTTTCATAACTGCTAAACCGTAAGAGATGGACAAAAACTTACCACACAAAAATGTAGATTACGTTAAAACACACAATTTAAGTAATATCATTTTTAATTCCTCTACACGTACTATGTGCATAATATATAGAGAAGGTATTGCATTCCATAAAACATTCGATACCGAGATTTTACCAGAAATACATATTTTGTATCCCCCTGAATCCAAAAAAGTATTTTCAGAAAATGTCCGTGTGTGCGCTTTGGATAGCATAGCTCAAAAACGAAAAGACAGTTGAATACCACACTTGGTATTTAAGTTTTTGGTTTTCCAGGGATGCGACAAGAAGATTTTCAAAAAATTCCCCCATCGCCAACTATCCTTTACACTGAAATTTTTCGAAAATTTATATTTTCTCAAAAATGGCTCTAACGATTTGGATTAAAATATATTAAAGATATATACCTGACAAGTAAAATGTATATCTTGAATTTTCTGGGAATAGCGTCTGAAGACAATTTTATTCAGGATGAATTTTACGGAATTGTGCATAACTGCTAAAAAGTAAAAGATGGACAATAACTTACCACACAAAAAATGTAGAGTACTTTCAAACACACAATTTATGATATATACATGGAGGTGATCGTTTTGAAGATACTTCTCGTTTTTAGTTTTAGCTTGGAAAAACATATACTTTTCTCATACAGGAATTTGTCAACTCCTTTTCATACAAACAAAGGAACTTCAGTCACATAGCAACAGCTTTTGACTATTTCTTTAACCTATGCTAACCCGTCATTTCCCTTCTACTTACAAGGAAGCAAGTGATAAGACCATTTCTGCTAATTTATTCAGGATTAAAATGAAGTAAATAGAAGTATAAGCTTTTTAACAATAATTTGTTGCAGAAATGTAGAGAAAGTCATGTGAATGGAACATATCATCAGATTTTTCGTTAAGCAAATCCACTGCCTACACGCGTAAGGACATTGAAATCCTTACAATAAGTAACAATAAATGAACTGTCTTCTCCCAGAGTAACACCAGTGTCTGTTTTCAGGCTCATGGAAATGATAGGAAAAACCTTTCAACGGTACATCTTCCCTTCGTTTTAAACGTGTCTTTCGGAGTAGTTTTATTTCTGATCCTATTTATCATTATTGTGACTAATATTATATTACTTTTTCAAGCCCGTATGTACAATGTACATATAGGATAAAGAAGGTATTGTAATACACCTAAAAATTCGATGACAAGATTTCAAGATCATGTTTTACCGTTTTTAGAAAAAGATACGAGTATGTGTCTATGGAAAACATAGCTCAAAAATGAAAATACCGTTAAATACCAAACTTCGTATTTATTTTTAGTATTTTCCAAGAATACAACACAAAGATTTTTAACAAACTACCCATTACATGGAAAAATTGTCCAAAATTGTGATTTTCTCACAAATGGCTCTAATGGTTTTAATTAAAATACTGTATATTAAAGATATTCCATGAAAAATAAACAGTATATCTCCAATTTCCTGGGAGTAGTCTCTGATGACTTCTTTATTCTCAATGAATTTTGAATACCTGGTGAACCGTAAGAGATAGAAAAAAAAATACTTACATAAGATGTAAAATACATAATTTAAGTCATATATATTTTTCTTTTCGTGTGGTTGATCTTACAGGATATTCTTTGTTAATGGTCTCAGTTTTAAAATACTTAAACTTTTCTCCTACTGGGACTTGTTCACTCCTGGTCATACAAAGAAACGAACTTCAATCACATAGCAACCAGCTATTAAAAGATTTGACTATCGTTTTAGTCTAGTGTATTCCTTTGTTTACTTTCCACTTAGAATGAAGCAATAATAAGAGTATTTCTGTTAATGTTTATCTTGATTAAAACGAATATATATAAGAATAAGCTTTTTAGCCATAATTTGTTACAGAGATGTAGAGAAAGTTATGTGAAAGGAACACATCCGATTTTTTCTATTTTTATATTGTTTCATTAATATAGCCCCTTTAACATCTAAGGTCATATAGAGGGCTTTACATTGAAACAACTGTTGTCTGAAGGTTCTTTATGTTGAGTTTAAATAGTTTTTATTTTCCTCAAACAAACAAACAAACAAACACACACATACACATTCACTCTCACACACGTACTTCCAGACTCTGTGGGGATAGGGAATAATTCTGGTTAAAGAAACATTGCCCGTCCCCGTCAGGAATCGGATCTGGGACCCCCGGATGAGAAGTCAGCTGACAACTAGATCACGGAGGCATTCTTATTTTTTTGTTTTTTTGTTTTTGAAGCTTAACGTCCTTTAACCTGGTTGGTCATATCGGACGATGAATGAAATTGGTGAAATGATGCTCAAATGATCCGGGGTCCATGGAGCTTAAAGTTACTCGACATTCGTCTTCTCAGGATAAGGGAAAACCCCGAAAAAACCTTATCCGGACAACTCACCCTAAGCGAGATTCGAACTCACGACCTTTCGAGTGTGAAACAGACACGCTACCACCACACTACCCAGGTGGGCTTTTTATATTATTGTGCATATTACGAAATTATACTTATGCGCGTGTGAAACAAACTGTCTCCTGTCTCTTTACCCTAAACTTTACGCGTGAGTGTTATGCAAGACCTGTTTCTCGAACGTAAAGCTAAATGGGTATAGACCGTATATAGGTAAGCATGGAACGTGTACGGAACACTGTAGAACCAAAACTTTCACACAGGCTATAGCGAACTTATCGGTTAATGTGTGAAACTTAAGTTTCGTACAAAAGGCGGGTCATGTAAGCGCGCCATAACTTTAATAACCACGAAGTGGTGCAGGGTTTTGCACTAAACTCTGCAATAAGCTTGTCGTTGTCTGGTGAAATAGGAGATCACTTCTGCAACTCGCCTTTGTTACCTTCTTCGTTATAAACACACACACAACAGTAAGAAAGGAAGCACGTAACTATTACTTTCTCTACACATAATATGTAAGAGTGGTCTGAAAGGTTCTCGGCCTGATAGTGAAAAACGACAATTCAAGCTTTCAAAGTAGTTTTATTTTTCAACAGGACCTTCTCTAATATCAATACATTGTGTCCACCAGTGTTCCAATGTCTGTAGTGTTCCTCTGGAAGTGCTGCAAAGTCCCATTTACAGCCACAATTGTTTTTACATTAGACGAAAAGCCCCTACCAGCGAATTTATTCAGTTTTGAAAACAGATAGAAGCCGAGGGAGCCAATAGGGTGGATCTTCCAGCACTTCGTAGTGCAGATCTCTCAGTTTCCCCATTGCCAAAACACTTTTGAGCAGGTGCATTGTCCTGATGCAAAATAATTTTTTTTCTTTTTAAACCCTGGTCTGTTTTCACGAATGCGTACATTTAGTTTGGTTAGTAGTTGAGGGTAGTATTTTCCAGTAATGGTTTTATCTTTTTCGAGATAATCAATCAGCAAAATTTCTTTGGCATCCCAAAACACTGACGCCATGATCTTTCTCACCAATGTCACCATCCTCGCCTTCTTTGGAGCTGAAGAACCAGCTTCTGTCCACTGCCTCGACTGCTGCTTGGAATCGGGAGTGTAGTGGTGAATCCATGTTTCATCCATTGTGACGTGTCGGCGCAAAAAGTCACTTTTCAGAAAGTGTTGTGCGAATGTGTTTGTTATCCACAGTGAGGATACGCGGCACCCATTTTGCGCGGTGTGGTTACAGTTTTTGGAAGTCCTTCACGTGGATTGTCTCGGACGCTTTCACGGACACGTTTAAAATCGGCCTCCCATTTCTTCAGAGTGGAAACTGAAGGTGAAGGGTTACCATAAACATTTACAATCCGCAAATGAATTTCTGTAGGTATTAAACATTCTTTTACATAGAATTTTATCACAGCACTATATTCGAATTTCTCCATTTCCAAAGCCACGCAACCGCCTATAGTAAACTATTGCCTGGAATGACTTCTAATTTTACATAGGGTCTATTTAATATGTGTACCAACGTAAGGAAAAAAATCACACAAGTAATACCGCGATACCTGGGTGAGGCCAAGAAATGTTCAGACCACCCTCGTGGTATATAGAGAAAGTATGATATTACATCCAAAAATTTCATATCGGAGTACACGTTTTAGGGTCCCCTGTATCTATAAAAAGCATTTTTAGAAAAAGGTCCGTGAGTGGAGCTCTGCCCTTAAGTTTTTCCGTGTTTTCTCTGGGATCGCCTATGCAAATGCTAGAGTGCTGTATATCTACGGTTCCTTTTCTTTCATTCCTTCATTTCATTTTCTGGTCGGCGGCAGGTTTGGCCTTAGGCAATGCAGACAGATGGCACGGATACTAGCTCCCAATGAAATTATCTTCTCCCTGTTTGGGATTAGGTGCCATTGTAGAAGTCTCCTTCTGCTCTTCTGGCGCCTTACTAGCCTCCATGACGCGCCAGGGTTGCCATCTGGTGAACCAGTTAGGGACTTTCGTGCGTCTCTGTGCTTTGCTCTGTCATTTCCTGAGTGCTGGTCTGTGGTTTTCCTTCCTCCCAACCCTTCCCCCGGGGTGTGGTTGCTCATACCTCATGCCTCGTAATTACGTAAAAAACAAGTCATATTACTATATCGTGACGCTAATACTAAATAACTTTGCACGTAATAAATTATCAGCGTGTTCTGAAGAGGTTTAGTTTGGCAACTACACACCATGCAAATACACTTCTATGTTATTTATAAGTCTTGTTAGCTCCTGTCAAGTCATGTCCAATCTTGTCAAATAAGTTTCTGTATTTAAAAACTTTTCTTGTAAACTTTTAAATTGAAAACAAAGTTTGATCATCTAAAAGGGATTTTAAACTAAGAGCTTCGGTCTTATTTCCTCAATTCTCTGGAACAAACTGACTTGTTGAGAACTAAATAATACTAAGAAACGTTAATGTCATTTCTGAAATACAGACCCAGGCGCTCTCGGAACTTGACTGCAGGCTTTATTTTAGGGAATCGTGGCCTCACCCTTCAACGTGAATTCACAAAAGGGAAGACATGGTTGCCCAACATCATATCTTGTAAAAGAGTTTTATAAAATTCTATGAAAGCTAGAAATGAAGCGTTAGTATACTTATCCATTTATCTCTCTGAGGATACAAGGATGATATATATACCTGTTCCACCTAACATGGTACTCTGAACATCAGCAGGTTTGCTATAAAAGAAAGAAATAAAAAGGTAACACGAATCTAATTATGCTTTTTACAAGTAATGAGTTCGTTCATATCCTACTCGTATGCTGATAGTGCATTATTGTAGTGTTTAAGCTAGTTTTTAGTAGTTGAACACTGACGTGAATCCAGATTTCTCTCTTTAATTCATATTACTTGCTATTTACAGCACTGCTGAACATTTTACTTCGTTAATTTAATCCTCTCATGCGTCCGCTCTCTTTTGCGACGTCAAACCCCCAAAGTAAAATTAGCTGCAGCGATGGTTAACATGTTCGTTAATTTTTATCATGCTGTAAATATACCGGCAAATAAACCTGCAAAAATGTTTTGCTTAAGCTTTTCTTTGTTTAAAACTAAAAGAATCAGTGCATCTCAAAATGGTCAGTAAACACAAAAAATTACTACCTAGTACTTTTAACTACGTTGCACATCTTGGCGCAAAGTGGTTTCCGTTATAATAAATATTAAAATAGCTGTACTTTACCAAAAAGTCATCTTTGAATATAAATATACCAAAAACTATGCCCCTTGGAATGACAATACTTATAAATAACTATTCTAATACTCACTATAACATACTATTCGTGATATTCCTACTTATTTAACCATACCCGGAAAGTAAATACAAATTAAAAAAAAAAAAGGCATAAAATATTTGTTTTCACAAAAACATTAATTTGTACATGAAAGGGCATTCATTAACCTACTTTTCGACATAGTTACCAGCATTTATTAGACATTTATCACAGCGGCAGTGAAAAAAACCGCTGAACAACGTGTTTAGTGGAAACGTATCACAAAGTGCTCTTATTATAAACTGTCTGTTTTCACGCATTGCCTCATTCAACCGAAACATCAGTGACAATAGAAGGCCGCCTAATCCGTGCTTCGTCTCGAACATTGGATCATTGAATTGCCTTACCCAATTTCTTACCATTTCATCTATCATTACATTTTCAACGTACATCTATACAAGTTGATGAATTTCAGCTGGTTTAGCATTCTTTGCGTTCAAAAACCATATTACGGAATTCACTTCACAGTCGGTGGGATTAGAAATTGTCTTATGCATTTTTAAAGATCACTAACAGCTGTTAACACAACACGATCCAGCTGTAATGACCTCAGAGGATAGACAATGAACCGGAGAGACCAGTGCGACACTGGCGCTGCGGTGGTGGTAGTATTTATTAATTTAATAAATTTAAGTTTGTGCCACAATTTTGAAAATGTGATGTATTACAATCACATGACTTTCTCTACATATCTGTTACAAATTATTGTTAAAAAGCTTATACCTCTATCTATTTACTGCTAAAATATTAGCAGAAACGGTCTGATTACTTAGTTCTTTTATAAGTAGGAGGGAAATAAGGGATACCAAATGTTTTAAAATGCGGTTGCTATGGGATTGAAATCCGTTTCTTTGCATGGCCAAGCGTTGACAAATTCCTGTATGAGAAAGGTTGAAGTGTTTTAAAACTGAAATCAGTAACAAGGAATATCTCGAAAACGGCCAACTCCCTGAAAAAATATATATTACACATAATTACATAAATTGTATGTTTTATCGTGATCCACATTTTTGTAGTACTATTCTCTATGTCTTTCGGTTTACCAATTATGCAAAATCCAATAAAAATCATCCATAATAGAGTTCTTTAGAGGCTATTCCCAGAAAATTCAAGATGTACAATTTATTTACCATGTAAATATCGTAAACATAAGAGATTTTAATTAAAATCGTTACAGCAATTTTTGAGAAAATAAACATTTTCTACATTTTTTCCATGTAAATGTTAGTTTGAGGTGGAGGGATTTTCTTGAAAATCTTAGTGTCGCATCCTTGGAAGACACCAAATTGAAATACCAAGTTTGGTATTTAACGGACTTTTCGTTTTTTAGCTATGCACACGAACCTTTTTCCAAACTGTTTTTTTTTTTGGATTCAGGGGGATCCAAAACATGTATTTCCGGTGAAATCTCGGTACCAAATTTTGGAGTGCAATACAATACCTTCTCTATACACTATGTACGTAGTACGTGTAGAGAAAGTAAAAATAGGTAACATATTAAAACATTCTATCCATACTGTGGAATATTTACCTATTAAAATTCAGATATCAGAAAGAGGAGATAAAAAATAAAATATCCCACGAAATTTAAGATTAGCGCAGGAGAGGTGTTAAATGGATGTGTACACTACCTAAAGCAAGCCACGCATCATCGCTACAGGGCGTCTCACCTTGATGATAAACACAAATTCCTATCTACATCTGTGTAACGATGGAAATTTTAATCCAGCAAAAAATGAAAGCAATTTGACGTGTTCCATTCACATGAATTTTTCCACATCTCCACAATAAATTATTGTTAAAACGTTTATTCTTCTATTTAATTCATGCTAATTGAGAAAAAAATTAACAGAAAGGGTCTTATTACTTGTTTCCTTGTACGTAGATGGGAAATAAGGGAGTACTATAGGTTAAATCGATAGTCAAATCTTTTAAAAGCTGGTTGCTATGTGATTGAAGTACCTTTGTTTGTACGGACAGGAGCTGACAAGTTTCCGTATGAGAAAAGTATTTTAAAACAAACTAATAACAAGGAATATCTCAAAAATGGTTAACCTCACGAAAAAATGCATGTAACATAAATTGTGTGCTTTAATGAGATCTCGGTAAGAATAGTTTGTAGAACAGATAGAGATATTTTTAAATGGTTTGTTGCAGAATAGGTAGGTAAAGTCATGCGAGTGTAGAATATGCTTTTTTACTATCTCCAGTCGCATTACGCATTAATGAATTAGGACCTTTACATCATTATGCCTACGAATGTTGCTATAGCTATGACAGATAATATCATTAGTTGGAATAAGATACATGTAACATCACACTGAAAGCAGATTTACTGAAATGCGCCAGCAACACGCTTCGAAGGTTTTGTTGCATTTATTTGTCGTTAGGTGAATTATTTGGTTTCCATTACACATATTACACTAAGCGTGACATCGAGTTTGGCTCGGATGTTGTTTCTATGGAAATGACAAAGGTCATGCTGATACTGACATATAGAAATCGTGTAAAGTATTTATCTATCAATACAGCACCCGAATATATTACTGACTTGGTAATACTATATATGTTTTGTTATAGCTCTATAATTACAAATATTGTATACTGCGAATCAGACATGTTGAGCGTTCTAAAAGCAATTGAAAATTAAATTACGGTTATTGTACATGTATTGTATAGGGTCTTTCTAAAATCGCTTCAAATTTTAAACCGCTATAAATATTATAATATTTGAGATAGTTTAAAAGCAAAAGAAAGTTATATACTGGACTAGCAATGGGTTTGATTTTTTCGGTTCACGACAGCCATATGTGCAGTATTTTTTTTAAATTGTTTCATTTGTATAACATTTATATTTGCTTTAACTTCAATGGTCATATCGGGGGCTTTGACTTCTGAAACAACTTGTATTACTGTAGGTTTAGAACATCAGGTTAAATCAATTTTACATTAGTAAACACACGCACATTCACTCTCACATTCATACTTCCAGACTCTGTGGGGGATAGAGAATAATTCTGGTGAAAAAAACAATTCTACGCCCCAGCCGGAAATCGAACCCAACATCTCCGAGCCTTCAGTTTTGTTGAATGGAATATTGGTGATTTTATTCATACTGTTACAAAGAATTTCTAAGCTACAGATCATGACTAACACTAAATAAAGACGCCTTTATGCCTTAAAAGTTCTGTATAGAGTGACTCGAATTCACAATTCATCGTTGGAATAAGACAGACTGCTAATGCAAATGGCGAGTATTACTATGCCATGCTATAAAACGTTATCACTCATAGACTAAGGAATCATGAAATGGAAAACAAAAGCTTCATGCAAGATGGCGTTCCGCAACATATCTTCACCCCTGCAAAATAATTAATTGCCTAGATCTTTGAAACTCGTGTCATCAGTAGAATTTCCAATAAAGTGGTCGCCACGATCTCCAGATCTGAATCAGACCGAATTTGGTTGTTGGATTAGCTAAAAGAACAAGTTTTCCTGACACATCCAACAACCCGACAAGAACTGAAATATGCTGTTTCACAAAAAAGTTGCTAATTTCCAAGATATTATCCAAAACGCTGTGTTTATAGTGCAGAAAGAATGGTTACGTTGACTAAAATAAGGGAGGGCAGCTTCCCAATGTTTTATAAAACCTCATTGTTTGCCTAGTATGTGACTTACTACTTTCTCTATACGTACTATGTATATAGTGTATGAAGAAGGTATTGCACTCCACCCAAAATTTTAATACCGAAATTTCACCAGAAATATATCTTTTACGGTCCCCTGTATCCAACAAAATCATTTTCGGAAAAAGGTCCGTGTGTGTCTGTGAACACGATAGCTCAAAAACAAAAAGTCGGTAAAACACCAAACTTGGTATTTAAGTTTAGTATCTTCCAGGGATGAGAAAAACTCCCCTACACCAAAATACCCTTTATATGGAAATTTTTCGAAAATTTTGATTTTCTCAAAAATGGCTCTAACGATTTTGATTAAAATATCGTATATTAAATATATTTACCTGACAAGTAAAGTATATATTTTGAATTTTCTGGGAATACCTCTGAAGACTACATTATCCTGGCTGAATTTTACGAAATTTTGCATAACTGCTAAACCGTAAGAGATGGACAAAAACATACCACACCAAAAATGCAGGGCACGTTGAAACAAAAAATTTATGTTAAATACATTTTTTTCCCCTGGAGATGATCGTTTTGTAGATATTCCTGGTTTTGGGTTTCCACTTTGAAAAACTTAACTTTTCTCATACAGGAATTTGTCAACACCTGTCCATACAAACAAAGGAACTTCAGTGACATAGCAACTAGCTTTCGACTATCACTTTAACCTATGGTATTCCCTTATTTTGCTTCTATTTACAAGGAAGCAAGCAATAAAACTACTTCTGCTATTTTTTTCTCGATTAACATGAAGTAAATAGAAGCTTTTTAAAAATAATTTATTGCAGAGATGTAGAGACAGTTATGTGAATGGAAGACTCTAAATAATAATGCCTGTAAATTCTCATTAATATTTATTGCCATGGCCAAGAGGTTTAGCCTCCCATATAAACTGTCTGGGTTCGAACCTATGGGGACAGCGTCTGGGATTTGTGTCGAACGAAGCAGTGTCTGGACGGTCTTCCTCCGGATTCTCCGGTTTCCCCTCTATTCATTCTATCAATTGCTCCGTAGTAATCTTTCCTGTCATCTATTTGTCGTCTTCACATAATCTAAAGTGCTGCCCTCCTAGCCACAACTTCAGGGAAAAGGTGACTGTCGCTGGGTGTCAGCTCAGTACTGTACGGCGGATGAGCGAAAATGTCCCATTGAAATTGTCCAAGGAGCAGATGGGTTGTGCCAGTAGTGTGTGGACGAGCGTTGTCATGGATGAACACAATTCCTGAAGTCAGCATTCCTCTTCGTTTGTTTTGAATGGCTCTCCGCAAACGTCGTAAAGTACGAAAATCTTCAAAACAACGTCAATGATCATTTGAAATCATTGGTGGCAACATTTTTTGAAGCGGATATTTCAAAAGTTGTGCACAGATATGATAAAGGTTTCAATCTTTTCGGTGATTATGTTGAAAAGTAACCAGCCATAATAGTACAAATCTTTTAGTAATAAAATAACTGTTTCTTATGAACTTGTCTTTTATTATAGCCTATCGGAGGTTGAAAAAAAAAAACGGCCCACGTAAATGGATACATTTGCTTGCTAAAGGCTATCAATTTCAGAACAGTCTTCTTATAAACAACAAAGAGTTTGAAATAGCTGAAGCGAACGCTCCCGCAGCCGCACCAAAGCCGTGGTTCGATTCCAGGAGAAGTACGGCACGACAATGCAGCGCAATATTTATGAGTTGGGGAAAGTGGTGATGAAAAACCTACCGCAAGAATCCTTGTGGGGCTCGGCCAGTAAATATTTAAATATCCCAACCGTCCGGACCAGAGAATTTATGCCCTGCGGTCGGCTGAGTGAATTTTAAAGTCGGTTGCCGGTCCACATGCATGTACTGCCTTGATTATTGTGTCGGTAATCACTTGCCTTTATGTATTCTTTGCGCTGGAGAGTGGGCATTATTGCTCTGCGTGACTGGCATTGCGCGGAAAGTCTATCTAAACTCATTCTCTGCGTTGCATTCCAATACACAACCTTTGCGGGCAATCTACACGACTAACATTATGAAGGTATGAAGTGTAATATATTTCAAAAGCAAAATTGAGCATTTTCGGTTATACAGAGTGTTTCAAAACGACACCAAACGAAGATGTGGACCTTGTTGGTCATACCCTACATGATACTTGAATAAAACTTTCAGCTCTGAATTCGGTACCTACAAAAACTGCCATAAAATCACCATGGATTAGGCAATCGTACATAAGCAAATGGCACGTGCCTGGCCCACTCCAAGAGAGATGCCGGTTGGTAGCGAAGGTCCCAGTCGCGTGGTGTAGGGGTGGTTTGAAAGACACGCCGGCGCGGCACAGGTCATCTTAGTAATGCAAAACGTAGCACGTGAGCTTTGATGTGTTTCGTATAACATGTTTTGAGGTTGTTTTCGTGGCGTATGACAACCGCTGTTCCTTCGCTGCCTAATCCCAAATATGTGGATTTTTAAACACCCATAAAACTTTAAATAGAAGAGTTTGAACATTGTGATATCAAGTTTCGGAGAAGTCAAAGTGTAAGCTAATTGACTGCTATCTTCACGCGAATGCGTGCTCCGCACAGAATCTACTAAGTTGCGGGATATTCCATTCCCTAACCCCTGCAAACATACAAGTGTTAGCAAAATATATCTAATGAGTATAACCTTGTTAAATGTCTGTGTAAAGACCTTAATATCGTCGGATGAAATTACAATTCACACGCATAAGTTTTTCTTACGTAATGCTAATAATTTATGTACTATAGTGGCACAGTAGGATTTGAATTATAACATTTTAATAGTTTTATGAATAGAGGGTTAACATCCACTTGCTATGCAATACGACTGAGAGATTTAGGTGAGCGTTCAGAAGCAACATCAATTTCATTTGACTTTTCCTCTGTTTTAGCATGTCGTTTACGCTTCTTTGGTTTAGTGATCCCGTTGTTCTATATTTATTGACCAAATCCTTAACTGGATAGACAGTAATTGAAGCTGAAATTGCAGTCTGCTTGTTAAGTTTTTATGTATGTGTATGCTATTCAAACTTAAATTTCTTGGTAGGCATTTCAACATACAATTCCTAAGGAAATCACAAACAACAAACAAAACACTTAAACAAGAAGACAAAGCAACGACTGATAAACGAACCCTTGGCAGGTCCTTTTACGCCACTTCTGCACAATGGCATAATGCTGAAGTCACTGTCGCCTTGGACGATATGCAAGGTTGAGGCCTTGGTAGAAACGCAATTAAGATACTTGTCACCAATTTAAGAGCAATCGTAACTGCCATTAACCTATTCATGTCCCTCTTTACTCCGTCTATAAATAGAATAATTCTTCTTCTACTCATAGAGTTGACAGTATGTTCCAGAGAAGCCTACAATTAGATAGAATAGCTCACTGACACTTTCCTATAAACGCTAGTGTTTGCAACGGTAGCCTGCTAATGGATAAGCTAAAGATAAGTCAATAGATTGTTGATCATGACTCATATGTGACACTGTGAAGGGAGTGAAATGTTTACTATAATCGTAAATACATCTGTTTCAATGTATTTTATTTTTTCAATCAGAATCACTCAGAAGTTATTGCAGTGAATTGCAAGATACATCTTTACTGTGTCGAAAGAAAAGGCTTTCCTCCTTCACTCAAAATATGTTTGAGTCATTCACAAGTTTGTTTAGTATAAAACTCCTATCCTTTCGTATTTTCATTTTTTTTTTTTTTTTTTTCATTCTGCGCTCTTTTTCAGTGTTCACTGATTTGCCTGCTAGTTGCTGATCACCATGACCGTGTGCGCTAAAACGTTACCTTTGGAACTTCGTGGCGGAGGGGAGTTCCGCCCTGAGCATGGGTGTTGGTAAAGGTGTATATTTCTATGTATCTATATGTCAAAAAGGAAACTTATAGAAAAGCAACAGTAGTGTAGGGATAAGTGTAAAAAAAAAAAAAAAAACTAGCAGAAACTGAACGAGACAAAGCAGTAAGTAATTGCAGATAGTACAACACGTTTCAAAACGCGCTGTAGAGACCATGAATACTCTTATCATGTCAAGTAATACTCTGTGTGCACCGAACCTCAATCCGGCAATTTCGGATCCCGGATTGAGCTCTATTCATGACTATCTAGTAACTGTCATAAGTCCCTCTTATTGATTTAATTGTTTGTTTGTTTTCACACAATCCGTGTGTAGGACAGCAGTTGAACAGGTAGAGTCAGACTGAAAAATTTAATGCCATTGCCCGGATTTGAACCACGGATCTTCCGGTCTCTGACTCTACCTATCCAACCTCTGTTCTATACACGGCTTGTGTGAAAAAGCAATTAAATCAATACTAATTGACCATAATAGTTGGTTATACTGTCAATCCAGGGACTTAAAGTTCTTACAACATTGGAGGTCAGCATTGTCATCTCAAAATAATTCAAGAATACCGGGAAACATGCGAGTCAGGTAAGAAATTTAATGTTATGCCGGCATATTGCCATGGTAGCTCAGTGGTAGAAAAACCGGCTAGATCCCTAGAGATCCGTGGCTCAAATCCTGGCTATGGCATTGAATTTTTCAGTCTGACTCGACCTGTCCAAGTTCTGTTCTAGCTTTAAGTATTGTATGCTACGTTTCATTTTTGTCCTATTATCCAAAAGAACCTCACAGGTTTCCACATGGAAAACGCAGATTATATAAACATAAAGCATTTAAAAGTTTTAATTTATGCATTCTTGCAAAAAAAAAAAAAAAAAAAAAAAAAAAAGATATGAGAAATATAATACGGAAGAAGCGAAGTAAGTAAAAAGTTACTCATCATTGCTCTAATCCTCACAAGAGTTTTCGTTTTTATTGTGCTAATAGTACAATACTTTTAAATGTCTTCTGTTTAGAGATTAGGCAGTCAGCGAGAAAACAGGATCAATTTGTAATTCATATTTTGCTTTACTTTTTTCTCCTGTGCCCAACATTCTGACGTCACAGTTACTAATGACCGTTTCGCAGTGAAATACAAATTGTAATTTGATGAATGTGAGAACCCACTTGTTTCTTTAATCACCCGCATCACTCCAGAGGGTGACGAATTTTTTAAAAGAGCGACACGGTACCTAGTTCCTTTCTGAGAGTAGGCGTATGCATGCGTGATTCCAAATTTGAACTACTACTTAAAATGCGGATATTCAGAACAGTAATTTCAATAGTGATAATATACCATGTAAGTAACAACTCTGATATTTTGCATTCACATGGCGTCTCTATCAATTACTACTTTCTCAAGTGCGTATGTAAAATGTAGGAAGGGAAGGTGTTGTATCCCATCCAAATATTCCATACCGTGATTAAATCGGAAATACATTTTTGAGCACTCCTAAATCTTAACATTTCAGCGTATGTGCTTCTGTCTTTAGACAGCATAGCTCAAAAATGAAAAGAGCGCTAAATACCAAACTTGTATTTAAGTTCCGCATCTCTCAAAAATGTGACACAAAGTTTTTCAAAAAAATCCAGCACTCCGACTACCGCTTACATGGAAGCAATTTCGAAAATGTTGATTTTCTCAAACATGGCTCTAATGGTTTTGATTAAAATACCGTATATTAAACATATTTACTTGACAAATAAGATTTATATCTTAAATTTTCTGGGAATACCCTCTTATGTCCTCTTAATCCCGGTAAACCGTAAGAGATAAATTAATAAAATCATCTTACTACACAAAAATTGTAAATCTCGTGAAAATACACAATTTATGTTCTTTATATTTTTGATGTGGAGGTAACCACTTACAGGGTATCATGTTATTGCTTTCACTTTAAAAATACTTACACATTTTCCAGACAGGCAGTTTGCCTATGTTTCTGTTGTTTTACTTGTGAGCAATCAAAGAAGTGAATTTCAATGACAATTGCTAAGCCACAGCTTCTAAAACATTTGAGTATGGCTGTGATGTAGCTAATGCATTCCTTAGTTTCTTTCTATTTTGAAGGAATTAAGTAATATATCTAATGTTTATCTCGATTAGCATGTAGTGGAAATAAGTATAATCTTTTGTAAGAAGTTTATTTGTAGAAGAACTAGAGAAATTCATGTAAGTGTAATATAGATTTTATTTTTTTACAAATGTATTGCCTTAAATATTGGATTGTACGCTAGGATATTTCACACTAAAGCCGTAGGCTTATATATTAGTACCTGGAGGAAGCACGATATGAGTGTAATTTCAAAGGGTGGTCGACATTCGGATGGGGAGTGAGCCGTCGTGGAGGGTCCCTAACAGTTCAAAAGAGAGCTGTATTTTCCCAGCGCAGTCACCTGCACGAAATGACGCCTCTGCTGCAGTCCTCGTCTACCTTGAAAGAGACCAGCTGGGTTGAAATGAAGATGAAATGAAGGGACAGAAAGTTCAAGGGAAATGAAGAATCATCTCCAGCATTAGCGTAGTGACTCCGAGAAAACCCCAGAGAAACATTATGTGTCGGAAAAATCGGCGCGGGGAACCGATCAGAGACCTCTTAAAGTTCAGTCGCAGACGAAACCCTTGAGAAACCTGACCCGGTTAAATATAGATGTGTAAATAGATGAATGAAGACAAAAATATAGCATAATAAGTTCACAATCTCTAATCTAAGACTACAAGCAAGCGTCGTTATTAGTACCCGGGTGTATAAACTCAAATATTCCCATAGCAACGAAGACATCTCCGTCTTTATTGAAAAAAGAGGGGAGCTGGTAATTAGAGTGTAATTGGAAGGAAAAGTGTCTGGGATTTGCGAGGCAGGCACCTCCCCAAAAACGAGCTCACTTCCGCCAAAGCAGGCGGCGCTCCTTCAAACAGAATTAACTGCTTGAGAATCCGTAGCCAAGCTGGGGAAAATAATAATTCTAGAACAAAGTGACTGCAGACGTTATTACTCGCCCGGCAGTCAGCAGAAGCCGTCGGTCCATTTTAATTAGAAGAAGGTGCTCGGTTATTGTTTTCACTAGGATCCCCAAATTACGGTTCTGAGAAAACAGAAAGACTCAGGGTTGTTCCTGTTCAGGACCCTACTCATTAAATTAGCTGTCAGAACACATACAGATTTATTTTCGTGAAATAAAGAGTCTGACGTGCTTCATTCAGCTGACTTTCTCTACACAAACTCCGAGGCTAGGCTGATAAGTCCCGGGTCTCACACAGATATGACGCTACTAGGCCAGTTAGACGGTAGCATCGTATAATTTCACTCTAGTTAAACTTGTATCCATAGTTACAGGTAAATAACTTGTTTAGTTTTCGAATGACAGCATTTTAAACAAGACAACTTTAGAGTTTTCGTGAAACTGGAGAATTTGGAAAGATGAGCAGTGATTAAATACTTACATTTCAAAGGCTTAACGCTTAAAGAACTCAAGGACGAAATCATCGTTTAGTACTGGAAGATCGCAGATTAAAGTTGTTTGAGTAAGCAGAGTCTGTAAACATATCAAAAGGGCGTGCAGGTAATATTTTAAGTAATGTTTTGGGCTTTCACAAGGTCTGTGCAGATGGGTGCCGCGTTTCTTGACACCTGATCAAAAGTTGCAAAGAAAAACTGTTTGTGTTAAGAATGTGGAGCTCTACCATGGATGAAACTTGGAGATATCACTACACATCAGAAAGTAAATCACAATCAAAACAGTGGATTACGCCGGGACAACCAACTCCAAAGAAGGGAAAGTCAATTTGATCAGCTAACAATGATATGGCGAGTGTTTTCTGGGATGCACAGGGAATTATTTTTATTGATTACTTGTAAAAGGGTAAAAGTATTACTGGTACTACTGCGCAAGCTTACTGCAACGTTTGATTGATGAGGTGAAAAGAAAACGACCTCGAGGGCCCATCGTTTAGTCATTGCGAAAAATGTGCGAATTAAAGTTGAAATTGCTTGAACAACCACCATATTTGCCAGATCTAGCACCTAGTGACTACCACCTGTTCCCAAGCCTCAAAAAATGTCTTGGAGGACGAATATCTCACAGCAACTTCTCACATCAAAGTCATTGATACAGTAAACAGCTACTTTAAGGACCTTGAGAAATCGCACTACAGAGATGGTTTAATTAAATTAGAACACCGACATGACAAATGTATTATCCTTTCTGGAGATTATGTTGAGAAATAAAGCGAACAAAATTAAATGCTGTTTTCATTGAGAGGTCCGAGACTTATCAGCCGACCCTCGTATTAATACAAAAGATTATTCGTCTGATATGACCAACCAGGTTAAAGGACATTAAGCTAAAAGCTAAAATGGATGGGGTCGCTGCTCCATTGGCCGAACGACAATGGAGCAGCGACAGAGAGGCGGTACTTGGCAGATCCTAATCACAGTATAAAAGAAGGAACGCCAGCTGGACAAGACGCAGTTAGCCCTGAAGAAACCATATCATAAAATGGGCGAAACGTTGGAAGATTTTATCTTCAAGACACGGTCTACACCGGAAACACTGGACCAAGATGATTTTAATATTGGCCGTGGAAGTTTACGAAAACAAGTAATATTCATTTCAATTGTTAATATGTTTAATATGTGTTTCAACCTACATGAATATTTCACTTATAACACTTTTGTTTACAGTTGTTTTCTTTTCATTTCAGTATACTTGTTGCACCTTTTTATATATGTTTTTATTGAGTTTGAATAGAATTGTATTTTTGTACTTTATTTATTCATTGTAGCATTGCTGTGTTGAATTTAATGTATTGGTGGTAGAGAGGAAGAGAAGGCCTTATGGCCTTAGCTCCCATCAGGACAAATAAACAAACAAGTAGAAAATAATATTGGACTTGGACGGCGCCGTGGGTGAGTGGTTAGACCGCTGGTCTCCCATCTAGGCATCCCGGGTTCGATCCCGAGCGCCCACATGTGGGGTTCGTGGTGGATAAAGCGGCGTCTGGGCGGGTTATCCAGTTCCCCGCCACTCTTTCCACCAACAGTGCCATCATCACCTTTCCAATCATCAATTTCCCTTACATTTCATATTATTCACCATCTCGTGTTCAAGTCTGGCTACGGGCCGACCCCTTCTAACAAGTTCTCCAGTCTGGTTTCGTGCCGTTTGTTCTCCGACAAGGTTCTGACCCCTAGGCATTGGCTTGTAAGACCTAGGTGGGTGTCAGTCTTCAGTACGAGCCGATTAGAAACGAAATACAGATGACAGATTAGGTAAAACTCTTCGTTATTTATAAATGGACTAGAGATTCTTTCTTCACAATTTTAATGGGCTTCGTAGCCCATCTAGCTAGCACATACAATACGCCTGGGCTTGTGGATTTCAAGCGTATTGGAGTAGTGCGTAACTTTCAGAAGTTAGCTATATAAATTGGCACTTTTTCGTGACTTGACCGTTTTTTGCCCTAGAGGTCGGTAGAACTGATACATTAAGCAGAGCTAGCCTTCAGTTTCACCTTCTTTAAGCCTAAGCTTAATGACGTGTGAAGCTGCGCCCCCCCCCCCGCCCCTGGCGCTCAGTAATTACGTTAGCGAGCGCCGTAATCTCTCTCTGAATGCAGCCCCTCCTTATTAAGCAACTTCCCTTCGAGAGGTTAATCCGGCATGTGTGCTGCCATCTGCCGTTTCGAGAAGAAGTCACCTTTCTGAATTAGCGCAGTAATCCTTTTAGACTTCTTGCTCACTGGGACATTATCAAATATGTTCGCTAAATTGCTGCTTTTATTTTCCAAATCAGTAATGCGATGAACTTGATCTTTTTCTGAACGGTTGACTTCTGAATGTTAAGCTTCTTTTTGGCCCATGGTGAAGCAATTGAGATCCTTTACTTTTCTTTGTATATGTATCATTTACTTAACTAAATCTTTAAAAAGAAGATTTTTAAACTCAAATAAAAAAATTAAAGATGCTAAATATATCAATCTGTCATATCGATATCGAGGTAGTGTTATTCGTACTCAAACAAACAAGCAATGAAATCAATTTTAAATAAAATATAAATGAATTTAAATGAGTACCATGAAAAATAACACATTTAATATACTAATACGTAAAATACTATAATACCCTCCTTAAAAAATATATCATATAGATTGAGTGTTTTAAGGAGATCTACATTTTTGGATTGGTATGATTTTTTCTATGATTTACGATTTACCAGTTATGCAAAATTCATAAAAATTCATCCAGAAAAAAGAGGTCTACAGAGGTTGTTCCCAGAGTTCAGTTCAAGATACACATTTTATTTAGCATGTAAATATCTTAAAGACATTTTAATCAAAATCGTTAGAGCCATTTTTGAGAATATAAAAAATTCAATTTTTTCAATGTTTGAAGATATTGAACTTAAATTTCAAGTTTGGTGTTTAACGGACCTTTTGTTTTTGTGCCATGCCTTCCACAGACGCACACACACAGTCATTTTCCAAAAATATAGGATTTTTGGATGCAATGCAGTACCTTCTCTATACATTATGTACATAGTACTCGAAGATAAAGTAATTAATGCAAATCCACCTCTTCCATATTCAACACTAAGCCCTAAAAGTAATTCAATTCTCTTTCAGCAAAATAAAAAGGTCTATGATTTGTCTCAGCAAGACAAGAAACAAATCAAACATTACATAAAGCCAAACATAAAAAAAAAATCAAATTCCTATCTGAAATAAAAAAAAATCAAGTAGTGAATAACTTCTAGTTAAGAAAATAAGGTATAACAAATAAGGGTCTTTCAAAAGTCACTTTAAACTTTAAACTGTTATAAATATTACACTATCTGAAATAGGATAAAAACAAAAGTATTCACATGCAGTATTCACGGGTACAGTTTTGTTGGATAAAACTTTAGTAACTTTATTCATAATGTTACAGGAATTTGTATTTACAACTCATGGTTCTGTCACTAAATGACAACATACAGCTGAGTCAATGTTATTATGTAAGTAAGAAGAGTTTTTCTCAAGGTCGGAGAACATTAGAACTCTAACATTTTAAGAGCAGGTTCATGCTGCATTCCTGGATTAGACAGGACATTTGAGAAAACTGGAAGGCCAAAGGAAATTAATGATGCCACCATAATTGAAGTGCTTCATATCTGCGCCTCTGTAAAACAATTACCTTCTCAGATCTTTGGCGATCGTGTCATCCCTTTCCAACAAAGTGGATGCTGCGATATTCATATCTCAGTCCGACCTAGTCTTGGTTGTGGGGTTACCTTAAAGAACGAGTTTTCCCGGCATATCCAACAACCCAACAGCAACTGTGAGGTGCTATCCAGCAAGAAATTGCTGCTACTACTCCAAGATATCATCTGCAGAGTGCACAAGGGAACGCAGGACAGCTTTCAAATGTTTTATAAAGCCCCATTGTTTGACCGGTGTGTGATTTCTTGTGTGTTTTTCCTATCTCAAACATTAAATATTTATAAGTTTAAAGTTTAGAGTGACATTTGAAACACCTATGTATACACACTCACACACACGTACACGTATACGTACTCAAGAAACAAAGTTCACATCTAGAAATATAGTAGACGTTGAACCTAATACTCTGATAAGTTGTATTCACTCGTCAACAAACTATTATTTTAGAACGTATTCTCCTAAGTTCATTTTTGCATACGTTAACGTCATTTTATCATATCGAAAACACTGATATGGTGCTCAAATGATCTCGGGATCCATGGATCTTAAAGTATCTGGACACCCGTATTTTCAGGATAAGGAAAACCCCGAAAAAAGACTATCTGGATAACTCACCGAAAGCGAGATTCGAACTCGCGACCTCTTGAATGTGAGGCAGACGTGCTACCCCCACCGAAGTGGGCCCTAAATGTTTCTGTTAATCGAATTTACAGAAACGTACACTAGGTCAAACAACTGCCAGATTTTTAAAAAGCGGATCACTACATGTTGCCTTTGGGTCTGCATGCTCTTTACATTACTGCAAGAAACAATCTCATATTACATTTACTCGCCTTTCTATAGTTAATCTGCAAAAATTATTCTTAAAAAAAAATGTATTTTTCTATGTACTTCATATTAATTAAGATAAATGTTAGCAGAAATTAATGTATATTCTAGGGGAATAATGGAATACAATATGCTAAAGCGAACGTGAAATCTTTTAAAAACCAATTTAATTGAAATTCCATAATCTTTACTGGAACAGGATGAAAAATATAAATAACAACTTCCCATTTGAGAAAAATAAAGGTATTGGAACATTTAAATCTATAACAAACAATATCTTGAAATTGTTAGCTGCACAACAAAGATGTATTTGGACATAAATAGTGTGTTTTGAAGAGATCTACATTTTTCTGTACATGGTAAGTTATTGTCTGTCTCTTACGGTTTACTGTAATGCAAACCAACTTCAGATTAAAGAGGATTTCAGAAACACTTTTCAGAAAATTCAAGATGTACATTTTATTTGTTGTAAATATCTTTAATATACGGTATTTTAACCAAAATCGTTTGTGCCAGTTGAAAAGAAAAAAACATCTGATGTATTACACTTACATGACTTTCTCTAGCTGCTCTACAAAACTCCTACAAAAGATTATTCTTATTTGTACACAATGCTAATCAAGATAAATGTTAGCAGAATGTTAGGGAATGAGGGAATGCACTATGCTAAAGTGATTGCCAAATGTTTTAAGAGCTATCGTTATGCGATTGTCATTGCAAATCACTTCTTTGCTTGGCCAGGAGTAGAACAAAAGAAAAACACACGCTTTCTGTGTGAGAAAAGTTTAAGTACCTACTTCACATTTGAAACCAATAACAAGGAATATCTCGAAAACGGTTACCTTCACAACAAAACCGTAAAGGACAAAAATGGTGTGTTTTGTCATGAGGTACATTTTTTGTGTACTAAGATTTTTTCTATCTCTTGCGGTTTAGCAGTTAAGCAAAATTCAGCAAAATTCATCCAGAATAAATAGGTCTTCAGAGGCAATTCCCAAAAATTTCGAGATATACATTTTATTTCGGACATAAATAGCTTTAGTGTACGGGATTTTAATCAAAATCGTTAGAGGCATTTTTAAGAAACTCAAAATTTTCGAAATTTGTTCCATGTAAAGCGTAGTTTTTAATAGGGGGATTTTTTTTGAAAATCTTCGTGTCGCATTTTTGGAAGATACTCAACCTAAATCCCACGTTTGGTATTTAACGGTCTTTTCGTTTTGGGGCTATGCTGTCAACACACACCCACACACACACACACACACACACGCACACACGGACCTTTTTTTATAAATGCTTTTTTAGGACTCAGGGGACTCCAAAACATATTTCCGGTGAAATCTCGGTATCGAATTTTTGGGCGCTATCCTATGTACATTATACATATGGGGCTAAAGAAGGTAAAAATTGATCGCTAGTACAAAAGGAAATAAATTGATTTCTCTGAACATTAGCCGGCTTGTCGCAGGTAACATCCTCCATCTCTCGTATACTATTTGAATATTTTACTTATTTGGCCAAAACTCCAAATCCATTTTAACATTAAAAACTATTGGACATTAATATGCTTATGTGATTTTTAAGAGTATACTTTTACTCTATAGACGTTTGCAGAAAGAAATCAAGGCCCGTTTTGATCCTGAGATTTGTGGTGGACAAAGCAGTGCAGGGTCGGATTTTCTCCGAGTTCTCCGGTTTCCTCCGTCATCACATTCCACCAGTGCTCCATCTTCATTCCATGTATTGTCAGTGCCATGGCCTGCGGTGCCATAACAGTAAAAGCGGATGATAAACACTATAAAAAAAGAAGAGAGAAATCACATAATTATGTTTGCCTGCCGTCCGTCACTATTGGTTATGTTTTTTATATAAACTAGGTTGTACTGTACACTGATGTGCATAAAATGTTACCCATGAAGTTTCCGGCTGCTTAAGTTGGTATTCATAAATGAGGTCGCACTATCTCCGTTCTTTGAGCATGATCCTAGCTACTGGATTGGTAGGAAGCTTTGACTCCTTGGCGTAGTTCACCAAGAGCCCTGGCCGCTGAGTCCCACCATCTCGGTCCATTACAGACATCATGGATGGGGTGCAGTATTGGGGGATGAGACGTGGTCAGCGCTTCGATCCCCCCGGCCAGTTAATGCGGTCTTCACGACCTGGAGCCGCTATTTCTCCATCAAGTAACTCCTCAATTGCCCCCCCCCCAGGGACTTGAGGGCTGAGTACACCCCGGTCCAGGTCTCCTCACGCCGGTACTGGGAAACGAACTCAAGTCTCCCGCTTGGCAATCGGTAACGCTCTCGCAGCGCCAAGGAGATATCCCTGCAGGATACTTTACCTAGCACAAAATGTGGCCGGACTACAGAAGTGCAACATTAGAAGTTAGGGTCTTATTTTTCACTAGGGGAGAACCATCAAGACAAATACTTCATTGAGTTTTGGCACAACAATAACAGACATATGAAAAGTTACAGGAGTGCTTCCAGTTTACACGCACAAGTGCATCACTGCGGAAGGGAGCTGTTTTGAAGGAAATGTTTGTAAATTTATTTGTTTCTGTATTATTTACACATTCCTGTAACTTTTTGAATATAGCATGTATTTCATTTAGACATGGAACACAAACAAACAAAAATCTGATGTGTTCCATTCACATGACTTTCTCTACCTCTCTGCAACAAATTATTATTATAAAGTTTATACTTCTATTTACTTCATGCTAATCGAGAAAAACATTAGCACAGTCTTATTACTTACTTCCTTGTTAGCAGAAGGGAAATAAGGGAGTACTATAGGCCAAACTAATAATCAAAAGCTGGTTGCTATGTGATGGAAGGAGTTGACAAATTCCTGTATGAGAAAAGTATAAGTCTTTCATAGCTAAAAACAAAAACAAGGAATATGTCAAAAACAATCAGATCCACGAAAAAAATTTATAGGAGGTAAATTGTGCGTTTTAAGGTGCTCTACATTTTTGTGTTGTAAGTTTTTCTCCGTCTCTTACGGTTTAGCAATTATGCAAAAATCCATAAAATGCATCCAGAATAAAGTAGTCTTCAGAGGCTATTCCCAGAAAATTCAAGATATACATTTTATTTGTCGTGTAAATAAATATCTTTAATATACAAAATTTTAATTAAAATCGTTAGAGCCATTTTTGAGAAAATCAAACTTTTCGAAAACAGTTCCATGTAAAGAGTAGTTAGGGGTGGAGGGATATTTCTCAAAAGCTTCATGTCGCATCCCTGGAAGATACTAAACTTACATATCAAGTTTGGTATTTTACCGACTTTTCGTTTTTGAGTTATCGTGTTCACAGACACACGGATACACACACATACACACGGACCTTTTTCCGAAAATGCTATTTTTGGATACAGGGGACCCTAAAACATATATTTCCGGTGAAATCTCGATATCGAATTTTTTGGGTGGTCACTGCATCACGACAAACCTTATTTGAATCAGTCATTTTAGAATCTTTTTCAGGAATCAATAAAAACAGAGATAAAAGTTCAGGAATAAAGGTAATTCTAAAGTGAAGCAGGGATTGGTGTGACCGTTGTGTCCACGAGATGGTTGCAATAAAACCTTTCCTGATGATAAATGTGCACATTAATTGTAAAAGTTTTTGTGTAATGTATCATATTTTTAGCAATTTTGAAATGGAGGCCGTTTTATAATGGCTGATTCAATTGTTTATAATGATGGCTACTTAAAATTATACAGTTCATTAAAATCCAAAGCCATTTCATTAGTATATCAACACGGCTTAACATAATTTGCTCGTGAGAAATGAAACCATCCGTCTTTAAGCCGCTTAAAATATTAATATCTGTTATTTTCCGTACATAAAGATAAAATGTGTGAGGGACTACTGTAAGATGAGTCACGTCAAATGATAGTTTTCATTTTCTCTACTGCTTACTTTTGTATAACCAGAGGAAATATTGAATTAAATCCAGTAATTCAAGAAAGTACATGTTTCAAGTTCCCTGAATAAAATAAATCTAGTTAGAGGCCTGCCAGTGTTTGTGTGTGTATAGATATGGGTGTCTTTGAAGAGGTTAACTAAAACTACAAAGTTTGTTAAATACCAAGCATTATCTATAAGCTCAATATCTGTAAAACGTTTCCCAAAAAAATCGTCCAACTGCAAACCACCCTTTGTTTGGAATATATTTTTGTTTTTTTAATTGTATTATTATATATAGCCGTTATAGATCCCTTAAACACTCAATTTGTGTCAAATAAGTTTTATATCAACCAGCGGGATAGTTTTGGCTGGGTTCAAATGCTGGACCGACGAGCTGGCTGGGTTTTTTTTTTTTTCTGGTTCTTCTCAGTCGCCAAGGTAATTACCGGATTGGTTATTTAATATCATGACTCAAAGCTCCACCTTCATGTAAAACAATATTCATAGCCTTCTAATACTATCTGCTTGGCATAAAGCAAAGGTCGTATGAAACAGGAGAGAGACCTAAAAGTCTACTGCCACCACATACTGTAATCTATGTACCTTACTGAACAACTCCGTCACAATATTGAGTTGTTAAAGAGACGTAAAATAAAGTAGAATTAAAACAAAAGAATGTTTTATATCATTAATTATTTCCGGTATATTCTTGTTAATTCCTGAATTTTTGTATATTTATGCCTTGTGTAAGTGTTAAGTCCTGATTCCTTTGTTCTTATCGTCATGCAAACATGGATATTGAAGGTAACTATCAGGAATAGGAATTTTCAAGCAACTAGCTTCACGTATTGTATACTTGGGTACAAAAGTGCCGATAAATTAGCCATGTGTTAAGTCCGTAAGGAATTACTAAAGCATCTCAATGAAGATTCATAACTCCACGTGGTTCTATCAATAACTTTGATTTGTGTATATTTTTCCGCGACATCAGAGACTAGAATCTAAGGCAGTCAGATTTATTGAGAAAACATAATCAATTCAGTTTTACTAATTGGTGTTCCGGTAAGGTGAAATCAGTATGGTAGAATCTGGTAAGGTTTCAGAGTGAAAAAGTGTACGTCAACATTGGGGAGTGTTATCTCAAGAAAAATTGAGAACGTCTTGTATTTACCGAAGAAAACTTATACCTTTCTCATACAGGAATTTGTCAACTATGAAAAGTTTATACCTTTCTCATACAGGAATTTGTCCTGGCCACGCATCTTTGCGTGGCCAGGAGTTGACAACTTCCCGTGTGAGAAAAGTTTTAAGTGTTTTAAAACTGGAAGCAAAAACAAGGGATATCTCGAAAACTTGTCAACTCCACGAAATAAATGTATATAACAAATTGTCTGTTTTAAGGAGATCTAAATTTTTTGTGTTACTAGTCTTTGTCTATCTCTTACGGTGTGCCAGTTATGCAAAGCTCGAAAAGTTCATTCAGAATAAAGAGGTCTTTAGAGGATATTCCCAGAAAATTCAAGATGTACATTTTGTTTGTCATATAAATATTTTAAATGTAAGATATTTTAATAAAAATCGTAAGAACCATTTTTGCGAAAACGAAATTATCGATAATTTTCCCATGTAAAGGTAGTGAGAGTGGGGGATTTTCTTGAAAATCTTCTTGTCACATCCTTGGGAGATACTTAACTTAAATGCCAGGTTTGGAATTTAACACACTTTTCAGTTTTGAGCTATGCTGTACACATACATACACACAAACGACATTTTTCTAAGCATATTTTTTTTTGGATTCAGAGGGTACAAAAACATGCATTTCTGGTGAATTATCGGTGTCAAATTTTTGCGTGGAATACAATATCTTCTCTATACACTGTGTGTATAGTGCGTGTAGAGAAAGTTAAAATGAAATATAACAAATATGTTCCAAGTATCAGATCTGTAACTGACTTAAATTATTCTACAGTCTACCCTTCCACTCTGAATGCAGTTCTTCCGAAAATTCAATATAAAATGTTTGGTTAGCACATCGATATTAATAAGCATTATTTAAGTAATAACACTTTTTATAAGCTTGCTGCTTAGATATATTAATGTTGATTTAAACTGAAATTCAATATAACATTTTGGTTAGCATATCAATATTAATAAACATTATTTGAGCAATAAAAATGTTTATAAGCTTGGTTATATTTTTATTGATTTAAACTCAAACGAATTAATTAGAAAGCAAATATGTTCATTAATAATCATAAATTATAAGCTTTGAGGTACAGCTTCCAATTCATTGTTTAACTGTGATTAAAGCCATAGCTTCAATGTTACTCTTTTGTTCTGCATTTCAATCAGTACCAACAACAAAGAGCGATTTAAAAGGATGAGTTTGAATGAGATATTGTTCAGCTCTTCGGAATATACGTATAGTTCGAGATAATCCATTTATTGCATCATTGTTTCCCTAGGTATTTTTCTACATGCATTAACATAGAACTATACAATAGATAAGTAGTGAACATGGTAAAATCTGACAACACAGTATAATGTTTCTCGTACGTAAATAGGTTTCCAAGTGTGGCGGTTCTGGTTACAGGTTCGTATTCCGGGCGCGGTTATTGGTATTGGGAAAGATGTGGGTTTGTGGATGGCTCAACTCAGGGTTTTTAGTAGCATGGAAACTCTTTCAGGTTGTGGCGAGACACAAGTGATTTATTAATTTAGTTCGGCCTTTATCCGCCGTCTAACACTCTCGTATTCCTCTTAATTTTCCCCTATGAAGTTGTACTTTACGCGCCCGCGACTATATTTATTAGTATGATGCAGTGATATGTTTTTGTATTCTGGTCAACTATTTCCCTCTCTTTCACAGGTAGCCTTTGCGGCTCCACCACGGATTCTAAATATCACATCTTGGTTGTGCGGAGGTTCTTCACCAAGTGGCTCAGAAAGTGTCGCCTTGACCAGCGGAGATCATTGCTTTCGTCCCGTTATGTCCCCTCGGGCAGGATCCATTCATCCCTTCGGTTCAATGCACTGACGTAATGGTATGTTGTACCCCGAGCTCTTGACTTATAGATGTTAAATCTTTCTACCCTTGCCATTTTCACTATACATTTATATTTTATCTTCGTAATATAATTTATATTCTTAGCTATGATTTATATTTCCCTTCTGAATAATTCTTTGCCCCATGACAAGACATGTACAAGCCAAAAGTACAAAAAATATGATGTGCGCCGTTTACATGACTTGCTATAAATATTCTGCAGTAAATTATTTTACGAACGTTTAGTCTTCTATCTACTCCGTTCTAATCAAGATAAGCATTAACAGAAATAGTCCTGTTACTTATTTTCTTGCTGGCAAAATATAAATAAAGGGACATACTAGGTTAAAGAGGTAGTCAAATCTTTAACGAGCTGGTCGCTAAGTAATGATATTGTTCCGTTATCTTTGAATGGTAAGAAGTTAAAAGTGAACAAGGAAAACGAATGACGACTTCCCATTTGGGAAAAGTGCAAGTATTGGAACATTTAAGCCAATAACAAGCAATATCTCGGAACCGTTGCACAAAAATGTAAATAGCATAAATTATGTGTTTAACAATATGTGTAGTATTCTTTAAATTAATTCTTACGGTTCAGCAATAATGGAAATCTTATTCTGAATTAATAGAACTTCAAAGCCAATTCCCAAAAAAATTAAGATAGGGATTTTGTTTCTCATAAACATATGGTGTTTTAATAAAAATCATTCTTGCTGTTTTGGAAGAAATCAAGATTTTCAAAACTTTATTCCAAGTTAAAGTAGTTTGTGTAGAAGAATTTGCTTGAAAATCGTAGTGCCGCATTCTTGGGAAATGTCGAAATTAAATGCCAAATTTAGTAGTTAACGGACTTTTCAGGTTTTAGTTTTGCTGTTAACAGACACACACATACACACACACACACACTATACACACACGACCTTTTTCTTACAATGTGTTTTCTTGATTCAGAGATTTCCAAAAATGTATTTCCGGTGAAATTGCGGAATTGAATTTTGGGATTTAATACCTTAGTAGTCTCTTGTACCATATGTGGTATAGAAAATAATTATCACTGAGGTAGAAATGGACGTCGATTAACAATAACAGCGTTAAATGGTGTTCAGTGTGTGTATGTGTGTGTGTGTGCCACAGGACATCATAACTCAAAAAAAGTAAAGTCAGTAAAATACCAAACTTGATATTTATGTTTAGTATCTTCCAAGGATGTGGCACAAAAAATTTTCAACAAAATCCCTCACCTCAACTACCCTATACTTGGAAAAATGTTGGAAGATGATGATTTTCTCAAAAATGGTTCTGACGTTTTTGATTAAACTACCGTATATTAATGTTGTTTTTACTGACAAACAACATGCTCAGGGAAGAGCCCTTTCATTCTGGATGACTCACACAACTGGTAAACCATAAATGATAGAAAAGTCTTACTTCTTAACACAATTTATTTCATAGAAATTTTTTTTGGAGTTAATCATATCTAAGATATTCCCTGTTATAGGTTTCAATTTTAAGGCACTTAAATTTAGCTCAAACGAAAATTTGTAGCTCCTTAATTTATACTTTACTCTTTTAATCATGCAAAGAGAACCAAATTTCAGTCACCTAGCGACCAGATTTTAAAAGAATTGACTATTGCTTTGGCTAGCGCGTTTTCTTATTGCCTTATTGTTAATGCTTTCTCTTTTTGCGTGAACTAGATCGGAGATTAAATTTTTGTAAGAATAGTGCGTTACAGAATAAAAAAGAAATGGAAATTGAGTTTTATTCATG
This sequence comes from Hymenopus coronatus, assembly GCA_030762935.1. Classification (NCBI taxonomy): domain Eukaryota; kingdom Metazoa; phylum Arthropoda; class Insecta; order Mantodea; family Hymenopodidae; genus Hymenopus; species Hymenopus coronatus. The sequence continues at coordinate 40,429,910 of CM060887.1, forward strand.
GACGCCCTTTAACTAGTATGGTTCTCAGCGTCCCCTTCTATGCCGGATATGAAATACCATTTAATTTTGCCAAGGGGTCACTTTTATCAAGCTTGAGGTTCTGTAAATCTACGACACAGGATCACCGGCTTTACTTCCCATCCGAAGGAAACTATACTAAGAATTATTCGCCTTGGTACAGAACAGGTAGAGAAAGTGATGTGAATAGAACACATCAGATTTTTATATAACATGATCAATGTCCAAACAACTAAACATATTATTTTTGAGGAGATTCATTCTGCCATTACCTATTTCCGTTTTATTTTCGATTAGAAGCATTCCACTCTGAGTACATGAGATCTTTGGAACGCTGAATGGACTAATGGTGAAGCTACGCCTAGAGCCATAAACTCCTGGAACAAATCTCAGCCGGATAATTTGTTCCAATCAATGCCTACAGCTTAGCAGTCTGTTACTCCATTACCTGAGGAATACTGGCTGTTCTGCGGTCGTCGATAAATGCCAGGATAGCAATGAAGTGACTCCGCTAGTTCAATCGTAAGAGCTGTAGGCCCTGGGCAGATGATTAACCTAGACTGCTTTGATGGTCGAAATTTCAGCGCTCTGACATTTCAAATCAAAATGCACATTATAAGCAAGCTTGAGTATGTTAAAGAAAGACACAGTTGCTAAAAACAAGTGCATCAATAGCGTGGAGAGAAACTTAATATTTTTACTTTCTCTATACGAACTATATACATAGCGGATAGAGAAGATATTGTATTGCACCCAAAAAATCGATACCGAGATTTCACCGGAAATATATGTTTTGACACCCCCTGAATCCCAAAAAAAAAAAAAAGCATTTTTAGAAAAATTTCCGTGTGTATGTCTGTGTGTATATGTGTGTGCCTATGGGCAGCATAGCTCAAAAACAAAAAGACCGTTAAATACCAAACTTGTTATTTAAGATTGTTATCGTCCAAGGATGCGACACGAAGATTTTAAAAAATATCACCCCACTTCAAACTATCCTTTATACGGAAAAAAATTCGAAAATTTTGATGTTCTTAAAAATAGATCTAATGATTTTGATTAAAATATCGTATATTAAAGATATTTACCTGACAAATAGAATGTATATCTTGAATTTTCTAGGAATAGCCTTTGAAGACTTCTTTATTCTGAATGACTTTTACGGAATTTTGCACAACTGCTAAACCCTAAGAGATGGACGAAAACTTTAAACACAAAAAATGTAGATAACGTTAAAGCACACGATTTATGTTATACACATTTTTTCTTGGAGTTGAACGTTTTTTAGATATTCCTTGTTTTTGGTTTCAGCTTTAAAAACATACCTTTCTCATACAGGAATTTATCAACTCGTGTCAATACAAACAAAGTAACTTCAGTCACATAGCAACCAGCTTTTGACTATCACTTTAACCTATGGTACTCCCTTATTTCGCTTCTACTATCAAGGAAGCAAGTAATACGACTATTTATACTAATTTGTTCTCGATTAGATAACGTAAATAGAATAGTTAGTTGCAGAGATATAGAGAAACCCAGGTGAATGGAACACATCAGATTTTTACTTAACAAGATTTTACACATGTCGAATTTATAAATGACTTTTCATTATTAAAACCGATGGTTATCAGAATATCTATAATGATGCATATACCCTTATACATTATTTCTCAGCAACGAAATGAGAAAAAAAAAACAGCATTTGTTTTATTGGATTCCTTAAACTTGTATGTTACCCTTCTGCTACTGTACATTCCGAACGATGACATAAAACGGAGCGACGAAACCGACTGAACATCATTGCAGGATGTTCAATCCGAATTTTCAGTTCCTCCAGTGTAGTGATTTTGTGGTGTAATCTTCTTCTTCTTCTTTGAAGTTCCCCAACGGTAGAATCTGAAGGGGTTATATCCAAAGATCGAAGTGGGAAGTCCGTTGATTTTCCTCTTTGTCCTATTCATCTAAAATGATTGTGCAACCGTGAACGTTTTTCACGTCACGAGGTAAGTTGTTAATTAAAATCAGTTTTCTTTCTCAAAAAGGTTAAGAAGTGAAATTGTGGATTCCAAAATTTGCAGTTAAGTTTGACAGTAGTGATAGTCATGAACAGATAGTTGTAGAGCGTGAAAAGCCAATTTATACCTCTGAAAGACTGTGTATATCATACTGCTGCTCCTGGATAATTGGTGGCATTTTCTTAACCCTTTGGTACCTGTCCGTAGCTATAAGTTACACTTATTTTAAGCGTAACTATACAAATAGGGGTTGTACCTTAGGATTAATTTCATGTTATACTAACCTTCTACCATAAATGACAAGTAATCAAGACTGTTTTATGTTGTAAAAATACATACAACTTTTGCTCTAAAATTGCAGTGATTTTTTAAATAAATAAAAAAGTAAAGCCGACATAGCTACAGCAAAATGTAACCCCATTATCTTCCAAGCATCACACCGATTATTTTACTTGGGCTCTCCCCGTCATTTACCACAGTCACTGGGATTTGTACTTGCAACATTTGGCTTTGAATGGATGGCCAGTCCATTACCTATCACCTAACACTCATGGTCATTTGAACTACCTGTTTGGTAGTGTCGTTGGCAGCATTATGAAAACTGGTTTAGAAGAATTTGAACTATTAATGGGAAGAAAAAGGTTAACAAAGGATCTACGTTTGTTTTTATATTTTCTCTATTATTTTATATAATAATTTTATAGGTTTATGCCCATGCATTTTTACTTTCTCTATACGCACTATGTACATTGTGTATAGAGAATGTATTACACTCCACCAAAAAATTCGATACCGAGATATATGTTTTAGGGTCACCTGTATCCAAAAAAAAAAAGTATTTTCAGAAAGAGATCCATGTGTGTGTGTGTGTGTGTGTGTCCGTGTGACCGTGTTTCCATGTGTCTCAAAAACGAACAGTCGGTAATATACCAGGGATGCGACACGAAGATTTTGAGAAAAATCCCCCCACCCGAAACTACCCTTTACATGGAACTTTTTTCGAAAATTTTGATTTTCTAAAAATGGCTCTAACGATTTTGATTAAAATATCATATATTAAAGATATTTACCTGACAAATAAAATGTATATTTTGAATTTTCTGGGAACAACCTCTAAAGACCACTTTATTCTGGATGAATTTTGTATAACTACTAATCTTTAAGAGATGGACAAAAACTTCACACACAAAAACGTAGATCAGATTAAACACACAATTTATGTTAAATACATTTTTTCGTGGAGTTGATCGTTTTTGAAATATTCCTTTTTTTTTTTGGGTTTCAGCTTTGAAAAACATACTTTTCTCATACAGGAATTTGTAAACTCCTGCCCATACAAACAAAGAAACATCAGTCACATAGCAACCAGCTTTTGGCTTTCCCTTTAACCTATGGTACTGCCTTATTTCGCTTCTACTTACAATAAAGCAAGAAATAAGACTATTTCTGCTATTTTTTCTCGATTAGCATGAAATAAATAAAAGATAAGCTTATTAACAAAAATTTGTTACAGAGATATTGCGAAAGTCATGTGAATGGAACACACCAGCTTTTCTTACTAGAACTCCAGTTTTAAATTTGAATTAAAGAAAAAACCGGCATAGGTAATATACTGATGCAGGCAACTAAGGGTTAAGTAGGTCTTGGTTGTTTTTCCTTAGCTCAGTACACATAATTTTTCCATTTAATTGCGTCATTAGATATATTTCTTCGTCTGGCCAACCAATTAGGTCTTGAACATTTCCATATCCATAACAATTTCTCATCAATTACTAACAAAATGTGCGATTCTCATCTGGTGACTGGAAAAATCTTGGAATGTATAGTTCTCCTTATCAGCTTGCAAAATTCGATGAATTACGGAGCAGTGATTCTTTTGTCAGTGATTTCTTCTGGTATTGTTCGAAAGCCTGCATGACTGCATCCATCCTTACAGGTTTCAGGGTGCCCTGTATACAGAATAAAAAAGACTTTTTAGATAAAGGCCCGTGTGCTGTGAACACGATGACTCAAAAGCAAAATACCCAATTAAAATATCCAATTAAGCATATAAGTTTAGTATCTTCCTCTGATGGACACAAAGATTTTGAGGAAAATTCACCACCCCAAACTACCTTTTCTATGGAAAAATCTTCCAAACTCTTTTCTCAAAAACAGATTAAACGAGTTTTATTAAAATACCGCATATTAAAGACATTTGCATGAAAAATAAAATGCATATCTCGAATTTCCGGGAATAGCCTTATGGAAACTTCTTTATTCTGGATGAACTTGGCTGAATTTTATATGACTAGTAAACCGAAGGAGATAGACAAGAACTTACAGCACAAAACATTAAGATCTCGTTAAAACACACTATTTATGTCACACATATTTTTTTCATGGTGTTGACCATTTCCGAGATATTCCTGTTTTTCATACGGAAATTTGTAAACTCCTGGCCATGCAAAGAAACTGAATTAAATGGCATGCCAAACAGCTTTTTAAAGGTTTAACTATCACTTTAGCCTAGTGTACTTCTTTATTTCCCTTTTACGTAACAAACAGGAAACATTTCTGCTAATGTTTATCTCGATTAGTATGAAGTAGATATAAGAATAATCGTTTTAACAGTAATTTGTTACAGAGATGTGGTGAGAGTAATTCAATGGAACACATTAGATTATTTTTTCTCCCACATCATCCTTTCAACATATCTTGCACCATTCCAACGACTTCAAACTTTTATCAGGTTGTGGTGGTGGTGGTGCTGTTCACTTATGTACAACAAAAGATAAATGCACCAACAGATTAATATTGTTTTACGCTTCCCCTTTCCTTCTGAATCATAGACAAACATTTTTATTTCTGTATTCTATCTTTGCCGAGAAATAATGTTTCAAAGAGTGTATACATATATTTGAGACACATTTTGCTTATGTAGATAACATTAATTTATTATGGATGTTTATTTTTCTTGAATTAAAGCAAGTTGTTAACTTTGCTTATATACAAAGAATAATATATTCTTCAGAAAAAATAATTATATTTAATCATATTTTTTTGTTATTTTTATAGAATTTATTATCTTAGCATTGTCGCTGGTAGAATTCCCAGATGTTGTTCATTCTTTGTTGGTAATAAATAAAGGTCACTGAGGAATAAGCTACGTTGAATAATTAACTCACCGGGTAATTATATTTACTAGAGAAATGGGGAAAGAAAAGGGAAATAAATAATAAACTCAGATGAAAAAGTAGCAAATAAAAATGCAGTTCATGCTGCAATATGATTTATCAAGGCAGTTAGAAAGTGTAGCTCGTTTATATCATAGATTTCTGGGCGATGAAGATAAAATACTAAGATTTTACTACATGCCTGAATAGAGCCACCAAATAAAAATAATTTATATTAATGGTAATTAATATCGAGAATATTAGCACAATCACAAATATCTGTCGACAAACTAGTTTCAAAGCTTAATTTTAAACTTTATTTTGAGAGAGAAAATTCAATTATTTATTGGCAAAAGATAAACCAATTAATTACTAATTGGTCGTCAGTACATTGATCTTTAATGGAAGTCGTGGAATTCCTGTAGTGCATTAGAAATTCAACATTATTCATACTTTTAATTTATTAATATCCTTTTCATTAATTGGATACATTCTCTAATTCTGATACATTAAGGGGAGTCGAAGTGCTCTATCTTGCCAATGTTAAAGTTTGACCCAATATCTCAGCAACCATATAAGACAATGAGTTAAATTTTTAAGGCATATTCAGTAATAACTTTACACTTGATTGATGTGAAATACAATGCTTCTGTTCTTTAGAAGGAAAGAAATGATATTTTTAATAAATCTTTTAAAATTTTATTGAAAAATGGTTATTAAATTAAAAATATAACTAGTCCATATACAAAGCAACTTTTTCATTAAACTCAACCCTATTTAGATGAAAATATGTGTTAAATTCCAGCTCCTAGTGTCAATTTCAGAAGTAATGGGACATTTGCATAGAAAATGTTACTTCTTCAGAAATTGCTTTCAAACATAAAAGCTTTAAAAAATGTAATCTAACTTTCCAAAAACAATCTTGCAGTACTGCGAAATTTTGACATAAAGGAAAGATGAGCGGAATGACAATACTGTCATTAGCTAAAGTAAAACCCTCCAATCAAAATAAAAAAAAGCTCTTCTCTTAGTCTTAACATTTACAAAGTTATTGTTGTATTCCTACTATTGAATTATTTTCAACAATATTTTAAAACTATTTACGATTAGCCAACCACTATGAAAGTTATACCAAAATGAGTGGGAGATTCGAAATATGCATATACAATAATACATGAAAATAAAAAAAAGTTATGAAAACACCGTTTCGATTCTCCTTAAGGGTATGTATGACTGAAATTTCATTTAAAAAATCACAAAAAAAAAAAAAACCGATTTCTTTATTTTATTTTCATAAAATAATTTGAACATTCCTGAATACTAGAAAGTTATAATTGGACACCAGGCGCCATTTTAAATTCTTTAAGGCACTAGAGCTACAGCCTTAGAGGTGAAACTCGACTCAGCAAGAAACATTTCATTTGGACGACTAATTCGCATCTTGCAAGGTAAAAAACGAAGTTATGCAGAAGTTAAGCAGCAATGCAAGAAGAAAAGGAACAGAAAATATAGCAGCAGAGAAGAGGACATGGCAAGTTGAGGATCCAACGTACCAACATGGTGGATTTTAATGTATTCCAATCTTTCCTTTTTTTCTCGCTATTGATATTTTCAGCATTTTGGTTCGTGTAAAAGTAAGTTGCTGATCATATTTGCAGAGGTACAATGAATAGGAATTGCTCTAGGTTTTATGACCAGATGTATTTAAGCACATGTTTAATTTGCAAACAAAAAAATTATATTTTTATGAAAGAAGAAATACTTTCATCTTTAACATTTTTGGAGCCTAAACTAAAGGAGACACAAGAATGTCAGGGAAATTTAAAACATGAGACGTATTGTGAACCTTGATTTAAAATATAAGACCACAACTTTAAAGTTTTTTTGGCCCAAGGTACCTTTTTAGAGACGTGACAAAAACATAAACAAATTTGAGCACATCCAAACCTTAGAGCAAAATTGATGACAGTTGCCCAGTAACTTATTTGTATTATATTGCATCTGCGGTATAATTAAAAAAAAGTTAAAATGATTAGTTTTGAATTTCAAACTTTCAGTCATACATGTTCCTTAAATGATAATTATTAGAACATTAAATTTGCGAAGGAAGGTACGACGCTTAGATCTACTTCTCCGTATTGACTATAGTATTAAGAGAGGAAACTCTTGAGAAAGAAAGAAAGAAAGAAAGAAAGAGAAAGAAAGAAAGACAGCTTAGGTAGGGAGAACCGTCCTGCCGAGATTTGATTCGTTCAGTGGTCTATGTTTTAATAAACCTCAAAAACCCACATTACTATTAATAAAGAATACATTCTTGGATATATAGTTTCACTCATATAACATTCTCTAGCTACTCAAACAAACTTCTTACATAAGATTGTTCTTCTTTCGACTAATCGAGATAAACATTACCAGAATGTTCTTATTATAGTTCCTTATAACTAGAAAGGAACTAAAGAATGCGCTATGCTAAAGTGACAATCAAATGTTTTAAAAGCTGTCATAGCAAATCGCTTCTATGATTGTCCAGGAGTAGAACAAAAGAAAAACGGCCACTTCCAGTCTGAGAAAATGTAAGTACTTTACAATTGAAACTAATAGCAAGGAATATGCTGAAAACGGTAAACTCTACGAAAAAATGTATGTGACATAAATTGTGTATTTTAACGAGATCTACATTTTTTGTGCAGTAAGTTTTTGTTAATCTGTTACGGTTTACTAGTTATGCAAGATTCAGCAAAATTCATCCAGAATAAACAGGTCTACAAGAACTATTCCATTTCATTTGTGATGTAAATATGTGGCATTTTAATCAAAATCATTACAGCTATTTTTAAGAAAAGCAAAATTTCCGAAAAATTTTCCATGTAAAGGGTAGTTAGTGTCGCATCCTTGGAAGATACCAAACATAAATACCAAGTTTGGTATTTAACCGTCTTTTCGTTTTTGAGCTATGCTGCCAACAGACTCACACACACACACACACACACACACACACACACACACACAGACAGACAGAGACATACATAGATATTTTTCCAATTTTTTTTTTATTCAGGGAGTCTAAAAACATATATTTTCGGTGAAATAAATCCTTTCTCTGTACACCATGTACATAGTACGTATAGAGAAAGTAAAAACACTACGATAATTAGCATATAGCTCACTCGTTGCACTCACTGGAGATGAATAAAAATTACCTACATTTCCCTTAGACATTTCTAAACTACTATATTTCTCACAGATTATGGTTCAAGATTACTTGTGCTACTGTGATTTATGTATTAAAGATTAATTTATTTCTTCAGAGAATATCTTATAAATTTAAAACTAAAACTAACATTAAACTTCTGTTGAAAGTTTACAAGAACTTCACTGTAACTGTAGGTGTATCTTAGAAGCAAGATTTTATTATTAAAACATGCAGATGAATGTTTTTATCCTGCAGCAAGCGGAGTTGTTGAGAGAAAGTTCCACATGATGCATAAGTCAAGCATATTCTCTTCTCTCTGAAAATTTAAAATGAATCGTTGGAATTACTTTTGCTAAACGGTGTAAACTTTGTGTATGAGACACAGGCAAACAGAATATCCTTTGAGGTAAAGTGATTAAGATGGTGATAAACAAAAGCGATGATGAACTTAAAAAAATCTGATGTGTTCCATTCACACGAATTTCTCTAGCTGTTACACAAACAACTTTTCTTACAAAAGGTTATTCTTTCATCTACGACAAACTAATCAGTGTGAACATTAACAGAAATTTCTTATTACTAGCGACCTTGCAAGTAGCAGGGACATAAGGGAATACACTAGGCTAAATTGAAATTTAAAAGTTGGTCCTATATAAAACAATTGAAGTTCAGCTCGCTTTAAATGGCCTACAGTAAAGGAGTAGAGATAATATGAAACGTCACTTCCCGTTTGAGAAAAGTTTAAGTAGTTTAAAGATGAAAACAATAACAAGAAATATCTCAGAAACGCTCATCTGTGCATAAAAAATCTGATGTGCTACACTCAAATGACTTTCTCTAGCTTCTTTACAAACCTCCTACATAATATTCTTCTTCTTTGTACACAATGATAATCCAGATAAATATTAGCAGAATGTTCTTATTACTTAGTTCCTTATAATTAGAAGGGAATAAGGGAATGCGTTAGGCTAAAGTGATTGTCAAATGTTTTAAAAGCTATCGTAATGCCATTGTCATTGCAAATTAGTTCTTTGCTTGGCCAAGAGTAGAACAAAAGAAAAGCGAACACTTCCTGTCTGAGAAAAGTTTTAAATATTTCACAATTGAAACCAATAACTAGAACTTTCTTGGAAACGGTTACCTCTACAACGAAAACGCAAAGGACATAAATTTTGTGTTTTGTCGTGATGTACATTTTTTGTGTAGTGAGTGTTTATCTATCTCTTACGGTTTAACAGTTAAGCAAAATTCGGCAAAATTCATCCAGAATAAAGAGGTCTTCAGAAGCTATTCCCAAAAAATTCTAGATATACATTTTATTTCGGACATAATAGTTTTAATATACGGGATTTTAATGAAAATCGTTAGAGCCATTTTTAAGAAGATAAAACATTTCGAAATTTTTTCCATGTAAAGGGTAGTTTGTGTTGGGGGGGATTGTTTTGAACATCTTCGTGTCGCATCCTTGGAAGAAACTAAACCTAAATACCAAGTTTGGTATTTAATGGTCTTTTCGTTTTCGGACTATGCTGTCCATAGAAACACACACACGGTCCTTTTTTTAAATGTGCTTTTTCGGACTCACGGGACCCGAAAACATATATTTCCGGTGAAATCGCGGTATCGAATTTTAGGGTGCATTACAATACCTTCTCTATCCCTATGTACATTGTACGTATGGGGCTAGAGAAAGTAAACATGTGTATGACATAAATTATATGCTTTAACAGGATCTACAATTTTTGTGTATTAAGTTCTTTCCATTTCTTGTGGTTTAGCCGCTATCCAAAATTATGCAAAATTCATTCAGAATAAAGAGCTCTTCAGAGACTAATCCCTGAAAATTCAAAATATACGGTTTATTTGTGATGTAATTTTTATAATATACGGTGGTTTAATCAAAACTGTTACACCTATTTTTGAGAAAAACAAAATTTTCACAAGTTTTTCCACGTAAAGGGTTGTTTGGGGTGGGGATTTTTTTTGAAAATCTTCGTGTGACATCGTTGGACGATACTAAACTTAAATACCAAGTTTGGTTGTTAACGGTGCTTTCGTTTTTGAGCTATGCTGTTCAAAGGCACACCCACGTGGACGTTTTTCTAAAAATGTTTTTTCGTACACGGAGGACCACAAAACATATATTTTGGGTGAAATCTCGACATCGAATTATGGGTGGAATAGAATACCTCTTCCATCCACTATGTGCATTGTACATACAGGCTAGAGAAAGTAAAAATGGTAGAAACGTTATATCAAGTAGTAAAATCATACATATTAAAAATAAACAAAACAAAAGCAATTGAATTTAAAGCTATTCATCCAGGCCGTATAATACATGGATCAAAAACATATATTAATAAAAATTTAAACACATTTAGCTAAATAACAGACACAATAAAAAGAATAATATAGAAAGAAAATATTCAATAAAAACATTGTTTAAGATAAAATCTATCCCAATTAAATTAAATGTTTAAAAAATATGAACAATGACAACGCAACATAAGTATTCAAACGGCAGAAGTGAAGCTCCTCAGAACCATAGTTGGATATACCATAGTTATATACAAATAAAGAAACAATAAAATACAACTACAAATAAAATCTGATGTGTTCCATTCACATGACTTTCTCTACATATCTTTGACAAATTATTATTAAAAAGCTTATTCTTCTATGTGCTTCATGCAAATCAAACAAATTTCTTGGCAGAAATGGTCGTATTACTTGCTTTCTTGTAAGAGAGTGGGAAATAAGGGACTACCATAGACTAAAGCGATAGTCAAATCTTTTAAAAGCTATTTGTGTATGGGCAGGAGTTGACAAATTCCCGCATGGGAAAAGTGTATTTTAAAACTGAAACCAATAACAAGGAATATCTAAAACAAGACTAATGCCACACAAAAAATATCATATATATAAATTTTGTGTTTTAACGAGCTCTACATTTTTTAAGTAAGCTTTTGACTGTTTCTTACCATTTATCAGATATGCAGAATTCCACAAAATTCATCCAGAATAAAGGTGTCTTCAGAGGCTACTCCTAGAAAATTCAATATAAGATTACTCTGTTTTCTACACCTTGCTCATCGAGTTAAAAAGTAGCAGAATGCTCTTATTACTTAGTTCCTTGTAAGTAGATGCGAACCAAGGGGGGATATACTAAGCAATTTCTAAAATATGGCTTTATGCGATTGTCATTTAAATTGGCTTCCTTCCTTCCAAGAGTAAACAAAAGATCAACGGACTATTCCTGCGTGAGAAAAGTATAAGTATTTTAAAATTTAAACCAATAACAAGGAATATCTTGGAAACGGTCAAAGTTACAAGAAAAATGCATATGATATAAATTGTGTGTTTTAAGGATATGTATAAATTTCGTACAGTAAGATTTTTGTCTATCCCTTATTATTTAACCGTTATGCAACATTCCGCAGAAATCAACCAGAATAATCAGAAGCTATTTCCAGAAAATTCAAAATATATAATTTATTCGAGTTGTAAATAACTTTAATGCACAGTATTTTAATCAAAATAATTACAGCCCTTTTGGAGAAAAACGAAACTTTCAAAACGTTTTCCACTTTTTTGGTGAGGGGATTTTCTTGAAAATCTTCCTGTTACATACTTGAAATTAACTAAACCTAAACACTATGTTTTGTATTTAAAGGTAGTTTTGTTTTTGAGCAATGCTGTACACACACACATACACATGAAACTTTTTCTAAAAATGTTTTTTTCGGACTCAAGGTACCCCAAAACATATTATTTCCGGTGAAATCTCCACATTTAATTTTTGGGTGGAGTTCAATACCTTCTCTATGCACTATTTACATAGTACGTAGAGAAAGTAATATATGGGAATAAGCCTATAAAAGTATTATATAAAATAGTGGAGAAAACAGAAATGAAAATACATTTTGATGCTTTATTAATTTTTCTCTTTTCAATTAAGTTTAATAACTGGTGTGCTTTGGCTGCATAAAATATTAGTTATGTACCTTGTTCTGTTCGATTTTTTTTTTTTTTTTTTGGTAGTGTTTAACGCCCGCTTTAACTACTAATGGCATCGCAGGCTGTGACACTGATGATACATGAATGATGATGGAGCACCGGTGGAATGCGATGGCGGGGGAAACCGGAGTACCCGGAGAAAACCCGCCCCAGCGCCGCTTTGTCCACCACAAATCTCACATGCGGTCGCTTGGGATCGAACCCCGGCCGTCTAGATGAGAGGCTAGTGGTCTAACCACTCGGCCACGGCGCGGCCCGTTCTGTTCGATGTCTGAAAAACACAAATCAATTAGAACTTCCCAGCGTTTCTTGTGGAGTGCAACCGCACACTATACTTTCCTTCTTTGTTGTCAAAATTTAAGACAGCATCCCTCAGCATTAGCACCAAAATGCAATAAAGGTGCTAAAGCAACGTGTAAAACATTTCAGTTTCTCTATGCTTCCTGTTTACACAGGAAATATCAAAGACTAGATGAAAACGCAGCGACCTGCAGCCAGAGTCTACAACATCCTTTTTACAACTATTGTCTTGTTTACAATGACACAAAGCGACAGGTTTCTGAAGAGTTTCGTTCCATTCTCACCGACAACAATGGAAGCCACAGTTTGCTCTGAATGGAGCAATGGAGATGGAACCTCTAAGGAATGATCTTTAGGCTTTTCAAATAAAACCAGTGTGGCTAAAACAAAACAAATTTCAGACTGACATCTGTTCCTGGTTTGGGAGGAACTTTAATGTCGTTATGTTTGAACCTCACATTTTTGTCTGTAGGAAATGAAAAGCTGGAATGGAAATGTGTGGCTGCACGGCACTTGCAGGAATAATTGGAAATTTAATTTCCTTGGTATATTTTTATGAATTCATACAAAATTAAACTGAGAGAAAATTTCGTGAAGGTTATTTCCCCTTTCGCCAGCAGGCGCCCAGAGTGACACTCGTGTCATCCACGGATGGGTCCCATGAAAAGCACCGTAAGAATATGTAAGAAAATTGGATAATTTACTTTCACTGCAGTTATCTCTGTATACAAAGGCCTCAGTCTATTTGTTTAGTCAGAGAGTGCAATAAACGGCTTGGCAACTAGAGCTTCATTAAAATTTTCAAACAATAATGTATATGAAAGGAGGAACGTCTATTTAGACTCGTATTGCAATGAGTATATTCAAGAAGATGAGAGTGCACGTTCCCTGCCATGATAACGGAGACTTTATTTCTCTTTATGCATTTTCAACCCTAGTTTTAATTTATTGGTGTTATTTTGAAAGTAAAAACATTGATGTGCTCCATTCACATGATTCTCTACATATCTGTAACAAATTATTGTTAAAAAGCTTATGCTTCTATTTCCTTTATGCTAACCAGAAAAAATTAGCAAAAATAGTCTTATTAATTGCTTCCTTGTACTAGAAGCGAAATAAGGGAGTACCATAGGTCAAAGTGGCAATCAAAAGCTGGTTGCTATGTGACTGAAGTTCCTTTGTTTCTATGGACAGGAGTTGACAAATTCCTGTATGAGAAAAGTGTAAGTTTTTCAAAGCTGAAACCAAAAACAAGGAATATCTTAAAAAACGATCAACTTCACGAAAACATGTAAATAACATAAATCATGTGTTTTAAAGTGCTCTACATTTTTTGTGTGGCAAGATTTTGTCCACATCTTACGGCTTAGCAGTTATGCAAACTACCGTAAAATTCATCCAGAATAAAGTAGTCTTCAGAGGCTATTCCCACAAAATTCAAGATGTACATTTTATTTGTCAGATAAATATCTTTAATATATGAAATTTTAATCAAAATCGTTAGAGCCATTTTTGAGAAAATCAAAATTTTCGAAAAAAGTTCCATGTAAAGGGTAGTTTGGTGTGGGAGGATTTTTCTCAAAATTTTTGTGCCGCATCCCTGTAAAACACTAAACTTAAATACCGGCTTTGATAGTTTACCGAATTTTAGTTTTTGAGCTATAATGTTCAAAGGCACACGGACACACACACGGACCTTTTTCTGAAAATGCTTTTTATGTGTACAGGGGACTTTAAAAATATATTTCCGGTGAAATCTCGGTATCGAGTTTTTGGGTGGAGTGCAATACCTTCTCCATACGCTATATACATAGTACGTGTAGAGAAATTAAAAAAAGAATACCCTAGGCTAAGCTGACAGTAAAATATTTTAAAATGCGGTTACTATGGGATTTAAAACCATTTCTTTGCGCGACCAGGAGTCCTCAAGTTGCCGTATGAAAAAAGTTTTAAGTATTTCAAAACTTAAACCAATAAGGAGTATCTCAAAAATGACAAACTCCACGAAAATAATGTATATGACTAAAATGGTGTGTTTTAACAAATTGCAGATAAATAGTTTCAGTGTAAATGAAAATCCCAACTTTAAGTTTAATCTGATTTCTCTTTCTAGGAATAGCTCAAGAATGAATAACTTATTCTGCTGTAATTAGAATTCGTGTTAATAGATTTATTGAGATCTTCAGCTTTTTTACGGCAAGCTTTTGTCCATCTCTCACGGTTTACTAATTATGTAAAATTCAGAAAAAAATAATCCAGAATAAAGAGGTCTTAAGAGGATATTCATAGAAGATCCAATATATAAATGTTATTTGTCAACATATCTTAAATATAAGAGATTTAATGAAACTCTTTAGAACCATTTTTGAGAAAAAACAAAAACTTCAGTAACTTTTCCATGTAAAATGTACTTGGTTGTGGTGAGATTTTCTTGAAAATCTTAGTGTCGTATCCTTGGAAGATACTGAACTAAAAAAAAAAATAGAATTTTTTTAGGTCTCAAAAACGTATTTTTGGTGAAATCTTGGTATCGAATACTTGGGTGCAATACAATACTTTCTCTATACAATATGTAGGTACAGAGTATGTGTAGAGAAAATAAAAATGTGGCGAGTTTTATTCACATGACTTTATCTTCTTCTCCAAAAAACTATTGTTACAAAAGATTTTTCTGTTATATAGAGATAAACATTAACAGAAATGGTCTTACTACTTTCTTCCTTGTAAGTAAAAAAGAAATAAAGCAATTAACTAGGCTAATGCGATAGTTAAACTTTTAAAACGTGCTGATACAATTGAATTCAGTTCTCTTTGAATACTCAGGCATAAAACAAAAGAGACATGAAAGGAATGACGACTCTCCATTTGAGAAATTTAAAATTAAAACCAATAATAAACCAATAATAACAATAATAAGGGATATGATTAACTATTATATATGACATCACTGTATATTTTAACGAAATTTACATTTGTTGAGTAGTAAGTTTTGTCTAGCTCATATGGTTTACCAGTTAGACAAAAGTCACCCAGAATTAAGAGGTCTTCAGAAGCTATTGCCAGAAAGCTCGAGATATACATTTGTAATGAAAATATCATAAACATATAGTATTAAATCAAAATTCTTAGAGTCATTTTTCAGAAAATCAAACTTTTCAAAAAATGCTCCATTAAAATATAGTTTGAGGTGGGGAATTTTCTTGAAATTTTCGTGTGACATCCTTGGAAAATGCGGAACTTAAATATCAAATTTGGCTTTTAAAGAGTTTTTGTTTGTGAGCTATGCTGTTTACAGACACACATACACGGGGGACCTTTTTGTAACATATTTTTTTGGGGTCTTCAGAGGGTCCCAAAACATGTATTTCCAATGAAATGTCGGTATGGAATTTTTGGGTGGAATACAATACCGTGTCTACCTTTTACGTATATTATACATACGCGGTTGAGAGAGTAAAAAGCGAAAATAGAATATAAAGCATAGCCCTGAAAGTTGAATATGATTTAACTATAATATGGGCAGGATCTCAAAGAATCCGATGGTATCCCTCTTCTGGTGTAACCAGTTCGGAATGCATTTTGATCACCGGAATAACCGATGCAGGAAAGTGGATTAGGTTTGCTGATGAGAAAATTAATAATACAGTGGTCAGAACAAGTGGGCGAAAACCAGAGGATCCGTGGTTCAAATCCCGGCTGCTACATTGAATTTTCAGTGTGATTCTGCCTCTAGAATCACATTGTTACAGTGAGTTAACAGTTATAGAAATAGAAAATCATGAGTTGTTAAGTAGGAATTGGATTTTTAGAGCAGTGAGAAGAGTAAGCGATGATTGTAGATGAACTGTTTCAATGCTGCTAGCTGAGGAAGTCACAGTATGGTCTTCTACAGTTTTTTTGAGGATGCTGTGGTCTTTCCAGCTGCAGCGTTAGCTCTTTCTCGTTCTCTTGGAAGCCGACATGAGTTCTAACCAGAAAAGTTTTATATATTTACCAGACTTCAGTTTATACATTGTATACCAGTAATAGTTTTGCAACTAATGGTTGAGACGAAGAGTTTTTCTGTGTAATGCTAATAAGGTATTCATGGAATTCATGCATATGACAAAAAATTCATAGTGCGTATTTTATAGGATGTATTTAAGGGCAAAGCGGATTGCATATAAGCTCACACATGTATACGCTGAGGTAATTAGACTGTGTGGTCAGAGAATTCTAAAACACGACTGCAACTGTTGTCAAGTTTAGAGCCATCAGTGTAAATCTAAAATGAAGATGAATTTGATGTGTTGTGTTAAACATGCTCGCGAAATAGAGTATGGTAAAGGATGTTTTGTATCTGGACATAGAGACCACTACTCATGGAGGATTGAGCTTCAAGGTGCTACTGATAGAGAGCAACAGGGAATTAGTTTAATTAGAGAGGCGTTAAGGAATCTGTTGACATTTTATTCTTGACAGAGCCACCTAATAAGCCACCACCACTACTAATACCACCCTCATCACTGTCTACTACCACTATCTACCATCACCACCACTACTAATACCACACTCATCACTGTCTACTACCACTATCTACCATCACCACCATCACTACTAGTACCACCACCGCTACCTACCACCACTATCTACCATCACCACTACTAATACCACCAACATCACTACCTACTACCACTGTCTACCATCACCACCACCACTACTAATACCACCCTCATCACTACCTACCACCACTATCTACCATCACCACCATCACTACTAATATCACCACCGCTACCTACCACCACTATCTACCATCACCACCACCACTACTAATACCACACCATCACTACCTACCACCACTGTCTACCACCACCGCCACCACTACTAATACCACACCATCACTACCTACCACCACTGTCTACCACCACCACCACCACTACTAATACCACCAACATCACTACCTACTACCACTGTCTACCACCACCGCCACCACTACCTACCACCGCTATCTACCACCATTACCACCAGTACTACTAATACAACAAGCATCACCACCACTACTACACCACTACTACACCACTACCACCACCACTACAACCAGTAGGTACTACCTACCATCACTATTACTACCACTAACTACCTTCACTATCTATCACCACCACTACCACCAGTACTAATAATATCCCACCACGGCCCGGGTTCGATCCCAAGTGACTGCATGTGAGATTTGTGGTGGACAAAGCGGTGCAGGTGCGAGCTTTCTCCAGGTTCTTCGATTTCCCCCGCCATTGCATTCCACCGTTGCTCCATTTTCATTCCATGATTCACCAGTGTCATCGCCTGCGGTACAAGTAGTAAAAGTGGGTGTTAAACACTACAACAACAACAAAAAACACCTTAACCAGTACTACTAATACCACCACCATCCTCACCACCACTACTACTACTACTTTCTGGATGGCCCTTGTAATATATGAAAGTAGTGGCGCAAGTGACGGTTTTTACTTGAGAGCTTTAAGTAGACCCCCTGAAGATCTCCATCTCAGAAAATTCTAGCGTATTAAACCGCGAACGCCTGAGAAGAAAAAGCACGTTACGCTAAGTAGCTTGTAAACCGCCTGCTGTTACCGCTCAGCTTTGGGGAGCTCTGTTTATAAAGTGAATTGGGAGAACGAGGGGGAGATTATGAAAACTTTGGGAGAAGGGGAAAGACGCAAGATGCTTGCTCGATAGACAGAAGTTGCGGTAAGTCCTCATTACTTCTAAGTACTAAGACATTTATACCGAGCAACGCGTCTTTTCGGTACTTCACGGCGATAAGCCCTTCTCAGCGAACACAAGGTGTTTCACAAACTAGCTATCCGAAAATAAACACATTTGTCCTTATTCTGTGCCTTTGTTCTCATCG
This sequence comes from Hymenopus coronatus, assembly GCA_030762935.1. Classification (NCBI taxonomy): domain Eukaryota; kingdom Metazoa; phylum Arthropoda; class Insecta; order Mantodea; family Hymenopodidae; genus Hymenopus; species Hymenopus coronatus. The sequence goes on from CM060887.1 coordinate 40,448,495, forward strand.
CCTGCAGTGAACCTTTATCCTTCAGCACTGCATAGTGACAAGAAAGTGAGCTGTACTTTTCAATATTAAATCAACATTATTTTTATATTTGTCTTATATGTACACTATTTACAGCACCATATATTTTTATTTAAACTAGTTTACTTATTCTAATGAACATAGGTTTGAGTACTGCTTGGGTAGTAAATCCGCATAACTTCCTGGCTGTTAGCAAGTATATCCCTTTGATTTGTGCTGCCTATTCCATCCCAATCTCTGTGTTTTCTCTCTTGTCCTTCTCTCTTTTTTCTTATGCACTTTTCTTTTATATTTCCCCTATTTCTTTAGTTCTTCTCTTTCCCTTGACATTCAATAATTTTATTGCTACCTTCTCTTCTGGCATACTATCCCATTTATGTTCCCAAATATCTTTTCTCCAATTTCTTACCTATTTACATTCTGTTAAACAGTGAAGAACGCCGTCTTTCTCCCCGCATAAAATACAACATTCTAGTTCATCGCTTTCAAAAGTATTGTTCTGTTTTCATCCAAGCTGATCCTTTTATCAATTGTTTATTACATATATCTACATCTTTTCTCTATTTTTTTGTATAAATTAAGCGATGTTTTGTTAATTATTTTTCACACCAGCCGACTGTAGAACACAAATTGGATAGGTAGAGTCAAACTGAAAAATTTAACTCTATAGCCGGGACTTGAATCACGGATCTCCTGGTTTCTAGCCCGTCGTTCTAACAACTGACTACCATGGCAACATGCCAGAACAGCATTAAATTCCCCAACTACCTCGCATGTTTCCCGGTAAACTACAAAAAGTCCCAATTTTTGGTGAAACTATGAAGCCCGGAAGTTAATGTATATGCAAGCATTGTAAGTGGCCATAGGGGTATGTCATTTCAAAACAATTTGTGATCAACTTGCGCGCTCGCGTTTGTGTGTCCATCTGTGGTTAGAATAACTCAAAAGCGAAAATTCGTTAAAATAACAAAGTTGATGTTTAAGTTTTGGATCTTTTCAGAAGCCCCTACGCCAAAGTATCCTTTGATTGGAATATTATTGGAAAATTATGATGCTCTCTAAAAACTCTAAAGATTTTGATTAAAATGCACTCACTATATTAAGAATATTTACTGAAAAATAAAGTGCATATCTTGAGTATTCTGGGAATAACCTCTAAAACTCATTTCTTTTTGGATTACTTTTGCGTAACTGACAAACCGCAAGACATAGAGAAATCATTTCCGCACAAACAATGTTAATCTCGTTAAGACACAAAGTTTATGCTTTATAAACTTTTTGTAGCGGTTTCCGAGATATTCTTTTTTATTGGTTTGAGTTTTAAACTTGAACTTGAACTTTCCTGAAACATTTTTCGTTTTATATTTCTCTTCCTTTAATCCTGGCCATGGAAAGAGAAGAAAAAAATGCAACTGTTCATAGCGATAGCTTTTAGATAGATTTGACCATCGCTTTAGCCTAATGTATTTTTTTATTTTCCTTCTATTTATAAGGAACTAAGTAGTAAGGTCATGGTTATCTGTATGATCATGATGTAGATAAAAGAATAATCTTTTCTAAGAGTAGCTTGTTTGCGACACAGGTAGAGAAAGTCATATTAATTAAGCACATCAGCTTTTCTTGGTCTTATTACTTTTAAAGCGCGCTTTTGAATACTTTAATGATTTCAATCTAGTATGTCGTTTGAAATAGAAACGCATGACTTTATTGAAAATGAGCAGTTATCGTTTATCGATTGGATTCGTTGGGCAAATGTTGCGCGGAATAATAAAATATGTTTCTTAGAGCAAATACAGTGTAGCTACTATAGTACAGAAAGTAAAATAAGAAGTTGACAACAGTTTGCTTTATTTACAAAGGGAGAAAATCTTGAGGGAGGGTCTAATGTGACAGATGCTTCATTAGTCTTTATAGTTTATTAGTGACCATACACACTATATTACGAAATTTATCTTCGGGTTACTTAATTCAGTTGAGATAAACATTTTAAAACTAGACATATTATACAATTCATTAGACACATAGGGATAGCTGTACCCAATGTTTAGGAACTGAGCACTATATATTGACCCAAAAATTAAATATCCTTCCCCTGCAATTGCGAGAAACAAATCTTGAGGAGTTTTAATACAATGACAAATTATTGATCAATTAAAACAATTAATATCTAATACTTTGTATCTTCTTGGAGTATGTTTTCGTCTAGACTTAACTTGCATCAGTTATACAAAATTATATAACTTTTCTTCTCAATGAGTAGGCCATTCACGATATACATTTTATTAATATATATAAATATATATATATGGTGTTTTAATTAAAACTCTTAGGGCCATTTATGAATAAATTAAGCATTTAGAAATACGCACTACATAAATGAAGTTGTCGCTGGAAGATTTTCATGAACATTTTTGTCGCATCCTTAGAAAATACTTAACTTAAATACCAAGTTTGGTATTTGGAATAAAATATTTCCCCTAATTACTATAGCAGGTAGAGAAAACATAAATTGTAATTGTATTTTTATTATAGTTTTATCTTTTATTTTCATTCGCTATTATATTCTTATTGTTGATAGTTATATAGGACCATCTAAGCACTACCTGCTGTTTATGTTAAACAGCCCTGCAAACTATGGAGATCAACATTTCAAACGTAAAATATAAACTTTAGGTTCATTCTTTCTTTCCTCTTTAAATATTTTTAACTGGTTCAAAATGCTATGCATATTTCTCTTTTCATTTTAAACGCTTGGAATTTATCAGGGGAGCCTCACATTCGACATTAAAGGTTTTGTGGAATTAACTATAACTCATTGTCATTCAATTATACATATATAAAACAAACATTTATTTTGTACTTTTCTAAACTCAAAATAAAAATTAAAGATAGATAAATACCAGGCTTCAGATTTATTCGGCCTTTAGCACCAGTAGATTTAAATACACGACGTCATTACTAGTTCATCGAGCTGCTCGTCTCAAAGGAGAGGCGCAACATTAAATGTTGGACTGCATGTATTGACAACATTGTAAACAGGTTGATATAGTGGGCGGTGCATAACTGTTTTTCATTTTGTGCGTTCTTTTTACGTGAGATGGAGGTGACCGCAGATCACAGAATTTGCATGGTTGAGGGTTATTTCCGAACTGGAAGAATACGTTAACGATCAATATAAATGCTGCGATTGCGAGTTTACGAAAATATTGCAAATGTAAAGTTTGGAAAGGTAAGACACAGTCCTATTTCACTAAGGTGACCTTGAAACTGTTTACATTCACCCCTTCTACTTTTCATTCGCTAGTCCTCTGCAAGAGGCAATGCGTAACAAACTCCTTACCTAGCATACACGCCATGCGCGGGCTAAGAACTTGCGGCAAGCTCCGAATCAATTGAAGAGACTATATTTGTGACAAGGGGCTCAGCATATTATCATATTGATGGTGTTGCTGAGACACCAGAAATTAAAAAGATAATATCCAAAGATCGTAGACATAGCTTGTTAAATTTACATGGTTTCGGAGTTTATGGAGTTATGGCTTTCATAAAAACCTTGTCTTATCTTAGCTATGCAGCATAAAACTTAATTACAGACATTAGCCACCAAGTTTACCGTTGCATCTGGCCCTATGAGTCTTTATGCGACATTTCATACACGCATCCTTTTAAAGGCTACAAACTCACCAGTCCAGTTCACATAAACCAAATAAAATTTCCTTAGGTATGGCAAAAAGGAACTTTTATTACTTAGATAAGTTGGTAATTATTTTAGCAGGTTTGGTACAAGGTGTGCTTGCTCTTGAAGGAATCAAAAGCACAAATTAGGAATTTTAAATATTTTATATACCATATGTACCTCTGATATTCAGATTAATTGCAGGATTTATAGGCATAATTCTGTAAAATAAATAGAATTATGAAACCAAATACAAGCAGTAGCATAACGATATTTTATAAAGTTATGGCAGAACTGGTGTGTTTATATGTCTAATAGAGAATTACCTATAATATAAGTAGAGGAAATGTTTTATTTTTTTAAATAGATGAGACTGCAAGAGACTACATAAGAGTAAAAAGTCAAGACATAATAACGCTGACTCCATTTGATATCGGCTAGTTCCGGTGCGTTTCCCGGCTGGAAGTAGGCATTTTTCTCTAACCAAGATTTCCTATATTCGCCAGAGGTCGGATGTAAGGACGAGAGTGAGAATGTGTGCGAGTAATTCAAAAGATAATAACCCAAAGTTATAACAGTTTACGAATGAACACCATTGGCACATCAACTGTAGCAAAGATATTACCTAGATGTTACAGACGAACATACAAATGGAGCAGAAAATACATTATAAGACACTTCTATATTAAAGGATAAAAAAGATGGAAAAGGATAAAATGTAGGATATATTGAAAGACAGCACAATCCCGAGGAAAGCAAAATATATACTATCTAGATATATTTAAATAAAAACTGAGACGCGTGGAAGATTTAAAAGTGAACATTTAATTTTCAGAAAAATTTTGTTTTATTAAATATTGTATGATGGTCGTATAGCCCGAAACAAAGGGAGCACAAATTAATTTTGATTCTCTATAGACTCCCAAAGATTCCAACACATATTTTTCTATAAAGAAACAGTTTTCGATTTTTGACCAATTATAGTAAAAGTTTCACTTCCAATGTCCCTTACATACTGGGCCAAAGCCACGTAATACGGTCGGCCAAGTCATCAATTTGAGAGTAAGAGATTCGAACTGTACGAAACTGTACAAACATTGAAAAATTCCTCAGCTCCTCAAAAAATTTGTCATCTACAATCTGGTACATTCTGGAACATTACAATGATATGCCTCCCTTACAAGAGGGAACTTTAAAAAATAGCGAAATATAAATGTGATGGTACAAGAGATTTTGCGAGTGATTTAGATCGAGTTTTAAATCAGAGCTGCAAAGAGAGGTATGGAAGGTTGTTATTATTGTTATGATTAGATATTTATTATTATTATTATTATTATTATTATTATTATTATTATTATTGGTGGCGGTGGTGGCAATAGTATTTTGATTCTGGAAAGCAATAAGAAATAGGATAAAATACATAAAGAGGACGTGTGGAGTGACCTTGAACATAAACAGTTGCTTTGGTTATTAAAATACAAAATAGTTACAAGTAATATGCAAGAGAGAGAGAAAGAGAGAAAGATAGAGAGAGAGAGGGCGGGGGGAAGGATTAGCTTGCGTGAGGACAGGAACATTCAAAAGAATGAGAGGCGATGAACTAGAAGGGTGTATTATATACGGGGAGCAGTAATGTTCACTGTTTAATTAATTTATAATTGAAATGTTTCATATTTTACTGTGCATAAATACAATTCAGTAACCTGTCTATAGCACCTCATTAACTGGGCTATGTTTTGCACTGCATCGGATGAACATGTAACATCAATTAGAGGTGAACTTCTAGCAGCAATGGCCTATCTCTCGTCCCTTGCATTGTGAGACATATGTTAGTTTGTCGGGCAACTCAACATGTCATCGATTCCTTTCTGCCTGGAAGAGATTTTTCTTATTTGTAGAAAATGGCGTAAATTGGTTGAGTTTCAGCTTTTTTGTAATGCTTCAACTATTAACTACATTGTAGTGCTTAAATTGGTACCATTCACGATACCTATTCATACTCACTGCTACAGAGTGAATCTTGTGTTCAAACTATGTTAAACACCAATGAATTATCGAGAGGCCTGTTCATATTCACTGGTTTAAATTGTTTTTTTCTCGAATTATGTTAGATACCAGTTAACTATCAAGAGGCCTGTTGATACTGCTATAAATGTGAAAGATCTTCTTTGCAAATTAATTCTCATACTATTAGCGTTATAATGCGTTTACAATGACAATGACCAAAATTAGATTCCTTTATGTTAATGATAAAATAACTGTTATTTTTGGCAAATATTTCTACAAAATCTATGAAAATATGTAGATACACAATTACTAAAACTTGGGTACTGAACACTCAGAGCAGTAGCGGTATATTAGCAGTGGGGAGGGTTTTCAGCGGAAACATACACACGTTGAGATATAATCTATTTCAAAAGTAACTTATTACATGTATTGACAATATACTATATCGTTCTAATTCACAGTATAACACAATAAACAATTATTTCATAATTTGATTGGTAAATAAAACGCCTTATGCTTTTATAAATAAATACAAAAATTCAGGGTAATAGTATGCAGAGCTTTGAAAAGACAATGAACATAAATCAACCAAACTTACTTAGAATTCATTGCAGTGAATCACAAGATATGTCCAACTCTCCTTCTCATTCAAAATATATTGGAAGCATTTACAAGTTTGTTTTGTTTTTTAATATTTTTGACATTTTTCAAGCCATTCTTTACTGATTTATCTACTAGAAGGAACTGAACGAGGCCAGGCACTGAGCAATGCTAGATAGTGCAACAGGAGTCAAAACCACTCCATCACGCCATAATTACACTGTGTGCATCAAACTTCAGTCCGGCAATTTCGTGACGTCAGACCGAGCTCCAATAATCATGTTAGAAATATCAATATCAATCTATGAGACATTATAATGCAATTATTCTACCAAAAAAACTACAATAGGTATATTAACCTATGAACTATGGATTACGTATTTCCAATGCAAAATTTTGTATATCCCCACACCATTAGACGAGTTTCCATGCAGTTGAAGCTTTCGCAGTGCAAAGTAGTTGATTCAGTCGAGCAATTTTGCCTGCCTGCCTACCTCAAAAAATGTCTAACGATTTTGATTAAGGTACCATATATTTAAGATATTTACATTACAAATAAAATAAAATTTTGAATTTTCTGGGAATAGTCCATAGAGAGCACTTTATTCTGGATGAGTTTTTGCAAAATGTTGCAGAAGTAGAGATAGACAAAAATTCAATACACAAAAACTGTGTATCTTGTTAAAACACATAATTTTTGTCATATACAGTTTTCTTGTAAGTTGACCGTTTTCGGATATTTCTTGTTATTGATTTCAATTTGAAACTACCTAACTTTTCTCAAACGGGTCTATGCAAAGCGAATTGAACCTCAATTGTTTCACATAGCAACCAGATTTTAATAAAATTGACTATAATTTTAGCCTAATGTGATCCTTTATTATCCTTCTACTTAGAAGGAAGCAAGTAATAATACCAATTTTGTTTCTCTATCTTAATTAGCATGATGATAATCTATTGTAAGAATAGTTTGCATATGGAACACCTAGAGAAAGCCATGTGAATGGAACACATCTGATTCTTAAAATATTTTCCATAGTATACTTCTGTCTACTTTATCGAATGCTCTCTCATAGTCAATAAATACAAGGCAGATGGGCCAAGTAGTATTATAAGTCCACAATTGAAGAAAATATTGATGCATGTTGTTTTTAGAGCGCTATTAATTATCAATACAACTAGCTGCACTTATACTTCTAATGTACTCTATGTATCTGAAGCACAATATACATTGACCAGAATATCCCTCAAGTCCTAAAATGAATACTTTTCAAATCAAATGATAACAGTTCCTTCCGTAACTGAATTTACCATGCAGAATAAAGTACTTCCGGAGGCGCCAGGAAATATTCTACCAATGTGTATCATTAAAAGCTTTACGAGCGCCGCCAACGCCAGAAAAATGTTGAACAGGTGTAGGGAGGCGCAGTAAAATAAAAGTGCTTTGCCACCCTGTTGAGCCCCTGCTTTACAGGGCAGTAATTAGATGTTTAAAATAGCTGCCCTGTGATTAGCGACTGACTTAAACGAGTTCAGACACGCAATCTGGGTAAACAGTGTCCGCGCGCGGAAACAAAACTCTTTTGTTCCGTTTCCAATTCGCTATTTGTTCCAAAGCCAGAACAAACTCCCTCCTGGTGTAGGGATGCCTGCTGGTTTTGTGCCTTTTATGTTTTGTGGGTGCCGTAATTTGAATACTAGCTAATACGGGTCTTTTATCTCAAAAATTAAAACACAAAATGACAAATACACAAGAAACAGGTTTACGTTATAAATTATCACACTGCATACTAATATGAGGGAGTTATTTTTGCTGCATCAATTTTAGTAAAACGATGCTATAGATATTGATACAAAGAATGTGATTTATATAAATGCAACTTCAAAAAATCTGATAAATTTCATTCACAAGACTTTCTCTACATCTCTGATAAAAATTATTGTTAAAAGGCTTATGCTTCTATTTACTTCATGCTAATCGAGAGAAAATTAGGAAAAATAGTTTTATTACTTGCTTCCTTGCAAGTAGAAGCGAAATAAGGAAGTACCATAGGCTAAAGTGATAGTCAAAAGCTGGTTGCTATCTGACTAAAATTCCTTTGTTTCTAAGGACAGTAGTTGGCAAATTCCTGTATGAGAAAAGTGTGTTTTTTAAAGCTGAAACCAATAATAAGAAATATCTCAAAAAGGATGAACTCCACGAAAAAAATATATATACCATAAATTGTGTGTTGTCACGTGCTCTAAATTTTTTGTGTGGTACGTTTTTGTCCATCTCTTACGGTTTAGCAGTTATGCAAAATATCGTAAAATTCATCCAGAGTAAAGTAGTCTTCAGAGGCTATTCCCAGAAAACAAAAGATATGCATTTTATTTATTAGCTAATATCTTTAATATACAATATTTTAATCAAAATCGTTACAGCCATTTTTTAAAAAATCAAAATTTCGGAAAAATGTTCCATCTAAAGGGTAGTTTGGAGTTGGATGATTTTTCTCAAAACCTTAGTGTCGCATCCCTGGAAGATACTAAACTTAAATACCAAGTTTGATATTTTAACGACTTTTTGGTTTTGAGTTATAGTGTTGACATACACATGGACACACGGAAACACATAGACCTTTTTCTGAAAATGCTCTTTCTGGATACAGGGGACCCTAGAACATATATTTTCAGTGAAATCTCAATATCGAATTTTTGGGTGCATTACAACACCTTCTCTATACACTATGTACATAGTAAGTGTAGAGAAAGTAAACACGTAATTGTTTTATCCGGTGGATATCAGACTTGTAAATAACAGCAAGTTAGTATATATTTAAATGTTCCAAATATGAAACATACATCATTTTTGCAAGAAGTAGGTGTTTTTATCCGATGGCTACTAATTTGGATTATACTAATTCTTTTACTCTTCCTTTAACAGGAGTCTTTCATTCCACGTTAAGTGACTCTGGGACTGATATTATAAAACACCATCCCTCATCTATTTGCTCTTTAAATGATTCCTCGAAAACTGACAACGCGGATTCTTGAATCGATTTGGTCTTCTCTTGTTGGTTGACTGTCTAATAAAATCTACTTGCAAGCTGGTTAGATTTATGAATTCATCAACATAATGACTGACATGTTATAATTTAGACCAATTTGTATTTGCTTTAGCTTGTAACACGTTTAATAGACAGAGACAGAAATATATTCTACACGGCAGTTGGCATGGCATAGAAGAGCAGATACAGTGTAACACGGAAGAACTTTAATAAGTTTAATGTAAAATAGCTTTAACGTTAATTTAAAATTGTGTACTGAACAAGTATGAAAAGTTCTTTAAAGAGCCGTTTTAAGAAATGCTGTCAACAGTAGGAGCCCTTAAGGATGAAACAGGGTAATGCATTAACAAAATAAAATAAAATGGACCTAAAAGCACATCAATTAATTAATATTTAAATCTGAAAACTTATGAACTCACATTTGGATTTCCGCTGAAAGAATATGTTTTAAATGTTGCTGTCAGATTGAAATGGAAGATGGCGAACAGAACATAGTGCTTTTGAGAGGAATATGATTTTAGCTTAAGGTCTCTTTCTGAAGACAAATTTCAATTTTGGCACTTAACATCTTTGATAATTCCAATCTACTACATTTCAGCCGCGTGTTATGATTATATCAAATGTTTCCAAGCTTCACAAATACCTACATTATTTTAAAATATTTGCAACATTAAAATGAATACATATACATGCGATTCATATATACAGGATGTTTCAAAACGACAGCAAACGAAGATGTGGACCTCGTTGGTCATACCGTACGTGATACGTGAATATAATTTTCAGCTATAAATTCGGCACATGCAAGACTGCCATAAAATCACCATGGATTAGGCAGTCGTACATAACCAAATGGCACGGGCCTGGCCCACTCCAAGAGAGATGCCGGTTGATAGCGAAGGTCCCAGTCGCATGGTGTAGGCGTGGTTTGATAGATACGTCGGCGCGGCACAGGTCACCTTAGTAATGGAAAACGTAGCAAGTGGGTGTGGCGTATGACAGCCGTTGTTCCTTTTCGGCCTAATCCCAAATGTGTGCGATTTTTAAACATGCATAAAACTTTAAATAGAAGAGTTTTAAAGTTCCGACATCAAATTTCGGGCCAGTCAAAGTGTCGACTGGTACCTTCGTTTGGTGTCATTTTGAAGCGGACTTTGACTATATATATCAGTTTTTCTATTTTTAGTTATATCCAGCTCTGTCTCTCATTTCTCAGGATCAGACATGCATACAAACCCACTAACGTCTAAAATGTGTTTTATGCTTAGCTTCAAAATATACATTTTGAAATCCCGAAAGCTTTTGGAGGAGTGTAACAACCTTAAGTAAATTATAGACAAATAATAAAGTATCATGAGTTGCACACAACTACTTGTGCAACCTATGCTGTAGATAATTTATAAATATCGAGTGAAAACGCTAATCTGCGTGAAAAGAGGCATTTAGCTGAGTAATAAACTGAAGCGATGAATAGCAATATATTGATGACAGCGGCATCATTGACGGTATTGATAAATCACGGATGTGTCTCTCCAATTTACCACTGTGTAGACGCATTATGTGTTACAAACGAAATTGATACCTATGGGTAAAATCTTAGCTTCAGGCTGAATGATGACAGCAAAATCTCTTTTGTTGCCAATAATGACAAACATTGACTGATGACAAAACCCTCCACTAGTTATATACCTATCCAATTATTCGTTACCCACACCTTATCATAGGGCATGTAATTTGTGCGGAAATGCAATTATTATGGGGCTTCTTATAGCTAAAGATAAGCCAGCCCATTGCTTTTAAAGGGACAAGGTAGTCTGAACAGCTTAAGTGACTTAAATTGCTACTGCTCTTAAAGAATTCAATTGTTTTTCCATAAATTTGTGTGAATCATTCTATAAATCATGACAGTTATTTCAAGTGGTTGTGTGCATTAATAGCTTATGTGGTTGAGTCTATAAAAAGTATTTAATTCAGCACAAAAGTTAGAAAACTTAGTCTTAATGTGAATTCATGTATTTTTTTCTCTGATACTGCTTGCAATACATAATCACACTTTTGCATGCTTGTTTCTTAGTATAATCTGCTATCCTCTGAACCTCAGTTATTTAGCTATGATACAATTTCAGTAGAGTTTAAAAAAGAAATATATTTGCAAATTCAAAAAATTAAAAATGTAGAAAATTTGCAATGTTGTTGTTTTCATAATGAGATCAATATACAGGCTGTTTCAAAACGACACCAAACGATGATGTGGACCCTGTTGATCAAACCATATGTGATTATAATTTTCAGCTCTAAATTTGGCACATACAAAAACCACCATAAAATCCCTATGGATTAGGCAGTCGTACATAACCAGCTGGTACGTGCCTGGCCCACTCCAAGAGAAATGCCGGTTGGTAGCGAAGGTCCCAGTCGCGTGTGTAGGCGTGGATTGATAGACACGCCGGCACAGGTCACCTTAGTAATGGAAAACGTAGTATGTGGGTGTGGCGAATAACAACTGTTGTTCCTTAGCTGCCTAATCCCAAATGTGTACGATTTTTAAACACATATAAAACTTTAAATAGAACAGTTTAAAAGTTGCGACATCAAGTTTCGGTCAAGTCAAAGTGTAAGCTAATCGACTGCTATCTTCTTTTGGTATTGTTTCGAACTATAACTGTATACTATAGAATCACGATTGTGATTCAGAAAGTTTAACTATGTGTTGCATATATGTGCTGAAAATTTCAGCTTTCCCGCTCACATAAAGAGGTACATAAGTATCCAAAAATGCTGTTTTAAGAAAACTGAATTTAAAGATACAAATGTTCTAAAAGGGGGCATTGCATAACAGCATTAAAGAAATGCAGACTGGCATTTAAATTATACTTAAATTTATTAATATCCTCTTAACCTTCCAAAAGTATACATTTGCTGAAACCAGAAATAATACAGGGTTTATTAGTGTCTAAAACAAAAAATGTTATTTTTTACTATTTCAGACTATCGTGTCCCCTTTAAAATAAAACTTGATATTATTTTTAAAGAACTTTCTCTATCAATTTTTCTACAAACTATTTTTACAAAATCTTATTCTTCTACTTGCTTCATTTTAATGGTAATGTATTACTAACAATTATTAGTAGTATTTAATTGTAGCTGCAATACTAATGGGAGAATGCAGTAGGTTTAGGGGATAGTTTCATCTCTTAAGCTAATATATTCGTGAAATATGAGTAAAAATTGTGAGAAATCTAACTTCTTTTCACGATCAAGTATTATGGATCCCAAACTTTAAGGAATAGGTGGCTGTTTTTCACTTGGCGCATTTAAATTATCTTTACCTGAAACTATAAATTGACAAAAGCATGCTTATTAATAGACTCGCCCAAATATAAAGTTGTATTCTTGCAAAATTTTCACTTTTTTACATTCTGAAAACTCCACACTGCAATGACTGATAAATGCGTATTGGCTCTCAAAAATACATTAAAGTAAATTCCTTTATACGAATTCAATTTAAGATCGATTTTTACAAATAAAATATTAACATTTAAAAAGTCAAGAGTTTTGCAGGATACAATAAGTAATAATAGTTTATGCAATAAGTAAAGCTTAGTATAAAAACTTTGATATGATGGATCTGTTTATAAAGCATTTATTATACAACATGAGTTTTAATATTAATAGTTTAAAATGCATCGTGTGGTACATTTACATTACTATAATACATTTAGACAGAACTATTATTTAAATAATCATGCAAGCCAGAATTTCGAAACATGGCAAAACCATCACCTTTAATGTGCTTGATTACTCATATAAGTTTCTACAAGATATTTAGCATGCTGTGGACTTTTCAGATTTCAAAATGTGTTATTAAGAGTGGGTTGCCATACGATAGCTTTAAAATTATGTTCCTTTCACTTAATTACGAGGAACAAATGAACAAGAACTTCGCAATTGAAGATAATAAACATATCTATTTGAAAAACCAAACCAATAACAAGGAATATCACGGAAATGGTTAACACCACAGTAAACATTAACTAAATTTTCTATATTTAACAGGATCTATATTTTCAAGGATTCAAGAATCGCAGTTAAAATTTATTTTCCAGACACATTATTTTAATCAAATTCGTTAAATGTCATTCAAAACTTTTTTTTGTAAAGTATAGTTTAGGGAGGTGTATTTCGTTAATATCTTTTTATCTTGGAAGATTGCTTAAGTACCAGGTTTGGTATTTAACCACCTTTAGTTTTTATGTTGTTTTAAGACACACACACACACATACAAAAACACACAAACGCGCACACATAAAGATTCGACTGTTACTTTAGTCTAGTGAATGGAAAACAGTAATCAAATGATGTCTTGTATCTACTGTTCATTTATATTAGTATGGAGAATATAGGAAAAAAAAGTTTTTTAAAGAATACTTTGTGTAGGATAGGTAGAGAAGCTCGTGTGAATGCAACATGACAGTAGGAAAAAATCTGATGTGAACTTTCTATACATCTCTGCAACAAATTATTGTTAAAAAGCTTATCTCTCTATTTACATCATGCTAATCGAGAAAAAATACCAGAAATAGTCTTATTACTTGCTTCCTTGAAGTAGAAGCGAAATAAGGGAGTACCATAGGTTAAAGTGATAGTCAAAAACTGGTTGCTATGTGACTGAAGTTTCTTTGTTTGTATGAACAGGAGTTGACAAATTCCACAAATTCTCAGGAGTTCAGGCAAAGAGATTATAATTTCAATTGTTTCACATAGCGACCGGCTTTAAAGGACGGCAGCATCGCTTTAGTCTGTGCATTTTCTTATTTCTCTTCCATTTTCAAGGAAGCTGGTAAAAAGACTAATTCTGCTTATGTTTATTTTGATTAACATGAAGTAGATAACAGATTAATGTTTTGAATAACATTTTTTGTTTACCGAACAGCTAGAGGATACCATGTGAACGAAGTGCTTTAGATTTTTTCCCTTCTACTTACAAGGAACTAAACTATAGGACAATTTCTGCTAATGTTTATCTCGATTATTATGAAATAGATGGAAGAATAAGTTTTTAATAATAATTTTATACAGAGTTGTAGAGAAAGTTATGTGAGTATAACACATCAGATTTTTTTTTCAATGCATTTTCATTAAAGCATTACTAGCTCCATCTGCGTAATAAGTGTGGCAATGGACCCTTGTGAGAATGTACAAAGCTAAATGAGTGCAATAAAGGGTGAACAGTGCCGTTTAAGACAACCGAAGAAATGTTATGAAAAACCAAATAGAGCCCATTTATTCTATATCTACATTTTGTATATTATCTTGACGATGAGCATTGTGAGAATGATATCAAGATAAGTGAGTGCGATATAAGGGTGAGTATTGTGTTTCAATAGGTCGATGAAATATTTGGGAAAACGAGACATAGTTCAGTTTATTCCATTACGAGAATTATACACTACATATAACATATTATTTTGGATTATGAGTATTAATATTCATTAGCACATAGCAATAAACATATTAAAATGTGCAATGACTGCTATGAAAACGACACTCTTGAAAGGGAAATTGTAAAAATATGATGTGTGCATTCACATGACTTTCCCTACATCTCTGGAACAAATTATTTTGAAAAGCTTATACTTCTATATACTCCAAGCTAATCAGAAAAAATAGCAGAAATGGTCTTATTACTTGCTTCCTGGTAAGTAGAAGTGAAATAAGGAAGTACCATAGCCTAAAGTGATAGTCAAAAGCTGGTTGCTATGCCACTGAAGTTCCTTTGTTTGTATGGACAGCAGTTGACAAATTCCTGTATGAGAAAAGTATAAGTTTTTAATAGCAGAAACCAAAAACAAGGAATATCTCAAAAACGATGAACTCCACGAAAAAAATGTATGTAACATAAATTGTGTGTTTTAACGTGCTCTACATTTTGTGTGTGGTAGGTTTTTCTCCATCTCTTACGGTTTAGTAGCTATGCAAAATTCCGTAAAATTCATTCAGAATAAAGTAGTCTTCAGAGGCTAATCCCAAAAAATTCAAAATATACATCTTATTTGTCAGGCAATGTCTTTAATATACGATATTTTAATCGAAATCATTAGAGCCATTTTTGAGAAAATTGAAATGTTCGAAAAAAGTTCCATGTAAAGGGTAGTTTGGGGTGGGGGGATTTTTCTCAAAATCTTCGAGTCCCATCCCTGGAAGATACGAAACTTAGATACCAAGTTTGGTATTTTACCGACTTTTCGTTTTTGAGTTACCGTGTTCGCAGACACACGGACACACTGACACACGAACACACAAACACACACACGGACCTTTTTCTGAAAATACTTTTTTTGGATACAGGGGACCCTAAAACACATATTTCCGGTGAAATCTCGGTATCGAATTTTTTGGTGGAGTGCAATACCTTCTCTATACACTATATACATAGCACGTATAGAGAAAGTAAACGTTGTTATAAAATATCTGAAATGATCGGCTTTGAGAAAATAAGACATTCTGCCTATTTCTGTTATAATAAATCATGTTGACGCATTCACTTTTGAAGAAAATGGTTTCTGCAAGTCCAGCAACATCAAAAAATTTAATTCTACCAATTGTAATTTTACGTTCAACAGGTTAAAATAAAAGTTTGGTAATAATATTTTCATTTGTCGCAACTGTTATGCTGTTTATTTAAGCATTATGTTTTCTTTTGTTGAATAGCAACCAGGTATCGTGGTTTTCATACATGTTCAGTTTTGGTGTAAATTTACTGCATTCAGAGGTACAAACCTAACCTACCTGCATCTTTAGCGTTATTTTCTCTTCACTTATGATATCCAAGTCTTCAAACCTTTGATTTGTTAATTGTTGTCGACTTTTCCACATCTGCATTGTGTTAAGCTTCTTTTGACGATTTTGGTACTAAATATTAAAGCTGTGAACTAACAGGGACTCACTTTCACATTAATGTTGGAGACTGGGTATGGATTTTTATAGTAAAAATACATGAAAACAAAAACAAAGCAAAAGCAAAAAACATTGAATGTTTTAAATTGAAACGGCTGACTTCACATTTTTTTTTAATTTTTTTAAAAAATAACTTCTATGGTCATATTGGGGGCTTTGACTTGTGAAGCATCTCATCAGATTACAGTGGGTTATTGACATTAGGTTTATCGTTTTTTTATCACTAAACATACGCACATTCATTCTCACATACACTCGCCTCTCACTTAGACGGGCCTAGTTTGATCCCAAGCTACCGCAAGTGTGAACAAAGCGGAGCAGGCGTGGGCTTTCTCCGGGTTCTCCGGTTTTCCCCGCCATCGCATTCCACCGGTGCTCCAACTTCATTTCATGTATCTCAAGTGTCATCGCCTGCGGTGCCACAAATAGTAAATGGTGGCGTTAAACACTACAAAAGAAAAAAAAAACACTGTCACATACATACTTCCAGACTCTGTGGGGGATAGGGAATAATTATGGTTAAAGAAAAATTCCCCACCCCAGCCGGGAATTAAACCCGGAACCTCCGGGTGAGAAGTCAGCTCGCTGGCCACTCTACCACGGAGGCGGTCAAACATTTTTAAATAGAAGCGGCTGACTTCAGTTGTTTTTGTTTATGTTTTTGTTTAACGTCCTTTAACCCGATGGGTCATATCGGGTGAATGGAATCGGTGAAACGATCTTCAAATGATTTTGGGGTACACGGTGCTCGACATTCGCCTTCTTAGGATAAGGAAAAACACCGAGAAACAGTTTATAGGGAACTTACCGTAACCGAAATTGAAACTCGGGACCTTTTCTTCAATGTAAGACAGATACACTACCCCCACACAACAGACTTTAAGGTGTTTCCGTTCAAAGACAGTTGCCTGGTATCACACTGGACTGTTAATGAGCTCTACCACACAGGATACAGCAAGACCGCACTAAAGACAACTTACAATCAAGCTTACATTTAGGGAATAGCATATTTTCACTGCAGATGCATTTCACTTATTTCCTAATGACGGTTGCCTCTAAAAAGGAAAGAGAAATAATAAGAAGAAACTCTAGAGACAATTGCTCCTTTTTGTACGTTCTCTCGTTTATTACGTTTTAAACATCGGCATGTGTATGGAATTAAACATTTGTAGTAAGTCATTCTGATTTTTATCAAATTTGTGATGTGAGGGAGATATACTTTTACGAAAACATCTCAGCTTGATCTGTAGCACTATTGTGGCAATGACCTTAAATTACTATCAGCTTGAGTCACATGCCTCATAAGTACATTAGCATTATGAAGCAGGAACCACATTTATTACTGAATGTCTGTCTTATTTGCAAAAGTGCTCAAGGTGACCTTATTTCAGTACTTTACTCAACCGAGTGTCCGAAGGAACATAGAAGTAATTCTATAATACCATTTAGTAAAGAATCTTGACGGCACTCACCGATAGTAGTGATAAGCGTCAATGAGTAGAGGAACGAACTTGAGAAGGACCATCTATGATGATGGTGGCTGTAGTATATCGCAGCCCCGTTGCTCGCACCGCCCCCAGCTCCACCCTTGACGACAACTCCACCTCCACCGTATCCTCTGAGATTTCTAACCAATGTATCCTGGAATTTGAGAACTTCCTGAGCGGCAAGTCGCGTCCAGTTATCCTTGTAGAGGATATTAAGGTCCTCGGTGATACTCCATAGCTTCTCCACAGTCCTTGAGCGGATATCCTCGCCCAGTACGGAGGACTTAGAGGCGGTGGTGGCAGCGGCTAGCTGAGAGGTAGGATCTCTCATGCTGCCTCCTTCGAGTGCCATGAAGACGAAGGCCCCCAGAAGAGTGTATCCCAGGACGAGTATGCAGACGCCGAGGCTTGTGAAGACCGAGGATGCAGGACAGTAGCAGCAACAGCACCAAGACGCGCGGCCGCGTCTCCGACAGCAGCTGCTTCTTTTTAGGGTGCAGCAGCGAGTGGTGGAGGCGGCCGAGGAGGGCGAAGAAGGTGGCGAGGGTGGAGG
Source organism: Hymenopus coronatus (assembly GCA_030762935.1). Lineage (NCBI taxonomy): Eukaryota > Metazoa > Arthropoda > Insecta > Mantodea > Hymenopodidae > Hymenopus > Hymenopus coronatus. Next base: position 40,466,843 of record CM060887.1, read on the forward strand.
TGGGTGATGTAGATGGTGTATATGGTGGTGCTTGTGTTGCTGGTACGCCTGCTGGTACTGGTGTTGGTGATGGTGGTGATGATGGTACGGAGAGCCCCCACCAGATGTGCCGCCGCCTCCGCTGCGGCCGTCGGAGATCATCATAGAGAGCGCCTTCCACCCAGCACCTGCAACAATGTCACATATTGATACTTAGTTGCTACTTTTTTCGTCCACGCTAACCTATATAGAACAGGAGTGGAAAGGTAGTCAGACTGAAAAATGTAATGCCGTAGCCGGGATTGAAGCACCGATCTCCTGATCTGCGTCCATAGTTCTAACAATTGAGCTACCATACCAACATTTCGAAACAAAATTACATTTTCCAGCTGAGTCGCGTTTTTCTCGACTATCGCATTGCATTTTTCAGTATGTTTCTACCGTTACAATATGACATATTATAAGAATTACATGAACATTCACAGACACTTTCTGGCTGAAATCAGGGATACATCTTACTCCAGCATTGAAACACTAAAACTGCTTATTAGGAGAACGATAAAAGATCTGCTGCGTTTGGAACGCAAAACAATTTGGTTTTCAATTATTTCTTTTTTATGCCATTCATTATGGTCACAATTTATTTGCATAAATAAATCTGGCTCTATTACTAAATTTGCGGACTCACAACTTTGTAAAGTTGGTCATAAAGTGAAGCCTGTTTTGCCAGAAAGATCTTCACGATTTTGTGAATATTTAACAGTATGGCTCAATTTCATAATTCATCATTGGTCATATTTCCTTTAAAAGGACAACACTAGGATTGGATGGGACATGTAAACACTAAGGTAATTAGAGAGAAAATTTCTCCTACAAGATTTACTGAACTTTATCTCCCTACTCAAAACGACGTAAAAATTATACTTTTTTTCTGGGAAGTGCTACAGCAGTCTCAGTAAAAATGGCAGATGCAAAACCACATTTAGAAATAGGTGTATGGAAATATGAATATTGTGCCTACAGTGATAAAATATATATATGTGAATCGAAACAGAATTTTGCAACGTATAAGGATACATGTAAACTTAAAATACATTTTTGGCAATATTCACCACTTAGTCTCCCTTTAAGCTTCAGAAAGTAGATTGTCTCAAAAAATAATGCAATCATATCAAGTTATATACAAATTAATGCCTGAAATAGCACTTAACAGTTTTTCTAGTTCTAAATTATATGTAGTTAAAATAAAATAATATAAATGTAATTTCACATATAATGTTGCATAAATCAAATAAAGACAAAGGTAAAATAATAATTCCATTTTTTCTTAAACATAAATGGTATTTTAAGTTTCAACTACCTATATTCTAAAATGTACAGTACTCTAAAAAGTAAAAACAGCACGAAAGTATGCTATTGTGTTTTTTTTATAAGAATTGATCAACTTAACACGTTGTTCACATGAAAATATATTGGCATCATTGTACCAACTGTGTATGGCAAGATTGTACGAGTGCACGGAAACGTGCTGATACTCTGGGTTTTCTATAGTGTTTTTTTATTTAATTTGATAGAATTTCCTTCAAATCTGTCATTCACATCAGTCCTGAGAAAACTAATGACTTATTCGTTTGATTTGAATTCAGCTACCTGCATTATCCTCTAAACGAAGGGCAGAGAACGAAAACATTTCACCTGAGTAGCTGGAATACAAACTTTACAACGATAGTCCAGACCCAGCGTTGGATGAGAACGTTTTGTATTGGTTTGATGCCAAAAAATCTAGCATTGGAACATTAAGCTATAAACATACTTCAGAGCTATATATGTGAGGGACTGAAATACAAGCTCCACAATGATAGTCCAAACCAGTCATAGAAGAGACATCTCATTAATGGTTTAATGTCAAAATTCTGGAATTCAAGCATTACCTGGTCAGACGGCGAAAAGGGAGGAGTACGGGAATTTCACCTTGGTGAGTGGAATATAAGTTTCACAACTATATTCCACTGCAGCAGAGGGGTGACGCTGTCCCATATTGATTTGATAACAAAAGTTTGGCACTCAAACATTAACCTATAACCAGACTCAGGAACGAATAAGAAAGGACAGAACAAGAGACATAAAATGCAAGTGCTAGAACAGGTAAGGGATGAGGACTGGACGTGACAAGCCACTGCAAATTTTGTCGGCACGATTCTATGCTCTTGAGTGTACATTTGTGTAGATTGATACCTCTCTTCTCTGGTGTACTCCTGCTACTGGATCGCTGTCTCGGCGTTCTTTTGCTAACAAGTTGGAGCAACCTTTTATTACTTTAAAATATCTGACAGCAGTCAAGCTAGCAAAGAGGAGTGCTGGAAAATTATCGGGATTAAAAATCCATTTTAGAATAGACTCCTTCCTTCCTTTCAGAATTTGAATATGCAACAAGCTTCGTTCCGCTTGTAATCAGAAATGAAAATGAAAGTTACATGTAGAACACGGAGAACCCAGTGTTTCGATGCAGAAAATTCCGCTAGAGAGATTTATGGTTCGTTACTCTTAATTGTACATTTACGACATTCTACACAGAGAATTCCTGTTTCATTGTTGACTTTTATTTCACTCTATCGAATTTTATGTACACTCGAGTCGACAAATGCTTCTCGACATAAGAAACAGAGGTTTATGTTAACAGTAGTAACTTAAACCGCCCTATCGCGACCTCGTGCTGCTGAAGGAAGGCGGATACAAATGCTTTTGGAATGTTATAATCTGAGATCCTGAATAAACTTCATTAAATACATCGTGGAAAGTGTATGGTTGTCTCTAATAATCAATAAACAAGCGAGACGGAGCCATGGTAACGTGTGTATTCGGGAAAATGTGGTTTCGATTTTTGTGGCCGGCCCTCCTAATCTATAGGTTTCTTTCTGGGTTTTCTCTGTCCATAATTTTCTGATTTCCTCAGTGATTTGGTGCGAGCGTTGCGGACCCATAACACCCGTAATACTTCTGTGTTACTAAAGAATATGTTGGGTCAAATACATTTGCTCCTCCCGAAAAGGAGTATTCGGATTGGGTTGGACTCGGCTGAAACCCATTGAAGATGGGCAGTTCCCGAAACGCATGGGGGATTGGATACGTCTGGGTGATGCCTGGGCGGGATGCAAGACTCTTTAATGACCTCCGGCGATTAACATGGTGATTTTAATAGACACAGGGGATTTATATCACTGTGTTTTGTATAAAGGAGCAACACATTATTTGCTTTTGCGCTTGCCACCACCCTGTAGCTGCCGTGCTTTCTCGATATTATTTTCAGCATTGAAGTACACTTAATGAATTAAACATTTTCATCTTTAGATTAAATTACGTCAATCATCTCTGTCGAGCGCACACAGGATGAGGTTTTGTCTGCAAAAGTTTTCAATAATTAAAATGTGGAAGTGTAATCTGGGATTATTTGCAGTATATTTTAGGTAAATTCTAGAAAGCGTACCTGATAGAGTAAGAAACAATGTAGCCAGAGCATCATCATGTGAGATAAGTTATATATTTACACGGGGCATAAAATATTGATGGAAAATAAAAATCATCTAAGCTTTTGCTTTACAGTTCTTAAATAGCAAATAAACAAACAAGGAGCCGTAAGCAGGACATCATACAGTAAGGTAAAATGAGTGTTAAAGTTTAATGAAGCTTTACGAAATAAGTTTTACAAAGTAAAGGCTTTTCTTTATGCTTTTCTGTTTTTTTTATATCCGAAACGTGGAAGTTGATGAAAGCTTACAAAAACAATATATAGGCTGCTAAAATGAGATTTTTAAGAACAATAAAAGCATAACAAAATTTGAAATGAAAAAATAAATTATAAACTATAGAAATGGATGGAGACAGCATGTAAGTAGAATGCGGAAAGAGAGGGAGAGAGAGAGGGTGACAAAGAGAGAGAGAATTCCAAGAAGAATGTTGTACTATAGATCTATGGGGGAAAACATCCGGTAAGACCTAGAAAAAGAATATCAAACATATTCTATAGGCAGCACTCTATAATGCATGGAGTGCAGATGAAGTAGTTCAATATTAGTGAACACTTTGTTCTAGTAAGCAAAGCGTTGCGATGTGCAAGAGGTGGGACACCTCGTGGACTGCAGCTATTGCGGCTACTAACCTCCAGGAGGTAGGGATGGGATAATGGAACTACAGAAGGATGTGGGCACACAGGCTGCATAGAGGAACAGAATTTCCAGGCTGGACTACCCAGAGGTGACGATGAGCGATTCCTCAATCAACCCTCTACTGTCTAGGAGAAATGCTCTTTGCTTTGAGGAAATATCTGCATCATCTGTCCGGCCCCGATATACGGTACAAAGCCTAGAAGCACACCTGAAAAGTAAGAAGGATTGGAATAGAATGGAAATTATACAAAATCGTGGTAGATGAGAAATTACTCTAGTATTTGCCTATCGACCATTGACAATTACAAAAATCCACAGTCAGGGTGGCTGGTTAACCGGAATTGAACCCTGAACCTCTCGAATCCAAATGTTACGTTAGCGCGCGTCCAACTCACTCGGCAACTGAAGCGATACTTTCACGTGGGTTTAGTGGACTATGTTTGAAATTGTATTTGTTGTAGATTATTATCTGCCCCAGTAAGACCGTTTTCAAAACCAAACAAATCATAGTTTAAAAACTCTCTTTATCTACGACTACTATTTAACACGTGATGACATTTATGTCAGCCTCACCAATTGGTTGACCTTTGCCTTAAGCAGAGAGCGCAAATTTGCTCTATGTCTTACACATCTTCTACTGTGCACTGCATGATCAAGAACACAGCGCAGAAAGCAAGAACAGATAGTGCCTTCAGTGCTGTGTCTGAATGCAGCATTTTACGTTTAAAATAGGTAATCCACCTTTCATAGGTTTAACTCACTGTTTGGAGGTTCATGATTGGCGGAGCAAATGTTCTATAATGTTTGTTGGATTAGTATTTATACTTCGGATATGAGCATATACCGACATATATTTATTGGTTTGGTGGTAATTGTAATCAAATTGTAACACAAAAAGTAAGAGAATTAATTTATAGCAAAAACTTTCAGAACTACAGCTGTGAATATGCACAAGCATCTTGGTGGATTACTTAGTAACACACGTTCTTCTGCTTGGTAACTGCCTTACTCACTCTGATGGGTTGCGTAATGACGCTGCAAAGTGAATTTTTTGAGTGTAGAACTTTACCACCAACTACATTCATATTCCGCCACTTTCTTTAAGTAAAAAAGGCAGGAATGAGCATAGGAGTCGGTGGCTTTGAGGTAGATTTATTTTTGTTTTGGACATTATAAATTGATTCATGAAACACTGTTCAAGGATGGGAGACAATTCCTGCTATCCGTTTTTACCCACTACATGCACAGAGCATGCCTGTTTGCTCTGAAAAGAAAGAAGGAAAGAAAAGCAAGCGAGTTGGTGACGCTTGATTTATAGTTTGGAAGCAATAATGAAAACAAAAGATTGTTTTTATAGGGCTTACCCTTCATCTGATCAGAAGATTACACATGACCACAAAACAATTTATCTCTACTTTTATAGCCTGTAAGCTATTCTATAGCATAAATGCTTTTATTTAAATGTTACATAGAAGTTTAGATTCATTTTTGTTTCAAATTCTGTAATGTTGAAGTTTCCATAATTTTCCATAATTTATTTCTTCTTTGCATAAGTAAACGAAGAGAAATTAGTTAAAATTTCACACATAACAGATAATACTTATTGCTGCACACAAGCTCTTATAAAATTCAAGGAAGCAGCCTCAGAATTAATTCTAGTAAATTCTGTCCATAATTACAAAAAACGTACAATGTTGTATAAGGAACATCTTCTACATCGCATAATACCAAACTGCTATTATTATTATTTAAAAAGAAGGCATACGGTTTTCCTAACCTCTAATAAGCAGTAATCTGGATTACTCATAAGGATGTAAAGGAAAATAAATATTTTGCTTCCGCAGAAAGGAGATTTATCAATAATGTATCTAAATGTCGATAATCAGTAAGCACTCCATAATATCTGTTGTGCTCTTGAAAACTACCCGAAAAAGCGTAAGCTGTGTAACACTTTGCTAACGCTGTTTGAAACTGTGTACAGAGACACAAGGACGTTTTTTCTAAAAGAAAAATTCATGGATTTCGGTGTCCTTAAAACATCTATTTCAGGGTACATATTAGAGTATATACTGTTTACTAGGTACACGTACATACTAGAGTACATACTTGGTAGAAAAAGTTATATAAAATGTATGTAATAATAACAAGCGAAAGTAATGTTTCCCGTGTTGTAATCTATAACTTGGGGATATTGCATTCATCCACAATCTTAAAATAATTGTTTGCATTATGATTATTATGGTTTTCCTGCAACAATGGTAAAAACAATTCTCCTTCTTTGAATAAAACTCATCTATTTCTGAATATCCTGTATGCTGAGGATTTCTACTAGAAACTTTTACTTCAGAAACTGTAGCTGCCTCTGCTGTTCTGTATCATTCGAGGCGTGTCTGGAAAGTAAAAATCATTTTACAATTATGTAAGTAGACGCAGGGGAAATAAACTTGGCATACCAGAACTCATGGAAAATGGAAGTGCCATATTGAATGATAAGGAAAAAGCGAACGCATCCAAATTGCGCAGAAGGATCAGAATGTTGCAAAATCGAAAGTCGAGGGGGCCTGATAATATACCGACCAAAATACTAAAAATTGGAGGGGAATCCATGATACCGTACCTAATGCTTTTATTTAATATGTCAATAAATAACTGTGCCTTACCGGAAGATTGGAAAACCGCGATTGTAGTTCCAATTCATAAAGGGGGCAATAAAACAGAACTAAATAACTATCGACCAGTCAGCCTAACTTCAGTAGTGTGCAAATTGATGGAACATTTAATTGTGGAATATATACGGGAGGAATTAGAAAACAAAAAGTGGTTCAATAAAGCGCAACATGGGTTTAGACCTGGATACTAGTGTGAAAGCCAGATAACGTCATTATTTCAAGATTTAGCAGAGGAGGTGGATGCAGGGGGAAGAACAGATGCAGTGGTGATAGATTTTTCTAAAGCTTTTGATGTTGTATCATATAATTTACTTATCCAGAAGCTAACTGCTACAGGAATTGATAAACGCGTAGTTCTATGAGTTAAACATTTTTGGAAGGAAAATCGCAAAGGGTAAAGGTAGGCAAGGAGCTATCTGAGTGTGGTATGGTAAGCTCGGGCGTACCCCAAGGCTCAATACTGGGGCTGTTAGTTTTTCTTATTTTTGTAAATGACATAACTGTTAATATAAAATGCCAGATAAGATTGTTTGCAGACGACTGTATTATTTACAATAAAATTAGAAATGTTGGAGATGAGACTGCTCTTCAAGGTGATTTAAATGAAATTAGTGATTGGGCTGCTGCAAATAAAATGAAAATTAATGCTGGCAAAAGTAAGTCAATTGCATTTAATAGATCTAGGGAAAAAATTCTGCAAAACTATCACATGGGTGGGGAAAAAATTCCACAGGTGAACAGCTGCAAATACTTGGGAGTTTACTTGGCGAGTAACGCTGGATGGGATGAGCAGGTAAATTCTGTATCTAAGAAAGCGTGGAAAACACTGCACTTCCTAATGAGGATTTTAAAAAAGGGGAGTGCAAAGACCAGGGAAATCGCGTACAAATCCTTAGTGCGGCCGATCATGGAATTTGGAGTAACTTGTTGGGACCCGTATAGAGTAAATCAAATTGATTCGTTAGAAAAGATCTAGAAAAGGGCTATAACATTCATAAAAAGGGGTGAATATTTTGGGCCTACAAACGCTGAGGAGATAATATGGGAGCCGTTGAAAGTTAGGCATGAGAAACAGAGGTTGTGCACTTTATTTAAAGTTTACGCTGGCTTAAACGCATGGCAGGACGTTACTGACAAACTGGAAAACCCAAATTACTATGCACGAAACGATCATCCGTTCAAAATTAAGGGTAGAAGATACAGAACTGACGTGGGAAAGTTCTCCTTTGTAAATAGAACCACAAAAGACAGGAATGAACTGCCTGGTGCAGCCTTTCGGGGTTGTCCCCTGTCTCTCAAGAAATTTAGGTAAAATCTGGATTATAATGTTGGATAATTTTTGTAAATATTCCTTAAATGAAATGCTTATGATTTTATATTGTTGTAGATACAAATGTTAAATTGGTTGGTGATTATAGTTATGAAATTAATTAATCTGAATTGAGAGAAAAATTAATGTTTTCATATTTGTATAAATAACTATTATATCTAGCTTACAAAGCCATAAACTGGCAGCTGTGATTTATTGTTTATATATCTTGTATACATATATAACTCTGCCACCGGGTGATACCCACTTGCAGAGAAAGACAGACAGACAGACAGACAGACAGACAGACAGACAGACAGACAGACATACATACATACATACATACATACACACATAAACACATTTCGCTCTACCTCCAACTCAACGCTAGAGTCGTAGTTCGACGCATGCTCATTCGTCTCTCTGGTTTATTTTCTAACCACTGACGTCATTTCAGCCGGAATGTGTTGTGTTTACAGTTATTACTAATCGATCAAAGAATTTAACGCAATTTCTGATTCCTCCTAAGTGAAGTGCGTTCCATATATTTTGAACGCAGGAAATATTATGCCAGGTGGAATGTATTATAGAAATTTACGGTGAAAATGTAATAACATTAAATAGGTAATTAAATACTGTAGACAATTCGATGATGGATGATGCAATGCGCATTACGAAGCACGGAGTGGGCGGCCTTCTGTTGTCATTGCTGCTATGGTTGAACAAGTGAATGAGGCAATTCGTGGAAACAGGCGGTCCACAATAGGAATGTTTTGGGATGTGTTTCCACTGGCGGCAGCTTTCTTTGAAAAGGACACACAAATGTTGATTCTCGCTATGACAAATGCAAGGTAGCAAATGTGTCAAAGAATGCTGTTTCATTTACAAATAAATATTGTTGTGAAAAACATTACTTAATTTCCGGACACACCTCATATTTCTGCGCACATTAAGGGTACACCGATGTGATAAAATGATTATCTAAAGTATTAAGCTAAAGGTTTAATTATTTGTACAGGTACAGCTGGCAGCAAAAAGAGTCCATACTAAGTTTCAGTGAAATATGAGTTTTCATTCTGGATATATTAATTGATACATTCCACTTAATTAGCTTAAATCAAAATCTATTTTTGCTCACAGATAGGTTCACTGATTTTTGATTAAATTAGGTAATACATTTTTAATGCATTTTAAATGTTCCTAGTGGATAAACTTTTTAACATACACATAAATCACAAAGCGAACAAGGCTCTTGAGTATACTAATTAACTCTTTAAAACCTATATTAAAAATCCAACAAGACATTTTATTACACTCCACTTCACTGATTTTGAGAAACATTTTAGACATCTTGCTGTATTTTTGTGCCAATTGTGAACATAGGAAAGTAAACAAAAGAATTGGACCTGACAAAAATGGCTTAAAGCTTTATATAGAAAGTCATTTCACGACCACAAAGCTATCTAATGGTGACCAAAAAATGTTTGCATTCGCCGTAGAAAATAAAAACTTACGGATATTATTTTCTAGGATGATTGCGAACGTATTTCAATTTTAACTTCTATACACGTAGTGTTTATGGAATTTATTGTAATGCACCCAAAATTCGTTACTGAGATTTCAATGAAAATTCAAGTTTTGAGATCCCCTGATTCCAAAAAAGCATGTTTAGAAAAAGGCCAGTATGTGGGTGTGTGTGGGTGGGTGGGTGTGCGTTAATTACCAACCTTGGTATTTAAGTTTAGTATATCTCAAGGATGCGACATGGAAATTTTCAAGAAATTCCCCATTTACATGGAAATATTTTCCAAAATTTTGATAAGCTCAAAAAATTGCTGTAACGATTTTGACTAAAATATCTTATATTAAAGATATTTACATCACAGATCAACGTATACCTCAAAATTTCTGGGAATAGCCTCTGAAGATCTCTTTATTCTGAATGAATTGTGCTCAGTTTTGGATAACTGGTAAACTGCAAGAGTTAATAAACCTTACTACACAAAATGTGTAGATCTCATTAAAAAATATATCTCAGAAACAGTCAACTCATAAAAAAGTATACGACATAAAATTATATCTTGTAATTGGTTTCATATTTAAAATACTTTTAATTTTCTCATATGGGAATTTGTCAACTCCTAGTCGTACAAACAAAGGCATTTCAATTATATAGCAAATAATGAGACTACTGCTACTAGTGTTTATCTCGAGTAAATTGAAGAATAAGTTTTTGACAGTAATTTGTTACAGATGTAGAGGAAGTCTTGTGAATAGAACACACACTATTTTTTCTGCCGCTTCCTATATCTTGGTGCAAAGTACAAGTGCTGTTCTTTCATCGCGCAGCGTGAATTTAGCAATATATAAGACGTAGCAGTATTCTCTCAATCTTGACGTATACACACTTTACGCAGGCAATGCGTGCCTATCTAATAAGGGAAAGAAGGCAGAAGTAATACGCTTGTAAAATATCCAGCCGGTTGGATATTACACTCTGCGAAAAGAGCCTACTGCGCATGACTTCTTTGACTTTTATTGTCCATTCGCGACGTAAATAAATGCAGTTTAAGTGAGTGTGTCAATGCGTGATTTTGGAGGCATCCTCCGTGGTGTAATGTTTAACATGCTAAGTTCATATACCTAAGTTCGCGGGGCGAGGATATTTTCAGTCGTAAAAATCCTTCGGAAGAGCAGTAAAGCCGTTGGCACGTAAAAGAACCTCAAGGCTGACAAAGAGGCATCTGAGGAACATTAAGCGGTCTTTCACGCCCAGTGTAGAATGGCACGCTGAGAACCGCAGTGGTTAAAGAACGTCCATAAATAAAGCTCCATTTCATTTCGTGATTTTGATGTACATGCACCAAAATAAATGTTTAAGAAAATGTTTCGAGCACTTTTTGTGTCTTCATCATTATTTGTTTCTATACTGACAGACCAGCAAGGGTGAAATAGTCCCAGAACGTAACAGGGAGATTGCGTAAAACATATTAGCCTCTGAGAAATGGTTGTAGAAAGAACTAAAGAAAATAAAACGTTCAAGTAGTGGAGAAGATGAAGTGAACAAACGACATCATTGGTACCATAATTTATTATTGTTTTTGCATCATAAAGAAAATGTAAATTTAAAATTATTAAATAAGAATGTGTAAAAATGTAATAATGACAGATGTAATGTAGAGAAAGCTTTTATTTTTAACTTCTTTTAAACTCTTACAGTTGCAGTAACAAATTAATAACCTATACATGCCACAAATTTAGACAGATTACCTTTTAACATTTATGTGAGTGGGGGCAGTATAACTAAAAACGAAAGGTCGGTTAAATACCAAACTTGGCAAATAAGTTGAGTACCTTCAGAAGATGGGAGACCAAGATTTTCACGAAAATCCACCCAGCTTAAACTAGCCTTTATATTTTTTGGAAAGTTCTGATTTTTTAAGGCTCTAATGATTGTTACTAAAATACAAGAAATTTTAAGATGTTTTATGAGAAACGAAATGCCTCTGAAGATCTCTTATTCTGGACGAGTTTGTGTAGCTGATAAAGAGTTCGGCAAAAGTAATATGGATCTCGTTAAAACACACAAGTATGGCATACAGCTTTTTTATATACCTTTTAGAAATTTTATAGAGATTTTATAGAATTCTTCTAGAGTATAGAGTTAGGGTTTTTTAGAATCGTTATAGTTTCTTTTGTAGATTTAATGCTTTTTTAAGGAGTTAACGTTTTCATAGAGTTTTATAGTGTTTCCGAGATATTCCTGTTATTGATTTAAATTTTAAAGCACTTAAACATTTCACAAACTAAAGTTCTCATTTGTTTCATATATTTTTAGTTTTTCATCCTGGTTATGCAAAGATATGGGAATTTCAATGGCATCATATAGCGAACAGTTTTTAAAGTATTTGTTATTCTTTTAGCCTAGTGTAATCAATTTCTCTTCTACTTAGAAGGAACAAAGTATTGAAACCATTTATGCTAATATTTATATCGATTAGCAAGAAGTGGAGGGAATAATAAACTTTTATTAGAATAATTTATGACTGAATAAGTATAGATAGTAGTTTTTTTAATATTATTTATTTAAGGTCGTAGAACTTAGTGGCTTGTTTGCTACTACAACATTACAGTAACAAAACACAAACATTATGTAAGAACAATAATGGAAAAATAAAACCTATTTCTAAACCATATATAGAGCATTATATAGGTAACAATTAAAATATCATTACAAATCAGTAAGGAACAGAAAGTAATATGCTACAGTTTAAATTGATTTATACGAAGAAATATCTTTAAAATAACAAACAATATTATGAAAAATCTTTGGGGTTTTCAGATCTGTGTAATTCCTGATATTTTGTGTTTATGACTAAATGTGGTGTTTATGGTACATTCTGCAAGAAATGTGTTTTACTGTTAGAGATATTTTACAGATACTACACTCCGGCGACTTTTCTTTGGATATTAGATAACGTTAAATTGGCGTGTCCAATTCTTATTCTTGTATTAAAATTATCTGTTCTTTGTAGCTTATATATGACTGGCATGTATTGTGTTCTTCATCTTAATGTGTAGCCCAAAGGTTTTTAATTTTTTTACTTTCTCTAGCCCCGTACAGGAGACGGAGAAGTTATTGTATTCCCCCAAAAATTAGATGTCGAGATTTCAACAGAAAGATATGCTTGGGGTTTCCTGAGTCCGAAAAAAAACATTTTCAGAAAAAGGTCCATGTGTGCCTGTGGACAGCATAACTCAAATACACAGTTAAATACCAAACTTGGTATTTAGATATAGTATCTTCCAAGGATGCGACAGGAAGAATCCCTCCACCCCAAACTACCTGAACAAGTTTTCGAAAATCTTGACCTTTTTAAAAAGTGGCTCTAACGGTTTTGATTAAAATCCCGTACATTTATATCCCAAATAAAATGTATATCTTAAATTTTCTGGGAATAGCCTCTGAAGACCTCCTATCCTGGATGAACTTTGCCAAATTTTGCTGAGCTGCTAAATCGTAAGAGATAGACAAAAACTTACTACGTAAAAATAGTTGAGCACGTTAAAACACACAATTTATGTTGCATACTTTTTTTCGCGGAGTTGATCGTTCCTGAGATAATCCTTGTTTTAGATATCAGATTTAAAAACTTGTCAACTCCTGCCCATACAAAGAGAAGAACTTGGGTTACATAGCAACCAGCTATCTCTTTAACCTATGAAGGAAGATCTCTGCTGATTTTTTTCTCGTTTATCATGAAGTAAATAAAACAGTAAGCTTTTTAACAATAATTTGTTGTAGAGATGTAGAGAAAGTCATGTGAATGAAACATATCAGTTTTTTTTTTATGAATCAGTAAATCTCTGTGAGGAGTATTGATATTTGGAATTGTGGAGTTTTGTATACCTTTCTTTGCTGCAAGGTCTGCCAGATAGAAAGTTATATCAGATATTCTGAATGAAGTTATGCAACAAAAGCTTGCCATTTGCAGCTATACGGTTTGAGACATCGACAGAAACCAACATGGGTTAATGTGTTATCCATCAATATTTAACGCACGGATAAGTAAACCTTTACCTTTCTGGCTGGAAGCTGTTTACATGCTGAGGCCGCTACCTTTGTGTGCAAACTCTGAGAAACATACACGCGTTTAATCCATCCATTACTAAGATATAGCGCTGGAGAAACTTGCGTATTATGCAATTAGAGCGACGCAAGTGTGTTCTCAAACTCCAATTTCTAACTGATTAAAGAATTAATTATTAACACGTTTCATGCACAGCTTCTACGCTCTCTCTTACGTAATCATTCTTAGTCTTGTTCTTCCTATTTAATTTATGCTTTTGTCATCTTTATGTTTCCAACAATGAAACCGCACTATTTTTGGAAGTTAGAATGATGTAACACAACAGTTACCTACCATGTGAAACATTGCGAAATTTAAGCCTAGAATAATGATAAACACGGAGCCAATCCTTATATTAATTAAATCAACAAAATGAAGAAATATATATATGGAGAGAGAGAGAGAGAGACAGAGAGAGAGAGAGAGACAGAGAGAGAGAGAGAGAGAGAGAGAGAGAGAGAGAGAGAGAAAATCCTGTGGTAGACCACTCACCTCTCACCTAGACGGTCCGGGTTCATCTCGTGCGGGGTGATTAAAGAATTAATAATTAAAACGTTTCACGCACACCTCCACACTCGCCCTTATATAATCATTCTTAGTCTTGTTCTTGTCTATTTAATTTATGCTTTTGTCATGTTGATGTTTCTAACAATAAAACCACACTATTTTAGGAAGTTAAAATCATGTAACACAGCACTTACTCCATCTGAAACGTTGTGAAGTTTAAGCCTAGAATAATGGTGAGAGAGAGAGAGGGAGAGAGAAAGAGAGAGAGAGAGAGAGAGAGAGAGAAGGCCGCGATTTGGCCGAGTTAGACCACTCGTCTCTCACCTAGACGGCCAAAGACGGTGGAAGAAGCGGCGCAGGAACGGGTTTCTCATGGTCCTCCGGTTTTCTCAAACATCACATTCCACCGGTGCTCCATCTTCATCCCATGTATCATGAGAGTCTCGCCTGCGGTGCCATAGTAATAAAATTGGGCGTTAAACACTATCAAACAAGAGAGAGAGAGAGAGAGAGAGAGAGAGAGAGAGAGAGAGAGAGCTATATTGTTCCCCATGGTGTAGCAGTTAACATGCTAGCTTCATATACTCAGGATCACGGGTTCAAACTCGGCGTAAAAGTCCTCAACTTGGCTTCCTTCGGAAGGGAAGTAAAGTCGTTGGTCCCGTGTCGTAGATTGCACGTAAAAGAACCTCAAGGTGATAAAGAGGTCTCTGAGTAAGCGGTCTTCACGCCAAATATAGAATTGGATCAGTAAACCACAGTAGCTAAAGAGCGTCCATAAATAAAACAGAAATTCCATTTATAGAGAGATAGTCATTCATTTATTATTTAAAGGTAATATAGTGAAGTGATATTGACTGCCATAATCTCAAAAATCAAAAGAGTTTTCCATAATTTGAACTATTTTATTATAAAATGCAAAAATAATTCAAATTTTTACATTAGATAATATAGAAAATAAAATACGTGTGTGTGTACATTTATAAAATAATATTTTACAAAAGTTGGGACAAATTAGCCCATTAAGAGCCAAATTAGCTCCAGTATAATATTTTCAATGATATTTCAAGCTGACACTTTCTGACTATAATGTATCACAGAAGAATAATCCTGAATATGAGTTTAATGGAATATTGCAATCTGACAATTAAGCGTCCAGAATCAATGTCACTACCGCATATTTTCTTTTACTCGCTTTAACTACTTATTCTTATTGCAACGGATATATTCGGTAGAGCATTTCGTTGGTGGTAGGTATATGACGGACAGTAGCCTTTAGTTACTCATCCCCGTAACACACTTTTACCTTCTCGCCTAGCAGAAGGAATTAGAATAGCTCAGTTCAGCTGCTTTCACCATCCGTAATCAGATGGCGAAGTGCAGTCAGCCTTTGATGCCTCAAGTCTAGCTACTTCCACCATGTTGTCAGATCACAGAGTATAGCCAGTGCTGTGTACTATAACACGTTGCAAGATGCGATGCGTTCTAGTTACTATGGCTACTGACAGCGCAATCCCTATTATTGTCCATTTTCAGAGTTTTTACCACTGTTTTAGAATGAAGGTAGAACTTTGAGTCATGGTATTAAATATCCAATTCTGTATTTATCTTGGCGAATTGGGTAAGACAGAAAGAAACCTCAGCCACGAAAAATTGACTCACGCGATTTAAACCCAAGACATCCGAATGCAGGCCACTTACGTTACCATCTAGATTATCTCACTCGGATGAATATATTTTTATAGCCTGGCAATAGGATAGTGCTAAATTGTTATAATATTCAAGCATCCATATTTAGGGTCATTCGTTTGAAAGGGTCCTTAGTTCACACTCCTTTTGCATAGCTGCAACCTGCCATGTTTTTAAAATATTATAGTACCTTTTACATTCCCTAACCTGTATGTACGATGTAAATATTAGATAGAAAATGTATTGTATTCCACCAAAATATTCGATACCGAACTTTTACTAAAAATATGTGTTTAAAAACCCCAGAAAAATGTAGATAATAGTCCGTGTGCAAGTGTGTGCGTGTGTGTGTGCGCGCGCGCGCGCGCCTGGGGACAGCATAAAAAGAAAAAAGAAATCAAGCCAACCTTTGTATTTTAATATCTTCCAAGAATGCGATACTAATATTTTTGTATATTTTCGTTCATATAAAAACTAACTCTAACGATTTTGATTAAAATGCCGTATATTAAAAACATTTACATTGCAAATAAACATATTATTAATTTCTTGGGAATGGCCTGTGAAGTCTTCTTCATTCTGAATGACTTTTGCATAACTGGTAAATCGTAAGAAATAAGGCAAACACTTACTACACAACAATATAAATTTTGTCAAATATGTATGTCATTTACAGATGTTTTTGTAGAATCATTTCGGAGATATTCCCTGTTATGGTTTCAATTTTGAAATAGTAAAACCGTTCCATATCTCTTTTGTTTTACTGCTGGTCACGGAAAGAGAAATAAAAATCAATGACAATCGCAATGCGAAAGCTTTTAATATATTCGACTATCCTCTAAGGCTAGTATTTTCGTAATTCTCTTCTAATTGGAAGTAAAAAAATAATATGGCCATATTATTTAAGACAATATCTTATTTAAGGCAATGCATCATCACAGTGAAAAAATTATTTTCTTTCATAATAAAATGGTACAAATTCTAAAATTTAAGAACATTCATAGCTTTTCCCACTTAGTGCATTTTAATGCTAGGTTTAGGCTTATTAATAGGCTTTCCAAACATACAATCTAGTTTTCTCACAAGCCTTTTTCCAACACTTTTCCATACTCAAAATGATCCACATGATGACATTTTCCCCTCATTTGTTTTAAAGGTTTTATACTGCTAGTCTGAAGCAAATTAAAGAAAATGATCATATTACTTTTTAGATATAATATTTCAATATGGGTAATTACATTATTGACTTTTAAAAAGAAGAAGTTTTTGAGAGTACGAAAAGCAATAATTTTCTTCAATAATTACTGCTAATGTAATAAAATATAATATGTAGGTCTATTTCTAAACTCATTTGTCGTAAAACTTTTGTACGTAAAATGTGTTACCTGGGTCATTATTATTACATCAATGAATTTAGGTTGTAAAATACTATTATTTAAATAACCATGCAAAATAGAATTTTTATACATTGGGCAATATTATTGTTAGTGTGTATAATAGCTATAGGTATAAGTTTGTTTTACATATTGTGGATTTTCTAAATTTCATACAGGCATTACTTTAACTCACAACAGATATAAGAACAATATTTTGTAACAATAGTTTGTTTATAGAACAGTATAGAAAATCATGTAAATGAAACCGGATTTTTTAAAGTCAGTATAGAACAGGAGGACAAACAATCCTTTATTAACTAAAAACTCATGTCTATTACACATTATTATTAAAATGTATTCTTCAATCTAATTCATACTAATCGAGATAAAATTAGCTGAAATGTTCTTAATGCATAAGCTAAAGTGGCAGTCAAATCTTTTAAAATCTGGCTGCTATGGGAATGAAATTCTTTTGTTTGCATGGTCAGGAGTTATCAAATTTCCCTATGAGAAAAATATAAGTATTTTAAAGGAGAAGCCAGTTACACAGACTATATCTCAGAAACGGTTACTTCTACAAAAAACAAAACAAATAAAGACTACATCCGTGGTCGAGTGGTCAGCGAGCTGACTTCTCACCCGGGGGTCCCGGGTTCAATTCTAGCCAGAATTATTCCCTATCCTCCACAGAGTCTGGAAGTTTGTATGTGAGTGTGAATGTGTGCGTGTTTGAGTAAAACAAAATGGTTTAAACTAATGTAAAAGAACCTACAGACAACGAGCTGTTTCAAGTGGAAAGCCCCCGACATGACCTTAGATGTTAAAGGGGGCTATAAAAATGTATATGATATAAATCTCTTTCTCCTACGGTTTAACAGAATGTAAAAATACAGCAAAATGCATCCAGAATAAAGAGGTTTTCAGAGGTTATTCCCAGAAAATTCAAGATATTTTATTTGACATGTAAATATCTTTAATGTACGCTATTTTAATAAATATCGCTAGATCTATTTTTGAGAAACAAATTCTATGTAAAGGATAGTTGGGGGTTGGAGATTTTCTTGAAAATCGTCATGTCGTATCCTTGATAGATACTAAATTTAAATATCATATTTGGTGTTTAACGGACTTAACGTTTTTGAGCTCTGCTGTCCACAGACAAACATAAAAATAAATTATTTAACGCTGTCAATTACCACGATGCTATCAGCAACACCAATGTGCCCGAATTTCTTCCCGGAGGAGTTTTACTTGCTAGTAAGTCTACTAATACGGGGTTGCGCTTTTAAGCACACTTAAACATCATCGGTCTCGGCCGGGACCCGCAAATTTGAGTACAGAAGGCCAGCGCAAGACCAAATGAACTAACTAGACAGACAGACAGGCACCTGTCCTCTTTCTAAACATTTTTTTCGATTCAGGGGGTTTCAAAACATGTATTTCCGATGAAATATAAATTACAATTTTTGGGTGGAATACAATATCTTCTCTGTACTGTTATGTACATAGTACGTGTAGAGAAAGTAATAACCTGAAAACGCCTCAAACTGATCCCAAATTAGCAAACATTAGCTAGTCTTTACCAGAGTGAAACCAAAAACATTCATTATGAAGCCGAGAAAAAGTGGTGTGACAGTTATTAAAACTGAAGTGAAATATGCGATACTTGATCCAAGCATTAGCGGACAGTGAAATTTTGCGGCTTTAATCATCCATTTCAGTCGTGAAATATTAATGTGGCAAATAACGCAGCGAGTTCAACTGAAGTTTTGACTTGACTTTCTGACGACGGTTTTATATAAACCAGAAGGAAGCAGTGGGAGCACGACTGGAATCGATAATCTGGGTCGGGTGACGTCAACTTTCCGCAGCATCAACAACAGCCTGACCGGGCTTCGATTTCCTCAAGGTGCGCGGTCGCACCAGGCGTTCTGCACCATGAAGACGTCCATCAAGATGCATCAACAGTTCGATCCGTACCTATCTGCACCACTGTACCACAAGGGACTCAAATCTTCAATCCTGGCAGGCTGCAGTAGAGAAAACGTTGCGGCATTTCCGAGGGAAACGTTGACAAACTAGTTACTTTATTTCTTAAAGAGCTTGTTGAGTGGTTAGACACCTCGCCTCCCATCTAGGCAGCCCGGGTTCGATCTCAAGCGAGGGTATGTGGGATTTGTGTTGGACGAAGCGCATCTAGGGCGGGTTTCTCTGGGTCCTACTGTTTCCATCGCAACTTGCTCAATTGTCATCTTTCATATCATCCACTTCTTCACACTGTCGTCCACCGTAGTGTAATGGCTACCATGCTTACTTCATGAACCCATAGTTGCGGGTACAAACTCTGCGAGACATGGCTTCCTTCGGAAGGGAAGTAAATCCATCGTAGATTTACGGCAGGTAAAAGAACCTCAAGCCTGATAAAGCGGCCTCAGAACAAAATGAACCAATGTTTCACGCCCCGTATAGAAGGGGCGCTGAGAACCATAGTAATTAGAGAGTGTCCATAAATAAAACTCCATTCAATTTCCCTTCTTCACGCTCATACCTGGCTACGAGCCAACCACTCGTTCCATGTTCTCCATTCTGTGGTTTCGTGCCGTCGGCTTCCCGATAGGAACATCAGATTGTATGTCCTAGGGCTGTGTCAGTCCTAAATATGGTGAGGTTAAGCCGACTATAGAAAAGAATAGGGTAATAAGTCTAGGCACCACTCCATCAACATTCTAATAGCTCATTTTTACTTCCTCTATACGTACGATGTACATAGTGTATAGAGAAGATATTGTATTGCACCCAAAAATTCGACTCCGAGATTTTACCGGAAATAAACTCTTTAGAGTCTCCTGTATAAATAAAAA
This sequence comes from Hymenopus coronatus, assembly GCA_030762935.1. Lineage (NCBI taxonomy): Eukaryota > Metazoa > Arthropoda > Insecta > Mantodea > Hymenopodidae > Hymenopus > Hymenopus coronatus. Next base: position 40,487,026 of record CM060887.1, read on the forward strand.
ATAGAAAAATGTCCGTGTGTATGTCTGTGGACATTATACTCAAAAAAGAAAATACCGTTAAATACCAAACTTGTTAATTTGGTATCTTCAGGATGCGGTACGAAGATTTTCATTCCTAACTACGCTTTACATGGAAAAATTTTCGAAAATGTTTATTTTTTCTAAAATTACTGTAACGATTTTGATTAAAATGTCGTATATTAAAGATATTTACATGACAAATAAAATGTATATCTTGAATTTTATGGCCTCTGAAGACATCTTTATTCTGGATGTATGTTGCGGAAGATTGCATTACTGGTAAGCCGTAAGAGGTAGGAAAAACTTAATTAATAGAAGATGAAGAGCTCATTACAACAGAAAATTTATGTTGTATACATTTCGTGGAATTGATCGTATTGGTCTCATATATAAAATACTTATTGTTTTCTCATACGGGAATTTGCCAACTCCTGTCCATACAGTCAAAGGGACTTCAATCACATAGCAATCAGCTTTTGACTATTACTTTAGCCTACGGTTCTCCCTTATTTCCCTTCTACTTACATGGAAGTATTAAGACGATTTATGTTTTTTTTCTCTCGATTAGCATGAAGTAAATAGAAGAATAAGCTGTTTTAACAATAATTTGTTGTAGATATGTTAAGAAAGTCATGTAGAACACATAAGATTTTTCTTGATGTAGTCATCTATCTAATTTCTAATTCCGATGATCCATCCACCTGTAATATTAAACAAAATACTTGAACGTCAAAGTTTTTACTTTCTCTAGCACTATTAACAGTGTTGGGATTTTATGGACTTCATTAATTTTGCTCAGAGGTCTATTTATCAGGCCTGAGGTTCTTTTATGTGCCGTAAATCTACGACAAAGGACCAACCTTCGGGTTTGAACCCCGCTGGGAGACCTGGTCCGGGGTGCATTCAGCCTCGTGAGATCCCTGGGGGGCCAATTGAGAAGCTATTTTATGGAGAACTAGTGGCTCCAGGTCGAGAGGACCACATTAACCGGCCGAGAGGGATTCGAGGTGCTGAAATCTTCTCACCCTCCAAATAATGCCGTCCGTCCATTACGCCTGTCATGGGCCGAGATGGGGGACGCAGCGTTCGGGCGGTAGACCATGGCCCCTTGTGTTGCGCAAGAGTTTAATTAATTGAAAGAACCTCAAGCCTGATAAAGAGTCCTATGATCAAAATAGAATGGGACGCAAAGATTCTTAGCAATTAGAGAGCATCCATAAATAAAACTCAATTCAATTTCACTTCCTCGCCCTCATGCCTGCCTAGGGACCGACCACTCATTCCAGGTTCCCATTCTATGGTCTCATTCTATGTGATCCCCTACAGGCTCTGACCCCTAGACATCTGCTTGTTAGTCATAAATATGGGGAGGATAAGCCGAGTACAGAAAAAAGTGGTAATAAGTCTAGGTACGACTCCATCAAAATTCCAATAAGTAATTTTTCTTGGCATAGATGCCCATTTGTCTTTAATTCCGATTATACATCTTATTGTAATATCAAGCCAAAATATTTTGAAATTTCAACCTTTCACTTTCTATAGCAATGTTGTTTTTTTTTAAAGATACATTTTAGTGTAGTTCTGAGCCTCCATTCCATGTTGGGCGTGAAAGACAGCTTAAATTTTGCTCAGAGGCCTCTTTACGTTCCGTAAATCTACGATACGGGACCAATGGATTTACTTCCCTTTCATGTTTAAGATTTTTACTCTCTACCACCGGGTTTGAACCCCAGACGTTCGAACCAGATGGTACCATGTTACCCCCAGAACACGGAGGATGACATTGTCAATGTATATAATAGATAGAGGATTTATTACACTTCATCCAAAAATTCGATATCGAGATACATGTTTTGAATACAAATACATGTTTTGAATCCAAAAGAGCATTTTTAGAAAATGGCCTTGTGTTGAACAAAGCGGCACAGGGTCTAGTTTTCTCCGCGTTCTACGTTTCCCCCACCATTGCATTCCACCAGTGCTCCATTTTCATTCCATGAATGATCAGTGTCATCGCCTGCGGTGCTATAGTAGTAAAACAGGCGTTAAACACTATAAAAATCAACTCCCTGCCCTCGCTGTCCCGTAAACCCAGCGTCCAAGAAAAGGAGTGAGAATAGTCCAAATGTAAAGATTAATTCTAATGCTTGCGATTATTCAAATTTTGATGTTTGTTCCATTTAATTTTTTTGGTAGGATTTAACGCCCGCTTTAACTACTTATGGCACCGCAGGCGGTGACACTAATGATACATGAATGAAGATGTAGCACCGGTGGAATGCGATGGCGAGGGAAGCCGGAGAACCCGGAGAAAATCCGCCGCAGCGCCGCTTTGTCCACCACAAATCTCACATGCAGTCGCTTGGGATCGAACCCGGGCTGTCTAGGTGAGAGGCGAGTGGTCTAACCACTACAACATTGTCAGCATGTGCGTTTTATGCTCTCGAAATACCTAGATATCTCCGCAGAAAATGGTCACAGATATATATGCAAGCTATTTTTCAAATAATGAAAGCTGCAACTTGTTTAAACTAATGTAAGGACTTCCGTTGCACCCTATATGTGCTGGGCTATTGGAAAATGAGTTATGAACATACTTTTGGCATAGTGCAAAGCAAGACAATGATAGCGAGCACTAAGTTACTAAATTGTGGAGAAGTGGCCTGATGCTATAAATTATCAAATGGCTGCCTTTAATCCTCCAGGAGAAACAAAGATGGTAAGTTATGAGTATCCTAGAGGTGTTAAGCTGCTGGTTGTCGATGCGAATGTAAATGACTGGTTGATCCCGGACCAGCCTGAATTCTGTGTCGCTAGAGCGGGACTCCCCGTCAACAGCTGTTTCTAATGTCTGTGCTCCTTTTGTTCGGCTGCATCTTCGAACTGTTTGTTTTCGGTAAACAATATGCCTATCAGCATTGTCCCAGCAGCCCGTTTTATTCTCGGCAATAATGTACAACGTCAAAGTGTCAGACTATAGCTTTAGAACACTGTCTCTTCTATACATTTTGCTTCCCGCTTTTTAAGTTATTGCATAAACATATATTATACCCCTACACATAAACGGAAATATAAGAGAAAATGTAATTAATCCTTTCCCAATGCTGCAACATTTCATCACGATGTGTATTTGTTGTTTAGGTGGGTAACAATTTGGACTTGAAGAGGTTGACGTTCAGTAACTCGCTGTCTTTATAAGGTGTATATTTTCTTTAAATTTATAAACATTATAGTTTAAAACTTGCAAAAGCAAAAGTAAAATATCTTCAATTATAAATCTTTTCTGACACAAATGTAGAACTATTCTGCTAAAATGCTACTGAGGTGCAGTCAACACTTTGGTATGTTAAACAGCGTTTATTTTACCTGGGCCCATCCCTTCCTTTATTACAGTAGTATTGCAGCAAGTATTTCAACCTAGGTTAATCTCTAACACTGAAATCTTCATCAGAAATGGTCACTTTAGAAGTTTAGATAACTGAGCTACCAATAAGGTATCAGTAAGAGCAAAATTTTCATGCCATAAAGTATCCATCGTATACCGTCAGTTTTCAAATACCAGTTTCCGTTGAAAATAAATTGGGCTGTAAAGGGTTAAACGATAAGCGATGTTTTAATTCCACAAATTTGGTGCGCTCTATAACGTAGGTCCTTGAAAATAAGCGATTCTTCTTTCTTTTTTCCCAAAATATGTGAAAAGTCATACTAGACTTGTATTACAAAGTGATTACTGCCTAAATGTTAGGTAGAGAGAGAGAGAGAGAAAGAGAGAGAGTGGGAGAGATAGAGAGAGTTGTGGATAAGCTAGAGGGTCATGTGAATGGATACATAAGATTTTTATTTTCTCTAGCTCGTATGCACACTGTAGAGAAGGTATTATGGATAGAGAAGGCAATGTATTCCACCCAAAAAATCGATCTTGAGATTTCACCAGAAATATGTTTAGAGGTTCCCTGAGTGTAAAAAGATACGTATGTGTATAAGTGTGTGTGTGTGTCTGTGTACAGAATAGCTCAAAAACGAAAAGACCGTTGCATACCAAACTTGGTATTTATCTTTGGTATCTTCTAAGGATAGGAAATTACTATTTTAAGAAAATCCCCCACTACAAAACTACCCTTTACATGGCAAAATTTTTAAAAATTCTGTTTTGCTCAAAAACTATCTTAATTAAAATACCTTAGATATATTAAAGGCATTTATATCACAAAGAAAATGTATATTTTGAGTTTTCTGGGAACATCTTCTGAAGACTTCTTTATTCTGGATGAGTTTTGCAGAATTTTGCATGATGATTAAACTGTAAGAATTAGACAAAAATTGCGGCACAAAAATGTGGATCTCGTTAAAGTACATAACTTACTTCATATATACTTTTATGTAAACCTGGTCGTTTTTTTAAATATTCCCTGTTATTTGTTTCAATTTTAAACTACTCTCAAACGGAAATTGACGTTTCGTTTCATTTCTGCAAAGCGAACCGAACTCCAATTGTTCCACACAGGACCGGCTTTAAAAAAAATGACTGTCGATTAAGGTCTAGTGCATTCCCATATGCCACATCTACTTACAAGGAAGCAAGTAATAATGTTTACGTTGCTAATGCTTTTCTCCTAATATTTAGTTTAACTAGCTCAAAGATAAAATAATCTTTTGTAAGAAAAGTTGCTTCTGATAGTTGGGATGTGAATGGAATATATCAACATTTTTTTAAGTTTTGCTTTCACAAACTGACATACAGACATACAAACGGTGGAATACAATATTTACGTCTACTTACTACCGGTAAGTAGAATAGAAAGTAAAATTGCAGCTGGGATAGGTTTTCCCATCATCTTGAAGTTGTCGCAAAAATAATTCCGCACGTTTGTTCCATTACTAAATAGATACAAATATCAATTTATTTATTAAATGCAACTTCGTTCCGTATAATACAATACGTAATATATTTATATTTCATTATTTGCCTCTGCTGGCTAAATCTTCCAAGTTTAAGCTATTGTCTCAATATTGTACAATCAAATACATTAACAATTCACTTGGAAATACTTATTGTAAAACGGATCTTTCATTGACTCCTCTCATGACTTTCACCTGTTTGTTATGCCTCTTAAAGGTGTATTGGACAGATCACGTTACCAAATAGAAGCTTATATACGTGTAACTTGTGACAAATGAAGCTCTGAGTTGCGAACTGGTGATCCCCAAGCACTCTGGTTGGAGGCTACTCGACCTCTCTCACCGGTGATACAAAATTATATAAATCTTTTCTTTGTACCGTACACCGGAGTTCTAATGCTAAGATAATTCGGCACGTGGTAAACAAAATGAATACACTGCTTATACAAGTCAATCTCTTTTGAGCGAAAGTTGAGCGGGAAAGATGAGTGAAGGGATGGATTGCTCAATTGGTTTTGCCTTTTGTTACTCGTCTGATATGTTATACTATAATGACACCAATGAAAGTTCTTATAAGACCTTCAAATGTTCACATTTTCAACAAAATCGCAGTCAGGCGTATTTTAATGTCTTTTAGTGTACAAGGAAATAGAAAGGGTTTAAAGGGGCAAAGAAGTGTTTTTTAGCGTATGGTCAAAAGTGTCGATTTTTAGATTTTTAGTACAAAAAATGTACATATGTAAAGTACATATTAGCAATGTATGATTTTATTAGGGTAGATGTAACACTTGTATTGGGCGCTACTTTAAACTGTTGAGCACGTTAAATTACTCTTATGCCAAAGTTTAAAGCCATTTTGGTCATTTGCCATATTCAAAATCCAGCCAGAGATCTCCCCAAAGTGTAATAAAATATCTGGTTGGAATTTTGATGTTCGTCAAGATTAACTTTAAACAACTAATTAGTATAATCATACCTTAGTTTCTGTAGTTCTTTCCGCTATATGATATACAATAATTTAATAAATAAATGTACATTTAAAATGCTGCACATAGTTCAATATCTATAGATAGATAGATCTTGATTTGAGTTAATTAAATTGAGTAAATTAGTTAATACATCCAGAATTAAAATATATATTTAAATGAAACTTTGTATCAAAACTTATTTTATTGTCGGCATCGCCTGTACAAAAAGTTACAGATCTAGTCTTAATGCTTTAGAAAATTATTTAGATGTTCCATAAGTGAGAGAAACTTAGTTTGACAGTTATCAATTTAATTTAGTATTTAGCCCGAGGATACTAGTGTAGTGAAATTGAAAAAGGTGTATAAGATTAGCAAATAGAATATTAGATGCATAAAAATTATGGGAATTGGGCACATTGGTATCTAAGGTTGTTATTGGTTAAGATGTGTAATACTCAACTGTAAGTAATGCATTTAACCACAACAACGCCGGATTAAATCCTGGACGTTTTATCGAAGCAGTTTTTATTCACTTTTAGACACGCCTCTCTCTTGTTAGCAAAACTTATTGGTTTCTGTGCTACACAATTAGCACGTAACTTATTCACTCCTGCACCACAGTAGACTATCATATGTTATAGTACTATAAGAATCTAAACTATTGAATACAGCACTAAGAAATAGTACAATATACTACCGTTTGTGAAAATTTCAACATCAAGAAAGAATTTTCCGAATAACTCCAGACTTGGTGGAAGTGTAGAAGAGTATGCGAGCAATAAGTGATCAGGTTTGCAGAGATATGGGGTATACGTAGGCTGAGCAGAGCCTGTCGTGTCGGTCATACAAGGTAAGTGTTGCACCAAGTGTAGTCAATGCAGAGCTGTCAAATAAGGTGAAAGCAAGGTGTGTACTAGTATGCCTCGTCGACGTCGAAGGGATCCATATCGTCATGTGACAGAGTTCGAGCGGGCAGAATGAATGGTCTCCTGGTTATCATACCGTGACATTTCGTATAAGGCATGCTACTCTGACAGTGATGATGCGTGTGTGGAAACAGTGGATGCATTACGGGCGTACGCAGCGAAGAGCAGGAATGACCAATATCTTGTCCGAATGGCCATAATGGGCCGTACTGCTTTATTCACATTTTTGGCTCGACGCTGAGCACTATAACATCTGTGTGCTTCTCTGCATCAACGGTTCGTCGACGTCCGGTTGATCTGGTTACACACATGCCATTATGTTTGCTTCCATTGTCCAGAAACCACAAGCTCCTCCGACTGCAATGGGCACGTGAATACCGTCATTGGGGTGCTGAGTGGCCAAGGGTAGTCTTTTTAAAGAGTCCCGCTTCAACGTATCCTTCTGTGATGGCTGCATTACGTGTCCGATGGTACCGTGATGAGCGCAACCTGGAGGGCTGCATTGTTGAGCGGCTTAGCAGATAAACACCAGATGGGATGGTTTTGGGGAGTCATTGGCTACAACAACCGATCTCGCCTCCTACAATTGAGGGCACATTGAACAGAACCCGGTACCAACAGGAGGTTGCAGAGCCCTCTGCTTCAGGCATCTGCTTAGGTACAAGCCTTCTTCGAAGAGCGACTGGTACAACTGCTTCCCTGGCCTGCATGTTCGCCTGACATGTCGCCCATCGAACATGTCTGGGATATGATCGGTCGGCACCTGGTGCGTCAGGGTCCTCCAGTAACCAGCGTCACGGATTTGTGAACTCGAATACAAACTAAGTGCAGGAAAATCTCAGGAACTTATTAAAACCTTTTCAACTAATTGATTTGAACGGCTCTAATTGCAGCGCATGGAGGCCGCACCAAATACTGAATATGAGGGTTCAAAGGTTCTGCATAGACTTGAAAAGTTTATCATTTGTTTCTTGTCATATTGTTAATCTGTGGTATTAAATTCATTGTATTCACGAGTTTTATCTTGGTGTTGCAATTTTCACAAACGGCAATGTACAATAAACAGTGTCAAAATTCAAGTTATGATGTTACAAGGAAGTAATGGAGGAACATGAGCTTACGATTAAATATGAATGCTATTGATAACGAAGACTATAGAGATGATTCCTTAAGAGAAATGGAGCTCTTGAAAGTAAATGTACCAATTGATTTAATATGTATGGAGTGTAATCCTAGCATCTTGCAGGTGTAAGCGAAGAACTTCGGAATTGTTCCATGGGCACCAATTAACAACCAGATCACCGTAATATGGTCGAGCCCGTATTTTACTTTGTAATTCGGGACTGTTAGCTCGTAGATATTCTTTTTATCGTCGTCCATCTCCTTGGCTTGGTTAAGGCTCGTTTCAAATCGTATTGTTGGTCCTAACATGCAACCAGTATATGAGTCAGGTTTGAAGGCAATTACGTCCATAGGACGTGTGCTCCCTTGTGTAGCAATTCCGGAGATCTCTTTGCGAGTCATATATCCAGCCTTCTGGAGAGAATTAGCCAACATGTTTCGGGTTGTGTGGTGGCAAATATTCCTTAATGTTGACAGTTTGGACAAAAGCCAAGAACGCGTGAAAGGATGTGGAAGCGCAGACATCAGCTATCGTCTTGACTACGACAGTTAAACGTCATCTCAGGGCTTCCTTCCATTTAGTGCTGGATAGTCCTTTGTAGTTTACAATTCAGTTGTTCGCTGAAGTGTATTATACAGAATAACGCCCTTGCCTTTTGAGACAACTCACACCACTGTTTTGCATTCTTTATCTTGTGGTTCGCTCCTGATCTTTGGAGGGCCGTGAATTAGTGTACTTGGTGGAGGCTGTTGGCTGCAACTGATGTAAATTTTAATAAATTGTAATAATTGGAATACATTTTAATTTTTATAAAAACATTTTTTTGATTGGCAGTTTTAGGTAAAAATAAATATTCGTTCATTTTCTTTGGGATATTATGGGATGTCAAACTGCATGAGACCAAACTTTTGGCTAAACTCGTAAACTGCTAAACCTCTGGATTAGGGCTTCCGACTGAGCTTTGAACTCAAAAAGCACAGAAATGCATACTCATTATACTAGAAGAAAGGGGGCAAATAAACAAAATGCTCACCAATACGAGTTTATTTGAAATGGCATATATACTAGGCTTTGCGTTTATAATGGTCTACCAGAACACTTAAAAACATATTCGTACAATAAATGTAAATTTTCTGTTAGAAAGTTCATGTACGAGCATTGTTTTAATTCTAGGGAAATCTTTAAAAGTGTTTAATATAAATAAATTAACTTGTAAAATTAATTAAATTTTAACAGTTTTTCATATATCATTACGTATATTTTCAATACGTTGCATATAAGTTTTCTTACTTCTAATCTTGTTGAATATATTTAATGTGAATCCTAGTCTAAGATCTGAGGTGTAATATGCTCAAATGGTTGAATAAAACACAGTCTATTCTACTCGTATCAATGTTTGAGGTTGTTCGTTTTGTTGTAGCAAATTATGCTGTCCACGAAGATCACTCCCACTGTGAATGTTAGTAGCGAATTTAATCTACGGCAGTCTCCGACTGTAAACAGTATCCCACAGCACTTTGGATAACTTTCTTGACAAAATTCAAGCCAAGAGATTTCTTGCATATTTGCTCATGTCGAGAATGCCAGATACAAGAAACAATAAATGACAGATTGTGTCAATCCAACGGATTCATTTTGGCGAACCAGCCTGGTCCTGAACGTTCCTCGCACACGTCTGCGATATCTTGAACAAGAGGAGAGGCTGTAACCCTCACAACATTTGTTAGAAGACGACCGTGATCGTAAGTTTGGAAATGTATGGAGATTTCTTAAACAGCAAAACTTATCGAAGAGACAAACTTTTAGCTGAAAGTTAAAGTGAAGATGAAAAAATTGGATGTTTCTTTGGCGTGATGCTATATTTAATGTACCTAAATAACACGCATTGTTATCACAGGAAGAAGAGGACAATATTTATTTTTTCACTTTATGAATTTCTCTCTCAGATTTTATCAGCGTCGTATAACTGTTTTGAATATTGTTCCATTTTTACAATTATTAAAACAACTAAGCAACAGTAATTTAAACTCGCTTCATTATAGATACGTCAGAACCTACGGCGGTCCCCTTCAGATCCAGGAAAGGGTGCTACCCCCTCAGTTGTTTTGTTCTAGTTTTTTCCTTTAATTATTTTTAGTGCGCCGCTACAAACTAGAGAGTCCATACATATATACACCCCGGTAGAAAAGAATAATTATGCTTTGGGAACACGACTCATTTAATTCGTTCAATAGGAAAAGAAATAATAGTTAATAAAGTTTTATTGGAATAAAAACATATTTCGTTTGAAGTTAAATTAATCCACATTCGGAAGGATAATTTTTTTCACGATCTTCAATATTTTTTATAGGAAATTAGGAGTTAGATACAAACTTTTAATAATTGGATTAGATTTAATTAAATAGATTGATTTAGGTTGAAGAGAATTTTTTGGTGCTCAAAATTTATATTATATTTTGATAAAAATGGGAAGATTTAATAAATTTTTTATTTTTTTATTTGGGCTTAAAACTTTTCTTTTAAACGTTTAGTTAAGTTCCTGAATAAATTGTTTTATTATTTTATCAATTCAAAAAATTGCCCCATTAATATTAATTTCCTATATACGAAATAATTATTCTTATTTAGTTGAGATTAAGTAAGAAGCAAATTAATTGTAATCAGTTTTGACCCAATAGTAAGATAAATAATTATCTGATGCAACTTGGAAGCATTTAAGTTTCAGAAGACATAACCTATACTTAACATATTAGTCTTATATGTTGTGTGTAATAAACATTTTAGTACCTCTAATAATAACATTAACCTTAATAATTTGTATTAAGAAGTGCTGAGTTGGGTTTCAAAAGATGTAATAGTCTGATCATCATATATATACGATTAGTGGAATTATAGAGATATTTTAATAAATGGTATCTTAATGTGCATATACCTCGCAACGCTCGTTTATTTATTTATTGAATTTCCAACATGTTAGTCCTATTTTATAATTGTATATTAGGATTATAGTTTTAAACAATGTGTACATTTACATAATAACAGTTAATATTATGTATAAATGCCACAAAAATTAACATTCATATAAATAGACAAATAATAAAAATAGGAACATATTCATTGGAAATATAAAATAGTTTTTTACTTGTAAGACTTGAAGCATTCATGGCGAATGTTATTCATTATGGCTTCACGCGTGATCAGCCGTTTCCGGTGTATAAAATCCGAGCTTTCGACCATTGCATACTCATGCAGTCCCTGATGAAGACCATGGAGTGTGCAATGGTCGAAAGCTTGGATTTTATACAACTGACGCGGCTGATCACCCGTGAAGCCATAATGAGCTTTTTACTTGACTGTATTAAGTAGTTTAAATATATAGAGAAATGTAGGTACTTATTTATAATGAATGAGATATAACAATTTTTTTTTCTTATTTGTCTGCCACAAACTAATTACTCAATTTATTTCCTGATGTGTTTTGAATGGTTTTAACTGCACCACGAAATGTTTCTTCCCATGGATGCACACCTAAATACGTGACCTGCTTGTCACGGTTGTTCTGATACGGCATGCGTTATTGGGAAGACTCTACTCAAGATTACGCCTTCTAACCAAAGTTCTCAGGGAAAATAACATGTCTTGTTTGTGTGTTTTTGTCACGCCTATTATAACATATTGAGCAACCTGAAAACATAGTACTCTGAATAAGTCTCCGAAAATAAAACAAATATTAATGTACTTTTGTTCATTACACTGTTATTAATTACCAATGCAAATAGCTGTACGTATCCCTATAAAACCTGGTATAAGTATTATAATGATAGCTTTATTAGTTATATAATACTAATTCTCCATTAATAAGCTGAGCTTTTTTTTTCGTTCAATTGCCTCTATTTCATTGTATACATTGGATTTTCATTTAAGTACCAGTCTCTTAATATCCTTACAAGGAGATTCTGAATAGAGATTATAATGAGTTCACATAAAAATTAACATAAAAACCACTTTTAAATAAAGAAAAGAACTCATCTACTTATAAAGCTAGAGTTCAAACATCAATTGTATTTATGGATGCGGAAGTGCTTTTTCGTCGTTTCGCGGCTGCGCCTGGCCAAGTGGTAACACCGCTCGCCTTCCACCTAGGCGGCCCAGGATCGATCCCATGCGCCCACTTGTGGGATTTGTGGTGGTATCTTCGGAGCCTCCGATTTTCCCCGTCACTTATTCCTCCAATCGCTCCATCATCACCTTTCCTATCATCCATTTCGCTTGCATTTCATATCATCCACTTCCTCACGCTCATACCTGGCTACGGAATGACCACTTGTTCCAGGTTTTCCATTCTGTGGTTTCGCACCGTTGACTCTCCGACAGGCATCAGACCTCTAGGCATTTGCTTGTAAGTCCTAAATACGAGAAGGGTAGGCCGACTACAAAAAATCTTCTGTAGAGCCACTTAACCTAACTTTGGGAGATTCTTAAACTAAACAGACTCTCAGAAAGATATACGCACAAAAAGTATGCCTGTGTTTTGGATTCAGGGTTATTCAAAACATTTATTTCCGGTGAAATGTTGTATCGAATTTTGAGTGTAATTCAGTACATTCGGCACCTGCTGTATTAGGTAGGTGGTAGGGAAAGTGAAAATTGTAATTGTGTGTTTACTCACGAGATCAGATCACTGCCGTTTTTAAAAACTCTAACTCTGCCTTCTTAACATGGCTAAAACTTTACTTTCTTAGAAATCTCACCGCAATTATTAGAATGCTATGATTCACGATGCTCTCTTCTGTCTCTGATACCTTCCTTATAAATAGAACAACCCCCCCCCCAAGGACTAACAAGTCAGCTCCTGGCGTCAGACGCCTCTGGAGGAGAAAAGTCAGGATGGGTGATCGACTCTTTATCTGTTATGGAAATGAGGAAATGGATTATTTGAATTGTCGGTGAAAAAAGGAAAAGCAATTGCTGGAAAGAAAGGCACAGGAAATAGGATAACCGCGAATTGAAATCAAGTTTTACTTATGCACCTCTTTAATTTATGTGGTTTTCAGCGTCCTCCGTGGTCTAGAGGTAACCTGCTAGCCTCTAGTTCCCAAGGTGACAGGTTCAAATCCGGCAGAGGGTGATAGATTTTTTAAGGCGTAAAATCCTTAGAGTGGCTTCCTTCGGAAGGGAAGTAAAGCCGTTGGTTCCGTGACGTAGATTTACCTTACGGAAAATACCTCAAACCTATAGAGACATCTCAGAAAAATTAGGCGTCTTTCTCTCTAGTATACAATACATTTCTGAAAACCATAGCAATTAAGGCATGTTCAGAAACAAAAATCAATTACATTTCTTATTATTTCTTCTTAAATCGTGCGTGAAGGACCACTAATTTTATTCAGAGGTCTCTTTGTTATCAGGTTCTTTTATGTGCCGTGAATCTATGACACGGAACCACCAGCTTTACTTCCATTGCAAAGGAAGCCCAGCTAAGAATTTTTACGCCCCGAAAGGATTTATACCACGGAGGACGACTGGAGAACCTAGAAGTCACCGGCCCTGACGTCACTTCATCACAAATCCCACATATAGTGCCCTGGAGTCGAACCCGGAGCGTCTAGGTGAGAAGCGATTAGTCTAGCTACTCGGCCTTTGTGCGCCCCTTGATTCATGATATAACCCACTGTTTGGCTCCATGCTATAGAAGTACAGTTATGAAACTTAACAGTTACAACTGAAAAGAAAGATGCAAGGGAGAGGAAAAAAGGAAGCGAAGGGAAAAAATATGGAAAAAAGGGTGGAAGAATACAAATGGAACAACTTTTAAAACAGCGACATGAGTACGATTAGAAGAAGTGCAAGAAATAAAAGTTTAATTTGGAAAAATAAATAAAAATAAATACGTATACTGCAGAAGCTTGCTGGGCAAAGGAAGCGTAGAGTGGAAGTAAATGGGGAATCAAAAAGAAAGGAAGAAGAAGCAATAAGAGGCAAGGCAAGGGAGCGTGGACATTGGCAGAAATTGAGATGCAGATGTGAACGTCCAGTTTAATTTAAAACCGGATCAATACCGGCACATTTACGTATTGGACCCTAATAAGTTTCTCACAAGAGAGAGATTTCCTTCTCTACTATAGAAATCCAAAGCTCTTCTGCCTTCTCGGCTGGAGATCATTAATGAAGATGAAAGGTTTCTCTCTCAGTTTCGACCTATCTTGGTATACTTTTTTTCTCTCCCCTCCTCTCTCTCTCTCTCTCTCTCTCTCTCTCTCTCTCTCTCTCTTGGAGACGAGCTCGACTTAGTGCTTGCTTACCTTACAGGGAATTCATTTTCTTAGGATGCAGACTCTCCAGTTTGAATCTTAGTAAGAGTATGTAAAAGGGTTGAAACTAAATTAAATTTCCCTGGAGCATTTTTAAAAATTACGTTCTCTGCTTAACATAATTCGAAAAGATACTTCCGCCTTGATGTACTCCATCTGCAATCCTTCCTCTGTTTAATCAATGTCCAATAAGAGGAGTAAAACAAGCGTAGTGTTTGGTGTTGCTACTTGCTTATTTACAATGTGTGCACAAGTATTATTAAATGTATGTTGTGTCATATTCACATGCTTTTTCTACACCCTATAGTTTATTAATAACTATGTCACTTATTGTTATTTTATAATCTACTTCATTTCAAAGATAAACCTTGTTCCGGGATATTGTCCCCCGTGGATCGTCAGTCTCCAACTCATACAGTATATACAGTAAAATATCACGTTGCACAAGCTTGCCATCTGTATCAAAAGTAGAGGAGCAAGTGTCAGTCATGGATGTCCAAGCTTGTACGTGTATCATGTGCTACTTTCAAGAAATTGCTTCCTTGGAGTGAGTTTTGAATAGGAATTGCGCAGTGTAGTTGCTTATTGCATGCAGGCCTTCAGGGAATATTGCAGCATATGGAGGTTAATTAGCATAAACTATTGCAGCATTCGGATCCGTTAGGGTAGTTAATTGAGTTTAAATTTTGTACGCCAAGTTGGGCGGCCAATAGCAGAAGATAACGTGATGGCACTTCGCGCAATCTCCCCAGACCAGCGTAAGCGACTGCAGAGGGAGAGACGTGTGCCCGGCGCCTCCACCAAAATATTTTATATCCAAAAACCAATAACAACTAAGTTTAAATTTATACTTATACAACACATCTGTAGCACACAAGTAGTTAATAAGCTTAAATCTATATAGTTATGGTAGGCATAGTAACCATTGATTTATTCAAGAAGGCGGTAATAACGGTTGTTTTCGCTGAGGTTCGCCGAGTGGTTAGTCGAATTTAAAATTTGCATGCTAAGTTACTCTTCATCATCGATGAGTTTTTCATAATTGGTAAAACCGTGAGAGCTAAGACAAAATCCTACTACCAAAACATGTAAATCTCGATAAAGGATTATGTTTATATATATTTATTTATTGGGAGTTAACCATTTCAGAGTTAATCTTTGGTTTTTTTTTATAGTTTACAACATTTATTCTTTTCTCAAATGGGAAAACTATTTATATTTTTCATTCTGTTCATGGAAACAACGAATTTGAATTCCTTTACAAAGCGACCGGCTGTTAAGCATTTGTTTAGCGCTTTACTTTAATACCAAGTTTGGTATTAAAGTATGCTCTTTTTTGTTGGGATTCAGGGGTTCCTAAAAATTTTCCGGTGAAATCTCGGTATGGAATTTTTGAGTGTAATACCTTCTCTTTACGCTATGTACATAGTACGTGTAGAGAAAGTAAAATAAGAATGAAAAGAATCATTATTTGTATTTCTTATGTATGAGATAAGTGCAATAAACTCAAAGAATTTGTTTCCATTTCATGTATTACTTATAAACAACTGAAATAAAATAATTGCTTCCTATTTCTATTGTTGCCATCGACATTCGTACACTGGGCATCTTAATTCAGCAGGTAGTGAAGAAAAACAAATCTAATGTGTTACACTCACATGGCTTTCTCTACTGATTTACAAACAAACTACAAAGGATTATTCTTTTTTATACACAATACTAATTAGATAAACATTAGCAGAATTTTCTTATTACTTAGTTCCTTATAAGTAGAATAGAACTAAAGGAATGCGCTATGTTAAACTGATAATCAAATCTTTTAGAAGCTGTCATTGCTAATCCCTTCTTTGCTTGGCCAGGAGTAGAACAAAATAAAAACGGACACTTCCTGTCTGAGAAAAGGATAATTACTTCACAATTGAAACCAATAATAAGGAATATCTCGGAAACGCTTACGTCCACAACAAAAATGTAATGGACATAATTTGTGTGTTTTGACGAGATTTACATTTCTTGTGTAGTAAGTTTTTGTCTATCTCTTACGGTTTACTATTTATGCAAAATTTATCCATCCAGAATAAACAGGTCTTCAGTAGCTATTCCCAGAAAATGCAAAATATACATTTAATTTTTGATGTAAATGCCTTTAATATGTGGCATTTTAATCAAAACCTTTAGAGACATTTTTAAGAAAAACAAAACTTTCGAAAATTTTTCCATGTAACGGGTAGTTTGGTGTGGAAGGGGGGGGGGACTTTCTTGAGAATATTCGTGGTGCATCCTTGGAAGCTACTCAACCTAAATACATTTTGGTTTTTGTGCTATGCTGTCCACAGATACAGACACACACGGATCTTTTTCTGAAAATGCTTTTTTTTGGGATTTAGGGGATCATGAAGCATGTATTTCCGGATGAAATCTCAGTATCGAATTTTTGAGTGCAATACAATACCTTCTCTATTCACTGTGTACATAGGAGTGTAAAGGAAGCAAAAATCGGTAAGTAAACATGGTCGAGTGCGTCGTCTACCATTTGAGAAGTAATGTAAGTATTACAATGATAACCTGATAAAAACTGCCTTACTATATTATAAATTATTAATAGTTTATTTCGTTGATTTGTCTTATCAAATATAACTTCTGTTTTCATCGCTTCGCTTCGGTCTTAATTTGATGAGATGAAAACATTCATGAAATTACTCATAATAAATTAACCCCTTATGTATGAAATGGTCATATTATACTCTCCTCATAACATTCCAACCATAAGCACTAATTTTGATTCGAAGTTAAATATTCAAACCTACAAGTTATTTATAAAGGCATAAGAAAATACTCTTTCAGATCTATCGTTGATGGAGGTTTACGTCTTTGAATATACGTTCATATACCACAGCCACCAAAATGAATTGATTCAGCACGAAATGAGTCTACTCTTAAGCTATAAACTTAGTTTCAACCGCAAGGTTTACGAACCGATTACTGTGAAACGCTATTACGCTGCAGAGATGAACTTTAACCAAAATCGCTGAAATGAGACATTAATTCACTTGGAAGAGACGCCTTTACGCACCGAAGCGCGGCTCGGCGGAAGCAGGCCCGCTCTGTATCCACCGCAAGCGTTTCGAAGGCAACAGGCGCGCAATAAGCAGCAAAACCAAGCGCCGATTGCCTACATTTTATTACTTTAGTGTCACAAATATGTCAGTATGTATATACAATGCACATCCTAGTGAAAAAAATTATTATATGTCATCCAAAATTCGATGTCCAGTTTTCATCTGAAATATATTTTAAGGCATTTTTAGATAGAAGGTCCGTGTAAAAGGAGAATTTTTTCCCATCTTTAATTCCTTTTTTATGGAAATGAAAAGAAATATAGATTCTTATTAACTTTTTACTTTCTCTGTACGTAGTATGTATCTACATAGTGTATAGAGAAGGTATTACACTCCAGTCAAAAATTCGATACCGAGATTTCATCGGAAATATATGTTCTAGGATCCCCTGTATCAAAAAAAAAAAGTATTTTCAGAAAAAGGTATTTTAGTATAGTATAGTATCTTCCAGGGATGCGACACAAAACTTTTGAGAAAAACCTCATCACCCCAAACTACCCTTTACGTGGAACTTTTTTTCGAAAATTTTGAGTTTTTCAAAAATGGCTACAACGATTTTGATTAAAATATCGCATATTAAAGATAGTTACCTGACCAATAAAATGTATATCTTGAATTTTCTGGGAGTAGCCTCTGGATGAATTTTACGGCACTTTTTATAACTGCTAAACTGTAAGAGATGGCAAAAAAGCTTACGACACAAAAAGTTTAGAGCACACTAAAACACACACTTTAGTTGTATATATCTATTTTTTCGTGGAGTTGATTGTTTTTGAGATATCCTTGTTTTTGGTTACAGCTTTAAAAAACATACTTTCTCATACATACATTTAACATCTAAGGTTATATTGGGCTTTGCATTTGAAACAACTTGTTGTCAGTAGGTTCAAATCATTTTGTTTTCTTAAAGCACACACAAACATTCACTCGCACATACATACGTCCAGACTCTGTGGGGGATAGGGAATAATTCTGGCTAAAGAAAAATTCCCCTCCCCAGCTGGGAATCGAACCCGGGACCTCCGGTTGAGAAATCAGCGCGCTGACCACTCGACCACGGAGGCAGTCTCATACAGGAATTTGTCATCTCCTGTCCATACAAACAAAGGAACTTCAGTCACATAGCAACCAGATTTTGACTATTACTTTAGTCTACGGTATTCCCTTATTTCGCTCCTACTTACATGGATGCAACTAATAGGTCTAAAGACCTTCTTATTCTAAATGAACTTTGTTGAATTTAACATAACTGATAAACCGTAAGAGATAAGCAAACCCTTACTACATAAACAACGTAGATCACGTTCAAACACACAATTTTTGTCATGTACATTTTTTCTGAGATGTTCCTTGTTATTTATTTCGATTTAAAATACTTCAACTTTACTCACACGGAAATTTATAAACTCCTGGTCTTATATAGAAACGGATAGCAAGCATATGCCAACTTGACTGTCGTCCATTATTTTCCTTCTCTTACAAGGAAACAAGTAACCAAGACAATTTTTGCTAATGTTTATCTCCATCATCATAAAGTAGATAGAAGAACATGCTTTTCAACAATAATTTGTTAAAGCGATTTAGAGAAAGTCATGAGAATGGAACATCAGATTTTCATTAATCTTTTGTAAGAACTGAAAGTTATGTGAAAGTATCACCTCAGATTTTTATTCCCGTAAATCATGTAGATCATGTAATGGTACTGAAGTAGACCGTGAAATACAATACGTGTGTCTGGGTAAGAAACGCGCTCCAGCGTGCATCCGAGCTGACAACAGAAGAACGCTAAAAGCGAAAACTCGTGACTTAGATGTGTAGCTCTTTTATTTCCTCTGGGACTTGACACAAAAGCTACACTTCTAACTTATTTAACGGAAGTGACAACCATTATATTGAAAATAACTAGAAAGTACATCAAAAAGTCTTTCTTGCATTATTAAATAACGTTTCCAGTTTAATACCCTTGGTTTATGCCAATTTAAGGGCTGAGTTCACAATTTCAAATAGAATTGCAAATGTGCTCGTCGTTTTATGCTGTTTCATATGTAACAACCACCAGCAGCAGTGGGAATCATTTTCATGTTCGATATAAAGTAATTTTCGCGGAAATGGATAAACTGATACACTCGGGCTACTGGATTCTAAATCGCTTGATTTTGATGGCACTTAAACACAAAAATTTGGTTTAAGTTATCGTATTAGCTAGGCTACATGATGTGTCCTATCTTCGGTTGGAATACGTGCTACCGTAAAACACGACATTCTTTATCCACTATTGTTTATTAGCTGTTATACAAAGTACTTTCATGGAAGTATATACCTTTTTCTACTTTTTATAGACACATAGGCATCTACAATTTAAAAGTGACAAAAAGAAATAGAATAGAAAATAAAAGAAAGAAAAAAGCATACATATAAATAGACTTTGACTAACTGAATGCATTTGTTCTTGCTTGGCGCCCTTTAGCCAAGAAATTGCCCATGTATTACTAGTTTTTCTGGCCAGCCAATATTCTAGTATGACTTAAACGTTTTTCGTTTAGCTTAGTTCTCTTGTTCTTCTAGCGTGCACATTCCCCCAAAATGTGTACCCAGTCTGCATCTATATCACAGAATGGGGAGAAATTTGCTATTCCTGATCCTCCCTTTCTTCCTAAGTGAGATGTGTATGTGTGTGTGTGTGTATGCCTCTTTACCCCATACTCTTTGCCCCAATTCAGTTTTATTTTCAGTTTTATTTCGTTTGCTAGAGCTGGAGAGAGTACCTTTTTTTCTTAGAACATACATAGGTAGAAAATAAAATAGGGTAACAATTTAGGTAACAATTATGTAACAAATTATTCTTGCAAAAACTTATTCTTCTATTTAGTTCATGCTAATCAAAATAAACATTATCAGAAATTGCCTTACTGTAGCCCGTTCCAGCTCAGGCTACTGATAATGGGATCACTAATGTTGCTATTGACCATCGAATATAGACTACTGAGCGGCCGCGGGGATGTGTGGAGGTCAAACGCATGGTACAGTCCGTCGCGTAATGCTGGTCATTTATGTTGACGTTACATTTGTGTCATTAACACTATACAATAGGCAATATTTATCGGATTTATTATAACTCATCTGTAATGTAAGCACTGTTGTAATGGGAATTGTTTACGCAGTATGAACACGCCTGTTTAAAGCACCCCTAATATCGAACACTAGTGTAATGCACTCTGATTTTCCACAATCCCTGTCCAGTGTATGACGCAAAGGTTAGCATGAGCATTCCCCACCGGTAACATGAGTTGGGACGGGTATTAGTTATATCATTATAGCTAGAAGGGGAATAAAGAAATACACTAGACTAAAGCCATAGTCAAAATCGTTAAAGTCTGGTCGCTATGTGAACAACTGAAATTCAGCTCTCTTTGCATGGCTAGTGTATTTTCGGTGATATCTCTGTATCGGATTTTTTAGGTTGGAATCCAATGCTTCCTCTCCTCATTATATGCGGTAGAGAAAATAGTTTAGCTGTTAGTGTCTTGTGTTAACCCTATCCAGCCCGATTTTTTTCAACGAAAATTGGTTTTTGAAAACTGACTACATATAATGGATGCTTGTGGCATTGAAAGGTTGATCTTTCCTGATGATTTATTGGTAGCTCAGTAATCTAAACTACTAAAATGACCTTCACCAATGAAGATTTCAATGTTAGAGTTTAACCTAGATTGGAATCCTCGCTGAAACATGACTAAATGTGATAAAGGAAGGGATTGACCCAGGTAAAATAAACGCTGGTTAGCATACCTAAGTGTTGACTGGACCTCAGTAGATTGTAGCGGAATAGTTCTGGATTCTTGTTAAAAAATGTGTAGTTGAAGTTATTTTATTTTTGCTTTTGCAAGTTTTAATCTATACCTACTAATCTTAATACATTTAAAGAAAAGACCAAAAATATACACCTCATATTGACCGTTAACCTTACAAATTCGAAATTTTTAATCACCTCAAACATCAAATGCGCATAACGATGCCATGTGGCACCATTGGGCTGCAAAGGGTTAAACTGATTTACGTTATTGGTTTTACGGAGTGCTTCAAAAAATTGAAAGTTCTATATCTGATAGTTATAAGGTAACTTTTGCTTTTTACTACTGAGGGTGAACACCACTAATGTTGATTGGGATCACGTTTGGAATCATGGGAGAGACCACAACCCGACCGCAGTGATTAGGCAGGATAATTCTAAGGTTTGACCTAGGAGGCACGGGGAAAAGTCCAGGCCTAGGAAAAATCTCAACGATCCCAACGGGAATCGAATCAGAATCTCCCAAACCAGAGACAGGCGCGCTATCACTACGGTTTGGTAGTCTGGTTACTTCTATTGGACATAAATTATTTCGCTGAAAGTATATGGGAATTAAGCATACCAGCAATTTTTGCTCCTTTTTGTATCTTAACGTCCTTTATCCTGGTTTACTCATATCGGACGATGGATGAAATCGGTGAAATGATGTTCAAATGATCTCGGTATCCCTATAGCTTTTTAGGTTACTTATCATTCCTCCTTGCAGGATAAGGGAAGATCCCGAAATAAACGACAAAAACCTTATTCGGTGAGATTCATACTCCCGACCTCTTGAATTTGAGGCTGACCCATCTTATAAACAACAGTTAGCAATCGTTCATCGAATATGCCTGATACTGATTTACCTGAGCTTACCCACATGATAATGTGCTACGGACAGACTGTTGAAAATGACAGAGAAACCCTCAATATCTGCTTAGAGCAGTTAACCCATTATTTCGTTAGTAAAACTCCAAGGCACAATAGCTCACAAGGAATCTTAGCCTACCGCCCGGCATCTAAGTACCCATCTTGGTCCATTACAGACGTCAAGTAGCTCCTCAGGGATCTCACGAGGCTGAGTGCACCCCTGACCAGGTCTCCCAGCGGGGGAAAAATCTCACGCCGGTACCGGGAATCGAATCCAGGTCTCTAGATTGGCAAGCAACTGCGCTACCACCGTGCTAAGAAGATGACCATTTCATTAGTTATTCTTAAAATTTATCAAACTTTCTTTTCTTAGATGTCTTTATAGGCACTATTACCTTACTCAAGTTTATTAAACGTCCTCAAACAGATTAATGATTTCTTCTCAAGGAGTCAACCCGTAAATGCTGGATTAATTTCCGAGCTTTCAACGACGTACTCATGTCAGAGCAGCTTGCCTTCAGTTCCCTGATGATGGTGGGAGAGCTAGTTCTGAAAGCTTGGAAACTAATCCAACAGATCAGCTTGCCTTCAGTTCCCTGATGGTGGTGGGAGAGTTAGTCCTGAAAGCTTGGAAACTAATCCAACTCTTAGCAGAGCAGCTTGCCTTCAGTTCCCTGATGATGGTGGGAGAGTTAGTCCTGAAAGCTTGGAAACTAATCCAACAGAGCAGCCTGCCTTCAGTTCCCTGATGGTGGTGGTAGAGTTAGTCCTGAAAGCTTGGAAACTAATCCAACTTTTAGCAGAGCAGTTTGCTTTCAGTTCCCTGATGGTGGTGGGAGAGTTAGTCCTGAAAGCTTGGAAACTAATCCAACTCTTAGCAGAGCAGCTTGTCTTCAGTTCCCTGATGATGGTGGGAGAGTTAGTCCTGAAAGCTTGGAAACTAATCCAGCAGAGCAGCTTGCCTTCAGTTCCCTGATGGTGGTGGTAGAGTTAGTCCTGAAAGCTTGGAAACTAATCCAACTCTTAGCAGAGCAGCTTGTATTAAGTTCCCTGATGATGGTGGGAGTTAGTCCTGAAAGCTTGGAAACTAATCTAACTCTTCGCAGAGCAGCTTGTCTTCAGTTCCTGATGATGGTGGGAGAGTTAGTCCTGAAAGCTTGGAAACTAATCTAACTCTTAGTAGAGCAGCTTGTCTTCAGTTCCCTGATGATGGTGGGAGAGTTAGTCCTGAAAGCTTGGAAACTAATCCAACAGAGCAGCTTGCCTTCAGTTCCCTGATGGTGGTGGTAGAGTTAGTCCTGAAAGCTTGGAAACTAATCCAACTCTTAGCAAAGCAGCTTGTATTCAGTTCCCTGATGATGGTGGGAGAGTTAGTCCTGAAAGCTTGGACACTAATCTAACTCTTCGCAGAGCAGCTTGTCTTCAGTTCCTGATGATGGTGGGAGAGTTAGTCCTGAAAGCTTGGAAACTAATCTAACTCTTAGTAGAGCAGCTTGTCTTCAGTTCCCTGATGATGGTGGGAGAGTTAGTCCTGAAAGATTGTAAACTAATCCAACTCTTAGCAGAGCAGCTTGCCTTCAGTTCCCTGATGATGGTGGAAGAGTTGGTCCTGAAAGCTTGGAAACTAATCCAACTCTTAGCAGAGCAACTTGTCTTCAGTTCCCTGATGATGGTGGGAGAGTTAGTCCTGAAAGCTTGGAAACTAATCCAACTCTTAGCAGAACAGCTTGCCTCCAATTTTCTGATGATGGTGCCAGAGTTAGTCGTTGAAAAATCAGAAACTAATCCAACACTTAGCACAACAGCTTGCCTCCAGTTCTCTGATGAAGGCGACAGAGTACGTCTTGAAAGCTCGGAAATTAATCCGAACACTTAACAGAATAGCTTGCCTCCAGTTCCCTGATGATGGCGACAAGAGTATGTCGTTGAAAGCTCGGAAACTAATCCAACACTTAACAGAATAGCTTGCCTCCAGTTCACTGATGATGGCGACAAGAATACGTCGTTGAAAGCTCGGAAACTAATCCAACACTTAGTACAGCAGCTTTCCTCGAGTTTCCTGATGATGGTGGCAAGAATACGTCTCTTGGATATTAATCCAACACTTAACAAAGCAGTTTTCCTCCAATTTCCTGAAGATGCCGACAGGAGTATGTGGCTGAAAGCTCGGAAATTAATCTAACACTTAGCTGGCTGGCATCGTGAGAAGAAATCATTAATAACCGGAAAAAGTTTCAAGTCCTTGATCCTTAAACATATTTTAATTACAAATAATTGAACATGATGTACCTTAAATTGTTCATCTAATTTTGCATTGTGTTATCGTAGAAAATAATTTGAATTGCTCATAACAAATGTATATGAAATCAAAGCCATGCTCTCCATTACTTTCTGAAGGTGTGTGAAAGTCTGTTTGACAATATTGTTTTTCTTATGGACTACCGAAGAGTTCTCCTGCTGTTTCCTATTGTTTGAAGTGTAGCTCATTTCCAACAAGACTGTTTTAAGTAACCTAACAAAGCGTTCATTCTTTAGGACCAAAGGGGTATTGCCTTTAACGCCGAGCATGTGCCCAATAAGCGCGACTTTTTCACGAGAACATATACAAAGGAATGCACATAACAGAGAAAACTCGCGCAAATCGCATTCTGTTACTCTATTCAGGAAGGTAGTGATCAACTATGGAGGTCGAGAGTAAATAAGGCTTTAAAAACGACAATATACGCGAAAAGAACGCTCCCGACTAAATTTCTATCTCTGTAGTTTAATTTGGCTGAATTCCTCGCCTTACGCATGGAAAACCTGGCATTTCCATTCGATGCCTTTCTCTACCTGTTCTGAAAATCTACTGTTCTTACAAAACAGCATTCTTTTATAGACATCATGGTAATAGAGATAAACATTAGGAGAGCTGGTCTTATTACTTACTTCCTTGTAAGGGGAAGAGAAATAATTAGGTTAAAGCGACGTGAAAACTTTTAAAAGCCGGTCGGTGTATGAAAAAATTGAAATTCTGCTATGTTTGCATGACTAGAAGTAAAACAAAATAATTATGAAACGCTGGATCAATTTACAATTGAAAAAGTTTAAGTAGTTTAAAACTAAAACAAATAAAAAAGAAAATCTCGGAAACTATTAACTCTTAAAAAAAAAGTATATGAAATAGATAGTGAGCTTTAACGAGATATTCATATCTGTGGAGTACATTTTTGTGTATCTCTTAGATTTACCGTTATACTACACAAGTCACCAGGAATAAAGTGGTCTTCTTAGGGGAGAATAGTCGGAACAGTCTCTGTAGAGCTCTTTATTCTGGATGAACTTAAACTGCAAAACCGTAAAAGATAGATAAAAACGTACTGTACAGAAGATGTAGATCTCGTCAAAACAAACACAATTCATATCCTTTATATTTTTGCAATAACAATCGCATAGCGACAGCTTTTAAAACATTTGACTATCGGTTTAGCCTAGTGTGTTCGCTTATTTTCTTCCTACTTATAAGGAACTAAGTAATACATTCTGCTAATGATCATCTCGGATTGGGTATGAAACAAACGTCGGGAATAGCATAGCTAATATTGGGAGGGTGGAAAACCCATAAAGTAGTTGATGAAGCTGGTAGGCGGATTTGCCCATTATGTGGGTATCAGGAAAACTGGACGCATACTTTGGCAGATTGCGAGCAGATGGAGGATGCTAGGAAAACCTTAATGTCGGAAGTATTTTTAGCTTCAAACAGACAGTATTCTGGGATTTGATTCTAAACTGGCCAAGCCTGAGCACATACTTAATCGAAGTTCGTGCACTAAGAGATAAAATAATTGTGTAAATATTGTATAGACTTATTTGGTGTTTGAGTAATCTATCGTATGAATACGTGGTGTAGTTGTAAGTGCAAGTGTGTGTGTGTGTGTGTGTGTGTGGTGTGTGTGTGTGTGTGTGATATCAGAGAGTTCTTTGATTTGTTGTTATGTGGTTCTGATGTCGTAGCGCGCGAGCGTGTGTATTTCCAATGGTGATAAGATATATAAAATATATATGTAGGTTATATTTTAAATTCAAGTATGTTTAGACAGCATGTACGGTCACCCGACCCATGCGACTGTGTGACACAAATATTACACTGTTGTAAACGTAATAAACCACCACCACCACTACTACTTATAAGAAAGTAAGCAATGAGAACATTCCTGCTAATGGTTATCTCGATTGGCAAGGTGCAGAAAGCAGAATAATCTTGTGTAAGAAGTTTGTAGAACAGCTAGAGAACGTGAGTGTAACACATCAGCTTTTTATAAGAAGGACTGCATGCAGTTATATATCATTAAATTTAACACAACATAAACGCAACATAACAATGCTGACCCGCTGGCTGTATTGACAATTATAGCAACGCTTACGGTTTGTTCCCACCGCGCAGGTACTTCAGATGTCAGGTGCTCTGGGGAAATGGGCAGATAACGGGGTGCATCTGTGATTACAGCAAATTAACCCTCCTCATATGTAAATAAACAATGTAGCAATTCTGCGACCTATTAAAATACAATCGCTTACTAAAATTACACAGGACACCGTGTTTAAGTCTCTCCTGGCACTTTCTCTGTTCGTCAACATTATCATTTATGTTAATAAAGGTATTCACACAACGACTCTCTGTATTTGATTTAATTACTCCCTCGCTACATGTTTTAAAGCAATTAAATAGAACGACTGCTGATTTCTGCTTTTAATTAAATTCGGGAGCTCACTTTTTTCTGTATTTCAGGGGCAAGGTCAGGGGGATGCAGAGGTATTGATGAAAATACAGGAACACAGTTTGCCGGTTATTCCTTTATTTTAAAAATAGATTTCATGTATATTTAGGCTCTTGATTAACAACACAGAAATTCTGAATCAAGACAATATCCAGAAACCGGGCCATCAGATATAGGAGAGATGGAAATTGGTCCAATAAGCAAATGAAGTACTAAAGGCTAGGTTACGGTGCACAGCAGGAGGAGGTGGCGGTGGCGGCGGCAGCGGCGGTGATAGTGGTGGTATGTCAATGCTAACTAACCCATTTATTTATTTATTTATTTATTTATTTATTTATTTATCCTGGTTGTAGTTAAGACCATAAGGTCTTCTGTTACACTCTACATTAAATTCAACACAACAATGATACAACGAATTAAAGAATAAAGAACACAAATGCAATTCTATACAACTTAATAGAGACATATATAAAACGGTGCAACAAATATATTGAAATGAAAAGAAAAGAAAAACTTTAAGTGAAATATTCATGTACGTCGAAACACATATTAGTGATATTTACAACTGAAATGCTTATTACTTGCTAGTAATACAATATTAATAACACTAAATGCAAGTAGTGATGTATTTACCATAGTAATACAGCAGCAGATTAGGTTTGATTATAAATGTATGTCCTAATTTTCTGCTTGAACAGTATAACGTTCCGACAGTCCCTTACGTCTTCAGGGAGGGAATTCCAAAGACGAGCTAAATCTATCGTAAGTGATGACGAATTAAGGATATACAATAATGGAGGTGAGATATTAAAATAAATCTAAACAATATTTTGGTGCCTTGGGGGGCGAACCTCCGACCATACCACTATAGCCAAATCTCACATTCAATCCCTTTAACCGCGGTGCACTCAGACGTATGGTAACTGTAGTATTTGTGTTTCTTATAATCCTATAATGCTGCGTAATGTATGAATCTTTTTACAAAAGATTTTAAGATACACTTATCTGCACATTCAACCCGTCAGCATCCTTCTATGCTATTACACCAATTGCTTTTGTTGAGTCCTCCCCATCCTTTTCCACAGTTCTCTTGGTTGCAAACATATATTTTGATTGGATAGCCTCTTCTATCGTACCTTAGATCACACTGCAAAAAATCCAGGTGTCGATGTGTGTATTCCTAAATGAAGTCATCTGATGTTATTCGTTGGTAAAATGGGTTTTATAACAGTCATTCACAGGACGCCATGTCGCTGAAGGGGGGCTAAGATTCGGGAGCTTCAAAGCATGCTAAAGAAAAAAAAATCTTTGGCTAAAATCAACCTTTTGAGAGCGCAAAGTGCAAGGTTTGGAAACTGGTTA
This sequence comes from Hymenopus coronatus, assembly GCA_030762935.1. Classification (NCBI taxonomy): domain Eukaryota; kingdom Metazoa; phylum Arthropoda; class Insecta; order Mantodea; family Hymenopodidae; genus Hymenopus; species Hymenopus coronatus. The sequence continues at coordinate 40,515,211 of CM060887.1, forward strand.
CTTGTGCCCAGATTGGCTACATGTGTCGGAACTATGTATAAGTTACGTGGAGTCACGTGACTTCTTTAACTCCTCTCTTCACTATCTGAAAGAATTTGGAATAATTTCTCATGAAACAGGAAAAAAAAAAAAAAAAAAGCATTTGGAAATTATGGAATAATTTGAGAAGAAATTAATGTTACAAAACTTATAAATAATAAAGATATCCAATTCAATAATAAAGTTATTACAACAGTCGTGCACTTTAGGTGGGGAATGATACCAACAGCAAATAATGTGCATGGTTGCAAGTCTAAGAAAGTAGGTTTGGCTGGAAATAAGTCGTTAAACTTTAATAGGACCATAATCCTTCAAACATATTCTTTTGCTCATTAACGATCTAAGAGAGTTTAACTTCTGGTTAACGTTTATTTATGCTTTTGCGGTATGCTTCAGAATGACATGATATTCCATTTTGCAGCAGTGATTGCAATTAGGGCATTAGAACAAATTCTTTAGCCCGTATGTACAATGTACATAGCGAGTAGAGAAGGTACGCATTGTATTCCACTCAAAAATTTGATACCGATATTTTGAAGTCCCTTTAGTCCGGAAAAAGCAATTTAATAAGGTTCGTGTGTGTGTGTGTCTTTCTGTGGACAGCATAGCTCAAAATTTAAGTATTTCAGTTCAGCATCTTCCACGGATGTGACACGAAGATTTTCAAAAAAATCCCCCACCCTCACTATCCTTTACATGGAATATTTGTCAACAAACAACATTTTCTCAAAAATGGCTCTACCAATTTTGATTAAAACACCGTATATTAAAGATATTTACATGGCAATTAAAATGCATATTTTGAATTTACTAGGAGTAATCTCTGAAGAGCTCTATATTCCGGATAATTTTGCAGGATTTTGTATGACGGTTAAACCGTAAGAGTCAGACAAAAATTTACTGCACAAAAAATGTGGATTTCGTTAAAGCACATTTTATGTCATATACAGTTTTCTTGTAGAGTTGACGGTTTTAAAAATATATTCTTTGTTATTGCATTTAGTTTTAATCTATTAAAATTTTCTCTAACGAGATCATGCAAAATAAGCCGGGCCTCAAGTGTTTCACATAGCAATCAACTTTTAAAAGATTTGACTGTCACTTTAGCCTAATGTATTGTCCCTTCTACTTACAAGGAGGCAAGTAATAAGACAAATTCTGCTAAGGTTTACCACGATTAGGATGACGTAGCTAAAAGAATAATCTTTTGTAAGAACAGTTTGTAAATGGGACAGCTAGAGAAAATTATATGAATGGAGCTCATCTGATTTTAAAACATAGATAAGTATGATTAAATACATTTTGCTTTCTATTAACGTAGCTTATTCTTTGCAATGGCTACTACGGTCGCCCAAACTCCTTAATATAGATGGATTCGCTCTATGTAATGATGAATTAATCCCAGAGGTCTGTGCTTGCCACAAATATTTAAAGCATAACAACATTTATTACGTCCTCTGGTAGGAAAAGAACTACCCAAGGGATTCTCTTTGCTAACTTTTAATTCATTTTTAATATAATTCCATTCATAACTTTCGTATTTTATGTAACCCCACAGCTTTAAATTCTACAAGTTAAAGTCGTCACACTAGAGTCTTTCATTATAATGGATGATACATCCCCTATGTTTTTGGTTTATTATTAGTAGGGATAGCATCTTGGGGACCGATAGCGAGTCAGAATCGAAGTTAGCGCAGCATGGTATATAGTTGTGATGTGATGTTTTCACTAGCAGAGAAAGACGATTGAGGCTGGGTGAGTGATAAAGATATACCACTGATTTACGGGAAATAACAATTTTATTATTTACATACATTCAATTCATGTTGTGCACTAAGTCTTCAGCATCATTATCCGTTTCATTTTCTCTCAAGATACCAGATTACAATGAAAAATAGCATACATTCGTAACGTCTCAAATGTGGATCGTCTCCGATTGGCACGTAAACGGGCTTTATATCGTGAAAAACTTCGCTAAACATCACAAGATGTGATTGAAGCAAAACTGAAATAGGACACATCATCAACTATTGGCTAAGATACTCCAACACCAATTATTTCCATAACGACACCTCGTAGCACATTTCGTATTTTACGCATTATTGAAAAACTGATATTTTTTCCAAACAACGTCTTCACTGTCTTTTTCACACGGTCTAAAACGTGTCACGGGTCTTTGATTAATTGCTTGCACAAGTTCATCGACAGCATTCTAATGTTTGATGTTTCCAAATATGTGGTATTGTCGTAGATATATCTGCAAAGTTCTTCCGTATGAATTGCAAATTATGCAATCCATTTGAATCAAGATATTTTACAATCTTGATTGAAGAACATGCTCTATTATCAAAGGCATTAATTACCTGTAAAACAGTATTGTACAGCATAGTATACTGCTGCGTCGAGCCACTGTTTACCTGCGGTGCGTGCAATTGCCAATGCATCAACAACTTCATGGCTAGGGCCTTTTCACCCATTCCGTTCCCCAGTGGAAATTATGGCAGATGATGTTTCCAATGCGTTTTAGGTCTTCCAATATTTCTATGACCTATAATTTAACATCTTTTTTGGAAATCTCTCTTGATTCATTCTTGTTACGTGTTGAAAGCAATTATATTTATTTGCCTTTATCTTATCATTCAATCAAAACTGTTAAATTTATTCTTGATATCTTTGCTCCTCTTTTGTTTTCTCAATGTTGCACCTGTTGTTTCTTCAAAGAAACAACATTTCGGCTGTTTCTGTTCTTCTCTTTTCCAATTTTGTCAAAGGCCATGTTTCTGATCCGTAAATCATTGCTACTGCCATTGTTTTATAAAATTTCACTTTTGTTTTCTTTGTAGTTTTATTTCTTAGTCGATTAAATTAATAATTATTTTACAAACAAATTATGTGGGAATAAGATTAATAGCGGTATAATCTCATATATTAAAATCAACAAGTTAGATGAATCTTGTTGCTAAGTAACATTCATTACGAACTTTGTAACGAATGGCATTTCTTAAATGTCTAACTGCTCCAAATTAGTCATTACTATAGGTACCGTATACAATGTAGGACGTTCTAGATGGGAAATATTGCCGAAAGGAATCTTCTGGAACAGTAATTATCCAACTAGGTAAGTGACATCATGGCTTGCTGTGCCGATTTTGGTTTATTTGGTTTATCATCCACACCGTCAGGTGGACGAGCCGGAATACGCTCCACTGCTAGCGAGAGATTAACTTATTGAAATATCTAATGGTTACATTCACATAACTTTCTCTGCATATTCTTCGCAAAATATTCATGAAAAGTGTTATTCTTTATTCTGCTTGCGTTTATTGAAATTAACATTTGTAAACATAATTTTGATCGTCTCTTTAGTGCAATGGTATCAGGCTGTTTTACCAATAGGAGGTCGGATAACATTCCCAGTATCGGCCTAGTGATGACCTGTCATGGTGAACTCAACTCCGCGAGATTCCTGGGAGGTTAATTGAAGAACTACTAAGGGAAAAGTAGCAGGGTCGACTTTGCGCGGACCGCATTAACCTGTCTGGAGGGACTCGGGGCGTTAACCACGTCCCACCCTCCAGTAATGCACCCAATCATGGCGCCTGAAATGGACAGAGGTGGGGGATATACCTATCAACTGATAAGCCTTGCATCGAATCGGGCTGCTGCGCCTCATGTGAGGGCCCTTGGAAATGGTAGGCTCCACAAAAAATGGACTTGACATAAATTGCGTACCTAAGCGAGATCAGCAATGTTTTGCCTGTTTCTTACGGTTTATTAGTTATGAAAAACTTATCCTGAACGAAGAGGACTTCAGAGGGTATTCCCAGAAAATTCAATATATACATGTTTTTTCCATAGCAATATTTTAAACATTTTAATTTTTGATGATATTTTAATTATAATACTATATTATAATGAAAAATGTATAATAATGGTATTTTAATCAAACATTTTAAGTCATTTTCGACAAAATGTTTCATGTAAAGGTTATTTTGAGGTAGGAGGACTTCTCTAAAAATCTTAGTGGCCCGTCCGTGGAAGATAACAAGTTTGGTACTTTTTGAGCTATGCTTTTCACAGACACACATACAGGTACTCGTATATCACCTTTTTTAAATTCAGGATCCTTAAAACATGAATTTCCGGTGAAATCTTGGTATCTTAATCAATTATGTGTATTGCATCGTATAATTAATGCTTCATTACAAGAACCTTACTAAATTATTCTCAAAGTATGTTAAATTTTAAATAGATTTTCGTATACTAAAGAACTGGTACACAATTTTAAAAATATTCCATGATCTATATTATTAAATTCTTAAGCAAAACAAGGAAAATATTACCAGAACTGAATTATTCTGTCACAAGCAAAAGCTTTAGATTCTCTCTACGATGTTCAGTATTTTATTATGTAACACGCAAGACCACGTTTATTGCCGAGTAGACTACACGGCACCTTGATTTATCTTGGGGCGTTCACTGCTTTTCTATCGCCGAGGTAGAGTTCTTTTCTTTATCTGATGCTCGAAAACGATGTCCAATCTAATTGAGAAAGTCTTTCTGCCTTTTGAAAGAAGATCTGATGGAACTAGAAGGGCGTTTCCGAAGAATCGCCCTTTCCCCATTCTCGTCTTAATGCTACCATTTTTCCACTCCGTGGATAAGACAAATTTATTTACCCTTACCATTTCATGTCACTCAGGCTCTGTTTCCGGCTTAAAACACTGCGAGGGATTTATTTTTGCACTTCACTTAACGTATTTTTAGTAAATAATCTTACATTTTTTATTTTTATATAAAATCAATAACAATTACATGAATAACTTTCACATTTATTGAATCATGCGTGTTCTATATAATACACTTTGAAAAAAAAAACCAATGGTTACATTCCAATAAGTTTCTCTACCTATTCGGTAACAAAGTATTTTTACAAAGAGAATGCATTAGGCTAAAGCGACACTGAAATCTTTTAAAGCTGATGGTATTGAAATTCCCTAAATGTTTCAGCACATAGATTTCAACTTAAGGAGAGTCCAAATGGAATTTTCATAATTTTCTTCCATTTTCATGTTTTAATTGTATATGAATTGAGACCGAAAGTCGACGTCACTACTATGACTATTGTTATCTCCATCAATTGTTAATTAGTTAATGTATTTAAGAGTGTTAATAATCAATTATTTCATATATTTAGAAGTGTAAAGATTGCTTTTAGAAAGCTTTGCTAAGAGCTGTTTACCCAAACTTGGATATTGGAAAGGCTATTTCCCTTTGTGAGAAATTTCTCTATTGTCAGTCACGTACATGGTGCATGTGCGTGCAATAGAGAAATAAGTGATGGTGAAGACCCAAATTGTAGTGAAGTGAGTCTTTTTCCAATGTGTGATGTTGGTCACGTAGGTGTTTTGATTCATTCTGGATAGAAAATGATGCATTATGGGCCACACCAATGCCAAGCTCGCGGTCTTTCTGACCAATCAGAAAGATGCAGTCATGACAGTAAACCTACTAGGAGTAGGAGATTGTAGGATCTCAGGACACTCAGTTACGAATAGCACGCACTGAGTTGCGCAAATCAACGCACTCAGTTATGGACATTTAGGCAGTCAGTTACGTACATCAAGGCACACGCAGTTATACTCATCAAGGCATTCAATCTCACTCAGTCGCTATGTACGCGTAAACGTTAAGTTCAAGGCGCATACCTGTTATAAGATTGTTAATACGGTCTGTGAGTAATAAGTGAATAAGTAATAAGTTTAATAAGTGAAGTTAATGTACGTCATTGGAGAAGGTAAGCTCCTAGAAATAATTGCAGCTAGATTGTAAAGCAAAGTGCTTGTCAACATGTCTTCTAGTCAGAAATTAACGAATAGTTAAAATAAAATTGTGTGTTAACTATTTCGTAAGGTCACTCCCAAGCTACCCTCATTGCTTCCACCCGAGTGAGTCAAATCAACATACGGACTGAGCTGAGCCAGAGGCAAACCATCGGTAGTGGATCTTCTGAACAAGGTACGTGGAGATCTACTCTTTTGGTAGTGGAGCGAATCTAGAGGCACCCGTCAACGCTAGAGCAACACCAACTTCATGCTTGGCTCTTCAACGAGTCGTTAAATAACGCTACATACTGGGCATTTAACGTGGTGTGTTAATAAGCTTCATACTTGGTAACCATCACGTGGGACAATAAACCCGCCGCAGAATATTTAGAATCCCTCGCTCATTTTGGTATAACTTTCATGGAGGTGCGCTAGTTGTAAATAGTTTAAAACTATTGTTGAAAATAATCCTGCTTAGTAGTTCTTTTTAGAACATTTTGGTGCACTCGCTTGGTAAAACATCAATAACTTTGTAATAATTTATGTTAGAGAAGAGAAATCTTCCTTATTTTGAAAGGAAGTTTTACTGAAAAGTTGTGTTTGAAAAGGTAGGTTGCTTTTTTATGTTTGAAAGCAATTTCTAAAGAAGCGAAGTGTTCTATAGAAATTCCCCATTATCTCAGAAACTGATTAACACCAAGGACTGACATTTTTGCACGTTTGCTTTATTTTAACGGATAAGCTTTGATGTATATGGATTAGTTACTTTTGTTTGTTTAAAAAAGCTTTTTCTCAATACAATTTTAAGAGCTTTATTTAAAAAATCTTACCTTTCCATCTAATCAACAAAAATATTCTATTTTTCATTAATTAACAGAAAAGATATTGCTGAATATACCTTGAAAGTTTTACCTCATTATCTTAAATATTAGCTGATATAATGGGTCAGACTTTAACATTGTCAAGATAGGGAATTTTGACTCCTCTTAAAATGCTCTTTCTTATTTATTTCACCTGCTTTATTTAACATTTTTTTAATATATTGTATTTATTGTTGTTTGTTTTCCTGTGTAAGTTAATTAAAGAAACATATTTTAAGTCTGCTTTTATATCTTCATTTCGTATTTTATCAAGTACTGTTCAATGTTTTAATTGCATCCCTGTAGTCTGCATATTCTGTTGCTTTTTTAGCTATTGTGTATGATTAAATTTTGTTTGCTTTTTTACTTGTTTATTTTTTAAAATTCTTTGTACTGTGCCACACAGCATTTATATTTATTAAGCTTACTGTAAATGTAAATGTCTTAGAATAAGGTTTTGAAATTAATGTCACACAATTGATATGAGGCTTAATGTAGGCCTTTTCAGTCTTATGTATAGTGAATCGATCATCTGCAAATGTTAAACTTATTCCAGAATATAATCTTATTCTAGACTTCATTCATACTCTTACAATATCTTCCCAAATGTACACTCTTCTGCATGTTAAACGCTGAGGCCACCTGCTTCCATCTGCAGACACGAGTTTCAGCTCTACCACAGTTCCTACTACCCCCTGGAAATGCTCAGTGATGGTGGTAACTCCTAGGCAACACCGAGTAACTCACAATATAAATACGACAGCAATCTTTGAAATGGGAATGCGCAAATGACTATTACTTCCTTTTTACCTTTGTATAACTAAATACTTTTAGCAGACATTCTTGGAGGCAATGTAAACAAAAGATACTTCTGTGTTTAAGTGCAGCAATATTTTAAACTAAAGCTTTAGCACTCTACATTAAAATATATTAGCAGAAGCTCTATAACCAGAAAAGGGCAAAAATTTGTTCACAGATTGCAAGTGATTTGACATCATTTTCCTCTATATTTCTTCAATTTAACTGCTGAATAACATTACCAAATACATTTAAAATTGTTTAAGGACACTTGGGAGGGAGGGGGAGAGAGAGAGAGAGAGAGAGAGAGAGAGAGAGAGAGAGAGAGAGAGAGAAAGAGAGAGAGAGCTATGCAATTTCCATTTTGAGCCTCAATGAAGTGTCTATTAAGGGTTTCTTGAAAACTATACAAGCTGTGATGAAAAGTTTACCACTTATAAAACAACTTCTAATTCTGAAACCATAGCCAAATTATAGTTTAGGTTAATAACCGCTAACTTGTTGATATTTCAACTTATTGATATGAACGATTTTATGTCAACTGTGCATGAACATCCAAAAAAAAATTATAAATACCTAACAAAATTAATAAAAATAAACTGTGCGTAGTTTTATATATATTTTTTAAATTGCTATTTTGGTTAAAATATGTCTCCACCAACTTTGTCAAATAACATGTTTTTAAAGTGACTGCAGTGTCTGAAGTGTCTCACTTTAATTGCTTAGGAGAAAAATGAACCTAAAGAAGTAAAATCGAGAAAAATGTTGAAATTTGTTTTGTTTATTGAAATATCAACACGTTAGCAATTATCATGACGATAGTCTGTATAGCTTTCAAGAATCTTTAGTAATTTTCATTGAGATTTGCATGGAAATTACTACTCTCGTCTATACCAAGTTTATTTAAACAGCAGAATTTTCTCGAAAAACGCTGTTATATAGCCCTATTTGCTTGAATATCACGAGAAAGTAAACACCAATCGATATATCGAAGAGATGTTTATGAATGTCGCTGTACCGCGTTGGGGCAGCGTTTAATTATTCCTGAGCTAGCATCCCTTCTGGCCTAAAGTTTTCTGTCCTTTATCCGAGTTTTATCTTAATTAGCATTGGATATCAGCAGGCATCTTGACACAGAGTCAGGGCCAACTCAAGAGGGATACACAGGGGGGACCAACATGCTCCACTCTTCGGTCACTATTCGTAGTACTACAGGTGAAACTTTCAAATCAAGCAGGCACTGACGTTTTAATTGCCTTCTCCGTACACAGTATATGCATTCCACTAAAAAAAAAAGCTGATGTGCACCAATCACATGCTTTTCTCTATCTGTTCTATAAACTTCTTGCAGAAGATAATTATTCTTTCTGCACCTTTCTAATAGAGATGATCATTAGCAGAATGTTCTTATAACATAGTTCCTTATAAGTAGGAACAAAATAAGGGAATACACTAGGCTAAACCAATATCAAATATTTTAAAATCGTTCTTTACTTAGCTAGGAGTAGAACAAAACAAAAACAAACACTTACTGTCTGAGAAAAATGTAAGTACTTCCCAACTGAAACCAATAACAAAGAATATCTAGGAAACGGTTACCTCCACAATAAAAATGTAAAGGACATCAATTGTGTAATTTGACAGAGTTACATTTTCTGTGTAGTAAGTTTTTGTCTATCTCTTACGGTTTAGCAGTTAAGCAAAATTCAGCAAAATTCATCAGAATAAAGAGGTCTTCAGAGACTATTCCGAGAAAATTCAAGATATACATTTTATTTGGTATGTAAATATTTTTAATTTACGGGACTTTAATCAAAATCGTTAAAACTATTTTTTAGAAAATCAAAATGTAAAGGGTAGTTGGAGGTGATTGGATTTTCTTGAAAATCTTCATGTCGCATCCTTGGAAGATACCAAACCTAAATACAAAGTTTGGTATTTAACGGTCTATGCTGCCCACAGTCACACACACACACACACACACATACAAACACACACAAACGGGTCTTTTTCTGAAAATGCTCCTTTTGGAATCAGGGGGTCTGAAAACATGTATTTTCAGTGAACCCCCGTATCGAATTTTTGGGTAGAATACAATATTTCCTCTATACACTATGTACATAGTACGTGTAGAGAAAGTAAAAATCTGATGCGTTCCATTCACATAACTGTCTTTAGCTGTTCCAAATACAAATAATTCTTACTAGAGATTACTCTTTTATCTACATAATGCTAATCAAGATAAACGTTAGCATAACGTTAGTGACTTCATTGTAAGTAGAAGCGACATAGTGCAATACATTAGGCTAAAGCGATAGTCAAATCTTTTAAAAGCTGGTCGCTCTGTGAAACAATTGAGGTTTTGTTCGCTTTGTATGGCCCAGTTTGAGAAAAGTTAATTAGTTTAAAATTGAAACCAATAACAATGAATATTTCGAAACCGGTCAACTCTATAAGAAAAGCGTATATGATATAAATTATGTTTTCTAATGAGTTCTACATTTTTCGTGTTTTAAGTTTTTGTCTATCTCATACGGTTTAAACGTTATGAAACATTCTGCAAAACTCATCGAGAATAAAGAGCTCTTCAGAGACTATTCCCAGGAAATTCAAAATATACATTTTACTTGTGACATATATGTCAATATGCGGTATTTTCATCAAAATTGTTACAAATATTTTTGAAAATAAAACTTTTCAAAAAATGTGTCATATAAAGGGTAGTTGGGAGTAGATGGATTGTCTTGAAAATTTTCCTGTCGCATCCTTGGAAGATATTGAACTTAAATACCAAGTTTGGAGTTTAACTGACTTTTCGTTTCTGAACTATGTTTTTCACAAGAATAACTACCCATACACACATACATACACACGGACCATTTTCTAAAAATGCTGTTTTCGGATTCAGGGCACTTTAAGATATATATTCCCGTTGAAATCTCGGTATCGAATTTTTGGATGGAATACAATACCTACCTACCTTCTTTACCCATTATGTGCATTGTACAAACGGGCTAGAGAAAAGTAATACCGTGATTACTCTAAAAATACTGTTTTAGGGTCTCCTTATCCAAAAAAATTAGAAAAATTTTCGGTGTGTGTGTGTGTATGTGTGTGTGACTGTGAACAACGTAACTGAAAAACGGTTAAATGTCACCATAACATTTAAGTTAAGCATTTTCCAAGTATGTGAAACGAAGATTTTCAAGCTAGAATGATATTTACGTGGTAAACCGTAAGAAATAGACAAAGCCCCATGCAAAAAATGTTGGTCTCGCGAAAAACACAATTTAGGTCAAATATATTTATGATGTTGTCACGCTAACCATTTCCGACATTTTGCGGTTATTGATTTCAATTTTCAAATACTTATAGTTTTCTGAAATTACAGAGTAAATAGAAATTCCATCACATAACGATCCTTTTTTTTTTTAACATATTTAAGTATCGCTTTCGATTATTAATTGCCTTGTTCCCGTTGTACAAGGAATAACATATTAATGCAAGAATTTATATTAATATTTGCCTTGATAAGCCATGAAGTTCCAATAAGATTTTTCCTTATCTGTTGTACATCATATTTGGCTTTCCTGGTGCTTTAAATATTCGATGTGAATATTAGTTGTAATGGCGTTTACAGAATTAAACAGGAAGAACACAGGGGGTTACAGAAATAACCGACAAATCTTCAAGAGATACAGAGGAATAGTTTAGGATTAGGGGTATTGGTTCGGTTTGTGAGCAGTGTCTTGAGTAATATAGGCCTGGAATATAAATGTAAAACAGTGGTTTTTTTCCACACACACACACACACACACACACACACACACACACACGCACACAGGGTGTTACAGAATTCAACTGACAAGTCTACAGCGGTTACAGAGGAATATTTTAGGAACACGAGTGTATATTGATCGGGTTTTGAGGAATGTATTGAATTAAAAAAAACAAAAAACAAAAAAACAAAGGCCTTACCTCCCAAAAATTAAATTTCTCCAAAACTCTATTCCTAAAACTGTTTCATAACTAAGCACCGGATTTTTAGGTTCTAAAAAGTTAAAATTAGGTTCTATGTATCAGTGTCTTAGGATTTTATAGGATCTTATATGTTGAATTTAGGAATTTATAGGCTTTTTGTCATATATATGTATGTATGCGTATTCATGCAAACCACTGGGCACTTTGTTTAAAACACTACATTTAAATTGTAAAAAGTTAAATTAACTATAACTTTAATATGTATTTGAAAGTACCAAACTCAATACACCTACGAATAGTATGGCACTGAAAAGCAAACTAATTTCAAGTACTACTATGCAAAAGTTGAAAAATACATAATTTAATTTCCAACACTGTATATGCACAAGTACTGAGTATATTCATTTTGTTTTAATATTATACTTTAAAAAAACCAATTAATTTTAAACACTACAATGCAAAAGTTTTCAGTATTCATTTTGAGCTCCTAGTATGACACTGAACAATGAAGTACTTGGAAAGATTGTGAGGTGTAAACCCCCTTCTGTCTTCTGTCAACATGCGCTTGAAAGCGGAAAAACTGCGCTCCACTACACACGAGGTAAGAGGTACGAACTTCATCTCAGCTATTTCCTTAGGATTCCAACTCAATGATCTCCCTGCACTTTTTCTCCACAGAGAACGCGGCCAATTGTTGCTACGTCCTTGAAATCTGGACTGCACACCAAAACAGCTTCCAACTTCTTTTATATAGATTGTCCACCTGGTCCAGGTATCACTTTGTTTCTTATCCTCTATGACTTGCAATGCTTCTGTCATGGGGAGAGACGATTCTTCCAATGTTTTTATTGCACTTTCAAAGTGAAAGCAATTTGCTGCTCCTGAGTGCAATGCTTTCTTCGCCTTTAAAATGGCGGCTGCATCAAGTTCATTTAATGAATACATTATCTCTATGACGCTTGCGTAGTTTTCCACATAATACATTGCTGCTGGTAGCCACGTACCCCACCGTGTCACTACAGGCTGTGGAGGCAGCGGTGTCGAAGGATACTTTTCTCTGAACATCACCACTTGATTTGGTGCTTTCAAGAAAACCTTCTTCACAGAAGAATTATTTTGTTGACTGTAGGATGCTCTTCCCAAATCTTTTCAGCTACCCGTTGGAGTCCATGTGCAAGACAGGTGACATGGAGCATATGAGGGTAGAAAGCCTTTAGACATTCACCCTCTGTCAACATGTAAGCTGTACTGTCGGTCACTAACAATCTCAATTTTTCCTCTCATTCTGCATCTGGCCATATGGCCTTTAAAGCATCCCTCACTGCAATTGATATTGTAGAGTGGTTGGTTTGTTGAAGCTCCTTGCATAGGATGACATGGGGCGTACTGGGTTCCTTAAGAGTGATTTTGCCCACAACTATGGCCCCCATACGTTGTTTCTTCCACAATTAACCAAATGCTATGGTCAGCGATGTCTGTCTTTATATCTCCAATAGATTTCTCATACAACTGGGGCAATACATTCTTTCTTAAGGTGAACTCATATGGTACTTTAGAGTTGCAAAATTCTTGAAAAGGTTTTTCAGTATTGGGTTTATTATGTAGCAATTGGTACATTGGGCGGCAGTAAAAGCTTCACATAAACGTATCTTAAATGAATTAGCTTTGGCTTCATTAGAACTGCCTGGCTTTGATGTTAAGAAAATCTGTTTCTTTTGAGATGCATTCCTAGCAGCATTTGCAGAATGAGTTGCTGAGTGTCGATGTTGCACCAAGTGAGAACGTTTTCCTGCTGGCACCTGTAAATTAAATGTAAACAAGAAAATTAGTCAGTTTAAATACCCACCACCGGCAAATAAGTACTAAATAATTTTGGATGTGTGATGGAGTCTAAAGAGAGCACACTTTGAGTTGCACTCCAGCATTCTTTTAAAATGGCGGGTTGAAGAATTGCCAAAATACGATAAAAACAAGAAATTATTCCTACCTGCTTCTGACATGCGTTACAATAAATGACCTTTCCATCAGCAGAAATGCTTTTGTCGATCAGGATCCACTCCTAGAGCAGAGAACTTCATGATTTACTTTTGGTCATGGTGCAAACGACTGCCATCGTTACCAGTAGCAAGAAAACTGAATATTTTGCCACTGAATTTTAAAAATGTCGTGTTAGAAACTCCATATAACGGCAGAGTAGTATTTAACAGCGCCATTAAAATGTTTGCTTCTAGTTTTCACCTATTGTTGCGGCATGTAAACTTCTCACGTTTCAGAAAGGCTGCGTGCCACTGACCACCTCTTTCGACAATGGATAGAAAATGATAACTGAAGGCGGTGGACGTTTTAATTAGTTTAATATTGTGGCGGACGGGTTAATTAAAGTTTATTGTTGTAAAATATTGTGCAAGATTTCATAATATAATTATGTAATAGTTTCCTCTACTCTTATTTGCTTAAATAACCGAGTAAGGCACTTTTAGGTTCTATCATGAAAAATAGGCTTCATTAGGTCCTAACGCAAAATTAGGTCAATTTAGGCTCCATAAAATTGAAGTATATTACTCGTTGGTAACTGAAACATTAAAATAAACCGATTTGGAGTGTAGGATGTCAGGAATAAAATAGAATCCGCGGCTTATTCATAACATTGGCTTTCTTAACAATAATTTTAGTATTTTTTCATACTATACAGATTTTATTTCGTACAAACTAAGACAGAACACATAGTATCTGTGACAACAAACTTTGCGGTTTTGCATTGCAATATTCGTGCTAATAATTGCACACTCATAAAGACTGAATAAACATGCAGTTTATCTTCTGCCCCCCAAGCGTAGGTGTTTTTGAACTTATAGGTTATAATATACCCTTTGTGTGCATTATATCGAAAATTAGTACACAAATGAAGATGTAAAATATGTTTTCGAAATGCAGACTAATAGATCAAAGACTCAGATAAGACTTTCAGGCCTTCTTTACATTATATAAATTAAGGTATTATCAGGGAGTCGCAATCAAAACCACTGGGCAGTGCATTACTCAATAGATTATCCGGTTTAATTATTTTGTCGATTAATGGCGCTGCCAATTCCTAGGCAATCGTATCAGCCCGAAGTGCCGGAATTTTTTTCACACATGGGGCTGTCGGTTTTAAGCACACTTAAAAGCCATAGGTTTTTGGACCCAGTTTGAACCAGCTACCTTGGAATCAGTAGACCAATGCCTAAACAACTGGGCCACCCAGACCGACTCCATTCCCGTGGCCGCGCTCGTTAAAGTGGCTAGTTTTGGTGCTTTGTGGCGCAGGGGATCGTGAGTTTGAGTCCGGCCTCGGGTATGGCTGTTTATGTGTATAAATATTTATATATATTCGTATTTGAAGCCAAAATAAAGGCAACCAAATTGGAAAACAACAGAAACGTAAGTAACATGGAAAAACAAAAAAGAAAATAGTTAACGTATATAAAACCCATTTTTGCTCTAATTTAAAGACTTAAGTTTCTGATGACATTGTGTTTATAGCGACATCTATAGACAATCTTCAACGTTCGGTTTTTGCTTTCCACTAACTTGCAGAAAACCACATTATGGAAATTTCAACAATAAAGTCTAAAGCTATGGTATTTTTAGGAAAAGACTTAGTTTGTAGCAAACGTATTGTCATAATAAAATATCAGAACTAAAATTTTTAATTGTCTTGAATATTAAATTCATTATGAAGAGGAATTGCTATCAATCAATAATCATCAAGTTCAATAGAGCAGTAGGCATGGTTAATAAAAATTTGACTAATGTAAATGCAGAAATATACACGGATTAAAATTTAAAATACATTAGTCAAACCCACTTTGTGATGTTTGTACTTTGGGAATGGCAAAAGACGTGAGAGCACCGGAGAGGTTAGAGCAACTCACAAGAATTAAACTTGTTCAAGAAAAATAAGGAATGTAATGCAATAATAATGAGTAAATGGGTTGGAGTTACATTTGATACTACCAAGTGCATCTGTGAGTATAAACATTATAAAGTTGGAGCAGAGTAAAGTGTACAAGTCATAGTGTCAGTGAATATCCTGAGTTCGTTTCTCCCCTGCTGCGGAATCAGCAGCGCCTTCGGCGGCACATACCACCTTAACCAATCCACGTTCCGAATGTAAGTCACATGGTATTTATATAATGACTGCTAAAGGCCTATTCTTAGGAAATAACCAAATATGGTATACTAGGTATTATTCATCTTCAATAAGTCTTCTGCCCACACATGAGAGAAGCTAACAGGAAGGAAATGCTTCAATGTTCTCATGACACAGCTAGTTGATATTATTTATTGCACATTTTGTTAAACTTCTTGCTTATGCGTTAAAATAATATGCTACGGTAGTTCCGTAGTATAGATACTACACAAAGATAGGCTGTAGCAGAAATTAATTTTATGCGACGCACAACATATAGAACAGATCATAAAATTAATTCTTATACCATGAAATAATTACAAACTGTACCAATCACTGATTACATCCAAAAATAGCAGGCGGCCCAACTGCTCTGTACTTGAAGTCTGTAGAGATTCCTTGGTGCGCTAGAAGAGTTGTAGAATTTAACGGGGTTATTTCAAGTTAAAATTCACTAGTGCAGAACTATATCATTGCCAACCAGTGGCCACTCCGTTTTTTAGGTTTTGTGAATAGCGATACGATGTAAATATAATGGACTTTTATTGTATTTTTCCCATGTATTGTCCCATAGTTGGACACACGGTATATTCACACAATTGGATAAGCTTTGAGTTCTTGAGTTTGGAGGTAAGCCCGTCAATCGAAACTCCTCGCTTGACTTGAAGTGTCATGGAAGCGATGATGTAGATGTTAACACGTGCAGCTGCGGCTAAACCGTATTAATGATGATGACTTCAGCTTGAAAGACAAACCACCATCGGTTGGTCATGCTCTAGAACAGCAGCACCAGCAAACTACATGTAAGGGAAATGTATGATCCGATTCGAGAATATGGGTGTATTACTAGCGGCAATTGCATCTAATGAAGACAGTTTTAGTGGGACAAAGGACAGTTTGAATTGAATCCAATATCCCATATGTGGTTAGAACCAAGGGATTAATTCTGTAATGTAGTCTCTTGCAAGAGAGAGTGAGAGATAAAAGTAGGCTTCTCTGTCAATATGTCGGAGTTGGAAGCAAATATGGATAAACCATACAATTCATTTTACATAACGTTGTATAATTTGTGTACTAAAATACATACCTACATGCATAACATTTTAATTAAACCGTAGGTGGGGAAAAAGTAAAGAAATACTCTCATTATTTTTACGAGGGCGATTGAATAAGTACGTGTTTCAAAATCGATAATTTTGCTAACGCTAGTTGTATTATAAGGGTGTATTCTCATTTGTTACATGTCGCCAAAACAAATTTGGTATTGATTCATAAGCTAGTTTTGGATTGCCTAGATGTTTCAATTAGTCGTTCAGCGTGTTTTTACTAAAATAGAAATAGTGCAGTATGGTTTACAGATTCCTTTTTACTTTTTAATTGGTAAACTTAGGAGAAGTAAAGCAAAATTTGGAGTTGTTTATGTGAATTTTCGCCATTTTTGACAACGGTTAGATATTATTTCAACGGTTTTAAACGTTATCAAACATATGACGAGTAACCAATCAAAACGTATATTGTCCACTTCTGGTCAAAATCGAGTTTGATACAGTTTCGTATAGTATTTTACATTCTCTACATGTTCCCGCAATCAGATTTAACCTATATGTATATTATACCATTGAAACAACGTGTTGAAAATGAGCGGTTAAAACAAATCATATATTGTCCATATGTGTGATTGAACTAGAACATACAATGTCCACAAATAAACTATCCTTTTATTTTTAATTCATCTATATTGGCACCTCTGTCACATGCAATTTGTTTCATTGTCTACAATAGTTCAAAACATTATTCTGCATTGTTGCCGTCTTGCATTTTTTGACATATTTCCAGGAAAATCCGTATTATAAGAGAGTATTGTGTGTGTGTGTATTGTGTTATTTATTAATGAAACAATCACCATGTGGAAGAAAAAAGTTTGCTTTTGATTTATAGCAAGTCCAGCCTCTTCCAAAACTAAATATTGGAGAGTCATATTTGTTCGCTAAATAGCATTTTATGCCTTTTGTGTTACAAATACAGAAACTACAAAACCTGCTTTCTATGCATGAAATAAAACTTAAGCAGGAAGGGGGCCACAGGAAATATCATCAGCCCTCACTGATTTTCTTTCTAAAACATCGTTTGACCAGACCACATCTCATCCATCCGCTCTGGATGCGGTGGCCAAGATAAAAATCAACATCTTATTTATGCCGTTGCATTTTGGCTGTTGAAGAGTTCTCCGCCACATTTAAGGACGTACCCTTACATTTTCCAGTTCTGTTTTACCTGCAGATAGGGTATTCGGTAGAGTGGAGAGAAAACTGCGACAAATTCCGATACATTTTAATCCAGAGAAATATGTACAGGTTTATAACGAAGTGGGGATACTAGGGTTATTTCAAAAGACTGGGAACTTAAGGATTATAAAGAACTGTCAAAGACTTGGAAAATGATAGACGGCATCAGTGAAGTAAAAGGAATAATTTTGAAAAAGTCAAAGTAAAATTTAAAACAGAACATTACTATTATTTTGATGACCCTTCACAGCACTGGTAAAGCGTGGGCATAAGAATATTATGTCTTCAGCAACTGAAAGACGTGCTCTTCCATTGTCAAGCAAGGTAAAGGAAGAGAAAAAGAATGATGGGAAAAAATGGGGCACTTCAAGATTTAGTGAAAGTTGGAAATAAGAACAGCTTATATTTTTTCAAGGGCTTTAGAGGTTCCATGCAACAGCACTCCTGAAATTACCGATTGTGATTCTTTAAATGAAGAAACTGGACTGGATTGAATATAGTAAATTTATTGTAGACAGCAATATTCTGCCTATAACAAAGTATTGTATTGGCAAATGTTCATTCCTTGGGGATTATTAATCATATATTTTTCCAAGTACTAAAAGTTTGATGTAATCGTAAGTATAATTTAGCATATTAGCATTTAGTTCTCAGTACTATTTGAAATGATTGATAATCTAATATTGTAAGTTATATTTTAGGAATTAAAACTAATGAAATCTAATACAGCAGAAGTACAGTAAGCACATCAAAATATATAATGTCCTATATGATGGATCAAAACATATATTGTCCAAAACATAAATAAAATTTCTAATGTCCCTAATAAAATATATATCTATTGATAAATGAAATCTACTTCAGCATTCCAATGCGGAACTAACTTGAAAATTGCATTACATTTTTACTTTCTCTACACATACTATGTACATAGTGTATAGAGAGGGTATTGCACTCCACCCAAAAAATTCAATACCGAGATTCACCGGAAATACATATTTTAGGGTCCCCTGTATTCAAAAAAGGCATTTTCAGAAAAATATCCCTGTGTGTGTCTGTGAACCGGTAACTCCAAAACGAGAAACGGTAAAATGCCAAACTTGGTATTTAAGTTCAGTATCTTCCAGAGATGCGACACAAATATTTTGAGAAAAATCACCCCACACCACACTACCATTTACACGAAACATTTTTCGAAAATTTTGATTTTTTCGAAAATGGCTCTAACGATTTTGATTAAAATGTCGTATATTAAAGATATTTAAGTGACATAAAATGTATATCTTGAATTTTCTGGGAATAGCCTCTGAAGACTACTTTATTCAGGATGAATTTTACGGAATTTTGTATAACTGCTAAATCGTAAGAGATGGACAAAAACTTACAACACAAAAAATGTAGAGCACGTTAAAACACACAGCTTATGTTATATACTTTTTTCGTGGAGCTGATCGTTTTTAAGGTATACCTTGTTTTTGGTTTCACCTTTAAAAAATTATACTTTTCTCATACGGGAATTTGTCATTCCCTGTCCATAGGAACAAAGGAACTTCAGTCATATAGCAACCAACTTTTAACTATCACTTTAACATATGGTACTTCCTTATTTCGCTTCTACGTACAAGGAATTAGGTAATAAGACTATTTCTGGTAATTTTTCTCGATTGGCATAAGGTAAATAGAAGCATAAGCTTTTTAACAATAATTTGTTGCAGAGATGTAGAGAAAGTAATGTGAATGGAACACATCAGCATTTTTGAATACTTTGGTATATATCAGTTTTTCGCTTCTCTTGAAAAAATTACATTAACGGATGTTTTGATTGGTTGCTCCTTATATGTTTATGATCAGGATCGTCAAGGACGTACGGAAGTTATAGATATCGTGGAAATTATTGAAAAAGTTCTGTATTCTCGCTGATGGTCGAACGAAGGTTCGCGAAGTGGTAGAGGCAATGAGAATGTCAATGCGAACGTCAATTTATATTTTCCATTAAGTTGGAGATGAAAAGTTATCAGTGGGATGGATGCCGCGAATGCTCACTCTCAACATCAAGGTGCGGCTTTCGATTGGAAGCTGTGGACGCTTATGCCTTGCGAGATAGATAAAAACTTACTGCAAAAAATATAAACATCATTGAAACACACAATTTTGTGACATATACATTGTCTCAGATTTTCCTTGTTATTGTTTTTAGGTGTTAAACTATTACTTGTCTGAAGAATGAATGCAGACGGCCTTGAATGGAAGCTTGCGTAAACATAAACAGTTAAGCGGTATTACTTACTTCATTACTCCGGTGCATGCCCTGTACAGTTCTGCAATAATGCAATGCAGCAGTTGAGTCTCTTACAGTGAATTGGTTCGAATCAAGTCAAAATGCAAACCCCGTAGCTCGTAGTTATACGCTAACAAAGTAGAAAATTAATACTTATAAGTAATAAAGAAAAAAAAAGGCAAGTTTAATCTGTAGTGGATGGTTTAATTTATTCCTGTTTACGTTCGCTGTGCTGATGTTTTGATGATAAGACTGTACTGTACTATATTCCAGCCTTCTCTGATCGCTCTAAACCGTGCGGTGCTACATCAGTGACCTCCCCAAATAACTGCATTCTTTCGTCAGACAAGTGGTATAACTTTTCTCAAGCAGGAAGTCAATTTTCTTTTCTTCTCTTTTGCCTTACTCCCGGGAATGCAGCAGACAACCGACTTTAAACTGTTTCATAGAACAATAGATTTTAAAAGGTTTGACTATTGCTTTAGTCTAGCGTATTCCCTTATTTCCTTTCTAGTTACAACGAAGCAAGTAATAAGACCATTTCTGTTATTGTTTATCTTGATTAGAATGTTTTAGATAAAAGAGTAATATTTTTATGGAAATGTTGAGAAAGAGCTAGCAAAATTTGTGTTGATGGAACACGTCGGAATTTTTAAACAGAATTCAGTTTTGTCAGAATATCTTTAAAACGTAATGCTAAAAATACAATTTCCTTTCTCAGGTTCCACTAATATTTCTGGTCTTATAGCTTAATGTAAAAGAATTACAACACGAGAAGAGAGCAATAGAGCGCAAGCTCATTGGTAATTTATTTGGAAGAGATTAAAAAAATCTGATGTGTTCAATTCTCATGACCTTTTCTACTATTCTGGGACAGATTATTCTCACAAAAGACGATTCTTCCCTCTACTTCGTAATCATCTGAATAAAATAAGAGAGCAGAAGTGATCGTATTAATTACTTCCTTATAAGTAAAAGGGTAATAAAGGAATACACTAGGCTAAAGTGATAGTAAAATCTTTTAAAAGGTGGTTGCCATATGGTTGAAATCCTTTTCTTTGCTTGGCCAAGAGTTGACAAATTCCCATATAAGAGCAGTAGAACTATATTAAATCGAAACCAACAACAAGAAATAACTAAAAAAAAAAAAAATGTATAAGACATAAGTTATGTGTTTTAACGAGGTTGAAATTCGTTTCTTTGACAAATTCCCGTATGAGAAAAGTAGAAGTATTTTAAATCGAAACCAATAACAAGGAATATCTGGTAAAAATATATATATATATATATATATGACATACACACGAAAAAATGTATGTGACATAAGTTGTGTGTTTTAACGAGATCTACAGTTTTTGTGTAGTAACCTTTGGTCTATCTCTTTTGGTGTACCTGTTATGCAAAAGTCATCCAACATAAAGAATTTTTAGAGGTTATTTCCAGAAAATTCGAGATACACTTTTTATTTTGCATGTAAATATCCCTTTAATATATGATATTTTAATAAAAATACTAAACCATCTTTGAGAAAATCTATATTTTCGAAATTTTTCTGTGTAAAAGATATTTGGGTGGAGAAATTTTCCTCAAAATCTTCGTGTCGCATTCTTGGAGATACTAAACTTAAATACCAAGTTTGGTAGCTTAACGACTTTTTTATTTTTCTGAGTACTGACGGGCACACATTTACAGGCGGACGTCTTTCTAAAAATCCTTTTTTTTTATACAGACTGACCCTAAATCGTGTATTTGTGGTGAGATCTCGGCATTGAATTTTTGGGTGGGGTACAATATATTCTCTATGTATCGTGCACTGTGTAGAGAAAGTAAAAACATAATAAAGCTATTCCTGCTAGTGTTAATATTGAATAACAAATTGTAGTAAGTAGGAGAATAAGTTTTTCTAAGAATACTTTGTTGAAGATCAGTTAGAGAAAGTCATGTGTAAGGAAATCATCTAATTTTCGGATAATATTAGTTGGCTTTGCTCTAAAATTTAGTTTTCATATTTATGCTTTTCTTTGTACAAAATTAATGCCAGTGCCTCTTTAAGAAGTGCTATTTTTTACATTACAACATCCTTTCTCTGGTTCTACAAGATTTCTGATCTTATGACTTCTTACTTGCTCTACACGTATTATTTACATAGTGTATAGATGGTGTATTGTATTCCACCCATAAATTTGATACCGAGATTTCACCGAACATATATGTTTATATGTTTTGAGGTACCCTAAGTCCAACATGTGTGTATGTGTGTGTAGCTCAAAAACGAAAAGACGTAACAACCACATTTAGTATTTAACTTTAGTATCTTCGAAGGATGCGATACGAAGATTTTCAAAACATGCTCCCCACCCCAAACTACCCTTTACATGGAAACAGTTTTTAACATGTTGTTTTTCTCAAAACTTTTTATTAAAATGCTGTATCTTAAATATATTTACATAAAAATAAACTGTATATTTTGAGTGAAATGGTAATGGCCTCTGGATACCTGTTTATTCTGGATGAGTTATGCAACATTTTCCATACGGTTAAACCATAAGAGATAAACAAAAACTTACAACACAAAAATTATAGTTCACTTTGAAATACATAATTTATGGCATATATGCTTTTATGTAGAGCTGTCCGTTTATTATTTATTGGTTTCATTTTTATTCTAAATACTCTCAAACGATCATACAAAACGAACCGAACCTCAAATGTTTCACAAAACAACCAGCTTTTAAAAGATTTGACAGTCGCTTTAGCAAAAAAATTACACCAATTTTGGATAGATTATGGTTTGGATAAACGCCTACTTATACAATAGCGATCATGACAATCAGAGGATCTATTCTCATACTCGTAAATCATTTGTATTCGTTTTAATGCTGGTGCTATAACAATTCATTAAATTTTGTTCTGTAATTTTGAACTTACTAAAGTGTTTTTTGAGAAGATTGAATGTGCTATTTGTATTAGATTTGATGTTTATTATTTATAGTTTTATATGTTACTTGTACTTAGCTATACGATTTATTTTTAGCATTGTAAATTAATTTTAAAAATGTTAATTGTGTAGTTGGCAGGCCTCAATTGAGGAAAGTAATAAAATAAAATAAGCCCTTATTTCTATACTAGTTGCAATAAATAATAAGACCAATTCTGCTAATGTTTATCTTATTAACAATAGGTAGAAAAAAGAATAATCTTTTGTAAGAATAGATTGTATATGGAACAGTTAGAGAAGGTTGTGTGAATGGAACACATCTGATTTTTGTAAGAGAATTACAACACGAGAAGAAGGAAATAGGGCGTAAGTTTATTGGCAGTTGTTTATTTGGAGAGAATTTAAAACATTAATTGGTCGATTACACTGATGGTGGCCTCTACCCTCTCCAGTAGGAATGCTTAATTTAAAGTTAGTGTATTTGGGGCGATAACTTTTGTCACAGCCTCCAGCATAGCAGCACCAAAGCCGTCTCTTGCAAAGTTAAAAGTTTGTAATGATTCCGTACAGCTAAAGCTATTAGCTTAGAATAAATTAGTAGATGTAAGAAGTTTGCTTCCTATTAGGGCCTCCTTTCAGCCTTACTATTCCAGCAGCTGTATCTTCCTTATATCTGGAATTTGTATGTTTAATGAGTTTGAAAATGAAGCAAGAGCACCAGAACGAAAGAAGTTAAGGAAGTCCGGAAAGGGGATGAAGTGATGAAATTTTGGTTTTTAAATCTTGACTTATTAAAATATTTAGAAACGGCGCCATGGCCGAGTGGTTAGAACGCTCGCATGCAATCTAGACGGCCCGGGTTCGACCCCAAGCGTCCGCATATGGGTGAACGCAACGGCGTCAGAAGGGGTTTCCTCCGGATCCTCCGGTTTCCCCCGCCACTAATTCCACCAATTGCAGCATCATAAATTTTCCTGTCATCCATTTCGCTTGCGTTTCATATATTGTTTTCTTTTATAATACAGCTGCGGAGTCTGGTCGGGACTCCGGCGCTGTATACTCCTTTTTCCTCTTTTTGTATTTTTATCCTAATATTTACTGCGTTTTCTGTTATGCTGTTACAATACACAGACATATAAACATTTCACAAACATGTAGACACCCATCCTAAGGCGGGACTCAAACCCACAAACCCCTGCGCCACGAAGCTCCAAATCGAGACAATTTAGCGAGCGCGGCCAGGGAAACCGACTATATCACTCAGTTCCGCACACTCATGCCTGGCTACGGGCCGACTATCGTTCCAGGTTCTCCATTCTATGAATACGTGTCGTTCACAACAGGCTACTGACCACTATGCATCTGCTTGTAAGTCCTATGGGGATGTCAGTTCTACATACAGGAGGGATAACCCGACTACAAAAAAGAAATATTTGGAATAGCTTCTTTTAAATAATGCATATTTTAAGCTCTTTGTTAACCATTAAACGCTTTTGATATTTGGTTAAATGAATGCGTCTTGCTCACTTTATTACAATCAAGCTAATGTTAAACTGTAGCGGCAGAGTCAGACTGAAAGGTTCATTGGCATAGCCGAGATTTGAACCACGGATCGTGCAGTTGTTCTGACACTGTGCAAACGTGGCAACATGCCTGTACGGCTCTAAATTCTCCCAATGATTCGCGTTTTTTCCCCCTTAAACCACAAGGCGATTTCAAATTATTTTGAATTGCCATACCTCAATGGCGACTTACAAACTATTTAAGTACAAGTCCATGGCTTTATATTTAACCAACTTTTAGGTGAATTAATAGAACTAATTATAGAGGTAGATTCAGACTGTTTCAATGATAGTTTAGTAATTAGAGCAATTGAACAGAAATCAGGAGATCTGTGGTTCAAATCCCGGCTATAGCATTGAAGTTTTCAGAATTTTTTATTGCATATAATACACTTAAGCGATAGTAAAATATTTTTAGATCTGATTATAATATGATGTCTTTAAGCTTTCAACATAGCCATTCCTAGTAAATTCAAGATAAAATTTTAATTTGTCAGAAATTATCTTAAACATACCTGTAGAGTTTTAATCAAAATACGTATGTAAAACTATTTTTGAGAGAATCAAAATATGGAAACATTTTCACATTAAATTTAGTTTGGGATGTGAGTAAATTCTGGAAAATCTTGGTTCTGTATCGTGGATAATGCTCAACTTAAACAACATTCTTAAGCCCGCCTGGGTAGTGCGGTGGTAGCGTGTCTGCTTCACATTCAAAAGGTCAAGAGTTCGAATCTCGTTTAGGGTAAGTTGCTCGGATAAGTTTTTTTCGGGGTTTTCCTTTATCCTGAGAAGACGAATGTCGAGTAACTTTAAGCTCCATGAACCCCGAGATCATTTGAGCATCATTTCCCCAATTTCATTCATCGTCCAGTATGACCAACCAGGTTAAAAGACGTTAAAAGAAAAAAACATTCTTAATTCAACCAACTCTTTTGTTTTTTTCTCACATAGACATATGATATGCAGCATAGACATATATTTAGACTATATTCTATACATACTTTTTGGGGTTTAATGAGTTTCAAAATGTGTATTTTCGGTGACATCTCGGTATCGACTTTTTTGAAACAAAATATTTTCTATACTTACTCTGCATACACAGTAGAGAAATTAAAAAACCAGGATTTAACGTTATTCTAAAACATAAAAAAAAAAACTGCTGTGTTCCATTCGCATGACTTTATCTACTCATTCTACAACAAATTATTCTTACAGATTCTTATTCTTCTCTATA
Source organism: Hymenopus coronatus (assembly GCA_030762935.1). Classification (NCBI taxonomy): domain Eukaryota; kingdom Metazoa; phylum Arthropoda; class Insecta; order Mantodea; family Hymenopodidae; genus Hymenopus; species Hymenopus coronatus. Next base: position 40,541,185 of record CM060887.1, read on the forward strand.
CTTCATACTAATCGAGATAAACACTAACAGAAATCGTCTTATTGCTCAATATTACTTAGGTTCCTATATGACTGAAATTCGGTTCTGGTTGCATGGCCAGTAGCTTGAGAAAAGTTTAAGTATCTTACAATTGAAACCGATGGGAATACATGTCTTGGAAACGCTTCTCTCCACGACAAAAACTGATGTGTTCCATTCACGTGACTTTCTTTACAAATTATTGTTACAAAGGATTTTCCTTTATTTACATCTTGGTAATCGAAATAAACAATAGCAGAAATGGTTGTATTAGTTTATTCTAAGCAGAAAAGAAATAAGGTAATACACTAAGCTAAAAGGATCTAATTTTTTTTTTTAAAAAGCCGGCTGCAATATGAAACAATTTAAATTCGGTTTGCTTTGCACAGCTAGAAATAAAACAAAAGAAAGAGAAAAAGGAGAGTTGATCTTCCGTTGAGAAAAGATTTAACCATCTTAAAAATGAAAATAGTAACACGGAATATCCCAAAAAATCTACAAAAAAAAAGTATATTCTATAAATGGTGCATTTCTTGTGTGGCAAGTTTTTGTCTCTCTCTTGCGGTTTACCAATTATGTAAAATTCTTCCAGAATGAAGATGTTTCTAGTAGTTATTCCCAGAAAATATAAGATACACATCTTATTTGCGATGAAAATATCTTTATACAGGATATTTTAATCAAATTCGTTTGTCATTTTTGACAAAGACAGCATATTTAACACATTTTCCATCGAAAGAAGAGTTTGGGGTGCAGGAATTTTGTTGGAAAACTTAGTGGCATATTCTTCGAAGATTCTGAACTTAATTTCCAAGTTTGGTGTTGAACCGACTTTTCTTTTCGAGTTATCCAGCACACACACACACACACACACACACGCACGCACGCACACAAAATTTATTTCTAAAAATTCTTATTTTTTTATTCGGAGGTCCTCAAACCATTTCCGGTAAAGTCCTGGTATATAATTCATTGCTCTAGCACGTATGTACAATGTACACAACAGATAGAGGAGGTACTGTATTCACCCAAAATTCCATACCTAGTTTTCATCAGAAATACATATTTTAGGATTCTTTGGTTGCTCAAAAACCAATTTTAGAAAAAAGGTCCGTGTATGTGTGTTAGTGGACAGCATAACTCGAAGTCGAAAAGTAGTTAAATAAAAACTTTGTATTTAAGTTCAGTATCATCTAAGGAACGAAGGTTTTCAGAAACATCTTTCCACCCTAACTTTCCTTTACAGGGAACATTATTTTAAATTCTGATTTTTTCAAAAAACAGCTCTATCGATATTTATTGAAATTTCATTCTGGATGGCCTTTTTATAACTTTTGTATAACTGATAGGCCGTAAGAGATTGACAGATACTACACAAAACATGTAGACACACAGTTTGTCATAGATATTTTATTATAAAGTCAACCATTTCCTAGATATTGCGTGTTATTGGCTTCAATCTTAATGCACTTAAAACTTTCTCAAAGGGAAGTCATTTTTCTTTTCGTCTCTCTTTTGTTTACTCCTATCGTGGAAAGAGGACCCAGTTTCATTGTTTCACATAGCGACTGGCTTTAAAAGGATTTGGCTATCGCCTTAATCCGATGCATTCTTTTATTTCCCTTTAGAAACCAATTAATAAGGCCAATTCTGCTATTATTTACCTCAATCAGCATGATGTAGTTTGTTGTAATAAAATTGTTTGCGGAATAACTAGAGAAAGTCATAAGAATGTAGCACATCAGACTTTTTTCGGGTGGAATACAATACCTTCTCTAGTTACTGTATATACATTATACATACATGCTAAAGAAAGTAATAAACATTCAAACAGTAAACTATTATCTACATTTTGAGATAATTTATGACCACATCTGCTGATGCTCAAGTGTTCTATAAAACGTTGCATTTGTTTCGTTTCTGAATAGTTCTCAAGAAAGAGTAGAAGAGAGAGATTACTTTTGAAGCGACCCTCATACATTGCTTAAAAGCCCATAAACTTAAGGGGCTCTTATAAACGCGGATATAAGTTAGAATTACATTTTAACCAACTATCGTGTTATAAAATACAGCGCAGGGGTGGAAAAACGGAAAAAGTTTCCGATATTGTTCCATAAAACATTAAGTTTCCAACGCGCTCCGCAAAAATGCTAAGAGAAAAATGCTTTTATAAAGGCAGTTCTCAAGTTGGAGCAAGAGTTTTTACATGAAATATCACAGTACCCTGCACTCAATTGTTCTTGGTTGCTCTCAGACTGCACAGTAATGGTCTACTGTGTGCTTAGGTAGTAATCTACGAGTTTGAAACTAAGCAATAAATAGTTAAGGACCAATTCTATTACCTCGTAAAGTCAATTTCTAGAACTTCCCATTAATAAAGCAGCATCCTTAATTGCTATTGTCCTCAGCAAATACCATATTTTACTGTGTCAGTTTGAAACGTCTATAAAGGTGAAACAGAAATTGTTACTTTGTTTTTAATGCCTAATGGAATAATGGTGCTAAACATTATAAAATGAATTGTCATATTTCATGTAGGGGACGAGCAAATTTTTACTTTCTCTACACGCACTAGGTACATGGTACATAGAGAAGGTATTGCATTCCACTCAAAAGCTTGATACCGATATTTCACCAAGTGAATTTTATAAAAAACAACAAAAAAAAACAACAACGCATTTTAGAAAAAAGGTCCGTGTTTGTACGTATCTGTGTCCGTGTATCGTTTGTCTATGAACACGATAATTCAGAAACAAAAGTTGGTAAAAAATCAGAATTGGCATTTCAGTTTAGTATTTTCCAACGGACCCCAAGCGCCCGCATGTGGGATTTATGATGAATGAAACTTCGTCTGGGAGGGTTTTCTTTCGGGTCCTCCGGTTTCTCCCGCCACCCATTCCACCAATTGCTCCATCATCACTTTTCTTGCCATCCCTTTCGCTTGTATTTCATATCATCGTCTTCCTCACGCTCATGCCTGGCTACGGGCCAACCACTCTACGGTTATGTGCTGTTGACTCCTTTACAGGCTACTGAGCCCTAGGCACCCGCTTATAAGTCCTAGGGAGGTTTTAAGTCTTACATAAAGTAGGGTAAGCCAACTATAAAAAAAATAATCTTCCATGAAAACATTTAAAAAATTGCGATTTTCTCAAAAATGAATGTAACGATTTTGATTAAAATACTGTATATTAAAAATATTTATAATGCAAATAACATATATATTTTGAATCAGGAGAGTTTTTTATTTTAGATGAAGTGAGCATAACTGGTAAATAGTAAGAAACAGACAACTACACAATAAATGTAGGTCTCGTTAGTACTTTTTTTTCGTGGAGTTGACCATTTCTGAGATACTCCGTGGTTTTGGTTTCAGTTTTAAAATACTTTAACTTTACTCATATGGGAGAGAACGGCAGTAGTCAAAGAGTGAATGGGGCTCTGTATCTGTGGGTATAACGTGACGGTGACGGTGACGTTGACGTTGACGTTGACGTTGATGGCGATGGCGGTGGCGGTGGCGGTGGCGACGGCAGCGCAACCTTAACGAAATTGATGGATATGATTTTATAATTAGACAACTTTTAATGTTTTTACCTAATTTGAATTTGCGCACAAATTTACGTTGTGAGTGGGAGATACAGAGAACGTAAACGTACAGCATGTGTGTGATGATAGAATGGGACAGCAGCAACGTAGCTGCAACTATGATGATGGATAACAATTTTCAGTTAAAACAATATGCTTAATATACCTTTACCTAATTAGAATTTGCGCGTAAATTCACATTTTGGGCGCTAGAAACGGGGATATTTGGAATGTGTGTGAGTGTACAACATTACGATGGCGGTAGTGGCAGAAGCATTGCTGTGACGGCTAATATGGACGCTATTTTCTATTAAGCCCTCTATTTTTCCTTTTTTTTTTTTTTTTTTTTTTTTTTTTTTGTAGTTTAGCGTCTTTTAACCTGGTTTGTTCATATCGGACGATGAATGAAATTGGTAAAATGATGCTCAAATGATCTCGGGGTCCATGGAGCCCCTCTAATTTAGTTTTAGTCACGCAGAGAAATCGTTTTACTTTCTCTACACGCACTATGTACATAGTGTATAGAGAAGGTATTGCACTCCACCCAAAAATTCGATACCGAGATTTCACCGGAAATATATGTTTAGGTCCCCTGTATCCACAAAAGCATTTTCAGAAAAAAGGTCCGTATGTGTGTGTCCGTGTGTCTGTGAACACGATAACTCAAAAACAAAAAGTCGGTAAAATACCATGTCTTTAGTATCTTCCAGGGATGCGACATGAAGATTTTGAGAAAAATTTCCCCACCCCAAACTTCCCTTTACATGGAACTTTTTTAAGAACATTGTGATTTTCTCAAAAATGGCTCTAACGATTTTGATTAAAGTATCGTATATTAAAGATATTTACCTTATTTTGGATAACTGCTAAACCGTAAGAGATGGGCAAAATCTGACCATATAAAAATGTAGATGTCTTAAAACACACAATTTATGTTATATACATTTTTCTCGTGGAGTTGATATTTTTGAGTTATTCCTTGTTTTTGACTTCACTTTTAAAATACTTATACTTTTTTCACACAGAAATTTGTCAACCGCCTGTCCATACAAACAAAGGAACTTCAGTCACATAGCAACTAGCTTTTGACTATCACTTTAACTTATGGTACTCCCTTATTTCCCTTCTACTTACAAGGAAGCAAGTAATAAGACTGTTTCTGCTAATTTTTTTTTTTTTCGATTAGCATGAAGTAAACAGAAGCATAAGCTTTTTAACAATATTTTGTTGCAGTGATATAGAGAAAGTCATGTGAATGGAATACATCAGATTTTTTCTCATGAGAAAATGCCCATGGGCCTGTTAATCGTTAATTTTTGGCGCGAAATGGAACGCACGAAATCTGCCGCAATTCAAGGCGGTAACGTACGATGGTCGACTGATAAGTCCCAGGTCTCACTAAGATATGGTGCCGCTAGGCCACTTAGACGGTAGCATCGTATAGTTTAACTCCAGACTCGCTTTTATCCATAGTTATAGGTCAATAGCTTGTTTAGTTTTCGAATGACAGCATTTTAAACAGGACCACTTGAGAGTTTTCACGAAATGGATATTTTGGAAAAACTATCAGTGATTAAATATCTACTTCCATTTCAAAGGCTTAACGCTTAAAGAAATTCAGAAAGAAATGGACAGTTATTAAGAGACTCTGCTCCTTCAATTCAATGATTAAAAGTTGGATTGCAGAGTTTAAAATGGGACTTACGAGCACTAGTGATGAGCCTCGCTCTGGACGCCCTGTAGATGTGACAACTCCAGAGATCATTGAAAAAAATCTTATGTGTACCATTCACATGACTTTCTCCATATCCCTGCAACAAATAATTCTTAAAAAGTTTATACTTCTATTTACTTTATGCTAATCAGAAAAAATTAGCAGAAATTGTCTTATTTCTCGCTTCCTTGTAAGTAGAAGCGAAATAAGGGACAACCGTAGGTTAAAGTGATAGTCAAAAGCTGGTTGCTATGTCAATGAAGTTCCTTTGTTTATATGGATAGGACTTGACAAGTTCCTGTATGAGAAAAGTATACGTTTTTCATAGCGGAAACCAAAAATAAGGAATGTCACAAAAACGACGAACTCCACGAAAAAAATGTATATAACATAAATTGTGTGCTTTAAAGTGCTCTACATTTTATGTGTAGTAAGTTTTTGTCCATCTGTTATGGTTTAGCAGTCACTCAAAATTTAGTAAAATTCATCCAGCATAAACTACTCTTCAGAGACTATTCCCAGAAAATTCGAGATATACATTTCATTTGTCAGGTAAATATGTTTAATATCCAAAATTTTAATCAAATTCGTTAGAGCCATTTTTCAGAAAATCAAAATTTTCGAAAAAAGTTCCATGTAAAGGGTAGTTTGGGGTGGGGGGGATTTTTCTCAAAATCTTCGTGTCGCATCCCTGGAAGATACTAAACTTAAATACTAAGTTTGGTATTTTACCGACTTTTCGTTTTTGAGTTATCGTGTTGACAGACACACGGACACACACACACACACACACACACACACACACACACGGAACTTTTTGTGAAAATGCTTTTTTGGATATTGGGGGCCCTAAAACATATATTTCCGGTGAAATCTCGGTATCGAATTTTTGGTGGAGTGCAATACTTTCTCTATATACTATGTATATAGTGCGTATTCCTTGGGGTTGTCATCTCAAAATAATTTGAAAACACCTTGTGGTTTGCCGGGAAACATGTGAATCAGTTCAGAAATTCAATGATATGCCGGCAAGTTGATATCGTAGCTTAGTGGCAGAGCAACCTGGTTCAAATCTCGGCTATGGCATTGAATTTTTCAGTCTGACTACCTATCCGGACATTTTTATGCTGAACGAGTTGCCCAACAGTCCACAAAGCAAGCTAGGACCAATAAGAGGAGTGCTGAGAAGCAGACAGAGCCCATATATGATTATGGCCCTGGAATGTATTGAAGTCAGTCAGATTGCAAATTTTTAGGTTCACTTTTCTCTATATTAAATTTTCTGATACACATGTACGTTTTTCTCAGGAATCATTGATGCTAGAATGTTGAAAATGTCTACACTTATCTAACACACATTAGTGACTTCTTGCTGCCTGAGTCATAAGCCTAGCTTACAAATTATGAAAATTAGAAATTTTAAACATGTGAAAAATTATCTTGAGCCATATGCTTCTGATTCTGGCAGTTAGAGTAGATAAGTATAATCAGAAAATGTGTAAAAAATTTGAATATTCGGCTTTGACATTTTTCTGAATAAGAGGTACATGCAATCACCCATGTGTTTTCACGTAATTTTTTTTTTCCAGCATTTTTTAAAAATACAATTGTATACATAAAATCATAAACTTTTCACCAGGAAATATGCAGACTGTTATTGTACATGCCACAAAGGTTCATGAAAATTCATTTAAGTACTTCCTGATATGTGAGGGATTAATTTTGACAAACTGTTAAAGCCTTACGACCAAACTACCCTGTACCCTTGCACATATATATTGACCTGGAATGTTATTCCAAACACCTCATATCTCTATTTCTGCACTCTGTGCTCTCTACTACCAAAAATAGGCAGCAGGTGGGGTTGGATGCATTATAAAGTCAAAGCCATATTGAAAAGCACTTTGTTAAATTTTCACTCAGCAAGTGATATACAGGAGACCTTGATTTGCTGAAGCTTCTGCGCCACCTGTTCTGCTCTGTAGAGCGAAAGGTCGCGGCAGGCAGCTAATTCAAATTTAATCGCGGTAAGGGTTAATGAAATCTCTTCTCCCGCCCGGAGTGATGAACCGAGTAAGGCTTTTAAAAATGAAAATTAAATTTTCAGGCAAAATAAAAGTCTGGCCTGGCACTTGATTACGAGAGGTGTCACCTGCTGGGAATGATGCAAAGACTTGACCCAGAGAAGTGCTGAAATTCGCACTCTTTCATGAAAACTGAATTAACTCTGTGAAAATCGCTGGAACCGCACCTCTTTATCCACTTCCCGAGACCGTATACTACAGAAATGGTCCAGCTAATGTAAAAACTGCTTTGGTATCAACAAAAATAATAATCCAGCCTCATCCCCTAAGGGCACCTAAATAATAACGATTTTTATTTTGGAATGCCATTAAAATGTAAGGACAGTTAACATTTTTGCAATATAAGACATTATGGATAACAACTGCGGCGTTGCCGTGACCGAGTGGTGTAGGATTTGCGGTGGACGAAGCGCGCTTTCTCGGAACCTCCAGTTTCCTCCGCCACTCTTTGCACCAACTGCTCCATCATCACCTTTCGCATCATCCATTTTGTCTGTATTTCAATCATCCACTTCCTTATGCTCATGCCAGGCTACGGCACGACTATTCGTTCCAGGTTCTCCATTCAGTAAAAAACACGGCAGGGTACGCCGACCACAAAACAAAAATCACCTGAATTATATGAAGCGTTTTAAGCAATATATGGCAATATCAATAGTAACAGCTTATTTATTTCGATATCATTGCCAATGGGAATGAAGGTTCTGATACATTTACCTCCCCAGAATAGTTTAGAACATTTACAAAATACTAAAGCATAATTTCATATTCATTTAAATACTTTCAACCAATACAAGGGAATTTTTGTATTCCAAATAAAAAAAAAAAAATGTTTCTATGTAAAGGGTAGTTTTGGGCAGAAGAATTTCCTTGAAAATCTTTTTTTGCGGCATCCTTGAAAGATGCTGAGCTTAAACACAAATTTGGTATTTAACGGACTTTTCGTTTTTGAGGTTTGGATTCAGGGTACCTAAAAACATAACTCGATATCGAAATTCTCTACCTGTTTTGCTCTACATAACGATGGGGCATTTAAAATATGGGTTATATACCAAACAAGGTATTTAAATTATGGCTCTTCAAAAGTTACGCTAAGAGAAATTTAAGAAAATCCCCAATCCGAACTACCTTTAAATGGGGCATTTCTTCGAAAATTTGTATTGTCTCAAATATAGTTGTGACAATTTTGATTAAAACACTGAAATATTTTCATAAAAATGAAATACATGTCTAAATTTCCTGAAAACAGCCACTGGAATTCTGGAATTCTTTTCTATGACTGGTAATCGTAAGAGATAGACAAACTCTTAACTGAACCAAAATGTTGATCTCGTTGAAGCACACAATTCATGTAAAGCACTTTATTTGTTACTAATTTCTCAAGCATTCCTTGTTATTTTGCAATAGTTACATTCCCAATTTATATAAAATTCATTATATTCATCCTCTTCAATTAAACAGAAGGGATTTGAATGTCATCACTAGCAACCGGCTATTAAAAATATTGACTACCGCTTTAGCTTATTATAATACTTTTTACTTTCTCCATACGCACTATGGTCATAATGTATAGAGAAAGTATTGCACTCCACCCAAAATTTCGATTACGAGATTTCACCGGAAATATATGTTTTAGGGTCCCCTTTAGCTAAAAATTATGATACGTTCCATTCACATGACTTTCTCTATATCTCTGTAACAAATTATTGTTAATAAGCTTATCTTTTATTTATTTCATGCTAATCGGGAAAAATTAGAGGAAATAGTCTTATTTCTTGCTTTATTGTAAGTAGAAGCGAAATAAGGGAGTACCATAGGTTAAATTGAAAGCCAAAATACGGCTGCTATGTGACTGATGTTTTTTTGTTTATATGGACAGGAGTTGACAAATTCCTGTATGAGAAAAGTATGTTTTTCAAAGCTGAAACCAAGAGAAAGGAATATCTCAAAAACGATTAACTCCACGAAAATAATGTATATAACATAAATTGCGTGTTTTAACGTGCTCTACATTTTTTGTGTTAAGTTTTTGTCCATCTCTTACGGTTTAGTAGTTACGCAAAATTCATCCAGAATAAAGTAGTCTTCAAAGGCTATTCCCAGAAAATTCAAACTATACATTTTATTTGTCAGGTAAATATCTTTAGTATATGATATTTTAATCAAAATTGTTAGAGCCATTTTTGAGAAAATCAAAATTTTCGAAAAAAGTTCCATGTAAAGGGTAGTTTGGGGTGGGGGAATTTTTCTCAAAATCTTCGTGTCACATCCCTGGAAATTACTAAACTTAAATACCAAGTTTGGTATTTTACCGACTTTTCGTTTTTGAGTTATCATGTTCACAGGCACACGGACACACTGACACACGGACACATTGACACACGGACACACACACGGACCTTTTTCTGAAAATACTTTTTTTGGATACAGGGGACTCTGAAACAAATATTTCCGGTGAAATCTGGATATCGAATTTTTGGTGGAGTACAATACCTTCTCTATACACTATGTACATAGTACGTATAGAGAAAGTAAAAAAGCATTTTCGGAGAAAGGTCCGTGTGTGCGAGTGCGAGTGTGTGGGTGTGTGTGGTGTGTGGGTGTGTGTGTGTCCGTCCGTGTGTCTGTGAACACGATAACTCAAAAATTAAAAGTCGGTAAAATACAAAACTTGGTATTTAAGTTTAGCATCTTCCAGGGATGCGACACGAAGATTTTGAGAAAATCCCTCTACCCCCAACTACCCTTTACATGGAGCTTTTTTCGAAAATGTTGATTTTCTCAAAAATGGCTCCTAGGATTTTGATTAAAATTTCGTATATTAAAGATATATGCCTGAAAAGTAAAATGTATATCTTGAATTTTCTGGGAATAGCCTTTGAAGAGTACTTTATTCTGGATAAATTTTAAGGAATTTTGAATAACTGCTCAACCGTTAGAGATACACAAAAACTTACTACACAAAAAATGTAGAGCACATTAAAATACACAATTTATGTTATACACTTTTTTTTCGTGGAGTACATTGTTTTTTTTTGTTTTTTTTGTTGTTTTTTTTGTTTTTTTCATACTCAGCTTTTTTTTTTTTTTTTTTTTTTTAATTTTGTCATGATTTTAGATAGTGTTAGCCAAGAATACTGACTTCCATCATATTTCTGAAATAGATGGGCATTGACAATTAAATCAGTTAGGGAATTAACTTTTTGTTTTTTTTTGATTACTATGAAACATACCGATTATTTTGTATCAGGTCGCCTTTTTTTTTTTTTTTTTTTTTTTTTTTTTTTTTTTTGTCCTTAGGGACCAATTATATTAAGCTAAGGTCTTTTTTTTTTATTATTTTGCAATTAATCAATCAAGCATACTTCCTAATGTAAATAACAATAATGCATCTAAGTTTTTTTTTATTTTTTAGTTTTTTTTAAGTGTTTATTTAATCGGTAAGGAAAGATTTGATGCAGGAATATTTCAAGTGTGTATTATTTTTAGGAGCCATGGTTGGAAAGGCGCGGTATGGCGTTTCTGGATCAGTTTCCATCTCTCAGTGTAGAAAAATTGCCTGAGTTTGGTCAGGGTACAATCAGCGGGGTTGTCCATCGTCTGTAACCATGTAAAGGTGCGCATTAACAGCCAAATAAGGAAATTGTACAATGTGGGATGCAGCTTCGGCAGATTCAGATGTAACATGTCGATTGGTGAAGGGTTCCAACCGCCAGGTATCCAATTTTCCCAAAACCCAAGTCCATATGGCTGCTTTACCGGAACATTCGAGCAAGCGATGTGGAACGGAATCCGCTGCTTGGCAAATTGGGCAATTGCTGGAAATGGTCATCCGGTGACGATATAATTTGTCTGCCGTAGGAAGAACTTCATTGACCACTTCATATGTTACCGCTATCCATTCCACATTAATGTGCGGAATGCTAAAACAGCTCCAAATACGTTTCTAAGGCAAAAGAGGATATTTCTCTTGGACATGTGGGGTAACAGCAACCGGTCGCCGAAGAGAAGCATAAACATTTTTCACAGAACTAAAATCACCACGAGCGACCTTCTCCGGTGGTAACGCACTGAATGCATGGTACGTTGCATGAAACAGCTGGGGAATCTTGTCACGTTCTCCCTGAGTCCAAAATGATGCATACTGTTGTTGTAATACGACATCCACAGGGTCACCTTTATCATCCAGGGCAAACAGAAGTAGTTTAAGGATCAATGCCTGGGACTGTAGAGCCACATCCAGTAATCCCCAGCCGCCCTGGCCCTTAGGGAGACGCAGTTGGGTACGCGCAATGCGGTAGAGCTTCCCAGTCCAAATAAAATAACCCATTACCTGTTCAATTCTTTGGCAATGACGTTACGTCGGAGGTAAAACATGAGCAAGGAACCAAATTCTGCTCAACGCAAAGCAGTTACAGAACCATATCCGCTGTACCAAATTCAACAACCGAGTTTTCTGATTATACATGACAGCACGTAAGACATTAATGCGAGAGGTCCAATTGTACTCCCTCATGTCTGCCACGTTGTCACTGAAGTAGATCCCCAAAATCTTTGTTCGCTGCACAACAGGAATACCTAAAGCTGAGGTATCGGGAGGCCGTATTCCAACCTTTAACATTTCAGACTTCCGCAAATTAAAGCTCATGCCAGTACTATTCTTATAGTGCTGTAAACAATCCCTCAATCGAAGAACATCTTGGTGTGTGGTAACCATCACAGTAACATCATCTGCATATGCTCGCACCGCAAGTCTCTGGCCATACACATCAATTCCAGTAAGAGTAGATTGCAGCCGTCGAAGCAACGGATCAACATACAGGGCGAACAATATCATCGACATGGGACAACCTTGGCACACGGAGCGTTTAACGGGAATAGCCGCCGTTAAAAATCCATTGCAGAGTACTTTGGAGGACGCAAAACCATACAGGGCTCTAACTAGGTTTACAAGCTTTTGCGGCATGTTCAAAACCTCCAATCGTTTCCATAGCCCCTCGTGAACAACACTGTCGAAGGCTTTTTTCGAGATCTAAGTTTATGATAGCAGCAGACTTCTCGTCCTGTGTACAATGCAATATACAGTCTCTCACAGCAGCCAACGTATGGTGAATGGTCGCTCCTTTATGTAATGCAACCTGGAACTCACTAATCGTATGTGGGAGTATGTTTTGCATACGAACACCAATGATTTTCATAAATAACTTGTAATCACAATTCAATAACGTGATTGGTCGAAAATCCTGTGGTGTCTGCGGCCGAGCACTCTTCGGAATCTGTACGATTATACCGTCCGCAAAAGTAGGTGGTGCGCTCTCTGCATCCCACATTTCTTGGAACACTTGAAGCAATTCCTTCCGAATATATGGCCAGCAGTGCTTGTAAAATTCATATGGCAGGCCATCAGGTCCAGGGGATGCATGCATTTTGGATGCCTGAATCACTTCCAACAACTCCGACGCCGCAATTGGCATTGAATCCTGCTGCAACTCCTCCGGGACAACGGGAACAAAGTCGGACATATACCTCTCTGCGGTGTGGGAGTAATCTGTGGGTCCTGACAATCGTTGTCTGTAGAAGTCTTGTATTGCTTGAAGAATTCCTAGCGTGGTGGAAACTCGGGCACCACTCACATCTAGTTGTGTGATAATCTTCTGGCGACCATGTCTACGCTCCTTTGCCAGGTGGTAAAAGCTTGCCTTTTCCCCATACACTATCTCCGCCGAATGCACTCTAGCCAGATTCCCCTGTAGTTCTCGTGTTTTTCGAGCCTTGATGTGTTCTTTGACTCCTTTCACAAGTTGTTGTACATCTTCACCTTGCTGCTGGCGTTTGTGAAGCTCATGAAGGACTTGGAGATAAGAACCCATGGTTTCCCTTCTAACCATAGCGCGACGGCAAGCTGCAGCTCGAAAGAAGGATCGTAGCACAGGCTTAGCTTTACACACCCACCAAGAGGCTTTATTCGGTGCTAGCAGAAAGGATTCCCGCAGGCGGGACCAACAGTCCTGAAAATCGGATAACACTTCCTCATCCGTAAGCAATGAGCAGTTAAGCTTCCAGTAACCTCTGCCTCTACTGCAGCTCGTAACCCGGCCTTGAATAGCATGAATGAGTGCATTATGGTCACTAAAGGATATGGGCACAATTTCCGTGCGATGAATGCGTGGTATCAGCTCAGCCGAAACATACAGCCTCGAAGCTGATTGTCCTCTCACGAAGGTAAATTGGACTTCGTCGCCATACAGATGCTCCCAGGTGTCCTTCAGGCTTAGTTGTTCCACCAATTGCTGCAAAGTAATACACCCATTGAAGGCTCCTCGTTGATCTTTAGCCGCCAGCGTACAATTAAAATGACCCACAATCACAAAGGGTGCTCCGGATGGTATATGCGGCAGGAGGTCTTGCCGAAAAAAATCATCTCGTTGTTTTCTTTTATTATTACCAGCAGGGGCATAGATATTCACGAAGGTAACGTTATCAAATATAGCCGAAATAGCCCTACCGGAAGGATGGTACTCAAAGCTGTGTACATGTAGTCCTTGCCGGTAAACAATCGCTGTACCAGTACCCTCAGGACCAAGATTAGTCTCGTAATCGAAGCCATACAAGAAGTCCAGATTACAAATATTCACCTCTTGTAAGAAGCACAGATCTATGTCATTACTGATCAAGAAGTCCCTTAAAAGAGTTTGTTTAACCACCTGTCGCAAGCCGTTAACGTTAAGCGAAGCCCACATTTGCAGACCTAGAGGCATCCAAATGAAGAGTATTTGTATTGGAGACGGCGCCAGATGAGAATAGCGGTTACCACCACAGAACCAAAGCACATCAGTTGTCAGTTTCCAGGTACGCATCATCCTTAGTAAGTTTAGACGAGCGTTGGAGATCCTCAAAACTATCTCTATCATCCGCTGCCGGCCGCTTACCAGACTCAATGTCCTTCACTTTTCCTCGCGTTTGAGTGGAACTGAACAATTGTGGTACGTCCTGCGAAGACTGTCGCGCCGAGATAAATTCTCCCTCCAATCGCCGGTACTGACCTCGTAGCCGAGGGTCACGGCTAGACAGGGAAGAACCCTTCTGCCGCAAGTGTGATATCTCACTCGCCGACAACTCCACCTCTTCATCACTGAAAACTTCCATAGCTTCGTCCTGAGAGTCGGCCGATATAGCAGCTCCTGAAGGGGGTTCCAACAGTTCCCGTGGCTCATCAATGGGTGTTGAATGCTTATCCTCGTTTACATGTTCGGGCTTCTCAGCAACCAGCGGTGTCTCCTCCATTGTCGGAATGTTACTGTCGGCAACTGAAGATTGCTGTAAGACATTCACCGAAGTCGGTTCCCCGGCAGAGTTGCCCGTCGTAATGGACGGTGGTTCCTGATCCCCAGCAGGAGAAGATGTGACAGCACCCACCGCCTCGCTGAAAGTGACCGGTCGATTCCTGGGATTTATGGGAAGCCGCGTTGCACGAAGCGGACAAGCTGCTTTCAAATGCGTAGTGTCATGACACAGGTGACAAGCTTGTGGTTGACCGATGTAACTAATGGCTACCAAATACGAATCGATTATCAAACTAGCCGGTATATTACGTTTCAATCCCATCTTCACTGCATGTACGCCATTGTTGGACGGTAGAAGATACTGGGAACCCCATTTTTCTCGGCGTATGTCATACACTGTACCGTATTTACTCAATTCCTGGATAACACTGTGAGTGGCACCTCGGAGGGCAAGTTAAACACTCGAACATTAACTGTTTGCTGGTCACCAGGTGTAATTTTCACGTTGGTGATTTCTCCGGAGGCATACGTAAAATGCTGCTCATCCTTATAACGAGCCAGAAGATTATCATACAATACCGCTGATATCAGTTTCACATAGATCGCTCTTTCTCTGGTATGAAGCTGGAGAGTATCCACTTGATCTGCTTGCAGCGCCAAGAAGTTTACTAGCCACTGGTGTATTTCTAATGCACTGGGTTTACTCGCTGATGTATCAAACTGAATTTTGAGTAGTATTCACACGTTTATAAACTGCCATGATTACCGTTGTATTCTTAGAAAACAGGTATGAAAAGGTTACCCAATTCAACGGGTGGACGCGCCGACACTAGAACTGTAGCTGTATGCAGCAGCACACAAAACAAAACAACTCTCGCTAGTACAAACCGGTTACACACACACAGCGGGGAGACAACCTCACGGTACGCCAGCCGCTGGCAGACTGTTTTGTTTTTGAGACATTGCTTGTTTTTGGTTTCTGCTTTGAAAAACACACTTTTTCTATAGTAATTTTTCAACTGCTGTCTATACCAACAAAGGAACTTCAGTGACATGACAACCAGCTTTTGACTATCATTTTAACCTATGGTACTCTCTTATTTCGCTTCTACTTAAAAGGAAGCAAGTAATAAGACTATTTCTGCTAATTTTTTCTGATTAGAATGAATTAAATAGAAGTATAAGCTTTTTAAGAATAATTTGTTGCAGAGTTGTAGTGAAAGTCATGTGAATGGTACACATCAGATTTTTCCCTTTGTAGAAGAAAATAATGTAACGCAACCATTTCTGCAATGTATATCTTCATATACATAAGTAGATAGAAAAATATGCTTTGGTAAGAATTGTTTTCTGCAGCATAGGTAGAGAAAGTTGTGCGACTGTAGCACATAAAAGTTTTACTTTCTCTACTCGTACCATGGGCGTGACACACAAACATTCGGTACCAAGATTTCACCGGAAAATTATTTTATGAGACCCCCTGAATCCAAAAAAAGAAAACATTTTTAGAAAAATAACCGTGTGTATTTCTGTCAGTTTATCTGTGTGTATGTGTGTGTGTGTGTGTGTATGTGTGTGTGTGTGTCTGTCTGTCTGTCTGTCTGTCTGTGGGCAGCATAACTGAAAAACGAAAAGACCGTTAAATAGTATACTTGGTGTCTAAGTTTGGTATCTTCCAAGGGTGCAACACGAAGATTTTCAATAAAATCCCCCCACTCCCAACTAACCTTTACATGGAAAATTTTGCGAAAGTTTTGATTTTCTGAGAAATGTCTGTAAAGATTTTGAGTAAAATCTCTTACATTTAAGATATTTACATGACAAATAAAATGTATATTTTCAATTTTCTGGAAATAGCCGCTGAAGACATGTTTATTCAAGATGAAATTTGCATAACTGGTAAATCGTAAGAAATAGGCAAAATCTTACGTAACAAAAAAGTAGATCTCGCTAAAACACACAATTTATTCTATATAACTTTTTTTCGTAGAGTTGACTGTTTTTGAGATATTCCTTGTTATTAGATTCAGCTTTAAAATAGTTATACTTTTCTCATACGGGAATTTGTCAACTCCTGTCTATACAAACAAAGGTAGTTCAGTCACATAGCACCTAGCTTTTAAAAGATTTGACTATCGATTTAGCCAATGGTATTCCCTTATTTCCCTTCTACTTACAAGGAAGCAAGTAATAATACCCTTTCTGCTAATTTTTTTCTGGTTTAGCATTAAGTAAATAGACGAATTAGTTTTTAACAATGGTCTACTGTAGAGATGTGAATGGAATACATCAGATTTTTAATATACTGCATCTGCCAACACCTCTTGGTGCAAAGGAAAACTTTAGAGCAACTTTTAGAGGAAAGTTTGTTCTGTAGATTGGTATTAATATTGAATATGAAAGCCTTTGGGTGCTCAAGACATTTGGTTTATTTCAGTGAGAGTTTGTGTTCTCCGTTTTGCTTAGAGCAGCTTCTTCTGTAAGTGACATTTTCTGGTATAAACGATAATGGTATAGATTAAAGTTGGGTGTAAAATATCATAAATTAAAGAAGTGGATATGCACGTAAAGCTGAATTAATTTAAGTATACATAGCTGGTGCGTTAATAAGACCTTCAAAAACAATTATGCACGCTCTGTTTGATAATTAAATTCTAGAAATCTATAGTAATACCGAGTTATCACATATGGATCCGAAACATAGAAAAAAAAAAAAAAGAACTATATTTGTAAACATAGTGTCAGACTAAAAATTTAATGCCGTAGCCAGGGTTTAAACCACGGATCTTCTGACCTCTGTCCAATTGCTCTAAACACTGAGCTACCAATGCAACGTGCCGACACAGATTAAATTCGCCAACTGACTCAAGATTTTCTTGGTAAACTACAAGAAGATCTCAAATGGCGATTTAAATTTCACCAATGATATAGTAGTCCAAATCTTTTTTCCAATCCCCTCCCTACACACTTGCGGAAGGAACAATTGATAAAGCTTCATTAGCAAAACTTCAAGCAGCACAAATAGATTCCTGAGATTAATAACAGGATATACAAAGTAGAAAAAAATCTCATGTGTTAAATTCATATAACTTTCTCTATATCTCGGCAACAAAATTATTGTTAAAAAGCTTATTCTTCCTCTACTTTATGATAATTGAGATAAACATTAGTAGAAATTGTCTTACTACTTGCTTCCTTGAAAGCAGAAGGGAAATA
Organism: Hymenopus coronatus; assembly: GCA_030762935.1. Classification (NCBI taxonomy): domain Eukaryota; kingdom Metazoa; phylum Arthropoda; class Insecta; order Mantodea; family Hymenopodidae; genus Hymenopus; species Hymenopus coronatus. The sequence goes on from CM060887.1 coordinate 40,559,088, forward strand.
AGGTAACACGATACTCAAATCTTTTAAAAGCTGGTTGCCAAGTGGATGAAATCCATTTCCTTGCATTGCCAGGAGTTGAGAAATTCCCGTATATTAAACCTGAATCAATTACAGGGGTCTCTGCTTCGATGGGGAAGAACAAGCAACGCCGAGCCGCAGCCTCTAGGAAGGCCACCTACGCCGAGAGTATTACCTCAACATCGACGGTGATACCCGAGGCAACTCCTGCCTTGATTAAATCGCCTCCGCCAGCCGCCGCTACTTCACCGACCGCTAGCAGCGCTTCACCTCGGCGATTGCAGCCGCAGTCGCCGACTACGCAGAGCTCCACTTCCCGGTTCAGCGCCGTGGTTCGGGGGGTCCCTAGGGATCTTTCCACCCGGCTCTTCACCGCCGCAGCGAAGTCGCAGTGGCCCTCATGCTTGAGGGCTACTCGCATAGTCAATGGCCGGGGACCAACACCACTGATGAGGGTCGAGCTGCGAGATCGTGCGGATCTGGAGGCTGCCTTAGCGACTGGGTTGCCCTTGTTAGGGCAACTTCTTGTTGTTGAGGCGAGCCAAAGGGAACGACACAAGCCTTGCAGACGCTGCTGTGCCTACGGCCACACGGCCGAAGCCTGTACCTCTCCGCCGCGGTGCCACTATTGTGGTGCCAACTCCGCCACCGCAGACTGTAGAGGTCATGATCTTCGTCACCGCCGCCGGTTCTGTGCCACCTGTCGTGGCACAGGTCACTTTACGGGACAATCCCAGTGTCCTCAATACCTGAGGCTTAGAAAAACACCACCGCAGAACTACAACACCGACGCCACACCGCCTGAACCCTCAACTGACGCAGCGACGCGGGATGCTATTCAGGACCTCCACGCGGAGATCCTGAACGTCGGCGCCCGCTTAGCTGCGCTAGAAGAGGCATTCTCCAGCGTCATACACGAGAAGCTTCAGGAACTACAAGCTTCCACCACCACAGCAATCACAACATTGCAGTCTACAGCAGCTGACTTGTCAGCACGTGTAAAAGGCATCTCAGCACAGCTCAAACAGGTTCTCCTGCAGCAGGCTGCCTACTCCGCCGAGTTATTCAGATCAAATCGCCAGCAAAACAGCGCTCCTCCTCCTGCACAGGCTGAGGGGCACAGACACAACACTGAACTCCGGAACGCTCCTGTACAGCTCCGCTCGAACACCAGGGCAGCGGGGTCAAAGCTCGCACATGACTACATGAATCGTCAGATTCACATGTAAGTTCACCACCTAAAAACACCTGCAAAACCTTCACCTACATTCCTTCCCAATATCACCTTTAATTCCCTAGGCTGCAGTCAGGTTTCATGGCTGTAGCCTACAAATAACCTTTACCCGCTCCCGCACATAGTGCGGCAGCATCCCAGATTCCACATACTACCGCGGGTGCAATTGCGGGACCGCGCAAAACTTCGATGAAATACAGCAAACTACGTGATATAACGTGGAGGGGTTTTTTAGTGGGTATGCCGCAGCAGGGCGGAGAGTCCCACATATCCTCCCAGCCATTGCACTTCGGCTGGGGGTTGAATGCGTAATGCATTTTTCCCCTCCACGGTAAAAAAAAAAAAAAAAAAAAAAAAAAAAAAACAAGGCATTTCTTGGAAGATACCAAACTTAAATACAAAGTTTGGTGTTTAACAGTCTTTTCGTTTTTGAGCTATGTTACCCACACACACAAACTTACACACTTACACACATATATTTTTCCTAATTTTTTTCTGAATTCATGGCGACCCAAAACATGTATTTTCGGTTTAAACTCGTTTGGGTCCATTACAATACCAACTCTATACACTATGTACATAATATATGTAGAGAAAATAATATTAATACTAGCAACCTCAAGAATTAAACAACAAAGCATATGTAGAAAATTGGAAGTAATATTTGAACGAAATACAAAATAGCACAACACTCAATTATAATCCAAAGAAAGAAGAAATCAGATCAAGAACATGGTATCAGAAATTTTAGCCGGAACAGGTTAAAGCCCAAACCATTAAGTAGAAGACGAAGTTTACATTGAAAGGGTTTAGAATGTTTTTGAGTCGCCTACTGTCCTGTACATTCTGTATACTTTCAAGATGATATTTGATTTTTTTCAACTTTAATCTACTATCCATGGAAAAGTTTGTAACCTTTTGGCTGTCTTTTCGTTAATTTCGGCCATTTTGGTTCCAAATATATAGATATATATCGTCTTTTTTATTAAAATCTGGACATCTATTATCAAGACGTGCTTCACTTGGTCATTGTGTAGATGGAGTACCCTGGATGTGCGTTTCCAACAACTTTCGTTCTCATCCTCTTGCAGGTTTGCAGATGTCTGAGGAAGTTGGGCAACATTAGATACCGATGTTGCCCAACTTCCTCAGACATCTGCAAACCTGCCGGTCCCCGTAGCCGCGATCGCTAAAGTGTCTCGCTTTGGTGCTTCGCGACGCACGGGATCGTGGGTTCGAGTCCCGCCTTGGGCATGGGTGTTTCTGTGTTAGTAAATGTGTATGTGTTTGTGTATGTATATGTAAAAAGGAAAAACGAATAGGTCAACTAGAAGAAAGAGGTAAAATGGAATACAGGAATACAAGTCTCCGGGGCTGTATTTAAAAAAAAAAACTGCAAGAGGATGACAACGAAAGTTGTTGAAACGCGCGTCCAGGGTACTCCATCTGCACCATGACCAAGTGAAGCACGTGTTGGAAATAGATGTCCAGATTTTAATAAAATTGACACCTTCACTGTATGTAACGGCTTTAACATTTTAAAATATATCGTCTTGTTAATGTAATTGTTTTTCACAGAAACCATGCGTAGGACAGGAGTTGGATAGGTACAGTCAGGCTGCAAAGTTCAATGCCATAGCCAGTATTTGAATCTCCAGGTCACTAGCCGGTTGCTCTTCCACTGAGCTACCATGGCAACATGCTGGCATAGCATTAAATTTCTGAACGGACTCGCATGTTTCCCAGTAAATCACAAGGTAATCGCAAATTATTTTGATATGATATATCGCAATGGCAACTTACAATGTCTTAAGTACTTAAGTCCTGGGCTTCATTGTATAGCCAATTATTATTGTCGATTATTGCTATTTAATTGTTTTTCACACAAGTCTTGTGTAGGACAGGAGTTAGGTGGGTAGAGTCAGGCTGAAAGTAATGTCTTTTTGTTAAGCTAAAACATCGTTTAGTTGCGGTAAAATACGAGATTACGATGAACTTAACGTAACGGGACCTGACTTAACGCGACGTAACGTGAAAATCTAACACAGTGTATTAAATGGAGCTATTCAGGTTTCACTTAAAATGATACTTCTGTAAAATTTGACTAAAATTATGAAAAATTAAAACATGATTTTTCTATAATAAACTGATATGAATTCCAAACTTTAAGTAATTACATCGTTTTCCCTCTCTTGACGCACTTTAACAAACAATTAGCTGAAGCTATAAATGGGTAGGCGCATGCTTATTAAAATATAGAAACAAATTTAGAACTTATTTTCTCGCAAATTTTTTTCCATGATTAAGTTTTTCACTATTTTTTTTTTGAAAATTATTATACTGCCCCTCAAAAGAACATTTAAGAAAATTGTAATATACTTTTCCGTAATAATGTTCCATTTTTGAGAAATAAATGAATACATTTCGAACAATCAAGAGCATTGGGGAGTACGAAAGTAATAATTTTCTCTCTAATAGGTCCAGCAAGCATATAATATGACAGATCTATTTGTAAAGACATTTGCTGTATAAGTGAATTTTTCTGTGTGAACATTATTAAAAATCTGATGTGTTCCATTCACATTACTTTCTCTGTACCTCTGGAAATAATTAAAACGCTTATTCTTCTACCTAGTTCATGCTAATTGAGATAAACATTAGCAGAAATGGTCAAATTACTTGCTGCCTTGTAAGTAGAAGGGAAATGGAATATACTTGGCTAAAATGATAGAAAAATCTTTTAAAGAGTGGTTTATATTGTCACTGAAATCCGTTTACTTGCATGGCCAGGTGTTTACAAGTTCCCTCACGAGAAACGCTTTAAATATTTTTAAACTGAAACAAATAACAAGGACTATTTCGGAAACTGTCAACTCCACGAAAAAAAAACTGTGAATGACATAAATTGCATGTTTTAAGATATCTAAACTTTTTGTGTAGTAAGTTTATATCTATCTCTTACGGTTTAAATTCTATGTTAAAGTTATCCAGGATGCAGAGGTCTTTAGAGGCTATTCTCAGAAAATTCAACATCTACATTTTATTTTTATGTAAATATCTTTAATACCTATACAGTATTTTAATGAAAACCGTTTGAATCATTTTAGAGAAAATCAACATTTTCGGAAACATTTTCCATGAAAAGCATGTATAGTTAGGAGAGGGATTTTCTTGAAAATCTTCGTTTCGCCTCCTTGTAAGATTCTAAACTAAAATAACAAGTTTGGTATTTAACGGAAGTTTAGTTTTTGAGCTATGCTGCTCACAGACATACACATACGAAGCTTTTAAAAATACTTTTTTTATTCAGTGGGCCTCAAAACATGTATTTCCAGGGAAATATCCGAATCAATGTTTTCTTATAAAATGAAATAGTTACTCTCTACGCTATGTATATAGTACATATAGAAACATTAAAAAGAACAGATGGCTCATTTTCATTAGAAAAATTATTAATTAAGACCTTAGATTGTATTTAAATGACCACGCAAGATGGAATTTAGATACTTGTTCTAAATATGACTATTATTGTGTACAAATTGGTATAAATATATTTCAACAAAATATATTACGTACCATGGCTTTTCCTAATTCCACAAATGTATTAGTTTAACGTGACTCAACTTAGTGCAATATAACTTTAGAGTTTGGCAGTGTCAAAGTTTTCCTGTCCGTGACGTGAAGTAATATCATAAGGTAATTAGGACCAATCGGCGTGAAGGAGTAACATGACGTAATAAAAACTACCAATCAAGAGTAATGTCTGTAACGTTTAGTTAAAGTGTATCCTAATAGGTCTTCGGTTTAGCAACCTTTCTTAACTTCCTGTTATGTCGTGTCACGTTACGTCAAGTTCATCGTAATTCCTGTAACGTTAAGTTAAAGTTCATCCTAGTAGTTCTTCGTTTAGTAACCTTTCTTAACTTCCTGTTATGTCGTGTCACGTTACGTCAAGTTCATCGTAATTCCTGTAACGTTAAGTTAAAGTGCATCCTAGTAGTTCTTGGTTTAGTAGCGTTTCTTAACTTCCTGTTATGTCATTTCATTACGTCAAGTTCATCGTAATTCCTGTAGCGTTAAGTTAAAGTGCATCCTAGTAGTTCTTCGTTTTGTAGCCTTTCTTAACTTCCTGTTATGTCGTGTCACGTTACGTCAAGTTCATCGTAATTCCTGTAACGTTAAGTTAAAGTGCAGCCTAGTAGTTCTTCGTTTAGTAACCTTTCTTAACTTCCTGTTATGTCATTTCATTACGTCAAGTTCATCGTAATACCTGTAACGTTAAGTTAAAGTGCATCCTAGTAGTTCTTCGTTTTGTAGCCTTTCTTAACTTCCTGTTATGTCGTGTCACGTTACGTCAAGTTCATCGTAATTCCTGTAACGTTAAGTTAAAGTGCAGCCTAGTAGTTCTTCGTTTAGTAACCTTTCTTAACTTTCTGTTATGTCATTTCATTACGTCAAGTTCATCGTAATTCCTGTAACGTTAAGTTACAATGCGTCCTAGTAATTCTTCCGTTTAGTAACCTTTCCTAACTTCCTGTTTTGTCCTGTCACGTTACGTCAAGTTCATCGTATTTTCTGTGACATCAAGTTAAAGTGCACATTAATAGTTCTTCAGTTTAGCAACCTTTCTTAACTTCCTATTATGTCCTTACACGTTGAGACAAGTTCACCATAATTCCTGTAACGTTAACTTAATGTACACCGTAGTAGGGGTAAAATATTTATTTTTATAATCAAGTACTTTTGATTTCCAATCAAAAAGTCTATAATATTTAGAATAAATGATTCAAATCTTAACTTCTTCATTCTGTTTAGTAACATTTAACTTACTGTTATGTTCCTGTTACGTTTAGTCAAGTTCATCGTAATTTCTGTAACGTTAAGTTAATGTGCACCCTAGTAGTCCTCCTGTTTAGTAACCTTTAGCTTCCTGTTATGTTCCTGTCACCTTGAGTCAAGTTCATCGTAAATCCTGTGACGTTAAGTTAAAGTGAATCCTAATATTCTTCTGTTTAGTAACATTTCTTAACTTCCTGTCATATCCTGTCACGTTACGGCAAATTTTACGGCAAATTCATCGTAATTCCTGTAACGTTACTTAAATTGTTTTTTTTTTTTTTTTTCACAAAAGCCATGTGTAGGGCAGGGGTTAGATAGGAATAGTTAGACTGAAAAATTCAATGCCATAACCGGGGTTTGAGCCACGGATCTCTCGGTCTCTAGCCGGTTGCTCTTCCAGTGGGCTACCGTGACAATATGCCGGCAGGACATTGATTATTTTTCAACTCACTTGCATTTTTCCGGTAAACCACAATGTGTTCTCAAATTATTTTGAGATGACAACCCAATAGCGACTTACAATGTTGGAAGTACTTAAGTCCTAGGATTCATAGTATAGCCAATACCAATTGACCATAATAGTTGGCTATACTATGAATCCTGGAACTTAAGTACTTGCAACATTATAAGTCGCCATTAGGGTTGTCATCTCAGAATAATTTGAGAACACCTCGTGCTTTAACGGGAAAAATGCGAGTTGAAAAATTCAATGCTATCCGGCATACTGCCATGGTAGCTCAGTGGAAGAGCTACCGGCTAGAGACCGGGAGATCCGTGGTTCAAATCCCGGTTATGCATTGCATTTTTCAGAGTGATTCTTCCTATCCAACTCCTGTAGCGTTAAGTTATTATGCACCCAAGTAGTTCTTTCGTTTAGTAACATTTCTTAACTTCCGATTATATCCTGTCACGTTGAGCCAAGTTCATCGCATTTTCTTTAACGTTAAGTTAAAGCGCATCCTAATAGGTTTTTAGTTTAGCACATTTTCTTAATTTCACGTAGCGTCCCGTCACGTTATGCCAGGTTCATTGCCATTCCTGTGAAGTTTAGTTAAAGTGCACCCATTAGTTCTTCAGTTTAGCAACATGTCTTAACTTCCTGTTATGTCCTGAGACGCTGAGTTAAGTTCATCGTAATTCCTGTAACGTTAAGTTAAAGTGCATCCTAACGGGTTCTCAGTTTAGGTTATTTTCCTACCTTCACGTTACGTCAATTTTATCGTAATTCCTGTAACGTTAAATTAAACGCATCCTAATAGGTCTTTAGTTTAGCATAGTTTAGCATTAAGTCAAATTCATCGTAATGATAAAAATACAGTTAACGGTCTTTTGTCAAGCTTCAGGGTGTCAACGCCATTTCCCTGTGATTGTTAATGGCACTTGTAGTTAAATTGTTGGTTTGGGTAACCACATCTTCACTCAAACTAAGTTGGTAATACTGTTGTTGGAGATTTTCTGTTGTTTGCCTCAAACCTCCTTTGTTTTACCCCAACTGCTTGGCATATAGTAGTAGTTTAGTGGTATGCTAATCGCAGGTTAGGTTAGAAGAGTATATTAACTGGCCCAGAGTGCACTGGGCTCACCTCATGGGTGTGCTAGAATCTATATTAACTGGCCCAATAGCTAGCTGACCTTTAGCATATTGTAGCATTATTGCCTGCTCCCTCAGAGGCATTCGCTCAGGTCATGTTGGTACTGCATATCAGTTAAACTTCATGTTCCCACCAACCGCAGCTAGTCTTGCATTCCCATTGATGGAGCGACCTTCGTTCGTACTTAGCTTATACCAGAAGTGCATTTAATAAGGCTCCAAGAAACACTGATTTTCATACGAGCTCTCCCTCAGATCGTAATGAAAGTGCAAAGCTGTGATCCTCTTATTCTCTGCTCCCAAATAACCCCAACAATAGATTCCAACTGCTCTCGAGGCAACACATACATGATTAGCTATAAACTGTTGAACTGTTCTACATTTGCCACCAACTAACTATAGAGTAGTTATCTTCTTAATACAAAACAATGATAGTGGACTTAGTGGCAACAGTGCTGAAACATAATATGGATTCAGCAGCTTAATAAGTAAGGCAGGGCATTGTTCATTTCTTTGTTGTGTTCACTACCTTTGTGTTGTGTATTTGTCTGTCTACACCAGGCACCTTAAACTGAGTGCTCTCTCGTGTATACGCACTATTTGTCTGACGAAAGAATGCAGTTGTTTGGGGAGGTCGCTGGCGTAGCATGGCATGGTTTAGAGCGGTCAGTAAAGACAGTACAGTCTGACCACCAAAACATCAGCACAGCGTACGTAAACATGAATAAATTAAACGATCCACAACAGGTTAAACTTTCTGTTTTCATTATCATTAATGAATATTAATGTTCTACTTTGTGAGGTATGACTTAGATGTTTGCATTTTGACTTCATTCGAACCCGTCCACTTAAGACATTCAACTGCTGCATTCTAGTATTGGATAGCAGAGTGTGCACCGGGAATCATGGTGTAATACTGTTTCTCTGTTTGTGTTTACGCAAGCTTTTGTTTATCTCTTACGGTTTACCAGTTACACAAAATTCATCTAGAATAGAGATCTTTAGAGGCTCTTCCCAAAAATTGCAAGATATACATTTTATTTGCTATGTAAATATCTTTAATATCCGATATTTTAATCAAAATCGTTAGACAATTTTTGAGAAAATCAAATTTTTTTAAATTTGTTCCATCTAAAGTGTAGTAGGGGATATTATTTTCAAAATTTTCATGTCACATCCCCGGAAGGTACTAAACACATTTTGTATTTAACAGACTTTTCGTTTTTGAGTTATCGCGTTAGCTGACATACACACACAACGTTTTTCTAAAATTGCCTTTTTTGATACAGGGAAGCCTAAAACCTGTATTTCTGGTGAAATCTCAGTATCAACATTTTTGGTTAGAATTCAATACCTTCTCTATACGCTATGTACATAGTGCGCCAGAGAAGGTAAAAATTGGAGCGCCCAGGATGGAATGGTACGATTTGGACATAATTTTAATGTCTGGTGCGACAGTTTGAAAAGCAAAAAATCCTCGTTTTTATCTACAGAACAAAAAGAAAGTTCACACTTTTAAGGGTCGATTTCTAAACCAATTTTGGAAAAAAGTTCAGTTAAGCCCAAAAAATTGGGAAGGACAACGTTAGGGTCTCCTCCTAAAGTTCCATCATCTAAATGAAAGGGTTTAACCTCGTTGGCTAAATTGGAAATAATGTGAATTGCGAGGCTAAGGAGCAATGGACCCATATGGGCCCCTTGTTGGCAACCTGTCTGTGATAACATTGTACCAGAACCGAAGAACAAGAACAAAGTTGAATATAAGATTTCCATATAAAGGCAGAGAAGTGGGAAGCTTATCATAAATGGTATGCAACATCACGTCACGCTCAATACAATTAAAGCCATTGTGGAGATTGATTTTGAGAAGAATGTTGTCAGAATTATCATTGTATGTAATCCGTTTTCTCATGGATATTAACTGAAACTTGTTATGAATTACAATTTCACTGTTGAAATAATAACGAAAGCAGAGTTTTGAATACCATTAGAGATACTTAATAATACGAAATAAAGCTTTGTTCATATTAAATCCAGAAAATTCAATTAACTAAATACAAAACACTATTCATCTGTTGCTATTGTCACAAAACTCACTAATAAAAGTGCATTTTCTTACATTGGGAAATTCGCCATTTTTTGCAGTTTTGTGAATTCAACCAGTTTTTCAATACTTGAGTTAAATTTAATGTTATTTATTTATAGACGCTCCTTAAATGTTACGGTTATTAGCGTCCCATTCTATATTGGACATGAAAGACCGATCAGAGGCTTTTTCATCAGGTTTAAGGTTCTTTTACGTGCTTGGGACAAATTTTCGAACGAAGAATGTTTAGGTCCCCAAAAAATCCATCACCCTCTGCCGGGTTTGAACCCACGATCTAGGGAACTAGAGGCTAGTTTTAGACGAGGGCGGACGACTTTCACTACGTGGGACCATTCTTTGTGTGGCCCCAATCGCAAGTATTCTTTCAAGTGTTCGTCATTTCATTGACTTTCATGGCATGATTCTATAAGTTTTATTGAGGAAAACAGTATCTCACCTACATAGGCTGTGCCTAGGATACACAAAATTCTTCCAGCAAGATTCTGGACTTCAGAAAACCTTTCGGTGGGAACGAACGTGTAGAAATGGCTTATGCTTTTCCTGTTTTGATATTTATCTTTTAACTCAATAACGCTTTGTAAATCAATTATTTCTAACTGCAGTTTAACAGGATTATTGAGGATATATCAGGTATTGTAACTACCAAGATATATGCTGCGTTTCACCATTGGAGTATGTTACTCTGCTTCCCACAGCGAGTCCGTTAAATACCAAAATTATGCAACATAAGGTTGTTTGTGGAACAGTTACAGAAAGCTAAGTGATTGGAACACATCAGGTTTTTAGATATGTCTGTCAGTCTGTGTGCATGTGGACAGTATAGAAACTAAAAGTCGGTTAAATACCAAACTTGGCATTTAAGCTCAGTATCCTCCAATGATGCGACAGAAAGACTTTCAAGAAAATGTCCCACCACAACTACCATCTACATGGATCATTTTTGGAAAATGTTGACTCTCTAAAAATTAGCTCTAATGATTTTTATATAAATGCCATATGATTAAGATATTTTCAGCTACCCAACTGTAAAAATTGAATTTTCTGGGAATAGCTTCTGATGACTCTTACATTCTGGATGACTTTTGTATAACTTTTACACAAGTGTTAAACCGTAAGAGATAAACAAACAGTTACCTGATAAAAAATGTAGATCTTATTAAAACACATAGTTTATGTCACATACATTTTTTTACAGAGCTAACATTTTTTTTAGATATTCTGAGATACTTATTCCGTTTTGAGCTACTTAATTTTTTTTTCAAACGGGAAGTTATCTTCCTTTTCGTTTCTGTTTTATTTATTCTTAGAGAGCAAAGAACCGACTTTCAATTGTTTCAACTGGGACCAGATTTTAAAAGATTTGCTTATCGCTTCAGTCTAGCATTATCTAATATTTTATTCTATTTACAAAGAAGCAAGTATAGCCGTGCTACTGAAAAGGTTAACATGTGCGGCATCAAAGGCTGCGATAAGATTGCCGATATTCAGTGAAGCACAAAACAACGTTGTCACGTTTTCTCCAAGTGAACACACATGGGCAGTTATTTCTTAAGAGTACAAGTGAATAATAACATTAGGAACGTTTTTATTAAGTGTAACGAGAGAACTACACAGTGCTAATAATATCCAACTATATTTTTTCGATTTGCATTAGCTGTGTCTTCGCCTTCCTCGCTGTTACTGTCATTTTAACTCACATGTATCACAAACGAAGCATTGTCGTGTGAAGCATCCCGTAGTTGAAATTTTCGCTCTTGTTGCATGGTGTGATAAACACATCTTTCCCACACACTCGAATCTATATTTGGTACACATTCTGTCAACACTTTGCACATACTGTCACTTATAGGGGGAGTTACATTCCCCATTCTTACGGCATGTTTAAGGCGTGCCCATATTAGCTCAAATTGATTGAGACAACAGTGATATGAAGGTAACCTGAGGAATTCATGGCCATGTTGTTTTGTCTTTGGTACATTACATCATTTTCTGTATATTGACTTCCAAATGTTCTCCAAAAGCACGGCTTTACAGGTACTGGACTGAGAAAACATTAATTATGTTCTTCCATGAATCTATCATTTCGTCTTTTCTGCTGGACATGGTGAAAATTTTGACATTTAGCTGGGAATAATAACTCGCATTATCTAACACAGTAACACTCTTAGGAGGAATACAAAAGTGAGTATATCACACTTCAAAGGTTCAAATATTTCAACATTCATCACGTGATGTTAATCAGCCAAGGATTCCTGAAGACAAATATAAGCAGCCCTCTATCCAAGCCTATCCCAGAAGTACCCGATCTAACAAAGAAAGCTCAAAAAATGTTGGGGATAAACATATTTATTTCTCTGCATAGTCTGCTTTCAGCTCAATACATTTTTCCCAGCGATTTTCAATAGTTTCGATACCCTGTTTATAGTGAGAACTATAAAGGTCTGCAGAATAGATCAACTGAAGACTCCACCTCGCCATTGTTGGCAAATTTTCTACCACCAAGCCATTTCTTCAAGTTTGGAAACAGAAAATAATCAGAAGGGACTAAATCTGGCAAGAAGGATGCAAGAGGAAGCAATTCGAACGTTAACTCATTGATTTTGGCTATGGCGATAGTGGACGTGTTAACTGGTGCATTTTCTTGATGACAAAAAACTTTCCTTTTCGCTAAATGCGGCCGTTTTAGCTCAATTTTATCACTCAAACGCTGTGACAAGTTCGCATAATATTCACCATTGATTACTTTTCCATTTTAGAGATTATCAATGAAAATTATCCGGCGTTCGTCCCAAAAGACTGATTCCATGACCTTACCTGCAGATGGAACTGTCTTCGCCTTCTTTGGAGCCGATGCTTCCCTTCCAATCCACTGTTTTGATTGCTCCTTCGTCTCAGGTGTGAAATGATAGACCCAGGTTCCATCCAATGTTATAAATCGACGCAAAAACTCTGCTTTTTTGAAGCGAAACATTGCCAAATACTCTACTGAAACATCCCCACGACGCTGTTTTGTTCTATTGTGAGCAAACACGGTAACCACCTTTCTCATATCCAATTTTTAGTCAGTATGTGATGTACAGAACTTTTTGAAATGCCTGCTATGTTTCAGTCGACGGTCATCCAATACCATTTTGTGGATTTTCTTTACAATTTTTGGATTGGTAACCTCATTTGGTCGACCACAGCCGAGCTTAAACTCTGAAACCCAATTTTTCGCTGTTCTAAACAAAGGAGCAAACTCCCCCAAAGTAGAATCTAGCTCACGTTTAATATTAGTTGGACTAAGATCTCTCAAATGAAAGAATTGTATCACATAACGTTTTATTCATGTTTACAAATCCGCTAAGAGCATTTACTAATGATGGCTGCCAAACAAATGTTAAACAATGTAAAATCGTCAAACTTCAAATTTAAGCTTTCGAAGGTTGGTGCATTTCACCATTGTTGTTGTTGTTTGAAACAACCGCTATCTATACGTCAGGTCAGGTACTTCTGGGACAGCCACTGTATCTCTATCACCCGTCCTTTGGCTGGAATATAACAATAGCTGAGCAAATCGACTGTGCGGAGCATTCGAAAGATTTCAGCATCAACAGGTCGCCCACATTTTAAAATATTTGTCCAGTGGCTCTCCGTTGTTAGTAAGCAATAGATGTGGCTTGGTGCAGAAGTTGTGCTCCCATTACACATTCCCTGCACGTGTTAGCAACTTTTTCTTTAGATGCAGACTTGAAAATCTCAATAATCCAATACTCTGTGCACAGGAAGCTAAGATGTTTGTTGGGAGCACGCCAAAAATGGTTGAGGCCATAGTGAACACGTGCTACTTTGCTTCTAGCAGAACACTTCAGATGCAGTAAAGAGTTTAAAAGAGAATACCTATATAAGCTCTATAGCAACTACATAAAATACTTATAAATCCACCAGGGAATTGCAATATACTGTAAAGACATGAGTTGTAATAAAAATGAACGTAAAATACAGAGATTAGATGTACATATAACTATAGATACCTGATAACCAGTACGTTAATATATATTTACTCCAGTGTGCTAGTTTCTTTCTCCACGTCTAATATAGGGTGTCCGGGAAGTAGGGGAAAACTTTAAAGTGCTATAGACGTGCAAAATGTATTGAAAATGTAATATTTTTATAAATACATTAAGAAGCATCTCTCACATATATTGATCATCCATTGCTATTGCCAACACTTTTCTTTTGCATATTTTAATTTATTGTGCAACTTTCAGAACAATAGTTGGTATATTTTCAATTATCACTTTTAGGATATGTTGCTTTCTTTTTATCTAGTCAAACACTTTCTCTTGTTGACCGCTTATGTTGTACAATTTACTGTATTAAGGTCTTTTCTACTACAAACAAATTTATCAACAATAGAATTTTATACGTAAATTCCTGAACACATTTAATTACAATATTATATTTTGTTTGTAAATCCTCCGAGAGCCCTCCATATATTCAGTTTTAATTCATTTTCAAGCCACCTACTTCAAATGTATCCAATAGATGGTTCTGCTCTGTCATTTGCAGGTAATAAATCATGCAGGGTAATTGGAGTGAATACCAATGAGCGCTTAAAGCACAATTTATTATTTGCAGCTTGCGGTTTTTATTTACGAAAACAAATACTATTAGAGGACCACCAGCGCTTAAGCAAGAGTGTGGGAGATAACAAAAATGAATGTTAAACGATTTTATTTTAGTAAATATACAAATGCTTGATGACCAGTGTCATGAAATGGGATTTTTATGTTGTAAATTTAATGGAGTTTAGGCAAGCTCATGGCTCGGGGTTTGTGGTCTCAAACGGTAGAGCAGGAAATAATCAAAAGGGAAATACCACTGCAAGCAAAACACTTTCTCATATAACAATAATCTGCACTTTAGATCTCATGCCTGAATCAATATTACATTGTATACTTTTGTAGCCTTCCAGAACCGGAAGAAATGTGGCAACCTTCCTTAGTCAAACGTTGAGTCGGTCATTCACTAGAGATGAGTCGTTCAGGAACGAATCGGATCTTTTGAACGGTTCAGTTCGTGAATCAGTGAACAGGTGAACAGCAAAATTGAACCGCGGATCTTCGGATCAGGAACGAACAGAAAACTTGAGAACCGTGGTTGAATCGTGAATGTTCGCCACGGACAATCACATGTCGCTCAGAAATGAGTCGGATGTTTTGATCGCAATGATCAGTTGATTGATGGAAATGAAAAAACTTACTTATCCTAATTTATTCGGTTGTAGAAAAACGATTAGCATACCAGCTAACTAGTGAGAGAATACATTTTCTAAGGCGGAGTAAACATACACACAAACAAGGAGCAGGTTAGCAAGCGACGATAACATTAGTGACATATTGTTTTTTAAAAATAATTTGCGGTTTGTCTAAATGTAATTTTTTCACAAAAATAATTTTAATTTGATTTTGAAACTGTTCTTGCATATTGTGATGTGATGGTTTTCTATCCGAATAGTTTAACTTTACGTGATGTTTATGCAATATAATTTCCACATGGTTTGACCATAGACATTATACATCATTTAACAGTGTATTTTATTGAATAAAGCGATGTTTTCTAATAATTATTGTTTGCATTCAAATATTGAATTTTATTTAAACATTTAATTTGTATTTTTATGTGAATTTGTATTAAAATTAACCTCTTGAATTGGTTCTAAATGTAGGTATTATTTCCTTTTAGACACTTCCTTCTCAAGTTTTCACTGCGCCCACTATCCAGTATTTAAAATATTTTAGTAAACCACTAATGCGCTCAAAAGATCCGGTTCACTTAAGTGAACGAACCAACGAACGGCGCTTATAGAAGTGATTCATTTTGGCCATCTCTATCACTCACTATTCACTTTAACTGTCTAGAGAGGAAGCGTCTACTCCTTACCTTAAGTGTTACCTTTAAAATAGCCAATCGACCTCTGATCCTCAATCCTTCAAGTGTTGCTTGGATGTCAAAATATAAACCTTAAAATAATCTTATTTTTTGTAAACTAATTACACCAGCGAAGCACAAGGGCCGTTGTACCATGACTGGCATCCGTTGAGGAGCACACTTGCTACCTCCTTTCACTTCCTAGTTCATTTTCATCCGCCATCCTGCAAACTCCACATTCCCGTCAGTTTGTGGTTAAATTCTTGCAAGAATGGGAACACGTCTAACATACCGTCGGGCTGCTCTCAGCCTGCCAACTGCTCATGTCCCATGGAACCGTTTAACTTTCAACTTGTTCAGCTTGTTACCAACTACATGTACATTACAAGTTGACATCTTTACACTATTACTCTACGTATAAAATAAACTCTCCCATCCATTGCAGGGCACCTTGGATGGCGCTTAAAACAGCATACAGGAACTTGAAAGTAAACTACTACTACTTCTTCTTATTTTTCTTCCTTCCAAGCTCTAGGCTAATGACCTGTTTTGAGGCTAGTTCTATATCAGTTGTGTTGGTCACTTCATCGTCTTCTTGGTCGTCTTATGTCTCTTGTTCCCTTAGGTTTATAATACATTGCTAGCCTAGGTAACCTACGAGGGCTGTTTTACTTTCAGCATCCGATAGGCTATAAATAAAAGAGAAGTTCATAGAAAACAATTATTTTATTACTAACAGTTTTGTACACTTAAAGCTACTTTTCAACATAATCATCGAAAAGATTGAGATATTTATCGTAACTGCGCATAATCTTTGCAATACCCGCTTCAAAAAATGTTGCCGCCAATGATTTCAAACGTATATTGACGTTGTTTTGAAGATCTTCGTTGGTTTGAAAGTACTGCCCTTCTAGCCACGTCTTCAGTTGAGGGAAAACGTGAAAGTTACTGGGTGCCAGGTCAGAACTATACGGCGGATGATCTAAAATGTCCCATTGAAATTGTTCAAGGAGCCGATGGTTGTGCCAGCAATGTGTGGACGAGCGTTGTCATGGATCAACACGAGCATTCCTCTTCGTTTGTTTTGAATGGCTCTCCGTAAACGTCGTTAAGTTTCACGATAAGCATCTGCATTGATAGCGGTTCCGGGCTGCATCATTGGCGGCAACAATTTTTGAAGTGGGTGTTGCGAACCTGGCGCACAGGTGCGATAAATGTATCAATCTTTTTGGCAATTTTATTGAAAAGTAACCATAAGTGTACAAAATTTCTAGCAATAAAATCATTGTTTTCTACGAACTTGTCTTTTATTTATAGCCTATCGGAGATTGAAAATAAAAGGCCTGGTACATGGAGCCATTTCCATAGATTTTTTTTCCATTGCTTCTGGTATCTTCTGGTAGTTATTTGGTCAATTATACTCCCAATTGTGTTGAAGGTAAACTTATTTCCATAAGTGGCACACTAGTAAACAAGCTAATTTCTATCATGTTGAGAACATTCCGAAATCTATTTCAACTTTCAGGTTCAATTACTGTGTGACGTTCCAGGAGCGGTGTAAAATCAAAGGTTAAGGTCGGAGCGGAAGTAAAAGCCTTTTCCCTCTATTGTGCTCATAATTAAGAACGCTTTGATCATGGGCTGGAAGATAGCAGCAGCCTCGTTGCTCCCTTCCATCACAGCTGGATGGTTAGTATGTAGGCGATAGCTTTCACCCTCCAGTTGCATGTCAGGAATTAAACTTGCAAATTACATTTTGACATGCATAGGTACACATTTTTATTTATAAAGATTACCAATCGTTGAATGTGTATTACTTTCATTGTACAATATACATAGTAGGTGGACAAGATTGCATTCTATCCAAAATTCGATGCCGAGATTCATTGGAAATAATCTGATTTGCTCCATTCACATGACTACCTCTACATCTCTGTAACAAATTATTCTTAAAAAACTTATTCTTCTGTCTATGCCATGATAATTGAGATAAACGTTAGCAGAAATGCTTTATTTTAAGTAGGAGGGAAATAATGGATACACCAGGCTAAACCCAAAGTCAAAGCTTTTAAAAGCTGATTGCCATGTGGATGAGATCCACTTCTTGGCATTCCCATATGTGAAAAGTTTAAATATTTTAAAACTGAAACCAATGACAAGGAATATCTAAAAAGGGGTAACCCCACGAAAAAAAATGTATACGACACAAATTGCGTGTTTCAACGACATCTACATATTTTGTGTTGTAAGTTTTTGTTCATCTCTTACGGTTTAGTATTTATGCAAAATCCAGCAAAAGTCATTCAGAATAAATAGATCTTCAGTGGCTATTTCTAGAAAATTCAAAATATATTTTTTATTTGTCGTGTGAATATCTTTAACATACAATATTTTAATCAAAATCGTTAATTATTTTTGTGAAAATCTAGATTTGGGAACACTTTTCCTTGAAAAGGGTAGTTGTGTGGGAATTTCTTAAAAATCTTCGTGTCGCATCCTTGGAGGATACTGATCTTAAATGCCAAATCTACCGACTTTTCGTTTTTGGGTTATCATGTTCACAGACACACGGACACACCCCACACACACGCACGGACCTTTTTCTAAAAAAAATTATTCCATGTTGTAATGTGATGTTTTTCTAACAGAATAGTTTAACTTTACGTGATGTTTATGCAAAACAATTTCCACATGGTTTGACCATAGATGCACGTATAGAGAAAGAAAAACTATAAAAACGACGGGTGTATGTCTATGTGTCAGCATGTCTGTGTGTATGAAGAGCATAATCCAAAAACGAAATGTCGGTTGAATACCAAACTTGATATTTAACTTCAGTACCTCCCACTCTTTACATGGAATTTTTCATGGTTTTTAAATCTTCCCAAAAATAACTAGCAATATTTATTAAAAACCGTATACTAAGGATTTTTACATTTCAAATGAAAAAGCTCTTAAGCCGTCTTCATTCTGGATGACTTCTGCATAGTTGCTAAACCGTAAAAGATAGACATAAATCACTTGGCCCGCCTGGGGGAGTTCGTGTCAACAGGGTGAGTTCGCCCGATAAGGTTTTTTCGGAGTTTTCCCTTGCCCTGAGAAGCTAAATGTCGAGTAACTAGAAGATCCAAGAACCCCGAGCATCATTTCACAGATTTCATTCATCGTCCGATATGACTAATTAGGTTAAAGGACCCCCCATAAAACAACCCTTACCACGCAAAAAAAATATAGATCTCGTTAAAAAATATAATTTATTCAAAAATATTTTGGTTGCTGTAACTATTTTCAAGGTATTGCTTGCTTCGGTTTAAATTTCCCAAGACGCTATTCATTTTTTTTTATTTTTCATGAAATTATACCCCTAAAACCCAATTAAAGAAAAACACTGAGCTTCCGGAGCACTATTGATTTCTGGTAGAATTTATAAAATTATTATTAGATAGCGAAAGCTTTTCCTCTTTATTTATAAAAGTAGGAAATTTCAACAGTGATATAAAAGGTTATGACCTCAGAACTTAATTAATTTCTGTCAAGAGATGTTCGGACTTTAGAAACAATCTCTCTCATTTACATTGAACACTGATATAAAGTTTTGATTTTCTCAAAAACGGCTTAAGATTTTTTATTAAAGTCACATGTTTAAGATACTTTTATAACAAAATAAATATATATCTTGAATTTTCTAGGAATAGCCTGTGAACACGTCTGGATCACATTTGTATAACTTTCGTAGAAATTGGAAACCGTAAGAGGTAGAAAATAGCTTGCCACACAAACATGTTAATCTCACCAAAACACACTATTTAGGTTATATACATTTTTTTGTAGAGTTAACTGTTTTCGAGCAATTCCGAGTTATTGGTTTCAGTTTTAAGCTACTTAAACTTTCTCAAACGGAAGACATACTTCTTTTCGTGTCTGTTTTGTTAACTCCTTACAAGCAAAAGAGAACCAAATTTAAATTATTTCACTTAGTAAATCGGCTTTTAAAAGATCTGACTATCGCTTTAGCCAAGTGTATTCCCTTATTTCCCTTTTACTTACAAAGAAGCAAGTAATAAGACAATTTATAGTAATTTTTATCTTGATTAGCCTGACGCAGATAATAGAATAATCTTTTTTTAAGGAAAGTTTGTAGAACAGCTAGAGCAAGTCATGTTAATGGAACATATCAGACTTTTTTAATATGAGGGCCTGTCATGAAGGTCCATGCATTTCCTGGAAATTTCACTTATTTTCGAAGCCATTCCAATGAAAGTGTGCAGACGCCTGGAAATTGGAAATTATATTTGCATGTTCGATGTCAAACAAAAAGCGTTCACAAAGAATAACACGATTATGGAGTCCTGATTTTTAATTAGTCCCTAGTCCCTAGTCCCTAGTCTCTATTCGTGGTACACTGAGTAGTTCGTGTTAAGTGTCAGAAAATGTGTTCTGACCGAAGCGTCGGACTATTGTCCCCATAGATTTGAACACATCCCATCATTAAACTTTATTTCTCCGTTTCTCAGAACTACATATTTTTTCTGTTTTCGTGTTTATTAGATGAAGATAACGATGCAGGAAATAGGACTCTCAAGAGAGACAGGACGTGACAGCGTTTTTCAGGCAGGGGGGGGTAATTGCAGTCCATGTCACTTTTCAGCACCTATAGTCTCCTTAAATACGGGAGATCCAAAGACAAAGGGGTCCGCTTTTCCAACTCACAAAGTTCTTTCCGGATAAATATCTGGAAGTCCGTGTCTCCAACTATCAGCAGTGTCACGTCCCCAACTAGCAATAGCCAGTAATATGTGGCATATATGATCCGTGTCAGGGTAGCCGATAGCTGCCTGTTTGCCTTTTAGAATTCGCATCCAAAATGGTGGGCAGCGGGGCTACAACGGGGATTATCAAAGAATTGGCTTAGACGATGTTTGGCAAAGGCGTAACGAAAATAGATAACGTCGTGAATAAAGTTAAACAGTGACTATGTGATATAAATAGGCAATAAATAGAATCTGAATGTAGAAAAAAGTCGTCAATGGAGCTACAAAATGAAATAAACACAGGGTGGGGTAAAGAGACATATATTTTAGAATTGGGTATGAAGCAAAGGTCTGGAATAGCGTGCCTCAGGTTGGGAGGGTAGAAAACTCGTAAGGTAGTTGGTAGATCTAGTAGGAGGATTTGCCAATTATGCGGGGATCAGGAAGACTGATCAGGGTAGCCGATAGCTGCCTGTTTGCCTTTTAGAATTCGCATCCAAAATGGTGGGCAGCGGGGCTACAACGGGGATTATCAAAGAATTGGCTTAGACGATGTTTGGCAAAGGCGTAACGAAAATAGATAACGTCGTGAATAAAGTTAAACAGTGACTATGTGATATAAATAGGCAATAAATAGAATCTGAATGTAGAAAAAAGTCGTCAATGGAGCTACAAAATGAAATAAACACAGGGTGGGGTAAAGAGACATATATTTTAGAATTGGGTATGAAGCAAAGGTCTGGAATAGCGTGCCTCAGGTTGGGAGGGTAGAAAACTCGTAAGGTAGTTGGTAGATCTAGTAGGAGGATTTGCCAATTATGCGGGGATCAGGAAGACTGGCCACATATTTTGGCAGATTGTGTGCAGATGGAGGATGATAGGAAAAAATATTGCCGGAAGTAATTTTATCTTCCAACAGATGGAGGTCAGCATGCTGGGAATTGATTCTAAACAGCCAAGACTAGCCAAGCCTAGACACAGACTTAATGGAAGTACGTGCACTAAGAGATAAGATATTTGTGTAAATATTGTACAGACTTATTTGGTGTTTGAGTAATATATGTGTGAGAATACGTGGGTGCAGTTTTGAATGCAAGTGTGTGTGAGTATGTGTGATATCAGAGGGTTCTTTCTTTTGTTGTTCTGTGGTTCTGTTGTCGTAGCGCGCAAGCGTGTGTGTGTTTGTGTGTGTGTGTGTGTGTGTGTGTATTTCCAGTGTTGTGAAAATATATGTCGTTTCAAAACGACACCAAACGAAGATAGCAGTCGATTAGCTTACACTTTGATTTGTCCGAAACTTGATATCGCAACTTTCAAACTCTTCTATTTAAATTTTCTTGTGTGTTTATAAATCGCACACATTTGGATTAGGCAGCGAGGGAACAACGGTTGTCATACGCCACTTAAACAACTTCAGAATGTGTTATACGAAACACATAAAAAAGCCCACATGCTACGTTTTCTATTACTAAGGCGACCTGTGCCGATTCGGCATATCTATCAAACCACGCCTACACCTTCGCTACCAACCGGTATCTCTCTTGGGGAGCTCCAGGCACGTGCCATTTGGTTATGTACGACTACCTAATTCATGGTGATTTTATTGTAGTTTTTGTATGTGCCGAATTTAATGTTGAAATTTATATTCACGTATCACGTACGTTATGAACAACAAGGTCCACATCTTCGTATGAAGTCGTTTTGAAACAACCTGTATATGTAGGTAATATTTTAAATTCAAGTATTCTTAGACAGATAGTAAGGCCACCCGACCATGCGACAGTGCAACGTAAATATTGCTTTATTTTAAACTTAATAATAAATACTACTACAATGGTAACTCCAAGGGAAAATACTTTTCTCCTGAAGACACCTGTGCCTCAAAGCAGATGACGCAGATTCTGCTATATCTACATCCAGTCCCATAAAGAGCGCAGTCCACTAGCTAAAGGAGCAGCGTTTCCACCTCAGTACAACGAAGCAGAGATTAGAAGTTGATCTGCCATGCCGCCACAATTTGTCCGCTGTGGGTACAACATCATTGAGAGCAAGCGTAGCCTTCCAGTCTGTGGGGAGTTTTGGGTTCGTAAATTTCTTGCAGATGATACTCTATCGTCGCAGCAACTTTTCAATAAAACCAGCCCAGACAGTCTCAATATTTTCAGCAGCACGAACAGATTTTACTCTACCTAGAGGTTTCTTCTTTATGGTGATCCTCTTTCCTCTAAATTGCAAACCCATGTGTCAACTGCATGAGCAGAAGGTAACTTGATCATGATGACGGAGTTGTAAGTAGTAGTGAAACTTCCTATGAATAGCTTGGACGTATTGTCCATTTAGCTAATAATCCTCGACAGCAAATCCTTATTGCTCAACAATCCAATTTTATATGTTTAATAAATTGAAAAACTATCAGACTAAACAATGGTATGATTCTAAGCATTCTTAAACAATTCAAGTATCAACTATATTAAAATTAAAATTTTGCGTTTCTTTAAATTAAATTGAGCTTTACCAATGGATGCTCCTTAAATGCTATAGTTCTTAACGTCCCTTTCTATAAAGGACGTGAATTTTGCTCAGAGGTCCTTTATGAAGCTTGAGGTTCGTTTACTCATCGTAAATCTAGCCCACCTTGTAATAACACAGCAATTATTTCTGATGTTACGTATGGATATTGTAGCATTTGGAGGGCAGGTAAGTTAGTGTAAATGTATGAGTATTTATTATTTGGGGGTTAACATATAAGTATTGTTTATAGAAAAGATCATTAATGACAGTAAATACTTAATAGATAGGTCGATTGAAATGTTACACGACAGGCGCCTGAGCTTCGCCATGCAAGGCGAATGAGGCGGCGTGTTGCAGGGAGAAAAATAGTCAGGTCAGTGTGGGAGGAGTGAGACATCCCTTGAGACCTTCTGCTAGCAAGCGGAAGACAGGCCACATGTAGAAGCTACATGAACAACGGGAAATCTGCATAGGTTGCCTTGGTATGTTTAATAAACTGTTATCTTATTCGAATTTACAATGCTGTAGCTTTCGTATGTACCAGACCTCCCTTGTAGTAGAACTATTTTAGACAACCAGTGAATTATCAGAACGTCTTGCCCGGCAAGCGATTCCCCCGTCATTAAGCTTGGGCTATATAATATGTCAGAAGAGAAATATATTTGTGGTTAACCTAGTTATTATTTAGGGTAGCCACACACACACACACACACTCTGCCTTGTGAGGTCCCTGGGTGGCCAATTGAGGAGCTACTTGATTGAGAAGTATCGGCTCCAGATCGAGCGGCCGAAAGGGATTCGAGTCGCTGATCACATTTCACCCTCCAACACTGCAGCCCATATCCAGGCGGCTACACACCAACTCGGCCTCCGTCTCGAGGAACTTCAGAGGGAAACCAAAGAACGACTCGCAGCATTGGAGGCCAAGCACCAGGACTCAGATCGAGTTGCAGGTGAAAACGGCGCGGTGCTTGCGTCCATCCAGCGCCAGCTGGACCGCACAGAGAGCCACCTCGTCCATCCACCTTCCGAGGACAGCGACGACCAGTGCCCGCGGCTGGGGTCTCTTGAGGCTTCGGTCGTGGGTGTCCGAGAGCTGCAGCACCAACTTCACCAATCAATATCGAAGCAATTACACGACCTTCAGACTGGACTTACCACGGACATTCTCTCCTACATCGCTACCGGTCCAGCCCCCAGGGGAAGGAAGAACCGGTAGTGCCGTCATCATCACCACAGGGAGAGAGTGGCAGCTCTCCCTACACTTCCAATCCCATGTTTCACAAACAACTCCCAACCACCCACAATTTCCTTAACTCCTCACCAATAATTCGCTACGGGGGCCGGCTGGGCCTCGGTCAAGCCGGTCTACTAGCACAACCCTCACCCCTGGCGGCCGCACAGCGGGCCAGTTCACCTTTACCTTTTACTGCGCGGGTGCAACAGCGGTACCGCAGTATCCTTACCTTCCAATACCGGTGGAGGGGTTTTTTAGTCGGTAGGCCCATCCTGGGAGACCCCGACACTCCGGGCATGCCAGCCCGGGTTAGTCCTTAAGGTGGATTTTTCCCCTCCACTTGAAACTAAAAAAAAAAAAAAAAAAAAAAAAAAAAAAAATCATGACGCCTTCGGACCGAGATGGGGGATGCAATAGCCAAGGTTCCTTGTTTACTGTCGTGCCACGGAGTTACGTTTTTTTTATAAGCAGCTCCTATTGAAGGAACTTAATGGACATGACCCCAAAAAATAATCCATGGACCAGGTAGTATAACAACGGGAATCGAGTCCACGATCTGTTGAATGCAACTCACGTTACCGCGGTGCTACTTTGCTTGGGCATATGACACAGTTGATGCATTCTATCTCCTAAATTCCGTTTCTCTCTGTTTGGAATTTACGCGGGACGCGCTACACATTTTTTCTTTATTCGTGCGCCCAAGTGAATTCTAATTTAAACGATTAACCGTGCAAAAATCACGCTTGGGCAGTTGCAACAATATGTGCCTCCATGTCCATCCTAGGGGAAAAGAAAAAGGTCAAACGTAAAGCGGTAGAATGAAGGGTCATTGGATTACACCAATTGAATCAGAAACGGTTGAGTTGAGCAAGGGAATTGCAAGTTTACCAGTCCATGACAAGATTCAGTTACAGTCGCCACAGGGACATACCGTTTAATACACGTCTTTTCAAAGGCCCCTTCCCAAGTGGGCTTAAAATCCTAAGGGAGAAAATCCCAATTACTGCGCAAATTAAAACACGTCCATAACAAGAGTGCAAATTTGACGGACAAAGAAAAATATCTGATGTGTTCCGACAGTCAATTTGGCAACAAATTATTCCTTCTTATTCTTTTATCTGCTTCATGGTAATAGAGATAACTTTTAAGAGAATGGTTTTATAACTTATTTACCTGCGAGTAGAATGGAAATAAGGGATACATTAGGCTAAACTGATAGTAGCATATTTTAAAAGCTGTCACAATGCGGTACTCTTTGCATTGTCAGGAAACACAAGAAAAATGAAAAGAATGATCGCTTCCCGTTTCACGAAAATGTAGATACATATTTTTAAACTGATACCACTTTCAAAGAATACCTCGAAAATGACTAACTTCACAAATGTTTGTATGTTTTAACGAGATATAATTGTTTTGTGTAGATTTTCTTCACCTTTTATAGCTTACCAGTTATTCGAAAGTTCACCAGAATGAAGAAAACTTTGGTGCTTACTCCCAGAAAATTCACGCTATACATGTTATTGTTCATTTAAATATATTTAACATGTAGTATATATAATCAATCGTTACAGAAATTTTTGGAAAAATTAAAATTTTCAAAAAAATTCTTCGGTGGGAGGATTTTATTGAAAATCTTTCTGTCGCAGCCTTAAAAGACACTAAAATTAAATTCTCAAGTATGGTATTTAACATAATTTTCATTTTTTAAACTATACAGTCTACACACACTCGCTCACTGACACACACAGGCACTCGCCTTATATCTAATATGTTCTTTTTCTGGGATCAGGGGACTTCAAAGCATATATTTCCGGTGACGTCTCAACATAGTGTTTTTGTGTACAATACAATACTTTTTCTATCTACTATGATTAGAAAAAACAAAAATCAGATGTGTTACATTGATATTACTTTTTCAACACATTTTACAACTATTCTTAAAAAAGGCATATTCTTCTAACTGCTTCACATTAATCTAGATATAAACTTTTCAAAGTAATTTGCACATTTTACGAGGAGCGTTCAATAAGTCTTTAGAAAAAGATAGAAAAACAAATGAAGTTTGGTTTATCTTTTATTTTTCAACATAACCTTCTTTTAGCTCTATACACTTTTCCCAGCGTTTTTCCAAATGTTTTAATTCTTCCAAAAAGTAGGATTTTGGAAGGTCCTCAAAATAAGCATTTGTTTGTGAGATGACCTGTTCGTTAGACATGAATCGTTTTCCGCCGAGCCACTTTTTCAAGTTTGAAAATAAAAAAGTCACTGGTGGCCAAATATGGCCAATACGGTGGATGTTGTAGTAATATGAACCTTAATTATATAATTTTTGCCATCGAAACTGCGCAATTGGTCACTCTTGCTTTGTCTAAGGAAGAGAATATTTTTCTTTGCATATGTTTTTTTATTTCTCCGCTCAACCATGCAATAACGGTGCATAAAATCTGCATTTATCGTTGTTGCAAGTAGTCAAAATTGAGATTCTGCACGTATCCCAAAAAAAACCAAGGCTATTTGCAGATTTTGCCATTTTTGCCTTCTTTGGAGCCGTTCACTTTTCAAACCGCACTTTTATTGTTTATTGAGAGCAAACGCAGCACCCATTTTCCCGAAATCTTTTTCAGGCCTAATTTTTGATGCAAAATTGAGAACACTGTACCTTGTGATATGCCTTGATTCGTCGATCACTCAAAACCATATCTTGGATTCTATCAACAATTTCGGATGAAGTCACTTCTACTGGAATTCGGAACGATTTTCATCATTTGTAAATGTACGGTGACGTATTTATCTAATTGTAAATTGTTGCAAACGCTGGGGCAGATGTTTATCTCTTTCACTGCCAAACCTTTTAAATAGAAGTGTTTAATAACCGCACAAATTAATTTATAATTTCTTTCTAAAGAAGCACAATATTGCTGATTCTGCCGCCGATTGCAACGAAGCCACGTGACGATATAGCTGTAACTTTATCTACGATATAGAAAGAGACGACAGCTATTAAATAAAACTTTTTTCGGTGATACGAGGGTAATTTTCGTAACAAATAATAATAATAATAATAATAATAATAATAAAACTTATCTAAGTGGTGTTGGGAGATAAATGTGCATTTAGAGATATGAAAATAGATGGTTCAGCTGTTTTGAAATATTATAATATACTTCGTTTGTCACAGCTATGTTGTAGATAAAATAGAAACATGTACATTTGTAAAATAAACATTATATCATAAAGGGGGAAAGAGTATCTGGATGCATACACAATTTATATTGATATAATCTATGAAATATTCATCATGCGTGCAAACTGAAAAGAAAGTAAATATTTTTAATGGTCACAATGAAAGCAAGAAGCGGTGGTGGAAACTTCTTTCTTATTCTTCACGATAAAACATGAGAATGAATGCTCAAATACACCTTCGGAGTTTGTGAACGCACCCAAGAGCTTGGTTACTTTACCTGTCGCATTTAATCTTCTCTCCCAGACCAACAAACGTCACTCCGGCAAACTTAAGAAAGTTTTACAACTTTTGTGCACAAAGTGGAGGAGAAATATAATGTCCCAAGTTGGCAGGCAAGAAACGTTTCCTAAAGCACGCTCACGTGCAGAGACAGAAACAAGCGTATATATATTAATTCCACTCGGTCAGAACTTGTGTATGTGTTTCATTTCTAAAATTCCTCCAACGGAGTTTCGTTCAGTGGCGCAGGCAGAAAAATGTGCTTAATGGAACAGCAGAGAGAAGACATCTTACAAACTTGGGCCATTACTCGAGACGCAACTTTCTCTAGACTTTGAAGTGACCCTTCGTCTTCTCGACAGAAATCAATTGGACTGGGGTAACATCTTGTATGAGGTTCTCCATGTCAGCTCATACATCAAACAGTCAAAGTTTTGTTTCAGTAGCAGATATCCGAACTTCTGGTCCCATAAAAATGTTGCTGGTCCTAGATTGGATGTTATCAGAATGAATATCCTAACAGCATTTGGACAGCTATCTTACTTCGCAATGAGAATACTGAAAAGGGCTGAGCAAAGTCCAGGGAAATTGCCTACAAGTCTTGAGTGCAGTCAGTTATTGAATGTGGAGTAGCATGCTGGGACCCATACAGGGTTAATCTAACTGATTTGCTGGAAAATATACAGAAAAGGGCTGTAAAATTCATAAAGAGAGTTAAAGATTTTGGGCCTATGAAATGCAAAGAAAATAAATGGAAGCCGCTAAAAGTTAGGTGTAAAAGACATAGTTTATCACACTATTTAAGGCTTATACTATTTTAAATGGGTTAGAAAGAGGTTAGAAAACCCGGTATACTACGGACGAAATGATCATTTGTATAACATTAAGGGTAGAAGGTATAGAACCGACGTAGACAATTTTTCTTCTGTCAATAGGGCCATTGAAGAATGGAATGAATTGCCTGTAGCAGCCTTTCAGGGCCGCCCTCCGACCTTAAAGAAGTTTAGGGATAATTTAAAGAGAATAAAAATTAGATAATTAAATTTAATATTTTGAAGTAATTAAAGATATCAAAATGTGTTCTATAGATGTTATTGTTGAGGCTTCATGATAACTGTTATAAACGTGCTGGTAATTGATATAATATTCCTATACTGAGTAAAAATAGATATTTCAAAAACTATGTATATATAATGTATTAGTTGTATTACTAATATTAATTTAACTGTAACATAATCACTGTAAGTGAATTTTGTACATTTGACTCTGCCACCAGGTAATACCCGATTGCAGAGAATAAAATGCCTGCCTATACATACTCGGATTAGTTTACGGTTCCTCAGTGGTATGCATTATGTGGCTTTCGTGATTAATTTATTCAATAAAGCACCGCTTCGCCTGATAGTCCTATATTGTAAATTTATGGCGTGAAAATAAACATGTGTGTTCTATCCAAACTTTGCATTTAAATCAGATCGACCCATAGGCTAACTATAAGGGAACCGAGGACAAGATGAAGAAGAACGAACAAGGTCAGACGATCTCAAGAAGCCGGTCCCCATGGCCACGCTCTCTAAGGCGTCTCGCTTTGGTGCTTCGTGGGCAGCAGATCGTGGGTTCGAGTCCCGCCTTGGGCATGGGATTATATGTTTGTGCAATGTGAATATGTTTGTGTAAAGGAACAGTTAAGCCAGTAAGCATACAGGTGGGGATATAGGATTGACGCGCACTTTCGCTTCGAGATGCCGAAGAGGAAGCAACACCGCAGACCAGCAGCTCCTACAGCAGCCACCGCTTCTCCGGCAACCGCCGGTAGGAAGCGCTCACAGGCATTTCCGCCACCTGCCGTTACGCCGGCAGTGAGCGCTGCACCATTGCCGCGCTCACCATCACCACTGCCGCTGACCACCGCTGCTGCTTCACCGGCAGCTAACACTTCATCGCCGCCGCCGCCCCGGTACAATGCCGTGGTTAGGGGTGTCCCTCGGGATCTCTCCACCCGGCACCTCCTCGCCGCTGCTCAATCTAGATGGCCTTCATGTTCGAGGGCCACTAGAATTATCTGTGACCGGGGCCCGACACCACTAGTTAGGGTGGAGCTACAGGACCGATCAGACCTGGAGGCTGCCTTGGCGTCAGGGTTGCCCTTATTAGGGCGAATTCTGCACGTTGAGGAAAGCAGGCAGGAAAGATACCGGCCCTGCCGTCGCTGCTGTGCCTACAGGCACAGCCAAGAAAACTGCTCTTCGCCGCCGAAGTGCCACTACTGTGGCACCAACGCATACACATCGGAGTGCACTGGGCACGACCTCCGCCGCCGTCGCCGGTTCTGTGCCACCTGTGGTGGTACGGGACATTTCACCGGGCAAGCCCAGTGCCCCAGCTACCCAAAGAGCAGGCACTCATCACCTAAACCAGCCCGGACACCATCAACCACACAACCATCTCCGCAGACTAAACAACGAACACCAACCATCCTGCAGCAGGAAATCCAAGGCCTAAGTGAGGCTATTCAGGACCTCCACGCGGAGGTCCTGATCCTTACGGCTAAGCTGACGGCCTTGGAGGACAGGCTTCAGGAACAGGACGGCACCACTTCACACACAGAACTTCACGAAGCAATAGCAACAGCAGTCACCGATATCCGACTCATCTTCAGGGAGGAGGTGAGAGCTCTACTGGAGAAGTCGGCACCTCAAACCTCCAAGATCAACATCCAAAGTAGACGCCAAGGGCTAAGGCTCGAAAACGTCCCAGGATACAACGACTGGCTCAACAGAGTCAACCAGCACTAACTCCATCCTTCACCCTAGAATTCCTTCATTCCTCACCCCGAATACTCCGCGGTGGCAGTCTGGGCCTCGGTCAAGTCTGTCTCCCGGTCCTCATTTCGCCTCTCTGACTGCACCCTGCAGTCAGTTACATTATCGCCTTGAATCCGCGGGTGCAATCATGCGGTACCGCCTCTCCTTTCTTCCTTCTAATACCGGTGGAGGGGTTTTTTAGTCGGTAGGCCCACATGGGAGACCCCGACACTCCGGGCTTGCCCGGGTTAGTCCATAAGGTGGATTTTTCCCCTCCACTCGAAAAAAAAAAAAAAAAAAAAAAAAAAAAAAAAAAAAAAAAAGGATATAGAAAAAAGGGAATACAGCGCCGGAGTCCTGACCAGACTCCGGTACTGTTTTATATATATATAAAGACAGCGAAAGACAGAAGGAGATGGCAGCATCAGATCAAGATGGCTACACGAAACACAAGTACATTAACCAAGAGAACCTGTGCTAAACAATATAACAAAAATAAATAATGTCTAAAGACCGAAGTGTTTAAGTGCATATAACAGGCCAAAAAACCTGATGTGTTACACTCTCATGAATCAAGTTGCTCTACAAACTTATTATAAAAAATTCTTCTTCTTTCTACACCATGTTAATCGAAATAAAGATTACCAGTTCGGTCTTATCACTTAGTTCCTTATAAGTAGAAGGAAACTAAGGGAAGTCATTAGACTAAACTGATAGTCAAATGTTTTAAAAACTATCATTATGTGATTATCATTGCAAATCACTTCTTTGCCTGGCAAGGTGTAGAACAAAAAAAAAAAAAAAGAAAAACAAAAAAAAAAGAAAAACAAAACCAAAAAAAAAGAAAAAAAGAACGGACACCTCCTCTCTGAGAAAAGTATAAGTACATCACAATTAAAACCAATAACAAGGAACATCTCGAAACGGTTACCTCCACCAGTAAAACTTAAAGAACATAAATCGTGTATTTGGATGAGATTTACATTTTTTATGTAATAAGTTTTTGTCTATCTCTTACGGTTTAGCTGTTAAGCAACATTCGGCAAAATTCATCCAGAATAAATAGGTCTTCAGAGGCCATTCCCAGAAAAATTCAAGATATACATTTTATTGGGACGTGTTTGAGCTATGCTTTCTACAGACACACAAGGACCTTTTTTCTTTAAAATGCCTTTTTCGTATTCAGGGGGTCTCAAAACATATATTTCAGGTAAAATCTCGGTATTGAATTTTTGGGTGGAATACAATACTTCATCTATACACTATGTGTATAGCATCTGTAAAGGAAGAAAAAGTGTTAAAATTAACTCCTAAAACAATGGCGTACTTTATAATAGGGAATACCATGTTATTTAGAAGAAATAATAATTACCTGAGCGGTTAAGATCAAAAGGAGGATCCTTCCTGAAATGGCTTACCAAGCCACCTCTCCAAGGAGAGAGGTCTGTGCCCCCAGGGTAAGCTATGGGCTAGTACTAATACTCATTACAGACCGCCCAAATATTGCCTGTGCGACTGAAAAACTCTCACCACGAAGATCTCATTAAAACACACAATTTACATCATATATGGTTTTTATTTTGTTTTGTTTTGTTTTTTGTTTGTTTGTTTGTTGTAGAGCTGATGCGTTCCTCGAATTGGTTTCAGCTTTAAATACTTATACTTTTCTCATACGCGAATTTGTCAACTCCTGTCTATACATACAAAAGAGTTTCAATCCATAGCAAACAGCTTTAAAATATCTTGCTATGCTTTAACCTAAGGTACTCCCTTATATCCCCTTTTACTTACAAGGAAGCAAGTAATAATTCCATTTCTGTTGATTTTATCTCTATTAGCATTATGCATTAAGAAGAATAAGCTTTTTAACAATAACTTGTTACAGAGATGTAGAGAAATACATGTGAGTGGAACACATAAGATATTGTTAATTTAAGATTCGGTGGAGAGGTTAATTTCCAACGGCAGGGGGAACGGTACGTGAGGGTGAAGGTTCGTTTTTCTTAAATGAGAGTGTGTCTTGTGTAATGTTAAATTTTAGTTAAATTTCACTGTTATTATTTCTCATTTCGTATTTGTTTCTTCTTTGTTTTCTCTATTATGCTATTGTGAAGTAAGTAAATATAAATCTTTTCTGTTTTATAAAAAGCTTACTATGGAAACGGAAGAATGTGCAGGTAAAATACAATTACAGAGTATATATAAAGTGATTTATATGCAATGTTTTATAATATTTTAGTACTTTTATTGATATTTTTTAGGTACACTGTCCTTAAACATTAGACAAGCATTGTCAACTATTCTGTGTAGAAAAATATTAATTTATTTTAATAATATTGTAGAGTTTTTGTGTAAATAAAACCAAAATCTATGCAACCATGGTCAGAATTACCCCTTCATCATCGAAGCGTTCCTTCACACCGATTATTTTACGTGGCCCTTCCCATCCTTTACCAAGGCACATTTGGCTGCAGTTGCCGGGTTTCTAGTTCACGAATGGATGGCCAGTCCATTAGTTATACCACTGACGACCACGCCTGTTCGAAACACTTCCGCACCAGTAGAAACGAAAGAAATATGAAACCGGTTAATGAAATAGCGCAAGAACGGCATACGCAACAATTAACCCCTGCATAGATATATTATACGCAATGCTAAGTTCATGGTGAATTTCATTTTTAACTATTTCTCTTCTTTTGTATGCATATTATATCAATTCCTTGTTGATATTCTGCAATAACTAATTTATATATTCACTATCTTACAAAAATCCTACTGTAAATATCCAAGACGTTACGAGACCCATATTGTTTTCTTTTGTTTTGTTTTTTTTGTTTTTGTTTCTTTTGTTTTCAAGTGTTTACTCAAATTGTTTAACAATAAAGGTCCTTCTACCATTACTTCTATAACAATCTGATGGTTTCCATTCACATTATTTTCTCTACACCTCAGTAACAAAGTAATTTTAAAACGCTTATCCTTCCATCTCTTCATGATACTCGAGATAATTATTAGAAGAAATTGTCCTCATTACTTGGTTCCTTGTAAGTAGAAAGGAAAAATTCGAATGAGTTTCATTCACATAAAGTCCTCTAGCTCTTTGGTAAACAAACTTTTAATTCAAAACATTGATATAAATCTAATCAAGATCTTATTACTAGATTCTTCGTAAGTAGAAGGAAAATAATAAAATACACAGCCTAAAGCGACAGTCTCGTCCTATAAAAGCCGGTCACTATGTGAAACAAATGAAATTACAATCTCTTTGCTCGCCAGGAGTAAACGAACGAGAAACGAGAAAAAAGTGTCTTCCCGATAGAGAAAAGATTAAGTGGCTTAAAATTGAAACAAAATAATCTGAAATATCTCGAACACGTTTAATTCTACAAAAAAATGAATATGACATAAATTGTGTGTTTTAATGAGATCTACATTTTTTGTGTAGTAAGTTTTTGTATATGTCTTATGGTTTGCCAGTTAATATAAAAGTCATTCAGAATGAAAAGATCTTCAGAGGCTATTCCCAGAAAATTCAAGATATACATTTTGTTTGTCATAAAAGTATCTTACAATAAGGCACTTGAAACAGAATTCTAAGATCCATTTTTGAGAAAATCAAAATGTTGGAAAATGTTTCATGTAAAGGGTAGTTTGAGATGGAGGATTTTCTTCAAAATCTTAGAGGCCGCATCCTTGGAAGATAAACTTAAATACAATTTCGTTTTTGAGCTATGCTGTCCCCAGACACATACACGCATACACGGACTTTTTTTAAAAATATTTTCTTTGGATCAGGGGTTCCAAAGTATGTATTTCCTATAAAACTTCGGTATCTAGTTTTTGAGCACATTACAATACGTTCTCTATACAATATATACATAGCACGTGTAGAGAAAATAAAAATATTATATTATGGTGTCAAACGATACATGTTTTGGTTTTTGAAAACATGTATACTCGAGTTTTTATACTAAATATTATATTTGAATGAGAACAGTTACAGCAATCTAAAGGAACAGCGACCAACCCTATAACTTTTCAGATAAAGACCGCTGCCGGGTTAAAATACAAATAGATACAACTTTTTATTAAATTCAAGAGAAAATTACTACTACTAAGACTGCAGAGACTACTTTTTAATCTTTCCTTAAAGGACATTAAATCCACCAAAGAAGAAATAAACACATATAAAGCTCATGGGTAACTCGTGCGGTTGTAAACTGAATGGTATATTTACGGCCTAACTACTGTCGTATCCGAAGTCAAAGAGCCATGAAGAGGAACAGAAGCACAACTTAAAGTCACGCCCCCTAGTTCATTGACTACTTAATGGTTTGCTGTGTTCTAGTCTGTTATTGTAATTTATGATCACCAATCCTGAGATACGAAATAACTTCAGTTGTAGCACTGTTCACTGTTTACAGCAGCATTATTCACTCTCTGTCTCGGAATAGCAGTGCCACGAAACTATGAAGCCTAACAAGTTTGAATACTATAATAATGCGGGAAATCTAAACTCGAAATAATAACTGAATTTCATAAATCTAATAAAATAGCTATTAGTACAAGTAGTATAATACAAGCACCATTGTTGTTCCAATATGTATTTCAAGAACGAAGGGTCAGTACTGTCTGCTCAGCGGTGTTGAATCTAGTGGGTTGGGGTGACTTATCACACAAGTAACACTTTAACCTGTGGCAGGAGTACACTATTCTGAACTTGTACCGCTCGTGGCAAAACAGTCAGCGGTGTTGCAATACTTTAGTCAGGGTTGGATGATGAGTCTTTAAAATCTACAGAAAGCAGACGGTACACAGTGAACACACAAATATTATCGGCAACAGTGCTTCCTTCTTCCACTCTGTCACGCGCCATTACCCGTCGCTTGCTTCAGACTAAGAAAACACTACCTCCTTCTAATTGCTAAACCCCTACTTGCTTGGAAGGGCGCCCAATCCCACTAGCTAAAACACCACTGAACAGACAAATAGCTATAATACGCATCAAACTTTCTGCATATGACCTTCAGAAGCTACATAGTTGCAGCGAATCACAGGCATGCAATATCGCCATTTCAGAGCTAGCCACGTCTCTCTTAGTAATTACTAGATTAACGCTCGGATACTAATAGTTTATTGCAACCTTAAAACTTATATCAGATATAGAATGATCGAGCAAGAATGTACGAAGAAAGAGCGTAATTTTAGGTTCAGCCATTCGATACACACACACGCACACACACAGGTGGCGCAAAAGTCATTGGAACAGTTGGTTAAAATAAAACGAATGCATCAGAAGACGTACTGTACGAAGTTTTAACCCGTTAAGTTGTTATTAGCACTTCAAAGATGTATTAACAGTTTGAACATAAAACAATAATTGTAAGTATTGTTTGTATTTATAATGAAACATAAATTCAATCTTTGCCAGTGTCCAGTGACATTGCGCCACCCTGTATATGTAATGCTTACTATATTTTGTCAGAAATGAAACAGACCATGAGCTGTTTACAAAGATGTGATTTATTTTTGTATCAATGTACCATTATGCTTCTTTTTCTCCTAAACACCCTGAACAGGGGAAATAACAGGTAGTTAATCAGAGTTCTATGTAGTTGAAACCTCCAACATGTGGCTAAGTAAAGTTGGTGAATGTGTTAGTAAAAGAAGAAAATAAAAACATGGTATTTTACGTAGTCAAGCACGGCAAGTTGTTTATAGACTGCATGCGTTTTTTTAAAAGGAACTCAAATGTCCGAGAAATGTGCTAGAGTTTAAACAATATTTTAAAACATTTCAGGAGTTAACTGATATAGCATGTAGGGTAAATCCACTGCTCCTCGAATCTGTTCAGAGGCAAAAGAAAAAATCTGATGTGTTCCATTCACATGCCTTTCTCTACCTCTGTGTAACAAATTATTGTTAAACTTCATGCTAATCGAGAAAAAAATTAGCACAAATAGTCTTATTACTTGCTTCCTTGTAAGCAGAAGGGAATTAAGGGAGTACTATAGGCTAAACTAATAATCAAAAGCTGGTTGCTACGTGACTTAAGTTTCTTTGTTTGTATGGAAGGAGTTGACAAATTCCTGTATGAGAAAGGTATAAGTTTTTCATAGCTGAAAACAAAAACAAGGAATATGTCAAAAACGATCAACTCCACGAAAAATATATATAACATAAATTGTGTTTTAATGTGCTCTACATTTTTGTGTTTTAAGCTTTTGCCCATCTCTTACGGTTTAGCAGTTACGCAAAATTCCGTGAAATTCATCTAGAATAAAGTAGTCTTCAGAGGTCATTCCCAGAAAATTCAAGATATACATTTTATTTGTCAGGTAAATATCTTTAAAATATGATTTTTTAAACAAAATTATTAGAGAAATTTTTAAGAAAATCAAAGTTTTCGAAAAAAGTTCCATGAAAAGGGTAGTTGGGTGTGGGTTTTTTTTTTCTTGAAAATCTTCGCGTCACATCCTTGGAAGATACCAAACTTAAATACCAAGTTTGGAATTCAACGGTATTTTCGTTTTTGGGCTATGCTGTCCACAGACACACAGAAACACACACACACGCGCAACTTTTTCCAAAAATGTTTTTTTTTGGATTCAGGGGACCCAGAACATGTATTTCTGGTGAAATCTCGGTATCGAATTTTTGGGTGCAATACAATATCTTCTCTGTATACTATGTACATAGTACGTGTAGAGAAAGTAAAAAGTAAGGTGAGTCAGGTTCTGCTACAGTGTTTTTGTTTCACATAGAAAACATATCAACACGCCGAAAAGAACGACACACTTAGACGATTTTGAAAAATAGGTATTTCATAGAACAGTCTTGGAATTTTCTGATCGTAGCGAATTTCCTATTGCAAAATAAAAAAAAATTAAAAAATAACGGCTTCTTTACAGGAAAAAATATCTTACATAGGATGCACTTCTTCCACCTTAAGAATGTGTGACGATGAGCCCCTGGTCCACAATTTTGTTTCGGATGTATCTTGTAATAGTGACACACTATAAGAAAAATGTATTCATGTATTCAGAATGTTAAAAGTTCTCTTAATTTTGCCATACTTTAAAAGGTGAACAACGGAGAGAGGTTCAGTTGATTGAACAACAAGGAAGAGTTTGTGAAACTTCAGGGAAGAGCGACTGAGTCGAGAGTATTAATAATGTCGAAGGTAATCTCACTTAAGATGTGGGTCAAAAATATAATTTAAAACGAATTAAGGATTCCTTTTATATCGCTCAACATTAACACGAAAGCAATTTAAAACAAATAATTAAAATCTTGGTTTATATAGATGCAATCTCAAAAGAAATAAAGGGAGCTGAATAATCATATATTTTAAAGACGCAACTATTTTAAAAGTTCTGCAAATATCACTCGGTAAACCAACTACCACAAATCCAGAAATATATTAATGGAAATGGAGTTCCATTTATTGAAGCTCTTTAACTGCTGTGGTTCTGATCATCCCTTTCTATATTGGGCATGAAAGACCGCTTAATTTTGCTCCGAGTCCTCAGCCATGCTAAGGATTTTTGCACCCGAAAAAATCCATCGTCCTCCGCCAGGTTTGAATCCGGGTTGAACCCGTAATCTTGGATATAGGAAGTTAGCATGGTAACAATTTCACCACCTGGGGCAATTAGAGCTGTATTAATGGAATGATACTAAGCAAAGATTGTTGAAAGGGTTCATGGCTCATAGGTTTTACTGTTAATCTATTATTGGCGAGAAATTACCTTAAGAATGACACTCCGGCTGACAGGCGGCTATCTCGGTACGCCTATTGCCATATTTCTTTGATGTCCGACTGCAGCAGCTGCAATCCGAGTGTATATTCTTCCAGTCCTCTTGACTGATTATTTGATCACACTCTATTTCATATCTTCACTGGAATCGCTGCTGTTACTTAAACTTCACACGTTCTACAGTCTCCTCTAAAATGCCTTTTTCTTTCCATGCATTTTATACCACAACTCCCATTTCTCACTAGTTACCTCATATATTCCTTGCAACTTTAGGTCTATTCCTTTAAAGTTCTAAACGTAAAGTTCTACTTCGGCTAACGTAACCTCACACTTTATCACGTCTGAAAGACATTTCAAACCACAGTGCCACTCGTAGTAGTTCTAGGACGAGAACAAGAGATCCGTAAGATATAAAAGATAGCAGCGATTATTGTAAATGAATTTACTGATGTAAAACACAACCAAACTTTTTGATTAGCACGTGCAAGAAATTACCGCGTAAATTTCCATCTGAACGCGTAGGTATTGCCGATGACATCATGTCTCTGACGGTAATTCATTCTTACTCTGTGGTTGGCCAGCAATTCCTGCCAGCTAACGACACACCCCACAAGTGTCGATCACAATGGCATTTTTCACGAATCTTAGTCAAGCTGATGGTCAGCACAAGTAGCTGAAGTCGTAGAGACATGGTTCGGTGAATGGAATACCATATATCGATTTTATTAGTTAGATTTATACAAAGATCCATTGAGACTACCAATCCCAGGAGGAAGAAATGAAGCGAAGGAATCACAAGAAACTATTGGTCATTGGCAAACAGGTCACAGACTCCTGGAAGTGCCTTACAGTTCCAGGCTCGAAGTGTCGTCTGGAGCTGCTGGACCTGCCTAGAGAGCGTGATGAACGCCGTTGACCAAGTAGTCCTCTGTTGTCCACGGGGAGCACTCTTCCCTTTGAGAAAGCATACAGTCCATCTTTTCGGTCCTGCCATAAGCCAGGAAACCTAGAAGCGCATCTAAAAGATATAGAGGAAGCAGAATAAAAGGAATGTCATAGAAAGTAAATCATGATAGATTAAAACGTATTTAGCATTCTCCTCCGATCAGGAACCTTGCGAGATGGCTCAAGCGATATTGCCTGACCGGCATTCGGAGGTCCCGGGTTTGATACCCAGTGAACTACCCACGCTGACACACGTATTATTTGAGATTTCCCCGGTTAGGGTGATTCATCTTCTACCACGACTGATCAGAAACCTTGCAGGATGGCTCAAGCGATAACGCCTGGCTCGCATTTGGGATATCTGGGTTCGATATCCAGTTACCACCTATTCTTTCCCATTTTTTTTTCCGCGATTCCTCTGGTAGGCAGGCGAATGTTAGGGTGATTCACCTTGTACCACGACTGATCAAAAACCTAGCGGGATGGTTCAAGCGATTACATCTAGCTCGCATTCGGGAGGTCCCGGGTTTGATTTCCAGTGACCTACTCTGACCCATGAATTTTTCATGATTTCCCCTGGTAGTCAGGCGAATGTAAGGGTGATTCATCTAAGTTAAATGGTGTCGCGGCTGGTCGGTGGCTGCGCGGGCTCTGTAGGTTTCTTCCGCGGGGTCGTTGCGGAACCACTCTGTCAAGATCCATCTTCGGGTGCTTTCGGGGAACCCCTGGAGGCGCACGGCTTGTGGGTATGCCCTGGCAGCGTCGGAGAGGTGACCAATTCTGTTCTACAAACGTCAGAGACCACGTCCATTCTTGCACCCGACGTCACGTGGAACCTGTCAGCTTTGGATGCCTCCCTCCCAGGGGCCACGTAAGTCCCAAAGGGCCACCATAACCCACACGTGGTGCTCTATTCAAGTGACCGGGTGGACACCATCAGCGATAATATTTATGAGAGAGAAATAATGAAAAACAAAGTTCAGATTGCGTATTCCACGGGAAATGGTTCCAGGATCAATTTTCATGTTCTTCTAAGTGGCAAAATTCTCTTCCATTTGTTGGTAATCGTAACAATAAAAAAGATTAAGATCCGGAGAGTTTTTAGACAATTCTTCAAGGTGAATGCTACTCATTGCAACAGCAGCCATGGATGAAAAGTGTTCTAGTATGATAGGCCTCGCTAATGTGAATATATCAGTTCAATTATTTTAAACTAAAGGTACATTTAATTTTCAAAACTTCCATAACGAGTAATAAGCTTTCTGATAATCCTATATGTGAAATATAATGAGGATTAATGAAATCCTCAATTATTCTGCAGTTACAATTTTCAAAACTCCAAATGAATAAATTGTGAGTGAAATAAAATCAGGAGCGCTAATGATTTGTTTAAAATAGGAAAATTACAGCTTAATATGCGCATATTATGTTTTCCGAGAGGTATTGAAAGATTTAAACTGTGGTATCCACTTACACGTTAACGCGGCTACTTACCAAGCGGGAGACCTGGGTTAGATTCCCAGTATCGGCGCGGGGAGTTTTCCCCCGTCAGGAGTTCTGGTCCGGGGTGCGCTCAGCCTCGTGAGGTCCTTGGGGGGCCAATTGAGGAGCTACTTGATGGATAAGTACCGAATCCAGGTCATGAGGACCGCATTAACTGGCCGGGAGGGGGGAGTTCGAGGCGCAGGCCACGCCTCACCCTTCAATACTGCACACCATCCATGCGTTTGTCATGGACCGAGATGGGAGACGCAGCGGCGGGGCGGTAGGTAGGTAGGCCAAGGTTCCTTGTGAACTGTCGTGCCATGAAATTATTATTATTATTATTATTATTATTATTATTATTATTATTATTATTCACTTTCACTATACAGCTTGCATCAAACGTCTTGATATTCTGGATGTGCAAGAGAGGATTTAAACGAAATGTATACACACATTCCTACCTTGAATTTTCTGAAATAACCTCTGAAGAAGACGTTTGTATAATCCGTAAAGAGATAGACAAAACTATATATGTATAGACCATAAAAGATGGACAAAAGTATACTACATAAAATATATAGATATTAAAACACACAGTTTATTTCATACACTTTTGTTTTTCTAAAATTAACAGTCCCAAGATATTCCTTGTTGTTGGTTTTAATTTTCAATTACTTAATTACAGTCCACTAGAGTACTTCGACCTCGCCGCTGCCACCGAAGATGTCTGCCATAGTCGAAACGTCTGAGAAGAAGAAGGAGGAGCCCAGTAGACCACGGCCCACAAGCCCGGATTATACTCCAGCCAGTAAAGTAATTTTAATGTGGAAACGATGCGAATCAAATCTACAAACAATATACATTTATATTGTCAGTTTCTACGCGGATGTGGAGTTAGCGTTTTTCTGATGAACAGATGGCAAACGCACCAAAATCGATGAAAGCTACTGGCGCATATGGTGTAATCATTACCAAGAAGTGACTGTTTGCGATCATGATGCGGTAAAGCGATACTCTCTGTTTGAAATTTACAAAACATTGCTGGCCATGCGCATTTATTTGTCCGACTAAACTCGACCTAACAGCGCTCTAGTCATAATATGGGCATAAATCAAGTTGCAGTAATCCAGTTATACCTCATTTGTCTTAAACTGGTTATCGAGCTATCGGTTCTTCAATACATTCACGTTTAAACGAATTAGCAGTATCGAAATCTATGACTCCCATTAATTTCAGTCGATTATAATCGTGGTGTGTTTGTTTAAAGTAATGTGATTTAAGCGTCAGTCTTAAAACCAAATTAGGTCACAGGTTGGGACTTCTGAATGAAAACTAGATGGGAATTTCTAATCAGCTCGATGAAATATGGTCCTTTGAATTGATGATTATTGGTGACAACTCTAGTCTTACATACCTAAATGTGGACCACAGATTTTAAATATTTACCTTTATATGCTATATTTGAAAGCACAAAAAATCTGAAGTGTTTCATTCAAATAAACTATGCTAATCGAGATAAGCATTGACAGATGTGGTCTTATTACTTGCTTCCTAGTAAGTAGAAAAAAAAAAGGGGGAATGCAATAAACTAAGCTTAATTATCAAGTTAGGTATTTAACGAATTTTTCGTTTTTTAGCTATGCTCTACACAGACACACACATTGAATTTGTCTAAAAATGCTTTTCCGATATAATATCACCTCCCGAGGGTGCGTCACAAAGATTTCCAAGCAAATGCTCTCCCACCCCAACTACCCTTTACATGGAAAAATTATCGAAAATTTTGATTTGATCACAACTGTCCATAACGAATTTTATTAAAATAGGTATATTAAAGGTATTAACATTACATATAAAGTGTGCATATCTTTAATTTTCTGGAAATAGCTTCTGAAGATATCTTTATTCTTAAAAAAATTTGCTGAAGTTTGCATAACTGGTAAAATATAAGAAATAAGCAATTATTTATTACACAAAAATGTAGAAATGTAAAACACATAACTTATGTCACATAGTAATTGTTCATTCTATAGTTGATCGTTTCTGGGATATTCCTTGATATTTGTTGAAGGTTTAAAGTAATCATACATTTATCGTTCTGTAATTTGCCATACAAAGAAACAGATGCCAATCTCATTGCAAAAAGCTTTTAAAGTATTTGGCTAACGCTTTAGCCTACTGTATTCCCATACTTCCCTTTTACTCACAAGGAAGCAAGTTATAAGACCGGTTCTGCTAATTTTATCTCAATTAGCTTGAAGTAGATAGAAGAATAATCTCTTTAACAATAATGTGTTACGGAGATGTAGAGAAAGTTATATGTATGGAACACATCTGACGCTTTTTATTTCTTTTCTGGATTTGTTTAACTTATGGTAGTGTTGGTACTGGCAGAAAGCTGAGTTGGTTATAAAATCTAAGTTGTAATTGATCTAGAGGCCCTAGTAATTATATTGTCTCATAAAGTTGGCAGTACGCAATAAAATCGATGCTTACGCGAGGGCAGATTCAAACCCGCACTTCCACGTTAATTCAGCGAAGGAAGGAGCTATAACCACTCAGCCACCATGCCTGCGTTAAATTAGCTCTTAGAAAGGGCATTTACCTGCTGTTCATGTCCCGACATGGCATATTAAACTTCTTTGTTAAAGCACCTTAATAGTTTAATATTCCAAGGTAGTCTAGTACTTGGTTCAAACTATTAGCTATAATGCTATTCTTGCTTTAGGTTGGAAGGTAATATTGACATTAAAGGTAATGTCATATGAGAACCCATACCATACTATAAAGAACAATACAATGTCAAAAAGGTCGTCTCCTTAGCGCGGTGGTAGCGCAGCTGCCTACCAAGCGGGAGACCTGGGTTCGATCCCCAGTATCGGCGTGGGGATTTTTCCCCCGCTGGGAGACCTGGACCGGGGTGCACTCAGCCTCGTGAGGTCCCTGGGGGGCCAATTGAGAAGCTACTTGATGGAGAAGTAGCGGCTCCAGGTCGTGAGGACCGCATTAACCGGCCGGGAGGGGCTCGAGGCGCTGACCACGTCTCACCCTCCAATACTGCACCCCATCCATGACGTCTGTAGTGGACCGAGATGGGGGACGCAGTGGCCGGGCGGTAGGCCAAGGCTCCCCATGAGCTGTCGTGCCATGGAGTTATGTTACAATGTCAAAAAAAAAAAAAAACAGTGGTAGGCCTATTTTTTGGATCTCGAGGAACAATTACAAATATGTTTGGGAAATGGAGGGCGAAGCATAAAATTAACAGAAATATGGAACAAACAATCTGAGAGAACATTATAAAACAATCCGTAGCCATTTTTGGAATCATTTGTATGGTTTCAACAGAATGTAAAGTGTATCGCTTTAGTTTAGTAGTTTTTTCTCCTTTGTTGTTATACATTTTATTACGATTATATTTATTATTATTGCACATCTTTTATAATCTTTGTTACAATATGTTCTTATAGATTACTTTTTTTTGAACTATTATAACGTAAGGTAGTACATTTTTTTTTATAATACTCACTTATAACATTTTTTGTAAATACCCTAAATGTATATTTTATTCTGTGTCACTAGGCGAACTCATTTATGGGTCAAGACTAATAGATAAATAAAAATGAAATAAAATATTAGTATTTCATGATTGTGATCTATAGTTAAGGGAAGAAAGACGAAACTGCACATCGTAACTAATTTTGAATCGTCAGTAGGCTAGAATGTAACCGCAGGTATGAAGTATTCCGGAATAACTCATAATAAACCACTAACTACCTTGAGAGGTCAGGGCTGGGCTGGTGAATTTTTAGTTTCTGT
This sequence comes from Hymenopus coronatus, assembly GCA_030762935.1. Classification (NCBI taxonomy): domain Eukaryota; kingdom Metazoa; phylum Arthropoda; class Insecta; order Mantodea; family Hymenopodidae; genus Hymenopus; species Hymenopus coronatus. Next base: position 40,603,562 of record CM060887.1, read on the forward strand.
AACACGTATGTACAATATACACTCAAAGACATTAAAAATACGTCTGAAAATACTTATTGTAAGACCAGGTCTTCTCGCTGTCTCCTCCCATGTTTTGCACCTATTTGGGCGCTGGTTGTGTTTGTGCTACTCTGATTCCAAGAGGCCTCTCCTATAACCTTGTTATGCACTTAAACCGTTTGACAAACCACTTTACCGAGTAAGAAGTAGTGTTTGCGAGTATGAAAATTGTTGGAAAAAGGTTTTCGAGAAAATAAACTTTAAAGTTTGGAGCGCCTATTAATAAGCAAGTGCTTACCCATTTATAGCTTCAGTTAATCTGTAGCTAAATTTCACCAAGTCATAAAGTATGTATTTTCCTAACATTTAGAATTCATATTAATGTATTCGATTCGTTTCGTAGCCGGCTTATCCTGCCCGTATTTAGGACTGACGCGTGGAAGTCTGTTGGGGAGCCAACGGCCCGAAACCACAGAATGAAGACCTGAAACGAGTTGTCGGCGCGTAGCCAGGCATGACCATGAAATGCAAGCGAAATGGATGATAGGAAAGGTAATGAAGGAGCAATTGGTGGAATGAGTGGCGGAGAAAACCGGAAGACCCGGAGAAAATTCATACAGACGCGGCTTCGTCTATCACAAATTCCAAATAAGGGCACTTGTGATCGAAGCCGGATCGCCTATGAGAGACGAGTGGTTTAATCACTCATCCACGACGCCGCCTATTAATTTATTAAGGACAAAAATACATTTTGAATTTTTCGGCCACAGATACATCACCTTAAAACTATTATTCACTTATCTGTGCATGTCTCTATTAAGCTTGTCCCGTTCGTTATATTAGTTTCCAACAAGCCCCAAAGTTTCTTTAAGAAGTTAGGAACAGTGGTACATTAGCGATGGAATCACTTTCTCAATCTGCAAAATTATAAAGGCTTCCGTACCTCACTCTTAGACGCCGCGCGCTCGAGTTTTGTCTTTTTCATTACCAACCTCTGCTAGTAAAATTGTACATCGTCGTAAAGGACTTCTTAATTAAACCGCAGTCTAGCAGAACTGTGACTGATGCTACGATATTCATTGCGGGGCCTTCAACCCAACTTTTCTTATTACCCTAATATACGCATGGTATAAATATCACAATTAACGTTTGCTCCACTTTATTGCTTTAATTTAGACCGTTGGATGCACACAGCTGGTAGATGTCTTCCTACTGGAGAGATGAAAGCGCCTTGCTCTGGTGATACTGGCGTTAAACTTGGCCTCTTTGTTTCACGGTAGTACGCTTCAGCAAAATAAGCTACTTTTGTTTGTCTTTGTCAGGCTCCCTTTACATTAAAAGTCACTGCAGAACAGAAAAAAGTAAATATGCTATTTTAAAAGGAAAAGCTTTCTTTTGTTGGTGTTGACACTTTGCACAGCAACTCGATATACGTTACGAAAAGCAAGGTAATGTGCAGTAAGGATGTTCTGAAAATGAAGCTGGTCATATGAAGGTAAACCAAGTTTCGTCATTTGGCAGGTAGGTGACTAAGGCAGCATGTATTCAATCATATATGAAAACTGTCGATATTTCATTATATTTATAGAAGAGTTTCAAGTTTTTTTGTTGTTTTTTTTAGATAGTTAATTTATAATTTGTCTGCTTTACTCTGTCCTTTTTGGCAGCCCATAAATATGGGGAGTTGTTATTGTTATTGTTTCAATAAATAAATAATACAGCTAATAAACACAAAGTAAACTAAAAAAATAGTTTATTTAGGAGTTATTTTAGCTATCAAACTTTTTTTTAAAGTGTGTAAAAATGTATGAGATATTTGAAAAACAACAGCTTGGCAACTCTGATTTAGGAAGCTAGATTTCAGGATATATGTGCTATGAATGTGTTGTGTGTGTATATATATAGGTATATATATTTATATTTATTGTATACAGTTGAGTTTATCCATAGCAAGGAATTTTTTACCATCTAATATGGATGCTGTCTTATTGATTGTTTTACACTGATTCTAAGTTTATTGTTAGTACAACTTGAATTAACTGTCTTTTGTTTTATGATAATAACTGTCTTTTAGAATTTTTTCACTATCCTCCTGTGTATATGTGTATGCATGCATATGTGTGTTACAAACAAAAAAGTAAAATAAATTAAGAACATAAAAATTAATCTGATTTGTTGCATACATTCTCTTTCTATGCTAAAACAACATATTCTTATAAAGGCTAATTCTCAATTCACTTAATGCTAATCAAGAAAAATGTTTAAAGAAATGTTTTAATTACACACTGTCTTATAGTTCAGGAACAAAAAGTCAAATCTTTAAGAGAGGTCGCATTGAAAGTTTGCTCTCTGTGCATCGGGAGAAAAATAAAATGAAAATTTTAAACACTAATGAATAATCCACAAAAAATGTATTTTAAATTGTGTGTTTTAACGAGATTTACATTTTTGTTTTGTCTATCTCTTAGGTTTACCAGTTGTACAACAGTAAATAAAAGTGAAGGGGACTTCATGTGTTATTCCCAGAAAATTGAAAATATTTCATTAATCATGAAAATATCTTAAACGTATGATCTTTTAATCAACATTATATTTATTTTTGAAAAAGTCAAAAGTTTAAAGGTATGGGTGGAGGGTTTTCCTGAAAATCTTTGTGCATTAACAGTTTTGAAGATATTTAAATTTTCTTGTACTTATTTTTTTCTCAAATGGGAAGTGGTTATTTGCTTTTCTTTGTTTTACTCATGGTCACGCAAAGATAACGGCCTTTCAAAGTCATTACATGCGACCAGTTTTTCATTCGCTTTAGCCTACTGTATTCATGTTTTCTGTTCTACCTACAAGGAAGTAGGTAATAAAACGAAAACTGTTAATAAATATAGTCATACTGAAAAATTCAACGCGAAAGCCGGGATTTGAGCCACGGATCTCCCGTTCTCTAGTTGATTGATCTAAACAACAACTAACAATTGCTGTGTTGGTATTTTCCACGGTAGTTCAGTGTTAGAGAGACGGCTAGAGAACCGGGAAATCCGTGGTTCAAATCGCTCCTATCATATTGAGCTTTTCAGTCTTGCTCTACTTATCTAATTTGTTCCGATATACGGATTGTGTGGTAGTTAATATATGAAGCACCAAGTCACCATTGAGTTGCAATATCGTCTAAAAGTCATTATGGATCATACAGGGTAACATCGAGTCAGTCGGAGAATTTAATGCTGCGCTGACAAGTTGCCATGAGAGCTCAGTGATTAGAGATCGAGAGATCCGTGATTCAAATTCCGGCTATGGCATTGAATTTTTCAATATGACTATCTATTCAACTTGTGTCCTACACAGTGACTATGGGAAAAACAGTAATTTGCCACAGCCGGATTTGAACATGGTTCTCCCGCTCTCGGTGTGGTTGCTCTAATCATTGAGCTACCATTGCAGAATGCCGGATGGCAATCAATCTTCCAATTGATTGTGTTTTTACGCGGTTCAACCAACCAGTATGTCTCCCCTCAGAGAACTACCTTAACGGCGACTTACCTTCGGAAATATTTAATGTCAGTTAACCTTTATCTCGATTAGCATGAAGTAGATAGAAGAACAAGCATTTTAAAGTATAGTTTCTTACAGGACATGTAGTGAAAGTCATGTGAACGTAACATATCAGAATTGTTAAAAATGTTTATTCATCAGCAGTGCATTGTAACTTAGTTCTCCTATCAGTCAAAACAGTTTCTATGTTTGTCTTCTGCGTTATTGTACGAGGGTCAGCTTATAACTCCCGGGCCTCGCATAGATATGGCGCCACTAGGCCACGTGGACAGTAGCATTGTAAGGTTTAACTCTAGGCTAGCTTGTATCCATAGTTACAGTCAATAGCTTGTTTCGTTTTCAAATGACAGCATTTTAAACAAAACAACTTTAGAGGTTTCACGAAAATGGAGGATTTGGAAAAACGAGCAGTGATTAAATGCTTCCATTTGAAAGGCTTAACGCATAAAGAAATTAAGGAGGAAATGGACAGTGTATTGAAAGACTCTGGCCCTTCATATTCAATGATTAAAAGGTGAGTTGCAGAGTTTAAAATGGGACGTACGAGCACTAGTGATGAGCGTCGCTCTGGACGCTCTGTAGAAGTGACAACTCCAGAGATCATTCCATAAAAAAATCGTTTAATACTGAAAGACCGCAAATTAAAGATATCTGAGATATCAGAGGCTGTAAACATATCAAAAGAACGTGCAGGTAATATTTTAACTAATGTTTTGGGCTTTCACAAGGTCTGTGCAAGATAGCTGCCGCACTTGTTGACACCTGATCAAAAGCTGCAAAGAAAAACTGTTTCTGTTAAGAGTGTGGAGTTCTATCGTAAACATCCCAGTGAATTTTTGAGACGGCTTATTACCATGGATGAAACTTGGATACATCACTAAACTCCAGAAAGTAAATCATAGTCAAAACAGTGAATTGCACTAGGTGAACCAACTCCAAAAATGGCAAAGTCAATTTTGTCAGCTAACAAGGTTATGGAGGGAATTATTTTTATTATTATTTTTATTGATTACTTGGAAAAGGATAAAAGTTTCACTGCTGACTACTACGCAAGCTTACTGCAACGTTTGATGATGAGGTAAAAAGAAAAATACCTCATTTAGTAAAAAAAATCTTGTTTCATCTCCACAATACTCCGGTCCATCGTTCAGTCATTGCATTTGGAGAAATGTGCGAATTAAAGTTGGAAGTGTTTAAACATCCACCTTATTCGCTAGATCTAGCACCAAGTGACTACCGCCTCTTCCCAAATCTCAAAAAGTTTCTTGGAGGACGAAGATTTCACAGCAATGAGGTCAATGATGATGTAAAGAGCTAGGTATTTTGAGGACCTTGATAAATCGCACTACAGAGATGGTTTAATTGAATTAGAACACCGATATGACAAATGTATTAGCCTTTCTGGAGATTATGTTGAGACATAAAGCAAAAAAAAAATTAAATGCTGTTTTCATTCAGAGACCCAGAACTTATCAGCCGACCATAGTAATTAAGAAATGTCACACGTATTGAACCTGAACCAAAGATTTTTTGAGTGAAAAACTCTCTGCTGCGGCCTGGAGCCGAAAAGTGTTCAATTTGCGCCCTATACAGTCATACCGTATATGCAGATACGCTGATAATAAGAATATAATTGATAATAATATTAACAGTAACAGTGCAATGTGCTGAGGTTACATACCAATAAGAAGAGATTTTCTTGACATATATCTTCTGATATATCAGTCTGAACACTCACCTGAAAATAGAGAGAGAAAAACACATTAGTGTAATAAATAAATGAAAAACTTATATCAACCATGAAACAAACAAAGAGATTTAGAAACAATAATAAAGGAATAACCAAATGCTAAAAATGCAAAAGAAATCTGCCGCTTCAAATGGACGAGTAATTGCTAGAGGAGTTCATAAGTTCTTAGAAAATCCAAGAAAGAAAATTCGTACTATTTACATGGAAAAGTATTGAAAATTTGGCTTTTCTGAATAATGGCTCTAACAATTTTGATTAAAATACTATATATAAAAGATATTTACATCACAATTAAATTATATTTTGAATTTTCAGGAAGAGCCTCAGAACACCTCTTTATTTTGGGCAAGCTTTACAATATTTTGCATACCAAATAAATCATAAGATAGAGACAAAAACTTACTAGACAAAAATTTATTTCTTGTTTAAACACATAATTTATATAGTAAATCGGTTCTCTTGTAGAGTGGACCGTTTTCAAGATGTTCCTGTTAGTAGCTTCAATTTTAAACTACTTAACTTTTCACAAATGGACCATGTAAAGCGAAGCGAACCGAACCTCCATTGGTTCTCATAGCGACCAGGTTTTAAAATATTTGACAATCGCTTTGACCTAAGTAATACCCTGTTACCTTTTTACTTATAAGAAAGCAAGTAGCAAGTGCATTTCTGCTAATATTTATCTCAATTAGCATGATGTAGATAAAAGAATAATCTTTTGTATGAATAGCTTGTATATTATGGAACATATTTTTAGTACAAAATCTTCTCGGGCTTCTAGCCAGGTAAAAACTTGGCTAGAAGCCCGAGAAGATTTTGAATTAACACGTCGCCAGGAAAGCTTTAGTTCTTATTTTATATTTTTAGTATTTTGCTGAAAGTCTTCTTTTCTGAAAGTATCCTTGTTTTCAACTTGAGTTATATGAGATTGATAATCCCAAAGATACTGTAATAAATGCGTCAGATCTGACGACACGCTTAAAACTTCATTACCTTTTGATAGCATTTTATCTGCCTATTGAGCTCACAAAGCAAAGAGAAAGAACAATGGTAGAAAGCCATCATTGGAAAAGGAATTTAATTACTGTGAATATTGCATCTAATTGCTTCTAAATTAAATCTAAGAAGAAAGCTCTCTCTTTTCAGACTCTTTTCGATAATAAATTTGGAGGTGGAAACTAAGGATGTTAACTTTTGGTGTTCTTTAGCGGGAATTTCTTATTTAATCATGCAGATTTTGTACTTTTCAATTAAAGCTTCCATGGACGGAACGGGAGAGTTAAACCTCTGATGTGTAGATTTACACGAGTTGCAATATCTTCTATCGTTTAATGGAGGGTGTATTCTTACGAAAGTTATTACTTTCTCTACACGTGATATACACACAATATATACAGAAAATATTGTATTTCACCCCAAAATTCGATTTCATTGAAATACATGTTGTGAGACCCCTGACTCCAATTTTAGAAAAAGGTCAGTGTATGTGTCTGTGTATTTGTGTGTTTGTTTGTGGACAGCATAACTCAAAAACAAAAATGCTGTTAAATATAAATTTGGTCTTTTAAGTTTAGTTTCTCCAAAGAATACGGCACGAACATTTTCTCAAGAAAATCCCGCTACTCCAAACTACCCTTTGCACGGAAACTTTTCAGAACATTTTATTTTTTCTCAAAAATCATTAAAATACAATTGATTAAATACAATTTATTAAAGATGTATGGATAGCAAATAAAATGTATATCTTGAATTTTCTAGGAATAGCCCCTGAGGAGCTCTTTCTTTATTATGGATTTTGCCAAATTTTGGCTTACTGGTAAATTGTAGAAGATAGACAAAAAACTTACCACAAAAAACGTGTAGATATCATTAAAACACATAATTTATGTTGTATACTTATTTTTACTTTCTCTATAGGCACTATGTACATAGTGTATAGAGAATGTATTGCACTCCACCAAAAAATTCGATACCGAGATTTCACCGGAAATATATGTTTTAGGGTCCCCTTTATCTAAAGAGAACATTTTCGGAAAAAGGTCCGTGTGTGTGTGTATCCGTGTGTCTGTGAACACGATAACTCAAAAACGAAAATTAGATAACATACCAAACTTGATATTTAAGTGTAGTATCTACCAGGGATGCGACACAAAGATTTTGAGAACTACCCCAACTATCCTTTACATGGAACTTTTTTCGAAAATGTTGATTTTTTCAAAAATGGCTCTAACGATTTTGATTAAAATTTCGTATATTAAAAATATTTACCTGACAAATAAAATGTATACCTTGAATTTTCTGGGAATAGACTCTGAAGAGTACTTTATTCTGGATGAATTTTACTAAATTCTGAATAACTGCTAAACCGTAAGAGATGGACAAAAACTCACTGCACAAAAAATTGTAGAGCACATTAAAACACATAATTTATCTTATATACATTTTTTTCGTGGAGTTTGTCGTTTTTGTGACATTCCTTATTTTTGGTTTCTGCTATGAAAAACTTATACATTTCTCATACAGGAATTTGATAACTGCTGTCCATACAAACAAAGGAACTTCAGTGACATAGCAACCAGCTTTTGATTATCACTTTAACCTATGGTACTCCCTTATTTCACCTCTACTTACAAGGAAGCAAGTAATATGGCTATTTCTGTTAATGTTTTACTGATTAGTATGGAGTTAATAGAAGTATAAGCTTTTTAAGAATAATTTGTTGCAGGGATATAGAGAAAGTCATGTGAATGGTACACATACGATTTTTGTACATTTGATTGTTTTCGAGATTTTGTTGTTGTTGGTTACAATTGTAAAGTACTAAACTTTTCTCATAGGGATATTTATCAGCTTATGACCATGCAAAGAAAACGAATTTGAATCACATAGCCACCATCTTTAAGAAGATTTGACTATTGTTAACCTACTGTATTCTCGTATTTCCCTTCTACATACAAGGAACTAACTAATAAAACATTTCTGTTAATGTTTATCCCAATTGGCTTGAAATATATTGAAGAATAATCTTTTTATCAATTTGTTACAGAGCTGTAGAGAAAGTTATATGAATGAAACACATCATATTATTTTTCTATATGCTTACATTATAATCGAGATAAATATTTGCAGAAACAGTGACATTATACGTGATGTATTGCAACTGTTAAATATTAAAAAGCGACACTCACATATTTAAGAACTGAATGTTATATAGTAGGTGGCACAACTGTCTCATATTTGACATCTGTAGATATCCCTTCATGAGTTAATAGAGTAGCAGAACTCAACGGGGATATTTAAGGTTAAAACCGGTGGGTGGGAAATTGGCTGAGTGATCTTGGTCATGTTCTTTGAGATGGTTAAAACAAAAATCTCCCTCAACAACTCCTCACTTCCTCGCCGGCTTTAATTCTGCAACTCTTTTAATAAATAAAGGGATATCTGCACACAAGAATAGTTTTTGGTACCCCGTAATTGACTGTATAACAACATAACTTAAAATTCTAAAGTCGGATAAACAACAAACTTAGTATTTTGGGTTCATTGTCTCCCAAAAAGGCGACGTTAAGATATTAATGAAAATCCTATTAATCCTTACTAGCCTTTAAATGGAATATTTTTTGAAAATTTTGATTTTATACACAATGACTCTTGATTTTAATTTAACATACTAGATAGTAAATCTATTTACTTGATAAATAAAACATTATATTGAAGTTACTGGGAATAGCCTCTTTATTTTAAATTAATTTTGTATAATCTTATTTTAGTGGTAAACGTTTTCTGTAATGTTTGTTTCGGAAGTTTACAGCTCAAAATTTGTAGATCTCTTTAAAAATAACAATTCATTGGCAAACTGATTTTTATGACATCAGTCATTTCCAAAATATCCGTATTAAAGGTTCAATTTGTTCAATGGCTTGAGATTCTTAAAGTATGCCCATTTTCAGTTTTTCTCGATCATTTTCAATTATTTACAAAATCACGTCCTGCCGCCTATGCTATATTATTTATCCTAATGGACAATTAGGTTTGAGTACCACTTAAGCGCCACATTTGTTTAGCTTCCTGGCTGTTTAGTTGTCCTATTTGATTTGGGCTGCCTATCCCATCCCATTCTCTGTTTTCTCTGCGGTTCTTTCTATTTTACTATTCTTTTTTCTTTTAGTTTTCTCCAAGTATTTTCTTATTTCTTTAATTATTCTTCTCTTAGCCGCTCCGCGGCCAAGTAGTTAAGTCACTCGCCTCTCACCAAGGTAGCCCAATTTGATCCCAAGTGACCGTGTGTGGGATTTGTGGGGAACAAAACGGAGTAGCGGCGGTTTTTCTTCGGGTTCCCCGACTTCTCCTGCCATCGCATTCTACCGGTGCTACATCTTCTTTCCATATACCATCAGTGTCATCGCCTGTGATGCTATATTTAGTAGAAGCGGGCGTTAAAACACTAACCTCCCCCCAAAAAATCTTTCCCTTGACATCCAGCATTTTCATCGCTACCAGCTCTCCTGGCATATTACCCTATTTGTGTCCCAAGTAACCTAGTAAGAGATTTTAAGTCAATGTTTAGCGTTCTTTGTACCTAGACAAAAATTTCAATGTTATTATTTCAGAAGAGATGAAGACGATAGATAAGAAGATTTCGTAAGAAAAAAATCTGATGTGTTACACTCACATGACTTTCTCCATATCCCTGCAACAAATAATTCTTAAAAAGCTTATACTTCTATTTACTTTATACTAATCAGAAAAAATAGCAGAAATAATCTAATTACTCGCTTCCTTGTAAGTAGAAGCGAAATAAGGGACAACCGTAGATTAAAGTGATAGTCAAAAGCTGGTTGCTATGTCTATGAAGTTCCTTTGTTTATATGGATAGGAGTTGACAAGTTCCAGTATGAGAAAAGTATACGATTTTCATAGCAGAAACTAAAAATAAGGAATGTCACAAAAATGACGAACTCCACGAAAAAAATGTATGTAACATAAATTGTGTGCTTTAATGTGTTCTACATTTTTTGTGCAGTAAGTTTTTGTCCATCTATTACGGTTTAGCAGTTATTCAAAATTTAGTAAAATTCATCCAGAATAAACTACTCTTCAGAGGCTATTCCCAGAAAATTCAAGATATACATTTTATTTGGCAGGTAAATATGTTTAATATACGAAATTTTAATCAAAATCGCTAGAGCAATTTTTGAGAAAATCAAAATTTTCGAAAAAAGTTCTATGTAAAGGGTAGTTGGGGGTGTGGGGATTTTTCTCAAAATCTTCGTGTCGCATCCCTGGAAGATACTAAACTTAAATACCAAGTTTGGTATTTTACCGACTTTTCGTTTTTGAGTTATCATGTTCACAGACACACGGACCTTTTTGTGAACATGCTTTTTTTGGATATTGGGGACCCTAAAACATATATTTCCGGTGAAATCTCGGTATCGAATTTTTGGGTGGAGTGCAATACTTTCTCTATACACTATGTACATAATGCGTATGGAGAAAATAAAAATAGTATGCCAACTAATAAGTAATGGAAGGTAGAAAAACTAATTTATAACACACCAGGGTTTTCTAAACAATTTTGCTCAACGTGATGGTATAACAATTTCTTGTTTCTTTCATTCCTAATCATCTTTAATTCACTATGACTCTAGAAGTGTGAGTGATGTCGGAGAAGATGCCGTATAGCAGTCATTGTTTACACAGACTCAAGGAGGACAGGATGAGATGAGGGAAATTTAAAAGGGTAGTCGAGACCGGAAGGCAGTTCCTCTCGACGCGGGGAGCACTAGAAGTTCGCACCTCAGGTCTCACCAAGCTTCGTGACAGAAGACTTCCAAGCCCATCTCGCCACCGAGAGCAGCTTCTAAAAATATTTACTCATAAATAATAGGAGTTTTTCACATCTCAGAGCCGATTTCAGCAATAAATAGTACTTAAAGACTTTCGGAAGACATTAGTGTCACATTCATAGCTTTCTGTCAATTAAAAGAAGAAACACACACATATTTCAAAGTTGTAAATCTCAGCTCGCGGTGCATTATACATGCGTTGGCTGCACAATGCTGAACTATGTGCTTAATGCACTCTTACTAAAACTATTTCGGGTTTCAAATATTTGTCCACACTCAATTAAAGCACATTTATCAGTTTACAAATCGACAAACACTGCTAGTTTTACTGCTGTCTGTTGCAATAAATCACCAAATACAGTACCACGTATGTTGGTAATGAGATAGATCTGCTGATGTGCTTTAATGAAGCTATTGAAGAAAATACTTCATGTTTTACATTCACATGACTTTCTCCACCTTTTTTGCAAACAAGCTGCTTACAAACAATTGTTGTCTTCTATCAACCTCATTCTAATCGAGATAAACATTATCAGAAATGGTCTTATTACTTACTTCCTTATAATTAGGATAGAAATAGGGGTATACACTAAGCTAAAGTGATAGTCAAGTCTTCTGTTGCTGTGCGCTTGACATTGATTCGCTTCTGTTTGCATGGCCAGGAGTAAAAGAAAAGAAAAGCTCAAGTATTTTAAAACTAAAGCCAGTAATAAGGAATATCTCGGAAATAGTTGCAAGTAACCTCACAAAGAATGTAATTAACATTTACATTGTGTGATATAACGATATCTACATTTCTTAGTGATGTAAGTATTGTCTAGTTCTTATGATTTACCAGTTATGCAAAAGTCATCCAAATTGAAGATGTCTTCAGAGGCTAATCATAGAAATTTCATTAAATACACTTTATGTATCATGTAAATATCTTTAATACATGGCATTTTAAACAAATTCATTAGGGCCATTTTTAAGAAAATCAAAATTCTCGTAATTTTTTCCATGTCAAGGGTGGCTTGGGGTGGGGGAATCTCAGCGAGATTCAAGAAAGAAATTGTCTTAATTACTTGGTTCCTTGTATGTAGAAGGAAAATAATGAAATACACTAAGTTAAAATGATAACCAAATCTTTTAAAAGCTGGTGGCCATGTGTTGAAATTCATTTCTATGGAGGGCCAGGAGTTTACAACTTTCCCTGTGAGAAAGACTTAAGTATTTTAAAGCTGAAACAAATAACAAGGAATATCTCAGAAATGGTCAATTCAAGAAAAAAAACTTATTATATAAATTGTGTGGTTTAACGTGATCTACATTTTTTTGTAGTGAGCTTTTGTCTATCTATTACGGTTTACCAATTACGCAAAATTCATTTAGAATAAAGAGATCTTTAGAGGCTATTCCCAGAAAATTCAAGATACCTATACATTTTATTTGCAATATAAATGTCTTTAATATACGGTATTTTAATCAAAATCGTTAGAGCCTGTTTGAGGAAATCAAAATGTCCGTAATTTTTATCATGGAGTGGGGGGATTTTTCTCTAAAACTTCATGTGGCATCTCTTGAAGATACTAAACTTAAATACCAAGTTTTGTATTTTACCCACCTTTCATTTTTGTGTTATCGTGTTCACAGACACACATACTTATTTTGGATACAGGGGACCCTAGAACGTCTATTTGCGGTGAAATCTCTGTATCGACTTTTTGTAGAATGCAATATCTTCTCTATACACTATGTACATAGTACATGTAGAGAAAGTAGAAATTGTATAATATTAATACTGCAGTTGTATTCATGACTATATCAATTGCAATGCGTAGATATTGTTTTTCTGCCTGTAGTTCTAAGCCAATGACAAAGAAAAAGTTTGGAACAATACGTCCCGGTAAGCAGCTTTGACATCATAGAAGCTGTCTGTATGCTGACAAACTTTTATCAGCAAAGTACAATCAGTATTTACGGTGGTGTATTCAGAGCTTGTGATTAGTTGCTAATTTGGAGCAGGTTGTCTGTGCGAGTCGAGTTACTAATGCCCACCGCTGGGTCGCCGCAGAATCCTTTTTTCAATAGAGAACCCAGGTGTCAAGCGACCTGCAATATCGACCCTGCGCAGTACCCGGTCCATCTGAGGCGAGGCAGATAGTGTAACTTCTGCAAATGAACAGCGCACTTCAAGTTATCAAAGCAATGCGATGCGATGCGATGCGATGCGATGCGAGATAGACCTAGAGAAATATGAGGTGAACGATTATGCCTAGGAAACTCTCCACAGCTCAGAGCTTATCCAGACCGCAACTTATAACTTACTTCACTTATACTTTTACTTTCATTCTATATTTATAAAATCTGAACGCATGCATTTTCTCATCAACTCAAATAAAAAATTTAAAGGTCGAACCGATCCTATGTGTCTTGATAACTGCATTGCAACTCTTAATGATGATTTTAAAACATATGGTGTGTTCTTTTCACATTAGTTTATCTAGCTGTTCCAAAAACAATTTTTTCTTATAAAAGATTATTCTTTTATCAACGTCACGCTAATCTAGATAAAAATTATCAGAATTGGTCTTATTACTTCCTCTCCTATAAGTAGAAGGGAAATAAAGGAATGCATTGGGCTAAACGATGGTAAAATCTTTTAAAAGCTGATCGATATGTGACATAATTGAGGTTAGGTTCGCTTTGCATGTACCCGTTTGAGAAAACTGAAACCAATAACAATGAATCTCTCGAAAATGGTCAACTTTACAAGTAAATACACACATGACATCAATTGTGTGTTTTAAAGACATCTATATTTGTTGTGAAACAAGTTTTTGTCTATCACTTCTCTGTTATTTACAATGTGCATATCTTTAATATATGCTATTTTAATAAAAATTGTTATAACCATTTTTGAGAAAATAAAATTTTTTCGATAATATTCCACGTAAAGGTTAGTTGGGGGTGGGGATTTTACCAAGTTTGGTATTTAACCGACTTTTCGTTTTTGAGCTATGCTGTCAACAGGCACGCGCGTTCTCACATACACACACACACACACACACACACAAAGACCTTTTTATAAAAATGCTCTTTTCAGATTCAGGTGATATCAAAATATAAATTTTCGGTGAAATCTCGTGTACAATTTTTGAGGTGGAATACAATGTCTTCTCTACCCACTAAGTACAAGCTGGCTAATAAAAGAGAGTGCAAAGTCCAGGGAAATTGCCTACAAGTCCTTAATGCGGTCCGTTATGGAATATGCAACAACATGTTTGTACTCGTATAGAGTAACTGAGCTGTTAGAAAATATTCAAACAAATGCTATAGAATTTAGTTGCTCTCCGTGGTGTAGTGGTTACTACGCTTGCCTCTAAAATCCAAGATGGTAGGTTCAAACCTGGCGGAGGGTGATTGATTTTTTCGGACGCAGAAGCCCTTAGCATGGCTTCCTTCGGAAGAAAAGTAAAGCCGATGGTCTCTTGCAATATATGTTATATTATATTTGTCCACTTTTTCTTTATTTTTGTCTTTAATTTTAAGAAACCCATACCTTGAAAAAGAAGGTTCCTAGGCAAAATTTCATCATATCGCGTCCGCAAGTACGATTTCCTCCTATATGCTATCTAACTGATCTCTTGTCGAATGGCGCATAGCGGCGAACTTGCGAACTAAAAATTCAAATATGATGAGGCAAACATCGGATGCTTCATTTAGAAGTTACAGGAAATAACACTATAAAATTCACAAAAAGAGGTAAATGTTTTGTGCTTACAAAGGGCGATGCGATTAAATCCCAGCCATTGAAAGTTAGGCGAAAGAAACAGAATTTATTCGCATTATTTAAAGCTTATGGTGGTTTAAAAGCATGGCTGAACGTTATTGGCAGATCAGAGAATCATAGATTAGGCATGAAAGGATCATTTGTTCAAAACTAAGAATTAAAGGTACAAAATCTACGAAACAAAATTGTCTTTTGTTAATAGAATCATTAAAGAATGTTGGATAATATATTGAATATGATACTTAAGTGTATGGTGTTTCATATGGTTGTAAATAGAAACGGTAACTTATTAGTGATTCTCATTAGATAATTAATGAAAATACTAAAATAATTAATGACTTCATAATTATCTATAATTAAAATTTATATCTGATTTTACAAACCCATAAACTGGTAGCTATAATTAATCTGTTTCCAAGCTGTTAATTTAATTTGTATTAATTCTTTATAAACTTTATGTAATTAAATTCGTTGTTAATCGGATTTTTTCATATACTTATTTATTGTTCATTACATTATTCTATGTAACCTTATTTTGCAGATATATGTATCTCTGCCACTGGGTAATATTAACTTGCGAAGGAATAAATTAACACACAATCACAATATCCATAGACTTGCCACCATAAATAAAATACCATTAGGTACAAGAGTTGGAATAAGACTGCAAAACAGACACAAGGGAGAAAAGATAGAATCAGAAGCAGCCGGAGGTGGCTCGATACCGAACCTGAGGATACTATAGCTCCGCCCCACGAGGGGACGCCACTGGAGGTGAGAGAATACAGTGTGCGCCCGAACCAAAAAAAGCTAAACAGTTTTATTTACGAACGTTCATTAACTACTGTAGTTTTCACCGTCCCATTCTATATTGCGCGTGAAAGTCCTCTTCATTTTGCTCAAATGTCTTTTAACAGACGTGAGGTTCTTTGACGTGCCATAAATCCTTGACACGGGACCAATAGCTTTATTTCCCTTCCTTAGGAAGCCATACTACGGATTCTTACGCCCGAAAATATCCATCATCCTCCACCGGGGCTAAACCTGCAATCTTGGGACGGAATTTTGCCAATGAACCTTATTCTTTCAAGGTACGAGTTCTTTTACATGCAAAGAAACATTACATGGTACCACCGGTTTTACTTCCCTTTCAGAAAAAAAGTCAAGCCAAGAATTTTTGCGTCCGAAAAATCCACAATTCTCCACCAATTTTGAACCTGCAACCTTGGGTTTTAGAGACTACACTAAGGAGGACGTCCGCAAGTTGTGATTTTGTCCTATAGTGCCATCTATGGGCGAGACCAAGAACCAGGAGTGACAGCACAGCAATGACAGGGTCCCTACAGTTTCCAAATTGAAGTATTACGTCATTGGGTCAGGTGACCGGAGTCTCAGCCTCACATAACCTCCAACACCACCGCCAACCAAACGAAGTCAGGGGACGGAGATGGTCAATATGGGCATCCTTTTCCCCTGGCACGCCTCATTAACACTTCCAATTCTGACAGAAACTAACGAAATAAAGAATGAATAAAGTACAATGGAAAGGACATAGAGGGACAGGAAATTCAGAGATTGAACGAAATCTAATGTATTCATCTGGCGACCCGGGGAGACCCCCCAAAAAATACCCATGGGTCGGTTACGTCGGAGCGGAAGTGAACTCGCGATCTCCACAAAGCAGGCTACAGAGTAAACCGGCCGAACCATCCCGCTTGACCAGATTTTTTTTTTAGTTTAATGTCTTTTAACCTGGTTATTCGTATTGGACGACGAATGGAATTGGTGAAATGATGCTCGAATGATCTCGGGCTCCAAGGAGCTTAAAGTTACTCGACATTCGTCTTCTCAGGATAAAGGAAAACTCCGAAAAATACCTTATGCGAGATTCAAACTCACGACCTTTTGAATGTGAGGCAGACACGGTACCCCCACACTACCCTGGCGGGTTTTACTGTGTAAAACATGTGTCTATATCTTACTATTTAACAGTTATGGCAACATCATTCAGAACGAGGAGAAATTTGGAGGCTATTTTCAGGAAATTCAAAATATACATTTTATTTTCGTGTAAATATCATTAATATATTATATTTTAATCTAAATTGTTAGGACTATTATTGAAAAATCCAAAATTTTCTTTGTGAAAGTTAAATTAGGGTGGAGAAATTCTTTGTGTCGTATCCTTGGAAGTTGTTGAACTTAAATAACAGGTTTGGTATTTAATCGGATTTTCGTTTTTGAATTATGCTTTTCACAACATACACCGTTCACTTTTTATAACGTTTTTTTTTTCTATTCAGGGGAGCCCAAAATGTATATTTGTAATGAAATTTCTGTATCGATTTTTTTGATGGAATACAACATCTTTCTACTTATGCACTACGACGTAGAGAAATCATAAATATTACCTGTTAGCAATTTTCAGCTAAATCAGAGTAAATGTGGTAACATAACATGAAACTTTGTCCTTTGAATAACTTAAATTTAAGAGATATTAATGCTTTTTCACACCAATGATCTGGAAATTATTTAATTTATGCCATATTTGCAGTGGAGTGTCAGAATGCCTTTATGTTCATATAGAAATTGGTAATATGAACTCGAAAAAATCAAAAGTTTTAAAATCTTGGAAGTATTTTGTGTGTGTCCGGATGAAATGTGTTTTCAAGGGTGAAAAAAATTCCAAAATTGGTCGAGCTGTTTTCGAGATTACTTTTGCATCACGTGCGCACAGATTTTCTCTGTTTAAAGTTCTCCGTGTTCTATAGCATGGCACGATATTCCAGGGTGAAGACTAAAATACATGCTCTGAAAATAATGAACATATAATTATTTCATATGTTACTTAATAGCATACGAAGAGCCACAAACTTGTATAGAAGTTTAGGTCGGATAATACCGTAAGCTTTGGTGTAACGGCCTGTTCCGCATCTTCATTTCCCCATAGCTTTAATCCTACTTCAATTGTTTTAATAAACAAAACGTTCATTTGAACCTTATGACTTCATCATATAGTCACGTGCCATTATCATTTAAGAGGTTTGTAGTGCGCATATTGAAACAGCTAGGCAGTTAAGATACTCCTAAATCGATTGTTTCATAACCTCTAGATACTTCTGTAGTAAGCCTAACCTTTAATATACATAACAAAGATAACGTGAAGCGATATCTTTATCATTTGTATTAAGGGACACTGAGATTAAAATCTCTGCAAGGTAGGAGTATTTAATTTAAACATGAATAACATATACCTATTCCTAATGAATATTCAATTTATATAGTTTAAATAAAGTATTATATATTAATTTAAAAAAAATCTGGAGTGTTTCATTCACATGAATTTCTCTACAGCTTTGTGACAAATTATTACTAAAAAGAATATTAATCATGCAAATCGAGAAAAACATTAGCAGAAATTGTCTTCCTACTTGCTTTCTTGAAAATAAAAGGGAAATAAGCGAATACTCCGGGTAAAAATTATTGTCAAATCTTTTAAGAACTGGTTGCTATGAAGTTGAAATTCCTCTCAATGCATTGCCAGGAGTTGAAAAATTCCCATATGAAAGAACTATTTTAAGTATTTTAAACCTGAAACCAATAACAAAAAAAAAAAAAAAAAAAAAAAAAAAAAAAAAAAAAAAAACGTGCATCTCATCAAAAAAAAAAAAATTTACATTTTTCTATATTTTTTTGTGGAACTATTCTGTTACTGATTTCAATTTTGCAATTATTATAAGTTTCTTAAATGGAAAATAGTTGAATGAATGAATGAATGAATAAGTGTATTGATTAACATAGCAATATCATACATAAAATTTGAACAGTCGCACGGGTCTACAGACCGTACGTGCTTTTGTAATACACATTACAAGCAATATTAAAACAACAACCACAACAAAGAATTAAAAGAGTAAACATGAAAATAAAAAGACAAAGGAAATACACCGTCAAAAGCAATATTAAACAACAATAAAAATTAAGAGTGAATACGAAAATAAAGATACAAAGATATTCAAATATAGCAATTTAAATTTACAGCACAGAGTACACCTTCATAAATGCACCCTCTTATAATAGATAATTACACTTAAAAGACATATATACACATAATATATACAACCCTAGCATAACAGTGACCTAAGTATGATATAATATACATGTGTGTAGAACATTGTAGTCACTTTTGTTTAGATGATGTTATTCCCCCCCCCCACTTCTCTATTGGCAGCCTCCTCAGATCTCAGCTGTCTTGCCTTAAGTATAAATTAGCAAGGAGAATAGCGCTCTGCTTTTAAAGTATTTAACTGTCACTTTACCTTACGTATTTCCATATTCACATAGTATAAGAAAATGATATGCAATAACTGATGTTCATTTTGTTTATAGATGTTAACAACTATGTTTTTTCCACCTTTAAAATATTAAATGATCTGAGGAGCATTACATTTTATTTTTGGTACTTAAACAGGAATACAAGGAGTACCTCAAACAATCCTAATGCGAACTGTATATTTGTCTATCTCTTACGGTTTGCCAGTTATGCAAACGTCACTCACAATGAAGAAGAATTCAAAACCTATCCCCAACAAATTCATATACACTTTATTTGTCTTGTAAATATCTTTAATATAAGGTATTTTAGTAAAGACTTTTAAAGCCTAAAGCCATTTTTGAAAAAAAAAATGTAAGTTTTGAAAAATCTGTCATATAAACAGTTGTCTGGATGATGATTTTTCTGAAAATTTTCGTTCCAATAAAGATACTAAACTTAAACACAAAGTTTTATTTTTAATCGACTTTTCGTTTTTGAGTTATGCTATCCTCAGACACACACACACACACACACACACACACACACACACACACACACAATCTGTTTCTAGAAGCGTTTTTTTTTTTTTTTTTTTTTTTTTTTTTTTTAATTCAGGAGTCCCCAAAACTTGTATTTCCGGCGAAAGTTCGATATCGAATTTTACCTTCCCTACCCAGCATTTATGGACGTAATAATCGGTAGAGAAAGTAAAAAGAATTCCTTGTGCATTCCCTTTACATACTTCCATACAGCAGTACAGTGACTAAGTGAAATGGTAACGTCATCACAATATGACTGCGATAAGAATTGTTCTCACCAACCATGTTATGTAGCCGTTTCCCCTGTGGAGAAAGCAGAAAACCTTCCCTCGAAGCCGGTCTAGGTCCAGCATCGGCAGAGACCGACAGATCCTACTGTCAGTTTAACCAGCAAGACGGCAAGGTAAGAATAGAACGTCTGTAGCAACGAAACATTGACTCGGTGCACGTCTCTACAGTGAGGGTGTCAAGCAGTACTTTTCGGCTAGGGAAAAATTGTGCACTTAATATTTATGCTAAGTCAAATTAAGTGTAAGTAATATCTCTATATGGAGACCAGGAGAACACGGCACAATTTTGTTACTATTCATATTCTAGGCATTTAAAAAAAGCCAAAAAAAGCATGTGAATGTTTGAATAACACAATCTGATGATTAGTAAAAGTTTTGTACACCATTGTGTAAATTAAATGATAAATTATGCACCATAATGTTTTCAAACTATTTTAAACAATGTTAATAGAATACATATTCTTGTAGCAGTAGACCTTTAAGGTATAGAGATTTTTAAGAAACTTCTTTATCAAGGCCAAGAACCAGCTAAGTCAGTTCCACTCACAAAGTCAGCACAGTAGAAACGTAGCGCATTTTCAATGAAGAGGAAGAGAAATATTTCACCATATTAATACGATGATAAGGAAATCCTTTGATTTACATTTAATATGAATCAACTTTGCAGCAAAAAACTATCACGGAGACAAATTACAGTCATGATCGAATACGGTACGCAGATGCTCTGGCAGAGGGGATATACACAAATTATCGTGGTGCCAACCGTACTCATCCGGCTTGCTAAATCACTAGTAATGCGCCAGAACTGTCCAACCACATCTCACATGTGCAGTGGTTTACATTATGAGTTAATACACGTATGTGTGTGAGTGTGTGCATGTGTGTGAGTGTGTTGCTGCTTTTTTATGCTTTCTACGCAGCTATGTGGTGCATTAAATTCCCAGCAGATGGCAGCGACATAGCGGTATATAGAACGGAGACTCGTTTATGTCGTTTTTTCGGACCGAGCTCTGCAGACCTTTATCGCCGGACAGGGTACGTGAAAAGAATACCTGAGCCCGCCACTTTAAAGGGAAGCATCTGTCCGGATCCAGATATAAAAATATGACAGCTGCACTTGCTCTCAACAAGTCCCTCCGCAATAAATTATACTGCAAATCCCACCGCATTCCAACATATCTTCTCTTTTCTTTTAGTCTCCCATACTTCGGGTGTCAACAAGAAAGAGACCATTTCTCTATAAACACAGAATGAAGCTGTATATTTCGCACACAATCAAATCATTATGGTAAAAAATAGTATGCACTTTTATATATGTCTTTAGATTTATTCGGCCTTTGCCGCCAGTCTTTTGTCCGCCCATGACGTCAATACCAGGGAGCGAGTTTATCACGTATGCCTCTTTTACAAGAAAGCGACCATTCCTCTAGGAACACAGAATGATGCTGTATATTACATACATACATAGCTATTAAAGAATAAAGTGTACTTTTATATATAGGGTCTTCTTATTTATTCGGCTTTGCCACCAGTCGTTTATCTGCCCATGGCGTCAATACTAGAGAGCAAGTTTATCTCTCTCTTGCAGAAGACTAGCAAACGAAGAGTAGAAGTGTGGAAGTGAACAGTTTCGAGGTTACCTAAGTGACATGGGACTTGTATCGTACTTTTCCGTTGTTTTAAATTGGAACATTTGCTTGCGTCTCGTAAACCCGCAATGTCCAACATTTATGCTGATAAGTAACACAATAATTAGACGGTTATTATAAAGTAGAGAGATTTAATGATATAAATTCCCCATAACAATAAACTCCTGTACTCTTTACAGGAGTAAATGAAAACTGATAAATTAAGAAACTACAGAAATTCTGTGATTGGTGGTCATTTATATTTTCCATACAAAGAACGCACAAAATGTCGTGGTGAAAAACAATTCTGCACCCGCCAGTACATCAACCTGTTTACGAAATCGGCATTGCATGTAGTACAAGGTTCAATTCCGCATCTACCCTTTGAGAAAAGGGACTCGCTCAACTAATAATGACGTCGTGATGTAAACCTACTGGCGTAAATGACGCGCGCGCGCGCGCGCGTGTATATATATGTATATATATATACATACATACATACATATATACACAGGTGTTTCAAAACGACACCAAACAAAGATGACATACCGTACGTGATATGTGAATATAATTTTCAGCTCTAAATTCGGCACATATAAAAACTGCCATAAAATCACCATAGATTAGTCAGTCGTACATAAACAGATGGCACATGCCTGGCCCAATCCAAGAGAGATGCCGGCTGGTAACGGAGGTCCCAATCGCGTGGTGTAGGCGTGGTTTGATAGTCAGGCCGGCGCGGCACAGGTCACCTTAAGGAAACGTAGCATGTGGGTGTGGTGTATTACAACCGTTGTTCCTTCGCTGCCTAATCCCAAATATGAGTGATTTTAAACTATATATATTTATTATTTTAACTCGCAAACACATACGAGGTGCAAGCGTAACCAGGCCCCACGCTTGTTCAACTGTCATTACTTTTAATAATGTTTGACCAAATGCTGTTCATTGCTGTACTTTCTTAATGTAACCTAAACATCACCACTGTTAAAACAGCTGAACAATTGAATTCCACAACCGCGATTTGAACACGGTTGTCCTGCTCTCCGTGCGGTTGCTTTAACAATTATGCTTGTATGGGCCGGCGTTATTAGCAAAATATAATTTGTCTGAGCTTGTAGGCCGTGGTCGAATAATAACATTTTAATAATGTTATTATTTGACCACGGCCTATAAGCAGAGACATGCTATATTTTACTAATGCCAGTATAATATTCAATTTTCAAACTGATTAGTTGGTTTTAACAGTAAACTAACTAGGGCGTTAATATAATAAAACAACACTGCTTACAAGAAAATAGTGATAAAGTGTTGAGCTTATACGTAAATTCAAGATTGTTTTAAAAACAAAATGTACTAACCGTTCCACGTTATTTTTACTTTCTGTAACAGGTATGTGCATAAAAGTGAAGGTATGTTAATATGTTTCTTCACATACAAAAGACAGGCCAGAAAGTACATCGAGGGAATACTAAGTAAACCAGATTTAATAAAAAGTGGTTTACAATGAAACTTAAGAAGTTATAAACCAATCTCAAGGCTTTCTTTTGCAATATAAAGACACTAAAACAGAAGTATGTTTATCCCAAAGTAACAGACTATAGTTAACATGACTATGAATAGAAGTATAATAAGCTGTAATTGGTGATTCAGTAATTATATTATTACTTTCTGTATACGAAATATGTGCATAGTGTATAGAGAAGTTATTGCATTGTACCCAAAAATTCGATACCGAGATTTCACCGGAAATATATGTTTTAGGGTCCCTGGATCCAAAAAAAAAAAACATTTTTAGAAAAATGTCCGTGTGTGTGTCTTTGGGCAGCATAGCACAAAAACGAAAAGACCGTTAAAGCCCAAACTGTGACAAGCATGTGACACGAAGATTTCCAAGAAAATCCCCCATCCCAAACTACCCTTTCTTTACATGGAAAACATTTTGAAAATTTTGATTTTCTTAAAAATGGCTCTAACGATTTTGATTAAAATATCGTATATTAGAGATATTTATCTGACAAATAAAATGTTATCTTGAATTTTCTCGGAACAGCTTCTGAAGACCACTTTATTCTGGATGAATTTTACGGAATTGTGCGTAACTGCTAAACCGTAAGAGATGGACAAAAACTTGCTCCACAGAAAATATAGCGCGCGATAAACACACAATTTATGTCATATACATTTTTTTCGTGGAGTTAATCAGTTTTAAGATATTCCTGGTTTTCCGCTTTGGCTTTGAAAAACTTATACTTTTCTCATACAGGAATTTCTTAACTCCTGTCCATACAAACAAAGGAACTTCAGTTACAGAGTAACCAGCTTTTGGCTATCATTTTAACCTATGGAACTCCCTCATTTCGCTTCTACTTACTAGGAAGCAAGTAATAAGACTATTTTTGCTAATTAGCATGAAGTAAATAGAAGCATAAGCTTTTCAACTACAATTTGTTGCAGAGATGTAGAGAAAGTCATGCAAATGGAACACATGAGAATTTTTTAATACTCTTAACATGAATAAGCCTTTGCTTAATTTCTTAGCAACATATTTAGTATGAGTTAGCCAGCACAAATTAGATTCAGAATGATACTAGTCTCTGTATAAAATGTTTGGGTGGTATACAATACCATCTCTATCTACTGCGTACATTGTACATGCGTGCCAGAGAATGTTAAAAGCAAATGTCGCCTATCGGCGAAATTCCAAACTCCCTTTCGTAAGTTACCACGTTTTAAGTACAGAAAAGAGTGAACGTTGTGTGAAAGCTAGCATCAACTGCCGCCAAATCCAGTTAGTTAAATCTAACACCAGATAAATGTCATTCGCTTTTGATGGCAGCACCAAGCCACGTTTCCTTTCGCTGAGCTGAATGTTTCCTTTTTTCCGCAGCCAAAGCGAGTTTTCCTTGAAGGCGTCTAGAAGCCGAGGAGCTGTGGGTGGGGTCGACATGACGTATTCAGAAACACAGGTTGGTTGACAGGTTGCGTTAAGTCCGGGACAGGGAAACCGTTTCTCCTGAAAATACATTTTCTCAGCTTAGCAATCTGATAGTGCTTGCTTACAGGCACCCCAGGATTCCTATCAAAATGCTCCTGCAACAGCGATGCAAAAGACTTCGTAAAGTGAAAGGAATATTTCTTTTAGCACAAACGTTAAAATTCTGTTTCTGCTTGGGCATAAGGAAATAAAACCTTTGATGTTCGTGGAGGAACTCGAGCAGACAGAGAAATTCTCGGGTAGGAAGCTCCTTAGTAGTAAAGAATAAACGTTACGTATGACAAAGCACTTTGATTAAACCTGCCATGTTGTTTTCTTGACAGCTGAACTTATTGCTTTTCCCTGAATGTTAAATTCAAAGAACGTATTTTTGGGATCCATCAATAGCAAAACGTACATTGGAAGAATATACTTTTAGTTTTTCTTTTACCTAAAAGTTGAACAGTATCACGTGTATCAATTGCGTCACACTGCCACATGGGTCATGACACCCTACATGCTCTCTAGAAAAGTATTGTAATGGAGAATATTAACTTCCCTTATGTTATATTCACAATAACTTAAACATGCAAACATGAGCGCGCGCTACAGCAAAACAAACAAACGAAGCAACAAAAAGCCACTCTCATATCACACATCCACAACTCACATTTAAAACCACGTATTCTCACTATGCTCATATACCAAATATGTCTATAGAATCGTTACACAAATACCTTACCTCTTAGCACTCGTACTTCTATTAATGGATTGTTTTTGTTGTTTAGAATGAAGTTCCAGCAATCTGTCTGTTTGAAGTTAAAAATACCTCAGGTAATTTTTCCTATCGTCTTCTGTCTGCAATTAAACTGTCAAAAATACAACCATTATTCCTGATCCCCGCATAATGGGCAAATCCTTCTACCAGCATCGTCAACATCCTTACGAGCTTTCCATTGTCCCAGCCTACCTAAGCTATTCCTCTCCTCTGTTTCTTTCCCAATTCTAAAATATATGGCGAAATTTTGATAACGTGTTTTCCCCAAAAATATATATTTTGAGGTCCCTGATTTTTAAGAAAGTACTTTTAGAAAAAAAGATCCATGTATGAGTATTTGTGCGTGCACCTGTATGTGTGTGTGTATATGCGCCCATGTATGTGTGAAAGTTAGTTCTAAACCGAAAAGTCCGATAAATACTTAACTTGGTACTTACTCTGTATCTTTCGAGGATAGAGATGTTTTAGAAAATTACCTGTTTTTAAACTATCCTTTACATGGAACATTTTCAGAAAATTTTGATTTAAAAATATCTATAAACATTTTGATTAAAATGCCATACATTAAAGACATTTACATGGCAGATGAATTTTATATCTAACTTTTTAGGAATAACCCCTATATCTAACTAATGACAACGAAAAACTTAGAGACTAACTTAATTTTTGTTGTCGTTAACAACGAATAATACACAAATAGCAAATGATTATGAAAGAACTCAGCTAATATGGCGGCCTGCGAAGCGATCACCAACAGAAGGTTTGTACATGCGATAAAGGACAGTGATTTTCCTGGCTAAAGAAGGTTAAAATCATAAAAAACTTTTCTGGAATGTATTTTGCTATGATGCTTATAGATGTCCTATGATTCCTATTCTTGCCTATCATATCAGGTGACTCAGGTGTTTAGTCTTGGATTGGCACTCTGGAGGTCGCGAGTTCAAATCCTGCAGCCGAACTCTCTGACCCATAGGTTTTTCGAGGGTTTTACTGGATAATACTGGATAAGCAGATGAATGCTAGGGAGGTTTCTTTATTCCGCCAAATTTATCCCTTCATTTCATTTCCATCTCAGTCCACCTGATTACTTTCGGGACTGCTGGTGGCACCTTCCGAGGTGGAAAAGGCTTTTTGGAAATACAGCTCTCGGTGACGCGAAGGCGGTGATGTCGTCAGCAGGACTTGGGTGTAATATGTTTCACATAAACGTATTCCTGATGTCAATATACAAAAGGGGAGAAGGAGAGGTAGTGATAGGACACGGAACACTTTTGTGCTGCAAATGCGTGTAACGAAGTTCATGGGAGCTTTCTTTTATTTCATGTCCTACAATAACTGCCTCTGAGAAATACAACATTCTAAATATTTTTCTGAAACTGCTCAGCCAGGATTCATAGTATGGCCAACTATTATGGTCAATTAGTATGGAATAACTGCTTTTTTTACACATAGTCATGAGAAGGACAGGAACTGGATAGGTAGAGTAAGACTGAAAAATTCAATGCCACAACCGGGATTTTAACCACGGATTTCCCAATCTCTAGCCGGTTCTGCCACTGAGCTACCACGGTAACATGCCGGGATTGGAACCACGACAACATGCTATGCCGGCCATACTGTGAATCCCGGGTCTAAAGTACTTACAGCATTGTAAGGCGCCATTGAGGTTGTCATCTCAAAATAATTTGAGATCACCTTGTAGTTTACCGGGAAACATCCGAGTCAGTTGAGAAATACAATGCCATGCCGGTAGCTCAGTGGCAGAGCAAACGGCTAGAGATCGGGAGATTCATGGTTCAAATCCCGGCTATGGCATTCAGTTTTTCAGTCTGACTCTACCTATCCAAATCCTGTCCTTCACACGGCTATGTGTAAAAAAACAGTTATTGCACACTATTAACTTATTATTGTTTAATTATACGCAGCTTAGCTTTGCATTTCTAAAGATCCAGTAGGATTATAAGTTGTAGTCGTATAGTCCTATAGTAGTTGTAGTCCTATAACATATGCTGACTATCAGAACAAAGTTAGTATCGAGGTCAATGTATCACCACAGAGCAGTTTTGTCAATCTGTCGAAATGAGTGAGAAATGGCGAGAGGCAAATAAACACTCATATCGTGATATCTAAGGAGACCAACATGTGTAAATTGACCAACATAGTTGAAAATGTGGATTTTGTAGATTAATATGCCGAAGCTACTTTCAGCCACTTGCAGTTTAAACAGTCCAGTCCAGTGTAATCGGCAGGCTGAGGGCAGCCCGAGGTGTGCTAGACGTGTCCCTGTTCTCGGAGAGAACTTAACCACTTTCTGACGGGATTGTGGGTTTTGCAGGATGGCGGGTGTGTTTTGGGGTTGTGGAGTGACAGGAGGAGGCAAATATTGCTCCTCGACGGTTGCCTTGATGGTGCAACGGCCCTTGTGCACCGCTGGTGTGTGTTAATCAAAATGTTTGTTTTGAGGTTTTAATTTTGAATCCAAGCAACTCTTGAAGGATTATAAGGAGCTTAGCCGTAGTAGCTGTTGGTGGTGCTCCTTCGTTACCGGGGATGCCCGCAAGCCATGCGGGGAAGCCGGTATCGCCTGAAGCGGCGGTTTGTGGGATCGTAATCCCCAAGAGACCTAACGAGGGCGCTCCGATGGAATGGTAACCCTTCGTTGAATTTTGTTGCCCGACGCCTAATCTCGTCCTCCAGGTATGGTAGACCAGAGGCTTCGTGCAGGAGTCTCGTTGGAAAGCCTCGAGGCACAGAATAGATAGCCCGAAGACACCTATTCTGTACCCGCTGAAGCAACAGCAGACTGGAGTCTGCCGCCATACCCCAGATCTCACAGGCGTAGATTAACAAGGGGATTATGAGAGCCCTCAAAGGCGCAACTTAAGGGGAACCGTCATCGAGGACCTCAGCATCGGGTACAGCGAGGCCGCAGCCCCATTGCCCCGGCACCACAGCCCCCTGATGTTTAAACAATTATCTCGTGAGCTTTTAAATGGAAGCAAATGGTACTTCAAATACAAAATAAGTAACTATTTCGTGTTTGAGGTACCTTAAGAATGTATTTTTGTTACAGGTTGATCACTGCTGACTATACCTGAACGTATTGCCTTATCACATACAGGGTATTCCGTGTGATGAGCTGAGACGGTTTCAACGAAAAGATGGACCAAGTCATTAGACCGTATGGAACTGCTAAATAAGGTTCAACAAATAGGCAATGTTGCTGACCAGTCACGAACAGATTGACTTTCCACAAATGCAGATGACATTGACGCAATACGGAAGTCAATTGAACGGAGTCCTAAATGTGTATGTATCTTTCACGTCAATTGAAATTCTGTCATGGAGTTGGTGTAACATTTGGAAATGATATGCACTCTTCTTCAAGGTAAATTTCAGCACTTTGAACACTAATTATTTCTGAATATGCATATAGCTAATGTTTATCTCGATAAGCATGATATATATAAAAGTATAATGTTTTGTAAGAATAGTTTGTTTGCAGAACAAGTAGGGAATGGAACACATCAGATTTGTCTACGTCAAGTAGAAAACAGTGTTTATGTCCAGTCAAAATCTTCAACACATGTATACTTCCGTGCATAAAATATGGGCATTTCATTAGATTGCAATGATCCTTTTCTTCTCCACAAGTTTTCCACTTTAAGTAACAAACTTTTGAGTCATTCCAACCAGTATTAGTTCTCTATATGACTGACCTGAAAAACAAACAGGGACATAAGGACTAATCAATGAACGGTGTCATAATCGTTGTGAAATCTAGGGGAGTAAAATACAGAGTTTCGCTGCGATTGATATACAACAAAAGGCTAGACTAGTTGCAACATTATTCGGGAAAGGATGAATTATTTGATGTATTGTTAAACTAGACACAGTTACGACACTGACATCCCATGAGTGTTTTAATCAGCGACATATCACCCTCCGTGGTGTAATGGTTACCATGCTAGCTTCATATACCCAAGATCGCGGGTTCAAACCCGGCGGAGGACGATGGATTTTTTATTAGCATGGCTTCCTTCGGAAGGGAAGTAAAGCTGTTGGTCCCGTGTCGTAAATTTACAGCACGTAAATAAACCTCAAGCCTGATAAAAGAGGCCTCTGAGAAAAATTAAGCAGTCTTTCACGCCCAACATAGAATGGGACGCTGAGAACCACAGTAGTTAAAGAGCGTCTATAAATAAAATTCTATTTACATTTTTATCAGCGACATGGAGACGAAGGTTAATGCAATTGCCGTTATTGAACGGGAATAACCCAACGATATTAAGCATACGGTAGTGTAGCACAAAAATATAAGTTTTAAACTGTAGTATTATATTTTAGGGCACAAATTACTCTATCAATCCATTGGCTAGAATTATGCTCGGGATATAGAGGTGGTGACGTTTGTAGAGGTTCCTACGATATTTTATCAGTACCAATATAACTCCGTTGTGTTGTGAGCTTCATTTTATGTGCTTAAATATACAGCTCGGAACAAAATTATATTGGACTTTTTCGTTTCCAAATAAAACAGTATTTCAAAACTGTTGTATAAAAGTATCTCTTCATAATCAAAACCTTATGATGCATGTTTTAATTAGACTAAAATAAAATCGAACCTTTTAATGCCATTTGTATAAATATGAATGATTCAGTATGAATGAATCAGTACCAACATAATTCCGTTTTGTTGTAAGCTTCATTTCATGTGCTTAAATATACAGCTGGGAACGAAATTCTAATTGGACGTTTTTTCGTTTCCAAATAAAACAGCATTTCAAAATGTTGTATATGTATCTCCTCATAATCAAAACCTTATGATGCATGTTTTAATTAGACTGAAATAAAATCGAACGTTTTAATGCCATTTGTATAAATATGAATGATTAAAGGTTCGGGTATCATTAAATAATATCGCTTTCAAAATACCACTAACAAATTAAATAGAAAATTCAGATTCTAAACAACATATTTTAGCACTTGGTAGTTTGACCCATAAAAAGCGTTATAAATCATTCATTAGGGGGCAAATTAGAGAGTCTCTTTAATTAATTGAATCGTGCTCAACTGTGTAATCGTGGCAGCATGAGAGAGGTAACAGCATCCCCTTTTTCTGTATTTGCATGGGCTTGCTAAAGGCAGAGTAACTGTTTACTTTGTTGACCAGTTCCCACACGAGTAACATATGCTGCTGTCCTTGAAACAGAGTTTTTCTGTTGTAATGGATGCCCTTAAAAGAATCTGAATATGTTGATGCCTAGATGAGAGATGCCTCCACAAAACTTAGAAAGCAGAATATATAAATACCATTTCCCCCTAAAATAACTAATTTTGTCACATTGCTGTACGATATTCTAATGTGACATAATAGTTGAATGGCTCATTGAAGAAAAGTCACGAGTTAGGGTTTTTACTTTCTCTACACGCACTATATACATAGCGTATAGAGGAAGTATTGTATTTCACCCAAAATTCCATACCGGTATTTCAGCGGAAATACATATTTTCGGTTCACCTGAATTAAAAAAAAACATTTTTCGAAAAAAAAATCCGTGTGCATTATTTAAGTAATATCTTCCAGGGATGCGACACTAAGATTTTCAATAAACTCCCCCCCCCACAACTCCAACTTCCCTTTACGTGAAACATTGTTCAATAATTTTGATTTTCTCAAAATGCCTCTAACGATTTTTATTAAAATACATTATGTTTTATATATATATGAGAAACAAAATGTATATCTTGAATTTCTGGAAATATCTTCTGAAGACCTCTTCATTCTGGATGACTTTTGAATAGCTGGCGAACTGTAAGAGATATACAAAAGGTTACTACACCTAAAATGTAGATCTTATTAGAAAACACAAATTACGTCATATGCGTTTTTTTTTTTTTTTTTTTTTTTTTTGTGAACACGTAACCAATTTCGACATACTCCGAATTATTGATTCAGGTTTAAGTCACTTCAACTTTTCTGGAATTTACAAGGAAACAAGTATAAGACTAATTCTGCTTATGTTTATCTTGATTAGCATGATGTAGATCAAAGATTAATCTTCTGAATAAAAGGTATGGCTGCGGAACAGCTATAGAAAGTATTTTAAATGGAACACATCATATTCTTCTTTACTTTCGCTATACGTACTATGTTCATAGTGTATAGAGAAGGTGTTGTTTTGCACCCAAAATTCGATATCGAGATTTCACCGGAAATACATCTTTTGGGACCCCCTGAATAAAAAATAAAATAATTTTTAGAAAAATGTTCTGTGTGTGTGCAGCATTGCTCGAAAACAAAAATTTTGTTAAATAGCAAACTTGATATGGAAGTTAAGTATCTTTCAAGAATGTGATACGAAGATTTTCATGAAAATTCACACACCCCCAATTATCCTTTACTGGAAAAGAATTGGAATATTTTGGTTTTCTAAAAAAATGGATCTACGATTTTCAATAAAGTTTCTTATATTAAAGATACTTTTATGACAAATAAAATTTAGATCTTGAACTTTCTAGGAATAGCCTTGGTGACCTCTTTATTTTGATTCAATTTTACTGATTTTTGCAAAATTGGTAAATCGTAAGGGATAGACAAATGTTTACTACACAAAATATATAGACTCGCTAAAACACACAATTTATGTCATAGGCATACATTTTTTCCATGGAGATATTCTTTGTTAGGTATTGGTTTCAGTTTTAAAATACTTAAACTTTTACCAGAACTCATACCAGAACCTGTGAGCTGCTGGCCACACAAAGACACGGATTTCAATCCCATAGCAACCATATTTTAAAACATATGATTGTCAGTTTAGCCTGGTGTTTTCGCTTCTATTTATAAGGAACTGAATAATAAGGCCATTTCTGCTAGTGTTTATCTCAATTAGCATAAAGTAAATAGAAGAATTCGCTTATTAACAATAATTTGTCACGGAGATGTCAAGAAAGCCATGTGAATGGAGCACATTAGGTGTTTTTTTATTATGAAAATGAGTGGTATACTAAATTAGCACTTATAGGTAAATGAATCAGAGTTTACAGAAATTGTATAAATACGCTATTAAGTACGCTACCAAAAATTAATTATTAAATTTACTGCTGACGTAAGTAAGGAACATTTTCACTTTTTGTTTAACCTAAAAATGTGCATATCCATGGGTAAAATGCCTATTAATATGGAGGAAATTGAGGGAAGAATTTAAAAAGCGCGCTAATCCAGAATAAGTCAATTTTAACAATGGTTAGCCACCATTACTGAAGAACATCATGCAGATTGTATTAATTTTATTTTGTATGTTTCTTGTCCTTCCAGTTTTGATGAAAGGATACCAACATTTTTATAAACATAACTCGTTTGCTTGTAGGTTGCAATATCAGTGCGATTGATATTCTTCACTTACATTTACGATCTACATTCGGGCAGGGCAACGGGCAGAGGGTCAACATTGTGACCTGCAACTTAAAACAACCAAACGTCTGAAATAGGGAATAATAGCATCCTAAATACATAGTCAAATTTTCCTCGTGAACATAATTTTAGAAAATAGCGAAAAAATTACAAATATTGGATCATCACATCGTCCTCAAACCCTGATATAAATATTTGTTGACCTCTTACTTTCCACCCAATATACCTACGAAGGCTGTTGTTTTTCAAGGTTCTATCGGCCGCGAAATGGAAAATCCATAACTCCATGGCACGACAGCTCACGGGGAACCTTGGCCTACCGCCCGGCCGCTGCGTCCCCCATCTCGGTCCACTACAGACGTCATGGATGGGGTGCAGTATTGGAGGGTGAGACGTGGTCAGCGCCTCGAGCCCCTCCCGGCCGGTTAATGCGGTCCTCACGACCTGGAGCCGCTACTTCTCCATCAAGTAGCTCCTCAATTGGTCCCCCGGGGACCTCACGAGGCTGAGTGCACCCCGATCGAACCCAGGTCTCCCGCTTGGTAGGCAGCTGCGCTACCACCGCGCTAAGGAGACGACCCGCGAAATGGAAACCACAGTGAAAATCAGATGAAGATTTGCACAAATGCATTACGCAGTGTCTCTAGTGTGACCCTTGATCGCGTCACGTTGTGCATAACAGTTGCAAGCGCACAGTGAGCAAGTAAACATGCCAAATGTAATGTGAGAGCTGACCTTGAAATTTCGGGAAATGACTCGTGCAACAAAAATTGTGAACCGACGATTTTCTCGAACCGGCTGATGCACTCGCTGAACGAGATCATCAACGGTTGACATTCGCTTCCTTCCCTGAAGGTCTGTCTGTACGCACTGCTTCAAAGTTTCTGCACCATTGTCGCTCATGAATATTTCACCATACTCATTTGTCGGTGAATTTCCGCTGCGTTGCACCCCTCTGCATGAAGAAATCTAATTACAGTACGCACTTCACATTTAGCGGGTGACGCTGTTGTTCTAGGCATGTTTATTTACTCACTGCGCACTTACAACTGACATTGTACAATGTGACGCGATCAACGGTCATACTAGAAAGACTGCGCAATACATCTGCGCAATGCTTCTTCTGATTTTCACTTGGAAAAAAAATAGCCTTCGTATATGTATCTTCTGCAAAATATTCTTCTCAACGATAGATTCAATTAAATATATTAATTTAGGTTGGAGAGAATTCATATTACTACAATAGGTATAAATATGTAGTTGGCACCACAGATTTCTGAACATTGTCCATAAAATACTAACTCTTTGGACTTAGATGCTCTGAGGACATTTTGCACGAAGCGATTCAAACATTTGGAGCACATTTCCACAAGAATGTATTTAAAGTTTTATCCAAATAATATTCTGTTGCCAGATTCTGTGAAGCGGATGGTCACAAACCTTCAATATCGGTCATTATCTACCTCGCCGAGAAATGTGATGATTCTTGTCTCGAGAGAAGCAAGTCTTATGGATGTAAGTTTCACCGAGTAATGAAGTTATTGAAGTGTGTCTGGGTTTCCTAGCAAGGGAATCACTACTTGTTAACCCAACAGAGCGCAGCAAGAACAAGTTTGAGTGAGCGACAAACATCATGGCATTAATTGCAGTTCACCCAAGCATTTACAACCGACGAGGTGCAACGTGGGTAACAGTGTTCTTGGAGATAAAAGTGCAACACAGACCTCTGCTAAGAGCGGTTGTGGAAACAGATGATCCCCAGAGAGTAATGTTCTACATGCAGTAACACAAATCTGATGTGCTCCATTCACATGATTTTCTCCAACTATTTAACAACAATTATTCTTACAGAATCTTATTCTTGTAACTGTTTCATCTAATCGAGATAAACACTACCAGAAATGGTTATTATTTCCCTTGTAAGTATAAGACAAATAAGAAAACATCCAGACTAAAGCGATCTTTTTTCAGTTCTCTTTGAATAGCTAGGAAGAAAACAAAAGGGAGATGAAAGGGATAATGACTTCCTGTTTGAGAAATATACAGGTATTTAAAAACAAACTAACAACCAGTAATATCTTGAAAATGCTTAACTCCACAATAATAATATTCTTTACGAGATAGACATTTTTTATGTAGTAAACTTTTGTCTATCTCTTATGGTTTACCAGTTATGCAAAAGTAATTGAGAATGAACATAGTTTCAGAGTCTATTCCCAGAAATCAACATAAACTTTTTACTGGCTGTATAAATATCTGTAATATATGGTATTTTAATCAAACCCGTTAGAGCTTTTTTGAGAAAGCACAAAAGTTTACAAAACTGTTCCATGTAAAGGTAGTGTGGTGTGGAATTTAAGCAATCTTCTAGTCGCATCCTTGAAATATATTAAACTTAAATAGCAATTTTGTTTTTAACCTTATTTTGTTTTTATCTATGTTGTCCATACACACACAGGCTGACCGTTTTCTGTAACTTTTTTTTCTTTTTTTTTCGATTCAGAAGTCCTCAACTCTCCTATCGAATTTTTGGGTGGAATAGAGTACCTTCTATACCTACCATGCGCATTGTACATACGCACTAGAGCAAGCAATATATTCTCAACACAAGTTTCATTAAAATACTTGTACGTGGATCAAACCCACATTGAGTACGAGAATACTTGTTCTCTGCTTCAATATTTTGGTACCCTATTAATTTTAAAAAAATATCTAAAATTAGTTTTTAAGGTATATAAAAATCTTTGCATATTTAGTTTCATTTCACAGTATGGTTTTGCTCTCAGAGCCCTTCAAAGTCTTAACGAATGGTTTTTGAATGTCCAAGAAGACAAGATATCGTTACTTCCAATTACCTTTATCGGCTTTTATGTTTTTACACACTTTTGGATTAAACATGTTAGATGTTATGTAGTTCATAGCTAATCATGTTCACATTTTTGAGCAGATATCAGATAGAATAATTAAAAACACAAGAATTGTTTCAATTATTTAAATAGCTCAACCTAAAAGAGTAAAGTAAACAACTGCGGATAATACACTTTTAAAAACCATATTTATCTACTATTATAACAATCAGTGATTGTGTGTAAGACAAGAATTTAAAGTTAAAATTAGGCTGAAATATTCAATGCCTTAGCCGGGATTTGAACCATGGATTTCATTTTTAATTTTTCAGATTGATTCTACCGTAAAATAAAATACCTTTTCTCATAAACCGTTAAATACATCTGCGGTAAGTGTAAAACACATGTAACATGTAACAAAATTTTGAAAACATTTAGATAGAAAATTAGAATGTTCACCTATGGAAACCATTATACCCTCTTCTAGCTTATAAAAATTTGTCCGAAACTGATGCATTTATAGGAATACTATGAATACAACTTATTTCTCCTTGGGGTTAAGTTTCAATTGAAAATATTAAAGTTGACAGCGCATTTATTTAGCATGTTCAAGTTCTTCCTCGCCTCTTCTTTCTTTTTAATTCTGAGCACTGAAACGCGAATCCAACTACAGAATCACAGTTGACAGTGCAGTTAATTACTTAATTTCGGCTTCCAGTAGAATCGATTCTACTCGCACTAGCCCGTATGTACAGTTCTTTAGATTGCATATTTGTTCTCCTTCCGAAACCATAATTAGACTCGACCGGCCAGTATCATTTTCCCAAATAAATGGCCTGAAAGAAACTATTTTGAAAGACAACAACAAACTATTGAGCTGACGTTATAAGCGATATTAAATGAAGGGGTTGTTCGAATACCGCCTGTGTGAATGAAGTACCGTTATTGTCTCACACCATTGTACACTGTCCATTGCTTATAATCCTGAAATATGAAGAGTGAAATAAAAATGTAGAAAACGGAAGAAAATCGGTTGTTGGTTACCTGGGGTTAAAATCTACACCTCTTTTTAATTCAGCTGCAGATGCTACTACCTCTGTAAGGTAAAGCTTCAACTTCTTTCAATTTAAAAACTTGAGATTCTATTATTAGATTCCGTTATAATTTAATTTCAAATCCTAATACAGAGTTTTCTCTGGCGGTTCAATATTTGGTGAGATTAGCAAACAAGACAGAATACGATTAAGTTCAGCACGATTCTCCTGTTCCCATAATATTTGCTGTAAGCGTGTTGGAGTTGTACCGTTATTGCAGAGCGTGCTCTTACACGAAGGTATTATTGGATGTAGGCGGACATCCATATCGCTTCTGTTTTGTTTCAGGTAGACGGAAACTCCACTCCATTACGTGCGCTTCACCACATAGTAGCGGGGCTTTGCTACGCTGCATGCCTCCGTATTGGCGTAACCTCTCTTGTAACCTAATTCTGTTACAGATCCTTATGTTAGGAGTACGGAAAACTGGAGACAACTGACAGCTGCATTTTATGTGAGCCGATAATTCATTCCTTTTATGACGATAATTCTTACTTTCCTTTTTCCATTTTGAAACCCTGTGCCTACACACTGCTCAGTTATTAGATCACGGTACAAGCGCCGGGCGGAAATTGTGTCTATAGGGGGGGGGGCAAAGATCTGATTACCTGAGCTGCGGCACATAGCTGGGTAGTGGTGCGCCTGATTCTCTAAATTGTATTTCATACTGAATGGGCAATAATTTAGTTCTCAGCTGTAGTGAGTGCGATATTCGAAAAGCTCAACAAACTTTATATTTGAAATATCTCTAAATTACAGAATGGTGCGCGAAAAGTGTGTAATAAATTGTGTAATAAATTTAAATACAATACATACCAATTTATCTTTATTACATTAAACAGCAGAATGTGTATGCAGTACAGTCTGACTATAAAACATCAGCACAGCGTACGTAAATAGGAATAAATTAAACGATCCACAACGGTTAAAGTTGCTATTTTCTTATTACTAATGAATATTAATTTTCTACTTTGTGAGCGTATGCCTATGCGGTGTTTGCATTTTGATTGATTCAAACCTGTCCACCTTAAGAGATTCAACTGCTGCAGTATTGCAGAACTGTACAGGGCATGCACCGGGAGTGATGACGTAATACCGCTTATCTGCCTGTGTTTCGCAAGCTTCCACTCGTGGCTGTCTATATACATTCTTCAGACGAGTAACACATGTTCAAACTGTTCAACTTGTTGACGTACCGTCTCTTCAACACAAACTGTGATGTTCCCAACCATCCTAGCAAAAAAAAAAAAATTGTGTAATTTCCTGGTAACATATATCAGCTGCTCAAAGTTGCATTACATTACGTGGTACATTGCATTACACCGTCTCCTTCAAATGCCCCCAAAAGGATGAATCACAAGGATTAATATCTGGGATGAGTGTCAGCCATATTAAACTGTCCTGAAAACGTTTTGGATATCGATGGAACATCACACCGTGCCCGAAATGTTCGTGCAGTAAATTCAAAATAACGCTTGCTGTACGAAGATGAGATTCATTTTGCATGATTCATTGTGTCTCCATTGGTAACCCTGTTGCATAAACTTGGGGAAGAAAATTGTTTTCAACATGTTCATGTAGCACTCACAGTTTACTGTGCCGTTGATAAAGATTGGTCCAATGGTCCCTTGGCTGGAAATGGCACTCCCATTCTCCAACATTTTGAATCTTTTGTACACCATCAGGAAATTTTCGTGCAAAAAATCTGATATTCTGCATTATGTCGCTAACGTTAAGATGCATCTCATCTGAGAAATATATGTTATGAATCACGGAATTATTTTCATCATCCGAAGTCGTAAATTGCAATAGCATACGTTGTCATTTTGTGCAACGCTGTCATTTTTATGGGGGTTATTTCACGTCAATAGAGAACTGTTGAGATGTCCAATTCGTCTGAAGCTCGCCTCGTGGATTTTCTAAGATTCCGTATCAAAGTCACCCCTCCCAGCCTCGATATTCTCTGGGGTACGGGCTGTATTGCCGAGTTTTCAAATTTTGTGGTTAGTTTACACACTCCTGTCTGCAGGTGGCCCACCTTAAACATGAAAGCATCGCTTGTCTCTGCGACATTGTTCGTTTCCGCATAAAACAACACAGTTTTCCCTTTCTGTTCTAGCGTTAACCGGGTTGTGTCTGCCATTTTACTCAACTTTAGCGGTGGCGACATGTATGTCGGATATTGATAAGTTCTGTCTTTCTTATCAATCACGTCACAACATTCCAATGTTGCCAAAATGCAAATAAAATATTAATTAAGCAATGTGAATGTATGACATTTCGTGCACCATGCTGCATGTATGCTGTTTTATAGTTTATATTAGAGTGAAAATATGGAAGATGATCTATACCCTTTACCACCCAAGATGATTCCACAAACAATGCACATAGTATCATTCCGGGCTTGACATCGCGTAAACGCATGAAGGAACTAACTCTTTACTCTTGAACTCAGGTCAAGAAACTTACATCGTTACCTCCGAATTTAATATTAACAAAGTTATAACTTGAGTGTTGAAGAAATACATACTCCTAAACTTCATAAATAAATTAAATGAGCCTGTGTACTACTTCAAGAATTGATGATCAAATGGTTCTGTTCTGTTGCTAATAAGAAAAAATGTAAACGTCCAAAGGTAATCATGATATAATTGTTGCCGAAGTGCTTCATATCTACACCGCTGCAAAAAACTAATTACCCAGATCTTTGGCGTTCGTGTCATATCTAGACACATTCCAACCACATGGCCGCCGCGATCTGCAGATATCAATCTAATCGACTTTTGCTCGCATGGTTATCTTAAGGAACGAGCTTTCCTGATACATTTAACAACCCGACAACAACTAAAAGATGACATTTCGTAACAAATTGCTAATATTCCAATATATCATTTTCAAAATTTTGTGCATGGAGTCGCAGAAACAACGATGAAATTACATTGAACCAGAGAATGCAGAACATCTTCCCAAATTTGATAAAACATCATTGTTTGCCCAGCAAGCAACTTCTATTTTTTTCCTATTTCACAAATTGCATTATTTATAATGGTTTAAAGTTTAAAATTACTTTTAAAAGACACTATGCTTATGTTTTAATGTTATGGTTTTTAAAACGTATATGTTGATAAATTTCAATCAAAAGATATAGGAGATAACTAAGAAGTAATCATTTTAATAAATAAATATACTAGGTTAAATGTATCGGTGTACATAGAAGCCATAGTTTACGTTTTGAAAACATTTTAGTTGAATCTTTAAAATATTTCTGAGATAATGAATCACAAATTTAGCTGATTTGCAATGATTGAATAGCACTTTAATCTCCCGACAACATACAAGTAATTTTCAAAACATTATAACAAATCCAAAATAAAGGCATGGAAGTGGTGTTATGATTGAACTAACCTGTAAAACTCACTCTTTTCGCTTGATTAAACACTGTAATCTTAAAACATGTTTTCAGCCAGAATCTGGCATCAGCATGTAAACTGGACCACATTGCTCGTTAAGGCACCCTTTCAGTTTTATTTAATATTAAAAAACAGTGTTTCATGATGGTATTTTTAGAAATTTCTCTTCCGTTCATTTTATATCTGAATACATTACTACTTCTGCAGAGCAATTGCAAAGCAATATGGTTGTGATTGTAACGTCACGCATATGCGATATAATAATTGCTCCAATCATTTGAATGGAGC
Source organism: Hymenopus coronatus (assembly GCA_030762935.1). NCBI lineage: Eukaryota > Metazoa > Arthropoda > Insecta > Mantodea > Hymenopodidae > Hymenopus > Hymenopus coronatus. The sequence continues at coordinate 40,644,061 of CM060887.1, forward strand.
ATTCTCGTGGACGATATACAAGAAGATATTTTACAGTTTTGAATACTGAAACGTTGACTATTTACTGAAATGTGAAACCATCTAAACAAGGGAACGGTAATGCTATTGTTTTAAGCATGCTTTGTATGTCAGAAAAATCTGATCCATTCCATTTACTTTCTATACATATTCACAGCAATCTGTTCTTACAAAAGCTTCTTATTTTCTCTACACGTACTATGTACGTAGTGTATAGAGAAGGTATTGATTGCACCCAAAAATTCAATACCGAGATTTCTCCGGAGATACACGTTTTGAGAGCCCCTGAACACAAAATAGCGTTTTTATAAAAATATCCATGTGTGTGTCTGTGAGCAACATAGCTCAAAAACGAAAAGTTTGTTAAATACCAAACTGGATATTTAAGTTCAGTATCTTCCAAGGATACCTACCCCAACTACCTCCTACCATTTACACTGAAAAAATTAATTTTCTCAAAAATGACTAACGGTTTTGATTATAATTCCGTATATTTAAAATATTTACATATCAAATAAAATGTATATCTGGAATTTTCTCGGAATAGCTGGATGAATTTTGCGGAATTTTGCATAACTGGTAAACCGTAGGAAATACTTACTACAGAGGATATGTACACAATTTATATTCTACACAGTTTTTTTTTCTGAGGTTGCTTCTTTTTGAGATATTCCTTGTTATTAGTTTCAACTTTAAAATATTTTTCTCATGTGGAAGTTTGTAAAATTCTGTCCATACAAATAAATGTACTTCAATCACATAGCAATCAGATTTTACAAAATTTGACGAATCGACTTAGCCTACGGTATTCCCTTATTTCCCCTCTGCTTACAAGGAATCAAGTAATAAGACTCTTTCCGCTGATTTTTTTCTAGATTCGCATTAATTAAATAGAAGAATAAGCTTTTTACAATAATTTATTGAAGAGTTGTAGAGAAAGTCATGTGAATGAAATACATCAGACTTTTTTTCTATATCAACCTTGTCCAAAGGAGCCGGTCCCCACGGCCGCGCTCACCAAGGCGTCCCGCTTTGGTGCTTCGTAGCGCTGGGGATCGTGAGTTCGAGTCGCGCCTTCGGCATGGGTGTTATATGTTTGTGAATATGTGTGTGTTGTAAAAGTAAGAAAACAGTAATAATACGGCAAAACAAGGTAAAAAAAAAAGTAAATAATACTCAGACTCCGGTACTGTATTTTTTTAAAAAAAAAGAAGGTAATTAACTCTTGCGAAGTACTGATGTCAGAAATAATTTCCCCAGACTCCAGTCAGGACGAGTAAATTTAGTGAGTCTCACATACTGTCATATATATGAACTGTGCCTAGTCGGGGTTGTGCCGTTTTTAAGTAAACATAAACAAAATGTTTGCTTCGAAACTGCACGTAAATATTCCAAAAGAATAAGGCTGGGAATTATTCCCTAAGGGTTGTTTTCCAAATTGAAATTATTTGAATCTCATTTAATGACAATTTGTGGTTTTACATACATTTTCGAGTAGATCTTCTCTAAAATGAAATATACAAAAAAAAAAAATCATCCAAGTAGACTACGCGACGATCATTTGGTTGATTTATTACGGCTCGTACATCATCCTTAGCTTGAAACATTGATGAACATGTCTAAAGACAAAAATATATCTTCAAATTAAAAATAAACCCCCAGATGCAGATGAAGTTTTTGTGTTTACAAACATTCCGTTATTTCGTAGCAGCATGCTCCAATGCTTCACACAGAGTGGAATGGGTTTCTGTGTCTTCCCTTCTGCTTTCTTAATCTGGACATGCCGGTTCTATATAATTTATGATGGTGGAGTTACATTTCAGAAGAAATTATTTTATTATGTATAAACATTGTAGAATACCCAGTGTGGAGTAGGTTTAACCCCTACACTGCGCATACTAGGGAGTGGTAGCTTCAGGGATATAGTTATTCGCATGCGAAAGAGAAACGTGTGGTCTTAGGATTTAAGGCACAGGAGGGTGTACTTTTGGTTGGAACGATCCAGCGACATAAATAAATACGAAGGGTGCCAAGGAGATACAGCGCTTTGACTGATAAGAACTTAAAGTATGTGTAGGGGATGAGGAATCCCAAGGGTTACCCAAACTCCATTCGACTCATCTGGTGCATCATGAGTCTGCAGTTTACACTTTAAAATATAAACTATACTGTCGGTCAATACTTCGGACTGTACATCTCCCAACAGATCAGATTAATAAGACTTCTTTGACCTAATTCGTGATGCTTTTATAATAAAACCCATGCTTATGCCAGAATTGCTTCAGGATGGCATAGCTACGTCAGCATTTCGACATCTCTCCACTAATATCGATTGCTGTAACTGGTGTAACATTGCCTCTTAGTAAATGAAATATAAATGACTCAAAATAACTATATCGGGTGCCCTACAAAATTAATTTTAAAATGTAAACCTATAACAAAGAATATCTTGGAAATGGTTAACACAACTTAGAAATCCATCTGACAAATTGTATGTTTTATCAAGGTATAAAAGTTTTAACATAACTCCATGGCACGACAGGTCACGGGGAACCTTGGTCTACCGCCCGGCCACTGCATCCCCCATCTCGGTCCATTACAGACGTCATGGATGGGGTGCAGAATTGGAGAGTGAGACGTGGTCGAGCCCCCCGGCCGGTTAATGCGGTTCTCATGACCTGGAGCCGCTACTTCTCTATCAAGTAGCTCCTCAAATGGCCCCCCAGAGACCTTACGAGTCTGAGTGCGCCCCGGGCCAGGTCTCCCAGCGGGGGAAAAATCCCCACGCCGGTACTGGGGATCAGAATGTAGAGGATTTGAGAAGTTATTCTAGAAAATTGAAGACATGAATACAATATAAATATCTTTTACATATTACGGTATTTAATCAAAATTATTATAGCCATCTTTCGAACGTCAAAAATTACGAACACTCTTCCATGTAAAAGGTAGTTTGGATGATGGAAATTTTGTTGAACATCTTCCTGTCATATCTTTAGAGGTGGATTAAAATACCAATGTTGTTATTTAAGCGGCTTTATATTTTTGAGTTATGCTGCTCACAGACACACAGACTGAAAACACGCGGTGCTTATCAAAAACTACCTTTTTCTGAGTTCAGGGAGTTATTAATTTTAAAGATTACATTTTCTAAGATTTATAAAAAATTATCTGAATTTAGTAATCAAAGTTGTTGAAATATCACCCATTGAATTTTTGTGTGGCTTAAAGTTCCAATATAAAAAACAATCAAACCAATTTTCCTAAAATTTAGTGACGCATGCAAAAGTAAGATTATGCAAAATATTTAGATAATTCTATTTATGAAATTATTTATACCTTCGGTATAATATTTTAATGTAATTTGGTATTCATATTAAGATAATGGCAACCAAATTGAAATTCTAATACCGGTATGCCTTAAAAGCTGTCAAAAATTGATTAAAAATCAACAATGGGTACTCGAGGAACAAGGACCTGTAAAGTTAGCATATCAGTAAATGGACGTTAAGAATAAACTGAAAACTTTTAACGGGACATTAATGTATTTTTTAGTGATTTTAAAAAAAAAATGATTTTAGGATTTTAGGTGCAAAGATAGTAGAGAAACCACAAAGAGTGATACAGGAGCTGTAGTCAACAGCGGCTGACATTTGTTTTTAAGGGACATTTTGAAGTAGAATATAGAATACAATCGGTCAAAAAATAAAAAACAGCTTGACATAGAGAGTCATTTAACCAGAGCAACGGTTTTAGATGACTTCCAGAACAGGTGTTACATCCACTTCAGGGGAATCGAACATTGCAAATATATACTTTAAAGTATGGTGCAACTCCAGAAAATTTAAGATATACATTTCGTTTGTCCTAAAATATCTAAAACATAAGGTATTTTAATCGAAAGCGTAGTCATTTTTAAGAAAATCAAAATTTTCGAAAAATGTTGTGTAAAGGGTAGTTGGTTGAAAATTTTGGTGTCGTATCCTTGGGAAATATTTAATTTAAATATCAACTTTTGGTATTTAATAGTTTTTTCGTTTTTGAGCTATGCCGTCCACAGACACACACACTCACAGACATATGCACAAACACATGGGCATTTTTCTAAAAATGTTTTTTTAGAATGAGGACTCTGAAAACATGTATTACCGGTGAAATATTGCTATCGCATTTTTGGGTGCAATAAAACCCTTCTCTATACGCTATGTTGTAGTGCGTGTAGTGAAAGGACAATTTGTGTATTTATTGCAATATCTGTACAAGATGAAGATGGGTTTTTGTTTGAGTTAATTGAATCTAATAAACTAATTAATATATCTAGATTAAAACCACATATTTGAATAAACCTTGACATGAATGCTGTTTTTGTTTCCGAGAATCACTGTAGAAAAAATTAAAGCTCTAGTTTGAACACTTTAAAAACTCATTTTATCACTTAGGTGTTCCTTTAATAAATCTGTAACTGAAGTTTTTGGTAGCAAAGCTACAGGGAATAATGCAGCTGACAGTCTTTTGTAAAAACCGTTTAGGATATTGATTTACTCACTAAACTACATTCAGAAAACATTTTGTTTCCCTCACGGATTTTATAACGCCCGTGTACAACGGCAACAACAGAACCTGTCATAAAATCTATACCTGATAATTTTCATTTTATGAGCAAGTGTTTAACCTAAAGGCTCGGTGATTTGTGTACTTTGTCAATAAATGTCGCATGTATTGTTTTGTCTAAATGGTGAACAGCTTTATTATCATCATCGATGCTCCATTTCCCTTGGGATGAGCGTTCCCCTGGGACTATAACTATACGTCAGCTGTATGCCAATGGTGTTGCCAGACTTCTCCGGTTCTTGGAGCATGTGAACAGCTGGGGACACCTCGACATCTGCGGCCCGGTATGTGTCTGTTGTGGCCTAACACAACTCGGGGATGGGGATGAGAGGAGGGGAGACACAGGGAAGCACACAGTAAACGACTGAGCTAAGCGCAGAAAAGTACGGAAGTCCCTAACAGTTGTTAGATGGCAGACCTAACGTCACGAGAGCTATACAGCGCCGGGAGGCCAAACAGACACCTCTACAGCGACACCTAGCCTCAAATAGTGCAATCAGGAGGAAGAGAGCTTTATCTGGAGCAAGAACCGTGCAATCTGCCTGCCAAACTTCAAGCTACACCTGCGCCTATCAGAAAGATGAAGAAGGGAACTGAAGTGAAGGAATGAAAAGGAAAGGAACCGTGGTAAATATACAGCACCCAGCATTCGCCAAAGCGGCCCCACGAAAACCACGGGGAAAAAAAAAAAAAAAACAGTTCCGAATGCCAGTCCCAGACCAAAATGAGCCACTGGCTCGGTTTCTGAAATAGATAGACTGAAAATTTCAATGCCATAACCACAATTTGAACAACAGATCTCCCGATTTCTAGCCGGTTGCTCTACCAGTGAGCTACTGTGGCAACATACCGGAACGACATTAAACATCTTAACTGGTTTCGCATGGTTTTCGCAAAACCACAAGGTGATCTCAAATTATTCTGAGATGATATACCCCAATGGCAACTTACAATGACACCTTTAAGGCCCAATATTCACAATATAGCTATTATGGTAAATTAGTATTGATTTAATTGTTTTTCCATACAAGTCGTGTGTAGGACCGGAATTGGATAGGTAGAGTTTGAAAAAGTCAAGTTCCATTGTGATCGAACCTGGGCCACGTAAGTGAGTTTTTTTTTTTTTTTTTTTTTTTTTTTTTGTGAGGCTTAACGTCCTTTAACCTGGTTGGTCATATCGTTCGATGAATGAAATTGGTGAAATGATGCTCAAATGATCTCGGAGTCCATGGAGCTTAAAGATACTCGACATTCGTCTTTTCAGGACAAGGGAAACCCCGAAAAAAACCTTATCCGGGTAACTCACCCTAAGCGAGATTCGAACTCACGATCTTTTGAATGTGAGGCAGACACGCTACCACCACACAACCCAGGCGGGCTCCTATGTGAGAGTAAAATGGTCCAACCACTCGGGCATGGTGCGGCCTGATGTTGATAACAACAAATCTGGAGGGGCAAGGTAATCAATGACTTCCTGTTGCTGAGGTACTTCGTATTTACACTCCTGCAAATCTATGTACAACTATTCAGATCTTCGGCTATCGTGTCACCAGTAGACAGTTTCCAACAAAGTGGCCACCACGATTTCCAGATCTAAATCTGACCAACTTTCTTTTTGTGGGTTATACTGACACATCCAATAATCCGGCAGCAAGTAAAAGATGCTCTCACGCAAGAAATTGCTAATATTCCAAGACGGAATCTGCAAAATGTTGTGCATGGATTCTCAGAAAGAATGGCCCACGCCTAACAAGAGAATGGAGGACATCTTGAATGTTTTATAGAATCCCATTGTTTATCCGATATGTGACTTCTTTTGTTTCTGTTTTATCCTATCTCGGAATATTATAACATTTATAACGGCTCAAAGGTTGAAGTGACGTTTTAAATACCCTATACATCAATGAACTTTTGATCACATTCTGTAAAATATCTAATGTGTTACACTCACATGAGTTTCTCTAGCTGCTCTACAAACAAATTTCTTACAAAAGATTATTATTCTCAAATTAATCAAGATAAACATTAGCAGAGTGTTGTTATTACTTATTTCCTTATAAGTAGAATGCGCTAGGCTAAAGCGATAGTCCAATGTTTTAAATGCTGTCGTTATGTACGTCAATACAAATCGCATCTTGGCTTGACCAGAAGTAGAAAAAAGGAAAAACGGACCTTCCTGTCTGAGAAACAATTGAAACTAATAACAAGAAATAACTCGAAAGCGGCAAATGCCGCGAAAAACGTATATGAGATAAACTGTGTATCTTAACGAGAACTAGATTCCTTGTGTATTAAGTTTATATCTGTCGCTTGTGGTATACTAGTTTTGCAAATTTCAGCAAAATTTGTCCAGAATAAACAGGTCTTCAGAAGCTATTCCCAGAAAATTCAAGATATAAATGTTAGTTGAAATGTAAAAATCTTTAATATACGAATTTTTATTAAAATCGTTACAGCCAGTTTTGAGAAAATCAAAATGTTTGAAAATATATCAATGTAAAAGGTAGTTTGCGGATTTTCTTGAAAGTATTCGTGTCACATCCTTAAAGGATACCAAACCTAAATACAAAGTGTTTTAGCTTTCGACCTATGCTGTCCATAGAGATACACACAGACCTTTTTCTAAAATTGTTTTATTTTTTGTTTCTGGGGGTGCTAAAACGTGTATTTAGGGTGAAATCTCGGTATCAAACTTTTGGATGAAATACACTACCTTCTTTTTCACTATGTACATTGTACATGCGGTAAAAATGGTTTATGGACAATGTATTTTACAGTTTGGATGACTTTAATACTAAAATTCTTATACAACTGACTTATATTTTAATTTATATATTATTTTTACCATGTCTCTAGTGCTAATGTAGGAATGACTGAACAAATAAATAAATAAACATTTGAAAAGCGTCGTGCAGGGAGTCGCAGAAAGAATGGTGCACGTTGAACAAAAGCAGGAAAGACATCTTCTCTATGAATTATAAAATCCTTATGTTTAACCAATATGTGACTTCTTTTGTTTTTTGAGAAACCTTATACATCAGTGACCTTTCTGTGAAAAATTAATAGTGTATTAATCATCATTTGAATTAATGGGTAATGTAGTAAAGAAGCTTTACATTGGTGGTGCAGTGATTTTAATATACCCTTAAATAACATTCAGGTTTTGTTCTATAGAACATTTCTAATCTAGCGGTGAGAATGAGCCAGTTCAATACGGCGTGTAATTATCAGGAACACTTTGCAAGTTATATTTGTGTAGCGTGGATTCTGATAGCCTGCAGAGGTTTTTCATCTCTTGATGTATTATTTCCCAGCAATATTGTGCCCGGCTGCTATAACAGATCGATACAAGAACTGTACAACCGTCCATTGTTTCACTAGACCTGCCACATACTACATTTATCATTGGTATCGTCTTCTAGGGTTTTGTATTTCAAGCAAGTTCTCTTCATCATAAATTGTGTCGTTTCGGAATACAAAGGTCCTTGTCTCAACTAGAGGTTACATTGCTTTTTGTCATCCAATCCTTACTTCATCCTCCGCTTCAAGTACCACAGTAGTTGTCTGTGGTTTACTATTAATTATCAGAAGTAAGAATTTTGTCATTGGTAGTTATTTAACTCCACTCTCTGTGCTACATATCTCATACCTATAAAGTGAACATAAATTCATAAATTTAGTAGTAAGTTACGCATCGATTATACCAGGCAACTGTCCCCATTTCATGTATCAGATGTTCGTGCATTTAAAGGGTTGCAGAACTCAACGGGGATATGTAAAGTTATAGCCCTCCAGTGGAGGGCTGGAGAGATCGACTTTTGCTGTGTTTAACGTCCACTTTAGCACCGAGCAATGACACTGATAATACATGGAATGAAGATGGCGTATTGGTGGAACAAAGTGGTGGGGGAAGCCGGAGAAGTCATCACAAATCTCACGTACGGTCGCTTGGGATCGAACTCGGGCTGTCTAGGTGAAAGCCGAGTGGTCTAACAACTCGGCCACGGCCACCTTCGCTTTGCCCGTCTCGTTTATTTGCAGACACATGACATTGCAGATTGTAATTCAGTTTTAGATTTCAACTCTGCCATTGGTCTATTAACCAACATGGTTGCGCATGCGCAAGCACACAGAACGAAAGAGGAATTTATTTTCAAAAACTCCAGTTTTACTCCTTATTTCAATCCATTTTCATTTACACGCATCTAACATAACCGAACCTCGACGAAATCTCGAAACTTATCGTTCACCTGCCGCGTAGCCATATTGTCTCCGTGACCAATAGGAAAGGCTCATACTAGAATCTGCAATCTCGCTGCAGACAGTGATCGCGTCGTGCTCATTGAGAAAAGTAAGCCCCGTTTAGTTCTGCAACCCATTTAACGCACGAAGGGATAAGTGCATATACCCTATACGGGGCAGTTGCGCCATCTTGTAATCATGCGCCTTTTGTTTACATTAGATAATCTGTACTAACATTATAAAGGGAAAAGAATTAGTATGCATATGTACAAATGTGTGTTTGTGTACTATGTAGAGCAATCTCAAAAATCCCTAAACCGATGTTGACAATTCCTTAACCATTGAAAAGACTAATTCACTCTGTCAGATAACAAAAACCTAAAATCGTTTCATATAAAAAGGACTTTGCAGCCTTTGTATTTCATTACAAACAATATAAAACAACATGTTTGGAAGAAAACCCTGACTTTCAGTATAAAATGCCAAGGAATAAAAATACGTGATCAATTCAGATCTGCAAACAAACTATTCTTTCAAAATGTTATTCTTTTATTTTGTACATCATGCTAATCAGGACAAAGAGTACCAGAAATTGCCGTAATTCCCAATAAATGGAAAGGAAACAAGTGAATACGCTAGGCTACAGCAACGGTAAAATATTTTAAAATCTGGCGATATGCGTTTGGCATTGGAAATCGATTCTCATTCAATGTGCAAGGAGTAAAAAAATAAAAATATGAAACGGAGAGGACCTCCCGTTTGAGAAACATTTAAGTATTTTAAAATTAAAACCTATAGCATAGAATTTCACGGAAATGGTATTGGACATAAATTGTATGTTTTACTAATGTACACTTTTTACGTAATAATCTTTTGTCCATCGCTTATGGTTTATGAGTTATAAAAAGCCATCCAAGGAGAATAGGCTAAATGTTCCATGTAAAGGGTAGTTGGGAGTAAGAGAATTTTTCTGAAAATCTTTGTGTCGCATCCTTGGAGGATACTGGACTTATACACCCAGTTTTGTATTTTGTTCCTTTCGTCGCATGTGGAAGAAAGACAAAGGGAGAATAAAGGATGTTTAAGTTCACAAATATGGAAAATTTAGAAAACCATGGTGCGCAAGATATTTTATTGAAATGTATACCAATTATTATACACAATAACAAAGATACTTCCGCAGTATCAACATACTTTTTTCTAATAAAGGTGAGTCACATAATGCATTTTTAAAATAGTTACCTATAATTCAAATAAACCTGTCATATTTTTATATTAGCCATAATTATTGTAGAAAAATTAATATTTTTCGTATTCTCTAAAAATTATGATCTTTCAAAGTGTAATAATTTATTTTAGTGGGAGTTTTATTTGAAAAAGGATATGTTTATTTTCTTTAATGTAGATTTGAGAGGTAGTATAACATTTTTGAAACACATTAGTAAACCATTTATGTGTTTCATTCACATGGCTTTCTTTACCTTATACAAACTATTTTTACAAAATACTATCCGTTTATCTACATAACTAATCGAAAAGAGCTTTAGTAGAATTTATTTACTTGCTTCCTTGTTAGCAGAAAGAAAATATGGGGAATACACTGGTCTAAAGCGATACTCAAACACTTCAAAGCCATCGTTATGTGAAAAACTGAAATTTATTGATTAAAAAGTAAGAATTAATTTTGGTGTACAAGAAAAAAGTTTTATTTTTAGAATAGTAAAACATTGACTAGGAGTAAAACAAAACAGGTATGAAACAAAATATGATTTCCCGTAAGAGAAATTTAAGTAGTTTAAAATTGAAAGCAATAAACAGGAATATCGTGAAAACGATAACTCTACAAAAAAGTATATGATATAATTACGTGTTTTAACGAGATTTTTTGGTAGTATGTTTTTGTTTATCTTTTACGGTTTACCAAATGGTTACACAAAAGATATCCAGAATGAAGAGGTTTTTGAAGGTTATTCCCAAAAAATTCAAGGTATACTTTGCAATTGTATTGAAAATATCTTAAACATGGTGTTTTAATCAACATCTTCAGAGGTATTTTTGAGAAAATCAAAATTTTCACAAAAAATGATCCATGTAAAGGGTAGTTAGAGATGAAGAAAGTTTCACAAAAATGTTTGTGTCACATACTTGGAACATATTGAAGCTAAATACCAAGTTTGATTTAAATTTTCGTTTTTGGGCCGTGATCCCCTTCCCCACAAACATCTACATTTTTAACCAAAATCGCTAAAAAGAGCACCTCTGGGCTCCCTTAGCTTTTAAAATTGTTATAATTTTAGAATGAAGAAATATATGTTCTTAAATTTTCACAATTTTGGTCAAATTTCACAAGTGCATCATCTTATATGCATCCAGTAGTAGCCATATTTCTTAGCGACCCTTTGCCACCTCGAATGGAGAGTTAGGGGCATGTTGGACTCTACTGGCAGGCATGGAAGACCCGAAAGCGACAGATAAATTCCTACATAAGGTGAGACACCTTAGATCTGAGAAGTCTGATACTAAGGAAGAAGAGCTAATGGTGTTGGTGTTTTATATACATTTTATGTCATCTTTTGGGTCATTGTTAGTGTTGTATTTATATATTTATATATTTATTTTAAGTGTATTAGTTTAATATAATAACGTACGTTAATTCATTGGAATACGATTTAGCGCTTTATTGTATGTTGTAAGTTTAAGATGCGATATTTGAATATGCTTGTTTTTTATTTTTCGTGTTCAGTCTTTTTATTTATTACTTTCTCCACGTACTAAGTACTCGTACATAGTACAAGGTATTGCATTCCAGCCTAACATTTGATACCGAAATTCCACCGGAAATAACTAAATAAAACAAAATAAAAGGCTTCCCTGACTCCAAAAAAAGCGTTTTCGGAAAGGGGTCCATGTGTGTGTGTGTGTGTGTGTGTGTGTGTGTGTGAATACGTTATCTCAAAAACGATAAAACGATATTCCAAAGATGCGACATAAAAACTATGCTTTACATAGAAAAATATTCTCAAAAATGGCACCTAGGATTTTGAATAAAATATGGTATTTTAAAGATACTTACATGAAAAATAAAATGTATATTTTCAGCTTTCTGGGAATAGCCTTTGAAAACTCTTTATTCTGGATGAACGTTTCTGAATTTAGCATAACTGGCAAACCGTAGCACATACAAAAATCTTACTCTAGATGTCGTTAAAAGGCACAATTTGTATCACATATTTTTTCGTGGAGTACACAATTTCCATGATGTTCCTTGTTATTATTTTCAATTTTAAGATACTTGTAAACTTGTAAACATTTTTAAACCTCTGGCCATGCAAATAAATGTATTTTCACTACATGAAAACCAACTTATAAAATATTTGACTATCGCTTCAGTCTACATTATTTACCTTATTTCGCTACTCTGTATAATGAAGCAAGTAATAAGACCATTTCTGCTAATGTTTATCTCGACTAGCATGAAGTAGATAGAAGAATAAGCGTTTTAATTATGTACAGAGGTACAGAGAAGGTCATGTGAATGGAGCTCATCAGATTACTTTTAATATTGTTTATTCTTTTGTTTACAATAGCACGTATGGTCTGTGGATCCATGCGATTGATAGAGATCAGTGTGTATATACTGGTATTTAAATGAATATGCTTTTATTTATTCATTCAAAATTTCATATCAGTAGAGGCATTTGATTGCGCATTAGACGGCATTAAAGCATATGGTTACAAAACAGCTCCGGAGTTTCACACTCTGAAGCACACACTTGAGGAAACTTGGCTAGATAGAATGTTGCGGAAAGGTGCCTTAAACATCGCTAGCCCTGCTGAGCCGGTTACAGCATTAGGGAGCTCAGGGCTGGAGATGGCTCGGCATAGTAATCCCTTCGGAATGTAATTCATCTTGGATCCCCTGCGAACCTCTTACCGCTCCCTTGAGGACATTACCATCACAAAATGGCTATCCATTTGGGAATTTCAGCATTCTGAAGATAAACTAATAGCTCTGTTCAATATATAAAGCATAAACGGCGATTAAACTCCACAATACATCATTTCAAATCACGATTTTCAGCATCTGATATTGTAACACTCAGTTCTCTGGCAACTTTTCTATTTTTTCTTCAGATGGCGATTCATAGTTATAGTTTTCTACAGCGCAATACATTACTTCACAGTTTTCTTTCATCGCGTGCTTCTTTTCCGTCTCCAAACTGTACATAAACTCGCCAGGGATTGAAATCCCATTAGAATATACCACTCTGCCTGAAGCAGCATATGATACCTTAAATTTAGGTTTTCAAAATATCTTTCCCAATTACTATGCAATTCAAGGGGACAAGATCGATGGAACAACGAATATTACACTTTTAAGTGAGTTGATTTATCACTGCTCTTAAAGTATTGAATTGCTTTTGCAGTAATTTTTATGAATTATTCTACAAATCATAACAAATATTTAAAGAGGTTGTTTGCATTAATAGCTTATGTAGTTGAGTCTGTAAAAAGTATTTCATTGAGCAGAAAAGTAATACAATTTGGTCTTAAAACATGTGAATTCATGTACCTTTTTCTGTGATACTACTAATAATATATAATTACACCTTCTCATGCTTGCTCTTAGTATAATCAGCTATCTTCTGAACCTCAGTTATTTAGCTATGATACAATTTCAGTAGAAATTAAAAAATCTGATGCGTTACACTCACATGACTTTCTCTATATCTCTGTAAATGTTATTGTTAATAAGCTTGTCTTTTATTTATTTCATGCTAATCGAAAATAATTAGCAGAAATAATCATATTTCTTGCTTTATAGTAAGTAGAACCGAAATAAGGGAGTACCATAGGCTAAAGTGAAAGCCAAAAGCTGGTTGCTATGTGACTGATGTTCCTTTCTTTGTATTGACAGGAGTTGACAAATTCCTGTATGAGAAAAGTGTAAGTTTTTCAAAGCTGAAACCAATAAAAAGGAATATCTCAAAAACGATCAACTCCACGAAAAAAATGAATATAACATAAATTGTGTGTTTTAACGTGCTCAAATTTTTATGGGTTAAGTTTTTGTCCATCTCTTACGGTTTAGTAGTTATGAAAAATTTGTCCAGAATAAAGTAGTCTTCAGAGGTTATTCCCAGAAATTTCAGAATATACATTTCATTTGTCAGGTAACTAACTTTAATATACGATATTTTAATCAAAATCGTTAGAGCCATTTTTTAGAAAATCAAAATTTTCGAAAAAAGTTCCATGTAAAGGGTAGTTTGGGGTGGGGGAATTTTTCTCAAAATCTTCGTGTCGCATCCTTGGAAGATACTAAACTTAAATACCAAGTTTGGTATTTTACCGACTTTGCGTTTTTAGTTATCGTGTTCACAAACACACGGACACACACACACACACACACACACACACACACACGGACCTTTTTTTGAAAATACTTTTTTTGGATACAGGGGACCCTAAAACATATATATCCGGTGAAATCTCGGTATCGACTTTTTTAGTGAAGTGCAATACATTCTCTATTCACTATGTACATAGTGAGTATAGAGAAAGTAAAAAGAAGTAGAATATGGAAAATTTGCAATGTTGTTGCTTTCTCTATATGGTCAATATTTACTATAATATCACGATAATGATCCAGAAAGTTCAACTATGTGTTGTAATATGTGGTAAAAATTTCAGTTTCAAGTTTTCATACTTTCTGAGAAAAGTCTTCAAAAATGCTGTCAAGAAAACTGTATTTAAAGATACAAATGTTCTAAAAAGGGGCATTGCATAACAGCTTTAAATAAATGCAGACTAGCATTGCAAATACATATTAATTGATTAAAATCCTCTTAAACCCCAAATAGTATGCATTTTCTGAAACTAGAAATAATAGAGTTTTATTAGTGTCTAAAACAAAAAATGTTTATTTTTACCATTTCAGAGTACACTGTCCCCTTAGTTGACAGCAGTGAACACTGCCTGGGCTGCTATATACACTGAGTACGGGATTTAAAGTACCTAAAAATACTTCAAATTTTAAGTGGGCATACGACTTTTTACTTTCTCCATACGCACTATGTACATAGTGTATAGAGAAAGTATTGCACTCCACCCAAAATTCGATACCGAGATTTCACCAAAAATATATGTTTTAGGGTCCCCAATATCCAAAAAAAAGCATTTTCACAAAAATATCCGTGTGTGTGTGTGTGTGTGTGTGTGTGTGTGTGTTCCTGTGAACACGATAACTCAAAAACGAAAAGTCGGTAAAATACCAAACTTGGTATTTAAGTTATCTTCCAGGGATGTGACACGAAGATTTTGAGAAAAATCTCCCCACCCCCAACTACCTTTTACATGAAACTTTTTTCGAAAATTTTGATTTTCTAAAAAATGGCTCTAACGAGTTTAATTAAAATTTCGTATATTAAACATATTTACCTGAAAAATAAAATGTATATCTTGAATCTTCTGGGAATAGCCTCTGAAGAGTAGTTTATTCTGGATGAATTTTACTAAATTTTGAATAACTGTTAAACCGTAATAGATGGACAAATACTTGCTACACAAAAAATGTAGAGCACATTAAAACACACAATTTATGTTATATAATTTTTTTCGTGCAGTTCGTCGTTTTTGTGACATTCCCTTTTTTTGGTTTCTGCTATGAAAAACGTATACTTTCCTCATACAGGAACTTGTCAACTCCTATCCATATAAACAAAGGCACTTCATTGACATAGTAACCAGCTTTTGACTATCACTTTAACCTACGGTTGTCTCTTATTTCGCTTCTACTTACAAGGAAGCGAGTAATTAGACTATTCCTGCTAATTTTTTCTGATTAGCATAAAGTAAATAGAAGTATAAGCTTTTTAAGAATTATTTGTTGCAGGGATATGGAGAAAGTCATGTGAGTGTAACACATCAGATTTTTAATATATTCTAACATATATGTTTTGAGACTGTTCTTAAGACATTATTTTACAATTTAATTATACAGGGTTACAGCGAATAATTCATTCGTCTTCAAAATCTAGATTTTCCAAAGCAACAGACGATTTAGCAGAACTAAATAACAACAAAACATTATTTACAAAGTTACTGTATCTTATTCTATTTCGAAAACCTAATCTTCATTCTGTCGATCTTTATTGACACGTGGTACCAGTTTTTCAGTGCCGAAGCTATACTTTTATACCGCAAAGAATTTATTCGTTTTTTTATGCACAGAATGTTCGGTCAATGGGATTTTATAGATAATTTACCAACTGTATAGTGATAATGAAATGAACGAGTTTTCAGTGAGAAAAAGTGCATAATTTACGAGTAGTCAACGAAGACAGACATGGACAATTTCCTGGCTGAAATGCGTTAAGACAAATCTATGTTGTTCAGATAGAGTCAAGTTATCTCTGTGTTTTTCTTCTTTTTCTTTACTTTTCTCTTTTGTTTCTTTTTGCGACTTATCTTGCATCTGAAACATACATGCACGGTAAATCCCAAGTGCATAGTAAGTGTTTATGTAAAACTTCAATAATTCGATATAAAAATATCTTATGTATTCCATTCACATGACTTTCTCTACTACATCTCTGCAACAAATTATTGTTAGTAAGCTTTTGCTTCTATTTACCTCATGCTAATAGTGAGAAAATTAGCAGAAATAGTCTTATTAATTGTTTCCTTGTAAGTAGAAGCGAAATAAGGGAGTAGCATAGTTAAAGTGATAGTCAAAAACTGGTTGCTATGTGACTGAAGTTCCTTTGTTTGTATGGACAGGAGTTGATAACTTCCTATATGAGAAAAAAATGCTTTTCAAAGCTGAAACTAAGAACAAGGAATATCTTAAAACGATAAAATCCATGCAAAAATTTATAATAACATAAATTGTTTGTTTTAAAGTGCTCTACATTTTCTGTTTGGCAAGTTCTTGTCCATCTCTTACGGTTTGGCAGTTATACAAAAATCCGTAAAATTCATCCAGAATAAAGTAATCTTCAAAGCCTATTCCCAGAAAATTCAAGATATACATTTTATTTGTGAAGTAAATATCTTTAAAATACGAGATTTTAATCAAAATCATTAGAGCAATTTTTACGAAGTTCAAAATTTTCTAATTTTTTTTTCCATGTAAAGGGTAGTTTGGGTTGGGGGGGATTTTCTTGAAAAACTCGTGTCGCATCCTTGGAAGATATATAAATAAAATACGTTTGGTTTTCAACGGTCTTTTTATTTTTGAGCTATGCTGCCCTCAGACACACACACACACACACGCGGACTGTTTTCTAAAAATGTTTTTTTTTTGGATTCAGGGGATCTCAAAACATATATTTCCGGTGATACCTCGGTATTGAATTTTTGGGTGCAATACAATACCTTCTGTATATACTATGTACATAGTACGTATAGAGAGAGTAAAAATATATCTATCTTACTTATTTTATTTAGGCTGCTATACATTATTCAAATGACAGCTTGCTTTACTGTCTATTGCCTTTGTGAGATACATAGTGAAAGGATGCCCTCAAAATTATAGGAACGCTGGTGAGTTTGCTTGCTGTTATCTCTAATAAATGGTTCACTGACTCCAAAGTTGCGTTGTTGCACGTCTGGACAAAGGGCATTCTGCACCGATAAGCTTAGTTTGCAACTCACTGTTACTGAACGTTACTCAGGTGTTAAAAATAAAATATATGAGGGCACTTATGTACTATATTGTGCGAAGGAGATCGATCTACAAACATTTTATAACTCTAAAAAACCTATGTGTCCATTCATATGGCTTTCTCCACATATCTGTAACAAATTATTGCTAAAAAGCGTATTTTTATCTATATCAAATAAATAATCAATATAATCATTAGCAGAAATTGTCCTAATTACTTGGTCCCTTGTAAGTCGAAGGGAAAAAATCTAATCTGCTCTATTCACATGATGTACTCTAGCTGTTCGTCTAACAAACCTTTTATTCAAAACATTAATATGTTTGTGCATTATGCTATCAAGATAAATAAAAGCAGAATTAGTTTAGAATTAATTGTAAGCAGAAGTGAAATAAAAAAAATACACAGGCTATTGCGATAATATCATGGTTTAAAAGCTGGTAACTATGTGAAACACTTGAAATTCTAATCACTTTGATTGTTAAGAGTGAACAAACGAGAAACGAGAACAAAGATTTCTTCTCATTTAAGAAATGTTTAAGTGACTAAAACTGAAACTACTATTCCGGAATATCTCGAAAACAGTTAACTCTACAAAAAATGTATATAGCATAAATTGCGTGTTTTAATGAGATCTACATTTTTTATCTAGTAACTTTTTAATTTCTCCATACGCACTATGTACATAGTGTATAGAGAAAGTATTGCACTCCACCCAAAAATTTGATACCGAGATTTCACCGGAAATACAGGGTGTTTAAAAATACGGGGCATAATTTCAGGTATGTATTTCCCACATGAAGACATTAAAAATAGTTCATTATAACATGTGTCCGTAAATGCTTCATTTCCGAGTTATGGCCTTTACAACATTGAAAGTCCCACCTGTAGACAGTCAAAATAGTTCATTTCCGGAAATGCTTCATTTCCGAGTTATGGCCTTCAGAACATTGTAATTCACTGGAACGTTTTTCTTTCCGCAGGTCTTTGCCGTCAAAGGAGACATTAGGAGAGCGCTCTGATAGTTCATTCTGAGGAAGGTTACATTCAGTGTTTCATTAGCGTTAAGTCTGTGCGACATTTACTCAAATCAAGAGCTGGCAGAGAACACTTCATGTACGGTAAGGCAGACGGCAATGCTGCGCTGGCTCGTCGTTTGTACCAGGAGATGTACCCACAGTGACAATGTCCAGATCGGAAGACATTTGTACGTCTCCATTCCCGTCTGTGCGAGTATGGAACATTCACCTCTCCTGGTTTGGGAAGGGGACGGCCAAGATCTACAACTCCAGAAGTGCAGGAGATTCTGGAGGCTTTGGACAGGACTCCTTCTATCGGCACACGACGGTTAGCGTTGCAAGTCAATGTTCCCCATACTACTGTCTGGAGACTGTTGAACGAGTATCAATTGTATCCTTATCATTTGCAACGTGTACAGGCCCTGTCACCAGCAGATTACCCTGCACGAGTTAGGTTCTGTCAGTGGTTCTTGCAGCAGTGTGGTGTAAATCCGAACTTTTCTGCCGTCGTATTATTTACAGATGAAGCACAGTTCACAAGAGATGGCATAACAAATTTCCACAATCAGCATGTATGGTCGCATGAAAACCCACGTGCAACTGTTGTATCTCATCACCAGGTGCGGTTCTCCCTCAACATGTGGGCCGGTATCATTGGTGATCGATTAGTTGGACCCCATGTACTTGTAAACAGACTTACGGGGCAGGCGTACACAAACTTCCTGGAAAACACCATACCTGACGTTTTCGAAGACACTCCACTGATCAATCATCAACACATTCACTTCTTGCATGATGGCGCTCCTGCACACTTCAGTCTTACGGCTCGCCGGTACTTGGATCGAAGGTTTCCTGATCGATAGGTAGAGGTGACCCAATTGCTTGGCCTCCACGCTCACCTGATCTGAACCCTCTCGATTTCTACTTGTGGGGCCATTTAAAATCATTGGTTTATTCGTCTCCGGTGCCGGATTTGGAATCCCTTCGGAATCGAATTGTGGCAAGTTGTGAGGACATACGCAATACTCCTGGAGTTTGGGATCGTGTTCGCAGGTCAATGAGACATCGATGTGTGGTCTGTATTCAAGCAGGAGGTGGATATTTTGAACATCTTCTGTAATGACAACAACCTGCGGAAAGAAAAACGTTCCAGTGAATTTCAATGTTGTGAAGGCCATAACTCGGAAATGAAGCATTTCCGGACACATGTTATAATGAACTAATTTGATTGTCTATATATGGGAAATACATACCTGAAATTATGCCCAGTATTTTTGAAACATCCTGTATATGTTTTAGGGTCCCCAATATCCAAAAAAAGCATTTTCACAAAAAGGTCCGTGTGTGTGTGTGTGTGTGTGTGTGTGTCCATGTGTCCGTGTCTCTGTGAACACGATAACTCAAAAACGAAAAGTCGGTAAAATACCAAACTTGGTATTTAAGTTTAGTATCTTCCAGGGATGCGACACGAAGATTTTGAGAAAAATCCCCCCACCCCCAACTACCCTTTACATGGAACTTTTTTCGAAAATTTTGATTTTCTCAAACATGACAAACGATTTTGATTAAAATTTCGTATATTAAACATATTTACCTGAAAAATAAAATGTATACCTTGAATTTTTTGGGAATAGCTTCTGAAGAGTAGTTTATTCTAGATGAATTTTACTAAATTTTGAATAACTGCTAAACCGTAAGAGATGGACAAATACTTACTACACAAAAAATGTAGAGCACATTAAAACACACAATTTATGTTGTAAAATTTTTTTTCGTGGAGTTCGTCGTTTTTGTGACATTCCTTTTTTTTTTTTTGTTTTTTTTTTTTTTTGTTTCTGCTATGAAAAACGTATACTTTTCTCATACAGGAACTTGTCAACTCCTATACATATAAACAAAGGAACTTCATTGACATAGCAACCAGCTTTTGACTATCACTTTAACCTACGGTTGTCCCTTATTTCGCTTCTACTTACAAGGAAGCGAGTAATTAGACTATTTCTGCTAATTTTTTCTGATTAGCATAAAGTAAATAGAAGTATAAGCTTTTTAAGAATTGTTTGTTGCAGCAATATGGAGAAAGCTATGTGAGTGTAACACATCAAATTTTTGTATTTCTTTTACGGTTGGCCAGTTATACAAAAGTCGTCCAGAGTGAAGAGTTTTTCAGAGACCTATGTCCAGAAAATTCAAGATATACATTTTATTTGACTTGTAAAATATCTTAAATACACGGAATTTTAATCAAAATTGTTAGAGCCATTTTTGAGAAAATCAAAATTTCGGAGAACATTTTCATGTAAAGGGTAGTTTGGGGTGGGAAGATTTTCCTCAAAATGTTCTTTCCGTATCCTGGAACATACTGAACTTAAATATCAAGGTTGGTATTTAACTGCCTTTTCGTTTTTGAGCTATGTGCCTACAGACACAGAGATACACATACATACTTACAAAAAGACACACAGACAGACACACACATTTTTCTAAAAATTCTTTTTTGAATTAATGTATTTCTGGTGAAATCTCAGTATCGACATATTGGGTACAGTACAATACCTTCTCTATACACTATGTACATGGTATGTGTAGAGAAAGTAAAAAGTAGCGCTCCTAGATATTGGTGTTAGTTATTATGAATAAAACAGGCCCAAGTAGTGAAATTAACGAAATTAATAAGGCTTTAAGAGCAATTTAAAAAAATTACGTCACCTCTCTAGTTCTAAAAATTAGCTGTTCTCTAGTTATATGTTTCATTGTAACAACAGTAAATCGAGCGAGATTCATCAAGCGATTTCGTCTTTGGCTCACATTCGAGAGATCAAGGTTCCTTCCCCGCAGTCGACCTACCTGACGCACGAGTTTTTCGAGGTTTTTCCCAGATCATCAGCGAATGCTGGGAGGTTTCTTTCATCCGCCGAATTTCTGTCCCTCCATGCCATTTAATTTGTCCTTCATCCTGTTGGTTTCTTTCAGGCTTGGAAGTGCTGGCGATGATGCGCGGTCCGACTCGGCACGTCTCTAAATTTTGGCTAGTTGCTGGATGATGATAGGGGCGCTAGAAACTGTGTGGGAGATGTTATGGTGCTTCTATCTGGAAGCCAGAGGTACCTTATCATTGCTGTGCCGATGCTCCTGGCGTATCCTCTCTGTGTGGGGCGGGATACCTAGTCTGCCTGTCCGGCTGTCGTGGTGCTCTATCTAGAAGCCCGAGGGATCCATTATTGTTGTGCCGTCGCTCCAGGTTCCGGCCGCCCGGCATATCCTCTCTGAGTAGGGCGGGATTCCTGGTCTGCCTGTCCGGCTGTCGTGATGCTCTATCTAGAAGCCAGAGGGATCCATTATTGTTGTGCCGTCGCTCCAGGTTCCGGCCGCCCGGCATATCATCTCTGTGTGGGGCGGGATCCCTGGTCTACCTGTCCGGCTGTCGTGCTGCTCTATCTAGAAGCCAGAGAGATCCATTATTGTTGTGCCGTCGCTCCAGGTTCCGGCCGCCCGGCATATCCTCTCTGAGTAGGGCGGGATTCCTGGTCTGCCTGTCCGGCTGTCGTGATGCTCTATCTAGAAGCCAGAGAGATCCATTATTGTTGTGCCGTCGCTCCAGGTTCCGGCCGCCCGGCATATCCTCTCTGTGTGGGGCGGGATCCCTAGTCTGCCTGTCCGGCTGTCGTGGTGCTCTATCTAGAAGCCCGAGGGATCCATTATTGTTGTGCCGTCGCTCCAGGTTCCGGCCGCCCGGCATATCCTCTCTGTGTGGGGCGGGATCCCTAGTCTGCCTGTCCGGCTGTCGTGGTGCTCTATCTAGAAGCCCGAGGGATCCATTATTGTTGTGCCGTCGCTCCAGGTTCTGGCCGCCCGGCATATCCTCTCTGAGTAGGGCGGGATTCCTGGTCTGCCTGTCCGGCTGTCGTGGTGCTCTATCTAGAAGCCCGAGGGATCCATTATTGTTGTGCCGTCGCTCCAGGTTCCGGCCGCCCGGCATATCCTCTTTGTGTGGGGCGGGATCCCTAGTCTGCCTGTCCGGCTGTCGTGGTGCTCTAGCTAGAAGCCGGAGGGACCGTATCATTGCTATGCTGTCGCTCCAGGTTCCGGCCGCCCGGCATCTCCTCTCTGTGGGGGGCGGAATCCCTGGTCTGCTTGTCCGGCTGTCTTGGAGCTCTATATAGAAGGCAGAGGGATCCATTATTGTTGTGCAGTCACTCCAGGTTCTGGCCGCCCAGTGTATCCTCTCTGTGTGGGGCGGAGTCACCAGTCTGCCTATCCGGCTTTCGTGGTACTTCTATCTGGAAGCCAGAGGGACCCTATTATTGCTGTATCCGTCGCTCCTAGTTCCGGCCGCTCTGCGTATCCTCTTACCTCACCCTCCCTCCCGGAATGTTTGCCTATCCAGCTGTCACGGTGCTCTATATGGAAGCCAGAGGGATCTTATCATTGCTGTATCCGTCACTCCCGGTTCCGGCCGCCCGGTGTATCCTCGTACCTCACCCTCCCTCCCGGAGTGTTTGCCTATCCGGCTGTCACGGTGCTCTATATGGAAGCCAGAGGGATCTTATCATTACTGTAACCGTCGCTCCTGGTTCCGGCCGCCCGGTGTATCCTCTTAACTCACCCTCCTTCCCGGAATGTTTGCCTATCCAGCTGTCACGGTGCTCTATACGGAAGCCAGAGGGATCTTATCATTGCTGCATCCGTTGCTCCTGGTTCCGGCCGCTCGGCGTATCCTCTTACCTCACCCTCCCTCCCGGAGTGTTTGCCTATCCGGCTGTCGTTGTGCTTTTATCTGGAAGCCAGAGGGACCCTATTATTGCTGTATCCGTCGCTCCTGGTTCCGGCCGCTCGGCGTATCCTCTTACCTCACCCTCCCTCCCGGAATGTTTGCCTATCCAGCTGTCACGGTGCTCTATATGGAAGAGGGACCCTATCATTGCTGTATCCGTCACTTCCGGTTCCGGCCGCCCGGCATATCCTCTCACCTCACCCTTCCTCCCAGGACGCCCCTCATGGTTATAGATACATTAACCAACAAAAGATTCGGTGCCGAGTCCTTCCGTCCGTATCCTATCATCAATTATGTCACTTTCTCTTTACGTGCTATGTACATAGTGTATAGAGAAGGTATTGTAATGCTCCCAAAAATTTCATACCGAGATTTCACTGTAAATACATGTTTTGGAACCTCCTGAATCCAAAAAAAGCATTTTTTAGAAAAATGTCCGTGTGTCTGTCTGTCTGTGTGCGTGTGTTTGTGTGTATGTGTGTGTGTGTGTCTGTAGGTAGCATAGCTCAAAAACGAAAAGTCCGTTAAAAACCAAACTTGGTATATAGGTTTGGTATCTTCCAAGGTTGCGATAGGATGATTTTCAAGAAAATTTCCCCAGTCCCAACTATGGAACTTTTTTCGAAAATTTTGATTTTCTAAAAAATGACTAACGATTTTGATTAAAATATCGGATATTAAAAAGATATTTACTTGACAAATAAAATGTATATCTTGAATTTTCTGGGAATAGCCTCTGAAGACTACTTTATTCTGGGTGAATTTTGCATAACTACTTAACCGTAGGAGATGGACAAAAACTTAACACTCAAAAAAATGTACAGCAGTTAAAACACACATTGTATGCTAAATACATTTTTTTTTCGTGGAGTTGATCGTTATTAAGATGTTCCTTGTTCTTGGTTTTAGCTTTGAAAAACATACTTTTTTCATACAGGAATTTGTCAACTGCTGTCCATGCTCCATACAAAGGAATTTCAGTCACATAGCAATCAGCTTTTGGCATTCGCTTTAACCTATGGTACTCCCTTATTTCGCCTCTGTTTACAAATAAAACGAGAAATAATACCGTTTCTGAGCTTGCCTGGGTAGCGTGGTGGTAGCATGTCTGCCTCATGTTCAAAAGGTCGTGAGTTCGAGTCTCGCTTAGGGTGAGTTACCCGGGTAAGGTTTTTTTCGTTTTTTTTTTTTATCCTGAGAAGACGAATGTCGAATAACTTTAAGCTCCATGGACCCCGAGATCATTTGAGCATCATATCATCAATTGCATTCATCGTCCGACATGACCAAATCAGGTTTTCAAAAAAAAAAAAAAGTACAGTTTCTGCTAATTTTTCTCGATTAGTATGAAATAAATAAAAGATAAGCTTATTGACAATAATTTGTTATAGAGATAGACATGTGAATGGAACACATCAGATTTTTTAATTCTATTTTATTTCATTGTGTTTAAGTGTATTAACCAATCTGTTATTATAAAGTTGTTATTTAAATTATAAACTGTTATTTAATTTACAATTTAGTTCGTTATTTCACGATAAAGGATAATATACGAAAATTACACAAAAATTATTAAAAAAAAGAATTGATGAGCTGATTTTATTTCTGTCTTTTCTTTTATTTGGTGTCGTGTTGCTCTGAAAGTGCTAACTGAATATCTATGTGGAAAACAAAATACAATGAAATAAATACATTAGGGCGGTGTTAATGTACGCTAAGCCACTGTGCTTATTTGAAACAGGTGGGTTGTCTAATTGCTCTAAATTTACATTTTCGGTATAAAAGAATAGCAAAACGGCAAATAGATGGTAAATATGATTGTGCTACTATCTGGTGGGCGGATACCTAACTTTTTCTGTCTGACGCGGGACAAAGTCATAAGTATGGCGTGAGGAGAAGAAACTTTAAAATACCTGATGTACTTTGTCAACTAACTAATTCCGTTATGGCGAATATTATTTTACGAAAAATGTAATTTTTTAATTGTTCACTGTTTTTTTATCAAAGTTCACAGATGCATCACCTTAAATGGTCTATCAGCACGAGTGGCTTATATAAAGTCATAAATAAGTCATAAATATTGAACATAATAACTATGCCAATTACTTTCACTTCATGTATTTCTCCAACTGAAGTTGGAAACAAACTGTGTTGCGAAAAAATGAAGGAATCGCCCCCCCCCCCGACATAAACGCTGTTCTTGTCTCAGCTGCGGAGACATGATATATGAATGAACTGCTAGAACAACACCAAAGTTAGCAACAAACAGTCACACCAACGGCAGAACTTCCCTGGCCAAATTCTTGCCTCATACTAGTCAAATTGTAACACATATACCTGACCAAAACCCTAATTTTAAGGGACACAAACAAGTTAGCAAAATATATGATCTAATTATTAGGCATTAAACCCTTTAGGAAACATACCAGACTTAATTATTTTTTCACACAAGCCGTGTGTAGGACAGCAGTTGGATAGGTAAAAGTTGGACTGAAAAATTCAATGCCATAACCGGGATTTGAGACATGGATCTCTCGCTCTCTATCCAGTTCTCTACCATTGAGCTACATGAAACATACCAACATGGCATTAAATTTCTCAACTGACTCATATGTTTCCCGGTAAACCACAAGGTGATCTCAAATTATTTTGAGATGTCATACCTCAATGGAGACCTACAATGATTCATAGTATAACAAACTATTATGGTCAATTAGTATTGCTTTAATTGTTCTTTTTCACACCACGAATCTCCTGGTCTTTAGCCGGTTGCTCTACCACTGAGCTATCATCTCGAAACGGCATTAAATTTCTCAATTGACTCGCATTTTTCTCGACCAGACTTTTGGCAGCATCAGTAATAAATCAGCAGAAACTGCTGTTCAGTGCTTTTAGATTACATTTATTTAGTAAAATACAATTTTCCCTCAGGGGAAGATAACAATATTGTAAGAAAAACATAAATATTTGAGGGCGTTGATGTATTCCACTCCAACGTTGTGATGCCTGGTTGTTCTGCAGTGGAAGTATAACATTTTTGGTTGCTCTGATTCTGCTGGTACCTCAGAAGATAGCTCTAAGAAAGTTAAGTTGTCAGTATGAAAATTAATCTGTTATTTTTCTGCTGCTAGAAATTCTGTTGACTGTATTGCGTCTCCCACGTGCTGTAATAGCTAATTGTTGTATTTAGTTGTGCTTTTAGCAGCGAGCAGCATATAATGCAAGGTATTGAATTTATAAGTGATTTGCCCTGATGGATCTAGCAGAGGGCTAAATGCTAAATAATATCATTTTGGTGAGTAATAAAATCTTAATTTTAGCATGTAATTTTTCATAGGACTAGCTATTTTATAAATTATAAGAAATATTTCAACTGAAATTTTTCTTTATTTGTTTTTTTTTAAATTTTGAATAGCGTTTCTTTGGCGACCGTCAATTTCTAACTTTTCTTAACTTACTTTTAAACACAATTAACAATAAAATTCCTACTTACAAAGATGAAATTTCTTTCTAGTAATGTTACAATCTGTAATTAAATTAATTACTTATAATAAAATTTATATAGGTTAAGGATGTTTGCGGTTTTACAATACGCGCATTTCCTCTTAATCGTTCTATGGCATTAACTTTTTAATCGGATGTTCTGTGTATGAATTTCATCATTTGCACATGATGTTCTGACCGATTCTATTTCCGTACAGCTGCGATACTTTCAGATAGAATGAACACAGAATTATATAAATTGCTTTACAATTACAATACATTTATTTTTCAGTTATACAATATATAACTTCAATTTAAATATTAGTTCTTAAGGTCGAGAGTATATGCAGTTTATATCATTATATCAACGGGTCATATCAACGTCCGGTACCTATCTTTTACAGTTTTAACTATTTGTTTATATGCAGGGTTATTCAAAAAGAAAGAACAGATTTCAAGCATTTATTGCTTCCAAACTACAAAAGATAAAAACATGATTTCAACGTTCATGGAGAGAGAAAAGTTAACACTTGAAATAGTGGTAGAAGTTTCAATCATGGCCGCATTGGCGCTGTTGTTTGTTGTATGTATGTAGTGAAATGGCGGCAACACCACAAGACAAATCATTTTGTATGCTGCAATTAACAAAACTAGAGTCCATTGTTGCAGTTCAACGAGTATTTCACCGTCAATTTAAAAACAACCGCCGCATCATAAGTAAATTCGTAGAAGATGGTTGCATCTGCAAAAGGAAACGCACGGACGTTCTCACACATCGGATGCGAATGTTGAGCGTATTTGTACACTGTACGATAGGAGCCACATCACGAGCAAGCATGGAACTTAACATTCCTCAACCATGTGGTATGGCGATTTCTAAAACATTGTCTGCACCTAAAGCCTTACAAACACCAGTTATTGCAAGCATTGCATCCTGACGACTACAACAAAAGGTACGAATTGTGCATTATCGCCGGTGGCCTCCCAGGTCTCCAGATGTGACTGCGTGTGATTTTTATGGGGTTGCGTAAAATACCTGTTTTTATTCCTCCTATGCCTGACACTCTTGAACATCTACAACATCGAATTGTTGAATCTGTGAATTCGATAACTGGAGACCAACTGATTCGCGTGTGACAAGATATTATCATTCTATCTCTTGTAGTTTGGAAGCAATAAATGTTTGAAATCTGTTCTTTCTTTTTGAATAACCCTGTATTTTGCAAATGCATTCTAATGATTTCTTTTGATTATATATATATATATATGCTTCGTCAATATTTTTTCCGATACATAAATTTTACCTTATTACTTGTTTTGATAAATTTCACAATAATAGTACACTTTCAGATAATAATAGTTTCACGAAGCATTATAAATGTATTGATACCATCTTTCTTATAGTACGAGTTTTCACATAGCATTCTTGTAACACTTAACCTCTTTTGACGTCACGAAACATTTTCTTTGTCATACTTTGCTATTAAGGTTAGAGCAGTTACATTGCAGATCTCTCACACAAATATGCAGTTAATGAGAATTATTAGCTATGGTTAGGCAAACTGTGAGTCATATTTTTGAAAAAATTATATTTATAACTGTCAAGATAATGCGAAGGCACAAAAACCTAATAACCAGGGAATTATTTGCCTTTGACAAATCAGAGAACCAACTCATGTCTAACTTGTCAAAGAGTCCATTCATTTTTTTACGACAGTAATATTTCCTTTACATACTTCCGCTCATGCTCTTATGCCTGGGAACTTCAAATTCCGGCACTCCGTTCGTTTTTAATGTTTACTGCAGAGGTTAAGAAAATGCATTTATTCATCCCACTCTTGATGAGCATATTTATTCTGGTACACATGCAGTATAATCGTATTTGAGGGTTTTATTTTATAACGTAAGTTTTACAGATTTACTTTACTTTCTTGTTAATATTTACTTAGAACTTAATTAACGTTGTAACTAAATTGATTTATTTCGCTGTAAATAATCATATAATTCTTAAATGTCCACATTGTCAAGAGTACCACAAATGTTCGCGCTTTCGAACTTAATACTGCTTTTAAAAGTATTTAATTATCACAAAAAAAAAAACTATTTTTCCCATTCGTCGAAAGAAAGTCCGAATATGTAAGTGAAAATACGACCGAAGTCAAAATTTTACTGCAATTTGATCTCCTATATAACGCCTGTTCAATAAAGAATGATAATATTTTTAATGGTATCAATTTCTCTGGCTAGAATTTAATCTTTTGATACTGTGTTAGTTCAAACGTTTCATAATTTGCGCTGCTGGTTCCCACCTGTAAGATGTGAGCAATTTGAGATATATTTGGTATCGGCTACCGCAAAAACAGAGGTTACACTCAATGATCACCATGCTGGTTTGAAATTTTGCTTTCGTCTCAACAAATCTTTTGCTCATGTCTATGTCAGGCCGTTGGAGAAACTGTTCTTCCCTGCAGTACGGCTCGAAGATGGTTTAAAGTGAATAAGCAGGAAAGAAAATAAATTTCAAAGTAAGGTGGGCCCAGTGCTCCAGTTACTGTTCTTAGGAGGAAAACATCAATGTCGTTGCTGTCAGTGTGCGCCCGCCTGGGTAGTGTGGTGGTAGCGTGTCTGCCTCACATTCAACATGTCGTGAGTTCGAATCTCGCTTGGGTGAGTTACTCGCATAAGGTTTTTTTCGGGGTTTTCCCTGAGAAGACGAATGTCGAGTAACTTTAAGCTCCATGGGCCCCGAGATCATTTGAGCATCATTTCACCAATTCCATTCATCGTCCGAAATGACCAACTAGGTTAAAGCACGTTAAGCTACAAAACAAGCTGTCAGTGAGAGAGAGAGAGAGTCTTGAATAACTGAACGAGGAATTTCTGAAATATTGTATATATCACCCACTCGTTACAGAGAAAATGTGCACATGCGACATGTTTCTACATGGTGGTAAAAAAAAGAAGATGTAAATGGAGTTTTATTTATGGACGCTCTTTAACTGCTGTGGTTCTCAGCGTCCCATTCTAAGTTCGGCGTGAAAGGCCGCTTAATTTTGCTTATAGGCCTCTCTATCAGGCTTGAGGTTCTTTTACGTGCCGTAAACTACGACACGGGACCAACGGCCTTACTTCCCTTCCGAAGGAAGCCATGCTAAGGATTTTTACACCCGAAAAAATCCATCGTCCTCCGCCGGGTTTCAACCAGCGACCTTGGGTATATGAAGTTAGCATGGTAACCATTACACCACGGAGGGCGACGTGCATGGTGGTTACAAGACTGTTAATTTCAGAATAAAAGGACATTTTCCTGCAGATTTGCATGAAGCTGAAAATGATGTTAGGGAAAGATACGAAGTTTCCTTCAAAGATAATCATTATTGATGGAACGTGACTACACTATTTTGATTCTGAAATCAAACAGCAAAGTTCGGTGTGGAATAAAGCTTCACCAACCCCAAAAGAAGCCGGAGTGATTGCTTCTGCCGAAAAACTTATTGCATTTCATTTTTTCATATGCATGGAATGGTTTATTAGCATGTTATATCTGTAAACAAATCCAATAACTGGATAACTCTGAAGTTGTATCCTGCAACTTATGCAGCCCTATATCAGGCAGAAAACCAGCATTTCTCTGAAGTACGTTAGGTTAGGATGATGCACTTCCGCATATTGTAAATATCGTTACTGGATATCTAGCAAACATCAATGCATCCCATCCCTCACCCTCCTTATGTTCCGGATTTAGCCCTATGCTATTTTTATATCCTATAATCTGAAAAATCACCTCCATTGGAGGCCTTTTCCATCTTCAGAAGCGGTAGTGAAAGCTGTGGAAACGATTCTGAAGAATCCGTAAAAACTGTAGAGTGCTGGAATAAGTTCCATTGCATCCAAAGGAAACCATTTTGATAATAAACATAAAAATAAAGAAGGTATATTGTGCAAAAAAAAAGTTCTTTCTTTGTTGAACAGCCCTCAAGTGCTGGATGTGTTAAACATATAATTTTTCGTTTTCATAGTCAGCTTGCTTTCCCCGTATGTGTTTTAGGACTTACACCCACCTAAGACAAGCAGATTCCTAGAGGTTAAAAGCCTATCGGGGAGGCAACAGCACGAAACCACAGAATGGAGAAACTGGAACGAATGGTCGGCCCGCAGCCAGGCCTGAGCTTAAAGTGGATAATATGAAATGCAAACGAAATGAATGATAGGAAGGGTGATGTTGCAGTAATTGGCGGTAAAAGTGGCGGGGAAAACCGGAGGACCCGAAGGAAACTCACTCAGACGCTACAAATTCCACATGCGGTCGCCTAGGTCGGACCACTCGGCCACGGCGCCACCTACATATAATTTCAATAAGCAATTAGAGCACTTAAACGTACTTTCAAAATCATGTTGAAAACAATCGCGAATATACTTGGTCATTTAACAAGTAATGCATATAATTTTATTTCTCGATAGCCTTTCATTGTAAATGAGCTAAAACTTTAGTGATCGTCTGTAAAGTATTTTCTTTCTATTGTTAAGGGCAGTTGGCTGTAACGCAGTTTAACTTTAAAATGGCGTCTGCTTGTGAAATACGTGCATAGCAGAGAGCTGTGACTGAAAATATTTCTGTGGAGCAGAAGACAAGTTTAAAATTATTCACAGATACTTACTAAATAAGTGGCGGAACAAGGTAAACCTAGACTGTTAGATCTCTCTCTCTCTCTCTCTCTCTCTCTCGGGAGAGCGAGACCAGGTGAATAGTACGAAAATGGCATAAATGAACTGACATCTAGATAGACTCGAATAGAGACATGTGAAATAAATAAACCTGTAGACAATTAACTGGGGAATAAGAGGGTTATTTGGAGTAAGAACAAAACTCGTGTACATTACTTATGGAACGTCCCTCGTATGTTAGAAACCAAGATAACAGAATTTAATTAATATTATCTGCATTGATGTAGATAATAGGAATACCAGGGCACGAATAACCGCAAACTTGACTTTACTTTGTCGACAATGGCAACTTATTGTCTGGAGTGTTGTAAGCTCGGGAATTGGACGGCGCAATAAAGCAGTAAATCATGTGCCTTGGTTGGGCACGCCTCATTTATCTTAAAGTAACGTAGTTAATATTAAATGAAATATTTTGCAAGGCGCTTACAGGCACTCGTAAGGCATATCTGGATCCAGAAAGTGTATGAGTAATGAGGGCAATATACAGAGTTCGCTGATAGGAATGAGACTGTACTTGTGAAGAACCATCATTTATCACAGAGAGGTTATAAAAATAAACTCAAAACCGTAAAAACCAAAGCTTATACTTCAAAAAGAACATTAAAGTGAAACTGGACTAGAAAAGCTTTAACGCCTTCCTATTTGACAAATAAAAACCAGAAACGTATGTGTCATAAATTCACGCATACACGTTTTTTTTTTTTTCTTTTTTTTTTTTTCTGAAAATGTACGAGGGCCGTTTTTTTTTCAATCTCCGATAGGCTATAAGTAAAATACAAGTTATGGTTACCTTTTAATGTATCACCGAAAAGTTTACGACATCTATCGTACCTGTGCACAAGCTTTGCAATACCCGCTTCAAAAAATGTTGCCACCAATGATTTCAAATGAGCATTGACGTTGTTTTGAAGATCTGCCCTCCTAGCCACGTCTTCAGTTCAGGGAAAAGGTGAAAGTCTCTGGGTGCCAGGCCAGGACTGTACGGTGGATGATCGAAAATGCCCCTGCCCCATTGAAATTGTTCAAGGAGTCGATGGGTTGTGCCAAGAGTGTGTGGACGAGCGTTGTCATAAATCAACACGATTCCTGAAGTTAGTATTCTTCTTCGTTTGTTTTGAATGGCTCTCCGTAAACGTCGTAAAGTATGAAGCTCTTCAAAACAAATGAAATCATTGACAGCACCATTTTTTGAAGCGGGTATTGCAAAGCTTATGCACAGGAACGATAAATGTCTCAATCTTTTTGGTGATTATGTTGAAAAGTATCCATAAGTGTACAAAAATTTTAGTAATAAAATAATTGTTTTCTATGAACTTGTCTTTTATTTATAGCCTATCGGAGTTTGGAAAATAAAACGGCCCTCGTATATTTTTAGGATACCATCATCGTTTTTACTACAAGTTGCACCACAGGCGTTGACGCTGAGGATACATGGAATCCAGATGGAGCATGGCGGTATGGGATGACAGGGGAAACCGAAAAATCGGGACAAAACCCACCCCTGAGTCGCTTTGTCCGTGCGGTCACTTGAGCTTGAACCTAAGCAAGAGGAGAATGACCTAAAATCGCTGTTAACCACAAACTCTGTCTGATAACTATTGTTAGATGAAGTAAATTTAATATATTGCATTCACAATACTTACATTTCTCCAAACTATTCTTTAAAGCATCCGAATTCCCATTTTTACACGTCAATAAACATACTGTGCTTTAAAAAACTTCTTAACATGAATCTAGAGGAACATTTGCACAAAGGCCCTTTATTACCTATTTTCTTGTAGATAAAAAGCAATATAAAATAGACTAGGCTAAAGCGATGGACAAATAAGTAGTGGTCAGTAAAAGGTGGTCTAGAAATATGGTCAGATGTAACAAAAACGAATAACGGCATCCTATTTGAGGAAATCATAAGAATTTTAAAATTTAAGATACCAATAATAGAGATCTCGGTAAAAGCTAACTGTAGAGAACATTATTTGGCATAGATTATGTTTTATTGATTTCTATATCTTTTGTGTGGTAATTTCTAGTCTATCTTCTACAGTTTACCAGTTTTGCAATATTCATTGTCTAAAGAAAACGTTAAGAGGTTATTTCAATAAAGTTAAAGGATACAAATATACTTAGTTATAAAAGTGGCTTAAGCATATCGTATTTTAATCAAAATTGTTAGAGCAATTTCTGCGCAATGAAAATATTTCCAAAGGTTGCGTGTAAGGCTGATACATGTGCGGGTAATATTTGGGTGGGGAATTTTTTTTTAAAAACTGAAGTGTAACAGTCTTTGGAGAAGCAAAACTGAAATTCGATATTTATCCGACATTTCAGTTTTTAGTTATACTGCACTCAGAAAATACATGTTTATTTTCCTAAAACTGTCCCCTCCGTGGTGTAGTGGTTACCTTGCTAGCATTTAAAACTCTATATACAAACGGTTTCAAACCTGGCGAAGGGTGAAGAGTTTTTTCAGACGCAAAACTGCTTATCATGGCTTCCTTCGGAGGGGAAGTAAAGTCGGTGGTCCCGTGTAATGTTTATTTGCGCGTAAAGGAACCCTATAGTTTGAAAGAAAATTCCTCCAATTTGCGTCCAAAAGTTGTGATTTCGTCACACAGTGCCATCTGTGGGCGAGAAGCCGATCTCACAATAGCACACACCCGTAAACTCACGAACTAGAAACATCGTAATGATGCCCATGCTCTGCTTAGGGGTTATAGAAAATTAACTAACTAAATTTCCTAAAGTACTTCTTTTTAAGGGTTCATCAGGCCTCAAAATGTGTATTTCCGATTAAATTGCGGTATCAAGCATTTGTGTAGAATAATACTTCTTCTACTTACTATTATTGTTATAGAAACTAAAAATATTATTCTGATGTCTCTTTTTGTAAGAGATAAACTTTCATTACAGTTTTCCCTGGTACATAAGACTAAAGTGATAGTGAGATTTATAATAAGAAGACACGTGGTGAACCTGCAAAAAAAAAAAAAAAAAAAAAAAAAAGGTGTAAAAACAGTTTGGTATTTAACTGACTTTTCGTTTTGAGTTATGTTATATGCAGACACATACGCAGACACGGACACAAGGGCTTCTAAATATGCATTTCTGGTGAAATCTCAAAATATAAATTTCGGTGGAATACAATACATAAACTGCCTATTACACATAGTACTGTAGAGATAGTAAATATCTATTTTTGTACATTCTTATTAATTGGAACTTCCTCTTGAATTTAGAAATGCTACAGGATGGGATATTTTGTGCCGTAAATTGTGTGCCATTTTACAAGAAAAAGTATACCTCCTAAACACTTGGAGTAGAGACGTAAACTTTAGCCCATCTTTTAGAAGTTTTGTTCTGAAAATTATTACTACTGGTAAATATGGCACTTCTGAGTGTTCAAGCAATTTGTTTTCCTTCTCGAAAATTTATGCGAGTTTGTTTTCTGCACTTTGCTTTCAGCAGATTTTCTGTAAATGGCATTCTATGATATAAATGGTTGGTTTTCTTAGAAGATTCTTGAGGTTATTAAATTACATTTTAGAATATAAAACCAACCTGGGGTGCTCCTATGATTTATTTTGTTGCTAATAAAATGGTTTAAATTTTAACCAGAATTTAAAGCGACTTATCTGTGGAATGTATATGTAGAGAGTGAAAGGAACTATACGAATAATATTATAAATATCTCAAAAGGAGTGCATAGACGCTGAGCAATTTTGAATGTTAAAATGTTTGCAGTTTTACCTTCTCCTCTACGTTGGTGAAGTATTTTATTCCACCCAAAACATTCTATACAGATACATCCCCGAAATATAGGTTTGAATCCTCCTGACTTCAAAATAGGACGTTTTTAGGATGTGCAACAGTGAACTTACATATATGGCATTTTGTGGATTCAAGGATTTGAATGGAAAGAATATGGCAGGTTGACAAGTAAAGTTGGTAAACATAGAGCATATAAATCCATTGTCACAGGGATTTTAAGAAAATAACAGTACTTCATTTACCGATCTCGCAACGCCCACTTAAGTTATCACTTTTCTCCCAAGGAATATTTTTAAACACTGAAAACATATTGTAGTTATCCGAAGTTCTGAAATACATTGGTTTCCATCACTGCGGTTTTGTGACTCTACATCTGTTATCTTCGAACCGAGAAAAATGCTTGGTTAAAACATTCCTTTAAAGAAGATCTATTCTTCCATTTTGAATTGATTAAAGTGTCCTGCTGTTAGAGCTGGCAGATCAACGATCTAGATCACTGTGCCGAGCTACGTTTATATGACGCATCATTGCGAGTTAATTAGGAGCAACGCAAGATGATTCTAGAGCAAATAGAATCTCTTCCCCAATTAGCTAATAGACAAAATATCTAATTACTGGAGCTGAAATGCGATATTCTCTGAAAGAAAAATAGCCGCACAATAACACTGAAAATGCGAGCGTCAGCAAGTTTTACTCATTAATGTAATCGTCACATAATTAGAGACTAGTAGCATATAATTATTGGAAGATAGAAGTCCATGGTTAGGAAATGAGATGTAAGTGAATTACAGCAAATGTCCCGGTGGATAAGAGAATTAGTGCCAATATCTAGCCAGTTAGGAAAAGCCCACAATCTATTTTGACTCTAGGGCACAGTGAACTTATTATTTTGTTAGCACATAGCTGCACTAGAGATGGCTTCTAAAACTCTAAAAAAGATTTGGCATCTAAAAATGTTGAAAATCAGGTTTCAACATATATCTATTTTAAAGTATTACAGGGTCTTCGGTATAAAGACTGACCGTTCGCACGGTTTTAAGAGTCAATGTCGGCTGCCTTCTCCATTCCCTATTCCTCGTACTCATCAGAGGCGGTAAACTTCAGTTAGAGCATTAGCGTTAGTAGTCAATCAGGTGACACAACAGGGCCATATTTCAGATAACCCTTTGTGCGTTTGGAAGATGCAGAGCTCAACGGGGCAAATTCAAGTAATTCAGAGGTGGTGTTAGCGTGAGCAACCTGTATTCTGCTCCTCTATCAGCGGAAACAGTATGGCAATTGCGCTCATTGAAATGCGGTTCTCTTTCCAGGGATAGGAGCAAAACAAAAGATTTATTAAACTGACAAGGAAAGTGAAGTATTTGAAACCTGAAAACAAGAACAGGGAGTATCCCTAAAGACAGTATGAATTGAGTATTCTAACGAGATCTACATTTTTCGCTTAGTACTTTTTGTGCATATTTTACGGTTTGCCAACTATAGAAAGTTCACTCTGAATAAACAGCACTTATGGGGTTATTCTTTTCTCTGTATTTTTCTCTCCCTCACTCTCTTTTGAAATGGGAGACAGAAACGGAGACAGAGACAGAGACAGAGAGAGAGCGAGGGAGAGAGTTGGACAAGGTAAACAATGGCTTATCTCATCATTGGGGTTGATTAGGCGCAAGGATTCGGGATGCATTTAGGAAGTTCACGGAGATAACTGGGATTAGGGGGTTCCGCTGAGCCATGACCGAGGGTCCTACTGCCACCAGGAGAGTTAAGGTAAGTTAGAAAGACCTTTGTGGTTCCTTTATTTGAATGGAGGTCCTGCACAGCATCCCTCATTGTGCTGTCGGTTGAGCTAGTGGCTCTAGAGGCAGTTAAGTGGTGTTGGCGGGGGTGGTCCGCGCTGGAGCTGGTGAAGCTGATGTGTTGGCTGATGTTAGGTATTGGTGCCGGTTGCGTGGGTACAAAAGGCACTGGACGTGCCCTGTGAAATGGCCAAAGCTATCACGGGTGGCGCAGAGCGGACGGCGATTCTTCAAGTTTACGGCGGTGCATTCGGGGCGCCACAGTAGTGGTACTGTAGTTAGCCTGCGCAGGCTTCTTCGTTGCGACTAAATACCAGCGGTGGTGAAATGGTGCGTAGGCGCTGCCACAGCATGGACAGGCCTGCGGGTAAGGCTGCCTCTACTCGCCAGCTTCGGCGAGCTCCAGTCGGATGAGCGGAGTTAGGCTCTTACTGAGGACATTCTTATGGCCCTCATTGCTGAAGGCCACTGGTGTCGTGAAGCTGCGGTCGAGGAGGCGGGTACTCACAGGATAACACGTTGTACTGTCGCAAAAGAACCGATGGTACGGGCTGCGGTGGCTGTGTTGGCTATGGAGTTGGGGCTTCTTCCCTGGGCGAGGTGGAGGCTGGGAGCTGTGTCGGCGATAATATCAGTGAAAGCACAGATTTGGCGGCTGAAGCAGGATAGGCGCCCCTGGCACCATAGGCCTCGGCAGGACTGTCCCGGCATATGCATTGGCGGCGGAAGCTGTAGCGGTGGTGTTTTTTTTC
This sequence comes from Hymenopus coronatus, assembly GCA_030762935.1. Lineage (NCBI taxonomy): Eukaryota > Metazoa > Arthropoda > Insecta > Mantodea > Hymenopodidae > Hymenopus > Hymenopus coronatus. Next base: position 40,681,912 of record CM060887.1, read on the forward strand.
TTTTTTTTTGTGTTGTCGGTCATCTGCGGCGACGGAGATTTCAGATGTAATTTCCTGGCTGCAGCTGCCGGGTGTCTGCGGAGGCGATGGCGGTTACCTGGTGACCCGGTACTTCTTCATATTGTCGTTGCGGTACTCCAAAGCAGGAGAAGTCCAGCCAAAAAAAAGCCCAAGAAATTCAGGTTATACATTGTAAGCATATTACGTAAGTATACCACATATTAATCGAAACCGTTTGATTAATTTTTAACAAAATCGAAAATTTTCAAAAATGTGCCATGCAGAGGGTAGATTTGATTGGAAGGTAGAATGGTAGAATATTCATGTGGCATGCTTGTAAGATACTTTAGTGTCAAGTTTTGTATCTAACTGACTTCCGTTTTTGAGCTACGCTGTCAAAACACACATACACGCGTACACACACACAGAAGACACATTTGGCTTTTTTCTTAGAATGTCTGTTATATTCAGAGGCTCTCGAAACATGCATTTCCAATTAAATCTCGGTATCAACTTTTTGGGTGAAGTACAATACCTTATCTGCCTACTATATAAAATGCACTTACCTATATGTATACACATCATTAAGCAATAGTGGACTAGCATAATCATGTGAATGAAACACACATTTTTTGTTATATTGTTTTAAAACCCTTTAGAATCACTTATGTTTATTCTTGACTTTTAATTCTTTCTCTCAAATGTCTAAGTATTTAAATAAAGAATTCTCAAACATCACAGAGTTTGCAGTTCCTGAACATGAGTGAGTTTTAAACTACAAGTTTCTTGGGGACATGGGTGACCAGTTTGAACTAACGAAGTTAGCTGCAGCTTTTCAGCGGCACAGCAGAAAGAGCGTTAACTCAAACAGAAAAGGGAAAAAAAAAGAAACTTGGCACTTCAAAGCCTCCAGTCGCAATAAAAACGTGACAGAAGAAAAACGAAGTGTCCAAGCGGCCGCAAGGAATGTGCGAATTCACAGAATACGGAAGATGGTTTCAACCGACTGAAAATGGAGATAAAGACATTGAGTTGAAGTTTCACAAACTCGTCACAGAACTTCAAGTTGCTGATCTTGCAGACGGTCTAGTGGAGTTAATGTATGCTCTATGCTCTCTGCATACATAAACTTATTGTATACTTTGCTTTACAAGAAGGGGAGGCTTGTATGTTTAGTCTACTTTTCCTATAAGTGGCCAACAAGTACAACAAAGGTTTAGAGCAGCGTCTCTCAGGGTGCATATTCCAGTGCATTGCACGGCTCGATATGCAAATGACAACTTCGCTGGTTAACCACAGTCCAAGCTCCTATTCCTCAAATTTGAGAAATACTGTTTTTCTTTTTCTGGTCTCTTTTTCTTCACCTGTCTTCTTCCCCTTCTACCTTCAGCACTGTTTCTTCGGAGGAAGAGTCGTAGACCCATATCTTAATAAGCTGCAGGGGAACGGAGGAATGGAGGGAAAGGTATTTACCGCGATTCTTTACCACAGTGAATGTAGAGTTAGAAGCATGTTGGACGCTACTGGCAGGCACGGAAAACACGGACGGGCTAGGTAAATTTCTATTTAAGGGAAAACAGCCGAGATCTGAGAAGACTGATAATAGAGAAGAATTAAACAAAAGAAATTAAATGTTTTACATATATTTTATGTCATAACTTTCGGTCATTGATTTGCTGTGGTGTTAATATTATGTGTGTATGAATATATTTCTCTTAAGTGTATTTTTCTACTATAATAGAGGGTACATTTCTATATCTTTTTACGTTTTTTGTGTTGTAAATTTAAGCTGCTGTATTTGAATATTTTTTCATTTTACTTTCCGGCTTAATCTGTTATTTTTTTAATATTGCTTACTATTATTGTCTGTTTTACAAAACACGTACCATCTGTTGACCTATGTGATTGATGAAGATCAATTTATGTATACTGGTATTCCAATAAATACACTTCCAATAAATACACCAATGATAAAGGGGTCTTCAGAGGCTATTTCCAGAAAATTCAAGATATACAATTTATTTGTCATGTAAATACCTTGAACGTAAGAGATTTTAATTAAAATGTTAGATCCCTTTTTTGGAAAACCAAAATTAATAAAATTTTTTCCATATGAAGAGTAGTTGGGTTGGGGTATTTTCTTGAAAAGCTTTGTGTCGCATCAGCTTAAAATATTTAAAGGATTTTTCATTTTGGAGCTATGGTGCTAACCACAGATTTATACCTATTGTAATTGAATTTACTTCTGGTAATGATTTCATCAACGAATTTCTAATTTATCTTAAGAATAAACATACACACACACATACACACACGGATATTTTTGTGAAATTCTTTTGGATTTTTTTTAAATACAGTTCCGGAGTCTTGTTGGGACCTGCGCATTGACGCTGTTTTGAAGATCTTCGTTGATTTGAAAGTGCTGCCCTTTTACCAAGTCTTCAGTTCAGGGAAAAGGTGAAAGCCGCTGGGTGCCAGGTCAGGACTGTACAGCGGATGATCGCAAATGTCCCATTGATGTTGTTCAAGAAGCCGATTGGTTGGACCAGCAGTGTGTGGACGACCGTTGACATGGATTAACACAGATTAACACAATTCCTGAAGTCAGCATTTCTCTTTCTCTTCGTTTATTTAGAACGGCTCTCCGCAAACGTCGTAAAGTACGAAGATCTTCAAAACAACGTCAATGCTCATTTGAAATGTTAGGCGGCAACATTTTTTGAAGCGGGTATTGCAAAGCTTGTGCACAGGTACGAAAAATGTCTCAATCTTTTCGTTGATTATGTTGAAAAGTAACCATAAGTGTACAAACCTTTTAGTAATAAAATAATTGTTTTCTATGAACTTGTCTTTTATTCATAGCCTATCGGAGGTTAAAAAAAACGGTCCGCGTATATTGTCATAGATTTAGTAGATTTAACATTAGTGGAATAGGACGTTTAACTCCTCTTAAATTTGCTAGACAGAATGCAGTCTGCAACTGAAGCTGTTTAGATGACGTTCTATCCTGAGGTTAAAAGAACATCGAAGCTCTCTTCTATGAGTTTCCTCATGCAAGCACCGAGCTTTGTAAACTGTGATCAAAAGGAAACTGTTAAGTTCCTCTGCTTAGCACATCAGTACACTGATCTCCCCTGGGGTTCATGGAACCATTGTCCCCGCTCCCAGGGTCTGCCAGAGAATGATGACGTAATTTCACGGTGACGTCAAGGGAGTTGGAACTGAACGACTGCGGAACCTTTCTGGTCTGTTCCTCTTGCCAAAGTGAGGCTACAAAAAAGGCGCTTAAGGATAGTGCAAGCGTACAAGCATTTAATTTATCGCCGAGTTCGGTTTTTGTTCCATAGTCTCCGAGAGAGAAGGTTCTTAAAATTGCCTATTACTCATTTAGCGTAGCTTCTATCTTGGCAGTGAACCTCATTGGTAAATGTTGTTATAAATAGTTCAGGATGTTAGGGTATACGTGCAGATATTTTGATAGGTGTAACAACCTCAGTGTTTTACTTGATTTCTTCCCTTCGTCTAATAGGTTCTCGCATGGGTCGGGTGATCGTACATGCTTTTAAAAAATGCTTGAATTTAAAATATTAACCGCTCTTATTTTATTCATCTTTCATAGCATTGGAAATACACACACACAGTCGCCACAACAACAAAACAACAGGCCAAAATAAGAAATAATAGCTGATATTGACCATACATGGACTCGCATTCACAACTACACAAAACTTAATCAAATATATAGATAACCCGTATACAAAATATGTCTATACAATATTTACACACATATCTTATATCTTAATACACGTTAAAATACACAATTTGTTTCCTAACATCGTCCATCTACACGAAAAATGCCAAAATATGCGTTCTGCCTTCCTGATACCTGTATAATGGGCAAATCCTCTTACGAGTTTCAGCAACTACCTTACGAGTTTTCCATGCTCCCAACCTGAAGTAGTGCATGATAAACTTATACAGGATGTTAGAGGTATACGTACAGATATTTTGATAGTTGGTTCCTTACCGTGTATCCACCTGTGTGCATTACTTGACTTTTTCTCTTCGTCTAACGGTTTTCCTACAAACACATCACATAGTTTGTAGCAGTAGCACAATAGTAGTGGTATATATTTGTTCACAATAATACACAATTGCGTTGCACAGTCGCATTGTTCGGGTGTCCTTACATGTTTTCTATAAATACTTGAATTTGAAATATTACCCCATCTCTATTTTACTTACTTTCACAACAATGGAAATACATACACACACATCACACACACACACGCTACAACAACAGGACAACAGACCAATAAAATAAATAACACTCTGATATCGCCCATACACACACACACACAACTACACATATAGTGCCAAATATGTTACAGAATATTTACTCAAATTCAAGGATCTTAATACATGTACTTCCATTAAGTATGTGTCCAGTTTGGCCAGTTTTGCCTGTTTAGAGTTAAGTCCCAACATGGTGTCCTCCGTCTATTTGAAGCTTTAAATACTTCCAGCAATACTTTTTTCCCCAACACCCTTCATCTGCACGCAGTCTACCAAAATATGCGTCCAGTCTTCCAGATAGCCGCATAAATGGAAAATCTTTCTACCATCAACTACCTTATGAGCTTTCCATCCTCCCAACCTGAGGTGTGCATGATATATATACACACGATGATAGTGTTATACGTATAGATATTTTAAAATTAATTCCTTAACGTGTATCCCTTTCAGGTATTACTTGTTTTCTTCTCTTCGTCTAATAGTTTAGCTACAAACACATCACATTACTTACTACCTATTGTTTTCTGCACGGTTGCAATTGCAGCTCAAAAGAACACTGCTTGTTGGTATGGCGAATCACCGTCACTAACTTACCCTGCGAGCTAATTACAAAGAACAAGTTTGCCCGGAAACAACAACGTGTAGTGCGGGCACTGTTTACCCAGCACGATTGACGATTGGGCAGCAGACTGTACGGAAGGGGAAGAATCTCTAATACAGATCATGTGTTATGAAACTTAAACTGTTGGTGATAGCTACAGGATAGAGAGACAAAGAAGGGCGTTCAAATATTATTAATTTGATATAAAATAGCTGTAAACAAAAATGGACTTTATTGCACAAGAAACAAAATGTTACTACTTATTCGCGTAACTATATTGCACATACAGAGTATTGAAAACTATTTACAGAATAATATTCTTTATTATATCTTAAAAATGATGATTAAATTCTGATGAAGGTATTTAAAAAAACATTCCATTGTCCCTCTGAAAATGGGTTATTGCTTCTACAATGCCCACACTCTTGTTGTGAGCGTTGGATAAATTTACCAAGAGCTGTACTACTTCGTCGAGATATGTGTCCTTCAATAGTTTTGTTTAACAATTATGCACTATGCTCGAACTCGCACACAAACGAGGAATACCTTTTTAGTTATGGTCTGATAATTGGTTTCTGTGGCGTGATTTACAAGAATATTAGACATTCAATTCTGAACCGCCACGGAACAGGCGACAACCGCACCTGCGTTGTCACTACAATAGTAGACCCACCGATAGATCCTGGCTTCGTCTCTCCTGTCCGTGTTGCCCGCATAGTCAATGCCTGCGTCTCGCCGCAGGACGAAATAAGCATTACGAAGCCTATTCTTCTGGACTTTGAGCTTGCTGGGAAGTATAATACAACACTTCTGCAATATCCCGCGTTAAAGCACTTTCTGTATGTCACAGCAGTCATCACAAAATCGCTCGGAAAACAACACTTTTGATCTCAACCGAATTGAACTCACATGCTCACTGATTCTCGCTGAACGACTGACTGACTGAATCATACTAGAAGTCAAATTTTATATCAATTGATGCCTCCGCAGCACCTTTTGGAACTGAAGTTCAGGAAGCGGGGGGGGGGGGTGAAAGAACTTCAAAAGAGCTGAGTTTAGCTTAGGAAAGTTCGTCCAAATCGTCTGACCTTCACATGAGCAAGAGACGATAAACGTGGAGAAGCGGTAGGGAGCCAGGTATCATAATTATATCACACTCACAGCAGGAGAAATACCGATCCCCAGCTCTCTTATTATGTAAGTGGGCTTGTTAGTGCTATTGGGCATCGACAATTAACAAACTGTATGTCTAGGTAGTTCAGTGCGTGCACTTGAGAGAGCGCTGCTTATCTTTATTTACCACTTATCACCCAGTCTTAAGCCTCTAGCTCGGCAGATACGTGTATATATGCCACATGATAGAAGCCATCCTATTTAGAAACAAAGAAACAAGCGCGGAAAAAGAACAGTGAATGTGGGTCAGTTTGCAGGTAGGGCAGAAAGCCATTTTTGATTGATGCATTTGAATAGATATTTAGCATCCAATTCCTGGAATGTAAAATGAAGTTCATTGTGTTTTAATATTAATTCACAGGAAGGTAAAGTGTGTTGATAACCTAAGTAATTTAATTCCTCAGACTCTTCTAATTAATTCTTCACTTTTAGCATTTTTCTCGCTTCCGCTTTTTTCCCCCTCCTTTTTTAGCCGTGATGTTGACGTTACTTGAAGTTCATTTGTTTCAACCTTTCCTCATAAAGTTCCCCAGGGCTTTCCTTCTTCCATTGCTTCTGCTAGATAACTTTAACCTTGGGGATTCCACGTGAACTTCGTAGGTAAGGAATATCCATCTCATGATTACTCTGTGGAAAACTATAAGTACCCATAGTTAACACAAGAAAATCAACCGAGTATGTCAGTATTGGAGGGGAGAAGTATTTTCTTGTTTCAGCTCCAGCTCTCAGGTTTTCAAATTCCTACTACTTATGAAGCTGGCATTTGTCCCTACAGAGTTGCATGCTAAAACTCTTATTTAGATGGAGATGGTGCAGAAAATGAAACACCCTACATGAAGTGCAAGCTACAAAATGAAACCAAAAAGGGAAGAAGACATGAAAAATAGGATAAAAGAAAGAGTAGGAAAAAAAGGATGAAGACACGAACGCGAGAGAAAATAGGGTAGATAATGTGACAGAAGAAATATACAATTTAATGTACGAGGAGATGGTACAGAATAACAAAACAAATTATAAATAAGTGAGTGAGGAACAAGAAAGGTAAAACAATATTTGCCTCATTCACATAACTTTCTCCACCATTCTTCAACAAAGTAATTGAAGTCTTCCATGGTCTAGCGGTATTATGCTTACCTGTGGCTCCCGAAGTCACAGATTCAAACTCAGTGGAGGCCGATGGATTTTTTCTGGCGTAAAAATTCTCAACTTGGATTCCTTGCAAAAAGAAGCAATGCCAGTGGTCCCGTGTGATGAACATGTGACACGTAAAGGAACACATAATGGGGCACAAACAACCACAGTGGTTAGTGTCCATAGGTGAGTGGGTGGGTGGATGGATGGATGGATAGGTAGATAGATAGATAGATAGATAGATAGGATAGATAGGATAGATAGGATAGATAGGATAGATAGGATAGATAGGATAGATAGGATAGATAGGATAGATAGGATAGATAGGATAGATAGGTAGATAGATAAATAGATAGGATAGATAGGATAGATAGGATAGATAAGATAGATAGGATAGATAAATAGATAGCATAGATAGGATAGATAGGATAGATAGATAGGTAGGATAGATAAATAGATAGGATAGATAAATAGATAGGATAGATAGGATAGATAAATAGATAGGATAGATAGGATAGATAAATAGATAGGATAGATAGGATAGATAAATAGATAGGATAGATAAATAGATAGGATAGATAGGATAGATAGATAGATAGGATAGATAGATAGATAGGATAGATAGATAGATAGGATAGATAGGATAGATAGGATAGATAGGATAGATAGGATAGATAGGATAGATAGGATAGATAGGATAGATAAGATAGATAGGATAGATAGGATAGATAGGATAGATAGGATAGATAGGATAGATAGGATAGATAAGATAGATAGGATAGATAAGATAGATAGGATAGATAAATAGATAGGATAGATAAATAGATAGGATAGATAGGATAGATAGGATAGATAAATAGATAGGATAGATAAATAGATAGGATAGATAGGATAGATAGGATAGATAAATAGATAGGATAGATAAATAGATAGGATAGATAGGATAGATAGATAGATAGGATAGATAGGATAGATAGGATAGATAGGATAGATAGGATAGATAGGATAGATAAGATAGATAGGATAGATAAGATAGATAGGATAGATAGGATAGATAGGATAGATAAATAGATAGGATAGATAAATAGATAGGATAGATAGGATAGATAGGATAGATAGATAGATAGATAGGATAGATAGGATAGATAGATAGATGGATAGGATAGATAAATAGTTAGGATAGATAGGATAGATAGGATAGATAGGATAGATAGATACTTTATTTCACTGCTTAAGGCGTGGCCCGGTGGCAGCGCTGTCAATGTAATAATACAATGAATTAAATAAACAATAATGTGAATAATACACTGTCAAAATGCCAATGACATCATAGTATACTAATACATACATAATTGTAACAACAGTAATAATAACGCAATATTTTTATTTACTATTCTGACTATAAATCACTCTTCTTTAGTCTCTTTTTAATACTATTTACACTTTGAGGCAAAGTCTCCAGTAAATCTGCAGGTATTTTGTTCCATTCGTTTATTGTTCTATTTATGAAGGAGAATTTACCTATGTCTGTTTTCTGTTCCCTATTTCTTATTTTTTCCGAGTGATCATTCCTCCCACAGTATAATGGTTTTAATAATCGTTTGGATATGTCTTTCCATGCAGGTTCCCCCTTATAGGCTCTAAAAATTGCACATAGCCTTGCTCGTCTCCTACGTTTTTCTAGTGTTTCCCAGGAAGTAGCAGTGCTGGTATGATTTTCGAATAGTTTACTTCTGTCTACAAATTTAGCTGCTCTTTTTTGAACTCTCTCTGGTGCCAGTTTTTGCCCCACCCGATACGGATCCCAGCATGCAGCACTATATTCTAATATTGGTCGAACTAAAGAAGTGTATGCCAAATTTCGCGACTTTCCATTGCTGCGTTTTAAAATCCTCATTACGAAATGCAACGCTTTCCACGCCTTCCCAGTGATCGAGTTTACATGTTCCCCCCACTCCAATCTTTGATTTAGTATTACCGCTAAATATCTGGTGCTATTTACTCTCAGTATTTTCTGATTGTCTAATTTATATATTACGTTTTCTACTATTCTTGCCCTTGAAAATATAATTGTTTTACATTTGTTTGGATTTATCTCCATTTTATTATATTTTGCCCAGAGATGAATTTTGTTTAAATCTTCTTGTAGATCTATTGTGTCACATTTACCGCTAATATTTTTATAGATTATACAATCGTCTGCAAATAGGCGAATCTGAGATGTTGTCCCTTCCCGTAAATCATCTATATATGCTAAGAAAAGCAACGGCCCGATCACGCTTCCCTGGGGCACACCAGAAGTTACATTTGTAAAATGAAACTCACTTAAATTTTATTCAAGAAAGTATTTATATAGCAATTTTTGGTTGTTCACGAACACATACATACAGATATTTTTCTAAAAATATTTTTCTTTGGATAAATGGGAAAATAAAACTTGTATTTTTTTTGAAATCTCTATATACCTTTTTGTATGGATGCAATATATACTATGCACGAGACAGAGAAAGAGAGATAATATCTTGTTTTTATAAGGTAACATAAAAGATTTCAATTACTTACACCGAAAATGACACCGTTTGGAAGAAACTGAAACTGTTCCAACAATTGAAAGTCCAAATGCAGATATTTTAAAATATACAACAATGTAATGCAGGGAGCATATAGAGGATATCCATCTTTTTTCTGCTCCACTTCTGAAGATTCTGAGGTCTACATTGAATGATTTGTTTGCAATACTGATTTAAACCTAACACTGTTTTTGACTTTATTTAGTAGGTGTATAATGGATTTGGAGCATACATAGGATCTCGTCTATTTGTGTTCTATAACAGTTGCTCTAGTGCTTGAAGGTTCCTGAGGTATCCTTTGAATAATCCGCTCTCACCTTACGTCCATAAGCAAACATTAAAATCGCCATATAAAAACGTTAAACGTTTGTACAACTACAAAGTAAACCTAAATCTAAAATAGAAAGAGTGTAGTGGTTAACAACACTGAAATCCACATTTATAAATATAGGCATTTTTACGTTCTCTACATGCACTATTTACATAGTGTAAAGAGAAGGTATTGTTTTGCACCCAAAAATTCGATACCGAGATTTCACAGACAATACAGGTTTTGTGACCCCCTGAATCCCCCAAAAAAACCATCAACACATTTTTAGAAAAATGTCCGTGTGTGTGCCTGTAGGCAGCTTAGCTCTAACGAAAAGGCCGTTGAGTACCAAACTTCATTATCTACCAAGGATGCGACACGAACATTTTAAAGAAAAGTCCCCCATCCACAACTACTGTTTACATGGAAAAATTTAGAAAATTGTCATTCTCTAAAAATATTTAAGATATTTACATGACAAAAAATATATATATTGAGCTTTCTGGAAATAGCCTCTAGAAGTTTGCATTTTTCTTAATTTTGTATAACTGGTAAACCGTAAGAGATGTACAAAAACTTACTACACAAAAATGTAGATCTGTGTAAAACACACAATTTACTTCATATATACTTTTTCATGGAGTTGACAGTTTTTGAGAAATTCCATGTTATTCGTTGAAGTTTTGAAATACTCAATATTTTCTCATACGGGAAATTGTCAGTTCCTGGCCACGCAAAGAATCCCATAGCAACCTCATTTTAAAACATTTGACTGTCGGTTTAGCCTAGTGTATTCCGTTATTTCCCTTTTAATTATAACAAACTAAATAACAAGAGCTAGTGTTTATCACGGATAGCATGTAGTAGAACAATACGCTTATTAAAATAATTTGTTATAGAGATATAGAGAACGTCATGTAAATGGAACACTTCAGATTTTTGGTCTATTGTTTTCACAGATAGGTATCTGTAACATATGAGAATAACAATTGTGAACGGAGGGTACACCTAAAACCTCGCCCCAATGATGCATCAACACCCCGGGAGGAACGTAATAAGTGAAGGAATCGCATTGGCTGCAGGCTGTTGCAGGCGAAAAAGCCGGGCAGTTCCCTAACAGTTACACTTAACCACCCTTCCTCTAGAGCGTCGCTCAGAGATTTCCCTCAAGTGGGAACGTGGAACACAACCCAAAGGGACAGTTCAACAAGCAGGGTCACAAAAACTTATGTCCGAGTGAACACAACCAAGCTGAAACATGAAAGATGGACACGAATTGAGGGGAAATCGGGAGAGTGAAAATCCAGGTAGAATACACTGCTGTAGAATTTGCTTAGTCATGCAAGTTAGAAAAACTTGTTAAGCGTGAACGGCAACCGGAAATTGTTCCTAAGAGGCGCTAACTGCACTCCGCCTCGTAAGTTACGGCGTAGTCCTATCGCCTCAGTTTGACAGATTAAAGCGTCATTTATGGAGTTTGCCTAGCGCATGCCAACGCTTTGCACGGGGTAAAAGAATTTAAAAGGTAGATGGCGAAAGGCGAAACCTACCTCACGCAATCTGACCTACGTAGATGAGTGCACCACAGGAGGCTACAGGCCGAAGAATGTCACAGACGCGCGGAAGTCACAAACATTTCCAAGCCTGATAATTCGTCCCACTGCTACAGCCGCTACAAGTGTTCACAGGGGGAATTCCTTCCATTGCTCATGCATCCGCGCCATCTGCAAGCACCATCATAAACTACGAACCTTAAATATGAGAAGGAAACGGAATGAAGAGGAAATTGTGGAAAGGAAATTATGGCAGATGGTAAATGCACTCAGAATGCATCTACCGACCTATGGGGAATTCACCCATGAGTCGGAGTGGGTGGTTACTGGGGATAGAACCCGGGACTTTTCAAATGCGTGCCGTACACGCCACGGTGGCATCACCTTGCAGTTTTCCTGGAAAGAAGAAATATATATTTTTAAAACCACACTAGTTTCTTTCCTTCAGGCAGTAAACAATATTTTTACACACAACTCGAGCCAAAACCTATATTTCCCGTTTACTACAAAACACTAAATATTTTATTATATTTAGGAAATGAGAAAACTTCTCTGAAGCTATATCCGTTGTGGAAGCTGAAAGAGAGCAACGCATGGACTTGGCGAAGTTAGAATAGAAGCAGTGGAGAGAACGTGTTCTATCTGATGTGAGGCTGATTGTCACTAACGAGGTGGAGAAGGAGAAGGAAAAGAGGGAGGGAGAAGAGTGTGAAAAGTTGGGAAGAGCTTGAAAAGGGACAACGAAAATGGGACAGAAATCTCTCCATCATTTAGCGAAATGTACACCCACCACGCTTTAGTGAGCCCTCTTCTGGAAGCTTAAATCAAATTCTCAGACATTAACTTCGTAAAGGGGCGCAGCCTTAGCGGGATTAGCGTTCTTTAGTCATGACGTAAGGCGCTAAGGCTCAAAACTGGCTCCATTTGTACACATTTTTACTTCCTCTACTGCGTACTTAAAGTAGAAGCTGCACTATATTCCACCCAAAAACTGGACATGAAATCTCGTCGAAAATACATGTTTTAAAACAACCTGATTCTAAAAGTTGATCATTCCATTCACATGACTTTCCCTATATCTCTGTAACAAATAGTTGATGAAAAGCTTATTCTTCTATCTACTTCATGCTAATCGAGATAAATATTAGCAGACATGGTCTTATTCCTGCTTCCTTGTAAACAGAAGTGAAATAAAGGAATACACTAAGCTAAAGTGATAGTCAAATCCTTTTAAAGCTGGTTGCCATGCTGTGTTTTTCGTTTTCTTTTTTATATGCCCAGAAGTTGACCAATTCCCTTATGAGAAAGGTAAATATTTTAGAACAGAAACCATTAAAAAAAAATACACATCTCTAAAATGGCAAATTCCAGAATAAATATATATATATATATATATATATATATATGTATATATATATGACAATTTGTTTATTTTAACAAGATCTACATTTTTGTATAGTAAAATTTTGTCTATCTGATACGATTTACCAGTTATGCAAACAATAAACAATGACATTCTTCAGAGGCTATTTCCAGAAAATTTAAAATATAAATTGTATTTGTCATGTAAATAACTTCAATATTGTGTTGTGGTATTTTAATCAAAATCGTTTGACCATTATTGAAAAAATAAAAAAGATAAATTATAGCTCTGGGTAGAGAGATGTTCCTCAAATTTTTGTGTAACATTCTTAGAAGGTACGAAACTTAAATACCTAGTTTTATATTTTTCTGACTTTAGATTTTGAGTTACGTGTTCACAAGCACGCACACACACACATTCACGCAGATCTTTTTCTAAAAACGCCTATTTATTTGGATATAGGGCCCCAGAAAGGTGTATTTCCGGTGAAATCTCGGTATCGAATTTTTGGGTGTAGTGCAATACCTTCTCTACCTATGAACCATGAACTATATAGTGAAAGTAAAACTGCACGTGTGTGTATGTGTGAACCAAAATATAATTCTTTCCGTAATATTTAATTGCTTCATCTTTTTTATTTATACATTTCATCCATATTTAGGTATAAATAAAGCAGTTTGTTAGTTCCTATTCTATTTTAATGTTCTTTCCTAACGTTCCTCTAAAACTACTTTAAGCGTCCTTTTCAGGTTGACCTATTCCTCCGAGTTACATTCCATTATTGCACAATTTGTTTTAAAGTTTTCCTGTGTCTTTCTAGTACTAAGTAGGTACATAGAGAAGGTATTGTATTCCACCCAAAATTTTGATACGCAGATTTCACCGGAAACACATGTTTTGAGAACTCCTGAATCTAAAAAGGCTTATCAGAAAATGTTCAGTGTGTGTGTGTGTGTGTGTGTGTGTGTGTGGATAGCATATCTCTAAAACAAAAACACCCTTAAATACCCAATTTGGCAATTATGTTTAGCGTCTTCCAAGAATACCACACTAAGATTTTCAAGGAAATCCTTCCGTCGCAAACTATTTATTTTTTTAATGAATCCAAAGATTTTGATTAAAATGCCGCACATTAAATATATTTAAATACAAATAAAATACATAGATAGATGTATACGTTGAATTATCTAGGAATAGCCTCTAAAAACCTCTTCATTCAAGATGAATTTTGCACAACTGGTAAACCATAAAGATAGACAAATGTAAATCTTTTTAAAGCTCACAAATTATATCATACACTTTTTTGTAGTTAACCATTTCTGAATTTTTCCTTCCTATACCTTTCAGTTTTAAACTACTTAAACTCTTCTCAAACGGTAAGTTCATCCTTCGGTTCCTCTCTTTTGTTTTACTCCTGACCATGCAAAGCAAACCGAACTTAAATTATTCACAGAGCGATCGACCTTTATAAAATTTTTCTATTGCTTTAGACTGGAATATTCCCACATTTTGCTTCTGTTTAGAAGGAAGAAAGTAATTAGACAATTTCTATGAATGTTAATCTCCATTAGCATGATGTATATAAAGCAATAAGCTTCAGTAAGAATAGTACGTTTGCAGGACAGTAGAGAAAGTCATGTAATGGAACACACTGACTCTTATTGTTGTGTTTTTCCGTTCATTGAATCGTAATTAAATCAACATGCTTAATATGGTTCTTAAAACCTGTACTGATAAATTCAGCAAGACAGGCAAATCTAAAAGACCAACTATCTAACTGTGTAGTAGTTCTTTAGTGACAGGTCTCAGCTTACAAATTAATTTTGTAGCAAGTACCATAACCCATTCGTAAATAATAAATAGGAAGTTATTATTCTATGCAAATTCCATTGCAATAATGATTCTTAATCTTGAATTGTGTCTGGATTCAATTTTGAAATGTAGTTGAAGCAAACATTTCACATTCGTTAAGATCATAAAATCACTTACATAACTCTTTTAGTGTTTTTAAAAATATATTTATATATGTATATTTTTAATATTAAATAATATAAATACCACAGCTTATAAGATTCTAAACATATTATTTACAGCATAAACTTCCGCTTTCGAAGCGCAGCTCAGAAACAAAAAATATTAAAAGACCAAACTTGATATTTCAAGATAAACGTTTTCCACGGATGCTGTACAAATATTTTCAAGAAAATCCCCCAACTTACCCTACCCTTAAATGGCAAATTTTTATTTCCTCAAAAATGGCTCTAAAAATTTTGATTAAAATGTCATATACTTAAGATATTTTCATGAGAAATGAAATCAAATCTTTAATTTTCTGGAAATAGTCTTCGAGGTCTTAATTCAGCCTGAATGATTTTGCATAACTGGTAAACTGCAAGAGATAGAAAAAACGTACTAGGAAATCACAGGCAGTAAGTATAGTGGTATTTTAACTAAAGAAGCTAAAATTATTATAATATGTAAATAAAAGACCCCAATATCTTTAAAACACACAATATATGTAAATTTAAATTTTTTGTGGTATTAAACATTATTATTCGTTTTAATTTTGCAGCACTTTAATAGTTCTCAAATTTGAAGGCGTTCTTAGTTTTTTTTTCATTTGGAGACCGACATTTAAAATATTTGACTATCGCGTTAGACAAAAGTCACTTGTAATATTTATAGCGGTTTAAAATTTTAACCTTTGAGATAGTATAAAAACAAAGAAAGTCACAAACTTGGCAAGTAATGGGGTTGCTTTCCTTTTTTTTTTCTTCTTTTTTTAATTCCCGTTACTATGGGTAAAGTTTTGTTATATAAAACATAGACTTTTTTCCTTGTAGTTTAATGTCCTTTAACCTGGTTGGTCATATCTGACAATGAGTGAAATTGCTAAAATTATGCTCAAATTATCTCGGGGTTAAAGTTTCTCGACATTCGTTCTCAGGATAAGGGAAAACCCCCAAAAAAAACCTTACCCGGGTAACTCACTTTAAGCGAGATTCGAATTCACGACCTATTGAATGTGAGGCAGACACTCTACTAACCACACTACCCAGATGGGGTATATCAATTTTATTCATAGTGCTAAAAGAATTTGTAAACTACAAATTACTCTGTAAGTAAATTATAAAATATAGCTGATTCAGAGCTATGGGGAAAGCAAGGGGAGTTTTTTTAGCTATGGGAAAATTCAGAAATCTTTACAGGCGCATATTCCATTCTTAATTATGGGGATTTTATCATGAAGTTTTAGGAAACTGGTGTGTTGCTAATAAGAAGGAATCTGTAAGGCAGGTAATCAATTTGACACTGTTGCCGTGGTGCTAATATAACTACACATCTCTTTTGAGAGCGTGTCATCAGTAGACAATTTCCAATAAAGTGGCCACCGCGATCTCCAGTTCTGAATCTGAGCGACTTTTGGTTGCCTTAACCCTTAGTTGCCTGCATTAGTATACTACATATACCGTTTTTCCTTTAATTCAAGTTTAAAACTGGAGTTCTAGTAAAAATATATGGGAATACACTTATAAAATTATTATATAACAGAAAAAATAATAGAAATGAAAATATATATAGATCCCTTTTTAATATTTATCGCCCCAATTTTCTTCCAAACCAATCTTCATAATCCTACCAAAAGCACTACTAAAAAGTGGTTCAAATGACCATTTTGGACCAATGGACTGGTCATTCATCCAAAGCTCAATGTTGCAAGTTCAAATCCCAGTGACTGTGGTAAAGGACGGAGTGAGCCCAAGTAAAATAATCGGTGTAGTGCTTGGAAGCTAATCTGGTTATATTGACGTAGTTATATGGTGTTTTCTTTTTTATTTATTTAAAAAAATCACTGCAATTTTAGTAGTTAGTATAACATTAAATTAATCCTAGAGTACAACCCTATTTGTATAGTTACGCTTAAATAAAGCGGAACTTATAGGGTTAAAAACGAGTTTTTCTGACACATCCAACAACCCCACAGCAACTGAAAGATATTATCTCGGAAGAAACTGCTAATATCCCAAAACATAATCTGCCAAATGCTGTGCATTTAAGTCGCAGAATGGTTACGTTGAAGATGAGAACAGAGGACCCTATATTTCCTTATTCTTCTTGTATAGTGAAATAATATGTAACACAACTTCTGTTAATGTTTTTCTTGATAAACTGAACTAAATAACCGGCTACTAAATAATTGTTCTACATACGGTTTGTGTGAAAAAAATAATTAAATGAATACTAATTGCCATAATAGTTGGCTATAGTATAAATCCTGGGATTAGAAGTACTTAGGACATTGTAAGTTGTCATTGGGGTATGCCATTTCAAAATAATTTGAGATCGCCTTGTGGTTTACCGGAAAACATGCGAGTCAGTTGCGAAATTTAATGCCGTGCCGGCATATTACCATGGTACCTCAGTGGTAGAGCAACCGGCTAAAGACCGGGAGATCCGTGGTTCATTGAATTTTTCATTGATTCTACCTCTACAATTTCTATCTTGTGTGAAAAAATGTTTAAATCAATACCAATTTTCCATAATAGTTGGCTAAACAATGAATCCTTGTAAATCGCCATTGGGTTTTGAGATTATCTTGTGGTTTACCGGGAAACATGCGAGTCAGTTGAGAAATTTAATGTCACGCCGGGATATTGCCATGGTAACTCAGTGGTAGAGCAACCGGTAAGAGATAAGGAGACCCGTGGTTCAGATCCCAGCTATTGAATTTTCAATCTGACTCTACCTATCCAACTCCTGTTCTATACATGACTTGTGTGAAAAAACAAAACAAAAAGAACAACAATTAAATGCACTTGGTATAGTTTGTTGCACTATAAATAGAGTTATGTGAATATAGCTCTTTAGGTTCTTCTTTCACCTTTCCTTAATTTCTTAATATAGTTGTTCTCTTGGTTTAGACTTGGCTTTAGAAGTTGATTCTTATTCTTGCACTTGTTGGCAGTGCTTTCTTTATATCTTCTTTCGTCTTCCTTAATGGTTCTATCTGTTTGGGAGGCAAGAGAAGTCCAGCGGGTCTAATTGCCATGTATTATCGCACCTTCATCCCCAATGGCAAGTCAGTCTCCAGAAAATCTCAAGGATCTCTCTGAAGGGAGCTGACAGTTAACAACAGAGTCACGTTCTTCCTGAAATTGAATCCGAGAGAGAATCTACCTAAGACGGGCTCATTTCCCATCCCCAAGAACCTCCCTGGGGGTTTCTTATTGTACGGCGGAAATTCGGGAACGTTGCTGCGACACTTTTTTCTTTCTTTTTTTAAAGCGAAATAGAAACACAAACACGTGTTTCCTTATCTTGGATTGCTCTTCCTTTCAAAGCATCTTTCCACTAGATGTTTTTCCGAATACACCTACGGGAACCTCATTTCTTTACCAGCACTCATCACCTAAAGGAGAGGAAAAAAAAAATATCGTGGTGAAATTCATGTCATTTTCATGAAAGCGTATGTCAGCCATTTCAGTGAGAAGCATATAGTTATTTCTTTTCAGTTTTGATGCATCACATTTTAAGAAAAACAAAAACTGATGTCTTACATTCACATGGCTTTCTTAACCCACAAAGATTAAGATTAGGAACAGAAATGTTCATGGACGCTCTTTAACTGCTGTAGTTCTCAGCGTCCCATTCTAAGTTGGGCGTGAAAGACCGCTTAATTTTGCTCAGAGTACGTTCTATCAGGCTTGAGGTTCTTTTACGTGCCGTAAATATACGACACGGGACCAACGGCCTTACTTCCCTTCCGAAGGAAGCTATGCTAAGGATTTTTACACCCGAAAAAATCTATCGTCCTCCTCCGGGTCATAGGTGGTGTCCCCAGACACTGAGACAGAGCACAGCACGTAGGACCTTGGGACCGCTTTTTGCTTTCTCTACCCAGTATTCAAGATTCGATACCGAGCTTCACCGTAAATACGTGTTTTAAGGACAGCAGAATCCAAAAAAATAGCTTTTAAAAATCTGATATGTTCAATTCACATGACTTTCTCAACATCTCTGCAACAAATTATTGTTAAAAAGCTTATGCTTCTATTTATTTCATTCTAATCAAGAACAAATTAGCAGTAATTGTCTTATTACTTGCTTCCTTGTAAGGGGAAGTGAAATAAGGGAATAACATAGGCTAAAACGGTAGTAAAATCATTTCAAACGGGTTACTAATGATAGAAGTTCTTTTGTTTGTGTGGCCTGGAGTTGACAAATTTCCTATGAGAAAAGTATAAGTAGCTATTTTAAAACTAAAACCAATAACAAGTAACATTTCAAAAACAGTCAACTCCACGAAAACATGTGTATAACATAAACTGTGTGTTTTAACGAGCATGCATTTTTTTGTTAAGTAAGTTTTTGTATATCTCTTACGCCTCACCAGCTATGCAAATTTTTTCAAAATTTATTCAGAATAAAGATTTCTGCAGAGTCTATTCCTTGAAAATTCAAGATATGCATTTCATTTGTCATATAAATATCTTTATTATACGACATTTAAATAAAATCGTTAGAAGCATTTTTGAGCAAATAAAAATGTTTGAGATTTTTCCATGTAAGGGAAAAATACCAATTTTGGTATTTAACAGCCGTTTCGTGAGCTATACTGCTCACAGACACACACATACACACATGTTTCTAAAAATGATTTCTTTTGATGCAAGGGGGTCTCAAAACACGTATTTCCAGTGAAATCTCGTTATCGAATTTTTGGGTGCAATGGAAAACCTTAGCTATACACTATGTACGTGTAGAGAAAGTAAAAATAGTGAAGTTCATGTCATTTTCAAGAAAGTGTATGTCAGCCATTTTAATGAGAGGCATACAGTTCTTTCTTTCCAATTTTTACTTTCTCTATACGCACTGTGTACATAGTGTACAGAGAAGATATTGCACTCCACCAAAAAATTCGATAACGAGATTTCACCGGAAATGTATGTTTTAGGGTCCCCTGCATCAAAAAAAGAGTACTTTCAGAAAAGGTCCGTGTGTGTGTCCATGTGTCTGTGAACACGATAAATCAAAAACGAAAAGTCGGTAAAATACAAAACTTGGTATTTAAGTTTAATATCTTCCAGGAATGCGACACGAAGATTTGAAGAAAAATCTCCCCACCCCAAACCACCCTTTATATAGATTTTTTTTTCGAAAATTTTGATTTGCTAAAAACTGGCTAACGATTTTGATTAAAATATTGTATATTAAAGATATTCACCTGACAAATAAAATGTTTAAGAGATGGATAAAAACTTAGCACACATAAAATGTAGAGCTTTAGAGCACACAATATATCTTAAATACAATTTTTTCACGGAGTTTTTTTTTTTTTTGTAGATATTCCTTGTTTTTGGTTTCAGCTATAAAAATGTATACTTTTCTCATACAGGGAATGTATACTTTTCTCGTGTCCATACAAACAAAGGAACTTCAGTCACATAGCAACCAGCTTTTGACTATCACTTTAACCTTTGTTACTTCTTTATTTCACTTCTACTTACAAGGAAGCAAGTAATAAGACTATTTGTGCTACCTTTTTTTCGATTAGTAGGAAGTAAATAGAAGCATAAGCTTTTTAAAAATAATTTATTGCAGAGATGTAGAGAAAGTGATGTGAATGGAGCACATCACATTTTTATACATCACATTTTAAGAGAAAGAAAAACTGATGTGTCACATTTACACGAGTTTTTCTACCCACAAAGATTAGGATTAGAATTACACAGAGATGGAGTCCACCAGGACAGAGCACAGCACTTAGGATCTTGGGGCCTCTTTACTTTCTCTGCATAGTATTCCATTAACAAAATTTTACCGGAAACAAACTTTGAGGGACCCTGAATCCTAAAAATAATTTTTAACACAAATCTTATTTACTGAGGATTTTCCAAATTTCACAGATGCATTGCCTTAATAAAAGTTGCCAAAACTTTATCTATTAACCCTTTTGAAGTACTTTAACGGGGTAAGGTAAAAAAAGACACAATCATTGGACGATTGAATGTCACAGAGTTCAATGGTTAGATCAACCGCATGGAGAGTGGGGGAACAGTGTTCAAATTCCGGCAGCGGCATTGGATTTTTCAACCGGTTCTAATAATAAAATTAAGGTTTTTTTTACTATTTTTTTTTTAATTTTTTGCAAAATCTGTTTGGGCCTTCCTAAGCCACGCTAATTCTTTCGGTATTGTTAGTCTACTGTCGGCCTTTCTGTGCATTTGAAAGTATTCCTTAATCTACGTAAAATATGGAGTGTTTATTTATAAATGGTTTTGAAGATACCTGTTTTATAAAACGAGAGAGATTATCCGAGATTAAGATAAGTACAGTTTCCACGTTTTAATTAATGATTTCACACCTAAAAATCTAATACGAACAAAAGATTATTATAATATCTTCGTCATGCTAATTGAGATAAATATTAGCAGAAATAGTCTTATTACTTGCTTCCTTATAAGTAGGAGAGAAATAAGGGAATACGCTAGGTTAATGCGATAGTGAAATATTTCAAAATATGTCGCTATATGAAACAATTTAAATTAAATTTTCTTTTGCATTCCCAGGAGTAAAATAGTTTAAAGTTGAAGCCAATAGCAAGGAATAACTCGGAAGCGTTTAACTCTACAGAAATATTATTATGACCTAAATTCTGTGTTTTTAGGATATATACATTTTTGTATAGTTACTTTCTGTCTATCTCTCACGTTTACGAATTAATCAAAAGCCATCCAGAGGCTATTTCCAGAAATCCCAAGATATACATTTCATTTATAATGAAAATATTTTAAAAATATAACAATTTAACCAACATTGTCAAAGCCATTTTTTAAAAAATAAAATTCTTAGAATAATGTTCCATGTAAAATGAAAACCTTCGAGACACATACATGAAATATACTGAATTAAATACCATATTTGGTATTTAACCGACTTTTTGTTTTTGAGCTATGCTGCCCACAGGCGCACGCGCACGCACACGGGAATGTTTCTGAAAGTGCTTTTTTGGAGCAGGAGGTCTTAAAGCATGTATTTCCAGCAAAATCTCAGTACATAACTTTTGGGTAGAATACATTACTTTTCCATCTATTTACAATGTACCTTTTTCATACGTGCTAGAGAAAGACATTTTTTTTCGTGTTCCTAACTTGGCTATCTCCTTCGGAAACGTTTGGTGGTATTTATTTTTTTTTAAATTTTATAGTTCCTGTCCATTGTGAGCTGTTCTGCGCATTTGAAGATATTTCTTAATCTGCGTAAAACATGGTGGGTTTATTAGACACTGCTTTATTGGAAGATTTTAACTGTTTTGTAAAATATAAAATAGAGTTTAAAATATATTATAAAGTAAGAGAATTTCGAGATTAAGATCGGTAAAATTTCCCGTTTTAACAAACTTTTTCTCTTATAAAAATATGATTTATTCCAATCATATAACATTCTCTACCCGCTCCACAAAAAAAAAAAAAGCTATTCTTACAAAATATTATTCTTTTTTACACTTCATGCTAATCTAAATAAATATATATGTATATATGTATATGCGCAAATATGTGTAACATCCGTGAGCGACGTGTGTTACATTCACATGACTGTCTATATTCTGTATTACAAAAGCTTTTATCTATATGCTTTATACTAATCGAGATGGACAAAACAGCTTGATTACATACTTGCTTGTGAACACCTAGGAATAAAGAGCTGGTTGCTAATTATGACATTGAAATGTGTTCTCTTTGTTTGTCTGGGAGATCCCATTACAGAAAAGTATAAGTGTCAGAAAATTTAAAGCAAACAAAAAGGGTTATCTCGAAAAAGTAGTTATTTGACATGAATGTGCTTTTTAAAGAGATATGTATATACACAGTTACATGCATATACAGGTTGTCCAAGAATTCAACGGCAAAAATTGAGAGGATTGTAGAGGTGTCCTAGATAAGGAATTTGAGATAGGTAACCTATTGTCCGTTTTGCCAAATGTCAAAGATATGTCATGTTTTCTGGAACACACATCAGAGCTGTAATTCAAAAGAACAAGACGTGTATGTTCTATTTTCAATCAGAGTGCCTCATTTCTATGGCAGTATTTGAAGGAGAGTAGCATTGGTGCACTTTTGGCATTTAAAACTATTGGACTTGCAATTTTGCCAAAATTGCCTGTTCTTTAAAGGTGTGCATGCCACTGAAAACTGTTCGGTTGATTTCAGATCCTACACAGTTAGCTAGAGCGGTCTGCTATAACATACAGTTGGGCGAGACGATAAAACACTGGTCATCGAACTTTTTGATAGTAAGATCGCATCGCTGTTTGAAGCTTTCATTATTTAGATTTATTTTTAAATTTGTTGTTTTTCTTCAAGAGATACAACACTAATACGCCTTAGTTTACATTTCTGAAGTCAGAATGAAACATTTTCTAGTAGAAATTACTTTCAAAAGACTGAATGAAATTTACTTAGCGTTCAATATTTAATGCAGTAATTATTATTTAGCAGATAAATTTAATAAAGCAATTAAGTTTGTTGAAAAACATTATGTATTATGTAATGTGTGCCATGAAACATAGAAACTAAACTCCTACTACTGCTAGGATTCGAACAGCGGTACTTTGGTTTTGTCTATGTGGGTGTTATGTCGTTTTAACCACTTCAGCTACTGTGGTACTACGGCGTTGTGCTTCGAGGTGCAATCCTTGCAGGGGAGCTGTAGGTCGTCACGTCGAACAATTTCTCTGGTAACCAGTTGCATTTTTTTTTACTTCGGATATTGTATTATTTCTCAAAGTCTCTTTTTATTTGTCTCTCATAGAGGGATGAAAAGGTAGAGTACACTTTTCTTTGAAGTACATAGTTCTTGACTAGTTTTATAGGCTAGGCACTTGTCTTACTATGGAAATGGATGTTCACTTTGTATTTCATTTGAAGTTCATTTACCACAATAATTGTCTGTATTTTTCATAAATGGTGAACTGTACCTACAACTGTGTATCATAAAGAAAATCGTTACAGTCACTTTTCAGAAAATTTAACTTAAAGTTTATATAAAGAGAAGTCTGCATCCATTATATAGTCTATGTTACAGTCACTCATGAGTAACGGTTTTAGTTTTTCTATGGGATTCTCCAAGTTTTTGTTAAGGCAGCTCGTGGTTTGTTTTAAATTGTAAAGGCTATCCAAAAAACTCTATGAACTCTACTGATGGTTGTGAATAATTTTAAAAACTCTCAACTCATGATAGTAAATTCAAAATAAAGGGAATTTTTATGTGGATTAGTCATATTTAACATAATTAAAATGTGATGTGTCCCATTGCAATAACTTTCTCAAACTATAAACTATTCTTTCAAAATATTATTCTTTTATCTACATCATGCTAATGAAGATAAACATTAGCATAATTGGTCTTATTACTTGCTTCCTTTTAAGTAGAAGGGAAAAAAGGGAACTCATTAGCCTAAAGTGATAGTCAGATCCTTTAAAAGCTCGTCGCTATGTGAAACTATGATGTTGGTTTCGCTTTGTGTGTTCCCGTTTGAGAAGTATTTTTAACACTCAAACCAATAACAAATAATACCTTAGAAATGGTCAGTTCTATATAAAAATCGTATATTACATAAATTGTGTTTTAACGAGATCTACATTTTTGAGCAGTAAGCTTTTGTCTAACTCTTATGGTTTAGCTGTTATTAAAAATGCATCCAGAATAAAGAAGTCCTCAGAGGTTATGCTCAGAAAATTCAAAATATATAGTTTATTTGTAATATAGATATCTTTAATATACAGTATTTTAATCAAGATCGTTAGAACCATTTTTTAGAAAAACTAACTTTTCAAACATTTTTCCATGTAAAGGGGAAGTTTGTGATGTAGGGGTTTTCTTGAAAACTTCATATCTTAACCTTTGAGGATATCAAACTTGAATACCAAGTATGGTTTTAACGGTAATCCTTGAACCATGCTGCCCAAACACATACATCACATAAATTACATACATACATATACATACAGAGATCTTTTTTAGAAAATGCTTTTTTTAGGTGCAAATCAATACCTTCTTTATACACTATGTAGGTACATAGTAGTGTAGAGAAAGTTTTACCCACTTAAGGCGAATTAAGATTCAGGAATTTTATTAAGCGTGGTGGAATACAACCACGCCGCTAGTGTGCCATAAAGAATTCATAATGTTTTAGCCCAGAAAAATTTGTGGAATAGGAGTCTATGAACCCATTAACAGCGCCTCGGTTATTACCCTGGATTCTATTATGGTTCTAATGGTAATTAACGTCAAATAAAAACATTAAAAAGAGATACTTATTATGTCCTTCCCGCCGGCGTTGCATTAAACTGCATTCATAATTCATTGTAGTATTTGTTTTAGCTAGCAGTGTTTGGAAATATTCATTTGTTCTCCTAACTAAGGTCTACTATAATTAACATTAATTTATGCCACATTAAAATTGCCATTTTATTCAAACTCTTATGTATTATATTCTATTTATTTATGCAGTGGACTGGCTGGAATTTTAATCATTATTGTAGGAGGTTCTCCATCTAACCTTTGCATTTTGTACAGAATGTAAACAAATTTGGGATACAATAACATTACATTTTTATATAGGCTGATAAAGACATAGGTGACCATATTTGTGATGATCAATATTACATCAATATTTATTTCATTTGCAGACTAATAATTTTAGTTATTAAGAGTCATGGGTTTTCAGGCTGATTAGTACCTCCAAATAATAAATTGTAGAATAAGTAATGTTTCATACGTACCCAAATATTATTGTTTTTGTTATTTAAAACATACACTTTCATGTGAATGGAAGTTTAAATATTTTAATTGAGGATTTAATGTTTATACTTGAATTCTCAATAGACTTATTGCTTATTTTAAATTGAAAATTACTTCGAAAGTTTCTGAAAGGCTAACGGCTCCTGTTTGCATCAGCCTCTTATTGCAGTATGAACATGTAAAAGCAAAAGGAATAGCTTACACTGACAGGCGTTGTTCATTTGGTAGCTCAGTTACGACCGTACAAACTTCAGTAATAATTTATGTGTTGTATTTGTGAAATGTTAGACGAAGAAAAAGAAAACTAATACACGAAGTAAACACACATTAAGGTAAAATATTTTACCTCGTCGTGGCCGAAAGGTTAGACCACCCTCCTCTCACCTAAACGACCCGGGTTCGATCCCAAGTGACCGCATGCTGATATTTGTGATGGACAAAGCGGCGCAGGGGCGTGTTTGCTTCGGGTTCTCCGGTTTGGGCCATCGCATTCCACCGGTGCTCTATTTTCATTCCATGTATCATCAGTGTCATCGCCTGAGGTGCCATGGTAGTTAAACACAATCTAAAAAAATGTATATATACACACACACACACTGAGTTAGGAGTATGAGTAAAGATATTTTGATAATTTTACCTTAATGTGAGTTAACTTTTTGTGTTAGTTGGTTTTTCCCTTCGTCTAACATTATATATATATATATATATATATATATATATATATATATATATATAAATCCAGCATTGTGGGCAGCTTGTCCTTCCAATAAAGCCCTGGGAGGAGGTAACCAAGTGGAGCACCAAAATGCGACCAGATCCGGATGATTACGTAGAAAGAGCACCAAAGAAATCCCACTGCTCGTTGCGTCTACGTCACATTTTTTATCGTTGTACGTGGCCTTGCAAAGTCATGGATGGATGGTTTATGCCACGGTGCAAAGGTACACCACTCCTAAATAACTACAGCAATAACCGCAAAAATGTTTACAAAATGACGCAGAAATTAAATTTATGTTTATGCTTTCGATTGCATTGCCTAAAATAGAAGTAGAGCCAAATCAGTTTGTCATACAGGCCTCTTATCATGATTGGCAGCCATACCTCAACGGCATGTGCATGACACGCCTCAAAAGACCCCAGAAAACGATACCATTCTCTTTGAGCGTACGCAAACAAGCTCGTGGCCTCCATCAAACTTCATCAAGGCATCAGACCTGAATCCGACTAGCCTTGCCTAGCCACTGGCATTCTGACTGCCTGAGAATAGAAGTGACAATAGGAAATTCAATAGGAAATTATGGGGACAGAAATTCAGGCTGAAAGGAGCCCACCCATGCATTCGTGTACTTAACCGGGAAAACCACGAAAAAACGCAAGGGCAAGAATAATCGGCCCAAGAGAATTGAACCTTATGTTTTATAGCGAAGTTACCTCTCGTGGTATCAATTACATATCCAAAATTTCACATACTACACTGGTTACCAGCAGGTTAAATGGTAAAGATAAAATGGCAATCACACCTCTATTTAGTTTTATAACTTGTAATTTTAGCTTTAATATATATTTAATAATTTTGCTCACAATTTCGTATTTTACTTAGTTTTAAAGATTTAATTGCTACTTTCTTCTGTGAATTCTACAGCACTTCTTAGAAAACAAAATCATAGCTCACAGACACTTTGGAGTAGAGGTAAAATATGTACTGATATTTACGGGATATTACAGTTAAGAATCTGTGAATTTAAGAAAATCCACAGAACGTAAAATATGTTTCTGAAATTTGTCCCAGTTATTATGGACAATAATAGTGATATTTCTGTTGTAGCAATATTCTAGCCTGCATGTTATTTTAATAATAATTTTAATATCTAAATTCGTTGTTCTAATTAAAATGAGCCACGAATTCAAATTTAAGGACATACCATAAATATTCAGTTTACATAAAATACATTTCAATAACAATTGAAATCGAAAACGATACATTCCACAAAAAAGTATATTACTTAACTTGTGTGTTTTAATGAGGTCTACTTTTTATTCTTTGCCGTTTATTCATTTTAAAATATTTGTAAAACCCATCCAGAATAAAGAGGTATTCATAGGTTATTCCCAGAAGATTCAAAATATACACTTTATTTGTGATGTAAATAGCTTTATTATGTGTTATTTTAAACAAAATGGTTCGAGCCTTTTTTTGAGGAAAAAAAATGTTTTAATCTAAAGCGTAGTTTGTTGTTGGGGGATTTTCTTGAACATTTTTGGAAGATCTTGAAAGATACTATACATAAATACCAACTTTGATACTTAACGGTCTTTTCATTTTTGAGCTCTGCTGTCCACAGACACACACGCAGACACACGCAAACACTGTCCTTTCTTCACACTCCTTGGATACTTCAAAATGTATATTTCCGGTGAAATCTCGAAATCGAATTTTTGGGTACAGTACAATACCTTCTCTAGCTAATACAAACATTGTATTACATAGTGCTGGAGAAAGTAAAAATTGCATCGTGTGGGACATTTTGAGTTTTGAAAAGTGTTGAAAATACGTTTGCGAGAACATAGGTTGTAAAGTTAGGTGTGACTATTATTAAATATGCACATACCCATTTATAGCATCAGTTAATGTACAGCTATAGTGTATAGCTTAAAGTTTAGAATTTATATCATTTTATTATGATAAATAATGTTTTAATTTGTCACAATATTTGGTAAATTTTACACTTATCAAAATAAATAAGGAACTTTCCTTGTGCTTATTCCACGTGGCTTCTTTATTTACAAGTATATGAGAGTTTGTTTCCTATATTATTTCTTTGAAAGGAATTTCATGTGTCGAATATACCGTTTTGTCAGAAACTGTTGACATCTGTAAGTTCATTTGGTGATCATAATATTTGGTATATTTTAAAGAGTAAAAATCACGGTTAAAATCTACAAGAGAAAATAACTTTACAAGTAAAAGTAGATCGAAGATCTTAGAATTAATTTCCTTGCAACCTGTAAAGACCTCAGTCTGAAATCTGAAACCTTAGTACGTATAACATTGGCTGGATATACCTTTTAATCTTTCCTTAAACTTCTACCATATTCGTACATAAAGAATTGCTCATTCATCTCGATCACATTAATATTTTTTCTCTTCAGGTAACTGAACTTTGACTTCTCTGTTAGTATCAGTAAGCCTGAAGAAACCTTTCAGGAATATAAAACAAACCAATGAACAATGTGAAAGGAAGGACGATATCGTCCCCAAAATTGTTTCTCCACTATTGGCAGACAAGCAAAATTAAGCCAATGACAATATAATTCGTCTTTTAGAGGACGGGGTGCAGAAATATTTACATATGCCGTTAAAATGCTCAATGTACACGTATGCATGAGGGGGTTTTCTTGGACATCTTTGGAAGATCCATGGAGGATACTATACATAAATACCAAATTTGATACTTAATGGTCTGAGAGCTTTCATCAGCAAGATGGAGACGAAGGTTAAGTTTATTGTTGTTACCAAAAGATAATAATAAAATTGATGGTAAGAACATGGTAATTTAACTTGAAAAGGTTTAGGTTGTAATGTTACAAAGCACTTCAATCATATTGGAGTTGATTCCGGTTGTAAAGGGTACAGCAAGATTTTGTCAGTACCAACATAAACAGTTCATTTCATTATGAGCCACAAAATAAGTTTGCTGTATTTACTAACAAGGATTTATATATTTTAAACAGTATCAGAGAAAGGGGAAACAAAATTATTTCACTTTAACGGTAAAAATGGTTTAATATGAATATGAAGATTATGTGTTTGAGAAATTACATTTTAAAGATGAATCCAGCATCTTTATGAATAAAGCAATATCGAGAAGCGATGAATTTCAAAGCCTGAGCTGAAACAACGCATTATCATTCGATCCGTATACAAAGAAAACTAAACCAATTAAGGTTTATATGCATATGTCGTTAAACCGCACAACTACAACACTTACATGTATGAGAGCTTTCATCAGAACATGGAGACGAAGGCTAAAGTTATTGCTGTTATCAAACGGGAATATTCAAATTGATGTTAAGAGAATGTTAATATAGCCTGAAAGCACAAGGTTTTAGTTATAATATTACAATGCATTTCGGTGATATTGGGGTAGGTAAATTACTCTGCCAAACCAGAGAATAGATTTATGCTTTTAAAGGAGTTGGTGCCGTTTGTAAAGGTGCAACAAGACTACACACATAAACAGCTCCATTCTATTATGCACATCAGTTTAAAATATTCCAATTATATATATTTATTTATTTAAGTGTGTTACTGTATTTATTGGCAATATTTTATATATTTCAAACAGTATCTGGGAAAGTAAGAATTGTTTTAAGCTGTAATTAGTAATGAGTCAGAGAAATTAGACTTTGAAGACTAATCCAACATCTTGTGAATAAAACAACATCGAGAGGCGATGATTACCAAAGCCTGTTCTGAAACAACGCAATTATCATTCGATTAACAAGATTTGCAGAACAATTGAACATCGCGGTATTGATTATTGGTTTTGCTGGAGCAAAGCTCTTATCGCTGTTCCATTAATTGTGACACTTGACGATCTGGTGCTGATACACAGATGAGCCGGTAGTACTTCATGTTTGATATATTAGAGTCAGAGAACAAGACAAGTGATTGTTAACAGATCATTTCCACCAGGCATATTAGGGTTTATCTATTACCGGTCTATATAACAAAAGAGACACACGCATGCTCGAACTGCAATGCCAGAACCTTCTGTCCCCGTATCCTCGTCAATAAATGCGCATGGATCTATGACAGGTTTCAGCTCCTGTCGTAATTAAGCACAAATTTCCGTATTATAGGCATTATGCCATGGTTATTACCAATAAGCATAGGCAAGAACTTTTGTTTTAACGATTATTGAGAAAGTTCTTGATTAACACAAAGTGTTATATATGTATTTAATATAAATTTGAATTGATGTACTTAAGTTATTTTTCTAGCTTCTTACTTATTTAACGATAAATGATAAAATCCTATTTTTACTTTCTCTAGCATGCATATGCAATGCACCTGGTAGTAGAGAAGGTATTGTATTCAGCTCAAAATTTGATACCTAGATTTTCCCGGGGACTCCTGAATCCAAAAAAAGCCTTTTTAGAAAAGGCCACTGTGTGTGTGTGTGTGTGTGTGTGTGTGTGTGTGTGTGTGTGTGTGTGTGTGTGTGTGTGGAAATGAGACTGCAGTTTTATTTATGGACGCTTTTTAACTGCTGTGGTTCTCAGCATGCCATTGTATATTGGCGTGAAAGACCGTTTAATTTTACTCAGACGTCTCTTTATTAGGCTTGAGGTTCTTTTACGTGCCATAATTCTAAGACACGGGACCTTCCGAAGGAAGCCATGCTAAGGATTCTATGCCCGAAAAAATCCATCATCCTCCACCGGGTATGAACCCGCGACGTTGGATATATGAAGTTAGCATGGTAACCACTACACCACGGAGGGTGACTGTACGTTTGTCTGTCCATCTGTACGTGTGCATGTGCATGTATATGTGTGTGTATCTAGACTCATCCTGGTTTTCTTGGTAATAGACCCTGAAGTCCTCTTCATTCTGGATGACTTTTGTATAGCCGTAATGGAGAGACAAAAACTTACTACACAAACATGTGGAATTCGTTTAAACATACAATTTATGTCATACATTTTTTCGTGGAGTTGGCCGTTTCCGACAAATTTCCTGCTATTGCTTTCTGTTTTAAAGTAGTTAAACTTTTCTCAGAAGGAAATTTTTAAGCTCCTGGTCATGCAAAGAAATGGATTTCAACGACAAAGAAGCCAGCTTTTAAAATGTTTCGCTTTAGTCTAGTGTAATACCTCCTTTTACTTTTTTCCTTTATTTTAGCATTAACCGTTTCCGAGATATTCATTGTTTCAATTTTAAGCTACTTAAAATGTTTTTCAAATGGATAGCGTTCTTACGTTCATCTCTCTTTTGTTTTACTCCTGGCCATAAAATTTGACTGTCGCTTTAGCCTAGTGATTAACCACTCTGCTCTTCTACTTATAAGGATTTAAAAATATATTTCTGCTAATGTTTATATCGATTAGGCAGATGAAGAAATAATCTTCTGTAACAATAGTTTGTAGAGAAAGTTAGGTGAATGGGACACATCAGAGTTTTAAAATAACTGTCAACACAAACTCTTGCCTATAAGTGGAGAAACCATGATGAGTTAATTCCAACATTACTATTGTCCCTTAATGACGGTATTGTTCTCTCTCTCTCTCTCTCCCTCTCTATTTTTCCTTCTTATTTAGGGTTACCAACGTAGGGAGGGACGCCGCTGTCGCTCACGACACCGTCAATAGCACCAAGGGCTCATTCACATAGAAACTTTAACGCAAACGCAACAGAAACATTAAAGCATGTGAGCAGGTTAATAAATAGGGCTATTCATGATTTCTCTTTGCATAAATAATTCGTCTGTTACTTTTCGGATTGCCGCCATATTTCCAGGCGCTAGCGCCAAAACTTGTAATCTAAAAACTGCCTTGTTTGCGTTAATGGTAGACTTACTATCTTACTCAGAATAAATGCTTGTTTCCTTTGCTAAGGAAACTTGAGCAGGATATTACTTTTCGAAAGAATTACGATTTTCGTCTCCCAAAAACAACTGATTAAGCGCTTTTGTAGTGTTTCAAAGTATTGTTCATTTTTAGACAAGCAAAAACTTCTTTGGATAGCGAGTGAGTGGATATTTCATAAAACATATGACTTTCCTTAGCATGTTCCTATTCCACAAACAAACTTTCCTTACATTACATTTGCTAATTGAGATAAGTATTACCAAAACTGCTCTACGTTCTTTTTTCCACGTAAGCATAAGGGAAATGAAGGAATGTGCTAGGCTACAGTGGTAGTCAAATGTTTTAGAAACTATTCCCGGGAGTAAAACAAAATAGATGAAACGAAAGTGACTTCTTGCTTGAGTATCTCGGAAACGTTTAACTATATAAAAAAGTAAATGACACAAATTGTGTGTTTTAATGAAATTTGAGATCTACATTTTTTTATGTTGCTGGTTTTGAATATTTCCGGTTATACATAAGTCATACAGAATCAAGAGGTCTTTAGAGATTCTTCTCAGAAAATTCAAGATATCTATACATTTCGTTTGTCATGAAAATATTTTTAAAATATGGCATTTTAATCAACATCGTTAAGATTTAATTTTGAGAAGGCCAAATTAAAAATAAAATCCATGTAAAGGGTAGTTAGTTAGTTGGGGGAGGATGCTCTTAAGAAACTTACCGCTCTACCCTTGGAATATACTGAAGTTTAATATCAAATTTATTTTCAATCGACTTTTCGTTTTCGAGTTATCGTGCTCACAGTATCCCCCCTCCAATATTTTCCTAAATGTATTTTTGGATTGAGGGAGGCTCAAACATAGCTGAAATCTCGGTATCGAAGTTTTGGGTTGAATAAAATTCCTTCTCTGTCTACTATTTGCATTTTACATACGTGCTAGAGAACGTAAAATGCAAAATAAATACTCTCCTAAACATAAATGTAAACATAAACTACTTATTGTTGCACAAAGTGAGTAGTACAAGGAACAGGACATTTCAGTACACTATAATCTGAAGTTTTGAAATAGACACAATTTTGTTAATGATGATGTGTATAGCTTTTTTTTATGTTTGTCTGTTTCAAGGTGATCTTCGGTGTCCCCCTATCTTTGTGAACAGGAGTACACTGTGAACACTCCTTATGATCCTTATAATCACTTCTTGCTTTCGAAAACTAAATTCGTTTTGGAATTTTTCATTAAATGTACATTTTTCCCACATGGCGACGACACAAGAACATTCAAAGGAGTACACGACTAAAATATTTTTCCTTTTAAAAATGTGTCCTTTTGCACTAATAATTTCAAATATATTTTGGAAAACTTCCCTTAGAGATCTTAAATTAAAACCCAACCAATAGGCCTAGGAAGCAATGTCAAGTGACTTTCTTAAAGCAATTTACTTGTGGAGAAGATACAATTTTAACCAATTCTTTTGTTTGAAAAGTAAATCAGAGTTTAGCCAGCAAGATAACAAGATATCAAGAGAGATAACAATAATATTTAACTGCAAGTATATAATTTAACATATTTTGATAGTAATGGATATTCCCTTACTACTTTACTCGAGTGATTCTCATAAGTTATTAGTAAAATATTATAATATTTTAGACTTATTAAAGTGTCAACCCGCAATTTAGCCCTACTCTAAAATTTACCAAACGTAGCTCTTCTGACTCACAAATGGCATATTCGCCTCATGTTGGTTGCTATCCTCCTCCGGTAAAGGTTGAGGTGTTACTTCTCCCTTCCATTATGCAGAGCTCAGTAAGCCTGGACACACATTTTGGTTCAGTGCGTGCAGATGGAGGATGTTAGGAAAAAAATATTGTCAACACTATTTTTGGCTTCAAATAGACGAAGGACAGCATTCTGGGATTTAATTCTAAACAGACAAACTGGCCAAGCCTGGGCACATAATGGAAGTACGTACACTAAGAGATAAACTATTTGTGTAAATATTGTATAGACTTATTTGGTGTTTGATCAATCTGTAAGTGTGAATACGAGGGTATAGTTGTGAATACAAGTGTGTGTGTGTGCGTGTGTGTGTGTGTGTGATATCAGAGTGTTCTTTCTTTTATTGTTCTGTGGTTCTGTTGTAGTAGCGCGCGAGCGTGCGTATGGCTGTGTGTGTCTGTATTTCCAATGTCATAACGATATATAAAATCGATATGTGGGTAATATTTTAAATTCAAGTATTTTTAGTCAGATTGCGACTGTGTGACGCAAATAGTGTATTGTAAACTAAATAAATACTACTACTACCACCATCATTATTTCTCCCTTTTGGCCTTGGGTCGGAGGTGCTCTACTTGGGCGAGAGTCAATCCAGCTATCACCAGACGGCATCACCTTTAGATGATCGATGTAACTCTACTATATTGTTATGCTGACCATCGTCATCAGACGTATCTATTAGCTTCTCGGTGTAATATTGGAAGGGGTGAAAATGGTGCATAAAACATAGGGCCCTGGAATTACTATGTTTCACCACAACTGCTTAATGGTGATCATGCTTTCACACAAATGATACTACCGGGATACGGATTCGCGGAATACGTAAACGGAACTCTCATCACTTGTTGAAACAATGCAACCGCGCTGTGAGTAGAGTTTACCACAATTTACCTCTATCGCATTCAAATACAAATTTTCAAATTTATCATCATTGCATAATCCATTTTACCTTCGAAAAACCGGAACAGTTTTAATTGCCATACAAATCCCGGAAGGATTGTAAGACTAATTAAGGAAATTCGTAAGAAAAAAATACTATCGAACTGAATAGAAAGAGAAAAGAGAAAAATTAGTCATTTTATGTTATTTGGTTTGTTAAAGACGGTGTCAAATTCTAGAACCATATCAGATAGGCTAGTGTGCCAGAATTTTAACCCCCAGTTTTTCTTTAGAACTAGATTCCTTGAAGGGCAAGGACCCCTATTCTAGCAAGATGGCTGTTCTGGCGTAATCATTTCGGGAAACATTCTCATACTTTTATTACAGGTACTATCAGTAATCCCCACTTGAGTCGGTTCTTAGCTGTTGTACTCCACTTGGATCCACAGTGAGGTTTAAGGTCGTATGCCCATCTCCTTTTCTACTGCCCACGTCCCTGTGGCTGGTTCTAGGGTACCACGCTGTTGTCTTATCCGTCCATCTGTTTGATCCATCCTCATGATATAGCCCCCTCCAATTCATTTTGATTTAGTTGGCTGTTGTTCCTCAGATTTTCATCGCGGATTCTGTCTTGCAGGTTTTGACTGTTTCTAACCTATTTCACTGTCTGTTAAGGCTCAATATTTGGCCCAATATTGGACTCCAAATAGTAGGAAAGCGCTGTCATTATATACTTTTCCGATGAGGATAAAATTCAGACCACAGAATTTGGACGGCACTGCCATCGTTAAACTTCTTAATGAGTGGCGTTGATGAAGTGCATTACTTCTCCTAGGTATTCGTAATTATTTATTTGATAAGCCTTCGGTGCTGGAGTGCTTTAATATGCCAGAAAATCTATTGATATGTGACAATGTTTTTAAAGACACTTAAAAATCATCGACTGCTACCAACTAAGCCATCCAGATTGAAATGCATTAATTTGATAAGAAGTTACTTTATTTTAAAATCATCCTAGTGTTTATAACTAAACCGTGAATCTTACAAAATGCGTAAATCTTACAAAGATTATTTTTAAACCTAAAAGTCTGGAAACACGTTGCAAATGCCCTGATATAAAAATATTTTAATTACTATTTCGTCGTTATGTCAATGCTAGTAAGTTACAAGTCTGTTCGTTGCCTTTCATATATAAGTAAATATAATATATAGTGTAATACAAATATATGTTAAAACAGCTGTAGCAACATAAAATTCACCTCTATACAATCGTTTAAATCGTTTCCTCCATTTTAAATTACCCTCACAAATCAACTATATTGCTTTAACGCTAATATTTTGCTAGTATTGGGAATGGAAAAACAAATCTGATTTTAATATCATAGGTTTATAGTTAGTGTTAACGTTAAAGCTTATATTGAAAGACACTTAACATTCGTTTCCATGTTGCTTATGCAAGATTTCATAAGCTATGTCAGTGTCCTCATTGATCTCCAGTTTAAAGAGCATACAACCTTGTGTACTAATTGTATAAAATAAAGCTACTCTTTCATAGAGGTGGTATCAGATGCACCCCTTCATTTTAAGATGTTTATAACATCGCTAATTGGTTAGTTCTTATGTGCCTGAATTTTTTCGAGCCAATCACAAAGAAACTAATACCGGCTGGAAGGATCAAATGTTGGTTACTAGAAGGTGCATACTTTCTTAAAAACACTATTGCAATCTAGTGGAATGGGTACGATTTATATACAAAAGTGTACTTTATTCCATGTTTTCTCTCTCTCTCTCTTTCTCTCTACAGTGTGTTTACGTTAAATGCTACTCTTTATTCGGTATAGAGTGTTTTATTTTTAATTTCTCTATTATCCAAGCTTGAGTTTCTGCCATTGTGAGATTGATAAAGTACCACCCTCTCTGATTCAGTCTGCTACAGATTATAAATTGAGTGAACAGCAATGGAAACAGAATGAGAAGCATTCCGGCACAAGTACGCTTGGATGAGCGTGAATAGAGAAACTCAATTAAGCGGTTTTGGATGCATAAAATGCATTAGCTAAGTGTTCTCTCTTGGTGCTTTCTACCGACGGTTACTAGCAATAACACATGCAATAGTCATGTTAAATTGCTTTTAATTTCCGAACTCTAATCTGACAATTTACACATGAGAAGCTATAAGAAAGGAATAAAAGCTTTAGGAGCACAATTACAGATTCTTCTCCTTAGAAGAAAGCTTTATGTAAGAAAGCTATATTCGGAGAGGAAAGAAATAACATGTAGAGCTACTTTGATATTCAGAAACTTTTCCATTGGACTGTTCTGTCAAATTTCGTTTTTTTTTCTTACTTTTGTTTCTTTTACCGCTCATGTGTAGTTTTACATTTTTACTTTGACACATTGATATTACAGATCGAGCTATGGTTTTAGTGAACATAGATCAAAATTAAAAACACTTCTGTTCTCAGTTTTGTTCCATATACGCCCGTTTTGACTAGAAAAATTATTTACAAATTACAAATCATCAGAATTCGTAAACTTTCACGGCCGGAGTCCAAATTATAACTAGTCTTCTTGGTGAAGGTTTGTTCGTAGCTGACTCACTGGCTGAAACAGCGGTAGTATTTATACTCCATCCACGAGTTCAGTTCAGCATGGAAAAAGAGAAAGAGAAACAGCTACCGTTCTTAGATGTCCTGGTCAACAGGAAAGCTGACGGCCCTCTTGGACATACAATATACCGCAAACCTACTCATACAGCCGATACCTGAATAGAAATTCCAGCCATCATCCGCGACAGAAAATAGCCACGATAAAGACCCTTGAAGATCGTGCCACCCGCATCTGTGAACCGGATTCATTACAACAGGAATAACGTCATCTGGAACACGTCTTATGTGCAAATAATTATACAAAACAAAAAAAAGTCCGCAGAGCTCAGCGTCCACGCAAACCACACCACATCAGCCAAGTACAAGAACTACCCAACTGCCATATTTCAAGAATGTCACTGACAGAATAGAACGCCTACTCGAGCACCATAACGTTAGAACAGTGTTCAAGCCGACTAGACAGATATACAAATTATTGCGCTCCACCAAAGACCCCAGCGACGCCCTTTGGCTGGCGTCTATCAGATCCCCTACTCTTGTGGTGCGCTATACATAGGTACCACGCAACGTCGCGTCAACACCCAGCTTACGGAACACAAGAGATGCTGCTGTCTAGGTCAACCCGAGAAGTCTGCGGTCGCTGAATATACACTTTGGGCAGAAGGGGAACACATAATTCAATATCACGAATTAGCCGTTCTCTCATCTATGCCTTATTACCATGCTAGATTATATCGTGAAGCAACAGAAATTTATAAGCATCCCAATAACTTTAATAGGAAAGAAGAGACTCAAAAACTAAGCAAAAACTAGCATCCGCTACTTGAGAACCTCAAATTGGCACAAAACCAACGAGATCATCTGAACCAAACAGGAATAAAATGCACCGAAGTGGCTAACCCCCTCCCTCCACCATCAATGCACATGCAGCTCCAGCCGGACCGAATCGCGTGAGTAAATACTGCCGCTATTTCAGCCAACGAGTCTGTTGCGACCAAATCTTCACCGAGAAGACTTAGCCCATGCCACTGAATATGTTCACCGCAGTTGTGAGCGAAACGTCTGGACCTGAAAACTCCAGCAGACGACGGTTTCTAAGTCCGGAAAGTTCTTCTAGTTATAAATTACAAATCCCCTAATAACATTTAATTTCTTGCGTTCATTGCAGTTTAAAAATATGAAATTCCATGTTGAATTGTACATGGAGGATTTTGAAATTTGTAGTGGAGAGTATAATGACGCGTAGTGCGAGGCGTGGACTTTGTTAGAGGGACAAATGTCTAAGATTCTGACAGCGGAAATGGATGGAATAAGGCGTAGTGCTAGTGTCAAGATTGGAAAGAAGGAGAACTGAGGAGGTAAAACATGATGGATGTGGGGGAAAGTGGTGGAGAGAATTGAAAGGTGGGGTCTTCAATGGTATGGACACGTCATAATAATGGAGAATGATAGGTGATCCAAAACTTTTTTTTTAGAACGGTCACCTTGTGGAAGAAGGAAGTGAAGAGGACAGATTCACAGAAGAATGATCGGTGCCTGGAAGAGGATAACTTGTCCAATCGGGATGAATGAAGAATAGGAATACAGGGCAACTGCTGGAAAGTGGAGAAGCCCATAAAGGTAATTAAAATACTATAAAACAAATATAAAAAATGAAAAAAAAAATCTTCACTTCCCCCCCCCCCCTTTCTTTTCTAGAGGCAGCCACCACTAAGGAGAGAAATCTGCAGCTGATAAATGAACTCTTGGCTGTTAGTATCCTATAGAGTGGTCTTGTGCACATATCCTTGTAGCTTCGGTGCAGGCAAAGTTAATTATCAACGCCTGGAACAAACTAGGTAGCTGAACGTTACGCCGAAGACACCTAAGTCAGCCGTCACAATGGAAAACTACACCATTTTTCCCATCGAATAGACGCCATATGACAGAGAAAACCTAAATAGGGTATTTTTTTTTTACCACGTATTTTCTGTATAAAAATGACAACTTAATCTGCTACTGCCTTTGTTAGCTAATTAGAGAGTTGGATATCAAAGTTGACTACTTCACTTCGAGTTTTCAGTAAGTGGGGCAGGTGCAGCTTGGTTTAAAGGTCATATTCATTTGCGCAAGAGAGGAGAAATTGAGAAATAATGACAGTAGTGGGGAAATACGCAGGTGGAATACTGACCCTACATCTCTTATTATTCAGGTGCACTATATTTGTCGCTAAACTTATAGGAACGTAAGCTGGCCAATGCTCCCGTGGAGCACTGTTACCAAACATAGTAGGAGTGTACTGGTGGTAACCG
Source organism: Hymenopus coronatus (assembly GCA_030762935.1). NCBI lineage: Eukaryota > Metazoa > Arthropoda > Insecta > Mantodea > Hymenopodidae > Hymenopus > Hymenopus coronatus. The sequence continues at coordinate 40,721,870 of CM060887.1, forward strand.
TGTACGTTCGAGCTCGTTTTACACGCCAGTCATCGTGCCGTCCACAGTTTTCCCAGTTAATCCATAGTAGACGTGCAATAGAAAGCACTTAATTTAGAGTCGTCACTTTCATGCCTTCAGTTAATGATAATCGACTCCATAGTACCATCCTTGACAATATCTTGTTTGAAAACTTCCTCTTGAACCGTTCTACATGCCTGGCTCATGAAATGAGTTATTCTGCTCATTGCCTAGGGCATTGGCTAATTTGAACGTAGCATTTATAGTGGGGACTGAGAATGAATCACTTCAAATTTGTTAATCGAAAAAGCACTTGTCCCAGCTTCAATGTACATGTTCTCACATTCATATCACAAAGAGAAATATAATAATTTCATTTGCATATAAACGAGATTTTAGCTCGAGTTTGAAACAGGACTTAACATATCCGTTCACTTTAATAATACAATAACATACATTGCTGTGAAGAGCAACTGAACTTTAATTCATTTCTCTTGTTACTTATCATACTGCATATTTATATATATGAGATAAGCATTGTGAGAGAGTATTTGGTGATATTTTTCAGCCCATCTACGTTATTATAGGTGTTAAAATGTGCTAGGTGGTGTAGAGACAGGATTTTTGCACGGGTGTGATCAAAAAATAAATATATATCTAGTTATATCATTGACATCTATCATTTTCTGATGTTTATCCCAGCGTAATTAATGAATCTAATATTCTAGTACAGACACGGGAGATGTGTGTACCAAAAGCGGCAGCACTGGAAGGAGGTACAAGTATATGATTCGCTGGAGACTTCAAGATCCGCCTCCATATGCCTTTAACTTCTGCGGGCACTATAGCTACTGCTATTGTAAATCTATATTTGAGAAGTGGCGGATTGTCATAGTTACAGAATGGATCTTGTTTGGATCTGCAGTGGAAATAGGTAGCATGGTGTTGGAGTATACAGTGATGTCAGAGCTCTGATGTTATTTGTACAGTACATTAACGTGCACAACATGCATAAGTAGTTTTAGCTGATCCAGCGAAATGACACAGCTTCATGATACGTTTAGTTGCTGTGTTATTGAATTAAAATATCGATTAGTACAATGATATAAACACGAGATAACAATGCATTTTCAGTAATTCCAAGTTTGATACTTCTGTTATCAAATTCATAAAGTATGAGTGTGTGTCTAAAACAATTAGAACCATCACTTTGAAAACGCCCAAGCTCTAAGCTTGATCGATGAATTACCACGCATACTTCACACAACCATCACAGAAAAAGTAAAATAAAAGCTAAGCTCGGTTTTATCAAACCACTACGGATATTAAGAAATGAAATTTTCAGAACTACCTTAACAGATGCAGAATCATTTTCATCGTATTTATTTTAATAAATTATTAGATTCAGTTTGGTGAAGAAAACGTAGATGTACTATTACTGCGGCGGCAGCAATAAATGGAAGTACAAAATGAGGTAGAGTTGCATTATCTACAGCGTATCCACTTCAGACATTCTGGATTCAAATCCAAACAGAATTTTTACTTTCTCTATACGTACTATGTACATAATGTATAGAGAAGGTATTGTAATGCACCCAAAAATTCGATATATATTTTGGGTCACCCTGATTCCAAAAAAAGCATTTCTGGAAAAGTGTGTGTGCGTGTCTGTGGACAGCACAGCTAAAAAACGAAAAGAGCGTTAAATACCAAACTTGGTATTTAAGTTTGGTATCTTGTAAGGATACGATACAAAGATTTTCAAAAGAATGTCCCAACCCAAACTAGCTTTTACATGGAACTTTTTTCGAAAATTTTGATTTTCTCAAAAATGATTCCAATTATTTTGATTAAAATATGGCATATTAAAATAATAACAGTGACAAAATAATATGTATATCTTGAATTATCTGGGAATTGCCTCTGGAGACTACTCTGTTCCAGCTGAATTTTACGAAAGTTTGTATAACTAACAAACCGTAAGAGCCGGACAAAAACTTACCATACAAAAAATCTAGAGCTCATTAAAAAACACACAATTTATGTTATATAAATTGTTTTCGTAGAGTTGATCATTTTTTAGATATTTCTTCTTTTTGATTTCACCTTTAAAATACTTAAACTTTTCTCATACTGGTATTTGTCAACCCTGTCAGTAGAGACTATCCGTTTTGCTTTCATATTTTTACACCTCAATACTGACCTATAGGCCTTCAAGAAAGCATTCAAACTCAGTTCGATACAACATTCGTTATAGGGAGGCCCACCCATTTAGGGTTACGCCTTTCGAAACACGGTCTCGGGAAAAAAAATTATCTCTTGTCCAAACAAACAAAGGAACTTCTGTCACATAGCAAACAGCTTTTGACTATCACTTTAACCTATGGCACTTCCTTATTTCTCTTATACTTACAAGGAGGCAAGTAATTTTTTCTCGATTAGCATGAAGTAAATAGAAGGATTAGTATATCTTGAATTATCTGGGAATATCCTCTGAAGACTACTTTATTCCGGATGAATTTTACGGAATTTTGCATAACTGCTAAACCGTAAGAGATGGACAAAAGCTTATCACACAGAAAATGTAAAGCACGGTAAAACACACAATTTATGTTACATACAAATTTTGCGTGGAGTTGATAGTTTTTGAGATATTCCTTGTTTTTAGTTTCAGCTTTGAAAAACGTATACTTTTCTCATACAGCAATTTGTCAACTCCTATCCATACAAACAAAGAAACTTCAGTCACATAGCAACCAGCTTTTGACAATCACTTTATCCCATGGTACTTCCTTATTTCTCTCCTACTTACAATGAAGCAAGTAATAAGACTATTTCTGCTAATTTTTTCTCGATTAGCATGAAGCAAATAGAAGTATTAGCTTTTTATCAATAATTTGTTACAGAGATGTAGAGAAAGTCATGTGAATGGAACACATCAGTTTTTTTCTATCTATTTTTTCATTTACATAGCCCCCTTTAACACCTATGATCGGAGGGTTTGCTTTAGAAACAAATTGTTGACTGTAGATTATTAACATTAGGGGTTTAATCATATTTCTTTTCTTCAAACCCCCTAGTCGTAATCGAACTCGGGATTTCCGGGAGAGAAGTCAGCTCGCTGTCCACTCAACCACTATGTAGTATTGCATAGCATAGAAGTATTGTACCTTTAAATCAGTAATTTATGAGCTCCTTCACACTATCTGCATAATGTAAGGTGTATTTGCTTGTGCCGCGCCGTGGTGGAGAAGTTAATCCACTTGCCTCTCCCCAAGGCGAGTGGTTCGATCCCAGGCGACCACATGTCGGAGTTGTGGTGGACAAAGCGGCTTAGGAGCGGGTTTCCTCCGGGTTCTCCGGTTTCCCCCGCCATCGCATTCCATCGGTGCTTCTTCATTGCATGTATCATCAGTGTCATCGCCCTCGGTGCCATTCACACTGAAAATGGCTGTTAACACTATCAAAACAAAATATGTTTAAAACATATTTCTCCATATAACAAGTTAGGTGTATACGTGTATCTATTTATATTAATAAATAAGAGCAGTGTAATGAAAAAAAAATACATTAATATTTGTTGGACTTATAATTTACTCGTTTGTTTTCAACTTAGTACCTTCAAGTAGGCATGACAAACACAAGAGCTAATTTTTTTCCCCGAGACCGCGGTTCGGAAGGCGTAACCCTAAGTGGGTGGGCCTCCCTATAACGAATGTTGTATCGAACAGAGTTTGATTGCTTTCTAGAACGGCAGGGAGGTGTAAAAATATGAAAGCAAAACGGATACTCTCTACTGACAGGAGTTGTTCATTTCTCCGCTCAGTTATGACCTGCTAAACACTTCAGGTAGTAAATTATGTGATTTGATTGGAGAAATGTGATAGACGAAGGTGAAATAAAAGACAACACATTGAAGTAGATACACGTTGAAGTACAATTATTCAAAATATGTATATATGTCCCTCTAACACCGTGTATATGAATTTTTACTTTCTCTAGCCCCATATGTACAATGTACATAGGGATAGAGAAGTATTGTATTCCACCCAAAAATTCGATACCGAGATTTCACCGGAAATACATGTTTTAGGACCCCCTGCATCCAAAAAAAGCATTTTCAGAAAAAGGTCCCTGTGTGTGTGTGTGTGTGTGTCCGTGTGTCCGTGTGTCTTTGAACACGATAACTCAAAAACGAAAAGTAGTTAAAATACCAAACTTGGTATTTAAGTTTAGTATCTTCAAGGGATGAGACACGAAGATTTTGAGAAAAATCCCCCCACCCCTAGCTACCCTTTACATGGAACTTTTTTCGAAAACTTTGATTTTCTTAAAAATTGCTCTACGATTTTGATTAAAGTATAATATATTCAAGATATTTACCTAAAAAATAAAATGTATATCTTGAATTTTCTGGGAATAGCTTCTGAAAACCTGTTTATTCTGAATGAATTTTGCTTAAGTTAGCATAACTAGTAAACCGTAAGAGATAAACAAAAACCTACTATACAAAAAATGTAGGTCTTGTTAAAATACACAAGTTATGTCATATACATTTTTCTCGTGGAGCTTACCGTTTTCGAGGTATTCATTGTTATTTGTTTCAGTTGTGAAGTAGGTATACTTTTCTCAGACGGGAGTGTCCGTTTTTCTTTTGTTCTACTCCTGGCTAAGAAAAGAAGCGATTTGTAATGACAATCGCATAACGATAGCTTTTAAAACATTTGACTATTGGTTTAGCCTAGTGTATTCCCTTATTTTCTTCCTACTTATACGGAACTAAATAATAAGAACATTGTGCTAATGAGTACCACGATTAGCAAGGTGCAGAAAGAAGAAGAATCTTATGTATGAAGTTTATAGTACAGCTAGAGAAAGTCATGTGAGTGTAACACATCAGCTTTTTTTTAGATGAATTCCTTTGAACGGATAATTAATTTATTTAGTTTATTTGTGTCGATTCTTGCTTCTGTTAATAGTTTACCCTTTTGTCCCTTCAGGTGGATCTCAAATTATACGGCTAGTTTATGCATACACAAGGCATTAGTATCGATTGTCACATGATGCGATAACAACCCCAAGTGCTCAATTTGGTAACACTGTTGTGTCCTAAGGGTTAATTATGGAATTACCACTGTTATGTGATGATCTAATTTATGGAGATTAATTACATACAGATTCTGAGACATGACAACACATCTTCCATATTCATAAAAGGTTAAGCAGGGAAAAATCTACAACATTTTCGATTAAAATTTTTGTATATTTGATGCTTTCATTGCTGCAATAACAAACGGTCAGGCTTTGATTGAATTTGTATCCAAAGTTACAAAGATGAAGCATAGAAAAAGTTAAAAGAAGCAAGATAAAGATTAAATTTGAGTTTTCTTGTATTTTATGCAAAGAATATCTGAGGTTTTAAATTGTATGAGAAAAAAGTAACATCAAGTTTAAAAAACTATTATTAAAAAAAAATCTATCTTTGTGGACACCCATAAACTCGAAAAATCCTTTAGGTTTCCATTAATAAACAAAATCAGTTGTGTTACATCCACATAACTTGCTCTACATATTGTACAACATCCAAAAGTTTATTTTTCATATAGTCTCTAATAATCAAGATAAACATTATCAGAAATGGTCGTAAGCTGATTTCCTTGTAGGTATAATGGGAATTACAGAATGCAAAGTGATTACGTTTTTGAAATTAGGCATAGTCAGGAGTAAAAAAAAAGAAGAAGAAGAAGAAGAAGAAGAAGAAGAAGAAAAAAAAAGACGAATGACAACTCCACATATGAGAAAACGTATTGGAAAATTTAAATCGAAAGCAAAGATTCCTTTAAAATTGACAACTACACAAAAAATATTTATGTTTCATTAATTGTATGTTGATGAGATATACATATTTTGTATATACTTTACGGGTTACCAGTGGTAAAGAAGGCATTCAAAAAAGAAGAGGACTACAGAGATTATTCAGAAAATTCAACACACACATTTCATTTGACATAAAAATACAATAAATATGTGACATTTTAATTAGAATCGTCACAGCCGTTTTTAAAAGTATCTAAATTTGTAAAAAGAATTATTCACGTAAAGGTTAATTGGGGGTGGAAGATTTTCTCGAAAGTCTTCCTTAAAGGATGCAAAATTTAAATATAATTTTTTTTTTTACTAAACGGACCTTTCATTTGGAGTTATACTGTTCACATTCACACAGACAAAAACATACATACACGCACACTCACTCACACGGATACACAAACATACGGGATGTTAACTAAAACTGCTTTCTTGAATTCAGGGATAAAATACATATTTCTGGTGAAATTTCGATTTAAAACCGTAGGGTTACAGTACTTCCTATATTTACTAAACTCAGTAGAGGAGTAAAACATCTACGGAAAAATCTTATGTATTCCAATCACGTGACTTTGTCTACATCTCTCTAAAATTATTAAAAAGCTTATTCTTTATCTACTTCACGTTAATACAGATAAATTTTAGCAGAAATGGTCTTATTACTTGCTTCCTTGTAAGTAGAAGAAAAATAAGTGGGTACACTAGGCTAAAGCGATAGTCAACTCTTTGAATAGCTGGTTACCATGTGACTGATATTCTTTTGTTTGTATGTTTAGGCTTGACAAATTCCCATATGAGAAAAGTATAAGCATTTTAAAGCTAAAACCAATAACAGCCTATATCTCGAAAATGACCAGCATCAAGAAAAATGTATATTACATAAATTTTGTGTTTTAATGACAGCTACATTTTTGAGGAGTAATGTTTTGCCTATCTCTTGTAGTTTACCACTTACGCAAAACTCAGAAAAATACTGGTTAGATAGTCAGACTGAAAAATTCAATGTCATAGCCGGAACTTGAACCACGGATCTCCCGACCTCTAGCGGATTGCTCTGCCAGTGAGCTACCATGGTAACATGCCGGCATAGAATTGCATCTTCAACTAACTCGTATGTTTTTCCGGTAAACCACAAGGTGATCTCAAATGCTCAAATGCCCAGCTATTATGGTCAATTTGTATGGCATATTTGTTTTTTCACACAAGCCGTGTGTAGGACAGGAGTTGGATAGGTAGAGTCAGACTAAAAAAATGAATTTGAAAAATTGAAATCAAATTCAAATTGATAAATTTGAACCGTGTTTCAAATCCCGGCTATGGCATTGAATTCTTCAGTCTTACTCTACCTATCTAGCTCCTGTCCTACATACGGCTTGTGTGAAAAAACAAGTATTCTATTCAGAAAAATGCATTCATTCTTCAGAGGATATTCCCAGAAAATGTAAGATATACATTTTATTTGTCAAAGAGATTTTAATCAAAATCGTTAGCGCAATTTTTGAGGAAACCAAAATGTTGGAAATTTTATCTATTTAAAGGGTAGTTTTGGGGTGTGGAATTTTTCTTGAAAATCTTCGAGTGGCATCCTTGGAAGATACGAAATTTAAATATCAAGTTTGGTATTTAACAGACTTTTCATTTTTGAACTATGCTGCCCACAGACAGACACACACGGACATATTTTAAATATGCCTTTATTTAGGATTTAGAGGGTCTCCAAATATATATTTCCGGTGAAATCTTGTTATAGAATTTTTGCATGCAATACAATACCTTCTCTATACATTAGGTACCTATTTCGTATAGAGAAAGTAAAAGTGTAAAGAATAATGATGAATTACAACCATTTGCATAAAATGTTATATATTTGGACAGGTGAGTACTTCAATAATGAGAACTTTTGAAAACTGCAACGAAAATGAAAACGATTTCACACAATCTATTTTAGTGAACTCCACATTTTTCCTACAATAAGTTTTATCTATCTGTCATAACTTTATAGTTGTGCAAAGTCAGTCGCCATAAAAGCTATTAAAAGAAAATGAACTAAATATATAAAGATTTCTTCTAGGCAGGTATGAAGTGGGAGTTAATGGCTTACATGTTGGGTGCTTTGTTATAAACTGAACCCTGACATTATACATGGAAGAGTGACGATACTTGTTCTCACATGTTTACCCACTGCATGCCAGGAGAAAGCCGTTTGCTTCGATACAAAATCAAAGGAGTTGTTGACGCCTGTCTCTCATTCTAGATGCACTGGGGTTTGTGGTGCTTTTTGTGCCCTCCGTCAACTGGTAATTGTTATTCACGAGGGCGGGGAGAATTGACCCCCTAACTTTCGAAGGATTGCAGGTCCACTTACGCCATTAGTACTGTAAAGTTTATTTAATTGATGTGATTAATAGATAAAGAAAACTATTTTTAAAATGTAATATTTATTGAAAATTAAAGGTATAATCATAAAAAAAACTGAAAAATAAACAATCAATAACATTTAAATAAATTAAAGTAATAATTTGTTTTTTGTCTTCGCTGCTCAAAAACAGCTATGTAGAGGTTGCGCTCCGTGATTCTGCAGGTAAATGTGCAGTGAACTTCTGTATTAACGTACCACAAAAGAGATTATTCTTATAAGCCAAACATTGGGTCGGTATCTTGTCGAGTAGCAAGCAAACCCTGGACCATAGCATAACCAGGAAGAGTGATCAGTCCATTGGAAATGAAGAAGGGAATTAGCTGCAGTAATGAAAGAGATGAATAGGAAAATCCTATACTGGAAGCAAGTAATGGTCTCTTAAACCAGATTATAATAATATAGCAATTACATCTGAGGAAAAAAAAGTTAGTTTAAGTAATATTAATGTCATATTAAAATTAACACATTAATACAATTTAATAAATTCAATAATTTTGAGCTATAAATTGAATTGCATTTCATTTTGAAAAAAAACTCCTGATATATGATTCAAAACTTATGTCTTTTTTTCTTTAATGTTTTTATAAATGTTGATTTTTTGGAGTCTCGACCAGGAAAACCGCGAAAAAACCTTCGGTCACTTTCGTTAGCTCCGGGATTTTAAACCCGGCATTCCTCAAATGTAGGCCAAGGACGTTACCATCTTACCTTTCCCCTCATACGAGGGTCGGCTGACAAGTCCTGGGCCTCACACAGATAAGGCGCCACTAGGAGAGTTAGACGGTAGCTTCGTATAGTTTAACTTTAGACTAGTTTGTATCCACAGTAATTGCTGTTTAGATTTCGAATGACAGCATTATAAACAAAACAACTTTAGAGTTTTCATGCCATTTGAAAGGCTTAACGCCTAAAGAAATCAAGCAGAAAATGGACAGAAAGACTCTGCCCCTTCATATTCAATGATTAAAAGGTGGGTTGCAGAGTTTAAAATGGGATGTACGAGCACTAGTGATGAGCCTCGCTCTAGACGCCCTGTAGCAGTGACAACTCCAGAGATCATTAAAAAAAATGCATCGTTTAGTACTGGAAGACCGCAGATTAAAGTTGTTTAAGATAGCAGAGTCTGTAAACATATCAAAAGTACATGCAGGTAATAGTTTAAGTAATGTTTTGGGTTTTCACAAGGTTTGTGCAAGATTGGTGCCGCGTTTGACGACACCCAACAAAAGTTGCAAAGAAAAACTGTTTCTGCTAAGAACATGAAGCTCTACCGTAAAATTCCCAGTGAATTTTTGAGACGGCTTATTACAATGAATGAAACTTCAATACATCATTACACTCTCGACAGAAAATCACAGTCAAAACAGTGGATTGCGCCAAGTGAACCAACTCCAAAAAAGGCAAAGTGAGTTTTGTCAGCTAACAAGGTGTGAATTATTTTTATTGATTACTTGGAAAAGCGTAAAAGTATCACTGGTGACTACTACGTAAGCTTACTGCAACGTTTGAGTTACGAGGTGAAACGAAAAATCTTGTTTCATCACGAAAATTCTCCGACCCATCATTCAGTCATTGCAATGGGAAAAATCTAATATGTTCCATCCACATGACTTTCTCTAAATCTCTGCAAAAAAATTTAGTTAAAAAGCTTATGCTTCTATTTACTTCATGCTAATCGAGAAACATTAGCAGAAATAGTCTTTTGCTTGTTTGTAAGTAGAAGCGAAATGAGGTAGTACCATAGGTTGAAATGATAGCCAAAAGCGGTTGCTATGTAAGTGAATTTCCCTTGTTTGTATGGACAGGAGTTAACAAATTCTTGTGTGAGAAAAATATGTTTTTAAAGCAGAAACGAAAAACCAAGAATATCTTAAAAATGATCAACTCCACGAAAAAAATGTATGGCATAAATTGTGTGTTTTATCGTTTGTTTTCTGTAGAGTAAGCTTTTGTCCATCTCGTGCGGTTTAGCAGTTATGTACAATTCCGTAAAATTCAACCAGAATAAAGTAGTCTTCAGAGGCTATTCCCAGATAATTCAAGATATACTTTTATTTGTCACGTAAACATCTTTAATATATGATATTTTATTCAAAATCGTTAGATCCATTTTTAAGAAAATCAATATATTCGAAACTTTTTCCATGTAAAGGGTAGTTTGGGTGGGGGGATTTTCTTGAAAATCTTCGTGTCGCATCCTTGGAAGATATCGAACTTAAATACCAAGTTTGGGCTTTAACGGTCCTTTCGTTTTTGCGCTATGCTACCCCAGAAGACACACACATACACACAGACAGACAGACACACACACGGACATTTTTCTAAAAATGCTTTTTTTTATTCAGGGAGACTCAAAACATGTATTTCTGATGAAATCTCGGTATCGAATTTTGAGTACAATACAATACCTTCTCTATACACTATGTACATAGTTCGTATAGAGAAAGTAAAAATGTGCGAATTAATGTTCGAAATGGTTGAATATCCACGCTGTTCGCCAGATCTAGCACCCAGTGACTACCATCTGTTCCCAAACCTCAAAAATTTCTTGGAGGACAAAGATGTCGCAGCAACGAGGAGGTCATTGATGCAGTGAACAGCTATTTTGAGGAACTTGATAAATCGCACTACAGAGACGATTTAATTAAATTAGAACATCGATATGAAAAATGTATTAGCCTTTCTGGAGATTGTGTTGAGAAATAAATAAAAAAAATCTTAAATGCTGTTTTCATTAATAGGCCCAGGACTTATAAGTCGAGTATTAAAACGCCAAGTAATATATTCGCTGTGTCAGCTAGTATGAACACAGTCAATTTGGAACATAAGGGTCTCTACAACAGAATTATTTTGAAAATGTCACAATTTGCACAGCAAGCGATTTCCTTACTATTTCACTCTTGTTTAAAGTGAAGATATTCCAAATAATGGTAAGATGAGAACTTCTTGACGCTGCTTCACGTTCAACTTTTCAAGGATGGTATATACTACCAGCTACTCGTGAGGGAAAATCAAATAATTTTTGGAAGCGAGGCAGAACCCGTCAGTTTAACTATCTCACTCACATTGCATTATCCTTCTCTCCCTGGAGCATAAAACAAACTTTGGAGAGGTTGAAATGAACTCCCTTTATTTGCGAAAAGAAAGAGAAGGTAAAATAGGAAACTGATGTACGAAGAAATGGCTGCGCATTTCAAAGCTAAGTTTTCCTTTCTCGGTCTTGTTTTCCTTATTCCAGCTCATAAAGATGCATATATCTCAATTTTATTATTGTTGTCGTTAGCATACTGCTACGCTTGAATTTGCATTTTCAGTCATTCAGTTAGTAAAAATGCTATGTAAAATTGGAATAGCGTACCAGGCACATAACTTTGCTTACAGAAAGTGTATATAGTTCAGAACATTTGTCATAAGTAATATTACGAACATTTAATTGAGTATAAGGGGTACTGGGAGTAAAATTCTGGCTACAATTGGTCAAAAAATTGAAAATTGCTTTGCTTCTGATTTTACAGCAATTTAAAGATGGTTCAGTACACCCGTTTTCTTTTTCTTTGATAGTGTTTGTCGCCCGCTTTTACTACATAGACACTGCAGACAATGATATTGGTGTTACGTGGAATGAAAATGGAGCACTGGTGGAATGCGATGACGGGGAGAATCGTAGAAAACCCGCCCCTATGCTACAAATTCCACATGCGGTCGCCTGAAATCGAACCCGGGTCACATAGGTGAGAGTCGAACGCCTAACCAATCGGCCACGGCGTGGCCCACCTGTTTTCTAGCATACTACTTCATTAAACACCCTTTTTCTCAAAGTTACATTTTCACACTTTTAAAATATTCCACACGTCTCGGTTCTTGTTTAGATGCAAGCAAAATTTCCCATAATTTGCAGAAATACGAAGGGGCATACTGAAAGTCACGAGCAAGTCGTAATCTACAGACTTTAAGCCACATGTTGACATATTGTGACGGCATTAGCTTCTATCACGTGACCACAGACGGTGTTTTGAAAAATGGCTGACATTGATGTTTCGTTTCGACAGCGAGCTGTCATTGAATTCCTTGTGAAAGAAGGAAAATCTGCTCCTGAAATTCATCTCAGACTTCAACGTGCGTATGGAGGTGTCTGCATGGGTGCCAGCAGTGTTAGAAGATGGGTGAAACATTTCAAAGATGGAAACACGAGTCTGCAAAATGCGCCTCGTAGCGGGCGTCCTCGAACTGCCTCAACAGAACGCAACAAGGAAAGAGTTGATGAGCTCATTACAGGAGATAGGCATTTCACTGTGAATGAAAGTGCTGCGCAACTTGGAATAGGACATAGTGCAGTGCAAGGAATGATCCACAGCTTGGGTTATCGAAAGATCTGTGCCCGTTGGGTCCCCCGTTTATTGACTGAAGACCACAAACTTCAGAGAACCACCATTGCATAAAACCTTCTTCAGAGATTTCATAATGAAGGTGATGAATTTTTGACGTATATTGTGACTGGAGATGAGAGCTGGTTCCATCACTATGAGACAGAAACGAAACGTCAGAGTATGGAATGGCACCACTTGAACTCACCATCGAAGAAGAAAGCGAAGACAGTGCAGTCTGTAGGAAAAGTTATAGGAAGAGTCTTTTGGAATGCACAAGGTTGCATTCTGGTTGACTTTCTTGAACCTGGACAAACCATAAATTCTGCCCGCTATATCAAGACACTTCTGAAGCTCCGTCGGGCTTTGCGTGATAAACGCCCTGGAAAGAGGATCATCCTTCAACAGGATAATGCGCGTCCGCATATTGCCCGTGCCACTATGGAGAAGATCAGGGCATTAGGGTGGGAAACTCTTCCACATCCTCCCTACAGTCCCGACTTGACACCCTTCGACTACCATCTTTTCGGTTCTGTGAAGGAGCAGATGCGTGGCCAACGCTACGAGACGCTAGAGGATATTCGGAAAGCAGTGCGTCAGGGTCTGCGGGCAGCTGGAACGGAGTTCTATCACAAGGGCATTTTCAAACTTGTAGAACGATGGGAAAAATGTGTGCAAAACAATGGAGTCTATGTCGAAAAGTGAAAGAAAGTCTGTAGATTATGATGTATTTGGTTTGGCTTAAAAATAAATATTCAGATTGTAAAACAGTGTTGCTCATGACTTTCAGTATGCCCCTCGTATCTATTGTTATATTTTAAGGAACGTCATTTTTACACTAGTAGTGTTTTTCAAACATACTTATTTTTAAAACATGATTAATTTTAGAGGTTGAACTTTCTAAATATTTTGAAAGATTGCAATGAACTAGTAATCAAATTTACTGAAACACCTCTTTTGACGTTTTTGTAAGTGGGTTAAAGCTTAAATTTAGAGAATGCTATCTAAAATTAGAATATCTTGCCGGGCACATAAATTTATTTACAAACAGTGTATACGAATCAGAATAATGTCATAATAGCACGATAATTTAATCGAGTAACTCTAGGGGTGCAATTCTGACTTCTATCGGTCAAAATTCCAAAATTGCTTCTTTTATTACAAATAGTTGTTGAAACCTTTGGGCGTTAACAGCCCCTTGCTTCGGGTTCCATAGTAATTTAAAGACGATGCAGTATTCCTGTTTTCGCGCATACTAATTCATTAAACAGCCTATTTCTCAAAACTACATTTTCACACTTTCATAATATTCCACACGCCTCAGTTTTGTTTAAATACAACCAAAATGTCCTATATTGTGCAGAAATGCTTATTGTAATATTAAAAAGGACAAAATTATCTTTGTATTAATAGTAATTTTCAAAAATATTTTAAATATGCTGATTTTTTTTTAAATATTTAAAAGTATTACAATAAGTTAGTAATAAAACTTACTGAAACACCCCGTTTGAAGTTTTTGTGTGTGGTTTAAAGCTTAGATTCAGAGAATGCTAACCAATTTTCTGAAACTTCGAGGCACGTGAAACATTTTGATTATACAATACATTTACCTAATACAATTTATGAGGTATTTTATATCTTGTAAAGTACGTATCCAATTTGAATATTAATATAACTACAATTTGAGGCATATTAAACTTAAAAGAACAAAGGCATACCCTGTGAAAATAACTAAATTTGCTCTTAATTCGATTTAAAGCATATTTCAAAACATTAGTTTGTTTGTTCACTTTACAACTGCGAAGCTTTTGAATTTAACAAGGCAGAAGATGAAAATTACGACAAAGTTTTGGGACTTTCCTTATAGAGACGAGTGTTTATTTTAATAAACCCGTAATTGATTTTCTATTTTATACATTGTACATAAAATTATCTATGTCATACTTTGTTTTTTTTAATTTACTTTAGTTGCTTTCGTTCGTTGCTTCACAACCGCAAAGTGCAATGTGCGACTGAGACAGAGGGCAGAGCAAATATCATTATCACTCTCGCCTCACCTTATCGGCAAGTCTGCGTCTCGAGTGGCATTATATTAGATAAAACCATGTTTACAGATGTTTTATATTCCCTATTGACCAGGGACGTGTCACTGCATTCGATGAGAGTAATCTAGAATCGAGAGCGCACATAAAACCGGGGTGCAAGGTAGCATTATTCTAGCCCCGTGACTCATCAGCGTAGAGCGAGCGATAATGAAAGAATGAGACAATGTACTATCTTTCTCTCTCTCGTTCGCTTCTTACTGTCTGCATGAGAGCTTCCACTATACTCTTGAGCGATCAGTAATCACTAAAACTCAGTTTAGGGTTTGAAGCCAACGTAGTTACCAAAACACAGAGCAGTTAGCATTATAAAGAGGGAGTAGTGGGGCGGGATTTGTAGCGTAAACATGCACACGTTCAGGTATAATCTGTTTCGAAATTAGCTCATTACATATATTGATATATGCATCGTTATAATTCATAAAACATAATTCACAATAAAACAATTACTTTATAACTTTAGTAAATAAAAATACACACACAAATTCAAGACAATAATGTGCACAGTTAGAAACGACAATGCACATAAATTAACCAAAATTGCTCAGAAATCATTGTAGTGAATTACACATATATCCCTACTGTATCAAAAAATAGGCTCTCCTCCTGTCACTCAAACTATGTTTGAGTCATCCACAAGTTTGTTCAGTGTCGAACGTCTACACATCGTATTTTCCACATATTTGAATCTGCGCTATCTTTCAGCGTTCACTGGTTTATCTACTAGCATGAACTGAAAGGCCAGGCAGTGAGCAATGCTAGCTACTACAATACGTTTTGAAACGGAAGTAGAGACCGTGTAGCCCCAACCGAGCTCTATATTGACCCAATATTAAACAGAAATCATTCATTCCTCACAAGTAATCAACTCCTTGTACCCAGATGCATCTTCGATTCTGTAAAGCCAAAGTTATCCTTTGGCAACCTAGGAAAGCTGACCGGAATACGGATCGTGGAATCTTTAAACCTACATTATTCCGCAACATTAAGCTAACAAGGCCTCTTGCGGGTAGAAGATTTCATCAAGTCTCACTGAACGGCTACTTTGCAGCCACCTCGTGAAACTTGTCTTGTAACCCAATTTCTGATTTTTCTGTGTGTTAATACTCGTGCTGATTCATTTTCACCCTTGTTTATATGATTTTATTGCCTGGAAAATCCTACCAGAAAATTCTCTGCATTTTATTTCCAGGATTTCTTGGCGCAACTCGCATTGAAGCTACACGCAAATAGGGTAACAATAATTTAGAAACAAGTTGTCGACACTGAACTGTATGTTTTCCGGATACAATCTACTAGCGATTCAATAACATCGCTGGTGAACCTGGAAGCATCAGTTCAAACATGTTGCATTCATGTCCCCATTTAAAATCGAAAGCAATTTTCAGTTTAGATGGACGCGACAACAAAGGAGGTGACGTTTTTATTTTTAATTAAGTGGCATGCAAGCTTTGAATAGGTTTTATTATTTTTCGTTCCTTAAATAGTTTGTATTAATATTCATTTAAAAACCAAAACAAATTGGACAAAATCAGTGGGGTTTAAATCAGTTTTAAGTGCCTGTTTAAAAGTATGATTACCAAAACATCGAGAGTCTTGAGAACGAATACATCTAGAGTCTTAACTCTGAGTAGGCCTCATGAAGTATACCAATATCAGTTATATTAGCTATTGATCTATGAATATTATGTGTTCCACTCACATAATTTTCTCTAGCTGTTCCATATACAAAATATTATGTTTTTACTTACATCATGCTAATCGATATAAACATAGCAGAATTGGTTTTATTACTGACTTTGTTGAAAGTAGCGATCTCTTACGGTTTAACCATTATGCAAAATTTATCCACAATAAGGTGGTCTTCAGAGGCCATTCCCAGAAAATTAAAGATATACATTTGGTTTGTCATGAAACTATCTTAAACATAGCGTATTCTAATAAAAACCGTTAGATCCATTTTTGATTAACTCAAAGTTTTCGAAAAATGTAAAGGGTAGCTGGGGGCAGGAGAATGTTTTGAAAATTTTCCAGTTGCACCTTTGGAAGATACTGAACCTAAATACCAAAGTTATATATATTTGATATATGCTACCCATAGACATATACTCATATAGACATGTTTCTAAAATGCTGTTTTGTTGTATTCAGGAGTCTCAAAACATGTATTTCAGGTACAAAATTTGTAGTTGGAATACAATACCTTTTATCCACTATGTATATTGTACATGTGTACTAGAGAAAATAAACATTAGAAATCTAATGGGTTACACCAACGTGACATTCTGTATCTGTTCCATATACAAGCTATTCTTACAAAAGTGTATTCCA
Source organism: Hymenopus coronatus (assembly GCA_030762935.1). Taxonomy (NCBI): domain Eukaryota; kingdom Metazoa; phylum Arthropoda; class Insecta; order Mantodea; family Hymenopodidae; genus Hymenopus; species Hymenopus coronatus. Next base: position 40,738,951 of record CM060887.1, read on the forward strand.
CGTCATGCTAATTGAGATAAACAATAGCAAAATAGGTCTATTACTTGCTTCCTTGTAAGTAAAACGGAAATAAGGAATTAAACTAAAGCGATAGACAAATCTTTTTAAGGCCGGTCGATATGTGAAACAATTGATCTTGAGTTCTCTTTGCATGGTCCCATTTGTGAAAAGTTAGGTGCTTTAAAATCGAAACCAATGACAAGGAATATCTCGAAAAAGTCCAATTCTACAGTAAAAAGTTACATGACATACATTTTTTGTGCAGCAAGTTTAGTCTCTCTCATATGATTTAACTGGTATGCAAAGTTTTGCGAATCTCTTCCAAAATAAAGAGCTCTCCAGAAGCTATTTCTAGAAACTTCAAGGAATACATTTCATTTATGATTAAAATATCTTTGAAATTCGTTAAAATAATTTTTGAAAAAATAAAAATGTTCGAAAACGTTTCCATATATAGCGTACCAAGCGAGGAAAATTTACTTTTGCCGTTATTATTATTATTATTATTATTATTATTATTATTATTATTATTACTAACCAGAGTTTTACCGGTGAGTTGCAAAATAATAAGCACATCATACACTTGTAATCTTGCCGATATACTAAGCAATGGCTCATTTTAAATAGTGGGAAATAACCAATCGCCTCTGCCAGGCCTAGTCCCAACCTCGGCAGTTCAGCTGCTATGTAACTCATGATCAAAACCATGATATAAACAAAACCATACAAACATTCCAAGTATTGATGACCCACCTCAAGAAGGCAAGGTAGAGGAATGCGTAACGTAAGCACTTACGTAAACACTTTTGCTGTCCGCATGATGTTTATGCTCGACAACTGGATATGACAAGGACGTTAGGTTCATCTAAAATACCTAGTGTTGTCACATAACTCGCACATAGCTAGAATTCTAGTTGTCGTGCAAGATCCGAGTCGGAGAAGTCCTCATCTTCACTGCTGTCGCTGCTGCTCTCTGCATTTAAACATTTAAATATTAAACCAAGAATAAAAGTAACAAAATATTATGTAACTGTAGTACTATATGCCGTAGTGCGTGTTAGCAGAGAGAGTCAAATAATGTATAATACATAACTGCAGTTACTGAAACGAGCATTAGATCTGGCAGCAGTAGGTTGGTTCATATACACACGTAGTAAACGTAAACAGATCCACTAGTATGTGAACAGATAACAGACCCCCCCTGCTCGCTCGCCACTCAGGCCTTCTTGTGTTGGGTGGACAGTAGTCTGCGGAGTTATTAAACGGACCTTTAAGAATAAGGTAAGGAAAGAAACACAAATATGATTCTACAAGTTATGGGAGAACCAGTGATATATTATGGAAATGAAGCAGGGACTGTGAATTAGAAAGAAGAGTAACACTAGCAGCTGAAATGAGATATTTTACTGTCAGTTAAAGAGCATGTTAGAAATAAGACAATTAGAGAAGAGCTGAAAGTAAAACCATTACTAGAAAAAATGTAAGGCTCTAGAAGAAAATGAACATGTCATGAGAATAAGTAGCTAAACAAGTCTTTAGCTACAAGACTACAGGACGAAGATCAATAGGATTATTCAAAAAAAGATGACTTCAACAAACATGAGACGGAACAAGCAAATGCATAAACCGTGAAGGAAGAAGAACGATCAATATTATCAGTTTTAACCAATAAGAGAACACGCTGTTTACCAGAATAAGGGCTCAATGCATTACATGTCGCGTGTATTCACATGTGGTTATGCAGTTTACTGATCCCATGAACATCATTGCTTTTTTTTTTTGTTTTTTTGTTTTTCTTTTTTAGTAATTGGGTCTTCAATTATATTGCAGCAAATTCCCAGAGGTACTTTACGAAACTGTAATAAAGTTTGGTAGGGATGTAACTCCCTATAGCTTTCTATTTCAATTTAGAGCATACTATTTAAAGAAAAGTGGGCCGTCCGAAACAAATTATTCGACACCCAGTTGGCGACGTTTGTTTGTTTTGTGAGACAAAGGAATAGCAGCAGATATTTGAGCATACCATACCTGGCTCCCGTTAGCGGCCATATTTGCATTATTTCCCAGCAGAGTTTTCTGTCTGAAGGACCTAACCTTGTTTCCGGACAGGCACGCCATCAAAATGGAAATAAAAAAGGGGAGGGGGGGGACGGTTTGTAGAGTTAGGAGGGGCCGGACAGGGAAAAATTTTATGACGGTATTATTGCCTGTGTTGAGAATTTTCATCGTCTCAATTCCCCGGCGGGTAATTTTTATTTCCTCGTTTTCCCAGATATGGAGAACACTGTATAATGTACGTGGAGCTTGTCATTGTAAAAGCATACTACCTAACGCTTCCATAGCAACCCATGCTTTCATTTGTTTTTGTAATACCTACTGGCTATTCCCACCTGGCTGATGATATGAGGTCAAAGAAATATTAGTAGAGGATTCTAGTCTGAAATGGGAATACAAGAGCATCTAAGCCATTATTTATGTTCTTAAACTAAATAACTGATTTGTTCTTTTCACACGAGTTTCTATAGCTGTTCCACAAACACACTTTTCTTAGAAAGCATTATTCTTTTATCTGCATCATGTTTATCAAGATTAACTTTACATAAATTGGTCTGATTACTTGCTTCCTTGTAAGTAGAAGAGTGATAAGGGAATTTACTAGGCTAAAGCAATAGTCAAATATTTTAAAAACAGATGGCTAAGTGAAACAACTGAAATTCGGCTCTCGTTGCTTGCTAAGAGTAAACAAATGAGACAGAAAAACAGCTGTCTTCCAACTTGTAAAAGGTTTAAATAGCTTAAAATCGAAACCAATAACTCGAAATGCCTCGAAAACGGTTAACTGTACAAAAATGTATATGACATAAATTGTGTATTTTGAGGAGATCTACATTTTTTGTGCAGTAAGTTTTTGTCTATCTGTTACGGTTTACCAGTTATAAAAAAATTATACAAAAGTCATCCACAATGAAGAGGTGTTCAGAGGTTATTCCAGAAACTTTAGGATAAAGATACACTTCGTTTTTCAATAACATATAGTAAAAAAAAAAAAAAAAAAAAAAATACATTAACATTTCAATCAAACCCGTTAAAGTCATTTTTAATAACATCACCATTTTTGAAAAGTATTCCATGTAGAGTGCAGAAGGTAGTTGCGAGTGGAGGGATTTTCTTGAAAATATTTCTGTCGTATACTCGAAGAATAATGAACCTAAATACCAAGTTTGGTATTTTATTTTTTGAACTATGCCTAAAGACACATACATACAGACACACTCACAGACAAGTTTATAAAAATTATTTTTTTATTCATTGGGCCTCAAAACATGCATTTTCGGTGAAATCTCGGTATCAAATTTTTGGGTGGAATACGATACCTTCTCATCTACCATGTATATTGTGGATACCAGCTACAGAAAGTAAAAATAAAATGGTTTTAATACAAGTACTTCTAGGTTGTGGTCGTCTCCTTAGCGCGGTGGTAGCTCAGCTGCTTACCAAGCGGGAGACCTGGGTTCGATCCCCAGTACCGGCGTGGGGACTTTTCCCCCGCTGGGAGACCTGGCACGGGGTGCACTCAACCTCATAAGGTCCCTGGGGGGCCAATTGAGCAGCTACTTGATAGAGAAGTAGCGGCTCCAGGTCATGAGGACCGCATTAACCGGCCGGGGGGCTCGAGGCGCTGACCACGTCTCACCCTCCAATACTACACCCCATCCTTGACGTCTTTAGTGGACCGAGATGGGGGGACGCAGCGGCCGGGCGGTAGGCCAAGGTTCCCCGTGTGCTGTCGTGCAAGGCTTTCAAATTACGAAACAGAAACCTCTGGAGGAAACCTTTAAATGCTGAAAGCAAATTTTTACTTTCTCTACACGTACTATGTACATTAGCGTGAAGTAAAAGTAAGCATAAGCTTTTTAACAATAATTTGCTGCAGAGATATAGAATAAGTCATATGAGTCTAACCCATCAGATTTTTAATAGTGTCTTGAAAAATCTAGGTCACTACATTTGCAAGGAGCTTTTACTATCATTTTAGCTAACATTTTCTGACCTTTTATCCCATTTATAGACCAGAATCGGTATTGAGTATTTCCAATAGTTAGGACCAATCTACTAGATTGGATTCAAATGTGGCAGAAAGAATACAGAAAGCATATTCAGAACAAAGACATGGTGCAGCAGTTCTGTGTTAGGTGTTCTGCAGTACTTAATTTAAGTAAGAATTTAATGCTCTTAGTGGGATTTAAGGACACTTTATACATACATCTGTCGATAATGGGGCGTTCAAAGACCCAAGGAGGATATATGGTGTGGAGGAGGAAAAACCCTTCAGTGTGAAGTACTGGAAGTGAATAAACAGAAACAGTTAGGAACTGTTGATCCCAATGAGAGGGAATCTAATAGACATATTACTATTATCTATTAGAGCTCAGGAAGATGCTAATTGAAAATGCAAGGACGAACCCATAGAATAAACCTAAGGTTTTAGTTGGGCTAAATTGGGGTTGGTCCCTCCTGTTCATCTCCATGTCAAATGTGTAAACTAAAAATCTTTATTTCAAATTTAAAAGCTCAAATTTTATACCATAAACCACTATTAGTGGAGCAAAACTATAGTAACACTTAATATTATTAAGAGTTATCATTTTTATTCAAGCCATCTTTTTCACATGTTAGACCACTAAAGCAATATTTTGTGAACAGACATTTAGGATTTACAATTTTAACACAAAATATTCTGTAGACCCTTCTGAATCATATTTATTAAATATTTCTCTAGATCCGCCATGTTTATAAGCACAGTTTCATATTTAAATAACGCACATGCTTCCTTTAAAATTCACTAGATCCACCTACTTCGCTTTATATATATATAATATATATATTTCTATCTCGGTGTTATATTTATAGCATGAAATTCATTTCTTACGTTTCAGTTTTGCACTGACCCAATTGTATGTTTACAGACATAATCTCAAATCCATTATGCAATGATTCAAATATATCCGTGCTGTGGTTGCTCACAAATAAATAATTTATACAAGGAGACTTTCGAACAACAACTTTACAAAAACAAAAATTTTGTCTCTACAATTAACACCAACTTCAATTTAATATATTTTCACTGTGTTAAAGCATCAAAAAGTCCCTATGATATCTCTTTGAAGCCCATATGAATGGTCTACACAGATTTAAAAAAATCATTTTTACGCCATTTCTATTTAACAATATTATATCAGAAGCAGAAATAGCTCTCTGAGCTATAATACAGTCATTTACTTATTCACTCACATTAAGTGTACATATTTTCAGGTATATCACTTTGCAATTTAAAAAGTGGGATTGATTTTTTTACTACAATCCGATAAAAATTGAAAATAATTGTTATAGTAAATTATTGCTGAAAACTTGGGATATCCATAGTGTGTGTAGAGATATTTATAATCAAATGGGTTATCTCAATATTCTCACGTAATTCGCAATTTCATTTCCTTCAATGGAGCTTAAAATATCTGGCATGCCGTAACATTTATGAGGTATCATGACTAATGCTAAATGAAAATCATCTCTGCAGTATATCCATAGATTTAGTAGTCATTCTTACAGACATCAGTCAGTGTGAAGGAATAATGTGGTGTCAGAATATCTAGCGAATATTTTGTTTGCACTTTAAAACCTCTAGCAGCAAAAGTAATGGAGAGAGAATCCTCATGTTCAATACGCAATAAAACACAAAAAAAGAAGAAGAAAAAAAAAAGATATTACAGCTTATATCCTATGGTGTTATATAAATGTACTTGAAATATATTTTGTGCTACACAAAACCACTACCTTCCTATGATATCTGAAATTGCAATAAAATTCGGTTTTGTTCTGAGGGAACAAAAAAAGAATCTGATGTGTTCCATTCACATGATTTTCTCTACATATCTGCTATAAGTTATTATTGTTAAAAAACATATTCTTCTATTTTCTTCATGCTAATCGAGAAAAAATAGCTTAAATAGTCTTATTACTTGCTTCCTTGTAAGTAGAAGTGAAATAAGGGAGTACCATTGGTTACAGTGATAGTCAAAAGCTGGTTGCTATGTACTTGAAGTTCCTTTGTTTGTACGGACAGGAGTTGACAAGTTCCGGTGTGAAAATATTTTAAACCTGAAACCAATAACTAGGAATGCCTCAAAATGATGAACACCACAAAAAAGATGTATAGGACATAAATTGCGTGTTTTAACGACATCTACATTTTGTATTAAGTATTTTTTTCCATCTCTTACAGTTTACCATATATGTAAAGCTACCTACAATTCATCCACAAAGATGTCTTCATAAACTATTCCCAGAAAATTCAAGAGATGCATTTTATTTTTCAAGTGATTATCCTAAATATACGAGTTTTTAAGGAAAATTGCTAGAGCTATTTTTAAGAAAAACAAAATTTTCGAAAATGTTTCCATGTAAAGGGTAATTTGGCGTGGGGAGATATTCTTGGTGTCGCATCCTTGGAAGATACAAAACTTAAATACCAACTTTGGTTTTTAACGGTATTTTTATTTTTGAGCTATACTGCTCACAGACACATAAACCTACACCCAAACAGACACACACGGACATTTTTGTAAAAATGCATTCTTTTGTTTCAGGGTGTCTCAAAACAGTATTTCTGATGAAATCTCGGTATCGAATTTTTGGGTGTCATACAATACTTTCTCTATACACTATATACATAGTACGTATAGAGAAAGTAAAAAGAGAATAGGCGTGGTCTCTACAGTTCCTTTCGAAGCGTGTTACACTATCTAGCATTGCTCACTGCCTCAGTACCTGCTAATAGATAAACGAATGAATACTAAAAGAGAGCGGTTTGAAAAAATTTCAAAATGCGAAAGGGTAAGTGTTTGACACTGAATAAATTTCTTGTGTCGCCCTCCGAGATGTAGTAATTACCATATACCCAAGGACGCGGAGGACGATGGATATTTTCGGGCCTATATATCCTTAAAATAGCTTCCTTTAAAAGGAAGTAAAACATTGGTCATGTGTCGTAGATTTACGGTATATAAAAGAACTTCAAGCCTGATAAAGAGGCCTTTGAGCAAACTTAAGCGATCTTACACGTTAAAGTTAGAGAGCGCCATAAATAACACTCCATTTCATTTTGAACAAACTTGTGGAGGATTCAATCATATTTTGAGCGTCAGAAGTGCCTTTTCGTTCGATACAGTAAAAATGTATCATGTAATTCACTGCAATAAATTCTGAATGCGTTTTGTTGATTTATGCTCATTTTCATTTCAAAGATCTGTACATTACTATCCTGATTTTTTGTATGAAGCTTTATACTTTTATTTGTAATAGTACAGTTAAACAATTGTTTTATTGTTAATGAATTAGAAGGACCCATATATAATGTTGATATATGTAATGAGCTACTTCTGAAACAGATTATACCTCAACGTGTGCATGTATACGCTACAAATCCCTCCACTACCCTCACTTTATACAGAGTGCTAATGAACTATACCGAAATATTTTCACAGAATATCTATATTACTTAAATACATAATTTGAGATAGGAGACTTATGGCCTGTTTATTGAAATTTCTAAGTAACGGCTATAATTTTCTGAAGTACCAGTACGCCACGCATTGCGGCACTTCGTCTGGAATGAAACAAATAATAATAAAAAACATTTACTCTATGGAAGGAGTCGATTTTATGACCTTTGGAATAGCAGCTTCCCGCGTTACGCATTAAGCCACCAGAGCAGTTGAAAAAACGCCTCCAGAGTGGGCTACATAACTCAAGAACGTAGTTAATGGTTGCTCAGTGTCGTACTGTCAAGTGATTAGTTTTAGATTTTACAGATTTTTGCGACAATAAATCTTCAGAACGCTAGTAACAAGCTATTAAAAATCCATATTTCTATCCTCGGGCAGCAGTTTTAAAGACATTCTAAGCCAATTTTTCAACCTGCTTTGCAGTAACACCGACTTATCAGCACCTATACCCACATATTTAACGCTATGTAGTTGCTGTATGTTTATCCGGGGACCATGCATCGCCGATCACAAATTACTTACATCAGTCACGTGCACAATCTCGCAAATTATTTCGGTGTAGTTCATTAACACTCTGTATATCTGACCGCTTTGCGAGTTCGGAACTGTGTGCGCTTCGAAACCCAAAACCGAGCACTATTCATTAAAATCTCAGCTTATGCAACCTCGCGTGTTTAAATCAAAAAAGTAACCTCTCAGGCATTACATAAAATGCATGTAATATTGCAATATACACAGATCATTAAGGATGACCTAGTATATCCGTTTGGATGAGTGATGGGAATAGATAAAAGTCATTGAAACTTTCGGCAAAGTTTGGCGAAATGCTTCAATGACCAAATGAACTCTCAGTGAAGAGTTACGTGATAAATTTGGAGGCAAAAAGACAGTTCGGCTAGCTGCAATGATTAAAACAGTGTTCCACGCCATACTAATCGTCCGGCAAAAATTCGAAACTTTTAAATCGCCTCTACGATCCTAATCTTCGATTGAGTCAACCATAATTTACGTCTCGACAAATATGTGCTACTCTAGAGAATGCTAAATCAATATGAGCTGAATAATGTATTGCTAAGAATAAACATATCTGTGTGACCCTGAGGCAATTTAATTTTCACTTTATCGACCACATATGTACAGTGTACAATCGATACAGAAGATAAAGTTATATTTAACACGTATTCACCGGATTTTACCGGAAATACACGTTTATACACTCCCTGAATCTAAAAAAAAAACATGTTTATAAAAATACCCAAGTATGTGTTTATGTGTGTCTGTCTGTGAACAGCAAATCCAAAAACTTAGGTATGTTAAGTACTAAACTCTGTATTTGAGTTTAGTATCTCCCAAGATTTTGACATGAAGATTTCTAGTAATATTCTCCACTCCCAGCTACCCCTTACATAGAAAATTTTTCGAAAATTTTAATTTCTTTAAAATAGCTCTAATATTTTGATTAACATATAATTTAAGATATTTTAAAGACAAACTGAATTTATGTGTTGCATTTTCGGGGAATATCCTCTGAAATCCTTTTTATTCTAGATGCATTTTTTGTAATTGGTAAGGTGTAAGAGACAGCCAAAAATTAATTCACAAAAAATATAGATCTTGTTAAAACACACTATTTATGACACATACACTTTTTAATTAACACTTTCTGCAAATTTCCTTGTTATTTGCTTCAATTTTAAGCAACTTACACTTTTCTCTAAGGGAAGTAATCGTTCTTTTCATATCTCATGTAACGAGTAAAGAATTTCAATTGTTTCACACAGTTTCCAGATTTTAAATTGTTTGATTATCGCTTTAGAATAGTTTATTCCACTATTTCTCTTCCGCTTAAAAGGAAGTTAGCTATAACTTATTTTGGCAATGTTTATCTCGATTAGCAGGATGATAATAAAATACAACTATTTTGTTAGAACAGTTGTTTGCGGAACAAATGTCATGTGAATAGAACACGTCAGATTTTTTTAAAGTTAAAAAAAGCATTTACATAATTTTAAGGATTTAGCAATTCATATTTTATTTGGTGAATAATTCTTTCCTCTAAGGACGAACAGGATTGTCCTTTCGAAAATTATCATGATGTACATATGTACTTCACATTAAAGCGTACTTCACATTAAAGCGGTTAGCAGAGGTTAATTATAGTAATAATAAATTATAATAATGTTAAACGAGTAACAAAAACATATACTTTAGTGAATATAATTGTTTTTACTTAGCCGGCCATCTACTAAGCGTTACATTGGATACCAATATATTGAATGAATGAATGAATGAATGAATGAATAAGTGTATTTATTGACATAACAATATCATACATAGAATTTCAACAATCGCACGGGTCCACAGACCATACGTGCTTTTGTAATACATTGATCTTATTCTTCTCCTCCCCGCTTCTCTATTGGCAGCCTCCTCAGATCTCGGCTGTCTTGCTTTAAGTATAAATTTATCTTGCCCGTCCATGTTTTCCGTGCCTGCCAGTAGCGTCCAACATGCTTCTAGCCCTACATTCGTGATGGTAAAGAATCGCGGTAAATATTTTTCCCGCCATTCCTCCGTACCCCTACATCTTGCCAAGATGTGAGTCCACGACTCTTCCTCCTCGCAAATGGGACAGATTCTCGTACCATTCTCGTCAGAAATTTTCGTGCTCCTCCATGCGCCTAGTCTAATCCACGCGAGCCCCTCTCTAATGAGTTTGGTACCTGTTTTGATGTATTGCTCCATACCCCACTCCGATTTTAGCCCAGACTGTACTTCTAACTAACCTTCTCTGTGCATTGCGCAATTATTTGCTGTCTGTCGATATCACAGAGGCGGTTTTTAATTTTTCTCCAAATACTCCGCCTGTTTGCCTGCCCCACCATCCAAATGTATCCCATCCCAACGGCTTCCATATAATGTTCCGATATATTTATGGTTTGTTGAGAATAATCATCGTTGCAAGGATATTTAAACTTAAAGAATTTAGAACGTTTATAGTATATTTAGAGGAAGTTATTCTGTAATCGATAATCCAAGAATTTTCATGCACTGTGCTATATCACGTCTTAATCTCTGGTTTGTTTATGTTGGATTCACATATTTTGGACATCGGATAAGATATTGGATGGAGAGAGTCAGCAAGCCATGCTATTGTAAAAAATGTATTTAGTGAGCCAGCTTCACTCACAACTCAGTTAACGCTACACATTACACGAGTATTCCTACTCTCATTTAGACGAGTCTATGAAATGTTGCATTTGTTCACCAAGGTCCATCAGCTCTTTGGAGGCGTGTGAGACAATACCACGAAGCCTCAACTACTTTCATTCGTTGTTTATTATAATCTTAATTGCAAAACCTTTCGGTAATGCAAAATTTAAATATTTCAAAGTATCAAAAAGTATCGAAGTTTATCTTATAGTGTTAGACATTCTTCGATCCACCTAGTATCGAGAGCAACAAAGTGTCAAAGGTATCAAAGTAGCATCTCTATAAGAAGTTATATGAAAGCGAGTATTCTTATACGTTCCAGTAAGGAGAAGTCTCTGGGCTTTATTTTCCGGCTGTATTCAAATTGAACTGCTACTTAAACCGTTTTGGTTCCAAGAGATAGTTCGTGTATATGCAAGGTAGAATTATGTAATTTTGCTTGTTGGCGTTGTAGATTACCAGGAGAGAGGTTTGGTAATAAGTGAAACGAGAAATGTGAGAGACAGAAAGCAGCATCAACAGAGATGTAAGCCCTTCTCGTTCTCTCATATAAGTTCGCATACACACAGTTTTTATGCGTTAGAATGATCGTTCTTTTGCGTGATTGCATTGTTCTTCAAAATCTGAGACCAGGCGCTCTTTTGAGAGATTCTACGCACAGCTTTATATCACATGTCTTTGTTCGTTTTTGCAATCTTTTTATATGTCGTTTTATTACTTTTAAGTCGATTCTTGCAATTTATTCTCTGGACCAGAGTTATCACTACCAAACTCTGTTTAGTACACAAATAAATGACGACTATTTTGTTTTTAGATGGTCCACCACGTCACAGTATGAGATCCTAATTGGTGCAGAGGAATGAATGAATACCAAATTGTTCCTGAAGGAACACCAATGGCGAGTGTTAATTCATATGAGTCATGCGGATAGCTAGTCCGCATTTTCGTTGCGTTTTTTTTTCCGCACTTCGCACTATTGTTCACTCACTTCGTTGCGATCGACACTGCATGATCTTGTTTGGGGATCATCACTAAGCGCACTTCCTCCCTTTAGCACTTACTGCCTTCCCCATTTGCGAGGAGGAAGGGTCGTGGACTCATATCTTGGTAAGGTGTAGGGGTACGGAGAAATGGAGGGAAAAGTATTTACCCCGATCCTTTACGATCGCGAATGGAGAGTTACGGGCATATTGGACACTACTGGTAGGCATGGAAAACATGGAGAGCATAGATCAATCTCCGAGATCTGAGAAGGCTGATAGTACGGAACAAAGGGTAGCGATAAGAAGAGAAAAAGGTAAATATCATGTTTTATTATGCCAGTTTTTGTCACTGTTTTCTTGTAGTATTAGTATTGTCTGTCTGTCTGTCTGTCTGTCTGTATCCTAAGTGCAGTTGTTTACTAAAATAGGGTACATTTATGTACAGGAATGTGGTTTATTCTGTGTTGTAAATTTAAGATGCTGGATTTAATATACTTGTCTTTTTGTTTTAATGGTTACTCTTTTTACTTTTGTCTTTAATGTTACTTATTATTTTCTGTATTTCAAAAGCACGTACGGTCTGTGGAACCGAGCGATTGATGAAGATCAATATATGTATACTGGTATTTAAATGAATACACTAAACATTCATACATTCCCTTCGTGCCTTTTTCGGATGTCTCTCCAGCTGCTGTGGTCGCTTGCGGTCCTGGTCTATTGTGCTCCTAATGCTTTCTTGAAAGTGTCGTCTCATGTTATTCCGGTCTGTTTTGTCATCTCTTGCATTTTTAGGGGGTCCACACTGAAGAAGTGTATGCCCATCTTTTGTTCTGGATTCTCGCCATGTGGCCTTCCCACTTCCATTTCAAATTGATGGCTCGGAGGGATACATCTTCCATTTTGGTTATTTATCTTAACCTAGTACTGGGCACTTTGTCATCGAGAACAATTTCAACACAGTCCTCTCCATTTTTCTGAATTCGTGCAATATATTTGCTAGGAGGACCTATCGATAATAAGGCTATCTCATTGAAAGCAATTTTTCACTTTCCCTACCACGTATAGTAAGTATGGGAAGTGTAGTACTCAAATCAATACTTTCATTTGGAGATTTCACCAAAAACTATTGTTTTGGGATCCCCTGCATCCAAAAACACATTTTTAGAAAAAGCTGCTTCACGTTTGTGTATGTGGGTCTGAACAGTATATAACAGCGAAACATTCGTATATAAAACTTGATATTTAAAGTTCAAGAACTTGAAAGGATTCAATGCAATAGTTTAAAGAAAATCTATCACCCCAAACTAGACTTTATATGGAGCTACTCTGGGTAAATTTTGATTTTCTAAAATGCGTCTAAAATTTCTATCAAAATGTCTTATGAATAAGTTATTTTAATTACAAATAAGCTTTTTATCTTGAATTTTCTGGAAATAGCCTCTGAAATTCTTCATTCTGGATGCCTTTTGCATAATTGATAAAGTATAAGGGGTGACAAAATTATCGTTAGTGCATACAATTTATGCTAAATGCGTGTTTTGTTAAGTTACCCATTTCCGAGATATTCCAAATTTTAATGCTTTTCTCAAATGGAAGGTCAGCATACGGCTTTATTATTATTATTATTATTATTATTATTATTATTATTATTATTATTATTATTTTTTTTTTTTTTTTTTTTTTTTTTTTTTTTTTTTTTTTTTTTTTTACTTCTGATCATGGAAAAATAAACCGAATTTCAATCTCATCTAAAGCTCTTAAGAAGACTTTATCCCATCGTATTCCCTCTACTTCCTGTTATGCTCCGACAAGGAAATAAGTAATAAGAGAGAGTAAGCTTTTGTAGGACCAATTTGTTACATTATAGCAACGTAAAATTTATAGAAACTGTTCACACAGTTAATGGCATAATTACAACGAAAGTCCATAATTTTCAATAGTTACGGTAACAGATGTTTGCAACCTTTTTCTCTCGACACTGAATTTATAAGCTTCGTCATAGAGTATATAACATCGTTTGAGCAAGATGATGCAGTATCACAACACTGTAATTTCTGCGGCTGGTTTGTATTAGTGTTAGAGAACAAGTCATTTCTAAGTAATGGGAATATTGCTTGGCCTCCGAGCTTCCCAGTTTTATTCATGATTTTTTCTATGAAAACATACGAAGCGCAGAATCCATAAACCCGAGAAGAACTGTACCTTGTAATTGCTTTACTCACCTCTGCATTAAGTTCTCGATTCACAAAGTACAGTTATATGATGACAATAGGTCATGTAACTTTACTTGAGGTTTTTCACATTATAGCGCCGGCTAATAAAATATCTGATGCGTTCTATTCACATGAATTTCTCTACATCTCTGCAAAAAATTATTGTTAAAAAGCTAATGCTTCTATTTATTTCATGCTAATCGAGAAAAAATTAGTACAAATGGTCTTATTACTTGTTTCCTTGTAAGTAGAAGAGAAATAAGGAGTACCACAGGTTAAAGTGATAGTCAAAAGCTGGTTCCTATGTGACTGAATTTCCTTTGTTTGTATGAACAGAAGTTGAAAAATTCCTGTATAAGGAAAGTATAAGTTTTTCAAAGCTGAAACCAAAAACAAGCAATATCTTAAAAACGATCAACTCCACGAAAAAATGTATACAAACTTAAATTGTGTGTTTTAATGTGCTCTACATTTTCGGTATTGTAAGTTTTTGTCCATCTCTTACGGTTTAGCAGTTATTCAAAATTCCGTAAAATTCACCTAGAATAAAGTACTCTTCAGAGGATATTCCCAAAAAATTCAATATATACATATTATTTGTCAGGTAAATATCTTTAATATACGATATTTTAATCAAAATCGTTAGATCCATTTTTGAGAAAATCAAAATTTTCGAAAAAAGTTCCATGTAAAGGGTAGTTGGGGATGGGGGGATTTTCTTGTAAATCTTCGTGTCGCATCCTTGGAAGATACCAAACTTAAATACCAAGTTTGGTATTTAACGGTCTCTTTGTTTCCGAGCTATGCTGTCCACAGACACACAGACACAGACAGACACATACACACGCACAACACGGACCTTTTTCCAAAAATGATTTTTTTTGATTCAGGGGGACACAAAACGTGTATTTTCGGTGAAATCTCGGTATCGAATTTTTGGGTGGAATACAATACCTTCTCTATTCACTATGTACATAGTACGTGTAGAGAAAGTAAAAAAACGTATTTCCAGAAGTCCTTCAAGCTAGAATTTAGATTGAAAGTTTAACGATAAATGGAAAAACAAATTACAGTTTAGTGTATTCCTGCAAAATTAGTATAAAGGAAATTTGTTTTAACATTGTAATCTTGTTTGAACATCTACTTATGATTTAATTCATGTAACATTTATATATAACTCTTCAAGCAGACATATTACCAGAATTTTTCCACACTACTAGCTCTGACTAATCAATTACAGGCTTTCCGGGTTTCTCCTTATTCTGCAAATATAAGTTAAAAGCATTTTACTGTTTGTGGTTTTAAAATTTAAAATTTTCGGGCTGTTTTGCCGTGGTCTGTAGGTTAAAATATGTTCAGTTAAAATATTCCTCGGTAATTCTTTCCGAGTTAGCGACGTGAGTGCAGTGCCTCTGAAGATGTCCCTCACAGACAGGGACGAAACGTTAGGGAGAAATATTTTAACTGAACATATTTTAACCTACAGACCACGGCAAAACAGCCCGAAAATTTTAAATTTTAAAACCATGGACACCGGCCGTGAAAGCTTACGCATATATTTTACTGTTTACCTATTAATATTTCATCAGTTATTTCCGTGTCATTTCTATTATATTTATGGGTGGTTAGATTGCAGCGCACATTATTCGCAAACTCCATATATTTTTCCAAACGTTTCAGTAGTTGGAGATATTTTCACACCATGAGATTAATAAGGCGCCTAATGATACAATTGCACACAATTTTGACTTTATACTAAAACTAAACTATCCTTACTGTGGCTGTAGCATTCAGCTAAAATTGGTAGTTGGTGCAAGTAAAATGTCACCGTCAAATGATGCCAGCAGACAACTGTTGAATTTTGCATTAAGATGAGCCATATCATTTTGTGTTGAATGATTTGTATTTTTGAGCACGTTGTTGAAATTCTATGGACTCTAGTTCAAGCCCATCCCTTGTTAGTAATCTAATTACCTTCCAAAAATGTAGAAAACGGATCTGTTCTTGTCCCCACAATCTCACAAATAATAAAAAACCCAAAGAAACACAACACGTAAAATGCGGTATTTGAAATCTCAATTAGTTGTGATTATTCAGAAAATTATCAAGGAATAACTGAAAGAGAAAGAGAAAAATACCCACGATGTGCCCTTAGACTGGGGAATATGTTTGAAAAAGATGCTGTGGGTTTCGGGCTCTTGATTAATGTAATCCCTTCGAGGAAAGTGAATTCCGTGAAAAATGAGCCTGGTATCTGAACGACCCTCCAGGACCATCACTGCGAATGCCTACCGTTATTTGGAACATGATATTTTGAAAGATCGTCTTGCCGCTGTCCGTGAAATTGAAAATTTAACTCTTCAGCAGAGCATTCACCAGCTTTCCACATTCTGGATTCTAAAATACGAACAAAGGATTTTCTCACAACGAGATGTACTAAAAATACATATTCTGATTCTCTAGTAGTAATACGAGGATGTCAACAAAAGTTGCAGTAGAACTGAAATACAATGTTCAAAGGCACAGGCACAAACATGTAGTATATTTCTAGAATAATTTAGTGATACTCAAGTTTTCTTCCCTACTCATTTTATTTAACCAGACATTTTATGCGGTTATTGTAAGGGAATCTAAATCTATACCAATATTAAAAATATGATGTGATCCATTCACATGACTTTCTCTATATCTATGCAACAAATATTGTTAGAAAACTTATGTTTCTACTTATTTCATGATAATCGAGAAAACATTAGCAGAAATAGTCTTATTACTTGCTTCCTTCAAGTAGAATCGAAATAAGGGAGTACCACAGTTAAAGTGATAGTCAAAAGCTGGTTGTTATGTGACTGAAGTTCCTTTGTTTATATGGACTGGAGTTGACAAAATTCGTGAATGAGGAAAATATGTTTTTTTTAAAGCTGAAACCAATAACAAGGAATATTACAAAAGCGATCAACTCCATGAAAAAAATGTATATAACATAAATTGTGTTTTAATGTGCTCTGCATTTTTTGTGTGATAAGTATTTGTCCATCTCTTACGGTTTAGCAGTTATGCAAAATTCCGTAAAGTTCATCCAGAATAAAATAGTCTTCAGAGGCGATTCCCAGAAAATTCAAGATATACATGTTATTTGTCAGGTAGATTTACTTAACGAGTTTAATTAAAATATCGTATATGAGAGCAATTTTTGAGAAGCTCAAAATTTTCGAAAAAAAGTTCCATGTAAAGAGTAGTTGGGGTGGGGGATATTTTTTCTCAAAATCTTCGTGTCGCATCCCTGGAAGATACCAAACTTAAATACCAAGTTTGGTATTTTCCCCACTTTACGTTTTTGAGTTATCGTGTTCACAGTCACACGGATACACTGACACACGGACACACACACGGATCTTTTTCTGAAAATGCTTTTTTAGGATACAAAGGACCCTAAAACATATATTTTAGGTGAAATCTCAGTTTCGAATTTTTGGGTGCAGTACAATACCTTCTCTATACACTATGTACGTATGTATATGTTTATGTAAGAAATTCTCAAAATCACTCAGTCGATTTTTATAATTTTTTTACCATTAAAGGCTCTCATGCTAACTAATATGACCTGTAGGATTCTTTATAATGTAAATACATAAATTAATACACACTAAAATCACTTACAAATCGTATGCACTTGAATATGAACACTGGAAAACTAAAAAAGCATTATAACAAAGAAGACTTTGACTTTTCATTTATATTGCCATGAAGTAGAAAACAGTTGCTACTAGTTTTTCTTTACTTAAATTAATGTTACTGCAAAGGAATTTCTCTTTTGTTTCATACGTCTTTTGTGTTACTCCTGACCATACAAAGAGAACAAATTTCAGTTTTTTCACGAAGCATCAGGTTTTAAAGTATTTCACTATCCTTTAGCCCGAGCTTTTCCTTATTTCTTTTCTACTTCCAAAGAAGCAAGCAATACTACAATTTCTGCTAATATTTATCCTGATTAGCATGATATAGATAAAATAATAATCTTTTATAAAAATAGTTTGTTTGCGGTACATCCATAGAAAGTCATGTGAATGGAAAACATCAGATTTTTAAAATATTGTCACTATTTTAGGCGTTTTTATAGAGGGAGAAAAGGACATTAAAGTCAAGATATATCAAGAAGCTTTTTAAAGATTTTACTCGTTCTTTCCTATCAATCTTCCACCTAAAAATATGTAATGAGTCTATTTCTGCAATTACGTATCTAAATAACTGAGTACTTTGAAAAATAAGCTTTTGCAATAATCAGCTTTAGATGTATATAAAAATATAATAATTTGAATTGGAGAAAGTAATTTGAAACTAACACATTTTTTTTTTCAATTCACATTCTAATGTAAATTATTCATCAGCAATTTAACAAATCTAGGCACGATCATATTAGTGTTTCAATTAATAATAGTCACTGCATCCCGCAAATTTGTTTTTCGTCTGGATTTATTTTACCAAGCTTGCTGTATTAAATTTTCATACGTGCTTTTTTAATTATCTGAAGTGGTGGGCTGTATTTATAAAGCAAACACAATTGCTGCGGAGGCTGAAACTCTAATTTACCTTCTTTTCCAAGATCTACTTTAATCTAAATTACGTTATGAAGGAACCGATTTATTAATTTCTTTCAACTTTATGTGGTTATATTCATTTCTGTTTTTAAACACTCTGATATGTTCCATTTAAATGACATTTTGTAGCTGTTATGGAAACAACTTTCTTATAAAAGATTATTCTTCCTTATACACATTATCGAAAAATGTCCTTACTAGCTAAATGTTCTCATTACTCTCTTGTAAGTAGAAAGGAATCAAAGGAATACATTATACTAAAGCGATAGTCAATTTTTTTTAAAGCTGTCACTATGCGATTGCCATTGAAATTCCCTTCCTTGCATAGCCGGAAGTAAAACAAAAGAAACACGGGAGACTCCCTCTAAGAGAAAAGTATAAGTATTTTAAAATTGAAACCAATATCAGGGAATACCTCGGATATGGTTACCTCCACAACAAAAATGTAAAGAACATAAATTGTGTGTTTTCACGAAATCTACATTTTTGTGTAGTTTTTTTTATCTCTAACAGTTTACCAATTCTGCAAAAGTGATTCAGAATGAGGAAACCTTCAGAGGCTATTCCCAATAAATTTCCCACAAACATTTAATTTGCTGTTAATATCTTTAATATACGGTATTTTAATCAAAATCGGTAACCATTTTTGAGAAAATAAAATCTTTCGAAAGTTGTTGGACTGAAGGGATTCTTTTGAAAATCTTTGTGTCGTATTCTTAGGAGAAAGGAACTTAAATATCAAGTTTGGTATTTAACGAACTTTTGTTTTTGATTTATGCTTTTCACAAACACATTTACCTTTTTCTAAAAATCCCTTTTTTAGATTCAGGGTTTTTTTAAACACGATGTTATATCGAATGTTTGGGTGGAATACACTATCATCTCTACTTACCATGCACAATGTGTTTTCGTGCGAGATAACTTAAATATATTCTAAACCTTTAATATGCACTGAAAAGCATAATTTAATCAAATAGGTTCCTTCAAAATAAAATTAAAGGTAAATAAAGCCATCCCATTCGCCCAGAATTATGTCATTATTATTTAAAAAGGGGCATTCTTTGATGAATAAATTTTACTGCAGACTTTTCTGATGATGTTAAACTTTCAGACAGGGCTAAAGTTTCACAGAGAATATTCTGTGATGGATGTACTTAACTGGATCTCAACAAATTTGATTTTATTTAGTTTCAAAGATTGTCATGAGTTTGTTCAAAGATACTTCGAAGGAAACAAATTCTTATCGTTAGTTCCCAAAACTAATATTTTACTTTAAACTACCCTTTGATATTATATATATTATTAAGAGATATATTAAGCTTAAAATTATATTTTATTCTAAGGATATAATTTTAGAGTTAGTTTCTTTAAGATATTTAAATATATTTACATATTCTTTGTGTTTGTGTTCTACACACGTTAATGAATTTTATGAGCTTTAAGGGGACAAGGTAGACTGAACAATGGAAATTACAGCTTAAGTGAGTTGAACTACCATTGCTCTTAATGTATTCAATTGCTTTTCTAGAAATTTGTGTGAATTATTCAATAAATCCTGAAAATTATTTCAAGTAGTGTTTGTATTAATAGCTTGTGTGGTTGAGTCTATAAAAACTATTTCATTCATGAGAAAAGTAATAAAACTTAAGTTTTAAAGCATGTGAATTCATGTACCTTTTTCTCTGATACTACTTGAAACACTTATGCATGCTTGTTCCGAGTATAATCAGCTATTTCCTGAACCACAATTATTTAGCTATAATACAATTTCAGTAGAAATTAATAAAGAAATATATTTACAACTTCAAAAAAGTAAAAATGTGGAAAATGTTCAATGTTATTGCTTCTTAATATAATCAATATATACCATAACATTACGATTTTGGTTCAGAAAGTTCAACTATGTGTTATATATGATGACAATTTCAGGTTTCCAGCTCTCATAGTTTGAGAAAAAGGTACATAACTATCCAAAAATGTTGTTTAGAGAAAACTTAATTTAAAGGTGTTAATGTTCTGTAAAGGGGCATTGCGTAACAATTTAAAGGAAATGCAGACTAGCATTTAAATTATATATAAATTGATTAAAATGCTCTTGACCCCGCAAAAGTATACATTTTCTGAAACTAGAAATAAATGAGGTTTTATTAGTGTCTAAAACAAAAAATGTTATTTTTCATCAATTCAGAGTACCTTGTCCGCTTAGATTAATTATAACGGACACATAAAGAATGTATGAATTTGTGGACCAAATACGATCGACATTTCATAAATCAAAGGAAGCACAGAATTCAGAAAACACCAATTAAAGTGAATGACATGACATTTAGTATTATGGAGTCACGGCACTAATTAAATTTTATGTTTTCATTCAGGAACATTTTTTTTTTTTTTGCATTACATGTTGCCTTTGATATTTTTGGTACATTAGTTTTCGGAAATATTAATCATCGTTAACGATACTCATGGTTTACATTTAACTATCATTGCTTTTTAATGTGTCGTGTATTTAAACAAACTTTAATTCTTTTCTCTCTCCACCTCTCAGCCAACTAACGTGTATCCTCACTTTTAGCCAAAAGGAATAGAATTGAGAATTCACTGCAGTTGTTGCATTCATGTTTTTTTATTATTCCAGAAAATATAAATTATTAAACGTGAATTGGGATAGCGCGTTCAGAGAAGCATTAAATATTGCCGGATTTTTACTGTAAATAATAATTTTTTTGTTTATTGTAGATAGTGTTCTGTAGGTTCATGGAGCAAGCGGGGTTTAATGATATGCATGCACATAATTTGTAACTCAAACAATAATAAATATTTAAAGAACTCAATACAATGCCTTGTTAAACTCAGCAGCTGCTGAAATAGAAACAGTTGAAACAGCAGTTTCGTATCCTTGTAAACTATAAAATATAGCATTTGATATTGCAACATCTTTAAGCATTTTTCTAGAGACAAATCTGTTAAATGCTTGGAAATGACACTGCTAACGATGAGTGTAATATGCCAAGTTAAATGTAAGCTTGAAAAGAAAATGTGATGTGTTCCATTCACATGACTTTCTCTACATCTCTGTAACAAATTATTGTTAAAAAGCTTATGCTTCTATTTACTTCATGCTCATCGAGGAAACAATTAGCAGAAATAGTCATATTACTTTCTTGCTTGTAAGTGGAAGCGAAATAAGGGAGTACCATAGGTTAAAGTGATAGTCAAAAGCTGGCTTCTATGTGGCTGAAGTTCTTTTATTTGTATGGACAGGAGATGACAAATTGTTATAAGTTTTTTTAAGGCTAAAGCCAATAACGATCAATTTAATGAAAAAAATGTATATGAAATACATTGTGTGCTTTATTGTGATCTATATTTTTTGTGTAGTAAGTTTTTGTCTCTTACCAGTTAAGTAAAATTCAATAAAAACCATCCAGAAAAAGAGGTCTTTAGAGGCTATCCCCCAAAAATTCAATATATATTTTTTATTTTGTATGTATATATCTTAAATAAAAGAGGTTTTAATCAAAATCGATAGAGGAATTTTCTTGAAAATCTTCGTGTCGCATCCTTGGAAGATACTAAACTTAAATACTAAGTTTAACGGTCTTTTCATATTTTGAGCTATGCTGTCCACACACTTACACACAGACCTTTTTCCCAAAATGCTTTTTTTTGGATCCAGGGGGACACAAAACATGTATTTCCGGTGAAATCTCGGTATCGAGTTTTTGGGTTCAATATAAAACTTTTTCTATACACTATGTACACAGTACGTGTAGAGAAAGCAAAAAAAGAAAAAGGGAAAGAACAAGAAAAACTGATCACAGCTTTATAGTACCAAGTGGGATGTCTCGGGCGGTAAATTCTTTGGCCCGCATAAAGAACGCCGCGAGTTCAAAAACTGTGAGCCCACCAATCTAGATGATTGTTTTCGTGATTTTTCTCAGTCGCCAAGGTAAATACCAGAACAGATATTAAATACCATCAACCAAAATTCCACCTTCAGCCTAGTTCAATGAAGAGAACCGAACCAGATGGTTCTGGCGTTTTATCTGGGACTTGCTTTTGGGATGTCGTGGGGCGACCTCTCTCACTCATGGGTTTTTCAGGGGTTTCCCCGGGTCATTAGGCTGCTCCTGGGGAGGATTATTCATTTTCCCCGAATTTCCTGTCCCTCTATTTCATCTCCAGTTCATCTGTCTGGCCTTTCTTTCATGGTTATAAGTATCCTCGAGGACTGCGCTAGAGGCGCCCTCTCGTGAAGATGAAATTCAGCCCTCGGTACCAGGATGAGACTGGAGTTATTGATATACTGAGGAGCGTTTATTTAGTCGATGCATGGCTCCTAGCGTTGCCCGATAACCTATAACATTATTATATAAAATTATGGAAAAATAGAAATAAAAATGTATGTGGATCCTATTATTACATACACCTTAAGACCTTAAGATAGGTTATTAATAAACTTCATGAAGAATTTAAACTTCTAATTGGAAAAAAATGATAAAGGATTCACATTTATTTATACATAGAAACTACTTGAAAACAGTTAGGGACTCTTCGTGATGGCTCCCTGCTGCCCTCTGTACCCATTGTCATCTCTTCCTCTCCTCCCGCGGTCTGACGTACAAAGACCTAATTACTGGCTGACGTGCTGAATCCCCTCCGGTACACCACACTACTAGACAAAGATAAAATGCAATAGCCCACCTAGGAAGCGTAATGGTGGAATCTCTACCTCACCTTCAACAGGTAGCGAGTTTGAACGTCGCTTAGGGTGAATTATGTGGATAAGGTTTTTTTTTTTTCGGGATTTTCCCTTATTCTGAGAAATCGAACTTCGAGTAACTTTAAACTCCATGGACCCCGCGATTATTTGAGCATCATTTCACCAATTTCATTCATCGTCCGATATGACCAACCAGGTTAAAGGACGTTGGGCAGGTAACAACCCCCAAGCCTCGCGGTCGGCGTAATTAGCCAGCAGGTGGGGTGGAATGGCTATGCCTAATTTTTTTCCTTGATTTTTTTCAGTGTACGGCAAATTGTTCACAGTTTACATGTTTTCCGACGAGACTGAAATTACGGCGAGTAGAACAGGAAGGAAAAGTCCACTTCGGAACGGTTACACTTTCGGATTCCAGAACTGTTTAAAAAGGGGGGTAGCGCGATGGATGTGCAATGTTAAAAAGCTGCAAAAGTTTTATTACAACCTTTTCCATTGAAGAAATAGATGCCCTGGATATTCAAGAGGACTATATTCATGCGGCACCACCTAGTGACAAAACTCAGAGACAGAAAGTACTTTGTGATCTGAAGAGAAAAGCTACGGAAGATATATGTGAAAGGCCATCAAAACTAATATAATAATCAAATATTATAAACGCCAAACTGCAACTGTTACCTGTTTCGACTGGGAGGCTAACTGCTTTGGCGAGGCTTGGGGGTTATGTAATTAGGGACCTTTCAGAGTTCGGGAGGCTTCGGGGCTATATTACTGACCGCGGAGGCTTCGGTACCGCACTCAGGACGTTAAGCTACAAAAACAAGAAGTGCAATTAAATAAGGCAGGGGTGCCGTTGGAGGGTAAATAGCCCTGCCAGACCTTCCGCATCCTGCATCCCTGCTATTGTAGCCACTCTGGCATAACCAGCAATACCACAACAAATGACTCAGTAGCGGACACGCAATAGCATGTAAGTATTGTAATAATGTTGACAAACCATATGTTTATTTTCATTATTTGAGTATAATGGAACGCAAATGCTAAGCATAAATATTCTTTCCTGGTCATGAGATCTTTGCAGCTAAAAGCCTCTGAATAATGGGCTTATGATTTAAACGGAATGTGACAATCAGGTTAGAATCAGTTATTCTCGATCTGTTATTCTCGTTTTTAATGCTTTCTATTACTCAAAAGAACTGCCAGTTCTTCCAAGCTTTCACATTCGAGAAGAGAGTTTCTGTACATTAGGATACAACTTGTATTCACTATTTTCCACTATTCTATCCCTAGTAAAAAAGTACTCCGTATTCGTGTTTTAGTTTGCACATCAACGATCTCCATCTGACACTTCAGTGGAGCTTCTTTTGGTTTGACTCCTAAAGAAAACTCAAATATTAATTAATGACAACTTCATGGGAAAACAACCGAGTTAAATTGGAGTCGTTAAAAATCAAGCTTTCGACCATCGTAACTCTGTGGTCTTCGTCACTAATAACCAACACCGAGAAAGCATCAAAATTTTAATTCAAATATTAAAATTTTCTCTCATATCATTCAGTCTGTTTTCAAACTTCACCAAACGAATTTCCAGGACATGTTGGTATGATGATTGCAGACGTGGAAAATGATGCAATTTTGACTTTTGACATATGATGCAATCATAACTTTAAGTATAAGTTAATGACGACATCATCCGCATTAATAACGTAGTGATTTTTTTGGCTTGTAGCATAATATTTAACCGATATAAATAATCACACAAATATCTTAAAAAGCCAAAAGATACATAATACACTTATTGGATGTTTTTGGCCAGTTGCCATAGAAATTTTCAGGAGCCGGCGTGGTTTAAATTAAAGTATCTTTAACATAACCATATATACACTAAACAATTATAATTATATACAAGTTTGTTAAGAAATATTTGATTGAGCGTTTCTACTTATTTGTTTCTTGCGAGTGGCTAATCCCATAATCACAAATTACCAAGGAATGTTGAGTTTATGTTTGTTGTTAGATTTATTGGATTGTTAATGTTTTCTTTGGATCTTTATAAGGAATTAAGATTGGTTTAGCTACTGTTTAAATTTTTCAAATTATTTCACAATGCAGCCCAGCTGTGTATTCGCTTCAGTAATTATACTATTGAAATGAGACCTTGGTCTTTTGTTCAAGATCGCCTTCTCCCAATTCAACTGTTTCCGATCTATGGCGGTGAATAAGATTACGTGTACAGCACCTCACTCCCCTAACCGTAGCACTGGAATGTCAATATTGTGATTTGTTAGCAAGCATTTTGCAAATCCCCCATTTAAAAAGGACTTGCTCTTGTCCATTATCAGTTTAGTAATTATAGCTAGCACGATATATATTGGTGGGTATTATTCCATGGTGATCACTCTGTGGTCTGCTTTAGTTCGCGAATTTTCTTTGGCGCTGATAAACAGCGAAAACATATTCAGAATGGCTTACCCTGAAATGTCTATTCATATTGTTTCTTTAAAGTATATATAGTATTTTAGAATATATTAAACACTATGATTTATCTTCACGGATCACGAAAAAGAATTCATTCAACCATTCAATTCGAAACTGTGAACTGACATGTTTTCGAAACGCCACTGAAGTTTTAGCACTGTACTAAGAACACTTGGTAGAGTAGCAATTTTCCATGCTCAACCTCAATGAAATATATATATATATATACTAGCTGACCCGGCGAACTTTCTTCCGCCTTGGAAGCAATAAATAGCAGATTTTGGATTTTATTAAGTTCAATTTTTTATTAGGATAATAAATATAAATACAAAAAATCAAGTATTTTAATGATTATTTATTGGCCGTGTATTTTGGTGCATGGGTTGCACTCTTCAGTGAAGCCCCTTGTGATAGACGACATTTCTTGCTTTATTATCAGGCGCAAGAACAAATAACGCAGATGGTCTTCCGACCCGTGAACATGCCACATATAATTGACCATAGGAAAAAGATGGATTTTCTAGATTCATACCACAACTTTTCAAAGATTGGCCTTGTGATTTGATAATGTTCATGGCGAATGCAAGATGGATCGGAAATTAAAGTTGTTTAAACTCAAACGGCAAATCGGTTGGGATCATCGGGATCCTCGGAATGAGAACTTCCTCACCTTCGAATTTTCCTTTGAGTATCGTCGCGTAAATCACATTGTTCATCAATTTACTTGCCACCAAACGCCTTCCGTTGCACAGTTTTGGTTGGTTTATGTTTCGAAGCATGATTACTACGGAGCCAACCTTTAGTCGTAAAGTGTGCGATGGTAAGCCAGGCACATCCAAGGAATTTAAACATTTAATTGGATAGTTGCTCTTCACGTGCAATTTCATTCGCAATGTTTCGAATCCTAGTTGCATTACGGCTTTGTCGGGAAAGATTCAATTGTCTTGGTCGCGGCATTGTTAATGATAATATCGGTACAATAAGCTAATAGAAACTCGAAACAAACACCATAGACAACAATGTGTTTTTCTGTCTGTTGCGTTTTGTTATACCACGTTTTGTGTCACGTCTCACGGAAACGGAATAAAGCGTATCCTTCTGGTTCTCAGCTACCTCCCCACCGATTTTCAGCCAAATCAGTTCAGCCGTTCTTGAGTTATAAATAGTGTAACTTACACGACTTTCTTTGATATATATATATTAAAGTTTCTTGAAAGTTCTCAAGTTATCATAAGAAAATTTTATTACTTAAAATACAACCTTTTACAATTCAAAAACCTTAGTCAAATCATAACTTATATCAATAATTTCTAACTTGTTGATATTTCCATAAATGATATTTCTTTATGTGCATCTTTCTCCTAAAAAATTTAAGCTAAGACACTTCAGAACTTTGCAGTAACACTAAAAACATATATTTGACATAGCTGGTGAAAGATCAAGATATTTAAAGAACAAAAAAAAAAAAAAACAAATGAAAAAAAAATTAAAAATGTAATTCTGGATAGGTATTTTTATTTTTAATTTTTGTGTGGTATTTATATTTATAAGAATTTCATAAACAGGAAACATAGAAGTATTCACCGGCTGTTTAGAGTAATACATGTTGCATGTGCCCCAAACTCTATACACTATACTGTTTTAGAAGAGTGCTTAAAGAATAAAATATGTGGAAAATGTTGCACAGTTTCTTATTTTTTGAAATATAAGCACGTTAGCAATTAATAACCTAAGCTATGATTTGACTATAGTTTTCAAATTATAAGACGTTTTATAAGTGGTAAAATTTTAGGTATGACAGTTGGTGTAGTTTTCAAGAAACCTTAATATATTTAATTGAGATTAAGTATGGAAATTTGGCCGCCCCACAACCGAGTGGTTAGACTACTTGCCCCTCACCTATGCAGGGCCGGGTTCGATCCCAAGCGACCACATGTGAGATTTGTGGTGGACAAAGCGCGCAGGAGCGGGCTTTCTCCGGATTCTCCGGGTTCCCACGCCAACACAATCCACCGGATCTCCAGCTTCATTCCCTGTATCGTCAGTGTCATCGCCTGCAGTGCGGGCGTTAAACACTAGCAAAAAAATATGGAAATTGTTACTCTGCCTCTACCAAATGTCCATAACACCCAGTAAGAGCTATCTGCATGACATGCACTCCGTGGTGTAATGGTTGCCATGCTTAACTTCATATACTCAAGGTCGTGGATTCAAACCCGGTGGAGGACGATGGATTTTTTCGGGTGTAAAAATCCTGGCGTCCTTCGGAAGGGAAGTGAATCCGTTGGTCCCGTGTCGTAGATTTACGGCACGTAAAAGAACCTCACGCCTGATTGAGAGGCCTCTGAGCAAAATTAAGCGGTCTTTCACACCCAATTTTGAATGGGACACTGAGAACTATAGTAGTTAAAGAGCGTCCATAAATAACACGCCATTTTTTTTTGCATGACAAACGCGCCGGTCCCCATGACAGCGCTCGCTAAAGTGCCTCGATTTTTTTAATGTTAAAAAAATACAGTTCCGGAGTGTTGTCAGGACTCCGGCGTTGTATTCCTTGTCTCTTTTTTCAGTTTTCCTTAATTTTCCCAATATTTTCTTTCATTATTTGATTACCGTTTTGCTTCTTAACACACACATATACACATTTACAAACACAGAAACACCCAAGGCCGGACTCGAACTCACGATCTCCCGTGCCAGAAGCACCAAAGCGAGGCACTTTAGCGAGCGCGGCTATGGGAACCGGCACGTTTTGGTAATTCGTGGCGCAGGGGATCGTGGATTCGAGTCGCTCCTTTGGCATAGGTATTTGAGTGTTTGTAAATGTGTATATTTGTGCTTATTAGAAACTAAAAGCAAGTAGTAATCGAATAGAAAAACTAAAATGTGAGGAAACTAGGAAAAAACGAGGGGGAAAACGCCGTCCCGCTCATGCTTACGTCACGTTGCGTGGAAGTGGTGAAATTTAGGGTATACACGAGAGTGAGCAGAATGGTATGTCTGCGTTAATGTACCAGTTATCAAAACATCTGTATTTATACCCCTAATATCCTGTATTATAATGATCATTCTCTCAGTTCTACTCCTCTTGGATTTAGGATTGAAGGACCAGGCAATGGCGTTTAGCATGCTGCGGTTGGGCGGTGGACGTATGATTTGGTAAGTTTTCTCCCAGTCTTCGGTTGAACTACCGATGAAACCACCTTTTGGAGCGGCACTTCTGGACTCCAGATGCCTCCGGGTGGCTCAGGGATTGTTGGCAGGGTAGCCAGTGCGGTTAGAGACCGAACCTAGTCTTTTGTACATCAACACCGGATCTGTTTACTCTCAGATCTTCCCTCATCTCTCCTTTCCAGAGGTCACGTTAGAAGCACAAAGGGCCGCCCGCCTACGTGCGACGCTGTCGGTTCGGGAGCTCCTCAGCAATACTAGCATATACGCTACTCTCTCTCTCTCTCTCTCTCTCTCTCTCTCTCTCTCTCTCTCCCACGCAGACACACATACACACACCTGCACGTAGGCTCCCTATTCTAGTCTCTGGGGAGATTAGCGAATCGAACACGGTTCTGGTATAAGAAGCCACATCTCCTTTCTACCCTTAGTTTTTACTTTCTCTACATAGTGTGTAGTAGCAAAGGTATTGCACTCCATCCAAAAATTTGATAGAGGGATTTCAACTGAAATAAAAGTATATAAAGCCTGATAAAAGAGGTCTCTGAGCAAAACTAAGCGATCTTTCACGCCGAGTATAGAATGGGACCCTGAGAAACACAGCAGTTAAAGAGCGTTCATAAATAAAATTGAGGGAGTCAGTGCAACAGTGGTCTAACCCATTTTTTTTAAAAAATGGAGCATAACTCAGTTAAACACACCTGGTTTCTTTGAGAACAACGAAAACCAATTTTAACAGATTATTACACAACAACACATTGAGTACTGTTAACATAATATTGAGATATACCTAACAATTTTTATTAGTATGAAGCAAATCGTTTTCTGGGTTAGACCACTATTGCGCTGACCCCTCAATTTCATTTTTATTTCGTTGAAATCGCGATGTGGAATTTTTGGTGGAGTAAAACCTCTCTGCGCACTATATACATATTACATGTAGAGAAAGTAAAAATAGTAGTTAATTAGATAAGTATATTGAAATTAAAAATAGTAGTTAACTTGATAAAATAAATTGAAAGTATTAGTATTAGCCCACAGAGTCCCCTGTGGACATAGGCATCTCTCCTTGGAGAAGTGGGTTGGTTTGGCAATCCTGGTTAACCATTCCAGGAAGGACCCTCCTTTTGATCTTAACCGCTCAAGTAATTTGTCCTAAATGACATGATATTCCCTATTATAAAGTGCGCTATTGTTTTAAGAGTTAATTTAGCACATTTGGTCCGTTGTATGCACTTCAACACACATTTTCTAGTGTTTATCACTGGTGCTCTTGGCTAATTCACTTATGCACTTGTGTTCCGTGTAGCCGTCTTGGTCTGATGCTGCCATCTTCTTCTGTCTTTAGCTGGTGGTGCATCTTTTGCAGAATGTTTTCTTGAGATAGTCTGACCATCTTGTTCGTTGACGTCTCGCTCTTCTTCGTCCTGTTCTCGGGTCCATTATCCTCAGCCTGTGGTCCTTAGTTTGGTGTCTTGTCTCATGACGTGTCCCGCCCATCTCCATTTTTGGTAGTTGTTGATCTGTGCTGTGTCAGTTATTTGTATTCGTCTTCTAATTATGTAGTTCCTAACACTGTCTCTCCACGTGATTCTCGTTACATTTTCCTTTGGGAAGTTTAAATAAATTATTTTCTGTGATCTATATTGAAACATTGAAAACGTCTTAAATAATTAATATAATAAAATAATGAAAAGGAAAATCGCATAACATTTATTCTTAGTGTATTACATGAAAATGTGATTAATTTTGAATAAAATATTTAATATATTAAAAACGTTTGACATACTATTGGCGTTCAATAAATCCTTATAAAATCCAAGAAATTGCAATCGAATAATCGAAAAAAGTTAATATTTAGTAACTGTCGTCTCTTAGTAGGCGTCAGTTAGAATTTCAGTTATTTATTACGTGGTTTCGTTGCCATAGGCAATTGAATCAACAATCTTGTGCTTCTTAAGAAAAATGGAAAAACAAAAACAGTTTCGTGCGTGATGAAGCACTTCTATTTAAAAGGCTTAATACAGAAAGAGATAAAAGCCGATTTGGATGAGGCTCATGAAATGTGCATCTGCGTTTGTAGCAATTTACAATTGGTTAAATGAATTTAAACGTGGTCATACATCCACAAATGATAAACACCGTTCTGGAAGTCCAGAAGAAGTTACTTCCTCCAAAATTATTGACGAAATCCAGGATATGGTTTTGAGTGACCAACGAGTCAAACTTCGCAAATAGTAGAGGCTACAGACATATCACAAGTTACAGGTTTCTCAATTTTGCACAAAAATTAGGTCTGCCAAAGGTCTCGACAAGATGAGTGCCGCGTCTGCTCTCAATGAAGCATAAACGCAATCGTGTGATCGATTCGGAAGCTGGTGTTGCAATTTTTCGACGCAATCCTGACGAATTTCTGCGTCAATACATAACTGTAGATAAAACATGGACACACTACTACACTCCAGAGACAAAAATACACTTAAACATTGGGTTTTTAAAGGCGAACCGGTTCCGAAGAATGCAAAGGTGGTGAAATCTGTAGACAAGGTCATAACCTTGGTTCCTGAGGATGCACCCAGAATCATCTAAATTGATTACTTGCAGAAAGAAAGAACAAAAAATGGAGGGTATTAGGTGTCGTTATTGCACCAATTACATGGAGGAATCAAGGAAAAACGTCCTCATTGCCCTCTTCGATGGCGAAAGTTGTTCAATTAATGGCCAAATTACTACACCATCCACCTTATTCATCCAATTTGGATCCCAGTGAAAGTTTATTTATTTACAAATTTGAAAAAGTGGCTCGGCCGAAAACAATCAAGGTTTAACTAAAGGGTCATCTCCCAAACAAATGCCTATTTAGAGGACCTTTATAAATCCTACTTTTTGAAAGGCTTAAAACAGTTGAAGAATAGCTGGGAAAAGTGTATCGAGCTAAAAGGAGATGTGTTGGTAAAAATCTACCAAAAATAGTTTATTTTTCTTGTAGTTTGTTAAAATTTTATGTGCTCTAGTGTATAAGTGCAGACGTATTTGTAGTTTGTTCGCTTTTGTTTTTGGGAAGTCAGCGTTGGTATTGATGGGTTATCGACGTCACCGGGTGACAGTAATCAGTGCTGTACGTATGCAGAGTAAATGCTAATCTACCATGCTAAGCACTATTGTATGCGAGCGTGGAGGTGGTGACAAAGCGCGGTGGACCTGACTGTGCGGAATGGCAGAGCAACACCCTGCCTCGGGCTCCCACCTCAATTACCTGCCGATTGACTCCTCGGGGAGTTCGTACGCCCCTCTCCCAGGAATAATGCAAACATTCTCCCTCAAGCTTCAAAGTTCGATTCCCGATAAGGGTGGTGGCAGTGCACCTGGAAAGCGACGGTTCATTAACCACCTCATTTGCCTTTATGCATCAGAATCGTTTTTAAAGCAGCGATTTGACTTGAAGTTAATCACAAAAAATCTGATGTGTTCCATTCACATGATTCTCTCTACATCTCTGCAATAAATTATTTTTAAAAAGCTTTCTATTTACTTCATGCTAATCGTGAAAAAATTAGCAGAAATAGTCTTATTACTTGCTTCCTTGTAAGTAGAAACGAAATAAGGGAGTACCATAGGTTAAAGCTGGTTGCTTTGTGACTGAAGTTCTTTTTTTGTATGAACACGAGTTCACATAGTCCTGTATGAGAAAAGTATAAGTTTTTTATAGCTGATACCAAAACAAAGGATATCTAAAAAACAATCAACTCCGCGAAAAAAATGTATATAACATAAATTGTCTGCTTTAAAGTGCTCTAAATTTATTGCATGGTAAGTTTTTGTTCATCCCTTACGGTTTAGCAGTTATGGAAAATTCCGTAAAATTTACCCAGAATAAAGTAGTCTTCAGAGGCTATTCCCAGAAAATTCAAAATATACATTTTATTTGTCAGCTAAATATCTTTAACATACGATATTTTAATCAAAAACGTTAGAGCCATTTTGTAGAAAATAAAAAATTTAGAAAAAAATCCTATTAAAGTTAGTTTGGAGTGGGGCGATTTTTCTCAAAATCTTCGTGTCGCATCTCTGGAAGATACTAAACATAAATACCAAGTTGGTATTTTACCGACTTTTCGTTTTTGAGCTATCGTGTCCACAGATACACGGACACACATACATACCTTTTTTCTAAAAATAACTTTTTGGATACAAGGGACTCTAAAACATATATTTCCGGTGAAATCTCGCTATCGAATTTGTTGGTGGAGTGCAATACCTTCTCTATACACTATCTACATAGTACGTATAGAGAAAGTAAAAATCGATGTAAAAATACTTTTTACTTTCTCTAGTTCTATACAATGTACTAGGTTCGGCTGATAAGTCCCAGAATGAAATCGCATTTAGAATTTTTTTTTTTTTTTGCTTTATTTCTCAACATAATCTCCAGAAAGGCTGATACGTTTGTGATATTGGTGTACAAATTTAATTAATCCATCTTTGTAGTGCGGTTTATCAAGGTATTCAAAATAGCTGTTTACCGCATCAATGACCTCCTCGTTACTGTGAAATCTTCGCTCTCCAAGAACATTTTTGAGGTTAGGGAACAGTAGCCACTGGGTGCTAGATATGGCAAATAGGGTGGATGTTCAAGCAATTTCTACTTTAATTCACACTTTTTTCTCCATTGCAATGACTGAACGATGGGCCGGAGCATTTTCGTGATGAAACAATTTTTTTTTTGTGCCAAATAAGGTATGTTCTTTTCACCTCATCATTCAAACGTTGCAGTAAGCTTGCGTAGTAGTCACCAGTGATACTTTTACCCTTTTCCAAGTAATCAACAAAAATAGTTTCTTGTGCATCCCAGAAAACACTCGCCATAACCTTGTAGGCTGATAAAATTGACTTTGCATTTTTGGAGTTGGTTCATCTGGCGCAATCCACGTTTCGACTGTGCTTTACTTTCTGGAGTGCAGTGATGTATCCAAGTTTCATCCATCTCAAAAAACTTATTTATGGTCTTTCAGTACTAAACGATGCATTTTTTCAATCATTTCTAGAGCCGTTCCCTATAAATAGAAGGGAAACAAGCAATTGTCAAATCTGTGGCTCTACGTTTATCATTGACATTCGGTTCTCTTCAGGGTAGAAGTAAAACAAAACAGAAATAAAATTAAAGATAATTTTTTGTTTAAGAAAAAGTTTAGTAGTTTAAAATTGAAACTAATAACAAAACACATCTTGGTAGCGGTAACACTACAAAACAATGTGCTTTACATAATGTGTGTTTTAGCAAAATCTACATTTTTGTGTAATTAGTCTTTGTCTATTTCTTACGATTTACCAATTACACAAAAGTAAACCGGAATGAAGAGGCCTTCAGGTGCGTTTCTAAAAAATTTAAGATATACATTTAGTTTGTAATATAAATATCATATATATATATATATATATATATATATATATATATATATATATATATATATATATATATGGAATTTTAATCCAAACAGTTTGTACTGTTTTTGAGAAAATAAACATTTTCGAAAAATCTTCCATGTAAAGAGTAGTTTGGGGTGGGAGAATTTTCTTTAACAGCTTCCTGTTAAAATGTTTTTTTTTTTTTAGATTCAGGGACCTAAAAACATGTATTTCCGGTGACATTTTAAAACAGAATTTTGGAGTATTTTGAATTTCTCTATGTACATTGTCTGTACGTGATAAATACATGCATAAATAGATGAATACAACATAGATTTACAATACGTTTCATCTTACAAATGCGTTTTAAAATCAAATTGTTAGTTTTAAGGTGGCAAGCAAGTAGAAACAATAAGTTGGTGCAGAACATTGTTTGTGACTTGTTTACGGATACTTTTATAGATGGGAGAAAGAGCAGATGCTTGCATATGCATATATGAACTGGCGTATGCATGAGAATATATGCACAATATACATTCAGCGCAGTAAAGAGTGTTTTCACAGTGTCAACATTTACAACGTTGGTTTGTTGGCAAATATGTAATAATTCCTTGTTTAAGTTAAAATATTTGCTATAGCTTGCTTAAGCGCTATTTAGTTCGGTAAATGGTTTCAAATAAATGACTTTGTGTGTGTTTTGAAAGCCACAGTTTGCATTAATTTGAAAACTACCAGATAAAAGATATGAAATCAGACCTCTCGTTTGTTGGCTATGTTATTGATATTGATTTTAACGTTAGATAGTTTCATTGTGTGTGTGTATGTGTGTGGAGGGGCAGCATAGCTCTAAAACTAAAATATAAATATATACCAAACTTCGTATTTAAGTTTAGTATCTTCCAAGAATACGTCACGAAAGTTTTCAAGAAAATTCCCATCCCCAAACCTAACTAACCTTTACATGGAACAATTTTCGAAACGATTTTGATTAAAATATGGTATAATAAATGTATTTACATGGCATATAAAATATCTTGAATTTTCTGGGAATAGCCTTTGAAGACCTCTTTATTCTGGATGAATTTTACAGAATTTCGCATACCTAATTAATAAATTGTAACAGATAGACAAAAACGTACCTTAACCAAAAATGTAGAGCTCGTTAAGGCACACAATTTATGTTATATATATTTTAGAGATATTCCTTGTTTCAGTTTTAAAATATATTTTTCTCATTCGGGAATTTGTCAACTCCTGGTTATACAAACAAAGGAACCCCAATCACATAGCAACCAGCTTTAAAAAAAAAAAAAAAAAGGACTATCGCTTTAGCCTATGGTAATCCTTTATTTTCCTTATACTTACAAGGAAGGAAGTAATAATACCATTCCTGCTATTTGTTCTCGATTAGCATGAAGTAAATAGAAGAATAAGCTTTTAACATTAATTTATTGCCGAGATATAGAGAAAGTCATGTGAATAAAACGCTACGGATTTTTTTTTTTTTTTTTTAAGTTTGAATACGCTACTGGGTCAGTACATGTGGCAGAAAGACATACCTAGTACATATTTTTATTTTCTTTAAAGAGTACTATTTACAATGAGTATGACAGGTAAAGATGGTACATGGTACAAGAAGTCACCGAAATACATGTTTTGAGAACGCCTAATAAAAAAGAATTTTAGCATAAGATTAATATGTATCTTTCCGTGTGTGGCTGTGGGTAGCATAGCTCAAAAGTGAAAAAATCCATTAAATAACAAACTTAAATACAAAGTTCTCTATCTTTCAAAGATACGAGACGAAGATTTTCAAGATAATTTCCCAGCCCAAAACTACTCTTTGCAAGAAGATTGTTCGATAATGTCCATTTTTTGATAAGGGCAACCGATTTTGATTAAAATATCTTATATTACAACTATTTACATGACAAAATATATGTCCTGGATTTCTAGAGAATATTGC
The DNA here is from genome assembly GCA_030762935.1 of Hymenopus coronatus. Taxonomy (NCBI): domain Eukaryota; kingdom Metazoa; phylum Arthropoda; class Insecta; order Mantodea; family Hymenopodidae; genus Hymenopus; species Hymenopus coronatus. Next base: position 40,775,264 of record CM060887.1, read on the forward strand.
ATAAATGGTAAGCGCATGAGAGAGAAGACACAAAAATGTCATAAAGTTTGACATTTTTTGTAGAGCGCCATTTCCGTAATATACCTCCTTATTTGTAATACTTATAATTTTCATTAAAGGTTGGTTGTTAGTCGTAACGTATATATTTCATTTAACTCCTGTCCCTTCTACTTACAAGGGAGCGCCTTAGACGACCATTTATATTAATGTTTATCTTGATTAACACGATGTAGATAGAATAATAATCCTTTATAAGAATAGTTAGATATGGTGATTTGAATGGAACACCTCAAATTTTTAAAAGTATATTCATAATATAAAATTCAGCTATAAAATACATATATGAGATCAAACATGACATTCAAATTTATAACTAAAGTACAGATAACTAAAATGTAATTACTTTTTCTACACGTACTGTGCACATAATGTATAGAGAAGGTGTTGCATTGCACCCAAAATTTTGATACCGAGATTTCACTGAAAATATACGTTTTATGGTCCCCTGTATCCAAAAGAAGCATTTTTAGAAAAAGATCTGTGTCTGTGTGCGTGTCCTATATCTGTAAACATGATAACTCAAAAACAAAAAGCCGGTAAAACACCAAAAATTGGTATTTAAGTTTAGTATCTTACATGCGACACGAAATTACACTTTAGATGGGAAAAATATAAAAAAAATTGATTTTCACGAATGGTTATAAAGATTTTGTTTAAAATATCTGAATGATAAATAAAATGTATATTTAGAATTTTCCGGAAATATCTTCTTTATCTTTACGAATTTTCCTGACTTTTGTATAACCGTTAAACCTAAGCGATAGACAAACACTTACTACACAACAATTGTAGATCTCGTTAAAACAGGTAAGTTCTGTCATATAGGTACGTTTTTCTTGCATATTTTACTGTTTTCCTTATTATTGGTTTCAATTTTAGACTGCCTAACTTTTCTCAAACGGGACCAAGCAAAGCGTGCCGAACCTCAATTGTTTCACACAGCGATCAGCTTTTAAAAGATCAGAATATCGCTTTAGCTGAACGTAGTCCTTATTTCCCTCCTACTTACAAGGAAACAAGTAATAAGGCCTATTCTACTAATGCTTTTCTCGATTAGCACGACATAGATAAAACAATAATTTTACAATAATTTATATGTCGAACAAGTTATATGGATGGAACATAATCAGATTTTTACTTTCTCTACACATACTATGTACATAGTGTATAGAGAAAGAATTGTAATGGACCTAAAAATTCGATTACGAGATTTCACCGGAAACACATGTTTTGAGATTCCCTGAATACAACAAAAGCACTTCTAGAAACATGTCCATGTGTGTGTGTCTGTGTGTGTGTGCGTGTGTCTGTGGGCACCATAACCCAAAAACGAAAAGTCCGTTAGAAACCAAACTTGGTATTTAGGTTTGATATCTTCCAAGGATGCGACACAAAGATTTTCAAGCAAATCTCCCCAAACCCAACTACCCTTTACATGGAACTTTTTTCGAAAATTGTGATTTTCTCAAAAGTGGCTCTAACGGTTTTGATTAAAAATTTCGTATATTAAAGATATTTACCTGAGAAATAAAATGTATATCCTGAATTTTCTGGGAAAAGCCTCTGAAGGCTACTTAATTCTGGATGAATTTTGCAGAATTTTGCATAACTGCTAAACCAACGGTTCCCAGCCGGTGTGCCCCGGCATCGTAGGGTGCCGTGTGACTGGCTAAGGGGTGCTGCGAGATATTGAGATAAACAAAAAAAATACCTTCTACTGAAGCCTTAAGTCTTGTAAGGTCTTGAAATAAAATAAGTCAAAACAATTACTCTCATGCACGGCAGATGGTGATAGTGGTCGATTCATTTCAATAATTCAGTTATACTGTATCCCTGGCATTACAGCTATACCCTGCCGAACATTCCCGAGACTACTCGCTTCCTCACGAACATTCCCGAGACTTCGACATGAAAATATAAAGGTGTACGCCGCTTGGCGCTTTCAGTTGTCTTCCTCGCGTTGATTCACAGCATTTAGCTATGAATAAGTCCATTGTTAAACGTAAACGCCAGGACAGTGAAAGTGAACAGTCGGCTCCTACTGCTTGCTTTAAGAAGCCAAATCTTACAGTTTCTCCCGGACCGTCGAATTCACCAAAAAAAGAAGACAAACGAAAGAAAAGAACATACCAGGACAGTTACTTAGCGTATGGATTTAAGTGGAATAACAACGAGGAAAACCCTATCCCTGTGTGTTTAGTTTGTGGCGAAACACTTACCAACGAGGCCGTGGTACCTAGCAAACTGAAGCGGCATCTTACAACAAAGCATCCTAGTGTGTCACAGAAAAGTGTAATGTATTTTTCACATATATTAGAAGGGGAGAAGAAAACAGCTGTGCGAATGGTAAAGAGAATGACCATAGGTGATACTGCTTTGAAGCCTGATTTAAAGTAGCAGAACTGATAGCTAAAAAAAAAAAGACTCATACTCTTGGAGAGGAAATCAATGGCCCTGCATGTCAAGTTATAGTTTCAACAAAACTTGGCGAAGGAGCAGCTAATCGAATTTCGAAAGTTCCTCTGTTCAGCAACACAATCAGCCTCAGGATATCTGAAATGTCATGCAATATCAACGAACAAGTCACGGAGAAAATAAAAATTTATAGAACATTTGCTTTGCAAGTAGATGAGAGTCTCAATATTGGTGACAAACCGCAACTCCTTGGTTTTATCAGATATATTGATGAAAAAGATATTAGTGAACAGTTTCTGTTCTGTAGACCGCGGGAGACTACAACCACAGGGCATGATATTTTCGTTTCTATTAATTCCTATCTCAATGACCATGATCTTTCATGGAAAGGCTGTTGTGGTATATGTACAGATGGTGCACTATCTATGTCTGGGAAAATTAAAGGTTTTACTGCCAGAGTTCTCAATGAAAATCAACCATTATTATAACTCACTGTTTTATGCATAGAGAGGCATTAGTCGTGAAAGCGTGTAGTGAAGATTTTGCTGAAGTGTTTAACCAAGTTGTGAAAATGGTGAACTATATGAAGTCTCGACCTTTAAAGTGTAGAATTTGTGAACAGTTATGTCGCGCAACGGATGCAGCTCATACCTCTTTGTTACTTCACACAGAAGTAAGGTGGTTGTCGTAGGTCGTGTATTGAACCGGTTTCTCGAACTTAAAGAACAGCTAAAAACTTTTTTTAAGGATAAAAATCAAGACACATTTCATGAGCTCTTACTAAGAGATTCTTGGTGTTTTGAACTGTCGTATCTGGCAGATATTTTTCATAAACTGAATGAACTGAATGTTTCGATGCAGGGTCGACATGAAAGAATAATCTCCTCAACCAATAAAATGAAAGGTTTTAAAAGAAAACTTAGTTCTTGGAAGTCTGCAGTTCAAAAAGGAGATTTGTCGAACTTTCCATCTCTTCTTAATGTGGCAGGAGATAAAGATCTGGGTAAACTGAAAGACCGCATTTGTGATCACTTATCAAGATTGCAAAGATGCAATAGATGCGTACTTTCCAATTATTTCCACCACGAATGTCGACTGGGTTGTCTCACCATTTGATTTCGTAGATAGTGCAGAGGAAATAGATTTCACTGCTTGCGAACGAGATGAATTTATTGATCTTTGCGCTGATTCCACACTCAAAGGTAAGTTCACCAAGAGTGAGGCGTCGGTGGCTAGTTTTTGGCTTCAACGGAGAGAGGAGTACCCTAACCTAGTGAAGAAAGCAATTAACGCACTTTTGCCCTTTTCAACATCCTATCTATGCAAGCAAGCCTTCTCTGCTATGGTGACAATAAAATGCAAAGCAAGAAATAGACTGAATAACCTTGAGAATGATTTGCGTGTTTCACTGTCAACTGTAAGACCCGACATCACATATCTATGCTCTAAGCATCAATCACAAGTTTCACATTAATCATTAATCGAACAAAATTTATTGATGTATTTTTACTCAGTGATTGTAGTAAAGTTTACTGTATTATGTTATGGTGTACGTTATTATTATATAATATTTCAATAAATTAACATATTAAGCTTAATTTTCTTTTAATTCAAGGAAGGGTGCCCCTGGTGTTTAATGTTATTCCCAAGGGTGCCGTGAACTTCAAAAGGTTGGGAAACACTGTGCTAATCCGTAAGAGATGGACAAAAACTTACCACAAAAAACAATTTAGAGGACGTTAAAACACACAATTTATGTAATATACATTTTTTCAACTCCTGTCCATACAGTAAAAGGAACTTCAGTCTCATAGCAACCAGCTTTTGACTGTCACTTTAACTTATGGTACTCCCGTATTTCGCTCCTACTTGCACGGAAGCAAGTAATAAGACTATTTCTGCTAATTTGTTCTCGACTAATATGAAGTAAATACAAGCATAAGCTTTCTAACAATAATTTGTTGCGGAGATGTAGAGATAGTCATGTGAATGTAACACATCAGATTTTTTTTATAACTTTTACCATTGATCTCTGCATAAGTATTCGTCTTAATTATTATCAACAATGTGAACTTATATATCCTGAGCTATTCGTGCATAAAATAACTTCACACAAACAATATTTCAACAGTATGCTTTTTGAAAATGTTATAAACTGTTTTACGTTCGAAGCAGTATCATTGATTCTATCTTCTCTATCGGCACGGACACACATTTCTGGTAGGTTATAGATGTTAAGTATGATAATAATTTTGTATTATACAGGGTGTTAATGAATTATACCGAAATATTTTCATAGAATATGTAGATTACTTAAATAGGTAATTTGAGATAGGAGACTTATGGCCTATTTATTGAAATTTCGAAGTAACGGCTATAAGTTTCTGAAGCGCCAGTACGTCACGTATCGCGTTACTTAGTCTGGTATGAAAACAACAATAATAAACAACATTTACTCTATGACGGGAATCGAACTCCTGTGTTTGGGATACCAGCTTCCCGCGTTAAGCATTAAGCCACCAGAGTAGTTGAAAAAACGCCTCCAGAGTAGGCTATATAACTCATAAAACGTAGTTAATAGATGCTCAGTGTCGCAATGGTAAGTGATTAGTTCGAGATTTTACAGATTTTTGCGACATTAAATCTTGAGAACGCTAATAACGAACTGCTAAAAGTCGATGTTTATAAAACATTTTAAGCAATTTTTTTAACCTGCTTTGGTTTAACACGAACTTATCAGACCTGATACCCACACGTTTAACGCTATGTAGCTGCGTTATGTTATCCGGGGACCATGCATCGCCGATCTCAAATTACTTATATCAGTCACATGCACAATCTCGAAAATTATTTCGGTATAGTTCATTAACATCCTGTATGTAGTAAAATGGAGATACTGCTAACCAAGCACATCGTAAATTTTCTAAGGAAAGGGAGCAATGAGTTTAAAATATGTGCTTGGATCAAGAGCAATAAATTGCTTATGCATGCAACTCTAACATGTCAAGCTGCTTACTGCAGATATAATGAGGTTCTCTATCCTTCCTCTCACGTCGACAAACATATCGAACGGGATATATAGGGCACGTATATCGTGAGGCGTTATTCACAGTCACGGTACTGAAAATATACCTTTCTTTACTCTGGTTATATATCAGATGAAAGGGATGCCGTGGTAATAAGTCAAATCAATTACAGATCCCATTGTTTGGAACAAATTTTCTATCCTTAATTTTTTTAGGCCCATTTTCTGTGGAGATATTTTATAGTTTTCGAGAAAATAAAACAGGCTCTAGCACTATTGCAGCAGCAACTGCGAAAAGTACCTGTCGGCTGAGATGGCATGATCCCTTTCGATACCAGAAGTATGTCAGCACTTTAAAAAGTTTCACTTTCGCTTGTCGTGTTCAGTTTAAGAGTGGTATGAAAACAAAACCTCTAGCACCGCGAGCTCCTACTTTAGGTATTCTGTTTTATTTGCATTCAGAGACTGATTTTTTCAGACTGACTTACCTTAACCTATTTACGTAAACCAGATTACGGCTGAAAATGTATGGTGTCACATAGTTACTATTGAAACTAACCTAGCCAGGTGGCTCATGCGTTTCGTCTGGGACTGGCATTCGTTAAGGTCGTGGAATCGGTTCCCAGCGGCCGACCTATCTGAACTTTTGGTTTTAGGTTTTTCTTCCGGGGTCACTAGGAGAATACTGGGGAGGAATCTTCATTCACTCGAGCTTCCTGTCCCTTCATTTCATCTTCATTTTATCCCAACAGGTCTCTTTCACGGTTGTGTCGATGAGGACTACGGTAGAGGCGCCATTCCATGGATGTGACTGCGCTCTAGAAATACAAATCTCGGTGGCGGGATGCTGTTATTGGTTGTTTACGAACACAGGTGGTCTATCTGGGAATTAAATGGGCTCCTGGTGCTCAACGCGTCTAAATGAAGAACTGTTTGTGAATTATAAGGGATCCTCCACAGCGGCTGTCCGGTTGTCGGCCACCCTCTGAAATTACAGTCATCTTATTCTCTTCTTCAAGGGTCTGACGTATAATAAGCCAACGGCCGCAGTTTGTAATACCCCTCCATAACGTACACACATACATATACAAACGCGCACACACTACCGAAACTAGGTCAGAAATAGGTTACTCTACCCAACTTGCTGGTAATAGACTATTATCATTATTCATTCTTGTAGAATAGATAATACAATTTTGAAAAAATCGATTATTTATTCGAAAATGGCCAAATACAGAACAAAACGTTATACATTTTCTACTTCGTAAAACTTATATGAAGAAATGTGATAAGTCATATAAATGCAAGTATCATTTGTTTCGTTTTCCTATCACAATAGTCAATTGAAACATTTTAATTCGATAATCCGAATTTCTTCGGAAATGCATGTTAAAGGATCCCCTGTATAAAAAGCATATTTACAAAAAGGTTCATGTTTGTGTCCTGTGTGTCCTGTGTCATTCTGTTTATATGTCTGTGAATATGATAACTCAAAAAAGAAAATGCCATAGAATACAAAAATTGGCATTTTAGTTTAGTATCTTCAAAGAATGTGATATCAAGATTTTGTGAAAAATTCCCTCACCCCAAACTCCGCTTTACATGGAAAAAAAAATAGACATTTTTGATTTTATAAAAATGGCTGCAATGATTTTGATTAAAATAACATATAATAAAAATATTTACATGGCAAATGAAATATTTTGCTTGAATTTTCTGGGGATAGTCTCTGAAGTCCTCTTCATTTGTTTTACTACTAAACTGTAAGAAATAGACAGGAACTTACTGAACAAAAAATATAGATCTTCTTAAACTACGAAAATTATATCACATACATTTTCTGTGAGTGATTTCCGAGATAATCCTAGTTATTTGTTTCAATTTTAAAATACCTTCCTCATACGGGAATTTGTGAACTCCTGGTAATGCAAAGAAGCGCATTTTAACCACACAGCAACCATCTTTTAAAATATTTGATTACATCTCTTATTTCCCTTCTACTTACAAAGAAGCAAATAATAGGTCCATTTCTGCTAGTATTCATATCGATTAGCATGAAGAAGTTAAAAATAAACTTTATAACAATAATTTGTTACGGAAATGTAGAGAAAGTCATGAGAATGGAACATCTGATTTTTCCTTTGGTTGCTACGTTTGTTAGCGTTCTAATCCTCATGTTTTTGGGTTTGGATAGCCTTAAGTAAAACGCAAATGAGCAACTACCGCTAATGCTTGTTGGCATTTTAAGACTGGATTGTCTATCTTACAGATTCTGTGGGAATGCAAGGTGGGAGTGAAAGATGTTTTATTTGCCTGACCAAAAAGCGTTAAGTGTGTGTTCGGTAGTAAAGGGTGGAGGTATTGCCCTGTAAGAGATAAATTCTATTTTCATGTCATTCTCTCCGCATCAACCAAATCAATTTACGGTCGTTTTAAGCATCCTCGTATTGCTGCATAGAGTGTAAAATGACTGGGAGAAGTGCGAAATATTGCAAGCGACCACATATATCCAGTGTGGCAAACACCCCCCGAATAAAGCGTTGAAGTGAAAGCACCACAGGAAACTATAGGCCACAGGCAGTCAGACCACAAAGACGCTTGAAGTCCCTAACATTTTCAGGCTGGAAGATAAGTCCCACTGCTGAAGTTGCCTAAAGTGGATGATGAACATTCCATCCACCACAAGCTCTCTTTCCACGGATAGTATTATTTCCTTTCAGCAAGCATCCGCGCCATTTTCAGTCACTGCCAGACTCCAAATAAAACCTAAAAACACCTCGGAAAGATGGAAAAGAAATGGAATGAAAGGGAAATGACTGAAAGGATATCATGGCAGTTGACAAATCCGCAAACCGATCACTTAAAACTACGGAAAATCCAAATTCAGAATAGACAGTCGACTGGGCGGAACCATTTTCCTCGGTTTATCATGTATTTAAAACAATTGACTTCGCTGCAACTTTTAGTCGAACTCAAAACCTCAAGAATGAAAAACCAAGATTGCCTACTGTTAATTAGGGTATTTTAGAATTAACTAAACCTAGCTCATATCTCTAAATTTCTCTCAAGCATAATACATATTACTAAAACAGTTGATAAGATATAGACATTCAAAGGTGCTAAGAATACTGAATTCGTTGAAAGAATTAATGGAAAATCCAACATGAAATCCTCAACCGGACAGATAAGGGGTTTCAAAAACAAGGTCGCAGAAATTTCGCTAAGTACCGTCAAACAAGAGCTCACTTTCTACGGATAGTATTATTTTCTTTGAGCAAGCTTCTGCGCCATTTGTCAGTCACTGCCAGACACCTGGAGATGTAAATGCATACCTGAAAAAATGGAAAAAAGATATTAAATGAAAGAGAAATGACAAAGGACATTATGGTAGCTGAGAAACCAACACAGCATCCTCCAGTGAAAATCGCGAAAATTCCTCGTTCAAAATGGACGGTCAACAGCGTGGAACCATATTCCTCGGTTTATAATGCATTTAGATGAATTGACTTCGTTCCAAATTTTGGTGGAACTCAAAACCTCAAGAATAAAAAGCGAAGTTTGGCACTGTTAAGTCAAAATTGGGGTATTTTAGAATTAACTGAACCTAGCTCATATTCTCTATATTTCTTTCATGCATAAGACATATTACAGAAACAGCTGATAAGATATGAACATTCAAATAAAATGATAGACAAAGAAGAATACTGACATTCTTTGAAAGAATTAATGGAAAATCCAAAACGAAATCCTCAACCAGACACATAAGCGGGTTTCAAAACCAAGCTCGCAGAAGTTCCGCTAGCTCGTTTTAACGAAATGGACTTCATGTGCTTAAAGAGTACCATAGACTTTTTATCCGCAAGTTATTTGTAGTTTAACTGCAGTATAATACTCCTAAAACTCCCTGTTTTACACCCAAGTGTGAAAAAATATTCAGAAAACAACTTTAAGACTCATGTTCAACTCATGGTTGCATATGTACTCTGAAATAGAAATTCCTTGCACTCCAGTTAATATTTACAGCATGCAAAAAAATGCAAAACAAACACAATGAACAAGCTGCAGTGTATATGCAAATAACGACAAGCTAACGATCGTAAAACTGCAATAAATCTCCGTTAATCTGAACCGAGAGAAAAAAGAGAACGACTCATTTTTTGTCCTTTTCCAATAATAGCTGCATTATAATGCAACCTTTTTCCACTACCAGTAGCTGTTTTGAGGTTCCAAACAAAAATTCTCTCTTTTGTGTTCGTTGGGAAAGTGGTGCTAAATGCATGTTAGGTTCTGTATTTAAACCACACATTAGTTGTTTAAGATGTTTCTCTGTGAGCTGAAAATAAATTGTGGGAATTTACAGCATTCCGAAATTCCTGAAATAGGTATGCCAAATCCAGCTAAAAGTTAACTTTCTCATAACATACTTACAATATTTAGGTTTTAGCATGAATGAACATTCGACTGGTGAGCAACTAGTTTTCATTATTAGCATAACAAACAGCACCACAAGAAGTTTAATGTATTAATAGGATTAATAACATAATTCATTTATGCAGTTTGGAATGGGATACCTATAGGTAAAAATATAATTTCTATATTATTGGATATGTATTTTTGTTATAAATGTACTGCAAGTAAAACCAAATCATAAGTATTAACACACTTTTGTGGCAATATTCCTAATGATTTTTAAGTTATTAATTGTATAATTGATTATATTAATGGTAAAGCAACAATATTTCACAGGATTAAAAACTTAGATATTGTGATATAAAAATTAATTTTGACTAAGAAATAGTTAAGAACAAATGTTGGAAACATATTTTATTGGTGTTTTAGATTTTTTAGACAAAATTATAAACTTACGAAAATGTTATGTTCTCTAAAAATAGTGTATTATTAGTAGAAATTATAATTAATGTTGCTCCAATTACAACCAATAAATTGAAACAAATCCCAAAACACCGGTAGCTGTAGGCATAGCTTAAAAAATTGAATAAAACTGATTAAAAATGGCAATGTATGAAACATTTTGAATGCGTAAAAATGCGTAGAAAATACACGAAATGAGAAAAACAGCTCGCCATTGTTTTCCCGGGAATCAATGGTGATGTATGTACAGTCTATAGCAAATATAAACCCTGGAAAATTACGAACAATATAAAACTAAGAGTGACATTCCTAAACTTAATGTCTTCAGTTGTCATCTTTACCTTCTCTACATAATAGGTGAGAAGGTATTTTACTCCATTCAAAAATTATATACTAAGGTTTCACCGAAAAAGTACGTTTTGAGGTCTCCTGAATTAAAGAAGAAAATTATTAGAAAAAATGGGTTCGAGAGAGTGTGTGCCTTGTACCTATGCGTCTATTTATTTTGAAAGGCGTAGTTTTCGGCTTCCTCCATTGGGGAGGTTGCTACAAGAACAAAACATACCAAACAAATGAACAAAATAAAAAAAAAATATGAATAATGTGTAACATAAAAATTCAAGTACGAAACTGAACAATGATATCATAAAAAAATTCAATTGATAAAATAGTAGTTGTATAAAAAATGGTTTTCCAAAATATTTAGGAAACGTTTTAAATCTGCAATAAGAATGTTATATATATATATAAAATAATTATTTAAGATGAACTGCCTTCAAAATTCAACAAAAAATGGAAGGAATGGTAGTTCTAGCACCGATTATTAACCCATAAATCTTTATACAGATAAGTTTGAACAACTAACTATAAAACTAAAAACGGGTTAAATACCATACTTATCATTTAAGATTAGTAATTTTTAAATATATGACAGAAAGGTTGTCAACAAAATTCTAAACCTATAAATGGCCTTTACATTGGGGTTTGTTCGATTGTTTGATTTTATCAAAAATGTCTTAACATTTATTTCCATTAAAATTAAATATACATGTACATACAAATAAAAATATGTATATTTTGAACTTTTGGGGAATAGTTTCTGAAGCTATCTTCATTCTGAATTAAATTTGTGTAACTGAAAACCGTGATAAATAATTAATATTGCTCCAATAGATATATTTCGGTAAAACATTTAGATTTTTTGAAACCAACTTTTCTCAAATGGGAAATCGTCAAGCATTGTTGTTTATTTTTGCTCCTGAATAATCTGAAGCCTACAAATAAAATTACTTTTTCTAAATAAACCTATTTAACACTGGTAGCTTGTTGTGTGTTTACATATTTTATTTCTAAAAATTATAAACTTATTGTTGTATAAGAAGACTACTTATATGCATATTTTGTATACTATTTGTTTTTTTATATCATGATTGTAAAATATCGGTTACGATTTTTGATTAAACTGTTTTAGCACCCAAGTTAATTTTACGTTATGGTTAATTTCATGTACTAAACTTTATCTCACAGTGTATTCAACTGACCTTTAGAGTCATTAATAATTTAGGAGCTTATCTCAATCAGATTTTGCCTCCCTTAGTAAGCCCTTACCTATTTATTTTTTCCAGAGACGCAAATTGCCGACAATAAGTTTGCAAATCATTCCAAAAATAACCTATAAATCTAACTTAGTAGATATAATTTTTTGAAAGAAAAAGGGTCGATATATTAGACTAAATGTACATTTTCATTCTCCAGGATTTAAAAAAAAAATCGTCTATACATAAAATGATGATACCTCAAATAATTAATTATCTAGATCAGATCCGCTTTATTCTGTCTTGAGGAAAATAGAATATTTTGGTGGATAAAGCGACGTCTGGGTAGGTTTTCTCCGGGATCTCCGATTTCCCCCACCATTCATTCCATTTCTCTACAACCATGTTTCCTGTTACCCACTTCCTCACTTGAACACTCATTCCGACTTCTCTCTGATCCACAACCTCTGCTCCTCAATAGTCGCCCTCCGTGGTGTAATGGTTACCATGCTAACTTCATATACCCAAGGTCGCGGGTTCAACCCAGGCGTAAAAATCCTTAGCATGGCTTCCTTCGGAAGGGAAGTAAATCTGTGAGTCCCATGTCATAGATTTACGGCACGTAAAAGAACCTCAAGCCTGATAGAGAGGCCTCTGAGCAAAATTAAAGTGGTCTTTCATGCCTAGTATTGAATGGGACGCTGAGAACCACTGAGAGCAGTTAAAGAGCGTCCATAAATAAAACGCCATTTCATTTTTTTGCTCCACAATAGACGCTGGCTTGTAAGTCCTGATGTAATTCATCCATACGAGAATGCTGAACAGAGGAAGAAGACAAAGAAAAGACAAAATGGGCTTCTCCCTGCATGTAATGTGTAAACACGTAACAGCCGGATTGTGTCTCTTCCCTTTGAGTGCGTCGTGTATCAATTTATAATTTTGGAAATAGAAAGTAATCCAACATGCAAGCCATCGACTCCTGCTGTTTTCTCCAAAACGTGATAGCCTTAAAATTGGATCGAAGTTCCTGTACACACACACACACACACACACACACACACACACACACACTGCAATCTTTTCATCCTAGTATGAGATTATAATCAAAACCGCAACTCTAGGATGTATATATCAGGAATTACATTTATTCATACTTATTAATACAGTCATTTACAAATAATAACTGTGACAATGAATTTTCAGAGGTGTCAGTTTTGCATAAAGCCTACTTATAGCCTTGCGTTCTTAGAATATTCATGTTTATTATATTTACAATGTTACATTATTACCAGTGTTTTTCATTGACTGAAATCCTCCTCTGTATAGAAGGTGTGAGTAATTAGGTATCTTTTTAATTCTGATCTAAACTTGTTTTTGTTCATTTGAAATTCTTTTATAGAAGAGAGAAGTGCATTAAACAAAACTATTCCTTTGTAGTAAACTTTTTTGGAATGACTGCAAATTATTTGTTGGTCTATGCAAGTCCTGCCTATGTCTGGTCTCTTTTTTTATAAATATCTGTATTTTTTGTAAACTTTTCTGGGTTATTTATTACAAATGACAATATGGCTAGAACATATTCATAGACTAATGGTAAAATTTCAAACATTTTGAAAACTTGTTTGCAGTGAGATGATCGTCGCTACCCTGTCATTATATTTATTTCCTTCATTTTTTTTGGTCATTTACTGAATTTCCCCAAAAATATTATTCCATAGGTCATCAATGAATGAAAATATGCAAAATAAGCTGTTTTTTGTATGCTATTATTTATAAGCTGAATTAAAGATCGGATTGTAAAGCATGCAGCGCTCATTTTGGGCAAGATATAGATAATGAATGTGGTATTTCCAATTCATATTACGATCAATCATAAGACCTAGGAATTTAGACTCTGTAGGTAGTGTTTCGCATTACTACGTGTTCAATTCTATGAATTACTGCAGAAGATGTTAAGCGATCAGTAAATGGGAGACTTTGCAACTGCGAGGGTTGGTATTCAGCCGCACAGCCAGTAATCCCAAACTTTGAAGCCTTTGGCAGAGGAGTGGGGCAAGGTTAACATATTCTGAAAAGTAGTGCACATTTATGCCTGCCTTAGAAAAATGTTTATTTGTAGAAACTGGCGGAATAAGTATTTAGTTTGCGGCAAAGTTATATTTTTTCACCTACATTACGCTACCCAATTAAGTGAGCATATTATCAAAGAGAAGAACGGTTCTTTGAAATTGTGTTCGACCTCAAATAATTACCAAGATATCTGTTCATTTTCATAGCTTACAAATTAATTGTTATACTATTGGCCGTACAATGCGATTACAATGTTATTATTTTTATAACGCCAATGATTGTGTTATTATTTAGTACTAAAATAATTGTCATTATTTTTGCAATTTATATTACGACTACCAGTTACAACCAAACCTATTAAAATATGTATAAGTTCATAACAAAAGCATAAATAATATGCAAGAGACAGAACAGAGGAATTACTGTACCAATAAAGAACCTACTATGTATGTTTGACCTATAAAATGTGGATTACGCATTTCAAAAGCGAAATGTTGCATACTGCCACAGAATGAATGAATTATTTGTTTTGTTTTTCCATGCAGTTGTTCGCGGGTGGAATATCCAACAAATTTGCTTTCTTTGATTTCTTGAAAGGGCAACCAGCTTGTGACCCCTGATCTAGAAAATATCAAATTATGTAACTTTCTTCAAATATACTTATCTATGAAAAATGTTGCAGCCTTTATAAATGTTAATAATTTTAACAATTGCAATTAAAGTTAAGAGTAGATATGATGCAATGAAGATTATAATTGTGCTTTTGAGTTAGTTATATATCTTTAATAAAAAATATTGGATAAAAGATTTAAAGCTTATCTATTTTCTAAATTTTCCATATGATAAAAAATAACAAATTCTGAATTATGTATCAATCTCTATTCACAGGAACTATAGAAAGTATATACCCCTAATAAATTTAAAGCAGCTCCTGCTCCTTTAAATGTATTAGGAGGAATTGGTTCATTAAAGAGAATAATTGGTTGAATATTGATAGTTACATTATTTTAATAATAATTTGGTTTTTCTTGAGCTGCTTATACTTTATATTTATATTCTTATATTCAACATGAAATTTATTATCCTGGAATTTATAGAAGAGTAAGAGATTATGATAAATATTTATTACTTATGTTACATTGACAATCTTTAAATTTACTTACTTTAAAAAAAAGATTTTGTACTAGTTTGGTTTTAAATTCTAATTCACCATTACATGTATAATAAAGTTAGCATAGTAAGTTTTAATTTCTATAATTTAAATAATCTTTAAATATTTCTGATGTTCTTAATCAACGTATACGATAAATAAAGGATTATAAATTGTTGTACAGCACACATGTTACTATCGTGTTCCTGAGCATTAAAGCAGTGCGATAAATTCAGATTTCTGTCTTATGCAAACACTCACTTGCCCTCCCAATCATCCATTTGCATTTCCACTTGTGCCTTGTTTTGCCAACATCAGGGCATTACATTGGAAGAAGATTTTATTGTGATGTACTTCAAGCATGCGGTAACTACGATGTAATTATTCTGCGGTAACATTTCAGTATGTGCTGAATGAATAACTCGCTTGTCTTTTTCTGAAATTTAATCAAAGAATGTTTGTTTCCTTGGAATACCATACAAGTTTTTATAAGAGCAGTAAATTATTCCCTACTAGAATCTCTAGTTTATGCTTCTGGCATTTCCCAGCAGCTTTATGGTCTAAAGCGCTTAATAATTACACAGGTATTCTCATTTTCTCTCTGCATTCAATTTTAATTTTAATTAAGCTTTCAAAAGTCCCAGAAGCAATTTCATCTGTTATTGTGATGTGTTTATGAGAGTATACATATTTAAAATATAAATTGAAACCAGTTGGTCTGAAGGTAAAAATATCTTAACTTTATTTGCTGTTATACCTACACAATCTAAATGCTTGTAAAGGAGAAAGCATCTGGACCTGCCATTATCCGAGTATTTATTTCAAAATACACCCCAGTGAAAATATTGCTTTCATTTCTTTAAATTAGCACCTGCTTTACTCACATCAACAATTTTAATTAAACTGCCGCATACTAGGGTCAACTGATAAGTCCCGGGCCTCTCAATAAAAATAGTAACTGAAAAAAACAACAAAAAACAACACTTTTTGCTTTATTTTGCAATATAATCTCCAGAGAGGCTAATACATTTGTCATAGCGGTGTTCTAATTTAATTAAACCATTTCTGTAGTGCGATTTATCAACGTCCTCAAAATAGCTGTTGACCCAATCAATGACCTCCTCCTGTGAAATCTTCGTCTTCAAAAAACTTTTCTGAGGTTTGGGAACAGGTGGTGGTCACTGGATGCTAGATCTCGCAAATAGGGTAGATTTTCAAGCAATTCGAACCTTAATTCGCACATTTTTCCCATTGCAATGACTGAACGATGGGTCGGAGCATTGTCGTGATGAAAAGTTTGTTGTTGTTTTTTTTCTGTTTTTTTTTTTGTTTGTTTGCCAAATGAGGTATTTTTCTTTTCACCTCATCACTTAAACATTGTAATAGTGTGCATAGTAGTCACCAGTGATACTGTTTGTTACCCTTTTCCAAGTAATCAACAAAAATAATTCCCTGTGCATCCCAGAAAACCCATAACCTTATTAGCTGACAAAATTGACTATGCCTTTTTTGGAGTTGGTTCGCCTGGCGCAATCCACTGTTTTGACTGTGTTTTACTTTATAGAGTGTGGTGATGTATCCAAGTTTTATCAATGGTAATAAGCTGTCTCAAAAGTTCACTGGGATTTTTAGGCATAGCTCCTCATTCTTAACAGAATCTGTTTTTCTTTGCAACTTTTGGTCAGGTGTCAAAAAACGCGACACTCAACTTACACAGACCTTGTGAAAGCCCAAAACATTACTTAAAATATTACCTTCACGTTCTTTTGATATGTTTAAACCTCTGCTATCTCAAACAACTTTAATCTGCGGTCTTCCAGTACTAAACGATACATTTTTTTCAACGACCTCTGGAGCTGTCACTTCTACAGGGCGTCCAGAGCGAGGCTCATCACTAGTGCTCGTACATCCTATTTTAAACTCTGCAGCCCACCTTTTAATCATTGAATATGAAGGGGTAAAGTCTCTCAATGTACTATCCATTTCCTCCTTGATTTGTTTAGGTGTTAAGTCTTTCAAATGGAAGTATTTAATCACTGCTCGTTTTTCCAAATCCTTCATTTTCGTGAAAACTCTAAAGTTGTCTTGTTTAAAATACTTTCATTCGAAAATTACACAAGATATTGACATGTAGCTATGGATACCAGCTAGTCTAGAGTTAAACTTTACGATGCTATCGTCTAACTGGCCTAGTGGCGCCATATCTATGCGAGGCCCTGGATTTATCATCTGTCTCTCGTATTAGCCTGTATGTTTATAGCACTCTGAAAGCAGTGGCATATTTTGAATTTTAGCATTACTTAAAGCTGTTCTGGATTTATTTTCACTGCCACTGTATATTTATAGTGGAAAACTAGAGTCATTTGGTATGAGGCGAATTACTCTCTGTTATGGCAGTCGTATTTCAGAACCAGCAATATTTATTAGTGGGGTGTGGCTAAACCATTGGATACTTTGTCTCCTGTGGATAAGGATGGGATGGTCTCGATTAAATAATGGGTGTCACAGAATGTCCGGAGAGGTAGATGGATGATTTTTAGGCTTTTGAAACGTTTTTCTTTACTCGTTTTCAACTAATATTGCATTATGGACAATTTATTGGGGTACCTTGTATTTACGTAGAATATAAAAATTCCAGTTAAATGCTGAATTGTATTATTTGCTTCGGGTTTCCAAAATCTTTTGATTACCAGTTTATATTCCGACTTTATTCAGTTTGTAATGTCATTTCACTTTTCTAACTAACGTAGTTCAGTTTCAAACACTTCGCTTTGCTATAGTGACTTATAAGGGGCCGTTTTCAGATTGATATTGCACATTGAGCTGTAGTGTTTTAGAATACATCGTAAACAAAAATACATCATGGTTTTCTATTTCCTATATTCTAACTATGAGGTTTTAATTGTAATGGCTGACCTCCGTTCAATGATCAGCTGCATGTTACTATGCCAGGCGTAGATAATGAACTTCGCCAGCACCTAGGCTATAAGAATCTGCTTCTTATATATAACTAGCAGTCAAGAATGAATTTAGTGAGAAGAATATTGGGCGCAGAGCCTAATTATGAGACCCTACAAGAAAGTAAAGAAAAAGAGAAATTGTATAAAATGTATTCTTTTGTTAAGATTTTTTGTTTAACATTTCCTTTACTCTATGCCTGAAACCAAACTGTGTTTATAGTTCACGGTTTAATTACTTTGCGAGAAGGACTCGAGCCATCGTTGAGAAACTTAATTTCCAGCCACTCAAGTGACGTTTCTGTGCTCTTTCCCTTTCGCCGCTCACCTATCTGACCATTTAAAGGTTAACGTGTGTATGTCTGACAAGAATTTAGTTTGTGAAAAATTAAAACTTTAGAAAATCTGGAGTTTAAATTTTACTGGTTTTTGGAACTGGATATAAAGGCGTAATATGAATTTTCAGCCTTGAGGTCCAACACTTCTCTCAAGACTAATTTTTATACCTATTTCTGATTCAAGCGATTTTGAAAATGTTCCATTCGATTCTATTTGAAATATTAACGAATAGAATATGGATAACGAAACATATTTTATTTTATTAACTAATTGTATCTAAGGGAATTTTTGGTTCCTTATTATGCGGAGAAAAAGATAATACACAAAAATGGGGTTTTCATAATTCTTTATAAGAAAACAAATACATTTTTCCAGGACAATAGAAGAAAATGAAAAATGTAAAGTGTTCATATGATACAGTTATTTTCAAATGAAAATATGCATTATATGTAACATTTTAAAATTAAAATTTTTAGCTCAGTAAGTCTATTTTATAACTTGCTATCGGCCTGAAATTTTCAGGAGAAGAATATTAACTTTTTATTGCTCAACTAAACTTTAAAAAGAAAATTTCGTGGTAAATAAAAACGAGTAATCTGAAGTTAAGTGAAAAAAATTAATGCCATAAATTCTCCAATAAAACAAAGAGATTCCTTGAAGAAAAATAATATAGTGTTCTGAAACATTGCGTATGTGCATTCCCTGACATACAGATGTGTGAAATACTAAGATATTTGAAAATATTAGGGGTTAATCAGTAGTTATTGCGAGTCTATAATGAAGATTAGGAATTTGTTTGAAGGACAAGGATCTACACGTGACAATTTTTATAATGGCATTACACGAAAACAAAGCTTATATTATTTAAGTACAAGATATAGTTATTTTAGAGGATAAAACATTTATAGTTTGTCACATATGTTCAGAAGTAACCTATATATATTTAGCGCCCTAATGTTGACATTTGAAAATGCTAGTATTGTTTTTATAAGTACAAGGTGCTTCAGACTGTTTTATTTAGACTATCGCTCCTATTTTGCCGAATATTTTAGATAATGAAGATTTTGAGAAAACACTATGAGAAAATGTTTGCTAAATGGTGCCTTAACAAAATGAGTTCTAAAATTCTCACAACAATTATTGGAAACAATCACGAGTATTTACTACAAAATGAGAATATCCAAACATGGCCATTGCAATCTTGAAATGTTTTAACACATTTAGTCTTTGTGTATCTATGTTAAAATTTCTAAACGACATTCATATAACGTCTGCGTTTTAATTTAAGATAAACTTTGTTATCAAATGATTATGTTGATGACTAACCCGGTGGTAGGTTGCAAGTTCTTTATTTGTATATGTTTACATGGTCGTTGAATTTATTGAAAATATTTAGTATAGGCTAATAACTAATTGTTTGGAAACGCTTTAATTTGAATAACCAACTATTCCTGAAATAAGTACAATATTTATAGCACCATCGTATTAACTCTGCTAACTTTCAGAGTATTCAAACCTTAACATTGTAGGCAAAAGGAAGCCGTAAAATATTGATATCAACATTAATAAACAACACATTTGAAAATCTAAACAAGTGTAAAAGGATAATTTCAATCCACAATGTTTTAATAATGCAGAGTTTGTGATATTTTGAATAGTATTGTGCTTTGAAGTTAATCAGACTTAAATATTCTAATAATTGAAACGTTTAGAATGATATAGTCTGAGGCGAAGAGATTAGCATTTGATCCTCAATGGCTACATACGATATTTCTCATATAGGTGGATTCGGTTAGCGATTCACGGACTCCCAGAGGTGCAAGAGAAGTGGCTCTCGTCTCTGAAGGATAATGCATAAGCAGGAGGGTAGCGTTACTTACTGACCACAATCACTCCCACTACTCCACTTTGATCATTGTGTCCTGTATTAATAGAAGCAAATGGTGTAGCAGTCGTCTGATCATACATGAACAGCTCTGATCTATAATTTAAAATGTTCCTTATACACACTGGCTTGAAACTGCCTATACAAGCTCTGTTTTCGTTTTATTCAGCTTGCGATAGTATATTAGTCTGACGCATATATTACTAGTTCAATCATTAATTTGTACATATTGAATATAAGAAATATCTGCTCAGTAGAACGCAGAACCTTAGCCTGTATAAGCTCGCATTGTATTCTTCAAGGCTACGTGCTTTGTTAAAAATAACAAGAATTTTAGAGCAGTAGTGACACAAGTAACAACCCTTGGGAGGAAGTAAGGTTCACCCCCTTATATTCTGGATAGAGGGAATTTCTCACCGTAGAAAAAGGTCGCGTGGGTGGAAAATAAAGAAAAATCCCAGTTAGTCACGTGACAAATCTACTTTGCACGCCTTTGCTCAGCCAATCAAAAATATAGATGGATGGATGGATGGATGGATGGATGGATGGATGGATGGATGGATGGATGGATGGATGGATGGATGGATGGATGGATGGATGGATACTTTATTTCACTGCTTAGGGTGTGGCCCGGTGGCAGCGATGTCAATGTAATACCACAATGTACAATACAATTGAATTAAATATAAATAATGTGGGTAATACCCTGTTAAAATGCCAATGACATCATAGTATTACTAATATATACATAATTGTAACAACAGTAATAATAACGCAATATTTGTATTTGAATCCTGACTATAAATCACTCTTCTTTAGTCTCTTTTTAAAACTATTTACACTTTGGGGCAAAGTCTCAAGTAAATCTGCAGGTATTTTGTTCCATTCGTTTATTGTTCTATTTGCGAAGGAAAATTTACCTATGTCTGTTTTCTATTCCCTATTTCTTATTTTATCCGAAGTGATCATTCCTCCCACAGTATAATGACTTTAATAATCGTTTGGATATGTTTTTACATGCAGGTCCAAGAAATAGTGTAAGAAATGTGACGAGACAGTGTCTAAGAAATAGCGCGGCGCTCAGTGTAAGAAATCCGCGTGTTATAATAAATTTGACGGCGATGAATGGTAAGAAATACGCATTAATTGTGTGTGAAGAGTTATAGTAAAAGTTAATCTGACGGGCAACTATTACCGTAAATGTATAATAACTCAGTAAAGAGTGGAACTACCACTTATAAAGATTACGTCATCAAGTTCGCGATTGTTTATGTCGGGAGTCGCTCGCAGGGTTAGTGCCTCAAGCCAGCAACAGATAATTAACAAAAGAAGCCATCAGTGCAATTAAATGAAAGTTCTCTTTTATTCGAGCCTACCAAGTGTTACACCTTTATCATCCTTTCCACCCTGAGCAAGAGACAACTCATGGTCTTCAAGAACGAGCTTAGCCGGAGCAACAAAGGGAATCTGCAAGGTATGTACACTCTTAATGTAGAGAATTTTCACGAGCATTAACCCTCAACCAACTCCAAGTAGACTCACGATAGTGCCATACTGATGCCAAACATATAAAACCACGACAAGCTGTAGAAGATAAAACTGCTGCCTTTTTACTTTCTCTAGCCCGTATGTAGAATGCATATATTGGATAGAGAAGATATTGCATTCCACTTAAATTTCAATACCGAGATTTCACCGAAAATACATGTTTTCAGACTCCTTAATCCCCCAAAAATCATTGTGTGGGTGTTTGTCTGTGTCTGTAGGCATCATAGCTTAAAAACAGAAAGTCCGTTAAACATCAAATTTAATACTTTAGTTCAGTGTCTTTCAAGGATGTGACACGAAGATTTTCAACCCCCAACTACCCTTTACATGGGACATTTTTCGAAGATGTTTATTTTCTCAAAAATGACAACGATTTTTGTTAAAATGTCAATGATTAAGAGATTTTTATGACAAACAAAATATATATCTTGAATACTCTGGGAATATCCTCTCAAGACCTCTCCATTCTGGATTACTTTTGTATAACTAGTAAACAGTAAGAGAGAGACAAAAACTTACTACACAATAATTTAGATATCATTAACACATACAACTTGTGTGTTATACACTTTTTTATAGAGTTAACATTTTTTTGAGATATTCAAGTTTATTGGTTTCAGTTTTAAGGTACTTAAACTTTTCTCAAAATACCAGCAAGCAAAGAGAACTAAATTTCAATTTTCTCACTTAGCGATCAGCTTCCAAAAGATCTGATTATCGCTTTAGCCTAGTGCATTCTCTTGTTTACTTTCTACTGACAAAGGAGCAAGTAATATTGTTTATCTTCATCAGATGACGTAGATAAAATAATAATCTTTTATAAGGAAAGTTTGT
This sequence comes from Hymenopus coronatus, assembly GCA_030762935.1. Taxonomy (NCBI): domain Eukaryota; kingdom Metazoa; phylum Arthropoda; class Insecta; order Mantodea; family Hymenopodidae; genus Hymenopus; species Hymenopus coronatus. Next base: position 40,797,954 of record CM060887.1, read on the forward strand.
TTGGGGAACAGCTAGAGAAAGTCACGTGAATGGAACAATCAGACTGTTTGTTAAAGTTGTCAAACTCCCACACGTCAGCCTAAGAGGCATTTTGTACCACCTCCTTAGAAAGGATGCTTTTACAGTTTCAAAAATCTGTTCCCAGAAATAGTTGTACTGTCTTGGTTCAATGCCAGCAACCTTTCCTATATCATCTTAGGTTACAGAAAGAACTAACAGTTTTCTCATTCTCATTGCACATTCTACAAATGGGTTCATTCTTGTAGAGTCCTACCCTAGCACAGATATTTCCTGAAGAGATTATCTTTATGGATTAATGCAACTACTGTTTAGTCAAGAGTCTTTTGAGACACTAAAAGGAGAATTGTAAACACAAAACTCCGACAAACATAACCGACCTCAAAGACAACCGTTTCCTACCTTTGCCATTCTGTGCCTCAAAAGACTCTGACCGAAAAATACTTTGCTATTCTTTTAAAATCTTAAATATGCCGGTCCCCAGCTCGCTTTGGTGCTTCATGGCGCAAGGGATCGTGGGTTCGAGTCCGCACTGGGCATGGGTGTTTATACGTTTGTAAAATGTGTATATGCGTGTGTGAGGGTCTGGTAATCGACCAGAAAACAAAGTAACTGCTAGGAAAAGGAAAAGGAAATACAGAGCCGGAGTCCGGACCAGACTGCGGAACTGTATTTAAAAAAATGATGAAAATGTAGTTTATCAGCTTATATTTGTCTAGGATATCTTTATCACTCGGTAAAGTGTCTTTCTCTAAACCGTATTTTACCGAGGTTCATGCAGTATATTTTATTTATTTTAGCAGGTTTCAGGGTCAATCCCGGTACCTTATATTCCATCTAATCAGCATTTTCATTTCTAAAGAAACCTTGATGACCTGGCACCCACCGCATTTCGAGCCTGTTGCAGATGACAGTGAAATTAGGACATTTGAGCATTTCGAAGTTAATTATTTTAGTCGCAGAATAAAATGCGCACGTTACTGCCTTAGGTAAAGTAAATCAAATGCTATGTTTCTGGGAAGTTATGAGAAAATTTTTGAGATTGTGCGACTATATTTAAGCAAATGAATACGGAACGCATTTCTTTTTCTACATTCATTTCCTCTACTTCATGCTGTAATCTTCAACACTAAATCTGTCCAGAAATATTAACCTATCGTGAGCAAATATGGAATAAAACAGCCGTACCGCACGAGTATTTCTATTTGTCGTTGCATTTTACTTCCGTTTTTTTGCCATTGCGGAATCCGAACCAGCTGTTTAGCTTTGAAACACGTGTTCGAAACGCACTGTGAATATAAATGTACAATTATAAAATAAAAGCGTTTTGTATATGCGTTATATAAACTTGCGTATAACAAATAAAATAAGTTACACATATTTAATCTGAAGAGTTGTTAGCTAATGCTGGACGGCGGGTTAACCTAAAGAGTGATTTTCATAACAATGCCGTTTGCAGGATTGGGTTACGTATAAATGCTCTCATAGCATTCCCTCGTCACATTCTTATTTTCCCTACATGCATTATATAGAAAAAGTATTGTATTCGAGCCAAAAAATCGGTATATTGAAAATATAGGTATGTTTAGTGGTCCCCTGAGTCCAAAAAAAAAGAAAGCATTTTTAGAAAAAGGTGTTTGAGTGTGTGTCTGTGTCAGGGAATAGCATAGCTCAAAAACTGAGACCTTTAAATACCAAACTTATATTTAATTTGACTGTTGATATGTTCAAAGCGAGGGACACAAAGCTTTTTCATAAAATTCCCCCACTACAAACACTACTTTATATCTAAAATTTTTTGTAAATGTAATTTTGCTCAAAAAAGGCTCTAGTGATTTTGATTAAAATGCTGTTTATTATAGGTATTAACATCACAAATAAATGTTCATTCTGAATTTTCGGGGAATAGCTTCTGAGACCTGTTCTTTCTGGATGAATTTTGTTGAATTATACATAACCAGAAAACCATAAGAAATAGATAAACACTTACTGTACAAAAATTGTATATGTGTTACAAATTATTGGTAAAAAGCTTACAGTTCTATCTGCTTCATAATGATCAAGCAAAACATTAGCAGAAATTGTATTTATTGCTAACCTCTCTGTAAGTAGAAGGAAAATAAAGGGAATACACTACGCTAAAGCGATTGTCAAATCTTTCAAAAGCTGTTTGCCATGTGGTTGACATCAGTATTTTTGCAAAGCTAGACTTACCAGTATGAGATACGTTTAAATATATTAAAATTGAAATCAATAAAAGAAATATTTCACAAATGGTAAACTGCACAAGATGTATATAACATAAAATGTGTGTTTTTACGAGATCTACATTTTTGTGCAGAAAGTTTTTGTCTAATGCTAACTGTTTACTAGTTGCGCAAAATTCGAAAAATTCAATCAGAATAAAGAGGTTTTCACAGGTAATCTCCAAAAACTTCAAGATATACATTTTATTGGTAATGTATGTATTTTACCCAAAATCTACGTTGTGCATCATTGGAAGATACTAAAATTAAATATCTAGTATGGTATTTTACTGATTTTTTTGTTTTTAATCCTCGTATTCACGAACACATACACACTCGCACTTAAATCTTTTTCTAAAAATGCTGTTTTTGGATACATGGGACCCTAAAACGTGTATTTGCGGTGAAATCTTATATCGAATTTTTGGGTGGAATGCAATATCTTCTCTATACACTATGTGCATAGTATGTGTAGAGAAGGTGAACATTATATGAAAAATTTTCTTAAACGTATTTTGTGAGAGATAGTATGAACATATTGAAGCAAATTAGTACAACAATTCATCGCGTGGAGAACTTTGAGTATGGAAAAGTTTGCGATGAAATTAAGGTTTTAAGTTGGAAATCCCTATTCAGATGATGATGATAATGGTGTTTAAGGGCGCTCAACTGCCGAGGTCATAAGCGCCCTTACGATTAAAACATGGCAATAGGCAGTAAGAAAAAACCAAAAAAGGAAAAAAACACAAGTAAAAGAGCTAACACAGTTGAAAAGCAAGTAACAGAACGGTCCAGCCCTCTAAACAGAGCTGGATATAAAACTCCATCTAAAATCAACACATTAAAATTAAAAGAGATTAAAAAAAACTGCTATCACACTAAAACGACAAGGTAAAAGAAAGTTTTGCTAAAAATTTAAAAACCCTGTCCACTGCTCTTGGGTCATCTGCCAGGACCTCAGCAAGAGAGGCCGGCATGCCCATAGATGACCGAATGTGTGCCAGGTGACCACACTCCAGCAACACATGACGAACTGTCTGTGCCTCCCCACAGAGCGCACAGACAGGAGCAGGTTCACGTTTAAAAAGGTAACTGTGAGTAAAAATACAGTGGCCAATTCTTAGCCGAGCTAGTACTACCTCCTCCCGGCGGAATAAACGAGAGTCCCTATTCAGAGGGGTGGGTAGTGTAATATGACAAAAAATGACATCTTCTGTTTTTAAGGGAAAAAATTATGTGATTCTTTCCGATTCAGAATATAAATGGTTTACTGATAACATATTCTTAGGCGAGGGTAAGGAAAAATTGGTGAAAAATTGACAAAAATTCGAAATTTGGTTTTGACCAATAACATTTGGTCATAATTTGTGTATTTCAAGTTGAAAATGAAGTAATATGCACTAGTAACTAAAAAAAGTGAGTATAGTAGACTGTTTTGCTGGTAGAGTCTAGCTTGATTGGGAACAAAAGACTTGCAATCTTCCCTCGCTTTATATATTACTCGGAATTAGTGTAAACAGGCCGTGAGAGTTGACAGACATAATCGATTTAAAAATTGCTGCAGGAGAATATGAAGTTCTACAATTTTTCATACCTCCGGTCAGGTAAAGTTTGATTATCTTCAACTGCGATTATCTCAAAAATATTTTTTTAAACATATGTTACGTTTTCTTAAAAACTATAAAAGCTACATGGCACAAGTTTTGCACACTTGAGTGAGATAGTTCATCATACTGAACTAAAAATTTACTTTTGATAGATACATGTTGAAGCAAATTAATACACAACTTGATTGCGTGGGGAAATTTGTGTATGCAAAAGTTTGCGAAAAAAGTAAGATTTAAAGTTGGGAATGCCTGCCTATTAATAAGCATACGCCTTCCCACTTATAGCGTCATTTAATTGGTAGTTAAAATTCGTGAACCGGAAAAATTATATTTTTTCTTAAAGTTTAGAAGTAATATTTTATTATGGAAAAAATATGTGTTCCAGTCACATGAGTTTCTCTACATTGCACTAACAAATTGTTGTTAAACATTTTATTGTTCTATGTACTTTGATAATTGAGATAAACATTAGCAGAAATTGCTAATTTCTTGCTTCCATGTAAATAGAAGGAGAATAAGGGAATGCACTAGACTAAAACGAGAATTACATCTTTTAAAAGCTGGTTTCCGTTTCTGTGCATTGCCAGAGTTTACAAATTTCTGTGTGAGAAAAGTTTAAGTACTTTAAATCTGAAAAAATAACAATGAATATCTCAGAAATGGTCAACTTCACGAAAAAAGCGTATTATGACATAAATTGTGTGTTTTAACGATATATACATTTTATAGTACATTTTTGGCTATATCTCTTACGGTTTACTAGTTATGCAAAATTCAGAAATATTAATCCAGCATGAAGGTGTTTAGCGGCTATTCCCAGGAAATTCAAGAAATACATTTTATTTGTCATGTAATATGCGTTATTTTAATCATTGTCAGCCATTTTTGAGAAAATCAATATTTTCGAAATGTTTTCCATGTAAAGTGTAGGGAGATTTTTCTCAAAATTTTCGTGTCGCATCCCTGGACAAGTTTGCATTTTATTGACTTTTCGTTTTTGAGTTATCGTGTGATTGATACACAGACGTTTTTCGAAAAATACCTTTTTTGGATACAGGGAATGCTAAAACGTGTATTTCTGGTGAAATCTCGGTATCAAATTTTTGAGTAGAATGCAATACCTTCTCTATACACTATACATAGTATGTGTGGAGAGAGTAAAAAGGTAATATTTAATTTTTAACTATTTTTCGTCAAATTTCATAGATATATCACACTGTGAAGCCTGAAAATACGAGAGTGAACTACTGGCTTGTGTATAAGACTTTCTCTAGGCGCAGAAAGAGTAAAATCCGTTATTTTCTATGGAAAAAGCCCATCCAACCCAAGCCACAGCTTGAACATCAAGGATCACAGCAGTTCTTTCTTCGTTATAGGTAACTAAGTTACAAAACCAGAAGCGCACGTGAGCTGATATGAATCTGAAATATCTGATATCTCTACGGGTTTCATTTTGCTTGGTTCCGCCAAAAGCAATAGTGCATACAGAGTAACACATTTGTTTGAACGACCTAGTTACAGTGGAAACAGCATCCACAACGCGACAGAGAATCGTACTTCGATGTTTCTATGGAAACCATATTTCCGCGCACATCTGTCAGTGCAATGCACAAGGAAAGGCAGCGATTGTAAAAGCCAATAAAAATGAAGAAGCAAAACACAGCCTGGAGGTATCCAGAGAGCTCCCAATTTTAGAAAGCGACGTGTTTCTCTGAGAATAAATTGAAGTATGTCTACCTGAATATTATAGGTGTAAGATTTTCGACATGGAGAGGTAGAGTCAGTCTGAAAAATTGAGCGCCATAGCCGGGATTTGTTCCACGGATCTTCTGATCTCCGTCTAGTTGCTCCAACCGCTACTATAGAATTTCGGAAGATCATTAAATTCCCAAAACATTAACATTTGGATAAACTGTTTCTTCACACAAGCCGTGTGTAGGACAGAAGTTCGATAGGTAGAGTCAGACTGAAAAATTCAATGCCATAGCCGGGATTTGAACCACGGATCTCCCGATTTCTAGCCGGTTGATCTGCCACTGAGCTACCATGGTAACATGCCGGCATAGCATTGAATTTCTCAACTGACTCGTATGTTTCACGGTAAAACTCAAGGTGATCTCAAATTATTTTGAGATGGCAGCCCCAATGGTGACTTACAATATAGTAAGTACTTTAATGTTAATGAATGGGGTTTAAGAGTGCTCAACTGCATGGTTATTAGTGCTCTTAAAATGCATAGAGGCTACATTAAAAAAATAAAAATAAATCAGGAATAAAATATGGCCAACGTCACAAATAAAATGATATAAAAGGAATATGTGACAATGGCCACAGAGGGAGCTAAAAACTGGGTCGAACCTGAAAGCTAAAAAGATAACCCATGTAAAAATAAACCCCCGGTGCTAAAAGGGGAAAAAGAGTTAAAATAACTAGCGATAAAAAAACTAAAACGATTTAAAAAAGATACTGGCGTAAAAAGTTAAAAAAAACCTATCCGCCGCGTGGTTGTCATCCTCACCGAGGATCTCGGAAAGGGAAACCGGAAGCTGAAGAGTTGCTCGAAGAGCGGACAGAGCAACACACTCCAGCACTTCATGGTTAGTAAGCAATTTAAGTCAAAGGCTTCATAGTTTAACCAAATATATTCATGTGTAGGACAGGAGTTGGAGGGGTAGAGGCAGACTGAAAAACTCAAGGCCATAGCCATAATTTGAACCACGGATTTCCTGGTCTCCGTAAAGTTACTGTAACCACTAAGCTACCATGATAAGTTTTTATTTGCTCTTTCTCTTACAAAGATGATAAACTAAAATTAATATACCTGTAAATTGGGGACTAAGGGAACCTGTATCGCAAGTCGTTTGATACACTGCAAGTTCGTCTTTTTGAAAGATGACGATTTAGAAATCGCAGGTTTTAAGTTTCCTCTCAGCATTAACAGATTCTCCAGTTGCGGTGTAAATTAAATTATTATATGTTAATTCAGTATCTAAAGTCATTCATTGTGTAAAGGAAAGTTTGCCACTGAGTTGGTCTCTCGTTTCCTCACTTGAATGCGGATCGGAGGTGTGCGATATGAACTAAACACAGTAGCAAGTTGTATATAAATATAGGAGAGGTGACGCAGGGCCGTTCAAAACAAATTAAACCTTTAAATATATGATTCCTAAATTTGATGTTAGTAAGTGGAAAATGAGATACACTTATGTGCTATACTTATTGTTCTCTTCTAAAAATCAAATTATTTGCACTTATTCACCTCCCCCCTGCATGTCACAGATGTTGTTCAGTTTAACGGCATGTGCATATAACCATTCACCCCTTCCACTAGAATTATGTTGTAATTGCTTTAACCTTCCCTTATCTAACAATCGTAGCAATAACTCTTTCATAAAGATGATGTACGATCAATCCTTCATTTCACAACGAATATAACATTGTTTACTGTCTAGTTTTTATATCCTTGTTTATTTTTCAGGGGAGACAAATACAGAACTGGTACCGGCTGGAAAGAGTCAGAAGTTTAGTAAACTGAAGGTAACTTAACGAGGAGAAAAATACTACTACAATCTAAGGGAATGTGGCATATTGACTTATGCAAGCGAGTTTAGACACATGTGTTTTCAAATCATTTTCGTCAAAACTTAACTTAAGCCCTTCTTTCCGTGTACTATTAAAACACATCTTTATGTGATTTAAAATACAGTTATTAATTTAAAAGTATCATATTGTGAAAAAAATGCTTAATTCTTAAATAAAGTTTCAAAAGTGACAACTTTTTTTAACAGTGGCATCAGCTCTTGAGCATCCTTCACAACTTCGTCAGTAAGAAAATGCCAATTTCTTTTGAATTCACTGTACCAATTATAAACTGTTGTATTAAATGGGGCTTCTTTACCAAATGAATTTTTAAACTGACATTGACCTGGTTTAGGTATTAGTAATGTTCTAAAGTCGTAAAAAAATCATAGCTCAAAAATGTTCGCAAGACAAATCATTTTTGGGTGAATACAAAATTTTAAAAGATGATAATTAACAAACTATTAGAGCAAATTAAAGACACTACATGGTAATCTACTCGCAAAACAAATGAAGTAGCTGTCAGATATAAGCAAACTTCTTTTTCTTTTTATTTTCTCTACACGTACTATGTACATAATGTAATGCACTCCACCCAAAATGTTGATACCGAGATTTTACCGCAAATACGCGTTTTAGAGTTCCCTGTATCCAAGAAAAGCATTTTTAGAAAAAGCTCCGTATGCCTGTGTGTCCGATAACTCAAAAACGAGAAGTTGGTAAAATTCCAAACTCGGTATTTAAGTTTAGTATCTACCAGGGATGTGACACGAAGATTTTGAGAAAAATCCCCCCACTTACAATTACTTTTTACATGGAACATTTTTTTGAAAATTTTGATTTTCTAAAACTGGTTTTAACGATTTTGATTAAAATACCGCATATTAAACATATTTATATGTTAAATATATGTATATCTTGAATTTTCTATGAATATCCTCTAAAAGATCTATTTATTCTGAGAGAATTTTGCTGAATTTTGTGTAACTGGTAAACCGTAAGATTTAGGCAAAAACTTGCTTCACAAAAAATAAAACACACATTTTATGTCATGTATGTTTCTTTTCGTGGAATTTGTAATTTCTGAGATATTCCTTGTTATTTATTTCAGACTAAAATACCCAAACTTTACTAACACGGAAAGTTGAAAACTCCTAGTCCTGCCTAGAAACGGATTTCATCCACATGGCTACCAGCTTTTAAGAGATTTGACTTTCGTTTCAACCTGGTGTATTCCCTTATATAGCTTCTACTTACAAGGAAGCAAGTAATTAAGAAAATTTCTGCGAATGTTTATATCGAATATATAAAGTAGATAGAAGAATATGATTTTTAACAATAATGTGTTACAGCTATGTAGAGAAAGTCATGTGAATGGAACACATCAGAGTTTTTAATATGGTATTCTAAAAATTGTCAATGTCGCCCTTGATTGATACTTAGAATACTATAAAGCTCTGGCTTTTCCTTTTGACTATAAGGAATAGAATAACCAGTTTCTAAATTTAAAACCTATTCGCTTACTCTTATAATATTTAACAAAACAATGATACTAATTGACATTTGGAAAAACAAAGAATAGATATTTAAACTTCAAAATTCAAAGAAAATATTTTTTTACCTAGTTCTGGAAACACGTAATCATCTACATCAATATCTACAATGAATCATCAGTCAAATTTAGGTTGAAATGAAGACAATTGATCTCTGAAATATGCTTCTGGTTATAACTAACATCAGATTACTTATAGATCTCCACCATATATAATACTTTCGGATATTTATATATTCCTAGATATTAGTATAAGAATGTATAAATACAGATCACTATCAAGTAAAATTCTTCCCCAAACTGGAATATGTTTCAAAGATTATTGTCATTACCTAGACTCATAGCAATGTTTCTTTCTGTGGCTTGTAGATCATAATTGCAGTATGTCCTGCCAAGAAAATCCATCTATCAGTCACAGGAACAGCATAAACAACGACATATTTTACATTTTGGGAGCCCGGTATTGTGTATTAAAGTCAGGTATTATTCAAATATTCAGTGCAAATACTGAAGTATAATTTAGATTCTTAGTTGCTTGAAATTAAATAAATGGATCAATTATTTGCTGCCAAATATCTATTTTAAAATACAGTTTAAATTCAAGCTAAGATGAGTATAGATTTCAAATTTTCAGTCATTAATTACGTAAGAGATAACAGTATGAGGAAATAGTAGTTGCGGCAGGTTGTCGAAGTTACAAACGAATTAGCAACATCTCTAATCTGTGACATGGTTGCTAGAGCATTTCTTATTTACAAGTAGAAGAAAGGAAACTGGTGACTTGCGCAGTTAAATCTGATTCGCAAAAAGAACATAGGAATTTGATACGGAACTCTGATGACACATGGAATTAAAACGTGAAACTTTTATTCCGGAACGAAAGAGAGATGTGATCTGTATTCACACAGTGGAAATGCTGTTGACTGTCTACAGCAAACGCTGTTTCAATTACAACGGCATGTGTTCGTGTTTTGTTTTGTTACACTTGTAGCCTCTCTGTTGAATGGCGGAAGAGGTTCCTAATCAAGAATTCATGCTGACCATCAGTCATTTGTTTATAACTAGTGATCCCTCTACAATTACTGTCAACTTGGGAAACCAAAAAATAATAATAATAATCAGCAAACTATGGTGAAGGGACAAATACATATAACGAATGGATATTCTCTGCTCTAATAGATGCTATATGATTTGAATGGATGGTACCTATATGAAAACCAACAGTTGCATTATCAAAACAAAACAGACTCGCGAAGTTTTTTTTTTGCTTTACTTTTTCTAGCACGTACGTACAATGAGGACAGTACATACAGAAGGTATCGAATTCCATTCAAAAATTCCATGCCGAGATTTCACCGTAAACGAAGTTTTAGGGTCTCCTAGAAGCAAACATAAAAAATAATAATTTTTAGAAAAAAATCCGTGCTCACATTGCAGCAACATGATTTTAAAAGATTTTATTATCACTATTACCTTGTCTATTCTATTATTTCTCTTATGCTCAAAAGGAACTAAAATGTTATAAGAATAGTTTGTTAAGGAATAGATAAACTAATGTAAAAGTAAACAGTTTGATGTGTTCCAATGTTTAGTTTCTATCGACATTTTTCCATGTAAAGAGTAGTTGGGGATGTGGGATTTTCTTGAAAAGCTTAGCGTCACTTCCTTGAAAAATACTGATATTAAATATCAAGTTTGGTATTTAACGAAGCTTTAGTTTTTGAGATAAGCTGTCCTATGATACACATATGCACAAGAATATTTTTGAAAAAAAAATCTTTTTTTTTGGATTCGGAGGGTCCCAAATCATGTATTTCCGGTGAAATCTCGGTATCGAAAGCGGGAGACCTGAAATGGATTCTCAGTACCGGCATGGGGATTTTTCCCCCGCTGGGAGACATGGTCCGGGATGCACTCAGCCTCGTGAGGTCCCTGAGGGGCAAATTGAGAAGCTACTTGATAGAGAAGTAGATAATAATATTGATATATCTCACATATATCAATATTATAGCCTGCATGATTATTAAAATGTAATGATTTACTGTCTAAGTTCATATAAGTAATAAAAATATTCCCAAAAAGTTCAGTTTTACAGAAATTGAGTTGCTTATTATATTTTCTTACATTAGCCGTAATTAGTGAAGAAACCTTATTACTTTCTGTACGGTCAAAAAAATCCTTAATTTTTCATAATGTAATAATTTATCTCCAAAAACTGGAGCATTATTTCGCAAATGTATACTGGGAAATATTAATTCAACAATAATTTTCTGAAGAAACAGGACAAAAGGATGTGACGGGCCGCCACAAGCTTAGCAGCGAGAATCGGTACGGGGATCAAGCGGAAGCTCTAACCTTATGCATAAAGAAACAAATTCAACAAAGGGGCTTTAAGAAAATAAATATAATATTGTCAAACAATTTACATTTCAACAGTTCCCACGTATACTAGAGAGATGGAGTATGCTGACGATCATCTTGTATCATGGTTTGTTACACAGCATGTTAGCACGAGTGCCGAAAGAGAGGGACCCCAGCGAATATGCAGAATTTTATAAAGGCTAATGCCAACTTAAGAAACTTGAAATGGCAACAAGCCTGCTTATATATGAAAACTCGAAACATAACAAGGCTACCAACATGTTACAATATGATAAAATTCTTTATTGTACTTTTGAAAGACAATATAACATGTTAGTGAAGAATTGGACAAGCGGAACATTTTGAAAACTGGAAAAGTGTTGCAAAAGTTTACATGAAAATAAGGTTTAAAGTTGTCAATGCCTATTGATAATCATAGTCTATCTATTTATAGCTTCTGTTAATTGGTAATTAAGTGTTCCAGTGACAAAAACGATATATTTCTTACAGTTTAGAATTCACATCATTTTAGTATGAAAAATATTATTTGTTTAAGGTCTCAAATTTTTTGGTTAAATTTCTCAGAGCATCGCCGTTTAGGGTGGTTTACGGTCCCCAGGAAATCTGCAAGGCACTAAAATACCTATTAAATTCAAAATTTCCCGAAAATAACTCGTGTCGTTCAAAAGAGTTACCTCCTGCAGCGACACACTTCTGCCACCGCGGTGAAGAGACTGGAGGTACTCCTAGAAGCTATTTTGCAGATATCTGAGTAGACCCTTGTTCCATTTGAAGTAATTTTTTAAGCGTTCGAAAATCTTGACTGAAACGTTTATGCCTTTCATACAACTGGGTTAGGTCGAGCCGTTAGACCACTCGCTTCTCACCAAGGGTTCAATCCCAGGGGTGTGTTTCTCCTGTTTACCCCGCCATCGCATTCCACCAGTGCTCCATCTTCCTTTCAAGTATGATCAGTGTCATCGCCTTTGTTACCTTGGTAATAAAAACGAGCTATTAAAAAAAAATCAAAAAAGCTACACCATAAAAAAATATTATAAAACGGGTTTTCACCATCGCTTCTTCACCGTAAGTTACTTCTACCATTATCTTAATGTTTCTGAAGGAGATTTGTTTAACAAAACACAAATCTAAATATCCGAACGTGTTTCATAGTCGGCATTATGAAATGCAATAAACGAAAATGAATACACAACACAAACTAATTGCGAAACAAAGCCAAAAATCGTTATTAGCATGGGAATTGAAATGAAGTTTGGTTATGGACGTTAATAACACCTAAAAAATATGAAATGATTTATTACTTTCTCTACACGCACTATGTACACAGTGTATAGAGGAGGTATTGCAATGCACCCGAGATTTCACCAGAAATATATGTTTTGAGACATTCTGAATAAAAAAGATACATTTTAGAAACGTCTGTCTGTCTGTCCGTTAAAGTCCGTTAAATACAAAACTTGGTATTTAAGTTCAGTTTCTTCCAAGGATGCTACATGAAGATTTTCGAGAACCCGGCTACCTTTTACATGTAAAATATTTTGAAAGTTCTTATTTTCTCAACAATGACTAAACATTTTGATTTGAATATCCTGTATTAAAGATAGATAGGTAGAGTCACGCTAAAAATTCAATACCATAACCAGGATTTGAACCACGGGTCTCCCGGTCTCCAGTTGGTTGCTCTACCATTGAGTTACCATGGCAAAATGCCGGCTTAGCATTGAATTTCTCAACTGATTCGCATGTTTCCCGATAAACCACAAGGTGATCTCAAATTATTTTGAGATGATAACCCCAATGAGGACTTACAATGCTGCAAGTACTTTAAGTCCCAGCTTTCATAGTATAGCCAATTATTATGTTAATTTGTATTGATTTAATTTTTTTTGACTCAAGTCATGTATAGGATGGAGCTGGATATGTAGAGTCAGACTGAAAAATTCAAAGCTCAGTGGTAGAGCTAGAAACCGGGAGATGCGTGGTTTAAATCCCAGCTATGGCATTGAATTTTTTCAGTCTACCTACCCAACTCCTGTTCTACATATGACCTGTGTGAAAAAATAATTAAATCTATATTAAAGATATTTACAAAGCAAATAAAACGTATATCCTGAATTTTCTGGGAATAGCCTCTGAATACATCTTTATTCTGGATGAATTTTGCGGAATTTTGCATACAGATAAACCGTAAACACACAATTGCTGTATATACCTTTTTTTTTCGTTATGTTGACCGTTTTTTATATACTCCTTGTTATTGGTTTTGGTTTTAAAATATGCTCTTCCCATACAGGAATTTTTCAGCTCTTGTCCATACAAAGGAACTTTAATCACATCGCAACCAGGTTTTAAAGCATTTCGCTATCGCTTTAGCCTATGGTACTCCTTTATTTCTCTTCTATTTACAGGGAAGGAAGCAAAAGACTATTTTTGCTATTTTTACTTTCTCTATACGTGCTATGTATATAGTGTATACAGAAGGTATTGCACTCTACCAAAAAATTCGATACCGAGATTTCACCGGAAATATATGTTTTAGGATCCCCTGTATCCAAAAAAAAAGTATTTTCAGAAAAAAGGTCCGTGTGTGTGTGTGTGTGTGTGTGTGTGTCCGTCGGTCAGTGAATACGATAACTCAAAAACGAAAAATTTGGTATTTAAGTTTAGTATCTTCCAGGGATTCGACACGCAGATTTTGAGAAAAATCCCCCCACCCAAATTACCCTTTACATTGAACTTTATTTCGAAAATTTTGATTTTCTAAAAAATGGCTTTAACGATTTTGATTAAAATATCGCATATTAAAGATATTTACATGACAAATAAGATGTATATTTTGAATTTTCTGGGAATAGCCTCTGAAGACTACTTTATTATTGGTCAATTTTATGGAATTTTGCACAACTGCTAAACCGTAAGAGATGGACAAAAACTTACCACACAACAAATGTAGAGCACCTTAAAACACACAATTTATGTTATATATATTTTTTTCGTGGAGTTGATTGTTTTTGAGATATTCCTTGTTTTTTTTTCAGCTATAAAGACTTATACTTTTCTCATACAGGACTTTGTGAACTCGTGCCCATACAAACAAAGGAACTTCAATCGCAGAGCAATCAGCTTTTGACTATCACTTTAACCTATGGTACCCCCTGATTTCGCTTCTACTAACAAGGAAGCAAGTAATAAGACTATTTCTGTTAATTTTTTCTCCATTAGATGAAGTAAAGAGAATAATTTGTTGCAGTGATATAGAGAAAGTAATGTGAATGGAACACATCAGATTTTTTTCTCAATTAGCATGAATTAAATGGAAAAATAAGGGTTTTAGCAATAATTTGCTGTAGAGATGTGGAAAAACTCATGTGAAGGGAACACATCAGACATGTTGTGTATATTGAAGAGGAAATAATCTATTCCGGGGACTTTTGAATCTAGGGTTACGTATAAGTAACAAGAGAAGTCCCTTTATACTATTAGTTCAAATAGGCCCATGAGATCTTGCAGCAAATGGCTGCTCCCCAATGTTTGAAGTTTGGACCTCGGCGATTATGTGCCTTAGAGTCTGCCTCGATACTTTGTCTGTGACCACAAACCTAGCCACAGCTACTCTCATCGATTCTCATGGGAGGTTTGAGACTATTCTGCATGCCGCCCTGAGTAAATATCCTTGGTTCAATTCGTGCAGATGTGTGTTTGTTCGCTCCACCACATACGCCCGTTCACACGGTCTGGCGGGAAAACAATTTCCACAATTCCCGCTGCAAAGTTTGGGTCCTGCCAGGTCCTTACAGTGCAGCATACACGGCAACAGGTTTATCTTTCCCCTGCGGATGAATTCAGATGTCCTGGGGACGCCAGTAGAGAGGAAGGCATTATACCTAAATACCAAAGACAAGCTAGATTGCTCTCCCTTGTAACTTTCACATAATCGGGGAATCAAAGGAAATGGTCGACCGTCATAAACGATAACTCCAGGCTGCTCATCCGAATCCGATTACAATCCATCCTGAAGGGTATATCACTTTCACTACGCCGTACCTCTACGTAAGTAGATGAAGCTACCTTCCACCTAAAAGCTCTATAAATATTCTAAGAAAATTGATCTTGCGCACTCGCACTTCGTGTAACTATCAAAAAGCATTTCAAATGTCATTTCTATTCCAAATACAGAACACCAATTATTTGCAAATGACGTTCTGCAAATGGCAGAATCAGAAAGAGATCTCCAAATAATAGCATATTAGTTACAAATGGTGGCCAATACATATAACTGCAAAATATCAATAAGGTATAGGAAATGGCATTTAAGGGCAAATATGAAATAAAAACTAAAATATTATTGGAGAGTAAAATAGTGAACAAGTAACGCATTTTAAGAACATAGGAAATGATATTACATGTGAAAAATATAGAGATATAGAAAATGAATTATCTATGTGAGACCAAAAAGAATTTTAGGCCTGAAAACAAGAAAAGATACAAAACTTAAATTATACAAGACAATGGCTGTTCCTCCTTTTGTTGTATGGAAGTGAAAATGGATACTAAAATAAAGGAAAGAAGCAGAATACAAGCAGCAGAGATGTTATTTTTTCGAATGTGAATGTATGTACATGAGCAGAATGAACAAATACGAGAATTAAATATAGATATTTAAAGTTAGAAAGCAAAATTAAAACAAACACCAAGAAATGGATTGAACACTTAATGAAGATGAGTGATGAAAGAAGACCAAGGAGAGCCTTCCAATACAACCCAAAAGGAATAAGAGACGTTGGCTGACAATGTGAAAGATGGACACCACAGACTACTTCGCCGGAACGGGCTATTTAGCCTAATCCATGTGGAAGAAAACCACGACTTAAACAATTAAAATGTAAGTAGGTGCTGGAAAGATGCGATACAAGTTCCATTTCACTAATGTGACCTCGAAACTGTTGACATTCACCCCTTCTACTCATGGTTCGCTAGTCCTCTACAAGAGCCAATGCGTGATATACTCGCTATAGTATTGACGTCGCGTAGACAAACGACTGACGACAAAGGCCTAATAAATCTGTATACGCTTTTGTAAGAATAATTTGTTACAGAATAGGTAGAGAAAGTCATGTGAATAGAACACGTCTGATTTTTACTTTATATACGTACTATGTACATAATTTATAGAGAAGGTTTGTATTGCATCAAAGAATTCGATACGAGATTTCACCGGAAATACATGTTTTGGGACCCCCTGAGTTCAAAAAATAATTTTATAAAAATGTTCTTATGTGTTTGTGTGGGCAGCATAGCTCAAAAAGAAAAGTCCGTTAAATTCGAAACTGATAATTCAGTTCAGTATCTTAGGATGCGACACAAAACATTTCAAGAAAAACCCCCCTACCCAACTACCCTTTACATGGAAAGTTTTTGGAAGATTTTGAACTTCTCAAAAATGGCTCTAAAGATTTTGATTAAAATCTCTAATATTTAAGATATTTACATGAAAAACAAAATGTATATCTTGAATTTTCTGGAAATAGCATGTGAAGACTTTTCAATCTGGATGATTTTATTGAATTTTGCGTAACTGGTAAACCGTAAGAGATAGACAAAAATATACTACATAAAAATGTAGATCTCGATAAACCACAATTTATATCATATACTTCTTTTTCCTGGAGTTGGCTGTTTTCGAGATATTCCTTGTTATTGATTTCAGTTTTATAATACTTAAACTTTTCTCATACGGGAACTTGTCAACGTTTAGCCATGCAAAGAAAATGAATTTCATTCCCATGGCAACCACATTTTAAACATTTTACTGTCGGTTTAGCCTAATGTATTCCCTCATTTCCCTTCTACTTAGAAGGAACTAATGTTTCTGCTAATGTTTAAGCATGAAATAGACAGAATAAGTTTATTACAGAGATTTGGAGAAAGTTATCTGAATGGAAAACATTAGATTTTTAATTTCTCTAATCCTGCATGTGCAATGTACTTAGTGGATAGAGAAGACAATGTACTGCACCCAAAAATTCGATACCGCAATTTCACCGCAAACACATGTTTTAGAGCCCCCTGAATACAAAAAAAGCATTTTTTGAAAAATGTCCGTGCGTGTGTGTGACTGTGGGCCGCATAGCTCAAAAACGAAAAGACCATTAAATACTAAACTTGGTAATTAGGTTTAATATCTTCCAAGGATGCGACACGAAGATTTTTAAGAAAATCCCCCATCCCAAAGCACCCTTTACATGGACACATTTTTTAAAATTTTGTTTTTCTCAAAAATTGCTCTAATGATTTTGATTAAAACATAGCATATTAAATATATTTACATCACAAATAAAATGTATATTGTGAATTTTCTAGTTATAGCCTCTGTCCACGCAAAGAAACGGACTTCAATTCCCTAGTACCCACAGTTTAAAACATTTGACTGTTGTTATGGTCTAGTGTATTCTCTTATTTCCCTTCTACATATAAGGAACTAAATAAATATACCGTTTCTGCTAATGTTTTAACATGACATAGATAGAATAAGTTTATTAACAATAATTTGTTGCAGAGATGTAGAGAAAGTCTTGTGAATGGAACACATCAGACTTTTTATGGCTGAAGTGTTTAGTTAAATCTTCACCGATGATGATGGGTAGCGTTTAAGGGCGCTCAATTTCAAGGTCATTAGCGCCCTCCAAAAACAATCGTGCCCAAATCTATAAGATAGAATCCATTGTTAAAATAATGGCTAAAAGAAGAAGTAAAAGCCAGATAAAATAAAACCACCCTGGGAAAAACCAGGGGAAGAAGAAGCACAAAAAAAAACAGTAAAAACAACGCAGCTAAAAATAAAGCCTTGTGTGAAACACAGGCAATAAAAATCTGATGTGTTCCATTCACAGGACTTTCTCTATATCTCTGTAAATTATGATTGTTAATAAGCTTATCTTTTATTTATTTCATCCTAATTGAGAAAAATTAGCAGAAATAGTCTTATTTCTTGCTTTATTGTTAGTAGAAGCGAAATAAGGGAGTACCATAGGTTAAAGTGAAAGCCAAAAGCTGGTTGCTATGCGGCTATGTTCCTTTGTTTGTATCGTCAGGAGTTGACAAATTCCTGTATGAGAAAATATGTTTTCAAAGCTGAAACTAAGAGATACGAATATCTCAAAAACGACCAACTCCACGAAAAAAAATGTATATGACATAAATTGTGTATTTTAACGTGCTCTACATTTTTTGTGGGTTAAGTTTTTGTCCGTCTCTTACGGTTTAGTAGTTATGAAAAATTCATCCAGAATAAAGTAGTCTTCAGAGGCTATTCCCAGAAAATTCAAAATACACATTTTATTTGTCAGGTAAATATCTTTAATATACGATATTTTAATCAAAATCGTTAGAGCCATTTTTAAGAAAATCAAAATTTTCGAAAAAAGTTCCAGGTAAAGGATATTTTGGGGTGGGGGGATTTTTCTCAAAATCTTCGTGTCGCATCCCTGGAAGATACTAAACTTAAATACAAAGTTTGGTATTTTACCGACTTTTCGTTTTTGAGTTATCGTGTTCACAGACACACGGACACACACACACACAGAAACACACAGACCTTTTTCTGAAAATACTTTTTTTTGGATACAGGGGACCCTAAAACATACATTTCCGGTGAAATCTCGGTATCGAATTTTTTGGTGGAGTGCAATACATTCTCTATTCACTATGTACATAGTGAGTATAGAGAAAGTAAAAATTTAAAAGAAATTTACTGGTCCACCAATGACCGTTACGGTAAATAAAATGCAATAAAATAGAATATAAAATACAATATAATACAATAAAAGTATAAAACGGGTGAAATACAATAGCATACTAGCTGATTAGTCTAAAATTCAGTCGTGATAAAAGGTTAAAAACCGTATCCACCGCTTGAAAGCTACCCGAGGACGCAATTCAGGTGGCTCACCAAATGCTATAATCCTATATTGCATGAACATACATATCTGGCAACAACAGTTTACTTCGGGTGTTAGAATTACGGTAGCGTTATAATAGGGTATAAATTACTTAAACAGAGTTTGAATAGTCGAGACGTTTCTGATAAAGCTTGGTCCTCGCCAGCTGCGCCAAGGAGGATGCTGGGAGGATCACAAGCACGTGGCGAGAGTAAGCCATCGGAGGTTTGCAGCCCTGCGGATCCCTTTAACTTTAAATCAAATTTACTCCCGGGGTGGAGATGCCAGACGTATAAACAGTTACCATATCCAAAGTTTATGTTGCTGTGAAACTGAGAGTAGCCCCCGGAGCTACCAACTTTCTCTTCCGTACTCCAGGGTTCACGAGGTCTTCCTGAAAAATGTTCATAAATGTGATTACCTGGAAGAGTCCATGAATCATATTTCAGAAAAAAAACTACACTATAAAACTTTTGCCTATTAGAGAGAAAGAGGCAAGCAATGTAAGTAATGTGCAACAATTATACGAGAGAAAAATCTGACGTGTTCCATTCATAAGACTTTGCTTACAAAAGATCATTAATTTATCCGCATACTTCTATTCTTTATGCGCTGTATTTCTTTTTCCTTTTTTTTTTTGTTTGTTTGTTTTGTTTTGTATCCAGATTCTTACATTTCCTTAGTTTAACGTTTTCTTTTTACATTTATACAGACATATACACATTTACAAACACAAAAAACACCCATGCCCAAGACAGATCTCGAACCCACGATCCCCTGCGCTACGAAGGACCAAAGCTAGGCGCTTTAGCGAGCGCGGCCATGGGGACCGGCAAATCAAAATAAACGTTAGTAATGTTTTACCACTCGTCTGTTACTAAGGCGGCCCGAGTGCGATCTTAGGAGATCGCATGTGGAGTTTGTGGTAGACAAGAAGCGTAGGGTCCGGTTTTCTGCGGATTCTTCTCTTTACCCGCCATCGTATTCCATCTTCATTCCAGGTATGATCAGTGTCGTCAGCTGTGGTGCAATTTCCAGTAAAAGCGGGCATTAAGGACAAAATTCTGATGTGTTCCATTCGCATCACTTTCTCTGCATCTCGACAACAAATTATTATCAAAAAGCTTATTCTTCTATTAACTTCAATCTAATGGAGAAAAAAAAAATAGCAGAATTCGTCTTATTGCTTGCTTCCATGTAAGTAGAAGGGAAATATGGGAGTACCTTAGACTAAAGTGATAGTCAAAAGCTGATTGCTATGTGATTGAAGCTCGTTGTTTGTATGGACAGAAGTTGGCAAATTTCCGTATGAGAATATCTCAAAATGATCAACTCCACGAAAAAAAAACGTACAAATTGTGTGTTTTAACATGATCTACATTTTTTGTAGTAAATTTCTGTCTCTCTCTCACTCTCTCACGCTTTAACAGTTAACTAAAAAAATAGCAAAGTTTATTCAGAATAAAGACATCTTTAGAGGCTATTCCCAGAAAATTCAAGATATGCATTTTATTTGACATACTAATATCTTTTATATACGGTATTTTAATCAAATTCGTTACAGCCGTTTTTGAGAAAATCATTATTTTGAGAATGTTTCCATGTGAAAGGTAGTTTGTAGTTCTTCGCGTCGCATCCTATGGATAATAAACCTAAATATCAGGTTTGGTATTTAACGGTCTTTTCGATTTTGAGCCATGCCGCCGCCCCCCCCCACACACACACACACACTGACAAACAGACAGACAGACAGACAGACATACACGGACATTTTTCTAAAAAGTAAAAAGTACACTATGAAATCTTTACCTATTAAGGAGAAAGAGACAAGCTGTGTAAGTAATGTGGAAAAACTATACGAAACAAAATCTGATGTGCCCCACTCACAAGATCATCTCCATCTGTTGTGCAAACAAATTATTGTAACAAAAGATTATCCACATATCCACATGCTAATAAAAATAAACATTAGCAGAAAAGGGCTTATTACTTATAGTACTTCCTTATATGTAGAAGCAAAATAACTGAATATACAAGGTTAAGTATTCAACTATAGTCACTATACAATAAACTATATCCTTTAAACATTAATATATTTCATATGAATATTAACAGTTTTGCTATATCCTATGAATCAATGTTACCAACTTTCTATTTTAACTTTCTCTACACGTACTATGTACATATTATATACAGAAGGTTTTGTAATGCACCCAAAAATTTGATACAGAGTATTCAACGGAAATACATGTTTTCAGTCCCCCTGAATAAAAAAAACATTTTTAGAAAAATGTCCGTGCGTGTGTCTGTTTGCAGCATAGCTCAAAAACGAAAAGTCCGTTAAAAACTAAACTTGCTATTTAGGTTTGGCATCTTCCAAGGATGCGACTCTACCCTTTACATGGACCTTTTTTCGAAAATTTTGATTTTATAAAAAATGGCTCCAACGATTTGGATTACAATATCAATATCTTATACTTTTCTCATACAGGAATTTGTCCACTCCTGCCCATACAAACAAAGGAACTTCAGTCACATAGCAACCAGCTTTTGACTATCATTTTACCTATGGAACTCCCTTATTTCGTTTCTACTTACAAGGAAGCAAGTAATAAGACTATTTCTGCTAATTGTTACACGTTTAGCATGAAGTAAATAGAAGCATAAGCGGTTTAACAATAGTTTGTTGCAGAGATGTAGAGAGTCATTTGAATGGAGCACATATGATTTTTTTTTTTTGTGTTTATGTTGTTTTATTCTTTATGTTCTGCTATGATTTATTTAGTAATTAGTTATGATATTCTTGTCAATTATTTTGTAATCAACATGATATTTTGAATTTTAAGTGAACATTACAATTGGCGAAACCCCTTGATGAGGGCTTCCCGCTTGAGAAAATGTTAAGTATTTTAAAATTTAAGTCAGTAAAAGGGAACTAATTAGCTCTGTAGAAATTGTATATGCCATAAATTGTGCTTTAACAAGATCTATATTTTTGTGTAGAAGTTTTTGTCTCTCTCCTTCAGTTTAGCAGTTAAGCAAAAGTCATTCAGAATGAAAAGGCCTTCACAGGCTATTCCCAATATATTTGGTATAAATATGTTTTATTTGCCATGTTAATGTATCTAATTTATATGACATTTTAATCAACATTTTGGAGACAAATTTTAGAAAATCAATATTTTGGAAAATTTTTCAATGTAAATAAGGTTTGGGTAGGGAATTTTTCTGAAAATATTCGTGTCGTATTCTTGGAAAATACTAAACTTAAAACCCTCTTTGGCATTTAAAGGTGTTTACGATTTTGATTTATGTTGCAAACACACACACGCTCGCACTCACGCACACACATGCATACGCACATGTTCACGCGCTCACACTGAGCTTTTTCTAAAAAAAAAAAAAACTTTTTTGGATTTAGGTTTCTTTTCTGAAGCTATTCCCAGAAAATTCAAGATATATATTTTATCTATCGTGTAAATATCTTAAACGTAAGAGATTTCAATCAACATTTTCACGGCCATTTTTGAGAAGACAAAAATTTTCAATTTTTTTCCCACGTAAAGAGTAGTTGGGTGGGGTGAGGGAATTTTCTTGAAAATCTTCGTGTGGTATCCTTGGAAGATACTGAACTTAAATATAAACTTTGGTATTTAACGGACTGTTTGTTTTTGAGCTATCCTGCCTACAGACACACACACACGGAGATTTTTCTAAATGTTTTTTTTTTTTTTTTTGGTATTCCCTGTGCCAAAGCATGTATTTCCGGTGAAATCTCGGTATCGAATTTTTGGGTGCAATACAAGACCTTCTCTATACACTGTGTACGTAGTATGTGTAGAGAAAGTAAAAATGACATAAAAACATACTTTAGAAGTAAATTAGCGAATGAAATGAAGATTTAGCAGTTATGTGTAATTTGAATCCAAAAAAGCGAAGGAAAACTATTTAAAGCTCATTTCACGGGATCTCTTGCGGATTTCTTTGTCCTGTTTATATGTCTGTGTGTGTGTGTTGTTTTTTTTTTTTATTGCTGTTGTTTGTTTTCTGGAATCGTGTTTCCTGTACAAGGACTGAGAGGGCAACAGACTGTGAAAGTGCCGCACCCATCCATATACATTCGCTCCCCTTTTCTAACATTCACACCAAAATCCTGCACCAACACTCTTTCTTTCTCTTTTTTATTGTGTTTGGAGCACCGCTGTGCTCCACAGGGTTTATAATATATTCATGAAGCCAGGTATCATTTTGTGTATTACAACCAAGCTTTACCTCCCTTGCCATTTATTTCAGAAAAGAAAAAGCTTGTTATAAAACAAGTGATGATGTGTTATCTTCAGTGTGAGCTTTTGATGGGATTTGTATGCATGCTGGAACCCTGACTAGGCAAACTGTATCCTGCGGAGGAATAAATATCGACGTATTTTTACTGTTTGAATTTACCTCTGATGTAGATAACCGAGCGTAATCTCAGGTGTTACAATCACACGTCTTTCTACACTACTAACGTTTATTTCAATACTTATTACTTTCTCTAGCACGTATGTACAATGTAGATAGTAAATAGAGAAGAGATACCTATTGTATTCCATCCCAAAATTCGATACCAAGATTTCACCGGAAATATAAATATTTCTAGAAAAAGAACCTTGTGTATGTGTCTTGATAACATAACTCATAAACAAATCCTTTTGGTATTTAAGTTTAGTATTTTTAAAACATGCGACACCAAGATTTAGAGGAAAATGCTCCTACCTCAAACTGTCTATTACAAGAAACACTTTTCGAAATGTTTGATTTTCTAAAAAATTGCTAACGATTTTGATTGAAAATATTTAGATGACAAATAAAATGTATATACTGATTATGTTAGGAATAGTCCGTGAAATTTTGTTCATTTTGAATCATAAACTGCGATAGACAAAACTTAGGTTCTACAAAAATAATTGTAGATCTCGTTAAAACACACAATTTATCATATGCATTTGTTTTATTGAATTGACAATTTCTGATTTATTCCCTGTTGTTGGATTTTAGTTTTAAAATACTTAAAACTATTCTGAAACTCTCGTTCGTTTTAGTTCTTTTTGTTTTATTCCTAGTTTTGGAAAAAGAACCGAATTTCAATGAGAATCGCATACAACATATGACTATCAGGTTAGCCAAGTCTGTTTCTTTCTATTCGCTTTTACTTATAATGAACAAAATAATAATAAATTTCTGGTAATGTTTATCTTGATTAACGTGAGGTAGATCAAAATACAATTTGTAAAAATACTTGTTTGCAGAATAGGTAGAGATAGTCACCTGAATGTAATACATCAGATGCTTTTTCCATTATACAGAAGTACGAAAATTACTGCACAAAATCTCTCCAGATGAATAGAGGACTTACACAAGGATGGGGATTTTTGAATTACTTTTCTACACCTAAATAAAATAATTGAAAAATTGTGTTATTAAACCCTAAAGGTATCCACTTAATTGTTCACTATATCAAAACAATTTTGTTCGCTGAAGATCAAGAGTCAGAAATGGTGTGCAAAGATCTTCGGTTATGTTATATTCTGTGGAAAAAGTGAATAATGTGAAATTAACACCTTGAAAAACTAAGTCAGTGGCTATGTGCTGAAGAAATCAAAGTGTAATTATAGAACATGATCTTATAAAACTGGTATCGTTGTTTATGTATTTAAGAAGTCAAAAAATATAAAGCACGATTTGTGAGAGAAGTGTTAAATAAAATAAAACAATATCCTGCTGAAATAACACATTTGAATAGTCACCTAGAAGTAATTATGGTAAAGCATAATAATCTAATAGATGAATAAAAAGTATTTTGGTAAAAAGAAAAGAGTGCAAATCAAACAAATTGTGTAATGTAGTCTTCAAAGCAACCTTGAAGTACAGTAGCGTAACATGAGTTCAGATCAACGGCGTTTGGAGGCATTACACCAAGAAAAATTTACGAGAAGATTGATTACAAAAACAAGACGGGATAGGATTACAAAACAAGACATTCATAAACAATTAGGGGAAATGAATATAGTGGATGGTCTATGTAATCACACACAAATAAAGGGCTTGTTACACGAATATCGCCTTGCAAATTCTCTGAACAGGCTTTATAATATAGACAAGACGAAGCGAGGACATGCAGCCATAATCACCGAACGTGTGTGAACGGTTGGCCTTGTTATACATTTGTTAGTGGACACGTGCGCCGACGGCAAGTTCCTTTGATATAGAGCTGGGATTGTTACACCTGTACGATTGGACATGTCATTGACGTCATTGTTACATATAAGTGAGTGAACCTGTGGTGGTTTGCTTGTGCGACTGTTTCTGGAAATTTCCTGCCACGTGATCGACAGGTGTACAAGGGGAACGAAGCTCTGCAGAGGATTCAGTTTTGACGGGGACTTTGTAGCGAGCAGTAGTATTCCTAGCAACAGAGAACATTGAATGGAAACAATACACAGAATTACTACAAAAACGTTGAAAAAAGACGTTTTTCTGAGCATATTTTGAATGTAATCACGCTATGAAAGAAATAAGAGTTGGATAGCCCGGATTTGAACCATGGATCTGCCAGTGTCAAGCCGGTTGCTCCAACTACTGAGTTACAATGGCAACATGCCGTCACGACATTATATTCAACTAACTCACAGGTTTTCCGGTAAACCATAAGGTGATATCAAATTGTTTTGAGAAGCCAAACCCCAATGGCGCCTTACAGTGTCATACGTCACGGCCTTACTCTACCTTTCCACTTTCAGTCCTACACACCGCTGGTGTGAGAAAAAAAAATGAACACAAACGAAGAGTTGTTTGTTGGAATAAAAACAATATCTCTAACCTGAAATAGAGATAAAATAATTAGAATCTTGCAAAATAGTGATCATAATCGTACCCTGCAGACATGAAAATGCTGAATTTCATTCCCAAGGTCTATTCAATCCCTCCTTAAGCTTGCCGTCAACAACTGTATAGAAGAATAACCTCCAACCAGGGACAAAAGCGCATCAAGCAAGTTTCCTGGAAAAAAAAAGAATATCACGACTAGAGGAAAGTCTTTCATGTTATCACCTAGAATGAAACAAAAAGCGCTATTATGTCCGCAGATGATATCAGAAAATTGCGGAAAGGTTTCATGTCATTTACACACACCTACTTGCAGAGATGGGAAATGTATACAATGTTGGAAAATGGCCTCTATATGAGTACACCATCTTAACAAAGAGTAGCGACCAGATGTTTGTTTCAGCAGTCAAACGTTATCATCGAGAGGCTTTTCTCAAACGTGTGTTGACTTGTGATGGGAAACGGCAGCTGTACCTTGGGGAGCCAACTTCATACATCTAAACATGGGCCTCAATAACGAAAAAGCTGGTAGTATCTTGTGGACTGCGCAGGAATAATAATGTATAACCTGGCAACGATAGAACGAAGGGTCCGTCAACCCCTGACTATTGAGTTAGTAAGCAGTGTATTTTAGAGAGACTTGAGATAACCAGTCAACATTCGTATCAGACATCTATTTCATGTACCATACCAGGTGAGTCAGCCACCCCAACCGTTCCATCTTTATAGTCCGCAAATTATACTCTAACAAGAAAACATCCGGCTCCATATTTTTGATTGACAAAATACCAGCATTCCTCATGGTAATATTACTGCAGTTCATACATTGCATTAAACTTTTATTTACAAGGTTGAGCCAGTTTAATACTCTATATCTGTATATACATACAGGTTGTTTCAAAACGACACCAAATGCGAATCCTCTTGGTCATACCGTACGTAATGCAATATAATTTTCAGCTCTAAATTTGGTACATACAAAAACTGCCATAAAATCACCATGGATAGTCGTAAAAAACCAGATGGCACGTGCCTGGCCCACTCCAAGAGAGACACGCCGGCGCGGCACAAGTCACCTTAGTATTGGAAAACATAGTATGTGGGTTTTATTATGTGTTTCGTATAACACGTTCTGAGGTTGTTTACGTGACGTGACAACCGTTGTTCCTTCGCTGCCTAATCCCAAATGTGTGCGATTTTTAAACACACATAAAATTGTTTCAGATAAGTCAAAGTGTAACCTAATCGGCTACTATCTTCGTTTGGTGTCGTTTTGAAACAGCCCATATATTACGACGTATACTCAAATTGTTGTAGAAATAAGCGCAAATTTTCATATTGGTAATTAAGGGCATTTAATGTACCACATTTATACTTCATTGATATCATAAATATTTACTTCATTGCAGACTAATAATTTACGTTATTAAAAGTAGCATGTTTTCAGATTGGTTAGCAGCTCCAAGCAGGCACGACACACACAACCTATACGTTTGTTGTTTTTTTTTCCACGAGAGAGAAGAAGAGGGTTAAAGTAAAGCGGGCAGGCTTCGCAATAACGAATGTCGAAGTCACTTGCACGAAACTAATAGCAAATTGAGGAATCTATGAGGGATCTTATGCACCTTAATATTCATTATTTGTTGAACAATTTCATGTAGCATCTTTGAAAGGTACTAAACTTAAATACCAACTTTGGTGTATAACAGACTTACTGTTTTTGAGTTATGCTGCTCATAGACACACATGCACAAGGATGTTTTCTAAATATTTATCTGTTTTATTCAGGGAGTCTCAAAATGTGCACTTCCAATAACTAATTATTGGATATAATACCTTAGTTTCTCTATTTATTATACTTAGAAGAGGAAGTAAAATAAATACGCTACCAAATCATTGCTAATATTTGCAATATATTCTTATTAAAATTTGTAAGGCTGTGTTAAATTACCTACGGGTAGCTACAATCTGTTTAAAACGAAATATTTAAAAAGAGAGCTCACTGAGAGACACGGACTCTACTGAAAATGTTCAGAGCAAGCGTTTGGAATCACAATAACCCTACCTTGGGGGCCACCAAAATCTTTTGCTTCAACTAACACTTAAAATGTAAATGGAAGTCATGAATGCCGGCTGGTGGGGTAGGCGTGGAGGGTATCCAAATAGAATCGTGAGACATCTTTTCACCACGCCTGGTTTAACCTGATGATTGAATAGACTGATTTTGTAAAATAAGTGAATCAAAAAATTGTCTTCGGGTATTGAACAGTGTAAGAACAAACTTGAACAAAACAATTCTTTTGTTTTCCAATCACATGACTTCCTCTAACTGTTCTATAAATAAACCTTTTAAAAAAGATTATTCTACATTCTACTTCATGCCAACAAAGATAAACAATAGCTTGGCAGAATCGTTTTATTTCTTATTTCCTTACAACTAGAAAGGAACTAAGGAAATACACTAGACACATGTTTTATTATCTAGCACTAGTCAAAGAAATTTGTTTCTTTGTATGCCCAGGAGTAAAACAAAAGAAACACAAACGAATTTCTGTTTGAGAAAGATAAGTATTTTAACTTGAAGTAAATAGCAAAGAATATCTCGGAAATAGCTAACTCAAAAACAAAAATTTAGAGGACACACATTGTGTGTTTCGACAAGATCTGCTGCATTCTTGGGTAGTACTTTTCTGTGTATTCCTTACTGTTTAGCAGTTAAGCAAAAGGCATGCACAATGAGGACTTCAGAGCCTATTTCCAGAACATTTAGGATATATACTTCATTTTCCATGTAAATATATTTACTATACGGTATTAAAAGCAAAATATTTAGAGCCATTTATGAAAATAGCAAAATTTGGGGAAAATTTTCCATGTATTTTTTTTTTTTTTTTTTGTGTATTCTTGGGAGTTTGAGATTCTTCGGACTTGCCGGTTTTGAGTTATGCTTTTCACAAACACACACACACACACACATACACACACAAACCTCTCACACGAACAAAAACACACACGCTGATCTTTTTCTAAAAATTCTTTCTTTGGATTCAGGCGGTCCCAAACACATATTTTCGGTGAAATCTCGGTATAAAACTTTTGGATAGAAAACCATACCTTCTCTATATACTATATATATTTTATATACTTGCTAGAGTAAGTAAAATTATGAACGCTGAATCTGATTCTACGTTATATTAAAGCATGTATGAACCTAAAGATAGCTAAATGTTTTGCTAAAATGTGATTTAAAAAATCTGTGTTCCATTCACATGACTTTCTCTACATCTCTGCAACAAATTATTGTTAAAAAGCTTATGCTCCTATTTACTTCATGATAATCGGAAAAAAATTAGCAGAAATAGTCTTATAACTTGTTTTCTCGTAAGTAGTAGAGAAATAAGGGAGCACTGTAGGTTAAAGTGATAGTCAAAAGCTGGTAACTATATGAATGAAGTTCCTTTGTTTCCCTGAACACGTCGCTCTCCGTGGTGTAATGGTTACCATGCTAACTTCATATACCCAAGGTCGCAGGTTCAAACCCGGCGGAGGACGATGGTTTTTTTCGGGCGTAAAGATCCTTAGCATGGCTTTCTTCGGAAGGGAAGTAAAGCCGTTGGTCCCGTGTCGTAGATTTACGGCACGTAAAAGAACCTTAAGCCTGACTGAAAGGCCTCTGAGCAAAAATTAAGCGGTATTTCACGCCCAATTTAGAATGGGACGCTGAGAACCACAGTAGTTAAAGAGCGTCCATAAAAAACACGCCATTTACATTTATTTTTTCCAGGAACAGGAGTAGACAAATTCCGGTATGAGAAAAGT
Organism: Hymenopus coronatus; assembly: GCA_030762935.1. NCBI lineage: Eukaryota > Metazoa > Arthropoda > Insecta > Mantodea > Hymenopodidae > Hymenopus > Hymenopus coronatus. The sequence goes on from CM060887.1 coordinate 40,827,958, forward strand.
AAGCTTTTCAAAGCTGAAACAAATAACAAAGAATATCTCAAAAACGACCAACTCCACGAGAAAAAAGTATGTAGCATAAATTGTGTGTTTTAATGTGCTCTATATTCTTTGTGTGGTAAGTTCGTGTCCATTGTTTACGGTTTAGCAGTTATGCAAAATTCCGTAAAATGCATCCAGAATAAAGTAGTCTTCAGAGTCTATTCCCAGAAAATTCAAGATATACATGTTATTTGTTAGGTAAATAGCTTTAATATGTGATATTTTAATCAAAATCGTTAGAGCCATTTTTGAAAAAATAAAAATTTTCTATTAACGTTCCATGTAAAGGGTGGTTTGGCGTTGGTGGATTTTTCTCGAAATCTTCGTGTCGCATTCCTGGAAGATACTAAACTTAAATTTCAAGTTTGGTACTTTGGCGACTTTTCGACTCTGAGTGGTCGTTCACGGACACACACACACACACACACACACACACACACAAACACACACCTTTTTTTGAAAATGATTTTTTTTTATACAGAACACCTTAAAACACATATTTCCGGTGAAATCTGGGTATCGAATTTTTGGGTGGAGTGCAATACCTTCTCTATACACTATGTACATAGTACGTGTAGAGAAGGTCAAATTTTGATGTTACATTCACATAACTTTATCTAACTATTCTGCAACTAACTATTCTTTTAAAGCTTATTCAATGAATTTCAACCACCGATATAAAACATTAGCAGAATGGTTTTCTTGCATACTCCATTTTACGTTCTGACAAGCTGAATAAGGGAATACAAGAGGCTAAAGCCATGTCACATATTTTAAGAGCCGGTCGCTTTGTGATGATCTGCAAAATAGTGAATGTAAATATAGCGAATTACATAAGCAAGACTTGAGCTATGATGTAACTGCATCGTAATCACAGGAGGCGTAAGCTCGTGTAACTGTTTACGGACAAATTAGAAAACATTCCTTTGTGTTCAAATGTGGTAGAAGAAAACTGGTGAGCGAATTGCAAGCTTAGGATTTACCCGCTTGGTTCCTTTCCACCGTTTAAAATCCTTTCTGTTGGCACTAAACACTAGGCTTCTACGCCAAGAACATAATCCAGGCAGTTTCTACTCCATCGTATAAAAACATGATCCTCACACAAATGAGCTTATAGTCTTCGAAAACAAAACTCCGGGGGGAAAACTTTCAGCAAAATTATTGGAAGCTAAACTCTGATAGATAAAAGTATTGTGGCAGAACAATAAAGTAGTAATTCTCGACAGAAAACGTTTCCCTTCTCATGCAGGAAAACAATCAGGAAATCTATACAACGGAATGGGCGTACTAAAACTGAACTATATAGCAGGATTATAATGGTAAAAGGAGTAGTATTATCCTGTTGAGATATTAATGCGGCAAATGGGCTTAAAGCCAGCTGCATTAAAATTTCGCCTCAAACAGATGTGGAAAGAGTGTTTGGCTCAAATGGCTGAAATATACGAAATAGAGTGATAGTTTTGCATTGCACCTGGATTTCTCTAGCTGTTACAAACAAACTTTCCTTACAAAAGATTATTCTTTTGTATACGTCTTGCTATTCAAGATAAACATTGTCAAAATTGGTCTTATTGCTTGTTTATTTGTAAGTAGAACAATAAGAGAATACACTAGTTAAAGCGATAGTCAGATATTTTAAAAGCCGGTCGCTAAGAGAAATAATTGTAAGTCTGTTCTATATTCTTGCTGGGAGCAAACAAAAGAGAGACGAAAAGAAAAATGTATCCCGTTTTATAAAGTTTTAAGTACCCTAGAAATAAAAACAATAACTGTGTATATCTCTTAAATTTGAAACAATAAATATCTCAAAAACGGTTAGCTCTACAAAAAATGTATATGACAAATTGTATGCTTTAATGACATTTACATGTCCTGTGTAGTAAGTTTTTGTCCCTCTCTTTCGAGATAGTTATACAGAATTTATACAAAAGTCATCCAGACTGAAGTGTTCTAAAGTGCCTATTCCCAGAAAATTCTAGATATACGTTTCGTTTGTAATAAAAGTATCTCAAAATATGAGCCATTTTGAGAAAATGAAACATTTTGAAAAATATTCCATGTAAAGCGTAGTTAAGTTTGGGATTTTCTTGAATATCTTCTTGTAGTATTGGAAGATACTTAATTTAAATACCAAGTTGGTATTTAACCCACTTCATTTTTGAGCTATGCTGCCCACAGACACACACGAACATGTTTATGAAAACCTTTGCTTGGATTCAGGGGTCTCAAAGCATGTATTTCCGGTGAAATCACAATATAGCATTTTTAGTGGAATAGAATAACTTTTCTATCCATAATGCACATTTTATTTTTTATTGCTTGCTTGCCCCCTTTAACATCAATGGTCATATCGGGGGCTTTCACTTGTGGAACTGTACACGTATACCAGATGTATGTTTGCATTTTCAGCCATTTGAACACTTAGTTTACTGTCGTCAGTTAAAAGGGTTATACGTGTGCTTGAAGGCTCAGCGAATTTGCATCAAATTTTGCTTGAAAAATGGAGTAAAATGTTTGAAATGTTGGTTGTAGCTTTTGACAGATCTACTGTGAGTAAAACAAGGGGTTTCGAGTGGTATCGACGTTTCAAAGAGCGTCGAGAGGAGGTCGATCCCCTAGACGTCCTAACACATCATCACTGACGAGAATGATGCAAAGAAATGGTTCTGGCTAGTGGTTGGTTATACTGTCAATAAGGAATACTACCTACAAGTTATCCGCCGTTTCATGAAGTAATCCGAAGAAAATGACCATATTTTTCGCAAAACCACTCATGGATAGTACTTGTTTCTGATTTTTTTGGCAAAAACCAGAAACATTGTGTGGCCTCAGCCCCTTATTCACCGGGTATGGCCCCCTGTGACTTCTTTCTATTCCTAAGGCTAAAGAGAGCATGAAAGGAATCGCTAAACACCATAAAAAAGTGAGTTCCAGAGGTGCTTCCTAGATTGGAAAAAGTGCTTGCTGAAGAATTTTATTTTGAAGGACAAAAGTTAATGTAGACACATAAATAAAGATTTTATAAGAAAAACAAAAAATCTTGTTATTTTTATCACACCTCATATCTTTCTTTTTCTATATATGAGGTGTCGCAACTGCTCCATTTGACGTATGCAGATATATCTGGTGCCTTAAAAGAGGTGCAGAATTCTACCAGACTATTTCAACTTAAAACCCGCCATGGGGAACTGCCGAGGCTTTACAAGTCTTGTTGTCCTCCGTGGTCTTGGTCTGTTCTCTCGCGGGGGGCGATGGATTTTTGTCGGGCGTTAACATCCTTAGCCGTTGGTCCCGTGTTGTAGATTTACGGCACCTAAAAGCAGCTCAGGCCACATAAAGGGTCTTCTGAGAAAAATTAATCCGTCTTTCACGTCCAAAAGAGAATGGGACGCTGAGAACCACAGTAGTTACAAAGCTTCTATAAATAAGGCTGACTTTAATTTCTTTAGATGTCTTGCTATCAGCGGAGACAGTGAGCGAATCGCTCTCATTGCCCACTTCTCCAATGATAGGTTTTAACTTGAAATAGCCCCGTTGATTCCCGCAATTCTTTGAACGCAAAAAGACGCGTTATCTACACACGGCAATACCAGGCAATTGAGTCATCTGGTATGGCATTTTCAGTAAGTATATGTACTGCTTGCCTTGTACTCATTTCATCGTAACATAAGTTATATAAACTTCATTTAATGTCAAATTATTGCTACCCACTAATGCTTAACGTGTTTCTTGCTGTTTATTTAATTCAATGGTAACTACTAGCCTCGAAAGTTAATGAAATTCCTTCCTTTTTCTGAGACACTGAAGAAAACACCGGATGGAATATCAATTCGTTTCACCTCAAAATGAAGTTAACTAGAGTCAGACTGAAAAATTTAAGGCCATTGCCGGGATTTGAACCACGGATCTCCCGGTCTCTAGCCGGTTGCTCTACCACTGAGCTCAACTGACTCGCATATTTCCCGGAAACCACAAGGTGATCTCAAATTATTTTGATATGACACACCCTAATGGCGACTTACAATATCATAAGTACTTTAAGTCCTGGGCTTCATAGCATAGTCAGCTATTATGATCAATTATTGTTGATTTAATTGTTTTTTCACACAAGCCATGTGTATGACAGAAGTTGGATAGGTAGAGTCAGACTGAAAAATTCAATGCCATAGCCGGGATTTGATCCACGGTTATCCCGATCTCTAGCCGGCTGCTCTACCACTGAGCTACCCTGTAACATGCCGGTATGGCATTAAATTCCTCAACTGAGATGGATGAAATTTCCTAACTGGAAACCTACACACGACTTGTGTGAGAAAACAATTAAATTGCCTTCATTTATATTGCACTTTTCGTTATTTTATTATTTTCAACCTTTGGAAATTTTTCATTTCTCTTGCGTTTTGTGTTCTTTTGTAGTCAAACTTTTTCGACAATGTTGACAAAGCAATCTCTAAATTCCTGAACTATCATAATAGTTCATAATTTAGATCATGTTATATGCTGCATCAGTCTAACTTAGTGCTACTATAATATTCTGACAATTTTTATCTAAGTATACCAGCGATTGATATTTTTGATGCGAAAAATGCAACACCAATTGTCAGAAATTAATGGTTAAATCACTTGTAACGTGAATAACTCTTCTATTGTATTCTATTCTGACAACACAGCTAACGTGGCAACAAAAACCAGACGAGAGATGCACAAAGGTATAAAAATTTGAGCAGCATTTGGGATATTGTGAAGGACATTTAAAAATATGCTCTGAAAGAACATTATGTTCAAGAAAAAAAAATATAGTGAATATTTCAGCATAGTGGAAATTTCAACTTGAAAGTACTTGAAGAAAACATTGCTTATTTTAGCTATGCTCGTGAATAGAAAGAATTTGTTCAATAAACGGAGATTTTCTTCAGGATAATCGGTTATACTTCATCTTCAAGACACTATGGTTCTTTAAAGTAATACTGAATAACATACATCTACAGTTTTCAATTAAGTTCAGGTTATTTGAGTACTTTTATATACAAATTTCATAATTAAACGTTTTTATGTCATCTTTTCAGCAATTTTATTCCTATTTTCATAAGTACATACCCGGTGGTCCAACTGCTCGCGTGTGCAGTTTGAGTGTGCAAATATCCCTTCGTACGTTAAAAGAGTTACAAAACGGTGCTATTTCAACCGACCAGTGAAGAACTGGTGAGAAGGACCTTCGTTTTACTCCTTTCATTGAGCGCGACCCGCTCTACGTCTCCGTTAATAAGCAAGAGAGGTAAAACGAATGTTGCTCAGCCAGTTTTCCACCTACTGGTTTTTAACTTGAGTTCTCCAACTCTTTTAACCTATGAATGGATATCTGCATACGTCAAGCACGGGACAGTTGAGTATAAGGTAAGTTTTAGTTCATCAGCTTCCGAGCCATAATAGTTATAATAAGGAATACCATGCCTATTTCTTATTACTACAATTATCATCGTTATTAACATTATTATTATTATTATAATTATTATTTTTTCACAGAATCTTCTTTATTCATCTTGTTGCAAACATGGGTAAGAAGCAAATGCTCTACTTCCCAAAGAGCATTTTAAGCTTAAAAAACAGTCAATCTATAGATCAGAGAGTGCATCAGTTGGGCTAATCATTGGATGTTCAATTCCCTAAGTCTTACGTGACCGGCAGTACTAACGTCCCTTAACGAACCACAATGAGATTTTATATTTCATTAGAAACTGAGTAGTTAATCCACTAAGCTGCATCAATATGATATGAATTCCCAGTAATGTCTGAGAACTACTTCTGAATTCCTAATGCTTGAATTGACAGGTTACTTTCTAAGACATCTCAATGGCTTTATACTGGCAGGTACAGAATGGGATAAACACAATAACAATAAAATATTCCCAACTTGTACCTAAACCAGTTTCAGTGAATGCATAGGTACTCATGTAAACAGAGCCACGTGAACAAAAGCGAACAAATCCGTGAAAACAAAAACGTGTACAAAACGAATAAGAAGGAATATCTCGGAAACGTTTAACTGTGCAACAAAATCATATATTTGATTAGATTCAAATTTTTGTTTGATAAACATTGTTTTCTTCTTACGGTTTGTCAATTACCTATGCAAAATTCATTAAAATTAATCCAGATCAGTTCACCCTGAAGACGAGGAAGATGCACTTCTTCGAAACGTTGGTGTCAAGCCAAGTTTTTACCTGGCTAGAAGCCCGAGAAGATTTTGAATTAACACGTCGCCAGGAAAGCTTTAGTTCTTGTTATAAATAAATTACTTGATAAATTCATAATTGTGCGTTTTTAATTTCTCTATTTCGTACCTAAGTGAGAGCGTATTGAATTCCACCCAAAAATTCGATACTGATATTTCATTGAAAATCAAAGAACAGAATTGTGAAGATGGGTGATCAGCCCGATGCCAGGTATGAAAAAGACAAAGAAGATATGAAATGACAGTAAAATGAATCAAAAGTAACCCGACCTAAGAAGCCAGAAAAAAAACCCACCAGACGGCGCTTTGTCCACCAAAAATCCCAAAGCCAGTCTCTTGGGATTGAGCTCTGATTTCTTCGCATGTTGTATTTGTATTCAGAACCAAGAAATGTTCAACATTTTAGTAATTTGCGAAATTAAATTAAGAGCTTAATAGTCGCCTGTTCATCAGAAAAGCTTTGTATGTTCAATGGTGAAAGAATTATCGGCTGCGCTGTGTCAGAGTATTTAAGCCGCTTGCCTACCACCTAGGCGACCCGGGTTCAATCCCTTGCGCGAGTATGTGGGATTTGTGGTGGACGAAAGGCATCTGGACAAGTTTTCTCTGGATTCTCCGGTTTCCCCCGCCAATCATCCCACCAACTGCTTCATCACCACCTTTCCTATCATTCCCTTCCTAACATTCATGCCTGTCTAGGGGCCGACCACTCGTTTCAGGTTCTTCAATCTGTGATTACATGCCTTTGGCTCTCCGACAGGCTTCTGACTCCTAGGCACCCACTTGTAAGTCCTACGGGGGTGTCAATCCTACATACAGGGAGGGTAAGCCAACTAGGTACGCGAGAAAGAATAACCTCTGTAAATCCGTTGAGTGATTTTTCAAATAATTCTACTAAAAATGATGCATTTCTGAAATTTGACCTAAAATTATCAGCCATTAAAATAATTTGTTTCTTTATATTAAATTAATATTAATTCTAAACTTTAGGAAAATATATCGTTTTCCGCACTTGGCACCCAACTTAACCACAAATTAACTGAAGTTGTAATTGGTCAGTGGCATGCTCAATAATAAACCAAATCTTAATTTTAAACCTCGTTTTCATTTTTTTTTCTTTTGGTAGTGTTTAACGCCCGCTTTAACTACTTATGGCACCGCAGGCGGTGACACTGATGATATATGAATGAAGATGGAGCACCAGTGGAATGCGATGGCGGGGGAACCCGGAGAAAACCCGCCCCAGCGCCGCTTTGTCCACCACAATACTCACATGCGGTCGCTTGGGATCGAACCCGGGCAGTCTAGGTGAGAGGCGAGTGGTCTAACCACTCGGCCACGGCGCGGCCAAACCTCGTTTTAACGAAAACTTTTTGAAGCACTTTTCCACACTTATTTTGCTCCTCTAGATACAAGTTTTCAAAATTAACCGTACATTACAGAAAATAGTCGTATAGATTTTTTTAAATAACGTTCCAATTTTGAGAAATGAATTATTACACTCTGAAAACTCAACTCTAATTGAGAATACGAATGGCAAACCTTTTTCAACAATAAAGTACTTTAGGAGATAATTGAAAAATTCATCAGGTGGCTAATCTTATTAGTATAATGAATTCAGACCAGAAGTTATTATTTAAATATTTTAGGCATATTATTTGAAAGTTATTTCTTTTAATATAGGTGTTAATATTAATTAGGTTTCTACGACCTTAACGGGAATTTAATTTAGTATCAAATATCTAATTTCCATTAAATAATTAGAAATTATAATTACTTTAAAACTAATAATGCTCACCCGATTTTACTGTAGAATTGCAGATACTGGCACAGCCTTGAAATCATAATGAAAATGTTAAAGTCCCGTAATAACTTTACTTGCTTAGCTAAATGTTTCAAATAAAATGTTTCATGCTTGCGAGATGGAATATAGCTACATGACAATTATATTACTATCATTGTTTGTAATAATTAGTATAAATTTCAATTAAATATCGTCCAACACGGTATACAAAAATGTGCCGATGCTGCTAGTGCCTTTTGGTCTGTTTCGCTATTCAACATTTGTGTTCCACACCAGTCCCGAGTTTGTCAATATTCTATTGGTTTGTATTAAGTGTAACGTGCTAGCAATGAGGGATAAGCAAAGGACGTAGCCAAGGTGAGTATTGTAAAGGAAGGGTGAGGAAACAATTTAACTGAGTGGAACGATTGCCAACACCATATATGAGAAATGGGTGCTCTTAAAGGAAACGGCGAGTCTTATATCTAGAACACAGCTTACTTTAGTTCCATGGCCGTCTTTGTGTTTTCCCATTATGATTGTTTAGTTAACGACAACATACTTCAGGAATGTTTTAGTACGCTCTATAATAAACACATTTGCTTCATTTCTTATCCCCTTTCCACGAAAAACACGCAAAGTTTGTACTTTTCATTTTCCAAAACGACAGACAATCTGGCTTTTTCTCCTTTCAACAACCGATGATAATATAAGCAAATTAAGAAAAGACGATTTCTAAATTATATGCTTCAATGCATCAAAAACTTTCTGGGCCTTTTGTTTGCCTCAGCCATCGCGAAACAAAGGGCAAGCGCTTATTACCAATCACTTCTTACTATAGTGGACAGGGTTTTGGATGGAGGCACGGCAGAGGGGTGGTGTCATTCACCTACCAACCCAACAACCGTCCCTCATATCTGCATGTTACGTATTCGTACTGCGGAATTTCCAAATCTCACAGATGTATCTCCTTTAAGCACACACATACACACACAAACACTGATTTTCTCTCTCTGTTTCATAATATTAATATAGATAACATCCTCGCGGAGGACAAACTTTACATGACTTTCTACTCAAACTCCATAACATGCTTCACGCAGTTGATTATCAAATCCCAAACACTGCTAATAAATCACAGCCGTAGAGAAAAACGCATTATGGAAGTTAGTAACTTGAATGCCGAAATTTGGAAGCTTTCCTATGGGGATATTGGACATTTCGAAAAACATATGAGAACGTAAAATCCATTATCAGGTTAAGAGGTAATTCCAGCACACGATCTCCCAAAACATTAAACGCGAAATGTTCCGAAATACGCCTGTGCAGATGTCCGTGTGAAGCACCAAAACGCGAGGGTATGAGACCAAAAGGGTGGGGAATAACCAAATTGAAGGGATATTAAATACATTTATGGCACTCTGGGTAAATTAATTGCTTAATTATTAACTCCCCCACGAACACTATCAGTGGATTTTATATTCGTGGGGGGTTGGTAACATTTTAATGGACCTTAGAGATGATCATTTACACACTTAATGAGGTGGCGGGTAGATTAGCTGTCCGGAGTTGGTATCACAAACAATAAATTGGTTCTCACTTTGATGAGCATCGAATAAAGGATCGCCAGCATTTTGCAGCACAAAGGAGCCTTATTAACGACGTCTGCAATGTGCCTGGTCAGGGGAGTAATTTTAATATTAGTGATGGGATAGGGTGGGCAAGGTGAGCATATGGTTACCTTTTAATAATGCAAATAATGGGTATTTTTCATGCATGTAAGACCATTTTATTTTGGCATTTCAAAGGCTTTAGAGGCTAAAAGCGTAAATTAATATTGCCAAAATGAGTATGAACCGTATGTACATTTTAGCTTTTCGGAGCAGGAATTAATGATAACAAGGGGAATTATGTAATATCTCTTCTAAGCATTATAGGTAACGCGTTACATAAGCCCATTAGATCCTATTGCATAAAGACTTCCTACCACTCAGTAATAGGGGTTAGAAGAGGGCAGACTTAGGTGCCTCCAGCAATAGAGCTTCCCCTTTTGGTTTCCAAAGTAACCCCTAGGAAAAGGGGGATACGCGGAGACCGGACCCGAACTGGAAATGTACGTGACGTACCCGGAAAATAAGTAGCAGAGATTGAAAAATGCAATGTCATAATCGGGATTTGAACTACGGATCTTCCCTGTCAATAGCCGGTTGCTCTACCTCTGAACCCACAATAGCAACATGCTGATACGGTATTAAATTCCTCAACTGACTCGCGGTTCCCGGTAAACCACATGGTGATCTCAAATAATTTTGAAATGACAACCCCAATGGCGACTTACGATGTCGCAAGTACTTTAAGTCCCAGGCTTCATAGTTTAGTCAACTATTGTTGTTAATTGTTTGAATTTGTTTTTTCAAACATGACATATGTAAGACAGTGTTGGACAGGTAGAGTTTAGACCGACACAAGGCTTGTATGAAAAAGAAACAAACAAAAGACAACAAATTAATAAATACCATTTCGTTATACCACCACTCACATTCAGGAGGTCAGAGTTCGTTTCCCGTTGCCAGCTTACCATAGGTTTCCTCGGGTTACCAGGTGAATTCCGGGTAGGTTGCTCATTTAAATTCATTAGTGGCAACATTTTTTAAAGCGGGTATTGCAAAGTTTGTGCACATGTACGATAAATGTCTCAATCTTTTCGGTGATTATGTTGAAAGTAACTATAGGTGTACAAAACTTTCAGTAATAAAATAAATGTTTTCTATGAACTTGTCTTTTATTTATAGCCTATCGGAGGTTGAAAAAAATGGTCCTCGTATTAAAATATCTTAAAAATTATGCATTGATAGGTAAACGTTTATATTACACTTTTTATTTAATAAATGACAGGAGAGAAAATTAATGACTGTCCTTGTAATCTACCTACCTTTCCTTTGCTTTCAATGCCAACATAAATTCAGCGCGTTATTTCATTTTATGCTGAATTTCTTACCAAAAACACGATTTTTCCGGGCTTGTTTTATAACATAAGTGTGTCAGGAAGAAGTTGGAGGCATTAAAAAAACAGGTAGGCTAAGCGTACTTGTCGTCTGCTTTGAAAAAGGAAAGTGGTAAAATGCCTTTGAAAATCAAGAAATACATTCCTGAAAAAATAATGAACCAAGGTGGAGGTGCTGCACAACCAGCTTGCTTCATGGCTTTTGGTTCCTTAAAAATCAATGTCTGGGAAACAGCGACGTTTGCGGCTATGTTCAATGACGTGTACATAGGCGATAAACTGGAAAAATCTTATCAGTTCTACAAACAATCTATTCTTATAAAATATTATTCTTTCATATGTCATGCTAACAGAGATAAACATTGGTAGACATTGTCTTATTACTTATCTCCTTATGACAAGAAGTGATAGTCAAATCCTTTAAAAGCTGCTTATTTTATGATACAACAGAAATTCGATTTATATTTTCCTTACCATCACCAGGAATAAAACATAAGACATGTAAAACAAAAAAAGACTTCCCATTTGAGAGCTATATTCCCCAAGCGATTTCACCATCACAGTAGGGCGTCACCACCGCAATACTCACCGACACTTACAACCCTGAGAGAGATATTTGGATGAAATTGAGATTAAATGAAGGGAGGTGAAGTTCGAGGGGAAATGAAGAAACCTCTCCAGCATTCCTCCACCTGCAACTACTTTTCATATAGAATATATTTCGAAACTTTTGTTTTCTCAAAACGGCTGTAACGATTTTGAATAAATACTATACATTTGAAATATTTCTTTTACAAAGGAACTTCATTCCTTGAATTTTTTGGAACAGTCTCTGAAGACCTCTTCACTCAGAATGACCTTTGTAAAACTGGTAAAGCGTAACAGATAGACAAAAGCTTACTTCACAAACATATAGATTTCGATAAAATGTACATTTAAGTTATTTACATTTATTATTATTATTATTATTATTATCTTTCGTTTCATATCCCGTAAGTTTTACTCCTACCATTGCACCATTACCGTGGTATATCGGTTACTATACCCAAGGTCGCGGGTTGAAATCCGACTAAAGATGATGGATTTTTCTTCGGGCGTTAAAATCCTTAGTATGGTTTCCTTCGGAAGGGAAGTAAAGCCGTTGGTCCCACTTCACGCCTGATAAAGGGGCATCTGAGCAAAGTTAAGCGGTCTTTCAATCCCAGTTAAGAATGGGACGCTGAGAACTAAAGCAGTTAAAGAGCGTCCAAAATAAAACTGAATTTCCATTTCTGGCGATGCAAAGAGAAGGAATTTCAATTGTACGAGAAGTATCACATAACAACCAGCCTTTGAAAGACTTGACTTTCACTGCTTACGAGGAATTTTTCTCTCTATAAACATTACACACAAACACCACACACACACACACACACACACACACACACACACACACACACACACACACACACACACACACACACACACACACACAGGCTGTGTCAAAACGAAACCAAACGAAGATGGCAGTCGATTGGCCTACACTTTGACTTGTCCAAAACTTGAGTCGCAACTTTCAAACTCTTCTGTTTAAAGTTTTATGTGCTTAAAAATCGCACACATTTGAGATTAGGCGGCGATGAAAAACGGCTGTCATACGCCACGTAAACTATCTCAGAACGTGTTATACGAAACACATAACATAACCCACATGCTACGTTTTCCATTATAAGGTGACCTGTGCCGCGCCGGCGTATCTATCAAACCACGGCTACACCATGCGACTGGTACCATCGCTACCAACTGGCATCTCTCTTGGAGTGAGCCCGGCACGTAACATTTGTTTATGTACGACTGCCTAACCCATGGTGATTTTATGGCAGTTTTGTGTGCCGAATTTAGAGCTGTAAATTATATTCACGTATCACGTACGGTATGACCAACAAGGTCCACATCTTCGTTTGGTGTCGTTTGAAACATACTGTATATATCGTGCTTATGTATGCCGTCTCTCATTGGTCGATTGGTCGGCCGAGGAGATCGAACACATTATGCCGATCCCGGTGGCCGCGCTCGCTAGTGTCTCGCTTTGGTGCTTCGTGGTGCGCAGGATCATGGGTTCGAGTCCCGCCTTGGGCATGGGTGGTTCTGTGTTTGTAAATGTGTCTATGTTTGTGTATGTATATGTAAAAGGAAAACGTTAAGAATAATAAGGCCAAGTAAGGAAATATAGGAAACTTAAAAAAAGGAATACAGCGCTGGAGTCCTGACAAACCTCCGGAACTGTATTTTTTGTATTAAAAAAAAAACACACGACCTTTGAATGCCAGTCGCAGACCCACCTAGCTCGGTAATGCTTTACTTACTCCACATAGTGCATGCTACGTAGGTAGAGATGGTATTGCACTCCACCCAAATATCCAATACCGACGTCACACCGGAAATGCAACTTTTAGGGTCCCCTCAATCCAAAGAAGTATTTTTAGAAAAAGTTCCGTGTGTGTAAATGTTATTCACGTTATTGAAAGCAGAATTTTCAATGTTTTGAATCAGTTTTTTTTTACTTTTTGGCAGGCACGGAAGACGTGGACCTGCTAGGTAAATTTATACTTAAGGCAAGACAGCCGAGATCTGAGAAGGCTGCCAATAGAGAAGTAGAGGGGGGGGGGGGAATAAGAACAACTAAACAAAAAGACTACAGTGTTTTACATACATATACTTTATGTCATACTTAGGTCACTGTTGTGTTATGGTTTTATATATTGTGCATATATTTCTTTTAAGTGTATTTATCTATTATAAGAGGGTACATTTATGAAGGTGTAATCTTTGCTCTAAATTTAAATTGCTATATTTGAATATCTTTGTATTTTTATTTTCGTGTTAACTCTTTTAGTTCTTTGTTCTTTTAATATTGCTTTTTAGTGTGTATTACAAAACCACGTACGGTCTGTGGACCCGTGCGATTGTTGAAGTTCAGGTATAATATTGTTATGTCAATAAATACACTTATTCATACTTTTAAACTTGAAGTCGCCGGAACTAGCAAAGGAGAGCTTCATCTTACAGCAATTACAGAGTTGGCATAGTTATTCGTGTGTACCTAATGTTAGGGGCATTACGTCTAATGAACTGCTACTGTATTTTAATGCAGGTCGAGCAAGTTGAAAGTGACCATCCCCTAGGTGTGTATGTACTGCGGGACATGTAAACTGCGGCGTAGGCCCCACCCTCTTCTGTGTGGTCACGTTGCTGGTTTCCACTGCAGCACCTACATCATTCGCTTTACGTTGTCGTGGTCAGTGTCCTGCAATAACTTCTCTTAGACAAAAACATATGATCTGTCTATTCTGCAAGCAAACCTTTGTTACAGAAGATTATTCTCGTGTCTACATCATGCTAAACAAGATAAATATTAATACAATGGATATTAAGGCGGATTATCGCCCAGGTGAATAAGCGTATAACTAATATTTGTAATTCATTAAATTGTTTAGGTTAATTAATAAGTAAGATATAATGTATTTATTGGATATTGGATGTTCAGAGAGATTGTTCCTGGAAAGCGTTTCTAACTTGAACCCCAGAGTTTTCAAGCGACGAATTCAGTTGTTTACGCTATTTCTTTGTCTATTGCAAGAGGGGAAAGACGATATTGTGTGGTCACGTCTCCGCAAGAGACAGTGAAGCCGACATAAACCGGGGAACCACGAGAAAATTTAGGCCAAGAATCACGTGAAAGACGCTTTAACCAATTACAATTAATCACGTCACGGCAGAAGCGCACCCCAAGCCACTTTCAGCGCCAAAAATAGGCCGAGATTACGAGTTGAGGGTTTTGCGAGTGGATAGAATATGTTATAAATATAGAGTATTCGCCGTAATTTGCAGGCAGTTGGGATGTAACTCCAAGGGGAAATCTGCGACACCCAAAAAGAGTGACCGCGCGAATTAGCCGAGTTATTATAGTGGTTGAGGCAGTTGGAATGTAACTACACATAGACTCTGTGATACTCGAAACAAGAATCCTTGTAAATATAGTAAAGCTATTACAATGATTCACACAATTGAAATAATGTCACGCGTAAGGAAGCCACGGCGGAAATTTAAAGTGTCTACAATTATTCTGCACATAACCGCTGCACTCGTCGCCGCGTAAAGTTTAGTTACCTTTATGCGCGTTACGCTCTTGTTCGAGGGAAATTATCGAAACCCAACCTCGCCAGGAACATTCTCGAGAACGCTTGAAAAAGGGAAATAAACCTTGATTGAACAAAAAGTGCCGACGTTATTTAAGTTAATTCCCATACCACTCCCTGGAGATCACCGTAGCTAAACACCAGAGCTAGATATAAATAGGTCTCAATTGCTCGTCGCTGAGCCCACCAATAGCCGATGAGCATCGAGAATCGACTTTAGCAGCTGCAACGCCGGAGAGAGGACCAGTCGTCGCTGCGCAGCCCAGCACCATCAGGTACGTCCACCAGTTCCCGCCTCAATCTTATTACTTAGTTCCCTTTAAGGGGAGTCGAAGTGCCTTATCTTGCCAATGTTAAATTTTGACCCATTATCTCAGAAACTATTTCAGATAATGAGCTGTATTTTTCAAGGAACCTTCAGCAATATCTTTACAGTTGATTGATGAAAATTAGAACACTTCTGTTCATGTGAAGGAAAAGTACGATTTTTTAAAGTAAAGTTTTTAAAATTTTAAGAAAAATGATTATTAAATGTGAAAAAAATAACTAACCACATACACATAAAATCTTATTCAGATGCAAATGTGTGGTAAAAATTTCAACCTTTAGTGTCAATTAGTTACCGAGATACTGGAGCATCTGCGTAGAACATTTTATTTCTTCAGAAACTGCTTTCAAATATAAAATTAAAAAAAGTGTAACCAACATTCCAACTACAGCTTTGTTGTAGTTCGAAATTTTCATATGAAGGAAATATGGTAAAGTAAACCTTTCTAATCAAAATATAAAAATAATTTTTTTCTAAAGTAATATTTACAAAGTTATTGATGTTTCAACAAGTGAGTGTGTCCAAATGTTCCAAAAATCTAGTACGCAGAATTATTTTCAACAATATTTTTAAACTATTTACAAATAGCGTACCTTATTGAAAGTTATACTGAAATAAGTGGTAGATTCGATATATTCTTATGCAATTAAATTATGAAAATAGAAAAAATTACGAAATTTCCATTTCGACTCCCCTTAAGCAGAAGTAAAATAAGGGAATATGACTGACTAAAGGGATAGCCAAATATTTTAAAACCCGATCGACATGTGAACAAGCTTGGTGCACTTTGCATTTCCAGAAAAAAGAGAGATGTAACAAAATAGTCCCCATTTGAGAAGATTAGCACTTAATTTGAAATCAATATCAAGGAATGTCTCGGAAACGGTCCACTATGCAACACAAATGATATGGAATTGTTGTTTTAACGAGGTCTACATTTTTTTGTAGTAAGTTTTTGTGTACCTCTTACAGTTGTGCAAAATTCAGCAATATGTATCCAGAATGAACAGGTCTTCAGAAACTATTCACAGAAAATTCAAGATATACCTTTTATTGAGATGTAAATGACATTAATATACGATATTTTCGTCAAAATCATTAAATACACTTTTGAGAAAAAAAAACATTTTGAAATTTTGTTCCAACTAAAAGGTAGTTTGGAGTGGGGGGATTTTCTTCAAACATCCTTGGAAGTCACCAAATTTAAATACCAAGTTTGGTATTTAAAGTTTTTTTTTTTATTTTTGAGCTATACTGTTAACTGACACACACAGGCCTTTTTTGGACTTAGGGTACCTCGAAACACATATTCCCAGTAGAATCTCAGTTTATCATTTTTGGTGTAATACTATACTTTCTCTATACACTATGTGCATAGATCATACAGAGAAAGTAAAAAATAAATCATGTCACAGTAACTGCTCTTTAGTTTTCCAAATATAATACTTTGGAAACCAGTAAAGTGTATATTTAATTTCTCTAGCCTATATGTACAATGTACACAGTAGGAAGTGAAGTTATTGTATTCCACCAAAATTTCGTTACCTAGGTTTAATACTTTAAAAGTCTTTTGTGTTCCATTTACATGACTTTCTCTACATTTCTGCAACAAATTACCTATTGCTAAAAAGCTCATGCTTCTTTTTACTTCGTGCTAATCGAAAAAGAAATAGCAGAAATAGTCTTATTACTTGTTTCCCTGTAAGTAGAAGCGAAATAAGGGAGTACCATAGATTAAAGTGCTAGTCAAAAGCTGATTGCTTTGTGAATGCTGTTCTTTTGTACGGACAGGAATCGATAAATTCCTGTATGAGAAAAGTATGAGTTTTTAAAGCTGAACCCAAAAACAAGGAATATCTAAAAAATGATCAACCCCACGAAAAATGTTTATAACATAAATTGTGCATTTTAACGTTCTCTACAGTATTTATGTGTGGTATGTTTTTGTCCATCTCTTATGGTTTAGCTGTTATGCAAAATTCCGTAAAATTCACCCAGAATAAAGTAGTCTTGAGAGGCTATTCCTAGAAAATTGAAGATATATATTTTATTTGTCAGATAAGTGTCTTTAATATACGATATTTTTATCAAAATCGTTAGAGCTATTTTTGAAAAAACTAAATTTTCGAAAATGTTCCCATGTAAAGGGAAGTGGGGGTGGAGGGACTTTCTTGAAAATCTTCGTGTCGCATCTTTGGAAGACACCAAACTTTAATATCAAGTTTTGTATTTACGGTCCTTTAGTTTTTGAGCTATGTTGTCCACAGACACACACACACACACACACGGATCTTTTTCTCAGTGCACCTCAAAACATCGATTTCTGGAGAAATCTCGGTATCTCATTTATGGGTGGAATACAATAGTTCCTCTTTACACTATGTGTGTAGAGAAACTTAAAAAGAAATCATGTCACAACTACTGCTCTTCAGTATTCCAAATATATTACTTTGAAAACCAGTAAAGCGTATGTACAATAGGGAAGGTATTGTATTCCACCAAAAAACTCAACACCCAGGTTTCATATTTTAGAGCCCCTAAATAAAGAAAAAAAAAACTTATCTTCTCTACATAGTACACTCAAAGGCAATAAAAATACGCTTTGCGCTGAGTTTGCTGAAATTGCGAACTTTTGACGGGGACTCGGTTCTTACCACAATTGTCATTGGTGATATGTCTGGTACATGTTATGCGAATAAGAAAGGCAAAACCGATTGTGCAATCTACCACTCACACAGAACTGGCTGACTTGTACTATAAACAGTGTATTAATTTAATCGACCATGTGCACGAATTACCTTGGTATTGTAGAGAAGGAAAAAGATTATTCTAATTTTGAATCACCCGGTGAGAGAGGTCGAGTATCGTCCAACCCGTAGGTTTGGGGATCACCAGTTCGCAAGTCGAAGTTCATTTGTCGCAAGTTACATTTCATGTCTATCCGCTTCTCTTCGGTAACGTGGCCTGTCCAATACGCTTTTAAGAGTATAACGAACAGGTGAAAGGCATGGGGTGAGAACCGTTTTTTTTTTCTTTACGGACGCTCTTTAACTGCTGTGGTTCTCAGCGTCCCATTCTGTAATGGGCGTGAAAGACCGTTTAATTTTGCTCAGAGGCCTATCAGATTTGAGGTTCTCTTACAATACGGAACCCACGGCTTTACTTCCCTTCCAAAGAAGCCATACTAAGCATTTTTACGCCCGAAAATATTCATCGCCCTCCGCCAAGTTTGAACCCGTGACCTAAAGGGCTGAGAAGCGAAAAGACCATCTTACGATATTTCCAGGCGTATTTTTAATGCCTTTGAGTGAACATAGTACGTAGCTGGAGAAGGTATTGTAAAAAGAAATGTAACCTAACTTTCCAAGCAAAACTTTGCAGTACCCCGAAATTCACACATGAAGGCAATATGAGCAAGATGCCAATGCTGCTAAAAATAAACTTTCCGATGAAAATAATAATAAAAAAACACTAGTAACACTAGTATTTACAAACTTATTGGTGTTTCACCAAGAGAGTGGAACAAAATGTTCTATAAACCTACTGCACAGTATTATTTTCAACAAAAATGTTAATATTTTCAGTTAGCGACCCTCTATAAAAGTTATATCAAAATGAGCGGGAGACTCGAAATATTTATATGGAACTAAAACATGAAAAAAAAAAAAATTAGAAAAATTTTATTTCGACTCTCCTTAAAGGAAACTATGCTTGACGCAGATTAATAATCCCTTTGTTTACAAACATTTCATTACGTCGCATAGCGGAATGCGCTAATGCTTCTCACGGAGTGGAATGAGTTACTTACTGCACCTTCCCTTCTGCTCCTTAATTTCGACACACCTAGTCTAGTTATGCCGCTTGCTGCGGAGACAGTTTCTTTACGCACTGTGTAGTCGGCATGCTAGTGTTAGATATAAATACAGGCGGGCCAACAGTAACATACACACTGAGGTTGCATTTGCATATTCTCTCTGTCACCAGCAGAGCGGTTAATTTTATATGGAGTGAGTATGTACTCTATCACGCTGCAGAGGCTCATTAGAATGTTCACTTGTCACAGAATCAACTCTTTTTTATAGGCCAGGGTGTAGTTTTCTGTTGCACTGAATACCTACGCAAAATGCTCCCTTAAAAACATAATAATACCGAAGAATCTTAACAACATATGAATGTAAATTATAAAACATGCATAAAACAGTTTCAAACTGTAATTTTAATGCAAGATAATTAGCGAATTGATAACTAACATCGTAGTGCATTCTTTTCTCTAATTAAATTTACAAAAATTCAAAATTTGACATTTTTAATTATTTTTGCTTTCCTTACTATATATTCAGAAAATCCAACATATAGTTCTTACAACATTTACACTATGTCAAACTTTATATATTTATATAAACATAAATATATATTTATATATTTAACTTAATGAAGAGACATTTTATTTAACACAGTGTAGATTCCATAAATAAATTTAAAAAAGTATACTATGTAACATTCAAACCGATTTTTAAATAAAACCATTTAATTATAGAGAAACGAAGCAATCAAAATTCTTTAATTATTTAAGACATATTTGGCAACAAAAAGGAAACTTCAATCTTGTAATACATTTAGATGGTTCGGAATTTAGCATTTTACTACACATTTGCAACTCGCTATTTACGCTGTTGTCAAGGCTATTAACGTTGTGTCTAACGTTAATATTGCACTGCTGTATTAATGTATCTAAAGCAATACAATAAGGGAATATTTACTTTAGAAAGACCTTGTTTACCTATTCTAATAATCTCCTTCTTATAGCTACTTCATGCAAATCGATATAAACATTGAAACAGTGGTCTTATTACTTAGTTTCTTACAAGTAAAAGGAAACTAAGGAAATACACTAGGCTAAAGCGATAGTCAAATGTTTTAAAAGGAGTGACCATGCGTGACGAGGGGAAATACGGATGAATTCTGTTTGAACAAAGTATGTCTTAAAACTTAAATAAATATCCAGGGACAAAATAAATAAATACAAAAATAAAAAATGTATAAGGTATGAGCTGTGTGTTTTGATAAGATCTACATTTTTTGTGTATTAAGCCTCTGTCTATCTCTTAAGGTTTACCAGTTACGAAAAAGTCTTCCAGAATGTAGGGGAATTCAGTGACTATTCCAAGAAAATTCAAGATACATATTAATCATGTAAATATATTTAATACAGGGTATTTTAATAAATATCGTTAGATCTATATTTGAGAAAAACATAAAAATAAATTTGGATCCATATATTGTTGCGAGTCACTAAAAATTTTAATACCGGTTGGTACAGCAAATAAATTTATAGATCGATATGTAATATACGGTCAATATTTAGAAATTCTTTGAACAGTTTGTATTTATCCATGTCCAGACTAGTTTAAGATGAAGGGATTTCCCTAAAAATCTTAAGTGTCGCTACCTAGGAATCTGGCGAATTGATATATTAAGTGTGGTATTTAACCCACTTTTCCCTTTTGATTTGTGCTGTTCACAGACACACAGATATGAAACGTTTCAAAAATTCAACTTTTAGATTCATGACCCTAAAACCTGCATTTTCAGTGACATCTTGGTATAGAACTTTTGGTTTACCATGTAGGAAGTAAAAACATTAAAAACGCAAATGACACAAAATTGAAGACCAGGAAGCGTCAGAGCCCATATTTTAGTAACCCAAGTTTCGCCTACTACGGTCTACCATAATTTCTATGAACTACTTTTACAAATGTTAAGCTTCACACTGGCATCTGAGACCAACACACTTTTCATTATCTTTGTATGCTCAGACTCAGTATTATTCCACTTGCTAATTCATAGAATTCATACCTTCTCAGGAAATGAGTATTGAATCTAATTGAGTTACTGCATACCGAGATTCCTAGAACTTAATTACGTCTGTTACTTCGAGCTAATTGCTTCCTCATTGTAACCTGTCTTTACGAATGACTAGAAACAAATTTTGTAATTAATGAATTTTTACTTTAACTTTTTGTTTTAAGGCCTGTGTGAAACGATTACTTTAAAGTGTTTCTCATCTTCTACATTAATTCTTTATAAAACAATTATTAACTTCATACATAATGCTGATATCAAGGCTAAACGTTTTTTGTGTACCAATCGTAGTAAAACTCGATCATAGACACAATATTTGTTACACCTAGTCATTTCACCGATTATAACTATATTTTGTGGTTAATTTTTATGACCTTGAGCTATTTACAGGCCATTCACATAATTACTTTCTCTATCAAACAGATACAATATAGATAGTAGGTATATAAGGTTGTCTATTTACTCAAAAAAAAATTCTATACCACGATTTTTCCGGAAATATATGTTTTGAGGTCTCTTTATACAAAAAAGTTTTAATTAAAGGGATTTAGAAAGAATTTTTGTAAAAGATCTGCGTGTATGTGTGTATGTTTGTCTCTTTGTCTGTGTGTGTGAATAGCATAGTTCAAAAACGAAAATGCGATTAAATACCAAACCTAATATTTAAGCTCAGTAAGGATGCAACCCGAAGATTTTCAACAAAATACCCTGTAGCTGAATTTAGCACACGAAATTTTTTTTGTAAATTTTTATTTTCTCAAAAATGACAACTATTTTTATTAAAATGCCATATGTTTAATATATATTCATAGCAAACGAAATGTGTGTTTCACATTTTCTGTGAATAGCCTCTGAATAACTTTTATATAACTAATAAACCATAAGGGATATGCATAAACTTACTACCCAAATGTGCAGATCTCTTTAAGCTACACAACTTATGCTATTTACATTTTTTGTGGAGCTAACCATTTCCGAGATATTCCTTGTTAATAACGTCAATTTTAAAATATTTGAAGCTTTCTTAAACGAAGATTTGTCAATTATTTAATATATTTTCTTTTACTTCTGGCATGTAAAAAGGAGCGAATGTAAATTGTATCACATAACGACCAGATTTTAAATGATTTTACCATCACATTAGTGCAGCGTATTCCTTTATTTTCCTTTTTACTTATAAGGAAACGAGTGATAATGTCATTCTCGATTAGCTTTATGTAGATAAAGGAATAACATTTTGTACATACAATTTATTTGCAGAACCGGTAGAGACTGTGAATGGGAAATACCGTGTTTTTATTATGAAAAACTGTTGAAATATTGCTATCAACTGTCAATTTCCCGGAGCAAATACATCGAAGTTTTTAAGGAAACATTTAATTCCTATTTACTCTCCATAAACAAACTCTCTGCGATAAAATTCCAACCAAAATTTGTTTGCCTCTAACAAATTGCCAAATGGAGTAGTCTAAAAATTGTCAGCATCTGTGGCATTACGAATAAAATAAAATCCCACATACACATCTGAAGAGTTCCTGGAAATGCCCAGAGAAAACTCCATTGAATTAACTCTGAACAGGAAGCATTTTCCAACTCATTTACTCAATGAAAAAGGCGGGGGAAAAGTTGCTACTCCAAACGCCCACACCCACACCCACACACACACACACACCCACACAGTGTTTAAAAAGCAATGGTAGAAATAAAAGAAAATGAAAAACTCAAATGTTTGAATTGCACGCCATAGTATACATAAAAGTTCCAGGGAAAAATTAGCATGCAAACGAAGTGTTGTCAGAGTAACGCAAACACATAGAAATCATGCGTGTAACAAATACTTAATTTTTTACTGTACTACTTCATAATTCCCATTGAAGGTAAATTACGTTTTTATATCATGGAGGAATCATTTAGATGGAGCCTAACACCTTCATTTATGCATGCGATTATCTGTCGCATGGCAATGAATGATGCGATGTTGCCTCATTTTTAGTGACCTCTTTATGCATGCGATGTGTTCTACCTTAGAATTGCAGGTTTTCTGAATTTAAATCTCTCTCTGGCCTTGAACTGTATATTATAAAGTATCGTGGCAAACCAGACGCTAGAATTTTGCGAAGAATTTTGCGAAGAATCACGTTGCGGCTAGATTTGTCAGTACCAGCATAAACAGCTGCGTTTCATTATCAGTGTACTTTTTTTTTTTTTTGGTAGTGTTTAACGCCCGCTTTAACTACTAATGGCACCGCAGGCGGTGACACTGATGATACATGAATGATGATGGAGCACCGGTGGAATGCGATGGCGGGGGAAACCGGAGTACCCGGAGAAAACCCGCCCCAGCGCCGTTTTGTCCACCACAAATCTCACATGCGGTCGCTTGGGATCGAACCCCGACCGTCTAGGTGAGAGTCGAGTGGTCTAACCACTCGGCCACGGCGCGGCCCTTATCAGTGTACGTATTACATTTATTATTATTATTATTATTATTATTATGATTGCATTTATCTTGTACTATTTCTTTTATATGTTATGCATTATTACTTTCCATAGATTGTACAATGTACATTTAGTGCACAAAAGCAGCTCATTTCTCCAGATATTTTTGTTAGTGTTTAACGCCCGCTTTTACTATTAGTGGCACCTTGTTGATACAAGGAATGGAGATGGCGGGGGAGAACCCGGAGAAAACCAGCCCCTGCGCCACTTTGTCCACCACAAACTGCACATGCGGCCGCATGGGATCAAACCACGGCGTGATTGTGGTAGTGTTTTCTCTCCGTATGAAATCAATCCATCAGGTAACCAAAATTTAATCCTTTCCAGTTGTTACTTTTTACTTTCTGTAGACACGTATGTAAATGCATATAGTGGATATAGAAAACACTGTATTCCATATATACATTCGATGTCGAATTGCCCTGGAAATATGTGTTATGGGGTTCCCTGAGCCCCAAAAAACATTTTTAGAGAACGGTCCGTTTGGGCAACATAGCTCAAAAACGAAATGATCGTTAAATACCAAACTTGGTATTTAATTTTGGTATCTTTCAAGGATGCGACACGATGGTTTTCAAGAAAATTTTCCCACCACAAACTACCCTTTTCATGGATTTTTTTTTATTTTCTCCTAATGGCTGTAACGGTTTTCATTAAAATACCGTATATTAAAGATATTTATATGCAAAATAAAATGTATATCTTGTATTATTTTTGCTTCTTAGAAATAAACAACAGAGAGATGAAAAGAAAGATGTCTCAAGTTTGAGAAAAGTTTAAATTTCTTAAAACTGAAACCAATAAATGGGTATATCTCGAAAAGATTTAACTCTAACAATAAAACAAAGCAACATAAATGGTGTGTTTTAATGAGATGTACATTTTTTGTGTTGAAAGTTTTTGGCTATCTGTTAAGTTTACCAGTTTTACCAAAGTTAATCAAAAGTCTTCTTCAGAAGCTATTCCCAGAATATTCAAGATATACATTTCGTTTGTCTTGAGAATATTTTAAGCATATGAAATTTTCATAAAAAATGTTGGAGCCATTTTTGAGAATATCAAACATTTCTAAAAACGTTTCATGTAAATAGCAGGTATTTAACTGGCTTTTTGTGTTTGAGCTATGCTGCCCACAAACACACACACACACACACTCACACACAGTCACTTTTATATATTTGTGTGTATTCAAGGTGTCTGAAAACATGTACCTTAGTGAAATTTCGATATCAAGCTTTTTGGGAGGAATGCAATATTTTCTTTATTCACTATGTACATTGTGCTTACCGGTTAGAGAAAGTAAAAAGCTTTTGTAAGAACAGCTTGTTTTAGAACTGCAGAATAGTTAAAGAAAGGAATGTGAATGCAACATTAGTTCTTTTTATAGAAATAAACAAAGTTTAAAATTAAATTATCTTGGTTCTCTTTGGCAGTCAGAAATGTAGTTATACCAGCAAGTAAATTCAAACCATATATCCCAAACAAAACACTAAATTTGCTACAATGGCGTACATGCTAGGTTTGTCCGCTAACCTTTGCCTACTTTTAACTACACTGAGGTTACTGCACTAAAACACTAACACGCTACTGAGCAATTTCAATTCAGCTACAACAGTACAAAATAACAAGAGAAAGTTGTGAAGCATGTATCTAGCGCAATAGGTGCGATACGGGTGGCAAGCGAAAAAGAAGCATTGCATCTGTTCGAATCCCATTAACGATACTTTTTCTTTTTGCCTTTTTTATCTATTTTCTGAAAGAGAAATGTAATATGGTTTCGTAATGCAGTGAATGTAGTAGCAGTAGAGGTAAAAGGGAAAATTCCGTAACACAAGAATAGGTTCTTGCGGCATATAACTTTTTATGCGAGAGCATACTTCAAGACAAAATGTTTCCAGATGGTTCCTGTACATACGCGTAGAGTGTTGGCGCGAACCTGATGTCTTTATGTTTTACATTTTCAGGCAGAGGAGCATGGTAGCCGTCATAATTCACATGACTTTCTCTACATGTCTGCAACAAATTCTTGTTAAAAATCATATTCTGCTATCTACTTTATAATAATCGGAATACAAATTAGCAGAAATTAGCTTAATTACTTGAGAATACACTAGGCTAAAACGATAGTCAAGTCTCTTAAAAGATGGTTGCCCTGTGGTTGAAATCCGTTTCTATGCAGGACCAGGAGAAAAGTGTGAGGAAAGTTTTTAATACGAAACAAATAACAAGAGATATACCAAAAATGATTAATTCCACGAAAAAAGTATATGGCATAAATTGTGTGTTTTAAGGTGATCTACATTTTTTGTATTTGCCTATCTATTACGATTTACCAGTTACACGCAAAATTTAGCATAACTCATTCAGAATAATGAGGTCTTTAGAGGCTGTTCCCAGATATTTAAACTATACATTTTATTTGCCATATAAATATCTTTAATATAAGGTATTTTAATCAAAATCATTGAGCCACTTTTAAGAAAATTAAAATTTACTAAATTTTTTCCATGTAAATGGTAGTTTAGGGTGGGGGAGATTTTTCTCTTTGGCATCGTGTCGCATCCCTGGAAGATACTACACTTAAATACTGAAGTTGGCATTTTACCGGCTTTTCGTTTTTGAGTTATCGGTTCACGGACACACACACACACACACACACACATGGACCTTTTTTCTAAAAATTATTTTCCTTTTGGTTACAGGAGACCCCAAAATTATATTTCCGTTGAAATCTGGGCATCCAATATTTGGGTGGAATATAATACTTCTCCATACACTATGTACATAGTACGTAAAATTTGCTAAAACATATATTTTTACCCTATCTAGCACGTATCAGTTCACGGACACACACGGACTTTTTTCTAAAAACTCATTTTTTGGTTACAAGGGACCCTAAAAATATATTTCCGTTGAAATCCCGGTATTCAATATTTGGGTGGAATGCAATAGCTTCTGTATGCGCTATGTACATAGTATGTATAGAAAAAGTAAACATTTCCCAAACATATATTTTTAACCTCTCTAGCACGCATGACAATGTACCTAATAGGTAGAGAAGGTATTGTATTGCACCCAAAGTTTAGATGCCGAATTAACCGGATATATGTTTTAAGTAACCCTGATCCAAAACAAGCATTTTTAGGAAAAGGTCCGTTTGTGTGTGCTTGTGGATGTTTGTTTGTTTGTTTGCAGCGAAAGTCAGTTGAATATCAAGCTTGGTATTTAAGCTTAGTATCTTCCAAGGGGCAGCGTCGTGGTAGAGTAGTTAGACCATTCACCTCCCACCTAAGCGGCCCGGGTTCCTTCCCAAGCACCCTCATGAGGGATTTGTGCTGGATGAATTGGTGGGATTTCAGCTAGTTCTCCGGTTTCCCCCACTACTCATTCCGTCAGTTTCTCCATCATCACCTTTCCTATCATCTATTACGCTACCTCGCGCTCATGCCTGGCTTGGGGCCGACCATTCGTTCCAGGTTCTCCATTCTGTGGTTCTGTGCCGTTTGCTCCCCCACAGACTTCCGACCCTTACGCACCCACTAATAAGTCTTACATAAGGGAAGGGTAAGCCGTCTTCGAAAAAAATCTTCCAAGGTTGTGGCATGAAGATTTTCCCACACTCAAACTACCACGCCCAAAACTACTTGGAGAAATGTTTGAAAAATTTAATGTTATTCAAAAATGCTCTAACGAAGTTAATTAAACATCGTTTATTAAAGATGTTTAGTTGGTAGATAAAATGTATATCTTGAACTTTATGGGAATTGCCTCTTAACCCTTAGTTACCTGCATTAGTATACTACATATGCCGTTTTTACTTTAATTCTAGTTTAAAACTGGAGTTCTAGTATAAATATATGGAAACAACCTTTAATATTATCATATAAACTAAGAGAGAAAATATAAATGAAAATAAATGCAGTTGCTTTATTAATATTTTTCTTTCCAATTAAAAGTTTAAATTCTTCTAAACCAGTTTTCATAATCCTTACAAAGGTACTACCGAAAAATGGTTCAAATGGCCATGAGTTTTAGGTGATAGATAATGGCCTGGTTATCTATTCAAAGCCAAATGTTGCAAGTTCAAATCCTAGTGACTGTGATAAGGGACGGGAAGAGCCCAAGTAAAATAATCGGTGTGACTCATGGGAGCTAATGGGGTTACATTTGACTGTATTTATGTGTATTTTACTCTTTTATTTAAAACATCACTGCAATTTTAGGGCAAACGTTGTATACATATGTACAATATAAAACAGTCTTGATTACTTGTCATTTATGGTTGAAGGTTAGTATAACATGTAATTAATCGTAGGGTACAACCCTATTTGTATAGTTACGCTTAAAACAAGCTGAACGTATAGCTACCAACAGGCAACAAAGAGTTAAGATCTCTTAATTCTGGACGTCTATTGCATAACTGAAAACCGAAGGAAACGGTTTTGCTAAACGAAACTGCTTTTAACATTTCCTGTATCTCCTAAGTGGAGCATAGGGCTTCGTTACGATGCTTCCTTGGTCGGATTTGAATTTCTAGTTGATGATTTCTCCGCTATGCGCCATGGTGACAAAGGCTGAGCTCGTCGCCCTGTAGGACGTAATCACGACTTGCGTACACGAATTGGCGGAATTTTGGGCAGCAGTCTTCTTCTTCAAGATATACGATTCTTTTACGTACAAATTAACATTAATCGGCACCACCAGCTTTACTTGCGATCCGAAAGAAGCCAAGCTAAGTATTTTCGCCTACGAAAAAAAGCCATCACTTTAAGCCTGCAATCTTGAGTTTAGAGGCTAGCATGGTAATTACCGGACCACAGAGGGCGGCACACGAAATTATATATCTTTTAAATTACAGAATTCATGTCTTAGAGGGTTTTTTTGCAGAGATATTCTTGTTATTGATTTTAATTTTAAAATACTTGAGCTTTCCTCGAACGGGAAGTGTTCACAAGTTCCATTTAAATATCTTTTCTCTGTTTTGTGTTATTTTTTTTGTTTACTCATGTTCACGGAAACCAAAGAAAATTTCAACGACAATCGCATAGCTTTAACTAACCCATTAGCCTAGCGTATTCTCTTACTCGGAATTTCATTTCGCAAGAGTTCTTTTACGTGCCAGTAAATCTACTGACGTGAAGCTCTCTCTTTTAAGTACAGTGAAAAACCATCGGAGTTGGCCGGGTTTGAACCCGCGACCCAGGATCAGAAGGGCAGGCTTTTAGTAAAAGATTCGAGTGTGTATGTGTGTGTGTGTAGTGTGTGTGTGTGTGTGTGTGTGTGACCTATGGGAAGCATAAATCAAAAGAAACAAAAGTCCGTTAAATCCAATGTTGGTATTTAAGATCTGTATATTCCAAGGATGCGACACGAAGGTTCTAAAACCACCCCAAACTACCCTTTACATGGAAAATGTTCCGAAAATTTTCATTTTCTCAAAAATGGCTCTATAACCAAGATATTTACACAAGAAATAAAATACCCTCTGAATTCCTCTTCATTCTGGATGAATTTTGCATAACTGGAAAACACAATAGACTTACTACACAAAAATATAGATCCCTTCAAAGAACCAATTTATGTGCATTACATTTATGTTGGCAAGTAAATCATTCCCGAGATATTCATTGTTATTACATAGTTTTAGTTTTGAAATACTTAAGCTTTTCTTAAACAAGAAGTCGCTTTTATATTGTTTTACTCCAGGCTACGTAACCAAAACAGATTTTAAAGATTAAAAAAGAGATTTAAAAGCTTTGAACATCACTTTAAACTAGTGTATCCCTTTGCTTTCTTATACTTTTAAAGATGTACATAATAAGACTATTTTGTTAGTGTTTATCTTAATTAGCATGAAGTACATAGAAAAAAATCTTATGTGTTCCATTCACATATCTTTCTCTACATCTCTGCAACATATTATTGTTAAAAATCTTATGAAAGTAGAAGCGAAATAAAGGAGTACCATAGGTTAAAGTGTTAGTCAAAAGTTGGTTGCTATGTGACTGAAGTTCCTTTGTTTGTATGGACAGGAGTTGACAAATTCCTATATGAGAAAAGTATAAGTTTTTCAAAGTTGAATCCAAATATCTAAAAAACGATCAGCACCAGGAGAAAAATAAAAATGGCATAACTTGTGTGTATTACCTTGATCTACATTTTTGTGTAGTGAGTTTTTGTCTATCTCTTACGGTTTACCAATTATACAAAATTCAATAAAGACCATCCTGAATAAAGAGATCTTTAGAGGCTATTCCCAGAAAATTCAAGACATGCATTTTAGTTGGTAAATAAATATCTTAAATGTAAGGGATTTTAATCAAAATCTTTAGAGCCATTTTTAAGAGTGTAAAAATTTTAGACATTTTTTCCATGTAAAGGGTAGAAGGTTTTTTTTTTTTTTTTTTTTTTTTGGAAAATCTTCGTGTTGCATGCTTGGAAGATAGCAAACTTAAATACCAAGTTTGGTTTTTGACAGTCTTTTGGTTTTTAAGCAATGCTGTCTACACACACACACACACACACACACACACACACACACACACACACACACAGATACACACTGATATTTTACTAAAACTTTTTTGTGAATTCAGGGGTCTCAAAACATATATTTCCAGTGAAAACTCGGTATCAAGTTTTTGGGTGCATTACAATACCTTCTCTATACACTATGTGCATAGTACGTGTAGAGAAAGTAATAAAATTCTGTAAGAGTTTCGTGTGCAGACAAGTAGAGAAAATTATATGAATGGAACACATATGATATTTTACGAAGTCCAAATCGTATATGGTTACTGCTATACCCCTGTCTGGACAAACTGTCAGCTATGCGGGTCGGAAAATAGCATTTTCAGCATAAGGTCTTCTAATTTTTAACATGGAAATATGGTGGGATGTTGACACGAGCCGGTGTTGGATTGCAGGGCTACCAAGAGAATTCGCCATTTTAAAATGTGGGTTGCCGACAGCTATAATGGAAGAATATATCGTCATAAAAGGTGTGATGCTGACGGCTGCAATTTGAGTACAGCCTTGCTTGGTGACTCAGCTGCCTTACTTCTACTTCGTTTTACATACCGAACCATTATAATTACCGCGGGAATGTTTTTAACGGAGAGGTGGTGAACTAAAAAAAAAAAAAAACAATCTAATCATGTGAGTTCCATTTCTTTACAGCTCTGCAACACATTATTGTTATAAAAATTATACTTCTATTTACTTCATGCTAATCGACAAAAAATTAGCAGAAATAGTCTTATCACACGCTTCCTTGTAAGTATAAGTTACAATTCTTTTGTATTGCCAGATGTTGGCAAATTCCCGTGTGAGGAAAGTATAAGTATTTTATAGCTAAAATGAATAACAACAAATGTCTCAAAAACGATCTACACTACGAACTTGTGTGTTTTACGAGCTCTAAATTGTCTATTATGTAAGCTTTTGTCTATTTCTTACGGTTTACCAGTCATGTAAAATTCTCCAGAAGTCATCCAGAATAAATTTGTCTTCAGAGGCTATTCCCAGATAATTCAAGAATACATTTTATTTTTATGTCTTCTTCTTCCCAACAAGGATTAGGCCAAAGACCTGTTCCGAGGCTACACAAACTGATCGCTCCATCTTTTTAATCGTCTTCCAATATTTCTTCGTCCAGTAGGTTGATAAAACAGTGCTTGCCGTGGATATCTCGAGCGGGCCATCCTTAAAACATGGTCCTTCCATTCCTTCTGGTAGCGTTGAATCTCTTCAATCATATTTTCTTCCATAAGTCTTGCTCTTATATCTGTGTTCATGGTCCTTCCATTCCTTCTGGTAGCGTTGAATCTCTTCAATCATATTTTCTTCCATAAGTCTTGCTCTTATATCTGTGTTCCTCATTCGGTCAAGTCTTGTGACTCCAGTAGTGGTCGTAGGAACCTCATCTGAGCTGCTTCTACTCTGGATTTTTCTCTGGATCCCAGGACCCAGGTTTCGCAAGCGTACTTTAATGCTGGTTTTGAGACAATATTATGTAGTCTTTGTCTCACTTCTCTTCTCATGCTTTTGCCGAAGTGTCTTTTTATGCAACCATTTAATTTGTTATAGGTCTCTATATTCTCGTCAATATCTACTTTTGTATTCCCAATTGATATTTTCGAACCTAAGTATTTAAATGTTGATACTTGTTCAATAATATCATCGTCTATCTTTTTTCTAAGATCTGTTTTATGGTAAAATAGCATCTATACACGATCTTCCCTTCCTAAAACCATTCTGTTCCTCTCATAGTATATTCTCCGCCATAGGATATAGTTTCTTTTTTAATATTGCAGAGTACAACTTATATGCTGTAGGTAATAAAGAAATACCTCTATAATTTTCACAATTATTTCTACTTCCTTTATGTATGTTTACTATGTTGGCCGTACACCATTCTTCTGGTATTCTTCCTTCCTTCCTTCCATACTAGATTGAAGAGTTGTATTAATCTAATTTTTAACTTCTTCCCTCCATATTTCCATAGTTCCATGTTGATATTATCACATCCGGGAGCTTTTCTATTTTTTCCTTGTTTCAGAGCCTCTTCTAACTCTTTCATTGTTATTTCATTTTGTTCATCTGTTCTTTGTGTTATTGCTGCCTCTTCCTCTTGATCATATAACAGATCTGAGTAATATTGCATCCATTGTTTCCCAGTTATGGTGTTGATTTTGGCTCGATCGTTTTCCTCCTCTCTTAGGTTTTTAAACATCTTAAACCCAAATCGTTTAGCTCCCGTTATATCACGTTCTATTCGACTTACAAATTGGTTCCAGCTTTCCCTTTTACTTTGTCTAGTTAGTTTCCTAACCGTTGCTCTCTGTTTCTTATAATTAATATGATCTTCAATCCTCCTATTATCCAACCATATTTTATATAATCGCTTTTTCTGTTGAATTTCATATTTTAGTTCTTCATTCCACAATTTTAATCTTTTGGGGTTTCTCTTTTGTTGCTTTCCTAATACTTCTTCAGCGGCACCATTCACAGCATTTTTAATGTGTCCCAATCTTTATTTATATCTCCACATTTTCCTCTAATCTTCTGATCAAGTCTTTGCTGGTATAGATTCCTAATACCGTCTTCCTCCAACAATTGTATTTTCCATCTTTGCATCGTTGTTCCTCCTATGCTTGTCTTCTTCTTAATGTATCTTTTTGGGATTCGTATTTTTGTCTTAACCAAGTAATGGTCACTGTCTATTTCCATACCTCTGTACACTCTTGTATCAGTTATCTGTGGCTAGATTTTCTCATTTGCTATCACATAGTCTATAATTGACTTTGTACCCCGAGCTTCCCATGTATATTTGTGAATGTCTTTGTGTCTAAAATAAGTGTTTGTCATCCTTAATCTATTGAAAATACACCAATCTCTTAATATTCTCCCATTATTGTTTAATGTATTTTCTCCATTATTTCCGACAATATTTTGAGTCGGGATTTTCCCCACTCTAGAGTTCATGTCTTCCGCTACAATGACATATTCATTTTTTCCTGTCTTATTTATGCATTCTTGTAACTGTTTATAGAAACTCTCTGTACTGTGTTTATCTTCTTCTACTGGTGCATATGTCCCTATGATCCAGCAATAACATCTTTTGGTGATTATTCTTTCGTTCACCCAAGCGTAGGATATTATTTGCTTTCTTAAATTATTATTGATTATTATTCCCACTCCGGCTGTAGCTCGTTGTTCTTTATCAACTCCTGAATACAGAAAAGTACTCTTGCCAATTTCGACCGATCCTCTACCTTTTTTTTTGTCTCTGTAATAACTGTAATATCTATTTTTTTACTTTCCAACTCTTCCACTAGTTCCTCAATGTTTTTCCCCAATCCCTCGACATTCCATGTAACAATTGTCATATAGTCCAAATCTTTTGTCCTTACACGTTTGCTGTTGTTGTCAACATATGGATCCGTCCGGGTTATTTTCTTTTTAGCCTTCTGAGTGATAATGAATTCGCATGAAGGGGTACCAACCCATTTTATGTAAATATATTTAATACGACATGAAGATCGTTACAGCTAATTTTGAAAAAAATCAAAATGTGTAGCTTTGCGTAAAAGAATTTTCTTGAAACTCTTCCTGTTGCATACTTGGAATATTCTGAACTAAATATTAGATTTGGTATTTAACCGACTTGTCGTTTTTGAGTTATCGTGTTCATAGTTTCATGGACACACTCACAGACACGCAAACACATATGGACAGTTTTATATAAATTATTTTTTCGGATTCAGGGACCTCCAAATATATATTTTCTATGAAACATTGACATCGAATTTTTGGTGGAGTACAATACCTTTTCTACCTACTATACATAAGTCCGGTGTACGGATGTATGCTGAAGTTGTTGATAGTTTCCATATTTAATGTTAACGGAACCTTCTTACCATTTGTGCTCCACACAAGTCCTGGATTTGTGAATATCCTATTGGTTTGCATTCAAGTCCGAAACAAGCAATGCTCAATGAACAAATGGCTTGGCCAAGGTGACTAGTGCAAAGGGAAGGCTAAGGATATTATTTAACCCGAATGGAACGATTGTCAACATCACCTTCTGGCAGAATATATGCTGTTATTAGGCACGGCGGAATCTTGGATCAATTACTGGAACATAGCTTATTTTAGTTCCATGACCGTCTTTCTTGTTTTTCCCTTATGATTGTTTATTTTTCAGGAATGGTTTTATATGCTGCTTTTATTTTGTGAATGCTAAATTTTCATTTACAGTGAGTTATTTTGTAGTTAAATGGTATAATTCTAAATTAATATGTGTAATATGGAGCTGAAGTTAATACAAATATAATAAAATACATAAATTTGCCTAATCCCGCATCCCTTTTTCCCAAAAAATACAAAAATTTAGTCCTTTTCATTATTCGAAAACAACGGAAAATCAGACATTGTTCCTTTCGACAACAACTGGCGATAATATAATCAAATTAAGATAAGATGCATTCCAAATTATATGCTTAAATGCATCTAAAACTTTCTGGACCTTTGTTCACAAAGAGTAAATGCATGTTGCCAATCAATATGTCCGCGACGTGGCCTAACTGACCTGAGTTTAATCACAAGTGACCGCATGTGGGATTTGTGGTGGACAAAGCGGAGCAGATGCGGCTTTTCTCCGAATTCCCTGTTACCCCCGCCATCATATTCCACCGGTGCTCCAATCTCATTCCATGTATTATGAGTGTCATCGACTTCGGTACCATTTGTATAAAACTATCCAAAAAACTGATGTGTTCCATCCAAATGACTTTTTCTACAATTCTGCAATACATTATTGCTAAAAAGCTTATCCCTTCATTTACTTCATGTTAATAGAGAGCAAATTAGCAGAAATAATCTTATTAGTTGTTCCCTTGTAAGTAAAAGCGAAATAAGGGAGTATCATAGGTTAAAGTGATAGTCAAAAGTGGTTGCTATGTGACTAAAGTTCGTTTGTTTGTATGGACAGAAGTTGACAAATTCCAGTATGAGAAAAGTATGAATTTTTTAAAGTAAAACCAAAAACAACGAATATCTCAAAAACATCCAACTCCACGAAAAAAATGTATATAACAAATTGTGTGCTTTAACGTGCTCTACATTTTTGTGTATTAAATTTTTGTCCATCTCTTACCGTTTATCACTTATGTAAAATTCCGTAAAATGCATTACGAATAAAGTAGTATTCAAAGGCTACTCCCAGAAAATTCAAGATATACATTTTATTTGTCTAGTAAATATCTTTAATATACGTTATTTTAATCACAATCGTTAGAGCCATTTTTAACAAAATCAGAAATTTCGAAAAAAGTCCCATATAAAGGGTAGTTTGGTGTGGGGGAACTTTTTTAAAAATCTTCTTGTCGAATCCCTGGAAGATACTAAACTTAAATAACAAGTTTTCGTGGAGTTGATCTTTTTGAGATATCTCTTTTTTTTGGTCTCAGCTTTGAAACACTTATATATTTTTCATACAGGAATTTGTCAACTCCTGTCCATACTGTCAGTCACATAGCAAACAGCTTTTTACTATCACTTTAACCTATGGTACTTCCTTATTTCGTTTCTACTTACTAGGAAGCAAGTAACAAAACTATTTCTGCTAATTTTTTTTCAATTAGCATGAAGTAAATGGAAGCACAAGCGTTTTAACGATAATTTGTTGCAGAGATGTAGAGAAAGTCATGTGAATGGAACACAACAGATTTTTTTAATGTTATATTTGAAAGAAAATTCTATACTAGCAAAATTGCCTGTACAAATTCCCCATTATTTGGGTAAATACTTGACACTAAAAGCTGAATTTTTATCACTATTTGCACCTAACTAGGCATTAGATGTAATGAAAAAGCTTTTAGATATATGAATTATTTATTTTCTAGCATTTAAAATCATTTTTCTATAATATTTTAAGATCTGTAACAAAAACATCATAATTTCTCATAATCAACTGAAGTATTCTATTTCTCATCAATCAGAAAGTGTTGGTGAATATACATTGGAAATGTTAACTCATTATCTTAAATAATTGCTGGTAAGATATGACATTTGGACTACCCTTAAGTCCAAAGTTGAAATACGATAGTGGAATGCCAGGAAGTGAATTTCGAAATGGCCAGCAAAATCAGGGGAAGCAAAACATAACCATATCTGGATATCCTGACCTTTCCTGCCAAACAAGTCATTCTCTGTCAATAATTAGCAGTAAATTTAGCGGCGGGTTCAATTGACTAACACACCAGTACATAAATCCCCATCATTTCGTACTTCCCAGGAAGTAGCCATGTTGGAAGGGTACACCCTTAATGTGGGCAACCTGCATAATTATTACGGCAGAGTAGTAATGACGTCATGAATATTTATAGGCGAGATCGGTTGAACTACCGATTGGTCGCGAAGATAGCCGAGTCATCCCGATAGATCAAACAACTCAATTAGGGTGTCTCGTGTGTGGTCATGCTGTGGTTATGTTGCCGCTTCTCCCCAGGTGATACATAAACCTTGGTGTACTTGGTTCGTGAAGGGTCGACCTCTGGGGGCCAATCAGGGAGAAGCCTTTCATTTTCAGCCAGTCATCAAAATGCATGACTCGAACGGCATATATCGCACCTGTGGAATAGTGCTAAATGTGCAACGTAGGATTGTTAGCGGGTGGTTAATTATTAGCGATAAACTACTCAAACAGGTCACTAAGGTCGGGTGAGTTTAACTCACGCCGCTGCTGCAGAAACTAAGCCATTCCAACGCCTAAAGGAGCAAAATGTAATAAAGAAGGCTACGGATACCGTGGCCGAGTGGTCAGACCACTCGCCTTTCACCTACACGGCCCGGGTTAGATCCCAAACGACTGCATGCGAGATTTGTGGTAGACAAAACGGGTTCCCCTGCCATCACATTCCACCGGTGCTCCAGTGTCATCGCCTGCGATGCCTTAGAAGTAAAAGTGGGCGTTAAGCACTAATTAGAAAATGGGAGAGTATTTTGATATGGCTTTCTCAATTATTATTCTGTAGCAAATTGTTCTTAAAATAGCTGTTTTTACTTTTTCTAGCCTGTATGTACAATGTGAATACTAGATGTCGAGATTTCACCGGAAATATATGTTTTGAGTTTCCACAGTCCATAATTTTTTTTTTTAGAAAAAGATCCCTGTTTGTGTGTCTGTGGGCAGCATAACTCAAAAACGAAAAGTCCCTTAAATATGAAAAAATGTGCAAAAAATACTCCTCCTTCAAACTATTCTTTACTTGAAAAAGGTTTCGAAAATGTTTATTTTTGTAAATTGCGCCTACGAGTTTTATTAAAATCCCGTATATTTAAGATATTTACATCACTAATAAAATAAATATTTTGAATTTTCTGGGAATAGGCACTGAAGATCTCTTTATTGTGGATGAGTGTGGCAGATTTTTGCATAACGGTTAAACCGTAAGAGATAGACCAAAGCTTACTACACAAAACTGTATAACTCGATAAACAACATATGCTTTTCTTGTAGATTTGACCGATTTCAAGATATTATTTGTTATTGATTTCAATTTTAAGCTTTACTCAAATTGCAAGTAGCCTATCGTTTCATCTTCTTGTTTTATTGCATGGTCATGTAAAGCGAGCCGAACTTCAAATTATTTCAAATAGGACTAGCTTGTAAAATAGTTGACTTTCAATTTAGCCTAGTGCATTTCCTTATGTCCCTTCTACTTACAAGGAAGTAAGTAATAAGACCATTCCTACTAATGTTTACCTGGTTAGATAAAAGAGTAAACACTCTTTTGTAAGAAAAATTGTTTGTGTATCAGCTATAGAAAGTCATGTAAATGTAAGTTAAACAACGCCAGAAATTGCCTTATTAGTAAACTAAAACAACCTTTGTCAAATAATAAATATTGGAAAAAATTGAAACCGCTATTATTGGCGAGGAATTACCATGTGACTGACATTCCTGCTGACACCCGGCTGACTCGGTACCCTGTTGCCATATCTCCTTGTTCTTCGTCTGCAGCGGCTGCACTCCCAGATCATCATCTTCCAGTTCTTTTTCACTGATAATTTCATCACATTCACTTTAATGCTGCCATCATCACATGTTCCACTAACTCCTCTAGAATACCTTCTTTTCATGCATTTCCTAGCAGACCTCTCGTATGTTGAACTATTTTTCCTCACTTCTCACTAGTTACCTCATATATTGGGAATATCTTGGAAATGATTAACTTCAGCAAAAGTTTATTTGACATATATGATTTGATTAAACGCGGTCTACATTTTTTGCGTAATATTTTGCCTATCTCTTACAGTTTACCAATTATGCAGAAGTAATGCAAAACCAAGAGCAGCTAGAAAATTCAGATATAAATACCATATTATGAAAGTATTTTAAACATGTTGACGGTGTTCCGGCAAAGGTGCCAATACATAATTCATAAATGTTTCAGGACAGAAAAAAATTAATTTCTATTTTTATATTATAAATAGAACTAAATAATTAAATAATACTAATTTTACCAAACAACTATTTTATTTATTCAATACTATACAGTTACAAAATAATTTATTTTCTTTATCAAATAAACTTAATTTTGTTAACTATATTATAATCAATTACATTAATATAATTATATTAAATATATATTAGTTGAGGTACAAAAAGAGAACATATGAAGCTTTCCACTAACATGACTTCCTATATGTCTTTAAAACAACGTATTCTTACAAAATGTTTAACGCCCACTTTATTACTTCTGGCACCGCAGGCAATGACACTGGTGGTATATGAAATTAATATGGAGAACCGGTGGAATGCGATGGAGGGGGAAACTGGAAGAAGCCGAATAAAGCTACCCCTGCGCCGCTTTGTCCACCATAAATCCCACAAGCGGTCGCTTGGGATTGAATCCGAGCTGTCTAAGTGAGAGTCGAATATTAATTATGAATGCTACTATAATTAAATTTTGACCATTCTTACAAAGGGGTTTCTTTTATCTGCATAATGCTAATCAAGATAAATATTACCAGAAATGGTCGTATTACTTGGCTCCCGATTGGTGAAAAGATAGAGGCTATATCCAAATCTTTCAAAAGCTGTCGCTATGTGATTTGTGATTGAAATTCTTTTCTCGTTCACGGTCATCAGTAAAACAAAAGAGATACGCAACGGGCGAGGGCTTCCAAATTGAGAAAAGCGTAAGTATTTTAAATCTGGGACTATCTCTGAAATGGTTAACTAAATTTTAAATGACATATATTGTGTGCTTTAATGAGATCTGCATTTTTCTGCAGTAGGTTTTGTCTTCTACGGTTTACCAATCATGCAAAAACCATCCAGAAATAAGACGTATCCAGAACATTCAAGATATATGCCTATGCCTTAATTATTATCATTAAAACCATTTGTAGGAAATCTAAATTTACGATTGTTTTCCATATAAAGGGTAACTAGAGATGTGCGCATTTTGCTGAAAATCTTCGTGGCACACCCCTGGAAAATACTGAACCTAAATATCATGTTTAGTATTTAGCAGTCTTTTGGTTCTTGATTATGCAGATCACAGTTACACACACAAATACAAACGGAACATTTTCTAAATTCTTTTTGGACTTAGGAGTCCTCAAAATATGTATTTCTGGTAAAATATCGGTAGAGAAGTTATGAGTGGAATACAATACCTGCTCTACTATTATGAGCATGCATATTAATAGTTAGAGAAAGAAAATAGCAGTACAAGATATTGGATTCCACAGTTATGCCATTTTAAACTAATTTTATTTCAAATGTTTAGTGACCCTTTAATTATGAAAGGAAAACATTGAACTTTCGTAATAAAAGCTGATAGAGCAATGTGTCATATATATTTTCAATCCAGTGAATGTAGATTACTTCGGCTTTAATCACTGAATTTAAATAGCGTTTCATTTCCGTTGTGATTTATTGAATAAATATGCGTAGTCCTGGGAATCCATTATTTTTTCTTATTTTTAACCAATTTGTGGAGTAGAAGCTGTATGGATCGTTGTAATGAATTCTAATTTTTGAGCAATTGATATTAATGCTTCCTTAGCTTCAAACAATAATGGCACCTTTAAGCCAATTCTTCTTCTTATATACTTCCACTGTATGCATTAGGCTATGTTGCCTTTCCATCTTGAAACATCTTCCTATGTTGCGTCACCTTCTTGGTTTGTATCTTAAAGCTCTTTTGGGTATCTTTCTTTCGGTATCGTCGTACTTGTTCTAACCATTTATTTATAAAGTTGGCAATGCTTTTATGTACATTGTAATTTTTAATTTATGAATTATTGTATATAGTAGCTAGAGAAGCTATTGTATTCCATCCAAAATTCTATGTCTAGATTTCATCGGAAATATATATTTTGGGGTCCCCTAAATCCGAAAAAATA
This sequence comes from Hymenopus coronatus, assembly GCA_030762935.1. Lineage (NCBI taxonomy): Eukaryota > Metazoa > Arthropoda > Insecta > Mantodea > Hymenopodidae > Hymenopus > Hymenopus coronatus. Next base: position 40,868,806 of record CM060887.1, read on the forward strand.
ATTTTTAGCAAAAGGTCCGTATGTGTGTATCTGTGGACAGATAGCTCAAAAACTAAAAAGATCGTATTTTAAAGATACTTGCATCGCAAACAAAACGAATGTTTTGAATTTTCTGGGAATAGCGTCTGAAAAGCTCTTTATTGTGGATGAGCTTTGCAGAATTTTGCGTAACGGTTGAACCGTAAGAGATAGGCAACAACTTACTACACAAAACTTTAGAAATCTTAAAACATATAATTTATTGAGATGTTCCTTGTTATTGATTTCAATTTTAATCTAACTTAACGTTTCTCAAACGGGACCATACAGAGCCATTAGAACCTCAATTGTTTCACATAGCGACCAGCGTTTAAAGAATTTGACTATCGCTATAGCAATCGTTGTCTTCTAAGTACAAGTAGATAATGAGACCGATTCTGTTAATATTTATATCGATTAAATGCAGATAAAAGAATAAACTTTTGAAGAATAGATTGCGTTTGTAACACCTAGAGAAAGCTATGTGAATATACATCAGAGTTTTATTCCATCTTCTCATTATTAATCTCATTGTGATCATATAAATTTAATTTCGGTTCTTGTATTCTGCTTATTTCTATTTTCTTTTAAGTCAAGTTTCAAAGCCATATAAGCAGCCGGGCGTGTCATAGATTTATAAAATTAATAACTGTGCCTTTTTTTGATTTGATTTTAAGTGTTCTTTTAATGGGCCGCATGTTTGATTAAATGTCACGATAGATATACACTTCACTGATTTGATTTTATGCAAAGAGAATTAAAAGCGTTCATTGGTTCTATATTTTCACTTTCTCTAGTCCGAATGTACAATGTACATAGTGGATAGAGAAGGTATTGAATTCCACCCAAAATTCGATGTCGAGACTTCACCGGAAATATATGTTTTGAGGCCCCTTGAGTCCCAAAAAACGTTTTTATAAAAATGGCTGTGTGTGTGTCTGTGGACAGCACAGCTCAGAACGATTTGACTGTCGCATTTTTTGTTTTGTTATGCATCTTCTTATTTAGAATTTTAGTAAATCGCCAGTGTATGCCTCTTTTCTCCAATATATTCTATAACTTATTTCTAATGACCCTGTCGAATGGCTTGGAATAATCAACGAATAAGGTATGTGCTTCACAGGTATATTCCCTACTTTCTTCTCAAATAAGAACAGCGTAAACACAGTTACAAAAAATGTTATTGCTGGATATTTATAGGAGAACTAAGCACTCTTTAATTAATTCCCAACCTAACAGTTGACTTTATTCCCTCAGAAATAAAGCATCCGAAGTGGAACACGTTAACCATTTCGAACTGTTTGCACTGTTCCTGTATGTGACTTCACGGACTCTAATATAAACCTGGAAACTCCTTTCCATGAGCGGTAATGCCTCACCTTTTCCGTTGGAATGCCAGGGGAGTAAAACGCAGGTCTCTCAGTCTATCACCGCCACTGAGCGGTGTTTATTTGAATTTGCTCCGTTGAGTTAGGCAATTGTTTAAACCCACGAAGTGTTATCCACTAATATGATATACGGCGCCGTTGGCCATCTGCTGGGTTACCTACATTCAGCTGAAGGTTGTTCAGGGCTAACTTTACAATTTTATAAAACACTTGTTACTTTCTCTACACATACCATGTATAGAGAAGGCATTGTAATGCACCCAAAATATTGATATCGAGATTTAACCGGAAATACACGTTTTGAGAACTCCTAAATCCAAAAAAGCATTTCCGTGTGCGTGCGTACATGTGTGTGTGTGTGTGTGTGGTGTGTATGGATAGCATATCTCAAAAATGAAAATTCAGTTAAATACAAAACTTGTTATTTAAGTTCAGTATCTTCCAAGGATTTGACGCGAAGATTTTCACGAAAATGTACATTTTACATGGAACATTTTTCGAAAATTTTGATTCTTTCAAAAATGGCTCGAACGATTTGGATTAAAATATCATATATTAAAGACATTTACATGCCAAACAAAATGTATATCTTGAAGACATCTTTATTCTGAATGAATTTTGCGTAATTTTGCACAACTGATAAACCGTAAGAGATAGATAAAGGCTTACAACACAAAAACTGTAGACCACGTTAAAGCACACAATTTATATTATATGTATTTTTTACTGGAGTTGACTGTTTTTAAGATATTCCGCGTTACTTATTTCAGTTTTAAAATACTTAATCATTTTGTCGTAACGGAATTTGTATACTTCTGTCCATACAAACAAAGGAACTTTAATCACATAGCAACTAGTTTTTGACTATCAATTTAACCTATTTAACCCTTATTTCGCTTTTACTTACAAGGAAGCAATAATAAGACTATTTCTGCTAGTTTTGTTCTCGATTAGTATGAAGTCAATAGAAGCATAAGATTTTTAACAATAAACTGTTGCAGATATGTGGAGAAAGTCATGTGAATGGAACACATCAGACTTTTTTTATACTTGTTTATATTTTAGCATCATTTCTGTTTCCTCTCCATTAGTAAAGGCCGTGGTGCATTATGCAAACGTGTGATATATCATTCAGTGACAGATGCATCAGTGTTTCCTCTAATCAAGCGGAGAATGCTGTTTGATGTATTATTGGATGATTTAATGACTAACATTGTAAATCATATTAATAAGTAATAAAATTATGGAAAATCACATAGATGAAAAATTTCTAGCTCATATTAACTTCGCTGTAGAATTAATGTAATATACCGCATTTTATGTTTCTGTACCATGCGAAACATTCCCGTGGTATTAGCCGTATAGGTATTCAGAAGTGCAAGCTTATATTACGCCTTTGATTTACACCAGTTAGTCCAATATCAGAACACATGACTAAAAATCTTATGTGTTCCATTCACATGACTTTCTCTACATCTCTGCAACAAATTATTGTTAAAAATCTTATGTTTCTATATGGTTTGTACTAATCGATACAAAATTAGCAGAAACAGTCTTATTACTTGCTTCCTTGTAAGTAGAAGCGAAATAAGGGGGTTCCAAGGCTAAAGTGATAGTCAAAAGTTTATTTCTATGTGACTGAAATTCCTTTATTTGTATTGACAGCAGTTGAAAAATTCTTCTATGAGAAAGTATAGGTTTTTTAAAGCCGAAACTAATAACAAGGAACATCTCAGAAACGATCAACTCCACGAAAAAAAAATATATAGCATAAATTGTCTGTTTTAACGTGCCCTATATTTTTGTGGGTAAGTTTTTGTTCATCTCTTACGGTTTAGTAGCTATACAAAGTTCCGTAAAATTCATCCGGAATAAAATAGTCTTCAGAGGCTACTCCCAAAAATTCCGAATATACATCTTATTTTTCAGGTAAATATCTTTAATATGCGATATGTTAATCCAAATCGTTAGAGATATTTTTGAGAAAATCAAAATTTTCGAAAAAAGTTCCATGTAAAGGGTAGCTTGTGGTGGGAGGAATTTCTTGAGTATCTTCGTGTCGCATTTTTGGAAGTAAGCAAACCTAAATCCAAGTTTGGTATTTAACGGTCTTTTCGTTTTTGAGCTATGGTGCCCACAGACAAACAGACATACACATACGGCCATTTTTCTAAAAATGCTGTTTTTGGATACAGGGGGACTCAAAACGTGTATGTCCGGTAAAATCTCGGTATTGAATATTTGGGTGCATTACAATGCCTTCCCTATACACTATGAACATAGTACTTATGGAGAAAGTAAAAATCTGATGTGTTCCATACACATGACTTACTTTACATCTCTAACAAGGTATTTCTAAAAATCTTATTCTTCTATCTACTTCATGCTATTCGAGATAAACATTTGCAAAAATTGCTTTATTACTTACTTCCTTGTAAGTAGAAGGAAAATAAGGTAATATACTAGGATAAAGGGATCTTATGAAAGTTGGTTGCTATATTATTGGAATTCGTTTCTTTGCATGACCAGGAGCTGAAAAATGTTCGTATGAGAAAATGTTAAGTATTTTAAAACAAATAAATAACAAGGAAATATTCAGCTCCACGAGCAAAATGTATATGGCATAAATTGTGTGTTTTTTAACGAGAGCTACATATTTTTGTGTAGAAGATTCTATTTATTATGGTTTACCAGATAGATGTAATTCAGGATATAGAGGACTTCAGAGCTATTCCCAGAAAATACAAGATATACATTTTATTTTCGTGTGCATATCTCTAATATACGGCATTTAAATGAAAATCGTTTGAACCATTTTAGAAAAACTCAGAGCTTTCACATTTTTTCCATGTAAAAGGTAGTTTGAAGTGAAGAATTTTCCTCAAAATCTTCGTATCCTTGAAAGATGCTAAACTTAAATACCAAGTACTGTACTTTGCCAAATTTTCGTTTTTGGGTTATCCTGTTCACAGACATAGGTCTAAAAATCATGTTTTTTGTGTAGGGGACTCTACAAAAATGAAAATTTGATGACTTTCACATGCACTTGTCTACATTTCTGTAACAATTTATTGTTAAAAACTTATTATTCTATTTATTACATCCTAATTGATAAAATCATTAGCAGAAATGGTCTTATTGCTTCCTTTTAAGTACTTTTAGAGCGGAAATGAGGGAGTACCATAGACTAAAACGATAGTCAAATATTTTAAAAACTGGTTACCATGCGATTCAAATTCATTTGTTTGTATGTCTAAGAGTTGACAAATTCCCGTATGAGAAAGTTTATTATTTTAAAACTGAAACCAATAACAAAGAATATCTCTAAACAGTCACCTCGATGAAAAAAGTGCACATAGCATAAATTGTGTGCTTTAACGAGCTGTACATTTTTTGTTAAGTAAGTCATTGTCTATCTTTTAACATTTCCTCGTTAAGCAAATTCCGCAAAATCCATCCAAAATGAACATGTCTTCAGACGCTATTCCCAGCAAACTCAAGATACACATTCTATTTGTCACATAAATTCTTTAATATTTGATATTTTAATCAAAATTATTAGAGCCGTTTTTGGGAAGATTAAGATTTTCGAAAAATGTCCCATGTAAAGGGTAGTTCTGGGAGGGAGGATTTTGCATCCTTGGATGATACTGAACTTAAATACCATTTAAGATACACACATAGGGACATTTTTCGAAAATGCTTTTTTTTGGATTAATGTTCTGAAATCTCGGTATCGAAATTTTGGCTGCAATACAATACCTTCTCTATAAACCATGTGCATAGATAAATAGACAGATAGATAGCTAAACGGATTGATGGATGGATAGAGGGATGGGTGGGTGGATGGATGGATGGGTGGGTGGGTGGGTGGGTGGGTGGGTGGGTGGGTGGGTGGATGGATGGATGGATGGATGGATGGATTGATGGATTGATGGACAGACGGACAGACACATAATGTATTTATTTCACTTCAATCATTACATAGTTTAATTCAACCCTACAGTTCTTTAATACTTAAATTCTAAGTTCTGTAATACTTAAATTCTATCACTACATTTTACTTTCTACATCTCATTTTCTCACTTCACTGAGTTGCTGCTTTCCTGAGGAACCATAGCATCCAACACCACCATGTGCATAGTACGTGTTGAGAAACTAAAGTTAAACACTTATCATTGCTATTGTAAAAGAAGATATAAAATTAAAACTTGCAAATTCACAAAACCTTCGTCAAATTATTAAAAAAAAAAAAACTAAGTGAAAAACAGGGTTTTACCACTATCTCCTTGACTATCCAATTTTTTTTTTTTTTTTAGCTTAACGTCCTTTAACCTGGTCATATCGGATGGTGAATGAAATTGGTGAAATGATGCTCAAATGATCTCGGGATCCATGGAGCTTAAAGCTACTACACATTCGTCTTCTCAGGATAAGGAAAAACCCCGAAAAAATCCTTATCCGGGTAACTCACCCTAAACGAGATTCGAACTCACGACCCGTTGAATGTGAGGCTGACACGCTATCACCACACTACCCAGGCGGGCTATTCAAATATTATATACATCCTGTGTTAATATTTGTGGCAGTACCTCACTTCAGAAACATTGTCCGGCTCACTTGCATGATAAGAGAGGTGAGGGTCAGTGTGAGAGTGAGCTGAGAGTGCTTCTCCACCACTTCACCACCTCTCCTCAGTACTTCCCTCTTGTGAGTGTTATGACGTTTGAAACTAGCTCTAAGTGACATCACCTTAAAACTGAAACACACATAACATAAACAGCATTTACCTGCAATCACCTTATTATCTGTAAATGTATATGAAATCTTAACCCAAAAAATCTGATGTCTTCCACTCACATGACCTTTTATACCCATTGTGCAATAAAATATTCTCATAAAAGTTTAGTCTTGTGTCTATTTCAGAAGATCCAAATGAAAATTAGCAGAAACATTCTTAATATTGTAAGTAAGAGGATAAACTAGGCTAACTCGACTGTCAAATCTTCTAAAGCTGGTGTCGCTAAAGAATGGTCAGAAGCAAGAGGAATGAAAATTTCCCGTTTGAAAAAGTTTAAATATTGGAAAATTTACACCGTAACAAGGAATATCTCAGAAATCGTAACTGTACAAAAACTGAATATCATATCCATATTTTTGTACAGTAATATTTTGTCTGTCACGGTTTGTCAGCTATTCAAAAGTTATTCGAAGTGAATAAAGCTGAAAGCTAAAGATTTATTTGTCATGAAAGGGTCTTAAAGTTACGGCATTTTAATTTAAATCGTTTTAGCCATTTTTGAGAAAATAAACATTTTCGAAAAATGTTCCTGGAAAGGGTAGTTTAGGGCAGGCGGCGTTTCTTGAAAATCCTGTTGCGTCCTTGGAATATTCTGAACTTAAATAACAGGTTTGATATTTAAGAAACTTTTCGTTTTTAAGTTATGCTTCAATACGCACACACATAGACCTTCTTCTGAAACCGATTTTTTTTTAAATTCAAGGATCTCAAAACATATATTTCTGAGAAATCACGGTATCGAATTTTTGGATGAAATACAACAGCTCTACCTGATGCGTACATTAGTAGAAGAAGTAAAGATGCATAATAACAACCAGTTATGATTTATAAATTCAATAAATGAAGTTAGTATCCAAGCATTTAGAATAGTATCCTCAATGAGCAGGAAGAGCTTAAGAAAATGCCTCCACTTATTATTTTAGTGATTTTCAACCCCATAATTATATTTTAAGCCTGACTATAAACTGCAAAATATCCTACTTTGTATGAAGTATTTGGAAGAACAACTGTTAATGCGGTTTTAAGGTTTTATTATGCAATGGCTGTCTCTATAATACTCTTAAGATATGTAATGCAGTCTCATAATAACATGGATTAGCTGAAACGAAATGAGGAGATAACTAGATTTCATATATTTTATTCACAGATATTGGATCCACTTGTGAGGAAGGGATGGATTTGTTAGTAAGGGATGCGTTAAGTAAAAAAGCAAAAAGCAAAAAACAAAAACAAAGCCCCTAACCTACCGTACCAAAATAAGAAAATTTGCCCAAAATACATTTCAAGAGTACTTCAAAGCATTGATTTGTTTAACAAAGCCTCTAGTATTATTTTATATTACAGGTTCAACTTTATAATAAACAAAATAATAACTCTAAAGTGTCTTTGAATGTGAAATGATAATGAAAAGATATTGTATCATATTTCTATTGACATCCAAAGGATTATTACATACAGTTGGATGATGGAACAGTATGACTCTTATTTAAGATGCTATTTTTTGCTTTTCAATAATGTGATGATTCTTCTGATAAATTGGCAATACAGAGAAATGTGTAACCTTAAGTTGGAAAGTTGAATCAGACTTAAATTCAATGCCATGTTCGAGATTAGAGCTTTTTGGTTATCCTATCGACGTTTTTACTCTTGGACTACCGTGGTGAGATATCAGTATGTGGACATTTTAAACAGAAGTGATGGACCTAGTGATGGTGGTCTTGGAATAACATGATAGCCGCAGGTTCAGACCCAGTGAACTCAAAAATAAAATGCATATTTTGAGGCTATGAAATTCTCTTAATTTTTGGCTACTTTTGCAAAGCTGGTAAATCATAATAGATAAGACAAAATCTTAATAACCAAGAATGTACATCCCGTTAAGGCACACAATATGTGTCATACATTTTTGTGAAGTTCGGTGTATGCGAACAATTCCTTATTTTGTTTAAATGAGCCAACACTTATGATTGTTTCAATTGGGAAGCCCTTCCAGAGTCATTACTTAGCAACTAACTCTTAAGAGGTTTGGAGTTCCTATCCTTTTATCCTAGTGTATTTACTTATTCCCCTTTACTAGAGGAAATGTGTATGAAAATCATTTTTGCTAATATTGGTCTTGATTAGCATTAAGAATATAGAAGAATAAGCTTTTGTATGAATCGCTTGCTGTAGGATATGTAGAGAAACTCATGTGAATATAGCACATACATTTTTACTTTCTCTACATGCACCATGTACATAGTGTATAGGGAAGGTATTGTATCCCAACCAAAAATGCGATACTGATATTTCACCGGAAATATACGTTTTACGCTACCTTGAATCCAAAAAATGTATTTCTAGAACACGATAACTCAAAAACGAAAAATCAATAAAATACCAAACTTGTACATCAGTTTAGTATATTCAAAATATGCAACACGACGATTTTGAGAAAATACCCCACGCCAAACTACACTTTACAGGGGAAAACATTCAAAAATGTTTAATTTCTCAGAAATGGCTCTAACAATTTTTATTAAAATACCACATATTAAAGATATTTACATGACAAATAAAATGTACATAATATCTCGAATTTTAGGGGAATAGCCTATAAAGACCTCTTTATTCTCGATGAGTTTTGATGGATTTTGTATAGCTAGTAAACCGTAATAGCATGCTACACAAAAAATGTAGATCTCGTTGAAAAACACAATTTATGTCATATACATTTTTTTCATGGAGTGGATCTTTTTTGAGATATTCTAGTTTTTAGTTTCAGCTTTAACAGGAATTTGTCAACTCCTGTCCATACAAACAAAGGAACTTCAGTCACATAGCAACCAGCTATGGTACTCTCTTATTTCCCTTCTACTTACAAGGAAGCAAGTAGTAATATTTCTGCTATTTTTTTCTTTATTAGCATGAAGAAAATAGATGTATAAGCTTTTCACAATAATTTATTGCAGAGATGTAGAGAAATTCATGTGAATAGAACACATCAGATTTTTTTTCTCTTTAGGTTATGGCATTTCAGAGGCAATGCTTAGGAACCAGCTCTTAATTGTTTTCAGCAAGCTAAAGAGCGTGTTTACTTATTCGCCTTTTACTACAAGGAAATGTGTAAGAAAATATTTTCTGCTAATATATGTCCTGATTAACATAAAGAAGATAGAGAAATAAGGTTTTTAACAATCGTTTGTTGCAGAATACGTAGAGAAAGTTAATTTTCATTGTGATTGATCATTTTATCAGTAAAATTTTATAAAGGGTAGTACTACCATTGCTCATATAGTCCATACCTGGAATATTTGTCTCAAATCGGGGAATTGTTTCTACCTTTTAAAATTTGAAGTTTATACCAGCAAGGCAGCCAAAAATCTGGACTCATATCCACGGAAAGAAGCGCATTTCCTGTATACCTGAGCCCACATGGCCCAAGCGAGTCTTTGTCGCTATAAACCTCATCTCAAAGACCGGAAAATATTCGCCAAAGCGAGTAACAGTCAAAGTGTCGTATGCAAATAAAGACGACAAAAAAATCTCATGGGCGCTTTTGTGACAAAAAAGCATGCCATTCTCAGCCCGCATTTTCACCCAGGTACTAGGGTTGGGGTGACCCACATATCCGTCTTTCCCTCTAAGTAGGGGGATGCTCAACATGAAGACAGTGCCGCCAAATGCTCTACCCATGTAATCTGTTGCATTCTCGTATTCCAGAGGCAACTTTTAATTGTATACAGGAGAGGATTACATTAGTCATGGTTGCCATTTTTCTGCTTTAGGAAACCTGGACCTAGTTTTGAATTACAATAAAATTATAAATTAACAAAACATCACTACCAAAAAGACGTCTTTTATTTAGTAATCAAGCATTTGACATTATTAAACATTTTTTGTTGTTGTAAAATACTAGGAATGTTCAATAACTTCTTAGAAAATCCAAGGAATTACAACTCCTAATATCGAAAAAAGCTTGTATTTAGTAACTTTCGTATATTACTAGATGGCAGTTACATTTTCAGCTATATCCATCACGTGGTTTCGTTGCCACAGGCAACTGAATCAACAATCTTATGCTTATTTAGAAATATGGAAAAAATTAGTTTCGTGCGGTGATTAAACACTTCTATTTAAAATATTAGATGAAGTTCATTGCACATTTGTTTTTGCGTTTGCAAACATTTACAATTGGATAAATTAATTTAAACACTGGTTCATAAAGAATAAAAAAAGATCTAACATCTTAACATTTATCGCTAAAAGTTGCTTATAATATATTTAATATTTTTAATCTATGAAAGATCAAAACAAGCAGAAAAAGATTGAGACTTTGTTAACTGTTCATAGTAATTCAAAATTTTCTCGGGCTTCTAGCCAGGTAAAAACTTGGCTTGACACCAACGTTTCAAAGAAGTGCATCTTCTTCGTCTTCAGGGTGAACTGATGGTTTGAGCTTGCGGAGACTGGTATTTATAAGAGCTGGGATGAAGCTAATATCTGATTGGTTCGCGTGATATTATGGACAGATATTAGCTTCATCCCAGCTCTTATAAATACCAGTCTCCGCAAGCTCAAACCCTCAGTTCACCCTGAAGACGAAGAAGATGCACTTCTTCGAAATGTTGGTGTCAAGCCAAGTTTTTACCTGGCTAGAAGCCCGAGAAGATTTTGAATTAATACGTCGCCAGGAAAGCTTCAGTTCTTATTTTATGTTCATAGTAAGTTTCCTTACATACAAAGTGTTAATAAGAATTTGAATTGAAATTCAGAGGAAAAAAGCTTCAAGTTTTTTGCCCTTTAGTTTTTATGCACTGTCTTCCGTAAATCACGATTGAACTAAGAGGCTATAAAGTTTTTCTTTAGAGCAGATCGCCCCGCTGTACAGGAAAAGTAAAGTAGTAATCTACACGTGAGGAATCAAAAAATCTTAGGATACCCGTTTGCAGCACTAAAGGTGAGGAACAAACTTTACAAATGATAAAACATCTCGAAAGTGCTTCCATAAAAAAATGTTATTTGTAACACAGTGATTTTATAACAATGTAAAGAAGATGCAATATAATATTAAATGCAAACATTAAAGTAAGTATATGGCCAAGACGGTAATCGAAAATTATCCAGTGGAAGCCACCTTTACTTTTCTTGGAGGTGATTAACCTTTAACGCGGAGAAGCGATGGGGAGGTAGTTTTCCAGTATCCATTATTCAGGGATGGTCAAAACCAGATATACAGCAAGTATACGGTAATTTTCAATATTCTGAAAATGCCAACTGTTTTTGTGACCACTCTCACGTTCGCTTTGGTATGCGGCATTGGAGCTGGAATGGAATGTGAGACTTCCATTTGGAGACCTTGGGAAACAAAACCTTGTATAAACAAGACCAGAAAGTATGCTGCGGCAGTAATCGGAACCTTCTGGAGCACAATTCTAATGGTCGGCTTCTAGAACCTTTCAGGAAGTTTTAAGACGTCATTTTCTAGCTGTAAAAGGAAGAAAAATTGCAGTACAGGGGAGCTGGTGTGTAGTGTTGTGAATTGTACCAAGTCGTGAGTGACTGGACTGTTAGTGTGCAGTGGTGCGCGAGCCAGGAACGGCCTGCAGCTGTAAACCGCCCACGCATTGAAATCGAGTGAATTATTTACATCAGTGAATTTAAGACTTTATTTGTAAATGAGTAAATGAAGGCATGTGTTACAATATAAAGAAACCCAAATAATGTGGTAGACATATGTCAATTAACTTCGAGCATTAGAGTATTCACTTTAAATATTCAAACGGTTGCTATTTAGCATTTACACAGTGTTCAGTTTTAGAATTTACACTCAGGAACCTTTAATATTCAGTTATTTATTTTTATTAGTTCTTTCTTTATATCAGTTTCTAAGCATGCCTCCTAAATGAACTGAGTCGTATCATCCAATGCATGTGATCTTTTTGAAAAGCATGTATCTTTAAGAAAACCTCTAAAATATCTGATGTATTAGATTTATGTGGCTTTGTTTCCAAATTACTCCGCTATCCACTTCTCGTTAATTTAAGATACTTTTAGAATTGGATTTATTTCATAAACTTTTATAGATACAATGGAAATAGGAAAATATAATAAGTTTTAGTATTAGTCTGATTGTATTGGCTGGCTTTAATTCCGCTCTCTTTGCTTAACAGGAGGAAAAAGAAAGAATGTATGGAAGAAGGAGAAGAAATAAATAGAGTACGAGTGTCCATTTCAGAAGCTAACAAACTAAAATACCAGGAAATTTATTCAGAAATTGTCTACACACCTGTCTATAATACCTTTTCTAGTCTGTATCAAACAAACTATCTTTGTTAAAGCGCGAATTTTATCTGTGGGCAGCTTAGTGGACTAATTCTAATCTAATACATTTCCTACATAACTTAATTTAACTTTCACGTTTGAAATATAAGTGACAAAGCCATAGCATTTACAGCTCGAACAGAAGGCATTCACTAACGCAGTAATGTAGTCTTGAACCGGTCATTCGCCAATAGTGAACAGTGGAAAAATACCGAGGTCACTGCTGGCATATATACAATCTATGGCCCGACTATAAATGGAACGCATGTATATTTTCCATCTCTGTTAATCATTAACTCAGTGGCTTCGAGGATTACAACTGAATTATTTTTCAAATACTTGTGCTCATTGGTTACCTTATATTATTTTGAACCACAACAATAGGTAGTTTATAATCACGTATTTAACCATATCATTGGGTGATAATCTACCATTTTTATTCATACTAATTTTATCATCTTAAAATTCTCAAACATTTAGTACGTTTACACAAACCTAAATTACTAATGACATTCCTTCATTACGGGCGCGAATATATTATTCCCTTGTATTAATTAATTAATTAATTAATTCAGGAGCTACGTTCATGTAACCTTCATTAAACGGTACAATAATTTAACGGTATTTCACAGGAACGAAAAGTACAATTTATTTCGTATGAACGCATAATAAAGTGTATAATGATTTGTAATAATGCATAAGATAGCATCACTCAGTATGTAAGGCTAGGCAGTATACCAGGAATAGTAGCACTGATTTAATTGTTTTTTCACACAAGCCATGTGTAGGACAAGAGTTGGATAGGTAGATTCAGACTGAAAAATTCAACGCCATAGCCGAGATTTGAACCACGGATCTCCCGGTCTCTACTCGGTTGCTCTACCATTGAGCTACCATGGAAAATTCTCATGTGAGAATCTGAGATCACCTCGGGAAACATGCGTGTCAGTTGAGAAATTTAATGCATGCCGGTATGTTGCCATGGTAGCTCAGTGGTAGAGCAACCAACTAGAGACCCGAAGATCCGTGGTTCAAATCTCGGCTACGGCATTGAATTTTCAGTTTGACTCTACGTATCTAGGAATAGTAGTGTATAACACTTTTAGTACCAGCAGTTCCCTGCTTGTTGAGAGTGATTGAAGTATATTTCACACACTTGAAAATTAAAAAAGTGAAGCGTTTATGCAAATAACAACCAGTGTTCTATAATAACTGCCTTCCATTCTGCTAAAAGTGTAATTGTAATAAACAATTGGTCATGGTTAATGAATCTTTATACATATAAATCCTTTATTTGGGAAGTATTTTATTTTGTTATATCTACTGGAACTTTTAAATGTCTTAAAATGTGCAATTATTTGAGCTACTTGCCTTAGCAATAATTAACTATATGTAATAATTACACGTTTTTCGGATACTAAATATCCATACTTCCCATCAAGGCTATTAATTAAAAGAAAAATGCCTCATAGTTCATTGAACTACAGAAAACTCGCTTTTCCTTAACTATGGCGCATACTCTGCTCACCGCTTTGCACCAAAAGGCGTGCGCTTCTGTTTGTCTCTTTTTTCTGTAGCAGAAACTCTCAGCTGTAGAAGAGAGCTAAAGGTAGCCCTAAAATTTATAAGTTGTCTTTAAGGGGAATCGAAATGCTCTATATTGCTTATGTTAAAGTTTGACCCATTATCTAAGCAACTGTTTAAGATAATGGGCTAAAACTCTCCATGTATATTCAGCAATACCTTTACTGTTCATTGATGAAAAATAAAATAATTCTGTTCCTTAGAAGAAACGGTATATTTTTTTAAATAAAGCTCTAATCATTTTACTGAAAAAATTCTGATTTTTAAACTTTACAAAAATAACTAATCCATATGCATAAATTTTTTTCGTTGAAACAAAGCTTATATAGTGCAAATTTGTAGTAAAAATTTCGCCCTTAGTGTCAATTATTTCCTGAGATAATGGATCATTTGTATAAGTAAAAATGTAAATGGCGTTTTATTTATAGACGCTCTTTAACTGATGTGTTTCTCAGCGTCCCATTCTACAGGGGCGCTTAAATTTGCTCAGAGGCCTCTCTATCAGGTGTGAGGTTGTATCACATGCCGTAAATCTACGTCTCGGGACCAACGGCTTGACTTCCCTTCCGAAGGAAGCCATACTAAGGATTTTTACGTCCGAAAAAATCCATCGTCCTCCGCCGGGTTTGAAATCGCGACCTTGTTTATTTGTATATATATATATATATATTATTTGCTTTCAAATATGAAATAAACGAAATTGAACTTAATTTTCTAAACACGACTTCGCAATATTTCAAACCCCCCACATAAAGAAAACATCAGCGGAATGCTACTGCTGCGAATAGCTAAAGTAAAACTTTCATAAGAAAATAAAAAAAAATCTTCTCTAACACTTAATATTTACAAAATTATTTATGTTTTACTAAGTGAGTTACAAAAATGGCCAAAACACTATTCGGAGAATTATTTAAATAATATTTTTAAACTATTTATGACTAGCGTATCACTATATAAGCTATTCCAAAATGGGCGAGAGGCTCCAAATATCTATAGGCAATTAAAACATGAAAATGTAAACAAATTGTGAAAACCCCATTTCTTCTCCCCAATATACTACTACTAAGTACATTATTGTTGTAAATTTAAGATATTTTAAAACTACCAAGGTTTTCATGGCAGACGTTCATGCCATAAAGTATGTATTACAAGCTTGTAGTCATGATCCAAGAGATGAAAGTTCACCGAACGTTTTGCCCATGACTTCCCTGGGCATCATTCCATACAACTTTCCCTTGAATTTACATTTTATAGTATGTAAAGAGTAGTTGTGTATGTAATGATTTGCTTATAGAAAATATTTTACTGCTTCTGTTTAAATTTTAGAGATATAAGCAATAACATTTTTACTTACCGAGAGAGGGATATGAGAGGGGCCACTATGTGCCTCTCTTGCTCTCGAATAGGTCGATATCTGCATCATTCTTGTACCAATACTGTAAAGAAAGAAAATAATTTTTACTTTCTAATACTCTTATATACTCAATTATTATATTAACGTTGTAGTTAATAATCAGTTTATTATTGTATAGTATAATTTTTCATTTCTATGAACACCTCCATCAATTTCCTTTAGTTCTTTAGGACTAAATATATACCGAAGTTTCTTAATAATAATAATTACAAAATTTCATTTACAAATATTAACGCTATAGCTATAAATAACTTAATATTAACATATGAAGCTACGTGAAGTTTAAATATTTTTCAATGCAAGCTACATTCCACGTTTAATGAATATATTCCTTTTAATATTTTCTTATTTAAAGCTCACCAAAATTAATGTTTTAGTTTACTTGTCAAAATTTTTGTAGATATAGCTTTTGAATATTAATTTACAAGAAGCTCAAAATTACTTGAGATATAAGATTCAGACTTCTTAAAATTAATACGTTGGTCAAATAACATGTGATCAAGTTTTCATAAATGCATTGGAATATAGATGGGCGGACATATTAGTAATACATTACCTTAAATTAGCAAGATTTTTACAATGACAACTTCAAAGATGCCCCCCCCCCCAAAAAAAAAAAAAAAAAATCAAGCAAAAATAAAAGTGTCATAGATTTACACAAAATCCATGTCACCAAATTATTATATTCTGAAAGGTAGAGATCATAGTTTTTAGTAAAAAAAACAACTTATTAATGAAGATGGGTACAGCTCAGAATTATTCTCAACAACTAAGACTGTATGTATACACCAAAACTTTCTATAGGAACAATAGTGCATTATTACTACCACGAATATCTGAGAAAGTAAGCTAAATTAATTCCATGCCTTCTTTGTTGACGAATTTATTAGTTGTTTAATTTATTATAGAAAGTATTCTTCTGAGTAGTCTACTTCTCATAATACCCCCAAAAATTAGGTTTTATTTAAGGTTTACTAATTTTTGTGAGCCAAAAGTTAACACCTATTAAATGACCTTAAAAATTACCAATTGTCTCACACAAATGAGGAACGTTTTGCTTTTCCCCCCATTTCAACAATCAAATGCATTTACTTTATTTTTCAAATCTTCGCTGTAACTACAATGTTGGTGCTAGAACTTAAGTTGAGAGAACTGGTATTTTCTTAAAAAATTATCAGCCAGCTGCTATGGACAGAGCTATCAGCTGGAAAATAGTCTCTTTCAGTTCCAGCCAAATGGTTGGAGAGATAAGCAGGGCGGCGCACTCAGTAGTAAATAACAGAAACGCCTTCTAGATGCAATTTGATAATTCTGAATATTTCTCTCCCCAATCTCTTAAATCTTGAATTGGCGAGCGTGGTCGCGACAACGAATCAGTTAGCATGTTGAAGTTGATGCGATATCAAGTGCTGACTACTTGGTATATTCTTCGAGTGAGCCTGTTATTGATCAGTATTTACTGTGCTATTTAACGTGCACGAGAAGAGAAGTCCTGTGTTTGGCACTCATCAGGTAAAACAGAAGGAAGAAGTTGCTGCTTCGCGCTTAATACATTATACTATTACACACAAAGAACGGAAAAGAGACATGTAAGTGAAAACTAAATACAATCAGTACATTTCGTTTCGTAATCGTCTTATCCTCTCCATATTTGTAGGACTGACAGCCACCTAGGAGTTACTAAGTCAATAGCTTGGGGTCAGAATGGAGAACTTAGTCAGGCATGAACATGAAGTGGATAATATGAAATGTAAGCGATATTGATGATTGTAAAAGTGATGCTGGAGCAATTGGTGGAATGAATGGGGGGGAAACCGGAGGATCCGGAGAGAAACCATGCAGATGCCGCTTCGTCCACCACGAATCCCACATGCGGGCACTTGGGATCGAACCCGGCCGTTTAGATGGGAGGCAAGTGTTCTAATCACTCTACCACGGCACCGCCATCTACATAAACAACTTCACTCAAAACTAATCATAATCCAACATCGAGGTCACAATCTTTTTTTTTTTTTTCGATAAGAACTCTCAAAAAAGTTTGCTGTTATTCCCAGTACATTTAAGGTAATGTATTTTAAATTCTGTTTGTCACAGCACTATCAAATACCATGAAAAAATTCGTATTTAGGTATATATCTGCAGTCATGCATTTTGACTTGACGTAACTCTTCGTTAAATGATAACATTTTAGATAATTAAAGTATTTTATTAGTAATGTTTAACATTTCTACTTTTATTTGTCAATGTTAAGATTTCAAATTCCAATTCTTGGTTCATTTACTCTTCTAAAAGCTTGAAAGAAATATTCTGAATTTCATTTCCCCTAAATTTAAAACTTTCATTCCCGATTTATTTTCGATAAAGTGTATTTTTCAAACTCGTTTAACACGTTACAACTAGTTTTTCGGTTTTTATATCAGTTTTGTCTAAATGCAACCATCCAAGATTTCTTCGCTGAAGGTGGCTTCATTACATATTGTGAAGCCTACTAAACTTTTATTTAAATAATGGGATGAATCTAGATGTAACAATAATTGATTGTTGATCTGAAAGTTTACGATAATTACATAATATCCTGGAGAAGCATATGTTGGCGTTTAAATTAGAACTTATCAGCCGTTTTACTGTCGTTAAGTCATGCTATTACTGATTAATGAATGGAACCACCATATGAGTCAAAAGAACTTTTTCAAGTTGAAGGTTTCTTTAACAAATAACGTAAAAAAATAAAATGTTACGAATTTATTCATATAAAAATTAAAGAGTACCTTGTTTGTTTAAGAGTATAACGCTTATAGAAAATACTGATGCGATGTTTTAAAAAGAATTCTTACATAATTATTGTTTCTACATATTATTGTTTTCAGAAACTGTTATATTATAGATTTCATTGTTGGTAAAAGAAGAATATATTAGGTGAAGTCAGGGGCACAACCTTATATAGCTGATAAATCAACTCTTTATATGACCACAAAAACATTTGTCACCAAAAGAAAAGAAAAAAAAAAAGAACATTGGAAACGACTAATGCCAAAAAAAAAAAAAAAAAAAAAGGTATAGTTCATATATGTTGTTTTTATCGACACTTTATGTAGTAAGCATCTTAGAGTTTAGCAATAAACCATAATTGATTATTAAAACATAAAGAGGAATTCATGCGCTGTTAACATAAATTAAAAGAATGCATTTTAATTTTCACGCAAATATCTTGAAACATGTGGTATTTTAATCAATATCGTTTGCACCTTTTTTATACTCAAAATCAACGAAACCTATTTGTGTCAAGTGGATTTGAGAGCGGATATTTTCATTAGCATCTTTATGCTACAGTCTTGGAAGTTACTCGTCTTAAATTACAAGTTTCTCATTTATCCAACACTAGTTTATGAGTTATGCTAATACATGTGCATTCAGCGAAAACACTACAAATAATTTTGAGTGGAATCTACTTTCATTCTTACAATACGTAAATAATAAAGGAGCTAAAATAAAATCAAGCCCTTAATCAATTAATAGAAAGAGTTTTCTTTAATAAAGTTGTTAAAGATATTAAAGAACTAATTTTTATAAAGATAAATCCACTATAAAGCATTCCTTATAATTTTTTTTTCAAATTTCAGTTAAAAACTTCAGATACTATTTATAATTATTAATTGACAATATTGGCAATGAGTTAAGTCTCCATAAGAATTACTCACTTAACCTATTAATATGTTTTAGGGGTGAAAAGGTAAATTATTCATGACTAAACAACATTTTAATTGGGAACATAAACTGCTCCAAACATCATATTTTCACAGATAATGGAGAAAACATGGATTACATTTAAGAGGAAATGATGTCAATTGCTTCCCTAAGCTAGGAGAAATGTTTAGACTACTGATTATTATTACTGTACAAAAAAACACACACACACACACCCAAAAAATTATGACAGCTGTACATTAATACACATATTCGATATAAAATAAAAGAAGTATTTGTTTTAGGTTAAGCATAAATTAGAACTTCGCATGATAATTCAGGAAGTTGCTTCATACAATCTAACCCCGTGCATTAGAAACTGAAAAGACTACCCAGGAGGAAAAATAAATGTATAAGATAAAAATAAGTTTATAAGTATAAACGAAATCTGGTGTGTTCAAAGGAAATGGCATTCTCTAGCTGTTACACCAATTATTCTTACAAAAAATTATTCTTTATCTATCATACTACTCGAGATAAGCACTAACAGAAATTGCCATGTTACTAGCTTCCTTAAGAGAAGGGAAATGTGTGAATAGAAAGACTAAAGCAATAATGGCATTTTTTAAAAGCTGGTCGTATCTGAAAGGATTGAATTTCGGTTTCTGTTTGCAAGGTCAGCTTTAAAACAATGAGATATGAAAGGTAAGCATATTTTCCGTTTGAGAAAAATTTAAGTAATTCATAACTGAAACCAATAACAAGCAATATCTCTGAAACAACTAATTTTACAAAACATGTATATGGCATAAATTGTGTGTTTTAAGGATATCTTTACTTCTTGTGCAGTAAGCTTTTCTCTCTTTCTTATTGTTTGCCAGTAAGACAAAGGTATTATGAGGTTATTCCCGGAAAATTCAAGATTTATGTACGTTTGCCATGAAAATATGATACATATATAGTACTTTTATAAAAATTGTTAGAGCTGTTTTTTAGAAAATCGAAATTTCAAAAACTTTTTTCAAGTCAAAGGTTATTGGAGGTGGAGGGATTTTCTCGAAAATCTTCGAGGAAATCTTTGTGTCACATCCTTGAAAGATATGGAACTTAATACCACGTTTGATATTTAGCCGACGCTTCGGTTTTGAGCTAAGCTGTCCATAGACACATACACACAGGCACATTTTTTTTAAAAATTATTTTTTGGAGGGACAATAGACCCTAAAACACGTACTTCCAGTAAATACTCAAGACTGAGTTTTGTACATAGAGAAGTAGCTAGAGAAAGTAATAAGTAATTCTGGATTTAAGAAGTTGAAAATAAGACCTTCAATTATGGAAAAAACTTGAAATCGAAAACGAAAGCTTTCTTCTGTGTTTGAAAGCAATTCTATCATAACTACAGAACTATCCTAAGTGATTCTATTATAACTACGAAAACAGAAGTATCCCAAGAGAGTGCTGAAGTTGACATAGAGAAAGCTGATGAAACCAAGGAATTTAGAGGAACGGAACTATTGCAAGGGATGCAATCTGCAGAAGCGTCTCTCAGCTGCCCCGTTGCAGTTTGCACAGACAAGAAGTGCCACCACCCACTCTATCGGAAATCGAATACAGGACTTCTCGGTTTGTTGCCAGTTTCCCAATCAAGCGAACCACGACATCCCTTCAAGCGCTTGCCGTGAACAATAGTTTGAACCATTCCAGCACACAAAACCACCTGTCCTCTTCATTACAACCTCAAAGGACATTCACAGGCTCAAATAACTTCAGAAGTATATGATACAAAACATTTGATTCATTATTTCTGATATATTTTAATATTACACGATAGTACAATTTTCCCTTTTTAAACATATACAAAAAGTTTTGAGCAATAATTATTCTTGAGATTTTCCGAGATTGCACTAATAGACGTGAACCCCTTTGTTGCAAAACTAAACTTTTATGCTACTGCTTAAACTGCCAGGATTTTGAAATGTAAGCTTTTACACCACGGTTTCCAATCGCCTCAAATTTGAAATTGTTGGGTTGCGGTTTTATTATGCAATGCCTGTTGATATATTATTTCATATTTCCATATACTTTTAAGAATGTTATTCAAGCCCTTGTGACAATGTTATCAATTATTCGAATTTTAAAAGTTAAGATTTAACAATTAAAACATTTTTAAATCATACTTTTGCTGGTCGGTTTAATTTTCAATTTAATTTCTACTTTTAAAACTTTCCCAAATTTTAGCTTTTTCTTGCAAAAAGCATTGAGCATCTATTTCTTAAAAAGTGAAACTAATTAGTGATTCATAACGTCAAAAACTAATAGAGTAATACTGTAAATTAAAGATTTAGAAAGCGTAAAACTCATGTGAGATAGGAAAGAAAAAAAACCAGCATGTAGGAAAATAATAAGAATGTAAATGAACATAATATTGTTGCAACCCCTTTGGAAATATTACTTAAATCATCCCCTTTTGGGGCAAACAGGACGGGGATGCGACGGAACGCCTCTCGCTAGCTGCAAGAAAGGGAATAGTGGGATCGAAAGGAAATCCACTTAGATTATACATGAGGAAATAATATAACAACAACAACAGAATTATTTCAAATACTGTACATCTTTTCATGTAGTCATGGGTTGATGCAGCATGTTGTCTTCCTTTACATTACCACTATACTTATAGTCTGTCTGGTTTATCTTGAAACATGGAAATTAGAGAGGGAGAGGGTGAGAGAGAGAGAGATACAGAAAGCACTTCAGCCCGCGCTGTAATAAGTAACCAATGACTGCCTAATCCCACATCTTATCACTTCCATGCAACTTTCCGATCAACTCCGCTATTACTTTAATACTTGCAAGTGCAGAGCTTTAAGGACCGCTGGTAGATGGCGATAGAGTAGATATACCGTACATTAGGCGTTTATTGAGGGTCCCAGCAAGTTCCTAATATTTCCAGTTGAATTATATTCCAGTCTTCAAACTCGTCTTCCGATTCAGAAGTCTTTTTCTTCTAAATTTATTACGAAATTTTCCAACATATCTACTAATCAGTTTTTTTTCCTAGTACATTTCTTCTAGCCTTTTCACATGTTCACAGGCAGGCTTCATGTTTTCTGGAGTAACTTTCAGTGCTACATTGCGGAAGTTCTCACATTTCTTTCTTTAAATGTCGCACTATTTTTCAACACATTTGAGTTTATTTGGCCCGTATTAGCTAGATAGTATTCATATCACAGTGATAGTGAGGTAAGCAAACTATATGGTATTCAGCAATGTAGTCTATTTCTACCGTTTGAGCTTATATTTGTTTCTCTTAATTATACCGAAAGTTTTAATTTTTGAGTTAAAAAAATTATCACCGAATTATAAAACTTAAATATTTTGTTTTGTTTTAGTATAGATATGTTAAGCTAATTACTACACACAACAAAGTAATTTTTGGAAATATATATAGTAGTTAATTTTAATAATTACTGCCACTACCAGTTTTTTTTTTTCCTTTTCTTTAATTTAGCTTTTTTAACATAGAGATAAAGGGATAGATAGTTAAGGGCAGCTGGTTTACAGTATATAATTTTTATTTTTAGTTAACATCTATTTATTGTAAAATGTTTATACATTTGTATATTTTTAGTTTAATACCGTTTTTTATTTAATATTTTAAATATCTATCTGTAAAATTACAATGTTTGTATTTGGTGAACGTTTAATAAATTTAAAATCTGTAGATATACGTTCAGATATAGGTAACTAGGTGCCGGGATGGAGCACTGCAGATTGTATTTATTTATTAATACCGTACAATACCGGTTTTGCAGTCATTCTAGTATCTTTCTTTAGTAAATTCGAAATTGGAGCTTTATTTATTTATTTAGGGGGTATTATCATTATAATAATAGTATGCGTGCATCAGATTGAAGAGGTTTCCCACTTCTTCCAGCACTAGCTTGGAATCTTATGAAAGCCAACTCAATAAGCAGGACTAAAATCATCACTCAGAACCATATTTTACTCAGAATATAAAGAAATGTATGTAAATAAGCAAGCCTTGCACTGGTCGAAACACTTTCGATGACTGACGGAGATTAGACAGTTGCGGATGGCAGTGGCAGTTCTTTACGACCTTTGTCACCCCTCCCATTTCACATGGCGGGATAGAGCTAAGCAGGTGATGTTTCAAGTTACACCAAACGGACTGTAAAACATTCTACACTTTCTAAGTTTGCATGCCGAAAGAGGCGACGTTGTGTATTCCAAGGTTGCTGGCCGAAAAAAAGACAGAAACATAGAGAACGGTATCCCCTTTTTTCTCGACGGAATTTATAGGAGGATACTGCCAACTTAAGAAAATAAAAATGGCAACAAGTCTGCTAACCCGCGAATACTTTAAATATACAAGATTACCAACTTACATATTACAGAAGTCTGCCAACATGCTATATCATGCAACCATTGAAATAAATAAATAGCGAGTAAAGGAAATACTATAGGCAATTATAAAAATTATAAAATGTACAGAATTATTGCGAAAGGCTAATATTGTAACTTAACATTTTTTAAGTAAAGTTCACCTCGTGCAAATTCCGGTCCAAAAGCCATTAACTGGGCTTCTTTAACGAAACAAGTTAGAAATTCAGAACGCAATACAATAGTGCTAAGTTTATGTATAAATCTGAAGCGATGGAAAAACCCAAAGGGTGGAAAATGAGAACCAATAATATTCGTGGACGTTGTAAAATTTGTGTAAGACCGACACATGACCTAGAAAATAGGCGTAGTTTAGGAGATTTGTCTAGGTGGAGAGCTCATCAGAAGATTGCGAAGATTAAATGGAAAGTTACTGCAGAAATAATTCGCAATTTTTTAAGACGCAAGCAAACACGTAAACTTATAAAAATCGCGAGTATGAGAATAATATTATTATAAGTCTATCAGCATTCTCAACGGAAACGAATAGGAAAATATTCATATAAGGAAACTGGCTCAGCGATTTATTAGGAGATAAAATTGGATAACTTTGTTTGATTGAAGATTAACTACGGCAGGGTGTATAAATTAGGTCAAAAGGAAGTCGAAGGGGGAAAAGTATTTAAATCTGTGATGTAAACTTGGATGAAGAGCGGAAATCCGGAAACAACTGATTTTCATTGTGTTTCCACACACAAAACCTGAGACCCAAATTCCTGGAAATCCATGCGACTACACAAAATCCTAAAAGGTTGCTGCCAAATTCCTCTACCTACGCAACATTCCTTCACCGGATTGATGCTGCTCATATTTTCACCCAAGCAGCTAAAAATCCTGCGACGATTGCGGAGAGCCTTTCAAAACAAACGAAGAGAAATGCTCACTTCAGGACTTGTGTTGATCTATGACAACGCTCGTCCACTAATTACTAGCACAACTCATCGGCTCCTTGAACAATTTCAATTGGACATTTTTCGATCATCCGCCGTAAAGTCCTGACCTGGCATCTAGCGCCTTTCACCTTTTCCCTGAACTGAAGACGTGGCTAGGAGAGCAGCACTTTCAAAGCAACGAAGATCTTCAAAACAACGCCAATGCTATAACCTATCGGAGGTTAAAAAAAAAAGACCCTCGTAATACCCAACCTAAAAATATTGTGAAATTATCCTCATAAACATAACTTTAGGAAATAGATATTCAAATCCCAACTACGAGCGCGGTTGTCACTATCATAAAAAATTGAAGCTATACTTACATATAAAAAACATATACATTGATAACAAGTAAGCCTGAATTACAAAGAGGACCAAAATAAAAATAATAATAATGCAATAACATCTCTTTTAAAATATTTGTGCTTATTTCAATCCTGAGGCATGATTTAACCTCTCGTCCTTACACTCTTTTGTTGCCTTCTTAATCGAAGTGTAAGCTCCGAATTCATTGTTGCAACTGTGGTACTGCCTGATAGTAACTGTAGTAGTGCACGATAAATTAATTGGTGCAGAATGGTTACGTGGTACTAGCACTATCCTTTATTTTATTCTTCTTGAAGCCGAACACATCCAAAGTGGCATGGAAGAACTGGATCACCTCGCGAACACCCTCCAACAAGCCTTCTTGAAGTATATTGCCCTACCAGGTGCCAGGTACCGCGGCCTGAGTTCGATTCCAAGCGACCGCATGTGAGATTTGTAGTGGACAAAGCGGCGCAGGGGCAAGTTTTCTCCGGGTTCTCCGGTTTCCCTCGCATTCGACCGGTGCTCCATCTTCGTTCCAAGTATCATATGTCATCGCTTGCGCTGCCATAGTAGTAAAAGTGGCAGTTAAAACACAAAAAAGAGGGGGAAAACTACCAGGTATTGGACTTGTGTATATATCCTTGGTGCAGAGTTGCAGAACTTTAACTTTGAACTTAAAACTTTCTAATGCAGCTCTGGCGAGAGTGACCTTCAATTCACACCATTTGCTTTGCTATCAGTGGAGACTGAGCAGGTCCACTGGCGGGTTTTAACTTGAAACATCCCCGTTGAGCTCTGCACCCTTAACGCACCAAGGGATTTTTGCACACAAAATACAGGACAAATGGACCACCTACTTATTTCAGGAGCCTCCCTGAATACAGAACAATGAAGTATTAAGTATGCTATCAGCGGTGGACACCCCGGCAACTACGACTAAGCATTGATCTATTGCGGTCTAGAACCCCCCGCGAGAAGGGTTGAGAGGAAGGGAGTTCAGCAGCACATGAAATGACGGAGCCAAGCGCAGAGACGCTGGAAGCCCCTAACAGGTCACTAGATAGCAGCTCTGGCGCGCTACGGAAGCTATACAGGTGCCGGGTACAGGTGCCGGGAGGCCTGCGGAAGAATGCCACTACAACTTTACCAACCAGGGGGAAGAGAGTACACGGAGCAAGCAAACCCTCGAGCCACGCCTGCCGACGACCAGAAAAATGAAGAAAGGAATGAAATGAAAGGAATAATAAGGTTATACAGCAGCCCAACATTCGCCTAAGCCGTCTCCGGAAAACAACGGAAAACCCCGGGGCCAGAGTGAGCGGCCAACGGGGAGCGAACAGGACCTCCCGAATGGCGTTACAGGCGATACTGTCTGGGCCACCTGGTTGCACAGAACAATACAGCGCAATATTTTCAATTTTTGACGTTTTTATCGTGCTCTTTATAACCATATGAGCGATTTTTTAATAAATTATGGAATACACAGGCATTTATACGACAAATTCATTAGTCAGAAGTCCTCTAAGAAACGCTAAGAATAACTAAGTAAGGACTTTTAAACAGAAGAGTAAGACGCTGTCATTTACATGCTTATACAAATGAGTTCTAAGCGTTCAAGTACAAACGCTTGTGTTGTCCATTTCTTTCCGCCTTGTGCAACGTTTCCTTGCCTGGAATATTTTCTTTGGGATATATTCTCTACTGGATGCAGCGGGACTTTCCATTAGCTACTTATAAAACGAGAATTCCTAGCGCAATATTACTGCTCTCGGGACCGGCATTGCAAATATTTCGAATTCACTCACCATTTTTACGATGTACAGTGAAGAATGTGAAGAACTTATGTAATGAAATTGTTGTGACAGGGAAATAAAGACCAGATAACGAAATAGGTCAGAGTATAGATACATGAATCATGCTATTGTACTTTTATATTTGTTACAATGTATTACGCCCGCCTCTGTATTCTAGAGTTAGCTTGTCTGTCTCATATTCAAGAGGTCTCGAGTTTGAACTCGGTTAAGATGAGTTACGTGGAGAAGGTTTTTATTGCAGTGGTTTTCTGAAGCCTAAGAAGACGTATGTCGAATACTATAAGCTCCCTGAATCTCGAGCTCATTTGAGCATCATTTCACCAATTTCATTCATTGTCAGAAATAATCTACCAGGTTAAAGAATGTTAAAACATAAAAACATAAGAGGATTGTTTTCACTAATATCAAGGTTGCCCAACCTCACCATTACATTTTAATATACAGGGTATTTCAAAACGACACCAAACAGGATGTGGACCTTGTTGGTCATACCGTACGTTATATGTGAATATAATTTACTGCTCTAAATTCGGCACATACTAAAACTGGCATAAACTCACCATGGATTAGGCAGTCGTACATAACCAGATGGCACGTGCCTGGTCCACTCCAAGAGAGATGCCGGTTGGTAGCGAAGTTTCCAATCGCGGGAGGTAGGCGTGGTTTGATAGACAAGCCGGTGCAGGACAGGTCACAATAATGGAAAACGTAGCATGTTGGTGTGGCCTATGACAACCGTTGTTCCTTCGGTGCCCAATCCCAAATGTGTGCGATATTTAAACACAAATAAAACTTTTAATAGAAGAGTTTGAACGTTTCAATATCACGTTTCGGACAAGTCAAAGTGTAAGCTAATCGACTGCTATCTTCGTTTGGTGTCGTTTTGAAACGACCTATATATTTGGACGATGTCATAAGAAAATGGCAAGATGTTTTAGATGTAAATTTTATGATAGACAAATGAATTATTATTGATATTATTATTATTACCATCATAATGAATTATAATGAATTGTATATTATTTGCAGATCAAGTAATAATATCCTCTTCAGAAAATTAACTACGAAAACCAACATATGAATTGCGTAAAATTGTAAAAAACATAGAATCTAAAAAATATCAAGACAGAAAAAAACCTATGGCCTTTTTTGGATCTTATCATAAGAGAACAAAAATTGTAATTCAAACACAAATAATTGATCAAGTGAGCTGCTTTAAATATTTGGGAAGTATGATCACATGTAGCCATAGTACAGTAATATAAAAGAAAGTAGCAACATTTCAATATATTTGTGGTATAATAAATAGATGGTTATGAAATAAAACAACAAAGGAAACAAAAATTAAATTGTATAAAACAATGCCAGTACCAATGGTAATTTATAGATCAGAAGCATGGCCTTTGGAGTAAAGAAAAATAGAAATTGCCGAAATGCGGTTTCTTAAAAGAGCTGCAGGAATAACGTTAAGAGACCAAAAATTATGACGACGGAATTAAATGTTTAAGCTTGAATAGGATAAAGGCAAATAATTATAATTGGTTTCAACAAGTAGCAAGAATGGATAAAGACAGATTTCCAAAAAACTAATGTGCTACATGATTTTCTTTAACTGTTCTACAGACTTCATACAAAAAATTCTTCTTTTTACACCACGCTAATCAAGATAAGCATTAGCAGAATGTATCTATTATTTAATTGCTTAGAAGTAGAAGGGAACTAAGGGAATGCACTAGGTTAAAGCGATAGTCAAATGTCATTGCAAATCGTTTATTTGCTGGTCCAGGAGTAGAACAATGGTGTAATGGTTATACATTAACTTCGCACAATAGGCATTATTTCTTTTAGAGTTCGAATCTCTCTACCAAGCAGCACTTCTTTGTATGGACTTAAAAGAAAAAAAAAAAGAACGAGAAGGAAAAGGAAACGAACAAATGATCTTCGGATCATCAGGTTTTTGTGTCACGCATTACGCCACAGAAGCAATTAAATAAATGCCTCTAGAAGAGCCTGAATTATATAAGAAGGAAGTTTAGCTATAGAAAGTGTCGCACTGTCAAGTGATCTGTTCGAAATTTGAGGAAACTTTACGAGTGTAAATCTTGAGAACGCAAATAACGAGTTGCAGAAAATCGATATTTATAAACTCGCGTATCAGTTATAAAGACATTCCAAGACAGGTTGTTTTGTATACAAGTATTACGAAATTACGAGGTATTTATAAGGAAGATATAAATTA
This sequence comes from Hymenopus coronatus, assembly GCA_030762935.1. Taxonomy (NCBI): domain Eukaryota; kingdom Metazoa; phylum Arthropoda; class Insecta; order Mantodea; family Hymenopodidae; genus Hymenopus; species Hymenopus coronatus. Next base: position 40,897,756 of record CM060887.1, read on the forward strand.
CTTTAAGAAGGTACAAATATGCAATTGAAATGTCCAGGAAAGTAATATTGTGAAAAGTATAAAGAGGGATTTTAGTAAGGTACGAATATGCCCAGTACATAGGTTGGCAAGCGACTCAAGTAGACATGTACCGTTACGGGAGGGACCTGAACCAAAGGGGGATGAAAGGCTCATCGCCCGATGGTGGATATTATGGCAAAGGAAAAAAGCAATGCGTTACTTGTTGCCCGAGAGAAGCGATTAACTTGCTGAGACAAGATGAAATAAGACGTGCTATTTGATTCAGCAGTGGAGACAAAAGGCCTATGTTTGGCCGTTATAACAACAGAGTTACTTAATGCACCAAGTGTCACTGTACAAGCTCCATCCAGAAAGTGACAGACGATTTGGCATAGCTAAACAATAACTAGAGTTATCAACACAAAGTTACAGCACCTTACTCTATTCTTCAACGTAATCGTCATTGCTATGAAGGTATATATTGTTACGTGGTACCGGTTTTTCAATGAATATGTTACACCCTTTTACCGCTAAAGATATGAGCCACAATCTCACCGTCGCTTTGAGGTCTTCATCGGTTAGGAAATATTTTCAATCCAAAATGTCGTGAACGGTGTCCAAAGTGAAACACCGGCTTTTCTTAATTCTCTTATCAACATTGGCTTTCAACTCATCAATAACGATTCACGAGCTTCCACTCCGTAAACACCGGTTCTTCCTTGAGTTCTCCTAAATTATGCGCTATTTCCGCACTAAAGATTCGTTCATTGCATTCTCACCATACACTTGCGTTATTTGCCTATAACAATCGAACATTTTGTACATTCAAAAGTTCTTTGGCGGTAGAAAAGTATAAAATCGGCATTGATAAATGTGTTGACAGTACTGAGATTACGTTAAGAAATAGAGTAAGGTACTGTAATTTTGTAAATTAAGTTTTGTTTTGATATCTTTCGTCATCATTTAGTTAAGCCAAATAGTCTGATACTTCTGGATGACCTGCTAGACGCGGTAGGATGAATAGTAATTGAAAGGGGGGAGAACTTATAAGGGATGTGTTTGGGTGTTCTGCGGCAGATAATATAAAAGAAAATAAATGAGTTCAACAGCAATCGTGAACTCGTAAGGAAACCGCTTGCGTCTTAACACCACCTCTGAGAAAGATTCCATGCTGACTATCTTGAGCTAGGGCGTTCACATTTCCACTCCATCCCTTAATCTTCAGAAATGTCACGCGGGATTAGAACCCGTAACCCTTTAAAGCACCTATAGCTTAAACCACCACAATTTGCATTTTACTTTGATTTAACATCGACTTATCTGCGTTTGAAACCAATAAAACACCTAATGTTTAGCCGTGGGCCATGCATTCCTATCTGAAATTACTTATATTAGATGGGTCTATATTCTCTTAACCTTTTATTACATGGTGTTGCATATATGCAACAAAGATGATTAATCGAAGCTGTTATTATTTTCAGTAGACTTTTTCTCTATTTTGTATAGCTGTCTTATATTGAAAAAAATGTTAACATTTGCAATAAAACTATGGTGTTTTTAGTTAAAAAGAGCAAAATCCATGTAACCGCAGTCAAATGTAGCCTCGCTGGGACTCGAACTCCCGACGTTCGGCTTTAAATGGAGAGCCAATCCACTTCGTATCGCACTAACGATCACGGCTATTCAAGTCGCTTCAGTTGTGGTACCGATGGAAGGGATATAATTACCGGCGTGTAAATTAGAGCTAAAACGGCATATGTAGTAAAATAATTTATGTAATTAAGGGTTAATTATTTCGGTGTAGTTCATGTACGCCCTGTGTATTCAAACTGCAATTGGGTATTATTAGAAATAAAGTTACTCGCTTTTTCTAAGCACAAGTTGTAAGAGGATTAGAATTTAATATGTGACAACGCTAATACTGATATTGTCGCCTAGTAGTGGAGGAAATTAAACAATATACCCACATCAAACGTTTAGATTATGTTGTGGCAGATATGCCCAGTCATCCATGATGTACCCTAAACAGTTGTATTATATCCGCCGAATCTCCTACTCTGTTAGTATGGTGGAAATCCGGGTAAGCAAATACAGACACTACATTTAGTGCTACCTATCCGGGAACCTGTTATGAAATACAATCTCCTGCTTAAGCGCTGGCTCCTATTATCATCAATATTTATTTTAAATCGCCATTATTATCGAAAATGTATTATTTGTATTTGCTGCGTCTAGCTGGGTTCATAGGTACAGCAAGTTTCCTCTAGGTAGGGCGTGGTCGGCAAAAGGAAATGCGAGAGCCATCCCGAAGGTACCGAACGGTTTGCCGTAACTAAATAACAAAACATATCAACACAAAACTTTATTTATAAGGTAACAGCACCTTACTCTATTCCTCAACGTAATCTCCATTCTATCAAGACATTTATTGTCACGTGATATTACTTTTTAACGTTGATGTTATACTTTTCTACCGCTAAGAACTCATTCGTTTTTATGAATGCACAAAGTATTCGATCAATCGAATTTTATAGGCAAATAACGCAGTGTATTGTAATAATGCAGTGAAAGATTCTTCAGAGCGGATATTTTTTTTTGGTAGTGTTTAACGCCCGCTTTAACTACTAATGGCACCGCAGGCGGTGACACTGATGATACACGAATGATGATGGAGCACCGGTGGAATGCGATTGTGGGGGAAACCGGAGTACCCGGAGAAAACCCGCCCCGGCGCCGCTTTGTCCACCACAAATCTCACATGCGGAGCCCCGGCCGTCTAGGTGAGAGTGGTCTAACCACTCGACCACGGCGCGGCCCAGTGAGTATATGGCGCATAATTTACGAGTAGACAAGAAAAAACCTGTGTGCCCGACAAAGATCAGAGTGGAAGTTCCTCAATCGTTATGAAGGAATTGAAAGCAAATGTTCATGAAAGAATTCAGCAAAACGGTATTTTACTTTGGTTACCATTCATGACTTTTTAGGTGGAAAATATTCGCAATCGGTGAAAACGTCAACATCTTGACCCAGATCTTTAGCGGTGGAAGAGTATAACATACTCATTAAAACACTGATACCACGTGACAAATATCTTGAAATAGAGTAGCTATGTAAATAAAGTTTTGCGTTTTTATCTTTCGTTATTATTTAGTTATACCGAAACGTTCGTTACTTTCTGGATCGCCGTCGTATGTGCATAAGTGCTTGGTTATTTTGCCATTTAATCTTCCTTCAAATTTAATCACCTTTAGACCGAATGCGATGTCAAGATACCTGAAATAATTTTGTGAAACCCATGCACGGGTGGTGGTAAGTTGAACCCATCACCTTAGAACTTACTGCTAAGTTCTAAGTTCTACAATTTTAGACGACCCAGCGAGGTTGTCTAAATTTGTTCCTTTAAGTCTTTAGTAACAGACAATTCATTATTTTCATTCCGCTGAGATTCAGCTTTCATGCTCAGGGACTGCGGATCTTAATTATTGTATTTTTTTTAATTATTATTTGTTCCTTTAATCAGCTGTAAAGCAATGCCTTGCGTTTTAAAACGCCCTTGGCTGTGAGAGGCAATTAACAACATATCTGGGTGATGCTAGTGCAATTGTATTTAAGTATTTAAATTAAAGGAAGTTATCAACAGCATTTTTAACTTCTGTGGTGCCGGTTCAAATCCCCTGGGCAAGAAACTGTTGATGGATAATGAGCCGTTTTGTTGTATACGAGTCTATAGATTACATGCTCCAGGCCATTATACGCAATAAACCGGTAAATATGTGTTAGGTTGTATGTGAACCGTGTAGTTTATAAATTATTTTGAATTCTCTACTGTAACTGAAGTCGAGTGTTGTTTATGGAGCAGCAGTGGTTCTCAGCGACCCATTCTGTACTCGACGTGAAAGACCGCTTAATTTTGCTCTGACGATTCTTTACCGGGCTAGAGATTATAATACACGATACGAAACCACCGGCTTTGCTTGCCTTCCGAAGAAAGCCATGCTAAGGATTTTTATATCCGTAAAGATTTGAACCCGCGACATTGAGAACCAGAGGCTTAAAGACAACTTTAATTACGAGCAGCTGGAATAATTATATATATTGTAACTTTAACTTATATAAAAAAATAAATATATGAAATGAACGAAGAGAAAAGGCGCGCAACGTTGCTAAGCTGCAGCAACAAATAGTATTACGCGCGAAGTTTTCTTGGGCGAAATTATTGCCAAAGTAAAATACAAAGGCATATTAAAAGAAATAAATGGTCCCGCCATGGTCGAATAGTTAGCTCACTCGCCTCTCATCAGGACAGCCCGGGTTTGATCCCAGGCACGTGGGATCTTGGTGGACAAAGCGGACATATTTTCTCCGGGTTCTCCGGCCCTTCCCATTCCACCGGTGCTTCATCTTCTTTCCATATACATATCATTAGTATAATTACCTGTGGTATCATAGTAGTAAGACAGGGCGTTAAACATTATAAAAAAGAGAAATAATATCTTGTAAAAATATATGTTATTGAATAATCCAGTTTTAGCATACTTATACTCGTATGTGGGGTAAATGTAACAGAAATAAATTATGTAATTTAAAATGTATGTAGGGGAGAAATGGTAGCGCCGGTAAGAAAGTAGGTAGCCTTCTGTCAGCCCTCTGGTTGGTACTCCCCTCTTCGCACAAGATTTATAAACTAATTTTTCAAGCAACGCCATTATTGAATCATCTGTTGTGCTGCCCAGTTCAAATGCGCTTATATTTTAATGTTTATAGATTTCTAGACATTGCAAGAACCCATTACTTTTGCATAGTTTTAAAGAGGGACACACTTTTCAAAACGACAAAAACAGTTAGCCCTAGTATGTCAAGATGGTAATGGCAGTACCTACCGGCGCTAACTCACACATAGTTAAACGCTTATTTTGAATTAAGGCACTCAGACAAATTTTAGGAAGCAAAGAGAGAAGCGGAAGGCAGAGATTCTGACATCCACACCTTAATAAGTTCAAATAACTGGCAGCGGAAAAAAGTAGTAAGGAATATATCTCTTTGCCTTTCTTGGACTCATGGAACTTCAAAACATATATTTCCGGTGAAATTTCGCTATCGAATTTTTGGGTGGAATCAAATACCTTCTCTATACACTATGTACACAGCACGTGTAGAGAAAGTAAACAATATGTTCCCACAAACTGTGAGGTATACCAAACTTTCTGAACAACCTGTATGCAACATCATACGATTTGTGGCAGAGAGAGTCGATAGTGCCGGAAACGTAGAGGGGAAAGAGAGACAAGGAAACCCAATACGTGCAGGAAGCCCCTGTAGCTTAGGATTAGCGCATAGTCCACCGAAGCTCTTTGACTTTTGACTCCTGGGGCAATGCAATATTAGTTGTGTTTACTCTTTACCAACAACGTCTCACCCCAAAAGTAGAAATATTTTACTTTCCATTGCTGGATCTTCTAGTGTTACTTTTTACTTTCTGTGGCAGTGTGTACAATGTGCATAGTAGGTACAGAAAGTATAGTATTCCACCCAAAAATCAATACCAAAATTTCACCGGAAATACATATTTTGAATCCTTGAATAAAAAAAAAATTAGAACCATGTCCACGATTGTGTTTGTATGTGTTTGTGGGCAGCAAGTGTTTATTGTTAAAATTGGTTATTAGACCTTGTAGAAATAAAGATGTTAAATTAAACCAAGAATGTATTTAAATAAAGTAGAAATTAAACACCCTTACAAAATAAAAAAAAAATGTTTTTAATCTAAAAATTAAAATATAGCTATAATATAATTAAATACCAAACTTGGTATTTATGGTCAAAAACTTAGGAAGATTTTAAAGAATTTCCCCCAACATAGCTATCTTTTACACGGAACATTTTTCGAAAATTTTGATTTTATTAAAAATGGTTCTAATTAGTTTTATAAAACACCATAGTACAAATTATTTTCATGGAAAGCGAAATGTGTATCTTTGTGTGTATAACATTTACCTAACAGGTAAACTGTACGAGATAGAAAAAAACTTACTGCACAAAAAATTTAGATCTCGTTAAAACACAGAATTTGCCATATACATTTTTCGTCGAATTGACCATTTCCGATATTGGTTTCAGTTTTTAAATGTTTGACCTTTTCACATATGGGAATTTGCCAACTCTTGGTCATACAAAAAATTAATTTTAATTGCATAGCAACTAGCTTTTAGATTATGTCTTTATCCCTGTGTATTCCCTTGTTTCATTCCTACATACAAGGAAGCAAGTAGTAATGGTGCTAATGTTTATCTCGATTAGCTTTAAATATATTAACGAATAATCCCTTGAGAGAATAGTTTGTTAGAGAACAGGTAGAGAAAGTCATGTGTATGTTACACATTAGTTGTTATTGTAAAATCCGATGTAACTAGATGAGAGTTATTGAATATTGGCTTAAATGTGAAGCAACTACGGGGTAGAATATTATTTAGGCGAAAACGTTCTATACGCACTTAACACAACGCATGTTCATACTGTAACACACGCGGTATTACACGCATAGTGTAACTCAGGGATAGAGCACCCAGAGCTCTCAGAAAAGGGCTGCGAGTTATTGGCAAGGAAAACTCTGGCTAGCGCTTCTGCCCACACTTTGAGTCTCTTTCCTGTCACCTATACACCAATATATGTTTACATAATATGGCTAAAAGGTACAGTAAATAATAGATCACATAATCTTATATAAATACTCAGGTAAGAAAAGCAATTGAAGAAATACAAAAATTAAAAAAAATAAATAGTTATTATAAAATAAGAATAATTCTTACAATTAGAGCAAAGTTGTATAAAGCCATAGAACTAAATATAAACAGTATTATTAATGTGTGTATATAACCAATATTATGTAAAAGAATAAACTTATTGTAATTAAAATACAGTTTATTTATTGCTGGAAACTAGGATCACTCGCTAGATACTGAATGTAGTTTATAGAGTCGTATAGGAAGCAACTGGTTACCAGTTGCAAAGTTGTTGAATCTCCAATTTACTTTTGTTCTGTATAGCAGGTTTACTTAAATTTATAAATCGTTATTCCTTTTAATCATAATTCCACTTTTTTCTTTAATTAAACTTCTAAACATTCTGGTCTCTTATTAAAGATTATTTCTATATCTAAGTGTGGTAATCGAAATAAAAATCAGCAGAAAATGACTGTATTAGCTCCGACTAAGCAGAACGGAAATAGCGTGGTACAGTGAGCTAATACGATACTCAAATCTTTGAAAAAGCGGGTCATATGTGAAACAATTTAAATTCTGTATTCGCTTTGCACGGCCAGGATTAAAACAAAACAGAGATGAAACGAAAAATTACCTCCCATTTGAGAAAATATGCAGTAGTTTTAAAATAAAACCACTGATAAGAAATGTCTGAAAAGGTTAACTCTACAAAATCCTCTACATGAAATAAATTGTGTGATTTAAAAAGATACACTCTTCTTTGTGTAGTCACTTTTCGTCTATTGATTACGGTTTAACAATTTTGCAACATTCATTTAGAATGAAGAGATATTCAGAGGCTTTTCCAGAAATCTCAGGATATACCTGCATTTTATTTTTCATATAAATATCTCAAGTATAGCGTATTTAATCAAAACTATTAAAGCCATTCTTGAGAAATACAAACTTTTCGAAAACCTTTCCATGTAAAGGGTAGTTTGAGGGGATTTTCTTTAAACTATTCGTGACGCTTTCTTGGAGAACACTAAACTTAAATACCAACGGTGTTTATGTTTTTGAGCTATGTGGTCCATAGTACAGACACATATAGACATATACAGATATACGCTGATCTATTTCTAAAAATATATTTTTGTTTCGTTTTTTATTGAGTCAAAGATCCTAACACATGTATTACCAGTAAAATTCTGGTATTGAATTTTTGGGTGGAATACAATTCCATGTACATAGTACGTGTAGAGAAAGCAATTAGATTTCCGTATAGTATTCTTCAAAATATGAAGGCCCTCAAATGGAACCGCTCTCCCTTGCCACTGGGCAATAACCATTACCAAATAAAAGACAAACCTTTACTAGGAGTAAGAGGCGACATAGTAAAATCTTTTTCCTTGAGACACTGCTTGTAAGTCGAGAATCGCGCCTCATTTAAGGGACCAATTAGTGGAAGACTTGCAACATCGAGGCTGGACTTCCAACCGCAAATCCCCTAACCGCAAACGTTAAAACTAGACCGACTTTGGAAGAAGATTGGAGTACAGTCATCATGTTCTGAAAACGTACGTGTTGATAATGAGTGCCTGTCCCATTTCCGTATAGCTATCTGTAGGGGTGACCATTAAGTCCTACGTGAGGTGCCACCCGTGCACATGCAAGGTGTATCGGATCTCGAGGTAATGAAAAGGCAATAAAATCCGAACTTTAATTATTTATGAGTTATAGCATTTTGGGTAGAGCCGGTACAAACCTCAACCTAGAGGACTACTGGTTTATTTTTGGGATCACCTTAGGAGTGTTGCCTTTACTATAGCCATATGTCTGTCCTACATCTTCGGAACCTCTTCAGCCTGTTTTCACAGTTCTTGATAGGCCTTCACGGCCACCCTAATGATCCCGGAACACTCGAAGTTCCCACCGTACATCACTCTGTCAAACTGTCCCCACTTTTCGTTGCCCATTCTCCACGTGAGATGTTGGATTTTGAAGGACAGAAGAAATATCATTCGCCCAAGAAAGAGTATGGGAATGCTGGACTGAGTATAAAACAGGCTGTAAGTCCAATCTTTTGAATGAAGAGGAAGAAGATAATTTAATTTGAGTTACCCATAATTAAAAAAGTTCTTCTCCAGAAAAACAGTTTAACTTGGATATGCGTTCGTTCATTTTATTTTTATTTCATTGGTTTAAGATTAATTTTACCGCGTGCATTAAAAGAGAAAAGATACTGCATTGCACCGAAAGATTCGATGTCCAGAAACCAACGGGAATATATTAAAAAAAAGACTACAAAAAAGTGTTTTAGAAACAAAGGTCCGCGCGTATGCTTGAATATGTTTATGAACAACATAACTCATAATACCAAGCACCAACGATATTATAAAATATCATATATTAAATATAATTAACGTGACTATTTCATGTGCTTGCAGGATGTGCCAACCCAGTATATTGGCGTAAAAGTCCAACAAATTGGACTGCATTTTATTATCTCTGCATTTTAGTCGAGCAGTTGTTTCCCTAAATTTACCGCACCCACGTGCATTTGCTTTCTCTCTGAATATCAGTGTACAGTGATACTCCCTGCAAATAATGGCGGATGTTGCAATAGACATATTAATTAAAATCATGCTTTATTAAGCCAAAATAATATGATGTAGTAATATAAAGAGATCTATGTTTATTTTACGCATCACTCGTATAATTTAGCAATAAAAAGCAATTAAAATTTATGATATGGACATCAAGTTGCAGTGACTTCGGTTAAAATATAAGTCAAGACAAATGGGATTTTAGGAATATTAATCTTCGTATCCATATAGGCTAATTGTTGTTATTTTAGTCAGAAATAGTCTTATTAAATACAACTTGAGCTTTAACATTTATCGATAAAAGATAGAGCTCTAGTTATTACTTATGATAAAATGTATACCTTGAATCCTCTTGTAATTGTTGTGAAGTCCTCTTCATTCGGAACTTTGTGTAGCATTTCATAACTGCAACGTGTTAAGGGATAAACCAAAATGTATTACACAAAACATGTAAATGTCTTTAAAGCACAGCATTCATTTCCAATTACTTTATATGTGGCGTAAGCCATTTCCGAGAAATCCGTTATTAACGGATGAATTTATTCTATGGTTTGTTATTCTTTCAAACCCCTGTCAATTTTCTTTCGTTTCTCCCGATTGTATGGATACAGTATGAAAGTTTAAGGCTGGTATATAGTTTCCAGTTATTAAATGATTGATTGTCGCTCTTACCTTTGTATCCATAACGAAGTGTGTTGGTAGCAAATGTTTATCACAACTAAAATTAAATAGTCAGAAATTAAGAATGGTTTATAAATGATTCTCTACACGTAATACATATAATAGCTAAATAAAGTATTGCCAAAATTCTATGTCCAGATTTCACCGGAATATGTGCTTTGAAGTTCCTTGCAAAAAACATTTTTAGAAAAAGATCCGTATTGAGTCTGTATGTGCGTGTGTCTCTATGGACAGCATAGCTCGAAAACGAAGAGGCCATTAAACCCAACTTAAATAAGTTTAGTACCTTCTAAGGACGAGACATGAAGATTTTCAATAAAATTCCACAACCCAACCTACACTTAAAATATAACATTTTAGAAATTTTTTTTCAAAAATAAATACCGTAAGTTAAAGATATTTTCATGAGAAAAAAATCTATATCTTGAATTTTCTGGGAAGGTAAGAGGTAAGGAAAAACTTACTAACAAAAAATGCAGATCTCGTCAAAACACGCAATTTATATAATATATATTATTTTTGCAGAGTTAACCGTTTCTCAGGTACTCCTCGTTATTGATTTCAGGTTTAAGCTACTTAAGCTTTCTCAGATGAGAGGTTACCATTCGTTTTATGTATTTTGTTTTACTCCTGCCCGTGAACCGAACTTGATTGCTTTACATAGAGAGAGCTTTTTAAAATATTTGGCTGTCGCTTTAGCCACATTCAATTTACGTTCTACTTAGAAGGGGCTAATACAAAAATGGTTATCTTGATTACCACGATGTAGATAAAGGAATAATCCTTGCAGTGAACGTCATGTGAATTAAATACATCAGCTTTTTCTACTTTCTCTACGTAATTCATAGAGGAAGTATAGCTCTCCACCCAAAAATTCGATACCGCGTTTTCTCGGAAACACACATTTGGGTCCCATGTATTCAAGAAAGTCCTCCCAACGCAAACTATCATTTATATGAAAATTATTTAGAAAATGTACTTTTCTCAAAAATGGCTCTTTGATAAAAATACCGTATATTAAAACTATTTAGATGACAGATAAACTGTATATCTTGAAAAGCCTATGAAGACTATATCTGGATAAATTTTGCATAACTAGTAAACCGTAAAAGATAGACTACTACATAAACATGTAGATCTTGTTAAAATACATACTTTTTGTTTATTTATTTAGTTTTTTTGTAGAGTTAAACATTTCTAGGATACTCCTTGTTATTGATTTCAACTTTAAGCTGCTTAAACTTTTCCCTGACAGGAGGTTATCCTCTGTTTTATCTCTTTTGTTATACACTTGCCCCTGAAAAGCGATCTGAATTTTGATTGTTTCACACAGTGACCGACATTTTAAAATATTTGACTGTAGTTTTAACCTAGTAGATTGCCTTTCCCTTCTATATAGAAAGAGCTAATATGATCATTTCTGTTAATGTTTTTCTCGATTACCACATTGTAACTAATAGAATAATCTTTCATAATATTAGTTTGTAGAAAAAGTCATATGAATAGAACACATCACATTTTTTTCTTCATTAAAGCATCTGCCTATAGTGAAAGCATATTGAAAGCTTTATCATAGCTAAACGTATAGAGAAGTGAATTGATTAGTTGATTAGTTTATTTTCGCAGTCGTCTTGCCTACCCTAGTTAGGACTGACACCCTCCCAGGACTTACAAGCGAATGCCTAGGGGTCAGAAGCCTGTTGGTGAGCCACCGCTCGAAACCACAGAATGGAGAACCCGGAAAGAGTGATCTGCCCGTAGCCAGGCATGAGCGCGAGGAAGTGGTTGATATGAAATGAAAAGGAAATGGATAATAGGAAAGGCGAATTTGGAATGAATGGCGGGGGGAAATGGAAGATTTGGAGAAAACCCGCCCAGACGCTGCTTCATCCACCGCAAATCCCACATGCGGGAGTTTTGGGTCAAACCTGGGCCGCTTAGATTGGAATCAGAGCTGTCTAACCGCCCAATCACGGCAGTATTTATCTATGATTTGTACGACACTTATTCCCAAATACCTGTTTATGTTTATTTTGGTCATACTGACCTGTCTAATCGGTATTATTGGATAAGTGTGGGATAAATAATGCATATCTTAGGATTGGAGTTTCACTCCCAGTTAGCGCCGTGGCCGAGTGGTTAGACCACTCGCCTCTCACCTAGACAGCCTGGGTTTGATCCCAAGCGACCGCACATGAGATTTGTGCTGGACAAAGCGGCGCTTGGGCGGGTTTTCTCCGGTTTCCCCCGCCATCGCATTCCATAGTTGCCCCATCTTCATTCATGTATCATTAGTGTCATCGCCTGCGGTGCCATAAGTAGTTAAAGCGGGCGTTAAGCACTACCAAATAAACTCCCAGTTAGTGCTGAAACAAGACTGTGTAGGTAATCAAAGTGGCTGTGTTATCTCACTCCTGCAGATATTTTATGCTGTTTAACCCGTTTTAATGGTCTGACACTGTTGCCATTTAATCACTCTAGATAAGGTTGCGAACTTGATGTTTTCGTCATGCAAACATAATGTAATAACACCAGAATTATCTACATTAGCGTATCAGAGACATTGTAAAGGACTGGCACACCACATTCTAAATGTAGTGAGATACAGAATGCTGCCACTTGAATAAATCGTCTCTGATGAATAATTTTCACTTTTTCTGCCACGCAAATATAGCCGAGAAATTTTTGCATTCCGTAAACAATTCCATGACATTATTTCACCGGGAATACACGTTTTGGGAGTCCTCTGAATCTAAAATAAAGCGTTTTTACTTTCTCTACACGTACTATAGAGAATATATTGTATTCCACACAAAAATTAGTTTCCGAAATATCACTGAAAGTAGATGTTTTGACATTCCCTGAATTAAAAAAAAAGTATTTTCAGAAAAACGTCAGTGTGTGTACCGGTCTGTCTGTCTTTCTGTCTGATTATGTATGGACATAAGATAAACAAAACATAGTATACAAAAATGTAGACATCATTAGAACCACAATTTACACCGGATTTTTGAGTGGAATACATACCTTCACTCTCTATTATGTACATTATACATATGTGTTAGAGAAAGTAAAACAGATATTGAGTAATGCAATATGGCTTGTTACAATTTTACTTTCCATAAACGTATTATGTATATAAAAAATAGAGGAAGTATTGCAATCCATTCAAAAATTCGATACCGCAATTTCACCGGAAATGTGTTTTGAGGTCCTCTGAGTCCAAAAAAAAACAGTTTTCGAAATAGGTGTTTGTGCGTCTGTGGACAGCATAGCTCAAAAACTAAGAGACTGTCAATACCACACTTGGTATTTTAGATTGGTATCTTCTAAGGACAGAACTCACATGGAAAAATGTTTAAAAATTTTGTTTTTCTCAAATATGGTGGTGCCAATTTTTATTAAAATACCGCATATTAAACCTATTTACATCACAAATCAAATGCACATCTTGCATTTGATACAATATTTATTATCTGTGAATAAAATTAATGTACATATTAGCAAGAAGGTGCCAATAATGGTTGCCTTTCATGTACGTGTGTACTAAGAACCAGCGCATGGAAATGATTTGCCTCAACTTTCGGACAACAATGTCAGAAACGTAAAATATTATGAAAATAGTAAATGCTAATATGTGAATAGTATGTGGAAGTGAAGTGTATCAAAGAGGCAAAGTGCCTGGTTTAATATTTTATGTAACTTTGAGAATATTTTGGAAAGTGTAATGCTCAAAATTAATTGAAAGTCAAAAGAAATGTTCATTTGTTACTTTCTCTATACGTACGATGCACATAGTGTATAGAGAAGATCTTGCACTCCACCCAAAATTCTATACTGAGATTTCACCGGAAATATGTGTTTTAGAGTCCCTTGTATCCAAAAAAAGCATTTTCAGAAAACGTTCCATGTGTGTGTGTGTGTGAACACGATAACTCAAAAACGAAAAGTCGGTAAAATACCAAACTACAAAATTTAAGATTAGTCCAGGGATGCGACACGAAGATTCTGAGAAAAATCCTCCACCCCAAACTAAATTTTTGATATTTTAAGATTGCAGTTTAATTCTGTTAAATGTAATAATTATAGATTATGGTCAGCAATTTAGTAAAAGTAATAAAATTACATTATTTATCCTATCACGATAACTGGAACTTTTTTAAAAAAATCTGATTTTCTCAAAATGACCAATGATTTTGATTAAAATATCGTATATTAAAGACATTTACCTGACAAATAAAATGTATATTTTCAACTTTCTGAGAATAGCATCTGAAGACTATTTTGGATGAAGTTTACGGAATTTTAAATAACTGCTAAACCGAAAGAGATGGACAAAAGCCTACCACACAAAAATGTAGAGCACATTAAAGCAAACAATTTATGGTATATACATTTTATTTATGGGATTCATAGTTTTTAAGGTATTCTTTGTTTAAAAAGACATACTTTCCTCATTCAGGAATTTGTCAACTCCTGTCCATACAAACTAAGGAACTTCACATAGCAACCAGCTTTTGACTATCACTTTAACCTATGGAACTCCCTTATTTCGCTTCTACTTACAAGGAAGTAAGTAATAAGACTATTTCTGCTAACTTTTTCTCGATTAGCATGAGGTAATTTAGAAACATAAGCTTTTTAACAATTTGTTGCAGATATGTAGAGAAAGTCATGTGAATAGAACACATCAGATTTTTTTTTTTTTTTTCATTGCGCGTTGCATCCAGGTAAGTAGCACTTGAGTTGCTTCTACGCGTGGGTGTAGTACGCACGCTCAACCAAGAATTCGTCCTGCGACCAGATATCAATGTTCATTGTAAAAGTGATTGTAATATTGCGCATTCGGCCACATTTCGGTGTTTCAATATTCAGAATTTAGTGAGTATTCTTACAGAAGTACCGGAAGTATTATTTCAGTAGGATAGTTATTTTCATTAAAGTGCGCTCCGACACTAATCGGCCTGAGATCACCGTTAGAACTAACTTATTAGTTTGAATACTGAAAGGTTCTTAAAGTGCAAACCGCTGAGTATCCGATGGCAAGTTTTCATCCTAAAATACCATTGTAGAAACTGGGATTCTGAACAACGCGGTACGCGAAGTATAATTTTAAAATATCACCCATATGTGGTGGATACAGATGAAAAATCGTTCACTAATTAATAAAGAGAGGAAAGGAAAAAGAACACTCTTTCAACTTTTTTGGGAATAGCTTTGGAGAGCTGTTCATTCTGGATGAATTTAGTTGAATTTTGCATAACTGATAAGTGTAAGAGGTACACAAAAACATGAAAATGTAAATCTCGTTAAAACACTCAATTTATTTCATATACTCGTACAGTTTGTTGTAGAATTAACCATTTCCGAGACATTCCTTGTTATTGGTTTCAATTTTCAACTACGCATGTTCTCAAACGGAGTCATCTTTCGTCTCATCCCTTTTGTTTTTCTAGAAATGCAAAGCAAAGCAAACTAATTTTAAAATATTTCGCCATCGCTTTAGCCTGGTGTATTCCCTTATTTCCCTTCTAATTAAAAGGATGCAAGAAATAAGACCATTTATTTATGCTAATACTTATCTCGATTAGCATGTTTGCAAAACAGTAGGGAGAGTCTGTGAATGTAATGTATCAGATAATTCTGTTTGGAGGAAATAATTCTGAATTAACCACCCGTGCACCATTCTAAAGAAATACTTCTTGGTACTTATGCCCTTGTAAATCAGACCATGCTCTCTCTATCTCTCTCACTTGCTTTCTCTCTTTCTTTTCACAGGTACCTGAACCTCATAAAACACTAAAAATGCTGCTCATATACCAGCATCATTTTCATTAAGATGAAAAGAGTCTTCTTCGAAATGTATACTAAAAGTCACGTTCAAGCCTTGAACCGTAAATCTCTGGCTTTGCTTTTCGTGCTCAGTCTTTTAAATAGAGTAATGCTCTAAAACGTCATCATAAAATGTAGGTTATCTCTTTCTACGAAAGCTGGCATTACTTCAGTATTTTAATATAAACTCAAGTTAAGGAGACGTACACTCACGTGCAAAAACGGTGGCCCATTCCACTAAAGGTCTAGGGCCTATATGGAAATTGTGTTTTTCTATTCGTTTGCCGGGATTACGATGAAACTAGGGTAACGTGAAAATGTAACACACTATGATAAATGGAGTATATTAATAAGAGGTTATTTAAGAAAAATAGAAACATATCTGTAGTTGAAATGTCTCAAAAAGACAATATGATTGCACAATTGTTATATAAAGCGAAAAAAAAAAATAATGTGCTCCATTCACGTGACTTTCTCTATATCTCTGCAACAAATTATTGTTAAAAAGCTCATGCTTCTATTTACTTCATACTAATCGAGAAAAAATCAGCAGCAATATCCTATTACTAGCTAACTTGTAAGAAGAAGGGAAATAAGAAAATACATAGTGTAAAGCGATACTCAAGTCCTTTAAAAGCTAGTCTCTATGTGAAACCATTGATATTCCAATCTCCTTGCTTATTAGAAGTAAACAAACGAAAGTAAACGAAGAAAGAGGTCTTCCTTTTTGAGATAGGATTAATTGGCTAAAATAAATAATCCCGAATATTTCGAAATTGCTTAACTCTACAAAAAAAATGTGTATGACATAAATTGTGTTTTTAATAAGATCAACGTTTTCTGTGTAGTAAGTTTTTGTCTATCACTTACGTTTTATCAGTTTTACTAAAATCGTCCAGAATGAAGAGGCCTTCAGGGGCAATTCCCAGAAACTTCAAGATGTGCATTTCGTTCTTCATAAAAGTATCTTAAATATAAGACATTTTAACCAAAATCATAAGAGGATTTTTGATAATATCAACATTTTCGAAAATTTTTCCATGTAAAGTGTACTTGGGGTGGGGAATTTTTAGAGTAAAACAAGCATAAATGTTGTAACAATAGAATTAAGAAACTACTTTAAAATATGAGTGGCCAGTAAAGAGCCAGGGTTGAGCACCGGTTGATAACGTAATTTAAGTTAATGCGACGTGAGTAAGAGTTTGAGATATTAAGCATAACTTTCTGTTTTTACAAAAATTAACTTATGTTTAGCTAAAGCTTAATCATGAGATAACCACTAAAATTGTCATAATAAAAATTATAATATTATCTGCTCTGATGAATGGTGATGAAAGTGGAATTTTAAACCCGAAAAAGCCAAATCGATTAGAGGTAATAAAAGCAAATAAACTGTTTAGAAATGTTTGCAATGATTATGTATTCAAAAACCAAATTACTAATTAAAATCTACCTAAAACATAGCTTTAAACGTCAATGCTGTTATTAAAATTATTTACCATAGCCTTTTGGGATACAATACCACATTTTAATAAGCATACCTCGCGACAACAGAAACTCATAATAATGAATACTTTGTTCAAACATTTGAGTGTTTTACATGGCAGCTAATTAACTGTCAGCTGAATACAATTTGCTACGGATTTATTACAGGTGTAAAATGATTGTTAAAAGTCTAATATTTTAATAGTGAGCAAGCTATAATAAATAAAATAAATAAATAAAATGTCGTATATTTTGAACTTGCTGGGAATAGCCTCTGAAGATCTCTTCATTATGGAAGAATTTTGGTATAATTGTTTTTTCACATAAGCCGTGTGTAGGACAGGAGTTGGATAGGTAGAGCCAGACTGAAAAATTCAATGCCATAGCCGGGATTTGAACCACGGATCTTCCGATCTCTAGCCGGTTGCTCTGCCACTGAACTACCATGGCATAGCATTGCATTTCTCAACCTGACTCGCACACCACAAGGTGATCTCAAATTATTTTGAGATGACAACCCCAATGGCGACTCACAATGCTAAAAGTACTTTAAGTCCCAGGATTCATAGTATAGCCAACTATTATGGTCATGTGGTATTGGTTTAATTTTTACTTTCTCTATACGTACTATGTATATAGCTTATAGAGGAAGTATTGTATTCCACCCAAAATTTCGATACCGAGATTTCACCGAAAATACATGTTTTAGGACCCCCTGAATCCAAAAAAAAAACATTTTCAGAAAAAGGTCCATGTGTATGTCTGTCTGTGTGTGGGTGTCTGTGGACAGCATAGCGCAAAAACGAAAAGACCGTTAAATACTAAACTTGGTATTTAGATTTGGTATCTTTCAGGGAAGCGACACCAAGATTTTCAAGAAAATTCCCCACCCCCAACTACCCTTTACATGGAAAAATGTTCGAAAATGTTGATTTTCTAAAAAAATGGCTCTAACGATTTTGATAAAAATCCCGTATTTTAAAGGATATTTACATACCAAATAAAATGTATATCTTGAATTTTCTGGGAATAGCCTCTGAAGAGCTCTTTATTCTGGATATGAATTTTGCTAAATTTTGCTTAACTGCTAAACCGTAAGAGATAGACAAAAACTTACTACACAGGAAATGTTGATCTGATCAAAACACACAATTTATATCCTTTACAATTTTGTTGTGGACGTAACCGTTTCCGAGATGTTCCTTGTTTTTAGTTTCAGTTATGAGTACTTAAACTTTTTGCCAAGCTAGGAAGCGATTTGCAATGAAAATCGAATAACGACAGCTTTTAAAACAATTGACTAGCAGTTTAGCCTAGTGTATTCCCTTATTTTCTTTCTACATGTAAGGAACTAAGTAGTAAGAACATTTTGGTAATGATTATCTAGATTAGCAAGGTGCAGGAAGAAGAATAATCTTATGTAAGAAATTTGTAGAAGAGCTAGAGAAAGTCATGTGAATGTAACACATCAGATTGTTTTACACAAGCCGTGTGTAGGACAGGAGTTGAATAGGTAGAGTCAGACTGAAACATTCAGTGCCGCAGCCGGGATTTGAATCACGGATTGAGTGAAAAACAATCCATTATTATTATTATTATTATTATTATTATTATTATTATTATTATTATTATTATTATTTATTTATTTATTTATTTATTTATTTATTTATGATGTGTTCCTCTACTGCTAGCATCTGAGTAACTTACACAAGCTACACGCTGCTGCAAATGCATTATGTAGACTCGTGTATGAGGCCTGCTGAAGTAATGCAATGTTTTCAATAGTAAGTCCTCAGCTTCATTTAGATTTGACCTGGGAATGCTTCTCAGACACACAAGCAAGCATACGTGTTTCTCATACATGCAGCTTGCAGTTTCAGTTAAGTACACAACTCTACAGAGAAAATGTTGAATGCACTACCAAGGTACACGCCAGCTTTTCCCCCTCTCTTTTTTCACTTATTCTCATGTATATTTTCTGGTTTACGGCTAGCGGGTACCTTCTAGAGCTTTAAGTGGAGGGAGGCTGCATCTGTTCCCGTTGGATTAATTTATCTAACGAGGTAATGCTGGCTAAAGCTATAAACCTTGCATTATTTCTAAATTTGACTTTACGAACTCCCAGAGAAGCTTACATTTTCATTAAGCAGTTCAACGTCAGAGTGCCACTGGAGTCTTTATATTTGGCCGTAAGCTTTTTCTTCAGTTCTGTGATAATTAAATTTGTTCATAATGTTAACAGTCAATGCAGGAAAGCAGAAAAACAAAGTCGTGTGGTTAGACCTGTCGACTCTTACCCAGGCGGCCCGGGCTCTTTTTTATTTTTTTAACGTCCTTTAACCTAGTTGGTCACCGGACGATGAATGAAATTGGTGAAATGATGCTCATGGGGTCCATGGAGCTCAAGCATACTGGACATTAGTCTTCTCAGGATAAGGGAAAACCCCGAAAAAACCTTTCTCCGGGTAACTCACCCTAAGCAA
Source organism: Hymenopus coronatus (assembly GCA_030762935.1). Lineage (NCBI taxonomy): Eukaryota > Metazoa > Arthropoda > Insecta > Mantodea > Hymenopodidae > Hymenopus > Hymenopus coronatus. The sequence continues at coordinate 40,917,541 of CM060887.1, forward strand.
GATTCGAACTCACGACCTGTTGAATATGAGGCAGACCCGCTACCGCCACACTTCTCAGACGGGCTTTTCTGTTTTGATTGTGTTTAATACCCGCTTTTAGTACAAATGAAACTGCGGTGCCCATATAGTAAAAGCGGACGTTAAACACGGTTCAAAACAAAAAGACAACACAAACAATCTGATTTGTTCCATTCACATAACTTTCTCTAGCTGTTCTATACAAAACACTCGTATAAAATGTTATTCTTTTATCTACATCAAACTAATGGAGATAAGTATTATCGGAACTGACCTTATTATTTGCTTCTTTGTATGTAGAAGGGAAATAAGGAAATACATTAGGCCCAACCGATACTCAAATATTTTAAAAGCTGGTCGCTAAGTGAAACAATTGAGGTACGTGTTCGTTTTGCATGGTCCCGTTTGAGAAAAGTTAGGCAGTTTAAAATTTAAACAAATAACAGGGAATATCATCACAATAAAAATGCATACAACAAATTGTGTATTTTAACGACATCTACATTTTTGGTGCACTAAGTTTTTGTACGTCTCTTACGATTTAACCGTAATACAAAATTCTGCAAAACTTATCCACAATAAAGAGTTCTTGAGGCTATTCCTAGAAAATGTTATTTTTAATGTAAATATCTTAAATATACGGTATTTTAAACAAAACGTTAGAACCATTTTTGAGAAAAACATTTTCAATTTTTTTCCACGTACAGGGTAGTTTACGGTGGGGTAATTTTCTAAAGAAACCTTCGTGTCGCATCCCTGGAAGACGCTCAACATAATACACCAAGATTGGCATATAACGGTCGTTTCGTTTCTAGCTAGGTTTTCCAAACACACACACACACACATACATGGACCTTTTTCTAAGAATGCTTATTCGGACTCAGTAGACCTCAAGACACATGTTTCCGGTGAAATGTTGACATCGAATTTTTGAGTGGAATACAGTACCTACACTAGCTAATATGTAGATTGTATATACAGCTAGAGAAAGTACAACTTATAAAAAGATACCACATGTGTGTCTATGAACAGCATATTTCAAAAAGGAAAAGTCCATCAAATACGAAACTTGGGATATATATTCAGCATCTTACAAGGATGCGACATAAAGATGTTCAAGAAGATTCCCACTTCAAAATACTCTTTACTTGAAAACGTTTTCAAAATTTTGATTTTTAAAAATAACTACTGCGAATTTATTAATTCCATAAGTTAAAATCCTTTCATCATAAAAAAACGTCTATCTTGAATTTTCTGGAATAACCTTTGAAGCCCTCTTATTATGAATGACCTGCCCGACTAGGAAGCTGTAAAAAATAGGACAAATCTCACTACAAAAAATGTAGTTCTCTTTAAAAAAAAACACATTTAAGTGTAATATTCTTTGTGAAGTGAAGTGTTTCCGAGTTTTACTGGTTCAAATTTGTCAATACTTATAAATATATAATGTTTTCATTTCTTTTCTCTGGTAATGCAAAGAAAAGTGAATTTCAAAACCATCAAATAGTAACCAGTTTTTCTGGGGTTGGACTTAAAATTTAGCGTATTACATATTCCTTCATTCCTCTTGTATCTACAAGGAAACATTACGAAACAATACGATACCTGCTAATCTTTAACTTGATGAGCAAAAATAAGTGGAAGAATGCGTTTTTTAGGCATAATTTGTTACAGAATAGAGTAAAAGGCATGTGAATGAAGCATCAGAGTTGTTTCTATGAATAGTATATAACTGGTAGTTCAACATAACGGATATGGCACAATTATAAAAGTTATATTTAAATTATATGGTTTTAGAGCCTGCAACTATAAAATATAAATGGTAGTACAGGAAAAAATACAATTAAGGTAATGTATCTTATAAAATTCATACTGTGCAAGAAACAGTGTTGCAATTTTTATTGGTTTTTAATACAAAATAGTGATATTTTTGTTATGTTTCAAAATGCTGTATGTATATTTATTTAAATACAAAACGTTGACTATCAAACTCATTTTTACTTTCCCTACACGCTCCATGTACAAGTGTAACCAAAATTTTTATACCGAAATTTCACCGGAAATGTACATTTTAGGGTCCGCTGTATTTAAAAAATAAAGCATTTTCAGAAAAAGGTCCGTGTGTGTGTTGACACGGTAATTCAAACGAAAAGCCCGTAAAATACCAAACTTGGTATTTAAGTTTAGTGTCTTCCAGGGATATGAGACACAAAGATTTTGAGAAAATTTCCCAAACTTCAAACTACCCTTTACATAGAAGAAATTTCAAATATTTTGATTTTCTCAAAAATGGCTCTTAACGATTTTGATTAAAATGCCGTATATTAAAGATACTTATATGGCAAATATAATGTATATCTTGAATTTTCTGGAAATAGCCTCTAAAGAACTCTTTATTCTGAGCGAACTTTACGTAACTGGTAGACCGCAAGAGATAGACAAAAACTTACTACACAAAAAATGTAGATCACGTTAAAACACACAATTTATAATATGTACATTTTTCGTGGAGTTGATATTTTGTGAAATATTCCTTGTTATTGGTTTCAGCTCTAATATACTTATACTTTTCTCATACGGGGATTTTGTCTCCGGTCCGTACGATCAAAAAACTTAAATCACATAGCAACCAGCTTTCGACTATCACTTTAACCTATGGTACTCCGTTATTTCACTTCTACTTACAAGGAAGTGAATAAGAAGACGATTCCTGCTAATTTTTTCTCGATTAGCATGAAGTAAATGGAAGCATGAGCTTTTAAACAATAATTTGTCGTAGAGATGTCGAGAAAGTGATGTGAATGGAACACATAAGGTTTTTCTAAATAAAAATTCTAAACACGATCCATTTAAAAATATATAAATCAAAAATGCTCTTGCAATAAGTGAATTAACAAATATATGTAAAATATTATACTTTTATATAAACGGTACCTATTCTGGAAAAGTTATTGCTTTTTGTACCCTCCAAATTAAAAATTTAATAATTTACTCCTCAAAGCTGTAATATTGTTTAAAAAAATTATGGTATTTTCCTTACTTTCGAGAGGAGGTAATAATTTTGAATCGAACTAGTAAAATATTGTGTCACTGCAACACGAGTATGAAAAGGTATGATGTGTTTCCATTCACATTACTTTCTGAACATCTCCACAGTAAGTTATTGTTAAAATACTTACTCTTCTAGGTACCTAATATTAATCCGGAAAAAATAGCAGAAAACGTCTTATTACTTGCTTCCTTGTAAGTATAAGAGAAATAAGGGAGTACGATAGGCTAAGGTGACAGTCAAAAGCTGGTTTCTATGTGATTGAAGTTTCTTTATTGACATGAGCTGACAAATCCCTGTATGAGAAAAGTATAACTATTTTAAAGCTGCAACTAACAACAAGGAATATCTCGAAAACAGCCAAATTCACGAAAAGAATGTATAAAACATAAGTTGTGCGATTTAACAGATCAGCATTTATTGTCAAGTAAGTTTTTTATTATCTCTTCCCGTTTCCCAGTTATGCAAAATCCGCAAAATGTATGCAGAATAACGATGTCTTCAGAGGTGTTTCTAGAAAATTTAAGATATACAGTCATTTTGTTGAAAATTATAATCTCCGAAACTTTTACCATGTAAAGGATAGTTAGATGTGCGGATTTTCTTGAAAATCTTCCCGTCGTATCCTTAAAATATACTGAACATAAATACCAAGTTTAGTATTTAACGAACTTTTCATTTTTGGGACACAAGCACACACAAAGACATTTTTCTAGAAATATATTTTTTTTTTATCCAGAAGATCTTGAAACATATTTCCGGTGAAATCTTAGTATAGAAGTTTTACTTCCTTACATGAGCTGTGAACATAGTGCATAGAATTTATGAGTGGAATACAATACACACGGACACATACATATACAGAAACACAGGCCCTTTTTCCAAATTTTTTTTTTTTTTTTTTTTACAGGGAACCCTTACACGCATATTTCGTAAAATTCAACGAAAATACACGTTTTAGGGTTCCTGTAACTAAAAAAGCATTTTTGGGAATAGGTCCGTGTGTATGTGTGTGTATCCCTGTGTTCGTGAACACATAACTCAAAAACAAAAAGTCGGTAAAATACCTAACTTCCTATTTCAGTTTAGCATCTTCCAGAGATGCTACACGAAGATTTTTAGAATACTTCCCCACACCAAACTCCTCTTTACATGTAAAACATTTTGAAAGCATTGATTTTCTCAAAAATGGCTGTAACGGCTTTGATTAAATACCGTATATTCAAGATCTTCATATGGCAAATAAAATGAATTTTCTGGGAACAGCCTCTGAAGACGTCTTTATTCTGAATGAATTTTGCTGAATCTTGCGCAACTGGTAAACCATAAGAGATAGATAAAACCTTACTACATAAAAAATGTAGAGCACGTTAAAACACAATTTTTGCTGTATAAGTTTTTTTTTCTTTCGTGGAATTGACCATTGCTTGTTATTTATTTCAGATTTAAAATAAATTAACTTTTCTCACACGGGAAGTTGTGAACTCCTAGTCCTGCACAGAAACGGATTTCAACCACATGACAACCAGCTTTTGAATGATTTTACATTCGTTGTAGCTTATTTCCCTTCTATTTCAAGTAATTAAGGAAATTTCAACGAATGTTTATCTCGCTTACCATAAAGTATACGAATTTTAGGAGTCAAATGTTACACCAAGGTAGAGAAAGTCATATGAATGGAAGACATCAGATTTTTGCAATAAAATACGTCTTAGATACACTATGTACATAGTAGGTGTTGAGAAATTAAAAAAAATACAAGTTCCTTACTTTAGATGGTCAGTGAAACAATGCAAACATTGTACTGCGATTCATGATTAACTGGATGAACAATCTCAGTAGGAGCTGGGTTTAATTAATTACACACACTGGAACTATGTAACTTTTCGGCCGTTATCATCAAGAGTTCATAATGCCAGCCATTTTCTGCTTATTTTGGCCATATCTGCGAATAATTTATATCTGCAGGGGCACTGAGAGAGCGAAGTTTCACCTGCAAAGGTGTTGAAGTGGGGTAAGCGTCGACGATAATGTGCAGTTAGTGCCATCTGTTTTAAAATTATATCATCAAGTTCATGCACTTCACGTTTCCAGCCTTAATTACCCCCAACCCCCGTGCTCAAAGTGGCCAGGGAAAGGGGCGTAATCCCACACTGCGAAGCCCTTCGGTCTACAGCTCAAATGACTGTCTTATCAAGTTTCAAAGCCGAAGTTCTTAGTTTAAAAAGCTTGCTTTTAATCAAGAATATGGAACCTGATATCTGCAATCTTATGAGAGGAATTCCCATATATGTATGTATACACTTTCTTTCTTCGTGTCTTATCACGTGGACAACTTTTTTTTTTTTTTTTTTTTTTTTTTTTTTTGTGGTTTAACGTCCTTTAACCTGGCTGGTCATTTTGGACGATGAATGAAATTGGTGAAAAGATGATAAAATGATCTCGGGGTCCATGGAACTTAAACTTACTAGACATACGTCTTCTCAGGGCATGGTAAAACCCCGAAAAAAGCCTTATCCGGGTAACTCACCCTAAACGAGATTCGAATACACGACCTTTTGAATATGAGGCAGACACGCTACCACCACACTACCCAGGCGGGCGACAACTCTTGTGGTTTTACGGTTTTTCTCGTAAGTTCTCGTATAACAATGACTTTATCGTATCAGCAAATGAATAATGTATTTGTATTATAAATTCAGTCGTTATACAGAGTGTAGTAAAATAACTTCATAATTTTCTGAAGCGATAGAGATTTATTGCTTTCTCTAACAGGTACATATGCGTATGGTAGAGAATGCATTGCCCAAAATATTACTCATAAAGTACGTTTCATGTCCAACGCCTTCTCTGCGGTAACGTGACCTCACCAATACACTTTTAAGAGCGTAGCAAACAGGTGAAAGATATAGGCGGAGTCAGCTTAGTGTATACGAAGGTATTGTATTGCACCCAAAAATTCGATACCGATATTTCACCGGAAATACATGTTTTGTGACCTCCTGAATCTAAAAAATGAATTTTTAGAAAAATGTGCGTGTGTGTGTGTGTGTGTGTGCGGGCAGCGTAGCTCAAAATGAAAAGATAGTTAAATTCCAAAATTGGTATCTTCGGTATCTTCCAAGGATGCGACACGAAGGTTTTCAAGAAAATCCCCCCAGCCTCAACTACCCTTTACTTGGAAAAAAATTCTGAGATAATTTTGATTAAAATCTCTTACATCAAATAGCTTTTGAAAACATGTTTATTCTGGATCAATTTTGCGCAGTTTTGCATAACTGGTAAACCGTAAGAGATAGGCAAAACTTACTTAACAAAAACGTATATCTCGTTAAAACACAAGTTATGCTATATACATTTTTGGAGTTGCTCGTTTTGAGATATTCCTTTTTAGTAGTTTCAGCTTTAAAATACTTATACTTTTCTTCTAAGGGAAATGTGTTAACTCCTGTCCATACAAGCAAAGTAACTTCAGTCACATAGCAAACATTTGACTATCGATTTAACCTATGATACTCCCTTATTTCTCTTCTACTTACAAGGAAGGAAGCAAGAGGGCAATTTCTGTTATTTTCTCAATTAGCATTAAGTAAATAGACGAATAAGCTTTTCAACAATAATTTATTGTATAGATGTAGAGAAAGTCATGTGAATGGAGCACAATAGATTTTTAATGTCTTTGGGACAACATGCGTGCTAGAAAAAGCAACACTTTCAACTCAGCAAGTAATTAAAATACAACATTCGAGTTATAGCAAAATAAAGTTCTCTCAAAGAATTCTCCTAACCCGATATCTCAATTTTTGCACATTCTTGAGGGGAAAAATAATACCTGAAGTTAGCTGCCGAGGATCAGCTTCAGATATTTTGTGCATGTGAGCCTCTTCCAGGTTTAACCGGAAAGAAGAAAAATAGGGGAGTTTTAGGCGGATGATTAGAATTAACTCGATATGTTGTTTAAAAGGCTGTTGACGGTTATATGCAATGACCTTTATGCATCTCTCATGGAATTTGGCTTTAACTTGGATACACCGAAAATATTTTTAACGAATATGTTCTTGTTATATATACAGGGTGTTAATGAACTATACCGACATTTTTGCACAGAATATGTAGGTTACTTAAATAAGTAATTTGCAAGACTTATGACCTGTTTATTGAAATTTCGAAGCAACGTCAATAATCTTCTGAAGTGCCAGTACGCCATGTATTGCGGCACTTCGTCTGGAATGAAAAAAATAATAATAAAAAGCATTTACTCAATGAGGGAAATCGAAGTCGTGACCTTTAGGATTGCAGCTACCCGCGTTACGCATTAAGCTCCCATAGCAGTTGTAAAAACGCATCCTGTGTAGGCTAATTAACTCAAGAACGTTGGTTAATAATGCTCAGTGTCGCACTGTCAAGTGATTAGTTCGAGATTTTACAGATTTTTGCGACATTAAATCTTGAGAACGCTAGTAACAGGCTGCTAAAACTTGATATTTCTATACTCGGGCAGCAGTTTTAAAGACATTATGAGCCATTTTTTTTAAACTGCTTTGATTTAACACCGACATATCAGCACCTGATACAAACACGTTTAAAGCTATGTAGTTGCGTTACATTTATCCGGGGACCATGCACCGTCGATCTCAGATTACTTATATCAGTCACGTGCACATCTCGTAATTTATGACGGTGTAGTTCATTAGCACCCTGTATGGGTGGGTATGTTATATATATGAAAACATGCAAAGTTGCAGCACAGAAAGCTGTACTGGTGTACGTCAAGGGTTTTATCAGAGGACAAAAATACATTTTGGAAAGTGGCAAGCAATATTATTTAAGAATGTTAAAAGAAACGAATTCTGCAACTGAAGTGGCGTACTGTTGTTTTGGTTAAAGATTGCAGTTGATTTTTATATTGATTTACATGTTCACAGATGAAAAACAAACATATTTATTCATCTAAAAACAACTCATTATTAAAATAATACCTCTGACAAATTGTGGTGAGCCTTTGTTGTTCAGATGCAACACTTCCGTCACCTAAATAACAGAAATATTATCGGATGTGTCCCATTCACATGACTTTCTCTGCATCCCTGTAATGCATTGTTGTTAAACATTTTAAGCTTATATCTACTTCATGCTAATCGAGATAAATATTAGGAAAAATGCTTTCATGTAAGCAGAATAAGGGAATATACTAGACTAACGACATTAAAAGCTGGTTGCCTTGTGGACGAAATCCGTTTAAGTATTCCCAGGAGCTCACAAATTCCCATATGTGAAAAGTTTCAAGTATTTTAATGCTGAAACAAATAACAAGCAATATATCAAAGATGGACAACACTACGAAAAAAAAATTCATGACACAAGTTTTGTGTTTTAACTTGATCTACACTTCTGTATAATAAGTGTTTGTCTACCTCTTAGTTTATGAGCCAAATCCAGCAAAATTCACACACAAAAGAAAGATCTTTAGAGGCTATTCCCAGAAAATTCAAGATATGCGTTTTATTTGCCGTGTAAATGTCTTTAATATGCGGTATTTCAATCAAAATCATTAGAGCCATTTTTGATAAACTCAAAATTTTCGAATATTTTCCCATGCAAAGGGTAGTTTGGGGTGGGGGAATTTTTGTGAAAATCTTCGTATCGCATTCTTGGACCTTTTTCTAAAATGATATTTTTGGAAATCTGGTATATTATTTTTGGTGGAATGTAATACCTTCTATGTACACTATGTAGAAGCTCATGTAGAGAAAGTGAAAAATCAATATTTCGGGACAAATTGTGGTAAATTTTTGTGTGAGATGCAACATTTCCGCTACCTAAATAATAGGAAAATAAGTAAAAATTGGCACTAGAAAACAAAGGAATTTATCAATATATCACAGTATTTGTATTCAATTTTGATCAAAAGCGTCCTTATCAATTGTCAGATCTATATCAGATATCAAATGAACACACGTGCTGAATCGGAATACGCATGTTTACTGTGACAATTGCACATCGCTTATCTAAACAACGGACCGAGCATTGTTGCTGTTTACCTGTATTATATCGTAACATACGTGTAAGCAATTAGGCCTTAATCAATTTATCTATTTCAATTCTCAAAACAAAATATATCCAAACGAATTTATAAACTAAACAGAGGCAAATCTAGCTGTTATATTGTCAACTTTACAAGCCACAATGAACGTGCCAAAGATCTTCAACTGTTAATATAGACTTTTCTTTTGTCACTTATTTCTGTTGTCTTTTAAAATGGCACTGCCTGCAATCAGGTGTCTTCTTCTGGCCTAAATATTTCACTCATTAATCACACCTTGCGTTGTAAACATTTTCTTGACTATTATTTTCAACGCTTTCAATACCTCAGCGAGTTTTCAGTTCTTCCTCTCTCCACACATATGGACTTATTTTGACGGTCCTTTTCACATATTATATAATTGAAATCACAGGATACATATACCCTTCATGAAATATTAATTTATCAGTAGGTTCAAATTATTTTATTCCAGTTGTTATATTAATTATTTCATAATAAAGTCAATTAAGGAACTAAAGGTATAGATAAACATCGCCTTCATGCGAAATATATTAACTGTCTTATAACATCATCAAATCTAAGCTAGTGGTGTTCAAAAAAGGAATCAGATTAAAGAAGAAATAACAATTGTGTTTGCAAGGGAAAGAAATCTAATATGTTCCATGTACATGACTTTCTCTGCATCTCTGCAACAAATTATTGTTAAAAAGCTTATGCTTATATTTACTTAATGCTAATCGAGAAAAAAAGTAATCTTAATTACTTGCTTCCTTGTAAGTAGAAGGGAAATAGGAAAATCCATAGACTAAAGCCATAGTCAAAAGAGGTTGCTATGCGACTAAAGTTTCTTTGTTTGAATGTACAGCAGTTGAAAAATTCCCGTATGAGAAAATCATAAGCACTTTAATACTGAAACCAATAACAATGAACATGTAAAAAAAACCAATCAACTCCACGTAAAAAAGAGTACATGACATAAATTGAGTGTTTTAACGAGCTCTAGTTTTTCTGTTAAGTTAGCTTTTGTCTATTCCTTACGGTTTACTAATTATGTAAAATTACGTAAAATTCGTCCAGAGTAAAGTAGTCTTCAGAGCTTACTTTCAGAAAATTGAAGATATACATTTAATATGCGATATTTTTATCAAAATTGTTAGAGCCATTTTTGAGAAAATCAAAGTTTTCGAAAAAAGTTCCATGTAAAGAGAAGTTGGAGGTGGGGGATTTTCTTATAAATCTTCGTGTCGCATCCTTGCAAGATACCAAACTTAAATACCAAGTTTGAGCTATACTGTCCACAGACACACACACACATTTTCCTAACAACGTTTTTTTGGGGGAGGGTCTTAAAACGTATTTTCGGTGAAATCTCGGTATAGAATTTTTGGATGCATTACAATGCCTTCTCTACACACTATGTACATTATTCGTGTAGAGAATGTAAAAATAGTGAAAGAATATGAGTGTTTGGGGGTAAGATTGGTGGCTGGGCGGCTCGTGACAGAAAGATAGAAGCAAAAGGTAAATTGGAAATGGCAGGATTAGAATAAAATAAAATAGCCAGAGATTACATGATTAAACGTGTTTAGAGCATACGCTAGAAGCAAAACTGTTATACGCGGCGTTTTATAAACATAGGAAAAGGTAGAGCACAGGTACATAATCTTCTGAATTTAGGGCTAAGCAGAGCAGCACCCAAAAGGGGTAATAGTGGTAGGGTAGGAAAGATCAGGAAGAAGTGGGGTGATCCTAGAGAGGGTATTGAAATATTGGTATACGTCTATAAAGAGCGAAGATGAGAATGTGCTAAAAACATGCATGAAACAGCTCAAGATAATTAAGAATTAGCCGAGCTGGTGGGGGCAAATAGGGGAAAGCTTGACAAAAATAGGCATCAGAGACTTATGCAGGAAGGGAGAAGAACATGAAAAAGGTTTCTGGAAATCAGTGAGAAAGAGCATAGAAGACATAGGGATATTTTTAATGAACCAGAAAATAAAAAGTGGTTTTGTTTATACAGGAAAAAAAAAGAAATAAAGGTCACGAGAGGGGTGTGTCGATATACATAATAAACAAAAGAGGGAAGGATTAGCGTAGGTGAGAACAGGAGCAATACTTTTGAAAGGGATGAGGAGCAATGAACTAGAACGTTGTATTCTATGCGGGGAGAATAACTGTATTATTCAAAGTTTAACTGAGAAATTTGGGGAAATAAATTTTGGAAAAAAATAGGTTATTATTAAAGAAGAGGTGGTAGCGATTAAAATGTAGGATATCAAGAGAAAGAGAAGAATAAAAAATAGGGAAATATTTGGGAAGGGTAAAACAAAAGTAGATAAGAAAAAAAAAAGAGAGAGAACAAGAGAGAAATACAGAGTTTGGAATGGAATAGGTAGCACAAACCAAAGGGAGTTATGCGGATATAGTGCCTAGGCGCTACCTATGGCATACTTATGAACTTTAAGCTTAGTAATATATAGGATTTTGTAAATATGCGTAATTATAAGTAACAATAAATGTAAATATTAATGTACTTGTTTCAAACAAATTATCCATGAAAACTTTCTTTTATCTTCATAAATAAATCACATTAAAAGGGAACGAATATGTTGGAAATAGCGTTTATATCTATTAGTGCTGAGAAGAAATATAGCTTTCCTATTTATGAACTCAAACAAATACTATAACATGAGAAATAAAAGGAATTACTATCTAAAACTTATAGAAGTTGACTATTAATTGACAATCAAGCGAAGTAATGAAACAATTAGAGTTTGTTTCAGGATGTTAGCTGTAAACTTTACATGAATTCTAAAGAGTCCGAAAGGTTGTTTGCACATTCTCTAAGATGGCCTAGTGTCCCATCCGCGGTTTAGTATTATTAAGGACTTCCGCGCGTCCGGAGCTCTGTCTACCTGCGTCCTGTAGCCCTCTATGGTTCCTTTATCTCACCCCATTCGACTTGGTGTTGTAAGCCACAATAGATATGCCTAGTTTACACTGTATAAGGCGTCCCTTACGTTGTAAATCCTTTAGCCTTTTCCTTTTTATATAAAATAAGTTATAAGCTATACAATATTTAATTTCCTTACAGTGGTCTAGGGGTAACATTCTAGCCTCTGGTTTCCAAGGTTGTGGGTTCAAACTCGGCGGAAGGCGATGACTTATTCGGGCGTAGACATTCTTAGCATGGTTTGGTTTGGAAGGGAAGTAAAGCCGTCACTCCCTTGTCGTATATTTACGGCACGTAAAAGAACCTCAAGCATGATAAAGAGGCCTCTGTGAAAAATTAAGCGGTCCGATAGGCCCAATATAAAATGGGACCAAGTGCAGCAGCAGTTTAAGAGCGTCCATTTATGAATAACATCTTGATGACATTTCATGAAAGAATACTTTAATTTTATATAGTTCCCGTTTATTAAAATGCTGCCATAGAGAGCAGGTGAAGCAGTAAATAAATTACCTCATCATACAAGTGTGTTATCAGGACATGCTGAAGAAAATTTTACTTCTGAATTAACTGTTTTAAGAAAGTGAAAGTAATTAGATAAACGCTGAACAAGTGTACTGATGAGAGCCTGCAGCTCGCTGAAGAAAGTTCTGGAGCGATGCCAGTAGGAAAGGGAAACGAAGGCCAGGGATTACATGGATGGAAGGAATTATGAAAGCTATGCAATAAAAAGGATTTCAGAAGAGGGAGAGAAAAAAAGATAAGAGATCAAGGGAGAATGCGATTTAAATTGAAGAGATTCATGAAAGGGAGAGGTTAGTTTTAAGATTATGTTTGTAGAAAACGGAATGGAAGGAAAAACAGAAAATGTTATCTCTGTATAAAAGTACAGATATGAGATATAACCAAATTAAAATTACTTTATTTGTTTTTTTCATTTTTGAGCTTACAGAGTAACTGATAGGTTTTTCTGAATATAAAGAAAAATAAAGTAACTGGTATTTGCTTGTAATAACAGACAGAATCCAATCAAAATACGTATTGGGAAACTTTCAGATTTATTCCACATCGAAATGGATTAGTTTTCCGAGTGCAACCTGCATGAACTAAAACTTTACGCTTCATGTCACGCGTTCTTTTCTACATATACAACGCATTATTAGTTGTTGTAGAAGAAAGACTTTGTTGCCAAACAGTTAAATATTATACCATACCATAACAACGGTGGTAGTACAGCTGCTTACCAAGCGGGAGACCTGGGTTCGATTCCCAGTACCGGCATGGGGATTTTCCCCTGCTGAGAGACCTGGCCCAGGGTGCACTCAGCCTCGCAAGGTCCCTGGGGGGCCAATTGAGGAGCTACTTGATGGAGAAGTAGCGGCTCCAGGTCATGAGGACTGCATTAACCGGCTGGGGGGCTCGAGGCGCTGACCACGTCTCACTCTCCAATACTGCACCCCATCCGTGACGTCTGTAATGGACCGAGATGGGAGACGCAGCGGCCGGGTGGTAGGCCCGTGAGCTGTCGTGCCATGGAGTTATGTTATAGCATAACATACCATTACATACCATCACATAACGTAAAAGAGGAAGCATTAGTTGCTGCTAAATGTATTTATTTATTCCTTAGGCACTCATTAGAATAAGTTTTAATTTCTATGTTACGGATATTACTAAAATACATTTTATTTTAACGCTAATTCAAATGGTCCTCCTGTAAGCCAGCAAAGACGCCGGAATACTGTTTTGTGTGTGTGTGTGTTCGTGTGTATGCGCGTTTCTGTGAATACGATAACTCAAAACCAAAAATCGGTAAAATGCCAAATTTGATATTTAAATGTTGTATCTTTCAAGGATGCGGCACGAAGATTTTGAGGAAAATGCCACCAACTCAAACTACCCTTTACAAGGAAAACGTTTATAAAATTCTGATTTCCTCAAAAATGGTTCTAACATTTTGATTATAATATTGTATATTAAAGATATTTGTATGGCAAATATGATTTATATCTTGAATTTTTTAGAAATAGCCTCTTCATCCTGGATGACTTTTACATAACTGTTAAACCGTAAGAGATATCAATTACTTACTTCAAAAAATGTAAATGTCGTTAAAACACACAATTTATTGGATATAGATTATTCGCGGATTTGAAAAAAAAAAACAGACACACCTCGTTATCAGTTTCAGTTCTAAAATAGCTAAACTTTTTTCCCAGGGAAATTTGTGAAATCCTGGCAATGGAAAGAAAGATATTTAGCTCGCATAGAAACAGAAACCACTTTTAAAAGATTTGACTATTGCTTTAGCCTGGTGCATTTCCTTATCCCCCTTCTGCTTATGAGAGTGGAAGTAATAAGACCATTTTTGCTAATGCTTATCTCGAATAGAAAAATAACGTTTTACCAATAATTTGTCAGAGATGTAGAAAATGTCATGTGAAGGGTATATATCAGACTTTTTATTTAGTAGACCAGCTGTGACAAATTTCTCAACTTTTAATGCTGACTTTGGTTATCCCGCTTCAAGATCTGAGAATGAGTGATATATATTAATTCATGAATACGAGCATGATTAGATTTAGAAATCAATTTACTCTCCTTCGTCACCTTGCTATCTTCCAACAAAAATATATTTTACACAAAAGCCTCAATAAAATACTTTTTAATTATATACATTATTTACATTTTCCTGATTCTTCTAAAAATGTATACCTTCAATATAAATCAAGCGGTTTAAATTGAAAAAGAGCATATTTCATTAAGAGGTTTCTACTTTGTAGAGAAACTCCTATGTGCGCATGGATCGTTAACCTGGCTGTCGTATTGTGTTGTATCTTCTTTTACTGTTAACATGCGTTTTTCAGAAAACCGTGCTTCTAAAATAGTTATGGGTAATAGAATATACAACGGATGGAAACACAATGCATCCACGATATACAGAGAGATCTGTTACGATTCTCTCTCCCCAGGAGGATTAAGATTAGATAATTGCTGATGGGGTACCTAATCACCAAGGCACAACATTGCAGGTAGAACAGTGTTCCCCTCCGTGACATGTGTGACCCCTGGGAGGGATGAAGGGAGAGACCTGAAAGGCATTTCCAGAGAGAACGCACCGGGCCCTGAACCCCTGGTGGCAATGCGAGGGAGCACCCCACCCAATGGATTCCGGAAGCAGGGAGGCCCCCGTAACAACGTCATTCCACAGGAAGAAGCCTTTACAGGGAACAAACCACCGTCCAGCCACAACCTACCGAACACCACCACATGGCCCTACAACTTGAAAACAGACGATTTGGGGTCCATCATTTCCTTGTCAAAGTGGAAGAATAACCTAACTCTTTCCGTGGTCGAGTGGTCAGCGAGTTGACTTCTCACTCTAGGTCCCGGGTTTGATTCCCAGCTGGGACGGGGACTTTTTCTTTAAGCAGAATTATTCCCTATTCCCCATAGAATCTGGAAGTATTAATGTGAGAATGAAAGTGCGTGTGTTTAACGATACAAAATGATTAACCTAATGTCAAAATAGCTACCGTTAATATACAGTTGTTCCAAAGTCAAAGTTTCGATATGCTTATAGCTAAGGGGGCTATATAAATGAAACAATTAAAAATATATATATATATATATATATATATATATTAATCTCCCCTACGTTCCCTTATCAACCCCGGGAAACCATAAAACGCCCATGGCTTAGAGTATGCGGTAGCTGAGAATTGAGCCCATTACCTCCCGAATAGGGGCCATCTTCCAACCTGAGATGTCCGTTGTCTCCAGTAATAATGGATTGAAGGGATCACAGGAGTCCACACGCCATAGGCTCAGAGACTCGCTGTAGAATCGAAAATCCGATCAATACAAAACTGGAGCTTCTGAGAAAGAAGGATGAAAGATCCACATTATCCGTGAGCCCTCTGATGCCTACATGCAATATCGTTTTACCTGAAACAAGTATTCGTGGGATATCTGACACCACATCACGCAAAGAAATTGAATATGTGGGAAATACCGGAAATGAAATCGTGATACCGACCAGTGAAAACTATGAAAAACGAAGATCGGATTAGGTAGTTGACATAAAGGACTAGCAAGTCTCACTAGTTACCATGAGGTCAACTCGTCACCCTCCATAGTGCAGTTATTATAATACCTGTTGTACCCAAGGTCGCGGGTTAAAACCCGGCGGAGGGCAATGGATATTTTTGAGCGTAAAACTCCTTAGTATCGCTTCCTTCATAAGTAAAGTCATTTGTCTCGTGTCCTTGATTTGCAGCACATAAAAGAACCTCAAACCTGAATAAGAGGCCTCTGAAAAAAGTAAGCATCTTTTAAGCCCAACATAGAATGGGTCGCTGAAAACCACAGTAGTTAAAGAGCGTCCATAAATAAAACTCCATTTCCATTTCCTTACCGCGAGGCCAACACACTACTATATATATATATATTTGCGGACCTCCCCAGTTTCTAGGCTTTAAGGGTCTAACTCGGGCGCATCCAAAGGTATCTCTAGCGAGTGACTGGCATCAGAAATTCGTTTCTCCAATCATAAAGGTGAAAAGCTGCTGGGTGGCACATACAGTTATATTGGTCGAAAGCAAGTGTGTTGTCTGTAGGTAAATATAAATGTTGGCTTCGAAACCCGAGAAGTGTTGTTTTCGTATCAATTTCAGAGTCTCCACAAAATTAAAAATGTAAATATTTGTTGAACAAAATGTGTATGGATATAAAATATTTAAAGGAAAAAGACTGAAAGCTATTAGTAAAGGGAATAATGAAATACACTATATTAAAGCGATAGTCAAATTCTTTAAAAGCTGTCGCTATGTAAAACAATTAAGGTTCAATTTTCTTTGCAAAGGTTAGCAGTGAAACAAAAGAGCTGAAACTAAATATGACTTCCCGTGTGAGAGCATTTTGAGTAGTTTAAAATTGAAAGCAATAAAAAATAATATCTTGGAAACGGCTTAATCTACAAAAAAATGTATATGTCATAAATTGTATGTAATTGTATACATGTATCTATACTATTGATTCACTTTTTTGTATAGTAATTTTGTGTTTTTCTCTTACGATTTATCAAGTTTACAAAAAGTATTACAGGATGAAAAGGTCATCTGAGATTATCCTCAGAAAATTCAGCTTATACATTTCATTTGTTCTAAAATCATGATTAACATATGGTAATTTGATGAAAATCGACATAGACTTAAGGAAATCAACATTTTCCAAAAATGTTCCATATAAAGGATAGTTTACATTGGAAATTTTACTGAAAATCTTCATAATGTATCCTTGGAGAATGCTGAAGTTAAATACTAAGTTTGGTATTTCACAGATTTCTCAGTTTTGAGTTATGTTGTCCAAACATAAGGGACAATAAAATATGTATTTTCAGCGAAATATCGGTTTCTAATTTTTAGGTGGAATAGAATACCATCTTTAGCTACTAATAGGTGTAGAGAAAGTAAAAAATGATAAAAAACACTAACGAAGGACTTGTGTTTACTAAGATTGCATTACGTCATATCTATGGGCTCAATAATTAGGTAGAGAATAATGATGAAAAATTCAACCTCGGTATTAAAATGGCAAGAAACTACAGCAAATCGAAAAAAGCAATACTGTTCCAATCCAAACCAAAAGGACTGATAGGAGGCAACCCAAGCGGACGCGGAAGAAACCCGTTCCGCATGACTGATATCCAATTTGAAGGGACGCCTATACAAAAGTTAAAAAGTACAGGCTTATTGGGCGTTTGCATTTTAAATTTCGGTCCTAAAACTGCTGAATGCTCAGGTAAATAAATATTTGATGAAACGAGGAGCTGGAATAAGAAGAATTTAACAAAGCGAACTATTCTTGAAGTGAAGAGACGTAATTAAATAAAGAAGTATAAGAATATACTCGCTTGGGGGGAGTGATTCTTCCCAAAATGGGGCACTTCTCCTGGGAGCACCGCGGGGGTAGAACAAATATTGGAAGAGCTGGGGCAACTTTTGCAGCTGAAGTTTGATCTTTGTCTGTCTTGGGAATATTGTTTTATTAAGACTTCCGGCAACAGCATTTCAAACAAAACAAACATTAGTTTCATCTGTCCACATAACTGTGCTAGAGAGCGAGTATGCATTGATTCAGAGAGAGTTATTAAACTCTTGACACTAACACAACACACAGATATGTCTTGTTTCAGTATAACAGCAATGAGAAATACGTTTGTTTAGAACCATGAATACTGCTGCATGCAGACAAAAAGCGTTCATGACGCGAGGCTGCTGGATACCAATTCACTGCAAAAGACTAAATCTAAAATTATTTCCTACATTACAGTTTCACGGATTCATTTTCATTATTTTGATTTACTAAAATTGCTAATATATTAGGTGGCCTAACTGACAAGTATTTTATGTGCGGAAGTATTCCTTGGAGTGTTAAAAGAGTTTTAGAACCCGACGTAGCTGTTTCAAGATAAAACTAGAGATTTATTTACGGACGCTCTATAATTACTGAAGTTCTCGCTGTTCCATTCTATTCTGGGTGTGGAAGACCGTATAATTTTGCTCAGATACCTTTTAATCAGGCTTGAGGTTCTTTATGTATCGCAATTCTACGACACGGGATTAACGGCTTTACTTCCCTTCTGAAGGAAGTCATTTTAAGTATTTTTACTTCCAAAAAACATTTAATTTTTATTAGAAAAATAATAACTTTTATAATTATTATAAATTTATTTAATACTTATTATATTTTATATATCCGTCAATATTTTACTCAAACTTTCCTATTCTTTTCTATGTTCCTTTCGTTTTCACCACTACTTAGCTGTGTTAAACAGAGGAGGTATCAAATCTCACCCAAAACTCAATATCCAGATTTAACTTCATTTTTAAACTTCCTGATTCAACAAATGTCTTTTTAGCAAAAGGTTGATGTGTGCACGGTACCTATGTTTATATATTTATTCAATAATGAAACGCAGCTTAATTTCCGAGTTTCACATTCTTTCAAGGGCGTGGAGGACAAAAGAGTTTCCATTTTCTGAAATCGCCTCTCTCACAAATTATCTTCACTTATACCAGATGGCCAAACTGTCCCATATATGGTGTGTGCAGGTATTCTTTTGTAGGTTAAAAGAGTTAAATAACTCAACGAGGCAATTTCAAGTTAAAATCCACCAGTGGAGAACTGAGCTAGAGCCGGCGTTATTTATCGTCTCAACGAAATTTTATACCGGTAAACTATTAGACAAATTCTGGTCACAATAGTGGTAGAAGAATTTGTAAAATCCTTTTTATCGTATTAGCCTTTTGTTAAATGCTCTCTGTTGTTTCCCTGATGGAATTTTTAAGTAGTACACTTCAGCATTATACGATCGTTCTTCGGATTTCGTAAGTTCTTACAAAATATGTGCAATTTCAATTATTCACTTTACATAGTCTTTAAAGTAAGCTTATTCCAAAGTTTCTCTAAGTACCTTCGCATCTGTTACACTTTGAAATAAATCATCACATCTCTCTGAACAATAGAGAATTTGATTTGCTCCCTTTACATGATTGTCTGTATTTATTCTACAAACGTTTGAAAAAGATTATTATTCTATCTACCTCATGCTAATAGAGACAAACATTGGCACAAGGTAGCTAAGGGAATGCACTAGACTAAAACGTTAGTCGAATTCTTTAAAAGCAATCGTTATGTGGCTTTCATTGAAAATGGGTTCTCTTTTATAACCAGGAGTAAAACAAAAGAAACACGGATGACTGGTTGAGAAGTGTACAAGTATTTTAAAATTGAAAAGAAAAACGGTTAATCCACAAGAAAATTGTAGAGGATATAAATTCATTTACATTTTCTGTGTAGTAAGTTTTCGTCTACTGTTTACCAGTTATGCAAAATTCAACAGGAATACAGATGACGTCAGAGGCTAATCGAAATAAATTGAAGATATACATTTTATTTGACATGTATATTATCTTTAATATACGTCATTTTGAGAAACTCGAAAATTTCGAAGAATCTACCATATAAAGGTTAGTTTGAGATGAAAGAGTTCTTCCAAAAACCTTTGTGTCACGTCCTTGGAAGATCTAAACTTAAATGCCTAGGGTAAATTATGCTTTTAATTGTTATTTATAGATCATATAACTAATTGTAGTATTACATTTTAAAAAGAGTTTATTTTAGCTATTAACTCTAAATGAAATATTATTCTACTGCAATACAATTTTGTTAATTATGTTTTTACCAATTATTATATAAAGTATATAATTTACCAATTATAGCTGGTAGAAAAAACAAATGCAATTTTCATCCATCAATGGCTTACAGTCCATACTAGTATATAGTATGTGCAATAGATTTTTCGTAGGAATTTTTCAGCATGAAACCTAACTCTAATTCGCGTCTAGTGTACACGAATGTACCCTAGGGCAAATGCAGGTCCATCTTGTTAACTGTGTTATGAAGCCCCTGCAAGCGCTAGCAGCACGCACAGCTGACCTGTACTGGCATGAGAGAAACTGCTGCAGTATCATGAAACATGAGGGGGCTTTGAAAGCCCTGTGGTGATTGCCAATTTGTTGGACATGTTTTGCAATTTTTGAAGTGAATTGTAAAAATATAAGATTAATTTTCATTACGATAATATCTAAAAAACTTGTTTTGATACGTTCCAATCACATGACTTTCTCTCCATTTCTGCAAGAAATTATTGTTATAAAGCTTATACTCTATTTACT
Organism: Hymenopus coronatus; assembly: GCA_030762935.1. Lineage (NCBI taxonomy): Eukaryota > Metazoa > Arthropoda > Insecta > Mantodea > Hymenopodidae > Hymenopus > Hymenopus coronatus. Next base: position 40,938,342 of record CM060887.1, read on the forward strand.
TCATGCTAATCAGAAAAAAATAGTCTTACTTGCTTCCTTGTAAGTAGTAGCGAGAGTACCATAGGTTAAATTGATAGTCAAAAGCTGGTTGCTATGTCACTGAAGCTCCTTTGTTGGTATGTGTGGACAGGAATGACAAATTCCTGTATGAGAAAAGTATAAGTTCTTCAAAGCAGAAACCAAAAACAAGGAATGTCTCAAAAACGACGATCTCCAGGAAAAAATGTATATAACATAAATTGTGTGTTTTAAGATGCTCTACATTTTTCGTTTATTAAATTTTTGTCCATCTCTTACGGTTAAGTAGTTATTCAAAATTCCGTGAAATTCATTCAGAATAAAGTACTCTTCAGAGGCTATTCCCAGAAAATTCAAAATATACATTTTATTTGTCAGATAAATATCTTTAATATATGATATTTTAACCAAACTCGTTAGAGCCATTTTTGAGAAAATCAAAATTTTCGAAAAAAAATCCCATGTAAAGGGTAGTTCGGGGTGGGGGAAATTTTCTCAAAATCTTCGTGTTGCATCCTTGGAAGATACTAAACTTAAATATCACGTTTTGTTTTTGAGTTGTCGTGATCACACACACACGCGCGCGCACGCACGCACGCACGCACGCACGCACACACGCACACACGCGCACACGCGCGCACACACACACACAATTTTTCCTAAAATGTTTTTTTTTTTTAGATAAAGGAGACCCTGAAACATATGTTTCCGGTGAAATCGCGGTATCGAATTTTTTGATGGAGTGAAATACCTTCTCTATACACTATGCACATAGTACGTATAGAGAAAGTAATTGATAAACAAAGGACGTGAATATTCCCGTCACAATAGGTGACGCTCTTAAGGTAGACATTCAAATTGAACGCTTCACTGGTGTGAGCTAACGACTCACTTTTTATAAAATAATAGCTCCTATTTATATTTTTACACTTCATAATATTATTCACGAATCTTTTTTACAGGTTTTGTTAGCTCTTTCCCTTACTTATGGTAGTTCCGCTTCTTATATTAACATTTACATCTATCCCAACGTTGGCTAGTAAATAAAAATGCAGAACAGCTATCTAAAAGGTAAAATAATGTTGCAGAATTCAACAGTGAAGAACTGATATAAGCGAACTTCGTTTTATCCCTCTCAATGATCTCGACCAACTCACTATCTTCCCTGATAAACAAAAGAGTAAAACGAAGGTGGTTCACGTCAGACCACCTGACCAGTTTTGACTTTAAATAGCCCCGTTGACTTCTGCAACTATTAACACACGAAAGGGACAACTGCGCACGTCAAATACGGGCACCTGTATCAAACTTTAACTTTATTTTTTATTTTTGTTTTATTTTACAACAATGCGACACAGAAAAATTCTCTCAATCCAAACTGTCTTTTTCATGGAAGATTTTTGGGAAATTTACAGCTCTCTTAAAAATGATTTTGATAAATATACCAACTATTAAAGTATTTATATAAAAACTTCCTAAAAGTAACCTCTGAAGTTCCTTTATACTGCATGGCTTTTGTATAACTGGTAAACCGTAAACGTTACAAACAAATATATATCTTGGTTTAAACTCAGAATATATCATATACATTTTTTTGAGCTAATTATTTTGGAGATATTTTTATGTTATTGCTCTTCAAAATTGGAATACTTGGAAAGTAAAACTGAAGGGCATTCACTTTTTTCATGCAGACATTTCAATTATAGTCCAAACTTTTTAAAGTCGGTCGCTATCACATTAGCCTAGTGATTCCCTTATTTCCCTTTTACTTAGAAAAAGCTATAACATAACCATTTCTGCTAGTATTTATTTCGATTAGTATAAAGTAGAGAAGACCTGTACATTCAAGCGGGCGACTTTTAAAATATATGACTATCACTTCAGCCTAACGATTCCCTTATTTCTCTTCTACTTAGAAGAACCTATAACAAAACCATTTCTGCTAATATTTATTTCAATTGGCATGGAGTAGAGTGAAGAACTCTTTATGAATAAGTTGCTGTAGAATAGGTGGATAAAGTCACATGAATGAAGCGCATAGAATTTTCTTTGGAATTAACATTTTAATTGGAGAAATCTGCAATGTTTATTCCGGAAGTAAATAAATAAATGCCCCCAATTATATTTAATTTTATGATTATCATTGCGTACTGCATGTGGAAAGAAAAAAATAAGGAAGGACATTAAAACTATTTCAAAATCCAGCCCTTCCAGCTTGTGAATGTTTTGAGAAAACACTATCCTACCTTATCGCCTAGAATAAACATAGAAGGCATCGTTTATTCACATGCTAAACTTTGCTCACTCAGTATATTTTCGTGCTTTAAAATGAACTTTGATAGTAGGAAATTACATAAAAAAAGGATTCAAACGACACGTTTACTTTCACAGTGTTAAAATGATCAAATGAAAAGCAGTTGCAAGGCAAAGCACGTTCCATGACCTGTGAAGCTCTTGGCAAGACCAAACTTGCAAGAGCAAATTTCCGCATGGGCACTTTGTTTGTGAAAGTGTTTGGTGTACAAGCAACAAGATAAACCGTGCCTTTGATGGTCTCTGTGGCGAGCTGGCCAGAGTTTGGAATACTCTCTATTCCATAAGTGGGATAACTTCAGCTACAAAGAAACGAAAATATTATATACACATATATAAAATGGCGCATCCAGTGAATTGGTATTTTTGCTAGCGTTGAACGACTCAAAGAAAGATTCGTACATTTTCATGCCAAGTTTAAAATTATGTCCTCATAATGGTCCTTGTGGGTTAAACTTAACAGATGTCCTGAAGCTTTATCTTGAGTTTCTTTATCTTGAGGGGAGATAGGTGATTTAAATATGCAAAAGTATATCCTTTTACTAAAATACCAATTTCTCTTAAACCACTACAGATAAGCTGTACATTGGTATTTTCTACATACAAAGTGAAAATGTTTTATCTATCCGATCAGTTTCTATATGAGGTTATACACTATTACTTTCTCTACACGTACTATGTACATAGAGAAGGTATTTTATTGCATCCAAAATTTCAATACCGAGATTTCACCGGAAATATGTCTTGAGGCTTCTTGAAATCAAAAAAATCTGATATATTCCATTCACATGACTTTCTCTATATGTCTGTAACAAATTATTAATAACCTTTTTCGTCTATCTATTTCATACGAAAACATTAGCCGTATCATTTAATTCCTTGTAAGTAGAAGAGAGATAAGGAAATGCTACACTAAACTGATAGTCACATGTTTTAAAAAGTGGTTGCTGTGGGATTGAACTCCGTTTCTTTGCTTGGCCAGGAGTTGAGAAGTTCTCTTATGAGAACATTTTAAGTGCTTTAAAACTGAAATCAATAACGAGGAATGACTGCCTCCGAGGTCGAGTGGTTAGCGAGCTGACTTCTCACCCGGAGGTCCCGGGTTCGATTCCCGGCTGGGGCGGGGAAGTTTTCTTTAACCGGAATTGTTCCCTATCCCCCATAGAGTCTGGAAGTATGAATGTGAGAGTGAATGTGCGTGTGTTTAATAATATAAAGTTTAACCTAATGTTCTGAACCTACAGTTTCACAAATGAAAGCCCCCGATATGACCATTGATGTTAAAGGGGGCTATACAAATGAAGCAATAAAAAAAAAATTGAATTAAAAATAACGAGGAATATCTCGAAAACGACGAATTCCGCGTAAAAATGTATTTGATAAACTTTGTATTTTATCGAGATCTACGTCTTTTGTGTAATACGTTTTTTGTCTATCTCTTACAGTTTACCAGTTATGCAAAATTAAATAAAAATCATCAAGAATAAAGAGCTGTTCAGTGGCTATTTCCAGAAGATTCAAAATACACATTTTATTTGTCATGTAAATATTTTACATATAAAAGATTTTAATCAAAATCGTTAGAGCCATTTCTGAGAACATCAAATTTTTCAAAACGTTTTCCATTTAAGGGGTAGTTATGGTTGGAGGGATTTTCTTGAAAATCTTCGCGTCGCATCCTTGGAACGTACTAAACTTAAATACCAAGTTTGGTATATAACTGCCCAAATATACACACAAATGGACATTTTTCTAAGCTTTTTTTGTATTCAGGGGGTCTCTCAAAACATATATTTCCGGTGAAATCTCGGTATCGAATTTTTGGGTGCATTACAATACCTTCTCTATACACTATGGTATATAGTACGTGTAGGGAAAGTAAAAACACTTTTTAGAAAAAGGTCCGTGTGTGTGTGTGGGCAGCATAGCTCCAAAACTTGGTATCTAAGTTCAATATATTCCAAGGATGTGACACGGAAATTTTCAAGAAAATCATTCCAAACCCAATTCCGTGGAAAAATGTTCCAATGTTTTGATTTTCTCAAAGCTGGCTCTAACGATTCTGATTAAAATCTCTTGTATTAAAGATATTTACAAGACAAATATAATATACATCTTGAACTTTTTGGAAATAGCCAGTGAAGACATCTTTATTCTGGATGCATTTTTTCGGAAGTTTGAATAATTGGTAAACCGTAAGAGCCAAACAAAAACTTACTTTACAAACAATATATTATAGCCTTTTTGCTCGTGGAGTTTACCGTTTTTGAGATATTTATTTTTATTTGTTTCAGTTTTGAAATACTTTGACTTTTCTCATCCGGAAGCTCATCAATTCCTTGGCCACGAAAAGAAAGTACTTCAATCCCATGACAACCACATTTTAAAAGATATCATTGACGGTTTAGCCTTGTCTATTCTCTTATTTCACCTCTACTTATAAGGAACTAAGCGATAATAGCATTACTGCTATTGTTTCTCCCGATTAGCATGTAGGTGGAGTAAAAAAGTTACTAACAATAATTTGTTACCGAGATGTTGAGAAAATCATGCGAATGTAACACATCAGATTTTCTTTTTACTAGAAGTTTATGTTCCTAAGTTCCTGTTTTTTTGTTGTTGCAAAATCTATCCATAGTACAACTTTGAAATTTAACACAGAGACTCTTAGTAATTAGTTATTTAATATAACGGACAAAATATCCTTGTATCTTGAATAATATGGATATTAATTGATATCATTAATGGAAGTTATGCATTTCTTCTTCCACCACACTTTATCATGCACTATATCTTTTCTGGAAATTGAATTAAGCTATTGCAATCATTCTAGGTCTTGGTTACTCATCTACTTGGAGTTGGCGGTGCAACTAGAAATGCTAGCACATCTAAGCTTTCGAATTGTTTTATTAAAGATGATACGCTAGAAATGAATACCACTTACACTAATTTGACAACAAAAGAAGAGATGAAAGCATTTATAGGTCTTATTTGGCAGGGACTTATGCCGCAGTAGACAATCTTCAGTAGAGCTATGGGGCACAGAAGGAGATGGAGTACAGATTCGTATTGAATCTGAAGCGCTTCAAGCTTCTTCTTCAATGCCTTAGATTCGACAACAGATCTTACGAAGAAAGCAAGAAGGAAGGTTAGAGCGTCTTGCAGCAGTGATACATTTTCACAGTATTCGTTTGCGTCTGCCAGAAATGCTACTCATTGGGAGAAAATGTCACAATCCACGAGATCTTCGTAGGCTTTAGATAGAGATGTAATTTTAAGAAACACAGTCCTTCTAAGCCTAAATTGTGTCCGAAAATACTCCACTGTTACACTCTTGAAATATATGCCGAAAAGTCATTTATTCTTTTAAAAAATAAAATATGGAACTTTAAAACATAAATGAAACAATAAAATACATAAAGGAGCATATTTATAAAGGTTTTAAGACGGTAGAAAGCCAGGCTTCCAATCATATATCATATAACACAGATAATCGTATATAACAATAGAAATTATGCCTGTCGGAGAGTTAATAGAAGACCATCCGTTAATATTGTCAATTCCGTACTGCTGTAGAGGTCGTTATCCATCTAGGCTGCATGAAACTATTATCATCACGTTTTCAAGTTCTCCAAAACAAGATTTTGCGCATCACCATCAAAGCACACCAGTTCATTCGCAATCAGGAGTTGCACAAAGAACTTGGATCATCATTCGCCTGCTCTCCAAGAGTCAATTCACCAATCTGCAAAATGTCCAAAGAGCCAACCATGGCGTCCGAAACCAACCAACTAGATTGAGGCGAAAAACACTGCAAGATATCTTATTACGTTACACAGAGACAATTCAGCGTCAGACCTTAAAACTTACAGACTGTCAACCAGTACACTGATCATTCGTCTTGTTTCATTGCTCATAACTGTCATTCGCATAAACCAGCTCTCTTTTGTCATCACATTGTTTAGTTCGAGGAGTCCTACTGACCAACCAAATTTCTATTAGTTTTCTTTACATTTTCCTGTCTCATTACATCTGTAAAGTATTCGTGGCTGTACCGTGGTCGAGTGATGAGCTTGTTCCCAGGCGACCGCATGTGAAATTTGTGGCGGACAAAGCGGCACAGAGTATCGTATTTTCTCCGGGTTCTCTGGTTTCCGACCATCACGTTTCACCAGTGCTCCATCTTTACTCCATGTATCAGCAATGTCATTGTCTGCCATATGTAAAAGTGGTCGTTAAACTCTATCAAAAATAAAACATTTGTTGTGATTTATGCATTGTAAAAAAAATCAAGCTTGGAGACATTACAGATCTTTGAGCGTCTCTGGAGGAGTACCTGTTTGCGGTCTATAGCCTATGCGGTTTGTGGACCTCATCCGTTCCTCCTAGTAGTAGTGGTGGTGGTGGTGGTAACAGTAGTGGTAGCGGTAGCGGTAAGAACAACAGTTAGACATTGTGTAGTCAGGTGTCCTTCGTTATCCGGTCATAGGTCACAACTGACCCTAGCCGAGATTCAAACATTTTGTGTACGAAACACACACACAATTCGGGCATAGTTGTGGCTTATAGACGTAGGATGTTTATTTCCCGCCTTCATACCTCTGCGGTAGTCCATCTCAGGCTCGATTCCCGCAACCGGCACGGAGATTTCTTCTCTGCTCGGAGGGATCCACTCAGCCGCGTGTAGAGCTTTGAGAACAACTGAGGAGCTATTTGTTGGGAAATGTAAGCCTAATATTTTGTAAAATGCATCAAAGTGTCTGGGGGAGGGAAGAGTCATTGCACTCTATCCATTAAATCCGGCGAGGATGGGGCTAGAGAGTGGAGATGCTTCCAAATATATGCTCTGGTTTTTCCATCTCTTTCTTCTTCTTAATTGAGCCTATCGGGTTTCTTTTTCACTTTACAGGGGTTCCTATAATTACTTCCACATTTAGTTTCTTATTTATATATACTTTTAATCCGCTGTCGTATTCCCAATTGACTAAATTCCCAAAGTTTATGTTTTTGTTTCATTTATTACTCCCTATAACCTCTATGGTCACATCGAGGTCTTTGCATTAGAAGCTGCCGTTGATGTCTTATCGCTAAACTTTGGGGTTCATTGGGTCACCTTTTCAGTACTTTACCATTAAACACATACATTAACTCTCGCATCCGTACTTTCAGACTCTGTGGGGTATAGGGTATTATTCTAATTAAAGAAACATTCGTTGCCTCAGCCGGGAATCGAACTCGGAAAATCTGATGTGTAGCCGGAGCACTGACCATTCCACCGCAGGGGTAGTCTAGTTTTACATAGCGCTGCGAGGAAACACTCAATTCTTACTTTCTTCCACGTACATAATAGATGGAGAATGTATTGCATTCACCCATAAATTCGATACAGAGATTTTGCTGAAATACTTTTTGGGGTTACCTGAATCCTAAAATGGATTTTTATAAAAAAAAATTCTTGTAACTGTATGTGCGCGCGTATATGTATGTCTGTGCCTGAACAGCATAATTCAAAAACAAAAGGTAATTTATATATCAACATTGATATTTTGATTCAGCATCTTCCAATGATGCGAGACGCAGATTTTGAAAAATACCCCCCCCCACCAATATCAAACTAACTTTGACTTGTAAAATGTGTTCTAATATGTTGATTTTTTCAAAAGTGGCTAAGGATTTATATTAATGTATTTTATAACATTTTGTATATAATATATATCCTGAATTTTCTTGGAATTTGCTCCTGAAGACTTCCTTATTCTGGATGAATTTTGTATAACTGGTAATCTGTAATATATTATCAAAGTTTACCACACACAAAATATGCAAAATAATTTATGTCCAGTATATTATTGGAGTTACTATTTCCGAGATATTAGTCTATATTGGATTCACTTTTCCAATACTTATACTTTAATTAAATGGGATTCATTTTACTTGCTCCTGATCAATCGAAGAGCAGGGAATTTCTATTGCATTATACAGCGGCAACTATTCAAATATCTTATCATCCCTTAAGTCTAGTGCAATACCTTATTCAGAGAATGTAAAAATATTTAAGCACGTATTTAGCTAGATTAACGTGAAGTTGTTTGAATACAATTCTTTTTAAGAACAGTTGCTTGATGAATGGACAGAGAAAGCAATGTGAATGTAACACTTTAGAAATCTTATTTTCTAGATCATATAGATTTTGACTTTGGAACAATTGCACCAATCTGAAGACGAAGCACCAATAGAATGCCATGGCAGGGAAAAAAGCCCATCAGTGCACCACTTTGTCCACAACATATCTCACATGTGGTCGGTTGGTATCAAACCCCAGGCCGCAATGGTATCTTGGTTTACTATTTTCATATTAAGTTTATTTTCCTTCAGTTAACTATAAATCCACACACTTATTCACACTAACAGACCCTGGGGAAGATACGAAATATTCTTGACTACAGAAAAATTCCGAACCTCCAGCAGTGAATCGAACCAGAGACCCCTCTTAGAGTATGCAGGTGCTCTACCGACTGAAATACTGGGCCAAACCCTTTCAACTTTGAGAACAACTTATTCATGTTTCCCAAACCCGTTCTTGCTCAACCCAGCAAACCACAGAAACAGATATTTCAAAATAGTCTATTTTGTTCCATCGGAATACTCCATATTGTTTTTCATTTTATTTCCTCGTCGTATTTCTTGTTTGCCCTGGGGAAATATCTAGTTTAGCCATGTGTTTTCCTGAACGTCAGTTTTTATATTCTCTTACATTCAAGAAAGGAAACAAACCACAAACAATTCACATAGTCCATTTCGAAGTATATGGACGTTATTACAAATGAATTCTTTTATAGCTCTGTTATTTGGCGCTCTATGGCCTATATTTCATTACAGGCGATTTTGTCCCGTAAATCGGTTTCTGTGTCACACTGTCTGGAAACTCTTCTTACGCTTGGCGTTATTCCATAAGCATTAATTATTCCGTGTGCTTACTTTCCGTTTATTTATTCTTTGTCCAACAACCTTGTTAAAACATTCCCACTTTAACCGCTATTTTAATGACAATTTCAAAATATTGTAATTAATAACAAATTTAGCAATTTGGAAATATGCTGATATAGAAAAATCTACGTTGACTTCTTATTTCAATTGAGGTTCTGCAGCTTGTTGAATTCATACTTTTTTGACTCATATTAATTATTCCAATGAAACTTATTGACTGGATTACTACACGTTGCAGGGTTGAATTTTTGAACCAAATGACGAATTAAATTTATTTCTCTGTACCGTTCTTTACGAATTATCACACAGTTACGTACATATACTTACACAATTCCACACCTACATACAATACCTGCATACATGCATATTGTCAAAAAATATATTCAGAGAGACGTTTGGATGGATGGGTTCGGAGTGGCTGGCTGGGTAGGTGGGTGAATGGGATGGAATAGAGAGATGGATGGCTGTGTGGATGAATGGAATGGAAAATATGGAATGGAATAGATGGGTGGCTGAGTAGGTATGTGGGTGTGTGGGTTGTATGGATGGAATGGAATTGATGGATGGGAGGGGATGAGATGGATGGATTTTTTACAGTGTTTAACTTGGACGCTTTTATTACATATGGTACCACAAACGATGGCACTGAAAATACATGGCATGAAGATGGAGCACCGGTGGAATGCAATGGTGGGAGAAACCGTAGAAACCGGGCAAACCCTTTATCCACCAGTAATCTCACATGCGATCACCTAGGATAAAAACCAAGGTGCCTAAACATTCGACCAAGTCGCTGCAGGATGGATGAATATTAATCGAGATATAGATAGATATAGAGATAGCTAGATCGTAGTGGGTGAATGCCCGTGTATGGATAGAGTGGAATTGATGGATGGGAAGGAATGGGATGGATGGATTTTTTATAGTGTTTAACTTGAATGTTTTTGCTACATATAGTACCACAGACGATGGCACTAACGATACATGGAATGAAGATGGAGCACCGGTGGAATGCGATGACAATAGAACCCGGAGAACCCGTTAAAACCCGCCCCTACGCCGTTTTATTTACCAGAATGCCACATACGACCACCTGGGATCAAAGCCAGGTGCCTAAGCATTCGGCCACAGCGCTGCCGGATGGATGGCTATCAATAGAGATATAGAGATAGCTAGATCGACAGGTTCTCAAAAAAAAGAAGTGTTTGTTTTTTTTTTTTTTCGCTCAAGATCTACTACAAATAGAATCTTTAAATCAGTGGTACACAACATTTACTAAACGCTTCGCCGCGTAGATAGCCACTGCTTTCACGCCGCTACGTGCTACCAGCAGCAGTCGAAGAATGACCAATTTAGCTTGCAACTCCTCCTTATATAGCTGTGAATGACGTCCATGTAAGCTTGTGGAAGCCCAGGCGTCGATATACGGTTGACAGCGCTTTGCTCTTCCTGTGTTTGCAGCATTCTAAAGCCTCGAGAACGTGAGAATGGCCGCAAATACGTGCGATGTTTATAGACTGGTAAGGCTTCACAATACTATTGTTGAATAATGCGTAGAAGGTATTCCATAAAAGCACTCCAATTCTAAAATTTTGAATATGCATTCATGATTTAAAAAATCGAAACTGTTATAATAATCTGATTCTAGTGCGAGGTATATAGATCTTATAGAAATTATCAAATTATATTACAAAACCAAAGCAACTGATAGCTTGGTTCACTAATGCATTAGTAAACTGCGCCATGACACTGTGGCTACGGAATGCATCTATGTTCTATTTTATTCTCAAGAATGCGGATTTTCAACTCCGGATATAGAAAGGCACCCATTCACAATCGTGAGGAAAGTGAGGAACTGCAGTGGGCAGCGATCCTAGCCACATGACCCACCTGTAGAATGCGTGATGCTGGCCACATCAACTCCCTATATCGTAGGATGATTCCCTATTGCTGCTGCATGTAAGTGGGCGTGAGTCGGGTTAGCAGGTCCATACTTTTTGCGGAAACTGCGTAGAACAGAGTTTTGATCTAAATATCCCAATGCCAGATAAGTTTAAAATTTTAATTTTTGTTATAAAAATTTGGTATTTCGTACTAGCTTTATAACTATTTATTTTTGTTTATAATTTTGATATTATTAATACTACATTGTAATCTCTTGAATTAAATAGAACTCTATTTATGTTTCTCTGAAAAAAGCTTAAATCCAGCTTTACCTGCATCATTTGCTGTTTTGCACTTAATGCAAAACTATTAATATTTTCTATTTATTTCGAATATTTAAACACTAAGAATGTCATGTAATATTTATTCGCAAATAAAAATCCCCACTACTTGGCAATTTTCATCTCCGTAAGTTACGATTTCATCCTATACTGCAATCTATCAAGTGATGCCATTTCACTATGGCTTTTGTTGAACCAATAAACTACATAGCGTAAAGGAGCTTGATTTTTTATTTTTTTACTGTTTCATTTATATAGCCCCCTTTAATTTCTGTGCCACATCGGGTGCTTTTTTCTTAGAAACAAATGGTGAAGAAAAAATAAACTAACTATAACTACAGTGGCAATGATAAATGGTAGCACACAAAAAAAAACATACAAAATCGATATTTTAATAAATTATATGTATTATTAAAATTAACATAATAAAAAAATAATTAAATAATATTTTTAAATTTGATATTTTCTCACTATTTATTAATCTTACGCTTACAGTTTTATACTATTAAACACAAACACACATTTATTCCAACATACTGCCAGACAGGATGGGGGTAGGTAATGTTTATAATTAAAGAAAAAATTACCCTCCCCAGCCGGGAATTGAGCCTGGAACCTCTGGTCGAAAAACACAACACTGACCCAAAAACGCAGAGGCAACTTGAAATTCAAAGAAAATAAAACATTTCCCGTCCCAGTTTATTGCACATTGACTGTCATGTTTACATTCTCTAGCATAAATTTTGAATGCACATAGCAGATAGAGAAGGAATTATATTACACCTAAAATTCAATACCGAGATTTCACTGGAAATACTTGATTTGTGATCCTCTGAATCCATAAAAACATTTTTAGAACAAAATATCCGTGGGCGCTGTAGACAGCATAACTATAAATAAGTATTTAAATTTAGTATCTTTTAAGAATACGACACGAAAAACCACTCTTGGAACATTTTTCGAAATTTTCTATTTTTTTTCAAAAAATTATTTAAGATTTTGATTAAAATGCCAGATTTTTAAAATATCTTCATGACATATTAAATGTATATCTTGATTTTTCTGGGGTTAATTTCTGAGGATTTCTTCATTCTTGATGACTTTTATACAGCTCGTAAACCATAACAGATGACAGAAAAATGACTACACAAAACTGTATTTAGATCTTATTAAACACACAGTTTATGTCATATACATTTCTTGAAGAGTGAACCGTTTCGAGATATTCCTTTCTATTTGTTTCAAGTTTAAACTACTTAAACTTCTCAAGTGAGAAGTCCTCTTTCGTTTGTTCTCTTTTGTTTTACCACCGGAAAGATAAAGAGAACCAAATTTCAATTTTTTTTCATTTTGCAGTAGTTTCAGCCTAGTACATTTCCCTGTTTTCCTTCTACTTGCAAGGAAGCAAGTAATTAAACCAATTCTGCTAATGTTTATCTCGATTAGAATGACGCAGACAAAAGAATAAACTTGTATAAGGAGAACTTTTACGCGTAACATCCACAGTAGGTCATGTGAATGGAACATGTAAGAGTTTTAATGATACTTTTGAGGTTATATTCTTTCGCAAAATAAAATGTGTCCTTATTCCTATGGCGAGAGGAAAATGCAGGTAAAGCCACGCAAAACTGACTGTAAACATGTTTCGCTTTCTTGAAATTGCCGGGAGCAATACCATCTTGTAAATTTCTCAAGAAAATTGTCTGAGCTCAATAGAGGTACGCAACAGAGTTGTGTGTGTTGCTTATGTTTCAGGGGTTTTATAAAGTTAAAAGCTTCTACCGTTATCCTAGTCTGCCTAATACTGTTTAACCTTACCTGCAACACACTTCTTCATCTTTTGATTACACAATTCTATTAATAAAATAACTCACATTATAATTTATGTTTTAAAATATAATGTAATTAATAATATTAAAATATTCAACAAAAATAGTTTATTATAAATTGTACAACATAAGTTCTTTTATTGTAGTGTGCATAAACATTTTTTGCATTAAACAGAACCATTAATTAAATATATATATATATATATATATATATATATATATATATATATATTTAATGTTAGCTCATCGGTGTATTGTTATTTAAACCTTACATACATTTACAAAGAAGACAATTTTTACACGTGTTAGCTCTTAAAATGTCAGTCAAAAAGTTTTAATAATCAATTAATATTTTACTAAAATTTCTTTTTTAGATATAAGAGCATGAGTTAAGAAAATCGTATGTTATATTCACATTAGCTTCTCTATCCGTTCTGCAAACACACCAAGTTTATAAAAGATTATTCTTATATGAAGATAAACGTTAGCAGAAATAGTCTTATTGCTTCCTTGTAAAGTAGAAGGAAATAAGATAATGTACTATAATAATTTACCACACTAAAATACATGCAAACCCTTTAAAAAGTAGTCACAATGTGATACAATTAAAATTTTGTTCTGTTTGCATGACCAAAAGTAAAACAAATTCTCGTTTGACAAACGTATTAAATGCGTATTTTAAAATTGTAACCAAGGTATATATTCGGAAATGGTCAACTACACAAAATTGTGTATTTTAACGGGATCTACATTTTTGGCAGTAAGTTTTGTCTATCTCTTACGGTATATCAGTTATGTAAAAGTCATTCAAAATGAAACGTCTTCAGAGGCTATTCCCAGGAAATTCAAGTTTTAAATTTGTGATGTAAAGATGCTTAATATAAGGCAGTTTAATCAAAATCGTTAGGGATATATTTAGAAAACAAAATGTTCGAAAATGTTTCTACATAAAGGTTAATAGGGGTGGGGAATTTTCTTGAAAATCTTCGCATCACCTACTTGGAAGAAGTTGTACTTAATTACGCTGCAGAATACCAAATATATCCATAACCTTAATGGAAACTGTATACGGAGCGACAGTTACATCCACGATGACATACGGAGGAGAAATATGGGGGTGGGAACAAACAGGGAATCTGGATCAAGTGAGGACCCAGTTTTTTAAAGGAATTCTGGATGTAAGGATGGGTACGGCAAACTGCGGAATAATGAGGGAATTCGGGGCACATAGTGAAACGATAGAGTGCAAAATCAGAGCAGCTAAATATTGGATGAGAATCGTTCACGGAAACCAATCTCTAATTAGGGCAGTCTGCTACCGTGAACAGTTGCGAATGGAAGGTAAGTCGACGTGGGCATCAAAATTAAAGAAAGGGTTGGAAACCATTGGGATGGGGTACATTTGGAAGGCGGGACAGGAAAACAGGCGGAGTATTTGGAGAAAAATTAAGAACCGCCTCTATGATATTGACAGACAGCAAATAATTGTACGATGCACAGAGAAGGTGTCATTAGAAGTACAGTCTGGGCTAAAATCGGATTGGGGTATGGAGCAATACATCAAAACAGGTACCAAACTCATTAGAGAGGGGCTCGCGTGGATTAGACTAGGAGCATGGAGGAGCACGAAAATTTCTGACGAGAATGGTACAAGAATCTGTCCCATTTGCGAGGAGGAAGAGTCGTGGACTCACATCTTGGCAAGATGTAGGGGTACGGAGGAATGGCGGGAAAAATATTTGCCGCGATTTTTTACCACTGCGAATGTAGGGCTAGAAGCATGTTGGACGCTACTGGCAGGTACGGAAAACTTGGACGGGCTAGGTAAATATATACTTAAGGCAAGACAGCTGAGATCTGAGGAGGCTGCCAATAGAGAAGGGGGGGAGCAATAAGTTCAACTAAACAGATGTGACTACAATGCTCTACACACACATATATATATGTCTTTTAAGTGTAATTATCTATTATAAGAGGGTGTATTTATGAAGATGAACTCTGTGCTGTAAATTTAAATTGCTATATTGGAATATCTTTGTATTTTTTTTTCGGCTTTACTTTTAGGTCTTTATTGTTGTTTAATATTGCTTTTGACTGTGTATTACCTTAGTATTTTTATTTTCGTGTTTACTCTTTTAATTCTTTGTTGTTGTTGTTCTAATATTGCTTGTAATGTGTATTACAAAAGCACGTACCGTCTGTGGACCCGTGCGATTGTTGAAATTCTATGTTATAGTATTGCTATGTCAATAAATACACTTATTCATTCATTCATAATTATCAAGTTTGGTATTGAATTTAATTTTTGTATTTGAGTTATGTTGCTCACTGATAGGTCATATGACACATAAACATTCGAATATATTCATAAAAAAATCTTACTTTGTTTTTAATACAGAAGACCCTAAAACAGTGAAAAATGGCTGAAGTGAACTACCCTCTCTGTGTATTCCAAGTAGAGAAAGTAGCAATGAAATAGCTGCAATTGAAATAGGTAGGTATACATATAACAGCGCCGTAATTTGGATATTGAATAATAGTTAAAAACAAAATTCCACAGTGCCTGCTGAAGTTTTTAATATCTAGACACTTTAAGTTTTGTACTTAATTCTGAAAATATTCACTTTATTTATAATACGGTTTTGTAGGATTTTGTATCTGAAGCTTTCTGCAAAAAATAAGTTTAAAGTTCATAGTATGAGCATAGTATCAGCGAATGTTGAGGCAAATAATAATAATAATAATAATAATAAAGCTACCATAAAGATTCAAGATCATGTAATGTGAGTACGATTTAACTAAGCTCCAATTATTACAAAAAGAGAAATATAAAAAAAATACTTTTTCTTGAAAAAATGCAATTATGTCGACAGATATTTAAATAAAAACAATATTGAAGCGTTTACCTTTTGGAGGATAATACTTAAAGCCATATATTTACTTATATTACACTTTGGTTTGATATTTATTGTTATGCTGTGATGCAGAGAAAGTAACAATTTATTGCACTTTAAATAGGTGGATATGGATGTAAGAGCTCCATAATCCGAGTATCGAATAATAGCTGAAAAACAAAATTACGCAGTGTCACGGAAGTATTTGTTTTCTATATCTAAGTACTTAAGTTTTATATTTAATTCATAAAACATTTACTTTATTTATAATGCAGTTCTGTAGGTTTTTGTACCCGAAGCTTTCTGCAAAAAAAGAGTTGAAGTATGAGCATAGCATCAGCGAATGTGGATGCAAATAATAATAATAATAATAACATTAAAGAAACCATACGGATTCAAGATTGGTTAAATATGGTATATTTGTTGTTTTAAATATTTTTACATCATATTTTCTTACTTTAATTGCTTTAGTCTTTCTCCAGTTAGACGTACTTAATGTTTGTTGGACTGTAATTTTAAATTTAAATTTTTATTAACTTTGAGGTGCAACACACACTCAATTTATAGATGCTCATCTTCAGGATCTGTAAAGGCCAGGAAATAATTCTAAAGAAAAACTCCCCTCTCGAGTCAGGAACTTCTAGGCTGAGAAACGCTACGCTGACCACTCGGACACGCAGGCAATCTTGATGTTCACTTATAAGTCTGCATTTAATGGGAAGTTTCTTTGATTTCGCTCTTAGTGATCGAAGCAAAGTTGAATACTGCTTGCACTCTTATAATTATTTCTCATGGGCTGGAACCTTCTCGATTGATTGCTTTGGTGTGGCCATCGCTTTCTGGACCTCTCTCGATCTCTCGAGACAACACCTGACGGAGCCAGTCTCTTCTAATTAGTTCTTACTCCTTTGACGTGTAAAGGGAATTAAGCTAACTGTGGTACGAGCCAATAAATGCTTTCTTTTTTTTGGCAATCCGAATGTCTCAAAACATTATTTCTTGTAAAATCTCGATATCAAACTTTTGGGTGGAGTATAATACCTTCTCTATATATACTATGTAAATTATACATAGAGAAAGTAAAAACGGGAAGGAGAATTCTGTTTGAACCAGGTCATAATGAACACTATACGTATAATAATTCTACAGCCAGTTTAGGAAAACCGCAAAAATTCTGAGTATTTGATATGTTATTATAATGAGATTAAGAGACCATTACATTTTTTTTTTTCAGTAGCTTTAACATCCTTTAATCTGGTTGGTCATATCGGGCGATGAATGAATTTGGTGAAATGATGCTCAAATGATCTCGAGGTCCATAAAGCTTAAAATTACTCGACATTCGTCTTCTCAGGATAAGGGAACACCCGAAAAAATCTTATCCGGGTAACTCGACCTAAGCGAGATTCCAACTCACGACCTTTTGAATGCGAGACAGACACGCTACCACCGCACTACCCAGGTGGGTTCTCCATTACCTTTTTCAGTCATTTGATGACTTAGAAACATTTGAAACTCAACTAATAAAACTGAGGTGCTTTTAATTACAATAGGTATATATTAATTCATGATTTGCGCCGCAGATTTCCGAAAACTGTGCATAAAATAGTGCAGGACGGTTAAATAAATCTATCATCGAAAATTGGGCCACACCACTCGCTTCTCACTGAGGCGGCCTGTGTTCAATCCCAAGCGACCGCATGTGGGATTAAAGGTGGACAAAATGGCGCCGGATTGGGTTTTCTCCGGATTCTCCGGTTTTACCCGCCATCGCATTCCACCGATGCTGCATCTTCGTTCCATGCGTCATCAGTGTCTTCGCCTGCAGTGCCAAAGTAGTAAAAGCGGGCGTTAAACACCATCTAAAAATGATGTGTTACACTCACATGACTTTCTCTAGCTGTTCTACAAACTTCATATATAAGATTTTTCTTCTTTCTCTACCTTGTTAATCGTGGTACTCATTAGCACAATGTTCTTATTATTTAGTTCCGTATAAGTAGAAAGAAAATAAGGGAATACACTAGGGTAAACCAATAGTCAAATGTTTTAAAAGCTGTCGTTATGAGATTGTAATTACAAATTGCTTCTTTTCTTGGCCAGGAGAGGACAAAAGAAAAACGGACACTCCCGTCTGAGAAAATTATAGGTACTTCACAACTGAAACTAATAATAATGAATACCTCTAAAACGGTAAGCTCCACGAGAAAAATGTATATGACATAACTTGTGTATTTTAACAAGACCAAAATGTTTTGTACAGTAAATGTTTTGTCTATCTCTTACGGTTTACTAGTTATGCCAAATTAAGCAAAATTCATCCAGCATAAACAGTTCTTCAGAAGCTACTCCCAGAAAATTCAAGATATACATATTGTTTGTTAGGTAAATATCTTTAATATATGATATTTTAATCAAAATCGTTAGACATTTTTAAGAAAATCAAAATTTTCGAAAAAAGTTCCATGTAAAGGGTAGTTTGGGGTGCGGGATTTTTCTCATTTCGTGTCGCATCCCTGGAAGATACTGAACTTAAATACCAAGTTTGGTATTTAAGCTACTTTTTGTTTTTGAGTTATCGTGTTCACAGACACGCGGATTTTTTTTCTGAAAATCCTTTTTTTGAATGCAGGGGGTCCTATAACATGTATTTCTGGTGAAATCTCGGTATCGAATTTTTGGGTGGAATACAATACTTCTCTATCCCTATGTACATTGTACATATGGTGCTAGAGAAAGTAAAAATCTAACATGCTTGAGGAGCAAATTAGCTATCATCTTAAAATTCTTAACAATCAGCAAAACTTTCTTAGGCCGCGCTTGGACTATAAATCAGTTTTTGAGCCACACATGGACAGATTTGACACGAAGAGGGAGCGGAAGTTTTAAACATTTGAGGATGTGAAATAAGCAGTCATTTTCGTTTACTTTAGCCTTACTGCTGCAAGTTGGCCATTATAATGAACTCTATAGCCTTAAAGCTGGGTTACAACAATCTGAGAACAGAATCAAAACGGAAGCGAAAGTGATAATACAGCATGTAAGATTTTAGATCTCATTTGTCGTAACGATAACGAAAATGCATATTGAAAAGTTAAAATCGAATGACATTTCTGTTCTCTGATCAGCAGGGAGCGACATTTCCTGTCCGGCCGCTTCAAGTTTAATGCACGCAAACCGTAGCCCTCGAGACGACGAACAGTTGGGCATGGGTGTTATATGTTTGTGCAATGTGTATATGTTTGTAAAAGAAACAGTAAAACCAGTAAACCAGTAATCAGTAAAACCTACGGGGGCAAATGTAAATAGGGATACAGTACCTGAGTCCTGATCAGACTCCGTTACTGTTAAAAAAAAAAAAAAAAAAAAAAGTAAGACGTAAACAAAGTGACCTCTTGCGCCTACGCTCTTAGTCACTAAAGACTTGTACAGTTCTCAACACAACACTGCAATCCTTCCTCTTTTTATAGCTAGAAAATTAAGTCACAAACTTTCTTGAAACTTGCCGAAGATACTGGAAGCCGAAGTTTGGATAAACATCTCGAATATCGAGAAGAATTATGATGTCGCGAGAAGTCTCGGTTCCGAAGGATTCTAAATTTTCCGTGTCGTTTATGCATCCCAGCTGAGATGACACACATACCAAGGCGAACATGAGACGGGGCTGTCACAGTATGACTTGAATCCTTCCAAACAGGCAGGTTTGTTTGTTATTGACGCAGTACCGTACTAATATTCCATTTCCCCAAAACTATTCATTTATGATTTATACATCCGCACAACATTCGAAATATAAATTTAACTGGTCATGTAAATATCTTTAATATACTGCATTTTAATTAAAATCGTTAGATATTTTTGAGAAAATAAAAGTTATTGAAAATTTGCCATGTTTTTTACAATGTTTAACACCGCTTTTATACTATGCACCTACACTGATGCTTCATGGAATGCAGATGAAGCATCTGTGGAATGCGATAAAGGGGAAATGGGAGAACCCGGAGAAAACTTGTTCCTGCACCACTTTATCCACCAAAAATCCCACATGCAATTGCCTGGAATAAAAAACTTCGTGAGAATACAAGTCGAGCCACTCTGCCATGGCGTGGCCATTTTTCCATGTGAAAGGAAATTTGGAGTGGGGGATTTTCCTGATAGCCTTCGTGTCCCATCTTTGGAAGGTGCTTAATTTAATTATTAGTTTGGAATACCACCGACGTTTAGTTTTTGAATAATGTTTGCACACGGACATTCGGTCACACACTCACACGGACCTTTTTTAACAATTTTTTTTAACACAAGAGGGCCTAAAAAGTGTATTTCAATCAAATTTCGGTATTTAATTTTTGGGTGCAATGCAATACCTTCTATGCGCTTGTAGCAATTAAGGTTGGAAATTTAAATCTCTAGAAATGACGTTTTATTATTTTTGGACGCTCTTTAACTGCTGTGGTTATTAGCGTACCATTCTATACTGTGCGTGAAAGACCGCTTAATCCTTCTGCCGGTCCCCATGGCCGCGCTCGCCAAAGCGTCTCGCTTTGATGTTTCGCAGCGCAGGGGATCGTGGGTTCGAGTCCCGCATTGGGCATGGGTGTTATATGTTTGTGTGTTTGTGTAAAAGGTAAAACAGAAATGCAGTAATCAAACAGTAATCAAAGTAAACAAATTAGGTAAATAAAAAGTAGGGTATACAGCGCCGGAGTCCTATCAGACTCCGGAGCTGTATTTAAAAAAAAAAAAAAAAAAAAAAATCCTTCTCTGAGGTCTCTGCCCCTTTTTCATGCGTGAGGTTCCTTTACGTACAGTAACTCTACGACAGGGGACCAACGGCTTTACTTCCCTTCCGAAGGCAGCCATTCCAAGGATTTTTACGGCCTCAAAAAATCCATCGTCCTCCGCTGGGTTTGAATCCACGACCTTGGGTGTATTGTATCCATTACAGCACCGTGTGCGAATTTTAATCTTTCAATCATTTTTTCATAAAAATATAATTTTAAAACTTATTGTTAATATTAGGATAGTATTTTTGCTTGTAATATCACAATAAAAACTTCTGCACTACCTGGAGAGTTTTAGTTTTATTTAAACAAAAACCGAGTTCACGAAACATCCAGAATGTGTGATGTTTACATAATGTAGCTTAAGTGATTTGGTAGTTTGCTATTTTATAAAAGAGTATGTTAGGAAGCAGTGCAGTGAACAATCTATAAACGGAGATGGAGCCTGAAGCAAGATGGGAAGCTAAATGTCGATTCTCTACGAAGTTCCACAAGGTTCCAACAACCATATGTTCTAAAAACAATTTTCATTTTTCGACTGTTTGTGTTTTCCTTAAAATAAACTTTACTTTTATCCATAACTTTAATTAAAAAGTGCCTCGATTAAAAGTAGCAATTCTCATTACACTTTTTCCAATGTTTAAACTGGCCTAAATATATAATACCGATAATTTTGATCTGCTTTATGTAAATTTAATAAGAGTTAACATTGTTTAATGCTTATATTTTTTAAAATGGGAAGTAGTCTATCATTTTTATTTTTCTTTACTCCAGTAAATGCAAAGAAAATGGAATTTAATCACCGAGCAATCAGTTTTTCAAAGATTTCACTATGGCTTTAGCCTAGTGTATTCCTTATTCATTTTTTACTTTTTC
Source organism: Hymenopus coronatus (assembly GCA_030762935.1). Taxonomy (NCBI): domain Eukaryota; kingdom Metazoa; phylum Arthropoda; class Insecta; order Mantodea; family Hymenopodidae; genus Hymenopus; species Hymenopus coronatus. The sequence goes on from CM060887.1 coordinate 40,960,265, forward strand.
TACACGTACTACGTACGTAGGATATAGAGGAAATATTGTATTCTATTCAAAAATTTGATACGGAAATTCATCGGAATTATTTGTATTGAGACCTGAGTCCAAAAAATATTATTTTAAAAAGTTCCGTGCATGTGTCTGTGAACAATATAGCTCAAACAATAAAAGACTGTTAATTACTAATCTTGGATGCGGCATGAAGATTTTCAAGAAAATCTCCCCCACTCCAAACTACCCTAAAGGCTATAATAATTTTGATTAAAGTGTCATATATTAATCACAAATTAAATGTACACTTTCAATTTTATGGGAACAGCTTCGGAAGACCTGTTCATTATGGATGAATTTTTACAAATTTTGCATAACTGGTAAACCGTAAGAGGTACACTAAATGTAGATCTCATTAAAATACACAATGTATGTCGCGTACATTCTTGTTGCAGAGGTGGTTGATTGCGAGATATTCCTTGCTATTGATATCAATTTTAAACTACGCATCTTCTTAACAAGATCCCCTTCTTTTGTTTTTTTCTTGAAATGCAAAGCCAACCGAACCACAATTGTTCACATTTCGATGGGCCCCTAAAAGTTTGATTATCACTTTAGCCTGGTATATTCAATTACTTCCCTTCTCATAAGGAACTAAGTAGTTAACCAATTGTGTTTATATTTATCTCGTATAGTAGGCTATAGACAGAAGAATACATTTTTACTTTCTCTATACGCACTAGGTACATAGAGTACAGAGAAGGTATTGCACTCCACCCAAAAATTCGATACCAAGATTTCACCGGAAATATATGTTTTAGGGTCCCCTGTATACAAAAAAAAAAAAGCATTTTCACATAAAAAGGTCCGTGTGTGTCTGTGAACACGATAACTCAAAAACGAAAAGTCGGTAAAACACCAAACTTGGTATTTAAGTTTAGTATCTTCCAGGGATGCAACATGAAGATTTTGAGGAAAATTCTCACCCCAAACTATCCTTTACATGGAACATTTTTCGAAAGTTTTGATTTTCGCAAAAATGGCTCAAACGATTTTGATTAAAATATCATATATAAAAGATATTTACCTGAAAAATAAAATATACATCTTGAATTTTCTAGGAATAGCCTCTGAAGAGTAGTTTATTCTGGATGCATTTTACGGAATTTTGAGTAACTGCTAAACCACAAGAGATAGACAAACACTTACTCACAAACAATGTAGAGCACGTTAAAACACACACTTTATGTTATAACATTTTTTTGGTGGAGTTCGTCGTTTTTGTGACATTCCTAATTTTTAGTTTCCGCTATGAAAACTAATATTTTTCTCATACAGGAATTTGTCAACTCCTGTCCATGTAAATAAAGGAGCTTCAGTGACATAGCAACCAGGTTTTGACTATCACTTTAACCTATGGTACTCCCTTATTTCGCTTCTGCTTACAAGGAAACAACTAATAAGAGTATTTCTGCTAATTTATTCTCGAGTAGCAGGAAGTAAATAGAGGCATAAGCTTTTTAACAATAATTTGTTGCCGAAATGTTGAGAAGGTCATGTGAATGGTACACATCAGATTTTTTTAAGAATAGTTTGCTTGCGGAATAGGTTGGGAAGGTCATGTGAACGCAACACATATTTTAACTAATAGGAAATACATATATAATAAGAACACTTATCCTAATGTTTATCACAGTAATTATGAAGTAGATAAAAAGTAAGTCTTCTAATATTAGTTATATATACTAATAGATATAGAAAGTCACGTGAGTGCAACACGTGAGATTCTTGAATTTGAGGTCGGTCTCAAATTCCCATCCTTAATTTACGTACTCGGGGTACAACGAACGCTTTCCGATTTGGAAACAATAGTAAACAGTATCTGGATATGACAGTGACATTAGCAGACAGGGTATTTCGCGATTGGACTACAAAGTTAATACCAGAAATTAATTTATCGTAAACCGCTTGATCTCCGTTGCTTGCATATAGTTCTACAAATTAGGTGTGAAAGTTCGAATTGAGCTTTGGACATCCAATTCCAAGAACAGCAATGGCATGTGGTTCGTTTTTGACAGGTTAAAGATATTTCCCAAACTGTTGTAATGGTTAACTGATTGAACAGAATACGTGTACTTGAAACAGTGGCTAGAGAGCTGTTTTGGTGTTTGGAACTTGCTTTGTGCGCGCTATCGTCTTGTCTACCAGAAGTTGATTATTCGACTAGCAGATAGTTATGTGTAAGCCGTGTTGGGTAGCTACCTTTTCTCGTTTTTGCGCCGGAAGCATCAGTCGGTTCTTGATAGCAAATGTAGCTCTCTCAGAATATTATAACTAATTTAAAGGTAGTAGACAACATAAACACTTCACTACCGATAAATTTGAGCAATAAAACATATATTTCCGGATAATTAGTAGCCCTGAGGTTCAACCTGTTGGTGACACTAAGCAACTTTCGCAAATGTTTGCACTCAAACTTAGCACAAAATATTATTGTTTCCTGAATTTCATTTAAAGCACACTTTCTAAATGTACTGAACATTGACTTGTAAGCACAAAGTTAATTGTGCTCGGGAGTTAAAGCACCATACTGCTTTGTTACATTTTGCGCGCACTTTTGTGAAACGACGGGCGTTGATTTAGGTAGTATGAAACCAGAATTACAAGTGACACTAGCAGACTCTTCTACAGTTTATATAGTGTTTATCTTTTAATATTGCGCCATCACTCACTGGCTTATTTTAAGTTGGTGAGTGGGAGGATCACGTGAGAATATCATATGACACCATAATTATATAATTAAGTGATACAGAATTACAAGGTCGTCTCCTTAGCGCGGTGGTAGCGCAGCTGCTTACCAAGCGGGAGACCTGGGTTCGATCCCCAGTACCGGCGTGGGGATTTTTCCCCCGCTGGGAGACCTGGCCCGGGGTGTACTCAGCCTCGTAAGGTCCCTGGGGGGCCAATTGAGGAGCTACTTGATGGAGAAGTAGCGGCTCCAGGTCAAGAGGACCGCATTAACCGGCCGGGAGGGACTCCAGACGCTGACCACGTCTCACCCTCCAATACTGCACCCCATCCATGACGTCTGTAGTGGACCGAGATGGGGGACGCAGCGGCCGGGCGGTAGGCCAAGGTTCCCCGTGAGCTGTCGTGCCATGGAGTTAACAGAATTACAATGAAAAATGACCTGGTTCTAAATATAAAAGGGTTTCTCTGGGAAAGTATGCATATTTTTTATAACATGTAGCCTATAAGTCAAATACAAAGAATTCGAAAGTAGGAATAGCAGTCTCTTTAACAAAGGATTACCTATAACATTTAAAAACAACTTTTGTTTCCCTTTCTAAGCAAAAATGTGCAAGTTTCCCTTCCAACATTTCATACGAAATATGAAATTGAACTTAAATACGCATATTGTAATTAAATTTAATTTATTCATATATAGGCTAATATTTACTTCCTCGCTTGCTTTAAAAAGAGTATAAGAAATAATATCAAAACCTAAACTTAATTCAAGTAGCCAACTTTTAATTTGTAAATATAGAAGCGATTTGAAAATATTTAAATTCACAATTAAGTTATATTTAACATTTGACTTCATACAAATGTTAAAGTGTAATGAGTATCAATTAAGTATAATTCCTGAAACTGTAATTTTCGGGAAATAATATTTTACATAGTCTGTTCAAGATAAATCATACATTCTTAGTACCAATATTCCAAACAATATTTCATAGCAGTTATTTAAATTCTGAAAAATATTTTCAGCTTTTACATGATGATAACTGCCCAGTTTGCGAACAATATATTTAGGTGAAACTGCAGCTCTTCTAGAAAAGGTCAACAAAGTGTACTAGTTTGGAAGACATTAACGAAATATTCCCTTTAAGTGGATAGGAAGAAAAGACGTACAGAATGGCCAGTTAAAAGTCTCACCTCAACTCAATTTCATCGGTTGAGCTTAAAGTCAAGAGGTTTTCCTTAATGTTCATTATGCACAAATCAAGAACAATTGAAAGCCTTAAGCAACAATTAATAATGAAATTATTATTTAAAGTTTAAATAAAAAAAAAGGAAATGGTTGTGTGTTTTAAATTTTTTGTGTAATAGCTTAGGGTTTAACAGTTATGCAAAGTAATTCATAATGAAGAGTATGTCTAAATATCCTTATGTCATGTATTATTGGAGCCTTTCTGAATTATTTATACATACATTTTCACATTTACAAACATATTTAAAATGTTCTTCGGTATTATAGAGAATAATTTCATAGCTTTTGTTTTCTACGATCTTTTATTTTCCAGGATATATTAATTACAATTAAATTTACTTTTATTTGTGGACACTTAACTATGTTTCTCAGCGTCCCAGTATATATTGGGCGTGAAAGGCCGCTTAATTGCTCAGAGGCCTCTTTATTGGCTTTGACGTTCTTTTAGGTGCCGGCGACAGGGACTAAGGAAGCCATGCTAAGGATTTTAACGCCCGAAAACATCCATCACCCTCCGCCGTGTTTGAACCCGCAACCGTGGGAGCCACAGAGCATTTACCGCGAGATCACGAAAGATGACATTTTCCACCACACCTTTTATTCTTTGTGGAGATTATAGAAGCTATTATTCATAGTTAAAAAAGATAGATTCAAGCCTCAGAAAACTGCTTGAAATGGTGACATGTAAAAGCTGATAAGAGTTTGTTTTGACTTTCTCTACACGTATGTATAGAGCAGGTATTGCATTTCACCCCAACATTTGATACCGAGATTTAACCGGAAATACCCCTTTTAGGGACCCCTGTATCCAAAAAAAAGCATTTTTAAAAAATGGTCTGTGTGTGTCCAAGTGTCTGCGAACAGGATAACTCAAAAACAAAAAGTTGGTAAAATCCGAAACTTGGTATTTAAGTTTAGTATTTTTCAGGATGCCGAACGAAGATTTTGAGAAAAATCTTCCCAACCTAAAGTATCCTTTACATGCAACAAATTTCGTTATTTTAATTTTCTCAAAAATGGCTCACACGATTTTGATTAAAATAGCGTATATTAAACATATTTATATGGCACAGGAAATGTATAGCTTGAGTTTCTGAGAATAGCCTCTAAAGACCTCTTTATTCTGAATGAATGTTGCTGAATTTTGCGCAACTGGTAAACCGTAAAAATATACAAAAGCGTACTACAAAAAATGTAAATCACGTTAAAATACATGTTATATGCGTTTTTTTCTCTCTCTTGAAATTGGCCATTTCTGATATTTCATGTCATTTGTTTCAGTTTTAAACACTTTTCTTATATGGGAGTTTATCAACTCCTGGCGCTGATAAAAAAAAAATAAAAAAAGGATTTAAAATGAAAATAGAATTTAATGAAAATCAAATTAAAAAAGAAACATATAAACAAAGGGATTTCAATCACATAACCAGCTTTTAAAATATTTAACTATCACTTTAGCCTATGGTACTCCTTTATTTCCCTTCTACTTGCAAGGGAACAAGTAATAAGACATTTCTGATACTTTTTTCTCGAATAGCATAAGTAAATGGAAGAATAAGCTTTTTAACAATAATTTGTTGTAGAGAAGTAGAGAATGTCATGTAAAGGAACACACAGATTTTTTCATATTTCATATCCACTGTAGGCAGCAAAAAAAAAAAAAAAGAAAGAAAGAAAGAAAGAAAAAAAAAAAAAAGAAATGCATAAACGTCTTCCATTCTCTCCTTAACATATTTTGGAAGATAAAGGCTTCCTCATTCTGAGGACGACTGAGTTAGGTTTTTCATCTGTAAGGCATCCCGGAGAGGGTTGTGCTATGCAAACATAAGGGTAGCTGGGGTGGGGACGCTAAACAAACGATACGCAGCGAAATGGGATTGACGTATGAAACAGAAGCGGCTTTGTTCCGCACAGCGTGAACTCGCTACAGTGCTCATGAGCTAGCCATGTGGAAACCATGTTGTTGAGTTGTAGTTTGATCCTTGCCTCCTACCTGCAGAATCCTTCCGTGAAGAAATTCCGTAACACGCAACATTTCAAATCGATGAATTGGGAGTCAGCGAAATATTGAGCTTTGGCTTAACCCATTTCGTATCATTGTACATGTGCACTACATACGAGGGATGTTATTTTTTATCAACTTCCGATAGGCTATAAATAAAAGATAAGTTAACAGAAAGCCATTATTTTATTACTGAACTTTTTTACATTCATGGTTACTTTTCAACATAATCACCGAAAAGATTGGGACATTTATCGTACCTGCACAAGCTTTGCAATACCCGCTTCAAAAATGTTGCCGCCAATGATTTCAAATAAGCATTGACGCTGTTTTAAAGATCTTCTTAGGTTTGAAAGTGCTGCCCTCCTAGTCAGGTCTTCAGTTTAGGGAAAAGGTGAAAGTCGCTGAGGGCCAGGTCATGACTATACGCCGGGATTTCGAAAATGTCCCATTGAAAATGTTCAAGGAGCCGATGGGTTGTGCCAGCAGTGTGTGGACGAGCGTTGTCATGGATCAACACAATTCTTGAAGTCAGCATTCCTCTTCGTTTGTTTTGAATGGTATGTATGTATATATATATATATATATATATATATATATATATATACTTATTGTAAACTTGAAAAAATACTAAAATTACTGTTAGAAGATACAGTTTTGTCTAACACTTTTAAAAATCGTATTTTGGGTAAGCTTTAATTGTTCATAAATAAATTAAGTCTTCTGAGGAAATAGTGTTTAAACATTTAAAAGATGTTTAAAAATCACGTTAAAAGTCCTTCCATTTTAATATCATTCTGGATCATAACATCGTCCAATCAACGTTAGTAAGTTATTAGATTACTTTATACATATTGTGTCAGAGATGTTACGTAAATTTAGGATCTCAAAACATATACTTCCTGTGAAATCTAGGGACTTAGGACTTTTGGATGGAATACAATATATGCCCTATTAATTATATGTAGTAGAGAAAACTAAAAATGAAAGGTAACCTGTAGAGTAATTACCTATTTCTATTACGTATTAAAATTATTTTAGTTAAATGTATGCACATAAAATGTTCATACATGTATCTATAGAAAACATACTAGTCATATACTAGTTTATAAACAATTCTCCAAAGAAACTAAAACTGGAATTTTAAAAAGTATTTTTGAAGTATTATAACTAGAGCTCGAAAATTACGACATTGCCGGTGCACGTAAGAGTATTATTATGACGTGATGGAGTAGTCGCGGTCTCAACAGACTGTTTCGAAACGTGTTCTATCCAGCAGTGCTCACTGCCTGGTCTCGTTTAGCTCCTGCTAGTATTAAAAATAGTGAACACTGAAAGAGAGCGCAGATTGGAAAATGTCGAAATTATGAAAGGGCAGGAGTTAGACTCTGAACAAACTTCTGGATGATACAAACATATTTTAAGTGATAGGAGGAAAGCCTTTTCTTTGGGTACTGTAAACATGTATCTTGTAATTCACTGCAATGAATTCTGAGCGAATATTGTAAATTTATGTTCACTGTCTTTTCAAAGATCTGCACATTATTCTCCTGAATTTTTGTATGACGCTTTATTATTTTATTTGTAAAACTACGGGGCGTTTTTATTTACTAATTATATTATAAAATAATTGCTTTATTGTGCTACTTTATGAATTAGAACGATACATTTAACATCAATGCATGTAACGAGCCACTTTTGGAACAGATTACATCTCAACTTGTGCATGTTTACGCTACAAACCCCTCCCCACTACCCTCTCATTATACCACTGACTACTGCTCTGTGTGTTCGTAACCGTGTGCGCTTCTAAACCAAAACCCAGCTCTAGTTACCTATCACCTACGGCTCCGACATTGGTCTCTCAACTTAAAAAGAAAATTATTGGGAACAGAAATGGATCATTGGAGATGTGCTAGGATAAACAGAAGAAGGAAAATATAGAAAGTACATTATAAAAGGAAATTAGATTGTTAAAAAATTCAATTTTAAATTTTTGTCCACAAGAAAGTTTAGCCATGCTAAAATAATATAAGATTAAAGCTAAATAAAAAGAATAATGGAGTGGGTGCAGGCAGGACGGAGGCGAAAGAAAAACCAAATAGCAAGTAATTAGGAGTGGCAATGATGGATTGGTAAATTGAGTAAAATGTGTGGTCCAATAGAAAAGAGTAGAGAAACGTGATAAGAAAATGTTAATCACTGTAGCCTTAGCTGTGAGAAAGGTATATTGACACTTTGTAACCATTTTGACCAGAATTTTGTTCAAAATTGTCGATTTTTGTATGCAATATTGCATAATATAAAATTGCGCAATTGGAATTCTCCTAGTGTGGATATAGCACATGCTTTGGAATGCAGTTTTAAAGGTTGCCCATGGCTAAATGACTCTCTGTGTCAAACTTTAAAGCAATTTTTCTGAGGTTCAATTTTGTTGTCGTTCTACCATATTCGAAATATCTCTTCACCCCCCCCCAAATACCGATAGATGTTTACGCAAAGCTCTACGAAATGTGTGTAATAAAATGCCCGATAACAATTATGATATTGGTGATAAATTCGTTTTTAAAGATTAATTAATGTAACTATGCACAGTTTCTTATTCAGTTTTTTTTTCATTTTATAATATAAAATCATTTTTAAAATGTACAATCCAGTTTAAGAAATATTCAAAAACACAATTTGTTGAAAAGGTATTAAGGAATATAATTTTAAAAAATATGACGTGTTCCATTCACATGACTCTATATATGGTCTGCTAACAAATTTTTCTTCCAAAAATTATTGTTTTATTTTCATTTAAAAACCGGTTGGCATATGAAACAATTGAGATTCCGTTTCGTTTACTTGTCAGGAGTAAACGAAGGAGAGACATATACAAAGATGACTCTCCATTTGAGAAAAGTTTAAGTAAGAGCTGAAGCTTTTTTGATGACGTATTAACTAAATTTTAGGGCTTCTAACCAGGATTGACACCAACGTATTTAAAGATGTGCATGATTTTCGTCTTCAGAATAAACGGATGAAGTGAAACTCTTGGCTTCACGGTTCAAAATATCATGCGAACCAATCAGATACCAGCTTTATTCTGGTTCTATAAATACGCGATTCTGGACTTTCAACTCATTAGTTCACACTTAAGACGAAGATGGTGCACATCTTCAAAACGGAGTAAATCCATGTAGGTACTTACCTGGCTAGAAGTCCGGAAAAGCTTAGAAATAAAGTTTAAGTAGTTTAAAATTGAAATAATAACAAAGAACATCTCCGTAAAGTTAACTGTACATAAAAATTTGTTTACGTCAATGTTGTGTTTTGACGACATCTACGTTGTTTGTGTAGCAAGTTTCGGTCTATCTCGTAATGCTTACCAGTTATAAAAAGTATTCTAAAATGAAGAGGTCTACAGAGGCTAATACCTGAAAATTCTGCACATACATTTTGTTTGTTATAAAAATGACTTAAACATGTGGCATTTTAATCAAAATCGTCAAAGCCATTCTTGAGAAAATCAAACTTTTCAAAAAATATTCTATGTAAAGAGTAGCTAGGGGTGGGAGTATTATTTTTTTGAAAAGTTTCGTGTCGCATCCTTGAAACATACTGAAATTAAATAATAAATTTGGTATTTAGAGGGATTCTCGTTTTTGAGCACAGCACACCATACATGCACACACGTTTTTGTATTCAGGGAGTCCCAAAAATTATTTCCGGTGAAATCTCCGAATCAAATTTAGGATGGAATACAATACTTCTCTATCTACTATTCACATTGTACACACGTGCTAGAGAAAGTAAAACCTGTGTATTTAGCTTAATATCTGCAGAAAAAGATAGTTATGAGTTTAGCTAATTAAATCGAATAAATTAATTAACTAATCCATAACAAAGATATTCTTAAAGAAAATTGGGTATAAATACTTATTTTGTTTCCAATAATGTCTCTACCAAAAATTGAGATCTAGCTTTAATACTTTATAAAATCATTCATCACTCTGACCTCCCCTTAACCAATCATGTTGAGAGATCAACTTACATTCAATCACATACTATGCTTCAGGACAATTGAGCAGCGCGGCTTTCCTATTATCAGCAAACAGCTACCGTAAAGTTAAGGTCTAAAGGAGGACAGTAATATTGTTACAAAACTGTTTTTAAGAGTTGCAATTAATGGATGCTTCCAGATTTTACTGTTATAAAACAAGTTATTTCTCTTAAGCCACAAAAGAAAAATAAAAGACGAACAGAATCCCCCAAAGAGAACATTAACCAGCATTCCCCAGTAAGAGTACTAAACTTGTCTATAAATTGAGCAGTAAAATTGGACTGTTGGATCTTCCAACACTCCCTATGTGGTCACTGACATTAGAGTGCAAGCGCCCAGCGGGCGGAGTCCATTTCTCCGATGGTAGGGTGAAAATGAGGATGACGTGGGAGTTGAGAGGGCCTACAGCTTTTACAGTGGATTGCGGGCCACGTTAAACCTTGGGGACACTCCACAACCTCTCAGGGTCCATACTTCGGTGCATATGTTTTTCAACTTTCTTAACATAAAAAGTAATACATAAGGAATATACGTGGGTATATAAAAGTGAATAATAATAATAATAATAATAATAATAATAATAATGCGCTTAGTGAAATTTAATACTATATTTTAAAATAACTATTCATAAAATATATATATATATATATATATATATATATATTATAAATAATAATGACGGACAATAAAATTAATTTATATTTTAAATATATAAAAGAAAACAGCAAGTTTTAATGTTATAACATACAATTATTGGTAAATAAAATAAATTACTATATTGAAAAATTGTTACTTTATAAATAATTTAATATATAACAATTGTAATATAAAGAACTAGGAAAACAATGAGAAAGTAAACAGTTCTGTTGGATTTAAATTTTTGTTTAGTTTTCTATATAAAAAATTGTTATTGTAAATATATACTTTCAAGCTCATATCTTAGTAGCTGAAGTTTATTATCTGTGGAATAAATGTATATGATAACTGCAGATAGATTTATTTTCAAAATAAATATTAAGATGTGGGACACTCTCCTCGTATAAAAATTAGGTGCTATCGTATAGCATATAGATTCAATTTTATTTCTTTATTACATTCTGTACATGTTGTATGTAATAGTGAATAGACAAAATATTGTATAGCACCTCATAGATTCCATACAGAGATTTCACCGGAAATACACGTTTTGGAATCCCCTGAAAAAAAAAGGTCCGTGTGTGTCTGTTAAATACCAAACTTGATATTTATGTTCAGTATCTCCCCAACAACTCTTTACATGGAAAAATTTCAAAAATGTTGATGTTATCAAAAATGGCTCAATCGATTTTGATTAAAATCTCTTATATTAAAGATATTTACATGCCAAATAAATTGTATATCTTGAAATTGCTGGGATTAACCTATAAATAAGTGTTTATTCTTAATTATTTTCTTTTTAATTTTGCATTACTAGTAAACCGTAACAGACAGACAAAAACTTACTACACAAAAAATGTAGAGCTCTTTAAAGCACACAATTTATGTCATATACATTTTTTGCTCTGGAGTTGACCGTTTTCGTGATATTCCTTGTTATTGGTTACAGTTTTAAAGTACATCATCTTTTCTCGTACTGGAGCTTGTCAACTCCTGGCCACGCAAAGAAACGGATTGCCCTGACCCGCACTCTGGCGGACTTTTAGGAAACTTCCCGCAGCCTCCTATCATCACTACAAGTAGAAGTACACCAGGAGAACGCCACCTTACGAGACAACTTCAACAGGAGCCTCGAGAAGGTAGTGGACTACATCAACAACTCACGGATCTACAAGATCCACAAGCAACTCAACGAGATACTACAACAGACACGCGAGTTGTCCGCCTTCAAGTCATGACCCAACAACTGACGGAAGCTATGCACCACCGCTCCAACATGCTACGATTTGGAGCTCCACCAGCAACGCCACCCAGAACTGACTTGGGAAGAGTTCCGACGCCCAAATGACATTCCATTATGGAAAAATTATGATTCACCTCAAATTTTGTAGGGCGCCACCAGGGCATCATGCCATGGCGTCTACCTACTCCCCACGATCTTCGAACTAGTCATCACCCACAAACACTCAGTTTGCTACGACGGTACAAGGCCTCATGACACCAGAATAGTCCAAATAAATAGTGACACCACAGAATTAAATCCCTTTACACCTCTCCTTTTTCCTTTCCCACACACCCAAAAACATGTTATCCTTTATACCTTTATTCCTGTCTCCCCCCCCCCAAAAAAAAAAAATCTGATGTGTTCCATTTAAATGACTTTCTCTACATATCTGCAACAAACTATCGTTAAAACGCTTATGCTTCTATTTACTTCATGCTAATAAAATAGCATAAATAGTCTTATTACTTGCTTCCTTTAAGTAGAAGCGAAATAAGGGAGTACCATAGGTTAAAGTGACAGTCAAAAGCTGGTTGCTATGTGACTGAAGCTCCTTTGTTTGTATGGACAGGAGTTGACAAATTCCTGTATGAAAAAGGTACGCTTTTCAAAGCTGAAACCAAAAACAAGGAATATCTCAAAAACGATCAACGCCACGAAAAAAAATATGTTTAATAAAGCGTGAGTTTTAATGTGCTCTACATTTTTGTGTGGTAAATTCTTGTCCATCTCTTACTGTTTAGCAGTTATGCAAAATGCCGTAAAATTCACGCAGAATAATAGTCTTTAGAGGTTATTCTGAGAAAATTCAGATGTACATTTTATTTGGCAGGAAAATATCTTTAATATACGATATTTCAATGAAAATCCTTAGATTCATTTTTGAGAAAATCAAAATTTAAAAAAAAAATACACGTTAGAGTAGTAGGGGGGGGATTTTCTCGAAAATCTTCGTATCTCATCCTCGGAAGACACCACAACTACTTTGTTATTTAACGGTCTTTTCGTTTTTAAACTATGCTGTCCATAGACATACACACACACACACACACATGTGGACCTTTTTCCAGAAAGGCTTTTTTTTTTTATTTATGGGGACCCAAAACATGTATTTCCGGTGAAATCTTGGTATCAAATTGTTGGGTGGAATGCAATACCTTCTCTGTACACTATGTAAATAGTACGTATAGAGGAAGTGAAAAAAAGTCTCTCCAGTTCCTTGATGATTTCGACAGAGTCCTGCGTAGAAAGCTTGGAAAGTAATTCAACATTAACAAAACAATTAATGTTTAAATAACATACAAGCTAGAATTTTGAAACATAGAAAAAAATGTTATTGTGTTTAGTAACTTGCATAAGTTTCAACAAAATATCTTGTATACTGTGTTTTTCCAAACTTACCAGATGCACCTTAACCATAGGAGCGATAAAAGCGACCCCAAAACAGAAGATTGAAAGCAATTGCTTTCCATAAAGCAGCTATGTACGCTACTGTGTTTGTAAATTAATTGTGATTCTCCCAAAGTGATATTTGGAACGCATCTGGTCAATATCTGTAACGTGAGCACTGAGCAAAAACGCTGCGGCTGGTGCAATAATTTACGATGGTTTGTCTGCTGTATCAAATTACCACGAAATATGGCTAAAATAAATACTGTATTCAACTGACCAATGAGCAAAGGTCATTCAGATAACTACCAAAAACTGGTTTAAAATCACTGTGAAAAAATAACGTTTGAATTATAATGGATACGAATGAAAGGCATTATCAACAGTTACCAGATCTATGCGTTGTGTTGCCATTCAAAACTTTTAACAGTTGATTGCCAAAATTGAGGTTAAATTTCTATTATATAAACGATAAAACACAATGCTATATTGGTTCATGGACGAGGGAACATAGCATTTAAAATACATTAAAAACATGGTTAACAGTATAGCATTTGCCGACACAAAAACATATTCAGGCTGTCAGATATTTGATGTTTATTAGAGAGAGGGACCACAAAGCTATTTTGCAGTTAATCTTTTACCAAACATATTGGACTGTTCCAGAATGCACAAAGTGAGTTCAAAGGACAAAATAATAAAACCAATGCATTTATACTTCTAATGCGTTGCTTTTAATTAATATTAATGTTCATTGTTGTCACCATAAAACAAATGCCCACTCTGTAGTCGTTCTCTAATTGTGTTTCTGGAATCGCTTGGGTCATTGAAGTACTCCGAAGTATGCTGATGTAAACGTATTTATTTATTTATAACTTGTGTCATTTATATTTGATTTTTGAGAAAATACATGAACAATTATCATGATTAAAATAAATTATTTGTGAATAGATGCAGGATATTAAACACAATACAGAAATGCACAAGCTAGGTACAAAAAAAATGTTTCGATGTTTTTGGTTTCCTACGGTGTTGGCAAAATCCTATTATCAGTTATCTGGTTGCGCTAATAACCGATTGGGTGGTTATAGAACAAAGTTTCCGGCGAAAGGGATGGAAAACTTGAGCAGTCTACCCGAGTCGTTAGAAGACATTGGATAAGGTAGTTTCTTGTAGGTTTTATGTCAAAAGTCTGGCACCTAAAACCTAGCACAGGTTGGTTTCCGGCTCAGCAGCGATTGCATGGGGGATTAAAATCGTTATGTGGAGTAATTAAATGAAACTTCCTTGTGCCCTTTATTATTATTATTATGTGTCATTTTAAAGAAACAAGGGCAAGAACAACATCTCAAAAATTAGCCGGAGAAAGAAATAACGAGTGGAGTTATTGGGAACTTTTGCATCATAAATAAAAAAAATAAATAACTGATGTGTTCCTTTCAAATGCATTTCTGGAGCTATTCCATGCACAAATTATTGTTACGAAATAGTATTTTATCTACATCATGCTTCTAAGTAGAAGGGAAATAAGGGAATATATTAGTCTAAAGTGATAGTTTAGCCATTTAAAAGATAATCCCTATATGAAACAATTAAGGTTTAGTTTGCTTTGCATGGTTCGGTTTGAAATAAGCTAGGCAGTTTACAACTGAAGCCAATAACAAGGAATACCTAAAAAACTTAACTCCATAAGAGAAACGTATATGATATTATTTGTGTTTTGATAAGGTCTACATTTTTTGTGTATTAAGGATTATCTATATCTTACGGTTTAACCATTATCAACATTTTTCCATGGTAAGTGTAGTTTGTGGTGGAGGGATTAGTTTTGAAAATCTTGTGAATATATTAAACGTACTAAACATTACATAAAAGGTTAGCTAGCTACTCCTGATATGTTTTTGAGTTATACTGTCCATAGTTTCACACACGCGGCCCCTTTTTTCTAAAAATGCTCTTTAGGGGACCTCAAAACATAATTTCAGGTGAAATCACGACATCAAATTTTTCGACCCAAAACAGTGGGTACCTTCTCTTAATACTATGTATATTGTAAGTACATACGTACTAGAGAAATAATACAAATTATGCAAAGGAACTAATTACATACGTAAATGAAAACAACACAAATCTAGAGGTTGCAATTTTGCATTAATTGACCGTCTTATTTATTCTATTACTTTCTCTACACATACTATGTGCATAATGTATAGAGAAGGTATTGTATTCCATCAAAAAATTCGATACCAAGATTTCACCGGAAATACATATTTTAGGACCCCCTGAATCCCCCCCAAAAAAAGCATTTTCAGAAAAAGGTCAGTGGGTGTGTCTTGACTGTGGACAGCATAGCTCAAAAAAGAAAAGACTGTTAAATACCAAACTTGTTATTTGAGTTTGGTATCTTCCAAGGATGAGACACGAAGATTTTCAAGAAAATCACCCCACCCCAAACTATCCTTTGTATGGAAAATTTTTCTTGTTTTTCTTAAAAGTGGCTAACGATTTTGATTAAAATACCACATATTAAAGCCATTTCCATCACAAATAAAATGTGTATCTTGAACTTTATGGGGATAGCTTCCGAATGAATTTTGCTGAATTTTGCATAACTAGCAAACCGTAAGAGAAGGACAAAACGAACTGTACAAAAAATGTAGATCTCCTTAAAATACACAATTTATGTCATATCAATCCATCTTTTTCGTGGAGTTTACCGTTTTCGAGATATTCCTTGTTATTGGTTTCAATTGCAAAGTACTTATATTTTTCTCAGACAGGAAGTTCCCGTTTTTCTTTTGTGCTACTCCTGCCCAAGCAAAAAATTGATTTGCATTTACAATCGCATAACGATAGCTTAAAACATTAAACTACTACTTTAGCATAGCGCATTCCTATAGTTTCCTTCTACTCATAAGAAACTAATAAGAACACTGCTAATGTTTATCTCGATTAGCATTATGTAGAAAAAAGAATAATCTTTTGTAAGTAGTTTGTTTGTAGAGCAACTAGAGAAAGTCATGTGAGTGTAACACATCAGATTATTACTTTCTCTACACTTACTATGTATGTAGTGTATAGAGAAGGTATTGTAGTGCACCCAAAATTCGACATTGAGATTTCACCGGAAATGTATGTTTTGAGATCTCCTGAATCAAAAAAAAAAGCATTTTTAGAAATAACTCCGTGCGTGCGTGTGTGCGTGCGTGTGTGTGTGTGTGTATGTGTGTGTGTGTGGACAGCATAGCTCAAAAACGAAATAACGGTTAAATACCAAAGTTGGTATTTAAGCTTGGTATCTTCCAAGGACACAACACGAAGATTTTCAAGAAAATCCCACCCTTTACATGAAACATTTTCGGTAATATTGTTTTTTTCAAAAATACCACATATTAAAGCCATTTCCATCACAAATAAAATGCATGTCTTGAATAGCTTCTGAACACCTATTTATTCCGGATAAATTTTAATGAATTTTGCGTTACTAGTAAATCGTAAGAAATATACAAACACTTACCGTACAAAAAATGTAGATCTTGTTAAATGTCGTACACATTTTTTTCGTGGAGTTTACTGTTTTCGAGATATTCCCTGTTATTAATTTCAATTACAAATACTTATACTTTTCTTAGACAGGAAGGTCCGCTTTTCTTTTGTTCTACTCCTGGCCAAGCAAAGAAGCGATTTGTAATGACAAAACATTTGACTATTACTTTAGCATGGCGAATTCCTTTAATGTCGTTCTACTTATAAGGAACTAGGTAAATAGAACTTTCTGCTAATGTTTATCTCGATTAGCATTGTGTAGAAAGAAGTTTGTTTGTAGAGCAGTTGGAGAAAGACATTGAGTGTA
This sequence comes from Hymenopus coronatus, assembly GCA_030762935.1. Lineage (NCBI taxonomy): Eukaryota > Metazoa > Arthropoda > Insecta > Mantodea > Hymenopodidae > Hymenopus > Hymenopus coronatus. The sequence goes on from CM060887.1 coordinate 40,977,451, forward strand.
ATACATCAGATTTTATTACTGTACTACATTTAATGGGTGGAGTGCAATACCATATCTACCTACGTATCATGTGTTATATACAGAAAATAATAGATCCGTGAACATCTGCATTAGAAACTGGCATTAAATGTCAGCTCTTTTTTGTGTGCTCGGAATGTATTAGCTTATACGTTAAATGGTAGCGTGAGGACTACAGACGTCTCGCTCGAGTAAACTTTCGCCGTAAGGCACACAACACCCTGGTCCCCAGGGAACGATACATTTCTGGCGTCGCCAGATGAGGTCTATTCGTGCAAACACTGTTTCAATGCTGCAAAATGAACACAAGTTAACACCCCTAGTTCTGCCGTCAACAGCAAAGTTCGACATACAATCTTAAACAGCATCCAACTTGGTCTTTAGAGAAATACATTGCCCTCTGAAACACGAAATTATTTAGTTAAGAGCAATAGTGTTACATAAATTCATTTTTACTTTTTCTGCACGTACCAATTTACATAATGTTTAGAGAAGGTATTGCCTTCCACGCAAAATTTGATATCGATATTACTCCGGAAATACAACCTTTAGGGTCCCCTGTATAACAAAAATTAGAAAAAGGTCCGTGTGTGTCCGTGAACACATAATGGTAAAACACTAAACTTAAACGCCAAATTTGGTATCTTCCAGGGATGCGACACGAATACTTTGAGAAAAATCCCCCTGTATGGAAAACATTTGGAAATGTTTTAGTTCCTCAAAAATGGCTCTAATGATCTTGATCCAAGTATCATATATTAAAGACATTTACCTGAAAGATAAAATGCATACCTTGACTATTTCTGCTATTTTTTTCTTGATTAGCACGAAGTAAATAGAAGAATATGCTTTTTTTTTTTTTTTTTTTTTGGATACAGGAGAACCTAAAACATGTATTTCCGGTGAAATTTCGATATTGATTTTTTGGGTGGGATACAATACCTTCTGTATACACATTACGTGTGGAGAAAGTAAACAGTATTTTCAGGGTGTGGGTGTGGGTGTGGGTGTAGGTGTGGTTTGTCTCCCATAACAAGAATATCTCAAAAATAATCTACTCCAGGAAAAAATGTATATAACATAAGTTGTGTGTCTTATCGTGATCTATATTTTCATATATTAAGTTTTTTCTATCCTTACGGTTTACCAGCTATGCAAAATTCAATAAAAATCATCCAGAATAAAGAGGTCTTTGGAGGCTATTCCCAGAAAATTCAAGATATACATTTTATTTGGCATGTAAACATCTGACATATAAGATATTTTAATCAAAATCGTTAGAGCAATTTTTGAGAAAATCAATATTCTCAAACTATTTTCCATGTAAAGGGTAGCTTGGGAAGGGGAGGTTTTCTTGAAAATCTTTGTGTTGCATCCTTGAAAGATACTAAACATAAATACCAAGTTTATTATTTAACAGTCTCTTCGTTTTTGAGCAATGCTGTTTACAGATAGACAGATAGACACACACACAAACGGACCTTTTTCCAAAAACGCTATATTTGGATTCAAGGAGACCTAAAACATGTATTTCTGGTGAAATCTCAGTATCGATTTTTTGGGTGGAATGCAATACCTTGTCTATACACTATGTACATAGTAGGGTAGAGAAAATATCAATGTAATGGTCACGTTTGAGTGCAAGTGTGAAATGCCTGCCAACCAAATCTCTGCAACAAGCTCTGCGGTGAAGCCCGACACGATTTCTATTACCAGCTTCGATTTTTGCAGGTCGTTATCCTCAGAGTATATGAAGGAACCCCACTAGGTAAAGGTGGACAGAGTAGATAAAAGAGGATTTGTGGAACTCCACGAGAATTAGAAGAACAAATGACCTCCAGGAATGGAGACAAATTGGGTCCAGTGCTGTTCCAGAAAGGACAAGATGAATGCTGAGGGTTTAGCACAAGACGTATAAGAAACCCTGATGGCCCAAATTCCTGATTGCGTGAGTTTCAACACCAGGTTCCTTTTAAGAGCACTGAACATTTAACATTCCCTGCTCAAGACGGTAGCGAATTCAAATGAAAGACAGACACTGCAGCGCAAAATGTACTAACAGTGAATAGGCTCATACGCCAGAGAAATTCAGAGAGTCTTAAGAATTCGGTACTTAAATCAGCTTCTTTTAATGAGAAAATCGGAAAAAATTGACGAAGTTCATTCACATACTTTCTCTACTCATTATACAACAAATTATTCGTACAAAAGCTTACCCATCTATCTCCTTCATGTCGATGTAGTTCAGGGACACTGGAATTGAGAACTGGACTAAAATCATCAAAAAAATTTGTTTTACTTTCTCTAGCACATATGTGCAACTTGGTGAGAGAATGTATGGTATTCCATCAAAAAAATCAATGCAAAGCTTTCACCCTAAATATGTTTTGATACACCGTGTGTGTTTGTGTGGGCGTGTGAAGCATAATTTAAAAACGAAAAGTCCGTTAAATACCGGTATTTAAGTGCTCAAGTTGAGCATATTCGAAGGATGCAACAGTAAGATCTTCAGAAAACTTTTCCACCATCAACAACTACTGTTTATAAAGAAAAAGTTTCGTAAACTTTGATTTTCTCAAAAATCAAGGATTTTGTATAAAATGAGTTTAGGAAGAGACCTCACTAGGTAAAGCTGGACGAGTAGATAAAAGAGGATTTCTGGAATTCTTCTAACGAGAATTGTAAGAAAAATTGACCTCCAGAAATGGAGACAAATTCGGTACATGTCTGTTCCAGAAAGGACAAGATAGAGTATTGAGGGTTTAGCACAAGACGTATAAGAAACCCCGATGGACCAAATTCCTAATTGCGGCAGCTTCAACATCAGCTTCCAGTTAAGGGTACTGCACATTTAACATTCCCTACTCAAGACGGTAGTGAATTCAAATGAAAGAAAGACATCCTGAAACGGAATTCAATCTCTGCAGCTGCAGTTTAATTATTCGCATAGATAACGCCATTGAGACCTCTCTTCTGCACCAACAGGCAGCACAAAATGTATTAACAGCGAATAGGTTTGAACTCCAGCGAGATACACAGGGTCTAAGAATTCGCGCAATTAATGGGGCTTCATTTGATGGGGAAAACGAAAAAACATTTATGAATTTCATTCTCAGGGCTTTCCTTACTCATTATTCAACAAAGTATTCGTAAAAAAGATTATCCATCTCTTTATGCCAATAGAGTTCAGGGACAATGCAAGTAAAATTTTGACTACAATCGGTCAAAAAATTGTTTACTTTTTCTAGCACTAATTTTTTTCGTAGTCGGTTTACCCTAACCGTATTTAGGACTGAAATCCCTCTAGGATTTACAAGTGGATGCCCAGTGGTCAGAAGCCTGTAGGGGAGCCAAGGCACGTAACTACAAAATGGAGAAGCTGGAATAGTGGTCGTATACAGACATGAACGTACGGAAGAGGATGATATGAAACCAAAATGGATGATAGGAATGGTGATGATGGACGTCATTTCGCCCACCAGAAATTCCAATTGCGGACGCTTGGGACCGAATTTGGACCACCCAGTGTGAGGCGAGCGGTGCAACCACTGAGGTACGCAGCTGCCTAACACAAATGTAGAATGTACATAATAAGGAGAATATATTGTATTCCACCCAAAATTTCGATGGCAACATTTTACCCTAAATATTTGTTTCGACACCCACCAAATCGAAGGAAAAGCATATTAGTAAAAAGGCCCGTGTATGTTTATGTGGTTGTGTGTGCGCGCGCGTGTGTGTGTGTGTATGTGTGGAGGATAAATTAAAAAAAATGTGAAATCCGTTAAATAACATATTCAAGTATTTATGTTGAGCATCTTTCAGGACGCGATACGAAGATTTTCAGAAAACTCCCCCACCACCAGCAACTACCTTTACATGGAACATACATGAGTATATGTAGAAATCCCACTAGGTAAAGTTGGACAGAGTAGATGAAAGAGGATTTTTGGAATTCTTCTAAGGAGAATTAGAAGAACAAATGACCTCCAAGAATGGAGACAAATTGGGTCCAGTGCTGTTCCAGAAAGGACAAGATGGATGTTGAGGGTTTAGCACAAGACGTATAAGAGACTCCGATGGCCCAAATTCCAATTATGGACGCTTGGGACCGAATTTGGACCGCCCAGTGTGAGGCGAGCGGTGCAACCACTGCGGTACGCAGCTGCCTAGCACAAATGTAGAATGTACATAATAAAGAGAATGTATTGTATTACAATAACTCCATGGCACGACAGCTCACGGGGAACCTTGGCCTACCGCCCGGCCGCTGCGACCCCATCTCGGTCCACTACAACGTCATGGAAAGGGTGCAGTATTGGAGGGTGAGACGTGGTCAGCGCCTCGAGCCCCCCGGCCGGTTAATGCGATCCTCATGACCTGGAGCCTCTACTTCTCCATCAAGTAGCTCCTCAATTGGCCCCCAAGGGACATTACGAGGCTGAGTGCACCCCGGGCCAAGTCTCTCAGCGTGGGAAAAATCCCCACGCCGGTACTGAGGATCAAACCCAGGTCTCCCGCTTGGTAAAATGTATTGTATTCCACCCAAAAATTCGATGGCAACATTTTACCCTAAATATTTGTTTCGACACCCACCAAATCGAAGGAAAAACATTTTTAGTAAAAATGCCCGTGTATGTTTATGTGGTTGTGTGTGCGTGCGTATATGTGTGGAGGATAAATTTAAAAAAATGTAAAATTCGTTAAACAACATACTTAAGCATTTATGTTGAACATCTTTCAGGACGCGATACGAAGATTTTCAGAAAACTCCCCCACCACCAGCAACTACCTCTACATGGAACATACATGAGTATATGTAGAAACCCCACTAGGTAAAGTTGGACAGAGTAGATGAAAGAGGATTTTTGGAATTCTTCTAAGGAGAATTAGAAGAACAAATGACCTCCAAGAATGGAGACAAATTGGGTCCAGTGCTGTTCCAGAAAGGACAAGATGGATGTTGAGGGTTTAGCACAAGACGTATAAGAGACTCCGATGGCCCAAATTCCTAATTGCAGCAGCTTCAACATCAGCTTCCAGTTAAGAGTACTGCACATTTAACATTCCCTACTCAAGACGGCAGCGAATTCAAATGAAAGAAAGACACTCTGAAAGCGGAATGCAATCTCTGCAGCTGCAGTTTAATTACTCGCTGAGATAACGCCATTGAGATCTCTCTTCTGCACCAACAGCCAGCACAAAAGATATTACAGTGAATAGGTTCGTAGGCCAGCGAGATACAGAGCGTCTAAGAATTCGCGCACTTAATGCAGTCACATTTAATGGGAAAAAGGAATATATATATTCAGATGTATTTCCCTTCTCATTATACAACAGACTATACATCTATATATAGGGTCATTAAATTATAAAGTAGCCCCTATCGGGCCTCTCTTCACGGCGGGAGAGATCCGAGAGTTGCCGGGAGACAGGTGCCGATAAAGGCACACTGGAGTCCTTACCTGAAATAAATGCCGCAAATATTGACCATCTACTCTCAAACAGGTCGCATAACAAGTTAAATATATTCTCACTCATTCACCTTAGTTCAGCAGCAGAAATCTCTGTGTAGTCTACTAGGGAAATTTAATAACATTATACAAGAAATCAAAAGGATTCCTGCTGCTGGAATATTTTCGGCAATTGTGCTGTCCGTATGTGAGCATACGGTCAATATATCCTTAATTTATCTTGAGATACCCTTTAATTGCGCCTTTGGCGACACCACTTTCCCGGCGAATCTCGGATCTTTCGCGCAGTGGATAGAGACCCTAAACTTCATGCCATTCGTGTTAAGGGAATTGAAAATTTTGACTACAACCGGTCCAAAATTGATTTTTCTTTCTCTATCCCCTACGTACAATGTGCATAGTGGATAGAGAAGGTATTGTATTCCAAAAAACATATACACCATGATCTCAGCGGAAATATATGCTTTGAGACCCCCCTGACACAAAGAAATACAAAATAAAACATTTTTAGAAAAACACACGTGTGTGTCTGATTGTCTGTGTATACGTAGGTGTTTGTGGGCAGCATAAATCAAAAACGAAAAGTCCGTTAAATACCAGTATTTAACTATTTTTAACTTTAGCATCTTCCAAAGATTTTCAGAATTCACCACCAACAACTACTGCTTACATGGAACATTTTCCAAAAACTCAAAAATGCCTCTAAGGGTGTTGCACAAAGTACCATATGTTTAAGATATTTTCATCAGAAATGAAATGTTGATCTTGAATTTTCTGGGTACCAGAAGAGCTCTTTATTCTGGAACTTTTGTATAACTGGTAAATCATAAGAGAGAGACAAAAACTTACCAAAGAGAAATGTAGATCCGTTAAAACACACAGGAGTGTGTTAACCATTTCCAAGACATTTCATGTTATTGGATTCAGTTTTAAAATATATTTATACTTATCTCAAACAGTAAGTCGTCGATGTTTCTTTTGTTTTACTCTTGTCCCGTGCAAAGAACCAAATTTAGATGACAAAGACAGCTATTTTGCTATTGCTTTAGTGTAGTGTATTCTCTTATTTTCCTTCTACTTAAAGGAACAACGCAATACGGCCATTTCTAATAATATTTATCTTGATTAACAATGACGTAGATAAAATAATCTTTCGTAAGGATTGAATGTTTGCAGAACAGGTAAAGAAAAACATTAAATAGAACACATGTGATTTGAAATGTAAGAATATGATAAAATAAGTATTTGTTTGTAAACGATGCTATCAGCGACGCCGGTGTGCCGGAACTTTGTCGCGCAGAATTTCTTTTAAATGTCAATACATCTACTGACATGAGATTGTTGCTTTTTAAGGACAATTATAAAACCATCGGTTTGGGCTGGGTGTAAACCCGGTATCAGCGCCTAACCACTGAGCTACCCATGCCGACTATGTTCTCAAATGTGGAGGCACGTCAAAGAAATATATTGAGAATTGGAAAATTCAGTGCTACTGCCGGAATCTCCTGGTTTTCGTCCAATTGCTTTAAGCACTGAGCTACCATGGCAACATGCCCGACAGGGCACTAAATTCCCCAACCTACTCCTATTTTTTTCAGTAAACTACACGGAGATCTCAAATATTTTGAAGTAACATGTCCCAATGGCGACAGTGACGTAGTACTTTTTCATAGTTCAACCAACATTAGATCATTTTTTTTAATTAATTAATGCCGGCTATGGCATTGAACGTTTCAGAATGACTAAGTTTGCAGTTTTTGTCCTATACATGGCTAGTATGGAAGAAACAATTAATTCACAATAGTGAAAATTGAGTATAAAGCTAGATTTATGCGTGTGGTGAATTCATGGAATCGTAATGTACACAGAATCCAGTAAAACTAATGCTACACAAAAGAAATAAGACTGATATATTTTGCTCTTTACCTTGGTCGAAAGGCGATTATTTTCAATATATGAGGGCCATCCAAAAAGTGACATACAATTTGGCATAACTAAATAATAATGAATGATATCAACATTCTGTCAAGATATTTATCGTCACGTGGTACCAGTTTGTCAATACCGATGTTATACTTTTATACCACCAAAGAACTTATTTGTTTTCTTAAATGCATAAGATTTCGGCCAATCGAATCTTATAGGTAGATGACTTAAGTGAATAGTGATAATACAATGAACGAGTCTTCAGTGAGAAAATTATGCTTAATTTATGACTAATCAAGGAAGAACCAGTGTGTCGACAAAGACCACAGTGGAAGTTCATTAATCATTATGAAGGAATTGAAGGAAAATGTTTATGAAAAAGTTCAGAAAAACCGGTATTTCACTTTGGTCATCATACATAACTTTTTGGGTGGAAAAGATTTCGCAACCGTTGAAAACCTCAACATCTTGGTTCAGATCTTTAGCTGTGGAATGGGCACTGAAAAAAGGTCACCATGTGACAATAATTACTTCGATAGTAATAGCAAATACTTCGAGAAATAGAGTAAGGTACTGTAACTATGTAAATAGAGGTTTGTGTTCATATCATTGGTTATTGTTTAGTTACACCAAAACGTTTGTTACTTTTTGAATTCACCTCGTAACATGATAAGTCATTGAGGAAAGAGACCTCGATATATTTTGATCAATACCTTTATCAAAATACTTTAAAAAGACATTTTTTTTCTGTCTGGACTATTGGAAACTGTATTATACTTTTATATATACATATAGAATATGTGGTCGATATATTAGATAACTAATAAGAATTCTGGTCGCCTCCTTAACGGTGGTAGGTCGGTTGTTTGTCAAGCGGAACCGAGTTCGTTTCCCGGTACCAGCTTGGGGATTTTGCCCCTGCTAAGAGACCTGGTCCAGGGTGCACTCACTCAGATCCCTAGGAGGCCCCAGGTTGCGAGGACCGCATTAAACAGAAGGGAGGGGCCCGAGATGCTAACCACGTCCCAACCTCCAGTACTGCATCTCGTCCATGACGCCTGTACTGGGGCAAGATGGGAGGCGCAGTTATTGGACGGTAGACCTTGGCCCCTTTGGGCTGTTTTGTTTTAATATTTATTCTATTAAGAAAAACAAAATTGTTTAAAAAAATCTGATGTGTTCCACTCACATGATTTTCTCTATATCTCTGTAACAAATGATTGTTAAAAAGCTTATGCTTCTATTTACTTTATGCTAATCGAGAAAAAATTAGCAGAAATAGTCTTATTACCTGCTTGCTTGTAAGCAGAAGCGAAATAAGGGAGTACCATAGATTAGTGATATTCAAAAGTTGATTGCTATGTGACTGAAGTTCTTTGTATGTATGGATACAAGTTCACAAATTCCTGTATGAAAAAAGTATCAGTTTTCCAAAGCTGAAACCAAAAACAAGGATTATCTGAATAATGATCAACACCTCGAAAAAATGTACATTACATAAATTGTGTGTTTAAACGTGCCCCACATTTGTTGTGTTATAAGATTTTATCCATCTCCTTCGGTTTAGCAGTTATGCAAAATACCTTAAAGTTCATCCAGAATAAAGTAGTCTTCAGAGGCTATTCCCAAGAAATTCAATATATATATTTTATTTGTTAATTAAATATTTTTAATATACGACATTTTAATCAAACATCGTTGCAGCCATTTTTGAGAAAATCAAAATTTTCGAAAAAAAATTCCATATAAAGCTTAGTTTGGTGTGGCGGGATTTTTTTCAAAATCTTCGTGACTTGATGTATCGTGTTCACAGGCACACGGACACACACGGACCTTTTTCTGAAAATGCTTTTTTTGGATACAGACACACTAAACATATACTTCATGGGAAATTTCGGTATCGAATTTTTGGGTGGAGTGCAATACCTTCTCTATAAACTATGTACGCAGTACGTGTAGAGAAAGTAAAAATAAATCACCTACAGTTAAACCATGAAGACCATGTAATTAGACATTTGGAGAAATAACTAAAACAATTAAATGAATTGACAATTTATACAGCAGAGAAAAACATATTCCAGAACAGAAAGACACATTTTAAGAGTGCCATTGCCTCATAGATTTGTTTTAATAGCAAGCAGGAGAGGTTTTCTAGAAGGGAGACTTCGAAAAAGCCGCCACTGAAGCGTACAAGTCATGTGAAGCACCGTGCATTGCCATTTAATTAATGTTTGCTGCAGAAATGTGCTGCACGAAGCAAACAAACGCGGGGTAATCGCATCGATTCATTTCTTTTGCTGCAGACTGTATTTACCTTTAGAGCTTCTTCGTTAAAAGTTGCGAGAAAAGTTCAAATGTTAATCTGGAACGTGTTCTAAAGAAGAAAGTCGTAACCATGGAAACTATACAGTGCGGAGAAAACTTTACATTTCTACTCGCATTACCAGTCTAGATTGCTGTTTTTAGAAAGTACTTTAACAATAATTTGACTTTCTCTGCGGAAGTTTATACATATAAAAGAAATAACTATTACTAAAGACATACTTCAGTGCTACGATTGCTTTCTCTGCATGTATGTACAATATACGTATTATTACACAAGGTATTGTATTCCACCCAAAAATTCCACATTTAACCGCAAATGTGTGTTTTTTAAAAAAAAAATCTAGTTTTATTTATGCACGCCCTTTAACTATGTGGTTCTCAGCGTCCCATTCTATATTGGGCGTGAACAACCGCTTAATTTTACTCAGAGGCCTCTTTTATCAGGCTGCAGGTTCTTTTACGTGCCGTAAATCTACGACACGGGACCAACGGCTTTACTTCGCTTCCGAAGGAAGCCATGCTAAGGATTTTTACTCCGATAGTATTCCATTATCCTCCGCCGGGTTTGAACCCGTGACCTTGGGTATATGAAGTTAGCATGGTAACCATTACACCACGGAGAGCGACACATGTTTTGAGAACGGCTAAATCTCCGCCAAAAATGCATTTTAGAAAAAGGTGAGCTTGTTTGTGTGTGCCTTGGACAGCATCATTAAAAAACTAAAAACAAGGTAAATATCAAATCTGGTTTAGTGTCTTTAAGGATTCGACACTAACATTTTCAGAAAACTGTCCGAACCTCCAACTACCCTTTACATGAAAACATTTTCGAAAATTTTGATTTTCTCAAAACGTCTATAGTGATTTTAATTAAAATATAGCATACAAAATATTATTTACACGACAAATAACGTATATGGGTATCGTGAATTTTCTGGGCATAAATTCTGAAGTCTTCTACTTTCTGAATGGCTTTAGCATTACTTGTAAACCGTAAAAGATAGACGAGCACTTATTACACCAAAAATATAGATCTCGTAAACTACACAATTTATGTACCATACATTTTTGTTGTGAAATTAACCATTTCCGAGATATTCTTTATTTTGCGTCTTAATTTAAATATTTATACATTTATGAAGTAGAAAAAAAGTCCGTGTTTTGTTTTCCTCTTGCAAACAGGCAAAATTTCAATGACAATTGCATTGCGATAGGTTTTTAAATATTTGACTATCATTTAACTTAGTGCATACCCTAATTTCGTGTCTATTTATAAGGAACTAAGTAATTGAGCTGATTTTTATCTAGATAAACGGAGTAGAAGGAATATTTAGTAAGACGTTTGTTTGAAGAGCAGGGAGATGAAACCGTGTGAATGGAATATATAAAATGTTTACTTTCTCTATACGCACTATGTACATAGCGTACAGAGAGGGTATTGTAATGCACCCAAACATTTTATACCATGATTCCACCACAAATATATGTTTTGAGGACCCCTGAATCCAAAATAAAGCCTTTAGAAAAAGGTTAGTGTGTGTATCTGTAGATAGCATAATTAAAGAAACTAAAATCCATTAAATACCGAAACCTGGTTTAAAGTCTTCCAAGAATTCGAAAAGTTTTAGAAAATTTTCCCACCCCAACAACCCTTTACATTGTAAAATTTAGAAGCTTTGATTTTTTCAAAAATTACTGTAACGATTTTGATTAAAAATACCGTATATTAAAGCTATTTACATGACAAATAAAATGAGTGTCTTGAATTTCCTGGGAATAGCCACTGAAGGCCTCTTCTTTCTGAAATATCGTTTACATAAGTGGTGAAATTGTATGAGTGTGTATGTGTGTGTTTGAACACGATAACTCAAAAACGAAAAGGCAGTTAAATACCAAACTGATATTCAAGTTCATCTTCCAGGGATGTGACAAAAGACTTTCAAGAAAATTCCCCAACCCAAACTATCTCTACTGAAATAATTACCATTTTTTTCAAAAATTGTTCTAACGAATTTTCATTAAAATATCGTATGTTAAAATTAATTACATGACAAATTAAATCTATATCTTGAATTTTTTGGGGATACCGTCTAAAGTCCTCCTAATTGTGAATGACTTTTGTATAACCGGTAAACCATAAGAGGCAGACGAAAACGTAGTACACAAAAATGTAGTTATCGATAATACACACAAATTATATCATATACATAGGTTTTGGAGTTAAACTTGGCTTAAATTTTAGCAGACTTAACACTTTACAGGAACGAGAACTCTTAATCGGTTCCTCATCTCGTTTGTTTACACCTGGCAATGGAAAATGAACTCAATTTCAAAGTTGATCACATAGATCAATTTTTTGAATGAATCGACTAACATTTTAGCTTAGTGTGTTCCGCCATTTCCTTTCTACGTTTAAGGAACTAAATAATAAGACTATTTCTGCAAAAGTTTATCTTGTTTATCATGAAGTAGATAAAAGAATAATCTTTTGTAAGAATCGTGTGTTTGGAGAACAGGTAGAGAAAGTCATGTAAATGTAACTCCATCGAATTTTTAATAATAAATAAGCATACTTACTCCGTAGCATTCTGATTCAGTGTATCAGGTGGTACTTTCTATGTTGGTAACACTGCACTGCCTGCGTCTTAAGCCCATATTGATCAGGCTTTAGAGAATGTTATCATTGTTTACAATGCCTAACGTTGACTGCCTCCGTGGTCGAGTATACAACGAGCTGACTTCTTATACAAAGGTCCAGGGTTCGATTCACGGCTATGGCGGGTTTTGTTCTTTAACCAGAATCATTCTCTATCTCCACCGAATGTGGAAGATGTATTGAGAGTTAATGTGCAAGCAGTGTTAAAGAACCTACAGTAAGAGTTAGTTTTAAGCAATGCCCCAGATATAAAATAAGATGTTAAAGGGAGCAAATAAGGCAATTAAGAATTGCCTATCGTGTATCGCTTCAAGATTTAAAGTATAAGCATTCATATCTCATACACAACACACTATATGCTTGGAGAACGCGTTACCAATAAAACCTCAGATATTGAACATTACTGCCTTATACAATTGTAGAATAGACCCTTGAAAGTTTGAGGCAACCAGAGACTATGACATCAGGTGACCCAACTACCCCGTATTTGACGTGTGTAGATATATTTTCGTGCGTTAAAAGAGTTGCAAAACTCAACGGGGCTATATCATTTTAAAGCCCACAAAGGGAAAACTGCCAAGAGCGACCTTGCTTTACCCGAATTGCTTATCACCGAGACAATGAGCGGGTTGCACTCGTTGTGAGCGGTAGAAGGAAGGACAATCAACGGCAATGAACTATTTTCCACACATGGAACTAAATGTTGCAGTTTACATGTAGCTTTCACAATCTGCTCACAGCCCTTCCAGCGAATACTCTGTCCCAGATGGAATCTACAGCCTTTGGTGTCAGGTATCTGATCATGTAGTTAACTGTGTCGTATGTACAGTCTTCTCCAAGCGGGATCCAATTTGTAGATACAATTTCCGGTAAACATTTACCGGAACTCAACGAGTTTGCTCTGAATTTGCCATCAGTGGAATGAGCCTTTCAGTTTGCATTTCTGAGAGTAGACGGGTAGATGCCTTGTGTATCTCATTTGTTTGTGTGTAGCGTATGTAACATCTTCTATTCATTGGAAGTAGATAGTAAATAAACACCCAAATAACTGTATTTTTATTAAGAAAATTGTGTTTCAAGGCGATGAAAAATGCAACGTAATACATATAAGATACACCAGCTACAAGAATAACATATATCTCATATCTTTAGGCAAATGTTTCATGGTTTCAATCCAGTGTACTGATCGGAATGTTTCACTATTAGAGAAAGTAGTAAAGAATATATTGCATTAAGTCGAGATTTAATTGCAAATACACGCTTTGTGGCCCCCTAAGTCCAAAAAGAGTATTTTTATAAAAATACCCGTGTGTGGATGTGTTTGTGTATCTGTGGACAGCATAACTCAAAACGAAAAGCCGTTTAAATACCAAACATGGCATTTAAGTTTAGTATCTTCCAAGGATTTGACACGAAGACTTTCAGAAGAATACCCCAACCCCAAACTACCATTTATATGGAAATTTTTTTAAAAAAAAGTTATTTTGGAAAAATGGTCCAGCGATTTTGATTATAATATGTTTAGGATATTTTCACGACGAATGAAATGAATATCTAGGCGTTGCCTATGAAGAACTGTTCATTCTAGATGTTTTGTATTACTGGAAACCGGAAGAAAAATACCAAAACGTACTACACAAGTATCAAATGTAGATCTCGTTATGACACTTAATTATGTCATATATATGTTTTTTACTTTCTCTACGCGTACTATGTACATAGTGTAGAGGTATTGTATTCCACCCAAAAATTTGATACCGAGATTTCACCGGAAATATATGTTTTGAGACCCCCTGAATCCAAAAAAAAAGGCACTTTTAGAAAAATATCCGTATGCATGCGCCTGTGTGTATGTGTGTGTGTGTCTGTGGACATAGCTCAAAAACGAAAATACCGTTAAAAACTATTTGGTATTTAGGCTTGGTATCTTCCAAGGATGCGACACGAAGATGTTCAAAAAAATCCTCCCACCCCCAAGTACCCTTTACATGGAACTTTTTTCTAAAATTTTTATTTTCTTATAAATGACTAACGATTTCGACTAAAGTATCATATATTAAATACACTTACCTGACAAATAAAATGTTTATCTTGAATTTTCTGGGAATAGCCTCTGAAGACTACTTTATTCTGGATGAACTTTACGGAATTTTGCATGACTGCTAAACCGTAAGAGAGAATGGACAAAAACTTATAACACAAAAAATGTAGAGCACGTTAAAACACACAATTTATGTAATATACATATTTTTTCGTGGAGTTGATCGTTTTTTAGATATTCCTTATTATTGGTTTCAGCTTTGAAAAACTTATTCTTTTCTCATACAGGAATTTGTCAACTGCTGTCCATACAAACAAAGTAACTTCAGTCATATAGCAACCAGCCTTTGACTACCATTTTAACCTATGGTACTCCCTAATTTTTTCTCGATTAGTATGAAGTAAATAGAAGAATAAACTATTTTAATAATATTGTTTGCAGAGATGTAGAGATGGTGATGTAGATGGAACACATAAAATGTTTTCTTTATTCTTTTTAGAGTTAATAGTTTTTAGGATATTTCTTGTTATTGGTTTCAATTTTAAACTATTTAAAACTTTTCTCAAACTGGAAGTAGAAATTCATTTCACCTCTCTTTGGTTGTACTCTTGACCATTCAAAGAGGACCGAATTTTTACGTAATCCCCATCTTTTAAAATATTGGAGTTTAGATAGGTTAATTTGCTTATTTCCCTATACTTATTACAAAGCAAGTAATAATACCAGTACTTGTAATATTTTTTTGACTAGCGTCATGTAAATAAAAGAATACTCGTTTGTAAAAAATTGTTTATCGCAGAACAGTTTATGAGTGGATCACAAAGGATTCTGTAAAATATATATTCATGAATTTTCATTTTTGCAGTCGATACATGTATTTTCTGGTTAGGTTGGTATGGAGTGGCACTACGGCAGAGTGGTTAGAGTGCTCGCCTCTCATCAAAGCGGCTAGCATTTAATCCCAGGAGACCTATGTGGCATTTGTGGTGGATAAAGCGGGGTCTAGGAGGATTTCTCCGGATTCTCCGGTTTCCCCCGACATTCATTCCAACATTTGTTCTAATCGCCACATTTCCTATCTTTAATTTCGCCTTCATTTATCTTCTTCTTTCCTCATGATCAATATCAGGAGCAAGACTTGTATGATAAAATGCTCAGAAATATCACACAAAGAAAAAACATTCTGAAACAATAAAATACGAATATTCCTAATCGTAACTCTGTTATTATTTTTGTTGTATGAATTACTTATATTAAAATATTAAAATTCGTGATCTTTTAAATATTTAATGGCGAAATGCTTACGCAATGGAAGAAAATTATACGCTGCCATTCCCATAAATTTTAAAAGAGATTATGCAGTGACGTAAATGTTTTAAGTGAGAGGTGTATTGGATTGGTTTGAGAGGGGTATATTGAGTAAAAAAAAGAAAAAGAGTCCTATCTTATAAAAAATATATTTGCCCAAAATTCGATTCCTAAAATGATCAAATTATTATATCTATTTCAGAATCTTCACAAATCAAAATATGCACTAAATAAAACAATAAAAGCAATATCTTTAAACAAAACTACATTTTCGGAATTTCTAAAAAAGAGTGTCAGATCAAAAGCAGTAATAGAAAACACTATTTTGGAACAATTGTATAGTTTAAATACTTAGGAAGTAATATATCGCACCAGAAAGTATCCTATCTAATAAAACATGGAAGTATTTAATGAATCTAAAGGCACTATAAAAAGCTGTTTGAAACAATGTAAGAACAGACACAATACTAAAGTTATAATAGCAATATCGGTGCCAAAGCAATTACGAGCGAGGGAAACTTGGAATATAAAAAAGGAAAAAAGAAGTGAACTTGAAGCAAGTGAAATGAAAATTTTAGGAGCAGTTGATGGTAATAGACCACCAGTAAAAATTTAAGAAGAGAATTACATATACATATAATATAAAGATAAATCTAAGGAATAGAAGCCAATTGGATATGCCATGTCCAAAGAATATAGAGAGACTCCATTTCATTTTAAGAATTGCTAACAAAGTTGAACAAAAATAATTGCAATTGGAACAAAAAAAAATGACAGCACATAATGTGCGCATTGAGAGAGACAATGTCTAATACGAAAAGGAAGAAGGCAAATATTACAGCTGAAAAAATCTCTGCTACATTACATTCACCACGTCTTTCTCTCCCTAATCGCAACAATCTGTTCTTGTAATTTCTTATTCTTCTATTTCCTGCGAATCAAGATAAACATTTGTATAAATGTCCTTACTATTATACCAGTACTCCTTTATAACCAATGGTAATAAGGAAATAACACTATGCTAACCAAGTAGTCAACTCCTTTAAAAGCTGTCGCTATGTGAAGCAATTGAAATTCGGTTCGCTTTACAAAGGTCAGGCGTAAAACAAAAGAGCTGAAACTAAAGATGACTTCTCGTTAGAGAAAAATTTAAGTAGTTTATAATTAAAACACACAAAAAAAATATCATCTCAGAAAGGTTAAATCTACAATTTTTTTTTTCTGAAATAAAAGCGTTTTAACAAGCTCTAAACTTCTTATGTAGCAAGCTTTTGTCTATCTCTTACAGTTTACCAGAAAGTCGAAAGTCGACGAGAATGAAAAGGCCTTCAGAGACTAAACCACAAAATTCATGTCTTGTAAACATATCTTATACATTGTACTTTAATGAAAATATTTGCAGCCGTTTAAAAAAAAAAAAAAAAAAAAAAAAAAAAAAAAAAAGGCCAGTAACTTACAAATGTAAGAAATGTAATCTTATTGTAAACAAAATTCGTTAATACTAAAATCAGTTACAGCCTTAATGGCTGTTTGTTTAAACATTTTAAGTAATACTTTGCATTTTTGGAAGGTTTCTCCCTAAGCCTTTAAGGAAACTTTTTATTTATTTATTTTTTATGACCCACACTGTGTTTTGTAACTTAGTTATTTGCCTAGGCTAATGGTAGTACACACATTAGAAGAAAAATTGCTCAAAAGTCTTAATCAGTATATTATTACCTGAAATTCAAAATTAGGCCTATAAAATAGTTATGTAGATACGCTGCACGCGAGGCCACAGAGGTAGACTCAGGTGCACGGTGGAGACTCTGTGCAGGACTACTGAATATGCATAGTGTAACAGGATGGGCTGATTCCTTAATGTGTAGGAAATTAATTATTCTAGTGCACTGAATGTTTGCAACTTCCCAGAACGTTCAATGGTCCTAGAGTTGTTATGCTTACAGTATTTTATCGGGAAATTAATTAATTAGGCAGGTCTTTATGCATAATATTACAACGTTTACAGATATATGGCTCGATTTTTACAAAAATCGATATCGCTAAATCAGCGGATTAACGTCCGTTTTGATGCAACCTGAATAAAATCCATTCATTTACGTTTCGCTACCTGTTCTGCAACAAACTATGGTTAAAAAATCATTTACAAATGGATATCATTTATTCGTGTCATGCTAATCGAGAAAAACATTACCAGAAATGGTCATATTATCTACTTTCTTGTAAGTAGAAGGACAATAAGACTAAAGAAATAGTAAATTCTTTTGAAAACTGGTACATAGGTATTGCAATTAAAATTTGGTTCTTTTGCATGGCTCGGAAAAGATTATATGGGTAATAACTTCACGTTTGTGAAAACAACAAGGATAATATCTCGAAAACAGTTAATTCTACAAAAATGTATGCAAAAAAAAAAATTAGCGGTTTAACGATAGTAACCTACTGTCTTATCTCTTACGGTTTACTATTCATACAAAAGTCAACCAGAATTATCAGGTATTCAGAGGCTATTCCAAAATATTCAAGATATGCAGTTAATTTTTTATTAAAATATTTTGAACATAGATTTTTAAACAATATATTTAGATTCACTTGGGAAAGATAAAATGTTTCAAAAGATGTTACCTGTAAAGAGATTACTCTGAAGTGGGAGAATTTTCTTGAAAATCCTCGTGTCGAGTAATTTGATATTAAAACGACTTTTCGTTTTTGAGCTACGCCGTTTTCAGATACACATACACACTCACACCTATTGATTATTGTTTTTGTCTTGACGGTCTGAAAGCACGTGTTTCCGATGAAATCTCGGAAAAACTACTAGGTGAATTACACTATTTTCTCTATCAACTATGCACATTATACACATGTTGTCATGAATGTAATAAAGCTTTTTTAGAAATAAAAAGTGTTCCTGTTTGTTTGTGTGTGTGTGTGTGTGTGTGTGTCCGCGCGCGCGAATAGCATAACATAATATGTAAATGAAATATATGCTTGGTATTTTAGTTAAAATCTATTTGGGTTTTACAATAAATTATTATACTTTAATCACCTTTAAATGCTGTTCATGCTACTATCAATAAATAAGAAAAGAAACTTAATCCTTCTGTTGTAAAATTATATCATTATTATTGCTCTTTTAAATAGGGTTATGATTCTCAAATATAAATTCGTAATGTCTTATTCTGTTTCTTCTTTTCCTTCTTTACTCCTGGTCATGTAAAAAGACTTCTATATCAAAGTAAGCATGTAGAGATCAGCTCTTAAGGGATTTGGCTATCACTTTATCGAAGTGTCTTTACTTCCCTTGTACCTACTGAATATTTATCTTGATTATCATAAAGTAGACGCAAGAATAAGCCATTGTAAGAATATTTTGTCGTAGAAACGGTGTAGAAAGTCACGCGAATGTAGTATAAGCCTTTTTTTTTTTTTTTAATCAGATTAACTGTATACCATATGGCATCGTAGATACTATAGTTCACGTACCGTGATGTTCTCTGAAAGCTCTAAACTCTGCCTTAATTTCACAGCGGCTGGCTAAGCTGATAAAAGGCTCGGGTTTTGAAGCATGTGAATTAGAAGGGATGCAGCGGCCATTATGTGATCACAGCTTGTGAGGAAGTAAATAGCAGCAGGTAAAGTCAAACTGGCGCCACATCGAGGAGTGGTATTTTATTTTATTTCTCGCTACCGTGGAGAGAGCTCCAGCAATAATTAATACTGTCAGTATAATTAATGGAGCGGGAAATGCGTTGTACCATTACGATAATGAAACACCTCTCTCCTGTACAACTGTGCCATTTCGACTTTTAGGTATTCGCCGCCGTCTGTTCTTGGCCACTTTATGTTATTCCGATAGAAATATATTTCTTTCTTTATTGGGGAAAAGAAAATCCAAACAGAGACAACGCACATGCAATGCACATAAAGAAAGTATTGTATTCCACACAGAAATTCAATGTTGAGATTTTCTGAGTATGAAAATAGTATTTTTAAAAAAGGTATCTGTGAACAGCATAGCTTAAAATCTAAAAAAAAAAAAAACAAGTTTGGTATTTAAGTTTAGTATCTTCCAAAGATGCGAAACAAGATTTTCAAGAAAATCTCCTCACTGAAAACTACCCTTTACATGAAAAAATTGTTAAACATTTTGTTTTTTTATTGGTTTAAATGTTTTTCACACAAGCCGTGAGTAGGACAGGAGTTAGATAGGTAGAGTCAGACTGACAAATTCAATTGACCATAATATACAGTGAATCCTGGGACTTAAAATACTTAAGAACATTGTAAGTCGTGATTGGGGTTATCATCTCAAAATAATTTGAGAAACATGCGAGTCAGTTCAGAAATGCAATGCAATTCTATGCCGTGGTCGCTCAGTGGAAGAGCTACCGGCTAGAGTCCAGGATATCCGTGGTTCAATTCCCAGCTATGATATTTATTTTTTCAGTGTGAGTCTACCTATCCAATTTTGTTTTGTTTTTTTTTTCTAAAAAATGTCTGATGAGTTTGATAAAATGCCGTTTATTAAACCTATTTATATCACACATAAGATGTATATTTTGAATTTTCTGGAAGTGCCCTCTGAAGAAGTCTTTAATGTGGAAAAGTGTAACGGTTAAACCGTAAGAGATAAATATGTTTGTGTAGTAAGCTTTTATTTATCTCATTAAAACACACAATTTATGTCATTTTCGTTTTTCTTGTAGAGTTGACACTTTTGAGATATTCCTTGCTATTGGTTTCAATTTTAAACTACCTATCCACCTAAACTAGATAAAATAATTCTACTAAGCGAACCGAGCCGCAATTGTTTCACATTGCGACCAGCTTTTAAAAGATTTGACTATCTCTTTAGCCTAATGTATCCCCTTATTTCTCTCCTCCTTGCAAATGAAGCAAGTAATAAGAACAGCTCTGTTAATTTACGCTGACCTTAGATCACTTTAAGGAAGTGACATATAAAAAATCGACATAATCAAAATGCATAAACAATTTTAAGGATATAAAGAAAAACCTGACACATTTAGGGTAAAGGTATGAAAAAAATAAGAATTCTAGCAAAATAATAAATTATACGAAAAGAAGTATTGGGAGTTGAACACTTTAAAGCCGAAATTAAGAGCAAGTTTGTTTACACTATTTAGAATCTCTCACATCCATGTTTGTATATTTATGTCAATCCAGTTACCATCTGTCATTTGTCTATTTTCCAGGGATTACCTCAGGCTATTACTCTTATACATCTTCCATCCTCCAGTTATATAATTTAATGGCCATCTCTTGTATCATTCTTCTAAGATGACCATACACACTAAGCTGTCCTCCTTCTAAAAGAATCAATAATGTTTACTGCTGTCAATTGCATCGGCTATTTTTTTTTTTTTTTTTTTTTTGCTTCATTTGTATAGCCCCCGATCACTTGTGAAACTGTAGGTTCAGAACATTAGGTTAAACTTTATATCACTAAACACACGCACATTCACTTCCAGACTCTATGGGGGATAGGGAATAATTCTGGTTAAAGAAAAATTCCCCGCCCCAGCCGGGAATCGAACCCGGGACCTCCGGATGAGAAGTCAGCTCGCTGACCACTTGACCACATCGGCTCTTATATGGTTCAGTTCTTCTTTTATGGCGCCTAGAGAGACAACAACTTCTCTAATATAACAGTTCATCCCCATTGTGATCTTCATTTATTTTCGAGAGCTCTTACATCTCAGCGACATAACAGGAGCGTTCAGTAAGTCGTTAGAAAAATATAGAAAAACACATTTTTTGGGAAAATTATTTTTTATTTTTCATCATAATTTCCTTTTTGCTCAATACACTTTTCCCAGCGTTTCTTCAATTATTTTAAGCCTTCAAAAAGATCTTCAAAATAGGCATCCTCAAATTTGGCCTCTTCGTTAGACGTGAATCATTTTCCGCCGAGATCTTTTTCAAGTTCGGAAATAAAAACAAGTCACTAGGAGCCAAATCTGGTGAATACAGCGACTTTATGGTAATTCGGACCTTAGGTCTACAATTTTGGTATTGAAATTGCGCAGATGTGCATCTTTGCATTATTTTGATGCAAGAGAATCCTTTTCTTTGTCAGATGAAGGCGTCGTTTTTTATTTCTCCGTTCAACCGTTGCAATAAAGATGCACAATACTCTCCATTTGTCGTTCTTACTTTCTGCAAGTAATAAATGTCGACATTTCCGCGTGCATCCCAAAATACCATCACCTTGTCTGTAGATTTCACAAACTCTGCTTTCTTAGGGGCTGGCTCGACTTCAAAAAGCTATTGTTTTGACTGAATTTTTGTTTCTGTAGTGTAGCAGTACATCCACGTTTCATCCATAGTTGTGTATCGATGCAGAAACTCGCCAGGATTGCGACGGAAAAGTGGCAAACCAGCTCCCGAATCGATCACACGATTGCCTTTGTTTTCCATTGAGAGCAAACGCGGCACCCTTGTTGCCGAAACCGTTATCAAACCTAATTGTTGGTGAGAAATGAGATCAATGTGCCTTGTGATATGCCTGTGACATCTACTATTTCGCGAACTTAGTTCATTGATCACTCAAAAGCATACCTAGATGTTGTAAAATCATATAGGAGGAAGTCACTTCTACTTGACGTCCGGAACGATGTTCATCATTTGCAAATGTACGGCCACGTTTAAATAAGGGAAATAAGGGAACACACTAGACTAGAGTGACACTCAGTATCTTTAAAAGCTATCATATGCGAAATAACAAATTCGGTTTTTGAGAAATCAACATTTTCGAACAGTGATTCACGTAGAGGGTAGTAGGGGGTGGGAGAAAACTTTGTATCACATCCTTGGAAGACACTGAACAACAAGTTTGGTATTTAACGGAATTTATGTAGTTATGCTGTCCACATACATACGGACTTGGTCCTAAATATGTTATTTTCATTCAGGTAGTCTCAAAACATGTATTTCTGGTGAAATCTCAGTATAGAACTTTTGAAAGGAATGCAATATCTTCTCTATCTGCTATGTACATTATACCTACATACGTACTAGAGAAGTAAAAGGATCAAAGACCTACCCTAAATAAATATTCAAATTTTCGCAAAATTCAATTTAAAGAATCCTTCAAAACATTGGTTTGTTTAACAATACTTCTAGAATTATTTTGTAACTACACAGATTTCATTGGCTAGTGTGAAAGATACGCTTAAATCAAGTAGCAACACAGATTTAACTTGATCTTCTTCTGAACAATTTAATTAAATGGCCTCTGATGTTTTTACTGAAACGCTCAATCAAGTGACCAGTTATTCACAAACAGCAAGATATTAGATTGATAGTGATGACGATGATGAAGCCATTTGGAGAACCTTGTAGAACTAAGAACTCTTGCTGAAGAGAAAGGACATCTTGCACTTGCTCACGCGTTGGGATAGATCATATATTTAATGCTCTTCTTTCTCCGATATTGATTCCTTCATGAGGGGTAATTGCAGGTAAAGTATTTATATTATATTTCTACACTCCTGAGTTTTCTAAGTGATGTAGCTGATTATAATAAATAAATAAGATAAAGACTAGAAGCATTGTCTTCAACTTGTGGAGTTGACCATGCTAACTGCATATATCCAAGGTCGCGGCTTCCAACCCAACAGACGACGATGGCTTTTTTCGGGCGTGAAAATTCTTTGGAAAGGAAGTCAAGCCGTTGTCCCGTGTTGTAGATTTACGGCCTCTGACCAAATTAAGCGGTCTTGCGCGCCCAGAATGGGACGCTGAGAACAACAGCAGAACCAAACTAGAGGACTTAAATGTTTGAAAACGTTTTTCTGTAGTTTTTTTCTTTCTTGGAGGGAAAAAATGAAATGTTTTTGCAGCCGATCTTGTCTTCGTATGTCTTGGTAAGTCACCCATTGTGTCCTAACTTAAAACTACACAATTTTTCCTCCGATTATACTCTGTAGGAGAGAAAGCTGAGACAGAATTTTTCCATCTACTTTCACTGCAAACATTTCCATCTCTGTCTGAGATGTCATTGTTACAACGATCCGTTGTAAGTTCCCATCGGGAAACAAACTGACATGGATTATGTTAGCGATACGGCCTACCAAGACCCCAGTTTCGTAAACCAGACACTATCAGAGTATGTATGTGTGTGTGTGCGCGTGTGTGTGTGTTTATTTACTGTCTGCAATTGGGTGCTGCCCGGTAGCAGAGTTAAATATACAAACTCCGTTTACAATAACAATCATACAGTTAACAATAGTAATACAAATTAATATTAGTGAATACAAATACCAGTTTTTGAGATCAATAACTACTTCACTATATTTACTTTAATTATTTATGTAAAATTTTAAATTAACCCTAAACATCTTTAAGGTCAAAGAGCAGCGCTGTATTGGACACTGACTAAGAGGATAATTACGAAGGTTGGTACTCTTGCGATTTTATATCAATTTCACATTAGGAGCGTGTTACCCAACGCCTAAAATGAAAATTATATTCTTTCTCTTACAGTTACACAAAACTACGTTGGTAATACGGGGAAAAATATGTATCAAAATTTAACTGTCAGAACCGTCATGATCGATACATTTTCTCAATAATTAGATTATTATTATTATTATTATTATTATTATTATTATTATTATTATTATTATTATTATTAGATAAAACAGAGTTTTTGTGTGATCTATTCATATGATTTTCTCTTCGATTCTGTAACAACTTTTTTTACAAAAGCTTGATGCCAATTGAGATAAACATTAACATAAAATCTTATTGCTTTTCCCTTGTAGATACAAAATAAATAAGGGATTTTAATAAGCTAATTCAATTTAACGTATGCTCACTAAATTATGCCCGTGAATATTGAGAAACGCTTAAATTGAAAACTTTACACCAATATCCACAATTCTCTCAGAAATTGTCAAAAAAAAAAAGAAAAAAAGAAGGTTGTTTGTAATTTTGTCCTTTCCTTACGGTTTGCAATTTACAAAAGTCATTAGGAATAGAAACGACTTCAAGTCAGGATACGAAATTCATTTATCATTGAAATATATTTGGCACTTTAGTAAACTCGTTGCAGCTATTTCGGGGGGAAAATAACAGAAATATTGTTAAATATATCCCACGCGTATAAACTGATAAATAAAATTACAATAAATTTCATATTTAACAAGTTACTAATAAAGGCTTCATTTGTTATTGCATTTTCAAACTTATAAATAATAAAACGTCACGTAGTTTGGGTAGGGGGGAGTTCATTGAAAAACTGTGCCACAACCTTTGAAGAGCTGAACTTAAAAATGGATTTTGGTATTTAACGGATTATCCTTTTTGAGTTATGCTATTCTAGTGCATTGTATGTATTTGGTCAACAACAAAAATACATATTTGTGGTTTTGTGTTAAATACGCTCTTGATGACAACTTTATGTACGCTTTTAAAGTGAAAAACAAGTTTACTTTAGTATAACTTAAATAGTCCTATAGGGGTGAAACTTTGGGTAAACTACCATAATAATTTTGAAGATGAGTAGATGTAAACACTCTCGAAAACCGAAGGAGGATATTATGTTTGTGGTAATAATTAATATGGTAATTAAGATTATCTCTCTAGATTATTATCCTTTAATTAACTTCCACCAGCGCGAACAAACATCATCAAGAATAATTATCGTAAATATAAACCTTGTATTGTATAACGATTAACCTAGGCCCAAAAGGAAGCATACAATTTCGGTAAATACTTATCTACGTAGCTGCTTACCAAGCGGGAGACCTGGCCCGGGGTGCACTTAGCCTCGTAAGGTCCATGGGGGGCCAATTGAGGTGCTACTTGATGGGGAAGTAGCGGATCCAGGTCATGAGGTCCGCATTAACCATCCGGGGGGGCTCGAGGCGCTGACCACGTCTCTCCCTCCAATACAGCACCCCATCCATGACGTCTGTAGTGGACCGAGATGGAGGAAGCAGCGGCCGGGCGGTAGGCCAAAGTTCCCCGTGAGCTGTCGTCCCATGGAGTCATTATAACTTTTCTACGTATTTATAAAACAGCCACTTACATCTCGTAATTAAGAATTAGTCGCTTCATTTTATAGTTTTAGAATTTCATAGAGAGTACGATATTGTTTCTTATCGCGTTATAATCTAAATCTTTGATTTTTAAAACTTCTTAAGTGTTACATTCGCAGGATTTTCTGTAACCGTCCAAAAATTATTCTTAAACAAAATTGTTAATACACTTCACGTCAATCTATATAAACAAATGCATACATTTTTCTGTTACTTATTCCTGTGTGTATACAATGGAAATAGTAGAATACACTGACTTAATCGATAATAAATCTTTTAAGAACATGTATTGGCATTGCAATTTTCTTCTCTAGATAGGATTAGAAAGCATTTTGTAGGTTCGTTTTGGCCAGAAAGCCACTGAAAATTAAACGTGTCAAGACATATACATGTGTATGTATAAAACAGTATGTATAAAGCTCAAGTGCTAAAAACATGGGTTACAAAAACAGCAGAACATATAATTGCATCATTTGGCTTTTGAGGCCAGTACATCACTAAACTATACTTAGGGTGCTCTATAAAAGCATATATCATTTCATGCTGTAACACTGAGTTTATGTCAGCTGATAGTTTTCTAATTATCGACATAATGGTTACTACTAGGAATTATATAAAATATATGATTACTCTCTTATATGCACCCATAAGTGCATACATACCACAATTTAAAATCATATTTACAAATATATTACAGCCTTTACAAATTTACAGTTATGTACTAAAGTGAATCTGGCTTTACAGACCTTGTGTCATTAGTAAATACTAAAAAATTCATCTGACACATTCGTGCAAGTTCTAAGTTCTAAGCAGTTAATGTGGGTATAAAACTCATTAGCAATTAATATTAATGGGTTAATTTTTGAATTGATAAAATAATGAAGCAATTTATTCACGAGAGTTCTTCAACTACAAAGATTAGTTTTTAAAAGGATTAAAAGTAATAAAAATGAGGATTCCATAGCTTGAATTAGAAAAGATTTTAATGAAGCTCGGTCTTACAAGCCTTCAATTAAAAGACTAATGATTATGCTACCTTCACACACGCTAATATGAACAAAATGTAATGCGTTATAATACTAAAATAATTATTAAGGTATTGACAGACAGATCCGTCACTTAGATAGTCATCTACAGAGTAAAATGATTTATTGTATAGATACTCCTTAAGAGATACCTTAAAATCCCTGAAATTGCTAACACTTTCCTTGAGATTATTGAAGAAATCTTTAAATATCTTGATTGTTCAACATTGCATTTCCTTGATCAGGAGAAAGAACAAATTAAAACATCTCATTTAAAGAAAGTTTAATAATTTTAATGTGAAACAAGGAATATATCAGAAATACTTAACTCCTCCAGGAATAAAGAGGTACCTATTTACCAAAACTAAATCTACATGTTTATGTATATATTTTCTATTTCTTACGGTTTAGAAATTATGCAAAACTCATTCAGAATGAAGAGGACTTCAGAGCATTAAAAATAGGGATTTTATTTTTCATAAAAATGCCTTAAATACAAAGGATTTTAATCAAAATCCTTGAAGACATTTTGAAAAGAACATTATTTTAAAAATAAATGTTAATATAAAGAGCAGTTTTAGGCAGAGGATATTTTGAAAATCTTCGTCTCACATCCTTGAAAGTAGATGCACTTAAATTAAATTTGACATTTAACAGAATTTTTGTTTTTGAGGTATGCTGTTCACGCGAATTATCCTTAAAATGCTGATTTTTTTAATTAGGGACTTTCAAAACTTGTTTTTGAAGTAAAATCACAGTATCAAGTTTAGGTTGGAATACAACACTTCCTCTACGTCTATATGTAGTAGAACTGTTTTCAGAGCCACACACACACACACACACACACACACACACACACACACGAGGCAGTTCATGATCAAGTGTGTCTTTCGAATTATTAGCATAAGCATTCGCAAAGTTCAAACATCCATCTGACCGTTTTTTTAAAAACATACATTATTTTTCAGAAAATGTTAACCCTCTGCCGAAAGGGGCTGACTTTAAAGTTAGGGATTAGGAAGGATGCGGCTGGAACCAACCCACGCAGTTGCCAAGGCTACCACTTCCTGGTCCCTTAACTCTGGCGCGAATCTCGACTTGCAAGCAGAATGTTTGAGTCTCTAGGAAACAGAGATTTTACTGTATGTCCTGTCACAGTTTACTCTTTTGTTTGCTAATATTTATTAGTCAGAGGGGGGAGGGATGGTCCCGTTTGAACTTCTATCATGTTTTGGAGAAAATTATACCTATTTTAACTTTAAGTATACTAACTGGTCCAACTGCCCGCATTTTACGCGTGCATATACCCCTACGTTAAAAGAGTATCAACATTCAACGGGGCGATTTCAAGTTAAAACCGGATGGTAGAGAACTGACATGAGGGACCATTTTACCTCTCTTTGCTTATCAGCGCAGATTGAGATCACCGAGTTAGATAAAGTGCGCCAGTTCTCCCGTTGAGTAGTTTTATTAGCCCCGTTGAGTTCTGTAATTTTTAATGTACATAGGAATATTTGCCCCGGCTGGCAGCTTGTATATCGAGTGAGGTGACGCCGTGGTAAAGTTTGTGATTTGTATTCAGAAGGTCGTGTGTTAGATTTCCGTGGCCGGTCTTGTATACTCAAAATGTTTACGGAGGCTTTTTGGTCCACCAGCCGAATGGTGGGAATATAACCTTCCCCGAATATCCTGTCCCTCCATGCGGTTGGTCTCTTTCAGGATTAGAAGTGTCGCTGTTGTTCTTCGGTGCGGCGTGGCAGTGAAAAAGGAAGCTCTCTATGTAACCGTCCCCCACATTGACTTTTGCCAGGGTTTAAAGATGACCTCTTGGAAGCGTTGGACCAAATGTGGGGCGGGCTCATCGGTCGGCCTATCCGACAGTTGGGGAGTCTCAATCTGATAACCCTAAAGTCTGTTCTATTTATTTTGGGTCGGTATCATTTAACGGTCACGTGAACTAATTCTTGTTTCTTATAAGCTGTCCCTCACAATTCCATCCCTTTCCCCTGATTGGCTAAATACAGTTTTGAATGCGATATACAAACCCTTAGAGAGCAAAGTCAGGCAATAAAAGCTATATAAACTTTTCGTCATGAACATGTAGTTTGCTTTCGTCATACAGGGGCAGGTTTAAAACGAGGGATCCTCGGCTATTTAACCTCACATGCCGAAGAGAGCTGATTAGTCATGTGACAGTTAAGAATTAGGGGGCTAGTTTACGTGGAACAGACGTTATGGAACCTGTTATTGCTGTGTTGTAGCTCCTGGCTCCGGCCTCCCGGTTTCTCAATGCAGCTCATCCCTCTCTCTCGGGGTTGTCCCTCAAAAGGCATAGATGCAAAAACTCAATTGTTTTACTTACCTACTGAATATAGTAGCTGCAAATTTATACTAAACAAATTCATTAATGTTTTATTTGATTGGACCATGATATCTATTTAAATCCCGAACTAGGCATACATTTTAAGCAATTTTATGCGCCACACGTTGAATGGTTGAGTCAAAAAGGCGGTTGCGTGTTTTAAGGACGGGACTATCGCTTTAGCTTGTGCATTTCCTTAATTACCTTCAATTTACAAGGAAGCTAGTAATACGACTAACGCTGTTTATATTTATCTTGATTAGCATGATCTAGAAAACAGAACTTTGTTTTGAATACAATTTTGTTTACCAAACAGCTAGAGAACATCATGTGAATTTACAAGGAACCAAGTAATAAGTGCAATTTCTGCTAATGTTTATCTCGATTATCATGAAGTAGATAGAAGAATAAGCTTTTTAACAATAATTTATTACAGATATGTAGAGAAAGTCATGTGAGTGTAACGCATCAAATTTTTAGTTGAGGTATCTGCTTTAAATCCAGTGCTGGAAGGAACGTTTCATTTTTCCCTCGTGACATTGTTATGGGAAGCATTTTTCATTTTATTCTTTTTAACTAAAAACGTAGTTCTATTTTTGTGTTTTGATGTTCACAATTATTCAACGTTTGATCATTCACCCGTAAAAAATCTTGGGTCGATCCAACTTCGCTCCAGCAGTAACTTAAAAACGATCTAATCATGCAAACACTGCGCTCACTGTACCGTGACACACATTGCAACTCAGTTTCAAATAAACTGACAGTGCGGTGCTCAGGGACACTTGCAAAATGTTAATTGACATCTCTTGCTTGTGATCCAACAGATACAAATAACTCCAAACGCAATGCTTGTTGAAGTTTACAAAAAAGTTATACACATTTATTTTAAGAGTAATAATTAGATTGTTTAAGAAAGCATAACTATCATTTCGTCAAAAACTTCAAAAACTCTCCCTATCGAACACCTTTTCAAAGAACTTCCAGCATAATGCCATTGGGCAATAACACTGATTAGTTCATGCTGCAGAGCATCAGCACTCAGCAATGCTACATTGCCTGACTCATAGCCAATGGGACACCCGTTACTTATCTATACCGACTCCTCCTATCTGAATTATGGCTCATAAACTTCCGGCCAAGTAGAATTATTACCACACCTGTATGTTGACTGTGTCATTATGATGGAAATATCGATTCCGAATGATGTCCATATTGCATTTCAATTTTAAGAGAGCCACTTTATTTACAGCCTTTTAAGTGCCAGCAAAAATCGTTCTTCAAAGTTTTCAGAAGATTCCGACCAAGTTCTTCTTCAGCGCTAAAGTTCTGGCTCGTTCAAGCGTTCATGATGCCGCACAGATAAAAGAAAGAGAAAAAGGAAGCTGAAAGACGATGGAGTTTATTGACAAAAACAAGAGAGCTTTCGTTGAGTTTTCAGTGAAGAATAGCTGAGTGACACATCACATTTCAACCGGAAAATTTGATATGGAAATTACACTTTTCTCCATATTACTTTCAGAGTAATATGTGGGTATAACGTAGCTTAGGCCCCGAGATATGAGCAGAAGAGTAGAAAGAAAGAAAATGGTGTCCTCAAGAGAAGAAAATAACGATGTTCTATGCGAAGTTTAAACATACCAGCTCATATTTAGATTTGCATCAATAAGAGGGTACAGTACGGTGCAAAGAGACCCGTTGATAAGAGTTTTTCTTTATATAATCTTACCAGAAACTTGAATCATTTCAGTACCACACAAGCTTTGGATTAGCTAGTCAAAGGCTATGAACAAAGGTTAGATCTTTGTAATAATTCTTTTGCTGCCAGCTATTTGCTCCAGTATAATGCTGTGAGAGTTTCTCTGTAAGGGTATGTTTGGGTGTGGGGAAATTACAGAGTGTCCAGAAAATAAGTATCTATTTTGTAGAAATGAATACGTTATGACCACGTTGCATATGGTAGATCATTGCTGGTACATTTAACACATTGTAGGTGTAGTGGGTTGCCTGATATCATGCATTAATCGCATGCGACCAATTAAACACGTGTCGCATTGTTTACAGAGTGAATGTTTACTGTAGAAGAGAAGGTGGTTATTGTGACTTGGAGGCTACAGAGGTCGTCGTACGATGACATTTGGACGAAATTTAACCACAGATTCCATCACGCATACACTGATAAAACATTGGTACACAAGTTCAAGCGCAGTGCATCGCTGGTAACGGAGCCTGGACGAGGACGTCTGTCGACTTTCAGCAAGATGGGGCACTATGTCACTATGTCTTAGCCGTATGCACGTTCCTGAATTCACATTTCCCTGGGAGGTGGATTGGACGCGCAGGCCCTTTGTCGTGGGCAGCACGTTCCCCAGACCTCACGCCGATGGACTTCTTTGTGTGGGGATTTATCAAAGCGCGTGTGTTCACACTGCAGAAGCTCAGGGGCCGCATTACAGAAGCTTTTACTGCCATAACACCCGTAATGCTTCAGAATGTGCCACTGCTGAATAATGGGAACTGTGTCGTGATATTGATGGTGACCATGTTGAAGGTAACCACTACTAAACCGATACCATAACAAACATTGCAGATACCATCACTGTCTCTATGAAATAGATACTTAATTTCTGGACTCTCTGTAGACAGCACCGGTTAAATGTCTGAACATATTTAATTCAATCAGATTACTGGTGTGTTTCGTACCAGTTAACAACTGTTTTAAGGACGTCTAATCATTAACTGTTACTAAATCTAAGTAGGCGAAATTATAACAACGTCGTATTAAATCTGCGAGCTAACACAATATTGAGAACTTCTTGTGGGGAAAATTTGTCCTGTAAAAATAAGAATTAAGTTAACACAACTTGCTAAACTACGATTACCGTTAAACTGCCGATGAGGTTAGAGCACTACAATCACTGTAGCAAGAGTATTTTTAAGCACAATAAGCATAGGAGTAACTTAATGCTAGACATGCCATAGAGTAACCAAATGTTGGAAATGCAAATATCGTTTATCTATTTTAGTAACGAAATATGGATGTTAAAACATTAAAAAAATGCAGTAAACCTATTCATTAATTAACCAGTTTCGCAATGGTACCTCATTACACAACTAGTTTCGTAATGAAGCTTCTACTACGTAAGGATTTTCGCAATGCAGCTTTATCTCAAAACTGGTTGCGCATTGTGAACCATATATAAATAATAAACAAAATAACAATAAAATGACCATGTTTTTGCAATTAGATGTATTCATTCTGCTGGAATTTCTTGGGATTGATGATCTATAGCAGATTTAGCAGGGTTTGCAGATTCTTCGTCAGAACTCATTTTACAAAATTTATATAATTCACTGGTGTTCTTCTGTTTTAAACAAAAACCTAACAAACACATCTATCATGGTCTATCAAACCGTGAATGCTCCACTACACAAGGTATCAAATATGTATAAACGCAGTAAAAGATTTCAGATATTCCTAATACGACATTGAAATACAAATGTAACTTGCCAAAGTATGAAAAAATCCAAATTACGCAGCTAAAGTAGATAAAATGTTGCACGATACACATATCGTAAATACATACCACAATAATTGATTGGTCATCAAACTGAATGTTATAATATGATACGTTACGATATTCCTATCGTAAATTAGTAGGTGGAGACACCGATAAGTGAAGAACTGGCCGAGGGCCTTCGTTTTACCCCTTTTGCTTATCATGGAGATGGTCGCAGTCATTGAGAGAGGTACGAGTAGAATGATTCCAATTTGAAATAGCTCCATTGGGTTCTGCAACCTTGTTAACGCACGAAGGGATATCTGCATACGCCAAATACGGGGCAGTTGGGCCACCTGGTATAAGACCCTAAACATATTCTTATTTAGTACAAGACAAATCTAGATATAAAATTACTAAGATTTATCTTACTTTATTACGCAATCTTGATCATCAGTTAGTGGAATTATTAATGGTTATCTGTTCTTTAAACAACCAATTCTTACAAAAAATGATTCTTATATCTACAAAACAGTAATCAACAGAAAAATTAAAGGAAACGATCTTATTACTTATTTTCTTATAAGTAGAAGGGAGATAAGCGGACACGTTACAACGATGATCTAGTCTTTTAAAAACCGTAGCTAGGCCTTTGACATTGAAATTCGGTTCTTTTTCCATGGCCAGGAGTAAAAATAGATATGAAACAAAAAATAACTTGCTGTTTGGGAAAAGGTTAGGTAAGTAAAACTGAAATCAATAACAAACAGCATCTCGGAAACGGTTAGCTTTACAAAAAAAAAATATCAGACATAAATAATATGTTTTAAGGAGATCTAAATTTTTGTGGTAAGGTTTTTTCAATCACTTACGGTTTTCCAGTCATAAAAAGTAAGGCAGAATTATCAGATCTTCAGAGGCTATTCTCAGAAAGTTAAAGGTATTTATTTCATTTGTGATAATGATATTAATTAAAATTTAATTTTAATTAAAACCATTACAGCCATTTTTAGAAAATCAGAATGTTCGAAAAATGATCCATGTAGTTTTTGTTGGGTAGGGGAGATTTTTCTGAAAAAAAAAATTATCTCGCATATTTGGGAGATACTAAACTTAAGTAGTACCAAGTTTTCTTTTTTGAGTTACGCTCTGCACAAACACAAACACACACACAACCTTTTTGTAGAAGTAAACTTTTTGGACTCAGAGGGTCACAAAACATATTTTCCGATGAAATCTTGGTGTCCAAATTATGGATGAATAAGATTCCTTCTCTAATTATATATACTTTGTAGATGCCTGCTAGAGGAAGTAAAAAGGAGTAATAAAGAGAAAACAATTTCAGAAATGTGACTTCAGGACTCGCAATAGATACAGCAAAGAATTTGGTTTCCCTAGATATTGCTACCGACGTTACTTGTATTTCATTTTGTAAAGACAAATCAGCTTGAAATTTTCACATTAACGTTCCTATTGGGGTTACCTACATCGAGCTGCAATTTAGCAATTAAATCCCTTAATCCCTTTATTCTGCATCCAAATATCATCAAAATGCGCATTGAAACCGGGTTACATCGCTCACGCTATGCATTATTTCTCGCATATTATTAATGTTTTATTAACTTTAACAGGAAAACGAAATAAAAAGATTTAATTCTAAAAGAATGAATGGATTTTTAATTCAGAATTTGTAGTATTCTAATAAGGGGATTTTAATAATTACCCCAATATTAATTGCACAAATATCATTCATAAGTTTTTTGCATTCAGAATGAATTATAAAACTAATTAGGAATTACAGTCGCATTGAAACCAAACGAAGTTTTCAGTTGATTAGTTAGTTATATTTTGGATTATTATTCTGTTCTTAGCCTCTAAGTTATTCCTCGTTTATTTATACCTAAATATTTCCGCAAAGAGGTTATTTAGAGGGACTAACCCATACAACATGAAGAGCGGGCCGCATCGTGGCCCAGTGGTTAGACCATTCGTGTCTCACTAAGGTGGTCCATGTGGGATTTGTGGTGGACAAAGCGGCGTAGATACGGATTTTCTCCAGGTTCTCCAGTTTCCCACGCTATCACATTCCACCTGTGCTCCGTCTTCATGAATTTACACTCGAGCGCGGGCTGCGCCGTGGCCTGGTGGTTAGACCATTGTCCTCTAGGCGACTAGGGTTAATCCCAAGCAACCGTATGCGAAATTTGTGGCGGACAAAGCAGGGTTCTCTGGTTTCCCCCGCTAACGCATTCCACCGTGCTCTATCTTCATGGCCTAGTGGCTAGACCACTCGCCTCTCACTAAGGTGGTCTGGGTTCGATCCCAAATGACCACATGTGGGATATGTGGTGGACAAACGGGCAGGGGCGGGTTTTCTCCAAGTTCTCCGGTTTCCCCCACCATCAATTTCCACCAGTGCTTCATCTTTGTTCCATGTATCATCTGTGCCATCGCCTGCAGTGTCATAGTAGTAAAAGCGGGAGTTAAACACAATAAAAGAAATACTCGAACACTCCTTAACTTAGCCTCACTTGCACTGAACTTATATGAAAACTATATGTGTGTTACATTTACACGACTTAAAAAAAATCTGAGGTGTGTCCTTCAGATGACATCTACCGTTTCTTACAAAAGATAATTCTTTCATCTACATCTTTTAGTGCAAAGTTTAACTGTTTTATACACAATTACTGGGAACAGCGTGAGTCAGCTGGGGAATTAATGTCGTGAAGGCATCTAGCCATGAAGATTCAGTGGAGAGCAACGGGGATGCATAGAATCAGTTTGTGAGAGATATAGTGTGTGGGAAGTATTGAGTATTAAAAGGACAAAGGATGTAATTAAATATAACACTTGATTCAGATTAAAAAAGTACTGAATTATCCTTCTTCCTTAAATTAAGTAAGAACTAAATTGATTGAACGCAGAACGTGAGAACCGTGGTTCAAATCCCTGCCTTGGAATTGCATTTTTTAGTCTGAGTATCTTCTAACTGCTGTCCTAAACAGGGTTCGTGTAGAAAATAGTGTATTCCACACAGATACTTATTATTACCATTTTAGGGTCAGATGTTTTTGAATATCCAAAGGCACAAAACAGAAGGGCATTAAATATGCGTTTAATGTATATATTTTTTAATTTTTTTAAATTCCACATATGTATCACAAACTAATTACATTACAATCGCCAATGGGGTAAATCATCTCTAATTAAATTTATATCTTATTCCTGTTACCGGTAACAATTCAAGTCAGATGGAGACTCCCATGTCATGTCTGCATATCGCCATAGTATCTCAATGGTTAGATCAACCGTACGGAGACCGGTGATCCTTGGATATATAGTGTATAGAGAATGTATTGCACTCCACCACAAATTCGATACCGAGATTTCACCGGAAATATATGTTTTAGGACCCCCTGTATCTAGAAAAAATATTTTCAGAAAAAGGTCCGTGTGTGTGTGTCCGTGTGTCTGTGAACATAACTCAAAAACGAAAAAAGTCGGTAAAATACCAAACTTGGTATTTATGTTTAGTATCTTCCAGGGATGGACACGAAGTTTTGAGAAAAATCCCCCATCCTAAACTACCCTTTACATGGAACTTTTATCGAAAATTTTAATTTTCTAAAAAATGGCTCTAACGATTTTGAATAAAATATCGTATATTAAAGATATTTACCTGCAAACAAGATGTGTATTTTGAATTTTCTGGGCATAGCCTCTGAAGATTATTTTATTCTGGGTCAATTTTACGGAATTTTGCATAACTGCTAAACTGTAAGAGATGGACAAAAACTTACCACACAACAAATGTAGTGCACTTTAAAACACACAATTTATGTTATATACATTTTTTTCGTGGAGTTGATTGTTTTTAGATATTCCTTGTTTTTGGTTTCAGCTATAAAAAACAATTTTTTCATACAGGACTTTGTACACTCGTATTTATACAAACAAAGTAACTTCAGTCACATAGCAACCAGCTTTTGACCATCACTTTCACCTATGGTACCCACTTATTTCTCTTCTATGTACAAGGGAGCAAGTAAGAAGACTATTGTGCTAACTTTTTCTCGATTAGCATGAAGTAAAGAGAAGCATAAGCTTTTTAAGAATAATTTGTTGCAGTGATATAGAGAAACTCATGCGAATGGAACACATTCCGATTTTTTTATTTTCACTCCACATATGCAATCGACTATTATTTATTTCAAAAACAGAATTATTTCACAGCATTGCTATGGAAACAATGCAGCTAACCACCAACAAAGTGCATAAGAAAAAATCTGACGTGTACCATTCACATGACTTTCTCTGTATCCTTGCAACAAATTATTTTTAAAAAGCTTATGCTTCTGTTTACTTCATGCTAATCTAGAAAAATTAGCATACATATTCTTATTACCTTCTTCCTTGTAAGTAGAAAGGAAATAACGGAGTAGCATAGGTTAAAATGATAGTCAAAAGCTGGTTACTATGTGACTGAAGTTCCTTTGTTTGTATGGACAGTAGTTGACAAATTCTTGTATGAGAAATGTTAAGATTTTCAACCCTGAAAAAAAACAATGAATATCTCAGAAACGATCAACTCCAAGAAAAAAATGTGTACAACATAAATTGTGTTTTTTAATGTGCTCTACATTTTTTATGTGGTAAGCTTTTGTCTATCCTTTTCGGTTTAGCAGTTATACAAAATTCCGTAAAATTGGCCCAGAATAAAGTAGTCTTCAGAGGCTATTCCCAGAAAATTCAAAATATACATTCTATTTGTCGGGTAAATATCTTTAATATACGATATTTTAATCAAAATCGTTAGGGCTATTTTTTATAAAATCAAAAGCTTCGAAAAAAGTTCCATGTAAAGGGTAGTTTGGGGTGGGGGCATTTTTCTCAAAATCTTCGTGTCGCATCCCTGGAAGATTCTAAACTTAAATACCACGTTTGGTATTTTATCAACTTTTCGTGTTTTAGTTATCGTGTTCACAGTCACATGGACACACACACGCATGGACCTTTTTCTGAAAATACTTTTTTTTAGATAAAGGGTCCCTCGGTATCGAATTTTTGGTGGAGTGCAATACCTTCTCTATACACTATGTGTATAGTTCGTTTAAAGAAAGTAAAAACTAATCAGGAGTCCATTATTCACCGAAACAACCTGTGTCGACAACTGAAGCATTGATGAACCTCACTATACTTTGCAAACGGACGACAATAGGCTTTGTCTCCAGTTTCAAATGCCCTAAGTTTGTAAAGCAATAAGCAGATTTGTATGAAGGACAATTTGTGCATTATGTCCAGTTGTAGCTCTACAAAAGACAGCTGCAAGCGTTTACCTTGTGTTCTGGATGTTGTTGAAGACGATTATCCGTAGGCAGACAGTGACCTCTGACAAAGAGAACGACACCTGGAGGGTAAGCGGCTTTGTTCCCTTTGCTGTGACGGAATATGTGCGATGCCTAGCGTTCTCTATGCCTGAAAGAAGAGCCGCTGCACTCCAGTAACTATCCTAGCTGACAGCGAACTTCAGGGCAGCTCCTTTGATACCCTGTACCGTCCTCAACACCCACCTCCGCCTCAGAGAACATTTATCATAAACCTTTAAATGTATGTAACTGTTTCGCTTCTATACTTCGCACAATCACCTTGCCAAACTAAATCTGTCACTCCGAGTTTACAAACTCTAATTTTAATGTTTTTCGCCCGTTTTCAGACCACATACGTGTTTACTACAAATTTGTTTTAAGGTTTCAAACGTTTAATGATTTTGAATTATTAATTAAATTTTCAACTGGTATTGAAATAATTGTTTTTTCACACAAGCAGTGTGAAGGACAGGATTTGGACAGGTAGAGTCAGAGTGAAAAACTCAATACCATAGCCGGAATTTGAACCACGGATCTCCCGATCTCTGCCCGGTGGCTCTGGCACTGAGCTACCATGGCAACATGCCGGTATAGTATTAAATTTCTCAACTGATTCGCATGTTTCCCGGCTATGGCATTGGATTTTTCAGTCTGGCTCTATCTATCCAAGTATTCTTCTTTGTACACAATGATAATCAAGATAAATATTAGCAGAATGTTATAACTTAGTTACTTATAAGTAGAAGGGAATAAGGGAATGCACTATGCTAAAGTGATTGTGAAATGCTTTAGAAGCTATCGTTATGCGATTGCCATTGCAAAATCACTTCTTTGCTTGGCCAGGAGTAAAATAAAAGAAAAACAGACACTCCCTGTGTGAGAAAAGTTTAAGTACTTCACAATTGAAACCAATAACAAGGAATATCTCGAAAACGGTTACCTCCACAACAAAAACGTAAAGGACAAAAATTGTGTGTTTTTTGTCATGAGGTACATTTTTTGTGCAGTACATTTTTTTCTATCTCTTACGATTTAGTAGTTAAGCAAAATTCAGCAAAATTCATCCAGAATAAAGAGATCTTCAGAGGCTATTCCCAAAAAATTCGAGATATACATTTTATTTCGGACATAAATAGCTTTAATATACGGGATTTTATTCAAAATCGGGGTGGGGGGATTTTTTTTTTTTTAAATCTTCGTGTCGCATCCTTGGAAGATACTAAACCTAATTACAAAGTTTGGTATTTAATGGTGTTTTTGTTTTGGGGCTATTTTGTCCACAGACCCACACACAGACAGACAAATACACACGGACCTTTTTTTTTTTAAAAAAAAATGCTTTTTTCGGACTCAGGAGACCCCAAAACACATATTTCCGGTGAAATCTCGGTACATTGTACATATAGGGCTAGAGAAAGTAAAAAACAATTATTCCAATACCAATTGACCATAATAGTTGGCTCTACTATGAATCCTGGGTCTAAAGTACCTACAACATTGTAAATCGCCATTGGGGTTGTCATCTCAAAATTATTTGAGATCACCTTGTGGTTTATCGGGAAACATGCGAGTCAGTTGAGAAATTCAGTGCTATGTGAGCATGATGCCATGATAGCTCAGTGGAAGAGTACCGGCTAGAGATCGGGAGATCCATGGTTCAAATCCCGGCTATGGCATTGAATTTTTCTGACTCTACCTATCTAGCTTTCAACTGTAAAATAAAAGTATTTAATGCTTTATATTATGAGAATTTTAAAAAATTAAATAATAATGTATTTTTAGAACAAAAAGCAAGACCCATGCAGTAGTAGTTAAGTGTAACCCTACCCTCCAAGCGTGCCATCATACATATTATTTTTCTTGGGACCTTCCCATCCTTTACACCCTGGACTATAGTTGCTGGGATTCAAACTCGCGCTGTTTGACTATGAAGGATGGCCAGTCCATTCCCTTTTTCTTTAAGGGACACTAGGATTGAACTCTCCTGCTTTATATTTTTAAAGCTATTTATCTAAAAATGTACACAGTTAATATGAGTAAAAATGAAGTGACTAAATCAAATATTTCAATTGCCAAAAGAAAAAACAATCAAATTTTAAAAAGACTGCCTTGCACATTCACATTTTCTAGAGAAGTATAAAAGTGAAATTTTCCGATACTATAGAACATTGAGAATAAAAGTAAGCACTTAAGCTAAAGTTATTAATCTTAGAGAAACCGTGTTTTTTTTATGATGTAGTTGGAGCTAAATGTTCCCACATTTATATTTTTTAGACATCGAAATAGGAATCATAAAATTCATATCTAAGCTCTTGAGATTGTGTCTGCAAATTTAGAGTAAAACTGAAACAAAAATAATAAATGTCATGCAAAAAAAATATAAAGGCAAAGAAAAGTAGGGA
This sequence comes from Hymenopus coronatus, assembly GCA_030762935.1. Classification (NCBI taxonomy): domain Eukaryota; kingdom Metazoa; phylum Arthropoda; class Insecta; order Mantodea; family Hymenopodidae; genus Hymenopus; species Hymenopus coronatus. The sequence continues at coordinate 41,017,921 of CM060887.1, forward strand.
TAAAAGGTACCACCGCACGAGGGATTTTAATATGTTGATGGACTTTTGAAAAGTAAAGGTTGCATCGTGAAAAAGTAATTAGTACCAATTTCCTTTGCATATTTACATGAAATAATTTAAAAATTGAAAAACTTTGGTTTCTCCTGAAACCAAGTCTCAGTATCCCTTGACGCTAAAGAGCATTCGATTCGCTTCTGTGATGATACTCTCAAATACATCTAATAAAAATCTGATGCGTTCCATTCCCATGACTTTCTCTATATCTCTGTAAATTATTATTGTTAATAAGCTTGTCTTTTGTTTATTTCATGTTAATCGAGAAAAATTAGCAGAAATAGTCTTATATCTTGCTTAATTGTAAGTAGAAGCGAAATAAGGGAGTAACATAGGTTAAAGTGAAAGCCAAAAGCTGGTCTCTATGTGACTGATGTTCCTTTGTTTGTATGGACAGAAGTTGACAAATTCCTGCATGAGAAAAGTATGTTTTTCAAAGCTGAAACCAAGAAAAAGGAATATCTCAAAAACGATCAACTCCACGAAAAAAATGTATATACCATAAATTGTGTGTTTTAACGTGCTCTGCTTTTTATGGGTTAAGTTTTTGTCCATCTCTTAGTAGTTATGAAAAATTCATCCAGAATTAAGTAGTCTTCAGAGGCTATTCCCAGAAAATTCAAAATATATATTTTATTTGTCAGGTAAATAACTTTTATATACGATATTTTAATCAAAATCGTTAGAGCCATTATTTAAAAAATAAAAATTTTTGAAAAAAGTTCCATGTAAAGGGTAGTACGGAGTGGGGGGATTTTTCTCAAAATCTTCGTGTCACATCCCTGGAAGATACTAAATTTAAATACCAAGTTTGGTATTTTACCGACTTTTCGTTTTTGAGTTATCGTGTTCACAGACACACGGACACACACACGGACCTTTTTCTGAAAATACTTTTTTGGATACAGGGGACCCTAAAACATATATTTCCGGTGAAATCTCGGTATCGAATTTTTTGGTGGAGTGCAATACGTTCTCTATACACTATGTACATAGCGAGTATAGAGAAAGTAAAAATACACCTGGCAGTGTGATTTTGCTGAAAATGTGAACGTTTGACAAGAACTCGGGTCTTGCCACGATTTTCATCATTGCCATTCTGGTACAAAATACCACATGAGCAAGAAAACGCAAAACCGATTGGGCAATTCTCCCCTCCATCCCTCAACCCTGTTTGACGCTCCATCAAAACAGACTGACTTGTATAAGTGAATATTGTAGTACACCACGTGCGCAAATTATCTTGGCACTAAAACATCAGTATGTAGCCCAGAGAAAATATTAATATAAGTCCCAGGCTTCATAGTTTAACCAACTATTAGGGAAATTGGTGTAAATTAATTACATTGTTAAATGTAAGTAGAGAAGGTACTGCTTTCCGCTCTGTATTATGCTATTCCAGAAACACACGAACATAGGAACCTTTTCCTAAAAATGCCTTACTATTATTATTATTATTATCATCATCATTATTCAGGAGCTCTAAAATGTGAATTTCCAGTGAAATCTTGGTATCAAATTTTTGGATGCAATAACTTCTCTACTATGTGCTATATACTAGGCAATGGAAGTAAGAAGCGAACAGATTGAGGTAAAGCCGAGGTACTGTGTGACTCGCATTCCGGTGATCGTGTGTTCGCTTCCCGTGGCCGACCTTTCTAACTTTTGGGATTTTTCCTGTTTCCCTGGGTCACTAGTCGAATGCTGTGTAGGTTCATTAGATCTCCCGACTTCTTCCTAAAGGAAGCTGTTCTGATTGGTTGCACTTGGCGGTGTTGTAGTTCTCGAAACCTGTGAGAGATTGAATACATCTGGGCGGGGATGTCTGTGCCTTTTTTTTTGTAGTGTTTAACGCCCGCTTTTACTGCACCACAGGCGATGACACTGGTGATACATGAAGATGGAGCCCCGGTGGAATGTGATGGCCGGGGAAACCGGAGAACCCGGAGAAAACCCGCTTCGGCGCCGCTTTGTCCGCCACAAATCTCCGGTCACTTGGGATCGAACCCGAGTCATTTAGGTGAGAGGCGAGTGGTCTGACCACATAGCCACAGCGTGGCCTGTGTGGGGTTGTGAGACGCTTGGAGTTTAAAATAGAGATTCCTTTAACTGCTGTGGTTCTCAGCGTCCCATTCTATTCTGGGCGTGAAAGACCGCCTAATTTTGCTCAGAGGCCTCTCTATCAGACTTGAGGTTCTTTTACTGCCGTAAATCTACGACACAGGACCAACGGCTTTACTTCCCTTCTCAAGGAAACCATGCTAAGGATTTTTATGCCCGAAAAAAAAAGATCCTCCTCCTCCGGGATTGAACCCACCACTTTGTGTATATGGAATTAGCATGGTAACCATTACACCACGGAGGGCGATATTTGTGAGACATTTACTGTCCTCCGCACTAACTTGGAAAGCTAGTAGACAGGAGCTAGCAACTGCTGCCCCACCGAGGTCTTGGTAATTGTCCTCCTATGGAGTTGACGCCCTTGCGTAAGTCAGGGTGTTGGTATACAAGATAGACACCCTCCTAATGGAAAACCCCCACTTAGAATACCTGTGCAGTCAGGTCACTGCTTCTTTTCCTGTTTACATTTTCTGCTCACATCGATTTATTTTCATCTGTTTCAGGTAAATTAAGACTTGTCCACTGTAAAGGATTTATCCTGGCGTTATCGTTGATACCGAGAACAGCCTTCGGGGTTATAGGGCGTGTGTCGCCCCTTGCGGAACCACCGGAGGCTCGAGGCGGATGAATGGGATCGGCGGCGTAGGCTGTATTTCATCTGTGACCATTAGGGACCCCATCTATGCCTGTGCCCATCGTCATTCATATCTGGTGGCGCTTCGGGTTTCCACCCTCATCCCTTCCTGTGGTCACGTAAATTGCAAACAACCCTAACGGCTTCTTTGCAGTGTCTGTGGACCCCGTTCGTGTAGTGCTGATATAACATTATCAAATACCGACACCTGTTGATATATAAACAAACCATTTAATTTTAGCTGTTTTAGAAAACGCATTTAATTCTTAGTCTTTACTTTCTGTAAAAAGAAGCAATCCTATTACAATTTAAGGGCATCTTCGGTTATAATAATCCAATATTCTCATTATTTCATGACAGAAAGCATTTTCTATTCATCATTTTTATATTTATAAAATTCTTTTCAAACTTCCGCGCATTGAAAACGTACTTAGTATTTTATTTCCCTATTTCCTTTTCATAATTCTCTCTATTAACGTTTCCCGCTTTAATTTCCTACCTTTCCAGTTCCGGATACCGGCGCTTTGGTATTATATACCAAACAGTTGAAAAGAAAGGAGAACGGAAAATAAATGAAGGCAGAAAAATATTATAAGAAGCTTTTTCCACCAGCAAACAGCACTTGTCTTTCACTTAAGAAGGATAAAGTAAGAGGGAGTATAAAGGAAGAATGGAAGGGAGGAATAGATGTACTGTGAGGGAGAATAAACAAAATGAACAGTCATTTATTAACAGCTGCTTTCGGGACGATCCTGGATGGGGTGCTTAATGCTGCTTTCTGTGTCTGCCAACACACTACCTTCTCTCAACAGAAGCTTTTGCTATCCTAAAGGGGAAAGGATATGCTCCAAAGAGAGCACTTCGCTTTTATTTACGAGCTTAAAACGTCAAAACGCAGCAAATGAACATCGTCTGTTAAGTGTCGTTAACTTTCAAAAACTATGTACAAGTGATGGAACATATGATAATGTGCTACATTTATGAATTTTAGAAAAGCAATTTTTATGTCTATTTTACTAATTATTAAGTTTTTCCTAGTCGGCTTATCCTCCCATTATGTAGGCCTGACACCCTCTACACTTACAAGCGGATGCCTGGGAACAGAAACCTGTTGGGGGGCCAGCGGCAGCAAACCACAGAATGAACAACCTGGAGCGAGTGGTGGGCCCGTAGCCAAGCATGAGCGTGAGGAAGTGGATGATATAAAATGAAGGCGAAATGAATAATAGGAAAGGTGATGATGGAGCAATTGTTGGAATGAGTGGCGGGGGAAAACCGCAGGAGCTAGAGAAAACCCTACAGACGCCGTTTCGTCCACATGCGGGCGCTTGGGATCGAACTCGGGCCACGTACGTAGGAGACAAGCGGTCTAACAATTCTACCACACGGCGCCACCCTAATTATTCATCGGAAAGTTGTTTTTTTCTAAATTATCTGTTAAGAAGAAACGAAAACTGCTAAATAAATAAAAATAACATCACCTCTAATATAATTTTAAAAATTAAGTACCTATGTTATCTACAGTTTTCTAATGTTTTGAACATAATTCTTATAGTTCACATGTTAGGAAATTTTAAATAAATAAAGAGGATGTTATTAATTTAAAATACATTATAAAATTTTGTTTTTCTCGAATTTAATAGATTTAAAAATACATTTTCTGATTTGTATGTATTTTTATAATCAAACTGAAAATGTTCTGTTACATAAACTAGTCAAAAATTTCCTGCAAAGGACTGAATAAGAAATCTGTCAAAAAGTTTTATTATAACTGCTGGTTAGATGTTTAGTAAAGGTAGAAGATGAAAGAAAATGTTGAGTTAAGCATTTCTATTGCAGTGGCGATCTAAATATTTCAGTAATTGTTTCAAACTTTCAAGTTTAATGAAGAATTGTGTTAAAATGATATTTTATCAAGTTTATTTATATTATCTTAAAACGTTTAAAGGTATTCTTAATTTTTGCAACTGTGTATTTTCACCCACCTTCATCCTTAACGAGACACTAAATGTTGATAACAAATTCATAAATGTAATTTGAAATGCTTGGACCGATACAGGGTTCTTCAAAATGATTTCCGGCAACAGATACAGAAAAGGGCTGTAAATTTCATAGAATATTAGATGTAAAAGACATAGATTAGTCCCAGTATTTAAAGCATATGTTGGTGGACGTTAGAAAACCAGGCATCTTGCGGATGAAACGATCACTTGTACAAAATTAAAGGTTGAAGGTATAAAACCGACATAGGAACATTTTCCTTTGTTAATAGGACTATTGAAGAATGGAATGAATCGCCTGTAGCAGCCTCTCAGGGCTGCATTCTGACTTTCAAGAAGTTTAGGTTTAATCTAAAGGGAATAAATGTTACATACGAGTAATTAAAGTAAGTATTGTGAAGTAATTAATACTCTAAATAGTGTTCTGTAACTATTAACATTAATACTTCATAGTTCTGTTTATAAACATACTGGCAACTGACAAGTTTAGCCATACTGACTAATAAGAATTAGGCATTTAAAAACCATACATATATGTCTATTTATTTACTAAAATATATATAGTATATTTTGTTAATATTATTAATTTGTATTTACTATTATTAATTGTAAGATTATTATTTTTTATTTATTTTTTTACGTTTTCTATGCAGACACGATATTTATATTTTAAATATATTTTAAACATGTTGCTGCATCGTAATTTTGTTCTTTGAATTCCACACAAGTTTACAGAAATGAATTCTGATGTATTACATTCACATTACTTTCTCCATATGCTCTTATTCAAAATTCTTACAAAAGTATTTCTTCCTTTTGTTCCATGCTAATCCTGGTAAACATTTTGTTACTATTAGGAGGTATGTAAGCAATAGGGAAATACAGCAGATTTAAGCGATAGCAAAATATTTTAAGAGATGGGCTCTAAGGTTTGAAATTGAATTCTACTTGCTTTACTTTTTCCTATTGTGAAAAATTTGCATTTTTTTAAATCAAAACTTGATGTCGCAACTTTTAAACTCTATTTAAAGTTTTATGTGTGTTTAAAAATCGCACACATTTGGGATTACGCAGCGAAGGAAAAACGGTTGTCATACGCCTCACCCACATGCTACGTTTTCCATTACTAAAGTGACCTGTCCCGCGCCAGTGTGTCTATCAAACCTCGCCTACACTACACAACTGGAACCTTCGCTACCAACCGGCATCTCTCTTGGATTGGGCTAGCACGTGATTATGTACGACTGCATAATCCATGGTGATTTTATAGCAGTTTTTGTATGTGCCGAATTTAGAGCTGAAAATTATATTCACGTATCACGTACGGTATGAACAACAAGGTCCACATCTTCGTTGGTGTCGTTTAGAAATACCCTGTATACATTCCATTTTTCCCAAACATATCTTAAACATATTGTAGCAACCCCTCGGGGAAATAATACTTAAAACAAACAGGACAAGAATACGAGGAGCTGCCACTTGTTTGGCAGCAAACATTGGTACTGGGAACAAAAGGAAGCCCTTGTCTAGGCATAAGAAGATGCATTTGAAAACAAATTCATAACAACTTGCATCATAAATGGTTTCCACCTAGTCCTGGAGCAACACAACATGCTACAAGGCATATCGTTGAACAAATTACTAATTACTTGCACTTAATACATATTGTATTTCCAAGTTTGCGTGCAGAAGAGAAAGCCGCCCCACGCTACACGAAATTTCTAAGGGATACTGCCAAATTAAGAAACCTAAAAAATGGCCACAAGCCTGCCAACCCACGAAAGCTCTAAATGCAACAAGATTACCAACTTATAACCAATACAACAGAATGCCAACTCGCTACAAAATGCTATTTTATTCAAAATCGTCATAGATATTTAGGCAAATTCAAAATGTTCGATAAAGTTTACATTTCTTTCTTGAATCTCTTCATGTCCCAACTTTGGAAGATACTGAATTTAAATATCAAATTTAATGTTCAATCGAATTTTCAATTTTTACTTTACACTTACAGACGAGACACATATAACCACGCGGAACTTTTCCTAAAAATACTATATTATTTCTTTTACTTTCTCTACACGTACTATGCACAAATTGCACAGCGAAGGTATTTTATTGCACCCAAAAATTCGATACGGACATTTCACCGGAAATATTTGTTTTGAGATTTCCTAAATCCGAAAAAAGCATTTTTGGACAAATGTCCGCGTGTGTCTGTACGTTTCTCTGTAGGTATAATTGCTCAAAAAGTCCATTAAATACCAATATTAGTATTTAAGTCAAGCATCTTGAAGGGATATCACAGAAAGATTTTCAGGAAAATCTACCCTTTACATGGAACATTTTTCAAAATGTCCGATTTTCTAATAAACGGCCCTGACGATTTTAATTAAAATTCAGTATATTAAAGATGAAATGTTTATGTGAATTTCTCCGGAATAGCTTCTGAAGTGCTCTTCATTCTGAATAACATTTGATAAACCGTAAGAGATAAGACAGAAAGTTTATTTTTGTATACAAAAAAAGTGTAACTCGTTAAAACACAACATTTATAAAATATACAGCCTCTATGTAGTGTGGAGCATTTCCTTGTTATTGGTTTCAATTTCAAAGTACATCAACTTTTATCATGCATTTGTCAACTCTTAGCAATGCAAAGAGAATGGATTTTAATCACATATCAAACATTTAAAAAATTTGACTATTGCTGTAGCTTAGCGTGTTCCCTAATTTCTCTTCTACTTATAGGGAACTAAATAATAAGAGTACATATTTCTGTTAATTAGCGTGAAATAGATAGAAGAATAGCTTTGTAGGAATATTTGTTATAGACATGCAGAGAAAGTCATGCGAATGGAACACATCAGATTTGTATTTAAGCAACCACTGTATGAAGCTAACAAATGTGAGAAGTTGTCTCCAGTGCGAACCGAATAACGACACTATGAGAGTGTTTTTCCTTTATTTCTGGTGAAGTTTGGGGCTCAGTTGGTATCAAAGTAGTTCATTTTGTTCGTCATTTCTTTCGTTGTTTCGAAACCTCACACCAGAACATCTCCTTTGTAATGTATAAACCTCTGCAGGCGGTCCAAAGGAACAAATATACTGAGGAAAAAGTATCTCATTTTCATTTTCAAAGAAAATGCAAAAATAAATTGGCGGTGAATATGAATTCCTTACTCTAAGATATCTTTTCCTTTCATTTCTCAGAAAGAGACTTTCACAGCGAGGAAAAATATGTCATTCGGCAGTTGAAGAATCACACAATTTCCAGATTTGCCATTCTCTTTCAGCACTTGAATATTTTTACTTGCTCTAGCCCGTACGTACAATGTTCGTGTGTGTCTGTGGACAGCACAGCTCAAAAACGAAAAGACGGTTGAACACCAAACTTGGTATTTAAGTTTGGTATTTTCCAAGGAAGCGACATGAAAATTTTCAACAAAATTCCCCCACCCCTAACTACCCTTTACATGGGAGAATTTTCGAAAATGTTCTTTTTCTTAAAAATGGCTCCAACGATTTTGATTAAAATATCACATATTAAAGCCATTTTTATCACAAATAAAATGTAGGTATATATTGAGTTTTCTGGGAATGGCATCTAAAGACCTGATTATTCTGGATGAATTTTCCTTAATTTGACATAACTAGTAAGAAATAGACAAAAACTTACTATACAAAAAATGTCGATCCTGTTAAAATACCCAAGTTATGACATATACTTTTTTTCATGGAGTTTACCGTTTTCACGGTATTCCTTATTATTAGTTTCAATCATAAAGTACTTTACTTTTCTCAGACAGGAAGTGTCCGTTTTTCTTTTGCTGTTCTCCTGGCCATGCAAAGAAGCGATTTTCAATGACAATCGCATAACGACAATCTTTAATACATTTGACTATCACTATAGCCTATAGCATTCTCTTGGTTTCATTCTACCTCTAAGGAACTAAGTAATAAAATTCTGCTAATATTATCTCGATTAGCATGGTGCTGAAAGAAGAATTATCTTTTGTGTAAGAAGTTTGTAGGGTATCTAGAGAAAGTCATGTGAGTGTAACACATCAAATCTTTATGTATCTGTTTTTGGCTTCTACCATTTACCAATACGACAGCCAAACGCCTATTGCAGCTAAGAGGGCGAATTGTTAATGAATTGACATTAAGTCAAGTCTTATCTATGTTGAAGCCTTCAGAATTATAAATGGTCTCTGGTTACGATATCTAAAAATCTCTGATGTGTTCTATTCACATGCCTTTTTTCTACCTATTCTGAAACACACAATTCTTACAAAGCGTATGCTTCTATCTACTTCATGCTAATAAAGATAAACATTAGAAAAACGGTCTTATTACTTACTTCCCTATAAGTGGGAAGGGAGATAATGGTATTCACTAATATAAAGTGGTAGACATTTTTTTTTCAAAACCAGTTGCTAGGTGATTAAAACCCTGAGCTCTTTGCATAGCCAGTATTAAACCAAAATATTTCTTTTTCTGAATTTCCAATTCGGAAAAGTTCAAGTATTTTAAATCCAAATTAAAAACTATGATTCATTCCTAGGAATAAAAACGTTCCTAAAAAAAAGAAAGATTTGTAATAATCAGTACAATGAGTAAAATTCCTGATTTAAAAGGATTATCGTGATAGGATAAACAAAGCAATTATATTACGTTTACTAAATTCTGGCCATAATCTATGTATGCTACATTTAATAGCAAGCAATATTAGGGTAATGGTTTACTGTACAAAAATGTATAGGACATAAATTGTGTGTTTTAATGAGATCTACATTTTTGTTCAGTAAGACTTTATCTATCTCTAATGGTTTACCAGATAAACAGAAATCATTCAGAATGAACAGGTCTTAAGAGGTTATTCCCAGAAAATTGAAGATATACGTATTATTTACACATAAGTTCTTTAATGTAAGATATTTTAATGAACACCGTTAGAGCCATTTTTGAGAAAATCAAAATTTTGGACAACTTCTCTATATTATTTTGGGGTGCAGATTTTCTTGAAAATCTTCGTTTCGCAGCCTTTAAAAATAATCAACTTCAATATCAAGTTTGGTATTTAAGCGACTTTCGTTTTTGATTTATTGTGTTCACAGACACACAGATATACACATATACATACATGCACATTCATGCATCATAAAAAACGCTAAATCGTGGAATTCCAGTGAAAAGTCGCTATCAAATTTCTGGGTGAAATGCAATACCTTCATTATCTGTATAGTATGTATGAAGTGAGAAAATAAGAATGAAGATGAGAACGACATTTTGCTGTATCTTTGAAGGCAAAAAGCTGATGTTTTGCATTCATATTACTTTTTCTAGGGTTTCACAAACAAACTTTCATTACAAAGCATTACCATTTTATGTATTATATGCTAATCAAGATAAATATTAGCAGAAATGGTCTTTTTGCTTTCTCTCTTATATGTATAAGGCAAATAAGGGAATATACAAGGCTAAAGCGATAGTCAAATTTTAAAAGCTATTGCTACGTGAAAAAATTTAAATTCGATTCTCTTTTGTATTCCCGGGAATAAGGCAAAATATATGAAACGAAAGTAGACTTCCTGTTTAAGAAAATTTTAAGTAGTTTAAAATTTAAACCAATAACTAGGAATACCTCGGAAGCGATTAACTGTAAAAAAAAAAAAAATATTGATGTGCTACACTCACATGACTTTCTTTAGCTGTTCTACAAACTTCTACATGAGATTATTCTTTTTTCTGCACTTTGCTTATCGTGATAATCATTAGCAGAACATTCTTATTACTTAGTACCTTATAAGAAAATAAGGGAATACACTAGGCTAAACCGATAGTCAAATGTTTTATAAGATGTCGTAATGCGATTGTCATTGCAAACCTCTTCTTTGCTTGACCAGGAGCACAACAAAAGAAAGACGGACAGGTACTCTCTGAGAAAAATATAGGTGCTTCACAACTGAAACCAATAACAAGGAATATCTCGGTTACCTCCATAACAAAACTGTAAAGGACATAAATTGGGTGTTTTGATTTGATCTATATTTTCATACGGTTTAGTAGTTAAGCAAAATTCGGCAAAATTCATCTAAAATAAAGGTGTCTTCACAAGCTATTCCTAGAGAATTCAAGATATACATTTTATTTTGTGTGTAAATATCCTTTATATACGCGATTTTAATCAAAATCGTTTGGGCCATTTTTTAGAAAATTCAAAACTTTCGAAAATTGTTCTATGTAAAGGGTAGTTGGGGGGTGGGGATATTTTCTTCAAAATATTCGTACCACATCCACTAAGGGGGTCCTAAAACATGTATTTCCCAGTGGAATCTTGGTATCGAATTTTTGGGTGGAATACAATACTTCCTCAATACACTATCTTCATAGTACGTGAGAAAGTAAAAATGTAGTGTACTTTTTTGTGAAGTAAGTTTTTGTCTATCTCCCACGGTTTACGAGTTATGCAAAAGTCATTCAGAAAGAAGAGGTCTTCAGAGGCTATATCCAGAAAATCTAAGATATTAGGCATGAAAATATGTTTAAATCAAAATTGTTACAGACATTTTTGAGAAAATTAAACTTTTCGAAAAATGTTCATGTAAAGTGTATTTGGGATGGGTGATTTCTGGAAAATCACCATGTCGCATCCTTGGAAGATATTGAACTGATATACAAATTAGGTATTTAACGGACTTTTCGTTTTTGAGCGATGCTACCCATAAACACACACACACACACACACACATATGCAAACATTCACATATGCATGTTCCTTCTTGTTCTTGTTTTTCTTTTGGGGGAGTTGTTTCAGGGAATTTGGATTGTATTTAATCTGTACATACGTGCTAAAGAAAGCAAAACTTTTCGATATAAGTAGTATGTTAAGTTAGTAAATATTTAAAAAAGCGGTTTCTGACTCCTTCGTGCCCTCACCTGTTTCTAACAAGAAATCTGATTGGCATATTGTCTTTGATGAGGGCGGATGAGCACGTGGAGCTAGGATCTAAAGCAGTTTTAGATCGTTGACAGAACACTCAATTCAGGATTATTAATATTTGTTCTATAAGCTGAAAATATAGAATCAGAATGATAAAAGTATGTAAGTTGACAGTGGGTGTTGTATCTCAACAGAAGTTTAGAGCGCCTTGCATTTTAAGGGTAAAATGTTTAATGATGCGAAAAACATCGATATGTAACTCGGATAGCAGAAGCGACGGAAATCCAATATTGGCGGGTGGATCCGTCCCATCACACTGAGTTTGTTTTATTCCTATTATTTCTTTTCAAGTTACTTAGTAATTAAGATTAATTTAAATATTATCTTAAGCTTTTAGTGCAGTATACAATGTAAATAATGTTACCCTCCGTGGTGTAATGGTTACCATACTGACTTTGTATACCCAAGGTCGCGGGTTCAAACCCGGCGGAGGACGATGGCTTTTATTCAGGCGTAAAAATCCTTAGTATGGCTTCCTTCGGAAGGGAAGCAAAGACGTCCGGTGTCATAGATTTACGTCAAGTAAAAGAACCTCAAGCCTGAGCAAAATTAAGTGGTCTTTCACGTATAGAATGGGACGCTGAGAACCACAATGGTTAAAGAGCGACCATAAACAAAACGCCATTTCATTTACCAATGAAAGTGCAATATTTTTAAAGCATCGTCTTCTTGGTTCATTTGTGTGTAGCTCAGTTATTGACCGTGATTTCTTAGTTTATTTTTTAATACCAAAATTGTCCAGTAATGGATTATTTGTTTTTTAACACAAGCCGTGTGTAGTACAGGAGTTGGATAAGACTAAAAAATTTAATGCCCTAGCCGGGATTTGAGCCACGGATCTCCCGATCTCCAGCCGGTTGCTCTGCCACTGAGCTACCATGGCAACATGCAGGCATAGCATTGAATTTTTCAACTGACTCGCAGGTTTCCTGGTAAACCACAAGGTGATCTCAAATTATTTTGAGATGACAAACCCAATGGCGACTTACATTGTTGCAAGTACTTAAGTCCCAGGATTCGTAGCATAGCCAACTATTATGGTTAATTGGTATTGGATTAATTGCTTTTTCATATAAGCAGTGTGTAGGACAGGAGTTGGATAGGTAGAGTCAGACTGAAAAATCCAATGCCATAGCGACTATGGATCTCCCGATCTCTAGCTGGTTGCTCTACCACTGAGCTACCATGGCAACAGTAATCTCGTTCGTGGCATTTATTTCACCTAATGCTGTTTTGGACACACTCCATATAGCTCCACAACACTATATAACCTTGCTTAATAATTTTATTTTCCATACTGTGGTACTACAAAGCTTTGATCTGTCTCATTTTATTTTTGTTCTGTATCATTTTATTTCATTGCAAGAGTTAGCATTAAAGTTGGGGGCGTGTGACACATGCACAGGATGTGCATTAGAGAGAGAGATCTGTTTGTTCCGCAGCTAGAATACTGCCCAAATCAGTTCTCGCCGATGGTGGTTGAAGGGCATTGAAGGTAGTTCAGAGAATGATAATTCGTAAAATGAGAGGGATTCCACTGCGCTCCGCCAGCCGCTGCCATACTGGTCACCTTTCATTTTCATCCCTTCCTCCCTAGCCTTGAATGTGGTACGAAATTCTTCTCCGCAACCGGGTTGTTCCAGTCATCGTTTTAGGGTAACCCACAGTTCTTACCATTAGTTTATATCCTACATTTTGCAATCAATCTAGGTAATCTATGTGCTTCCTCTGTAGTATGTGTTTTAATTTGCTGAATTTCTTCTCATTTCACAGCCAAGTTTAGATACGGCTTAATTTTATTTTATTTCATTGCATTTTTCTTTATTTAATGTTTCTTTGTTTAATGTTATCATCTGTGTTACACCCCATTTCTGGATTATTATAACCCAAGTCAAACACAAACATTAGTCTATTAATTCCTTCACTTTCACCCATTGAACTGGGCAGGAACAAAATCAAGCCCAGGTGAGCAGCGAAGTGGGAAGACTATGAAAACACCAGCCTCTGAACGAGTCCTTCTCGTATTGGTTTTATGGAAAGGTCTGACACTCAAAATATTAACCTAAGAGCATACGTTGGTTTATTCAGTAAGTCTGTTGAAAGTCATGAATACACATATTTTTCTTACTACCATTTTTAAAAAGCACCTAAATGAAAAAGACCCTTATAGATCAAATGATCTCAAAAGCAGCTGCTGTCTACTATGTCATTTGAAAACGATTAAAAGCTTACCACACCATTTAACCGTTTGCTCTTTGTTAAAGACAATGATATTCATGCAAATAGCCTCATCACAGAGAAAATATTATTGGAAATGTGGGAGGCAGGCTAACAGATCCTTGTGCTTTACATTTCCATCAAAACGCGTTCAGTGGTTAGCGAGTTATGATGTTTGGGCAAGCTGCCCTGTGCAATACATCATGCAAATCTTCCGCCTAAAGCCACGAACAAAAATTAATGATATTTATTTGACTGGGGGGAGTCCTCTATGCTGATCAAACAGTGGCTGCTGATTACAGCGCGATGCAATGCAATGTTGTCAAACGGAATCACTAAAGCTTTCCCCAATAATATATTGAAAGGCACGTTAATCAGATGTGTGTCATTGCAGCCGTTTACAGCCTGCTTGCCCAATGAACTGGAAGCGGCACCAGTTGGCATTTTGTTTGTGTATAGTTCTATCCCATTGTCCTCTAGGTCACGGATATAAATATAAATAATGCATGCAAATTACCCGCAGATTATGGCTGGTCAAACCGCAACCCTTGTAGGCAACCATCGTGATGCATCAGTTGCAGGGATTCGTATTCCCTTCTCTCCGAAGTGCATCAAATGAATGTATCACTCAACTCTATCTGAATGTAAATTGACCTAATTTGGCTCAGACCATTTTTTGCAATGTTACTAGATTCTGTGATCCTTAAAGATTGATACTGATAAGATATGTTGTGTTCACATGACTTCTCTACTCACTCCTCTGTAAACTTCTCTTGTACATAGTGTATAGAGCAGGTATTGCATTGCACCCTGAATCCAAAAAAAGGTCCGTGTATGTGCCTGCGTGTGCCTGTGGACAGCATAGCTCAAAAACAAAAATACCGTTAAATACCAAACTTGGTATTTAAGTATGGTATCTTCCATGGATGCGACACGAACATTTTTAAGAAAATTCGCCCATTCCAAACTGCCCTTTACATGGAAAATTTTTCGAACATTTTGATTTTCTCAAAAATTGCTCTCACGATTTTGATTAAAATCTCTTATATTTAAAATATTTATATGCCCAATATAACACATCTCTTGAATTTTCTGAGAATAGTCTGTAAAGACCTCTTTATTCTGTATGATTTTTTTTTAGTTTTGCATACTTGCTAAACCCAAAGAGATACACAAAAACTTACTACACAAAAAAGGTAGATCAGGATAAAATACACAATTTATGTGATATATAAATTTTTTGGGGTTGATCTTTTTTGAGATATTCCTTCTTATTAGTTTCAGCTTTAAAAAAACGTAAAACCTTTGTCATACAGGAATTTGTCAACTCCAAGCGCAGAAATCCCTCTTAGCACAATATCGATCTAGGGGATTTTTATTTACACCCTTAGAACGCATAAAACGTAAGAAAAAAAGTTTGTTTCGTAGGTAACATTAAGAGAAATCATAGCCAAATGGCAACATAAGTACACCTTATGGCACGTAAAAGAACATCAAGCTTGAAAAGAAGTCTCTAAGCCAATTAACGGTTTTTCATGCCCAATATAGAATAGCTGCTGAGAAACTCAGCAGTTAATGAGCGTCCATAAATAAAACTCAATTCCAATTTTACATACACAGATTATATTTATATTAGATTTTCAATTGTTTGAATTTGCACCTTTCTATAACTCGTCTTTTTAATTTTTAAATGCGACTGGCCGAGTCGGAAATTACTGAATAGAAATAAAAGTGCCCAATAATAGATAAATCAATTATTATCGATAGCTAAAACTAGGCATGGAAGTATAACCTTCTTATCATTATGTTACTGTTTGTGTCTAAAAAATAAAGTATATGCTATTCCTTCGAGCAAAATAAAAAAACAAAATGTAAACTACATTTTGTGCATAGGGTTCATTAGCTATTTATATGGAGTTCTTCAGATTACCGAACACTTGCATTTGGGTTTCATCAAACTGTAGCTCTCAAACGATAATTTCTATATTTCAGCATAGCGAAATATATAATGACATTCTATGTACACATTTTCAATATATATTTCCTCCCAAAAGTCTTTTTGACACGCCGAGGTCGATTTTCAGTAATTCCGTCCGGCTGTTTTCCGTGAGAATTTTGAGCTGACACAGAATTCCATGGAAGCGTTATCAGTAAATTGTAAATTTTTAAATGAAAATTTAAATCAGTAAATTGTACACTATGAAAATGTCAAGCCAAAAAACCGAAGTTAAGGAATTATATGGCAAAATTCCAGTAAGAACAACAATTTTAATTGAAAACAGCATCTTGTAACAAGTGTCGCATTACAAATATCTTGGATGTCATTTAACCTATGAAATAGATGAAGATATAAACAAAAAAAAAACTACAATTTAAACACTATGTGGCACCATTAAACGAACACTGAAAGGGAAAACAAGAAAAGATATACAATTAAAATTGTACTCCATCATGGCACTTTCTGTATTACTATATGGAGCGAGACATGGACACTAAGAAATATAGACTTCAGCAAAGTAGAAGCAGTTCAAATTCGTTTCTTAAGATCTGTTAAAGGATGCACAAGAGAAGATTTAGAAATAAAACCTAATTTAAGAAAGGAACTAAAGATTAAACTCATCTCTTTCACTATTACTTGAATTGCTTACAGTAAGGTGCATTTCACTTAGCATTAGCAAGACAGAAGCAAAACTATTTTTCTAAGACCTTTTCAAAACCTTGATTATTTACATTTACAGAACAAACAGCTAACCTGGTTGCCCTTTCAAACCTCGGTTAAATATCTTGGCGTTCTACTGGGCACAAAAATTACATGGATTGATCATATTACAAGCTTCACAACACTTGCCATCTCAAGACTTACCAAACTTTATCCATTAATTAATAAACGCTCCAAGATTGGATTAGTCTTTTCCATTCTTTACAAAATTTTAATTCGACCTCTTCTCGCTTATGTAACTCCTATATGGTTCTACAACAAATAAAACTGATATACATAAACTGCAAGTTGCACAAAATAAATTTCTCCGCAGAGCTACAAATGCACCATGGTTTATAAGAAGCATGACTGGTTCTAGTAAAAATATATGCGAATAAACCTATAAAATTATTGTATAAAATAATGCAGAAGACAATTGAAAATAGCTGTGGATCCTCTTATTAATATTTTCATTGCAACTAAAGCTTAAAATTTTCATGGAGTTTACTGATAATTAAATTTAATAAAATTATTCTTCATGAAGGAACGCACAGCTTCAACATGAACTTAAAATCCTTCCAATAGTATAAAAACACCTCTCGAATACATTCTTCATAAAATTAACTGGTGCTCAAGCATTTAACCTGTTATCCAAAACTCCACTTAAAACGCTGAAAAGAAATTTACCACAAAAATTATTAACAAGTAACACAGAAGACACCTGTTATTATTGTGTTTTATATTAATATAGTTATTAGTCATTTAGTCATTCATAAATTTCATAATCATGTGCTTTTATTTTTTATTTTATTATTGTTATTGTTTCATACTTTCATTCAATTGTAACATTTATTTTTAAACTTACATTATATTTTCCGTACTAATAACCATTTCTGTTTACTTTAGAGGAACCAACATGGACAACCTAAAATGTTAATGTACTTAATATTTCTGTTATAATCATATGGTCTATATAGCGTAACTGCGAAACTACCAACAATCAAATTAGATAAAAAAAAAACATAAAAACCATCACAGAAAAATGAATAAAATATAAAGAAAACTGCTTCAACGTTTAGAAACAATGTACCAGAAACAACACCCAAAAATAATGGAATAAACCAAGAGGTCAGAGGTTAGTTGGCAGAGCTAGAAAACACTGGATTAATGTGAGATCGGAGCAGTCAGTAGCCAAGGTCTTGATTGAAGAAAAAATATAGAGTTTATGTAATGGTGTAGTTAAAATAAAACCCTCTATAAGAACCTGTGCGTCCTCCGCGAACTAGGGGTAATATGTTAGCCTCTGGTTGCCAAGATCGCGGGCTCAAACCCGGCAGAAGACAATGGTATTTTTTCGGGTGTAAAAATACATGTTTTTTTTCAGAAGAGAAATTAAGATGGTACAGAGCCGTAGATTTATAGCATTAAAGAGCCTCATGCCTGATAAAGAGGCTTCTGAGTAAAATTAACCGTCTTTCACGCCGTATATAGAATGCGACGCCGAGAACCAAAATAGTTAAATTGAGTCTATAAACAAAACTCAATTTTTCCGTGCTCTAGGGGTAATATTGTTACGTATGTGATTGACGAGTATTTTTAAATTAGCTTGTTGTTTGTTTTAAGTTACATTATTGTAAATGATTTAGAATTCCACTTTCTTATACATTTCTGCATTTCTTAACAACCGATTTTTGGGTTGAATAAGAGGAAGCTTTATGGTTTTCTTTGTTGTTATAACCGGATGTGTCTTCCTCTGATTAATGGAACATTTTACCACATTTTACAACTTATGAGCTTCCGTGGGCTATCAACCACTTCCCGGAACCTATGTGACATTTCGTAGGCTAGGATAGACTTTAATCCCAAGCACGTCATATAGGAAGTCCTGTATTATCTTTTAAATAGTGTATTTTGATTGGTGGATTTATTAAGAGCCTGGGCGTAGATTCTGAAGAATCCCCTAGATACAATTGTCTAGTATAAATTTCTCTGGAATCTTTTGATATTCGGTACTTGACAGAGGCAGACTCGCAGACACACATCTTTCTTCTCGTCGAGCTAATCAACTAAAAAGGTAAGAATATTTTATTGTATATTAACTATTTTACTGCAACTTCAGTAATTCTTGCCTTCGGTATTCTGAATTAGTTCTCGCTCGACACGAAACGCCTGTCACGCGTAAGTCTTGTTTATTGTAATTTATCTTACTATTTATTCTAAAGTATATTTGCCTTTCGCTATTTGTCAATATATTTATATTATCAGGATTCCCTTGTTACCATTGCTCTACCATCTGCCTTCCTTTTACCACACCCAAATAGCTATCCCACGTCGTAGAATTATGTTCGCGACAATATGCTAACATCTGCTTTCCAAGATCGCGGACTTAAACCCTACCGAAGAAAATGGTCTTTTTGGGGGTGTAGCAATACCTAAAAGGAAAGAAAAGAAAATTAAGTTGGTGGTCCAGTGCCGTAGGTTTACGGTAGTAAAACAGCCTCAAGCCTGGTCAAGAGGCTTCTGAGCAAAATTGAGCAGCCTTTCACGCCGAATATACGAGAATCAGATGATGGGCACCATGGTAATTAAAGAGCTCACTTTAATTTAATTTAAAAGTATGTTGAACATTTTAATCCGATAATACAAGACACTATGAAAAGCTTATACAAAAACTATCTAGGCTTTAAAAATCGTAAAGCTTATCCACAAACGATTCATTGGGCGTTGAACTATTGAGTGCTCATCTGAAAGAAGGAAAGAATTTCTCCGGCGATGTGATCTTTTAGCCATTTTAAGAGGTTGTAAAAGAAAGAAAGGGCTATTAATGTAATTGCAGAAGATGAATGGATAACGAAAGTAAAATCCAGAAAATTGAAAGCTGGTTGAGGCAGAAGACCGAAATACGGCATATTCAGCAGTTAGAATGGAGGACTAAGAAAATCCATAGATTTTAAAGAAAGGGAGATCTGATCTGTCACACTTATATGCTTTTCTCTACTCATTACATTTTCGCATAATTCCGTTAACCTTCTATCTCTTTGCTTTACACCCTTCTCATTCCTTTAAATGTTTATATAACATTCAGGAAAATGAGTTTGAATAGGTGCGTATCGCATAAGATATCATCCTGCAAAGGGATTATACTTCTGTTCCAACCTGCATAAACGAAACATTGCCAATGAGAATGAAATAGCAGCATGCTGACTGAATGATAGAAAATATTACTAAAAATATATATGATATATTCCATTTCAGGACTTTATCTAGCTGTACCACAAACAAACTTTCATTACACAAGATTATTCTTTTATCTACGATGCAAAACGAGATAAACATTAGCAAAAAATGTCTTATTACTTGCTTCCTTGTAAGTAGAAGTAAAACAAAACTTTTACTTCTTCCCGAAAGTAAAACAAAAGATGTGAAACGAAAGTTGACTTCTCCTTTGAGAATAATTTAGTAGTTAAAAATTGAAACCAATGACAAGGACTACCTCGGAAACCGTTAACTCTAAAACGTTAAATCTACTCTATGTGTATGACCTAAATGTGTGTTTTAATGATATCTACATTTTTTGTGTGGACAGTTTTTGTGTATCTTGTACTGTTTACGTGTTATACAAAATTCATCCAGAATGAACAGGTCTTTAGAGGCTATTTCCATAGAGTACAAATATACATTTCGTTTGTAATGAAAATATGTTAAACCTATGGCAATGTAATCAAAATAGTTAGAGCCAATTTCGAAAGAGTTCTATGTAAAACATAGTTGGTGGTGGGGAATTTTCTTGAATATCTTCCTGTCGATCTTTTGAAGATACTAAAATTAAATAACAAGTTTGGTATTTGACCGACACTCGTTTTATATTTATATTTTTGTGTAAATCTGTCTTTTTTTAGATTCAGGGCATCAAATATGCATTTTCAGTGAAGTCTCAGTATCGAATTTTGGGATGGAATACTATACCTTCTCCAATATATATAATTTAAATACGTGCTAGAGAAAGAGTAATGCATTATTGGCCAGTATAAAAAAGATATTTGGATAGAGCTAGTAAGAGATGGATGGTTGACCAGAAGTAAATACAATACCTAATCATTGTAAGAAGAAAATACCACTGCCTGCCTGGGTATTTTGGGGATAGGATGTTTGTCGCACATTCAACAGGTCGTGAGTTCAAGTCTCGCTTATAGTGAGCTTCCCGGAGATGATTTTTTTTCGGGATTTTTCCCTTAGCCTGAGAAGATGAATTTCGAGTAACTTTAAGCCAAATGGATCCCTAGATAATTTGAGCCCTATTTCACTAATTTCATTCATTGTCCAATATGACTGACCTGGTTAAAAGACGTTAAGATATTAAAAATAAATAAATAAACATACCATAACTGTGTCCTAAATACGCAAGCTTTGTGCAACGTAATTCAGTTGAAAGAAATTGAACCTCATCTTCTGCGAGCGAAAATACTGGAAAATGCTAATGGACTACAAATCCACAGGACTGAAGGACCAAGAATAAATGTTGGTTGAGTGATCAGCGAGTTGACTTCTCATCCAGAGGTTCCAGTTTCGGTTCCCGGCTGAGGCGGGGAATTTTTCCTTAACCAGAATTATTTCCTATCTTCCACAGAGTCTGGAAGTATTTATGTGAGAGTGAATGAGCATGTGATAATGATTATGCTAATGCTCTAAATCTACTGTAATTTGAGTTACTTCACAGGTCAAAACTACCAATTTTACCATTGAGGTAAAAGGGGGCTATACAAATGAAACAATAAAAAAAGAATGTGGTGACTATATTTCGAACATTAACAGGCCATGTGTCTGGGGACTCATGTACATCAAACCAATTTTTTGCTTCTCCAGAATGTATAATGTATTACTCGTATGAACGTGGTTCATTTATGAATAAAGACCTTTACATTCTCTAGCACGTATGTATAGTCCGGTGCACGGAAATGTGCCGAAATTTTTAAGTGTTTTTTGGCATGTTTCTTTGTTTAATGATGGAGAAACTTTTGCCCCTTTGAGTTCCACACCAATCCTGGATATGCCAATATCCTATTAGTTGTATTGAATTCCGACACACAAGCTATGGTCGATAAACAAAGGGCTTGGCCAAGGTGAGTAGTTCAAAGATAAGAGTAAGGAAATATTATTCAACTCGAATGGAACGATGGATGCTGTTATAAGGAACGGGAGGTCATGGATTAATTACTAGAGCATTAGCTTACTTTACTTCCACGATCGTCTTTGTGTTTTATCTCTTACGTTTGTTTACTGAACTAAAATATGCTTTAGTAGTGTTTTTTACTTTTTCTATACACACTATATACATAGTGTATAGAGAATGTATTGCACTCCACCAAAAAATTCAATACTGAGCTTTCACCGGAAATATATGTTTTAGGGTCCCCTGTATCCAAAAAAAGTATCTTCAGAAAAATGTGTGTGTGTGTGTGTGTGTGTGTGTGTGTGTGTGTGTGTGTCTGTGAACACAGTAACTCAAAAACGAAAAGTCGGTAAAATATTAAACTTAGTATTTAAGTTTAGTATCTACCGGGGATGCGACACGAAGATTTTGAGAAAAATCCCCCCACTCCAAACTACCCTTTACATGGAACATTTTTCGAAAATGTTGATTTACTAAAAAATGGCTCTAACGATTTTGATTAAAATGTCGTATATTAAAGATATTTACCTGACAATTAAATGTATATTTTGAATTTTCTGGGAAAAGTCTTTGAAGACCACTTTATTATGAGTGAATCTTACGGAATTTTGCATTAAGTGCTAAACCGTAAGAGAGAGACAAAAACTTACCACACAAAAAATGTAGAGCACATTAAAACACACAATTTATGTTGTATACATTTTTTTCGTGGAGTTGATTGTTTTTGGTTTAAGATATAAAAACTTATATTTTTCTCATACAGGACTTTCTGAACTCGTGTCCATTACAAACAAAGAAACTTCAGTCACATAGCAACCAGCTTTTAACTATCACTTTAACCTATGGTACTCCCTTATTTCGCTTCTACTTACAAGGAAGCAAGAAATAAAACTATTTCTGCTAATTTTTTCTCGATTAGCAGGAAGTAAACAGAAGCATAAGATTTTTAAAAATAATTTATTGCAGAGATATAGAGAAAGTCATGTGAATGGAACATATGAGATTTTTTTTTTATGTTCGGTATATTTTTTGTATATTAAGTTTAATTTAATGGCGACTTCGTTTGAAATGAATTTGTAATATGAAGTTGAAGTTCATACACATATAATAAAAGAAATAAATTTGCTTCACCCGTCTTTCTCTTCCCCCGAAAAAGTACCATTTTAATTACTCTAAAAGTATTGGATATTTGGCTTTGGCTTCTTTGCTCAACAACTTGGAATAATATAATAAATTTAGTAAGACGTATTCTGAATTATATACTTTAACATATCTAGAACTTTTTGGACTTCAGGTTCGCATCTGGCATAGCGAAACAAAGGGCTAGCACATGTTACCACCACGCCTTGCTACACCTGTTAGTGTTCTGAACTGGGGCGTGGCAGAGGAGTGCTGCCATTAACCTTCCAACTTAAACAGCTGTTTCCTATATCGCCACATTTCCTTGCTCCGGAGTGTACAATGTACATAGTAAATAGAGAAGGTATTGTATTCCACCCAAAACGTGATTTTGACATTTCACCGGAAATACACGAATTGAAACTCAGAATAAAACATAAAAAAATTTAAAAAAAACATTTTTTTCAAAAATGTCCGTGTGTAAGTGTGAGTCTGTGGGTAGCGTAGTTCAACAAAAAGTCAGTTGAATATCAAACGTTGCATTTAAACTCAATATCTTCGAAAGATGCGAAACGAATATTTTCAAGAAAATCCTCTCCTCCCCCAGGCCATCTTACCCCTTACATTCAATATCTTTTGGAAATTTCCATTTTTTTCAAAATAGGTTCTAAAGATTTTTATTAAAATGACATACTTTTCAGTTATTTTTACGAGAAAGTGTGTGTATATCTTGAAGTTTCCGGGAACAGCCTTTGAAGGCCTATTCATTTTGAATGACTTTTGTAAAACTCTTAAACCGTGAAGAAATTACAAAAAATATAAATCTCGTTAAACACACAATTTATGCCATGCATTTTTTGTAGAGTTTACCGTTTCCTAAATATTCCTTGTTGTAGGATAAAGTTTAAAACTACTTAAACTTTTCTCAAATAGGAAGTCATCTTTCGTTGCATATCTCTTTTGCTTTATTTCTAGTCGCGCAAAGATTACCGTATTTCAATTGTTTCACAAAGCGATAGTTTTTAAAAGATATTTTCCCTTATGGCCCTTCTGCATACAAAGAACAAGCAATAAGCAAATGAGTTGGCTGAACTAAACTGAAAAATCCAATGCCACAGAAGGGATTTGAAACACGGATCTCCCGGTCTCTAGCCGGTTGCTCTACCCCTAAGCTACCATGGCACTGGATTCTTCAATTAACTCGTAGGTTTCCCATTAAACCATAATGTGATCTCAAATTATTTTGAAATGACATACCCCAATGGCAATTTACAATGTCTCAAGTAATTTATGTGCTGGGCTTCATAGTTTATCCAACTATTATGGTCAATTAGTTTAATTATTTTCTTTCACATAAGCCGTGTGCAGGACAGGAGCTATACAGGTACGTTAGCTAATGTTTATCTCGATTAGCACGATTTAGATAAACGAATTATCTTTTGAAAGGATAGTTTGTTTGCAGAACATGTAGGGAACGCCATGTAAATGGAACACATCAGATTTTTTGTAAAATTAGATGGCTGTCCACAGGATGTAACAGCACTTTATTTGCAATAAAAACGCAATTTGTTAAAAATTGTTTCATTAAATATATTATGCAATCAGCAAGTTATTAATAATTAATCCAATATTAACAAAATAGTATGAATCTTTAAGAGAAAGGAACCACACATTGAAAGGAAAGTATTGCACAAAAGATGCATTTCCTGAGGTATTAGGGAAGCCTTGTTTTACCTCACACGGAGAGAAATTCCTGGAGTGCAGCAGACCCTTAGGCTACCATGTTCGGTTTCCCTTAATCCAAATAATTAATGGGATAGTAGAGGGAGCGTGTAGCACGCAAAATGAATTAGTGTTGCCAGTGCATGTTCTAGAACATACCACAGATCGGCACGGCTCCACAAACAAGCCCCCTCTCCTGTTGGAAACAATCACTTTGTTTTATTGCAGCATTTACAGGCCATTACCTTGTTCTACATTCCACAACCATCAATAAATATAAACTCTTTGCTGCAACTCACGTGATCGAGTTTGTTCAACGTGCACCGTGTATATTGGATAAAAACTTGTTGCCTAGCAACCAGAGCATTGAGTCTTCTGGAGCCTCCAATCTAGTGCGGATGATAAAAAAACTGACGTGTTCAATTCACATGCCTTTCTTTATGTCACTGCAACAAATTATTCTATTTACTTCATCTAATGGAGCAAAAGTTAGCAGAAATAGTCATATTACTTGCTTCCTTGTTGGCAGAAGCGAAATAAGGGGGTACCATAGGTTAAAGTGATAGTCAAAAGCTGGTTGCTCTGCTACTGAAGGTCCTTTGTTTGTATGGACACGAGTTCACAAAGTCCTGTATGAGAAAAGTATAAGTTTTTATAGGTGAAACAAAAAACAAGGAATATCTAAAAAACAATCATTTCTACGAAAGAAAATGTATGTAACATAAATTGTGTGTTTTAAGGTGCTCTACATTTGTTGTGAGGTAAGTTTTTTCCATCTCTTATTGTTTAGCAATTATGCAAAATTTCCGTAAAATTGACCCACAATAAAGTAATCTTCAGAGACTTTTCTCAGAAAATTCAAAATATACATTTTATTTGTCAGGTAAATATCTATAATATACGATATTTTAATCAAAATCGTTAGAGCCACTTTTTAGAAAATCAAAATTTTAAAAAAAAATTCCATGTAAAGGGTAGTTGGGGGTAGGGGGATTTTTTTCCAAAATCTTCGTGTCGCATCCCTGGAAGATACTAAACTTAAATACCAAGTTTGGTATTTTACCGACTTTTCGTTTTTGAGTTATCGTGATCACAGACTCACGGACACACGGACCTTTTTGTGAAAATGCTTTTTTTTTTATATTAGGGATCCTAAAACATATATTTCCGGTGAAATCTCGGTATCGAATTTTTTGGTGGAGTGCAATACCTTCTCTGTACACTATGTACATAGCACGTATAGAGAAAGTAAAAATTTGATGTGTTCCATTCACGTAACCTTCTCTGTCTGTTCTGCAAATATGTTCCTAAAAAGTTTTAGTCTTTTATCTACATAATATTAATCAAATAAACATGAGCAGAAATTCTTTTATTAGATATTTATGATTACAAGGGAAATAAGCGAACACATTAGGCTACAGTGGTAGTGAAAGCTTTAAATACTATCGCTATGTGTTTGTCACTGAAATTGTGTTATTTTTACAAGGCTAGGAGAAAAACAAAAGAAAGATGAAACGATAGATGACTTCCCATTTGATAAAGGTTTAATTGTTTAAAATTTTAACCAATAACAAGAAGCATATCGAAATCTCAACTATACAAGGAAAACATATGGGACATACAATGTGTGTTAATAAGAGCTACATTTTTTGTGTAGTTAGTCTTGATCTATCTCTTACGGTTTACCAGTTATGCAAAATTCACTAAAATTCATCCCGACTGTACGGGTCTACAGAAGCTTTTCCTAGAGAATTTAAAATTAGCATTTTATTTGTCATATAAGTATCTGTAATATAGTTTTTTTCATCAAAGTCTCTGGAGCCATTTTTGAGAAGATAAATAAAATTGAAATGTTTTCCATAAAAAGAGTAGTTTGGGGTGGGAAGAATTTTCATTAATATCTTCGTATAGCATTCTGGTAATATATTTAAATGCCAACTTTAGTATTTAGCTGTCTTTTCGCTGTTGATCAATGCTGTCCGCAAATCAGAAAACACACACACACACACACACACACACACACACACACACACACACACACACACACACACACACACACACACACACACACTGAGGTTTTTCTAAAAATGCTTTTATTTAAATTCAAGGGCTCTCAAGGCATATATTTCCGGTGAAATAACGGTATTGAACTTTTGGGTGAAATACAATACCTTTCCTATACAATATGTGCATAATAAGTGTAGAGAAAGTAAAAATCTGATGAGTTCCCTACAAATAACTTTCCCCTTCTGTTCTAAAAAGTATTCTTTCAAAAGATTATTTTATCTGCTGAATTCAACGGAAAAACGTTTATATGGCATAACTTGTGTGTTTTAACGAGATCTACGTTTTTTGTGTAGTAACTTTTTGTCTATCTATTACGCTTTACCAGTTATACAAAAGTCATCCAGAACGAAGAGGTCTTCAGGGACTATTTTCAGAAAATTCAAATTATATAAATTGATTTTGTCATGCAAATATCTTCAATATACGGTATTTTCATCAAACTTATTAGAGCAATTTTTGAGGAAATAAAAATTTTCGAAAATGTTTCCAATTAAAGGCTGGTTTTGGGTGAGGAAAATGTCTGAAAAATCTTCTGTAGCCATCCTTCTATAGCGGGGACTTTTTTGTGAAAATTTTTATTTTGTTTAGGGGAAGCTAGAAGTGTACTTCTGATGAAATCTCGATATCGATTTTTTTGGAGGAATGTAATACCTTCTCTACCTATATGCTATATACTAAGTACAGAAAGTAAAAACGAGATAACAGAAATGTGAAAGCCATTAAAAATCGAGACAAATGATTAACGACAATACCGCAGAGCTATTATGTTGCTACAAGCTATATTGTGTCTGTGATATTCGAGGATAAGTCGGTAATCAACACAGATAGCCAAGACACAACTACATTCACATGCCTTTCTCTACATATCTATAACAAATTATTGTTAAAAATCCTTTTCTTCTATCTACTGTATGCTAATTAAGATAAATATCAGCAGAAATGGTCTTATTATTTGCTTCCTTATAAGTAGAAAGGAAATAAGGGAATACACAAGGCTAAACTGACATTCAAGTATTTTAAAAGCTGGTTGCCGCCTGGTAAAAATCAGTTTCTTTGCATTTCCAATAGTTGACAAACTCCCGTATGAAAAAAGTTTAAATTATTTTAAAACTGAACCCAATAACATGAATATCTCAAAAACGGATAACACCATAGAAAAAATGTATACGTTATAAATTGCGTGATTCAAGGAGTTATACATTATTTGTGTACTAACTTTTTGTCTATCGCTTACGGTTAGTTATGCAAAATTCCGCAAAATTCATCCAGAATAAATATGTCTTCAGAGGCTATTCCGTGAGAATTCAAGATATATATTTAACATGGTGGTTTGATGCGTAACGCGTGAAGCTACTATCCCAAAGGTCATGAGTTAGATTCCTGTCATAGAATAAATGTTCATGTGCTTTTATAGAGCACATTAAGTATAGTAGAGGCCTCAAATACAAATGGAGTGATTATATGTCTATTCTGCTGTTTTTGTAACCCAAGCTTTAAGCACGAGCTTTAAACATTTTTTTTCCATTCTATATAGACATATGTATACATGTATATGTCTTGACAAGTTCTATGTTCAGTGGCTTCCTGGCCTAAACGAACCTATAGAATGCTTTCTAATCTAATCTAATGTAATTAACTATAATATACGATATTTTGATGAAAATAGTTCCGGCTAGTTTTGAAAAGATCAAAATTTTCGAAATGTTTTTCATGTAAAGGGTAGTTGGGGATCGGGGATTTTCTTGAAAATCTTCATATCGCATCCTTAGAAGATACTGAACTTAAATACCAAGTTTGGTATTTAATGAGTTTTTCGTTTTTAAGCCATGCTGCCCACAGCACACACACACACACACACACACACACACACACACACCACACACAGAGAGAGATAGACACACACGGAAATGTTCCCTAAATGCTTTTTTTCCATTCAGGGGTCTCAAAACATATATTTCCGGTGGAATGCAGCATCTTCTCTATGCACTATGTACATAGTACGTGTAGAGAAAGTAATATGCTCACTCTCTTTAGCTACGTCAATCTATCATCACGCTTCGACCATTCTGAATCCCGTTATATTTAACCTTCGTGTTTCTTGAGTATAGTCTTCTTCGAGAGGCAGTTTCACTTGAAGTATAAATATGTAGGGGTGTTATGGTATCTTTATCTCAGGGTGTTATACTCGGCTTAATAGGCTCTTTAGATACAGACTATCAATGTTAGATGGTACTTTTTCTAATAATCCATTACTTGAATTCACTTTGTAGAGTTGTGATTTATTCTCGATCAACTTTTACAATCAATACACGAAATTGCAATCACTCAGTACAATTCAGTTCTTTATTTGGACGAGAAGTGTGTCTCTCGAGATACTAATTCTTAAACAATTCCGACGGAAAATCTGTTCAATTTCTTGGAACAAAATATAATACTACTTTCCAATACAATGAGCGGAAGTTCATTGATGATCACGCTGCAAATATTTACGTGTTTCTAACTCAACACAAAAACTTAGCTGCAGCCAAGGATTCCCTGCCTAGGAAATATACAGTCGACCACACTCGACTGCTAACAGTCTCCGAGTGCCCTTTCCTTGTTTATTAACAGCCTCTTTTTCATAATAAATATTTATATAGCACCCAGGGACTTCAAACTAGGGTATGCAACAAGAAAACATCAACATCAAATATGCAAAATGGAATAACATTTATAAAATGTCGTTCATATGGAGTTATGATATTTATTAATACTGCCTTACACTTCTGCATCTGCATTACGTTTGAGGCTCCTAGGAATCATCTTATGGAAGAAAAACAAAACAAAAACTATGAATTTCAGACTGTACCAGGTCTGGACTGCAAGGTGGGTGCTCGAGTATCTGTCTAACAAATTTTGCGCTTCTCTGGTTGCCCGGAATGTGGTGTATCACCAAAGATCTCGCTGCCTTTTCAGAGAATGTGCACTATATAGAGATGTTACTTTGGCCTACAAAGTCTTCTTCTCATACGACACATATTTCCCGATGAATTCCGCTTCAGCTATGTCATTTTTTGCGAGAAAAAAAAACGCATCACACTTCGTTGCTCTTCACAAACAACCTGCGCGCCTGTTTTGCTATGTAGTACACGGTTCTCGCACAAGAGCTACACCTATTTAAAAAAATTGATGTGTTCCTTTTACATGACTTTCTCCATCTATTCGACAACTATTTTTTTCAAATAAAAGCTTATTCTTCTATCTGTTTCATCTTAATTGAGATAAACGTTAGCAGAATGTTTTAATATTTATTTTATTTCAAGTAGAAGCGACATAAGGAATAAACTAGTCTAAATATAGTCGAATCGTTTAAAATCTGTCAAAATGAAATTATCGTCGAAATAGGGTTCTCCTTCCATTCTCGGGAGTAAAACAAAAGAAACATGAAGCGAATTATGCCTTCGGGTTTGAGAAAGGGACAAGAATTCTAAAATTGAAACCAATAACTAGGAATATATTGCAACTGTTTTAACTCCACAAAAAATTGAATAGGATGTAAGTGGTTGTTTTAACGAGATCTACAGTTTTTGTGTAGTAAATATTTGCCTATCTCTTATGATTCATCAGTTATGCCAAAGTCCTCCAGAATAGAAAGGGCTTCAGAGAGCATTCCCTGAAAATTCAAGATAGACCTTTTATTTGTGATGTAAATAGTTTTACTATATAGTATTTATTTTAATCAAAAACTTTAGAGGCATTTTTCAGAAAAACAAAAGCTTCAAAAATTGTTCCATGTAAAGAATAGTTTAGGGAGGCGAATTTTCTTGAAAGTCTTGGATCGCATACCTGGAAGATACTGAACTTAAATACGAAGTTTGGTATTTAGCGGAATTTTCGTTTTTGAGTTATTTTGTTCACAAACACACGGATTAAGGAGGTCTGAAAACTTTTCCGATGAAATTTCGTTTTAGAATTTTGGGTAAAATACAATACTTCCTCTACTATACGTACCTGTGAGGTACAGAAAGAAATAGTCTCCTCTAATGCGTGTTTCATACAGTATGTCTGAGAGCTTTAAACACCCTAAAAAGATAAATCACTGAGAGTTACTTCCTAATGAATAATATCTTTTCCATATATGAAAGAAAAAATAAATGAATTAAAACCTCTAAGCTTTACACAACGTCGAAAACACCATCATTACAATAATCTATCTCCGAAAGTTTTGATTTAACTAATTATTTTAATAAGATATAAGATTTATGCTTTTTTTGTATAATTGCTTTTGTAGACAATGTATTAGTTCTCCAAATAGGGAAGTTAAGCTCAATAAGCTACTTAATTTCGACCATATTTTTCAAATAAAATAAATTTTCATTAAGGGATTCAAATTTTCCTCTTTTCACTTTTATATTTTGTGCAATAGTGTGTTTACTTCTTCCTTACGTACATACTGGATATAGAAGATATTGTATTCCATCCAAAAATTCAATGTTAGTCAGGATCTTTCAACTACCAACATGAAGGCTATCAAGAAAATTGCCCTCTCTCAACTACTATTTACACGGAAAATATTTAGAAATGTTTAATTTTAAAGAAAGTCAAACGATTTCTATTAAAATATAACATTCCAAACATATTTATTTGGCAAATAAAATATACATTTTTAATTTTTCGGCAATAGCCTATAGAGTCTCTTCACTGGAAAAATGTTTTGTAATCTACTCGTTTAGCCATACACGAAAACACACTGTACACAACCTACAGATATTTTTAAAACCAATATATTTCAAAAAATGATTTTGACTTATTTATTTCCGTGATAAGCATCATTAATGCTTCAAATTGTTTCAAGCCTTGTAAGCTTTTAAATTCCCGACGATTTTCTGGATTGTAGTAAAGAATATAAAATTAGCATAATACTTTTAATACTTCACTATCGTTGCTCCCTTTGTATACATATATACATTTCTCGTATTTATGCAAAGCTAAATCTTTGTCCTCATTTTGATTAAAATAAAAAGGCATAGTTTATAGAATCTACTAATACACGATATACGGTGGAGAATGTCATAAGAACGTAACACAAAAATGGTATTTCTTAACCTCATTAAACCGTACATGAGAGGGTGTCGAAGAATCCTGTGAATCTATACCTTAATCGAATTTAAATAATTTTTTCCGCTTTAATTACGTGCTACCTGGTGGCTCGGAGTGTGATGGATATTAGCGTTCTATGTCTCGACCCTTTACATATCATCCCGCTTTAGCGTTAGCATGTACCTCTGTTTCTTTGCGAAACACAAGGCAAGGGTGAAAGCGGCGGAAGCTCTCCGGATACGCTGCAGAATTCCGAATATCTCCATAACCTTAATGGAAACTGTATACGGAGCGACAGTTAGATCCACGATGACATACGGAGGAGAAATATGGGGGTGGGAACAAACAGGAAATCTGGATCAAGTGAGGACCCAATTTTTGAAAGGAATTCTGGGTGTAGGGAGGGGTACGGCAAACTGCGGAATAATGAGGGAATTCGGGGCACATAGTGAAACGATAGAGTGCAAAATCAGAGCAGTTAAATATTGGATGAGAATCGTTCACGGAAACCAATCTCTAATTAGGGCAGTCTGCTACCGTGAACAGTTGCGAATGGAAGGTAATTTGACGTGGGCATCAAAATTAAAGAAAGGGTTGGAAACCATTGGGATGGGAGACATTTGGATGGCGGGGCAGGAAAACAGGCGAAGTATTTGGAGAAAAATTAAGAAACGTCTCTGTGATATTGACAGACAGCAAATGCTTGCGCAATGCACAGAGAAGGTGTCATTAGAAGTGGGCTGAAATCGGAGAGGGGTATGGAGCAAT
Source organism: Hymenopus coronatus (assembly GCA_030762935.1). NCBI lineage: Eukaryota > Metazoa > Arthropoda > Insecta > Mantodea > Hymenopodidae > Hymenopus > Hymenopus coronatus. Next base: position 41,050,576 of record CM060887.1, read on the forward strand.
ACATCAAAACAGGTACCAAACTCATTAGAGAGGGGCTCGCGTGGATTAGACTAGGAGCATGGAGGAGCACGAAAATTTCTTACGAGAATCTGTCCCATTTGCGAGGAGGAAGAGTCGTGGACTCACATCTTGCAAGATATAGGGGCACGGAGGAATGGCGGGAAAAATATTTGCCGCGATTTTTTACCACTGCGAATGTAGGGATAGAAGCATGTTGGACGCTACTGGCAGGCACGGAAAACATGGACGGGCTAGGTAAATTTATACTTAAGGCAAGACAGCTGAGATCTGAGGAGGCTGCCAATAGAGAAGGGGGGGGATAAGATCAACTAAACAAAAGTGATTACAATGTTCTACATACATATATATTATGTCATACTTAGGTCACTGTTGTGCTAGGGTTGTATATATTATGTGTAGATATGTCTTTTAAGTGTAATTATCTATTATAAGAGGGTGCATTTATGAAGGGTACTCTGTGCTGTTAAGTTAAATTGCTATATTTTAATATCTTTGTATCTTTATTTTCGGATTCACTCTTAATTTTATTCTTGTTTAATATTGCTTTTGACTGTGTATTTCCTTTGTCTTTTTATTTTCGTGTTTACTCTTCTAATTCTTTGTTGTGGTTGTTGTTTTAATATTGCTTGTAATGTGTATTGCAAAAGCACGTACGGTCTGTGGACCCGTGCGACTCTTGAAATTCTATGTATGATATTGCTATGTTAATAAATACACTTATTCATTCATTCATTCATACTTGACGGGTGGATGCAACTTCGACACGTGTCCATAGAGACATTAGTGCCAGGCAATCGCATCTCTGGTTTTACCCATGCCTGCTATGGAAGTGTCTTATTTTTTTTTTATCTGTAAATATATTGCAGATCATTTGATATTCCATCTATTTCGGTTTACTGTTATTTCAAACCTAAAGTGGAGCTTCGAATCGCGATATTAAATATTCATCGGTATTTAACTTGACGACAAATGGAAACCAATAAAATAAAAATCAGATTTTTCGACTCACGGGACTTGAATACAAATCTTCCTGTATGTTGACAAACTATACCGCTTAAGCTCCATGGACCCCGAGATCATTTGAGCATCAGTTCACCAATTTCATTCATCGTCCGATATGACCAACCAGGTTAAAGGAAGTTAATCTTTACCGCATAAGCCATCCTGCTCGGTTAAATCCATATCTTCTTTGAAGCTAACGTCCTTGAACCGGTTGGTCATATCGGACGATGAATGGAATTGTTGAAATGTGCTCAAATGATCTCGGGTCTATAGGGCTTGCAGTTGCTCGACATTAGTCAGGACAATGGAAAAACATTTTACGGTAACTCACCTGAAGCAAGATTTAAACTCACGACTTATAGAATATGAGGCACTACTCTTATTTTACCCAGTTGGGCCAGATAGATGTCGCTTCTGGAATAAAACCTACAATTTAGTATTGTTTATTCAAGAATGCTTTCAAATACATATCGAAGTTTAAGTGAAAACCATATTGCGTATTCTACTATTAGTAGGTAAAAATCATTTCAATGGAGAAAACGATGGAAAATAATATCGAAAAGAGAAGTAAAAGTCTGAAAAATGCAGAAGAAGTTGCTTCTATACATAACACAGCAATTTCAAACATATATATAATTATGTTATAATATAACATAAACTGTGTTTTTTAATGTGCTCTACATTTTTGTGGTGTACATTTTTGTCCATTTCTTACGGCTTATAAGATATGCAAAATTCCGTAAATGTATCCAGAATTAGTTAAGTCTTGAGAAGGTACTCCCAGAATATTCAATATATACATTTTATTTGTGAGGTAAATATCCTTAATATACAAATTTTAATCAAAGTCGTTAGTCATTTTTAAGAAAACCAAAATGTTCGAAAAATGTCCCATGTAAAGGATAGTTAGGTTTGGGAGGACTTTCTTCAAAATCTTCGCATCGTATCCTTGGAGGATACCAAACTTAAATACTAAGTTTGGTATTTAACGATGTTTTCGTTTTGAGCTATGCTGCACATAGACACGCACATACATATAGGTACTTATATTCACATGGAGCTTTTTCTAAGAATCCCACGTGCTCCATTCACATAACTTTCTCTATACCTCGATAACAAATTAATATTAAAAAGCATTCTTCTATCTACATCATGATAATCGATATAAACGTTAGCAGAACTTTTCTTAATTACTGCTTTCTTATAAGTAGAAGGGAAATAGGGAATACTCTAAGCTAAAGCGGCAGTTAAGTCTTTCATGTAGTTGAAATACGTTTCTTAGCATGGTCAAGTCCCTTAAAGGCATTGAAAATCTTTGTCACATTTTTGGAAAATACTAAATTTTAATACTAAGCTTTTGAGCTATGCTACCCACAGATATCCACCCACACATCTACACACACGGCTGTTTTTCCAAAAATGTTTTTGTTCTCAGGGGACCTCAAAGCAGATATTTCCGGTGATATCACGAATCAGACTTTTTGGGTGGAATACAGTACCTTCTCCATAATTTATGTATATAATACGTGTAGAGAAAGTAGCAGTGTAACCAATAGAATAAGAAAACGATACAATAGCATCACAGTTATGGTGCTCTTTTTATTGAGAGAGGTGTTTAAAATCGTCTGAGAGACTGGCATTTTACTGTATCTATTCTGATCCCCTCCTGAATGTACTTTACTGAGTGATGATGACACTCTTGGCCATGGGTCGTTAGGTATGAGGTCGTGGGCATCAAACATTCACTTAAACATCGATCTTTTGGGGCTGTAGAGGGAAGCTAATTGTTGTTTTACACCTGTTGCTCACTGTGTGTCTTGACCGCTTCCGCATTGCTTAGTTTAACTCTAATTTCGTTCCAAGACACAGTGATAGGGCTTTAACACAAACCAACAGTAATATGAAATCCTTAACTTAAGATTCTGAGTATATTGTACCACAGAAAAACACACATTAATTTATCCCAATAAAATAGCATTTAACAGACAATAATAAGCATTTATTGTACATGTTCAATTGTTTGCAAAATATTGCACAGGACTAAATTACTTATCCTAAAGTGCGATGAGGTTTGAGTATGCATCCCATTCTCTGTTATCTTTGTATTTTCTTGTTCACTTTTCTTTTACCCTTCCCAATATTGACCTATTGTTACTTTCTCTACCTGTACTATGTACGTAGTGTATAGAAAAGGTATTCCACTCCAGCCAAAAATTCGATATCGAGGTTTCACCGGAAATAAATTTTTTAGGGTCCTCTGTAACCAAAAAAAGCATTTGTAGAAAAAGGTCCGTGCGTGCGTGTGTGTGTCCGCGTATCTGTGAACACGACAACTCAAAAACAAATAGTCGTTAAAATACCAAACTTGGTATTTAAGTTTAGAATCTTCCAGGGATGGGACACGAAGATTTTGAAAGAATCCCCCCAGCTCAAACTACCCTTTACATGAAAAAGATTTCGAAAATTTTGATTTTCTCAAAATTTGCTCTAACAATTTTGATTAAAATACCGTATATTAAAGATATCTTTATGGCAAATAAAATGTATAACTTGAATTTTCTGGGGATAGCCTCTGAAGACCTCTTTATTCTGAATGAATTTTGCTGAATTTTGCATAACTGCCAAACCGTAAGAGATGGACAAAAACTTACCACACAAAAAGCGACAATTTATGTTACATACATTTTTTCGTGGAGTTGATCATTTTTGAGATATTCCTTGTAATCGGTATCAGCTTTAAAAACGTATACTTTTCTCATACGGAAATATGTCAATTCCTGTACATACAAAGAAACTCCAGTCCAATAAAAACCTGCTTTTGACTATCTGCTTTCTGCTATCTGCTTTCTCGGTTAGCTTGAAGTAAGTATAGGCCGAAGCTTTCTAACATTTTTTGTTTGCAGAGACGTAGAGAAGGTCCTGTGAATTGAACACATCAAAATTCTTATTTATCTTTAGTGCTCCTTTTCTCTTTCTTTCATATTGTTATGAATTCTATTGAATTGCTTTTCTATCTTATGTATTACAGACATTTTGCCTTATTATTATACTTTGTCTAAATGATAATCTCTCATGTGAGAAATGTGTAAGGAATTGTTCCCTTTTGAACACATGTTCGAGTAATCTTAACTGAAACTGGTAAGTCGGTTTTAGAAGCAATGGGATATTTAAATTTGTAAGTTGTCCGTTTAAAGAGAAACAGTCGGATCTGAGTTTCCAGCAATTCAATCAACGTTCGTAAAGGGAATTGGGAATGTTGACGGTTTAGATAATGTCAACGACAATAACACAATGGCAAGTCTAGTCGATAAGAACCGCTGTCATGCCATGAAGGCGCACATCCACGCAACTGCTTTTAGCTCTTGTGTAACAATATATTGTTCTTGTAGTGGCAGACCGTGTAAACAAGTTTTTGTTACTGCATCTTCACTTTGTTACAAGTATAGCAAGCCAATTCCACAAAACTAGACGGGCAACAATCGTAAAACTTCGATATACAGTGTTTTTCATGACCTCTGCTACAAAACGATATATCTCGCAACAGTAACATTTTTACTGTCTCTACACGTAGGTACTCTCAAAAGTTATTAAAAATACGTCTGGAAATACTTATAGTAAAGTCATTCACACACGTTACGGTATACCTGCACAGGTAAACCGGAAAGATATACCTGTGCAGGTTAGAGCTGACACATGCTACGTTAAATCGGAAGATTTTAACTCAGTCGAGAGATGGCGAGTAAACAAGACGACGTGGCCGCTATAGTCAGTTTGTGTAAATCTAGTGTAAAATAGGCTTAAAAAGAGAAGTGAATACACCCATACAAGATTACTAAAAACGTTTAATTCTTTTTATTTATAATGTATTAAATTATAGTTATATCACATATCTGATATATATAAAATAATAATTTACGACAACTCTACTCAAGGAATTAGGCACAACTAACCTAAAAACTGTACAGGTTGGCTCAGCTCTACAAGCCTACGCAGTTTGGTCTGCAGCGGCTGACGTTCCGGTCTACTGTACAGGTAAACCTCGCCGATATACCGGAACTTGTGTGCCAGGCCTATGACGGGGTCTTATTGCTTAACTCGCTTGTTGTCACTTGTTTGCTATGGTAGAAAGCGTTTCGGACAGGCTTCGTTTCCGAAGGGAAGGGGTTGGAAATGAAATGAAACGTAGCCTGCTACAAAGGAAGTTCTGAGTTGCGAACTGGTGATCCTAAACTTTCTGGTTGACAATTATCCACTCGCCTCTCACCTAGACGGCCTGGGTTCGATCTCAAGCGACCGCATGAGATTTGAGGTGGACAAAGCGGTGCAGGGGCGGTTTTTTCCGGGTTCTCCGATTTCCATTGCATTCCACCGGTGCTCCACCTTCATTCTATGTATCACGCGCACCTGGCGGAAAAATTTAACACACTGTTTATACTGTTCTAAAGGAGCGTCGAGCAGGATGAGGTATGAAGGGGTGAATTGCCCAATTGGTTTTGCCTTTTCCTACTCGCGTGGAATGTTGAAAATCGTCTTAAGACCGTCAAACGTTCATATTTTCAGCAAAATCTCAGTTCCAGGCGTATATTTATTGTCTTTGGTGTACTATGTACACAGTAGATGAAGATAGTGTATTTCATCCAAAAATTTGATGTCCAGATCTCACCGGAAATACATCTATGAGGTGCCCTAAATCTAAGAAAGCATGTTTAGAAAAATATATGTTTTTGTGTGTTCGTGCGTGTGTGTGTGTGTATGTGTGTGTGTGTGTGTCTGTGAACACGATAATTTTAAAACGAAAACTCGATTATATACCAAACTTAACATTTAAGTTCACCATCTTTCAAGGATGCTACAGGAATATTTTCAAACCCAACCGAACCTAAATTACACTTAATATGGGAAACTATTCCAAAACTAATTTTTTCAAAAATGGCTTAAACGATTTTGATTAAAATACAATATAGGTAATAAAGATGATCCCATTTGAATTAAATTTATTGCTTTAATTTTTTGAGAATAACCTTGAAATCCTCATAATTCTTGATGCCTTTCCATAAATGGTATACCTTAAGAGTTAGATAAAACGTATTATCAAATATGTAGATCTCGTCAAAATATACAATTAAGTTCCTATATATATTTTTGGTGTCAAGCCAAGCACTTCCGAGATATTCCTCGTTATTGGTTTTGATTTTATAATACTTACGATTTTCTCAAGTAGAATTATTATTGTTTTTTTGTTTTGTTTTTTTGTTTTTGTTTTTTTACTCCTAGTCCTGCAAAGAGAACGAATTACAACGACAATCCCATAAGGACAACTTAAAATATTTGACTATCGCTTTAGTCAAGTTATTCCCTTAGTTTCGTTCTAGTTATAACGATGCATGCTGTAAGACCATTCTGCTCATGTTGATGTCGATTTGCATGAGATGGATAGAAGAATAATAGTGGTTTGTTTCGGGAATAGGTGGACGAAGGCATGTGAATGGAACAGAGATTTTTAGTGAGCTTACGCCATCTTTTGACGCATCGTTACGAAGCTAAAGTTACCCCAATCTCAAGCGTATCCGGTAAGAGGGTTGGAGATGCCAGATCTAGCACCCAGTGACTACCAACACTTTCCCAAACCTGCATAAATTTCTTGAAGGACAAAGATTTCACAACAAGGAGGAGGTTATTGATACAGTAAACAGCTGCATTGAGGACCTTGATAAATCGCATCACAGAGATGTGACAAATATAGTATCCTGTGTGGAGTTTATATTGAGAAATAAAGCAAAAATAAAATAAATGCTGTTTTCATTGACAGGCCCGGGACTTATGAGCCGACCCTCATAATACTGAATTGTATAAACTAAATAAATTATTTTTTTGCAAATTATCTTCACCTATATTAATTGTAGTAGTTTTTTCATCAGCTTTTAGTTTAGTGGCCCAATGAAATTCCAAAATGTTCAATCTATATAGTACATAGTTCATCAGTTGCATCACATAGTCACATGAATCGGCTGACCGTACATGCTCTCTAATAATACTTGAATTTACATATCTTCACATTAGAAATACACAGATTGAAACATACCACACGCGCGCGCTCAACACAACAAACCAACAAACGATATAATATTCTGCCACACACTCATACACACACTCGCCGTCACAATTACACTCCCATATTCACACATATAGATAACTGATACACCAAGTATGTCTATAAACAAATATCTTATCTCTTGGTACACATATTTCCATTAAGTATGTGCTCAGGTTTGGCCAGTTCTGACTATTTAGTATCAAGTCCCAGCACGCTGAAATACTTCCAGTAATAATATTTCCTAACATCCTCAATCTACATGCGATCTGCCAAATTATGCGTCCAGTCTTCCTAATCCCCCCGCATATATCTTACGAGCTTTCTACCCTTCCAACTTGAGCTACCTATTCCTGTACTATGTTTCAGACTCAATTCTAAAATTGATGTTTCTTTCCCTCGCCCAATTTTTATTTCATTTTGTAGCTATAATGGCAATTTATTTATCTTACACAGAAGTAAAAGAATTGTGCAAAATTCACTATTTATGATAAAATATGGTATTTTTGCACTTTTTAAATAATTGAAAAGCATTTTCGTTGAGGTCTGAGCATGTAAATATATGGGATATTAATACTGTTTTTTTTTTCTGAAGAGAAATTCACATGCATAAGGCACATTTATAAATATAATATTTTAATAGTGTAATTCTTTATCCAGAACTGATATAATGGTTATTACTTCAAAGCAAACCAGGAAAATACTAAATTAGCAACATTTAACAATGGATAAAACTGCATAGTAAAAGAGCCAACTAAGTAGGAGAAGTGTATGTTCATAGTGTATGTGTGTGTATGTATGTATGTGTGTATAACTTTAGAAGAATTAGAATAACATTACTGTACAGGAGTGCAGTAATCTTGACCAAAAGAATAAACTGGTATTTGAAAGCTCAAGGAGACCTAAATAAGATTTAAAATCATTTGTTATGTATGCAGCAATAGCTTATAAATGTATAATAAAATATAATGACACATGTTCAAGCAATAGAGTTTTAAAAATATCAATTAGTGCTATGAAACTTTTGGTAGAACCTGTATGCCTCTATCTTTTTATCACGGATAAAACCTCACAGCGATGAGGTTTTTATAAGCTTTGAACGGGCATTGAAGCTTGAAGAGATATTCTAGTGTTTGCTTTATCTCGATGCGTATATTTTTGTAGGTGTTTTTCATAATTGTAATGTGGTTACTAAGGGGCACTTGAATATCATAAATATGTCCTGGAAATGGAGACAGATGAGTAACACGAAGTGAATTTTCTTGTTGAGACTGACAGCTTCAGAGATGGATAAACTCGCAGCTTGCCGCTCTCGTGTTTTTTTCTTTAAGTGTATAAAAACGCGCTAATGAAGGTTAGAGGTTGAAGCGCTGGTTTTTATCCTCGTTTATATTTGGTAAAGTGAACTAACAAGGGCGGTCGGTGAAGCTCTTTTGTTTGCGATAGCCTTTTGTTTCTTTTCCACCATTCGGTGCAGCGTGTGCCCCAGGTAAGGCCGGTAATGATTACTGTGTGGTCATAGCAACGCCTTGAAGAAGTGCTTTAAGAGTAGCGAGGATAACAGGCCATTTTCACCCAATAACTCTTCCACTAGGGGACTGTACCTAGGGGCTCTTAAAAAAACAACGGTACTTTACGGGAGTCAGGACCAAGAATATGGCATGTACCTTATAATCGTTTGCTTACTTTGGTTCTGGATTCACATTCCAGAATTTGGAAGTGTCTGTGTAACACCTACATACAATTTTTGTTTCTCTACCAAGTACTATACACGCACATAATAGATAAAGAAAGAATTGCATTCCACCCAAAGCGCTACCGAGATTTTATCGGAAAACATTTTCAGAAAACACCTGATAAAACGTTTAGAAAAAGGTTCGAGTGTGTATGTATGATTGTGGACAGCATAACTCAAAATCAAAAGGTTGGTTACATATTAGACAGGCCAAACTAGAGACGCTTGGACGACGCATGCTAAACACAGACACAAACAGGCCTTTTTCTAAAAATGCTTCTTTTAGATTAAACGGCTCTCAAAACATATTTCCGGTAAAATATCGGAATCAAATTTTGGGTGCAGTAAAATACCTTCTCTATACACTATGAACATAATAGGTGTAGAGAAAGTAAAAATATTTTATATTATTCTCTCCGCAAATGTAATACTAAGGAGAATAAAATCGCTTTGCATTGTCCAAATAAAACATGGGCACATGGCGATTTAAATTTGGTATTACTTTGCAGACGTTAGATTGGCATAATCGTCTCGGCGAAGCAGTGCCTAACCTTAATATTATGACTGTGCCTTGCCGGCCCGTAATCCCCGCAAGTGTGGAGCGGCTTGCTTTCTGTTATTATCGTAAGTGTTTGAAAAATTAACTCATGAATATCGCCGGTACCACCTCAAAGACTTAGAATACGACACTTTGGTACAATGGGCAGTGCGAGAATATCCGCTTTTTAAGGAAATTTCTGTTGTCATCGACAGCTATAAAGAGAAGTACTGCAAACCAGGGGAGTGTTTTTGATTGAGAGTTTACAGCATGCAGCAGTTATGTTAAAGCGACGAAATAAAAGCGGTAACACGTCGAAGCGACGAAAAAATAATCGTACTACAAAACTGTTGCAAAAGCATGGAATAAACGCTTTGTTTGTAACCAGTTTGAAGCAATAAAGAGCTTTTTGTTACAATTATATGGATATGTTACAGTTCAAAATTTCTGGATATACAGGACGTCAAAACAGAGACATCCGGTAGTGATGATAAATGGTCTTCAGAAGATTTTAAACATAAGACATTTTACTCTTAAGCATTTGGTAAAACAGCAAATAGAAGAATTGCAATACCACCTTGGGATCACCTAGGAGTAGTTTTTCCTAAGAGAAAGGAAAGGCATCAAGTGTACCAGTAAAAATCTGATGTTGGACATTTACATAACCTTCTCTACCAATTTTTCAGCAGCCTATTCTAAACTTTATTCTCCTAACTATATCGCGTTACAGAGATAAACATCTGTAAAAATACTTTGATTATATATTCTTATAGGAGGGTCGGCTGATAAGTCCCGCACCTCATAAAGATAGGACTCTACTAGGCCAGTTAGACGGTAGCATCGTAGTTTAACTCTAGACTAGCTTCTATTCATAGTTCAGGACAATAGCTTGTTTAGTTTTCGAATAATAGCATTTTAAACAGCAGACTTTAGAGTTTTCACGAAAATGGAGAATTTGGAAAAACGAGCAGTGATTAAATACTTCCATTTGAAAGACTAAACGCCTAAAGAAATCAACGAGCAAATGGACAGTCATTAAAAGACTCTGCCCCTTCATATTCAATGATTAAAAAGGGGGTTGCAGAATTTAAACTGGGACTACGAGCACTAGTGATATGCGTCCCTTCTCTTTACATGACCACCATTACAAAAGTTAAATAACAGCTCCATATTTGAAAAAATATAAGCATTTGACATTTTAACAACCATAAAAAGTGTATTGGGAAATAGTTCTGCAAAAAATTGAGGTATGGCATAAATCGTGTGCTTTAACAAGATCTACATTGCTTGTAGTACATTTTTGTCTATGTGTTATGTTTTACCAGTATGCAAATGTCACTCAAAATGAAGAGGATTTCAGAGGCTCTCCCCAACTAATTCAAGATTTACATTTTAATTGCCATAAAAACCATATGGTATTTTAATATAAGTCTTTAGACCATTCTTTGAGAAAGTAAAATCTTGTAAACAATATTTCTTGAGAAGATAGTTTTGGGTGGGTGTTTTTCCTAAACAAATCTTCGTGTTGCATTGTTGGAAGATACTAAGCTTAAATACCAACTCTAACATTTAACGGAACTTTCGTTTTTGTGCTACCTCTTCCCCAAACACACACAAGTACACATGGACTTTTTTCTTTAAATGCTTTCTTTGGATTCGGGAGTACATAGAACATGCATTTTCGTTGAAGTATTGGTACCTAATTTTAAGTAGTATATAATACCTTCTCTACCTAATATGTACGCACCAAGTGTTGGGTAGACTACTTTAAAATGCCTGTTTTTATTAACAGGGCCTCAAAACATATATTTCTGGTTGGGATTCAACGCTTTTTCTACATATTATACGTAGTAGAGAAAGTACAATTTAGTATCAAAATACGTATCATCAATTTCTCTGAGATATAGTTCTTAAAAATAGTAGAAAAAAACTCGCTATTCTGGGGAGAAGTTAAGAAGAAGCATTACGAGTTCTTTTAAACTAAAAATTCAAAAAGTTTTTCTAGAGCGCAATGTCAGTGAATATTTCCATGATAAGTTCTTATGAAAATAACTAGAAAGAGCTATTTTGGAGAGTAAAATATGAGAATGCCCGATTTCCATGAAAATGCTTTTATTAGGGAGCTAGAAACAGCCACTCTCGAGTAAGAACAACAAGAAATTCAAGAAGAACAGAAACTTAGCAACTCGAAGATCAACAAGAGAAAAAGTCTAAACAATAAAAAGCTGAGAACAACAAAGACAGATAGGGTAGGCAAGCGCAAAGGTGCGCGCTTAATGCTTTTTCTATTTTTCCCTTCTGCTATTCTGGTTACATCACAATGAAATTTTTACACAATACACCTAGGAGCATACTTTACACGATACAATAAGTTTAAGATTGGTTGCATGATGTGTTAGAATTATATTTAACAAAGTATTAGAAATGAAAAAAATGGATCTTTGCCCCAAGCCTGATCCTATAGTTACAGGGCAAAATTCCGACACAATAAGAAATTATTATTATAATAATAACACACTAAAGGAGAATTACAGTATTTGTCAGTTAGTGTCATTAATTTGTATAATGTTTTACTATATCAGAATCATCACAATCATCATTGTGTCAGCATCGTGATCGTGTTAGGCATAAATTCTTCATTCTTTTCCTTTTGAAGATGTACATCGGCGATAAGTAATGGCCCTGTGGCGCTCATGCAGCAAGCCACAGAAACAGTTTCGCCTCGGTCGGCTGCAACTGCCTTACTTACTCGTACTTATCTTTGGCCTTTTCTTGCCACACTTTTCGGCAATTTTCCCGGTACAGTTTGTATTCTTGTTTCGTCTTCGTTATAGACTCGATGGGGCGGAAAATTATATTTAGATCGCAAACTTTCCAGTTTCTGAAATAAAGCTCCATTTGTGCTTTATTGAATTCCATTATCCTCCCGAAACTGATTTTCTCCGGTTGCCTCCAACTTAAATTATGACGAGCAGTGTTCCCCTGCCAATTGGATTTCATTATTAAACGGGTGGTCGACGCCATTACTTTCGGCAAACCGGTATACCAAATGTCGGAAGTGTTTAAACGTAAGGCCATAGAACATAGAATCCAGATTGATACAGTGCTCCGCCAATTCAGTTTCTCCTGTCTCAGAAAATACTCTCTTGAAACGCCCCAATGATGCCACTCCATAGCCTGCTTTAAGTCTTTTACGTAATGTGGATTCAGTACATCCAAGTCCTGCAGCTGCATTTCTAATGGAAGATCCATTTTCTATTAGCTTTCTAGCCTCCTCTAACGTTTTAGAAGACAACGGCGTGGAGGACGTTTTTATCTTGTAGTTTCTGTAAAATGAAGTTTAACTAGTCTAACTAATACTGAATCAGTTGACGTAAAATAGTGAAATATAAATTAGGGTGCATCAAATATGACAAATAAGCCTACACGTTAAGTATTAAAACCGAAGAAAGTAAAAACAAACGTTTGGGGCAAAGGTACACATGCGGACTTTTGCCTCAGCTAATGCGTAGGATCTTTGCCCCGTGGCGCCGATTTTTTAACTTCTTGTATCAGCTGCCATATATGCAACTTGATAAACTAACTAAGCTTAAAGCGTGATTTAGGTTATGTACTTATATACGAAGTATTGGTTATTATTTTGGTGTTTGTTATAGTAGACAGAACACTATCAATTACACCGTAAATATTTAGATCAAAAGTTCCAAAAAACTAACTTACCTCATATCTCTAAAGCTTTAAAACGTAAATCAACAATACAACACCATGGACACTTCCCGCCATAACAGCGCTCAACTGAAAGAGCAGGGCCGCCACACTACACTTCAGAAATAGGAAAACACTAGATTCGGATCTTTGCCCCGTGCGCACCTTTGCCCCCACTTACCCTAGTGTTCTAGAAAAGAAGAGGAAATAACTACTGAAGTGAGCAAGAGGGTACAACAAACACGCTGTGCACATTTTTTAGAAATTAACTGGAAATAACCCCTTCATAGAACAGGATGAAAACAATGAAGGCATAGACTCTTATCAGATGGTAACGAGAAATAACTTTCACAAATATAAATATCAAACTCTCACTGGTTCCGTTCGTGCTATTTTTTCATCTCTTGTGCACGCAAACCATTACTTCAAAACATTCTTTTGACTACACGATGCTATTCAAAATAAAGATTAGCTGAATTATTTTAAGGAATACACCAGGCTTCAATTGCATCTTCTATGTAATTAAAATTTGTGTTAATTCTGTTATTGTTAAAGACTTTTTGTTATTGTTTCATTTATATAGTCTCCTTTAACATCTAAGGTCATATCGGAGTTTTTTTCATTAGAAACATTGTCTATAGGTTCTGGATTTAAATCATCTTATTTTCCTCAAACACACACATATTTGCAGACTTTGTGGATTACAGGGAATCATTCCGGTTAAACTAAAATTACCCGCCCCAGCCGGGAATTGAACACGCAACCTCCAGGTGAGAAATCAGCTCACTTACCACAACTTGTAAATTTGTTCGGTTATCTAATTCGAGTAGTCAAATGTTGTAAGCATCCAATTCATATTGTGAAATTATGCAGAAATCAAACACGACATCTGAAAAATCTGAATACCCATAACTTCAATACCATTGATCTCCAATTGTTTTTAATGTCAATGTGGATTTAGAACTTTCATCAGTTAAAGATTTCTAATAGCAATAAAATCTAGTATTTTTCAAAATATTTCTAAATATTGACACAATTACATAACCTAATGATATATAAAAATATTTTAAAAGCTGGTCGCTAAGCGAACAAACGGAAGTTCCATTCTGTTTGTATGACCAGGAGTAAAATAAAAGAGAGATGAAAAGAATGACGACTCTCGTTTTAGAAAATTGAAGCTAATAATAAGGATTGTCTTGGAAATGGTCAATTCTACAAAAAAGTATATGATATAAATTGCTTGTTTTAACGAGATCTACATTGTTGGTGCAGTAATGTACTGTCTCTTACGGTTTACCACTTATGCAAAACTCATCCAAAATGAAGAGCTCTTCAGAGAATATTCTCAGAAAATTCGATATACATTTTATGTATAATGTAAATATGTGTAATAGTCGGTATTTTAATAAACATTTATACAGTAATTTTTGAGAAGAGTAAAATTTTTAAGACGTTTTCCGTGTAAGCGGTTGTTTGGGGCGGAGAATGTTCTGAAAAATCTTTGTGCTACATCCTTGTAAGATGCTAAACATAAATAAGAAGTTTCGTATTTATTTGACGTTATTATTGTTTTTGAGTATGCTGTCCAGACATAAGCGCGCGCGCACACACTAAAATTGTTCTAAAATACTTTTTTTTGGATTTAGAGGAACTCAAAACATATTTGCACAGAAATCTCGACATCGAATTTTTCAGTGGAGTAGTACAATACGTTATCTAACTACTATGGACATAATAGTGTAGAGAAATAAATATTATGCAGAGGTTCATGGAAAACAACTGAATAACTAATGTTGCATGGAAATATTTTGGAAAATTGTGTTTTTCTCAAAAATGGCTCTAGCGATTTTGATTAAATACCGTGTGTGAAAGATGTTTACATCATAAATAAGATATATATCTTCAACTTTCTGTGAATAGCCTCAAGACCTGTCGATTTTCGATGAGTTTTGCATAACTACTAAACCTAAAAGCTGCTAAAAATTTATCACACAAAAAATGTAGATCTTAAACACATACAAGTTATGTCTTATATATTTATTATGTGCAGCTAAACGTTTCCGAGAATTATTTTTAACTGGTTTAAATTTTAAGACAATTATACTTTTTTCAGACATAAGTCGTCCGTGTTACTTTAGTTTTACTTCCGGCCATGCAAATAAACGGATTTTATTGATAATCGTACAGCTTCAGAATAGAACATTCCCTTACATATAATTCTACATAAGGCACTAATGCTTATCTCGATTAGCATGTATTAGAAATAAAAATTATCTTTTGTAATAAGTTTCTTTCTTTATTCAGAAAGTTTCAATACTTGCATTTCTGATAAAATTTGGGTATCGAACTTTTGAATGCAATACCTTCTCTTCTTATTGGTAGATAATATAGATCAGTTAAGTTAGAGAGAAAGTTAAAAACAAGTGAGACCCAGTAGAAGTGTGTTATTAAATATCTGACGTGTTTCACTCACATTTCTTTCTCTTGATCCGGTAAAAAATTACTGTTAAAAAGCTTATTCTTCTATCTGTTTCATTCTAACGAGAAAAACACTTGCTGAAACATTAGCTTTTTTGTAAGTAGAAGGGAAATAAGGGAATAAACTGGCTAAAGTGATAGTCAAATCCTTTAAACGCTGGTTGCCATGTGGATGAAATAGTTTCTTTCCTCTGCCAGGAGTTGGCATATTCCTGCATGTGGAAATTTTAAGTATTTTAAAACTGAAACCAATAATAAGAAATATCCAAAAACTCCAGGAAAAAATGTCGTATATAACATAAGCTGTGTAAAATAATAAGAACTATAGCTTTCCTGGCGACGTGTTAATTCAAAATCTTCTCGGGCTTCTAGCCAGGTAATAACTTGGCTTGACACCAACGTTTCGAAGAAGTGCATCTTCCTCGTCTTCAGGGTGAACTGATGGTTTGAGCTTGCGGAGACTGGTATTTGGTGTCAAGCCAAGTTATTACCTGGCTAGAAGCCCGAGAAGATTTTGAATTAAATAAGCTGTGTGTTTCAACGAGATCCACATGTTCAGATCAGCAAGTCTTTGTATAACTCTTACGGGTAAAGTTATGCAAATTTCGTCAAAATTCATCCAGAACAAAGAGATTTTCTGAGGCTATTCCCAGAAAATACAACATATAAATTTTATTTTTCGTATAAATAACTATGTTATACTATATTTGAATGAAAATCGTTAGTCATTTTTGAGAAAATCAAAATCTTCGAAATTTTTTCCACGTAAAGAGTAGCTTGGGGTGGGGGAATTTTGCTCAAAATCTTTGAAAGGTTCTAAACCCAAATACCACGTTTGGTATTTGATCGACTTTTCATTTTTGAGTTATGTTCAATTATACATACATACACGACCTTTTTCTAAAAATGTTTTTAGGGACCCTAAAGTTTGTATTTCCAATGAAATCTCAGTACTGAATTTTTGGGTACGTTCTCTATACACTATTACATAGTAAATGTAGATAAAGTATAAACTTTATTCTGGTACACATCCTTCCATTAGGATTTGAAGACCCCAGTCAAGCTACGCGTTCAACAACACGGTATGAACCATCATCTCTACCAACGATTCTAATCTCAGACACGTGCAGTAATCCCGTATGATTCGGATTTCATGTTCGGTCGCAAATCCCCTTGTTTCATCAGCACATTCATCTTCATCTTGTTACTAAGAGTAATGGATTCCAACCTCAAGGTACTCCCATCAGAGAAATAGAGCCTGTCATCGCAGGTGAAATTACATCAGTCCATCATCAAATTTGTAAATTTAACATCAAGCAAAACAGCAGTGAGGTTCTTCATTGAAGCTGGAAAGAAACGAGATTAGAATCCCCCGTTTCGGAAACATCAACTAAATCTGGTAAACTCACGGTCTATTATCTCAGAAACTATTTAAAACATCAGCTTACAGAAAAACAGATAGTCTTCTAGGTTCTATAACATAATTTGATCCAACAGCCCAACTAAAATTTCATTTTCTTAACTTCAGCTTTTTACTTTCTCTAGCCCATATGTGCATCGTATATACTAGATACAGTAGGCATTTTATTCCATCTCAAAATTCAATACCGAAATTTCATACATTCCTTGAGATCCCATGAATTTAAAAATAATTTATAAAAAAAAAAAAAAAAAAACAGTGTGTGTGTCTGTTAAATACCAAGTACAACAACTCCCAAGAATGTGACACGAAGATTTTAAAGGAAATTCACCCAAAACTTCCCTTGACATGGAAAAAAATTTAGAAATCCTTTATTTTGACAAAAATGGCTTCTACGATTTTTATTAAAATACTATATATTAAATATAATACATAGCAAATAAAAGGTATATTCTGATCTTTTTGGGAATGACCTCTGAAGACCTCTTTACTCTGGATCAATTTTGTCTCAACTTTGTTTAACTGGTAAACCGTAAAAGATATTAAAACACACAATTTATGTCATCTGCGTTTTTTTGTGTAGAGTTAAGTGTTTTTAAGATATTCTTTGTTATTGTTTTCAATTTTAACTAACTTTTCTCAAACTGGATGTTACCTTCCGTTTCATATCTCTCGTTTTACTGTTAGTCATGCAAAGCGAAATTCGAGCCTCAATTGTTTTACATAACCACCAGCTTTTAAAAGATTTGACTATCGCTTTAGCCTAGAGTGTTCCCTTGTTTCCCTTTTGCTTACAAGAAAGCAAGTATTAAGACCAATTCTACTGATGTTTATCTCCATTAACATCTTGTAGGTGAAAGAATAATCTTTGAAAGGAACGTTTGTATATAGAACAGAGATAGTAATGTGAAAGGAACACATCATATTTTTATTCCAAGTTATCTATTTGCTTATATTGTCATTATATTGTCATTAACATAGCAACCATACGGTGCCATGGTAGCCTGGCCGATTCGCGGATGGGAGATCCCGGGTTCGATTTCCGGGGCCACCAATCTGATCATGAGTTTTTCGCGTTTTCCCCCAGAGTCACCAGCCAATGTTGCACAGTTATTATGGCAGACGCCGCAATATCGATACAATAACAAATGCAATTGAAAATAATTTTCAAACTGATCGATACCACTGTATTAAGCTTTGGACAGTGCCTGATTCCGGCACACTGCTTGGATGGAAACTACATCTAGACTTCCGATCAACAACAATGATGCCAAGCAGTGTGCCGGAATCAGGCACTGTCCAAAGCTTAATACAGTGGTATCGATCAGTGTGGTTTCTCGTCGACACAGTTTTCCTTACATAATTTCCACTTTGTTTCTTTCCCTTTCATTTCAAAATGTGATTTCAGATTTGTGGTGTATGGTAGCGTGGGAAGATGCACAAATGCATCTTAAAGGAAAAATCGACGTTTCACTTTTAGGCCCTCGCTGATGGTCCGGGTCAACGTGTTTGGAAACGTGAGGAGCTTTTGCGCGTCTCTGATGGCCTGTGTGTCCTATACTGCATTTCATTCTAAAAGAGCTTGAACCAAATAATTGAGTCTGCAATGGAAAACTTTAAAATATTCAAACACATAGTTGTGTACCGGAGCCACTTTGTTACGAACCTTTGTTCCTTAACAAAAGGCTTTGGCTTAGGAAGTTAGTCGCACCTCTGTCGCTTGAGAGTGTGCGAGAAAAACAGCTGGTGGTTGGAGTCCGGATTGATTCTTATTAGGTTAACTCAATGTGAACATTCGTTTGGTTTTTAACAAAGGAATTGTCTCTCCACAAAGGAATTTCTCAATCGACATTATTACTGTTATTATTGCCCGGAATTTTTATTCAGGAAAGGCTTTACTAAAATCTGTTAACTGGGGTTATTTGGTGAATCCGTTATGCCAGAAATTAGGACTTATTAAAACTTGAGGGTTGAAATTTAATTGTGTTTTTAATATCTTATAAGGCACCTTTCCTTTGCACAAACCTTAAGCGACTATTCACATATATGCCTTGGATAAATAACAACGGTAAAATAAGTACATAATGATGGTGTTAGCTTCAATGGGCTGCAGAATCGCAGCACGTTAGGTTTTGGTCTACCCTTTCTTTACTTCATTACCACTAATAATTGAATGCATAACTTAATATGTATTTGTCAATTTTTCTGTATTCCTTGTGGTTCCAAGTTTATCATGGATATACAAATTTTATCTAATAACATTTAGCATATTGGTAACAACTAATTGAACATCACATTTATGCAGCCTCCATTCTTTGTTTTGACCAGGCATCCAACCATAGAGTTAGATGGTTAGATGTTATGGCTATGATTTTTTTAACATTTTAAGGAGTATTTCTTCTTACACTTACACATAAGTTGGGATGTGAATAAATGGAAATAATTTAATATTTAGTAAACAACAACAGTGTGCTTATTAATAGCATTGTCATACATTTTGCATAAATTTCATTGTCTAATGTGTTTTTGAATAGCCCAGCGTCATGTCTATCTCCTGTGTTTACATTCATGAGGCAATTCCAGCTTCTGTGTTTAGTACAATTGCATACCACCTTTAACTAAACTTTAAATTGCTCTAACGATGTGGGGTAGCACAGAATCATCCAGTTTTCACCACCAAGTGAAATGTTGGCATGGTAACTTGTGAAATCGCATTCGCAAGATCCTGGGTCAATTCCTGTAGACGTTTTCTTGCCCGTGTTTTTGCGGGATTTCCGCGGGTCACCAGGTGAAACCATGGTCGGAACCATGGACGGGGTCCCTAACGATGTCGCCAAGGCTCAACCCGAAAGCCCCAACCCTCCGGTGTCCTTCGAAAGCGCCCTATCTCAAAAACATATCAAGCTCTCATTCACCTGAAGTAAATGTACATTTAAATACAGAAAATTGGTTTACAAACTCTGTTTGTTTTCAAACTGAATACTAGAAACCTATTATAGTTGACTTTTTTGTAAATGTAACATATTTGTTCTGAAACCAGGCTTGCATCTGAAGAGATAACAAATGTCATTTTCAGAATCAATTCCTCATATAAGTCAGCATGAGGTCAGAAAACTTCATGGTGAGTGAGCAGTGAAATGCAAACGGCTGCGTTCTTCTTTGTGGCGATCTGTTAGATGCCATGAAACTCATTTCTACGTCATATATCGCTCCCATTCCTTACAGCTGCGTGGGAATTGCTTCATCACTGTGTGGAACATTTCCCCTAGCTCTAGATATGGAACTTTCGGGCAGCATCGGTGATGGAAGGACTTTATTCAAGTGGAGATCTCAAGAAAAACAGCACCTTTAAATCTCTTGAAATCAGGATCTAGTTTCCTGGTACACTTTTATGTGGTATTCGGATCCCCTTCTGCCTTGTTTTGAACTACCGAAGTTCTTTTATCGTGTATTTGAAGACAGCCAAAGAAAAGGTTGCCAACTCTAGAGATATGCGGATCACTTGGAATTTATATAAGGGTGAAAAGTCAAAGATAAACTGTGGTAACATCTAGACTACTATGTGCACCAATAGTTTTCAATGTATACATAGAAACAGCAATAAATTAAGTTATTGAGGAAGTATACATGGGTATAAAACTACAGGAATTTAAAATTAACATGTTCCAATATATCGCTGATATTGAAACTTTCATGGAAAATAAGAGAATTTTAGAGGTGTTTATTAGTCGCAAAACACACGAATAGATTAATGTATGTGTGAGTTATGTATTCCAAAAATACACATACGTACACACACGGACCTTTTTTGGAAATGTTTTTTATTCAGAGTCCTCCAATATATCTTTCCGATGAAATGGTATATATTCTCTACCTACTATGTACCTTGCATATATGTGCTAGAGAAAGTATAAAAAAGAAGCATTTGCGTATGATGGTACTACACACTCATAGGTTCGCGTAAAGTCATTCAGTGCATCAGCTGTTTTATGACAAAAGTGACTCAAGTTATTCGAGTCCCTTGAGTATCTTTAGAGTAACAGTGTTTCTTATACTGGCAGATTTTAACTTGAAGTGACCCCGTTGTGTTCTGCTACTCTTAACGCACATCTACACACGTCAAATCCCTGACATCTGGGCAACCTGGTATGATTAAGATCATTTTCATTACAAATGAAATTGATATCTTCAATTTTATGGGAATAGCCTTTGAAGTCCTCTTCATAATTTCTTTCATATCTCTCTTGTTTTACTCATGGCCATTGAGACAGCTTATTGAAGATTCGACTATCGTTTAAGCTTAGTGTATTTCCATTTTTCCTTCTAATTACAAGGAAAAAATGTATATATCCATTAGCATGAAGCAGATAGAACAAAACGCTTTTTAAGAATTATTCTTTGCCGAATAAGAGGGGTAGGTAAATCATGTAAATTAAACATGACATTTTTTATTCAAGAAGTCGTAAAAAGGGACTACCTCCGTGGTCGTGTGGTCAGCAAACTGACTTCTCACCTCCAGGTCACGGGTTCGAATCCCGGCTGGGGCGGGGAATTATTTTTAATCATAATTATTCCCTATCCCACACAGAGTTTCGAAATATATATATGTATGTATGTGTGTGTGAGAGAGAGAGAGTGAACGTGTGCGTGTATGAGGAAGATAAAACGATGTAAACCTTACGTAAAGAATAAACAGACAACGAGTTGTTTATAATACAAAGTCCCCTACATTTAGATGTTAAATGAAACTATAAAAACAGCCCTAAAATTAATATACCCTTTATTTCCTTTCTACTTAAAAGGTATCAAGCAATAAGAACATTTCTGTCAATGCTTATCTCAATTAGCACTTAATATAGAAAATAATAGCACGTAATATAGAAAAGAATAACGTTTTGTAACAATAGTATGGAACACAGGTTAGAATAAATCATATAAATGGCACATATCAGATTACAGAAACTGGTGGCTCAGGAGTTTCGTCTCGGACTGGCATCCAGAAGTTCGTGGAAGCGGCTGACCACTCCGACCCATTGAATTTTTCCGGGGTTTTCCCGGGTCACTAGGCGAATGCTGGGGAAGATCTTCCTTTCTTCCCCTGAATTTCCAGTTTCTCATCTTTATTAAGATTGCATCCATCTGGTCTTTGAGCATTGTATCGGCGAGGACTGCGATAGGGTTGCCCTCTCGTGGAGACGATTGCGCCTTGGTAAGTTAGCTCTCGGCGGATGGCGTTTGTGGTCGTCGGTATACTCAGGGGCGTTTATTCAGACCGAGGCGCGGTCTCTAGGCGCTCACCGCGTCGAGATGAACTACTTGGGAACTGTTAGGCATTCTCCACGATGGCTCCCAGTCGCAGTCTGGTTCCGGCTGCCTCTGTAATTGCTCTCATCTCAGACTATCCTCCTGGGTCTGACGTACAAAAATCCTAATTCCTGAATGAGGTGGGGAATCCCGTTAGGTACACTACACTATACATCAGATATGTAATAACATTTAATATCCATTCATATTATGTACTGCATCACAGCCTAGCTATTATTATTGTCTGGGAAGATCATTTTTAGGTATTTTCATCACGGCCATCTCATTCACAAGTCCATACCTTAATGACTACCGCCCATGTGATGGTCAGATAAATATGATAGCAGTATTGAGGATCTGCCGGTTCATCCTTCTATTGACAAAGGTTATTAAAATTATCACCTTGGTGACATATTCGTGAGTGCCTACGTTATTTACTAAATAAGTGTATAAGTGAATAAAGAAACAACTTATCGATAGCGACCTGATTGCTCTGCAAAGGGTTTGGGAAGTTTTTATAGCCAAGATTATTCCCTTTTCTCCCCAGAGTGTGGTAGTATAAATGAAAATATGCATGTATACATGAAAAGTTTAGTTAATTCATCACGGATAAACTACTGCCAAGAACAAAAAATTGTTTTAAAGGAAAAGCTAATTTATATGCCCTAGATGTTAAAGACGCACATAATGGAATAGACAAAAAAACTAAATAAACTTGCACTGTAGTCATTAATGTACAAAGCCCCAGAGGGAATCTTTAAATAAACAAGTTTCCTAAGAGGCCCAGGGAAAAATTTCTAGTAAACTACAAAACACTGAGTTTCACCATTTTTATTTTGAATAACCATTTTTTATCAAACATTGATTACGAGTATATTTTATTCTAACATTTATTGCAATTTTGAGTTACAGTTTGTGACTCAAGCTAATAAATATCACACAAGTTACAGGCAGTGAAAGAGAATCTGCTCAAAATTTAATTACAAAGCAAAGTCTGGCTATCTCGAGGCAGAAGTGGGTTTTCAAAATCACAAGAATTTAAACTTACCAAACACATAAAAGCCTCAATGTTTCCCCATCCTAAAGGAACTCCACTTTTGCTTAACCTAAGCGGTTCCACAGTAAGCTTCGCTATTCACTGACTGGCTGCATTCCCTCGAGGGCTTGCTAGGGAAGCGGAGGAAACATAGTTGATCCGTTTGCCTCCAGGTCGCAGCAATATCACAATTGATGTCACACTGGCAGATAGAAGGTGATCTTGCTTTTGCCATAACTGTGACGTAAGCATTACCAAAAGTGCGGTCTGAACTGAGGGTGGGCGAAGCGGCTCCAACTATATTCTACTACAGAAGAAATTTACAAGCAAGATATATGGATATTCATATGGCAAGAGTACTAAACCGGATCCATATTGTGAACTGTTACATTTGTTGCAGTTTGATTTTAAGCTATCAATAGATTTAAGAGAACATATCGTTATGTTTTACGAAGGAATGAAGTTTATGAACATTTTCTGGGGTTACACAAACAAAGCAGGCTGAATACAAAGACGTTGCCAAGGATAATGCACAGTTCTGTCTCAAGTATAAGGCAAGAGTGAACCTCAAACGGACAACACAAAGGATAATGGCGCAGAGCTTGAGAATCGCGGGGAAAACTAATGGGCTGATGATCTAACACAGAACTCTGACTAGTAATCCAAAGGAGGCAAACCAATACACAAATCTAAAGGAAAACCATTCAAGTTCATAAACAAAGCCTTTGGTTATCCAAGCCAATCGGATAAATTAATCCATCCAGCACAAAATCCTTAACCGTTTTTTAAGGGGAGCAACATGTGAAAATTGATCGTAAATGGTTGAAAGGTCAGTTTCCACATTCTCTACTAAGCACAGAAACACCGAAAACATGTGATGTCAAGATTTCACCAATATAGGTATTGAGTTCCTCTGATTAAAAAAAAGTTTAAAAAGTTAGCATGTGTGTCTTTCTGAACAGCACAACTCAAAAACGAAAATTCGTGTAAATATAACATTGTATTTAAAAGCTTCGTTGCGACACGAAAATATTATATGAAATCTCCCTACCCCAAATACCCTAAATATGTAATACTTCTCGTAAACGAACAATTTTATTAAAATAACATATGTTTAAGATACTTTCATTACAAATATAGTGTACATTCATAATTTTCTGTGAACAGTCTTTGAAGTAATTTTCATTCCAATGGAATTTTACATAATGGTAAAAACACTACACGAAAAATGTAATTCTCGCGAAAACATACACTTTGCATTAAATAATTTGTTGTGGAAATTCGTCATTTCAGATATATTCGTTGTTATTGGCTTAAAGTTCCAATATTAATACTTTTCTCATATGAGGAGTAGTAATTTTTACTTTCTATACACTATGTTCATTGTGTATAGAAGTGGTATTGTATTCTACCCGAAAATTCGATACCAAGATTTCACCGGATATACATATACATGCTTTGAAACCCCCTGATTAAAAGAAAAAACATTTTTACAAAAAGGTCAAGTGTGTTTGTGTATGTGTGTGTGGAGAGGGAGTAGCTCAAAAATAAAAAGACTGTTAAATACTAAAGTTGGTATTTAAATTTAGTACTTTCAAAGAATGCTACTGCAAGATTTTCAAGAAAATCCTCCCACGTCAAACTAGCCTTTGTATGGAACAATTTTCGAACATTTTCATTTTCTCACAAATGGCTCCAATGATTTTGATTAAATCACCGGATATTAAAAAAAATCACATATCTTAAATGTTCTTGGAATAACCTCTAGAGACATATTTATTATGGATGAATTTTGCACAAGTGGTAAACCGTAAGAGATAGATAAAAGCTTAATGCAGAAATAGTTTAGATCTCTTATAAAAAAACATAATTTCTGTCATACTTTTTTTTATAGCACCGATCTTTCTGAGATATTCCTTTTTGTTGGTTTCAGCTTTAAAATGCTTATACCTTTCTCATATACCGCAATTTGTCAACAACTTCTGGTCATACAAACAAAGGAATTTTAAAATAAGAACTGAAGCTTTCCTGGCGACGTGTTAATTCAAAATCTTCTCGGGCTTCTAGCCAGGTAAAAACTTGGCTTGAGGGTGAACTGAAGACGAGGAAGATGCACTTCTTCGAAACGTTGGTGTCAAGCCAAGTTTTTACCTGGCTAGAAGCCCGAGAAGATTTTGAATTAAAGGAATTTTAATCAGCTTTGAAAAGATTTGACTATTGCTTTATCCTATGGTTTTCCCTTACTGCTTTCTACTTACAGGTAGCACATGATAAGCTCATTTGTGCTAATTTTATCTCGATGTACGAAGTAAATAGAAGAATAAGCTTTCTAATAATACTTTTTAGAGAGATGTAGAGAAAGTCATGGAAAGAAACATCAGATGTTTTCCATACAGCGACAAGATTATGCATTTTCTTATTTCCATTTTAGCTACAGGTATATAAGTGATAACACCATTTATCCTAATGGTTTTGATCAGCAGGAAGTATATAAAATATTAAGGTTTTATAAGAATTGTTTGTAACGCAGAGAAAGCCATGCGAATTTAACACCTATTTTCAGCATTTAACTTATAAATAAACTTGATTTTTTAGAAAACTTTTTTTCAAAAACTATTCCATCCTATAATTTAAGTGAGCGGGTATTACGAAATAAAATATTCTTCAATAGTCCAATCTTCAAATGCGTTGTTTTCGCTACACTATTTTTCTGCACTTAAAATGCTTCTTACGATACAAATTTGAAGATAACAGGTAGAAAATTCGATTCTGTTTAATAAATTTGCAAGACAATATCTATTATATACAGATATGATACACTTCAAGGTCATAAATTTGAATAAGCATACCTCTGTTCAGAATTTCACAAACTATTCTTGCAAAGGTTTATTCATTTCAGCCGCCCTTGGTTAATACAGAGTAAATATAAAAAAATTATATTAAGCTAAAAGAATAATGAAATCTTTACAAAACTGGTCGTTATATGATTGTTCTGTAATTCCGTACGTTATCCCTATAAAAACACAAACGGAAAGAAAGGAAAAATAATCAGAAATTTGACGTTGAGAAAAACATCAAATATTTACACTCAAATCTCGAACAAGAATATCTCGGAAATTGCTAAAGCTATAAATAAGTTTTATTTTAAATAATTCGCGTGCTTCGACGAGATTTACACTTTTGTGTAGTAAACTTTTCTCTGCCACTTTAGGTTTACTAGTGACACAAAGATGCTTCAGAAAGAAGAAAACTTTCAAGACTATTCTCGGAATGCTTAAGACATGGTTTTTAGTTCCTACGATAATATATGTTATATTGTATCTTAATAAAAAGTATTAGAGGGGTTTGTAAGGAAATCAGACATTTTAAAACTTATTCATTGTACAGAGTAGTTTGCAATGAGAAGATTTTCTTGAAAACCTTCGTATGCTGAACTTGAATACCAAGTTTTCATTTATGAGATAAGCTCTTAAATATTTCATATATACATACATCAACTTCCATTTATATATACAGAGAGAGGGGGGGTTCCGAAATGGGGCAAGCACTGTATTCCTTGCCAAATTATATAGCATAATATACTCAAATCAATAATAATAATAATAACAATAATTCTGTATATAATTTTACTTTCTTTACAGGTATTATGTACATAGTGTATAGAGAAGGTATTGCACTCCATCCAAAAATCCGATACCGAGATTTCACCGGAAATATACGTTTTAGGGTCCCCTATATCCATTTAATTCATCTTCACAAAAAGATCCGTGTATGTATGTGTGTGTGTCCGTACATCTGTGAACACGATAACTCACAAACGAAAAGTCGGTAAAATACTAAACTTGGTATTTAAGTTTAGTATGTTCCAGGGATGCGACACGAAGATTATGAAAAAAATCCCCCAACCCAAACTACCCTTTACATGGAACTTTTTTCAACAATTTTGATTTTCTTAAAAAAGGATCTAACGATTTTGATTACAATATCATATATTAAAGATATTTACCGGACAAATAAACTGTATATCTAAAATTTTCTGGGAATAGCCTCTTAGGACTACTTTATTCTGGAGCAAATTTACGGAATTTTGCATAACTAGTAAACCATAAGAGATGAAAAAAAAAATTACCACACAGATATGCAGAGCACTTTAAAACACACAATTTTTGTTATATGCATTTTTGTCATGGAGTTGATCGTTTTACAGCTTTGAAAAATATAATTTTCTTATACAGGAATTTGTCAACTCGTGTCCATACAAACAAAGAGCTTCAGTCACATAGCAATTAGCTTTTGATTATCACTTTAACCTATGATAATCCCTTATTTCTCTTCTACTTACAAAGAAGCAAGTAATAAGACTATTTCTACTAATTTGTTGTCAATTGGCATGAAATAAATAGAAGCATAAGTTTTTTAACAATCATTTGTGGCAGAGATGTAGAGAAATTCATGTGAATGGAACACATCAGATTTTTATCTTTGCACTGGAAACATACCATTTATTTCTTTTAAATTCTGCAGATATCCAGCAGTCTTATTCAACCTCGTTGAGTTTATAAGTAGTTGTGCTGTCGTAAACTGTCTCACACTAGCTCCATTGTAAACTTGCAGTGTCCACCATAAAACGTGTATAAAATAAGCATCCATACAGCATGTAAATTACTTATCACTGTTCATGCAATTTTAATGAGAATAAAATGAAACATGGTTCATTATTCTTGCATAAAAGCAATATTGCGTTTGTATGCTAAACACTAAAACCAACTCGCACACAAGTGCGTCTGCAATAAATCACTACTCATAACACATAATATTCACGATGAAACAGGTAAATGTGAATTCTTAGCCTTTCTGGCAAACAATGGGAAGCATTAGCAAATTCTATGCTCTGCGAATATGACTTTAGTATAAAATATTTTATGTTTCATTCGCATGACTTTCTCTGCAGATCTGTAAAAATTATTGTTAAAAAGATTACTCTTCAATCTACTTTAAGTTAACCGAGATAAAAACTAGCGCCATGCTTAGAACACTCACCAACACAACTCGACTTTAATCTTACTGCACGAGGGGTTTGAGGTGGACAAAGTGGCGCAAGGGCGGGTTTTCTCAGAGTTCTCAGTTTGTCCCGCCATCACATTTCATGGTACTCCAATTTCATTCCATGTCATCGTCTTGTCGCCCTCCGTGGTGTAATGGTTACCATGCTAACCTCCTATACCCAAGATTGCGGGTTCAAACCCGGTGGAGGACGATGGATTTTTTCGGGCGTAAAAATCCTTAGCATGGCTTCCTTCAGAAGGGAAGTAAAGCCGTTGGCCCCCTGTCGTAGATTTACGGTACGTAAAAGAACCTCAAGCCTGGTTGGGAGGCCTACGAGCAAAATTAAGTGGTCTTTAACGCCCAATTTAGAATGGGACGTTTAACAGCTTCCATAAATAACACGCCATTTATTTTATTTTTTCATCGGCTGCAGTGCCATAGAGTAAAAGCGGGAGTTAAACTCTATCCCACCAAAATAAACATTGTTCTATTAAATGCTCTTTTTTTCCATTTATATAGCTCCCTTTAACTTCTAAGGTCATATCGGGGGCTGTGCACTTGAAAAAACTCGTCTGTAGGTTCATTTACGTTTGGTTTAAATCATTTTGGTTTCCTCAAGCGCGCGCGCGCACACACACACACACACACACATTCACTCATACATACATATTTCCAGATTACACAGTATACTCGTGCAAGAGCATTTAACTAAAAACTCTGCATATATTTTAATATATATCACTTATGACATTTCAGCACTGTTGCTGTACACAACCAGCCACATTTACAAATTGCCTGTCGATTTTAATATATTCCTATATACAGAAAATGGCATTTCCACTTAGCAAGATGGCGTATATTTCAAATGAGTTGTTAAAAAAACTGTAGTTTAAATTAATTGAAGAGGCTATAGATGCATTTTCTACCGAGGTTAAAAATAAACAAAAAACAAATAAAAAAACTTAAGATTAGTGAATTTTAGGTCTTAATGCCCCATTTAGCTTTTTATGTTGAATAAGATTCACACATTAACACACAAACAGCTTGAAACATAAAAGTATTTTGAAACTTTTTAACAAGGGAAAAAATAGGTTAAAATAACAAATTCTATCTTATTTATTGTGGAACAAGTTTATACTACGTCAACCTACTTCGCCTGTAGTTACTTCGCGAGTCGCCTCGCTGGTGAGCACTAGTTCTCGATACACGAGATTCTCGTTGCAACACTCTCGAGAATTGACCTGGCGCACGAGTAACGAGCGAGAGTTGCTCGGGTTTTGAGCATCTCTAACGTATACCTATCTCGGAAGTAGCTAATTCCTCAAAACGGTTATTTGAAATCAACTGAGTTTTAAAGACACATATCTGCATATAGTATCCAATGCTTTCCCCCTATTATTTAACATTTACAATTAAAAAAAAACAAAAAAGGAAACAGAAGTTTCCTCTTAATAAAATTGGACTTCACTAACAATAACCATGCATTACATAAATGCAATTTTTACTTTCTATACACTTATTATGCATTTAGTAGGTAGATAAGGTATTGTATTCCACCCAAAAATAATTGGATACATAGATTACATTGGAAATATTTTTCTTACTCTCCTATTTGTGGAAAACGAGTCGAATTTCCATTGTTTCACATAGCGACCAGTTTTTTTAAAGGATGATTTGTGTATCACTTTAGTCTAATGGTATTGCCTTACTTCTCTTCTATTTAGAAGAAACTAATGCAGACATTGCTGCCAATATTTATCTCGATTGCTACGATGTAAATAAAGGATTAATCTTTGGTAACAGTAGTTTGTAGTGAAAGTCATGTAACTAAGCACCTCCAATTTTTTTACTGTAAATATCCTTATATTAGGATAGTTCAATCAAAATCTTTAGTTTTGTTTTTGAGAAAAAAAAAGAAATATTATCTATATAATGGGTAGTTTGTAGCTGACGTGTTACTGAGAGAATGTTGCTATGTAATATCACGTTAGACAACGCCGTGGCTCAGGGGTTACACCGCTCGCATTCCTCCTTCGATCCCTGTAATTCCACCATTGGATCCATCATCACCTTGGCTCACGACAGAATTCCTAAGTAGCCACTTGCATGTCCCAGGGGGAGTGTCAGTCCTAAATATGGTGAGGCTAAGCCGACTACGAAAAACAAAATCACTGTTTAGATAGAAATAATAAGCATAATATTTTAAATTTGTATTTTTCAAAGCTGATTATGAAGATTATTGGGTTTCTTAAAGGCAACCAACCCTTCGGCCATCCGGAATGTGCAGCTGAAAGAACCAGACGATGGCGTCTGTATTGTGCAGGCACGTTATTACTTTTCGTTAGTGTATGCAAAGGTTTCTGTTGTGTTAGCTAAAGAAGCCTGCAAGCTTAAATCCATCACAGACAGCATTTCTAAAGACAGAGGAAATGAGAACAGCGAAGCAAGACTGGAGGGACTTTTTTGTTATTAATTATTTTCCATAGCAAGAGTATCAAACCGGTGCAAATTCCGACAGTGCAGCCTCGCCATTGTAGGGCAGCAGAGAAAAGATGAATAACGTCGTTAGCTGATGACGGAGAAATCTAGCTTTGCATCTCAGAATCAATAAAAACATAGACAAGAAGGAGAATAGTATAGCTCAGTGCTTTCTCTGGCTTGGGAGTTTCTATGATATTCATCCTAATCCTGTCATCTGCATTTAAACTGCAAAACAGTATAAAAGTCAAGATAGTGTGTGTGCATAAAAGTAGCACGTTACGTTACGTTAGGTTACGCTTGTGTTATTCTTTTAATGGCTGAAGTATCTCCTTTCTCCCTCTCCATTCTCTCAATGCATCTATCCTAAGATACTCCCGAAACTTAATACTTTTCTACCAGATATACCACGGTTATCCAGAATGAGGAGGTCTTTGGAGGCTTTCCCGGAAGAGTCAAGTTATGCATTTTATTTATCACGTAAACATCTTTAATATGCGATGTTTTAATCAAATTGTTACAACCATTTTTGAGAAAATCAATTATGTATTGGGAGATTTGTGGGCAAATACAAAACTGTCTACTTATTGGCCTGGCCAGAAAAGCATCACTTTAGTGTAGCTGTCGTTGAAAGTCATAATGCATATCAACGCCAAGTTGGATACTCAAATATTTGATGATAAAAGGAATATAAGGATTTAGTTTATATTTAAAGACCCCTAGGAAAATATATTCTTTATTTCTCTATTGTGGGCTTGTCCATTTTCAGCTATTTCCTTGCACATCATTTGATATTAACTTACAGGAACTTTGATGTGTTGACACGAAAACCTTTCTTAGATGTACTTGATAATAACCTGATGCAGATCAATTGTTAAAGAGTTCTGTGCAAATCCATTAGAGGTAGACAAGCTTAAAGTTGAAAACTCTAGATCTCTTGAGTGTTATTTCATAACCAATTAACTAAGATATGATACGTTCACTGGATTTTCTCCACACTTGAAAAATGCTCATATATCTTTAATATTAATCTTATAGTACTCGTATGTAAAATATGAAGCACGGATATTTTTGAAATCCTTAGGAATGATTTTACTTGAGCAATAGTGATTAGTTTCAAAACACTTATTCTCAAAATACCGTTTAAAGTTTATTCGTGATAAAGACTGGAAATTTGTGTCCTGTGGTCAACTGGGGTGACGGTAATTTAGTGCTGGTAGGTGCTGTTGGCATTGAGTGCCAGTCGCATAGGCACACAAAGTCCAAAGAGAGAGAGAGAGAGAGAGAGAGAGAGAGAGGAAAAAATAAGAGTGTAGCAAGTAACTTTTGGAACCTAAAGAGTAGTTGCTACGTACGCGCAAGTACTCCGACTCCGAGTATTGTTATAACAGCCTGTATTACACGAGTACTGTATGATATCAGCAAATACTAGCACCCAGATATTAAGTCGCCCTTCGCGGTGTAATGGTTACCATAGTCGTGGGCTCAAGCTCGGCGGAGAACTTTAAAAATGTAATCCGTGAGTGTATATATATATTACTAGTAGAACCAATGTTTTTTTTTTTTTTAAGTTTTAATTTTCGGCAAATTATTTTTTGTTTTTTTGTTTTTTGTTTGGGGAAGAAAAAACCTTTGTTTAATTTTACCCAACTCTCCCCTCACCAACATGAATATTTTTGGGCGTAAACATCCTTAGCATGCTTTCCTTCGGAAGGGAAATGGTGCCGTGTCATAGATTTACGGCACGTAAAATAACCTCAATCATGATAAAGAGGCCTCTGAGCAAAATTAACGCTCAGTTTGTGATGGGACGCTGAGAGCCACAACAGTTAAAGGGCGTCATTAATAAATCTCTATTTTCATTTTTATATAAAGTTTCAGCAAAACATGAGGGTGATTTTAAAGTTTATATATATGCATATATAAGTATTAATGAGTACATGTTAAACTAAGTATAGAGTATATATTATCTTGCATATAATGGAACCACAGAATCGTTTTCTATTAAAAATAAAAACTAACAGATCTTGTAATTTTACACTTCCCAAGCCCTTACGGTTTTCCTTCTCAATTTATATATCTGATTTTTAAACATTCAGCATTACAATGCTTTGCAAGCGAGGCACTTCATTGACAGTCTGCCAACCCCTTTGAGTCTTGTGCTTCATATTTCCTGAAATTTCCGAGCAGTTTCGCTACCATGCAGTGTTTATTGGAGACATCTCCAGATATCACGAATTGAATTCGGCTACCACTTCCCTCTGCATTCAGGTTTATCGGCCACAAAGCGAAATTATCTGAACCCAGACATCCTTACTCAGCATAATCATTCAGGACCAAATGTCACAAGTTCATAACAGTTTCATTTAGTTAGGAACGCTTAAGCTCAACTGCACCTATCTTCTTAATCCTGAAATAGAACCACTCCAAAAAAACCTGGTGTGTTTCATTCACATGACTTTCTCTGAACCTCTATAACAAATTGAAGCTTTTCTTCAACCTACTTCATTCTGATCGGGATAAATACTAACAGAAATGGTTTTATTACTTTCTTCCTTATAAGTAGTAGGGAAATAAGGGAATACACTACGCTAAAGCCATAGTCAAAACGTCCGAAAGCTGGTTACTATGTGATGAAATTGGGTTCTTTGTATGGTCAGGAGTTGGTAAATTTTACGTACGAGAAAAGTTTGCGTATTTTAAAACTGAAACCAATAACAAGGAATATCTCGAAAAATCTCAACTCCATGATAATATGTATAATCCATAAATTCTGTGATTTAATCAGATTTACATTGCTTGTGTAATAAGCTTGTGTAATAAAATAAAAAATGTTATAAAATTTTCCATCTATAAAGTAGTTGGCAACGGGGAATTTTCTTGAAAATCGTTTTTGAGTTATGCTGCACTCGCATACACACGTGGACATTTTTCTAAAAATGCTTTATTTGGATTCAGAGGTATCAAAACATAATATTTCCGGTGAAATCCCTGTATCGAATTTTGGGTGCAATACAATACCTTCTCTATGCACTATGTACATAGTAAATGTGGAGAAAATAAAAATAACGTGTAACATGACTCTTCTCTCATACATTGTTTTGTTTATGTATGTGTATACTTCGTTTTAATCGAGATAAACATTTGAAGAAAAATCTGTATTACTGCACATTACTTGAAGGGAATAGCGATAGTCAGACATAAAGATGTGGATGTGTATACTGGCTATAAAATTCCATAGTATTTAAATACAACCGCGAGAAACTACTTAAAATGTTCATGACTTTAGAATAGCCAATGACAAATAATTGAATAATTCTAAACTAATAATCAATATGCCACAAAGAGTAAACATGAAATACATTTCAATCTTTTAAGAGATATACTATTTTTATAGTAGTAAACTTTCATCTACCACTTTATGTTAACGGTTACTCAAGGTTGTATAAAATTGCTTGAAATTAACAAGACTTCACAGGCTGTTTCCAGGTAATTCAAGATACGCATTTTACTTTTCCATGTGTATATATTTAATATATGGCATTTTAATCAAAACGCTAGATTTTTTACCAAATCAAGAATTAAAAAAAAAAAAAAAATTCCACGTCAAAGGTGGTTGAGGTCAGGGTATCCTTTAAATCTTTAGTGGCGTATCTTGAAAGATTCATTTTAATTAGGCTGTTCACACACATGCTAAAGCACACAAACACACGAACCTTTCTCTAGAGATTTCACGTGTTATATTCATGTATCTTTGTCTACTTATGCTGCAACTAGTATTCTTATATAAGGTTAGTGTTTGATCTGCTTCACGCTTATGAAAACAAACAGCTGAAATGCTATATTACAGTACTAATTCATTTTGAAAAGTAAGTAAGGAAATACAACAAATTAAACTAAAAACCCATTGCTAAGTAACAGTATTGAACTTCTATTCTCTTTGCCTGACCAAGATAAAATATATTAATAATGACTTCCCATTAGAGAAAGGTAAAAGTGTTAGAAAATCCAAACCTATTACAAGGAATATCTCGGAAATGGTTAGCTCCACAAAAAAATGTATTTGACCCACTTTGCCGTTTTGACAAGATCTATAATATTTGTGTATTTTTTACGGTTTACCAGTTATACAAATGTCATTCAGAGTGAACTGGACTTCAGAAGCTATTCCCAAATAATTTAGGGTATGCGTTCCATTTAGAATGTCAATAAATATATGTCATTTTAGTCAAAATTGTGAGCCATTTTTGAGAGTCAAAAATCAAAACTTTTTCCATGTAAAGGTTAGTTAGGGGCGGAGGATATTCTTGAAAATCTTTGTGTGGCATGTTTGAAAATTTCTGAATAATGCTGTTATGGTGTTTACAGAGTTACACGGGCCTGTTTTTTAAAAATGTACTTATTTTATTCAGAGGACCTTAAAAAGTGTATTTACAGTGACATATTTATATCGAAGTTTTATTGGAATGCAATACCTTCTCTGTCGGGTATGTGTAAAGCACATTTTTGATAAAGAAAAAAAAAACGGGATAAATTAGAGATGTGTTTTCATCTCTGTGTTTACATATTAGAAAATTACATGGTAATATAACTTAACATTTATCGTACTTAGGTTACATTTACAGCTATGTACAAGAGTATGCACTATTTCTTAAACTAATTTACTTATCCTAATGTACATAGATTTCAGTACTGTTTGGGCACTACATCCACTTAGTCCCCTAGCGAGTGTGACTGTTACTACAATCATTTGCTATAATAAAAGCATTGTGCTATCCCATCCCATCCTTCCCTCCCTTTGATTTGTGCTAGCTATTCCATTCCAATCTCTGTTTTTTCTCTCCTGTTCTCTCTCTCTCTCTCTCTCTCTCTCTCTCTATCTATCTCATATCCATTTTTATCTTTTCCAAATGTTGCCCTATTTATTTAATAATTTTATTTTCTTTGACACGGGAACCACCCTTGACACTACCATTTTACCTGACGTATTGTCCCATTTGTGTTCCCAAATTTCTTTCATCTAATTTCATACCTCTATATATGCTGCTAAGCAGTGTACAATACTGTCTTTGTACCCGCATAAATTACAACGCTCTAGTTCATTGCTCCTCATCCCTTTCAAAAGTATTACACCTATTCTCATCAAATTAATCCTTTTCTCTCATTATTATTATTATTATTATTATTATTATTATTATTATTATTATTATTATTATTATTATTATTATTATTATTATTATTATTATTATTATCATTATTATTATTATTATTATTATTATTTTATTATATATATATTTAGTAAACTGTACCCAGAATAGAGGCCTTTAGAAGCTATTCCCAGAAAATTCAAGATACATTCGTATACATTTTATTTGTCATGTAAACATCTTTAATATACTGTATTTTAATCAAAATCGTTTCAGCTGTGTTTGATAAAATCAACATTTTTCGAACTTTTTTCCATGTAAAGGGTAGTTCTGAGGTGGGGGATTTTCTTCAAAATCTGCGTGTCACATCCCTCGAAGATGCTAAACCTAAATACCAAGATTTGTCGTTTTTGAGTTATCGTCTTCATAGATTCGCTGATATACAGACCACGGACACACTGACAGTCGAACACGCTCACGGACCTTTCTCCAAAATTGCTTGTTTTGGATACAGCGGAACCTGAAACGTGTATTTCTGGTAAAATCTCGGTATCGACTTTTTGGGTGGGATTCAATACTTTCTCTATATACTATGTACATAATACGTGTAGAGAAAATAATAAAAATTGCTTAGTCTGTACAGAAAATACAAGTAGAAGGTTCTATGAGATTGTATAACCGTGGAACCGTAAGAGATAGACAAAAACTTACCACATAAAAAATGTAAATCGCAGTAAAACACACAATTTATGTACATATGCGTTTTTCGTGGAAGTGATCATTTCTGTGATATTTCAAATTATTTGTTCCAGATTTTGAATACTTGGAACTTTTTTCACAAATAAAGTTGTAAATTTCTAGCCATGCATAGAAACGAATTTCAAGCACATGGCAGCCAGATTTTAAAAGATTTGACTACAGCTTTAGCCCAGTGTATTCCCTTATTCCCTTTTACATACAAGAAACCAAGTAATTAAGCCAATTTCTGCTAATGTTTATCTCAATTATTATAAAGCAGATAGAAGAACAAGCTGTTTAACAATAATTTGCTACAGTGATGTAGAGAAGGTCATGTGAATGAAACATATCAGATTTTTTCATATTCACTTTTGTTTTAACCTTTCCAAATATTGCTCTATTTCTTTACTATTTCCCTTGGCATTCAATATTTTCATTACTACCATCTCTCCTGACATATATCCCCATTTGTGTTCCCAAATTTCTTTAATTAATTTATTACCTCTTTAGTTTCTGTTAAACTGTGAAATATACTGCCTCTCTCCCCGCATAAAATACAACGTTCTAGTTCATCACTCTCCATCCCTTTCAAGAGTATTTCTCCTGTTCTCAGCAAGCTAATTCTTCCCTCCCTTATTACATAAGTCTCTATATCCCCCCCATGGACCCTTTTTCTTATTTTCTGTATAGACTAGGCGAATTTTTATTTTCATATTCACCCCAAATTTCCTGTGTATGTCTTCTATCCTACTTCTCACTGACTTCCAAAAACTTTTATCATTTTCCTTTCTCTTTTTCCATATGTCTCCCTCCCTATTTTCATCAAGATTTTCTCTGGCTACCGCCACCAAATCTTCTCATTCTTAATTATCTTGATCAGTTTGATTCATATTTTTAGCAGATTCTCAAGGATATATCTCTTCACCTTTTTATTAGATTAACATTTACAAGTTACGTAGGGTTGGTGCTTAAATTATATTTATATAATACTTCATTCCTGTACCGTATTTCTCCTTATTTATTAGCTATATTAGCAGACACGTTAAAAAAATGCATGCTATAATATGCTGTTGGGTAAATTGTATTGATAGCCATTTAAACATTCAATTTCCGTAACTACTATGGTTGGTTAACGCAAGTGTGAATTTAGTGTACAAGGATGAATGCACACAAAGACAAAAGAAATAATACAATATCCAAGAAGTCGAAACGAAATTATGACGGACATTAAGACAATGCGCCAGAACTGATAGTTGCCAAATATGCAAATTAGCAAATCGAATGGTTTTAAAGTAAATAGTAATTTTTAAGGATATCCATTTCTGAGAAAATATCCAAAGTTTGCCAAATTAAGAAAAAATGTGCTGCTTATGTTATTGCGCCCTACAAATATTGTGCGTTAGTTTCTTCTGGCTTTATACCTGCACGAGCCTTCAAAGCAGATCACATAGTCACTTATATTACAGATTCTCACAGACATTCTATGCTAATATGGAGGGTCTCACCTTTTTACTTTCTCTATACTACTACACAAGTTAATAGCAAGTAGAGAAGGTAATGCATCTCACCCATGTTGAGATTTCACCGAAAACACACCCCCAAAAAATCGTTTATAAAAAATATCCTAGACTAAATGTGTGAGTCTGTGAAAACGCGGCGTTCGATAAACACTATACGTGACGTTTAAGTTCAGCACCTTTCAAGGATGCTACACAAGGTTTTGAAGAAAATCTCCTCACTCGATGCTACCCTTTACATGGAATATTTTCTGAAAATATTTATTTTCTCAAAAATGACTAACGATTATGATTAAAGAAATTCTCATGGCAAATAAAAAATATATCTTTAACTGTCTGCGGATAGCCTCTGAACCCCCCCTACCCCCGCTCTCATTATAGAGACCTTTTGCATGGAAACATATTATATTTTATAAAAGCTATAGATTTTACTAAAACATAATTTAAATCATACACATGTTTGTGGACTTAACCATTTCGGAGGTATTCCCTGTTATGGGTTTCACTTGTAAATTTGTTGTATTTTTATGAAACGGCAACACGTCATTCGCTCCAACTCTGATTTGTTTTACTTCTGGCAATGCACACACATTTGGTTTTTAGTTTATTCTTCGCGTATCTCACATTTTTTGTTTTAGTCAGTTCCATATATAAAAGCAGTCCCGTTAGCAAAGCGGATGTTTCTTGTGGGGGAAGTCACGCGGACTTGCCGAAAGGAATCTTTCGGAGTATAAGTATCTAAACTGCGAAGTAGTGGCACATATTCAGCGGATATTTTTCTGAATAGCAGGTCGTTAGCCAACCGGATTCCACAAATAACTCTTTTGCTAGAAAAGCCTCTCCTTAGGTTCAGAGGCTCAATAATCTATTTCTTTAAAATCTTCAAATTTAATTTATTGTTGCAACACAGTACTTACCTATTATAGGGGTTTTGAATATAGAGTAAAAATGTTAACCGTTGTTCACCGACAACATTTTAAAAAGTACGTCTATGTGCCTCACGTTCAAAGGGTCTGAGAAGACAAATATCAGATAACTTAAGAATCTATAGACTCCGGGCTCATTTGAGCATCAGTTCATTCATCGTTCGATATGATCCTCCGGGTTAAACAACTTTAAGGGGCACCGAAGTGTTAGAAGACATTCGTAAGTATTAGAGCTAGAACATTCATTTTTTTTGCTCAGGTGTTACTAGCAACAATAGGAGTATCTCTCCAAATTTAGGCACCATGTTTAACGTCATTCTGGATGTATTAATTATTTTATGGAAATTTTAGTACAATTCAAAAATCTAAATTCTACTATAGATTTTGTACCTAAAGTGGAATTCTTTAAAAGTATATTCCTTAATACCTTTGTAACACCATTTTTTAATTGAACTTTCCCACATTAATAAGCCATTTTTTTAAAAAAAATAGAACTATTTTATACTAAAAAGTCAAAAAGCTGAGAAAAAGGAAAGCACGATTATGTTACTTTTTTTAAATTGAAGTTAACCATAACAACATTTTAATATATTATTTTATTATACTCATTCTATCTTGGGAATATGTTACTAAATATATAGAGTAATTTTTTTGTAGATAATTTATTTTAATTACTGAAAAATTACTGAAATTGAAAAAAATGACTGAGGTTTTACATAGAGGATCATTTCAACAGCTCATGCGTTTCAAAATGGCGTCCTAAACATGCACTACATCCGTTCTGGGAGAAACAAACGTTACAAATCTGCAATTTAAAGTATGATGAATTTTTATACCGAGAATTTAAAAATCGCCATTTTTGGTAACACTTCCGAGTCCACGTAAACTAACCCCCTCCCCTCCATACACATTAAAATTAACACCTAAAAATTTTCCTTACCAAGCTAGGAGCCACATATCCCATATTTACGTGGCCGAGAAGATGTGAACAGATACCTAACCACAGACTTTGAGATGTTCCAAGACCAACAGTAAAGGCCCAGTACTTTCTCACAGTACTAGGAAGGCAGAGAAAATGGACAAGAACGGAACTAGGAACAAAGCTACAAGCCAGAAGGATGTTCTGTCTCTACTGGCTTGGCACATTTTACGAATTCACGGTAAGTTATTCCTCTTGTTCCATCTCCTCCAAATGTAAATTAAGTCCAGTTGTTACATTTCTCATTTACAAATTGTTTTGCCCCTAGGGTTGCTTGCAGTTGTCCATGTTGAATATTTGAAATACATTGTAATGTTATACAGTATTGAAACCATCCATGTAACGTTTATTATATCCATGTATTTAAAATCAAAGTCACAAACATGTAAGAATTTCAGAGTTAAGAGGCTTACTAAGCAATATTTCCAAAAATTGATATTTATACTCTTTTGTGTAGTCCTATAAATTGGAATTTCCTCTCTTTGATGCACAGAGCATGTACAAACACTCTGACACATGAAACAGTATATTTTAAAACACAGATATTTTTTCAAACAATACATTTCGAAAGAAACTTAAGTAATTAAGTTACAAACCAATTTAATATCATTGTGCAACTTGTAGTGTAATTGGAAACACTATTAAATTATGTTATTGTGACTTCTGGCATTCACATTGAATGCATGATGTAAGATTATTGCATCATACCTGTTTGTTCCATCAGAGAAGCTTCTAGTAGCTTGGGGGATTAGGGTGGGGGAAATAGAGCTTTGTGCGTAACGGTTTGGAGCGGGGCGTTGAAACGAACCATTCCAAAGCTAAGATAGAGAGTGCGCGGCCACCGAAATGAACGGAAGTGCTGGAAAGAGGATCCAGTGCTGCGGCTCCCATTTTTGTTATGGTTTTTCATAATTTATCAGGCAATGACACTGTTGATAAATGGAATGAAGATGGAGCACCAGTAGAATGCGATGGAGGGGGGAAACCGGAAACCCGCCCCTGCGCTGCTTTGTCCACCACAAATCTCGCAGGCAGTCGTCTGGGATCGAATCCAGTCCCCTTGGTGAAAGACAATTGGCCAAAGCAGTCGGCCATCGCATGACCTGCAGGTCCGAAGTAAGTATATTAGTTATGTGAGTATTGAGCATTTGATAAATATATAACCGAAGGTTTACTTTATGGTCTTTAATTTAAATTCCGTTGCCAAGTTCCTCAATTGTATTAGCTTCGTACTTATTTACCTTTCATTAGTAAAGCGAGTGCCCAGTAGAAATAAATAATAACCAAATTGGAAGAATGCCTAAGTTTTTGAGTTAAAAGAGGAATTAGTGACACTATTGCTTTTATACCATCTCAAACTATTCTGTTGTGAATTTATTAATTATTTTATTCTGAGTGATCAACATAAAGCAGAACATTTCCGCTGCTCTTAGCCAGTCGGCGTTGCTGCTGGCTATACCCGCTGAGCGGGTGACAGCACGTCCGCGGGTAACATTACATATACACAGTGCATGTATACAGTTTTTTGAGAAGTTATTTCTAATATTTGACCGTTTCCGAGATATTCCGGATATTGGTTTCAGTTTTAAATCACTTAAGCTTTTCTCGAACGGTGTTATTAATGAATTTATTAAGATTGGAATTTATTGTTTTGACATTATTTATTATTTTGTATCATTATATAGTTATAATAAATAGATAATTATATATAACAAAGCGTCTTTCGCCTCGTTTCTGTTTGTTTACTCCTGACAAGCAAAGAGAATTTCAATTGTTTCATAGAGGAACCGGCTTTTAAAGGATGAGACTGTCGCTTTAGCCTTTGCATTTTCTTATTTATCTTCTACTTACAAGGAAGCCAATAATAAGACCCTTTCTGCTTATGTGTATCTTGATTAGCATGATGTAGATAACGGATTAATGTTTTGAATAAAATGTTTGTTTACCGAACAGGTAGAGGACATGTAATGTTGGAACGCATTTGAGTTTTCCCTTCTACTTACAAGGAGTCAAGTAAAAAGGGTGATTTCTGTTAGTGTTTATCCAAATTATCAAGAAATAAAAGTATAAGATTTTAACAATAATCTGTTACAGAGATGTAGAGTTTCTTTTCTTACTTTCTTTCTTAAAGTTATTCTTATATTCTTATTCTTATATTCTTATTTAATATATTTTTCCAGAGTAACCCCTAAAGAAACCTGTACATAATTAAAATGTTTTCCATTCTATTATTTATAGGATTAAAATAATAGTTCCATTTAAGGGTTAATAACATTCAATTAATATCCTTCGCTGTTGTTTTCTGCCTTGAATGGAATCATAAGGACATTAGCCTCTGTACGACCCTATTCATGTGAATAATACAAAGCGTTGGAGTTTCTAAAGATTGACTGATATTATCACTTTTTCCATCACCTGTCAAAGGACAGTGTCTGCCGCTTAGAGATAAAACGTGTAATTCCAATCTTTGATATTCTCTCCCTATGCGTTGAAAAGTTTAGTTCATCCTTCATTCTTTCACGTTTATATGGAGAAACATTTCATCTCTCTCACA
Organism: Hymenopus coronatus; assembly: GCA_030762935.1. Classification (NCBI taxonomy): domain Eukaryota; kingdom Metazoa; phylum Arthropoda; class Insecta; order Mantodea; family Hymenopodidae; genus Hymenopus; species Hymenopus coronatus. Next base: position 41,093,291 of record CM060887.1, read on the forward strand.
CACACACACACACACACACACACACACACACACACTCTCACACACACACACACACACACAGTTTCAGCCATCACTCTTTCATTTCATTCGATATATGGTTCTTTATCAGTGGAACTTTATTACTATCTCTTATTATGTATTCAGTTTTACATATAATGGCAACGGCTGGAAATGAGGGCAATGAACGCAGGGAAAGAAGCTGAGATAACCAGACAAGCAGTACAAGATTTTAAAGATAGCATTATCATATTTATTGATAAATTCATCAGCATTTAATGATCGTACTCGGCAAACTCGCAGCTTTAACATATTCCTACTTATGAATTTGGTATTCCCTCTCATTCATTACCTTCTTCATCTATCAAGATTTATCTGAAGCTTTATAAAACATACTTTAATAGGCTTTAGATAAAGAAACAGAAACGAAATCTACGCACCAACTGGAAGGCAAAAAACTAAAATAAAGATTTTAAGAATGAATACTAAGCAACACAAATGGACGCGCAAAACATTCATATAACGAATTCTTTAAGATGATTCGTATCTGATCTTTAGTACAGATGCTCCTTACGGGGCACCCCCGGAGAGAAGACAGGAGACAGAGGGCGGCCGTCTCAAGGAGTCACCACAGATAGGAAGTTCCCTAGCAGAGAAGGATCTGGAAGGGACCACACTTCAAGCTTCGCACGATTCGCCGCCCATGGGTTCCACGAGAAGATCTGCCAGAACGACTCATACCATGAAACCAAGCAAGAATTGCAATAAAGCATGTCCTAATTATCATCCAATGAAGCGTGAAAGCAGTTTTTAATCCTAACCAAACTAATTAAATACTGGTACACATCGTGTTTAATAAATATATAATAAATAAATATATCTTAAGATAAGAATAATATTAGAAATGATAAAAAATATATACATCACAAAGATAGATCATGTTACTTAAGTGCATTACTACAAATATGAAAAATTTAAAACAAATGTAACAGGGAAAATTTTGTAAATGATTATCCGAGAATAATTTTCTCATTTTATGTAATTATAATATATCGTGATATACACATATTTTGCTGTAACAACTTTTTTACTCATTGAAGGTTTCGTATTCAATAAAAAGGAGTTCACAGAAAATTTCACATTTTATTCATTAATCTAACATCTCAAACATGTGATACTTTAAAGTAAATCTTGAAGAAAGTAAAATATATGCATCACATGAATGGAGAATTGGACAACAGTATGGTATACAATCAGGGATTTAGTGCAAAACTAAATTAGTACGAGATCCAGAAAGATCCTGGATATTCATCAGTAGTAAAGATTGCATATTGTGTTTTACAGTGTTTCGCTAGCTGGCGAAATCAAAGCAAGGGCTAGACGTGTTCCAAGATGATGTTGTTACTGCATTTGTTCAAGGAATAATACGGCATTGTTACCTTAACCCACTTTATGCCCTATTTCCCTATAATGAACTAGGAGAGTAAGAACAACATGATTCTCCCGACTCGTGCATACATTAATTTCGAAAACGATGCCTGTCACGTATATATCTCATCTAGAGAGAACTAGGGCAGAAGAGCAGTGTTTCTTATTCAACTAGTCTATAATAATAACAACGAAGAGTTGATTATAAAATCAGTAGATAATTTATATAGAAGGATATCCGAGTATAATGAACACACATCATCTTCTTCTTCCTCCTCCTCCTCCTCCGCCTCTGCTGTTTTCAGGGATTACTTCTCTGTAAAATATTGTTACTGCTTATTCTTCCAATTTATGGTAATCGAGATAAACTTTAGCATAAATGCTCTTATTACTTGCTTTCTTGGAAGTAGAAGGGAAATGAGGGAATACATTTATAAACTGGTTGCCATGTGGTTGAAATCAGTTTCTTTGCATTGCCAGGAGTTGACAAATTCCCTTAATTCCCTTTGTAAATACTTTAAAAATGAAAACCAAGAACAAGGAATATATAAATATGGTCAACTCTGTGAAAAAAATTACAGCACAAATTGTGTGTTTTATGAGATCTACATTTGTTTCGTAGTACATTTTAGTTATCATATAAATATCTTTAACATACAACATTTTAATCAAAATCGTTACAGCCATTATTGAGAAGCTAAATTTTTTCGATTTTTGTTCCTTATTAAGTGTATTTGGGGTGTGATATTTTCCTCAAAATCTTCGTATCGTATCCTTGGAAGATATTAAAGTTTAAATAAGTACCTGGTTTTCTATTTTACGGATTTTTTGCTTTTTTAATTACAGACTTTTTCTATAAATTCATTTATTTTGGATACAAGACACCGCAAAACGTGTATTTCCGGTGAAATCTACGTATCGAATATTTGGGTGGAGGGCAATACCTTCTCTACTTGCGTACAATGTTACTAGGTAGGTAAAATAAAAGAATTGGTGATAATTGGGTGTGTTAATCATGATTTATTACAATTTCCTGTTCTGATTTATTAAGTACTATTTATTTTTATATTTGTATTTACACATAAGCTTTGAATATTCATAATAATCTGTTTTGGGAAGCCTCTTAAATCTAGTATATCCAAGAATATTTCTCTTTATACCCTGTTAAACGCTTTTATATATACTGTACAGATGAATTAAACTCATCTTTTTCAATTATCTGTGTCATTGCAAGTATACAATCAAGCAAGATCTTACTTTTTTCGGAAAATATTCTGTGATTCTATTTATTCTGTTGGTTAATATCCCTTCGTAAAGCTTCAGTAATTATTCAACTCTAATGCTAAGAAACACAATTACGTTCTGTTAAAAACTTGATTTTCTATTTATGTTAGCTAGAATCTCTAATCAAGAATAGCTGGACAGTCTATTCCACGGAAACATTATTGCCTTCTAACACGCTATGACTAAAGGGTAGACCAGATAAGTGGCAAAAGTGAAGTACAGAAATATTGCTTCTAGTGGTTGAAAATCAGGCTTCGTCACAACCGTCTAAACCAGTCCATATTGGTGTCGTCCATGCACAAGTCCATCTCGTATTGGTTTGATGCCAAACGCCTAGAACTCAAACATTAACCTAGCCCACGTCGTTGGTGTGGGGTAGCCTATCTGCCTTGCATTCAAGAGTTCAGGTGTGCTCGCGGAAAAGGATTTTCCTGGGTTTTCCCTTAGCTTGAGAAGACGAATGTTGAGTAACTTTAAACTCTATGGTCCCCGAGATTTAATTCATCGTCTAATATGACGATCGCGTTAAAGGATGTTAAGTAAATAGGTTTAAAAAGTTAAAATAATAAATTAACATTAAGGTCACCTTTACATTTAGAATGAAGGAAACTGGGGAGCAAGAGAAACGTTAATTGGAATGCTAGAATCAGATAATGCCGATAGGGACCGGACGTGATAGAGGTGGTAGTTCAGTACTCCGTTGGCAACGTAATTTCTTCGGTGCCTGGGGAAAGGAGTATACACCCATAAATTGCATTAAGCACACGTTCTAATGTATGCTCAGAGTCGAGCCAAGAAGAGTTGAATTACTGCACATTATATAGGTACGATTCTATGTAGCAGATTCTGAACTCGCGGGCACAAAATGTGGCCTTAACGGAACGGAGGTGTTTATGTGGATACCAATGAAATCTCTAGAAATCTATTTCTTACCCGAACGAAATCTAGCCACATAGAATTGACAATTGGCAGCGTACTTTACCATCTCTAAAGTATGGTCAATGACATTACAACTTACACCTTATACTTTCTTGCTGCACCTACGGTTTGGTTACCCCGTTTAATAACGGCAGTAGCCTTAACTTCGTCTCCATGTCGCTGATGCAAACTTTCATACATGCAGGTGTTGTATGTAGGGATTACTCAGTTTAATGAGACATGTATTTAATTCTTCAGTTCTTCCTCTATAACACCGAATAATCGAGGGCATTCAAAAAGTCCTTAGATAAAGATAGAGAAACTAATTATTTTGATCTTTATTTTATTTTGCAACAATCTCCTTTTCCCAGCGTTTTTCCAACGTTTTAAGCCTTCAAAAAAGTAGAATTTCAGAAGGTCCTCAAAATAGTCATGTGTTTGGGAGATAACCTCTTCGTTTGACATGAATCGTTTTATGCCCAGCCACATTTTCAAGTTTGGATTCTTTTTTTGTCACTGGGGGCCAAATCTGGTGAATGCGGGGGATATTGTTGTAATTGGAACAATAAGTCTACAATTTTCGCCATCGAAATTGTGCAGGTATGCACTTTTGTATTGTCTTGAGGGAAGAGATTCCTTTTCTTTGCCAGATGAGAGCGTTGGTTCTTTGTGTATCCGTTCAACCGGTGCAATAGCAATGCAAAATAATTTCTATTTAACGTTTTCCCTCGTTTGTCACTGAAAGTCGAGGCCATACCTTGCGTGCAGATTTGTCTTCTGCAGAGCCGGTTCACCTTTGTTTTGACTGTACTTTTGTCTCTGGATAGTAGAAGAGTATCCATGTTTTATCCTTAGTAATGTATCGACGGAAAAACTCGTCAGGATTGCGACGTAAAAGTGCCAAACCAGCTTCCGAATCGATCACACAATTGCGTTTATTCTCCATTGAGAGAAAATATGGCACCTATCTTGCCGAGACCTTTCTCAGACCTAGGTTTGCTGCAAAATTGAGAACACTGTACCTTATGATATGCCTGTGGCCTATTAACTATTTTGAACCTTGATTCGTCGATCACTCAAAACTTATTCTGGATTTTGTCAACAATTTCGGTGGAAGTCATTCTAATGGTCATCCGCAACGATGTTTATCATTTGTGGATTTGTGGCCACGTTTAAATTCATTTATCCAATTTTAAATTGTTGCAAAAAACAGGAGCAGGTGTGCCATGAACTTCATCGATTTTGGCGTTTATCTCTGTCGGTGTTAAGCTTGTTAATCACCGCACGAAACTGGTTTTTTTCCCCATATCTCTAAATAAGCATAACATTGTTGATTCAATCGCCTATGACAACGAAACCACGTGGTAGACATAGCTGAAACTTTAACTCTCATCTAGTAAGAGACAACAGTTACTATATTTATACTGTTTACCATGCTACGAGCGTAATTTCTTGGATATTCTAAGGATTTATTCAACGCCCCTAATTTTGTTAGTTCAGTCTTTTATATAGATCATCATTGCGGAGCCGATGGACGGAGGAGAAATGTTACGTTTCCCCGTTTCACTTGAAGCTATCAAAAGTGTTGCTTATCATGGAAAGTGCAACACTGGTGGACCAGCTTGGAGAGTGGCCGGATACAACATATATCTTGGAGTCTTTATTCCTCAAATGAGACTTTACAGACTTTTGGGGCGTATGGTAGAACACAGGCACTTTCCTCTCGGTACTAATTTATCATCCTTAGGCTTAATTTTATTGTAGACACAGAGAGATACATTATTCACAGAAGAATGCCATTTAAACAGTAGTACGTATCGCTCTTAGGAAAGCTCAATGTAGAAAAGAATTGCTCTCACACACACACACACACAAATACATATATATATATATATATACACACACACACACACACACACACACACAGGCTGTTTCAAAACGACACCAAACGAAGATAGCAATCGATTAGCCTACACTTTGATTTGTCCGAAACTTGATGTTGCAACTTTCAAACTCTTCTATTCAAAGATTTGTGTGTGTTTAAAAATCGCACACATTTGGGATTAGGCAGCGAAGGAACAACGGTTGTAATACGCATAATATACGAAGCACATAACAGAACTCACATGCTCCGTTTTCCATTACTAAGGTGACCTGTTTCGCGCCGGCGTGTCTATCAAAACACCCCTACACCACGCGACTGGGACCTCCGCTAACAACCGACATCTCTCTTGGAGTGGGCCAAGAAATGTGCCATTTATTTATGTACGACTGCCTAATCCAAGGTGATTTTATGGCAGTTTTTGTATGTGCCGAATTTAGAGCTGAAAATTATACTTACGTATCACGTAAGGTATGACCAACAAGGACCACATTTTCGTTTGGTGTCGTTTTGAAACCCTCTATATGTATGTGTGTGTGTGTGTGTCTGTGTGTCTGTCTGTCTGTCTGTCTGTATGTATGTTCTATCATGTAATTAGTTCTAAAAGTGTAACTGTGATGGACTATATATTAAATTGAAAACATTGGCTACCAAATAGTTGCACATGCTGATAGTTTCTATAATGATACGTCACTGACTATCCACTGAGTTTTTTTTATTTGTCCTGTAGTCGGCTAAGCACCCTTACTGGAGTGTGTAAGAAAGGGGTGGAAATGTTTGCACACCGTAGCGAGCAAGCTTTCCAAATCTGATATACAGCGTGTGCGGCCCAACATCCATTTACAAAGATTATAACACCGTTTTTATCGGTTATTTTATATGTATTTATTTGTTTTATGGCGAACCTATAGATTACGGCTGCTGCAAGTCACAGTCTGGTTAACTGAGGTTGCAAACCTTACAGAGAGTAAGGAAATCTAAGGAAATGAGGCACGTTTTATATACGAAAGTCTACATATTTCAGTTTTTTAAACTTTATTCTGCTGGAAAGAATAGATGATGTTTTCAGTATACCAGATGACTGATTACTTGCAAAGGAATTAGAACAAATATTCATTTTTAGAGAATAAATAGTATTTGTCCACGTTTCTTGGCATCAAATTGCAGATTGGTTGATTAGATATTGCATATTTCCAAGTTTCAGGTAATTCGAATTAAATAAATCACTATTTAAAATAAGGCTAAAATTTGGTGTTAAATGTGATTTTTGAAGTTAACATTCCGATAACTCGAAGTCACAGTTTATTTTATTCTTAAAAGTCGAAATATCGTTCCTGTACATCTCAGTTGTTGACCTCTGTTAAAAGTTCCAGGAATTCATCTTCGACTTTTCGCATTTCAATTGGGTATTTTCTCTTCTTTACTTGCGCTGTTTAAATGCTAGGACACCCACATCCCTTCCAGCCCTTTATTATAAAATATGTTAAAGGCTACATGCACCTTTCAAAAACCCATTTTTTGAAGCTCAAACAAATGTAAATGGTAGCTTGTTCTAGTCTAAAAAAGTTTGAAGATTTGTCGGTCAAAAAAACTCAAGACCACAAAAAATCATATATTTCTTTAAGAATATATGGTCTATTTGATGACCATTTGTAGAGCGCTACGTATTTTAATGTTATATTTTTGTGATTTTTTCTGCTGAATTGCTCAAAACATTCATTCCCACTGTTATATTAAATTATATTCATGGATAAAATATGGAAATTAACAAAGTGTGTTACATTGGCAGATACTTATTTGTATGAAATACTTTGAGTGGTAAATTCCATGCTAATGAGCATATATTTTAATTCGAAGTTCGGATAATACGATAATTCGAGTTAGTTGAGAAATTTAATGTCGTTCCAAAATGTTAACATGGTACATCATGGGTTAGAGCAAATGGCTAGAGACCAGGAGATCTGTGGTTCATATCCTGGCAATTGTATTGCATTTTTCACTTTGAATATCTATACAACTCCTGTCGTACTCACGGCTTGTGTGAAAAACAAATTAGTATAATTAACTATTATAATTTACAACATATTTTAAAATATTCACAGCTTTATTACCTTAATGACTTCGAAATCCATAAAAACCACTAATTCTTAAATGGTTTTTGTTATAGACTAAAATAAATCTTACGTTAACATTAGATTTGAGATGTGTTGCTAAAACATACAAAACTTCAGTTACGTTTGTATAAACGTTCTTGAGTTGTTTCATATTATACAGGCCGTTTCAAAACGACCCCAAATGAAGATAGCAGTCGATTAGCTTACATTTTGACTAGTCCGAAACCTGGTGTGGCAACTTTCAAACACTTCTATTTAAAGTTTTGTGTGTGTTTAAGAATCGCATACATTTGGGATTAGGCAGCGAAGGATCAACGGTTGTCATACGCCACACTCACATGCTACGTTTTCCATTACTAAGATGACCTGTTCCACGCCGGCGTGTCTATCAAACCACGCCTATACCACGTGACTGAGACCTTCGCTACCAACCGCCATCTCTCTTGGAGTGAACCAGGCACGTGCCAACTAGTTATGTACGACTGCCTAATCCATGGTGATTTTATGGCAGTTTTTGTATGTGCCGATTTTAGAGTTCAAAATTATATTCACATACGGTACGACCAACAAGGTCCAAATTTTCGTTTGGAGGCGTTTTGAAACATCGTGTATATGGGCTGACGGGCAGACTCGTAAACCGACAGTAAGAGTTCCACATATACGCCTAAAACGCATAAATAATCACTAAATGCATTGTTTACATCAGTTCAGATCTAAAGCAGCCAAGTGCGCTCCTCTCCGAAGGAAAAGCATTGGGATTGATTAAGTTAGATATCCGTACTCGATTGCTGCGCAACCTTCTCGAGAGGAACTTCTCAGATAAATATAATCGAGTTTTAGGAACAGGGAATATATTGGTGCTTTGAGATTATCGAGAAGATCCCACGAAGCCTCTTAAGCTACGCTGTGTCGCATTCTTCCTTACCACGAAGCTTCAGAGAGGCACTTTACAGTTAAAAGCAATAAAAACGAGATATATGGTGCTCGGAGGGGACTACAAAGCCATGGCCATCTACTTGGCGGAAAAGCAGTGAAGTGAATGATACTTGAAAAATAATAACAAGATTTGGTGCTGTATCTCTACATGCAATACAGCTCCAACTGAAATTCGCTTGTAAATTATCGATCGGGTACATAAAACCTTTAGAATGTTGATTCAATGTGTAGCATCACCTTTTAATACACTAATACTTCTTATGAATGCCTGGAAACCAGGAATATAGTCAAATAGGTTCACTCACGTGCATAATATAAGGCCTATTCTTTTACATTATAATAGTATTTTTTCTAGTTTTGGATGTTCAGAAAATTTTAGATTCCGATAGCACTGAAAATGTGAAATGTGAAATAATACACTAATACTCCAAATGGTTGCCTGGAAACCTGGAATATAATCAAACATGTTGGGCACACTCTCTAGCATAGTATAAGGACCATTATTTTATATTATAATAGTATTTGTTTTCTTTTTTTTTTTTGTATGTTTAGAAACTGTTAGATTCCGATTGCCCTGAAAATGTGATATAAACCTTTTAATACACTAATATTCTAAATGAATACCTGGAAATATAATAAAAGATTGTAAGTTCACTCACATGCATATTATAAGGCCCATTCTTTTAGATTATAATAGTATTAATATATTTTTTCTATTTTTGATTGTTTAGAAAAGATTAGATTCCGATAGTCCTGAAAAGGTGAAATAGACCTGCTTAACAGTTATGGTTATGAATAATTGGCACAACTTGTCTGACGAAAGAAAGATTTGCTTTTGCAAATTTTTATTGTTTTGTACATAATTAATTACAGATGAGGGAAAAACGGAGTAATGTGTAAGTTTTTACTACTCTCCGCTTCGTCAGCCAAACATTAAGGAATTATTAAAAGGAAATTAATCCTGTTAATCGATATAGATACACATTCACCACGTTTTAGCTACGTAGAGGGAAATGCTGCACCATGAATGACATTTTATTGATAAATTAAATCCATGCGTTCGTCTCTAATCGCACAAATATCTCTATCACTCCATGATTGAAATATTTAGCGTCATTCCCAACTTTTTTCTCAATAGCAAGCATTGCCATTGCCAAAAATCTATTCTCCGTCATTGTGTTTTGAAGAAAGGGTTTTATCCTTTTCATTGTCGAGAAACAACCTTCAGGTTTAACAGCTGAAAAAGGGTTCTAATTACTACTTTCATTAGTTCACTTAACTGCAAAAATGAGTATGTCCAAATTGTTGTCTAGTAGAAGATGCAACATAGCAACAGCGCCACCTGCAGTTGAAAAATCTACTTTGCTGTAGAGTACTTCTAGCCCTGTTTTCTGTTGTCTTCGTTAGCCATGGGTAAGTTTCAGCAGTTATGTCAGGTTTTTAATTGAAAATACATAAACGAGCTCACATCAATTATTTTGATGCTACGAGATGATTCGTGTGATTTATTATGTCATCACAAACTTCCTTCGCCTCTGCTCCTTTGGTATTAAAGTTTAGTATTTTCCAGGGATGCCACACAAAGTTTCTGAAAAAATCTCCCCACTCCAAACTACCCTTTACATGGAACTTTTTTTCGAAAATCTTGATTCTCTCAAAAATGGCTCTAACGATTTTGATTAAAATGCCATATATTAAATATATTTACCTGAAAAATAAAATGTATATCTTGAATTTTCTGGGAATAGCCCCTTAGGACTACTTTGTTCAGGATGCATTTTACAGAATTTTGCATAACTGCTAAACCGTAACAGTTAGACAAAAACTCACCACACAGAAAATATAGAGCACATTAAAGCACACAATTTATATTATATGCATTTTTTTCGTAGACTTGATCGTTTTAAGATATTCCTTTTTATTAACTTCAGCTTTGCAAAACATATTTTTCTCACATAGGAATTTGTCACTCTTGTTCATACAATCAAAGCAACTTCAGTTACATAGCAACCAGCTTTTGAATATCACTTTAACCTAAGGTACTCCCTTATTTCCCTTCTACTTACAAGCAAGCAAGTAATACGACTATTTCTGCTAATTTTGTCTCGATTAGCTTGATGTTACAAGTATAAGCTTTTTAACAATTATTTGTTGCAGAGATGTAGAGAAAGTCATGTGAATGGAACACATCACATTTTTACCTAACTCATCCTGATAATTTAGTCTTCTGTTGGCACTTAAAATAATTGCAACGGCTTTCATGTTGACATCGCGCCAGAATAACGGATCACTATTTCCTACTGCATCATCCGCAACACTACAGACCGTTTAAGTGAGCGGAGAAACTACTACTGGCTACTAATACTTTATTTAAATACTGTACCATTTCGCTCAGCTAAACGCAAAAGCCTCAACCTAACCCTTCGAGGGCTCTGATGTCTGCCTTGGTGGTACCTGTTTAAAGGAACATGCGCAAAGCTGGTTGCGCAAGAGGACGCCATCTTCTGGAAGGATGAAACAACATGCTTTAGATGACGAGTTAGTCTTCAACACCGAATTGCAACAAAGAGATCGCCTGGGAAGGTTTTCGTTCTCTAAAGAAGGATCCCGTTTTGACCGACGAGCTTTCAAGCCTACTCCAAATTCACTTCATCATTCAGTTTATCATTCCTACATTCAGTACTGTTGCGCTCAGTGCGGGTTCTGACGTAACCTATTACTTTCTCTATACGCACTATGTACATGGTGTATAGAGAAGATATTGCACTCCACCAAAAAATTCGATACCGAGATTTCATCGGAAATATATGTTTTAGGGTCCCCAATATCCAAAAAAAGCATTTTCACAAAAAGGTCCGTGTGTGTGTGTTTGTGAGTGTGTGTGTGTGTGTGTGTATGTATGTGTGTGTGTGTCCGTGCGCCTGTGAACACGATAACTCACGAAAAGTCGGTAAAATACCACACATGGTATTTATGTTTAGTATCTTCCAGAATGCGATGATTTTGAGAAAAATCGCCCCACCCCCAACTACCCTTTACATAGAACTTTTTTCAAAAATTTTGATTTTCTCAAAAATGGCTCTAACGATTTTGATTAAAATTTCGTATATTAAAGATATTTACCTGACAAATAAAATATATGTCTTGAATGCTCTGGGAATAGTCTCTGAAGAGTAGTTTATTCTAGGCGAATTTTACTGAATTTTGGATAACTGCTAAACCGTAAGAAATGGACAAAAACTTGCTGCACAAAAAATGAAGAGCACGTTAAAACACACAATTTATGTTATATACATTTTTTTCGTGAGTTTATCGTTTTTGTCAACTCCTATCCATATAAACAAAGGAACTTCATTGACATAGAAACCAGCTTTTGACTATCATTTGAACCTACGATAGTCCTTTATTTCGCTTCTAATTACAAGGAAGCAAGTAATAAGACTATATCTGCTCATTTTTTCTGATTAGCATAAAGTAAATAGAAGTATAAGCTTTTTAAGAATAATTTGTTGCAGGGATATAGAGAAAGTCATGTGAATGGTACACATGAAAAAGTGAAAGTCGTTCACACTGTTGTGTAAAATAGCTGTGCAAAGAAAATCTGGTTGTAAGAAACAGTGATAAAGGCTTTAGTCAAAAGGGAGGAAAATTATAACATTCAAAATGAAGAAAGGACGTTAACTCATATTTGAAAACAAAAATAAAAATATATTTTGGAAGGAATATCTTATAACTTTGCATTTGTTGCTAGTGATACAAAGGACCACACTTTACGCTCATAGTCAAAGTGTATATGTTAATCGTTTAGAACTATTAAAATGATCTGACAAATTATGACATTTATGGGAGTTTAATCTGTGCAAGTGTACCGGGTGGAAGGGAAGCCATTACATTAATTTCATCCAGAGATGGAATTCGGTATTTAGAACACATTTTGTATCTTACGTCTTTTTCTCTGGCTATTTTCTACGGAGATTTTTTAGTTTTGTCGAGAACAAGAGAGAGGCAAGCTGGCAACGTTGTAGGTTGTGTGGGTGTCACTTGCACTAGCTCATTACATAAGCACGTCTCACAAGGAGGTTGAAGGAATTCCTTCCGTTTTTACTGTGCCAATCAGAATGCCAGTTGCGCTCGTTACCTGCCAAAACATTACACCACCCTGTGTCGTGTTTGCAAGCGACCGACGTCCAGAAAACTAACCAACCGCAACGCAACGTTGTCGTGCTACTTCACGTCTGAAAAAGTTGCTCGGAATATTTTTTTAATTATTTTAGTGATTAATTGTTTTGTAACTCTGTGAGGTCTCCCATAGTTTTTTGTTTGTAATGCTTGCATGAAGCACATATTAGAAGAATGTAATAAGTCCCCTTTCACACGATATAAACAATGAATTTAGTTTGGAAATTAATAAAGGGCTCAAAATAGAAATAGTAATAGAATTAAACTTGTATTCCTAAGCATCACGTCCAGTTTTCGGAATAAAAAATTGTAAGCCTGATCAAAGGTTGTATATTGATTTACGAAAATTTAATTATAGTTTTCTTCAAAACATGACGACTCTCATACCAGGCCGCTCCCCTTAATACTGGGCAATAACCATTAGCAAACAAAAGAGGAACCTATAGTAGGAGCGAGACTGCTTCCGTGTTTGCAAGTCGAGAATCGCGTCTCATTTAAGGGACTAGTAAGTGGAAGACGACAATAGCTAGGGTGGGCTTCCAACCGCAAGCTTTAAAAGTCTAAAGACTTTCAAAGAAGTGTGGGACAGGCTCATTATGTTCTGAAACATATTTTGCAGGATTTAAGTACACGGTTCACTTGCAGAGCTGTTTTCTATACTGAAATAAAAACAATTTACTTTGAGAAAGTTCAACAGAGCAAAAGGGACCTGTTGTGGTGGACAAAAGAAGGGAGAGCGAAATTAAAGGTTAATCGTGCAACAGTTGGCAAACAGGTAGCGTGACGTGAAGCTAATTGGTTAAAGTATGGCTGGCGAAGAGAAGGAAATAACAAAGTGATAGAATGGACTATAAAGGGAAGGACATTTGTCATTCTGCTTTACTTTATACGATTTACATAAAATGTGAAAGAAACCATAAATCAGAAAGGTTTGTTATTCGTATCTCCGTTATATTATAATTCACATACAGGTTGTTGGACTTGGCTTTATGCTAGGCGCGCAACTTTCTTGGACAGTCGGCTGTCTTCATTCGGTAGGTTTCGCGCAATTTCGGAGCTAAAGCAGAGCAACAAAACTGAGATACGAAATACGCTATACACCATGGTTTCACCGTTAAGGTTTCATTTTGTCTAGATTCCAGAGTGCACCTACACGTGCGCTGCATTTTAGTTCATAATTGTGCTAGTGCGCTGTAAATTAGATAGCCTACCCACCACAAGCAGGGCCGAAAAGAAAGAAACATTCTTTTGTTGAAAAAACTAGGGAAAGCTGGCGCGCAAGCTCTCTTCTTCCCCCGGCCCTCACTTCTCTACAAAAATAGCCCTTCTGATCCGTATCTTATGGGTTGAAACCCGGCTCAGAAGTGAGCTTCAAATCGACAGCCCCATGTCAGAAGATTGGCAAGATTTATATTTATTTAAAGAACTTCTACAGGCCAAACTTCCAGCACACCAGCGGTGCTGATGATCCAGGCAATTTACAGAGTCATTAACAAAATATGTAAAAAAACAATTAAAACAATATCCATTGCCCATAATAGTTGGCTATACTATGAATCCTGGGTCTTGAAGTACTTACAACATTGTAAGTCGCCATCGGGGTTGTCATCTCAAAATAATTTGAAATTACCTAGTGGTTTACCGGCAATCATGCGAGTTAGTTGAGAAATTTAATGATATACCGGCATGTTGACATGGTAGCTCAGTGGAAGAGACCGGCTAGAGACCAGGAGATCCATGGTTCAAATCCCAGCTATGGTATAGCATACTCGATTTAATGTTAAGTATACACTATACGGTGTCAATATGAAAAGAAGAAAAATATAAAAGAGGAAATTCATTTTTATACTCATATACGGAAATGTTTTCACTAATGTTAAAAATCTATATTTTTATTTCGTTATAGAGTTTCACGCTTGCACGCTGCCCTACTAATGGCTGCTCACTATCTGCTAATCTGCATAAAATTACAGAAACATCTTACGCGTACAATAATCTCCAAGAATATTTAATTATATATTATAAGAATATATAATTATTATTTCCCGATCTCAACTCATAATATTACGTAAGCAACGCAAATTAGGTCATGGCATTGGCATTGTTTTCATCCTGTCAAATGTTCCTTGCCCGCCTGGGAAGTGTGGTGGTAGCGTGTCTGCTTCACATTCGAAAGATCGTGAGTTCGAATCTCGCTTAGGGTGAGTTGACCGGATAAGGGTTTATTCAGGGGTTTCCCTTATCCTGAGAAGACAAATGTCGAGTAATTTTAAGTTCCATAGACCCCGAGATCATTTGAGCATAATTTCACTAGTATCATACATCGTCCGATATGACCAACAGGTTAAAGGACGTTAAGTTAAAAAAAAATTAATGTGTTCCATTCTTCTATTTACTTCATGCTAATCTACAAAAAATGGCAGAAATAGTCCTATCATTTGCTTCCTTGTAAGTAGAAAGAAAATTCGGGAGTACCATAGGTCAAAGTGACAGTCAAAAGCTGGTTGCTATGCGAGTGAAGTTCCTTTGTTTCTATGGACAATTCCTGTATGAAAAAGTATAAGTTCATCATCTAAAAAACGATAAACTCCATGAAAAAATGTATATAACATAAATTGTGTGTTTTAAGGTGCTCCACATTTTTTTTGTAGTATCTCTTACGGTTTAGGAGCTATGCAAAATTCCGTAAATTTCATTCAGAATAAAGTAAATTTCCGAGGCTATTCCCAGAAAATGAAGATATACATTTTATTTGCCAGGTAAATATTTTTAATATACCATATTTTAATCAAAATCGTTAGAGCTATTTTTCAGAAAATCAAAATGTTCGAAAAAAGTTCCATGTAAAGGGTAGTTTGGTGTGGGGAAATTTTTCTCAAAATCTTCGTGTGGCATCTCTGGAAAACACTAAACTTAAATACCAAGTTTGGTATTTTACAGTCTTCTCACTTTTGAGTTATCGTGTTCACAGGTACACGGACACACTGACACATGGACACACGGATCTTTTTCTGAAAATATTTTTTTGGATACAGAGGACCCTAAAACATAGATTTCTGGTGAAATCTCGGAATCCAATTTTTGGGTGGAGTTCAATATCTTCTCTATACCTATGTACATAGAACGTATAGAGAAAGTAAAAAAAATGGAGCAGTTTTTCTGTTATACAAATAACATTCTCTGTACATACTTACAGAGGTACAATAAATAAGAAGTGCCCTAGATTTTGCTTTTAGAAATATTTAAGCACATGTTTTTAATTATCAAACACAAAAATTATATTTTTATGACAAAAAAAGTACAATCATAACTTAAAACATTAAAAATATTATTGTGAACCTAGAGTTAAAATATTCCATTAAAAGTTTAAATATTTTGTCGCAAGGGACGTTTTTAGTGACGTGAAAAAAAACCATTAACTAATTTGACCGAAACTTCCAAACCATTAGAGTAAAGGGGATGAAATTTGCACTGTAGCTTATTTGAATTATATTACATCAGTGATGTAAAATTAAAAGACAAGAATTATTATTTTGGAATTTCAAAATTTCAGTGATACATGTCACTTAAGAGAACTGTATGATAAATGCGTTCAGTTCTCTTTCGCCGTTAAGAAAAACGCAAACGTGAGATGAACCTGTTTCCACTACGTAAGAAAGGGACAGTCGCTACATAAGAATGGTGGTGTCTGTGATGTAGCGTAGGAAGAAAATGTACTTTGCTTTTAACACCGCTCCTACATTCAGTGGTTGCTTTGAGGTCCTCTTTTCCACTAAACTCGATCATCCCAAGTGCCATCCTCGAGACCTCCAGCTCGTCTATTCTCGACAACCCCGCCCCTTCACATCACTGAGGATGTCCTCTCTCTCTCTCTTCTCTATAAGGACCGCCAATTCCACACTTTCTTGGGTCATCGCTCTTCAGACATCCTTTGGACGTGCCTGAAGCGTTGAAACGTTCACACCGTCGACCTGATGTTATTGGATATTGGGCTCATTCAGTGCAGTGTTTTACGATTCCTTAAATTCCGTTTATATCCAAAATGAATTTAATTAATGCAATGCTTAACTCATATTCTAAGTATGCGCTACAATTAAATTCACAAACTTTTTACTTCTCTAGTATGTATGTACAATAAGCGTCATAAATAGAGAAGGCGTTGTGTTTTTTCACAAAATTCGAAACCGTAATTTCATCGGATATACATGTTTTGAAGAGCCCTGAATCCTGATATGATTTTTGCTTTCTCTAGCCGGCATGTACTAGTACATGGAGAAGTATTGTATTCCGCCGAAAAATTTGATACCGATATTTCACCGGAAATATATGTTTTTGGGGCCCCGAATCCGATTTTTTTTTAAAAAAGGTCCGTCTGTGTGTTGTGTGTGTGGACAGCATAACTCAAAACGAAAATACCATTAAATATCAAACTTGGCTTTTAAGTTTGGTACCTTCTAAGGATGCGACATGAAGATTTTCAACAAAATTCCCCCCAGCATAAACTAACCCTTACATGCAAAAATGTTTGAAAATGTTTATTTTCTAAAATATGGCTAATGAAGTTGATTAACATCCCGAATATTAAAGATATTTATTTATATTCCAAATATAATGTATATCTTGAATTTTCTGCTAATGGTCTCTGAAGTCCTCTTTATTCTGGATGAGTTTTGCTTAACTGATAAACCATACGAGATAGACAAAAGTTTATTGCAGAAAAATGTAGATCTAGCCAA
This sequence comes from Hymenopus coronatus, assembly GCA_030762935.1. Classification (NCBI taxonomy): domain Eukaryota; kingdom Metazoa; phylum Arthropoda; class Insecta; order Mantodea; family Hymenopodidae; genus Hymenopus; species Hymenopus coronatus. Next base: position 41,110,765 of record CM060887.1, read on the forward strand.
ACACACAATTTATGTCTTTTACGTGTTTGTTGTGGACGTAACCGTTTCCGAGATATTCGTCGTTATTGGTTTTAATTGTACTCATACTTTACTCAGACAGGAGACGTTTTCCTTTTGTTTTACTCCTGCCAAGCAAAGCAGCGATTAGTAATCACAGCAGTATAACGGCAGCTTTTAAAGCATTTGACTATCACTTTATCATAGCGCGTTGCTTTAGTTCTCTTCTACTTATAAGGAACTAAGTAATAAGAACATTTTGCTAATGTTTATCTCGATTAGCATGTGTAGAGTGAATAATCTTTTTTTAAGAAGTTTATCTGTAGAGCAGTTAGAGAAAGTAATGTGAGTGTAAGACATCAGCCTTTTAGAAAAGGTCCGTGAGTATGTGTATAGGTGTGTTTGTGGACAGCATATCTTAACTGAAATTTGAGTAATAAATTTCAATCTGTATTCGTAAATCGCACATTGATGATAATGGTGTTCAAGGGCGCTCAACTGCCGAGGTCATAAGCGCCCTTATGATTAAAACTTGGCAATAGGCAGTAAGAAAATACCAAACAAAAAAGTAAACACAAGTAAAAGAGCTAACACAGTTGAAACGGAAGTAACAGAACTGTCCAGCCCTCTAACCAGAGCTGGATATAAAACTCCATCTAAAATCAACACATTAAAACCAAAAGAGTTTAAAAAACCGCTATCACACTAAAACGTCAAGGTAAAAGAAACTTTTGCTAAAAATTTAAAAACCCTGTCCACTGCTCTTGGGTCATCTGCCAGGACCTCAGCAAGAGAGGCCGGCATGCCCATAGATGACCGAATGTGTGCCAGATGACCACACTCCAGCAACACATGACGAACTGTCTGTGCCTCCCCACAGAGCGCACAGACAGGAGCAGGTTCACGTTTAAAAAGGTAACTGTGAGTAAAAATACAGTGGCCAATTCTTAGCCGAGCTAGTACTACCTCCTCCCGGCGGAATAAACGAGAGGAGGTTACCCAGTTGACAGGGAGGTCCTTCACCTCTCGCAGCTTATTACCACGGAGAGCCGACCACTCCGCATGCCAAGTCGAAAAAACGGCTCTCCGTACACACACTCTAAAATCTTCTGCTGTTGAATGGGTAATCGTAACACTGGGCGCTGTGACTGCCGATTTCGCTGCCAAATCCGCCGTGTCATTCCCTGGCAAGCCAACGTGTCCAGGAATCCATGCGCACTCCACATTAAAACCAGAAGCGTGCAAAATGTGAAGAACGTCCTGGATGCGCTGCACCAAAGGATGGTAATTGTACAGCTCACGAATGCTCTGAAGGGCACTAAGGGAATCACTAAGAATAAGGCAGTCACCTAATTTTCGACGTCGAATATACAGAAGGGCTTGATAAATAGCATATAGCTCGGCAGAATATATAGATGTGCAACTAGGCAAACCGTAAGTAGAAGTTGCGGAGCCAGTGACAAAGGCACATCCAACACCGTCGGGGCTCTTACTACCATCGGTGTAAATACAAATACGGCCACTGTATTTGGATAAAAATTCTAAAAAATAACGACGAATACTATCAAGAGGCGTAACAGATTTCCCGTAAAGCGTCATCCCGAGATCGACATGGGAGGTAGCGCGTAACCAAGGGGGGTATATACTCTCTCCTTTGGATAACAGCCGAAGAATGTCAACATGGTGCTGGCGTAGAAGCTCAAGGAAACGAAAACCTGCTGGCCTGGGGCTCAGAGAGCGGAGGCAGTATCGCTCGTGCAGCTCAGGGGAGAAAAACGCGTGATAAGTTGGATGCCCAGGCATGCACTTCAGCCCACAGCCATAATTAGCAAGCAGGACATCACGCCGACAACGCAGAGGAGGTTCTCCCGATTCGGCGTAGAGGCTAACAACTGGGCTCGTTGGAAAAGCTCCAACGGCCACACGGATGCCCTGGTTATGGACTGTGTCTAACCTTCTGAGCACTGAAGGTCGAGCTGAAGAATACACAATGCTGCCATAGTCCAACTTCGAACGAATCACAGCACGATAAAGACGGAGCAATGCCGTCCGATCTGCACCCCAAGATTTGCCACTTAGTATCCGTAAAAGATTTAGAGAACGGTCACATCGTGCTCTAAGCTGTGCTATTTGTGGTGCCCAACAAAGTTTCCGATCGAAGATCGAATCTCGCCTCGTCTGCGAAAGGAAGTAAATCTGGCCCGAGTCGAAGAGACGGCGGCATTTGCCACTTACGGCGCCAGAAGTTAACGCAGACTGTCTTCTCAACGGAGAAACGAAAACCGTGTTTCGAGCTCCAAGCATAGAGATTGTCCAAACACCGCTGGAGACGGCGTTCCAAAAACGGTGTACGCTGAGAAGTACAGAAGATGGCAAAGTCGTCCACGAATAAACTGGAAGAGACACCTTGAGGCACACATAGTGATATGGAATTTATAGCAATAGCAAATAGATTCACGCTGAGTACCGAGCTCTGCGGCACTCCGTTCTCTTGAATAAAATGTTTAGAAAAAACCGAGCCCACCCTCACTCGAAAAACGCGGTCCCGCATAAACTCCTGAATGACCAACGGTAGGCGTCCACGTATGTTCCAGTTGTGCAGAGAACGCAATATTCCCGCCCGCCAACACGTGTCGTAGGCCTTCTCGAGGTCAAAAAATATCCCAACTGTGGGGCTGTTCTTAAGAAACCCGTCCATAATCTGAGTTGATAGAGAGACAAGGTGGTCAGTTGTTGAACGTCGTCGTCGAAAGCCACACTGGATGTTCGTCAGAAGATTGTGGGATTCCAGCCACCACACCAACCGTCCATTGATCATGCGATCCATCACCTTGCACACGCAACTGGTGAGGGAAATAGGACGGTAACTGGAAGGAAGATGGCGGTCCTTTCCAGGTTTAAGAATGGGTATGATGGTGGCCTCCCGCCACTTGTCTGGAAAAATGCCATCAACCCAGACACGATTATAGACCTCGAGTAGGAGATCTTTGCCATCAGGAGAGAGATGTTGCAAGATTTGGACGTGGATACCATCTGGCCCTGGTGCTGAGTGTCGTGAAGAGGAGAGTGCATTGTCTAGCTCTGCCAGGGTGAAAAGGCGATTATAATCCTCAAGGTTGCCAGAAAGAAACGAGAATTCTTGAGATTCCACCTGATTCTTAACTGTAAGAAACTCAGGGGAATAATTGCCTGAGCTAGACACCTGAGCGAAAGCACTGCCTAAAGTATTCGCCACATCAAATGTATCAACAACAGCTCCGGTAGGTGTTTTGAGACCGGCGATGGGCATATGGTTCGGTTTCCCATCCACACGTCTTAACTTATCCCATACGACAGAGGAAGGTGTATGTCAATTAAAGGAACCCACGAATTTATTCCATGACATCTTTTTGCTATCCTTAATAACCCGCCTAGAATGTGCACGCATCCGTTTATAGTGTATCAGGTTATCCAGTGTAGGAAAACGCTGGAAAACCCGTAGAGCTCGTCTGCGAGCGCGAATAGCATCCCGACAGTCATCGGTCCACCAAGGTACCAGAAATCGACGGCTGTAGCCAGTCGAACGCGGAATGGATTGCTCAGCAGCAGAAAGAATGGTCCCTGTGAGATGTTCGACCAAGTGGTTCACAGAGTCGTGCTCTTCGTAGCTAAATTCAGCCAAGTGGGAGTACAGTTCCCAGCTGGCGTGGTCTAGGCGCCAACTAGGTAAACGGGTGGAACATACAACGGGTGTCAAGACACTAATACGACAAGGAAAGTGGTCACTAGAATGCAAATCCGAGATGATATTCCAGCATAAGGTGACTGCTAGCTGAGGGGAACAAATTGCAATGTCAATGTGTGAAAAACTATGAAAGGCGTCAGAAAGAAAGGTGGGCTCTCCGGTGTTCAAGAGAGCAAGGTTCTGACTATCCAAGAAGTCTTTAAGTAGCGTACCTCTCGCACAAGCCCGAGGAGAGCCCCAAAGAGGGTGATGGGCATTCACGTCGCCTACAAATAAAAAGGGTGGTGGCAACTGCGAAATGAGGTGTTCTAAGTCGCTCTGCGAGAGGTCCGCAGATGGAGGCAAATATATACTGCAAATGGTGAATAAAGCGGAGGGTAGCTTAATGCTGACAGCAACGGACTGGATTGCAGATTGTATGGGTACGGAGTTGGCAAAGATATCATCTCGAATAAGCATCATAGTGCCCCCATGTGCCGGGACACCGTCCTCTGGGGATAAATCACATCGTACGGAGGAGTACTGCCTGATGGTAACGGTGTCCTGTGGACGGAGCTTCGTCTCTTGTAAGCATACAGCCAAGGGTTCATGCTGGCGCAGCAAAAAGTCAAGCTCTGGTCGATGTGGTCGAATTCCGCGTATGTTCCAATGGAGGATAGCCATTGAGTATATTATGGGATAAGTTTCAAATCGAAAGACGCTTCTGCAGATTGGGATTAGCTGGTCGGTTCAATTTGTTCTTCTTAGGCGTTGGGCTAGTACTATTTTCAGGAGCACGATCCTGCCGTTTCCGCACTGTCCCTCTGGCAGTGGCGGCAGAATCCTCCTGGTCCATCTCCTCCACAAGGGAGGTCCCTTTTTCAAGAGCAAATTTCGGTCCGAGAAGTTCGAACCGATTGGATGTGCTGATCGGCGAAGACGGCCGTCGCCGATTCACGCACTCCTCCCCAGATGACCCTTCAGAGGAGGATACACGTGTGGAGTTGCGTGTACTTTTTTTACCCTTAGATGACTTGGTAGAAGATTGCACATTCTCTTTCAAGAAGTCTTGTCGTACATACTTGGTCTTAAACTGTTTTTCCGGGGCAGAAGACGTCGTGAATTTACCAGCTTTAGTTCCCGAGGTCGAGGCTTTTGGTGACAAGTGTGCAGCACTATTCTGTAAGCTGGCGGATTTGGCAGATGTTGATACCAACTTGGGTGTAGGTGTCGAAGGCTTTGGCAGCGCTTGGGCTAAAATAACCTTTTCCGCAATTGTAGCCCCGTTCATATCGCCGGTCTGTGTTCCGATTTCCCGACGCGGTACCGGTTTAGCTGCAACTGAGCTATAGGTACCGGACTTCGGGGCAGAGGGTTGGCGGAGTCGCAGGAGCTTCCGGGCTTCCAAGAAGGACAGCTTCTCTTTCACCCGTATCTCCTGGATCGCTCGTTCCTCTGCAAAACGGGGGCAGTCTCGGGAATTGATGGGTGTTCCCCGTTACAGTTCACACACGATGGAGCTGAAGCACAAGCTCCATCGTGGGAGATGTCACCGCAGTGGACGCAGGTGGACTTGCCGGTACACAACTCACTAGTGTGACCATAACGTTGGCATTTAAAGCACCTCAGCGGATTGGGTATATAAGGCCTAACTTCGATGGCTTCATACTCTGCCCTAATCCTTTGAGGGAGGTCAACCCGATCAAAAGTAAGAAACAGGGTACGAGTAGGCAGGAATTCGCCGTTGATCTTACGTTGTACCCGATAAACAGATGAGACACCCTGAGTCGCAAGATTTTCTTGGATCTCCTCAATGGACAAACCGTCCAACGCGCGGGTTGTTACTACACGCGGGAGGAGTTCAGCGACTTGTGCACCTCGACCTTCACTAGATAGCTGGCTAACATGGTGGCTTTAAGTATCCTTGCAGCTTGCGAGGCGGAGTTGGCTTCGACAAGAAGTGTACCATTGCTCGAACGCAGGATTTAACCGGACCAGCAATGCAATCGAGACCCTTTTGGATAGTAAAAGGGCTCACCGTAATGAGCTTCTTACCTTCCTCTGTCCTATGAATAACCAAGTAGCGAGGACCACATGACTCGACTACTTCCTTTCCAACGTCTGCATTTGAATTAAGGGGTTTTGGTTTTGGTGCCATAAAAAAATGGTATAAATTCATCCCCCAGTGCTCCCCACCCACCACGGAGCCCAACGAGGGGTCACCCCACTGGGGTGACAGGGCTACACAGGGGATATAGCGGGCTCGCCGTCCCACTCACCCTGGAGCTCGGTGTAATACCTAGTCCTGGCCGATTGACTAGAGGTGGGTTAGTTCCTAGCCTCCCGTTTAGGCAAATCAGAAACCAAAGCGGTGTATTAGGCTGCGCACCCTCCCCAGTTACTGAAAGACAGAAGCCCAGGCTCAGGTACGCAACCCTCAACCAACCAGGATATTCCTTTTCACCGACACGGGTCTCCACGCACGGCCTACACGTGGGTGGGCATTTTGACCTTCTGACTCCCTCACCACTCTGAGGTTGCCCACAGAGGGAGTCAAGGTGGCTCGGGACCCCGGGTGCGCCTAACCCGTACCTACCGTAGTAGGCCCCTGGGAGGGTAAATCGCACATTTTCACAAAATGCACCCATTGTAAATGGGGTGCCGCAAGGCTCTACATTGGGACTGGTGTTGCTCATTGTTTATATTAGTGATTTGCCTGTACTCATTGATGACATTAGTACGTCATGTTTTCTATATGCTTACGATTTTAGTTATGAATATAATTGGAGAAATCCCATATCTTAAGAACTTTATTTGGATACAATTGACAATATAATTAATGATTTGTGTATGGCAAACGCTTTATGCTTGAATTTAGATAATACTGAGGATTTTATTAGCCTCAATATGAATTAAAAGGTTGAGAAAGTAAAGTTATTGGGAATGTATATTAATTGAAACATGAAATAGAAATCACATAGAGCACGTTTGTAAACAATCTTGTGTGTTTCATTCACACGACTTTCTCTACATCTCTAGAACAAATTATTGTTAACAAGTTTTTTCTTCTATTTACTTCATGCTAATCAGGAATAAAAAGCAGAAATCGTCTTATTGCTTGCTTCCACGTAAGTAGAAGGGAAATAGAGGAGTACAATAGCTAAACTGATAGTCAAAAGCTGGTTGCTATGTGATTGAAGTTGCTCTGTTTGTGTGGACAGCAGTAAGAAAAACAAGTATTTTATAATTGAAACCAATAACAAGAGATATCTAAAAAACGATCAACTCCACGAAAAACATGTATATAACATAAATTGTGTGTTTTAAAGAACTCTACATTTTCTATTGAAGTATGTTTTTGTCTATCTCTTACGGTTCATCAGTTATGCCAAATTCCGCAAAATTCATCCAGAATAAACTTTTCTTCAGAGATTGTTCCCAGAAAACTCAATACATACATTTTATATGTCATGTAAATATCTTTAATATAAAATATTTTAATCAAAATCGTCACAGCCATTTTTGAGAAAATCAAAATTTTAGAAAATTTACCATGTAAAGGGATGGGAGATTTTCTTGAAAATCTTCGTATTTTTCTAAAAATGCCCTTTTTATTGTATTCAACGAGTCCTAAAACTTGTATTTCCGGTGAAATCTCGGTATCGAATATTTGGGTGCATTACGATACATTTTATATACATTATGTACATAGTACGTGTAGAGAAAGTAAAAACCATATTCATTGCGATATTTTTATCAGGAAACTGAAATATCAAGTGAATGTATATGTTCTAAAAGTTGTGCATTTTTCATATATTCATTCTCACTTGACATATGCTATATAAGTCTGGGAAAATAACCCAAATGTGAAAATAAATTTCAAAAGAAGGCAGCAAGATTGATATGCAATGTAGATTGTAGTGCTAATTGCAAGTCATTTTTTTGGGGAGCTGATAATTATTACAGTTTTTTTTCTATGTAGGTATTAATAAATGCTTGATTTATGTGAGAATAATATTGACATATATTTACCCAATAATGCCAATCATGAATATTACATTAGATACGAGGGTCATTTTTTCTCAACCTCCGATAGGCTATAAATAAAAGGCAAGTTCATAGAAAACAATTATTTTATTACTAAACGTTTTGCACACTTATGGTTACTTTTCAACATAATCACCGAAAAGATTGAGACATTAATCGTACCTGTGCACAAGCTTTGCAATACGCGCTTCAAAAATGTTGCCGCCTATGATTTCAAATGAGCACTTACGTTGTTTTGAAGACCTTTGTAGTTTATGACGTTTGTGGAGAGCTATTCAAAACAAACGAAGCGGAATGCGGACTTCAGGAATTGGGTTGATTAATGACAACGCTCTGTCCACACACTGCTGGCACAACGCATCGACTCCTTGAACAATTTCAACGGGACATTTTCGATCATCCGCCGTACAGTCCTGACCTGGTACCCAGCGACTTTCACCTTTTCCCTGAACTGAAGACGTGGCTAGGAGGGCAGCACTTTCAAACCAACGAAGATCTTCGAAACAACGTCAAAGCTCATTTGAAAACATTGGCAACAACATTTTATGAAGCGGGTATTGCAATGCTTGTGCATAGGTACGATAAATGTCTCAATCTTTTCGGTGATTATGTTGAAAAGTAACCATAGGCGTACAAAACTTTTGGTAATAAAATAATTGTTTTCAATGAACTTGTCTTTCATTTATAGCCTATCGGAGGTTGAAAAAAAAATGAGCAACGTATAATCAATAGATAAGGATTAACTTGTGCGGAAAGGTAACAACCAAAAACAGTATAATGTACTGCCACAATATATAAAAACCTGGACATTAATAATTTCAAAATAGCAATTAAGAGGCTTTTATTAAGTTTATGTCTATATAATGTCAATGAATATTTTGAAGCACTAAATATTAGCACTTCCTGACTGTGGGTACTGTTCTTTTTAATTTTATTACTTTCCTCAGTATATAATTGGCAGTGTCTATGCAATGAACATGCTTTCAGACAGTAAAGGTTGGTTAAATACAAAACTTGGTATTTAAGTTCAAGTTTGGGACAAGAGAAAGTTTCAGGAAAATCCCTCTACCCTGAAGTATTCTTTACATGGAACATTTTTCGAAATTCTCGATTTCCTCAAAAACGGCTCAAGATTTTACTAAAACACCTTAATATTTAATATTTTTAGATGAAAAAATAAAATGTAAATTCTTAATTTCTTTGGAGTAGCCCTGAAGTCCTTTTAATTTCGAATAAATTTTGCTTAATTATTAAACCGTAAGAGTTGAACAAAAACTCACGATACAAAAAATGTACATCTTCTTAGATTGCAGTTTATGTCATATACACTTTTTTGTATACTAACTATTTTAAATAAAGTCCTTGCTATTGGTTTTAAAATTTATAATACTTAAATTTTCTCACCTCTTTTGATTCTGGTTATTCAAAGAGAAGGAAATTTCAGTTGAATTACATATCGACCAACAAAGATTTGACTATTGCTTTAGCCTAGTGTATATCCTTACTTCCCTTCTACTTACAAGTAAGTAATACAACCATGTATGTTACTATTTATCTCGATTTGCATGAAGCACAGAGAAGCAATATTTTTGAAAGAATAATTATTTTTATAGACTAGGTAGCGAAAGCCATGTGAATGGAATACATTAACATTCATATCAATGTTAAAATGTTACAAGCGTGATGCGATATATTTGTATGATTTTGAAATCTTAATAAACTATGTGTTCTGATAATTAACTTTTTCAATTTCACTTTTATAAATGCTTACCTATCAGAATTCAAAGTATAATACTACTTAGAAGAATAGCGTCGGACTGTAAAGTCAATGCCACAGTCCGGATTTGAACCACGGATCTTCTAGTTTCCATCCAGTTTAACAACTGAGCAGGGCAGTATGCCCACATAGCAATATTACCCATTTTCTGGATTAGTAATATTAAGATTTTGAATTTGTGTTTTAATAATTTTAGCTAGTTATTCTGATTTGTTATAAGTTTTATAATAAATGTTATTTATTTATAATTTTAATATGCATAATTATATTATATTTTACATTTTTTAGCTTTAAAATAATTTTTATTTTTACTTTATTTATTATTTTTAAGGGGGTTTAATTCCTAGTTTGTTTTTAATTTGCTTCGGGTTTTTTCCCGGTAAATTACGACACCTAAAATTATTTTCAGATCAAATACCTCAGTGGCGATTTACAATGTCTAAGTCCCGGGCTTCATAGTTTGAGGTAAGAGGTATAAGCATGTTAGCGGCGAGGGACACCTCAGCGACTGCGACAAAGTACTGCTCTATTGTAACCTACCACCCCCGGGTGAAGAGGTGAGAGGAAGGGAAACCGGAGGCCAGCACACCGAAAACGACGGAGCTAAGTGCACATGCACGGAAGTCCCTAACATTCACTAAATGGCAGCCCTGGCACGCCTTGGGGTCTATACAGGCGCTGGGAGGCCAGAAGCAGGCCTCTACAACGGCACATAGCCCCAACCAGCGCAACCAGGGGAAAGAGAGTTCTACTCAGAGCAAGCAGCCGTGCCATCTGCCTGCAAAGCCTCATCGCACGCCTACCGCCGACCTGAAATATGAAGAAGGGAATGAAATTAAAGAACCGTGGTAAATATACATCACCTCAGCATTCGCCTAAGAGGCCCCAGGAAAACCACAGGGTCAGAGTGTGCGGTCAACGAGAAGTGAACCCGTATCTCATAAATGCCAGGTTAATAGTTAGCCAGCGGTCAATTGATGTTAATTGTTTATTCCACACAAGCCGAGTACAGGACAGGAGTTTGAAACGAGCCAGAGTGAAAAATATAATGCTATAGCCAGGTGCTCTAACCACTGAGCTACCACGGTAGCATGCTGACACAGCATTAAATTCCCCAACTGAGGGTTAGTTTTGTAACTCATGTCCTATACACGATTAGTGTGAAATAAACAATTAAATCACTAAAATAGTATTGTTGGATTTCCAGGTAACATCCCCTAATATCTCCTTAGCGCGGTTGCTTACCAAGCGGGAGACCTGGGTTTGATTGCTAGAATAGGGGCGTAGGGAATTTTTACCCCGCTGGGAGACCTGTTTCGGGGTGCCTCAGGCTTGTGAGATCCCTGGGGGTCCAATTGAGGAGCCACTTGATGGAAAAGTAGCGGCTCCAGGTCATGTATGAGGACCACATTAACCGGGAGGGGACTTGAGGCGCTGACCACGTCTCAACTTCCAATACTGCACCCCATGCATGACGTCTGTCATGGACCGAAATGGGAGACGCAGCAGCCGGGTGGTAGCCAAGGTTCCTTGTGAACTGTCGTGCCATGGAATTATTATTACTAACTATTAATTATTATTATAATTATTACTATCCCGTAATAAATGATCTCTCTATCAATTATATACATAGGTTGTATTTTTCTTTGTTCTGGATTGTGCTTGACGGTAACAGAATATTTGAAGTTACCACAACACACATCGTAAACATTCTTGTTCAACAAACCTCATATCACGTGCTTCTGCCAGTTAATGAATACTCAGTAATGGAAACATTTGCAACCTTTTGGATAATCCAAAGATAATGAAGTATATTGCAATTGTAATTACATAGTTTACGGATTAAAACGAAATACCTGTATAGGTACAAATATTTATATTTTTGACTCACTGCGTAGACCAACCACTACGCAGTTTCTATATATACATTTTACTGAATATGAATTCATGTTGAGAATGAATGGAATGCATTTTTGATTTATATAATTATAGCACACGCCAATTCGTTTGAGAGGATATTAGATTGCAAATATTGAAAGGTAATATCTGTGATATCGAATCACTAGCAAATATTGGAATATGATTACCAGTCCTAACTCAGCAGCTCTGATAAATCCATGACGATCATTATTTTCAATCTCTATATCGTGTTATACGTTTGTTCATATGTTGAAAATGGTCAGAAATTACTTTTGGTTTCTGTGCTGTCTTCAAAATTGGAAATTACATTAAGGCTAAGTATTATCATCCTCTTATGAACAGCATCTATATTTTGAATATAGCTACATATATTTTAATGCTACCACATATTATGCTGGGTCTATGGGAGAGAAAACCGAGACAAGGATATTTAATTTTCGATCTACTTTCACTAAAATCCTAGCTGGATTGCAACGTCAATGTTACAATGGCTCATTTTGACTAAATATTTCTGCTACTTTCAGAAGTTTCCATTTTATGAATCACACATATTTCAGAGGGACAATTTTGTCTGTTGTATGCGTACATAAAAAGCAATATACTTTATTAGTTATTTAAATTGTAGTGTATCTATTCATGCAGGATATTTATTAACGTCAAGATGATTAATAGAAGCCTTTGCAACATATATATTAAAAACGTTTTCAATATAATGGTTTGTTTTAGTAAAAAACTACAATGAAATTCAAAAGCAGAGCGCTTCAAGTTTCAAAATAAACGACTGGCATGTCATTACTCATTTAGTGTTATGAAGTACTCGGTTTTTTTTTCAAAACTGATAATAGCCGTCGATTATTTTTTTTGGATGGGAAATTGATAATTTTTAATAAAATGTAATTCAATGAATATAAAAATAAAGCATAGCAGTTAAGATTTTAATAAGAAAAGGTACCTGACGGCACAAGTTTTAAACCATGCATCTTCGAGGCCATTATTAGGACAGTATTCCTCTCATTATGCAGCCCTTTACCCATATTCTGTAAAACAGGTTCTTCCAACTCTACTAGTCTGAGTAAGAGTAAACGTGCGTACTCAACCACAAACTCGAAAACAACGAAAGGGGAGCTTGGTAGCCAATATGTCCACTGGGCAAGGATCATATCAAAATACTTCCGTCCTGCCACTCATTCCTAATACTTGATTCAGCCGTTACAACTCATTTTTCATATTGCAGGTAGCCCCTATGATTGGCGAGCTACTCAACGAGCTTCTGGTACGCATCTACGATGGAACAGCCTGCTGAATAATAAATCATTTCTGCATCATCGTACTTGATATACGACCAACACTGCTTTTGAATCTTTTCGCGATATTTTTACTTTCTCTACACGTACTAAGTACGTCATATATAGACAAGGTAATGTATTCCATCCAAAAACTCAATGTCGAGATTTCATCGGAAATATGTTTTAGGGCCTCCTGAGCCCGGAAAATCATTTTTAGAAAAAGGTCCTCCGTATTTGTTTGTGTGTGTCTGTGGATAGAATAGCTCAAAAACGGAAAGACCGTTAAATACCAAACTTGGTATTTAGGTTTGGTACTTTTCAACGATGCAACAGTAAGATCTTTATGAAAATCTCCCACCACAAACTACCCTTTACATAGAACAATTTTCAAAAATTTTGAATTTTAAAAAATGGCTCTGTTTTGATTGAAATCCAATATATTAAATATTTATATCCCAAAATAAAATGTATATCTTGAACTTTCTGGGTTACGTCTCTGAACACCTCTTTATTTTGGATGAATTTTGCTGAATTTAGCTCAACTACTAAACCTTAACAGAAAGAAAAAAAACGCAATGCACAAAAAAGTAGATCTCGTCAAAACACTAAATTTTTCCTTCACGTTTTTGTAGTGCAGGTAACAGTTTCCGAGATATTCCTTGTTATTAGTTTCAATTGTAAAATACTTATACTTTTTTCGGACAGGTAGTGTCCGTTTTTCTTTTGTTCTACTCCTGGCCAAGCAAAGAAGCGATTGCATTATCAAACGCATAACGATAGCTTAAAACATTTGACTATCTCATTAGCATAGCGCATTCCATTAGTTTCCTTCATCTTATAAGTAATAAGAACTTCTTTAATGTTTATCTCAATTAGCATGATGTAGAAAGAAGAATATTTTGTAAGAAGTTCGACTTTCTCTAGCTGCTCCACAAACAAAGTGTAACACATCAGCTTTTTCTTCATCAATCAGTGATACAGAATGTGAGCAAATATATTAAAAGTTGCCATAACTCATTATTTAGGTGGAGTTACTCCATTTATTGGTGGCTGCGAAACCCGGGACCCACCCTTAAACAGCCAAAACAAGAGAATGTGCTATCAGCTTGAAAACAGGCGATCGATTGGTCAAAGGCAGAAGTTGTTGAAGAGTGGAATCCGTTAACCAAGCACCGTTTTGCAGTTTTTTGTTTCAAATTAAAATATCGGATTGTGTAGGTATCAAAAGAGAACCAGTTCAAAGAAGGGTTCTGTTTCAATTAACAGGAACAAACGGGAGCAAGGCATTGGCCAGGCAGCTCTAACAAAGTTTTCATGGCTGGTATCTGTGATATCTGCAGAGATTCCAACAGCGACAGCCTCGTTCTATAATCTCCACCGATCCGCTGTTTGATTTATGTAAAGTAATATCCTATACCAGATTTCACTGAAGAGTATATCACTGCATCCACTGATTAGATCCAGAGAGATTTTCTATTCTACTGTTTTTCAATTTTGATATTTTCACTTTCTCTACACGTACCATGTACACAGTGTACAGATAAGGTATTGTAATGTACCCAAAAATTCGATACCGAGATTTAACCGTAAATACATGTTTTGATACCCCCTGAATCCAAAAGAAATGTTTTTAGAAACATGTCCGTGTGTGTCGGGGGAGGACAGCATGGCTCACAAATGAAAAAACCGTTAAAAATCAAACTTGGTATTTAAGTTTGGTATCTTCCAAGGATGCGACACGAAGATTTTCAAGAAAATCCCCCCACATCAAAATATCCTTTACATGGAAAAAAGTTCGAAAATTTTGATTTTCTCAAAAATGGCTCCAACGATTTTGATTAAAAGGTCATATATTAAAGATATTTACCCGACAAATAAAATGTGTATCTTGAATTTTCTGGCAATAGCCTCTGAAGGCTACTTTATTCTGGATGAATTTTACGGAATTTTGCATAACTGCTAAAACCGTAAGAGATAGACAGAAACTTACCACACAGAAAATGTAGAGCACATTAAAACAAACAATTTATGTTATAAACATTTTTTGATGGAGTAGATCGTTTTTAAGTTATTCCTTTATTTTAATTTCATCTTTGAAAAACATACTTTTCTCATATAGGAATTTGTCAATTCCTGTCCAAACAAACAAAGAAACTTCAGTCACATAACAACCAGCTTTTGACTATCACTTTAACCTATGTTACTCTCTTATTTTGCTTCTAATTACAAGAAAGCAAGTAATAAGACTATTTATGCTAATGTTTTCTCAATTAGCATGAAGTAAATAGAAGCATAAGCTTTATACAAATACTTGTTGCAGAGATGTAGGGAATGGAGCACATCAGATTTTCTGTAACTACAAGCGTCTTTCGGTCGTCTCCTTAGCGCGGTGGTAGCGCAGCTGCCTACCAAGCGGGAGACCTGGGTTCGATCCCCAGTACCGGCGTGGGAGACCTGGACCGGGGTGCACTCAGCCTCGTGAGGTCCCTGGGGGGCCAATTGAGGAGCTACTTGATGAAGAAGTAGCGGCTCCAGGTCGTGAGGACCGCATTAACCGGCCGGGAGGGGCTCGAGGCGCTGACCACGTCTCACCCTCCAATACTGCACCCCATGCATGACGTCTGTAGTGGACCGAGATGGGGGACGCAGCGGCCGGGCGGTAGGCCAAGGTTCCCCGTGAGCTGTCGTGCCATGGAGTTATAGTTACAAGCGTCTTTCAACAACGTAAATTTAAAACATCTGATGTATTACACTCGCATGACTTTCTCTAGGATTTCTACAAACTCCTTACAAAAGAGTATTCTTCTTATTACATAATGCTAATCGAGATAAACATTAGTAAGATGTTCTTGTTACTTGGATCCTTATAAGTAGCAGGGAACTAAGGAATGCACTAGGCTAAAGTGATGGTCAAATGCTTTAAAAGCTGTCGTTATGCGATTGTCTTTGCAAATCACTTCTTCGTTTGGCCAGGAGTAGAACAAAAGAAAAACTGACACTTCCTCTCTGAGAAAAGTATAACTGCTTTTCAATTGAATGTAATAACAAGGAATAACTGGAAAACGGTAAACTCCAAAAATCTATATGACATAAATTGTGTACTTTAACGAGATCTATGTTTTTTGTTGTAGTTAGTTCTTGTCTATGTCTTACAACTTACTAGTGATGCAAAATTCTTCCTGAATCAACAGGTCTTCAAATGCCACTCACAGAAAATTAAAGTCAAACATATTATTTGTGATGGAAATGGATTTAATATGTGGTATTTTAATAAAAATCGTTACAGCCAGTAATAAAAAAACAAATTTTCGAACATTTTTCCATGTAATGGATATTTAGGGATGGGGGATTTTCTTGAAAATGTTCGTGTCGCTCCTTTGAAAGATACCAAACTAAATACCAAGTTTGGTATTTAACCGACTTGAGCTATGCTGTCCACAGACACACACAGACAGAGACAGACAGATAGATAGATACACACACACTGACCTTTTTCGAAAATACTTTTTTTTCTTTTTTTTTTTTTTGCGTTCAGGGGGTTCATAAAACAAGTACTTCCGGTGAAATCTCGGTATGGAATTTTTGGGTGCATTACAATAGCTTCTCTATCAAGTGCATTGTACATACGAGTTAGAGAAAGTAAATAAAAATCTGATGTGTTCCATTCACATGACTTTCTGTACATCTCTGCAACAAATTATGTTAAAAAGTTTATGCCTTTATTTAATTCATGCTAATCGAGAAAAAATTATCTTTGTAAGTAGAAGGTAAATAAGGGAGTATCATAGGTTAAAATGATACACAAAATCACGTTGCTATGTGACTGAAGTTCCTTTATTTGTATGGACAGCAGTTGACAAATTCCTGTATGATTATCAAAGCTGAAACTAAAAACAAGAAATATCTTAAAAACGATCAACTCCAGTATAACATGTGTGTAACATAAATTGTGTGTTTTAAGGTGCTCCACATTTTTGTGCGGCAAATTTTTGTCCATCTCTTACGGTTTAGCAGTTATGCAAAATTCCGTAAAATTGATCCCGAATAAAGTAGTCTTAAGAGGCTATTCCCAGAAAATTCAAGATATACATTTTATTTGTCAGGTAAATATCTTTAATATTCAATACTTTAATCAAAATCGTTAGAGCCGTTTTTAAGAAAATCAAATTTTCGAAAAGTTTTCCATATAAAGGGTAGTTTGGGGTGGAGGGATTTTTCTCAAAATCTTCGTATCGCATCCCTGGAAGATACTAAACTTAAATACCAGGTTTGGTATTTCACCGACTTTTCCTTTTTGAGTTATCGTTTTCATAGACACATAGACACACTGACACACACACACACACACACACACACACACACACACACACGCACTTTTTTTTGTGAAAATGCTTTTTTTGGATATAAGGGACCCTAAAACATACATTTCCGGTGAAATCTCGGTATCGAATTTTTGGGTGGAGTGCAATACCTTCTCTATACACTATGCATAAGTGCGTGTAGAGAAAGTAAAAATCTACTGTTATCGTGCAACAAATTATTATTAAAACACTTTATTCTTTTATTGGTTTCATGCTATCGCATTTACAAATAGGCACAAGGAGAGTAAGGGAATACACTAGAGTAAAGTGTAAATTTAAAAGGCGATCGCCATTTGATGGTATTGAAATTCGTACTTTTTTCTAGTAACAAAATGCTCCTGCTGTTCACTACTAGTAAAAAGAAATAAATAAAGTAAACCGAATGAATATTTTAAAAAAGTATAGGCATTGGAAAATTTAAACCAATAATAAGAAATCAAAAAAAAAAAAAAAAACTTAAGTGTTCCATTCACATAACATTCTCTACATCTCAGAACAAATTGTTAAAAAGCCTATGCTTCTATTTATTTCATGCTATTCGAGAAAAACTTAGCAGAAATAGTCTTATTACTTGCTTCCTTGTAAGTTGAAGCGAAATAAGGGAGTAAGATAGGTTAAAGTGATAGTCAAAAGCTGGTTGCTATGTGGCTGAAGTTCCTTTGTATGAACAGCAGTTGAAAAATTCATGTATGAGAAAAGTATAAGTTTTTAAAGCTGAAACCAAAAACAAGGACTATCTCAAAAACGATCAACTCCACGAAAAAAACGTATATAACATAAATGGCATGTTTTAACGTGCTCTACATTTTTTGTGTGGTAAGCCTTTGTTTAGCTCTTGCGGTTTAGCAGTATGCAAAATTCCGTAAAATTCATCCAGAATAAAGTAATCTTCAGAAGCTCTTCTCAGAAAATTGAAGATATACATTTTATTTCTCAGGTAAATATCCTTAATTTATGACATTTACATGAAAATCGTTAGAACTATTTTTAAGAAAACCGAAATTTTCGAAAAAAGTTCCGTGTAGAGGTTAGTTGGGTGTGGGGGAATTTTCTTGAAAATCTTCGTGTCGTATCCTTGGTCTTTTCGCTTTTGAGCCATGCTGTCCACAGACACACACACGGACATTTTTGTGAAAATGCATATATTTCCAGAGAAATATCAGTATCGAATTTTTGGGTGGAGTGCAATACCTTCTCGATACACTATGTACATAGTACGTGTAGAGAATGTAAAAATGTAACTAGCGGTAATCCTTTGATTGATGTTCAGTTCTTTTACATAAACTGTGTAATAATATTTTAAGAACATAAATGTTCAGCGTTCAGTAGTTCCCTTCTATAGAGCTGTAATGTTGAACACTCGTCGTTTATTTCCCTTAGGTTAGTTTCATTGATTTCGTTTGGATATCTCTGGTGAACCTTACATGTCATATTGTGAGCGTGGATAATGTTATGGAGCTAGCGGAACGCCTTGGGGTAAGATGGCAGTCCTGGGAGGGACGTATATGAGATGTTGGAGCTAAGAACCCGTCTTATAGGCGGCACAGAGTCAACTTGTGTCGATGGGTATCAACACGTAGTTAGATACTATATTGCGTTTTCGCTGTCTCGGTTCTGCCTTTAAGCTAGTCTGCCATACAGACACCCCATCCAAAACAATACAGGATGATTCAAAAACGAATTTTACTCAGTTTGGGGACGGGTTCCTTACAATAAAACAAGGAAATCTTATGTGTTCCATTCACATGAATTCTATACATCTCTGCAACAAATTAATGTTAAAAAGATTATGCTTCCTTTTACTTCATGCTAATCGAGAAAAAATTAGCAGAAGTATTCTTATTGCTTGCTCTCTTGTAAGTAGAAGGGAAATAAGGGGTTAGCATAGGCTAAAGTATTAGTTAAAAACTTTGCTTTGTAACTGAAGTTCCTTTGTTTCTATGGACAGGATTTGACAAATACCCGTATAAAAAAGTATAAGCTTTTTAAAGCTGAAACCAATAACAAGGAATATCTAAGAAACGATCCATTCCACAAAAAAATGAATGTAACATAAAATTTGTGTTTTAACGACCTCTACATTTTTTGTGTGGTAAGTTTGTGTCCAGCTCTTACGGTTTAGCAGTTATGCGAAATTCCATAAAATTCATCCAGAATAAAGTAGTCTTCAGAGGCTATTATCAGAAAATTCAAGATATTCATTTTATTTGTCAAGTAAATATATATAATATATGATATTTTAATCAAAATCATTACAGCTATTCTTGAGGAAATCAAAATTCTTAAAAATCTTTCCATGTAAAAGGTAGTTGGGAGTGGGGATTTGTTTTTGAAAATGTTCCTGTCGCATCCTTGGAAAATACTGAACTTAAATACCAAGTTTGGTAGTTAACGAACTTCTCGTTTTTGAGCTATGCTGTCCATAGACACACACACACACACACACACACACACACACACACACACACCGACACACGGATATTTGTCTAAAAATGCTTTTTTTTTTATTCGGAGAGTCTCAAAACATGTATTTCCGATGAAATCTCTGCATCGAATTTTTGGGTGCAATACAGTACTTTTGTATACATTATGTACATAATACGTGTAGAGAAAATAATGAACAATTGCCAAATTTGAAAATATTAATTTTAGTGTTACTAAACACAACAGATTGTTTACTTTCTCTAACCCGTATGTACAAAGTACATAGTGGATAGAGAAGGTATTGTATTCCACCCAAAAATACCTATATTTCACCTGAAATTTACGTTTTGAGGTTCCCTGAGTCCGAAAAAAAGCATTTTTTGGAAAAAGATCCATGTGTGTGTATGTGTGTGTGGGTGGGTGTGTATCTGTATACAGTATAGTTGTTTACATGGAATATTATTAGAGAATTACCCTACCCTAACTACCCTTTTCATGGAATAGTTTTCGAAACTTTTGATTTTCTCAAAAATGGCTAATGACTTTGTTTAAAATACTTCATGTATAAGATATTTTTATGACAAACGAAATTTAAATCTTAAATTTCCTGGGAATAGCCTCTGAAAATTTCTTTATTCTGGATCATTTTTATTACTTTTGCATAACTGGTAAAACGTAAGAGATAGACAATAACTTACAAAAAGTATACATCTTGATAAAACACACAATTTATGTCATATATATTTTTTTCGTGGAGTCGACTATTTTTAACATTTTCCTTGTTATTTTTTTTAGATTTAAAATACTTAACGTTTGACACACGGAAATTTATGAACGCAACTTTTGACTATCGTTTTAGTATACTGATTTATTTCCTTTTTACTTACAAGGGAGTAAGTAATAAGGCCATATCTGCTAATTGATTAGCATGAGAAAGATAGAAGGCTAAGCTTTTGTACAACGATTTTTCACAGAGATGTAGAGAAGGTCATGTGAATGGAACACAACAGATTATTTTTTTGTGGTTTCATTATGGTAGTCCCAGTGTTGGAATTCTTAGCGGCGATGAAAATGTGGCAGTGATAGTGGTGATGTAGTAGCAATACTGGTGGTAGAGAGTAGGGGCTGTGGTATTATGATTGTGGTTTACGTATTGATTTCCCACATTTACAATTCGCCTTTCAATACGATGGAAATAGACGAATGTATGAAAACGGCACAGACAACTGCAGCCGGCCAGCATGTAAATTTGTCTGCAGTTTATATTTGCAAAATAAGCAAAAGCTTAAGAACAAACAAACAAACAGGATCGACCGATGAAGGATTTGACAGTAAATGAATGATCTGGCAGTAATTGAGCCCGAAGCATCTTGAATGTTAGATAAACGCTACTGATTAATAACAAATAACGGTTCCATATAAGCAAAAAAGAGCATATAAACAACTTTGTAGAATATTAGTAAAATCATATGTGTTCCGTTTTCTCTATTTTGCAAATATACATTATATTATTTTACAACATCATGCTAATCAAGATAAAGCTTAACATAAATGTTCTTATCACTTTCTTTCCTTTAAGTAGAATGCAAACACGGAAATGCACAGGGCTAAAACTATAGCCAAGTATTTAAAAAGCTGTCGCTATATGATTCACAATGAAATTCGGTTCTTCCCATTGCCAGATGTATGTAAAACAAAAGATATATAAACGGAAGAGATATGAAACGGATGAGTTCTTCTCTTTTGAAAAAAAGTCTGATGTGCTCCATTCACATGACTTTCTCTACATCTCTGCAAAAATTATTGTTAAAAAGTTTATGATTTTATTTATTCCATGCTAATTGAAAAAATAGCAAAAATATTCTGATTACTTATTCCCTTGTAAGTAGAAGGCAAATAAGGGAGTACCATAGGTTAAAGTGATAATCAAAAGCTGGTTGCCATGTTATTGAAGTTCCTTTATTTGTATGGACAGGAGTTGTCAAATTCCTGTATGAGAAAAGTATACGTTTTTGAAGCTGAAATCAACAAGGAATATCTAAAAAACATCTACTCCTCGAAAAATGAATATAACACAAATTGTAAGCTTTATCGTACTGTACATTTTTACTTTCTCTAACCCCATATGTACAATGTACATAGGGATAGAGAAGATATTGTAATGCACCCAAAAATTCGATACCGAGATTTCACCGGAAATGTATGTTTTGGGGTCCCCAGAGTCCGAAAAAGCATTTTTAAAAAAAGGTCCGTGTGTGTGTGTGTGTGTGTGTGTGTGTGTGTGTGTGTCTTTGGACAGCATAGCCCCAAAACGAAAAGACCGTAAAATACCAAACATGGTATTCAGGTTTAATATCATCCAAGGATGTGACACGAAGATTTTCAAAAAAATTCCCCCACTACAAACTACACTTTACATGGAAAAAATTTCGAAAATTTTGATTTTCTTAAAAATGGCTAACGCTTTTGATTAAAATTCCGTATATTAAAGCTATTTATGTCCGAAATAAAATGTGTATCCGAGTTTTTTGGAATAGCCTCTGAAGACCTCTTTATTCTGGATGAATTTTGCCGAATTTTTGCGTGAATACTAAACCGTAAGAGATAGAAAAAAACTCGCTCCACAAAAAATGTACAGCACGACAAAACACACAATTTATGTCCTTTGCGGTTTTGTTGTGGAGGTAACCGTTTTCGAGATATTCCTTGTTATTGGTTTCAATTGTGAAGTACTTAAACTTTTTTCAGACAGGAAGTATAAGTTTTTCTTTTGTTTTACTCCAGGCCAAGCAAAGAAGAGATTTGCAATTACAATCGCATAACGATAGCTTTTAAAACAGTTGACAATCACTTTATCATAGTTCATTCCCTTATTCCCTCTACTTATAAGGAACTAAGTAATAAGAACATTCTGCTAATATTTATCTCAATTAGCATTGTGTTCAAAGAAGAAGAATCTTTTATAGAAGGTCTGTAGAGCAGCTTGAGAAAGTCATGTGAGTGAACACATCAGATTTTTGTGTAGTAAGATTTTGTCTATCTCTTACGGTTTGCCAGCTATGCAAAAGTCCGCAAAATTCGTTGAAAATAAAGTAGTCTTCAGAGGCTATTCCCAGAAAATTCAGGATATACATTTTATTTGTCAGGTAAATATCTTTATTACACGCTATTTTAATCAAAATCTTTAGAGCAATTTTTAAGAAAAGCAACATTTTTTCGAAAAGAAGTCCATGTAAAGGGTAGTTTTGGGTGGGGGGATTTTTCTCAAAAGCTTCGCGTCGCATCTCTGGAAGACACTAAACTTAAATATCAAGTTTGGTATTTTACCGACTTTTCGTTTTTGAGTTATCGTGTTCACAGTCACACAGACACACTGAAACATGGACACACACGGACCTTTTTCTGAAAATGCTTTTTTTGGATACAGGGGACCCTAAAACATATATTTCCGGTGAAATCTCGGTATCGAATTTTTGGGTGGAGTGCAACACCTGTTCTATTACACTATGTACATAGTACGTGTAGAGAAAGTATCTCAAATTCGTCAACTCTACATATAATGTATACACCATAATTTGTTCATTTTAATGAGATCTACATATTCTGTGTTACGGTTTGCCGTTATGCAAGTCATTTAGTAGAAGAGTAATTCAGGGGATTTTTCCAGAAAATGCAGGATATATATTTTATTTTTCATGCCATTATCTTCATAATATGGTATTTTAATCTTTGTCACAGCCATTTTTGAGAACGTTTCAATATTCTTCCATGTAAAGGTAGTTCGGGTGGAGGTACTTTCTTGAAAAAGTCTAGGAAAATAACAAACGTTATCTTGTTCATACACACACAAAAATGACATACGAAATGGAGCTTTTTCTAAAAATGATTTGGATAATGTGCCGTAAAACGTGTACTTCTAGTGAAATCTAGTTATCAGATTTTGGGTGGAATGTAATACCAATCGTATGCATCTATGTACTACGTACAAACCATAGAAAAAATGTTGATGCGTGCCATTCACTTGACTTACTCTATCTATTCTGCAAACAATCTTTTGTTACCAAAGATTACTCTTTCATCTACGTCAAACTAGTTTCGATAAATATTAGGAGAAATAATTACATTGCTTATTTTCATATAGGTAGAAAAGAAATAAGAGAATACTTTAGGCTACAGTAAGAGTCAAATTCTTTAAAAGTTGTCCCTCTGCGGTTGACATGGAAATTCGGTTTTAATTTCAAAGCCAAGAATAAAACAAGAGAGAGATGACAGGGATGAGGACTGACCGCTTGAGAAAGGTTTAAGTATTTTAGAATTTAAACCAATAACAGGGAATATCTCCGAAATTATTAACCTTAAAGATAAGAAAAGAAAGAAAACAACTTTATAAGACGTAAGCTGTGTACTAAATATTTACGTAGTAAAATTTGGTTTATTCTTATGGTTTACAGTTATACGGAAGTCATCCAAAATGAATAGGTTTTCAGAAGCTATATCAGGAAATTCAAGATATATATTTCATTTACTGTAAAAGTATCAAACATATGCTATTTTAATCAAAATCATTAGGGATATTTTTGAGAATGTGAACAGTTTCTACAAATGCTCCATGCAAACCGTAGTTTTGGGTGCGGTTTTCTTGAATCTCGGAAACTGTTGAATTGTTGGTATTTATCAGTGTCTTCGTTTTCGATTTAGCTGTTCACACAAACGCACTCGCGTATTCTGAGGGATCAATCGGAACAACAACCGGGCCTAGTTAGGAGCTTTCGCGTCCGATCAATGTATTTGTAATTTCAAACCGAAAGGGTCAAGTCAGGATCTCTAGCATTTCCAGATTGAAACTTCCTACCGGCGGGTAGTACAAGTGGCTTTCCTTCCCCTCTCCCCTGCAGGAGTAGAAATCGGATGCCGCTGACCACCACAAGGAAGTTGACGAGAGAGCATCCTTTGCCCCTGGCATGCAGCACCTAAATCTCTGCCAATACTTAAAACTCTGAGAAAGACTAACCAGATGAAGGGTAAAAAGAAATTAGAAGTGAGGTGAAATGGGTACGACATGGTATTTGAAGTATGTGATGAACCTTTCTAACATTTGCCGGGGGACATGGTAAACCCCTAAAAAACCGGCCAAGAGGATCGAACCCACGACTTCCCGGATGCGAGTCACATACGCTGCTGCCTGTATCACCTCTTCCGTTCAACATATATGATGCGACAGTTAACAGAAGTACTGTAAAAGAAAAAATCTGATATGTTCCATTCATATGACTTTCTCTACATCTCTACAACAAATTATTTTAAAAACTTTATGCTTTTATTTACTTAATGCTAACCGAGAAAAAATTAGCAGAAATAGTCTTAATACCTGCTTACTTTTAAAGAAGCGAAATAAGGGGGTTAGGTGATAGGTTAATGTGATAGTCAAAAGCTGGTTGCTATGTGACTGAAGTTCCTTTGTTTATTTGGACTGGAGTTGACAAATTCCTCTAAGAGAAAAGTGTAATTCTGTAAAGGTTAAACCAAAAACAAGGAATATGTAAAAAACGATCAACTCCACGAAAAAAATGTATATAACATAATTGTGTGTTTTAACGTGCTCTACATTTTTTGTAAGATTTTGTCCATCTCTTACGGTTTAGCAGTTATGCAAAGTTCTGTAAAATTCATCTAGAATAATCTTCAGAGGCTATTCCCAGAAAATTCAAGATATACACTTTATTTGTCAGGTAAATATCATTTATATACGAGATTTTAATCAGAATCGTTAGAGCCATTTTGAGAAAATATTTTTTTTCCAAAAAATGCCATTTAAAGGGTAGTTTGGGGTGAGGTATTTTTTCTCAAAATTTCCTGTCTTCTCTGGAAGATATTGAACTTAAATACCAATTTTAGTATTTTACCCGCTTTTCGTTTTTGACTTATCGTGTTCACAGAAACACGGTCACACACGCACACACACGGACCTTTTTCTAGAATGCTTTTTTTGGATACAGGGGAGCCTAAAACATATACTTCCGATGAAATCTCGTTATCGAATTTTTTGGATGGATTGAAATACCTTCTCTGAGTGCAATACTATGTACATGGTACGTGTAGAGAAAGTAAAAATTGAAATTACATATCTACAAATAAACATCCTCCCTCTTCCCGTATATAAAGCACGTAGTAGTTTTCAACGCCAACGTCATCCCTCGCACCGATGTATTGAAACGACACAACCCTAGAGCGGTAAAAAAAGAAAGATGAATTTTTCCAATACCCATTCTTGTACACTCCACGAATGTGAGCGCAAAGGTGCGTCGCATGCAGAAAAATTCCGCACATACTCTCTAGCGTTTTTATTTTTTGTTAAAAAAAGGGCACAACTCAATAATAAAATCCCTTACTCACAGCTGCTGCGTGGCGAGAAGCTTCCATATTGCTGACAAGGGAGCCGGTTGCCGAGGGGCTTTTCGAACAAAACCTTCTGACCGTTATTATATCAAGCATAGTGTACCTTTTGTGCTACTCTTTTATCAGTTTTTAATTTTCATTTGAGTATTAGCAGGCCAGCTATTTTGTCCTGCGAGGTCAACCCTTTCACACTTTGAACCCTTAAAAAGGCTCTCTTCATCATAAATGAATTTAAGTGAGCCGGTACACAGGCATAAAGGAAGTCAAAAGTAAGCGTTCATGACATGCTGTTAACCATCAGCTGCTAAGGAAAAGATAAATCTTCATTTTTTACATTAAGGGACTGAGTACTCCTATCAACACCGTTTTAAATATGGCAAGTTGTGGTACGCCCAGCTCCTAAATTACTCAATCCAAGAAGACTAATTTGAACTTGATATTCTCTGTAGATTTACTACTTATTATACATAATAAAGATTCAATGTTTATTTATGTATAACCTTCTCAAACACATATTTGCAATGAAGATAGTGCAGAGGACAATGGATTTTTTCGACCTTCCAGAATAGAAGTAAAGCCGATGGTTCCGTGTCGTAGCTATGCGGCATTTAAAACAATTGTATATCATCTTTCACGACCAATATAGAATAGGAAGCTGAAAACCATATGTTAAAGAATGCCCATAAATAACATTTAAATTTGAAGTGCTTAGTAGACTGGAGCTGGTCACTGTCGCCCCATCGAGGTCCCGATAGGCCTCTCCCTAGGGGATTGACGTCCGTCCTTGCAAGCAATCCATGTGTATAAAATAGGTACTCGACCTAAATGAAAAAACCCACGGACTTGTTCCTTGGGTCACGAAGTATACCTGCGCTGGCAGGAGTGGGCTTCTTGACGATGCTTCTAACACTGGTGCCGGTGGCCTAATACATTTTCCCCCGTTTTATTTACATCAATATATACGAAGTCGGTATACTCATTTTTTTTATTATTATTACTAGCTGATCCGGCAAACTTGCTTCCGCTTTAGAAGCAATAAATGAGCAGATTTTGGATTTTATTAAGTTCAATTTTTTATTAGGATAATAAATATAAATACAAAAAATCAAGTATTTTAATGATTATTTATTGGCCGTGTATGTTGGTGCATGGGTTGTACTCTTCAGTGAAGCACCTTGTGATAGACGACATTTCTTGTTTTATTATTAGGCGCAAGAACAAATAATGCAGATGGTCTTCCGACCCGTGAACATGCCACATATGGGAAAAACATGGATTTTCTAGATTCAGACCACACATTTTCAAGGATTGGCCTTGTGAATTTTTAATGGTCATGGTGAATGCCAGGCGGATCGGAAATTGAAGTCGTTTAAACTCAAACGGCAAATCGGTTGGGATCATCGGGATCCTCGGAATGAGAACTTCCTCACCTTCGAATTTTCCTCTGAGTATCGGCGCGTAAATCACATTGTTCATTAATTTACTTACCACCAAACGCCTTTCGTTGCACAGTTTTGGTTGGTTTATGTTTCGAAACAATGATTACTATGGAGCAAACCTTTGGTCGTAAATTGTGCGGTGGTGAGCCAGGCACATCCAAGGAGTTTAAAAATTTAATTGCACAGTTGCTCTTCACGTGCAATTTCATTCGCAATGTTTCGAATCCTAGTTGCATGCGTTTTTCTGTCTATTGCGTTTTGTTATACACGTTTTATGTCAGGTCCCATGGAAACGGGATAAAATTATTCTATGTCCGTCTCCTGATTCTAAGCTACCTTCCCACCGATTTTGAACCAAATCGGTTCAGCCGTTCTTGAGTTATAAATAGTATAACTAACACGACTTTCTTTTATATATATAGTAATAGTTCTTTACAATACAAAGTGGCAAAACTTGTGCTTCACAACAATTCCGAAATGTTACATTTTCTTATAAACATTATAGCCTTTTTGTATGGTGATTGTTTAGAGCACTTGGAAAGTCACTGAAGACAACCTCAAGTCTCTGTTTGTATATTTCAGATGCTGCAGCAGGATGTGTTCTACAGTAAGCGATATGTTGCAGGTCTCACAGTAATTAATGAAGGAATGAGCAAGTTTGCAGAAACCAGTTCTGATGCAGGTAATTACTATTTGCTTTCTACGTTCTAATGTTCGGAGATGATCTAAGAAATTGATAGGAAGCACGGGCATCTAGCAACTGGATTTTTTTAATGGAGTTTAACACTCACTTTTACTACTTGAGACAGTATATGACTTGTCACGGGGAAAAGAGTTATTCAGAAGGGAAAGATAAATCTTAGCTAATAATATAAATTATACCAAGAAGTATAAATGTACATTTAAAATGGGAATGAAAGAAAGATTTCAAACAAGTCTAAGTAGCCGAGATGCCACGAGATGGTAGCACCGTATACCGTTTGGGTGGAGCATTGACCCGAAGGGGGTGAGCGGACACTGTCGGAGGGGAGCATAACGGGAAAAGAGAAAACAATGCTCCCGCTGACCAGAGGACACTTTTTCAGGCACTTGGCGTAAAACATCCGCACAGCAAAGATGTGATATTGGGATCCGTAATGCAGCTGAAAAGGCTACCTTTAGTTGTGAGGGAAACGGACAAAAACCTGCACTAAAATTAATAGTAATAATAGTCGCGGGCCCGTAAAGATAATTTCACAGTAGAACATTTAAGAGGAATGCATGTGTGCTACGGCCGAAAAAGGCCGAACTATTTGAATACAGCACTTGTGTCGTACCACACCCTGAAAAGAGTTTCCAGAAATCCTGAGCTAGGACACCCACAAATCCACACACTATTTCTAATACCCAAAACCCGCACCCGGGACACGAACCGTAACCACGTTACCGCCTCATACCATAGCACCGCAGGCGTCGACACTGATACATGAAATGAAAATGTAGCACCGGTGGAATGCGGCGGCGGGGGAAACCAGAGAATCCGGAGAAAAACCCCTCTTGCGCCGCTTTGACCTACACAAATCCTACATATGTAGTCGCCTGGCATCGAACCCGGACTGCCTTGTTGAGAGGCCTTGGCCATAACACGATGCTGACCATGTCGTCTTTCATTATAACCATTCTATTCACTTTTGGCAACATTTGTTCTACAGTAATTAGTATTTATTGTGCACATATCCATGTAAAGCCAAATCTTTAGTCTGGAAGTTACCTGCAAAAGTAGTATCATCCAATAACAGAACGACAACTATGTAAAACTTCCACGTCTGCTTTACAAAACTTTACCGTCTTCTGTATTCTTTTGCAAATGTTCAGCGATCATAAATTATTACATTCGAGATGCCATTTGTGAACTCACCCTTGCATACCTCCCTCTCTAACAAAACGCTACGTTTTCTGAACGTTCTTTCCTTACTTTCTGAAGGAAACAGCAAGAAAAGAAATTGGACGCATCATCAACTAAGACTCCTTCCCACCGTACATTTGTACTATTTGTACAATGCAAAATGAATTTAGTGTTATCTTCTTCCTCCCCAAAGGAAGACCATGAATGTTTCTGAGTTCTCGTTCTTATATTCATAACTTCGCTTCCCTCACCCCTCCCAGAGAAACTTGAAAAGATATCAACTTGCCGTCCTTATCTTTTTCGTTTCTTTTTTGGTTCCGTTATCTGCAGCAACGTCACCGCGATTCTTTTGTTTCGAGGCGGACGTGATTTTAGAAGCAAAGCGACAAAATCTGTATGCACGTCAGCAAGCTGCCCTCTGCAGGCCGGCAACTTAAAAAAAAAGTGCTGATGCAAGCTTTAAAAGATAGTGTATTATCTTGTGAGAGAGTTCGCTTCGCCGGTCAACGAATATACAGCTCGTTTTTCACAAAAAATGTTGTCAAAGTGAAATCCATTTTCAGACACATATGATAGATGTACGTCGTAAAGACTTCAGAATTCCTAATATTATTTCAGGCCTGTCACACACGGTCGATAAAACAATGGGGAATATGAGAAACACGCTCATGTATCCAAGCTATACAATATTTTATTCTTAAAACTTTTTTGGAAGTTATGTAATGGAATTGTTGACATACTTTATATATGATATGATTTTATCTGCAAGATAAAACATTTTATCAGCTTATTGTACGAAGAATTCATTACTTACGAATGGTTTCTGTTTTAATCTGTGTTTGAAAGTTATGAAAAATTACATAAATATATTTGTAATAACGAAATTTGAAAAGTGAGCAAGATATATTATTGAGCTTTATACCAATGATGATATTTTGACCATGCATCAAAACTGCAGCTTGAATTATTTATATAAGAAAAGTCCAGCTATATAGTAAATAGATCTGTCATATTTTATTTTTACATTAGCTCTAATTAATGTAGAAAATGGGTTATTTTTCGTGATTTTTTATAAATTGTTTGTCAAAATTGGGATATTGTTTAAAAAAATAATATCTTTTCTTTAATGTCCTATTGAGTGGCAGCATAAAAATTTCGAAAAAAAAATAGTGAAAAATTGAATAGTGTGAAACATTTTGTATTTGAAAAGTTTTGGAAAAATGTTTGCGATAAAATAAATTTTGATAATGCCTGTTAATACTAAAACGTATGCGTTTACAATGCATAGCTTAAGTTAATTGGTATGTTTAAAGCCTGTGAAGTGTGAAATTATATTTTCTTAATTTTTATTATTGTCACCATTTTATTATGCAACATAATTTTCCCCTCATTTTTAGGTCAAATTTCACAATGTTAGCCGGTTTCATGGGTGCGCTTGCATTCCATTATATTAAATGCGTTACGCATTCCCATCAAATATAGAAGGTATTGGGATATAGTAAGTGGTACGCAGTTCTCCTAAATATTTGCAGGACATTTGGAATATTGACGGCCTGAATTCCTCATGTTATTACACGCTTTTTCAACCTAGCTTTGGTGCTTCGTGAAACAGGAGATCACGGGTTCGTGACCCGCCTCGGGCATGGCATGTGTAACTGTGTATATGTATGTGTATGTGTATTTGTAGGTAAAGAGAAAACGGAAATCAAATAAGAAAACTGCATATAGGGAAATGGAAAAAGAGAGAAAAAGAGGCAGTTAATAGAACATGTATGTATACATTTTTTCTCTTTGTCTAAAATTCGCATAATTTACTATCTGATGTTTTCTGCAAGCCATAACTACGTCGTGAAATGAACAACGCCTGCAGTTTTGATTTCACGTGTTCATACTTCAATATCGGAGCTGGCCATAGCTTTGCACAAAGAATTCCAACTGATTTACACTTAAACTTAACACTGGATATGCATTAAATTCTCAAGTAAACTTATTAAAAGTGCCATTCTCTAAAAATCTGATGTGTACCATTCACATGACTTACTCCATATCCCTGCAACAAATAATTCTTAAAAAGCTTATACTTCTATTTACTTCATGCTAATCAGAAAAAAATTAGCAGAAATAGTCTTATTACTCGCATCCTTGTAAGTAGAAGCAAAATAAGGGACAACCGTAGGTTAAAGTGATAGTCAAAAGCTGGTTGCAATGTCAATGAAGTTCCTTTGTTTATATGGATAGGAGTTGACAAGTTCCAGTATGAGAAAAGCATACGTTTTTCATAGCAGAAACCAAAAATAAGGAATGTCACAAAAACGACGAACTCCACGAAAAAATGTATATAACATAAATTGTGTGTTTTGATGTGCTCTATATTTTTTGTGGAGTAATTTTTTGTCCATCTCTTACGGTTTAGCAGTTATTCAAAATTTAGTAAAATTCGTCCAGAATAAACTGCTCTTCAGAGGCTATTCCCAGAAAATTCAAGATATACATTTCATTTGTCAGGTAAATATGTTTAATATTCGAAATTTTAATCAAAATCGTTAGAGACATTTTTGGGAAAATCAGAATTTTCGAAAAAAGTTCCATGTAAAGGGTAGTTGGGGGTGGGGGGATTTTTCTCAAAATCTTCGTGTCGCATCCCTGGAAGATACTAAACTTAAATACGAAGTTTGGTATTTTACCGACTTTTCGTTTTTGAGTTATCGTGTTCACAGACACACGGACACACACACACACACACACACGGACCTTTTTGTGAAAATGGTTTTTTTTTGGATATTGGGGACCCTAAAACATATATTTCCGGTGAAATCTCGGTATCGAATTTTTGGTGGAGTGCAATACTTTCTCTATACACTATGTACATAGTGCGAATGGAGAAAGTAAAAACACAATTTTATATAACACAAATTACGAATATCTGGAAACGTAAGAAGCGTAATTGATTCCTGATTGAATCTGTTATTAGTTTGGTGCAAGTGACCTTGGCATTCGTTACCATGAGACCTGCCCATTCTGCGTTACGCCTCTCAACACTCCCATCTCCAACTCTCAGTCTTTTGGAGATCTTGGACGTACTAACCAATTGGAAAACTTGCTATTCTTAATAAAAAGTTTTATTCTACAAATGAAGTAAACATTGATGTTATTTCTTGCTTACATTATCTTTAGTTACCAACTCAAATATCTACATTTAAATCCCTAACATTAAGTGAATCTGCTAGAGACAATGCTTCTTATATGCAACACTTTATAGCTAGTCGGTCAAATAGTATTTCTCTTCTACAGTATAAATAACTTATTTAATAATTTAGAATGACTTCTCTCAACACATTTTCTCTGTAGATGAGGTTTACCTTCACCATTTATTTACTCTCCTGTGACTGAATGTGAATCTTGCAATATTAGAGTAACATCACAGCTATTCCAAACCCATACGCATCCTCTCTAGTTTCTCAGCATAATGATTATTCGGTAGTCACATTTGCGACAGTACATTAGCCCGCTGTGTATTTTATTAGTTTAATTATTATTTTTGCATAAGTTTCATACAGAAAATATCTGCTTCAGCAGCCATGATCGAGCAGATTGTAGAATACAAAACCCTAAGGTGAAGAAGTTGCTATTATGCTCCCAAGGTTATTTTCTTTGTTAATGTTAGTAACACAGTTGCCTTTGTAGAGAAAATATTTCAGCGCATTAGAGATTTAAGTAACAGGGTAAATTATAGAGAGAGGTTTGTCCCCCAAAGGCTAGCAGCTCGGGACTTCTCCATTATAAAGTACGGTTACATGAGTTGAATACAAAGAACTTACAAAACTAATCACGTGCTCTTCTTTTCAGCCAATCAGGAATGAGTTCAATACTAGTTATTTTAGGTATTTAAGCGATGCGCTTACAAGGATTTAGGTTGTTTTTATTGTCGTTGTTGCTGCTTATTCTTCGTGTGAGAAGCGTGATGGTGAACGCAGTGTGCTATAGGTTGTACTTTGTACGTACGTGAATGCGGCGGTGTAAGTGCCTAAGTATGTGATGTTATTACGCGAGATATTGTAGTTATTGCACGAGTTGGTTAATCGCGTAATATAAAAATACGAAGAAGTACTGATGACCGTCGAAAATAAGAATTTAGCAATCAGCAGAAAATAGCACTAGTTCTACGTCTTCAAGAATTAAAATGTCGAGAATCGCTTGTAGGTTTAGTGCCTCAACAAGCAACAAAGATTAATAAAAACATTAATTCAGTGGAAGCTAAAGTGAAGTACTTCTATTTTTAAGTCTACCCCGGGTTACATACCCCAGTCATTCTTTCTGCCCCCGAGTGAGTCAAACTCGTGTTCCACAGGAACGAGCAAAGTCGGCGCACCAAAGAACTTTTCAGAGGTATGTACACGTTTGTTTATTAAGTATTTCACGGCTGTTAATCTCGAACGACTCCGAGGTAGACAAATGAACGGACAACGACACGATATTGGCGCACAACGGACAGCGA
The DNA here is from genome assembly GCA_030762935.1 of Hymenopus coronatus. Lineage (NCBI taxonomy): Eukaryota > Metazoa > Arthropoda > Insecta > Mantodea > Hymenopodidae > Hymenopus > Hymenopus coronatus. The sequence continues at coordinate 41,144,495 of CM060887.1, forward strand.
CACATTTATCACGATAAACAGTGAACGTGCTTGGAGGAGGCAATGATAGTTTTGGCAGCCTTAGGGTTGACTGTCTCAACGTGGTGTAGGCGCCGGCCTTGGTCGGCGTCCCGGACGATGCTCACAGATACAATCAAGTGATTCGGCTTCCCTTATTCCCTTGTACGCACAAAAAATCTGATGTGTTGTATTCACACAACTTTCTCTAACTGTTCCCTTCCTTACAGAATACTATTCTTTTATCTACGGCATGGTAACCAAGATAAACATTAGCAGAAATGGTCTTACTACTTGCTGTCTTGTAAGTAAAAGGGAAATAAAGGAATACACTAGGCTAAAGCGATAGTCAGATCTCAGCTGGTCGAAAAATGAAACAATTGAAATTTGGTTCCTCTTACTTGCTAGGATTAAACAAAACAGATACCAAAAAGAAAGATGTTCCCATTTGAGAAACGTTTAAGTACCTTTAAACTGAAATCAATGGCTGAGAATACCTCGAAACGGTTAACTCTATGAAACGATGTACCTACAGAGCATAAATTGTGTGTTTTAATGAGATGTCCATTTTTATGTAGTAAGTTTTTGTTTATCTCTTATGGCTTACCAGTTATGCAAAAGTCATCCAGGATGAAGAGGCTCTTCTCAGAAAATTCAAGACATACATTTCGTTTTCATGAACATATCTTAAATGTATGACATTTTCATCAAAGTCCTTAAAGCCATTTTTGAAAAAAATCAACTTTTCGAAGAATATTCCATATAGTGGTTAGGTGAGGATGGAGGGCTTTCTTGAGAAGCTTCATGGAAGATAGTGAACTTAAATACCAAGTTTGGTATTTAGCCGACCTTTCGTTTTTTAGTATGCTGCCCACACATAGATTCACACGCGTTAACTTGTTTCTAAAATTATTCTTTATATTCAGTGGGTCTCAAATCATACGTTTCCAGTGAAATATCACCATCGATTTTTAGAGTGGAATACAATACCTTCTCTATCCGCTATGTACATTGTACATAGGGGCTAGAGAAGCTAAACGAGTGTAATGAATCTAATTTTGCGAAGTTTTATCTCAGCAGGAATTTTTTTTATTTAAAATAGTGTTCAGAAGTTAAATAAAAAAAAACTTATGAGTTCCATTCAAATGACTTTCTCTACATCTCTGCAACAAATTGTAGTTAAAAAGCTTATGCTTCTATTTGCTTCATGCTAATCGAGAAAAAATTAGGAGAACTAATCTTATTACTTGCTTCGTGGTAAGTAGAAGCGCAATAACCATAGGTTAAAATGATAGTCAAAAGCTAGTTGCTATGTGACTGAAGTTCCTTTGTTTGTATGGGCAGTATTTGAGAAATTCTTGTATGAGAAAGGTATATGTTTTTAAAAGCTGAAACTAAAAACATAGAAATATCCCAAAAACCGATCAAATCTGATGTGTTACACTCACATGACTTTCTCTGGCTGCTCTATAAAATTCCTACAAAAGATTATTATTCTTCTTTGTACACAATGTTACTCGAGATATATATTAACAGACGTTATTACTTATTTCCTAATAAGTAGAAGAGAATAAGGGAATGCGCTATGCTAAAATGATTGTCAAATGTTTTAAAAGCTATCGTTATGCGATTGTCATTGCAAATCACTTCTTTGCTTGGCCAGGAGTAAAACAAAAGTAAAACGAACACTTCCTGTCTGAGAGAAGTTTCAGTATTTCACAATTGAAACGAATAATAATAACTCGGAAACGGTTACCTCCACAACAAAAACGTAAAGGACAAATTGTGAGTTTTGTTGTGATGTACATTTTTTGTGCAGCGAGTTTTATTCTATCTCTTACGGTTTAGCAGTTAAGCAATATTCATCCAGAATAAAGAGGTCTTCATAGGCTACTCCCTAAAAATTCGAGATATTAATTTTATTTCGGACATAACTAGCTTTAATATACGGGATTTTAATCAAAATCGTTAGAGCTGTTTTTAAGAAAATAAAAATTTTCGAATTTTTTTCCATATAAAGGGTAAGTTGTGGTGGGGGGATTTTTTTTTGAAAATCTTCGTGTCGCATTCTTGGAAAATACTAAATCTAAATACCAAGTTTGCAAATGGGGCAAGAGAAACTAAAAATGTATACCACATAAATTGTGTGTTTTAACATGGTCTACATTTTTTGTGTGGTAAGTTTTTGTCCATCTCTTACGGTTTAGTAGTTATGCAAAGTTCCGTAAAATTCGTCCAGAATAAAGTAGTCTTCAGAGGCTATTCCCAGAAAATGCAAGATGTACATTTTATTTGTGATAGAAATGGCTTTAATATGTGATATTTTAATAAAATTCGTTAGAGCCATTGAAGAAAAACTAAATTTTAGAAACAATTTTCATGTAAATGTAGTTTGGGGTGGGGGAATTCTCTTGAAAATCTTCGTTTCGCATACTTGGAAGTTTGGTATTTAACGGTCTTTTCGTTTTTGAGCTATACTGCCCAAAGGCGCACACACACACTTACACACAGACAGATAGAGACACACACACACGGATATTTTTCTAAAAATGCTTTATTTTTTTGCATTCAGGGGGTCTCAAAACATATATTTGCAGTGAAATCTCAGTATCGAATTCTTGGGTGCATCGCAATACCTTCTCTATACACTATGTAAATAGTACGTGTAGAGAAAGCAATATAGTGGGTACAGCGATTTGTGTATGTATCACATATATTCTTTTTAAAATCGATTCTTTTCATTGTGCATATAAAATAAAACTATTTAGACTGCGTTAACTGCGTATGCCATGATGAACTAAATTCCACAGAAATTACTAGTTTGTAATTTATGAAAATGCTAATTGCCAATTTTATTGTTTTAGCACTGGAATATTTCCAAAGAGACTTCCTTCAAGCCATTTCCATATAAGAGCAATTATGGCGTAACAAATGCAAAACATCGCCATTATTTCTGCTTCCAGCCAATGAAACATTAAAATAGTTTGGCATTCTAAATTTAAGCGGTAAAATAGTGTCACATCAGTATGACAAATTACTGCGTATTTGTATAGATTCTCTAACGATAGGGATTTAATTACTCGATGCATCTGTGCTTTAATGTTTCCTTGGTCCTGTTTGCTTTCTCTACACGTACTATTCTACCCAAAAATTCCATACCGAGATTTCACCTTAAATATGTTTTAGGGTCCCCGTATCTCAAAAAAATCAGAAAAAGGCCCGTGTTTGTGTCCGAGTGTCTGTGAACATAACTCAAAAACGAAAAGTCGATAAAATATAAAATACAGAAATTTGTATTTAAGTTTGGCATCTTCTAGGAATGAGACACGAAGATTAAGAAAAATCCCACCACGCTAAACTACCCTTCATATGGAACTTTTTTCGAAAATTTTTATTTTCTCAAAATCAAAATTAAGAGATTTTGATTAAAATATGTATATTAAAGACAATTACCCGACAAATAAAATATAAATCTTTGAATTTTCTGGGAATAGCTTCCGAAGACCACTTTATTCTGGATTAATTTTACGGATTTATGCAAAAGTGCTAAACCGTAAGAGATGAACAAAAACTTACCATACAAAAAATGTAGGGCACGCTAAAGCACACCAAATATGCTATAACATTTTTTTGTGGATTTGTTCGTTTCCTTGTTTTTGGTTTCACCTTTAAAAAGTCTGATATGTTTCATTCACATGACTTTCTCTATAGCTCTCCAAAAAATATTGTCAAAAAGCCTCTGCTTCTATTTACTAAATGCAAAACGAGAAAAAATTAGCAGAAATAGTATTATTTGCTTCCCTGTAAGTAGAAGGGAAATAAGGAAGTACCATAGGTTACAGTGATAGTCAAAAGCTGGTTGCTAAGTGACTGGAGCTCCTTGGTTTGTATGGAAAGAGTTCACAAATTCCTGTGTGAGAAAAGCATACGTTTTTTAAAGGGGAAGTCAAAAACAAGCAATAACTCAAAAATGATCAACTCCACGAGAAAAATGTATATAACATAAACTGTGTGTTTTAACGGGCTCTACATTTTTAGTCTGGTAAGTTTTTGTCTATATCTTACGGTTTAGCAGTTATACAAAATTCCGTAAAATTCATCCAGAATAAAGTAGTCTTCAGAGGCTATTCCCAGAAAATTTAAGATATACATTATATTTGTCAGATAAATATCTTTAATATACGATATTTTAATCAAAATTATTAGCCATTTTTAGAAAATCAAAATTTTCGAAAAAAGAGTTCATTGTAAAGGGTAATTTGGGGTGGGGGGACTTTTCTTCAAAATCTTCGTGCTGCATCCCTGGAAGATATTAAACTTAAATACCAAGTTTGATATTTTACCAAATACTCGTTTTTGAGTTATCGCGTTCACAGACACACGGACTCACACACACGGACCTTTTTCCGAAAATGCTTTTCTTAGATAAAGGGACCCTAAAACATATATTTCCGGTGAAATTTGGGTGTCGAATTTTTTGATGGAGTGCAATACCCTCTCTATACACTATGTATATAGAACGTGTAGAGAAAGTAAAAACTTACTTTTCTCGTGCGGGGATTTGTCGACTCCTGTCCATACAAACAAAGGAACTTCTGTCACATAGTAACCAGCTTTTGACCAGCAGTTTCACCAGTGGTACTCCCTTATTTTGCTTCTACTTACAAGGAAGTATGTAATATAATTTTTTCTGCTAATTTTTCTCGATTAGCATGAAGTAAATAGAAGCATAAGCTTTTAAACAATCATTTGTAACAGCGAAAGTTATGTGAAGGGAACACATCACATTTTTTTTCATCTTTGTCGGAAATAGTCTCTTAGCTTCCTGCACTGGTCAGGGAACTGTTTAAATTATTTTACTTTTGTGAGTGTAATTGTTGTGCACTGTTTTCTAAAGTAATAAAGTTACTTAGTCTTTTCATCTTACATACTATCTTCGAGTTGTCTGTTAGAGGGAAACGAACTCAATAAGAAAACTTGTTTTTTAATTAACTAATGAAGATAATATGGTAGTTCAATACTGTTGCCAATGAAAGGAGCACATATAAATGTATATACAGGGCGTATAAAACTAATGTGCAGAAAATTGTAGACACAAAGGCAACACTAAGTTACGCACTTTGAGGTTAGGAGTACAAGAGAAGAAAAACATCCTAAGTAGAACCATTATCATCGTGAAAAAAATATTAACAACTTATCTTTTTCCCAACAGCATATCCAGAAGTAAGCAAATTTGCTTTGTCAGTGAGAAAAGAAGTTGCATAATCAGCAAGAAAAGACAAATAATGCTCAATACCTTTAAGCTTATTTTTCAAACAGCCTTGCAAACTGTAACAGAAGGTATAGGTACGTTAAGTCTTCCTGAAAATCATTTAAGGCGATTGAGATATGCTCCTTCAGCGACTTTAATGAATGATATAGATTTTTTAATTTTGATGCTAAAAAATTCTCCATACTCTAAAGTACATATTTGGAATGTTTGATTCTCCTAGGATGGATATAACACATTATTTGAACGCCATTTTAAAGCTTTGAGCTGATTAAAGAGCTGGTTAAATGAAACTTTGTCAGTTTTCTCAAGTTAAGTTTTTCGTTATTTTTCTATATTCAGAATCGATCTTCTACCACAAAAATACTGATACTTCAGAGTGCTATGAAATTATCTATTGAACTTTTGATAATAGTTGGGTTTTAAAAATGTAATTAAAATAATCATACTTTGCTTTTTCTCAGTTGTTCACTTTGTGGAATAAAATATTTGTTTAAACTAATGAAATTTGGGAAAGTTCCCATAAATTATTTTGTTAAAAAGGTATTAAGGGATGTAGTTTTAAAGAATAACACTTTGGGTACGTTTTTGTTGGAGAAAATATATTTTGAATTTTACTAATATAATTTATATAAATTAATAGATCCAGAATTAAATTACATACTGCGCTGAAAATTGGAATAAATGTTTTGTTGCTAGTAATGCAAAACATTGACAAAAGAAAAAATCGAAAACATAACTGTACAAAAAGATCTGATGTGTACCATTTACATGACTTTCTCCATATCCCTGCATCAAATAATTCTTACAAAGCTTATACTTCTATTCACTTCATGCTAATCAGAAAAAAATTAGCAGAAATAGTCTAATTACTCGCTTCCTTGTCAGTAGAAGCGAAATAAAGGACAACCGTAGGTTAAAGTGATAGTCAAAAGCTGGTTGCTATGTCAATGATGTTCTTTTGTTTATATGGATAGGAGTTGACAAGTTCCTGCATGAGAAAAGTATACGCTTTTCAGAGCAGAAACCAAAAATAAGTAATGTCACAAAAACGACGAACTCCACGAAAAAAAATGTATATAACATAAATTGTGTGTTTTAATGTGCTCTACATTTTTTGTGTAGTAAGTTTTTGTCCATCTCTTACGGTTTAGCAGTTATTCAAAATTTAGTAAAATTCATCCAGAATAAACTACTCTTCCGAGGCTATTCCCAGTAAATTCAAGATATACATTTTATTTGTCAGGTAAATATGTTTAATATACGAAATTTTAATCAAAATCGTTAGAGCCATTTTTGAGAAAATCAAAATTTTCGAAAAAAGTTCCATGTAAAGGGTAGTTGATGGTGGGGGGATTTTTCTCAAAATCTTCATGTCGCATCCCTGGAAGATACTTAACTTAAATACCAAGTTTGGTATTTTACCTACTTTTCGTTTTTGAGTTATCGTGTTCACAGACTCACGGACACACGGACACACGGACACACACACACGGACCTTTTTGTGAAAATGCTTTTTTTGGATATTGGGGACCCTAAAACATATATTTCCGGTGAAATTTCGGTATTAAATTTTTGGGTAGAATGCAATACCTTCTCTATAACTATGTACATAGTGCGTATGGAGAAAGTAAAAAATCGAAGCTGTAGGTCTAATAATTTAGAAATTCACTTTCGGCACTTCTGTGTCTCTTTAAAATGAATGAAGACGATGAAACAGCGACACAAGCAATATCATATGAACACGTAGAGGACAAAGAAGCCATTGTGAATAGACGCAGCGTGATGAAATTGAAACAGTTTCGCAGCCTCCATGCATTATGAATGTTATTGAAGTTTATGCTATAAAACTGGAAAGGAAATTATGCACTGTGAATTAAACTGAAGCGAATTTCCTATGGACCCGAGCTAGGTTGTTAACATTTTAGAAAAATGGCCGAGTTATTTGAAAATGGGAGTAATGGCTTCACTGAATAAGAGCGCTATCAAAATTGAAATCTGCTTTTATAAAAGGCTTCATTTGTCAGTCAAAATTAAATGTAATTCCGGTGTATGGTCCGAACTAAATAAAATTTTCGATATAGTGAACTGAGTGTTAAACTGAGGAAAAAACCAGATTCTAAAAGTATTAAGTCAACATTGCGATATTTATCTCAAGATAAGTTTAAAACCCTTATGTTCTTTCCTGGAAATTAGAATCTTATCAATTTACACAATCTGCCAACATCAATACCATAGCTCTTATGACAGAGCAGTGGCAAAAGAGAAAAAATTGGCGGACTACATCTCGAGCACTAAAACGAAAATAAAGAAAGTAGTGAACGCTTTTCATTTCAAGTTACATTATTCATTTCCGTATATCCAAGTTCCTTACTGTGATTTTTTACAAATATTTTAATAGCAAACTTGTCCAATAGGATGCTCGTAATATTTTTCCTCCAGTGAAATTGTTCAGTTTGTTGTCCACGTCCTTTGTTACTTTTAAATACCATATACCATTGTTATCAAACTACTACACATTATGCTTTCCATACCCCTTATCCTTTCTTGTGTACCTGAGCCAGAAACTGATATGTTCATTGATTAGGGTTTGTGTACACCAGACTTTTGATGTAAAACCATTAGAAGACGAACATATTTAGTCAGCGTCTTCCAGCCACTCAGATAAGGGACATGAGTTTCCCCACCCCTTTCGCCGCTCATCTTTTTCAAAGCAATATGATTGGCATAACACAACGCATGGGGAATTCTGCCAACATTAAATGAGAAAAATATTTTACAAAAAACCAAACCATCTGCACTCTTTCCCCTCTCGACTGTACACACCGCCTCAACTAGTAGTACACAATGTACACAATGAGAAGTCAATAATTACTTGTGCTGTCTTGAAGGTAATATTTGCAATGAACAAGGGCGGGCTTCGATATTACTCTACCGTCGACTACCTTAACATGGCAGCAGTAGCAAGCAAGCAAGCAAGCAAGCAAGCAGCAGCAGCAGCAGCAGTAGTAGTAGTAGTAGTAGTAGTAGTAGTAGTAATCTGTCCCCTTAGTGCTGCTAACGATATCTTGTCTCCTGTCTCTATCGAAAGTAGTTTTTAACAAACTATTGAGAGTTACAAAGTAGTATTTACTAAAATTGTATTATGCGTGAACACAACGCATCTTATTACAACTTCGAAACCATAAACCAAAGTTTAGTGAAGTAAATATTGGTATATCCAAAGTGTCAATATTATAAAACAATGCCATTATACACATTCATCTATTTTTCAGGACGCAAGATGTGATTAGTGGACCATGAAAATTAGTCATAATTATTAATAAATTTATTTAAATTCTAAATGTCTGAAGACGAATAAAATTCTCTAGAATATGTAACATACTAAATTTACTAAAGCAGTAAATATGTGAATGAACCATGAGAGCTTACAGAATATAAATTCAAAACCTAATAGTTTTCATGGTTTTTGTTTTTTCGATTAAATGAAATAGTTCATTTACTTTAGTATATATACCACGTACTCAATAAACTGAGAATTAAACTCATAAAAATATGATGTGTTCCATTCACATGATTTTCTGTACATCGCTGTAACAAATTTATTGTTAAAAAGCATATTCTTCCAGCTGCTTTATGATAATCAGGATAAACATTAGCAGAAATTGTCCTAATTACTTGCTTCCTTGTAAGTAGAATGAAAATAAAGGGAATACACTAAGCTAAAACGATAATCAGATCTTTCAAAAGTTGGTTGCCATGTGGTTGAATTCCGTTTCTATGCAGATCCAGGAGTTTACAACTTTGCGTGTGAGAAAAGTTTAAGTATTTTAAATCTGAAACAAATAACAAACGAATATCTCAGTAAGGTTTATCAGATACGCAAAATTCATGAAATTCATCCAGATTAAAGAGGTATTTAGATGCTATTTCCGGAAAATCCAAGAATTGTCATGTAAATATTTTTAATATAAGGTATTTTAATCAAACTCGTTAGAATCATTTTTGAGAAAATCAAAATTTTCGAAATTTTTCCATGTAAAGGGTAGTTAGGGGTTGGGGTATTGATCTCAAAATCTTCATCTCGCATCCCTGGAAGATATTAAATATCAAGTTTGGTTTTTTACCGACTTTTCGTTTTTGAGTTTTCGTGTTCACAGGCACTCGGTCACACCGATTTTTACTAAAAATATTTTCTTTTATACAGGGTAGAATCTCAGTATCAAAATTTTGGGTGGAATGCGATACATTCTCTATACGCTATGTACATAGGACGTGTAGAGAAAGTAAAAAGTGAGAGAAATAACAGAAACAACGAGGAAATTATATAAAGTACTTACCAACAACGTGGTGTTTAGAGCTCAGTTAAAGAAGTATAACTTGGTTTATGGGAAGTCGAAATGAAATTTCCATGTTTTTTTCCATTGTCATGTTTTAATTGTATATGAATATTCCGTATCTCCCGCTAATTTTGTTATAACCTTATATAGAGGTGTAAAACTAGCGTTGAAAATAATCCTGCGTAATAGCTTCTTAGAACATCTTGGCACACTCACTTCGTAAAACATCAATAACTTTGTAAATATTGGTTTAAGAGAAGAGATATTCTTTTTATTTTGATCAAAAAATTTTGCTTTAGCTATTTGCAGCATTGGCATCCGACTCGTATTTCTTTCATGTAAAAGTTTTAAAGTACCGCAAAATTGTATTTGGAAAATTAGGTTACACTTTTTGATAAATTTTATGCTTGAAAGCAATTTCTGAAGAAGTAAAATTTTCTATACAAGTGCCCCATTATCTGAGAAACTAATTGGTACTAAGGGATGAACTTTTTACCACACCTTTGCATCTAAATAGGCTTTATTTTAACGAGAAAGTTTTTATGTATGTTGATTAGTAATTTTTTTAAAATTGAAAAATCATGATTTTTCAATTAAAATTTTAGAGCTTTAATAAAAAATCATAACTTTCCTTCTAATTGACAGATGTGCTTTATTTTTCATCAATCAATAGTAAAGCTATTGGTGAATATACCTTGAAAAATTTAGCTCACTATTTTAAACAGTTACTGAAATAATGGATCAAAGTTTAACATTGGCAAGATAGGGTATTTCGACTCCCCTTAAACGAAGTGAATCTATATGTGCAAGAGTGGAGAAATGAGAGGTGGAGAGGAATGGGATGGAATGGGGGAATGTCGCGGAGATAGAATCAAACTGAAAATGCATATTACCGCATCCTAAATGATCCTACTGCATCTGCAACTTGGAAACAGAATGGAGATCCTGTTGCAGCTGATGGTAAGTAAGTGATAACTTCAGGGAGCAAAAGTTGTCTGTGATTATTGGATGAAACAATAGGCATGGACTGCCGCTTTGAAGTCGACTTATGTGGCTTCCAAATTCTCCTATCTCATACCGTCACGTTGTTAAATTAAGTAGGAATGTGGCGTATAGCAACACATTAACTTGTAGACATTCATGATCTCAGAGAAGAGAAAGCATTTATACAATTTATATTTGAGATGTTACATCATAAAGCATTACATTCACATGACTTTCTCTACATTCTACAATAAGTTATTGTTTAAAAGCTTATGCTTCTACTTATTTCATGCTAATCGACAAAAAATTAGCAGAAATAGTCTTTACTTGCTTCCTTGTAAGTAGAAGCGAAACAAAGTACCGTAAGTTAAAGTGATAGTCAAAAGCTGGATGTTATGTGACTTAAGTTCCATTATTTGTTTGGATAGGAGTTGACAAATTCCTGTATGAGAAAAGTTAAGTTTTTTAAAGGAATAAAAACAAGGAATATCTCAAAAACGATCAACTCCACGAAAAAATTGTATGTAATATAAGTTGTGTGTTTTAATGTGCTCTATAGTTTTTGTGGGGTAAGTTTTTGTCTATCTCTTACGGTTTAGCAGTTATGCAAAATTTCGTAAAATTCACCCAGAATAAAGTAGACTTCAGAAGCTATTCCTAGAAATTCAAGATATACATTTTATTTGTCAGTTAAATATCTTTAATATACGATATTTTAATCAAAATCGTTAGAGCCATTTTTTAGAAAATCAAAATTTTGGAAAACAGTTTCATGTAAAGGGTAGTTTGGTTGGGGGGGGATTTTTCTTAAAACCTTCGTGTCGCATTCCTGGAAGATACTAAACTTAAAATATCAAGTTTGGTATTTTACCGACTTTTCGTTTTTGAGTTATTGTGTTCCAAGACACACGGACACACTGACACACGGTTACGGACCTTTTTCTGAAAATACTTTTATTGGATACAAGGGACCATAAAACATATATTTCCGGTGAAATCTCGGTATCGAATTTTTTGGTGGAAGGCAATACCTTCGCTATAAAATATGTACATAGTACGTATAGAGAAAGTAAAAATTAACCTATCATCATCTCTTTTAAGTTGCCACGATCAAACAGAATTAAAATTGCTCCTGCCAACTTTTCCAGGATCTTGCTCTTCAGCTGCTTCCTTGGGGTTAATAATTATGATATAAAAGATTTTTATAATCGTTGAATTTGGTAGATCTGCATTATCTCTATTTATTTTGAAAGTATTTCATAATACGTCAAATATTCTGTGCTTTTAATTCTACTCTAGTAGTCGCACTTCTTCGCTGCAAGCATTAAAATCTCTATTCACCTGCTCCGAGTCTTCTTTCATATTCTTTCATGTAATGTTCAATTTTATAACATTCAAAAAAAGGATATGTTTTTCAAACAGAAATTAGCCCCAGATAATTCTCCAGCGTACGCATTAGGAGCGGGAGAAAGAGATAATGAGAAATAGAAAGAGAGAGGGATAAATGTGGATAAACCTAACTTTATACGAAAATGCCATAATTTTTATGCATGGTCACTATGTTGCCGGAGTTAGCACATGCCTTCAAGCGCAACTTCTGTGTCTCGTCTGCATGAAACATAGAAATGTACACAAGGCACAGGAAGAAACCGGCACTGTCTTGTTCCGTAGACCACATTTCTTACCGTCTGTAGAGTACTTTATTACGTCATGTTTTTATTTTATTGGCTGACACTGTCACTGTCACCTGTGTTTTATATCGAACCAATAGAGCATACCTATGCTGGGTTTGTCAACTCATTCGCTAATAGGAATAGCCACCTTACTCAATTGGAAGTGAGATTAGGTAACGTGTACTACAACAGTAAGCTACAACCCCTCCTCCTTCCCCAATTAGAGTGACGGAGGGGCCAACGGATATCAGAAGACACGCCCTACAAATTCCCTACAGACAATCAGAAATTCGATGTCTAATACTATTTGTGCTCTATGTACTACCCAAGGATGGTACCAATAAAGAGCTGCAATTCTTCAATAATGCATTTTTTAACTTCTGTACGATTTGTTTCGGCTAGTATAAACTTTGAAGATAAATTAAAATCAATCGACTATTTATTTAGTTCTATCATGCTACAGGTTAGATGAGGCAAATTTCTTTTTATGTAGGTTAATTAAGAGCCAAAACATATACAGGCAATCTGTTCGGGAGAAATTAGAGAGCTTCTTCCCTAATGGTAAGTCTTAGGTTCATTTTATTTGCTGTTTTACATTCAAATGGTTGCACGAAAAGACATTATAAAAAGTGTTCTAGCACTACATCATTAAGTGCAAATAGATATCGACTATGATATATTTATTTTCTGTAATGTATTTACTAATGGACTATGGTAATATTCTGTAATTATACTATAAATGCACACTTACTCTTTGAAATTAGCATCTTAGCAGAATGCCTCAAGGATGTGGATTAACTCACCTGTAATAAGAGAAATAATTGCTTATTACTTAGATATTAGTATATTTTATATCAGTAACTCAAATAGCACTGTGCAAAGAAATAAAACAAATATTCTAATAACAGTGTCTACATTTTCTGAAGGAATATATTCACCTATTGCAGCGTCCCAGAGCTGGAAACGAACTTCAGGCATCGGTGATAGGCAACACTTACTGAAATATTGAATTTAAGGTAATGGCGAATCTAAAAGAAACGTGACGCCTTATTACATAGGATATTTTAGGCTTGCTGCACTAAGAGCATGAACGAAAACCCTCGATAATAATGCAGAATGTCTCCACGCCGTTCGTGGTTATATCTACATGCTTTAGATTTTATGATTAAAAACAATTTTACCGTAATACGAGATGGTGTTTATGATAAAATACACTGGACGGTAGCCCTAACATACTATCGTGCCTTCGTTTTATATGTGTATCGGCCGAGATGGCAGTGACCTCGGTTTTATACCACTGCGCAAAGAGGTGCAGAAAGAGTCAAGAATACGTTTATCTACTTGAGAAATCTCAGTCCTTGCTCGTCTTTGTTGCGAAGTATTACGAAAATCCTAAGCACTTCTTACTTTCTTTACACGTTTTATGTACATAATCTATATAGAAGGTATATTGTACCCAAAAATCCGATACCGAGACTTCACTGCAAATATAATTCCCTGAATAAAAAAAAAAGAAAAAAAGCATTTTTGAAAAATCTATGTGTGTGGTCAGCATAGTTCAAAAACGAAAAGTCCGTTAAATACATAACTCTGTATTTAAGTTCAGTATCTTCCAAGGATGCGACACAAAAATGTTCAAGAAAATCCCCGAAACCTCAACTAATCTTTATACGGTTAAAGTGTCGAATGAATCTATATTTAAGATATGTACATGACAAATAAAATGTATATTTTGAATTTTCTGGAAATATCTTCTAAAGACCTCTTTATCCCGGATGAATCTTACGACATTTTGTATAACTGTTAAATCGTAAGATATAGACAAAAGCTTACTGCACAAAAAGTGTAGATCTCGTTAAAATACACAATTTATGTTATATACACTTTTTTGGTGGAGTTGTCTCCTTTTGAGATATGTCTTATAATTTATTTCAGTTTTAAACTATTCATACTTTTCTCATACGGGAGCCTGTTAACACAGTCACACAAAGAAACGAATTTATATAGCATAGCCACCACATTTTACAGAAATTGACTGTCGGTTTAGCCTAGTGCATTCCCTTATATTCCTTCTTCTTTGGAAGCAAGTAATAATGTCATTTCTGCTAATTGTTTTCTCAATTAGCCTGAAGTATTTTGAAGTATAAGCTTTTTATTAATAATTTATTTCAAAGATGTAGAGAAAGTCATGTGGATGGAACAGAAGGTTTTTCTTAATAGTCCACGGAATGATAGCAATAAATTCACACTAGAACAGTGTATTTTTATGTACCTATGATGCACACTTAAAACTGAATCATCTGAACAGGTTTGTAGACAAGTTCAGTAGGAATTTTCTGGTGTTCCAGTTTCGGGTAGAGACATTGCGAGATGTTTTGTCTATAAATTTAGAACAACGAGATCATTAAACGGTATGTCAAAGAAAAAAAAAATCTGATGTGTCTGTCATATTTACATGACTTTCTCTACATCTCTGCAACAAATTATTGTTAAAAAGCTTATGCTTCTATCTACTTCATACTAATTTAGAAAAATTAGCAGAAATAAGTGTTATTACTTCCTTCCTTGCAAGTAGAAGCGAAATAAGGGAGTACCATAGGTTAAATTGACAGTCAAAAGCTGATTTCTGTGCAATTGAAATTCTTTGTTTGTACGGGCAGTAGTTGACAAATTCCTGCAAGTTTTTCAAAGCTGAAACCAAAAACAAGGAATATCTAAAAAGCGATTAACTCCACGAAAAAAATATAAATAACTTAAATTGTGTGTTTTAACGTGCTCTACATTTTTTGTGACGGTTAGCAGTTATGCAAAATTCAGTAAAACTCATCCAGAATAAAGTAGTCTTCAGAGGCTATTCCCAGAAAATTCAAGATATACGTTTTATTTGTCAGGTAAATATCTTTAGTATACGATATCTTAATCAAAATCGTTAGCCATTTTTAAGAAAAATAAACATTTTCGAAAATATTTCCATGTAAAGGGTAGTTTGGGGGGGGGATTTTTCTCAAAATCTTCGTGTCGCACCCCTGGAAGATACTAAACTTAAATACCAAGTTTGGTATTTTACCGACTTTTCGTTCTGGAGATATCGGGTTCACGGACAAACACACACGGAACTTTTTCTGAAAATAATTTTTCTGAATACAGGGGACCTTAAAATATATAGTTCCGGTGAAATTTTGGTATCGAATTTTTGGGTGAAGTGCAATACCTTCTGTATACGCTATGTACATAGTACGTGTAGAGAAAGTAAAAACGACTTGTTCTCTCGGAGGAAAAGTTTGGTGGTGCATTCAAACGTGACTCTATGAACTCTGTCAGCTGTGTTGCAAAGAAAGTGAACGATTTGCAAGCCTTTGTTCATTCCTTAATACTGAATCCCTCTGTGGTGACTCTGATGCAGAAATTATGAACATTACATGTGAATGGTAATTTCTCCAGGCGATGTTAGGAATGTCTCCGCGAAGATGAACCACTTCCAATAACAAAGTTAGTATTCACTGCATATGGTTACTAACATTCGTTAGCTAGTAACGCGGAAGCTACGGAACGGAAAACCCGCAATATAGTAGACTGCGTGCGGAGCTCGCATTCGAGCGATCCGCGGCCTTGGTATTAAAAGAAGGCATTGTATAAAGGGCAATTCATAAAGTCTTAATACTGCCTCAACCCGTACCCTTTTTCCTACCGCTGCACACCTTCTAGGTTCATTACATTAAAATCTGTGGATCCTGTTTTGAAATTAGACACATAGTCCAACTATAGGATGCAGATCAAATCAGAAATTACATTTATTGTTGGATAGATTGAGTCAGACTGAAAAATACAATGCCACAGCCGGGATTTGAACCACGGATCTCCCGGTCTCTACTTTTCCAATTCCTGTCCTACACACGGTTTGTGAAAATAAAGTAAGCAACAATTAAATCGATACATTTACTACTATCCTTGTTAATTCTTCTATTGGATCAGGTCACTCATGTAGCACCCGGTATTTTCAAGATAATTACAATAAATCACTAAGGAACATTATCAGAATTCGAAAACAAATAAAAATAAAAGCAAAAGAAATAAAAAAATCTTATGTGTTCCATTCACATGACTTTCTCTACTTCTGTGTAACAAATTATTGTTAATAAGCTTATTCTTCTATTGACTTCATGCTAATCGAGAAAAAATTAGCAGAAATAGCCTTATTACTTGTAAGTAGAAGCAAAATAAAGGAGTATCATAGGTTAAAGTGAAGTCAAAAGCTGGTTACTAGGTGATTGAAGTTTCTTTGTTTGTATGGACACGAGTTGACAGATTCCTGTATAGAAAAAGTATAAGTTTTTCAAAGCTGAAACCAAAAACAAGGAATATCTCAAAAACGATCAACTCCTCGAAAAAAATCTATGTAACATAAATTGTGTGTTTTAATGTGCTTTACATTTTTTGTGTGGTAAGTGTTTGTTCATTTCTTACGGTTTAGCAGTTATGCAAAATTCATCCAGAATAAAGTAGTCTTCAGAGGCTATTCCCAGAAAATTCAAGATATACATATAATTTATCAGGTAAATATCCTTAATATCCGATATTTTGATCATAATCGATAGGGCCATTTTTGAGAAACTCAAAATGTTCGAAAAAAATTCCGTAAAAAGGGTAGTTGGGGGTGGGGGGATTTTCTTGAAAAGCTTCGTGTCGCATCCTTGGAAGATCCAAACTTAAATACCAAGTTTGGTATTTAATTGTCTTTTCATTTTTGAGCTATGCTGTCCGCACACACACACACACACACACACACACACACACACACACACACACACACACACACACACACACACGGACTTTCTCCAAAAATGCTTTTTTTGGATTCAGGGGGACCCAAAACTTGTATTTCCGGTAAAATCTCGGTATCGAATATTTGGGTGCAATACAATACCTTCTCTATACATTATGTACATAGTACGTGTAGAGAAAGTAAAACACATTATGATATTAAAATGGCCGCGCCGTGGCCGAGTGGTTAGACCACACGCCTCTCACTTAGAGATCCCAAGCGACCGCATGTGTGATTTGTGGTGGACAAAGCGGCGCTGGGGCGAGTTTTCTCCGGGTACTCCGGTTTCCCCCCCATCGCATTCCACCGGTGCTCCATCATCATTCATGTATCATCAGTGTCACCGCCTGGGGTGCCATAAGTAGTTAAAGCGGGCGTTAAACTCTACAAGAAAAATGACATTAAAATGCCTAATTCACATAACTACTAAGAAATATCTGCACAAATTCACAGGGAAAAGAAGGGGGGGAAAGGAAAAATGAAGATGTGTCGTTTTTAAAAGGGTGTACCGGTTTTCTTCGGAATGACAGAGAAAGCTTTTTCTTGAAGATATTTCTTATCAGTCTTTGTACATTTGCCGCGAAAATTAAACCCTGGGTCATGTAAAAAAGTCTTGAGAACGTTTTATAATTCACAAACAAGAAGAGGTCTCAAAGAAAACTGCAAGAAAAAGAACGAAGCAGTTACAAAGCAAAGCTGTTACTTAATTATGCCTTTGTAAACAGATTTATAACTCGGCAATCAGCTCTTTTCTGTATATTGTAACTAATTTAAATTTACTAGTTAATATATCAATACCAAACAGTCACGGAGTTTTCTTTTCGCATCAATTCATAGGGACATCATGCAATATTCATATAAATGGCTTATTTTAATATCAAATTTACTAAACTTATAATAAACATCTGCATAAAATATTTGTGAGTTGGATTTAATTATGTGGACTGAGAGATGAAGCAAAAACTGGCAGGCTGTTTTTTGCTGAATATCGGCAGGGATAAAGCCTTTTTATGAGCTTCCTGGAAGACAGTAATTAATAATGTTCGAAAAAACGTGAATCAATCCGATAGCATGCAAACATTAAGTCATATATAATAGTATATTTTAGAGAGATTTATGTAACGAAAGCAAGTATGAAAAATGCCTTATGAAATTATGAATGCCTTTTTACTTTCTCTACATGTACTATGTACATAGTTACAGAGAAACTACAGCATTCAACCGTAAAATTCGATACCGAGATGTCACCGGAAATACATGTTTTGGGTGCCTCTTAATCAAAAAAAAAAAAAAAAGGTTTTTGGAAAAAAAAAGAAAAAAAAAAGGTCCGTGTGTGTGTGCATGTGTGTGTGGACAACATAGCTCAAAAACGAAAGGACTATTGAATACCAAACTTGGCATTTAAGTTTGGCATCCACCAAGGATGCGACACGAAGATTTGCAAGAAAATCCTCCCACTCAACTACCCTTTACACGGAAAAATTTCGAAAATTTTCATTTTCTCAAAAATGGCTCTAGCGATTTTGATTAAAATATCGTATATTAAAGATATTTACCTGACAAATAAAACGTATACCCTGAATTTTCTGGGAATAGTCTTTTAAAATTACTTTATTCTGGAGGAATTTTACGGAATTTTGGATTACTGCTAAACCGTAAGAGATGGACAAAAGCTTATCATAAAAAGAATTAAGAACACGTCAAAACATACAATTTATGTTATATACATTTTTTCGTTGAATTGATCGTTTTGAGACATTTTTTGTTTTTGGTTTCGGCTTTTAAAAACACACTTTTCTCATACAGGCATTCGTCAACTCCTGCCCATACAAACAAAGAAACTTCAGTCACATTGCAACCAGCTTTTGACTAATACTTTAAACTATGGTCTCCCTTATTTCGCTTCAACTTACAAGAGAGCTAAGTTTTTCTCAATTAGAATGAAGTAAATAGAAGCATAAGCTTTTTAATAATAATTTCTTGCAGAGTTGTTGAGAAATTCATGTGAATGGAGCACATTAGATTTTTTTTAAATCATTTTTTCGCATTTTTCATAAAATTTAAGGTACGTGGTTTATCTACCAGTAGCATAAACATTTAATAATTCTATTGTAGCTTGAAGTTTTCAGTTTAAATAAACTCTAGGAATAATAAAACAAACCTGATTTGTTACATTCACATGGGTTTCTCTACCTCGTAACACATTATTGTTAAACACCTATTCTTCTATGTACCTTATGACAATCGAGATAAACATTATCAGAAATTGTCTTAATTACTTGTCTTCTTGTAAATAGAAGGGAAATAAGGGAATGCACTAGGCTAAAGCAATAGTCAAATCTTTTAAAAGCTGGTTGCCATGTGGCTGAAATCCATTTATATGCATGACCAGGAGTTTAAACTTTTGTCATATGGAAATTTGTAAACACTTTAAATCTGAAACAAATAACCAAATAGGAATATTTAAAAAATTGGTCAACTCCACGGGAAAGTACCTATATGACATAAATTTTGAGTGTTAACGAGATATACATTTTCCAGAACAAAGAGGCCTTTAGAGGCTATTCCCAGAAAATTCTACATATAAATATTTTTAATACAAGGCATTTTAATCAAAACCGTTGGAGCACTTTTGAGAACATCAACATTTTCGATTTTTTTTCCATGTAAAGGGTAGTTTGGGGTGTGGGGAGTTTTCTCAAAATCTTAGGAGGATACTAAACATAAATACCAAGTTTGGTATTTTACATACTTTTCGGTTTTGACTTATCGCGTTCACGGACAGGCACACATTTTCTAAAAATGTTTTTTTTTTTTTGGGTACAGGCGACTCTAAAACGTGTATTTCCGGTGAGGGTCCCCTGTAGCCAAAATAAGCATTCTCAGAAAAAGGTCCGTGTGTGTGAGAGACACGATAACTCAAAAACGAAAAGTCGGTAAAATACCAAACTTTTTATTTAAGTTTAGTATCTACCAGGGATGGGACACAAGATTTTGAGAATAATCCCCCCACCCCAAACTACCCTTTACATGTAACTCTACTCGAAATATTTGATTTTCTTAAAAATGGCTTTAAACATTTTAATTAAAATATTATATATTAAAGATATTTACTAACAAATAAATGTATATCTTGAATTTTCTTGGAATAGCCTCTGAAGACTACTTTATTCTGGATGAATTTTACGGAATTTTGTGTAACTGCTAAACAGTAATAGATAGTCAAAAACTAACCACGCAGAAAGTGTAGAGCACATTAAAACACACAATTTGTTATATACATTTTTTTCATGGAGTTGATCGTTTTTGAGATATTCCTTGTTTTAAGTTTCAGCTTTGAAAATCATCCTTTTCTCATACAGGAATTTGTCAACTCCTGTCCAAACAAACAAAGGAACTTTAGTCACATAACAACCAGTTTTTGACTATCCTTTAACCTATGGTACTCTCTTATTTCGCTTCTACTTACAAGGAAGCAAGCAATAAAACTATTTTTCTTACGTTTTTCTCGATTAGCATGAAGAAAACTGAAGCATAAGCTTTTTAACAATGATTTGTTGCAGAGTTGTAGAAAAAATCAGGTGAATGGAACACATCAGATTTTTTAATTCTGACTATTTTTCTAAGTAGACGAGTTTTCATTCAGTAATGCTTTGTGAAATTCTCCCTTTAAACTACAAAATACAGAAAAAATATCTGGAACTTTACTGATAAGTTTGCATACGTGCACCACTGCATTTACTTTATTTATTTATTTATTTATTTATTTATAAATTTTGCATTCACGTAGGGACAGTTACACACTGGATACATTTCTTTAATATACTGTCATGCCTTCACTTATCCGGAAGAGCTAATCTGAAAGTGGTTTAACTCCTTCAACATGAGAGACCGAGTTATCTACTGGAATTGTACTTGAACTGTCCATGCCATCATCGAAATTGATCAAGTCGGTCAACGACAATGTCCACCATTCCCTTAAAAACCCACTTTGTTTGTTCTCCCTAACAATGTGTGGTACACATTCACTCCATTTATCAGTTGGCACTTGAAAAGCTGCTTGCAGAAGATGCTGCACCTAGGCTAACTTAAGAGTTTTACACAGTTTGTGCTGCTTTCGGAAACAACACTAGATTTGGCCTTAACCCGAGTATATTCTCCAATGTGTAGTTTTCAAAAAACTTTCTTTATTATTATTTTTTACTTTTTTCAACGTATATAGTGGATAGAGAAGGTATTGTTTTCCACCTAAAAATTCAGTGTCGAAATTTCACTGTAAATATATGTTTTCGGGTCCCCTGAGTTCGCAAAAAGCATTTCTAGAAAAAGATCCGAGTGTGTCTGGGCAGCGTAGCTCAAATATGAAAAAAGCCGTTAAATACCAAACTTAGTATTTAGGTTTAGAATCTTCCAAGGATGCGACAGGAAGACTTTCCAGAAAATACCCCCACACAAACTACTCTTTACATGGGAAAATTTTTTCAAAATGGCTCTGATTTCGATTAAAATACCGTACATTATAGATGCTTACATCACAAATAAAATATATATCTTCAATTTTCTGGGAATAGCTTCTGAAGACCTGTTCGTTCTGGACAACTTTTTCTGAATTTTGAAAAACTAGTAAGCCGTAAGAGGTATACAAAAACTTGCTACACAAAACATGTATATCTTGTTAAAACACACGATATGTGTTATATGCATTTTTGTTGTAGCGTTGACCGTTTCCAGAATATTCCTTGTTATGGTTTCAATTGTAAAATACTTATACTTCTTTCAGACAAAAAGTGTCTGCTTTCCTTTTATTCAACTCCCGGTCAAGCAAAGAAACGAATTGTAAGGACACTCGCATAACGACAGCTTTTAAAACATTAGCCTATCGCTTTAGCCTATTGCAATGCTTTAGTTCCCTTCTACTAAGTAATAAGTACATTCTGCTGACGCAGCTCGATTAGAATGGGTTAGAAAGAAGAATATATATATATATATATATATATATATATATATATATATATTCTCTTCAGACTCTGTGGGGGATAGGGAATAACTCTGGTCATAGAAAATTTCTCCACCCCAGCCGGGAATCGAACCAGGGACCTCCGGGCGAGAGGTCAGCTCGCTAACAGCTCGACCACGGAGTATTTTCTTTATTGTTGTTTCCTTTGCATACCACCCTTTAACTTCTTTGACTTGATAAACAACTTCTGGTAATTTGTTCGCTGAACTTGTGTGTCTCGACGTTGGTTTTCAGCTTTATACTATTGAACACACACATATTCTCTGTCACATTCATATCTCCAAAATCTGTGGGAGATAGGGAACGATTCTGGTCGAAGAAAAATGCCTCACCCCAGCTGGGAGTCAAATACGAGACCTCTGAATAAGTAGTCATAACAATGGCCACTCGACCCAGAGGCAGTATCAGAAAAATTATTATATATACAAGGTACGTCCAGAAAGTAAGCTCCGTTTCAATTTATCTCCGCTGCAGCGCTGCGATCGCAGTTCCGCACATGCGCGGTAGACGCTCTGTATCAAGGAGAAGAATCGTGCGCCATTTTGAGATCGCTGTCAGCCACATACGCTTTGTTGTGCTTGTTTACAATGTCGGTGTTGATTGAAAATCCCGCCGCTTGTGAAATCAGATCTGTGATTCGTTTTCTGAATACTAGGAAAGTGAAACCAATTGAAATTTATCGGCAAATTTGCGAAGTTTACGGACAAAATGCGATGAGTGATTCAATGGTGAGAAAATGGGTCCGACAGTTCAATGAAGGACGTAGTGAAGTGCACGACAACGCACGACCACACACTGCAAATGTGACGAAAAACCTCCTACAGGGATTTGGCTGGGACGTGTTTGACCATCCTCCGTACAGCCCTGCCTCGCTCCTAGCGACTTTCATCTGTTCTTACATCTCAAGTCTTTCCTTGGCGGTCAACACTTCAACAATGACGAAGAACTGAAAGAAAATGTTTCCAACTTTTTGAAGACACAGGCGACAAACTTCTATGAAGAAGGTATACAAAAACTTGTGCCACGCTATGCCAGATGCAAAATTTCGGCAGTTATGTGGAAAAGTAGTTTAAAGAGTTGTAGAATTTTGTGCAATAAATAATTATCTGTATCTGTACACAATTTAATTTTATTACCAAACGGAACTTACTTTCTGGATGTACCTC
Organism: Hymenopus coronatus; assembly: GCA_030762935.1. Taxonomy (NCBI): domain Eukaryota; kingdom Metazoa; phylum Arthropoda; class Insecta; order Mantodea; family Hymenopodidae; genus Hymenopus; species Hymenopus coronatus. The sequence continues at coordinate 41,167,763 of CM060887.1, forward strand.
GTAGATTATGAACAATTCCTTTCATCCCAACCTTTCTTGCTATGCACGCCTCCACGTGCTGTTAGAAAGCAATTATTATTGTGAAATATCCATTCAGTAAGTTTCCGTTCTTTAATCATTCATACCATATTATTTAAATAACATTGCATAGCTTAATTTGATAATTATTATGCACTTCTCTCAGGAATTTAAGATGCAAATATTTTTGGTGGAGAAAAGAGGGAAAACGTTCAACAATCAATGAGAGCCGTTGCAACTTGTTTCTTTTATTTACATTTACATGCATTAAAATGTATGAAGATTTGTTTAAAGCTAATAGAACATTTTATAACTAATATCATTTACGTTAGTATAGTTGAAGCAAAGAAGCAAGCGATTCTAAAGCTCAATTTATTTTCGATACGCTCATGGTGATTCGACTGTTTACATTGTTATCGTGTTGTTAATAGTGTACCACCATTTTGGTGATGCTGGAAAACTCCATTTGCGTTCAACATCCGGCGTTTGCAATTAAGCTTATTACAGGAAATGTGATAGTTTTGTCGTTAGCAGTATTACAATATTCACTGTTATGATCTCGTGCCTTCGCTCATGGTATGACTAACAGTTTTGAAGAGACAAACTCTGCTCAAAGCAAAAGCCTCCAGAGAACATAACAAGTACGAATATCGTTTCTATAAGGACCAAATTCAAACACGACGCCATTCCGTGTCTCTTGGACTATCACGTTCTACTGTTTGCAGAGTTCTCCATAAGGATCTCAAGTTACATCCTTAAAATTCAGATGCTTCAAGGATTCAAACAAGGAACTCATCATGAAGATGGTGGAAATACCAGCGGTTTGCTCAAGCACGTTCTGTGTCCAACCGCCATCTTGTGGCATTACACACTATCATATACACCATACGCAACATCTGTCAAATGAATTGTTTTTCCAATATTTAGAAGTGAAAAACAAAGGAAAATGGAAGGGGAGACCTTTAGTTAAAGGGGCATTTGTTGGCCTGTCAGAAGTTGTTATTGATAAATTGGTATTATTGCAGTAAACATCGCGGAAAAGTCATTACTTAATTTTGTTCTAATTTCCTGGTCTAAATTGAAAGAGAGCAAAATATTAGATTTTGATCAAACGTTATTGTTTGTCTCTCATGCTTATAGCCATTAAATGCACTACTTGAAGTTATAAAGTTACTCTACTTAATTCCTCTATTGGGTGCACTGAATAACGGTCATGAATTTATGTATGAGGCAGTCATATATAGGATGCACACACATATGTTTCGGAAAGTCTTGGTATCATTTTTAAGTGCACACTTAAAAAAAAGGATGACAGGTATCAGAGATTAACTCAAAGATTATAATTTCTTTCATGTGGACTGCATGAATTGCATTCCAAGTCCTAGGAACACGATTCCGGTATCATAAGTACATAATTGTTTCTCCTGATAGCAGCTAAATGGGAAAATTAGCAAGAGATTTCTTATAAACCGGAGTAGGCTGCTTTTGTATGCTTTCCAAAGGTCATTTTACATATTCGTTCTGTTGATAATGTATAACATTTCACTAAGTATACCATCGAAAAATCACTTAAATGAATGCACTAACCTGTGTATTGAAACTTACTTCACTTTACTTGTTTTTGCTTCTGCTATTCGAGAAATTACAGCCAAATACCTCACACGTATTGACCATTATATACTGGTTTAAAGCTTACAATCTTGATTTCCTGTATAATTGAACATTTAATACCACAAAATTATTATTTTTGGAGGCACATTTAACCCAAACAAGGCGTGCTCATCTCAAGGTGTAGAGTGTAAATATGTGGGCTGGGAAAAAAACTTACTTCACTGCCTTTATTTTGAATAAAATGAAGTTGTAGGAAGAAAAATCTGATGTGTTCCATTCACATGAATTTCTCTACACCGCTGTAATAAATTGTTAAAAAGTATATTCTTCTATCTACTTTATACAAATCGAGATAATATTAATAGAAATTGTCTTAATTAATTGCTTTCTTGTGAGTAGAAGAAAAATAAGGGAATATACTAGGGTTAAACGATAGTAATATTTTTAAAAATATGCCATGTGGATGAAATTCATTTGTTTGCTAGGGCAGGAATTTACAACTTTCCGTGTGAGAAAGTTGAAGTACTTTACATCTGAAACAAATAACAAGGAATATCTCAGAAATGGTCAATTCCATGAAAAAAACGTATATGACATAAATTGTATTTTTTAACTGATCCACATTTTTTCTGAAGTAAGTTTTTGTCTATCTGTTACGGTTTACCAGTTAAGCAAAATTCAATAAAAATTATTCAGAATAAAGATGTCTTTAAAGTCTATTCCCCGAAAATTCAAAATATACATTTTATTTGCCATATAAATATGATTAATATACGCAATTTTAATCAAAATCATTAGAGCCATGTTTGAGAAAATCAAAATTTTGGAAATTTGTTCCACGTAAAGGGTAGTTTGGGGTGTTGATATTTTTCTCAAAATATTCTGACGCTTCCCTGGAAAATACTTAACTTAAATACAAGTTTGGTATTTTACCGACTTTTCGTTTTTGAGTTATCGTGTTCACAGGTACATACACCACACACAGATGTTTTTCTGAAAATACATTTTTTTAGATATAAAGGACTGTAAAACGTGTATTGCCGGTGAAATATCGGTATTGAATTTTTGGGTGGAATAAATACCTTCTCTATACACTATGTACATGGCACGCAAGAATGGATTGTTTAATCTCTAAGAAATTATAGAAAGTAAAGAAAGGCATGTAAATGCACTCATCAAATTTTTAAGCTATGCTCATGTCAACACCACTGACTAAATTTCAAAGTTTTTGCAGACGTATTTTATTTTACACCAAACATATCTCTAAGCACCGCAGGCGTAAATTTCCAGGGGAATCGTATTATCGATTTTTTGCCATAGTTCCTCTGCCAGAGACACGCACTACAGGAAATAAAAGTTTATTCCTTTTTTAGTACTCTGCATATATAGGAACAAAAATGATATTTTCCATTGAAACTTATAAACTCCTGAAAAAGTAAGTTTTTCCTTTATTTTTGTTAGGACAAATATCTAACCCTTATAGATTCATGGCCTATTTTGTATTTTCTAGGGAGCGTTCAAAAGAGTCTGTCTATCCTTTTACTTTCTCTACACGTACTTTGTATGTACAGAGTGTATAGAGAAGGTATTGTATTGCACCCAAAACTTCGATACCGAGATTTCACACGATTTGGGACCCCATAAATAAAAGAAAAAATATTTTTAGAAAAAGGTCCGTGTGTGTCTCTGACGGTAAGCTCAAAAATGAAATTTCCGTTACATAACAAAATTGATATTTAAGTTCAGTATCTCCCAAGGATGCTACACGAAGATTTTTAGGAGAATCCCCCCACCCACAGATACCTTTTACATGGAAAATTTTCGAACATTTTGATTTTATCAAAAATGTCTAACGACTTTAATTAAACTCACTTATATTTAATCTATTTGCTTGACAAATAAAGGGTATATTGGAATTTTCTGGAAATATTCTTTAAATACGTCTTTAGTCCGGACGAATGTTTTTGAATTCTGCATAATTAGTAAACCATAAGAAATGAACAAAACTTTACTGCATAATAAATGTAGATGTTCTTAAAATATATAATTATGTCATATATATATATATATATATATATATATTCTTTCCTAGAGTTGATCATTTTCGAGATACTCCTTGTTATTGGTTTCAGTTTTAAAATACTTAAACTTTTCTCAAACAGGAACTTGTCGACTCCTGCCCACGCAAAGGAACGGATTTCAATTCCATAGCAACCGCATTTTAAGACATGTGACTATTGGTTTAGCCTAGCGTATTCACTTGTTTCCCTTCTACTAATAAGGAAATAAGACCGTTTCTGCTAGTGTTTATTTCAATTAGTATGAAGTGGATAGAAGAATAAGCTTATTAACAATAATTTATTAGAGAAGGTAGGGAAAGTCACATGAATGGAACACATTAGCTTTTTTTGTTGTTTTATTTATATAGCCCGTTACTATACAGCTACTGATGTTTATGCCCTTTAACTGTGGGTTTATCAGTTACTAAACTCTCACACACTCTCATGCATAATTCCAGTCTTTGTGGGGGACATAGAATAAAGTGCTCTGTAGAGGCTATGCTCAGAAAATTTAAAATATACATCTTATTTTTGTTCCAAATAAATTTCATATACGATATACAAAACCGTAAGAACATTTCTGAGAAAAACAACATTTCAAAAAGTGTTTCAAGTAAAGGGTAGTTTGGGGTGCGAGGATTTGGGGGAATTTCCTTGAAAAATTTCGTGTCACATCCTTGGAAGATAATTAAACTTAAACACCAAGTTTGGTATGTAACGTCTTTTACTCCTTGAGCTATAATGTATCCCCCCCCCCCACACACACACACACACACACACACGGTGTGTAAAAGTGTTGTTTTTTTTATTCAGGGGGTCTCAAAACATATTTCCCGTGAAATTTCTGTATCACATTTCTTGGTGCAATACAATATCTTCTCTATACACTATATATGTAGTACGTATAGAGAAAGTAAAAATTGGTTCTCCGCTATGATAACTGTCTCAATAATGGTGGAAACTATGTAGAAAACTAGGTTAGGAATGCTCCTTCAAGGTGCAAATAAAGCTGTGAAAACAAATACCTTATGTTTTTCTTCCAAACCGATACTTAGTTTCCGGATATGCCTCCTACATAACAGATCTATGTCACAAAAAAGACCTTATCAATGCCTAAATTATTACGCAGTATATATTAGGAAGAGCAGCTGTTGCTTTCAATAAAAATTGTGATTCTGTTCCAGTTATATAGTTGTAAAATATTACACGTGCAAAAAATGTCACGATACTTTTGTATAAGAGGCAGTTAAAGTCATATATTTTGTAAAACACAAAGGGATTAGACAACTTTCTGAAATATTGAAGTTACTGACGGATACCAGATATGCCAGTAAAAACATTACAAACCATGTATAAGGCAATGGTTAGGTCTTCATTAGTAAATGGAAGAAGGTGTGGAGATGGCATAAGGTAGATAATCTAAATAAAATGCAATGTAGTTTCTGGAAACGTATTCTGGGATTGGTTCTTCGTGAGATAGGATGCTGGGAAGATGCTTTATATGCTAAATTAAGTGTAGTTAGATACTGACTGCGAATAATTAAAGGTGATCAAACAGCTCCAATACCAATATGTTATCGCATCAGATAAATAACATTGAACATCCAAAATGTTGGGCGGCGGGGCTACAACGTGGATTATCTAAACGATATTTGGCAAAGGGGCAACGAAAATATTAATAACGTCGTGAATAAAGTAAAAAGACGGCTATGCGATTTAAATAGGCAGGAAATAGAATTTGAATGTAAAAAAAAGTCGTCATTGGAGTTACAAAATGAAATAAACATTGGGTTGCGTAAAGAAACATATATTTTAAAATTGGGTATGGAACGAAGTTCTGGAATAGGGAGGGTGGAAAACCCGTAAGTAAGGCAGTTGATGAAGCTGGTAGGAAGATTTGCCCATTATGCGGAAATCAGGAAGGTTGGACGCAGATTGCGTGCAGATGGAGGATGTTAGGAAACATTGTTATCGGAATTATTTTTAGCTTCAAACAGACGAAGGCCAACACTCTGGAATTTGATTCCAAACAGCCAAAACTTGTCATGCCTGGGCACATACTTAATGGAAGTTCGTGCACTAAAAGGTAAAATATTTGTGTAAATATTGTATAGAATTATTTGGTGTTTGAGTAATTTATATGTATTAATACGTGGTGTAGTTGTGAGTGCAATTGCGTGTGTGTGTGTGTGTGTGTGTGTGATATCAGATGTTCTCTCTTTTATTGTTCCGTGGTTCTGTTGTCGTAGCGCAGCGAGCGTGTGCATGTGTGTGTGTAGGTAATATTTTAAAGTCAAGACGGAATGTACGGGCACCCGACCCATGTGACTGTGTGAAGCAAATATTGAATTATTGTAAACTTAATAATAAAATACTACTTCTTATATTTTACGTTGTTAGAAGCCACTAAAAGACCTTTACCAATAAATTATAAGATAATCACATTTATTCACCATATTATACTATTTCTTTGTAGCCCAGTTAGTTTTTATAGCAAATTTAAAATATCTCCCCTGGGTATTGTGAATTGAGGTAAGGTTAGATATTTTGAAATTTCTGGGAATATCTTTTGAAGACATCTTTATAAGAAGAAATTTTACGATAGTCTGGAACGTGCAGCAATGTATATTTCATTAACACACGAATCATTCGAATTCATTAATTCAATTGTTTCTTGCTATTGCTCTAAAAGAGTATGGACTTTTAAGCAGAGAATATGTATAGCGTGCAGTTCTTAAGGTTTTGCTTATCGATATTCCTTTTGTATCTATAGGTACAAACTAAATGTTCCTTGTAGGTGTTTGTGCAGAGGTTTATCTAGATAACAATAAAGTAGATTAAAACATAAGCTTTCTTAAGTTTAGTTTAATAAACCACAGGAGATATAGAAAGTCGTGGAGGATTAAATCAAAAGGTTGCTCAATTTAATCGCCCTAAACATGACAATTTATAAAAATGTTTTCAAAACATAATATTGTCCTAAAGTATAAGATTCTTTTAGAGATAATAGAGATAAAATAATAAATAAAATAATAAATCCTAAGATGTTTTTAAATGTGAAATAAGGGCGGAAGGTGGTTTTATCAATGTTTCTATTTAACCCTGGTGGGTTATTAGATCCACTTTGGTTATTAGATACAAAAAATGCATGCCTTTACTTTTTCTAGCACGTACACGTTACAAAGTACTGCATTCCACTCAAAAAATCGCATCGAATTATTAATGAAAATAAAAGTTTTAGTGTCCCCTGAATCAAAAAAAGAAAAAGAATTACAAAAAAAAGAAACAAGTCTGTTATCAGAACTTGAAAGCAATCAAACTTGGTATATAAGTGGATGTGAAACTAAGATGCTCAAAATTTCTCCCCACCCCAAACTATCCTTTACATAGACACAGTTTCGAAAATATTGATTAATTAAAATGACTAACGGTCTTGATTAAAATGCAGCATATTAAAGATATTTATATGACAAATAAAATGCATATTTTGAGTAACTGATAAACCATAAAAGATAGACAAAATCTTATTATACACACAATTTATATCCAATATATTTTTGCGGAGTTATTTTAAAATACGTACCTATAATTTTCTCAAACGGGTAGCCATCATTAGTTTTATATCCTAGCGTATTATTTTACTTGCCTTCTACTTATAAAGAAATAAGTAACAAAATTATTTCTGCTAATTTTTATTTGGATTAACAGCAAGCACATTAAAGAATAAGATGTAAGCATAACTTTCGCCGAGTTGGTAGAAAATGTCATATGAATGGAACACATCAGAAATATTTTGAACTTTTCTCCGGTATCATACTGTTAAAATATATAAAACTGGAATTTAAATACCTCGTTTGCGCGTAAGATAATAAATATCAGAAAAGCTCTGAAATTCAGTTCTGGATCTCTTAAACTTCTCGCAAGGCTCTATGAACGCTACCAACTTCAACATACATGAAACTTCTTTGTTTTGCTCTTTAGGCCACTCAGCAGTAGCGAATGAAGACTTCATTGCAAGACACGTCTTCCTCTCTTATATTTTCAGCGTTGTATACAATACGAAAGGTTGCCATGGGAACCATCTCAAAGTTATTCAACATATTTGCCTACTCCTCTATAAGGCCTAAATAAATACAGCTCTTTGAATGGAGGCGGAAACGTCTGAGAAATTCTAAAAAGTAACGCAGAAAACACGTTTGCAACATAAATAATGTAGGTATACAGGAGAGACCGGCCTTGGAAAGCTGAAATTTAAATCAGCAACAGAGTAAATTCAAAGCAACATACGTGTTATTCATTTGCGTTAGTTATCTAAATATATTTAAAACTCTCTCCTGATTAATTTTATGTATTAGTCAAAATCAACAAAGAAGGCAAATTTATTCAACTGTTTAAGGTATAAAAGTAATTTATTCATTTGAATAAATAACAGAATAATAACGAATCAGCTTGTAGATATTATAAAAAATTATAAATTAAACTAAATTATAACAAGATAGATAGTTTAGGCATTAAAAACACTTTTAAATGCTTAAAATAGGGTGCTTTATTATTGTATTTAGAATCTGTAGAGTAAAACTAATAGTATTATTATTAGACCATAGAGTCCCCTGGGGGCACGGGTCTCTTTCTCTCCTTGGAGAGGTGACTTGTTTTGGCATCCCTGGTTAGTCATTCCAAAAACGTTTCTTCTTTTGATCTTAACCGCTCAAGTAATTTATTCTTAATGACATAGTATTCCTTATTATAAAGTACGCCACTATTTTAAGAGTTAATTTAACACATTTCTGGTCCATTGTACGCATTTAAACTTTTTTAAGCTTTTTTTCTACTGATTAATACTAGTTATCTTGGCATATTGATTGATAGATAATAAACATGCAGAAAAACACTTATACTTATGGTACTGACTTAATGATCTTAAGGGATACCAGGAGGGAAATTTGGATTAAATCGGTCAAAATGGAAAATAACTGTTTCATAGCAAATGGTGGGCATCCATATGGTGTAAAAATTTAGGTTACCTCCTTGCTTACCGATCTACTGCCATTCAAGTACGGTAAAAATGGAAATGGCGTGTTATTTAAGGACGCTCTTTAACTGCTATGGTTCTCAGCGTCCCATTCTATACAGGGCGTGAAAGACCGCTTAATTTTGCTCAGAGGCCTCTCTATCAGGCTTGAGGTTCTTTTACGTGCCATAAATCCACAACACGGGACCCACGGCTTTACTTCCCTTCCGAAGGAAGCCATGCTAAGGATTTTTACGCCCGAAAAAAGCCATTGTCCTCCGCCGGGTTTGAACCCGCGACCTTGGGTATATGAAGTTAGTATGGTAACCATTACACCACGGAGGGCGACCAAGTACGGTAAAATATACCTTTTCCCGAACATATGTTTTATAAAACTGCATTTTTAAGAATTCAAGATTTTTCAGACGTGTCTGTTTATGTTTAAATATGGCTAACATTTACTAGAACGGCAGGAGTATTCATGTTATTAAAATGTGACTACCATTAGACATTAAATTGTCTTAACGTTTTAAAAATAGTAGTTCTTGAAATATTTCCATTTTAATAACGAAGAGGTTATGAAGAGGAAGATGTTTTATGTGTTGAATTATATTCATATATAAGTTCATATTCAAGCTCTGAAAATGAAATAGGCTGTTATAACATTCAACTTCAAGTTGATAGTCGAACAACTTTGCCAAAATATATATTAACACGTAAATTTTTTGTGAGTGGCTCAAAGAAAATTAGAAGTCGTATGTTATAAGCGCCTCTTTTATTTTTCTCAAATTTGATACCGTGAAAATTTTCATAATACAATAGATTTACATAAAAATCTAATAATTTATGTCTTGAAAAATAGTTATGCAGTTTGAATGAACTTTTGCATTCATATTAACGCAGCAGTAATGTAATTATAGTGAAATCTTCAGAAAAATCTGTAGAGGAATATAGATATTTGAAATATCATTTCAGTACCCCTTAACTTGATATATGTCAATTTTAACTTTAAAGCAAACCAAACGATTGACGTAAATGCCCACAATTATTGATTACGGTTAACATCAATACCATATTTAGTTCCACTGTAAATACGTATTTACTTTATTTAAATAAGAGTTTGTTACCAAAGCCATGTTTTTACATGGATTAATTTGTACGCTGAGATCCGTCGCTGAAACGAGTACCGTCTATATTGCTCGTAATGGGTAATTGGTCCTTAGAGCTTTCTGTCCTGTTTATAATGGTACATCCTTTTAAGAATCAAGGCTGGCCTTTATTACTTTCCATACACGTAGGTACTATGTACATAGTGTATAGAGAAGGTATTGTATTGCGTCCAAAATTCCATACCGGGATTTCACCGGAAATCATGTTTTGGATCCCTCTGAATAAAAAAAAAATAAATAAAAGAAAACATTTTTGAAAAAAGTTCCGTGTGCGAGTGCGTGTGTGTGAGTGATTATTTCAGGCGTAAAAATCCTTAATATGGCTTCCTTCGGAAGGGAAGTAAAGCCGTGGGTCCCGTGTCGTAGATTTACGGCACGTAAAAGAACCTCAAGCCAGATAGAGAGGCCTCTGAGCAAAATTAAGCGGTCTTTCACGCCCAGTATAGAATGGGACGCTGAGAACCATAGCAGTTAAAGAGCATCCATAAATAATACGCCATTTTTTTAAATACATTGAGTGAAAAAACACTCACTGTCGTCAAAATAGGCATTTTAGCCATCATCGATCTGCTTTATTTATAACAATCATTTAATATGTACCTTAAGTACAACATATGTGGCAAATCTATGTTGCAGAAAACCCGACTCTTTCTTTATAAGTTGTGTTGTCACACACACACACACACACACACACACCAAAAACAACAACCTCACATTTTTCTGCAAATGAAGTTCTGCATTCAGAAAGTTTCAAAACGTGAATTTCCGTGAAATCTTGTTTGGAAGTTTAGGATAAAATGCACTACTTTTTATTTATCAAATAGAAAAAGTAATCAACTTTTTTTGTGATTGAAGCATTTTTATATTATTAATTAATTATTATTTCCGTCTTCGTAAATTTATGCATAAAATTAATTCTAACACTGATATATAGGAAATCTTCACTACACTGTTTACTGTTTGTAAGTAAATATTGATATTCAGTAAATATTATAACAACAGGCAAAGTATATTGAATTATTGAAATAAAGTTAATACCAACACTGAATAGGGCTCTTAACAACAAATTCCAATGTATTTGTTTATGCTGAATAATATATTTTATTTTAAGTGGTCCATTTTAAAATTCTAATGAAATAAAAGGTCTATTTATTTATCAGAAATTAATATTCGCTTTCAATCGTATTCAAATCAATAGCATTGCTAGGAACTTAGATTTAAAATCAGTATAACATGGCACATTGACCCTAGTGTTGCTAATTACAAACACAAATGTTTTATATACATAAATATTCTACTATATTTATACAGCTCAAATTTAATGAGTCGTACATTTGCAGCTAATGTTGAATGAAAGTATATTAAAACTTCAATATATCTATAAATAAAGGTTTAACGTTTATCTTGGTAAATAGTGGAATTGTTAATCATATAAGCCTGTTTTTAAAAAAAACAGTATACATAGATAATGGGCATGTATATTCATAGTAATCATGAATCTAGGAAATTCAAATTAGAACTTTTATCATGAAAATATCTTTAACGAAATACCTTTAATAAATATTTTAGAATTAAAGTGTAGTGTAAGGTAGGGACATTTTCTTAAAAATCTTCGTGGCAAATTCTTGGAAGAGCTGAACTTATTTATCAAGTTAAGTATTTCACCAACTTTTCTTTTTTATTTATACTGAACCCCCACCCACACAAATACACACACAAAGGGATATTTTTATAAAAAGTTTTGTTTTACCTTCTCTAGTATGTATGTGCAATAGAAGGTAGATAATGTATTTTATTCCACCTAATCAGAATCATAAAATTCAATGCGGAGATTCCACCAGAAACATTTTTTTAGATGCCTGAAAAAAATAGCATATTTGGAAAATAATTGTGTATGTGTGTGTGTGTGTGTGCGCGCGCGCCTATGAATGTCTCAAGTCAAAAACGAAAAGTCACTTAAATATCAAATTGGGTATTTAAGTTTAGTGTCATTCAAGGCTGCCACTCGAAGATTTTCAGAAAAATCCTCCTACATCAAACTACACTTAACATGGAAACATTTTTGGAACTGTCGATTTTCTAAAAAAGATCAACGATATTTGCTAAAATTCCGTATATTAGGATATTTATACGGTAAATGAAAGTATATACTGATTTCTTGAGTATAGTCCCATAAGAGATATACAAAATCATATTACACAAGCATACATCTCATTAAAATAGATAATTTGTGTCATATGTTTTGTAAAGCTATCCAAATACAGAGATATTCCTGGTTATTGATTTCAATGTTTAACTACTTGGGTCTTTTTTCAAACGTTTGTTTCATTTTACTTCTGGCCATAGAAACAGCAATTTCAATAACAATCGCATAGCGAAATCTTTTAAAAAATTTCAGTATTACTTCAGTTTCCTTCTAAACATAAGGAAATAAGTAATATGTAATACCTAAGACCATTCTCTTAAGCTTTATCTCGATTAGCATCCAGTAAAAAGGAAGAATAATAATTTTTTTATGAGCTTTGTTTGCGGAGCATGCAGAGAAAATGGAACACATCAAATTTTTACTTTCTTTAGCATGTATATACAACGTATATAGCAGATAGAGAGAGAGAGAGAGAGAGAGAGAGAGAGACAGAGTGTGTGGATGTGTGTCTATAGTCAGCATAGCTAAAACATGAAAACTAATTACAGTTACCAAACGTGGTGTTTTGATTCAGTATCTTCCAAAGAGATGCGACACGAAGATGGTTAAGAAGATTCCCATAACCCAAACTACCCTTTATATGGAACAGTTTTCGAAAATGTTGATATTCTCAACATTTTGCATTAAATTACAATAAATATTTTTAAGATTTTTTTTCATAGCAAACAAACTTACATATTAAATTTCCTTGGAATAGGTCCTGAATTCCACATTTGTTTCTCACTTGTATTTCTTGTAAACTGTAAAAGTCAGCAAAAAACGTGTACTGCATAAAAATGCAGATATCCTTAAAATACCTATCATATGCATCTTATGTACAGAAAACTTCCAACATATTCCCTATAATTGGTTTCAATATTAATATAGATACTTAAACTTTTCTCAAACAGGAGGGCGTCCGTAATTCATTTGTTCTACTTCTGAGGATGCCAAGAAGCAACTTTGAAGTTTTAAAAACATTTTACTGTCGTTAGTTCCATTCTACTAATAACAAATTAAGTTTATGTAACACCCAAGATCAGAAAAATAACAATAACAATAGTAGGCCTATTTTTTGGATCTCGAGGAACAATTACAAATATGTTTGTGAAATGGAGGGCAAAATATAAGATTAACAGAAGTGTGGAAAAAGCAATCACGGAAAACGTCATAAAATATTCCGTAGCCATTTTTCGAAATTATTTATATGCTTTGAACAGAACGTAAAATGTATTATGGTTTATAAATCGCTTTACTTTGTAGTTTTTTCTCTCTTTTATTGTTATAACTTTTATTGTTATACATTTTTATAATCTGTTACAATTTGTTCTCATAGCTTAATTTTATATAATTATTATAACGTATGGTAAAATATTTTTTGTAATACTTATAACATTGTTTTGTTAACAACCTCTAAATGTATATTATTCTGTCACCTGACAAACTCATTTATGAATCAGACTAATATATAAATAAAAAAGTAATGTTTATCTCGATTAGCATGCAGTAATCTTTTGTAAGAAGTTTGTTTGCAGAGCAGGTAGAAAAGGTTATGTGAATGGAACACATCAGATTTTTTATCTGGTTAGACAGCTAATTTCTAGTTCTTCCTGCAAACACGAAGATTGAAATAAATTTCTAAGCTGGAGAAACGTTGACGTCTGTCTTTTAATCACAAAATAATAGTATTTCTGCTAATTCGTTCAACAAAATCTGCATTTGAAACGCAGAGGGAGGAAAACTTGCGGGCTCTGAAAGGTGTGCTTTGGGTACTAAAAGCCGAGCAACACCGGAAATAATGCTTTTACTGAAAACGTGGCAGGTAATACCTTCCTAAATGGATATTGATAGTGCTGACGTCATCTGCATTAGCTTTTCTCATCAACCAACCTTTAATTAAGGGTAATTGGAACTTGATTGCAATTATCGAGGAAAGGGGGCATTACACCCCTATGGTAAAGTGCGGGATGGCGAGGGAGAGGCGCTTGTTCAGCCCCGGCATTTAATTCTTTAGCGTTTTAGCATTCAGGTCATGATTTACGAAACGCAGAGGTTGCGAAAATTCATGGAATTCCAAAAGCCATCCACTTGTATGGCTATTGCTGTTTGAAGGGCGTACAGTTCACCGCGGTGGTTTACTGTGCATGGGGAATGTTTTCGATGGTGTAGAGTGGCAGTGTGTTACTGCAGGGTTGGTAAAGGGGTGAGGAAGTGGGGCATGAGGTCGACTGTTGGCGGAGGGGAGAGAAGACATGAAAATCAAAAGAACTGAATTAAATCTGTGAAAAAACCTGATGTGCTCCATTCACATAGCTTTCTCCACTTCTCTGCAACAAATTATTGTTAATAAATTTATTCTTCTATTTACTTCATTATAATTGAGAAAAAATTAACAGTAATAGTCTTACTACTTGCTTCCTTGTAAGTAGAAGCAAAATAAGGGAGTGGCACAGGTTAAAGTGACAGTCAAAAGCTGGTTTCTATGTGACTGAAGTTCCTATGTTTGTATGGACAGGAGATGACAAATTTCTGTATGAGAAATGTATGTTTTCAAAGCGGAAGGCAAAAGCAAGGAATATCTAAAAAAGATCAACTCCACGAAAAAAAAATTATATAAGTTATATAACATAAATTGTGGTTTGACGTTTTCTAGGCTTTTTTGTGTGGTAAGTTTTTGTCCATATCTTGCGGTTTAGCAGTAAAATTCATCCACAGTAAAGTAGTCTTTAGAGGATATTTCCAGAAAATTCAAGATATACATTTTATTTGTCCGGTAAATAATTTTAATATAGATATTTTAATCAAAATCGTTAGAGCCATTTCTAAGAGAATCAAAATTTTTGGAAAAAAGTTCCATGTAAAGTGTGGTTGGGGTGGAGGGATTTTCTTGAAAATCTTCGTGTCGCATCCTAGGAAGATGCCAAACTTAAATACCAAGTTTGATACTCAACGGTCTTTTCGTTTTAGAGCTATGCTGTCCAAAGACACATACACACAGACAGATACACACACACACCTGCACGGACCTTTTTCTGTAATTTTTTTTTTTTTTTTTTGGATTCAGGGAGACCCAAAACATGAATTTCCGGTGAAATCACGGTATCGAATTTTTGGGTGGAATGCAGTACCTTCTCTATACACTATGTACATAGTACGTGTAGAGAAAGTAAGACATGGTTAGAATCTGATGGGTTCCATTCACATTATTGTCTCTAGCATGCAAAGAAATTTTTCTTACAAAAGATTATTCTTTTATCTAAGTCATGCTAATCTATATAAACATTAGCAGAATTAGTCATATTTCTTGCTTCCTTATAGATAGAATGAAAATAAAGAGCTACATTACGCTAGAGCGATAGTAACCTATTTTAAAATATGGTCGATATGTGAAACAATTGAGGTTCGGTTCGCTTTGCATGGTCCCGTTTGTGAAAAGTTATTTAATTTAAAATTGAAACCAACAACAATGAGTTTCTCGAAAACGGTCAACTCTACAAGAAAAACGTATACGACATAAATTATGTATTTTAACGAGATGTACATTTTTTGTATAGTAAGCTTTTGTGTATCTCTTATGGTTTAAATGTTATGCACAATTTTCCAAAACTCAACCAGAATAAAGAGCTCTCAGAAACTATTTACAGAAAAGTTAAAATATACATTTATTTGTGATGTGAATATCTTTAATATACGGTGTTTTAATCAAAATTGTTAGAGCTACTTTTGAGAAAATTAAAATTGTTGGAAAAATGTTCTATGTAAAGGGTAGTTGGGGGTCGGAGATTTTCTTGAAATTCTTCGTGTCGCGTCCTTGGAAGATACCGACTTAGCGTTTTTCAGCTATGCTGTCCACAGACAGACAAACTACAGACACACATACACGCGCTCGCGCCCCTTTTCTATAAATCTCGGTATCGAATTTTTAGGTCAAATACAATACCTTCTCTATCCACTATGTACGGGCTAGAATAAGTAAAAGTCCGAAAAACAGACAAACACTTAAAGGGAAACAAAAAACTGAAAATCGTCAAATGTTTGGTTTATTTTAAATAAAACTGCAATCACATTACTTGTATTTGTAATCATTTATTTTAAAGCTGAATCCATTATCTGTCATTTGGTACCGAGTACATATGCGCCAATTAACCAGTTGTGTTGACCATTTAAAAGTAATACATTCTGTGTGTGTGTCTCGTTTTATCAGCAGAGTAGTCATTAAATTTTGGGATAGCAAAAACAACCTCTAAATACTTTTGTGAAATTAAAAGCTATTCATTAGATTGCTGTTTAAATGTACTTTCTCTAATCGTACTTGGTGAATACAGTAGGTAAAGAATTGCACAACAAAATTCGATACTGAAATTTCACCGGGAATACATGTTTTGAGTCTAAAAAATATTTTTTAAAATAATATCCGTGTGTGTGGCTGTGTGTGCGGGCCTGTAGGCAGCATAGCTCAAAAACGAGAAATTCTTTAAATATCAAATTTTGTATTTAAGATCAGTATCTCCCAAGGATGCAACACGAAGATTTTTAAGAAACTCCCCCCCAACTACCCTTTACAAGGAAAAATTCTCTAAACTTTGATTTTCTCAAAAATGGTTCTAACGATTTTAATTAAAATATTGTATACTAAAGATTACATTAGAAATAAAATGTGTATATATAAAAATGTATATAACATAAATTGAGTGACTTAACGTGTTCTACATTGTTTAAATACATACTAAATTTTCTGAAAATAGCTTCTTAAGACATCTTTTTTACTGTGGATGAATTTTACGGAATTTTGCGTAATTGATAAACCGTAGAAAATGTCCATGTGCGTCCATGTGTGCGCGCCTGTAGGCAGCATAGCTCAAAAACAAAAAGGATTTAAATACCAAACTTAGTATTTAAGATCAGTATCTCCCATGGATGCGACACGATTTTTAAGAAAATCCCCCCTCCCAACTACCCTTTACATGGAAAAATTCTCTAAAATTTGATTTTCTCAAAAATGGTTCTAACGATTTTAATTAAAATATCGTAAATTAAAGATTACATAGAAATGAAATATGTATATATAAAAATGTATATAACATAAGTTGAGTGTCTTAACGAGTTATACATTGTTTATATATATATATATATATATTGAATTTTCTGGGAATAGCCTCTGAAGATATCTTTATTGTGGATGAATTTTACGGAATTTTGCGTAACTGGTAAACCGTAGGCGATAGATAAAAACTTAATCAAAAATGTAGAATTTGTTAAAGACACTCAATTTATGTTATATACATTTTCTCCTGAGTTTGGCCGTTTTTGAGGTAACCCTTGTTATAGTTTTAATCTAAACATACTTATGGTTTTCTCAAGCGGGAACGTTTCAACTCCTGACCATACAAAGGAAGTTTAATCACTTAGGAACTAGCTTTAGTCTATTGCGCTCCCTTATTTCTCCTCCACTTATAAGAAAGCAAGTAATAAGGCCAATATTTTCTATTTTTTTCGATTGGTATGAAGTAAACAGAAGAATAAGATTTTTAACAATAATTTTTGCAGAGATGTAGAGAAATCATGAAGATGTAGAGAAACGTATTTACTGATAAACTTTCACAAATAATGGTATCGTAAAGATAACACATATTCTCCTAAAAATGTTATATATTCATTCACGTGACCTTTTCTATCTCTGACATCCCGTTTGAGAAGTATTTAAGTATATTAAAATTGCAACTATTAACAAAGAATATCTTGCAATTGTTTAACTTCGAAAAATATGTAGGATATAAATTGTGTTTTTAAGGAGTTCTTCATTATATGTCCTCTCTTGCGGTTTTCCTGTTATGTAAGTAATCCAGAATAAAGAGGTCCTCAGAAGATATATTAAGTATGTTCAAGATATACATGTTATTTTTAATCAAACATTTTATTTATTTTCCATAAACATACGGTATATTCATCAAAATCTTGATAACCATTTTGAAATCAACATCTGCAAAACGTTTTCCATGTGAACGGTGTTTTTGGGTGAGAGGATATTTTTCAAAAATCCTCTAGTCATATCCTTTGAAGATACTAATCCTAAATACGAAGTTTAATAGACTTGCGATTTTGAGTTATTCTGTCCTAATATATACACACATACACTGATCTTTTTATAAAACTGTTTTTTGATTTTAGAGGTATAAAAACGGTATTTTCGGTGAAAAATCGGTATGTAATTTTTGAGTGGAGTGGTCCACATTCTCCACTTGCTATATACATTCTAAATAGTGCTGGAATACAGTGCGCAAATTACCTTGGCATTAGAAGTTCAGTATGTTTAGGTAGAGAAAGTATTCACTTACTTTTGTATCACCCGGTGGGAAAGGTGGGTTATTGTCAATCCAGAAACTTTAGAGACCACCAGATCGCAATTCATAGCTTCATTTGTCACAAATTACGTTTTTGTACATCCGCTTCTCTTCGGTAACGTGACCTTTCTTATTACGATTGTAGTTACAAGGATAAAACTATTTCTGCAACTATTTCTCCTTTAACATGAAGGTAGAAGAATAAAATGTGTGAAGAATTCTTTATTAAATAACGGGTAGTGAAAGCCATGCGAATATTAAATAATATATTTCATATTCTTTCTATTAGAGTATCTAAAACAAAACAAAAACTTTCAAGACATTTTCTTTGGTTCTTTCAGCTTGCAAAAGTCCACTTCTGTTTTAAACGTTTATTTTTATTTCTTGCAGCCTTTACACTTTGGAATATAAATAAAGGAGAAAGGAAAAGTATCGGAACAGAGAAATGCGATAGAATTTAAAACAAATTAGCGCTGGAATGAGCTTTCCATCTTGGTAGCCTCCGGTGCTGAAATTCTACGTAGTGTTGTTCAATAATTAACTGGGCCACTAAGTTGAAATCGGATAGAAAAGCATTGGAAGGTGCGGAAAGCATAGAAGATCAAGTGATGGAAACTAGTACATAATGAGAGACAGAAAATAATTGAGATTAAATGTTTCAAAAATAAGTAATACTAAAACGGTAAATCAAACAGAATGGAGGAAAATCTGATTTTCTTCAACCTTCTCTAATTGTTCTCAAAACAAAAATTACAAAATCTTATTCTTAGCTATTTCATGCTGATCGAGAAAACATTAGTGGAAATTGTCTTATTAGATATTTCCTTTAGGGTACAAAAGAAATAAGGAATACACTAAAGTAAAGCGTTATCAAATAATTTTAGAGCTGGTCAGATTGTGATGGTCTTCAAATTTCAAACTACGTATTTTCATGACCAGGATCTAAAGAAATGAAAAAGAAAAAATCTGATGTGTTTCATTCACATAACTTTCTCTACATCTAATTATTGTTAAAATGCTTATGCTTCTATTTACTTCAATTTTATCGAAAAAAAATAGCAAAAATAGTCTTATGAAGAAAAACATCGGTTCTATTGTATAAAAATGGAATCTATGAGTATAAAAATAACTAAAAGTATATAAAATAGAACCAATGTTTTTCTTCATTCTTAAAAGTTGAATTTTGGGCAAAAAATTCTTTTTAGGGAGGAAGGGCCTTTGTTTACTTCCTTGGAAGTAGAAGGGAAATAAGGGAGTACTACAGGTTAAACTGATAACCGGTTGCTCTGAGACTGAAGTTCCTTTGTTTGTATGGAGAGGAATTTGTATGAGAAAAATATCATTTTTTCAAAGCTGAAACTAAAAACAAGGAATATGTCAAAAACCATCAACTCCACGAAAAAATATACATGGCATAAATTGTGTGTCTTAATGTGCCCTACATTTTTCTTGTTTGTTAAGCTTTTGTCCATCTCTTACGGTTTAGCAGTTATGCAAAATTCCGTAAAATTCATCCAGAATAGTCTTCAGAGGCTATTCCTAGAAAATTCAGGATATACATTTTACTTGTCAGGTAAATATCTTTAATATTTGACATTTTAATCAAATTCGTTAGAGCCATATTTAAGAAAATCAAACTTTTCGGAAAAAGTTCCATGTAAAGGGTAGCTGGGTGTGGGGGGATTTTCTTGAAAATCTTCTCGTCGCATTCTGGGAAGATACCAAACTTAAATACCAAGTTTGGTATTTAACGTTCTTTTCGTTTTCAAGCTATACTGTCCACAGACCCACAGACACACAGACGCACACACACACACACACTCACGGACCTTTTTATAAAAAATTCTTTTTTGGATTCAGGGGCACCCTTAACATGTATTTCCGGTGAAATCTCGGTATCAAATTTTTGGGTGCATTACGTACCTTCTCTATACATATGTAAATAGTACGTGTAGAGAAAGTAACAAATGCAGTATCTATTGTTAGTAAAGTGTAAGGCTTAGGAAGCTTAAACAAAAAACAAAAAATATCTGGAAGTTATTATCCACAAAAGAAATGTAGGTGAAGAAAACTCTGATTTAAGAGAACTGCAATTTTCCGTAGTAATATTTGTCATATCTTTTGTGATTTACCAGTTATGTAAATGCCATCCAGAATGATAAGCACTTCAGAGATGATTGCTAGAGAATTTATGATATACATATAGTTTACCATTACAATGCTTAAACACTTTCTTCTTAAATACCTTAAAATTGTAATATAATTTTTGATAACATAAAAACTATTGTGAAGGGATTTTTTTTAAAAAATGTGTGTTCACATATGGTATGGTATTTAACGGACTTTTCGTTTTTGAGTTATTTTTTTGCTCACAAATAATATTCCGTAAATATTTTGTTTTAATTGAGGGACATCAAAACAATTATTCCGGCTGAAATCTCGACATGCAATTTTTGGGTGGAATACAGTACTGCCCTTACAAATGATAACATCTCAAAGATAAAAAGAGATTAAAATCAAACAGAAAAGGAGCGAAGCAAAAGCGAAGATTGAAAAGAAAAATTAAAGGAAAGGGAAGAGGCATATTAGGATGGTGATAACTACAAAGAGAAAGCAAATCTAAAAAATCTGATGTGTTCCATTCACATGACTTTCACTATATCTCTGAAAAAAAATCTTTTCCTTTCGTAATCGGTTTACCCTCCCCGTTTTTGTGGGACTGACACCCCCCTAGGAGTTACAAGCCAATGCCTAGGGGTTTACAAGCTTGTAGGGAGTCAGGCATGCACTGAGTAAGCGAAATTGATGATGGAATGCGTGGCGGAGGAAACAGGAGGATCCGGAGAAAACCCACCCAGAAGCCGCTTTATCCATTACGAATTTCATAAGAGGGCGGGCGGTTGGGATCGAACCCGACTCGGGAGATGGGAGGCGGGCGGTTATAACCACTCAACCACGGCGCCACCTCTAAAGCAAATTATTGTAATTCATTCTAATCGAGAGAAACCTTAGCAGAAATAATTTGTTTACTATCTTTCTATAAGTAGATAAACGAATACGCTACATTAAAGAAGCCATAGTCACATCTTTTAAAAGCTGGTTGTCGTGTGGTTGAAATTCATTACTTTTCATTGACAGGAATCAAGAGATCCCTGCATGAGAAACGTTTAAGTATTTTAAAACTGAACCGTAAAAAGAAATGTCAAAAATGGTCAATTACAAAAAAAAAAAAAAAAAAAGCATATTACATAAATTGTGTATTTTAACGATATATACATGAAGTAATACATATCATCCACCCCTCTTTAGGTTAACCAGTTGTGCAAAATTTAGCAAAATTCATCTAGAATAAAGAAGTATTCAGAGGTTATTGCTAGACAAATAAAAATATACAGTTTGTCATGTACATATCTTGAATTTACGGTAATTTATGAAAATCATTAGCCAATATTGAGAAAATTAAAATTTTCTCAATTTTTTCAATGTAAAGGGTAATTTGGGGTACGGGGATTTTTCTAAAAATTTTACTGTGGCATCCTTGGAAAATATAAATCTTAAATACCAAATTTGGTATTTTATCGACTTTTCGGGTTTGAGCTATCATGTTCACGAACACATGAACACACAGATAATACTGCTTTCAAAAATTTTGGTTTTTCACATTAAAACGTGTACTTTTGGAGAAATCTCGGTATTTAATTTTTTAGGTAGAAAATAAAATGTAGTTTTATTTATGGACGCTCTTGATTATGACTTTTGTATAGAGGCCTCTTTATCGGATTGAAGCTCTTTTACGTGCTGTAAATCTATGAGACGGGACCAACAGTTTTAATTCCCTTCCGAAAGAAGCCATGCTATGTATTTTTTTTAAGTCCGAAAAAAATTGCATCGTCCTCCTCCGGGTTTGAATACGCAACCTTGGGTATATGAAGCATGGTAACCATTACATTACATAGGGCGACTGTTTAAGTTGAGTGCAACACCTTCTCTACCCATTTACTTGTCGCTCTCCGTGATTTAGCGTTACCATAAACGCAAGGTCGCGGGTTCAAACTCGGCGGATAACGATGGATTTTTAAGGCATAAAAAACCTTAGCATGGCCTTCTTCGGAAAAGAAGCAAAGCCGTTGGTCCCGTGTCGTAGATACACGCCACGTAAAAGAGCCTCAAACCTGATATAGAAGCCTCTGAGCAAAGTTAAGCTGTCTTTCACGCCCAGTATAGAATGGAACGATGAGAACCACAGCATTAAAGAGCGTCTATAAATAAAATTCCATTTCCATTTCTACCTACTATGTAAAGAAAGTAAAATCAAGAATTGAACTGAAAATAAGGTGGCATCAGAAATAGGGAAATAAAAAACAAAGAAAGACCAGAACGAAAACAACAGTTGACAACTGGAACTAAAATAACACGAAATCTAACATGGCGGTATGCACATTTCTGGCAGTCGTCCTTTTCTAAAGAAGCTTGTGTTAAACAGAGTAAAAAGAGTTGACCTGCAGCTGATATGCAGTGGATAAGACAGTTTACATTTCTGCAACATCACTAACAAGTTGTTTTAGTTCAAATGATGTACATGCTAAATGCTCGTGCATTTCTATGTATAATTCTAAACTGCGGATTTATAGAAATGGGAGACAATTGCAATCTTGATGTAACTCTGTACAACTGCATGTAGTACAGAAACATATTTAAACATATGGGTGTAACTGAAATAAGACCAGCCACCTAACAAAACATACTTTATGAAAAAATCTGATGTGTTCCATTCACATGACTTTCTCCATCTCTGCAACAAATTATTGTTAAAAATCTTATACCTCTATTCAGTTCATGCTATTCGAGAAAAAATTAGTAGAAACAGTCTTATTACTTCCTTGTAAGTAAAAGCAAAATAAGGGAGTACTATAGGATAAAAGGATAGCCAAAACCTGGTTGCTATGTGATTGAAGTTCCTTTGTATGGATAGGTGTTGACAAATTCCTATATGAGAATAGTAAAGTATTTTTTAAAACAAAAAATATCTTTAAAAAAAAACAAAAAAAAAAAACGATCAACTCCGCGAAACAAATATATAACATACATTATGTTTCAAGGTGCTCTACGTTTTTTGTGTGGTAAGTTTTGTCTATCTTTTACGGTTTATCAGTTATGCAAAACTCCGTAAAATTCATCCAGAATAAAGTAGTCTTCAGAAGCTATTTCCAGAAAATTCAACATATACATTTTATTTGTCAAATAAATATTCTTTATTATACGATATTTTAATCAAAATCGTTAGAGCCATTTATGAGGAAATCAATTTTCGATTTTTTTTTCATCTAAAGGGTAGTTTGGTGTGGGGGGGGGGATTTTTCTCAAAATCCTCATATCACATCCCTGGAAGATAATAAACTTAAAAACCAAGTTTGGTATTTTACCAGCTTTTCGTTTCTCAGTTATCGTGTTCACAGACACACGGACACATACACACGGACCTTTTTGTGAAAATGGCTTTTTGGATACTGGGAATCCTAAAACATATATTACCGGTGAAATATCGGTATCAAATTTTTGGGTGGAGTACAATACCTTCTCTATACACTATGTACATAGTGCATGTAGAGAAAGTAAAAAACGAAAAAGAAAAGATTTATCATTTAAGAAAGTTATACGTATTGCTTATTTTTGTTTTAAATTTCCAAATATCTCAAACTGATAACTCCCCAAAAGATGCTAGGGCACAAACTGCGCTTTATATGTATATTCACGATTTTGTAGTTAGAGAACTTCTAGAAAATTCTCCGGGGTGGAAATGCCAGTGAAAGCAGATAATATCGCTACAATAAAGGGTAGAAATCGACTTATTTATTAGATGCTGTCAATGCAAGTGTAATTGATTGTGGTACAGTGAACCGTTAATATCGTGTGTAAAGCGCTTATAGAAGGCAACATTGTTTTGGTTATCCGAATAATTGCCGCAGGAATCTCTCCTGTAGGATGCTATCAGCTGCAGCACGGTTCATCCCTTTCACTAGCTTATCTGTGGCTTTACCATTCGTTTGTGTTGCCTGCCTGTGTCAAAATCTCTCTTTCACTATGTTTGAACTCTTACCAGAAAAACAGACTCGTGTGCTTTGTACCCTTTATTAATAAACAAAACTTTAAAGCACAAAAACTACCAACATAATCGGGAATTAATAATTTCCACACAAGCCGTATGTGGGCAGGATTTGGATAGGTAGTGTGAGACTGAAAATTTCGTCATAGACAGGATTTAAACCACAGATCGCCCTTTCTGTAGTTGGTTGCTCTCCAGATAAATTGCCAATTTTGAAATTACTTTGAGATGTGTCCGATCTCATTCATGTGCATAACTGCGGCCACCGCTTATCAATCGACACAATTATGGACCTGTTTAGGTTAAAGATATTTCTTGTGCTTGTGTATGGTATCGAACTAGTGTGGGAACACCTCACGTATAAACAATAAGACGAGATAAGAAAAATAAAAGTCAGATACCTTAGGAAAGTTTTAGGAGTATCTCAGAGCACGAGATCGAGGCTGATCTACGAACTCATCAAAGTAGTGTCAAGCCCACAATGCACTTCTACACGATCTACAAGGAAAGAAAAGGGAATAGCAATGGAATCCTATACAACTTGTGTGATGCAAGAGAGAGAATGGATACAGGCGAACTATGAAATGTGTCATGTGACTATAAGATTGTCAGTCATGGTTTCCACTTACCAGGGTGGTCTGAAAATTTTCGGCCTTGCCCAGGGATCGTGCTGTGATAAATTTCTTCGTAAAAGAAGGTTTAACATCTACAGAAATTCATTTGCGGATTGTTAATTTGTATGGTGACTATTCACCTTCACTTTCTACTGTGAAGCAATGGGCGGCCGATTTTAAAAGTGACCATGAAAGCGTTCAAGACGATCCACGCGAAGGACTCCTGAAACTGTAATCACAACGGAAATCATTGCCATTACACGATTTGGAAGATCAACGCCCAAAGGTGCGTGAAATTGCTGCTAATGCTCAGGAAATTTCAAAGGAACGCATTGGTCAGATCTTGCATCAGGAATAAACATGAAAAAGCTTTTCGCAAGATGGGTGCCGCGTATCCTCACTGTGCATTCGCACGAAACTTTCTGAAAAGTGCTTGGCGTATTTTCAGGAGAACAGAAGTGACTTTGTGCGCCGATAGGTCACAATGACGTATCTACGTCAACTCCATACCCGAATCCAAGCAGCAGTCGAGCCGGGAGACAGAAGCTGGTTCAACTCCAAACAAGGCGAGGATGGTGCCATCGGCGGGAAATATCATGGCGTCAGTGTTTTGAGATGTCAAAGGAATTTTGTTGATATATCTCAAGAAAGGCAAAACCATTACTGCAGAATATTACTCTGAACTTCTAACCAAATTGAATGCAAGCATTCGTGAAAACAGACTCAGATTAGAAAAGAAAGAATTTGTTTTCCATCAGGACAATGAACCTGCCCACAAAACTGTTTTGGCAATGGGGAATTTGAGAGATCTGCACTATGGAGTGCTGGAACATTCACCCTATTCCCCAGATTTGGCTCCCTCGAACTTCCATCTGTTTCCAAAACTGAAGAAATTCCTCGCTGGTAGACACTTTTCGTCAAATGAAAAAAAAAAAATTGCTGCTGTAAGTGGGTACTTTGCAGTACTTCCAGAGGAGCCCTACTGAGAGGTAATAATGTCATTGGAACTCTTCTGGACAAAATGTATTGATATTAGAGGAGATCATGTTGAAAAATAGAAATACTTTGAGAGCATGAATTGTCGTTTTTCACTATCAGGCCGAGAGCTTTTCAGACCACCCTCGTAACGCGTACACCAAGAAAGATTTCCACGAACCTAGTGATAGTGTATCTGAGTTTTGTACTCAGAAAAATGTGAAAAATACCATATACTCAAGTGCAAAAACTATTTTAATCTATCGTTGCTTATGGAAAGGACAACCAAATTTATGTATTGTATTCTGTGCTGGTTGTGCACTGCTGCTTCAGTCTAGCCAGTGAACATAGACACCTTCAGTATCATAATGAAAGGTATATTGAGACCAAAGAAATCACATTTTATTTTCCACAAAGACCATAAGCGTAACACATGTATGCTTGAGTCATTGTTGTCACAGACTCAGCACATATACACTGAACACAACTCCTTTAATTACTTCATTCTTTCACTTTCTACTTCTTTCTTATGGTGTTTATCCCCCCTTATACTATGATGGTACCGCAGGCGATGGCACTGGTGGTACATGGAATGAAGATAGAGCACCGGTAGAATGAGATGGTAGAGGAAACCAGAGAACCCGGAGAAAACTCGCCGCTGCGTTGCTTTGCCATCACAAATCCTACATGCGGTCGCTTGGGATCGAATCCGGACTGTCTAGGTGAGAGGCTAGTGGTCTAACCACTCAGCCACGGCGTGGTTCTTTCTACTTCTTGACTGACTCCCAGGAATTCGTCGGTCGTCCCAAGTACCTCGCCTTAAGGTGCTAGTCGTCGAAATTACGAGACACTATCTAAAGGAACTTTAGAGAATTGCATTGCCTAATCTCCAGAAAAGTGAAATATTTGCTCTCTTTGTGTGGCTATTCTGTTTTGCTGAATGATTTGAAAGATTAGAGATGTAGTTTAGATGGAGAAATGATGGTGGAAGATGTTGTTCTGCTGTAGTTGTAGCGCTCCTTGAGGCCAGGTTGATAATGATTCACTGATTAGCTTAATACTAGAGTCCGTCCGTATGTAGTTCCGTTGCTGCACCTCTTTTATACGTCTTTTTAAATCGCCAATATTGACAAACATGGGGTTGAACATTGCAAATAGCTCAGATTACTTAATTTTGTTTATGCCCAGGATATACTAACAGATTCAGAAAAATGCGACTACCTGCTAGCAGGCGAGTACAAGCTTTCTTATCCCCTTGATTGGTATATAGGAATCCGGATGAAAAAAGAGAAATAGTAATTGTTTTATAAACTGTGAACTATTTCATGCAGCTTGTTGTTTGTAATTAGTGTCCCTCTTGTTGAAGCAAATATTTTATTTTCAATAATATCACGTAACACTTAAATAAACATCTGATGTGTTCCATTCACATGACCTCCTTTACATTTCTGCAACAGTTTTTTTTTTAGTTTAACGTTATTTAACCTGGATGGTCATATCGGACGATGAATGAAATTGGTGACATGATGCTCAAATGATCTCGGGGTCCATGGAGCTTAAAGCTACTCGACATTCGTCTTCTCAGGATAAGGGAAAACCCCGAAAAAAAACCTTATCCGGGTAACTCATTCTAAGCGAGGTTCGAACTCATTACCTTTTGATTGTGAGGCAGACATGCTACCACCACACTACTCAGGCGGGCAACAAATCATTGTTAAAAGCTTATGCTTCTATTTACTTCGTGCTAATCGAGAAAAAAAAATAGCAGAAATAGCCTTACTACTTGATTCCCTGTAAGTAGAAACGAAATAAGGGAATACCATAGGTTAAAGTGATAGTCAAAAGCTGGTTCCTATGTGACTGAAGGGCCTTTATTTATATGGACAGTATTTTTCTATATTTGAAAAGTTTTTCAAAGCTGAAACCAAAAACAAGCAATATCTCAAAATCCACAAAAAAAATATATAATAAATTGTATGTTTTAACGTTATCTACATTTTTTGTGTGGTAAGTTTTTGTGCATCTCTTACGGTTAGCAGTTATGCATAATTCCGTAAAACTCATCCAGAATAAAGTAGTCTTCAAAGGCTATTCCCAGAAAATCAAGATATACATTTTATTTAGCATATAAATATCTTAAATATAAGAGATTTTAATCAAAATTGTTAAAGCCATTTATGAGTATATCAACATTTTCGAGAAATGTTGCATGAAAAGGGTAGTTGAGGGTGGAGGAATTTTCTTGAAAAGCTTCGTGTCGCATCCTTGGAGCATACCCAACTTAAAACCAAGTTTGATTTTAATGGTCTTTTCGTTTTTGATCTATGCTGTCCACAGACCCATACACACAACACACACACACACGCACACACAGATGACACATACGCTAATACACACGGATCTTTTTCCAAAAATGCTTTTTTTGATTCAGTGGCGATATCGAAAGTTTGGGTGGAATACAATACCTTCTCTATACACTACGTACATAGTACGTGTAGAGAAAGAAAATATAATAAATTAGACACTTACATATTCAGAGTCCCTTAGATAACTCACTCATTTTTACAACATTATTGCGAGATTCCGTGATATAATTACTATTATGTCTCCTCTGAGACGCTCTATACACGAAGTACAGAAAAATATGTCTCACAAAGCTGCTCATGTTGCTTACATCTATTGTATTTTTCTCATTACTATGAGGGTAACAAAGCTTTTGAATGAAAGTCAATAAATGACATATTATAAATCTTTTTAAGTGCACATATTAGTTATTTACAATTTCGAAATAATATAGCTTGTTGAGATCTATATCCTTTGGATTATTTCCATTTACAATTATATGTATTAGTTTATTATTTAAAATGTTATTATTTCAGTGTCGCAGATACACAGTGAATCTGTAACATTTATAACCGTTAGTAGCTTTTATATAACGCGAACATTGCTCTTGTTCTCATTCTAGAACTACCACAAGTGACACTGTGATTTGAAAATGTCTTACAGCCGTGATAAACGAGTTGAGGTTACGTTAGGCAAAACAATAAATCTTTCACGTTTAGAGAAGCACAGACTGAATGTTAAAAGGAATAGGTGAGGTAACTAGTGAGAAATTGGGAAACATAGGGGAAGTGTGATAGAAAATGTATGGAAATAAGAAGGCATTTTAGGAGAAGGAACGTGTACCGCTTCAGAGGACGAGTAAATATGGCAACAGCTTAACGAGATGGCCACGTGTCAGCAGGAATGTCAATCACAAGGTAATAAATATCTCACCAATTTTACTTCCTCTTTGTAAGAAGAAGGGAAATTGGGTAATACACTAAGCTAAAGCGATAGTCAATTATTTTTTAAAAGCCAATCGCTAAGTGAAACAATTGAAATTTGGTTCTTTTTGCTAACTAGGAGAAAAAATAATAGAGAGCGGAAGAGAGAGAATAATGAAATACTTTTGAGAAAAGTGTTAATACTTTAAAACTAAAACAAATAACTTGTAATACCTCAAAAGTGGTTAACTATATACAAAAAGGTATGACATATATTGTGTCTTTTAATGAGTTGCACAGTTTTTATGTGGTAAATTTTTGTCTATTTCATACATTTTATCAGTTATATAAAAGCTAAATAAAAATTATACAGAACTTATAAAAAAATTGACTATACAAAAGTTGTTAAACAAAATGAAGTGATCTTCAGAGGCTATTTCCAAAAAATTTTTATGAGAAAATCTAAATTTTCAAAAAATATCCCATGTAAACGGTAATTGGGAAAGCGACAATTTTCTTGAAGATTTTCATGTCGCATCCTTTGAAGATACTGAATTTAAATACTAAGTTAGGTATTTAACCCATATTTTGGTTTGTGTTCTATGTGCCAATAGACTCAAATGGACCTTTTTTTTTTTTTATAAGTGTTTTGGACTCTGGACTCAGGGGACCTCAAAATATATTTCCGGTAAAATATCGACATCGAATTTTTGGGTGGAATACAATACATCGTCTTTACGCTGCCTACGTACATTGCACACACGGGCTAGAGAAAGTGAGAAAAGTGGATTTTGCCAACTGCTGGAAATGCTTATGGGGCATACCTTTGATGATGGAGAGGCATAACCAATGATAATTACTGCGGCCGGAAAGTCATGCGACGATACCGATATGCAACCCAGTTTCAAAGTGAACGCCGAACTATTTCAAGAGTGTATATTGCCAATTTTTCTTCTTCTATAATTTCATATTGTGAGCGGGCAGGTGGTTTCCTTTTAAAACTGTTTATTCTTTTTTGTCACCATCCGCAAATGTATTAATGCAGTTAAATAGTCAGTTCATTTAGGATATGCTTTTACGACCCATTTTAGGCTGCTAAAATTACCTTTAAAATGGCTCTGTAAATAAGCGATACATTTTTGCTAATATGAAACAGTAAGGCAGAATTTCTAATGCAAAGGTAAAATGCGTCGCCGAGTTACCTGTTTCTATGTTAAATTTAGACGTGCTCCGACTACACAAAACACACAATGCGAGAAACACCTTATTTCTTGTCCCCTAGAGACGACATAGTGGATTGTATTTTCCCAGAGGAACACGCTAAAAGCAGCTATGATTCAAGGTAATGAAACACGGTAATGGAAAAAGGCTTACTACCTGTGTATAACTGTGGCTGCAATTTCGCACCTTTGGCCATCTTTACATTAATAAATCATATTTCCGAGTTCTACATTATCTCCAACTACCGTTCCTCTACCACTTCTGCTATATTTTAGCATAATAATACGGTTTGTATGTAATTGGGAAAGGTTTGGTTCCTCTTTTTTAAATTTAATCTTGCTAATGGCCCCAGCAAATACAAAGACACTTAATTCAGCAACGCAGCGCTTCAGAATAAATGTGCAGATTTAAAAGTCACCGCGGTGTTCCTCTGTTTAATCTAGCTGTGGAATTTAATGGGCATTTACGGATTGCGTAGCCGTAATTTCCGTTCACAGCTTCTTATAAAAAAATAACAAATGTTAAAAGAAAGTCATATTCTTTGGTTAGGTGTAAAAGCATTTGAGTCATCTAATTAGTAACTAGAATCAAGACCCTAGAGTATTATCATTAACAAAAGCTCTCATTTTTACTTTCTCTAGCCCGTATGTACAATGTACATAGTGGATAGAGAAGGTATTGTATTCCACTCAAAAATGCGATACCGATATTTCACTGGAAATATATTTCGAGACCCCTGAGAACGAAAAAAAACATTTTTAGGAAAATGTCCATGTGTGTGACTGTGGGCAGCAAGCTCAAAAACGAAAAGTCTGTCAAATATCAAACTTGATATTTAAGTTCCGTAGATTCCAAGTATGCAACATGAAGATTTTCAAGAAAATCTTCGCACCCCCAACTACGTTTTACATGGAAAAAAACTTTGAAAATGTTGGTTGTCTCAAAAACAGCTGTAAGGATTTGATTAAAATTTCTTATATTTAAGATATTTGCATCAAAATAAAGTGATTTTGAATTTTCTGGGAATAGCATCTGAAGAACTCTTTTTTCTGGATATATTTTGCTGAATTTTGCATAACGGTTAAAACATAAAAGATAGACCAAATAGATAGACAGTTTCTGAGATATTCCATATTTTTTTAAACTACTTTAACTTTTCTCAAACGGGAATTGACGTTTCGTTTCATCTCTGTTTTACTTCGGGGCATGCAAAACGAAGCAAACTTTAATTGTTTCACATAGGACTAGCTTTTAAAAGATTGACTATCGTTTAGCCTAATGCATTCTCTTATGTCCTTTATCTTACAAGGAAGCAAGTAATGAACAATTTCTGCTAATGTATATATCAATTAGGAGTCGTATATAAAATATTCTTTTATAAGGAGAGTTGTTTCTTTAACAGCTAGAGAAGGTTATGTGAATGGAACACGTCAGATTTTTTTTCTAGTAAACAAATGTTTTATTTATTTCAGAAACTGGTTACAACCACAATCTGCTCACTATCTTAATAACCATCTTTTTTCAATGTTTTCGTAATGATTCTGCCGTATAGTTTCTTTCCGACATTCGGCGCAACGAATTTTCCGTCACAACTGAACTCTGGGCAGGGATTTGCTCCCCTTTTTATATCTGTCGATCACGTGGGAGGAAAGTTCCACAAGCAGTATCAAGTGCAAACCCCGTAGGTGCCACAAACTCACTCAAATATTAACAAAGTACGGCTTCGACGTCAAAGAACTTTCCGGTAGCACAAGTGCCCGCTCCCACAGATGTAACAATCACAGCCTCGATGTCAAAAGAACTTGCGCCAGCACACATGACCACTAAAGCAGGTTTAACAATGGAAGGTAACAAGCTGCTATGACTTACGAAGCAAGACGTTCACCTATTTTCGGTAATTACGCCCAAAGAGTGTAGTCTCAATACTTTAAAGCAGTGATGGCCAATTAGTAATGCACTGAGACCCAGAATACAATAAGGACCTTACTTGAGGGCCAGGAAAATTAATAGTATAACTATATTGCAAATAAAATAACAGCAATGGCAAATTAAGAGCATATTAGTTTTAAAAAATTCATGCACAGTGAAGGAACAGGCATTGTTTTTTAATAGGAACAATGAGGTTTGTTCAAAATCTTTTTACAAGAGATTTAAAATCCACTTCCAGTTCCGATATTCCAATCTAAGAAATATGAGTAAACATTGAATCAGTTTATCTTGGATTTCACCAGTTTCATAGCAGAGAAGACAGTTTCACATATGTAAGTACTATGGAAGTAAGTTTTAAGGGCCATTTTCTAAGATGTGGAAAACGTTCCTTGGAAATGAGTTTCCAAAACCACCAGTTAGTTGCATCTGTTGTTTGAAGAGATGAATCACATTGGAGCTCACATAGTTCTAACTGTAGATCCTTGGACTGGCGCTCTACTTTACATCTCATGGCATTGTTGAAAAGTTCCATCTGTGATCGAAATATTTCAAAATCTTGAAATCTACCACCAAATTCTAAAATGAGATCTATGCAGGAAGTTATAAAAAGCAATAAACCATATATTTATTCGCGGGCCAGATGAAAGTACCGCCATTTAGCCATTACTGCTTTAAAGCTATTAAATGTCTGGAACACTCAAGTAAGAAATATAGCAAATATGTTTGAAGGAACCTATAAGAAGTAAGGCTGCTCTATTTGACAAAAATTCAAGATGCACATTTTATTTGTCAATCTTTAACATGCGGTATTATAATCTAATTCGTTAGAGCCATTGTGGAGAAAATCAGCATTTTTAAAACGTTCCCTTGTGAAGGGTAGTCCGTATCGCATCCTAGGTGCTGAATTAAAAATACCAAGTTCGTTTTTGAGTTTTCGTGTTCACACATTCATACACACACGCGAGGATTTTTTTAAAAATACCTTGTTTGCATACAGGGAACCATAAATGGGTTTTTTACAGTGAAATTTTCATATCAAATTTTTGGGTGCAATGCAATACCTTCTCTACCTGTGTATAAATACAATGCAGAGAAAGTAAAAAGCTCCGTCTTCTATTCATATGATATTCTGTACCTCTGTAACGAGTTGTCAAAAGTTAATTATATCTGATCCATGCTAATCGAGATAAACATTAGCAGAAATGGTATTTTTACTTGCTTCCTTTTAAGTACAAGGGAAATAAGGGAGTACGCTAGATTAAAGAAATAGTAAAAATATTTAAAAGCAGGTTTCTGTGTATTTAAATTAATTCTATTTGCTTCCCAGAAGTTGAAAGATTATCCTATGAGATGTTTAAGTGTTTTTAAACTGAAACCAATAATAAAGGATATCTCGGAAGCGGTCAACTGCAGGAAAATTATAATAATATTACTAATTGTGTGTTTTATTTCTATCTCTTACTATTTTCCAGTTATGCAAAAGTGATGTAGAATTAAAGAGGACTTCGGAGAGCATTTTTCAGAAAATCAACATTTTTTAAATGTTTCCATGTAAAGGGTAGTGTTGGGTGGGGCGAAAATCACCGTGCCATTTACTTGGAAGTTGCTGATCTTGCATATGAACATTGGTATATAACCGACTTTTCGTTTTTGAGTTATGCTAACCAAACACGCGGACACGGACCTTTTTCTAAAAATGTTTTTTTTTTTGTGATCAAGTGACTCCTATAATGGTATTACCAGAGATACTTTGGTATCAAATTTTTCGGTAAAATGCAATATTTTTTGCACCTATGTTCTATGTCCAAGTTCAGAAAGTAAAAAGTTGAAGATGATCATTTCAGTACACTTTGTGACATTTTCATTATTTTCATTTTGTTTTAAAATCTAAATGAAGTCTCAAGAGTGCGTATTAAAATTGGCTCAAATTAGATTTAAAGAAAACATCAATGTGTTAATCTCTGCATTTTTATTAATGTGTATCTTTACTACAGAATGCAGGTAAAATATTTACTGAAGGTATCAACAGTTTGTAAAACTGTAAGCTGAGAAAGCCGTGTGAATGCAACACTACAGAATTGTTGGTGTTATCGATTCACGGTGTATGGGTAGCTAAGCTATAAAGGGCTGGTCATTGAAATATTTTCCCACAGCTCGATGCCGAAGGTCTCACTCTAGTTCTGAAGCCCTCAATGCCTTATTTGCGGTATGGGCTATGGGCCAAAGTGGCTCCAGTAATGAAAATATTGTAGAACTTCATGAGCAGACCGCAGCGCTGCCAAAAACACGTAAATCCAATCCAATTAGTTAATGGCGAGGTAAAATAAAAGATGAAAAATATTTGTTCGCACATAAAATACTTTTGGGTACTCTTGTGATTTTCATTGATGTGCTGGAAATAAGTGAAAGGATTTGGCTTCGGTGGTTCACAGAAACTCTTAAATGTAAATCGTGCAGACGTTTTTTCAGCGATGACGTATTGACTCAGTATCTATCTTCCTCTACTTGTAAATATTCACTCATACTGTATGACTGAACTAATTTTAAATTGTAGAGTATTTAGATTATTTTATTAATAATTGTATTTAATTATATTTAGATTACATTTGCAATTGTTTACAAAATAGTGCTCTGTAACTTACAATTACGTAACCCATGTACACTAAAATACATTAAAACTACGCCTGGCAATACTTATGTAAGATGGAGTATTTTCGCTGACTCCCTCCATAACCTTCACCTGTTTGTCATGCTCTTACCTAAGGAAAGGGGTTGAATATGAAACATAGATTGTGAACGAATGAATTTCTAAGCTGCCAAATGGTGGCCCCTGAACTTTCTTGTTGGACAATACTCCACCCCTCTCACCGAGGGTTACAAAATTGGATTAATCATTCTCTGTGCGACATATTGAAGTTGTGATCCCAAGGTAATTCTTGCACATAGTTGTACTAAATTAACACACTGCTAATAAAAGTAGGAGTGTCAGGTGGGGTTAAGAAATGTAGGGGTGGATTGCCCAGTCGGTTTTTCATTTCCTTACTCACGTGGTATGTTGTACCAGAATGGCACCAATGAAAATCGTGGCAAGACCCGAGTCCCCGTCAAACGTTCAGATTTTTAACAAAATCGCAGCGCGAGGTATATTTTTATTGTACAAGTAGGTCTGAGTACCCTTAAGTGCTACAATCGCGTAGTTACCTGGCTGTTAGCAAGTGTGACCCTCTTTGGTTTATACAATTTCACCCAATTCTCTGGGTTTATTTCTTTTATTTTGTTTTTACTTTCTCTATACATACTATGTACATAGTGTATAGAGAAAGTATTTCATTTCATCCAAAAATTCGATACCGAGAGTTCACCGGAAATATATGTTTTGAGACCCCCTGAATACAAAAAAAAAACACAGTTTTAGAAACATGTCCGTGTGTGTGGGTGTGTGTGTGCGTGTGATTATAGGCAACACATCTCAAAAATGAAAACACCGGTAAAAACCAAACTTAGATACCAAGTTTGGTATGTTCCAAGGATGCGACACGAAGATTGTGAGGAAAATTACCCCACCCCAAATTACCCTTTACATGGAAAACATTTCGAAAATGTTGATGTTTTTAAAAATGTTTCTAAAGATTTTGATTAAAATCTCGTATGTTTAAGATATTTACTTGACAAATAGAATGTATATATTGAATTTTATGGGGATATACTCTAAAAACTACTTTATTTAGGATGAATTTTACAGTTTTTTCTTAGCTGCTAAACAGCAAGAGATGGACAAAAACTTACTACTAAAAAAATGTAGATCACGATAAAAAACACAATTTATGTCATATACATTTTTATCGTGGAGTTGATCGTTTTTTAAATATTCCTTGTTTTTTGTTCCAGCCTTAAAAACCTTATACTTTTCTCATACAGGAATTTGTCATTTCCTATCCATACAAACAAAGGAAATTCAGTCACATAGCAACCATCTTTTTCTATCACTTTAACCTATGTTACTCCCTTATTTCGCTCCTACTTACAGGGAAGCAAGTAATAAGACTATTTCTGCTAAGTTTTTCTAACTTAGCTTGAATTAAATAGAAGCATAAACTTTTTAACAACAATTTGTCGCAGAGATTTAGAGAAAGTCATTTTAATGGATTACATCAGATTTTTATTTATTAACAATATTTACAATCCGCTCTATAGACATTTCTTTCTTTATGTTTCCGTATAAACAGAGCGAAATTATTTTCTAACTTACCCCATACTTCCTGTATGTAGATGTCTTTTGTTTCTTACCAACTTCCAGAATTCGTTTTCATTGACTTCTCT
This sequence comes from Hymenopus coronatus, assembly GCA_030762935.1. Classification (NCBI taxonomy): domain Eukaryota; kingdom Metazoa; phylum Arthropoda; class Insecta; order Mantodea; family Hymenopodidae; genus Hymenopus; species Hymenopus coronatus. The sequence goes on from CM060887.1 coordinate 41,204,586, forward strand.
CTTCCTCCATATAACCCCCATCCCTATTTTGGTCAAGATTTCCTCTAGCTGCCCCCATCAACTGTTCTCATTCTTAGTTATCCTCAACTGTTTCACACATATTTTAGCGGAATATTTCTTCGCGCTTTATATCGAATCTTAACCAATACTTCTCTACCGTCTATAAGATCGCTCTGGTCTTCCTAATTCTACCATAAATCTACTTGAAAACTTTTCATGGAAAATTCTGTATCTGTGGTCCACTTCTTTTCTCTGTGTCTGATGCACCCTCATATTTCCGATACGTATAATATTACTTTCGCTACACGCACTATGCACATAGTGTAGAGAGAAGCTATTGTACTTCACCCAAAAATTCATACCAATATTTCACTAAAGATATATGTTTTAGAGTTCCCTATATCCAAAAAAAGCATTTTCAAAAAAAGATTCGCGCGCTCGCGTGTGTGTGTCCGTGTGCCTGTGAACACGATAGCGCAAAAACGAAAAGTCGGTAAAATACCAAAGTTGATATTTAAGTTCAGTGTCTTCCATAGATGCAACACGAAGATTTTGAGAAAATTCCTCCCAACCTAAACGACCCTTTTCATGGAATTTGTTGGAAAATTTTGATTCTCTCAAAATGGCTCAAAACGATTTTAATTAAAATATCGTATATTAAAGATATTTACCTGACAAAATGTATAGCTTGAATTTTCTGGGAATCGTCTCTGAAGACCACTTTATTCTGGATGCATTTCAAGGAATTTTGCATGATTGCTAAACCGTAAGAGATAAGACAAAAACTTGCTACACAAAAAATGTAGATCACGATAAAACACACAATTTATGTCATATACATTTTTATTGTGGAGTTGATCGTTTTAGAGATATTCCTTGTTATTGGTTTCAGCTTTGTAAAACTCATACTTTTCTCTTACAGGAATTAGTCAACTTCGGTCCATACAAACAAAGGAACTTCAGTCACATAGCAACCAGCTTTTGAATATCACTTTAACGTATGATACCTCCTTATTTCGCTCCTACTTACAAGGAAACAAGTAATAAGACTATTTCTGCTAATTCTTTCTCGATTAGCTTGAAGTAAATAGAAGCATAAGCTTTTTAATAACATTTTGTTGCAGGGATGTAGAGAAAGTCACGTGAATGGAACACATCTTTCAATTCTACCTTCTAGTGTATATAGTATGTTGTTGAACGGAAAAATGCATATAGTCGTTAGTTTCTTTGAAACTGGAACGCGTTGTTTGGTTAATGGGGTTGAATTAGTAATCCTATGTCTTCAGAGTGCCGAATTAGTTAACAGGTTCGGGTCGAATTAGGGGTAATTAGCAAGGGCTGCAGCTGAATTAGTAAACTCTGTTTGAGAGGGAGGTTAACTGTGATACGTCAGTGCAGCTCTCGTGGGAGTCTCTTGGACATTACGTAAACACAACTACTCTTTTCTTCTGAAGTCAGTGTTTATAAATTCCTCATGTGATTGAAAAAAACAAAGTTCCATATGCTCCAATCACCAAACCATCTAACTCTCTCTGCCTATTTTGCAGCAAACTGTTATAAAAGGTTTGCTTCAGCTAATCGAAATAAATATTAGCAGCAATGGTCTTATTAGATAGGTATTTATTTCACTTCAATCATTACATGCTTGAATTCACCCCTACAATTCTGTAGTAATTGAATTCTAAGCCTACATTTTACATATTACATCTCATTTTCTCACTTCACTGAGTTGCTGTATTTTTGAGGACCCATAGCTTCCAACAGCATGGTTACCTATCTATCGGGTCCTATTTACTTCTTCCTTTCAGCAATCCAAATTCCTTCCTATTCCTTATTGCTAATTTCCTTCATCCATCTACTTCTTACTATATTTAAATATTTCCCTATTTCTGTTAATCTTTGTTTTGGTTTAGCTCTTAACGTCTTTTTATTTATAATTTCATTTGATAGACAACACCAATTGTTTTTTCGTAATATTTCTCTCAATCATTGTTCCTTCGCATTCTAGCATTAAATGCCAAAAATATAAGCGATTGTTTTACACAGTTAATGTTACCAAGGTAATGCAGCTGTGAAATTCGGAAAATCAATAGGATATAATATATATTTTTGGGTTTATGCAAGCTGTTACACATAACAATGATTTTTGATATGCTTCAAAATTCTAGCTTGCATTGTTATTCACATTGTTTCGCTACACGTACTATGTGCATAGTGTATAGAGAAGGTATTGTAATGCACCCAAAAATTCGATGCCGAGATTTCAACGGAAATACATGTTTTGAGATTCCCTGAACCAAGAAGAAAGAAAGAACAAAAATAGAAAAATGACGTGTGTGTCTGTCTGTTAGTGTGTGTATGTGTGGCAACATAGCTCAAAAACGTACTTCTCTACATGTACTATGTGCATAATGTATAGAGAAGCTATGTATTGTATCCAAAAATTCAATCACTGGAAATATACAATTTGAAACTCTCTGAATCAAAAAAAAAGAATAGAAAAAATGTGTGTTTTTACATGTCTGTCGGCAACATAGCTCAAAACCATTAAGTCCGTTAAATACCAAAATTTGTATTTAGGTATCTTCCAAGGATGCAACATGAAGATTTACAAGAAAATTTATCCATCATAACTACCCTTTACGTGGAAAAATGTTCGAAAATTTTGATTTTCTCAAAACATTTTGATAAAACATCTCATATTAAAGATATTTGTATGACAAACTGTATACCTTGAATTTTCAGGCAATAGTTTGGGGAATTTTGCAAACTGGTAAACGGTAAGAGCTAGACAAAAAATATAGGGCTCGTTAAAACGCACAATTTATGTTATATACGTTTTTTGTGGGGTTGACCGTAATTGCGCTATTCCTTGTTATTGTCTACAGTTTTAAAATACTTAATACTTTTCTCATACGGAGATTTGTCAGCTCCTGGTCGTAAAAACAAAGGAACTGAGCAACCAGCTTTTAAAAGAATTGACTATCGCTTTAAATCTTTCCTTCCTACTTACAAAGAAGTATATAATATCATCTCTGTTAATGTTTTCTCGATTAATATGAAGTAAATAGAAGGATAAGATTTTCTAATAATAGTTTATTGCAGTGATCTAGAGAAAGACATCAGTTTTTATTATATAAATGCGTTGTTCTAATAAAATGATCCACAGGGTGCATTTCGAAAACATTCACATAAAATTTGTAAGTTATATATTAAATGAGTTTACAAATAGATACGAGTATCATAAGGTATTATTACCATACGCACACCCTTTTCGGGCGTTGTTTTACGTGGAATCGAGGATCGGGGAGTAAAGAAGAGAGAATGCGCTCTCTTTCCGTAGCATTGTCGACCAAAGAAAGTTTTTAACTTTCTTTACACGTATTATGTACATAGTGTATAGAGAAAGTATTGCACTCCACTCAAAAATTCGCTACCGAGATTTCACCGGAAATATGTTTTACAGTTCCCTTGTATCTAAAAAAAGGTATTTTCAGAAAAAGGTGCGTGTAAAATACCAAGCTTGGTAATTAAGTTTAGTATCGTTCAGGGATGCGACACGAATATTTTGAAAAATATTCCCCCACCCCAAACTACCCTTTACATGGAACTTTTTCGAAAATTTTGATTTTCTAAAAAATGGCTAACGATTTTTATTAAAATGTCCTATGTTAAAGATATTTACCTGACAAATAAAATGCATATTTTTAATTTTCTGGGAATAACTTCTGAAGACTACTTTATTCTGAGTGAATTTTACGGAATTTTACATAAATGCTAAACCGTAAAAGATGGACAAATACTTACCACACAAAAAATGTAGAGCAAATTAAGACACACAATTTATGTTGCATACACTTTTTTCGTGGAGCTGATCGTTTTTGAGGTATTCCTTGTTTTTGCTTTCAACTTTGAAAGCTTAACTTTTCTCATGCAGGAATTTGTCAATTCCTGTCCATATACAAGCAAAGGAACTTCAGTCACACAGCAACCATCTTTTGACTGTCATTTTAATCTATGGTACTCCCTTATTTCGCTTTACTTACAAGGAAGCAAGTAATAAGACTATTTCTGCTAATTTTTCCTCGATTAGTATAAACATTTCAATAAAATATTTTTGCAGAGATGTAGAGAAAGTCATGTGAATGGAACACATCAGACTTTTCCATGAGGCCGTCAGCTATTATGGTAAATAAATTATTTAGTAAACTGCCAACTACTGAATTATTAAACGAAGCACACCGCAAGTGCGTGTACTTTGAACCCTGGAATCTACAGCCAGAATGAAACTTGAGCATTGAAGGCACTAGATATCAGACTGTATGACGTACTTGATGTCTAATATTGTTGCTCTGTTCTGAAGACAAGAGTTGAACGCTCAATTGATGTATAAAATTATTGCTTGTTGCACTCTTCAAAACCTAATAATTTATTTCTCAAAATTGGAGCATTACTCCGAATTTGGAAAGATTATACAGTCATTTTCTTTAAAGCTCTCTTTAAATTTTAATACTATTGTTGGTTTTGTGATGTAGGTCTTTGTTCCTTTTAACTCAACATATCCCTTACAAACTGAAAAAAAAAAAAAAAAAAAAGAAAAACACGGTCGCGAGAAATCAAGATTTAAAAGTGGACGTGGTTAATAATAAGCCTGCAGCTATCTCCATTTATTGGTTTAGTCAATTGCACCCATTAGAAAAAAAACGTATACTTAAACTTTACAGTTTATATTATCCTATTATGAAATATCTTTTCTCGTTTTTCAAAATTGGTCAAATTTCACGTCGTTTTCAAGTTTCAAGGTGTTTTAAAATACATGAAATTGATAAGATTTGTTGGTATTCATTTGTCAAGGAACAATCAGCCATGAGGATATTGTATTTCGATTAAATTCACGCATATTTACTCTCTCACTCACACTACAAGACTCTAAAGGAGGATTACTAAAGAATGTTTTCTATTCTCCAGCTGAAATTTCTGAACTTCGTGGTCTAAATATGCTTGCTAATCATCAGACCAAAGCTAATAAAAAGTAATATTGTTAGGCAATGGTTATCTATTTTGATAATTCGAGAGTACACTCACTGATCTGTGGTTTTGAAATTTTATCATTTTACTTTCTCTTCTTTCTGCTTACCTGAAATAATTGGATAAAGTATTGAATTTCCCCCAATATTTGATACGAAGAGTTCACTAGAAACATAAATTATGTGGTGTCCTGGATATATTTTCAGTAATAATCTGAGTATGTGTCACTGTTCGTAGATAGAATACCTCAAAAGAAGAGTCAAAAAATACCAAAGTTGGTATATATGTTTAGCGTACAACGAGGATACGGCACGAATATTTTCACGAGAATCTTTGCATTTTAAGCTACCCTTTAAAAGGAATAATTTTTCGTTATTTTACCTGAAAATATGCAAATCAAATTTGAAATTTAACAAGTTTTGAGATACTTATCTGCAGGTACTAAACATAATCCATTATGCACATCATGCTGGCTCCCTCGCCAATGGGCAGCAAGTTACTCACGTCTCATGGAGTTAGCCGTATTAGAGATATTCCTTGCTATTAGTTTCAGCTTTAAAATACTTATACTTTTCTCACACGGGAATTATTCAACTCCTGTCCATACAAACAAAGTGCTTTAATGGCATAGCAACCAGCTTTTAAAAGATTTGGCTATCGATTTACCCAGTGGTACTCCCCTACTTCTACTTGCAAGGAAGTGCCAATTTTTTTCTCAATTATCATGAAGTAAACAGACGAATATGCTTTTTAACAATACTTTATTGCAGAGATGTAGAGAAAGTCATGTGAATTGAAGATATGAGTTTTTATCCTAATACTGATTTAGTCGAGAAAAAGTCTCTTTTATGCGTTTGTGCAATTTAATACACATCTTAGAGTTTGCTGTATGAATATCCTTTTTATCATTGTAGCTTTATGATGCGAGAATTTAAAGCCAGCTGTAACATACACTTAATGTTTTCTCCACGTTCACTGCCTCACATAATTGTACGTTAGAAAGTTAAACTGCCAGCGAGTACGGCAGCGATAAACAAACGAATTAAAACACCAGAAACATGAACAGCGTTATTCTGTTGAAAAAAGTTACAAGCACGTTTACAGATACATACATTACAGATGCATACATACGAGGTGTGATAAAAAATAACGGGCATTTTTTAATTTCGCGGATTTTATACAACTGATTTTCAAAACTTTTTTTTATCTTGTAGGTACACATGGCACAGAAAGAAACCGGCAGTGTCTTGTTCCGTACACCGCATTCCTTACCGTAGGGTACTTTATTATGTCATGTTTTTATTTTATTGGCTGATACTGTCACCTTGCAGGTGAGTGTTCTACATCGAACCAATAGAGGATACCTATGCTGGAGTTGTCAACTCATTCGCTAATAGGAATAGCAACCTCTCTCAATTGGCAGTAAGATTAGGTAACGTGTACTACAACAGTAAGCTACAACCCCTCCTCCTTCACCAATTAGAGCGACGGAGGGGCCAGCGGGTATCAGAAGACACGCCCTATAAATTCCCTACAGACAATCACAAATTTGATGTCTAATACTATTTGTGCTCTGTGTACACATGTTCTTGATGTATGTAATTTCAGCTGTTTTAAATGCTTAGTTTATTGTTGTCAGTTAAAAGGGTTATACATGTTTCCGAAGGCTCAGCAAATTTGTACTAATTTTTTTTTCTTGAAAATGGAGTAAAGGGTTCAAAATGTTCTCTGTGGCTTTGAGCAAATCTACTAAGAGCAATACAAGGAGTTTTGAGTGGTATCGACGTTTCAAAGAGGGTCCAGAAGACTCCAGGAAGACATGATTCCCTGGACGTCCTAACACATCAATTACTGAGGACAATGCGGAAGATGCAAAGAAATGATTGTGCCATATGGCTATACAGTCAATAAAGAATGCTACCTAGAAGCTATGCGCCGTTTGCACGAAGAAAGCCGAAGAAAACCACCAATGAGTAGTGCTCTTGTTCAACGCTAATTTCTGATTTTTTGTCAAAAACTAGAAACGTTATGTTGTCTGAGCCACCGTATTGGCCGGACATGGCCCTCTGAGACTTCTGTCTACTCCCGATGCTGAAGAGAACAAGTCGTTTAGCCACTATTCATGACCTAAAAGCAGAATCGCAGAGGTAGCTGAACACCATAAGGAAAATCGAGTTCCAGAGTTGCTTCCAAGATTGGAAGCACAAGTGTATGGTATCAGAGGAAGTTTATTTTGAACTACAAAAACTTGAATCAGATGCTTAATAAAGATTCTTTAAGAAAAACAAACACTCTCGTTATTTTTAGATCACACCTTGCATATATTTTAGTCCCTAGAGAAGATAGATGTAAATGCTAAGGAACAAGCCAGTAGACTTGAAAATTAAACGATGTTGTGCTTCAGCTTCATTAAAAATGAGAATGCTACATGATATGTAATACCTTTTTCACCTATTGTTTTGTGGTACTGTTTGGATTCATTGCCCGATCAGGAGTAAATGATGCAAAGAATGAGGATTCAACTAAAATTGTATTTATACCATAAAATATTTATTATATCGATTATGCAAGATGCCGATACTTAGAGAGATTGGATCGAACCATATTGGTAATATTATCTTCTCTGAGCACAAACACTTTGTACATTATTACACAGAATAATTAATAGGGGATGGGTTCGTATTAACTCTGGATCATTTTAACATAGCTCTTACGAAAACTGTGTAATTCACATGTGCCGTAATCTTCATCTTCCTGCATAACTTATAATAATTACGATAAATTTATAGCATTATTAATTATGATTATAATTATAATCCGTCTGGTTCCAAATGAATATATAAAAAATGTGTTCCGGCTGTCTTTAGATATACCTACCATGCTAATAACGGACTACTTCACAGTCCGTAACGTATGCTATATCTCGTCCTTGAAGGGAATACGAATTATACTGTTTATATTTTGAGCCTAGTAATAAAATCACAGTAATTTTTCTTTGGAATGTTTTTTTACTGCTTCTTGAAATATTTTTCCTTTATGATCAATACACTTTTTCATGCGTTCAACCTTTGTCATAGCATTTTTTCCAATATGCTTGAGACATCTCCAAAACATGGTTTTTGAACGCATCAACGGCTTCTTCTGCTGGCGAAACTCGTTGTCCAGGCATTTTATTCTTGACATTTAAACAAAATAAGTCATTAGGTGCCAAATTAGGCGAATGAGTTATCAATTCGATTTTTTGGGTGTTCGAGTGGTCTTCATGAAGAACGACCCGACAGTATTGTTTGTTTTCTTTATTTCAACGAAGATTTTCGGCAAACAAATTGGATTTACAGGCTTTACCTTTTTACATTCCTTTAAAGGCCCTGTTGTCACATTACCAGTGTTTCCGCAAGAATGGCTCACCATTTGTTGCAAAGTGCTTCGGGTGCGAACAGCTTTCGTTGAATTTGGTTCATCTTGAACCACCCATACATGCAGTCGACTGCTGTTTACGCTCCGGCTCATAGATCTACGATTCGTCACCTATTAAAATTTTATATAGGTCTTTTGAAGTCACGCCATAGAATTTCTTGAGCATTTATGTCCATCAATCGACACGGGCATCCTTTTGAGGTTGTGTCAAATGAAGTAGGATCCAATGAGAATAAACCTTTTTAAGGGATAAATGCTCATGCCATATTTTATACATGCTGATGATACTAATTCCTAGGATTGCCTCTATCTTACAGTATGTAGCATGATGATCTTGCACTATCAGTTTTTGCACAAGATCAATGCCTTTTTGGCACAAATTTCATCAGTGAGCAAACGACGGCCACGATTAAACTCGTTATACCAGCGTTTCACATTGGCAAAGGATGGAGCTAGTAAGGTGATCAGTGTATTCTTGACTTGACAATTCACGTCGAAAATCATAATGAATCATCGCACCAACATTTTCTCGAGTGCATTTCATCTTTTCGCTGAGACCCACTTTTAATGTCACTGTAAACTACACAAATAATGCTCTATTGACAATATATCCGAAATAGGTTAAGGTCAACATGCTCAAACTTTCCAGTGGAAACCCAGATGGCACCTACAGCCAATACAAATATAAATAGTGGCTCTCTTATATGGGAGAGCTTTTTTCTTTCTTTTCCAATAGGTTCTACATGCCCCTGGTAACAAATTGAATCATAGACAGAAGCTAACGTCTCATTTACAAATATGTGAATACACCCTCACTTATATTAGCTATGGATGATAATAAGCACGTGTGAATGTTATAATTATAATCCAGCTGATTACAAATTCAATATGTAAAAGATGCCTTTACAACTGTCTCTATAGATACATTCTTTGGGAGTAGGAAAATTCAGTCTTTGACAGCGTAAACAAATATAAACGTTTAGTTTCTCTTTGGCTACTTTAATAATTTTTTTTTATGTGTTCTATATGCAAACTATTCTTACAAAATATTATTTTATCTTTATCATTCTAATCGAGGTAAATATAGATTAGAGAGAACGCTAAATGAAATTCAAACATCACATTTTTCTAATATGAAGTGTAGGCATTCTTGTGGACTCTTCATGAAATTCAATCCCACAGAAAAAATAAACTTTCAAAATATACGCTTTACTGAACTTGCAACGCGCTCTACATAGTCAGTCATGCACGCCATGTTACCACGCTGCTGTGATCTGTGTTCAAAATGGCTGACTGGGTAAACTTGACTGACCAGCTCACTAGCCACGGATCTATAAACTTTTGTTATGCGCTGAAATATGATACATCAAAAGAGTAAAATAACAGTCATGGCAACAATGTAATCGATAATGAGCTTAGTCTTTATGCCGGAGGCACTGAAAATGATCATATTCATCAAATAGCCTAGAGCAATGTTGTCCGATCCATCACATCGCTTCTGTTATCTATTTTATTACCAATGTAGAACTATAGAGAATTGATATTGAATTTCATAACCTAACAATATAAAGAAAGAAAATAAAAAGGAGTTGCATTTACGTGGCATGTCTACCAACTATTGGTACACAATATTCCTCTTATATCTACATCATGCTAATTGAGATAAACTACCAGAAATTGCCCTAATACTTGCTTTCTTCTAAGGGCACCTGGAAATCCCTACACAATGCTAAATTTACTTAAGTTCAGATATCCTTTTCTCCTAGACTATTTAGGTTATGAACATGAATTTGTTACTGTTATTTTATATACATATAAACATTTTAACACAAAGGATTTTAAATTTTATAAGTTTTCATATGAAATATGCATTTTTATGAAAAGGACTGTTTTTTTCAATTCAAAATGTTTAACCATATGTGTTATGTGTGATAATCTGAAAACAATTTTTAAAAATCCTGTTTTAAAATGTGTATTTGTATGTTATAAATAGACCCAAGGAACTACATATTTATAGCTTTTAACTTTTTGTGCATGAAAATTAAACTTACGGGAATTAAAGGTTCAAGTTTCGGTAGAGTTCTGGGCCATAAGAAGAGTTGTCATTTGAAGCAAGCAAGCCAATTCACAGTATTATGTTTCCCCATATGAACTGGGTTAGCCAAGAGCTCATAAACATAATTATAGTATGTGAGAAAGCTGGATTTACAACATTGTTTCCAAGAACAGCATTCAGTTAAGAACAATCTTCTGAAGCTCCCACAACTTGAAGAAATATATGTTTAAAAGAACTTCAAAACCCTTAAAATTGAGATGTTCAGATTAATTTTTGCGCCATTTAGAAGAGAAAACTTGAAATATTGTTATCGAACAAAAGAGTAGAAAATTATATTTTCCATTATTTTTGCGATTTCGAGGTCCCTTAAGCAGAAGGGAAACAAGGACATGCTCTAGGCTAAAGTGATAATAAAAAATTTAAAAAAATCTGATGTGTTCCATTCACATGACTTTCTCTACATCTCTGCAGCAAATTGTAGTTGAAAAGCATATGCTTCTATTTACTTCATGCTAATTAGCAGAAATATTCTTATTACTTGCTTCCTTGTAAGTAGAAGACAAATGAGGGAGTTCCATAGGTTAAAAGGATAGCCTAAAGGAAGTTGCTATGCAACTGAAGTTCCTTTGTATGGACAGGAGTTAAGAAATTCCTGTATGAGAAAAGTATAAATTTTTCAAAGCTAAAACGAAAAACCAGGAATATCTTAAAAATGATCAACTCCACGAAAAAAATGCTTATTATATAAACTACGTATTTTATCGTGAGCTACATTTTCCGTGCATTTAGTCTTTCCCTATCTCTTACAGTTTAGCAGTTGTGCACAATTCCGTAAAATTCATCCAGAATAAAGTAGTCTTAAGGGGCTATTCCCAGAAAATTCAAGATATACATTTTAGTTGACAGGTAAATATCTTTAATATAGGATACTTTAATCAAAATCGTTAGCTATTTTTAAGAAAATCAAAATGTTCAAATTTTTTTCCATATAAAGAGTAGTTTGGGGTGGGGGATTTTCTTGAAAATCTTCGTGTCGCATTCTTGGAAGATACCAAACTTAAATTTTAAGTTTGGGCTTTAGCTGTCTTTTCGTTTTCGAGCTAAGCTGCCCACAGGCACACACATAGACAGACAGACACATATACGGACATTTTTCTAAAAATGTTTTTTTTTTTGATTCAGGGATTCTCAAAACATATATTTCCGGTGAAATCTCCATATCTAATTTTTGGGTACAATGCAATGCCTTCTCATTACACTGTACATAGTTCGTATAGAAAAAATAAAAACGGGCGCTATATAAAACGACTGAAATACCGTTCTCTGCTGTGTGGCCAAAAGTAAAATAAAACAGTTACGAAATGAAAGATGACTTCCCGTTCAGGAAAAGTATAAATTGCTAAAAATGTAACCAATAAAAGGAATATCCTGGAAACAGTTAACAGTACAAAAATGGTGTACGACATTGTTTACTCTACGAGATCTACATTTTCATAGTACATTTTTATAGCCTTCAGGTGTAAAGTATTTCACCATGAGGAGCGAGAAGGAAAATAATGCAACGAGGAAGGTTAGAAGGCCATATTGTCGCATGTATGTGTAGGAAGAGCGTTTTTATTTTACAATACTTTGAAATGTATTATTGCCCTGTCACATATTTTATATTTTCTGCCTTAAGAGACTTTGTTAAGATTCATTCGTGTCAGGATGTGTGTGGGTATACCGGACTTCCTGAGCATTACCACATGCTGGAATAACGTTATTTCCATGGAATGTTCTATAACATTGTTGCATCAGACAACACGGTCGATCAAGTGTTTCCGCTCAATCCAACGCTCAAGTTAGGCGTCGGCTCACCACATAAAGGAAACAGACGCCATTAGGATTGAGTCAGATCGAACTGATATAGGGAGCGCGATAACGTCGATCGGGGAGGCCGCGTCGCTGTCCGTCGATCTTTCCGTCTTGCAGACCCGCTAAGTCCGAACGATGTAGCCTCCACGACTCCTCCTCGATACACAACAATACTTCAAGGTAATATTCATTAGGTATTCTAGGTTCATTGTAAACCCGGCACTGATGGTAATTAGATTCAATAAACAAAAATAATTAGTATTAAAGCCAAGTTGAGCTGCTCTATTCTGAACCCGCTATTCCTCTAAGTTCAACCATTATGGTTGTGAAAATATGTTAATATTGCAGTCTTTAGGAATGTTATTAATGCACGGTGAACTGGTTTTTGGTAAGGCTGTTATATAGTGCTGATGCTGGCGGCATAAGGGACGGAAAGCTTATGAAGAATGTGGAACAAGGAAGAATGTTAAGAATTGTAACGGGAGCAACGACAAACAATGTTTCAGGTCGGCGCTTTCCCCCGGCTCAGAAGGATATGCTGGGATATCGATGAGATGAAGACGGTGATGATGTTGAGAGTAGCATCCATGAACAATTTGGAATGTCTGCGTGCTGCACTGTAGCTGGAGAACTTCTTCCTGGATGGAGGCGCAATGTTTTCCTTTTAATATTTTGGAAAGCTTCCAAGCATCATTCCAGCTACGGTGGACATTGGTACAGTAAATTGTTGTCTATCTCTTATGGTTTGCCAGTTATACACAAGTCATCCTGAATGAACAGATCGGGAGATTGGGAGATCCGTGGTTCAAATCCCGATCGTGGCATTGAATTTTTCAGTCTGACTCTACCTATCCAACTCCTGTCCTTCACACGGCTTGTATAAAGAAAGCAATTATTCCATACAAATTGACCATAATAATTGGCCAAAATAATTTGAAATCACCTTGTGGTTTACCGGGAAACATGCGAGTCAGTTGAAAATTCAATGCTAGGCAGGCACGTTGCTCAGAGGCAGAGCAACCGGTTAGAAATCGGGAGCTCCGTGGTTCAAATCCCGGCCGTGGCCTTGAATTTTTCAGTCTGACTCTATATATACAGCTCTTCAGAGACTATTCCCAGAAAGTTCCAGACACACATTTTATTTGTGATGTAACTATAACATACGACATCTTAATTGTATCCCTAGAGCCATTTTGGAAAGCATCAAAACTTTCTAAAACTTTTCCAAGGAGATAAATAATATTTTAGGGCCAGGGGATTTTCTTGAAAATCTTTGTGTCGCATCTTTGGGAGACAGTAAACTTTGTATGGTATTTTAGACAGACATATACGTGCAAAGAACTTTCTTTAAATTGATTTTTTTTTTTTTTTATGGGGAGGGTTCAGGCGGTCTCGAAACATATATTTCCGGGATCTTGCTATCGAATTATTTGGATTGATACAATAATTTCTCTATGTAAACTGTACATACGTGCTAGAGAAAGTAAAAACAGCATTCGCAATTTTAAAAGTGTAATAGAATTATTTACATTAAAATCTTTGTAGGCTCAATTTAGTTTTTTAACAAAAAACTACAGAAACTAGAAAAATACAAATTCTGGAGCTAGATTAGTTACTGCCCAGTGACCTTGAATTGGACAACAGTTGCAGCAACATCCACTATAATCGACCCAGCCCTAGAACCAGACTTGATGCAAACAAAACATTCAGTATCCCTCCGCGTTAGTCTCCTGTTCAGGCCTTGTAAAATCAGCCATGTTAAACCCTAATACGGAACACAGAAGAGGGTTTAATAGCTGTGTACAAACCCAGGTCTTTTCAAGCATCGCATCAATTAAAAATTCTGATATGCTACATTCAAATAACTTTACCTAGCTGTTCCGGGTACAACTATTCTTACAAAATATTCTTCTTTTAGCTAAATCATGCTTGGTTTTATTATTTGCTTCCTTGCAAGTAGAAAAGAAATAAGGGCATACATTATACTAAAGCGATAGTCTAATATTTTAAAAGCTGGTCTTTATGTGAAACAATTGAAGTTCTGTTCGTTTTGCATAGTCCCGTTTGAAAAAAGTTAGTTTAAAATTGAAACCAATAACAAGGAATATTCAACTCAACAAGCAAAATGTATATGACAAATTATGTGTGTTAGCGAGATATAAATTTTTGTATGGCAAGTTTTTGTCTATCTCTTATGGTTTAACTGTTACGCAAAATTTGTTAATGCTCATGCAGAATAAAGAGATTTTCATAGGCTATTCACAGAAAATTCAAATATACATTTTATTTGAGATATAAATAACTTTAAAATACAGCATTTTAATCAAAAGCTATTTATGAGAAAATTAAAATTTTCAAAACCTTTTCCATGTAAAGGGTAGTTTGTATTTGGAGCATTTTCTTGTAAATCTTCTTGTTGATCCTTGAAAGAGCCTAAAGAAAAATATAAAATATGGTATTTAACAGTACTTTGATCTTGGAACAATTCTGTCTACAGTCAGACGAACGGGTCTTTTTCTAAATATGTTTTTTTTTGACTCAGAGAACATATTTCCGGTGAAATCTTGACATCGAGTTTTTGGGTGGAATACAATACTTTCTCTATCGCCTGTGTACGTTGCGTATATGGGCTAGAGAAAGTTAAAAATAAAATCGAATGTGTTCTATTCACATACCTTTCTCTAACTCTTCTAAACAAAAACTATTCTTACAAACGTTTATGCTTTTATCTACACCATGCTAATGGAGATAAACATTAGTAGAATTGGATTTATTCCTGGCTTCCTCGTAAGAAGAAGGGAGAGAAAAAGGTACACTAGGCTAAAGCCATAGGCAAATCTTTTAAAAACTCATCGCTATATAAACTCTTCTTCCAAAGTTTGGAATAAGGATGTGTGCAGTTGGAAACCAACCCTCGCTGTCGCCAAGTCTTCCACTTACTGGTCCTTTCTCAACTTGCAAGCACTGTCTCCAAGAAATAGATTTTACTACGTTGCCTCTCGCTCCTAGTACTACCGGTTTGAAAAATCTGATGTGTTACATTCACATGACTTTCTCTATATCTCTGCAACAAATTATTTTTAAAAAGCTTATGCTTCTATTTACTTCCTGATAATCGAGAAAAAATTAGCCGAAATAAATTTATTACTTGCCTCCTTGTAATTAGAACGAAATAAGGAAGTATCATAAGTTAAAGTGATAGTCAAATGCTGGTTGCTATGTGACTGAATCTCCTTTGTTTGTATGGACACGAGTTCACAAAGCTCTGTATGAGAAAATTATGTTTTTTATAGCTGAAACCAAAAACAAGGAATATCTCAAAAACCACCACCTCCACGAAAAAAAGTATATAACATAAATTGTGTGTTTTAAAGTGCTCTACATTTGTTGTGTGCTAAGCTTTTGTGTATCTCTTACGGTTCAGCAGTTGTGCAAAATTCCGTAAAATTGACCCAGAATAAAGAAGTCTTCAGAGGCTATGCCCAGAAAAATCAAAATATATACTTTATTTGTCAGGTAAATATGTTTAATATACGAAGTTTTAATCAAAATCGTTAACAGCCATTTTTTAGAAAATAAAAATTTTCGAAAAAAGTTCTATGTAAAGGGTAGTTTTGTGTGGAGGGATTTTTCTCAAAATCTTCGTGTCGCATCCCTTAGAGATACTAAACCTAAATACCAAGTTTGGTATTTTACCTACTTTTCGTTTTCGAGTTATCGTGTTCACAGGCACACGGACACACACACGGACCTTTTTCTGAAAATACTTTTTTTTGGATACAGGGGACCGTAAAACATATATTTCCGGTGAAATCTCGGTATCGAATAGGTAATACAAGGTCAACTTTGGTTTGTTAGTAGTTATTTCCCAGTGGTAGGTGAAAGCGGTTCCGTTTGAATGACATACTGATTTCTTTCAGCAAGCACCCCTGCCAACTGTACCACTTCGCCATACACTAAGAAACCTAGTAACATGCGTGAAAACCGTGTAGAAAACGGAATGACACGGAAGTAGACCAAAGGAAATTGTGGTCTACATTCATTTACCAACCACGGAAAACTCGTGTTCTTCCGAATTTCAAATGGTTACAGTGGAGCCATCTTATTTGGTACAACTTGTGCAAGAGATTTGGAAGCGAGCTGTATAGCTCTAGTCACCAGATGAGTTAGTTGGCATGCATGTTGGAGGGAAGCGTGCCACAGTCGGTGTTAAATATTTATCGCCACATATGCACGGCACCAGTGTACAAAGGACCTAACATAAAGACAATATTAATCGTCTGCCTCCAATTGTTCCACACCTGACAGCGCTTTGTCTTCACTCAATGAACGAGCATTTTGAATACAGAAGAGCAGATAATGTGCATAAGCTTAGGAATCACTTTCCTCCATTACAAAACGTCATTTTTTTTTTTTAATTGTTTCATGTGTATGCCCCCTTTAACTTCAATGGTCATATCGGGGGCTTTGACTTGTGAAACAACTCGTATTACTGTAGGTGTGGAACATTAGGTTAATCTTGTTTATATCATTAAACACACACATATTCACTCTTACATTCATACTTCCAGACTCTGTGGGGGATAGGGAATAAATCTGGTTAAAGAAAAATTCCCCGCCCCAGCCGGGAATCGAACCTGGGACCTCCGGGTGAGAAGTCAGCTCGCTGACCACTCGACCACGGAGGCAGTCTACAAAACGTCATTATCATCGCTGCTATCGTTACTTTCAATACCATTATACTAGATGAGAATCCTTTCTAATTTATTTTATTCAATTCCATATTTTTCGAAATTCGATAGTTGGAGAATACTGAATAAACAAGTGCGCATAATGCTTAGGTTTATAAACCAGTTTCCTCCATTACAAAACTTTGTCATTGATTGTCTTTGTTTACAAAACATCACGTGCTATCTGTCATACATTTCACCAAAACGTTTGCACACACCCTGTGGTATTAGGTATTATTTTCTTTTTTTTATATTTTTATGTCCCTTAACCCCACTGGTCATATTCAACGATGAATTTGTGAAATGATGTCGGGGTCCATGGAGCTTAAAAAGTACTCGACGTACGAGATTTGAACTCGCGACCTCTTGATATGGTATTTGTTTTGTGGCACAACAGATGGTTAAAACAGTGAACAGCGTGCGATGCTACGAGAATAAATAATGCAATTATTCTATTGTTTTCCGAGAATCAGACCTTTGGAGTACTCCAGTGAACATATATTTCCTTAATTCAAAATCATCTCGGGCTTCTAACCAGATAAAAACTTGGCTTGACACCAACACCCTGAAGACGAGGAAGATGCACTTCTTCGAAACGTTGGTGTCAAGCCAAGTTTTTACCTGGTTAGAAGCCCGAGAAGGTTTTGAATTAATACGTCGCCAGGAAAGCTTCAGTTCTTATATATTTCCTACATCATCTCTGCCTCTTGTTTCATGAAGTCGAAAACATTTGCAATTATTTATCAGCTCTGACTATGTAATACTTTGCCAAAAAACTATGAAAACGTAGAAGCCATAGTTCTTAATGTCACAAATATAAAATAAACACTATTTACTCCCCTCTCAGAAAACACAAATAAATGCGGAACACTTTCAATGCAGACTAAACGGTGCTTTACTCGCTGCGACTATGAGTAAGCGGTCGCAGAGGTATCACAGCGCAAACTCCGAGCAAGTTAGGCTCGGCAGTTGGATTGGCGGTCAGGATCACAATTCCGGAAGTTTTGTGCCCGCTATAAATAGGGGACTAAGTAAACTCGTATGTTTTTTATCACTATAATTTAAATTTCTACTCGTTCCACGTCAAGTTAGCGTGTTAATGTCCATAAAGAAAACCTGCAGTGTGTTTTATGGTACCATGGACACAGTCACCTATTGCTGTTCAGAGAAATTTTAGGAGAGAATATGGACGAGTGTCACTCGATTGCAAATTTATCGTTGCTTGGTACACAAAGTTTAAGGAAACTGGAAGTGTAACCTCCCGTCCACAATCAAGACTTCCATCCGCAACAGGAGAGAAGAGTTGAGATTGCGCAGTAAGCAATTCAAAGAATTCCAAATATACTTGTCGTGCATCTCATGAACTGTACGCTTATAAAGTTCAGTTGACACAAGCTTTGAAGCCAGATGACCACCCTCGCCGTACTGAGTTTGCACTGGATATTTTGAAAAGCATTGATGTTGAAAATGAGTTCCTGCAGCGAGTCTTCTTCTCAGATGACTTATCTTCTATACTTCTGGGAAGGTAAACCGGCACAATGTGAAAATTTGGGGCTCAAAAAATCCTAACGTCGTTGTGGAACATGAGAGAAATGGCCAAAAGTGAATGTCTGGTGTGGCTTAATGCACGACAGGGTCACTGGTCCCCTCTTTTTACTTTCTCTACACTTACTATGTACATAGTGTATAGAGAAGTTATTGTATTCTATCCAAAAGTCCTATACCGAGATTTCACCGGAAATACATGTTTTGGGCACCCCTGAATCAAAAATATTTTTTTAGAAAAAGGTCCGTGTGTGTGCGTCTGTGGACAGCATAGCTCAAAAATAAAAATACCTTAAATACCAAACTTGGTATTTAAGTTTGGTATCTTCCAAGAATGCGACACGAAGATTTTTATGAATACTCCCACCCAAAACTACCCTTTACGTGGAAAAAAATTCGAAAATTTGTATTTTCTCAAAAATAGCTCTAACAATTTTGATTAAAATCTTTTATATCCAAGATATTTACATGTCATATAGAATGTATATCTTGAATTTTATGGGTTTAGCCTCTAAAGACCTCTTTTATATGGGATATGCCACGAAAGCAATAGAGAGACCCGATAGGGAATTGGACAGTATACAAACGAACGTTTAGGACTCGCCGGGGTCTTTTGTCTCTTGTATTTGGTTGCTCGTATAAGAACGTTTCGGCAGACGGTTCGTCCATCTACTGCTGCTGATCATATCGATTGAAATAACCTAAAGGTAAGCTCCAAATGGGGAGGCGCAATCATTGTTTATTCTGTTAATATCAACCACTTTTAATTTTAAATCAACACCTCAGCGACCACTGCTTGTAAATAATAATTTAAGAAAAGCCTGTTTACCTAAGCTAAGCTGTAGTGTTCTTTCAATCTTGCTGCAGAAGTTACACCCCCAGTCACATCCCCTATGGATGCACTACCATATTGAGGATTAAATGTCACAGAGCTGCTGAATAACATATTTCCTAACAGATGGATGGGCGCGATGGTCCAACATTCTGGCCACTACGATCCTCAAACATAAATCCAATAGACTTTTTTCTTTGGGGTTATGTAAAGGACAGGATATATAAAACACGTGTACCTGATTTGAACACTTTGTGTAGAACGATAACTGAAGTTGTTGGTAGCATCACCCAAGAAAAGCTTCATAAAGTATGGGAGAACTTGAATTCTGCTAAAATGCTCTGTGGGCGACAAACAGCGTACATGTAAAAATGTGATAACAGTACTTTTTAATCTTTGTCTCTCATCTGCCAGACACCACAAACTCTCAAAGGTGTAACTTTTTCATTTTATATGAAGTTGTAATGTTGGAAAGACGTTATGGACACCCCGTATTATAATGCAGTATAAGCAATAAACTAGTGAACTCGCAAAGAAACGCTATGCTATAACCAAGCCTTTAGACCAACATGCGTTAATTTCGGACAGATTTAATATAGTACGCGGTGGTACTAATTAATGACAGGATGTGCCCCAGTGGATGTTACGCACTGCACTGGGTACATAATTAGAACACCAATATTGGAGCTGGCTAATCTGATGTTTTCCTTTAAACGAATATACCTAAGCTAATATAAAATCTAGTTACACTGCCTGTTATTATGATCGGGAGAGCTATGATCACCCAAAACTTAATGGACAATACATGAGCGCATTTTTGATCTCAAAACGAACTATAGTACTACATTGTGTTGAAAAGAGAAAGCTGATGTGTAACGTTCCTATGATGTTCTCTATAAAAATATTCCTTTATCTTCATCGTAGTATCGAGATAAACATCGCAAATGGTTGTATTAGCTCATTCTAAGTAGAAGCTAAACAAAGTAATATACCTACCAGGTTAAACGATACTCATAAGAAGCCAGTCACATGTGAAACAATTGAAATTCGCTTTGCTTTTGAACGGCTAGAAATAAAACAAATCAGAGACAGACTGCCTTCGTGGTCGAGTGGTCAGCTGGTCGACTTCTCACATGAGAGTCTCGGGTTCGATTCCCGGCTAAAGCGGGGAATTTTTCTTTAGCCATAATTATTCCCTGAGTTTGGAAGTACGTATGTGAGAGTGAATGTGCGGAAAATAAAATTATTTAAATCTAGAGAAAACGAGTTGTTTCAAGTGCAAAGCCCCCATATGACCTTAGATGTTAAATGAAACAATAAAAAACAGAGATAAAAGGAAGGAGAGAAATTTATTTGGCTTAAAATCACAACCAATAACTATTATTATAACAATTATATATGAGAAACTATGTTTTAACGAAATATACATTTTTGTATACGGGATTTTATAAACTTCTGGCCATGCAGAGACACGGATTTCAACGCCATTGCAACATGCTTTCAAAAGATTTGATTGGAGCCTAGAGTATTCCCTTATTTACCTTATACTTACAAGGATGCAAGTAATAAGATCATTTCTGCTAACGTTAATCTCGATTAGCATGAAGTAGATACAAGAATAAGCATTTTAAGAACGATTTGTTACAGGGTTGTAGAGGAATTCATGTGAATGGAACACAGCAGAGTTATTTTTTATTTTGTATACCTTATATGCAGTATAGATTGTTTGCTTTGTTAGCCATCACCATATGGTTATTTGCCAACAAATGTTTTATAAGTGATTCTGCAGTAGCATTAGCTTCTACTCCAATACTTCCAATTGTCCATTATGGATTAAATGCTCTAATATAATTAAAATTCGTTTGAATTTTGTTAAGGTTAATAATAAAATTACTATTTAATATATTGAGTCATGTTGCTAAGTTAAACTGACATGTTATTTATTGTATTCCAACATAAGCTATAAAAATTGTGAATGACGCTTAAAATATTGAACACGTGAGCAATAATAAATAATTAGGATATAAAATATCACACCAGAAAAACTTGATATGGAAGAGAAATTAAACGCATATGAATATGTTTGTGAATCCATAAGAAGATGTTTAGGAAATAAAACACCAAAGGAAGTACAACTAAATCTTTCTAAATCATTGGCATGCTTATATTACTTTATGGTGCACAGTATTGGGCAGCTACAGAAAGAGGGCAAGAAGAGTAGAAGATGTAGAGGAGATTCAAAGATCAATGACTAGTGAGTCTCTAATTGAAAGTAGATAGAGCGAAGAAATAAGAAGAGAACCAGGAATAAAGGGGACACGATCCTATCCAGAATTAGTGAAAGAACTGGAAAGAACATTTAGACAGAATGGAGAAAACCGATTACCAAAGAAAGCATTTAATTATAAGCCTCAAGGAAATCGAAATATAGGACGTGTAAAATAGAGATGGAATGAACAATTCTGATAGAGGCAGAAGGGGCCTTAGGCTCAAATCTTCAGCCCTTGTCCACCACCAGACCTTATATGAAATAATAATGGCTTGCTTAGTTATAATTCATATAGATTTACTTTAGGTTATTTACATTTATAAAATACAAAATTAACATATGTTTTAGTAAATTACAGTTTTTTGAAATGCAAAATCTGATGTGCTTCATTCACATACATTTCTCTAGCTGTTCCATACATAAACTATTCTTACAACAGATTATTCCTTTATTATTACTTGTTTCCTTGTAAGTAGAAGGAAATTCAGAAAACACTTTAGGCTAAAGCGATAGTGAAATCTTTTAAAAACTATGTGAAACAATTGATTCTTGGTTCGCTTTACATGATCCCGTTTGAAAAAAGTAGTTTAAAATTGACCCAGTCATAAGGAATATCTCGAAAACGGTTTATTTTACAAGAAAAACGAATGAGACATAAATTACATGCTTTAACAAGATCTATATTTTTTGTGAAGTAAGATTTTTGTTAGCCTTACGGTTTGCAAAATTCTGTAAAACTCATTCAGAATAAAGGGGTTAAGGAGACTATTCTCAGAAAATATAAATTATACATTTTATTTTTGAGGTAAACATCTTTAATATATGGAATGTTAATCAAAATTATTGGCTATTTTGAGAAAGTATAACTTTTCAAAAACTTGTCAGTGCAAATGTTAGTTTGTGGTGGGAAGATTTTCTTGAAAATCTTCGTCTTGCATCTTGGAAGGTATTTAACTGTCGTTTCGTTTTTGAGCTACGCTGCCCGTCCCATGCCCCCCCCCCCACACACACACAGGGGAACTCAAAACACAATTTCCGGTGAAATTTCTACATCAAATGTTTTAATGGAATACGATATCGTTTCTAGCCCGTATGCACATAGAATATACACAGTAGCAGGAGAAAGTAAAAATGAAAAATGTTAAATAATTGTATTCTATAAAACCGAGTTTGAGCATCCATATTTCAGGTTTAAGCTGTTCAGTTGTAGCATATGGAGCATTGGGCATAAGACTCGATTTTCGTTTATTTTTTATTACTTTGTTTGACTATTAGGTCTATAGAAATTTGAATTTCTATTATCCCCAATTGTTATCTAAAAGATCTGCTATTAAAGTCTCAAATAAATTGGCTAGGTGTTGTGAAAAATATGAATTTTAGTGCTAAGTATCGATAAAAAGGAAAAAGCAGAGCACCAAATAATATTTTATAGAGCATATTATTATCTTTACACATTTTATATATAGGTACATAGTAGGTAGAGAAATTAGAGGTCGATATTTCACCGGAAATATATATTTAAAGTCCCCTGAGCCCGTTAAAGCCCAAGCGTCTGTGAACACATTAACTCAAAAACGAAACGCGTGTAAATACCAAACTTGATAACAGCAGAATTTTCCAAGAACGTGACGTGAAGATTTTTTTAAGAAATTCGATCATCTCAAAGTACCCTTTAAATGGAAAAAAATGTCGACAATTTTGATTTTCTCAAAGTGGTTCTAGCAATTTTGTTTAAAACATACATAAAAATATCATACAGGTGATTCAAACATATTTTATAACATTTGGGGATGGTTTCCTGACATCGAAACAAGAAAATAGGTTCATATAAACAAATGCTCAAAAACGCTTCGTTTTTGCACTATAAATTTGTACATGAAAATCGCCTTCAGTGTCTTTCCGGATCCAACCTAATAACTTTATATATGTACACATTCATGGGAGGCTTTGACCCATTTTACCCCGCGAAGTTGGCCTCGTGTTGCCATAGTTACTTGTTAACATTTGTCATTTATCATAAGTGTAATAGATTGAACTAGCACACCTAACAAGTGCTGTCTATAAGGTCTTCATTCGGATAACTCTCCCAGACTTACTAGAAACTATGCCTCTGTAAATAAGAAAAAACATATGGTTTATGCATGATGCTCTACTATTCTCGTTGTTCGAGATGCACTGGCTGGTATCTAGCATGACAATGGATAGGTAGAGGGGAAACATTTCCATGGCCTGCATGTTCCTCCCACCTCAACCCTTTGGATGTTTATCTTATACAGCAGACTTCCTAGATGAAGAAACTCTTAATCTACGTGTCATGTAAGGCTACGAAATTATACGACATTGACTGGAGTATTTGACATTCCATAATTCGAAGAGTGAATGCGTGTGTAGACAAGAGGAAGAATTTGGCTCATTATGTATAAGTGGTGTTTATATGGAGCGCGTTCTAAAAGCCTGACATCAAAAATAGAATAAAGTGTCAATTTAAAATGTTTTGATTAATGGTATTTTGAAACTCAAAGAATGTAGAACGAAGAGTTTTGGTACATATGTTTATATGAATATTTTTTCATAGGAACATCTCCCCAAACTTTGTAAAAGTATTTTTGAATCATTCCGTATATGACAAAATATATACTTATGACATATCGGGGAATATTCTTTGAAGTTGTCTTCATTCTGAATAACTTTTGTATGATTGCTAAACCGTAAGAAATAGTTAAATGCTTACCTTCTGCTCAAAAAATTGTAAATCTCTTTAAAACACAAGTTTTGACATATACCTTTTTTTTTTTTAAAGATTCATGCTAATGGTGATAAAAATTAGCAGAAATGGTCTTATTACATGTTTCTGGTAAGCAGAAAGATAAGAAAGGAATGCACTAAGTTTAAGCGATAGTCAAATCAATTAAAAGCTGGTTGCCATGTGGTTGAAATCCGTTTTTTTTTTTTTTTGCATTGCCAGGAGTTGATAAATTCGCGTATGAGAAAAGTTTAAATATTTTAAAACTGAAAATAATAAGTAATATCTCCTCAAAAATTGACTACTTTACGAAAAAAAATATAGGCAATATATATCAAATAAGTCGAGCGTTTTAACGAGATATACATTTTTGTAGAACGTTTTTATAGAGTCTCTTACTGTTTACCAGTTATACAAAATTCAGCAACTTTCATTCATAATAAAGAGTTCATAAACGACTATTCCCAGAAAATTCAAAATATACATTTTGCAATGCAAATATCTGATATATGGTATTTTAATCAAAGAATTTTTGAGAAAACCAACATTTTCGAAAACTATTCCATTTAAAGAGAATTTTGAGGTGGGAAGATTTTCCTCAAGATCTTCGTGTCGCTTCCAAGTTCGGTATTTTACATTTTGGGGTATCACGTTCACAGACACACACACACACACACACACACACACACACACATCCGGAGCTTCATCTAAAATTCTTTTTTTCTGGATTCTGTGAACCTAAAAAAAATATTTTTGGTGAAATTCCGAAATTGAAATTTGGGTGGAATTCTATACCTTCTCTATACACTGTGTATATAGTTCGTGTAGAGAAAGTAATAGGGTTGTGCAAGTGTATTTTGTTACGAAATGGTTAGAGAAGGCATGTGAATGGAACGCATCAGATTTTTATATCATTTTATTTGGATGTTAAGTTTATGGGACTTGAATTTCGATTACCTTCCATAATTATTTTGAAAGATTCGATAATAGGGTTTCGATAATTGCCTGGATTTGTGAAAATTATGATTTTTAGTGCCAAGTAAATAAGGAAAAAGGAGAGTCCGAAATCATATTTTGCAGCGAGTATTTTTTAATTACAAGAGTCGATACGTTTCGAAGTTTTATTGATCATAAAATCACTTTGGGCGAGCAAATGCGATTATTCCCATTTTGTTGTAACTACACTTGGTAACTGGTTTTGCTGTCCACATATCATCCGTTCGTGCGGGAGTAAGTGCTTCTGCAGACGAGGATGGGGTAGTAACGAGACCCAGATATTCGGAACCGTATGTGGAACTGCTGCTGGACGCGGAATTAGGTTTTATGGCTCGCAGGATAACGAAAGGACAGTAAAATCCGGACCGCGGAAATGGAATTTCTGAATGAATTCAGGATCATGGCTACCAGAAAAGCGGGATATTGCTTGCAATGTGGTCCCTCCATGTTTTAGGTTTAATATTTATATTCAGCGCAGAAGATATGTGTTACAGCTCGCTTAAGATAATTCTGGTATTAAAACAAATTGGATATGTGAGGGAGTGGAATGCTTAAGCTTTTGAGTTAAGCCCACTTCGGGCAATTTAAATGCATTTCCTGTTTTAATGTGTATTACAGTTGGTTTCAAAAGCTACGCATATTTTTTGATACTGCTAAATGGAAATGTTCTCTTGCATACGTCAAATAGTATATTATAATTACATGTTTCAAAGAAAAAGAACACCTTGCGTCATTTACTTTCTGTAATATGTACTATATACCCGCTGCATAGAAATTGCTACATTCCATCCAAAATTAGAGGTCGAAATTTCACCAAAAACATATGTTTTGAATATAAAAACTCATATGTTTCATTCACAAGGCTTTCTTTAGTTGTTCTGCAAACAGATTCTTCTTATTCTTCTTCTTATCCTACTCAAGGCACTACGACTTCAAAGTTGAATGTGTTGGCCTTCTCAAAAAAAAAATTCTGTTCTGTACAGTCACAGACCAATTTGGTATTCTCAAAGAATATCAAGGTATAATTATAATCTCAAGGATTTAGATATAGATTAAATTATTATTTTAATTTATTTTAATATTATGGACTAACTATTTTTTCTTCCCAAATCATTCATGACATCATCTGCCTGCTGCTATGATTCCCAGAGGTTTCCATTTATTTATTCCTTTTACAAGTCTTTAGACTTCTATTTTTTTAACATGCCCAAACCATTGGCTCTAATAAAATTCACAGTATTTTGGTTATGTATTAGTTCGTTTATGTTTTTTATTCTTTTTTGGTTTTTATTCTCAACTTGCTGTCAACTTTTAGTGGGTCCGAAAATCCTTCTTAAGATTTTCCTTTCAAAGATTGATAGTTTTTGTTTTGCTGATTCTTTCAATACCCACGTCTCACAAGTATAGAGGCAAAGTGGCCTTATTATGTTCCGATATAACTTTAATTTGACTTTTTTATTACTAGTTTGCTTTTGATTAAGGTTTGGTTGGAAAATTGGACTATTACCATTGGCAGTTTGGTCTTCGATTCCATCTTCTCTCGAGTTATTACTATTTACTGTTGTTCCTAAGCATTTATATTTGCATGTCATTGATTTTAATATTGTTTAGATTAGGTTTTCCATTTCAGATATTTAGCTTAATTTTCATTTATTATAAGATCAAATGTTTCAGATTGTTTTTTGTTCTTTTAAATTTTGTGAATGTTTCCTGCAGGGCCTTTTTCAGTGGTCATCACATCATCTACATTTTGTTCGTACAACATATTATTCTTTTATCTACATCATACTAATAGAGATAAACATTTAGAAATAAGTCTTATTAGTTATTTCCTTCTATATAGAAGGGCAATAAAACAATACACTAGGCTAAATCGTTAGTCACATATTTTAAAAGCTGGTCACCATATAAAAAAATTGAAATATGGATTCTCTTTTGATGGTTTGGAGTAAAACAAGAGAGATATGAAACGTAAAATGACTTGGCGTTTGAGAAGAGCTAAAGTGGATTAAAATAGAAAACAATAACGAGGAATATCTCGAAAACGGTTAACTCCACAAAAATGTATGAGATAAATTGTATGCCAACACTATTTGTACGTTAATTTAATTGGTTTTACACACAAGCAATTTGTAGGGCATGAGCTGGATAGATTAACAAATGCAATGCCCTAGCCGGGATTATAACCACGGATCTTCCGTTCTCTAGTCGGTTGCACTTAACACTAAGCTACCATAGCAACATGCCACACAGTATTAAATTTCTTAACTGACTCGCATGTTTTCCGGTAAATCACAAGATGATCTCAAATTATTTTAAGATGACACATCTCAATGACATTTATAATGTCATAAGAACTTTAAATTAACTCTAATTAAACCAATAGTTGGCCGAACTATGAAGGCAAGGACTTATAAGGACATTGTAAGTCACCATTTTGAGATCACCTTGTGGGTTATTGGGAAACATGCGCGTCAGATGAGAAATATAATGCCATGTCTATATGTTACCATGGTAGCTCTATGATTGTAGCAACCAGCTAGAGACGGAAGGTCCGTGGTTCTAATCCCGGCAATATCATCACATTTTTTCAGTCTGGCTCTACCTATCCAATATTTATAGTTTTGGTGTAGTAAGTTAACCAATTATACAAAGTCATCCAGAATGAAGAGCTCGCAACAGACTATTGTCAGGAAGTTCAAGACGTTTTCATGAAAAATAAAATTTAAATCTTAAATATATAGTATTTTAGTCAATTGTTTTTACAAGTTTTAAGAAAATCATGTGTTTTAAAAAAATGTTAATCTAAAGGGTAATTGCATTAGGGGGACGTTCCTGAAAATGTTCGTGTCGCATCCTTAAATACCTAGTTTGGTATTTAACTGACTTTCGTTTATGAGTGAGTTATGCTGTACATACACACAAACACAGACTCCACATTTTGTAGTATATTGTACATATGTGCTAGAGAAAGTAAAAAAATATTTTTTTTAGAAAAAGATTTACAAGCGTGTGTTCTAAAACTGCTTTCTCTTTTAATTAAAAGGGTCTTCAAACATATATTTCGGTGAAATCTTGGTAACGAATTATTGGGAGGAATACAATACCTTCTCTATACACTATATCGATATATAAAACGTGTAGAGAAAGGGATTGATAAGTAGAATATTGATAAAAATGATTAAAGGGAACTTAATTGGAGCAGATGGCTGATATTTTACGTAGACTACTTAAGTAACAAAATAATATATAGATTTTAAAAGGTCTATCTTTAAAAGTATGGAATTCAGGAATTTCACTGGACTATCTCCTTATTTTCAAGCAACGTTGTACACAGATGGGCTGGAGTATGGAAGCAGAGTGCAATACAAAGCAGCAACAAATCTTATCTCGATTCCCAGATATCATCTACCGTAGCCGAGACCGCCAATTTTGACCTTAATAAAACCATCCCTTTCCCCAACGCGTAGCGCAGCCAACTTTTTCAATGATCTTTTTTTTCTCCCCGCAACTTGGATCCCCGCAGGGAAGAAAATTTCCCTCGATGAGGCGGTCGAAGGGAAGAGCAACTTGCGCGATATTCAATTGGGAACTTCTCCACTTTGGGGGGTAGGTATTACCAACTGTCGCATCTGAGAGGGGAAAGAGCTAATCCATTTGGAAGGACGGACGAACGGGAACTTGTTCTAGAGTTGGAGGCAAGAAAAGGTGGGCTTATGACCGCGAGCACACACACAAAGTAAAGCTTCTGTCTCTTTTTGGCTTTGCACGTGAACTTGTTCTGCAGTAAGAAACATGCTAAGATGTAAATGGAAACTTCGCTCAGAAGAAAGGGGATTAAATACTAACAGAACTGCCAGCCAGGTAATTTTACCATCCCCTTGTTAACTGTGCTCTTCTTAAGGATGACTTTGTTGGTTGCGACTGCCTTTCAAACTAAGTAGCTTAATTCTTTTGTTGCAATTTAAGTTAAGAGCATTCGTTTCCGAAATTGAACCAAAAATCAGACAGAGGTTTTTGCTGGATGTTCCAAAGATTTCATATCTCCTCTTTTGTTCCGTAATTTTATGATACTTAATCCATACAAATGCCGGTACTTGAATAGAGTAATGAAACTTGGACAGAAATACGCTCAGAATAATCTAGTGTTTGATATTGTTGAACCTTCCTCTTGTTTTTTTTTTACTGTCAACAGGTAGAAAAAATACAAAAAAAAATTTAATATATTTAAATTTCTTAACGAAACAACTTATATCGCGAACTCCTTTTGAAAAATCTTAGCATCGCTGTAGACTAGGCGTCGCAAACTCCCTTGATTTTGTGTCGCAGCAAATAGGTTTGCTCAGTGCATACACTGGGTAAACACGTGGCAGCAGGAATCTTCTCTTTCTTGTACAGTCGGTAAAATACCAAATTTGGTATTCAAGTATAGTATCTTTCAAGGATGCGACACAAAAGTTTGAGGAAAATCACGCAAACTACCCTTTACATGGAAAATCTTTCGAAAATTTTGATATCCTTAAAATTACCTTAAGAATTTTGATTACAAATCTTATATTAAGAGATATTTTCGTTATTAAAATGTAATATATCTTGAATTTTCCGATGATATCTTTGTCAGGATGATTCTTGTATAGCAGGCAAATCATAAGAGATATATAGAACTTACTATACAAAAATAGTAACTTTTGTTAGAGTTGACCATTTTTGAGCTACTCCTTTTATTGATTTCAGTTTTAAAATGCTTAATCTTTTCTCACACGAGAGTTTGTCAACTCCTGACAATGTAAAGAAGCGGATTTCAGCTACATGATTGAAAAGATTTGAGTATCGCTTTAGCCTAGCGTATTCCCTTATTTCCCTTATACTAAAAAGCAAGTAATAAGAGCATTTCTGCTAACATTTATCTCGATTAGCATGACACAGATAGAAGAATAAGCGTTTGTTACAGAGATGTGGAGAAAGACATGTCAATGCAACAGATCAGATTTTTATTTTAGTGGGAACAGAATTAAATTGCGAACTCCTTTTGAAAATCTTAGTATCGCTTTAGATTAGGCTTCACCAATTCCCTTGAATTTGTGTGCAGTAAATAGGCTTGTTCAATGCATCGATAGGTTAAACACGTAATAGCACGGATCATCAATCTTCTTTGTACAGTTAGCATATTCTCATGGAAAATTAAAGTCGATCCGAGTCCAAATTCATCTGAATACGATTCGTGCTAAATCCAGTATGAAATAAGACATTCAGTGCACAATTTTTTAGAACATGTTAACCCTAGTCGTGAATTTTAATTTTGGGTTTAGGTAGTTTGCGGTTGAATACCAACTCTCGCAATGCCAAGTCTTCCACTTA
Source organism: Hymenopus coronatus (assembly GCA_030762935.1). Classification (NCBI taxonomy): domain Eukaryota; kingdom Metazoa; phylum Arthropoda; class Insecta; order Mantodea; family Hymenopodidae; genus Hymenopus; species Hymenopus coronatus. The sequence goes on from CM060887.1 coordinate 41,235,414, forward strand.
CTGGTCTCTAACCGAGGCACGAATCATGACTTGCAAGTAGAGTCTTGGAGTCTCCAGAAATAGAGATTTTATTACGTTGCTTTCTCGTGTTTTGGTTGCTAACTGTTATTGCCCAGTGACAGAAGTGGTCACGTTTGAAGGCCATCATGTTTTGGAGAAAACTATACATCGAGCTTTAATTGGTCGACTTATACTTCTGTTGTGAAACTATTAAATATACTTCTGTGTGTTATAAGAAGGTTTTGCGGTTAGTGAATGTGTCTGGAAAAAATGAATTGCGAAGTTATTGAAACTATAAAAAATAATTCTTGCGTGTTCTATTACTGGCAAGTTTAATATAGAAAGCAATACGGCGAGCGTGCAGCATGTTGCAAATCGCATAGAACCTCTTTGGTGTATTCAGTACGATTTCAATATGTAGGCGTTTCCATGCAATTTATTGCAGGATTGCTGGTATGAACATTTTGAATAAATTATATTTAATATTTAATTAACCTCTTGTTAACGTTGTACAAGTTTCAGCAATCGATATTAGTGGCAGGATGTCGAAATGCTGACATAGCTGTGCCCTCCTAAAACAATGCTGGCATAAGCATGGGCTTTATTATAAAAGCTATAACAACTTGGTCACATGAGCCTTGTTCATTTGAGCTGCTGATGTTACGAGATCTATGAACCACGTCCAGCCAATGGGACTAGTTTTAATTAAAAATTACACAGCTACGACGTTTATCTCTCGATTAGTATGAAGTAGATAGAATAATAAGCTTTTAACAGTAATTTGTTACTAAGGTGTAAAAAAGCCATGCGAATTGAATACATCAGCTTTTTCTATTATTGGAATGTTAAATATTCGTTTTGTAGACAGATGGGATGCTTATATTTGTATTGTGTTCAATTGTACCACCATATCTTCGTACCCATCCCATAATACTGTTTTAACCACTTTCCATAATTACTTTTTAACACTTAACCAGTCGATTAAGATTATTAACTGCTGTAAGTAATGCTTATGAATCGCTAAATATACGTACATTAACTCTTATATTACTTTCTATACACGTACTAGGTACATTGTGTATAGAGAAGATATTGCATTCCACCCAAAGATTGGATACCGAGATTTCACTGGAAATACATGCTTGAGTCCCCCTGAATCCAAAAAAAAAAAAGACATTTTTAGAAAAAGGTCCATGTGTGCATGTGTGTGTGTCTGTAGACAGCATAGCTCAAAAACGAAAAGACCGTTGAATACCAAACTTGGTATTTAAGTTTGGTATTTTCCACGGATGTGACACTTAGATTTTCAAGAAAATTTTCCCATCAACTACCCTTTACATGTAACTTTTTTCGAAAAATTTAATATTCTCAAAAATGGCTCTAACGATTTTTATTAAAATATCGTGTATTAAAGGTATCTACCAACAAATAAAATGTATATCTTAAATGTTCTGGGAATAGCCCCTGAAGACTACTTTATTACAGATCAATTTTATGGAATTTGGCAACCGTAAGAGATGAACAAAAACTTACCACACAAAAAATTTAGAGCACGTTAAAACATACAATTTATGTTATATACATTTTTCGGGGATTGATCGTTTTTTGGATATTCCTTGTTATTGGTTTCAGCTTTAAAACATGTATAATTTTCTCATACAGGAATTTGTCAACTCCTATCCATACAAATAAAGGGAATTCAGTCGTATAGCAACCAGCTTTTGACTATCACCTTAACCTATGGTACTGCCTTATTTCGTTTCTTCTTACATGCTTTCTAAAAATAATTTGTTGCAAAGATGTAGAGAAAGTTATGTGAATGGAACACATCAGATTTTTTTACATTATACACCTATCTTTATATGAGCAATTTTCTGTTTCCTCAGTTAGTAATTGATTTGTCATCCGTATATAAATTAAAACAATTCTGATGCATCTAAATTCGATTCCTGATTCGTTAATTGCTTTTAACACTTTTCCCCATTTCGCATTATCAAACGCATGCACTTTATCTGTAAATTATGTAAACTGTATTTTCGTGGTGGTTAGTGTTACAGCTGACGCAGAGATCATTATGTCTCTTTGCAGCTGGAAGTTCTTATACAACGAGAAAAAAGAATTTTAGAAGGGTACCATGAATATCTTATGCCATGCACTACTACGACTTCAAATGCCATCTTAACCAAAGAAAAAGTTTGTAAAGAGGGCGCAAAGTTCTCCAGACCCTGCTTTCTCATTTACTGACGACAAGTAGTTTGCCGAGCTCAAGCTTGAGGAACCAGGAAACACGGATTTTTAAGACGTTCTTGGTGAAGTTGTTACAATATATCCGTAAAATGGGGTAAAAAATCGTGTAGAATTTTAGAACTTTCAAAAGTATGAACCTACTGACAAACGTTTCAATTCTGTGATGCCGAACAGTTTTATGGATTTAACAACCAGTTTTGGAGATATCGAGTTTGGTTGCCACAATCGAGGTAGATTCTGCGTGAATTCTTATGGTAAAAATCTGACGTGCTCCATTCACAGGACTTTCTCTACATCTATGATGCAAATTATTGTTAGGAAGCTTATTCTTTTAGCTACTTCACATTTATCGAGATAAACATTAGCAGAAATGCTTTCTTTTAAGTAAAAGTAAAATAATAGGATACCCTTGACTTTTTAAACAGTACGGGAGTCTGGTCAGGACTCCGGCGCAGTATCCCCTATTTACATTCCCCCCCTGTATGATTACTGGTTTTACTGTTCCTTTACACAAACATATACACATTGCACAAACATATAACACCCATGCCCAAGGCGGGACTCGAACCCACGATCCCCTGCCCACGAAGCACCAAAGCGAGACGCCTTAGCAAGCGTGGCCATGGGCACCGGCTGACTAAAACGATAGTCAAATCTTTTAATAGCTGAGTGTCATGTGGATGAAATCAGTTTAATTGCATTGCTAGGATTGAAAAATTCCTGCATTTGAAAAGTATTTCAAATAAACCAGTAACCAGGAATATCTAAAAAAATGGTCAACTCCACGAAAAAAATGTATATGATATTAGTTGAGAGTCTCAACGAGCTCTACGTATTTTGTGTAGTAAGCTTTTCTCTATCTCTTACGATATACGAGTTTTGCAAAATCCAGCAAAATCCATCCAGAATGAAGAGGTCTTCAAAGGATACTCGTAGCAATTTCAAGATATACACTTTAATTTTCATGTAAATATCTTTAATATACGGTACTTTTATCAAAATCGTTAAACCTTTTTTGAGAAAATCAAAATTTTCGAAAACCTTTCCACGTAAAGGGTAGTTTGGGGTTGGAGACTTTTCTTCAAAATCTTCTTGTCAAATCCTTGGAAGATACTTAACTTATATACCAAGTTTGGTACTTTACCGACTTTTCGTTTTTGAAATGCCATGTTCATGGACACACACACACATTTCTGGTGAAATCTCGGTATGGAATCTTTGAATAGAATGCAGTACCTTCTGTATACACTATGTACATAATACGTGTAGAGAAACTAAAAAAGCTTATGTTCAATTGTAAATTGTAATTATAATTGTAAACAGCAAAAGTCTATCATATTGCAGACTATTATTGATCTTATTTGAATTTAAGTTCATTACTCGTGAAACAATCCAATATCAGTGTATTGAGGATAAATCTACTATCAGGCTAGTTTAAAAGTGATAGCTCATTAAGCAGGTTACAATGAACCCAACATTTTCCTGCATTTTCATACTCCTTTGCATTATATTTGGTGTTAATTATGCACAAATATTTTCATATAAACAGTTTCATATCGCTTGGTGAAGGTGATATGTCGCAACTGTCATTATAGAGCGAATATCATTATGTCTATTTTCATTGTATTCATTTTCCCGAGAGGCAAGCTACAGGATTTATTTTATAGCAAAACCTCTAGCCTGTGTTTTTCAATAAAGGCCAAAGCTTAATGTTGCTCTGGTGGAATCAACATTGACACATGCAATTGAATTATGAGAAGTTAATAACGGATACGAGGAGATGGAATGGTCAGCATTGAAAACCTACATAATGACTCCCCAGAAGTCAATACTTGTAGGAAGTATATTGGAGTTAGATAAACTAATTACGGGAACAGTAAGAATAGTGTTGTAATATGCTTTAGAGTTCAGCAGTTTCCAGATCGTGAACTATTAAAACATTGAATTAATAAAAACACAGAAGTTACATTATAGTAACAACACACAAATAACTTAATGATACATTAATTTGTTAGAGGGTATGTGGTTCCCAGAATTAGGACTAGTATTCGGCACGAAATATACTCTGCACTAAATCAATAGTTATTGTATCTACATCCCATCAGGGAGGGGGACGAGTCAGATATAGCAGGTGGCCGAAACCAGGAGTGATGGCCCAGACTGAAAGGTTTCAGTTAGAAGCACACCATCAATCGGACAGGCATATCGGGGACCCCGTCCCACATAGGGTCCAAAGCTCCCGCCAGGAGCCGTTCTCACCCCGGATACCAGCCGAAGTTGGGGGGGCAGCGTAAAGAGCCATAATGAGTATCCTTTTTACTTTCTCTACTCCTACTATGTACATAGTGTTTAGAGAAGGTATTGCACTCCACCAAAAAATTTGATACCGAGATTTCACCCGAAATATATGTTTTAGGGTCCCCCGTTTCCAAAAAAAAAAAAAAAAACATTTTCACAAAAAGGTCCGTTTGCGTGTGTGTCCGTGTGACTGTGAACACGATAACTCAAAAAAGAAAAGTCAGTAAACTACCAAACATAGTACTTAAGTTTAGTATCTTCCAGAGATGCGACACAAAGATTTTGAGAAAAATCCCCCACCCCAAACTGCCCTTCATATGGAACTTTTTTCGAAAATTTTGATCTTCTCAAAAATGGCTCTAACTATACGATTAAAATATCGTATATTAAAGATATTTATCTGACAAATAAAACGTAGGTATAATTTGAAATATATGAAGATTAATTTATTCTGGATGAATTTTACGGAATTTTGCACAACTGCTAAACGGTAAGAGATGGACAATAACTCACACACAAAATGTAGAGCAGTTTAAAAAACACAATTTACATTATATGCATTTTTTCGAGGAGTTGGTCGCTTTCGAGATATTCCTTGTTTGTGGTTTCAGCTTTAAAAAACCTATACATTTCTCACATAGTCAGTGTGTCCATACAAACAAAGGAACTTCAGTCACATAGCAGCCAGCTTTTGACTATCACTTTAACCTATGCTACTCCCTTATTTCGCTTCTACTTACAAGGAAGCAAGTAATAAGACTATTTCTGCTAATTTTTTCTCGATTAGCATAAAGCAAAAGAAGCATAAACTTTTTAACAATAGTTTGTTGCAGAGATGTAGAGAAAATCATGTGAATGGAACACATCAGACTTTTTCAGAACGCGCCACAACGAATATCATCGCCAATACTCTCAACCCTAAAGGTAACCAATGGAGGCAAACATGAATTGAATGTCAAAGGATGTGACATGGCGGGACAAGGGATTTGGAGTATGGAGGAAACCTACACAGCAGTTGCCTGGGGTTCAAAGCTGCGACCTCCTGACTGCATGCCTCAGACGGAAAAGCCTAAGCCATCTCGCTTCCCGGGACACGGATTATTTGTTTATTTTTTTTTTTTTTTTAATACAGTACCGGAGTCTGATCGGGACTCCGGCACTGTATACCCTACTTTTATTTACTTTTTTTTACCTTGTTTTTGCCTTATTATTACTGTTTTCTTACTTTTACAAGACACACATATACACAAACATATAACAACCATGCCCAAGGCGGGACTGGAACCCACGATCCCCAGCGCTACGAAGCACCAAAGCGGGACGCCTTGGCGAGCGCGGCCATGGGGACCGGCAGATTATTGAGCAGCGTTTGAAAAGAAATAAAGAAAAGGCTAGAAGGAAATGGGGAAACGTAATATATCCAAACCAGAGACAAAAAGTCTCTTAGTTTTTATAATGAATGGAAATTTCAATTAAGGAAAGAGAAAATGGTTGTGAAGAGAAGGTAATAGAAGAAATTGCTTGGGAATATGGAAATTCAGAATGAAAACCATGAACATGTTGAAAGAAAGATGTCCAATATTTAAGGGCAGAGAAGCTGGGATACATTTATTAGAATGTTCAGGTACAGATCATTGCAGGAAACTAAGAGAAACATTGAGCTCAGTTGAGAAATGCAATGCTATGCCGGTATGTTGCCATGGTAACTAAGTGGCAGAGCAACCGGCTAGAGATCGGGAGTTCGTGGTTCCAATCCTGGCTATGGCATTGAATTTTTCAGTCTGACTTTACCTATCCAAAACAGGATAACATAAAGATCGGTAGGAAATTATTTATGGAATGTAAGAACCAAATGGGAGTGGTTAGAAAATAAGACAGTTGCGCAATTAGACCATTGTAATTATTATGGGTTTTTGGACTTTCTTATTAATGGTTAGCTATAATACCAGACACATATATACTTAAAATTATTTTACAAAATTTATAGAACATAATGCTAAAGTCCTAAGAAAGTAATATCGGTAAATGAATTGCAAAATAGAGGGTGAATTTAGGTGAATTTAGGCGCATTTAGACTACTGGAGTGATTATAATCATCTTTATTTTCTTTCTGAAACCATGATTAACTATTTTTTACTTTCTCTACACGTACTATGTACATCGTATATAGAGAAGGTATTGCACTCCACACAAAAAATCGATAACGAGATTTCAACGGAAATATACGTTTTAGTGTCCCCTGTATTTAAAAAAAAATATTTTCAGATAAACGTCCGTGTGTGTGTACGTGTGTCAGTGTCCGTGAACACGATAACTCAAAAACGAAAACTGGGTAAAATATCAAACTTGGTATTTAAGTCCAGTATATTCCAGGGATGCGACGCGTAGATTTTGATAAAAGCCACTCACCCCAAACTACCCTTTACGTGGAACTTATTTCGATAATGTTTTTTTTTTCTCAAAATGGCTCTAACTATTTTGATTAAAATAGATTATTTTAGATATTTACCTGACAAATAAAATGTATATCTTGAATTTTCTGGAAATAGCCTCTGAAGACTACTTTAATTTTGGGTCAATTTTACGGAATTTTGCATAATTGTTAAACCGTAAGAGATGGAAAAAGACTTACCACACAAAAAATGTAGGGCACTTTAAAACACACAATTTAATTTATATACATTTTTTCGTGGAGTTGATTGTTTTTAAGATATTCCTTGTTTTAGGCTTCAGCTATAAAAACATAATTTTCTCATATAGGACTTTGTGAACTCGTGTCTATACAAACAAAGGAACCTCAATCACTTAGCAACCAGCTTTTGACTATCACTTTAACCTATGGTACTTATTTCATTTCTACTTACAAGGAAGCAAGTAATACGACTATTTCTGCTAACTTTTTCTCGATCAGCAGGAATTAAATAGAAGCATAAGCTTTCTAATAATAATTTGTTGTAGAGACGTAGAGAAAGTCATGTGAATGGAACACATCAAATTTTTTATTCAGGGGGGTCCAAATAATGTATCTGGGGAAATCTCGGTATCAAAGTGTTGGCTGGAATTGGAATACAATACCTTCTCTACACACTATGTACGCAGTACGTGTAGAAAAAGTAAAAAGGAATGAAAAAAAAATCTTAATGAAACTCTGAGGCAGCGTCTCAAAATTTGAACAGTATTATGTAACTGAACACACTGCAGCAGTTAAAACAGAAATGAATGTTTTGTACGTTCTTCGCGAGGTTGTTAATGTTGTTTAGCAAAGCGCGAAGAAAGGCGACATGACGCAATGTGGAGTACTCAAACATTGCTATACGGAATTTATGTTGCTATATACGTCATTTAAATACAAATTATTAAATTGTCCTCATTCATATATACGATAAACACTTTACTACCGGCCTTACAAATGATGTATTTTTGCATAAGCACACGCATTAATCTTGAAACTACTTTTATGAAAAATAACAGTTATGAATCCTGAAATGATGGCGGTGAAAGTTTATGAAATCATAGCGCATAAACATTCAAAGATCTAAAAATTAATAAGGAATTATCCTTGCCAAATATCATATTCAAAAATAAATAACTGGAGTAGATATGCTATCTAGAAATGAAAATTAATGACAAACTAACACTATAGGTGTTCAATAAGTCCATAGAAAATCCAAGAAATTACGCTTGTAACATCCAAAAAAGTTTGTATTAATAACCGTCCTCATCTTACTAGATGACTGTTAAAAGTTTCAGCTATATCCATCACGTCGTTTCGTTGCCATAGGTGATTGAATCATCAATCTTGTGCTTATGTATGAAGTTGAAAAAAAAACAGTTTCGTGCGGTGATTAAACACTTCTATTTAAAAGGCTTAAACCGAAAGAGATAAAAGTCGAGTTGTGTTTGCAACAATTTAAAATTGGATGGATTTAAACATGGCCGAATATCCACAAACGATGAACATCGTTCCGGACGTCCATTCCTCCGAAATGATAAACAAAATCCAGGAACAGCGAATCAAAGTTCGCGAAATAGTAGACGCCACAGACATATCACAAGATATAATGTTCCCATTGCATCAAACATTAGGACTGCTCTCAATGGAGAATAAACGCAATCGTATGATCAATTCGGAGGCTGATTCTGCACATTTCCTTTGCGAGTTTCTGCGTCGAAACATAACTGTGGATGAAACATCCATTACATTACTACGCTTCAGAGACAAAAGTACAGTCGAAAAAGTGGGAGTTTTAAACGCGAACCGGCTCTGAAAAAGGCAAATGTGGTGAAATCTGCTGACAAGGTGATTGTCTCGTATTTTGGGATGCACGCAGAATCATCTACATTGATTACTTGCAGAAAGGAAGAACGATAAATGGAGAGTATTATGCATCGTTATTGCACTGGTTGAGAAAAGTAAAAATCAAGAAAAAAAAAAAAAAAAAACGCCCTCATCTAGCAAAGAAAAATATTTTCTCTCGTAAGGCAATGCAGGAGTTTACACCTGCGCAGTTTCGATGGCAAAATATGTAGAATTAATGTTTGGTATACAACAAAACCCGCCGTATTCACCATATTTGGCTTTTATTAACCTTTCTTATTCCCAAACTTGAAAAGTGACTCAAAACAATCCAAGAAGAGGTCATTTCCCAAACAGATGTCTATTGAGGACCTTCCGAAATCCTGCTTTTTTGAATGCTTAAAATAGTTGGAGAAACAATGAAAAAGTGTATTGATCTAAAACAAGATTAAGTTAAAAATTTGAAAAAAAAAACACCAAAAATAATTGGATTATCTATCCTTTTCTAAGAACTTACTGAACGCCCCTCGAACATGATTACAATAATATGTCTGCTTCTTCTTCTCCTTCAAGCATTAAACTTTACAAGGCTTGTTGTGAGCCACACATGTTTAATTTAATGACTTGTCCATCGTTTCCTGGGTCTTTCAGCATTCGTTTGATTTTTGTAATGTAGTAGTCGTAATATTTTCTTCGGGTAACGTTCCTCATCCGTTTTCTTTATTTGCTTTAGCTACTCTTGTCTGTTATGATCAATTTCTTCATTTTGGTTAAAGCTTTTTAATTTGGTTTCTTAGGTCAACATTCTTTCTTCTATCTCTTCTAATCACTCCTAAAACATCTTATTTCCGCTTCTGTATTTGTCATTGTACACGCTACTGTATAGAGCTACTGGAACTGCCATTGTTGTATAGCACTTCATCATCGTATCTTTTCTCACTTTACTTTTCAAAGCTCTTTTAATTGCTCCGCATATTTTTGAGAAAGTTTCGATTACCATATTAGTTACTCCTCTTTCATTCCATAGTAATTGAGATTAGCTTTAGCAGAAAGCTCTTATTTCTTAGTTCCTTATAAATAGAAGGGAAATAGGTGATGCAATAGTTAAAGCGGTAATCAGGTGTTTTACAGCAGTCGCTAGGCGTTTCTTTGCATGGCCCGGAGGAAAACAAAAGAAACACCAATGCTTCCTGTTTGAGAAAAGCATAAGCATTTTAAAACTGAAACTAATAACAAGGAATACTTTATAAACGGTTAGCTTTAAAACAAAAATCAAAGAGCTAATGGAAAGGTATTTTAATCGAAATCATGAGAGGCGTTTTTGAAAAAATAAAACTTATCGAAAAAATGTCCATGTAAAGGGTATTGTTTTGGGGGGAGGGGGATTTTTATGATAATCTACATGTGGCATCCTTAAAAAATACTAACATTAAATACCCAGTTTTGTACTTACCGAGCTTTTCGTTTGTTAGTTACGCTGTCCACACTCAGACATTTTTATAGAAGTGCCTGTTTTTTAGAAAGGGGTCTCAAAACATATATTTCCTCTGAAATCTCGGTTACGAATTTTTGGGTGGAATACAATATTATCTCTGTCTACTATGCAAGTTGTACATATATTAGAAAAAACAACAATTCATTGACTTTGAGTTAAACCAATCCATCATGCCAACCAATTCCCTACCATTGCTACATGTTGTAAACAAACGTTTACTCAGTTTTTAGTGAACAACATCGCTTGGAAAGTCAATAAACCAAGCAAGGGCTGGCCCGGATTCGAACCCAAGCGACCGCATTTGAGATTTGTGGGGGACAAAGCAGCATAGGTGCGGGTTTCTCCGGTTTCCTCCGCCATCGCATTACACCAGTGTCATCGCTTACGGTACTAAAAGCGGGCATTAAACACTATATATACAAGCGGTGGTAAAAGATTCCCTCCATTCCTCCGTACCCTACATCTTGCCAAGATATGGGTCCACGACTCTTCCTTTTTGCAAATGGCGCAGATTTTCATATCATTCTCGTCATACCATTTCATACTTCTAATTGAATCTTCTCCGTGCATTGCGCAATTATTTGCTGTCTGTCAATATCACAGAGACGGTACTTAATTTTTCTCCAAATACTCCGTCTGTTTGCCTGTCCCACCATCCAAATGTATCCCATGCCAGCGGTTTCAAACCCTTTCTTTAATTTTGAAGCCCACGTCGAATTACCTTCCATTCGCAACTGTTCACGGTCGCAGACTGCTCTAATTAGAGATTGATTTCCCTGAACGATTCTCATCCAATATTTAAATGCTCAGATTTTGCACTATCGTCTCACTATGCGCCCCAAATTCCCTCATTATTCCGCAGTTAGCCGTAGCCCTCCCTACAACCAGAATTCCTTTAAAAACTTGGGTACTCACTTGGTCCAGATTCCCTGTTTGTTCTCACCCCCACATTTCTCCTCCATATGTCATCGTGGATCTAACTGTCGCTCCGAATACATTTTCTATTAAGGCTATGGATACATTCGGAATTTTGCAGCGTACCCGAACAGCTTCCGCTGCTTTCACCCTTGTCTTGTGTTTCGTGATGTCAATGCGTTTTATCCATTTTCCGTTCATTGTAAATGTGAGTTCTGAGTACACAAAAGATTTATCATTGTCCAGAATCTGCCCTGCATATGTCCACGTCTTCCCCATGTAGAAGAACCATTTTTAAAGTGATTACGTGTGTCTTATTCCCATTAACTGTAAGTAGCCCTCCATCGCAATAATTCTTAAGTTTGTCCAGGCCTGGTTTCAGTTCGTTAACTGCCGTAGACCACTATACTAAATCGTCCGCGTATAAAGGTGCTGGGATCTGCAAATCCGCTACTACTGGTGCTGTTATGTAGAGATTTAGGGTTAGAACCTCCTGTTTATAAGTAATAGCAAAATGCAAATTTAATGCCACTTTCTGCACCTTTATATATGAATATAAACCTATTCGTTTATATATTTAAAGTAAGCATTAATTCATATTTACCATTTGATTTTATAGCGCTTCTCGCATTTATTTTCTGGATACGTTACGCTTTCGCTCATTCCACATTGAAAACGGTTCATATACTAATACGTTAGATACTACTCTGCGGTGCATTTGCGTTAAAATATCACATTTATTCATCCAGTTCGAGCTTAAGCTGTGTAACAGGGCCTTACTGCAACGCTTAATAGAGTTCACGAACACATTTGCCCACTACTGCTACGTGAAGTCTTTGACATAGCTTGTGGCGGAAATTGTGTGCTACGAATCTGGTATTGGTTTGCCCGAGATCTTAGCGCCTCCCCAACCACATCCTCGCTGTTGATGGTATGCCTTCTGTTGAATAGAAACTGCGCCAGATTTTCCCTTTCTTCTCTCTGAGCATCTGGATTAAGTCCTCCTATGGGCCTTAGATGGAAGCGAACGCCGTGCATAAATGTGTTTAGCTCCCTGGACAGTTCATATTAGCGTGAGACGACTAGAAGCACGGATTTTAAGGATACACATGGGTGAAGAGTGAGCGAAATGCTTAAATATCTGATGTGTTCCGTTCACATGACTTTCAAGAGAGTACAATAGGTTAAAGTGATAGTCAAAAGCTGGGTACTATGTGACTGAAGTTGTTCGTATGGACAGCAGTTGACAAATTCCTGTAGGAAAAAAGTAAATAAGTTTTTCAAAGCAGAAACCAAAAACAAGGAATGACTCAAAAACGATGAACTCCACGAAAAAATGTATATAACATAAATTGGGTGTTTTATCTTGTTCCACATTTTTGTGAAGTAAGTTTTTGTCCATCTCTTACAGTTTAGCAGTTATTCAAAATTCCGTAAAATTTATCCAGAATAAAGTACACTTCAGAGACTATTCCTAGAAAATTCAATATATACATTTTATTTGTCAGATAAGTAGCTTTAATATACGATATTTTAATCAAAATCATTAGAGCCATTTTAGAGAAAATCAAAATTTTCGAAAAATGTTCCATGTAAATGGTAGTTGGGGTGGGGGATTTTTCTCAAAATCTTTGTGTCACATCCCTGGAAGATGCTAAACTTAAATACCAAGTTTGATATTTTACCCACTTTTCGTTTTTGAGTTATCGTATTCACGGAGACACACACACGCGGACACACACTAGGACCTTTTTCTGAAAATACTTTTTTTCGATACAGGGGACCCTAAAACGTATATTTCCGCTGAAATTTCGGTACCCAACTTTTGGTTGGAGTGCAATACCTTCTCTATACACTATGTGCATAGTACGTGTAGAGAAAGTAAAAGTGAATCAAACAATTTCACAATCAGTTATTACTGATTATAAACATTTGTAATTTAAATATGAAAGGCTAGATTAATTTTAAAGCTTAAAGGCTGTTATTGTGCTTTCTATTTTTACTTTTTCTTCACGTACTATATATAGTGTATAGAGAGTATTGTATTGCAACCAAAAAATTCAATACCGAGATTACATAAGAGATACATGTTTTGAGACTCCCTGATTCCAAAATTAGTATTTTTTGTGTGTCACTGTGGGTATCATAGCTCAGAAAACGTTAAATACCAAACTCGGTATTTCAGTTCAGTATCGTCCAAGCATGCGACACGAAGATTTTTAAAAAAAACCCCACCTCCAACTACTGTTTAATGGAAAAATTTCGAAAATTTTGATTTATTCAAAATGGAACCAAAGATTTTGATTAAAATATCGTATCTTAAAGATATTTACATGGCAAATAAAATGCATATCTTGAATTTTCTGGGAATAGCCTCAGAAGACATCTTTTTTCTGGATGAATTTTGCGGAATTTGGCATAATGTTAAACCTCAAGAGATAGATAAATTTTTACTACGCACAAAATGTAGAGTTCGTTAAAACACACCGTTCATATCACATACATTTTTCTTATACAGTTGACCGTTTTCGAGACACATTCATTATTTTTGAATTTAATTTTAAACTAATTAACTTTTCTGAAACGGGACCATGCAAAGGCGAGCTGAATTCCAACTGTTTCACATAAGGACCAGCTTTTATGGCTGATTATGGCTTTAGTCTATCGTATTGCCTTATTTTTCCTTCTACTTATAAGGAAGCAAATAATAAGACCAATTCTACTAATGTTTATATAGATCAGCATGACATAGATAAAGGAATAATCTTTTGTAAGAATAGTTTATATATGCAACAGCCAGAAATAGTTATGTAAATGGAACACATCAGATGTTTTATGTTTTAGTGAAAATATTATATCTTTACATATAGATATTATTTATATCACACTGTCCTTGTGTAAACTTCTAATGAGGTTTTTTGTTTTTTTTTTTTTTTTTCAAATTAACAAAAGCATACGATTGAATACAAACAGGAGGTAAAAAATAAATTTGGACGCTTAATGAGATTAGATTAGATTAGAAAGCATTCTGTAGGTTCGTTTAGGATAGGAAGCCACTGAACTTGTCAAGACATATACATGTATACATATGTTTATATACTATGGAAAAAACAAAAAACAAAAAAATACAAAAAAAACAATGTGCAAAGCTCTTGCTTAAAGCATATAATCACTCCATGTGTATTTGAGGCCTCTACTATACTTAATGTACTCTATAAAAGCACATGGCCTTCCCTGTTTTTTTCAATCACATAAAAACAAAGAGTATCAAAAATTAGTGTTAAAGTGTACAAATAAATGTAATATAATTTCATTATATATAACACTGATGTAATGTCAGATGATAGATTTCTAATTATCGACATAATAGTTACTACTAGTAATTATATAAAACCAAAATATGATTATTGTAATATTGTATTATAAAATGGTGGGGGTTAACAAAAGGTGGAACAGATATTATGCCTAATCCATACTGCGAAGAGAAAGATTCATGGACTTTTAACGCATACGTTTCCAGTAAAATGCTTGTATTCAATTATTGAGCAGAGTGCAAGACTTCGACTTACTACGGACAAACAAAGGAGAAATTAAATGTATTTATAGTCGTATTTTGAAGTTCTACAGTTACTGCCTTGCTACTAGATGGCACTGGTTACCATCTTAGAAAAAAAAAACAAACCGTTCGTAAGTGTTGAAAAAGGCTGTAATACTCTGTCATTACATCAATAATCATGTAACTAATATATGCAATATTACCGCAGATAGCTAGGGTTAGATTATGCTAAAAACAATGTAATATGTACAACTATAATGGAGTGGACAGAGAAAAGTTTGTGAAGGGCTTCAGTTACATTTGACTGCAATGACATAAATTTTGCTGTTTTGTATTTAAAAACACCACAGTTTTATTGCAAAAATATTAATAATTTGCAATATAAAACAGTTGTATCTGTGGTAATTATATTGCTGAAGGTTAGTGTAATACGAAATTAAAATGAAGTCCACTAAAAATACTAAAATAATTGATTCTCATGTTTGTTGCATGTTAAGGGTTAAGAAAAAGCTGGGGTGAACAAAGAAATATGGAAGTTTTTATAGCGTTTAACGCCCGCTTTTACGGCTTTCGCACCGTAGGCGATGACACTGATAAGATGGAATTAAGATGGAGCACCGGTGGAATATGATGGCAGGGGAAACCGGAGAACACGGAGAAAACCCGCCACTGCGCCGCTTTCCACCACAAATCTTACATGCGGTTACTTGGGATCGAACCGACTAGGTGAGAGGGAAGTGGTCTAACCATTCGGAATCAGCGTGGCCAAAGATGGACGAGGTAGTTTGTGTAGTCCAAGCAGCGAAGGTGATTCAGGGACTTCAAGGCACGTATTTCCGGTTAAATGTCGGTATTCAATTCTTGAGAAGAATGCAAGACTTTGACTTATTATGGGCAAGCAGTGGAGAAAGTAAATGTATCTATAGTCGTATTTTAAGGTCCAAATGTTCCTACTGTGCTACTATATTGCACTAGTTACCAACTTAAAACAAAAAAATCACACGCTTTCTCTACATCTCTGCAACAAATTATTTTTAAACAGCTTCTAATTAGCTCATGCTCATGGAGAAAAAATTAGCTGAAACTAAAAACAAGGAATATCTTGAAAACAACCAACTCCGAGAAAAAATGCACATAATATAAAGTGTGTATTTTAATGTGCTCTACATTTCTGTGGTAAGTTTTTGTCCATCTCTTACGGTTTAGCAGTTATGCAAAAATCCGTAAAATGCATCCAGAATAAAGTAGCCTTCAGAGGCTATTCCCAGAAAATTCAAGAAATACATTTTACTTAAGTAAATATATTAAATATACAATATTTTAATCAAAATCGTTAGAGCCAATTTTAAGAAAATACAAACTTTCAAATTTTTTTCCATGTCAAGGGAGGGGGTAAGGGGGTCACAAAACATATTTCCGGTGAAATCTCGGTATCGAATTTTTGGGTGCAATACAATATCTTCTCTATACACTATGTATATAATACGTGTAGAGCAAGTAACAAGTCATGTACGAGTGATGAAAGAGGCTATAGTGCCTGTCATTACATAATTAGTCACACATCTAATATATGCTACACAAATGTTACTCCTTCCCCAGAGAGGGTGAATCGGACCCTAGACAGCCAGCGTTAATGTATTGGCACTAGATCACTCTCAAAACCCTACCTGGGTACTGTGGTGGTAGCATTTCTGTCTCACATTCAACAGGTTACGAGTTCGAATCTCGCTTAGTGTGAGTTACCCGGATAAGCTTTTCTCGGGGTTTTCCCTTATCCTGAGAAGACGAATGCCGAGTAACTTTAAGCTCCATGGACCCTTAGATCATTTGAGCATTTCACCAATTTCATTCATCGTCCGATATGACCAAAGAGGTTAAAGGACGTTAAAAAACCCACTAAAAACAATGTAATGTATACATCTATGAACGAGTGGACAGAGAAAACTTTGTGAAATACTTCAGCTACATGGATTTTGTTATTTTGTACTTAAAAACACTACAGTTTTATTGCAAAACTCATAATAATTTTACAATATAAACCAGATATAAGTAGCTGAAGTATAGATTTTATTTGTCAGGTAAATATCTTTAATATACGATATTTCAATCAAAAGCGTTAGAGCCATATTTTAGAAAATCAGAATTTACGAGAATTTTTCCATGTAAACGGTAGTTGGGGGTGGGGGAATATCCTTTAAAATCTTCGTGTCGCATCCTTGGGAGATACTGAACTTAAATACCAAGCTTGGTAGTTAACGGACTTTTAGTTTTTGAGCTATTCTGTCCACAGACACACACATAGACCTTTTTACAAAAATGCTTTTTTTGGATTTAGGTGGAGCCAAAACATGTATTTCCGGTGAAATCTTGGTATCGAATTTTTGGGAGAAATACAATACCTTCTCTATACACTATGTATATATTACGTGTAGAGAAAGTAAATAAAGCTGGGGTGAACAAAGAAAGATGGAAGAGATATTTTGTCTAATCCAAGCAGTGAATACGATTGAGGGACTTCAAAGCATGAATGCATGAAATGTCGATATTCAATTCCTGGGTAGATTGCAAAACTTTGAAATGTTATAGGTAAGCAGAGGAGAAAGTAAATGTAACTACAGTCGTATTTCGAGGTCCAAAGGTTCACACTTTGCTACTAGATGGCACTGGCTAACAACTTAGAACAAAAACAAGCCATGCATGAGTGATGAAAGAGGCTGTAGTACCCTGTCATTACATCATTAATCACACAACTAATATATGCTACACAAATATTACTGCCTCCCCAGAGAGGGCGAATCCTACCATCCTGCAGCAGACAGCCAGCGCTAGATCGCGCTCAAAAACAATGTAATATGTACACCTGTGATGGAGTGGACACAGAAAAGTTTGTGAAACGCTTCAGCTATGACGCCAGTCAGGTTTGTTTGCGAACGGGACATTTGGCAAGCTTTTCACAGAGATCGATCAGATCGTTAAAATAAAGGGTGATAGGAAATCCCAGCGTTGCAGAATGAGGGTTGATTTTATCGCCTCATTATGTGAAACTGCACCTCCAAACCTCGTGTTTCAATATGGCAGAACCACAAAGTTTAACACCTTCGAAAATAGTGATTGAAAGTAGCTGGAACGTTAGTGGTCCAGGGCTCAAAGTGGTGAATTTTTTCTTTCTTTACACGTACTAATAAGATTATTTCTGCTAATTACTTTCTATATGCGCAGTATGTACATAGTGTATAGAGAAGGTATTGCACTCCACCCAAAAATTCGATACCGAGATTTCATCGCAAATATATGTTTCAGGGTCCCCAATATCCAAAAAAAAGCATTTTCACAAAAAGGTCCTTGTGTGTGTGTGTGTGTGTGTGTGTGTGTGTGTGTGTGTGTGTGTGTGTCCGTGAACACGATAACTCAAAACCGAAAGTCGGTGAAATACCAAACTTGATATTTAAATTTAGTGTCTTCCATAGATGTGACCCGAAGATTTTGAGAAAAATCCCCCCACCTCCAACTACCCTTTACATGGAACTTTTTTCGAAAATTTTGATTTTGTCAAAAATGGCTCTAACGATTTTGATTAAAATTTCGTATATTAAACATATTTACCTGACAAATAAAATGTATATCTTGAATTTTGTAGGAATAGCCCCTGAAGAGTAGTTTATTCTGGATGAATTTTACGGAATTTTGAATAACTGTTAAACCGTAAGAGATGGACAAAAACGTACTACACAAAAAATGTAGAGCACGTTAAAACACACAATTTATGTTATATACATTTTTTTCGTGGATTTCGTCGTTTATGAGACATTTCTTATTTTTGGTTTCTGCTATGAAAAACATTTTTCTCATACAGGAACTTGTCAACTCCGATCCATATAAACAAAGGAACTTCATTGACATAGCAACCAGCTTTTGACTACCACTTTAACCTATGGTAGTCCCTTATTTCGCTTCTCCTTACAAGGAAGCAAGTAATAAGACTATTTCTGCCAATTTTTTTCTGATTAGCATAAAGTAAATAGAAGTATAAACTTTTTAAGAATTATTTGTTGCAGGAATATAGAGAAAGTCATGTGAATGATATAGATCAGATTTTTTTTCTCAATTAATATGAAGTAAATAGAAGCATAAGCTTTTTGACAATTTGTTGCAGAAATGTAGAGAAAATCATGTGAATGTAACATCAGATTTTTTTCTGAGCTCTAAAACTTCATAGTTATGTTAATTTTGCACGCAAATCGAGACACAAGAGATAAGACCTCTGAGGCTAGACGTTAAATCTGCTGTCTGGTAATACTCTTTTAGAATCGAATTTCTAATATCATATCCGCTTTGTGAGAACCTGGCTGTCGTCTGTCAAATGTCAGTTATGATAATACTAGCCTATTACCGAAATCACTTAAAAAAACAAAAAACATTTATACTCGTGGGTATCGTAGATTAGAATGTTTTGGCCATCGCTGCTACCCGAGCCCACGCTTTTTTACAATATTTTACTTGTCATTTACTTCAAGAATTCCTGCGTTGCGTCAGAACACACATCGTACTCCATGGACCTAAAGGTAACATTCCAAGTCATCATTCAACATGTGAAGAGCATATCATCATCTATTTGTAACAATGTAAATGTGGTTTAACTGTTACCTAAATTTACCACGTTCATTGTGTCTAATTTCAAGTAGAGATTACCCTTCACCATTTTATCCTGTCACCCGTGTTTTAGGTCTACTATAAACCCCGAATCCCACAAGGTCGCCCTCCATGGTATAGAGGTTACCATGCCAGTCTCTAAAATCCAAGATTGCAGATTTAAATCTGGCAAAAACCTTAGCATGTCTTCCTTCGGAAAGGAAGTAAAGCCGGGGATCCCGTGTAATGTTATTTGCATGTCAAAGAACTCCATACCTTGAAAGAACGTGGTTGACCCCTCGTCACCATTGCGGCGAACTCACGAACTAGGAATTCAAATTCGGTCAAGGAAACATCGTAACGATGCCCTATGCTCCATTTAGGATCTACAGGAAATTAACTAACCAACCAAATCAATAAACATCAAGTCCCCGTCCCATAACGCAGAACTGTAACGTGTAAGGCGTCGGTTTTTGGGTGGCAACCCCTAGTCTGCAAGTTACAATATGAAGATGCTTTCATTTATGTTACGATATATTTCCTAAAATTAGTAATGCTAAGACTGCAAAGTCGTGAATAATATGTATAATTAAGATACTCCTTTTCTACATCAATTACTGTGTAATACTCTTCTGTATTCCATTATTATCCTAGGTAATGTCACGAATGTTTTCATCTTGTAGATAATTCACTTATGAATTGTCCTAAGAGATGAAAACATGAGTTGTATTTGATAAGACAATTCAGTGAAATAGATTATTAATAATTTATAATATATAGGAAAGGTGTTTTTTTTATCATGTTATGATTGTAATTAATTAGTTCTCAAATAGTAGATGACGCATTCGACAATGTTTATTTACCAAATGTTTTTTTTCTTTTCCCTTTCTTCACTGCCTCCTGAATTATGATATGACCGACAGTGCCTACACCTGATGTAAGAATATCAAATTACAACAATAGAAATAGGGAAAAATTATTGTATTTCAACTTTAATAACTAATACATGAAATGGAAATAAACTATTTTATTTGAGGTTATTGCACTCACCTCATATATAAGCAATACAAATAATGATATTTTCACTCCTACTTGAACTAAATACACTTTGAACTGAATAAAACTTTAAATAAACAGTGTAACTGAATTAATTGAAAATACAATTGTGGAATAGCCAGTTATTAAAAGTGATGGTTGGCTGGCTGGATTGTCACCATATTACCAATAACCAAGACAGAGCATTAAACAAACAAACATCAGGTGCGGCAAGATTACAAAGTAATGAACATCAGCTACAATAAGATGTTTCCATAATATCGCTGCAGTCATTGTGATTGGTCATTGCCTAACCTCGACCATTGTAGGCGCTTTCATACAGGGTGGCGCGAAATGTACCTACCAATTTCGTTGTGAAAGCACTTTATTTGTGAAAAGTGAAACAATATACATTTGCATTTATGTGTCTTACACTTACAGCACTACTTGAATATGACGTCAGCTCAGTGGCACCCATCGGCATTTATTATGCATTGTTGAAATAAATGCCTCTATGGCACGTCGCGCTATCTCCCATGGACTGATTTCTTGACTGATAGTAGGTATCTTTCAACTCCTAATGGCTTGCAGACGGTGCGAGAATACTTTTTCTTTCAATTATCCCTACAGAAATTATTGAGCGTTATTAAATCTGGAGATTGGGACGACTCAGTTGAATCTCCAACTGTCGTTCCTGGTGTTCTGGCATGAAAAAATTTTGCAAATTTCAACAAAATTTATTATTCCAGTTGCACACACACCACAATATCCTGACTCATAAACTATGCGATGTTTTGGTTTTTGTTTGTTGTCAAACTCTCTGAAGAAGCTCGCTTCATCTGACTTGGAACAGTTGGTTAAACAGTGTTGATACGGAACGCGTAACAATGTCTGTATGAGCCAACAATCCATGGCGTACCAATTGCGAACATTGTAGCCGTATAATCATATCTGATTCATGCGAATACACTCAAGTTGAACAGGAATATCAAGCAAAACTGGTAGATACATTACGCGTAACCCTGTAAACAAATCTCCTCATTTATAAGCAATACTTCCATATGCATCGATTTTAGTTCATATACTCGCAGCTTCATAAGACTTCAAGAACAGACAATATACACAGCAAATACGGTGCCTCTATTAATAACTTTGGTGATGCAGTGAAACTCCAACTGCAGGCCAATTAACGACAAGAGAAGGTTACTATTTCAACTGCCTTCACTGAGAAAGCGATTTATTGCTTTGGGACGATGCGCGCGCATGTTCCTCACCCTTTAATTGAGGGAGAGCGCAACAAGCAATGTTTACTATTCACCACAACTGCGATTTTGTTTCGAAGCAAAAACATTTAATAGCACCCCATAAACTTTTATCTGATACACATCAACGAGACTGTATGCCTTTTGGGCACGTGCAAATATGCCAGAACAAATTATAAACCTCTATTGCCAGTGTTGCAATACTCTCAATGTTTCGCTAACAGCGGTCAATTTGTGGAGACCCTTCCCACATCGTTAGAAAACACAACAATGCGCAATGCACCTGCAACAACATCTACTATAAACTCAAATAATATCACTGCACAGACCACCGAAACAACTGGACTGTATTTAGAGCACTGATGCAATTAAACATATCCCCATTATGCTCTTTTGCATATTAAATATTAACTTTTTCTTTGCGTTATTAATGCTGTTTATTTGTAGAAATTAATATATATCGGTTAATATACATAAAGTTTTCATTTCAAGAAATTATTTCGTGATTCTATTAATGCTCATTGATATACAATAACATCTTTGAGATACCGTGCAATAAATTAAATAGAGGATGAAAAATTTGATGTTTTCCATTCACATGACTTTCTCCACATCTCTGTAATAAAGTATGCATTGCTGAAAAGCTGATGCTTCTGTGTACTTCATGCTAATCGAGATAAACATTAGCAAAAATGCTTTTTAGTAAGCAGAAAGGAAATAAGGGAATACACTAGGCTAAAATCACAGTTTAATCATTTAAAAGCTGGTTGCCATATAGATGCAATCCATTTTTATGCGTTGCCAGGAGCGGACAAATTTCTGTAACTGAAAAGATTCGGGTATTTTAAAACTGAAACAAATAACAATGAATATCTAAAAAATTGTTAGTTCTACACAAAAAAAAAATACACATATTGTGTGTTTTAAAGAAATGTGCATTTTTTGTGTAGTAAGTTTTGTCTATTTCTCACAGTTTCCTAGTGACGCAAAATCTAACAAAATTAATCCAGAATAAAGAGATCTTCAGAGGCTATTCCTAGAAAATTTTTATTTGCAGTGTAAATATACGGTATTTTAATCAAAATCATTAGATATTTTTTGAGAAAATCAAAATTATCGAAAATGTTTCCATGCCAAGGAGAGTTTGGTCGGGCCGATGCCCTAAAATTTTCCGTGTCACAACTTATATAACAAGTTTGATATTTGACCGACTTTTCCTTTTTGAGTTATCGCGTTTAGAGACACAGGACACACACAGGGACCTTTTTCAAAAAAAAAAAAAATTCTTCCTTTTTTTTTTTTTAAAACAGGGGACCCCAAAACGTCTATTTCCGGTGATATCTCGGTATTGAAATTTTGGATAAAATACAATATTAAACTAGAATTTGGTGTGTTATTTACGAATGTTGCAGATGACGTCAGAAATTGCATAAAATTATATTAAAGGGTGAGATTGATGAGATTTAGGTTTTGCACAGCTTTAAACCTAGAGGCTTCATTTCTACTTTCTCTACCTGGTATATGGTACATATGTAGAGAATGTATTGCACTCCACCAAAGGTTTGATACTGAGATCTCACCGAAAATAAACGTTTTAGGAAATCTGATGTATTCCATTCACATGACTTTACCTATACCTCTGTAACAAATTGTTAATAAGCTTATTCTTTTATCCACTTCATGCTAATCGAGACAAACGCTAGCAGAAACGGTCTTATTTCTTAGTTTCTTATAAATAGAAGAGAAACAGGGAAGTACACTAGGCTAAACCGACAATCACATGTTTTAAAATGTGGTTGTTATGGGATTGGAATCGGTTTCCTTGCGCGGCTAGGAGTTGACAAGTTCCTGGAAATGATTAAAAAGAAATATCTTGAAAACAACCAACTTCAGCAATATAATGTATATGACATAAATTGTGTATTTTAAGAAGCTCTACATTTTTGTGTAGAAAGTTTATGTATATAACTTATAGTTCACTAGTTATGCAAATTACAAAAAAGTAATAATTCAGAATAAACACATATTTAGACTTAAATATAAGAAATGTTATGAAAACCTTTAGAACCAATTTTGATACCATTAAAACTTTCGAAATGTTTTCCATGGAAAGGGTAGGGGGGATTTTCTTAAAGATGTTCATGTTGCATCATTGGGAGATACTGAACTTAAGTATGAAGTTTGGTATTTAACGGAGTTTTCATTTTGGAACTATGCCGCCCCCCACACAAACACACACGGACTTTTTATAATTTTTTTTATTCAGGGGGTTCCAAAATATGTATTTCCTGTGAAATCTCGGTACTAAATTCTTGGGTGGAATACTAATCACTATACACTATGTATATAGTGTAGAGAAAGTAAAGTAAAAATCAATTTAAATTTCTAAATTACAACTGTATCTTTTGGGGGTGTTTACCGTCTTTTCAATTTTGAGCATGCTACCAACACATACACACACACATACACACAAAACAACCAGAGATACTAAGGACATTTCTTTAAAAATGCTTTTTTTCTAGATTCAGGGGTCTCAAAACATGTATTTCCAGTGAAATCTCGATATCGAATGTTTGGCTGCAATACAATACCTCCTCTATATACAATGTACATAATACGCGTAGAGAAAGTAAAAACTGGCTCTAGCGATTTTCATTAACATTCCATGTATTAAATATATATGATAAAAGATATATCTTTGATTTTGTGGGAGTAGCCTCTGAAGCCTTCTTCATTCTAGATGACTTTTGCTTGAATGGTAAACCAAAAAGAAAGATAAAATTAACTGAACAAAAATGCAGAGCTCGTCAAAACAAAATGTTTGTTTTATAAATTGTTGCTCTGCAGCTAATCCTTTCCGAGACTTTCCTTGTTATTGGTTTCATTTTCAAAATACTTATTCATCTTTCAAACAGGAAGTCGTTATCCCTGTTTCTTTTGCTTTACTCCTGGCTACAGTAGACAGTCATGCAAAGAATTATTTAAAAAGTTGGGCATACTCACCTTACCTTGTGTTTATATATTATACATTTTAAAATTCTATACAGTTAATCGAGATAGTTTTATAACAAACATGGAAATTCATAACATTAATACTAGACTAAAGGGATATAATCATCGTCCCAATGCCAATCTTCGTTGCTTTCAGAAAGGTGTATATTATGAAACAATCAAGATATTTAATGCTCTCCCCAGTAATCTCAGAGAAAATGTTGGGAATTTCAGGGCTTTTAAGGCCTCTCTTTAGGAGTACCTTTGCAATAAATCATTTTACTCTGTAGATGAATATTCAAGTGACAAACCTGTCTTGACAATACTGTCAACAATCATTGCATATATAAGTATTATAATGTATTGCATTTTGTGTATATTAGTGTGTGTGTGTGTGTGTTTCATATTCAAATTAAATTGATGTATACTTTGACTTGCTCGGATGTGTCAAATGAATTTTTTTAGTATTTAGTAATAACACAAGGTCTGTAAAGCCTAATGCTTTGATATTCTACACTAGTGCATAATTGTAAATTTCTGCATTTGAAATTCTATAGCATATTTGTAGATATGTATTGTAATTTGTTGACATTTATGAAGAGTACATAATACAACAATCATATTTTAGTTTTACGTAATTACTAGTAGTAACTATTAAGTTGATAATTAGAAAAATATTATCTGACATTACATCAGTGTTACATATAATGAAATTATATTTATTTATATATTTAACACCAATTTTTATACTCTTTGTTTTTATGTGATTGAAAAAAAAGGAAGTTCATGTGTTTTTATAGACCACATTAAGTATAGTAGAGGCCTCAATTACAAATGGAGTAATCATATGTCTATTCTTCTGTTTTTGTAACTCACGCTTTAAGCAAGAGCTTTTTATATTGTTTTTTTCCCATAGTATACAAGCATATGTATATGTCTTGACAAGTTCTATGTTCAGTGGCTTCCTGGCCTAAACGAACCTACAGAATGCTTTCTAATCTAATTTAATCTAATCCATTGCAAGGCGACCGCTTTTAAAATTTTTGGTATTGCTTTAGCGTAGCAAACTCCTTTATTTCCCTTCTACTAACAAGGAAATAAGAAGCACAACCAATTTCTGCTAATGTTTATCTCGATAAGCATTAAGTACCCAGAGGAATAAGATTTTGTTGACGAAAAGGTAGAGAAAGCCATGCGAGTTGAAAACATCAGGTTTCTGATAAATACATCATCATGGTGTATTTTTGAAACGCACTATAGGTACATTTATGTTGGTACACAATTTGTGGTTAGTACATAAAATTTAGGTGTCTAATATTTACCGATTCTACACTGGTTGCCCGTACCGACTAAAAGGTAAGTCAACTTTGTGGAAACATTCCTCCCATGGAAGGGATGAGCACATGTTATTTGCCTATCGCTGGAAACGCTTCATTTCACTATTAGAGCTCTTTTTCTAATTAATCTGTTTACACTGTACCGATGGACGAAGTAATTTGTTTTAGTTTGGCGTGTCATCCACTGCCACCCTACGCACGGCACACAATAAATCCACTTCACTTTTATTTGCCCTGATATTTGAATGGTCTGTGTACTCAGTCCTGATAGGGACAGGTCTACGTGCTCACACTGTCAGAAGTCGGAAGAACTCGGTAATGACACAACGATAATACGAGGGGCACGATATATTTTGAGCTTAATTAAAACAGTAATTTGTCATTCAATTTGTTTTATGCTTTCTCAAAATATTCTGCTTTATGATCAACACACTTTTGCTCGAGTTAGAACCATTTATCACAGATTTTTTCCAATCTGCCTGAGGCACCTCCAAAATATGATTTTTGAACGTATCAACGGTATCTTTGCCAACGAATTTTGTTGTCTATGCACCTTATTCTTGAAGTTCGGGAACAAAAAGGAGTCATTGGATGTCAAATCAGTACTATAGATGGACGAGTCGTAAATTCCATTTTTGAGTGTTCAAATAGCCGGTTGTTAGATGAGATGTGCTAGTTTGCAATGCCTCGATGAACGATTCGACTGCACTTGTTTGTTTTCCTTATTTCACCGAAGACATCCGGAAAGCAAATGTTGGTTCCATTCACAATTGGTCGCTTTACATTCCTCTTTTCCCACATTGACAGTTTCTGGAAAAAACAAAAAAACAGCAATAAAACAGGCGATCATTTATTTCGAAGTGTTACAACTGTGAACAACTTTTGCTGAATTTGGTTCATCTTGAAACATCCATATAGTCGATTGCTGTATGTATTCCGATTCATATGCAGAAATCCACGATTTGTCACTTGTTACAATTTTATATACGTCTTTTGAAGCCCCACCATTGTATCTCTTGAGCACCTGCGTGAACCAATAGACACTTTTGAGATTGTGCCAAATTATGTGGGATGCAACGGGAGCCATTTTACGGCTAAATTATCATGCAATATTTTATATATGCTAGAATTGCTTCGATCTCCGAGTATATGGCATGACGATCTTGTATCATCTGGTTTTGTACAGCATCAATGTTTTCTGGCACAATTTTGGATGATCTTCACGAATTTTGTCATTGAGCGAAGGGTGCTCACGATTAAACTCGTTATACCGGCGCTACACAGTGGTAAAGGATAGAACTTTATTGACCAAACAAAATAGTAAGTTGACAATGCCTTCCTCTCTTGATAATCCACGTTGAACATTATGATTCAAGAGTTAGTTCCACATTTTTGCTGAGACAATTTTAAAATTACTATAAACAACACAAATAACGCTCTATTGACAACTGTCTGAAGTAGGCTAAGATCAACAATGTAAAAATTTCCAGTGGAACACCAGATGACACCTACAGCAATCAAATATAAATAGTGGCCCTCGTAGAGATTGTCACCAAGCAAAAGGGATTCACGGTAAGCACGAGGTTTCCATTCTAGAGGTCTTAGATTACAATCTGACCATATTTTTACTTTCTCTACCAATGAGATGCTGAAGTTAATTATAAAATTTGGTATGTAACTGACATGTTGTTTCCAAGTTATGTTTTTCACATATACGAATAAAGCTACACAAACACAAATGAAGCTTTTTATAAAAATCTGATGTCATCCATTCATATAGGATTCTCTACATATCTGCAACAAATTGTTAAATGCTTATTATTCTAACTCATGTTGAGATAAATATTAGCAGAACCTGTCTTATTATTTATTTCCTTGTAAATATAAGGGAACAATAAGCTAAAGCGAGAGTCAAATCTTTTAAAATCTCTTTACTATGTGGTTGAAATTCGTTTCTGTGCAATTGTCAGGAGGTGTTTTAAAATTGAAGCCAATAACAACGAATATCTAAAAATGGTCAACTCCACGAAAAAATATATATTACATACATTGTGTTTTTCAACAAGATCGACAATTTTTGTGTAGTAAGTTTTTGTCTATCTCTCACGGTTTACCAGTAATGCAAAATTTAGCAAAATTCATCCCAAATGAATTTCAGGCCATTCTCAAAGAATTCAAAATATAATTTTTTCATGTAAATATCTTTAATATACATGATTATTTGTCAGAGATATTTTTTTGAGAAAATCAAAAATTTCGAAATTTTTCGCATGCATAGTTGGAAGCAGGGAGATTTTCTTGAAAATAATGAACCTAAATACCAAGTTTTGTACTTAACGAACTTTTCGTTTTTGAGCTAAGCTGCCCACAGATACAGACTCACACACACACACACACACACACACACACACACACTAGAGGGTCCAAGTTCCATACCAAGAGACCGCATGTGATATTTTTGGTGGACAAAGCAGCCAAGGGACGGTTTTCTCCGGTTTCTCCGGTTTTCCCCGCCATGCATCCCACCAGTGCTCCATCTTCATTCCATGTATCATCAGTGTCATCGCTTGTGGTGTCATAAGTAATAAAAGCGGGCATTAAACACTAAAAGTATACACACACCACAGACATACGTGTCGATAATTTTTTAATTTTTTTTTTTTTGTGTTTAAGCAGTCTTAAACACAAAATCTCGGTATTGTTTGTTTGTATAGAATAAAATACTTCCTTTATACACTATATACATAGTATGTGTTGACAAAGTAAAAACGTTTTCTTGGGTACAGGGGCCCTAAAACATGCATTTCCAATGAAATATCGGTATCAACTTTTCGGTGAAATACAAAACATTTCTTACCTTGTCAGAAGATTTTACTATGTTATATTTAATCACACATTTGTAATTAAATTTAATTACAAATTCTTCTTCATTTGAGGTTTTTTATCTTCATCCATTTCTCTGTTATAATATTGCGCAGACTAAATCTATGTCGCACTTTTTTACAAAAATCTTACTACGGAGGACGGTAGATGGAACAGGATATGTGAGTGAGAATGTGTTAATTTATATGTAATGCTAAGTTTAAGGTTGAATTTAATTTTAATACTTTCTCATAGATTTCTGTGTGGTCTTTTGACTTGTCTAGGCATTTTTATTTTCAATAACAAATGTATATCTTTAATACTTAACAAAACTCTTGCTGTAAATATCCAACGACTCCGAAAAACATGTACGATTTTTTGCATATTGTAAGTCTATACTGAAAATGCTTGGAAATAAGGGTCATTTTACTACTACCTATGTATTTGTTATTTGGGCGACTTGTCTATGCCATGCTGTGTGTCGCATCGACATTTCCGTATATTCCTGTCACTACCAATCATATCATTTGCCTAACTTCCATAAATTGTCTCGCAACATCCTTATAAGTCGGGATTCGGAGCTTGAACTTCGAGCTGTAAACATGGCAAAGAAGAAACTCCGCAGAGCCGCAGCTGCTAAGGCAGCAACCGTCGCCTCTTCCCCGGCAGCCGCCGAGGAGGCAGCATCTCCGAAGCCATTGGTCGCGGCAAGCTCTGTTTCGCCGCCGACCGCCACCGCAGTCTCGCCGCAACTGCCGAGTGCACTGGGCACGATCTCCGCCGTCGCTGCCGGTTCTGTGCCACCTATCGTGGCACAGGACACTTCATCGGGCAAGCCCAGTGCCCTCTCTACCCCAGGAGCAGACCACTACCACCACCCGCCCGGACTACACCACCGCCGACCATTATCGACACCACACCACCTGCACCCTCGATAGACGCAGCGACACGGGAAGCCATTCAGGATCTCCACGCGGAGATCTTGAACGTCGACGCCCGTTTAGCTGCCCTTGAAGAGCTGTGCAGTGTCATCACTGAAAAGGTACAGGACCTTCAAGCTGCCACCACCGCCGCCATCGCCACACTACAGTCCACCATCGCTGAGATGTCCAGCCGGATAGCTAGTGTTCAGCCGCAGCCTCAGCAGGACCTCCAGCCGCAGCAGCTCCACTCCGCCGAACGGCCCCACTCCAGGGGCCAATCACACTTCGGGGCTGTTACAAGACCCGGACCTGAGTCTTGGATTCTTCGTTCACGGCAGCTACGACTGGAGAAGAACCAACACTAGCTCCAACTCAATCCCTCTAATTCCTCTACTCCTCTCCCTGAATATTCCGCGGTGACAGTCTGGGCCTCGGTCAAGTCTGTCTCCCGGTCCTCATTTCACCCCTCTGACTGCACCCTGCATTTAGTTAAATTATCACCTTGAATCCGCGGGTGCAATCATGCGGTACCGCCTCTCCTTACTTCCTTCTAATACCGGTGGAGGGGTTTTTTAGTCGGTATGCCCACATGGGAGACCCCGACACTCCGGGCTTGCCCGGGTCAGTCCTTAAGGTGGATTTTTCTACTCCACTCGAAACTTAAAAATTCTAAGTCTCTTCTTACGCCGGGTAGGCTGACAATTGCATATCTCCAGGGTGTTAATGAACTAAACCGAAATAATTTGCGATATTTTGCACGTGACTGATATAAGTAATTTGAGATCGGCAATGCATCGTCCACGGATTAACATAACGCAACTACACAACGTTAAACGTGTGGGTATCAGGTGCTGATAAGTCGGTGTTAAAGCAAACCAGTTTAACAAATGGCTCAGAATGTGTTTAGAACTACTGCGCGCGTATAGAAATATCAGCTCTTTACTAGCATTCTCAATATTTAATGTAGCAAAAATCTGTAAAATCTCGAACTAATCACTTGACAATGCGACACTGAGCATTCATTAACTGCGTTGTGTAGCCTATTCTGGAGCGCTTTTTCAACTGCTCTGATGGCTTAATGCGTAACGCGGGAAGGTGCTATCCCAAAGATCATGAGTCCGATTCCTGCCATCGAGTAAATGTGTTTTATTATTGTTTTTTTCATTCCTGACGAAGTGCCGCGATACATGAACGAGACCCGAACTCGGAAACTATCTTTCACTTGAAAACCAGTATCATAACCACTACCCTAAAGAGGTGCGTTGCAATATGTCCCTTCGTTTTTCGTGTTATGCTCTCCAATGGTTGATAAATTAGCCAGTGACGAACTGGCACTTCGGAAACTTATAGCCGTTACTTCGAAATTTCAATAAATAGGCCATAAGTCTCCTATCTCAAATTACTTATTTAAGTGATCTACATATTCTGTGAAAATATGGCGAGATAGTTCATTAACACCCTGTATATGATATGTACAAAGTAGAGCAATTAAGCATACTGAAGATATAAAAATCTTATCATTTTTTGTTTATGTCGTTACATACCTGATAAACACCAAATCATCCAAGGAATTAAATATTATTGGTTACATACTAGTTTCTAACTAGCTTTGCGACTCTGATAGACAAAGCCTTGAAACGGTTATTACTTTCTCTACAGCACATAATACGCAGGTAGAGAAGGTATTGCATCCCACCGAAAATTTTATTCCAAGCTTTCACAGCAATATGGCAATTTAGAAAAATGCCCGTGTGTTTCTACATGATAACTCAAAAACTCGATACTTTAGTTTAATATCTTCCAGAGATGCCACAGAAATATTGAGGAAAATTCCACCACCCCAAAATCCCCTTTACGTGGAAAAATGTACGACATTTTTTATTTTCTGAAAAATGACTACAAAATTTTTATTAAAACACCTTTTATAAAATATATTTTATGACAAATAAAATGTACTTCTTGCATTCTCTGAGAATAGCCTTTGAAGATCTATTTATTCTGGATGAATTTTGCTGAATTTGGTATAACTGATAAATCGTGAGTTACAAAGACTTACTGTAGAAAAAAATGTAGATCCCGTTAAAACACACAATTTATGTCCTATATATATATATATATATATATATATATATATATATATATACTATCGTAGAGTTTACCATTTGGAGATATTCTTCGTTATTAGTTTCAATTTGAAAGTCCTTAAACTGTTCAAATTTGGGAATTTATAAACTCTTGGGCACACAACAAACGGATTTCAACCACAGCAATCAGCTTTTAAAATATTTGATTATAGCTTTAGCTCTTATTTACCTTGTATGTACTTACAAGAAAGTAAGTGACAAGACCACTTCCGCTAACGTTTATCTGGATTAGCATGAAGTGGATAGAAGAATTAGGTTTCTAACAATAATTTGTTACAGAAATGTAGAAAAAGTCTAATAAGCCTTTTGTAATATACGTTTTATCTTATCCTAATGTTAACTGATACATTCTTATATTTATTAATATTAACATTATTAGAGTCTTCGTTAAGAGGAATTGAATTTTAGTCGTAACGTAGGCAGTGCTTTCTTTGTTCGTTGCTGCATAACCCTACCCAACTTTTCTCAAACGGCAAGTCATTGTTTTGTCTCTCAGCGGCCCAAGATTGACGAGAAAATGTGCGTTCCATTCACATGACTATTATTTGCTCATGAGAAATTAGTGCACTTACGCGCTCGGGTATTAACCATCTCACTCACAAAATAATAGTATATTTAAGCCACTTAAAAATAAGTATTGTCATTTTATGATCTTTGCTTTATTATTCCTCATGTGTTGGTGTTCATTTGCTCCGTGAATTCGGAGAAATATTTTAACCGGCTTATATCGTTCTTCAAAAAGTTCTTGGAGAAGTCATGTCTCCCTGTGTTTCTAGCCTCAGATCAAGAAAAATTCCTTTTTTTATAATACCACTCTCGGAAGCGGCTTCTGCCTTACTGAAAATAACCTAATTGTATTACAATCTTAGAATACAAAAGCCTCAATACAAACATCAATTTTACTTTCCTGGCAGAAAGGTAAAAGAGCCCGTTTATATTTTTGTTTTTCTTATATTACAGTCTACCAACCATATATTGATTTTTCACAAGATAGATACTTGTCACTTTATCTGATAAAGGTTCAGGAATTTAGATCAATATTACGTTTTTACCAAACGTCCTTGCTTGCATTCGAGAGGTCCTTGGTTTAACCCTCTCATGCATGTATTTATTAAATCGTGTTAAATAACTTTAAATACAAACTTTTCGTATGATTAAGGGTCTAATAAAGCATTACAAACTTTTTTCCATTTTATTAAATTATATAAACATCTGATGTGTTACACTCACATGACTTTCTCTAACTGTTCTAAAAACTTCTTACAAAACATTATTCTTCTTTCTACACAAAGCTAATCGAAATAAACACTAGCAGAATTTTCATATTACTAAGTTCTTATAAGTACAAGGGAACTAAAGTAATGCACTGGGCTAAAGTGATATGATATGTTTTAAAAGATATCGTTATGCGATTGTCATTGCAAATTGCTGCTTTGCTTGGCCAGGAGTAGAACAAAAGAAAAACGGACACTTCCTGTCTGAGAAAACTTCACAATTAAAACCAATAATAAGGAATATCTTGGAAAAGGTTCCCTCCACAACATAAACCTAAAGGACAAAAATTGTGTTTTGACGTGATGTACATGTTTTGTGCAGCAAGTTTTCGTCTATCTCTTACGGTTTAGCAGTTAAGCGAAATTCGGCAAAATTCATCCAGAATAGTCTTCAGAGGCTATTCCCAGAAAATTCGAGATATACATTTGATTTCGGATAAAAATAACTTTAATGTATGGGATTTTAATCAAAATCGTTAGTCATTATTAAGAAAATCAAAATTTTCAAAATGTTTTCCATGCTAGGGGTAGTTTGTGGTGGGAGTACTTTTTTGAAAATCTTCCTGTCGCATCCTTGAAAGATACTAAACCTAAATACCAAGTTTGGTATTTAAAGGTCTTTTCGTTTTGGGGCTATGCTGTCCACACACTGACACACACACACACACACACACACACACACACACACATGGACCTTTTCTAAAAAATGCTTTTTTCGGACTCAGGGAACCCCAAAACATATTTCCCGTGAAATCTCGACTTCGAATTTTTGGGTGCATTACAATACCTTTTCTATCTCTATGTACATTGTACATATGGGGCTAGAGAAAGTAAAAAGTAGCAATTTGTTCACTCTAGAGGACACCATGCAGTTATTAAGTGATTACACACATTTGAACACTTATTTCCTATCATGGAAATGTTCAAACTGTGTTG
This sequence comes from Hymenopus coronatus, assembly GCA_030762935.1. NCBI lineage: Eukaryota > Metazoa > Arthropoda > Insecta > Mantodea > Hymenopodidae > Hymenopus > Hymenopus coronatus. The sequence continues at coordinate 41,269,615 of CM060887.1, forward strand.
AAGAGGTGGTTATTGGCAATTTATACAGATATATTTAGTTTTCTTTTGCATTAAATTTAATGGTACCAATTAGCATTCCTGATTTGGCCAATGATTTGTCGTGATGCCCTATATCTGGCAATGTTTTCAAAACTCGCTGGCTTTTTACCTTACCTTCTTTAATAAGAACCCTTTCTACCAAAGCCTTGAAATCCAAAAGAAGCACTGCATTTCCGGCTTAAAATGGCGTGTTATTTATGGACGCTCTTTAACTACTGTGGCTCTCAGCGTCCCTTTCTAAATTGGGCGTGAAAGGCCACGTAATTTTGCTCAGAGGCCTCTCTATCAGGTTTGAGGTTCTTTTATGTGCCGTAAAACTACGACACAGGACCAACGGTTATATAACGTCTACTGTATTAAAACCAACTAGTGACCACAGTCACGTCCTGGAAATGGAAGAACACGCACAGATACCATCTCTTATTACGACGACGGTGTGGATGAAGCTCAAGACGTTGATCCACAAGATCTACACCTCCCATATTCTTGTTATAAAGCTCTACTGTAAAGGCTGAGGAATTACAGCCAGACAGCGGCATGTACTCATCCACAGACCTAGTGTGTACCAGGAAGTTCCCCGACAGCGGGAACCTGGAGGTGATACTGCTTCTAATTGTTATTCCACATGGCAAAGGCTAAATAGCCGTTTCGGCGAAGTATATACAATTCTTCTCTTATTTGCTTTTCGGCATCTTCTCTGCTCGTGTACATCCTTTCATATTCCGCAAAATAACATCTCTGCTACTTGCATTTCACTTCTTTCTTTGATTTTATTATCCAGGTTTCACTTGCATATAAAAAAGAAGGAACAGTTGTTGTCTTATATAGTTTTAAGTTTTCTTGATTTCGGAGCTGAAGCTTTTAATAGTCCCACATATTGCCTGGAATCCCAAGCGACCGCATGTGAGATTTGTGGTGGACAAAGCGGCGCAGGGCGGGTTTTCTCCGCGCTCTCTGGTTTTCCCCGCCATCGCATTCGACCGGTGCTCCATCTTCATTCATGTATCATCAGTGTCATCGCATACGGTGCCATTAGTAGTTAAAGCGGGCGTTAAACACTACAAAAAAAAATATTACCTTGATTTATGTATTTTTTCTATGTCTTTTTCTTTTTTATATGTGACATAACATGCATTTCAAAACACCCACCTCCTCGCGCTAATGCCTGGCTACGGGCCGGCCACTCGTTCCAGGTTCTCCATTTTTGGTTTCTTGCCGTTGGCTCCCCTCAGGCTTCTGACCCCTAGGCATCCGTCTGTAAGTCCTAGGGGGGTGGCAGTCCTAAATACGGGAAGGTAAACCGACTATGAAAAATATCACATGAAGTTCGGAACCTGAAGAACTTGACTACATTACAAACCGCCATTGGAATATGTCATCTCAAAGTAATTTAAAATATCCTTGCGGAAAATATTCTTGTCGCATGGGAAATTTAATATCCTACTGACAGATTATCATAGTGAATAGGGCAACGAACAGAGACTGGGAGACCCGTTGTTCAAATCCCGGCTATGGCATTAAACTTTACCTATCCAACTTCTGTCCTACATACGGCTAGTGTAGGAGAAATAATTAACACAGCTTGAACATTAATTAATACTTAAGAAAGTTTACTATGCATACTGGTATTAACAATTACGATTGATTTTTGTACTTAAGTATATTTTCAGTTGTATGCTACTCTAATTGTCACGTGAGACATTAATATATGGAAGCCAACCGTTTTCACATCAAGTGTTTACTTGTTAATGGAAGAAAATTTATTTATTATGTGGTAAAGAAAAAATTCATCACTGAAAGAAATTAGCTTGTAATTGTTCTGTGAATATCAGAATATTGAACTTAATGTGTATTTAAAGTATAATTTCATTTATGATCAGAACTAATTATTTTAAAACATTCAACAATGATTATTGCATTGCTACGTGCATGAAAAAGGAAGTTGTTTTTTCTAGTATAGCGCATCCCCAAGCGTTGTATACCCATATTTAATTATTCACTAAACGCAAATAGCTTATGAAATAAAAATTAAATGTACTAAATGTAACTTATTTATAAATAAATGGAGGCTTGTATTATATACTTCCTTAAAGAATGTTTAATAAGGAGAAACACGTGGAATAAGCTTTGAGCTTATATAAGAGCTGAATAGACGCTCAACGTTTGTCATTCCTTATTTGTTAATCTTCATGTGATCTTTATTGCTCTGCACAAGGTAGCGTCCTACGCATTTGGCGGGAACGCGTGCTGTGGCATCATACAGTGTTAATATATATATTTTGTTTGGTAGTTTAACGTCCTTTAACCTAGTTTGGCCTTATCGAACGATGAATGAAATTGGTGAAATTGTGCTCTAATGATATCGGGGTCCATGGAGCTTAAAGTCTTCTCAGGATAAGGGAAAATCCCGAAAAAACCTTATCTGGGTAACTCACCCTAAGCGTGAACTCGCGACCTGTTGCGAGGCAGACACGCTACCACCATACTACCCAGGCGGGCGTTAATAATTATTGTATCCAGTGATAATGAAGAATATACAAGAACATCTTACTAGAGAAACCAGTGTATCATTTACAAGTATTATACAGGGTCACTACAAAAGAAATAGACAACTTCAACTGCCTATAAAACAAAAACTATTAGAGATAGCAACCTAATTATTTTGGAGATATGTTGAGAAACTCTCAAAGTTTCGTTTGTTACTATTGGTAACGCTGTAGTGTTTTGTTTGTTGTTGCAGAAGCTGAAATGGCGGAAAATCCTGTGGAAAAGGCATATCAGCAACTGTTGTCCAATGACATTTTAGAACGCGTTACCACAAAACGCCACCGACTAGACAGTCAATCTACGACTGGTATAGAAAATTCGAGACAACGGGATGTTTGTGCAAAGGGAAGAGCTCGGGAAGACCAAGAGTTTCGGAAGAAAACGTTGAACGTGTTCGTTCTGCCTACATAAGATGCCCACAGAAATCAACATCTAGGGCAAGCATGCAATTACAAATTCCACAGCAAACTGTATGGAAAATCTTGCGGAAGCGACTGCACATGATGCCTTACAGATTACAGATGGTGCAGTTTCTGAGTGAAGAAGATAAGGTCATACTGCGTGACTTTTGCATCGACATGTTGCGACATGATGAAGACGATGCTGGTTTTTGTGAGCACATCATTTCATTTTTGTGGTAACGTGTTCTAAAATGTCGTTGGACAACAGTTGCTGATTGCGTTCTAGCAAATTCCAACACGCAATATGCCTTTTCCACAGGATTTTCCGCCATTTCAGCTTCTGCAACAACAGACAAAACACTACAGCATTACCAATAGTAACAAACGAAACTTTGAGAGTTTCTCAACATACCTCCAAAATAATTAGGTTGCTATCTCTAATAGTTTTTGTTTTACCGGCAGTTGAAGTGGTTTATTTCTTTTGTAGTAACCCTGTATTACCTGTTATGCATTCCCTCCCTCGCAGCCACAATCCTGAGATGTAATAATACGTATTACAGTGAGTAATAAAGAATATAGTAACATATGAGATAGTCCTACAGCCCAGAAGAGTAATTTGAAAACCTCTAGATGCTGTAATGCAATAAATACTAATCTACCAACATATTTTATTTTAGATATCAGTTTACTTACATGATTATCTATTCTATTCAAGTTAGATTAAACATTTCATTTATCGAAATCTAAAGTATTGGATTTGTACGTTTGCTTGAATTAAATCCGTTTTATTTTCTTTACTTCGTACACGCACTGTATACTGTAGGAAAGGTATTCACATTAAGGGATCCTCAAAACATATTTCCGGTGAAATATTGGCATCAAATTTTTGGGTAGAATACGTCTTCTCTGCCTATTATGTCCGGTATAATATGCGCTGCAGAAAATAAAAATAAGTTCTAAATATTTCACAATTTTTGGCCAAATTTTATAGATGCATCGCCTCAAACCAATAGTGACGAGGATTAACGAAACTGATTTATGTAGTTTTGAAAATATGTCAGCTGGCAGCATAGAAATGAACATTCGAGGTTCAGCCAGTAAGCGAAATCACGTGAAAAATTACTAGTTCCTGTCAACACGCTGTGACAAGTGATGGATTTGTGTGTCACTTTGAACGATACTTCCGTCGGTTGAGCATGGAATGTCAAGATCCCATATTTTCTGCATCACGAAAGAATAAAAGAATCCTATCCGGAAGGTTATTTGGTATGCTTGTGAGAATTTCTGGAATATCATAAAAAACATACTCAAATTTACAAAGAAATACGAAGAAGAAAGCTCCAGAGTATTTTACTCACGTAGCTATTGGTCTGTTACGGAGGAAAACAGAAGTCATAGCTTTGCCAAGACATATTATATAATTAAGATCCTTTCGGGTTTTATTCTTACTTTCTCTAGCACGTATGTACATACCAGTTAAGATATCGTATGGCATTAAAAAATTCGATAATAAGATTTCACGAGAGGTAAATGTTTGAGGAACCCTGAATAAAACAGAAAAATAATTAGGAAAGATCAGTGTCTGTACATCATAACTCAAGAAGAGACTTGCCCTATCTATGGCCAGGGAACTTTGAGAATGCACGCTAATATTGGAGCTAAAATACTGAAACTGGTTCAAGGAATAGATTTTGGAAGACAGTAAGAGTGGATACTCTAATGGGGCAATAAAGTCTTTTAGGCTGACGAACACTCAATAACTTTAAAAATACGCCTGGAACGGCTTATCGTATGATAGTGTTTTTTGCTGACTCCACCGATATCTTCCACCTGTTTTCTCTGCTCTTAAAGGCGTATTGGACAGGCCACGCTACCGGAGGGAAAGGGTTGAATATGAAACGAAGCTTGAGACGAGTGAGTTATCTACTAGTGATCCCTAAACTTTCTGATTTGTCACCTCCTTCACCGGGTGATACAAATGAGGTCATCCTACATACATACTGAAGTCCTAATACTAAGACCATGCGCGCTCGCTTGTAGACTAATCTAATACACTCCTTATACAAGTGAACCTATTCTGAAGGAGTATTAGGTGTGAAAGTGTGGATTGCCCAATTGGTTTTGCATTTTCTTACTCGTGTGTCCCTGAATGGTACCAATGAAAATCGTGGAAAGATTCGAGTCCCACCAAACGTTCATATTTACAGCACAATCACACCACCAGACACATTTTTATTGTCTTTCACTGTACCGGACTCCACTTAGTCCCAAAGCTATCCAATAATCTACGCTAGCTAGCGGCGTGACTAGGTAGATCTGAAAAAACAAGGTTTAGCTTAACATTTCAATTTAATATCTGACCAAAACCTTATATGGCGTAAAAAGACATTAGATGAAATTGCTTAAAAGCTATAAACTTCCGTTTCTACAACAATTAGCTCTTTATTCGGAGCCATCTATCTGTAACAGATAGATATTTTATTTCTCGTAAGCCAAATGAGAAAAGTGCAATAGAATCATTTGAATTATCTCTTAACAGTTCATAGCATACCTTACACATTATATAGGCACTGAAATTCTCCAGTCAAGTATAACCATAACTATGTTTTATTTGTTAAATACCCAACATTATTCTAACTACAAACTGCATATGCAACCTTTGTAAGTAAAATTAATAAGCACATTTAATACTCACTATGGGTGTAATCGACTGTAGCTAAAGATGACAAATCACTTACCTGAAACAAAGGAAAATAGTTTATTCGAACTCACAACAAGCAAACACTAAATTTCTCCTTGAATCTTTGTTGAAAAATCTGATCTGTACCATATACATGACTTTCTCTACATCTCTGCAACAAAGTATTTTTAAAAAGCTTTAGCCTCTATTTATTTCATGCTAATCGAGAAAAAATTAGCAGAAATAGTCTTATTACTTGTTTCCTTGTATGTAGAAGCGAAATAAGGGACTACCATAGGTTAAAATGATAGCCAAAAGCTGGTTGCTATGTGACTGAAGTTCCTTTGTTTGTATGGACAGGAGTTGACAAATTCCTATATGAGAAAATTTTGTCATAGCTGAAACCAAAAACAATGAATATCTCAAAAACGATCAACTCCAGGAAAAAAATGTATGTAACACAAATGGTGTATTTTAACGTGCTCAACATGTCATGTGCAATAAGTTTTTATCTAAGTCTTACGGTTTAGCAGTTATGTAAAATTCCGTAAAATTCGTCCAGAATAAAGTAGTCTTCAGATGCTATTCCCAGAAAATTCAAGATATACATTTTGTTTGTCAGGTAAATATCTTAAATATTTGATATTTTAATAAAAATCGTTAAGAGCCATTTTTGCGAAAATCAAAAGTTTCGAAAAAAGTTCCATGTACAGGGTAGTTTGGGGTGGGGGGATATTTCTCAAAATCTTCATGTCGCATTCCTGAACGATACTAAACTTAAATACCAAATTTTGTATTTTATCGACTTTTCGTTTTTGGGTTATCGTGTTCAAAGGCACATGGGCGCGCGCGCGCGTACACACACACACACACACACACACACACACACACACACGGACCTTTTTGTGAAAATTCTTTATATATAAGGGATCCTAAAATATACATATTTCCGGTGAAATCTCGATATCGAAATTTTGGGTAGAGTGCAATACCTTCCCTATACTCTATGCACATAGTGCGTGTAGAGAAAATAAAAATTCATAAAAATAATGGCTATTTGCCACATATAGTGTTACGCTATTATGTCTTGTATGAGGTTTTTTAAAAATATAGATTCAATCACGCCATCTGAAGCTATGTTTTTACAGCGGTTTTTTAATCAATGAATTCTTACTTCACGAGTTAGCTAGATGTGCTCATGATGTTGATAGATCACCTGGGATGTACTATAGGATGAATCACAACTAGCGAATGTACATTTAGCCACGTAGTGTGCTACGCTTATTTTAAATACTAGGGTTGGCTGATAAGTCCCGGGCAAGTCAATGAAAACAGATTTTTTTTTTTTTTTTGCTATATTTCTCAACATAATCTCCAGAAAGGCTAATAAGTTGTCATATCGCTGTTCTAATTTAATTAAACCATCTCTGTAGTGCGATTTATCAAAGTCCTGAAAATAACTGTTTAACACACCAAAGACTGTTGTGAAATCTTCGTCCTCCAAGAAATCTTTTAATGTTTGGGGACAGGTGGAAGCCAGTGGGTGCTAGATCTGGCGAATAGAGTGGATGTTCCAGTGATTCCAAATTTAATTCGCATATGTTTACGTTCTGTATACGTACTATGTACATAGTGTATAGAGAAGGTGTTGCACTCCACCAAAAAATTCGATACCGAGATTTCACCGGAAATATGTTTTAGGATCCCCTGTATCCAACAAACTATTTGCAGAAAAAGGTCCCTGTGTGTGTGTCCGTGAACATGATAACTCAAAAACGAAAAGTTGGAAAAATATCAAACTTGGTATTTAAGTTTAGTATCTTCCAGAGATGCGACACGAAGATTTTGAGAAAAATCCCGCCACCCAAACTACCCTTTACATAGAACTTCTGTCGGAAATTTTCTAAAAAATGGCTCTAACGATTTTGATTAAAATTTCGTATATTAAAGATATTTACCTAACAAATAAAATGTACATCTTGAATTTTCTGGGAATAGCCTCTGGAGAGTAATTTATTCTGGATGAATTTTACTAAATTTTGAATAACTGCTAAACGGTAAGAGATGGACAAAACTTACTACACAAAAAATGTAGAGCACGTTAAGACACACAATTTATATTATATACATTTATTTTTGTAAGTTCGTCGTTTTTGAGACATTCCTTATTTTTGGTTTCTACTATGGACATTTTATACTTTTCTCATACAGGAACTTGTCAACTCCTATCCAAATAAAGGAATTTCATTGACATAGCAACCAGCTTTTGACTATCATTTTTACCTATGGTAGTCCCTTATTTCGCTTCTACTTACAAGGAAGCAAGTAATAAGACTATTTCTGCTCAGTTTTTCTGATTAACATACCTAAAGTAAATAGAAGTATAAGCTTTTTAAGAATAATTTGTTGCAGGCATATAGAGAATGTCATGTGAATGGTACACATCAGAATTTTCCCATTGCAATGACTGAACAATGAACCGGAGCATTGTCATGAAGAGGTTTTCTTTTTTTTCCATAATGAGGTCTTTTCTTTTCACTTCATCACTCAAACGTTTCAGCAAGTTAGCGTAATGGTTACCAGTGATACTTTTACCCTTTTCCAAGTAATCAATAAAAAGAATTCACTGTGTATTCCAAAAAACTCTCCCCATAACCTTATTATCTGAATAAAATTGACTTTGCCTTTTTATGTTGGTTCACCTGGCGCGATCCACTGTTCTGACTGTTATTTACTTTCTGGAGTGTAGTGATGTGTCCAATTTTCATCTATGGTAATAAGGCGTCTCAAAAATTCTGAGATTTTTACGGTAGATCTCCACATTCTTAATATAAAAAGTTTTTCTTTGCAACTTTTGATCAGGTGTCGAAAAACGCGGCACCCAACTTGCACTAACCTTGTGAAAGCCCAAAACATTACTTAAAATATTACCTGCACGTTCTTTTGATATGTTTACAGCCTCTGCTATTTCAACAACTTACAACGGTCTTCCGGCACTAAACGATGATTTTTTTTTTTTTTTTTTTAATGATCTCTGGAGTTGTCACTTCTACAAGGCGAGGCTCATCACTAGTGATCGTAGTTCCATTTTAAACATTGCAACTCACCTTTTAATCATTGAATATGAAGGAGCAGAGTCCTTTAATGTACTGTCCATTTCCTCCTTGATTTCTTTAGGTGTTAAGCCTTTCAAATGGAAGTATTTAATCACTGTTCGTTTTTCCAAGTCCTCCATTTTCGTGAGAACTCTAAAGTTGTCTTTGTTTAAAATGCTGTCTTTCGAAAACTAAAAAAGCTTTTGACCTGTAAGTATAGATACTAGCTGAACTATACGATACTACTATCTAACTGGCCTAGTGGTCACTGTGAGGCATGAGACTTATCAGCCGAGCCTCGTATATTTACGTTAATAGGTAAGGGCTAAGAAAATAAAAATTATCTATGATAACTCTGAAAAGAGAAAAATAATATCAGTAAGTGTTATAATTTACTTCTCAGTCAATAATATACCTATTTCAGTTTGTTTACTCCTAGATTGAGGGCTACTTCAAGGTGTATTCTACAATAAATAACCTGTCTTCTCAAAATAATTTGGTATCAGCTTGTGGTTTACCGGGAAACATGCGAGTCAGTTGAGAAATTAAATGCTATGCCGGCATATTGCCATGATAGAGCAACCGGATAGAGACCGGGAAACCCGTGGTTGAAATTCTGGCTATAGCATTGAATTTTTCAGACTGACTCTACCTATCCAATAAATGATCTACCTTCCTCATAGGTACTAGTATAAATGCAACTGTATCACTTACTCTCTGCTGTGAAAAAATCTGATGTGTTCTATTCAAATGACTTTCTCTATATTTCTGCAACAAATTATTGCTAAAAAGCTTATGCTTCTATTTACTTCAACTAATCGAGAAAAAATCAGCAGAAATGGTACTATTACTTGCTTCCTTGTAAGTAGAAGCGAAATAAGGGAGTGCTATTGGTTAAAGTGATAGTCAAAAATTGGTTGCTATGTGACTGTAGTTCCTTTGTTTGTATGGACTGGAATTGTTAAATTCCTGTATGAGAAAAGCATATTTTTTAAAGCTGAAACCAAAAAATAAGGAGTATCTCAAAAATGACCCAACTCCAATAAAAAAAAAATGTATATAAGATGAATTGTGTGTTATAAGGTGCTCTATATTTTTTGTGTTTTAAGTTTTTGTCCATCTCTTACGGTTCAGCAGTTTTGCAAAATCCCATGTAATTCATCCAGAATAAAGTAGTCTTCAGAGGCTATTCCCCGAAAATTCAAAATACACATTTTATTTGTCGTGTAAATATCTTTAATATACGAATAAAATCGATAGAACCATTTTTGAGAAAATCAAAATTTTCAAAAAAAGTTCCATGTAAAGGGTAGTTTGGGGTTGGGGAATTTTTCTCAAAATCTTCGTGGCGCATCCCTGGAAGATACTAACTTTAAATACCAACTTTGGTATTTTACCGACTTTTCGTTTTCGAGCTATCCTGTTCACAGACACACGGAGACACACACACATATGGACATTTTTCTGAAAATGATTTTTTTTTTATACAGGGGACCCTAAAACATATATTTCCGGTGAAATCTCGGAATCGAATTTTTGGGTGGAGTGCAATCAATACCTTCTCTATACACTATGTACATAGTAGTATAGAGAAAGTAAAAATTCCCACTTTATAGGTGATCGGAGCTCTGACCAGCCACCGGATCGCCTACGAAAACGTTGGGAATTTAAAGACCGAATGGACCATGGTCTAAAAGCTCGGAAATTAGTTTCATTATTCAAGACGCCGGGCGTTAAATCTTCAGTTTATACAATATTAGCAATAGCGAATGAGACACAAGATCTTCCATATTTGGCGGATGAATTATTTTAATTAGGGGTAAATCATCGTCAACAAGGTATAATCACCCAAAAATTAAGATAATTTTCATTATAATCTCACATTACAAGCAAGCAATCAAATATAACCAACGAAAAGCGTATACATTATTTACTCCTGGCACTGTTTATGGTATTTCCTGTATAATTTATTTAGTATGACATACAACCTTAAAAAAACTATTACCTTAACCTGCAGAAATCCGAGGATGAGAAACACTTTAAATACCTCAGTTATAAAAGTGATTTCCTTGAAACTTATTTAAAGCTAAAACTTCAGATAGAGTTTTATGGCATTAAATCTTTTTTAAACATTCAGATTCACATTACATTCATAATTTTAAGGAAAAACCTTTCAAAAGAACTGTATAATTAATAATGACTATCATTGCAGGAAGGGCCAGGTTGGTGCACGAAATGCAGATAATCGCATTATGGAAATGAGTTTAGACCCTTTGAACCGAAGAACATTCATCAAGAGGTGTGGAGAGGAAGGTGGCGATGATATTTCTCTGGCAGGGAAGAGAGGGAGGGAAATCTTGCCATAATTTGCTAGAGAAGGAAGACGTTTCTGCGGCTTCCACGTCGTGAAGTTGGCAAACGTAATGGTGCGCAGTGGTATTGTAGCGCGCTGCATACAAAAGTGGCTATCCATGGTCAGGGTCTGGCTGTCTCATATACTGCCATTTTAATTTCATCAGGTTGGCCAAAAATGTCATGTGCTCTTGTACAAAAAGTACGGATTTATTCCGAGTTTTTAAAAGTAGTAGCACCCCCCTCCAACACGATGTAGAGATTTCGTCGGATGTACACGAATCTTATGTGTTCTATTCAAATGTCTTTCTCTACCTGTTCTGGGAACAAATTATTCTTACAAAAATTCTACTACAGAAATTCATCTTCTGTCTGCTCTATGCTAATCGTAATAAACATCAGCAGAAATTATCCTATTACCAACTTAGTCCCTTTTAAAAAGAAGGGAAATAAGGGAATACACTAGGTTAAATCCATAGGCAAACATTTTAAAAGTTCTCGTCGTATGGCCAGGAGTAACAAAGAGAAAACCGATGACGATTTCCTGTTTGAGAAAAGTTCAGGTATTTTAAAATTGAAGCGAGCATCAAGGAATACTTCTGAAATCACTAACTGTACAAACAATACACATATATATATATATATATATATATATATATATATATATATATATATATATTATAGTATTATACATATTATATATAAAATTCTGTGTTTTAACGAGATCTACATATTTTTTTATGGTGAGGTTTTGTTTATATCTCATGGTTCACTAATGCAAAAGTTATTCAGAATGAACAGAACTTTAAAGATCATTCCCAGAGAATTTAAGATATACATTTTATTGTTCTATATTTAACACGATAGTTCAAACAAAGTGGTTAATAGTCTTTTTTGAGAAAATTAAAATTTCGGGATTTTTTTTTTTCATTTAAAGGGTAGTTTGACATAGGGGTTTTCTTCGCAGATACACACACACTAGCACAAACACAGATTTTTTTTAAAAATGCCTTGTTTGCATACAATGAACCATAAAACTATTTCAAGTGAAATCTCAGTATAGCATTTTTCTCCACCTACGTAATATGTACGGGGTAAAGAAAGTGATTGTTTTTAGAGAAATGTCTGTGCCCATATAAATTCTGACACAAATTATTTAAATATATTAAAATATTAATACTATTTGCACTATTTTACACCTCATTCTTCCTAATAATAAACATGTGTGTGTGTGCGTTTAGGTACAGGATACATCAAAATCGAAAGTTGTTAAATAGCAAGTCTCCATTTCTTTATTTTTACGAAGGTTATAAAACAGTTTATCTTCACGAATATATCCCGGAAAATCTTAATTATTTTACATTGATCCATATCATGCTTATTCTTTAATCTATCACATCTGGTCTTCCCAATTAATAATCTTAAAACATTCACTTACACTGCTTGATATAACTGTCATATTATTATTACAATTATTATTTTTTTTTGTAACATCAAGTTTGGTTCCATGTGTCAGGTGTTACCATTGTCTTATGTTTCGACTTTTCCTGCTATATTAAGATATTTATTTTTGGAGGTTACTACCGTGATATGCGTATTGCTTTCATTACCTGCCCTCTAGCGCCTTTATACTTTTGACGGCCACTTAGTATATCTCTCCCAAGTATTGAAACACCATTACTTGCTCGATAACTTTCTCTTCTATACCTAACATCTTACCGGCTCTGTTGTAAATCATCACGAGCACTACATCGTCCGCATAACCTCTTATCTTTATATTTACAACGGACCACTCCGGTTCCTAGTTATCTATATTTTTACCATTCACCATCATTATTACAATATATCAGTGTTACATATGATTATATATGGATATTTATGTTAAACTTGTGTACAGCTTATGTCTTTCACATGGCTTGTGTGAAAAGAATTAAGTAAAACTATTTACTTAATAGTTGGTTAAACTATGAAGCCCGGAACTAAACTTAGTTACGGCATTGTAAGTGGTCATTGGGGTATGTCATCTAAAAAATAATTTAGGATCACCAAGAAGAGTTAATTGATAAATTTAATACCATGTCGACATGTTCTCTAGAGGTCCTGGTTAGAGGAAGCGGGCAGAGACCGAATGATTCGTGGTTCATATCCCGGCTACGGTATTGAATTTTTCAGAGTGACTAACTATGCAAATTCTGTCCTACGCAATAAACCTGTCTGTCTACGCGTGCTCATGTGTACAGGATAAATTGAACAATCGGTTAAAGAACAAATCACTTTTTCTTTGTTGTTTTATGTAGTTTATCAAACTGCTTTTCTTCATGTTTTATTCCGGAAAATCTCTAGAAGTGGACTGCAGATCCTTCCTCCATATTTTCTGTGGCCTTTTAATACTACTTCCTCTTAATGGCTACATATGGCAATTTTATCAGTCTGTAATCCTAATCCTTTTTATTTTTCCTCTTTTCACAAATATATTAATAATATTAATTATTTTACACTGATCCCTTGCATGCAATTTCTCTTCCTATCACTTCTAGTCTTCCCTATTTAAACAGTAATTTGGTATAACTGCTTTAATTTACTGTGGTAGCTCAGATGTCGGTTCCATGTGTCAGGATCGGTGTTACCACTGTCTTTATATTTTGACTTTTCCTTCTATATTAAGACATTTATTTTTTGGAGGTAACATCTCTTGAGTTGCTTTCATTGCCTGCCCTCTAGCGTCTTTGTACCTTTGACGACCACTTAATATATCCCTCTCAAGTGTTGAAACTCCAGTACTTACTCGATAAGTTTTCCTTCTATTTCTAGCTTACATCTTACCGGTTTCGATATATCCATCGTTTTAATTGTCTCTATTGTGACTCATCATGAACACCATATCCTCTGCATAACCTCAATTTATATTTGCGGCGGATCACTCCGGTTCCCAGTTATCTATAGTTTTACAAGTTGACATTATTAAAGTGTGTGTGTTTTGCACACGGCCTGTGTGAAAAAAAAATCTGATTCACACGACTTTTTTCTACATTCTCTAACAAATAATTATTAAAAAGCTTATGCTTCTATTTACTTCATGGTAATCGAGAAAAATTAGCAGAAATAGTCTTATTACTTGCTTCCTTGTAAGTGGAAGCGAAATAAGAGAATACTGCAGGTTAATGTGATAGTCAAAAGCTGGTTGCTATGTGGCTGAAGTTCCTTTGTTCGTATGGACACCAATTGGAAAATTGCTGTATGAGAAAAGTAAGCTTTTTAAAATTGAAACCAAAATCAAGGAATATCTCAAAAACGATCAACTCCACAAAAAAATATGTATCATAAATTGTGTGTTTTAATGTGCCTTCCATTTTTATGTGGTAAGCGGTTATGCAAAATGCTGTAAAATTCATCCAGAATAAATTAGTCTTCAGAGGCTATTCCTATAAATTTCAAGATATATTGTTTGTCAGGCAAATATCTTTAATATGCGATATTTTAATCAAAAGCGTTAGAGCCATTTTTAAGAAAATCATATTTTTCGAAAATAATTCCATGTAAAGGTTAGTTTGGGGTGGGGGGATTTTCTTGAAAAGCTTTATGTCGCATCCCTGCAAGATACCAAACTTAAATAGCAAGTTAGGTATTCAACGGTCTCTTCGTTTTTGAGCTATGCTGTGCACAGACACGCGCACACACACAGAGCTTTTTTCAAAGATGCTTTTTTTTTGGATTCAGGGGGACCAAAAACCTGTATTTCCGGTGAAATCTCTGTATCGAATTTGTGGGTGCATTACATTTCCTTCTCTATACACTATGTACATAATAGGTGTAGAGGAAGTAAAAACAATTAACACTAATTGGCTTAATAGTTGGTTAAACTATGAAGCCCGAAATTTGAAAGACAACATTGTAAATCGCCGTTGGGGGAATGTCATCTCAAAATAATTTGAGGCCATCTTGTGGTTTACCGAGAAACATGCGAGTCAGCTGAGGAATATACATGTGACTAAACAGTGGTTACAGCAACCGAAGAGAGAGACCGTGAGATCAGAATAGGTATTTTACTGGAAATGCATGTTTTGAGCCCTAAATACAGAAAGTTATTTTTATTTTCTCTATCACATGTACACAAATAATTAAATAAAATATGTAACACTACAATCTGGCAACTATTTCCCCATAGCAGGATTATATTGCAAACTTTAAAATATATTTACATGATTGCATTTTCTTACTACACCATTATTTTACAGAGTAGTAAATTAAACTAGTTATTAACATAAATAAAAAAATCTGATGTGTTCCATTCACATGACTTTCTCTATATCTCTGCAATTAATTATTTTTAAAAAGCTTCTGCATCTATTTACTTCCTGCCAATCGAGAAAAAATCAGCAGAAATGGTCTTATTTCTTGCTTCCTTGTAGGTAGAAGCGAAATAAGGAATACCATAGGTTAAAGTGATGGACAAAAGCTGGTTGCTATGTGACTGAAGTTCCTTTGTTTGTATGGACACGAGCTCACAAAGCCCTGTATGAGAAAAGTATGTGTTATATAGCTGAAACAAAAAAAAAAACAAGGAATATCTCAAAAACAATCAACTCCACGAAAAATATGTATATAACATGAATTGTGTGTTTTAAAGTGCTCTACATTTGTTGTATGGTAAGTTTTTGTCCATCCCTTACGGTTTAGCAGTTATGCAAAATTCCGTAAAATTGACCCAGAATAAAGTAGTCTTCAGAGGCTATTCCCAGAAAATTCAAAATAAACATTTTATTTGTCAGGTAAATATCTTTAATATACGATATTTTAATCAAAATCGTCAGAGCCATTTTTTAGAAAATCAAAATTTTCGAAAAAAGTTCCATGTAAAGGGTAGTTTTGGGTAGGGGGATTTTTCTCGCATCCCTGGAAGACACTAAACTTAAATACCAAGTTTGGTATTTTACCGACTTTTCGTTTTTGAGTTATCGTGCTCACAGGCACACGGACACACGGAGCTTTTTCTGAAAATACCTTTTTGGATACAGGGGACCCTAAAACATATATTTCCGGTGAAATCTCTGTATCGAATTTTTTGGTGGAGTGCAATACCTTCTCTATACACTATGTACATAGTGCGTATAGAGAAAGTAAAAAAAAGTAAAACAGCATAAAATAGTAGTAGGTAAAATACTTTTATGTAAGAAAGGTATATATAAACATAAGCCAGTTTTCACTTAGATTAAAACAATTATAATTGATTATTGGAATCCAGTAGCACAGATAATTGCTAACCAGTTATAACCTATCACACTATTACTAATTAACAAAATAAAATCAGAAAAACTAGCAACCTTCACTAGTGGTATCCATTAGAATGTGCACTAGTAGCCAGCACAAGTCTATTTTACACCTATTTTCTAAATGATAAATAATCATTGTAATGAATTACATATAATTAATATCCTCTAACCCCAGTTATTTATTCTAAACAATCTCTTAACCGTTCTTCCAAATATGTAATTATAAATACAATTATAACATAACAATAGGTAATAATAATGTACTACGTACGTATAGCAAGCACACTGTAGATGAGTATTGTATTTCACCCAAAAATTTCACCGATATTTCACCGAAAATACAATTTTCGAGACTCCTTCAATTAAAAAAAAAAAATTGTTATAAAATGTACGTGACTGTGGATGCGACAAGAATATTTTCTAGAAAATCTCCCACCCAGAAGTAAGGACATTTTTTTTAAATTTTGATTTTCTCATAAATGGCTGTAATATTTTTGATTAAAATATCACATGTTTAAGATATTTCGTGACAAACAAAATGTATATCTCGAATTTTCTGGGAATAGCCTCTTAAGACCTCTTAATTCTGGTTACATTTTTCATAACTGGTAAACTGTAAAAAAAGAAAATGAAATGAAAATATAAATATATTATTTATGTCATATTTTCTTAGAGTTAACCGTTTCTAAGATATTATTTATTATTTAAAACTTCGTCTGTTGGACCACAGCCTAAACCCCGGAAAACCTTAGTAGTTTTATTGGTTAAATGTTCAAATAATTGTACTTTTCTGAAATGGAGGGTCGTCATTAAGTTACAAAATTGCAAAATAATTTTTAAAAATTCACAACGCTCACAAACTTCAAAACTTATCTCTCTGCCTTATTATTGAGTCAAGAGTATTTTTTGTATTGTTTAACGACCGCTTTAACTACTAATGGCACCGCAGGCGGTGACACTGATGATACATGAATGATTGAGCATTGGTGGAATGTGATGGCGGGGGAAACCGGAGTACCCGGAGAAAACTCGCTCCAGCGCCGCTTTGTCCACCACAAATCTCACATGCGGTCGCTTGGGATCGAACCCAGGCCGTCTAGGTGAGAGGCGAGTG
This sequence comes from Hymenopus coronatus, assembly GCA_030762935.1. Classification (NCBI taxonomy): domain Eukaryota; kingdom Metazoa; phylum Arthropoda; class Insecta; order Mantodea; family Hymenopodidae; genus Hymenopus; species Hymenopus coronatus. The sequence goes on from CM060887.1 coordinate 41,287,113, forward strand.
ATCTAACCTCTCGGCCACGGCGCGGCCATACGTAGAGTGCTTATACGCCTCTCGGCCACGGCGCGGCCATACGTAGAGTGCTTATACGTTTTGAATATAGTGTTGTCAAACAGTCCATTTAAGTATTAGTAGTGTTATTTAAAGATTTAATCCCAAGTACTCATAACTATGCCAAACAGCATCAACAGGAGACAACGCGTGCTTTCAAAAAACTTGGAACATGGCTTGTAACATTCCCCGTTATCGGCGCAAGCCTCGACAAAGGAATTCCTCAAATATTTCGCCTGAAAAGTGGATATCCGCTTTCGGAATTCGCTGTATAACCACCAGTAGTTAGAGTTGCTGTAATGAAATACTATATTATTGCAAAACCAAATGAAATGCCCTTTCGGAGGTAACAATGGACCGCAGTCTCAAATTTTCGTTTATGGTGGAGCTACCATGTGAAAGGGAACCTTCCACTGATGTTCCAAACCATTAAAGTTGCCAATCAGAACCATAGATCAGTATTTCGTGCGGGAAAATAACTAAATGCTAGAAAATTCTAGGTGTGAATACCGCAGATTAGAGATTTAAAACTGATGTAAACAGCCGACATTTAATGACTTCTGCTAAAGAAAGTCTTCAATATTAACAGCACGGATCATATAGAACACACATATTACAGAAAGGTGTTTGGACGCTGTTTGCTTTGTACTGCCTGTTTGTAACCATACCTGTTCTCCTTCCAGTTTACCTCCTCACCGTGTTCCGGCTAATCAGTTGAAGCGAAGTCTTTGTATGATGTAGGTGGATCCGTTTGTTTCAGTGTTATAAAATAATAGTACTGTTATAATGCCAAATGCCTTTATAACTTAAGGTATAGAATATTTTGACGTAACAAACTCTTTTAGAGACGGCAATTTACAGACCCTTTTTAGTGCGTCTTACACAACACAGATTTAATTAAACGGTACCTATCCGTAAGAAATTAAATTCCCTGTTTTGAAACACGAACGACGTCGAATGTCTAAGAACCCGAAAAGTTTGCAGACGTTGGATTAGAATTCCACCAAACTTTTAAAAGTAAAGCCCTATGACATAAGTGTAGCTCAGAAATCGCAAACATCTGATAGGATGTGTGAGTAGGGGTAGTTTCTGAAATTAGCTGTTGGATAATCTTAATAGTGGTTTTAGTTAAGTGTTTATATATTTTATGGACTACGATTAGGATTACCAGTCACTTGGGCAGACATCATCTAGAGACTCTTTGCGACTTACGTGAAGCCAAAAAGTTAGAAATGAGAAGGGAGACCAGATTCAGATGGATGGGGTCACTAACGGTTTCAGATTGGATGCTTCCGACGCTGAGCGGGTCTATCTCATAGTCCCCGAACCTCCGGGAGTCCCTCAAAACTGCCCTAAACAAAAATCACTCGAAGGCTGGTCCCGATAGAATAATTTTGCAACGATGCCAGGAAGAAATCTCTGAAGTGCGCAAGCAACCGCCCAGCCGCAACTTGCAGAACACTGTGGTCAGGTCCATTGAACCGATAAACAGATATCAAGGAAGTGATGGAATATGCTATTCCACAAGAAAGATGAAGGATTGTGCTGTATAATTTGACGACTTAAGGATTTAAATGCCAAACGCGATTCTCCAAACCGTAACATTTTGTTGAAGATATTCTGGAATAGGACTTATTGTATTTTTGTCAGGATAAAGTAAGTCGAGAATTCAATAATACCAAGAGTTTTATTGAAAGGAAGAAAACACATTCATTATACAAGATTCCTGGTAGTAAAATTGTGTGTGCCTAGTTTTGCAATCAGGAAGGAAGTTGTTAGTCAAGCAATGAGGAAGTATAAGTTTAGAGGAGAGTTGAGCATCTAAAGTTTTCACCCTCTGCATGCTCTCTCTCCCCCTCTCTCTCCCCCCTCTCTCTCCCCCCTCTCTCTCTCCCCCCTCTCTCTCTCTCTGAGGATGCAATTTGAGACATCTTTGATGTTTTAGAGTATAGCATCTTGGAGTACAAATGAAATTCTATTTTAAAGGTATGCGAAAGGTTATAATAGTTTTCCTAAAGTGAAGAGTAAAATGAGAAATTTATTACACTCTCTTTCAGCAAGCTGCTTCTGTCTTATGCAGCGAATTTCTTCATTATATAAGCGAAAATAATTTTATGTAGCCCTCCAGCGGGAAAACAGGTCACAATATGTCAGTCATTACTTGTAAAATTTTAAATGAACGTAAAAATTCTGATACAAATATTCTATACAGGCTATTAGAAGTATAAGTATTGATGTTTGTAATGACAATTGAAGACAGTGTAATAAATAGCATTACATCAATATTTCTTAATTTGTGGACCTGTAATTTTATACTTAGCAAAGAAATTGTTTTACGATTGCTTAGTACCTCGCATAAGCCATATACGCTTATTTTCCCCGAGGGCGCGGGTCGGAAGGTGAACCCAGAGCGGACATGCATCGGTGTTAAGAATATTGTATCTGTACCGAGTTCGAATGCTTTCTGAAGATAAATGATCCCACATTAATTGGCCAGCAGTTGCGAATATTTGGAAGTAAGACGGATAGTCTACACTGACAATCAAATTCATTTCGGGTTGCAGTTATAGACAGGCAAAGAGGTATTAGGCAATAAATAAGGTGATTGGATTTTAGATAATCTGTTAGAAGACAAGAAAAAATAACTAGCACAGCGAACTAAATATATATTAAGCTGTCATTTATTAAAATATCTGTGTCTATACCCTTATAAACCTTAGAACCTGCTGATGATTCCTGTTTTAGAAAGTAAACAACTTTAACTGATTGATTATCACTACTATGTGTTACCAGAATGTGCCCAAAACGGAATTAAATTCGTTTTTGACAAACTAGGAAACCAGAAATCCCTGGCAACAAACCGAGGCAGTGGTATGAAAGTGTTGTGTTCCATCAAAAAAGGGTCGTCTGCAATTACGCATGCTTTTTCATCCTCTATGTATTCTGTGGTTCTAATTAACTCGGATATTGGAAACGTTGCTGAAATAACGGCGGTACAATTAAAAACTGCGAGGATCATTCATCAGAAAAGTTTATTATTTTCCCCCTATTTATATGCAACTAATGTTTCATGTTGCAGTAATGAATGCGATACTCGAATGTCCATGATTAGTACTCTAGTGTTACTTGCAATAGAAAAATCTCTATTTTTATCTGTGCAGTATACAGCAATAACCGCACCATCTAGGCTTAAGTGCAAGTAATAATCACTTTCCGTATTAAATATTTGGCTTAAAACATATTAGGTATTAGAGAGATTCCTTTTATGTCACTAATACGTTCACTCTTGAGAGACACACTTTTTTATCTAAACCACACATTGACATAGAAGACAATCTAGCAAAGTTGTTCTAGCAACATTGAAATGTTTCTGTATCCGAAACTTTCCCTTTTCGCCGCTCGCTTTGTTCAAACCATTAGGATATTAGCACAACCGATACTGAGATTTTCAAATCTTAAATAACCATCAAGACTTGGAGGGGGTGGAGTTCGATTGTATATGAAAAAAGTATTGTATTTTACACACAGATTCGATAACGATATTTGACCGGAAATAAACGTTTAGGAATTCACTGAACAAAAAAGAACATTTTTAGAAAAATATTTGTATGTGTGCGTTTGGGAATGCTCATACCTGTGAACAACATAGCTCAAAAACGAACATTTAGATGAATACCTAACTTTACATTTACAAATGGGACAGATTTTCAAAACAACACTATTTTCGATTTCTTTAATTTCTCTAAATGCCACCATGTTACAAATATCTACTAAAAATAAAGCGCATGTCTTAAATTTTCTGGAAATAGCCTGTGAATATTTTTCGTTTTGAAGGAATTTTGTGTAATCTTGTAAAATATTACTATTTTCTGTATCTCCTAAGTGGCACAAAGAACATCAACTTTCCATGATCAGATTTGAATTTCTTGTTCGTGAGCTCGCCACTATAGACCAGATCGGCTCGTTACCCATAGATGATCTTTAGGACGAAATCACTCTTGAGAACACAAAATGGCACAAAAATTTATTCAGAAATCATCTTCTTTCAAGGGTTCCTTCGAGGGTGCAAATAAACATTAGAGGGACCATTGGCTTTACTTCCCTCGCGAAGGAAGGAAGGCTAAAGAGTTTTGCATATTGAAATATCGTCCACCCTCCACCACATTTGAACTTGCAATCTTGGGCTTTAGAGACCAGCAGGGTAACCACTACACCACGGAGGACGACATAATTGTTTGTAGATAACTGGTAGATGTTAAGTGATAGACAAAAACATAGTAAACAAAAATTGTAAGCCTCTGTGAACATACAATTATTTCCAATAACCTTGATTGTGAAGTGAACCGCCTCCGGAACATCCACTCTTAAATGGTTTGAATTTTCGAATTGTTTGTTATTTTTTTAAAGTCTCCTATCTCTGGTTTGACTTGTCAGCTCACTAATTTTTAAGTTATATTTCATGAGGTAATTTTAGATATATCTGAATAGCGTCCATTTCTTAAACAATTTGATTATCGCTATTCTTTTGATATTTATTGTGAATTTAAGTCCTGTTGACATTCAGTTGTTTCTTTCGATTGAATGGAAGGAGTATGGGCTTTTAAGCCGCATATAGGTATTTCGATTAAGGCTTAGTTCGGTTAAATGAAGTAAAAAATTAAATAATAGGTGTTTAAGAAAAGCTTATACCAATCAATGTACCATATAATACCTGGTTAAAGGTTTTGGATCATTTGTCACGGATGATATACTATTAAATGAGGAGGGTTCTTACCAGGAAATCGGTTTGAATTCATTAGCGGCCACATTTTTTGAAGTGGGTATTGTAAAGTTTGTGCACAGGTACGAAAAATGTCTCAATCTTTTTAGTGATTATGTTTAAAAGTAAGCATTAGTGTACACAACTTTGAGTAATAAAATAATTGTTTTCTATGAAATTGTCTTTTACTTATAGCCTATCGTAGATTGAAAAAAAAAATCTGATGTGTACCATTCACATGACTTTCTCTATATCCCTGCAACAAATTATTCCTAGAAAGCTTATACTTCTATTTACTTTATGCTAATCGAGAAAAAATTAGCAGAAACAGCCTTATTACTTGCTTCCTTGTAGGTATGAATAGGAGTTGAAAAGTCCTGTATGAGAAAAGTATAAGTTTTTCATAGCAGAAACCGAAAACAAGGAATGTCTCAAAAACGACGAACTCCACGAAAAAAATATATGTGACATAAATTGTGTGTTTTAACGTGCTCTACATTTTTCGTGTAGTAAGTTTTTGTCCATCTCTTACGGTTTAGCAGTTATTCTAAATTCCGTAAAATTCATCCAGAATAGAGTACTCTTCAAAGGCTATTCCCAGAAAATTCGAAATATACATTTTATTTTCAGGTAAATATCTTTAATATACAATATTTTAATCAAAAGCGTTAGAGTCATTTTTGAAAAAATCAGGAGTTCCATGTAAAGGGAGTTGGGGTGGAGGGATTTTTCTGAAAATCTTCGTGTTGCATCCCTGGAAGATACTAGACTCAAATATCAAGTTTGGTATTTTACCGACTTTTCGTTTTTGAGTTATCGTGTTTACAGTCACACGGACACACACACCCGGACCTTTTTCCGAAAATGCTTTTTTTAGTTAAAGGCGGCCCTAAAACATATATTTCCGGTGAAATTTCGGTATCGATTTTTTTTGGGTGGAGTGCAACACCTTCTCTATGCACTACGTACATAGTGCGCATAGAGAAAATAAAACACGGCCCTCGTAAAAAGGATTTCATTTGTCTATCAGAATTAGCACAACTCACTCTGTCATAGTGAAAGCAGATCTTCTGGACGTGATGTGTACTGGCCCCTTCTATTCAAATCAGAGGAGAATGACTATTGAAGGGCATGGCTCCACAAAACGTTACTCCAGGAGCTGGAACCGGATATCATTAAGCCTGAATCACAACATCCCGAGAGCGGTAACCAAAAGGGAAACGCGAACGGGAAGCAATGCAGCATACGAGATTCATAATAATAGCCCGCTAGCGATAACTGCTGCGCTTATCTAACACCATATCGATCAGAAATTGAACGTCGATTTTGCGCATTGGGAATTCGTTTGCTTTTAATTGACCACTGATACTATTTCACTTACCTTCAATTCAGCCGTCATAATCTGCGTTAGCTAACGTCAAAATTCGAAACAGTGAACATTGTCTAAATGCAGAGCCGTTAGTAATTCGGATTTCTCTAATCAAGTCAAGTTTTTATTAAATGTCTTTGTTATTTGTTAATTTATGTCAGTTGTGTCTGTATTTTTTTTTTCTTTTAGTTTTCCAGGCAGTAGGTAGTTATGCATTTCATACAAATAAGTTAACGCTTATTTAAAAACCTAGCAGAACAAACACTTATGAAGTCTGAATTTGAGGTTAGATTAAAAGTTTAAAATTTCTTCCACTTTAATGCATTTAGCTTGAGATTAGTGAAAAATGTATACAGAAGCGCTGAACAGGCATACTATGGGAATAACGGTTGTTTTTACAATAGCCTGTGTGGGACAGAAGTTGGAGAGGTAGTGCCAGTCTAAAAATTCAATGCCATAGCCCGGATTTAAACTATGGATCTATTTCCACTGAGCTACCATGACAAAATCCCGGCTAGGCACTAACTCGCGCTTTTCCCGGTAAACCAGAAGGACATCTTAAATTATTTTTGATATTCATACCTCAATGGCGACTTACAAACCCTGTAGGTATTTAGGTCTTGGGTTCTTATAAACAACTATTAGATAATTTAATATGAATTAATTGTTCCTTTCATACCAGCCTTGTGTAGGACTGAACCATAGCCAGAATTTGAACCACGATCTCCTGGTTCTCATAATATGGATTTAATATGCGTGCCCGGCAACGAGAATGAATAGGTTAAATCCGGTAGACTCTTCTTACCATTCAAGGGGTCGGAAAGCTTTCTGACAATTACAAGCACTCCCATTAAAATTTTGACGCCTATATTCTTTTTCTGGTTAACATATTCGGTAATATTACCAAAAAGCATAAACTTTAAAAATGTAAACTTTATATGTGGAGTTTAACTATACTGCACTAGTCTGCCACATTAAAATTAGTTGGTAATCAGTCTGGCACCAAAGCTTTTAGCATTCTAATCTTCTGGTACCGCATTCATGAATTCCTTGAAGGCGAGCTATTATATATTAAGCTGTGAGTGTGTACCTAGCTAATGGTAGAAGTTACGGTAGATACTGCACGTTATTGTAGATTAGTCACACTTAAACAAAAGCAAATAGTTTTAGCACATAGTCCTTGCTTGCCGTATGTTCGAACGTTCAGTAGTCACCCTGCAATGTCCTAGTCCTGTCATGCATGTGACAGTCTCAAGAGTGAGTTCATTGCCAATCACTGATTTTTAGAAGCATGATAAAGATATTTGCCTATCCTTATCTTCCTCAAAGGGACCTTCCGTAATTCAGACGTTAAAATATTTCCATGGTTTCAGCCTTTAAATTAATAGTGCCAATTTCGATGCGCTGCTGAAATTTATAATCCAACACGCAACACAAATCTCCACTGCGGCCATCTAGCAGACTCTCTGACCCATTAAGACTATTTAACCATAAAAATGCAGCTGTCCTTTGCAGTTAATAATGTCCAAGAAAATACTCGAGTATTATAAGGCTATTTAATGTATCTATCATACATTAAATCATCTGCCACTATAGAAGACCCAACATGTTCAGCTCCTTCCATTCTATTCATTTTATTTGCAGTGTATTTGTACATAAGTAAATCATTCTTTACATTTAAAATTTTACTATGTACTAAAATACAATGATGTTCAATGAGTACTAAAATTACAATATGTTAGATGCAGGAATACTGCAATAAAATACTGCATAAACTATAGCATTCCACAGAGAGTGTACCTAATCAATATCGTAAGTACTACACATTACCCACGTGTTTTCTTCTAACTACAACTCGAGTTCTTCATGGATTGCTCATAAGTCATGAAAACTATTTTATTTTGTGACGAACTCTTATTGTATCAAAATGGTATGTGTAGCGAGGGTGAGACGCCGCTCACAACATAGATCGTGCTCGAATAGTCTTTATGAATATAGTGAGCAACGTGAAATCAGCTGTGCAGGGACTGGTGGCAGATGGACGTAACATGTTGGAAGCGCTCATACTTCAAATCAGTCATTCTCCGTTAGAGAACTACTAGAGAATGCTACAGGTGGATGAAAACTGTTAATAATAAGCTCTGCCTTACCGGACAGTCGCGAGGTGAGTAGATAAAACAGAGAATGTCGGACCGCTACTGCATCGCTAGAGATAAAATTGTAGGCAACCACCATCCTCATCTGCCTCCATGTGATGCGGAGCTTTCATAGGCAAGGTAGAATAACCATTACATGGTAGATCGTTTACAACACGTGAGGATATTGAAATGCTTTGCAGCTACAGATAGCCTGATTTTCACATGGGAGGAAAATAGTATTGCAGAAACTATTTGGCGAGTCCCATATCATTGTCAGCGTTTTGTGAATGTTGCAAGGGACTATTTTGACACACTTTAGAACTGCCGTGGAAGCTGTGCTATGCTTTAATGATCGTGAGAAATGAAACCAATATCATTAATAAACATGTGAAGTACTATTCCGAGATTTTGTTCGCTGTCCATACTATTCATACACTCTCCTAACATGTGAATATTTTGTATTTTCCACAAACACTGGTAATTCCACAGAGAAAAAAGGAGTTGCCATTGCTTATCCTCCCACCCTCGATAGTGCAGAAGTGGAATATAGATTTGTTACTTGTAATCTCACGCCTCATTTTTATTAATTACTGAATATATTTATGGATTTTAAAATTATGCTAATGTAGGCTATAAACTACAGTTTCAGCTGTATGGATTCTTGATTCCGAGCATCCAGTATGCATTAAATGTTCCATGGCTTTTACTCTAGGGGCTGAATTCAACGAAATGTATTTTCATTATTATTGCATTTATATCCACAACAGAGGCTGTCTCGACTAAGTCTCAGAGATGTATATTAATTATTCATTAGCACGAACTGCCTTCCGCACGTCTTTTCCAGTTCTCCATGCCTCGCCTCAAAACAAAATAACCAGCAAAAGCATTTGGTTATGAGCAGTACTCTAGTCACGTGGAGAACTCTTGAAATTACCAAACTTGTTTCAAGCGAAGAAAACTCATCTTGTTTGGCATCATGTGGCTAACTTATGTTTCTCTAGACAGTATACAATAAGGACTGAAAGAAAGCGAATTTAAATTGAGTTAACCCCAAGTTATAACAGCAGCATTACAAGTGCTGATGGCTTTCTGGTTAAACCACCGAAAATTCTATACTCTAAAATACAAAGCCAAATTTTAATTCATCAGCATGCGATGTATGCAAATGTGACGCTTGGAACTTGTCTTAATAAAAAGAAAGGTATGCTTAAATCAATTAAATATGGGTGTAGGGATTTAGGCAAGGAACGGATGGGGACATTTCACTCACTGTGGTCCTCCTGAATGACCAATTGTGGCTAATACATTTCATAGCCTATTGCTTGATAGTTGTGCCGATACCTGGCAATTCTACTGCAGCTCAAGTTGCTACCTTTCAGTCTTTGCATACGAACGCTCAAAGCCTTGCGAACTGACAAACTAGTGATCTCTTTTTATGCAGGCTGACTGCTTTCATGAATGACTACATAACTTTCGAAGTACATATTTATACATTTATTGTTCCGATTTCACTGAATTTTTCTTGCCATCACATTTTGAAATTGAAATTCGATATATACATTTTAAATTTCAAGGTCAATTCAACAAAAAACTTCGTGTGTCTCTTTGTTATGTTTTGGTGGTGTACTAGAGCTATCTGTCTCGCGAACGGAATGCTGGTATTCAGTGAATACAAAATGGCAACACACTTATAGTTTTGCACCAGCGTGGCGTAACGGAGTATCATTAGACTTTTGTCAGCACAAGGGTTGAAACCAATCGAAATTTACTGATTGATAGTAGCGCAATATTGTGAAAGTTGTTTGAGTCCAACACAAGTGTATGAGTGGGCAGATAAGTTCCAAAACCAAAGTTGGTGCGAACTGAAAGTGGTGGTAAGATCAATTTAAGACCATAGGAACTGAACATTACATGCCGAGAGGCCAAAATATAAACAGCGAGATGTACGCAAACCTTGTGTGTCAAAATTGAAACCAACATTTTGGGGAAGTGGCCTGAACTGATGTCCAATGGCGTATTGTTACTGCATGACAACACGAGGCCACACATTGCTAGAATCACATTAGATATCATCAAAGACCTAAAGTTGGTCTGCTTGCCCCAGAACCGTATTCTCCGGATCTTCAGATTAAGGAATTTTTAACCCACTAAAAGAAGCCCTTAGTGGCTCGAGGTTCACAAATGATTAAGTCAAGGTGGCAGTGGTTCGCAAGAATGCTTTTCACGTGTAACTGAGAAGCTTAACCAGCGCTGGATTAGTGCATAGAACTTCGGGGGGAGGGAGGGATTACGTTGAAAAAATAGTACATGTATTCCTTTCTTATAAAAAAATTGTTTTTAAAAATAGTTCTGGTTATTTATTAAAGATCCTAATAATAAAGGAAAACCAACAGACAATTAAGTCGTCTTGCTATTAGTGCAAGATAGAGGATAATGAATGGACTTCAGATGCTAATTCACTAAAAAACTTATGTTTAGGACACCTAAAAGAGAGAGTGCTAAAAACGCAGGAAAAGAGGAAATAAAGGAATAAAATTGGTTGAAACCTAAGGTTTACTTAATTTACGTTTCTTGAAATGATCAAAGGTTCTGAGGCGGTTTACTTAAATATAGAGGCTGAGAAATTAGTGATATAACCCTCTTGTTTCATTTTGAATTGACTAAACATTGGTGGTAACTGCAGTACATTTTAAGATAAACTATTAACACATATCACGTTGACAAATTAAAAAGTAGGATTCAGAGAGTTCACAAAAACCTTGTTTTTAACATGCTTTCGGGCGTATAAGTCCTTAGAATGGCTTAGGGAAGTAAAGCTGTTAGTTATCTCTCATATATTTACCAGTTGTAATTTAGGCTCATGAGCTGTCTTTCATGCCCAATATTGAATGGGATGCTATGAACCACAGTAGTTAAAGCTACTCAATAAATAAAAATCTAATGTGTTCCATCCGCATGACTTTCTCTATATTTCTGCAATAAACTATTTTTAAAAAGCTTATGCTTCTATTTACTTCCTGCTAATCGAGGAAAAAGTAGTATAGTCTTATTTCTTGCTTCCTTGTAAGTAGAAGCGAAATAAGGGAGTACCACAGGTTAAAGTGATAGTCAAAAGCTGGTTGCTATGTGACTGAAGTTTCTTTGTTTGTATGGACATGAGTTCACAAAGTCCTGTATGAGAAAAATATAAGTTTTTATAGCTTAAACCAAAAACAAGGAATATCTCAAAAACAATCAACTCCATGAAAAAAAATGTATATAACATAGATTGTGTGTTTTAATGTGTTCTACATTTTTGTGTGTTAAGTTTTTGTCTCTCTCTTACGGTTTAGCACTTACGCAAAATTCCGTAAAATTCATTCAGAATAAAGTAGTCTTCAGAGGCTATTCCCAGAAAATTCAAAATTTACATTTTATTTGATAGGTAATTATCTTTAATATACGACATTTTAATCAAAATCGTTAAAAGCCATTTTTTAGAAAATCAAAATTTTCGAAAAAAGTTCCATGTAAAGAGTAGTTTGGAGTGGGGGGATTTTTCTCAAAATCTTCATGACGCATCCCCAGAAGATACTAAACTTAAATACCAAATTTGGTATTTTACCAATTTTTCGTTTTTGAGTTATCGTGTTCACAGGCACACATACATACACACACATACACCTTTTTCTGAAGATACTTTTTTTGGATAAAGGGGACCCTAAAACATATATTTCCGGTGAAATCTCGGTATCGAATTTTTTGGTGGAGTGCAATACATTCTCTATACACTATTTACATAGTGCGTATAGAGAAGGTAAAAATGACTAATTTAATTTCGTTTTGAATTTTAAAGCATAATATCTAAACTCAAGCGCTACTAATTAGCTGAAGGTAGATTTACTGTTTTCTTTCCTTTCTTCTGTTCCATAAATCGGGAATTTGTTAATATTTTTGCTCCAAAGTGTAGGCTTTTGTCTATCTCTTGCGGCTTACAAGATATATAAAAGTCGGAGGATTCCCAGAAAATTGGAATATCTTTTGCATGTCATTATCGTGATATTTTAACGATCGCTTTTACTGCTATGGCACTGCAGGCGGATGACACTGATATGAAGATGGAGCACCATTGGAATACGATGGCTGGGGAAACCGGAAAACCCAGTTTTGTCCATCACAAATCCCGTATACGGTCGCCTGGGATCGAAGCAAGGCTTCATTGGTGAGAGGCGAGTGGTCTAACCGTTCGACCATCTTCGTATGCCATCGTAAGTGTATGGCATTTTAATTTTCTTGAAAATCTTTGTGTCGCATTCTTGAACTTAAATACTAAATTTGGTACGTTACGAACTTTTTGTTTTTGAGCTATGATGCCCACACAAACACACACGGACATGTTCTGAAAATGGTTGTTATTGAATTCAGGTTTTCAAAACATATATTTCTGCTGAAATCTCGGAATCAAATATTTTGCTGCAATACAGTATCTTCTCTAGCTACTATGTACATTGTACATATATACGTGCTAGAGAAAGTAAAAATGCTCTACACAATGTCAGTCACAGCCATCACAGGTAAAGCCTGCCGCGCTGTTGCGTTGTGCGAGTGAGAGGGCAGCTGTATTGTAGTGACGACAGTGAAAACGTAGAATAATACTATTTTAACGTAGCAGAGTTTTATGTAATAAACCGTGTATTAATAACTTCGGTAAATAAAACAGTATGTAGCTCTCAGTTTGCTTTTCAACCCTTAATTAACAATTTTTAAGATAACTGCAATAATATCGACCAAAGATACATTTACTCTACTGTATAAAGAATTGAGATTCTTATGCGACTGAATTAGACACTTTGGTTTTCAACTCTTAAAAAGAAATTCTTACTTAACTGCAATCATTTCAACCAAAGACTCATTTAGGCTATTGTATAAGCAATTAAAATGCATTTAGTGTTTTCTGCACACGTTGCTTTTAAACACTTAAAAACAATTTTTAGATAACTGCAATAATTTTGACCAAACAATCATTTATATTATCTTGCATTAAGAATTAAGATTCACTTATGTGACTTTAGTAGTGTTTTCTTGCACAGTTTGCATTTCAGCACTTGAAAAGAAATTTTTGCAATAACAGCGATCATTTCGACCAAAGATTCATTTATATTATGTTGTATTAAGAATTAAGATTCACCTATGTGACTTTAGTAGTGTTTTCTTTCTCAGTTTGCTTTTCAACTCTTAAAAAGTAATTTTTGCGATAACTGCGATCATTTCGACAAAATAATCATTTATATTATCTTGATTAAGATTCATTTATGTGCCTTTAGCAGTGTTTTCTTGCACACTTTGCTTTTCAGCTCTTAATAAGGAATTGTTACGATAACTGCAATCATTTTGACCAAAGACTCACTTACACTGTCTTTCACTTATGTGACTTTAGTAGTGTCTTCTTACACAGTTTGTTTTTCAACTCTTAAAAAGCAATTCTTGTGATAACTGCGATCATTTCGCCCAAGGACTCATTTATATTACATTATATTAAGAATTAAGTTTCAGTAATTTGACTTTAATAGTGTTTGAATGCAAATAATTTCCATGTTGTATGAGCTGAAGTTTGATGAATTCACTTCAAACGAAATGTTGGTGTTCTGAAGACTGAGCCAGTGAAAATGGTTACATTACTTAGTTCCTTATAAGTAGAACGAGTCTACTCGTAAAGGAATGCAGTATGCTAAAGCGATAGCCGAAAGCTTTAAAGGCTGCCACTATGCGACTGTCATTAGAATTCGCTACTTTCTATTGTCAGCAATAAAACAAATGAAACATGGACGATTTTATATTCGAGAGTATAAGTATTTTAAAAAGGAAAGCAATAACAAGAAATATTTATAAATCCGTTACAACAGAAATGTAAAGTATATAAAATGCGAGTTTTCTGTTGAAGTAAGATTTTGTCTATCTGTTATGGTTTACCAGTTGTGCAGAAGTGATTCAGAATAAAGAAGAGTTCAGATTACTTCCAGGAAATTCAAGAAATATATTTTTTATTTGTCACGAAAACATAATTATATGGAACTTAAATAAACATCGTTAAGAGTCCTTTTTGAGAAAATAAGAATTTTCGAAAATTGTTCTCTGGTTGGTGTATTTTCTTGAAAATTTTCGGGCCAGATCCTTGGGAGACATTAAATTTAAGCTTTGTATTTAACGAACTTTTCATTCTTGAACTATGATGTCCACTCACACACATGCTGGCACATTCTAAAACTTTTTTGGATTTGGGGTTTTCAAAACATATATTTCTGGTGAAATCTTGGTATCGAGTTTTTGGGTAGCATACAGTACTTTCTCTACCTACCAGTGTCCATACGTACTAGAAAAAATTATACTGGTTTATTAATATATATTGCTGGACTATTTTATAAAAATAACTCATACTTATCCACTCTCAACTGTGACATTCACAATCATTTTACTAGAAGTATGAATGACATCCATGTAGGAAAATATAAATCAACTAAATACTCAAAATCACCAAAGTGCCTTATAAGTAAAATTGTCAATAGATCACTGCGTTCATTTTTACATGACAAAACTTTTTACAGTTTAAGTGAATTGTTTAATTAATGTATATGTATGACAGTCTATCTGTACAGTGTATGGAAACTTACAATAAATCTATCTATATTATATTACATATATAATAGTCTTTAAGCTTAGAATTTATGCTATTTCATTACGAAAGACTAAATTTTCGAATTATTCATTGGCTTTGGTAAAATTTTATGATGCATTACTGTAAGATAGTTTATACAATATGTACGTAAAACCTCTTCAAGTAATTTCCGAAAAAAATCCCTCAAGTCATTAAACGAGTATTGAGAAAGGCAATCTATTCTGTCACTCCTTTTTCACTTTAAAGAGAGAAAAGCGACACTGGTTATGCAACTCTCTTAGATCTTTTGCCACAAAGATCGGGAAGCACTCAGAGGCGCCCCAATTGACTCACATAAAACGCCTAGAATTTTCCAAGCGATTTGCAATTATGCACAGCCACCGTGGAGCCAGCGAGCAGTAAAGACAGCAGGGAAGCCAGCGTCCATAGTTATGAACGTGGAAAGAGAACTACGTTGCTTAGAAAACACTTGTAAAAAATCGTTTTCCTTTAATGAAAACCCCTTAGCCTAAAAGTCTCTCTGTTCTTTGTTAGATTTACGTTACGAGTGATTTGTCAGAAAACCTTTTCTTCCAGCAGCAAAGATCTAGTTTATAAGAATGCAACTGATTCGTTTCTATCACAAAGATTGTCAATTTTCTCCAAAGGCTTTAGGATGGCAAGCAAGTGCACCCAATAGGATAAATACCTGCTTTCTTGTAAGTAGAAGGAAAATAAGCGAATGCACTAGATTAAAACGATCATCAAAGCTGTTAAAAGCTGGTTGCCATGTGGTTGAAATCCGTATTTATGCAGAGCCAGGAGTTTATAACTTACCACGTGAAAAAGTTCGATTATTTTAGGCCTAAACTAATTAATTTCACGAAAATAAACGTATAGGATATAAACTGTGTGTTTTAATGTTATCTACGTTTTCCTGCAGTAAGTTTTTGTCTATCTCTTATGGTTTATCAGTTACACAAAATTAGCATAATTCATTCAAAATAAAAGAGGTCTTCGGAGCCTATTCGCTGAAAGTTCAAAATATACATTTTATTTGCCATATGAACATCTTTAACAAAGGCTATTTTAATCGAAATCGTTAGCCATTTTTGAGAAAATCTAAATTTTGGAAATTTTTGGAAGTTTGGTATTTTACCGTCTTTTCTTTTTTGAGTTATCGTGTTCACAGACACGCGGACACGGACCTTTCTCTAAAAATGATTATTTATATAGGGGACCCTAAAACATATATTTCCGGTGAAGTCTCGGTATCAAATTTTTGGGCGAAGTTGAAACCAAAACAGGTCGAAAGGCCTAATCATTGAAAGGTAGAAGAAGAATACATTGTTGGTGAAAGGTGGAAAGTGGTATGTGAATACATCATATTTTATAATTATTCTGTTCACCTACACCTCTAGACACACATGGGCCTCTTCTAAAACTGTTTTCTTGTGGTTCACGGTGACTCAAAATATATTTCATGTTGAAGCTCGACATCCAAGATTTGCATGGAATACAATATTTCTCCTTCATTATTGCATGTACAAGTAGTGATAAATAGAAGAGAAAAATGAAAAGAGTATCTTGAATATCTCACGAGTTGAATAGCTCTATACAGGTAATAACCCTAGATTAAAAAAATATCCGGAATATCGTTTAATTTCTCTTTAATCTATATGAAAGCAAACGATATTTTACTTTTAGGAGTTGGTAATGTCCATGACGACACTTCATTTCAATTTATTGTCTTTGCTCGCAAAGTGTATGATTGGCAAAAACGTTTCTGGGACGATTTTTGAACGCAGAAGAAATGTTCACTCAAATAATATAAAAATACGCCTGTCGTGTTTTTGCTGAAAATTTGAACGTTTGAGGGTACTCGGATCTTATCACGAGTTTTATTGGTGCCACTCTGGTGCAACATACCACGCGATTAAGAAAAGGCACAACTGATTGGGCAGTGCTTCATCCCTCATCCCCGTTTGAAGCTCCCTCCTTTTCTTCTGTAAACAGTGTATTAATTTTGTCCACCACATACGCTTATCTTGGTATTGGAATTTCAGTAAGTGGAGCAGAGAAAAGATTAACCTAATTTTATAACACCCGATGAGAGAGAGGATTTTTGTCCAACCAGATCGTTTAGGAATCACCAGTTCCCATCTCAGAACTTCATGGATCGTATGTTACATTTCATTTCAATCTCCTTTCCTTTGGTAGCGACCTGTCCAACACGTTCTTAAGATCATGGCAGACAAGTAGAAGACATGGGTGGAGTCAGGGAAAGACCCTGACTTACGATAAGGATTTCCAGACTATATTTAATGTCTTTGAGTGTACACGTATCTGAAAGTGGCTTCCAATCTCTTTACACACGGTAGCAGAAGTGTTAAGCTGTGGAAAGGAACTATTTTGAAGGGCATTTGTATATTCCCTTAAAGTAACTTGTTCCTGTTTTATTGACATATTCCGGGAGATTTTTGAATGCCGTATGTATAACTATACTATATTTTCTGTAATTTTCTCTTAATTAAAATTCAATGTCATTTATAACCCCCTCTAGAAGCGTTGAATTAAATCAAAGCTATGATAACCACTACGCAGAATTTTTACCCATGTTTTAACTTGTTTATTATTCGCAGTTAATTATCAAATACAAATAATGTCGAATCACCTTTATAAATAAATGTGATCATGCCGATATTTGACCGACCCACCCGGGAAACCTAAAATAAAATATCATTAAACAAATGTGATTCATAACAGAAGTTAATGAAACAATAATAACAATTCGCTCGGAAAATTTAATTATAACTGAATCACTAAATACTGTAGGTAACTTTAAATATTGTAGCACCTGATGTGCCGTGTTTATATAGTTAACTCTACTGGAAAATTTCAGTCCAGAATTAATTTGTGATAGAGCTGTTAGAGCACCGAAATCTATTAAACAAAGCCTTCACATTTATTATGCGTTTTTCTATGCTTGATAAATTAATTAGTAAAATTGCTTTTCCGTAACAAATAGGATTATAAAGCAAAAACTCTTATGTGTTTCATTCATATGAATTTCTGAAACAAATTGTTTGAAAGCTTATTCTTCTATTTAAGTCATGCTTATTGAGATAAAATTAACAGAATTTGTCTTATTATTCCCTTCCTTGTAAGTACAGGGTAATAAAGAAATACTGTAGGCTAAAGTGATAGTCAAATCTTTTAAAGCATGGTTGCTATGTGATTGTATGGCAAGGGCTGACAAATTCCCGTCTGTCTGAGAAAAGCATAAGTGCTTTAAGGTTGAAACCAATAAGGAATGTACCAGAAACGGCCAACTCTACAAAAAAATAAAACCAAAAGTATACGAGTAAACGTAAATGTTTTAATGAGATCTACAATTTCTGTGTAGTAAGATTTTGTCTATCTCTTCCGGTTTACTGTTATGCATTTTTAGAAAAAGTTCAGTGTGTGTGGCATTTTTATGTAGTGTTTAACGCTCGCTTTTACTACTTGTAGTACTGCAGGCGATGACACTGGTGAATCATGGAATGAAAATGGAGCATTAGTGGAATGCGATGATGTGGGAAACCGGAGAACCCGGCGTATAACAGCCCCTGCGCCGCTTTGTCCACCATATATCTCATATGCGGTCGCTTGAGATCTAGGTGAGAGGCGAGTGGTGTAACCTCTCGGACACGGCGCTTCCTGTGTATGTGTGTGTGTGCGCGCGCAACGTGAAATTTGGGATCGAATTTTTGAGTGGAATGCAATACCTTCTCTATCTACTCTACTCATTGTAAGCAGTGCTAGAGAAAGTGAAAGTCGATGGATTTAATTGTAATTTTATAAATATTCTTAAAATGACTATAGCTCTATAATGTGCACACATTGCCCGCCACTCTCGTTATTAACCTGCAGGTCAAGCCTGACTCATTACTCACTTCAGTCAGTCCTTCCTTTTTATAGCTAGAAATGACGTCATAAAACTTTCTCGAAAATTGTAGAAGCCGAAGTTTCTAGATGCTTTTAGCATGTGCTATCTGTTATCTTGCGTTTCAGGGCTTCCGGTTATCGTCGTATGGCTTCCGTGTTTGCCACATTCCAGCCCCACCATCCCTTAGCAAAACCATTGCAAGAGTCGTCGCATATGGCATAGTTACAATATGAACACACATACTGGTAATTAATTGGGATTTAACACAATTTGAAAGCAACGTCTACTCCTTGGTAAATGTCGCACTCACATGCGTAAATTGCGAAATGGGACTTCAAATTGATTTTTGAGTGCAGATTTTGCCGCAAACTAATCATTTATACCGTCATTTTCTATAAATAATAAAAATTTAATTTTGTAGGTACAAATATAGTAAGTAGCCTATGGCTTGAATGTTAGTTATTTTCTGTTCCCGACACTATACTCTGACACACCACCACTATGTGAGGAAAAGAAACATCTCTGATCACATGCAGAAGCAGGCTCAAAGTTAGAGGAATCAAACCCGGTGGAGGACGATGGATTTTTTCGGGTGTAAATGTCTTTAATATGGCTTTCTTCGGAAGGCAAGTAAAGCCGTTGGAGATTTACGGCACGTAAAAGAACCTCAAGCTTAATAAAGGGGCCTCTGAGAAAAGTTAAGTGGTTTCTCGCGGCCACATTAAAACGGGACGCTCAGAACCTCAGTGGTTTAAGATCGCCCATAAATGCATTTACATTTTCACGGAGCAGGCCTATTTACTGCGGCACAAAATCAAGGGAGCTGGTGACGTGTGCTGTAAAGGATTAACTTGACTAAGTGTGTTATACGCCAATGAACGTGTTCCGAAGACATCAAGACGCCGCGATTTTATTCGCCTAGCCCTGAGCAGACGCCTTGGCGGAAGGGAGGGAAAACCTTTTGTTCTGCTACCACAATGGGCTCCCTAATAACATTGAAGCCAGCACACCGTACTTCAATCATAATGTCGACAGAAAGGCATAGAAAGTCAGCATCCGATAAAAAAGTAAAATAAACAGCCCAGGGGATAGTTATTTAATTCTGTGACCGAGACTTCAACCCCCTTCTATGTTATGGTTATTATTGTAATCGCTATTCTTTTGCTTTAGATAATGATCTGGTGAAGGAAGTGGAAGCCCAAGATCTGCACTCTCTTTGTAATGAGGGACACGAACGATATTCCTATTTTAAACTTTGCTGGCAGTCGAAGATAATTCAGTCTTTACGACTATGGGACTTTGGGGGTTTAATTTATAAGGAATGGCAGCCGTTGCGGCCTTATAAAATCCAATGATTTAATTTTCTGGTGCTATCTAGTAGTTTTATTTCCGGGGTTATGATTCCCTTGTCGAGATTGGTATTCAAGAGACCTTTATGCTCCGTTACGTGCCCAAGTATATAGCTCTTTGTGATTATTAAAATCACTTAAGGTGGTATAATCCCTCTCGTTGGGAATAGAAGTGCTCTGCTTGTATATAATAAGTAAAGATAAGAGCTCTTTTGTGGTTTGTCCTCAGGTTGCATATAGGTAGACGTTACAGACAGCGTGTCTGTTGACTTCCGACGTAAAGAAACCACGCAAAACGTACACTCAAAGACTTGAAATACTTACCGTAAGACCGGGTCTCTTCCTTTTCTCTGCCCATGTCTTTCACCTGTCTGCTATAATGTTAAAAGCGCATTGAACAACCCACGTTACCGAACGGTAGGGAATTAACATGAAGCATAACTTGCCACAAGGTTTTGTGTTGCGAGCTGGTGATCCCTACACTATCTAATTGGGCAATAATCTACCTCACTCACCGTGTGAGATGAAATTAGGTTAATATTTTCTCTGCCTTTCACACTGAAGTTCTAATATCAAGGTATTCGAGCACGTGGTGGACAAAATTAGCATACCGCTTATACAAGTCAAACTGTTCTGAGGGAGCGCTAAGAGGGGTTGACGGTTGAAAGTGTGAATTGTCCAATTGTTTTTACCTTTTCTTACTTGCGTAGCATGAAAATCGTGGAAAACACCGAGTCCCCATCAAAAGTTCACATTTTCAGTAAAATCACAGTGCCAGGCGTATTTTTTGTCTTTGAGTGTACAATCTGAAAAGGAGGAATGTAACACTCCGTTACGATCTGGCTCTAACACATGATGGCAAAGAGGCAAATCGATAGCGTGTACGTAGCCAGTTGTATTTCTTTTGGGTACACTATACTTAGTTTTTGACCTCTCTATCCAGCTACACTCGCCGAAGTCAAAGTGTATTTTATGTCGCGCAAAAACCCCTCAACTTTAGACATACGTCTTCGTTTTATAATATTTGACTCTGATGTGTTCCATTCACATACATTTCTCTACCTATTCTACAAAAACTTTTCCTACAAATGATTATTCTTTTATCTACTAATGAACATAAGCAGAAATTTACATATAGCTACGTCGGAAATATAAAATACATTGAGTTAAAATGATCGTCAAATTTCTTATAAAAATGTTGCTTTGTGGCGACTTATTTTCAGTTGTCCTCCGTGGCCTCGGAGTAACATGCTAGCCTACAGTTCTCAATGTCGCGGGTTCAGACCCGGCGGAGGGCGATTGATTTTTTCGGGAGTAAAACTCCTTAGCCTGGCTTTCTGTGAAAGGAAAGTAAGGCTGTTGTTCCAGTGCTATACTACATGAAAAAACCTCAAGCCTGATAAACAGACCTCTGAGAAAAATTAAGCGGCCAATACAGAATGGGACGCTTAGGACGGGAGCAATTAAAAAGTGTCCATAAATAAAACCCAAATTATTTAGTTTTAAATTCCGTTCGTTTACAATGGTTAGGAACTCTCCCTAAGAAAAAATCTGAAGCATGCAAAAATTTTTATTCACAGTTTTACTTTCTCTATACGCACTATATACATAGTGTATAGAGAAGGAATTGTACTCTACCAAAAATTTCGATATCCAGATTTCACCGGAAATATGTTTTAATGTCCCGTGTATCCAAGAAAAGTATTTACAGAAAAAGGTCCGTGTGTCAGTGTATCCGATAACTCAAAAACAAAAAGTCAGTAAAATACCAAATTTGATATTTAAGTTCATTATTTTCCAGGGATGCGACACGAAGATTTTGAGAAAAATTGTTCCACCCCAAACTACGCTTTACATAGAACTCTTTTCGAAATTGTTGTTTTTTTAAAAAATGACTAAAATTTTTGATTAAAATATCGTATATTAAAGATATTTAGCTGAAAAATAAAATGCATATCGTGAATTTTCTGGAAATAGCCTCTGGGTGAATTTTACGGAATTTTGCTTAACTGCTAAACCGTATGGAATGGACAAAAACTTACCACACAAAAAATGTAGAGCACATTAGAACACACTATTTATGTTGTATACATTTTTGATACACTTGAGATATTCCTTGTTTTTGGTTTCAACTTTGAAAAACTTATACTTTTCTCATACAGGAACTTGTCAACTTCTGTCCATACAAATAAAGGAACTTCAGTCACATATCAACCAGGTTTTGACTATCACTTTAACCTATGGTGCTCCCTTATTTCGCTTCTACTTAGAAGGAAGCAAGTAATAAGACTATTTCTTCCAATGTTTTGTCGATTAGCATAAAATAAATAGACTAACAATAATTTGTTGCAGAGATATAGAGAAAGTCATATGAATGGAACACATAAGATTTTTATAGTTATTGTACACAATAGTAGCAATATTTCTGACAGTTATTAAATTTCCAGCTTGCATGTTCATTTAAAATAAATTTTTTCTCTAAAAGCATTCTCTTAATGAAAATGAGCCACAGGATGTATTTTTAAAAATATCCTCATAGAATGTAAGTAAGTTTACAAACAGATGTCTCATTATATTTTACTCTCTCTAGCATGTATGTTAAATGTACATAGTGGATAGAGAACGTATTGAATTCCATTAAAAAAATTTAGTACGAAGATTTTACTGGAAATACATGAATTGAGACACGCTGATACCAAAAACGCATTTTTAGAAAAACGAATCCATTTATAAGTGTGTGTGTGTGTGTGTGTGTGTGTGTGTGTGTGTGTGTGACTTGTGGACAGCATAGCTTAAGAACGAAAAGTCAACCGAAACATCAAACGTTGTATTTAAGTTCTGCATCCTCCAAGGAAATTCCCCCTACTCTATCCTTTATATTGGACATTTTCCGAGAATTTAGATTTCTCAAAAATGGCTATAATGATTATGATTAAAATTCCATGACAAACGAAATTTATATCTCGAATTTTCTAGGAATGTCCTCTCAAGACATTTTCATTCTGGATGACGCAAACCGTAAGAGATAGACAACAACTTACTATACAAAAATATCGATCTCATAAAATACACAATTTTTTTAAGTTTTTTTTTAGAGTTATCCGTTTCCGAAATTTAAAATTGTCTCAAGCAGGAAATAAACTTAATTAATAGCGAAAAGCTTTTAAAGGATTTAAATGCTGCCTCCTATTGTATTCTATTTTTTTCCCTTCAACTTACAAAGAAGCCAGTAATAAGACTATTTCTGTCAATTTGTATTTCGATTAGTATGTCATAGAATCACATTTCGCAAGGAAAATTTGTTTCTGGAACTGCTAGAGATTTGTATATTAGCCCTAATTAGTATAAAGAAGATTGGTTCTTTTTCATACTTTCCAAAACTCTTGATTTTTAGAAACTAAACAGGTTATTTATCATATTTGGAGCATTATTTGGAAAAGTTAAGTTGACGATTTTCTTTAAAGAGGCAGTATAAAATTTATGGAAACAAATAATGAAAATTTCCATCCTGTGGAGTATTTTGAGAGTTGAAAAGAGTTAGGGAAAAACTTGCAAAAATCAAGATTTAAAGCCTTTCTAGGTTAACATGAATGGATATTAAGAAACAGGCTCCTATCCAGCTAAAGCTTCAGTTAATTATTAGTGAGCCGTTACTGCCTTCCACAGTACAAACCGCAACTACTTACGTCACATTTATGACATAAGCAAGATCAGAGTGATGTAATTTGCGAATTTGCAGCGATCTGGTGAGAAATGAACGGACTATTCTTCCCCCGCTGCCCTAGCAAGTCCTCAAGGGAGCGGCCAGTCAGTCAGCTGGGAATATCGCCGTGGAATGGTCTTATGTTCAGAACGCACAGCAATACTTTCTTCATAGCCACCTCGGGTACACAAAAGTGGGGTTTCTTTCGACTTGGGAACGGCTGGGAATTTTATATATTTGGTAAGTCTAAATTATTATAATTTTGAAAACGCTCCTTTTTCTCGGGATAATCAAGCGTTTACTGTCTTACTAAATCTTGTCGAGATTTTGTTTCATTGCCTGCAACTTACGTGTAATTTATGAGCCAGAATTATAAACTGTAACTTAATATGTAAAAACTGTAAAGATTGTAATCAATGGTAAAATCAGATATACCCGTAATAAATGATAAAAAACGGTTATTTAAAATAAACACAGTGAAACTCTGCCAGTGTTCTTTTCAGTTTCTCTAGGTTTTTAAGAAAATTTACAAAGATTCCCTCTGAGGTTTTGTACATATTTTTGCATAGGATTACTACAATATGGTAGCTAAATTTCGACAAATGGGCAAAAACACATATTTTGTTAAACATTAGAAATCATATTATTTTTATGTAACAACTTAACGTTTACATTTTACACAATTTTTGGTCTAATTTTACATAATCTTAAATAAATAATAGGGAATATTTTGGAAATGGTTAACTCCAAAAATGTCTATGGTATACATAGTATAATATAACGAGATCTATATTTTTGCTGTAATAAGATTTTGCCTATACGTTGGTGTTGATTTATAGAAAAATAATCTAGAATGAACGGAAGTTTAATTATTGTAAATTACAGTCGAAGTATGCAGTGCAAATATTACAGTAGTATACGTTTTACTCGGAAAATGTATTACATTTTATCACATTAGTCTATTATTATCTAAGTCCATAACTAATGAAAATACCCTGTTTAATCCTTTTTGAAAATCAAACATAAAACGGTTATGAACTTATTGCTTTTGCCGTAATATTATCAAATAGATGGAAAATTCTACCTCCATAACTACGGCTGTCATGATTAATAGACCATTACTGTATGGACCTGAACTGATAACGAATATGCCAGCAAAATATAAGCAAAACATCATTTATATCATACGTTCCATTTGAATTTACTGGACACATATTACATTTGTTATATCTTTTGTTACAAAACAAATTATTTCCATTTTTGCAATTATCACTTTGATTTTATTTTACTTTAAACTTCGATTGTGCTTTGTGCGGTTCACTTAGCGAACTTAGGATTACTTCTTGTGATAACGTCGCGCTATTTAAATGATTAACAATAAATATTTAAGAATTTGGATCACAATCATGTGACACATTGTATACTTTTACAATGAAATGAGGCTATTTTATTCTAAAGAGCAAATAGTTTTACAATTTTTACTAAATTTTGTAAACATTCCTACAATACAATTTAAAAGTTCTGTTTTGTGGGATATATAATAATCTATTTAATTGGAAATTTAAATCTATATTCCACAAATGTTAATTATAACATACTTTTGTATTATATATGTTTATTTTATAGATACTTTTTTCAATATATATTAGAGTTTCTATTGAAAAAAGCAAGATTTACTGAGGTATATACCGTAATTTCAATAAAATGTATCAGCATTTATGTTTTAAAAATTAACTGAAACCTTAATACGACATTACATCTGTTAAAGTTAAAAATAAATTATAATGCTATAAGATAAAGCATACAATTGAATCGTAATTTTAAAGATCTATGTAAAAACAGTTACCCATTTTCTCTTTCTCTCTAACATGTATGATTTGCATTCCGGCATTTCATTGAAAAAAACTTCTTTTAGGTTTTCCTGAATTCAAACACACTGCAATTTTCAGAAAAAGGTCCATGTATGCGAGTTCGTGTCTCTGTGAACACGGAAATTAAAAAAAAAAATGTAGGTTAAAAACACAAATTGAAATTTTAGTTCAGAATCTTCCGACGATACATCACGAGGTTCTTCCAAAAAATCCCGCTACCCCAACTACGCTTTCAATGGAAAATTTACAAAATTTTTATTTTCTCAAAAATTACTTTTGATTAAAATACCATATATAATAAATAAAATTATATCTTGAATTTTTGCAACAGCCGCTAGAACCCTCTTCACTGGATGGTTTTTGCAAAACAAGTAAACCGGAAGAGAGAAACCAAAAGCTTGCTACACATAAATGTAGATTTCAATCAAACACAATATATGTCAATTTTTTTCGTGGAATTGACAATATACGAGATATTCCGGGATATTGTTTTCAGTTTTAGAATACTTAAACCTTTTCTCTTACAGGAAGCTGTTAACTACTGGCCGTATAACGACAGGATTTCAACTAAAATTCGTTCCCATAGCAACCAGCTTTTAAAGATTTCACTGTCACTTTAGCCTAGTTTATTCAATTATTTGTCTTATAATTACAAGAAATCAACTAATAAGACCAATTATTTTAATGTTCATTGCATATATGTTGAAATATATTGAACAATCTTTTGAATAATAATTAATAAGTAATTTTTTACAGAGATATAGACGGTCATGTGACCGGAACACATTAGATTTAAACTCTATCTACACGCACTAAATATATAGTGTTAAATAAAGAATTGTATTCCATTAAGAAAGTTCAACGGAAATACATATTTTGAGGACCCTGAGTCCTGAAAGAAATCATTTTTTAGAAAACGATAGTGTATGTGCGTACTTGAGCATGTGTGAGTGCATGATTGTGAGTCGGAATTTGAGCGTGTGGTAAGCTTTGCTCAAAACGAAAAAACCCTTAATATCAACTGTGATATTCAAGTTTGGTATCTTCCAAGGATACTCCTTGCAGAAACGGAATACACTAGACTAAACTAATAGTCAAATCTTTAAAGAACAGGTCGCTATGTGATACAATGACATTCAGTTCTCTGTGCTTGACCAAGAAAAAGAAATCTGAATACCATTTTCCATTTTAGAAATGCAAAAGGTTTAAAACTGAAGACAAAAACTAGGAATATCTCGAAACTGTTATATCTACAAGAAAATGTATTTGACGTAAACTGTAATTTTTAAAATATGTACATTCTGTGCATTAAGATTTTATCTATTTCTTACGGTTTACCTGTTATACAAAAGTCATCCAGATATTCCCAAAAGGTTCAAATTATACATTTCATTAAGCATAGAATATCTTAAATAGAAGATATTTTAACCAAATGGTTAGATATTTGAGAAAAACTGTTCATAAACACACGCGGACACAAAGATTCTCTTTTTGGATTCGGGATACATCAAAACATCTATTCCGGTGAAATTTCGGTATATATGGATGGAATACATTATTTTTCTCTGCTTTCTGTATACATTGGGAAGTGCAGGATCGGTTTGTGAGGGACGTGTTGAGAAAAAGGAGGAAGATATGTACACAGAGCAAATATTAAGATTAATAAATGTCCTATCAAACGTCATCTAGTTTACCTTTAGTTTTCTTTACTTTTGTAATATTTTTTTGTAAATTTATTCATCTATCGATATTCAGTGAACAATTTGAAAATTCAGAGCGAGTAACAAGAATTTACTGTTCGCAATTATATCCTTCCTGGCAGTTGGTCATAAGAATGCTTCAGTAGCCTCAGATCTCAAACTGCCAATGAGATGTGGACATCCTTTGTTGTTACAGTTGTCCCAACTGCTCAGCTGAGGTCGTGTCATGTTTATTGATATGACAGTAGAAACGTCAGCGAGAATAAACACGACGAGGTGTCAACCGGACGGTCTAGACTACAAGGTATATGGGATAATTTCATGTTAGGAACAACCTGCTACTGCAGCATTCAAATTATTCTGTCTACATGTGCACCAGACGGATTTGATCGTGTTTCTTGAATATGGTAGGTCCAACAAGCAAAAAAAAAATTATGTCTGTGAAACATGAAACATATTGACTCAAAAATCTCATTTTGTATCCACAGAACATAGAATAAAAGGATTAATGTATTTCATTAAAAATTGGATGCCGAAATTTTACTAGAAGTATATACTTCAGGGACTACTGAAGCAACAAGTTTTATTATAAAAATGTGTGCACGTTTGTTAGGAAACACAGCATAACTGAAACATAATTATGTATCCCGCAAGTATCATACCTGGTAAGTTACTTCAGCAGCATACCACACGAAGACCCAATGGAAACTACCCTTTTCTAGAACAAAAATATATTTCTATGATCAATAACATGTGTATCTTGAATGCTCTATCATTCAAGCTCTCAAGCGCTAGTTCTACCAGATATAGAATTCTGTAAGGATGTTTACATATGTAGTTGTATATAAATGGTTAAACATTAAAGGACCAAATTAAACTAAACATAATTTTTTTAGAGCATGCGAGACCTGGAACACTTGTGGTGAGCCTAGGTGTAATTACTCTGTACCTGCCCTTGAAGGGCTTAAATCAAAGGAAGGCTAGGATGGTTTTAGGTTTGGTGTTGAGGTAACGCTGCGGTGTAGGCTCCTCAACAGTTGCTTTTCCAGAAGCAGCATTCTTGCGATTGCTACACTTGTGACAAGGTTCCAAAGACTGACTGATATCAGTTTTTTTACATCACTGCCATAGGGGGAGGGAGAGTACTTAGCTTTATACCTGTTGCCTGGTTTAACGCCTACCAGGGATGCCCACAATCCACGTGGGGAATCCAGAACTGCTTGTAGTGGCGTTCTGTAGATTAGGATCTCCTCCCCCCGCCCCGAGATATGACATGGGCGTTCTCATGTAGGGCCAATCCGGCGTAGAAATTTTGACCCCGGCGCCTAATCGCACCATCCAGTATGGGAGAACCTAAGTTTCATTCAGTAATATTCTTACTGGGAGACAACGGGATACAATGTACCCGCTGTAACCAGAGAAGCCAGGAATCTGCTGCTGTACCACACCTCGCAGGCAAGGATATAAGTGGAATTATGAGTGCCTTGAAAATACGTAATTGTAGGTGAATTACCATTTGGGAGGCCAGAACTTGGTATAATGCTTCCACAGCCCCCAAACTCTGTTAGTCACTCCCTTCAAGCTAGGCTCTTATCAAGAGTGACGGCTATAAGTATCGGATGGAATTTCTCTACTCTATCCATTGGTAGGAGAAATTAGGTATCTGAGCTGTGGGGTTGTTTCTCCTGCTAAACAGAATACTGTGAACTTTTTCCGCATTTATGGATATCCGCCGTGTCTGCCAAAGTGCTGAGCAGGGCGGAGGTGTATTTGTACAAGATTGAAGGCTTTAAGTAGATTTTCATAGGGGTTTTTGTGTTTATGTTTTTCCGCAACTACTATTATAAAGGAGCATTGATGTAGGAAGCACATTAATATTTTTATAACTGACTGTGTAGGCCAACTTGGATTAGCTTGTAGAGGAGTCCCTCATTCCAGAAAGGAAGGCCTTCTCAACCTCCATGGGCACCGCTGGCGTGAAGACTCTATCCTGGACTCCAGTGTGGCAGCCAACGCAACCCGCAGTAGCTGCTGAATACTTTAGTTACCAGAACGCAATTCAAACTGATGGAAGCTTGGCGAAAAACGCTTCTTCTTGAAGACATTGGAGAGAGCGGGAAGAATTACGAGGGCCTTTTTTTTCAACTTCCGATAGGCTATACATAAAAGACAAGTTTATTGAAAACAATTATTTTATTACTAAAAGTTTACTACACTTATGGTCACTTTTCAACATAATCACCGAAAAGATTGAGACATTATCGTACCTGTGCACAAGCTTTACAATGCATGCTTCAAAGAATATTGCCGACAATGATGCAGGCTGAAACCACTATCAATGCAGCTGTTTATTGTGAAACACTACGACGTTTGCAGAGAACCATTCAAAACAAACGAAGAGGAATGCTGACTTCAGGAATTGTGTTGATCCATGACAACGCTCGTCCACACAATGCTGGCATATCCATCGGCTTCTTGAACAATTTTAATGGAATATTTTAGATCATCCGCCGTACAGTCCTGACCTTGGCACTCAGCGACTTTCACCTTTTCCCTGAACTGAAGACGTGGCTAGGAGGGCAGCATTTTCAAACCAATGAAGATCTTCAAAACAACTTTAAAGCTCATTTGAAATCATTGGCGGCAACATTTTTTGAAGTGGCTATTGCAAAGCTTGTGCACAGGTACGATTAGTTTTTCAATATTTTCGGTGATTATGTTGAAAAGTAATCGTAAGTGTACAAAACTTTAAGTATAAAATAACTGTTTCCTATGAACTTATCTCTATTTATAGCCTATCGGAGGTTGAAGAAAAACGGCCCTTGTAGAAAAATTAAGGTTGAGGATGCAATGACTTCAATTAGAATATATATTAATAAAGCTATAAAATTGTTATATAAAATAATGGAAAAAATAGAAATGAAAATAAGGGGCTGATTGAACAGTAGCTGGAGGGGAGCGCAGGTTCTCCTCTGTTTAGAAGGTTATGTACCATGGCGGATGACCGCCGTTCTGGCTATAATCTTGTTTTAGCGCTGAGACGCCTGAGTGCGCCTTGGACTTCATTTGGGCGGGTGACTGCACGAATGTGCGTGCGAGTGAGATCTGGCAGACTGTTAGTGAGCCTAGGTAATATTTGTATAAAAGTTGCACGCGATAAATTTGTGAAAACATTCATATCAAACTTTCATGTCGCAGAGTATTTATTTACTTTTTCTATAATCGGCTTACTCTACCCTTATCCCCCTAAGATTTAAAAGCGAGCGCCTAGAATCAGAATCCTGTCGGGGAGCCAACGACACCTAACCATAGAATGAAAAACCCGGAACGAGTGGTCAGCTCGTCGCTAGGCATGAGTGTGAGGAGGTGGATGATATAAAATGCAAGTAAAATGGATGATAGGAAAGGTGATATGAGCAATTGGTGGAACATATGTCGGGGAAAACCGGGTGCCCCGGAGAAAACCCGCCCAGACACAGTTTTTTCCACCACAAATCCTTCACGCGGGCGCTTGGGATTCGCCTGTTGTACAGTGAAGTGGCTAAAAACATTTAAAACGTCAGATTTTTATAGCAGCCCATAATTAGTGTAAGAAACATATTAGTTTTATCCTTCTAAATTCAATTTTCAAATTATATATATGGGCATTTTATGTACATTTGAAAGGAAGTATAACTTTTGAAAGAAACTAGTTAATAGTTACATACCGTAGAAAATTTTCCGTAAGAAACATGCTGACTCAAGTTTTACGAAATTTGGGCGTGCCTACTAAAATGTTATAGCTTCTATTAATTTGTAGTTTAAAACGAAACAAATGAAACTGATGATTTGTTAAAAGTTTAAATTTTGAACGGCTCAATAGCTGTTTTAAGGAATCATATTTATAGTCTTCATCATCAATGGCATTTTTATTTAAAGATATTTCATTCACTACTTCCTTTAAACATTTATATCTTAAATATTGATACTTTATTGCCCTTATTTTAATGCTATATTCAACTATTTATATGTTATTGTTAATGTTTGTATTTGTTATGATTTTTTCATAAGGCTACAGTAAAATAAGCTATGAATAAAAACTACTTTACAATGAAAAAATTAATATTTTGAATTTGTGCGCAATTTTTGGTCCAATTCCACCTTAATGCGTTGAGCTAAGAAGATAACGAGAAAACTACCCATAAATGTGCTCTTTAATGATGTTTAAGCAGAAAACGTTTGCAAAAAAATAATCATAAACCGGATCGTTATCTTATCCTAGCCAATAATTCCATTACCTATTTGTTTCTCGTTTCTCAAGTAATATTTCTTGTTAAATGCATAGAAGTTAAAAGAAGTTATACAAACAGACATTAAATAATTAATGAACATAAACTCAAAAAAAAAAAGCTGAAGTTTACTATAATAAGAATATTTAAACAGAATTTCTTTTGCACCTGAAAGAAAGCGATAAATGACCAATATTACTTACAAAGCAGACTTACTGAATAGCAGAACAGACATACCTGAAAAGACGAATAAGATATGACGTTAGGTTTAGACAATCGCCCCTTAAAACTAATACTCTTATCTGTTTAAGATCTGTTCGCTTAAACCTAAGCTTCCATACTCTGTCCTAAAATATCTTGCATTTTTTTTTTACAAACTTTATAGATACTCTATTGCCAAGATGAATATAGAACACATGTGTGGTAATGTTAACGCCCGCTTTTACTACATATGACACCGCAGGCGATGACACTGATATTACATGGAATGAAGATGAACACCGGTGGAATTTGATGGCGGGGAAAACCGGAGAACCTGGAGAAATGCTGCCCCTGCGCTGCGTTGTCCATCACAAGTTCACATGCGAGGCGAGTTAAGAGAAGAAAGATAAACAATAATCGATGGGATATTTGCAGTGTTCGGGGGAAGATTACAAAATAGGATTCTAAAACGAATTTTGGATTATGGAGAAGTATGGGAATAGATAATTATTAAATTAGTTAGGTTTGTCAAAATCCTCGGCCACGCAACAGCCCAAAGTAGGCAACAATAAATGATTTGGATTAATATAGATTATACAACACTTATAAATTATATAGATTAAATACTCTTGGAGAGAAATATCAAATTTCATTTACGCTTTCTACATTACCTTTCTTCATTGAGATGGAAGAGCTGAAAATAAATAATCTAGATGTAAAAATGCAAGAAATTTGGACAGTTATAATCACACGGAGAAAGTCATTATAGCCGAGATTTGAACCATGGATTTTCCGGCTTCCGTCCAGATACTCAAATTAACTTACCTACCATATAAACTTGTCGGAATGACATTTAACTCTCCCATTTATCTACATTTTATTATTTTTCGGAAAACCACAGTGACATCTAAATTCATGTTGAGATGACGTAATCCAATGGAAATGTAACATGTTCTAAAAAGTTTCTTTGAGTTCAGGACTTCAGGATTTAACCAACCATTAGGCTAATCAAAGATTATTAAATTGGAGAGTGGTGTATTAGATCGGTTTGTGAGAGGTAAAGGCCTATCTTCACAAGTTGATGATACATTTTTGGCCAAATCGGCATTTAAAGAATCTTTTAAAACATTCATTTCATTTTTCGCATTATTTTGTATTTTCTACAACATGCATTTTCTACTTTCTCTGCATGCATTGTGTGTATATTGTATAGAGAAGGTATTGCACTCCACCCAAAAATTTGATACCGAGATTTCACTGGAAATATATGTTTTAGGGTACCTTATATTAAAAAAAAAATGCACAAAAAGGTCCGTGTGTGTGTGTGTGTGTGTGCGTGTAAACGATAACTCAAAAACGAAAAGTCGGTAAAATACCAAACTTGGTATTTAAGTTAAAATCTTCCAAGGATGTGACACGAAGATTTTGAGAAAAATCCCCCCACTCCAAGCTACTCTTTTCATGGAACTTTTTTCGAAAATGTTGATTTCCTTATAAATAGCTCTAACGACTTTGATTAAAATATCGTATATTAAATATATTTACCTGACAAATAATATATAAATATATATATATCTTACATTTTATGGGAATAGCCTCTGAAGACTACCTTATTCTGGATGTATTTTATGTAATGTTGCATAACTGCTAAACCGTAAGAGATGGACAAAAACCTACCATACAAAATATGTAGAGCACATTAAAACACACAATTTATGTTATATAGATTTTTTCGTAGAGTTGATCGCTTTTTAGATATTCCTTGTTTTCGGTTTCAGCTTTGAAAATCTTGTACTTTTCTGATACAGGAATTGATCAATTAGTGTCCATACAAACAAAGGAACTTCAGTCACTGAGCAACCAACTTTTGAGTATCACCCGAACCTATGGTACTCCTTTATTTCGCTTCTACTTACAAGGAAGCAAGTAATAAGACTATTTCTGCTACCTTTTTCTCGATTAGTATGAAGTAAATTGAAGCATATGTTTTTTAACAATAATTTGTTACAAAGTCATTGAATGGAACACAGTCATTGAATGGAACACATCAGATTTTTCTAGCTGAAACGTTGTTTAACTGTTTGTACATTCAATCCGAATATAGGGCAAGGTTGGAAAGTAGAATCATAATACAATACCATAGCGGGGATTTGTACCACGGATTTTTGTTTTCCACCCGGTTGCTCGAACAGCTGAGCTACGGCCGGACACTAAATACCATTTTAACCTGAACAGGAAAACTAAGTAAAGAGCCCTTCATTTCACAATAGTTATTACATCACTTATTGGTTGGGTTTTATGTCAGTTAACTGTGCATTTACAAGAGACACTGGATGGAAGCAGTCCAAGTTAGAATACGTGGAGGTGGAAACCATACAGAGAGGAGTGGGACTAGAGAAATGTGTCTCTTTTTATGCACGCAAGTGTACAAAGCTCAGTTGGCAGTACCTGCTTTTAAAGAGCGAGAGGCTTCGGGTTCAAAAAGTATTATGTAGTCAAGGAATGCAGCATTTTCTTATTAATCCTATAGCATATATTTAAATAAAGCTCATTTTGAGAATATATACAGAATAAACATATATTTAAATCAAAAGTTTATTCTCAGACTTATCTACGTAAAATCGTACTTCATTTTAATGTTACATTCCTGAGTTGCGACGTCATTGTTTAGTATGAACTTAAGTTACGCTATACTCTTGGGTTGATGGTGATGGTACGCTCCTTAATAAAGCTTTATTTCATGCTTTGTATAAAAATGACGGTTAAAGTTTTAAAGAGCACAGTAGGACGTCTTCCATGGGCGGATGCATTAATGGCAGCAAATAAAATATTAGCTGCCGAAATTTGTGAATAAAAAGCGTAATATTAAATAGCATAGTCACATTATTCAAGTTTAAGTTGGAACATGCATAATGCTCGTATTAAAAAACTGAAGGTATTATTAATATTGTATTAATATTGACGGATCACGTTTCTTTAATGATAATGACAAATCAGCGTTAGTTGATTGCGCTGTTGTGTTGTATGCTGGTAACTCTGAAATTACATACAGACAATACAAATCTCCATCAATGTGCACAGCTTTTCAGACGAAACTTTTAGCCTTAAAGAAAGCTATTGTAGATAATTTACGGAATGTCAAAATTATAAATGATTCCCAAGGTGTGCTTGAAGAAATAAATGATAAATACAATCTTAACCTACTGCGGTGAGTCAAATGGAGTTGGGTAACCCTTGGATTTCTTCATCCCCTAACCATACATTATCTTCTTAACAGTAAAAGCCGTGTGTCTCTTTGCACCTTTCGTATTTATTTATGTCTCTTGATCGTTCTAAGCCTCCTGTACCTTAAACCCCGAGGCCACCCACTTACCTCTCGCATGCGCGAACAGATCTGCCCATTAACCTACCACTCTCTAATATGCACAGTGCAAGAGTAAAATCTACCCCACACTGAGTATCGTACAATATTAAACTTTAATACCAGGTTTGGTATTTTAATAAATTTTTGTTTTTGACTTATCGTGCTCACTAACACACGGGAACAGCACACACACAAACGGACATATACAGGGACTTATGTTTCGATACAGGGGATCTTAAACTATATTTTCAGCTATCGAATTTTTTGGATGCAGTGCAACACGTTCTATATCTATGTACTAGGTACTAAATAAAGAAAGTAAAAAGAAGATAACGAATTCGGGAGTCAGTTTTCAACTGGGAATGCACAGCGAATGGCAGTTGAGTCAGTTTTCAGTAGGAAATTCAGAGCGTGTAGCCGTAGCTGCAGCTGCATCGAGTGTCGAAAGAAAACTGTTATGAATCGTTACGAAAGCATCGAAGAAAATCATTTATTTGAAAAAAGATGTATATTTGCATCAGTTTAAGAAATGTAGAGCTGTTTGTTGTAGCAATATAAGCCGTTTTGTTACAATATGTATAGCTATTTTCTTTCCAATATTATTTTCGGAATCAACGTGAAATTTTCTATCAGAATGAATTTCTAATTACATATAATTTCATTGTTACGCAATTTCTAAATGTAATTCGTTCTGCGCAGCTAAATTAAGCCGTAGAACTGTGAAGAAAATAAAAACGGGGCGAACAAAGCCAAGGATATTATTGAGGAAACATTTTAAAATAGAACGTACTCCCCGTGTTACAGAAAAAAACCTAAATAAAGCTTCACGTCGTATTCATTCTATCCCAGAAATACATTCTTCAACAAAATGGAATGAGGAAGGATATTTCAGCAATATTTATGACACTTCCCATGAATTCTTCTACATTTGGTCTTTCAAAATTACCTCAGAGGAGCTGCAGGGAGCTCCCTTCTGAACGGTTATGAAGAGCTGTAAAGGGCAATGATCCAAGATTTACGCAAACCCTGTGTGCAATCAACCTTTACACCGGAAATTCTGGTGCAAAGATATAGAAAGGCACAGGGACATCAAAAAGACCATCGCAATTGCTCAAACGATCTTCTTTTTAAAGAATCTGGACGCATATTTTCTTCCCCGAGAGCCGAAACCGTGTTAGGCACGTTTAAAATTCAAATTGACACGAGACTTAAGGTTGGGAGCAATAAAGCAAAACTAACCTCTGTCAGTTCTGTTCTTGAGTTTACAGTATGTGGATACAAAGAAATATTTATTTATTTATCCTGGTTATAGTTAAGTGTATAAGACTCTCTTCTACTCTGCCAGGCAGTGCATTGAATGTAATACAGCAGTGATGCAATGAATAAAGAACAAACATTACAATTCTATGCAATTTAATAAAACAAATAAAAAAAATGTGATGTTTTCCATTCACATGACTTTCTCTGTATGTCTGCAACAAGATATTGCTAAAAAGATTATGCTTCTATTTACTTCATGCTAATTGAGAAAAAAATAGCAGAAATATTACTTGTCTTCTTGTACGCAGAAGGGAAATGAGAGAGTACCATAGGTTAAAGTTTGCTATGTGACTGAAGTTCTTTGTAAGGACAAAAGTTGACAAGTTCCTGTGGGAGTAAAGTATGTTTTTAAAGGTGAAATCAAAAACCAGAAATAACTCAAAAACGATCAACTCCACGAGAAAAATTGATATTACATAAATTCTGTGTTTTAACGTGCTCAACATTTTTTGTGTGATAAGTTTTTGTCCATCTTTCACGGTTTAGCACTTATTCAAAATTCCGTAAAATTCATCCAGAATAAAGTACTCTTCAGAGGCTATTCCCAGAAAATTCAAGATATACATTTTATTTGTCAGGCAAATATCTTTAGTGTACAATATTTTAATCAAAATCTTCGTGTCGTATCCCTGGAAGATACTACTTAAATATCAAGTTTGGTATTTTACCGACTTTTCGTTTTTGAGTTATCGCGTTTACGGACACACACACACACAGACCTTTTTCCGAAAATGCTTTTTAGATAAAGGGGGCCCTAAAATATACATTTCTGATGAAAACTCGGTATCGAATTTTTGGGTGGAGTGCAATACCTTCTCTATACACTATGTACATAGTACGTGTAGAGAAAGTAAAAAGTGCAACAACTATACTAAACAGAAAATCAATAAAACGCAAACAAAATTATTTTAAGTGGAATATTTATATAATCTGAAACGCATATTAAGCATATTTACAACTGAAATGCATTTTACTTTCCAGTACATAAAATCTTAGTAACAATAAATGAAAGTAGTGATGTATTTATCATATTAAAACAGCAGCACAATAGGTTTCATTATAAGAGTACGCCCTAATTTTCTGCTTTAAGAGTATAACTTATCGGAAGTCTTTTACATCTACATATTTTCAACACATAAGACGTAGGACAGGAGTTGGATAGGTAGATTCAAATGAGAAACTGAATGACACAGTGAGATTTGAACTACAGATCTGCCAGTGTCTCTAACCCATGAGCTACCGACTCTCTACTTATCAGACTGCTGTCCTACACACTAATTAAAGTAATATTTTTTAAGCTATGAAGCCTAGGACTTAGGAGTATTTACGACATTGTAAATCGTAATTTTAAAATAATTTGAGATGACCTTGCGGTTTACTGGGACACATCCGAGTCAGTAGAGGAACTTTATGCCATGTTGCCATGGTAGCTCATTGGTAAGAGCACACTAAAGACTATGGAATTTATGTTTTTAGTCTGACTCTACCTATCCAAATGCACAATAATTTATGTAATAAATCTGTCACCCAATATTTCCATATTGTAAACAAAAGAGTAGACTAACAAGTTTTACCAATGCTTACAACTTCACTAATGATGACTTCCAAACAAATGCTAAACATCAAACTTAAGCTTCCTAAGGGTGGTACTTTTTACCATTGTTATTTGAAACAACCGTTATCTATACGTCAGGTCGGTTACTTGTGGGACAGCTTAAGTACTTTACTTCGATTTCATTTTGATACAATATTTTGCTTTGCTCTTCATTCTTCTGGCATTCCTAGAAAGTTGTGTTCCAATTTCGTATCACTTCGTGTCTTCCTCCTTTTAAGGTTTATATTCAAAGTAAATGCAATGCAGTATTTGATTACATCTGCCATTTGGGTCATGTCCACAGTGATTTCCCACCCCTTGCCGTGGCAGGCAAGGTGAGCAGTGAATAAATTAATCAATAGCAGTATGCCAATCTCCGCCCTCTACCGGAAAAGAGTAAGGGGCAGCTTGAAATAAGTCCTTACAAATGATTTACAATTGACTTAAGAAAGTGTTGCAATCTGAAGGGTGCTGTTAGAAAGGTAAATTCAATTTTAACATTATGAGAAAACTGGAAGAAATCCTGTTTGGTAAAACCTTGCTAAAAATCTGATGTGTTCTAATCACACGAATTTATCTGTTCTGCAACAAACTTATAAAAGATTATTCTACTTTCTAGTCCATGCTAATTGATCTATTCATTGGCATAATTCCTTATTAGACTTAGTTCCTCTTAAGTAGAAGGGAAACAAAGGAATGCATTAAACTATAAGGGTAGTTATAGTTCCTTAAAAGGTGGTCGCTATGTGAAACAACTGAGGTCCCGTTTGAAAAAAGTTAGGTAGTCTAAAAAAGAAACCAATAACAAGAAATATTTCAAAAATGGTCAGCTCAACGTCGAAAAATGTAAATTACACAAATTGTGTGTTTTAACGTGATCTACAGTTTTTGTGCATTAGGTTTTTTTCTATCTCTTAGGGTTTAACCTATATACAAAGGAAAACTCGTCCAGAATAATAGTCTTCAGTGGCCATTTCCATAAAATTTAAAACATAAAGAGGTCTTTAGAGTAAGAAATTTTAATCAAAATTGTTACAGCCATTTTTGAGAAAATCAACATTTTCGAATGTTTTCCCATATAAAGAGTAGATTTAAATACGGGGATTTTCTTTAAAATCTTCGGTCGAATTCTTGAAAGACACCAAATTTAAATGTCAAGATCACACACGAATCGTTTTCTAATTTTTTTTCTTTGGATTCAGGGGGGCCCAACCCACGTATTTCCGCTGAAATCTCCGTATCGCAAACCTTCTCTACACTATGTAGATAGTACGTAAAGAAAAAATAAAAATGTGTGTTATAATCACAAGACTTTCTATAGCATTTCCACACCCAAACTTTTTTTTTATAAAAGTTTAAGCTTTATCTACATCATGCTAATCGAGATAAACGAAGCAGAAATTGGCTAATTGCTTGCTTCCTTGTAAGAATAGGGAATTCACTACACTGAAGCAAACCTTCTAAAAACCCGGTCGACATGTTAATAATTGAAGTTCAGTTCGCTTTGCATATCCTACAAAATAGGAGATGAAACGTAAGGTGACCACGTTTCAGAGAAGTTACGTAGTTTAAAACAGAAATCAATAACAAAGAATATCTTGGAAACGGTTACCGCTACAAAAAATGTGTAAATGACAATCGTGTGTTTTAATGAGACACATTTTTTGTGCAGCAAAATTGTATCTATCTTGCACGGTCTATGAGTTACACAAAAACCATTCCCAGAAAATTCCAGATATATATTTCATTTGTTATAAATCAATCTTAAGTATAGGTATGACACTTGAATTAAATCTTCAGGCATTTTTGAGAAAATAAAAATGTTAGAAACATTTTTCATGTAAGGGTAGTTGAGGTGGATTTTCTTGAAAATTTTCATGTCAAATCCTTGGAAGACTCTGAACTTAAAAACCAAGTTTGGCATTTAAAAAACTTTACGTTTTCTGGAGACTTCAAAATATATATTTGCGATAAAATCGCAGCACGAATTTTTGGGTGGAATACAAACCCTTCTCTAACTACTATGTACTTATAAGTCACAAAGAAAGTAAAATCTACTGGGTTTTCCATCATGACAGTGGTAATTTCATTTTCTCTTAAGCCGTGAAAGCGAACCGAAATACAGTTGTTTCACATAGCGACCGGCTTTATAAAAGATTTTACAATCGCTTTAACCTAGTTGCTTTTAAATATATGCGTAAGCTTTCACGGCCGGTGTCCATAGTTTTAAAATTTAAAATTTTCGGGCTATTTTGCCGTGGTCTGTAGGTTAAAATATGTTTAGTTAAAATATTTCTACCTAACGTTTCGTCCCTGTCTGTGAGGGACATCTTCAGAGGAAATGTGCTCACGTCGCTAACTCGAAAAGAAAAGAAGTTTTCGAGTTAGCGACGTGAGCACATTTCCTCTGAAGATGTCCCTCACAGACAGGGACGAAACGTTAGGTAGAAATATTTTAACTAAACATATTTTAACCTACAGACCACGGCAAAATAGCCCAAAAATTTTAAATTTTAAAACTAGTTGCTTTTTTCTTCTACTCACTGGGGACTAATGCCACAATTTCTGCTAATGTTTATCCCGAATACCACGTTGTATATAAATGAATAATCCTATGTAACATGTGTTGGAAAAAAAAGTGGTTAGAATGGAATACATGAGATTTTTTTCTTAATTGCTTTTTGTACTTACCTTCAACCACCAAATACAAGTACATATAGCCGTTTTAAAATGAAAAAATTACAGTATTTAAAAGAAAAAGAAACTGATGCGTTACATTCACATGGCTTTATTTACATGTTCGGCAACAAATTATTGTTGCCAAACCTTATTCTTCTATCTGCTTCATGCTAATTCTGATAGAATTAACAGAAATAGTTTTTCCTTGTGAAAAGAGGGGGAATAACAAAAACACACTGGCTGAATTTGCTCTCAAATCTTTTAAAAGCTGTTTCTATACAGTGACATTAAAATTCGGTTCTCTTTGGAATACCAATGGTATAATTAAAGAGCTATGAAACGGATGAAGACTCCTGTTTGAGAAATGTATAAATATTTTAAAATTGAAACTAATAAGCAGGAATAGCTAGGAATGGTTAACCTCACAAAATATGTATAGGAGAAAAACTGTATGTTTTGACGAACTATATTTTTTCTATACTAAGATTGTGTCCACGCTTACGATTTAGTGGAGAGGGCTTAAAATGCTATTCCCAGAAATGTGAAGATATGCATTTAATTTGGCTTAAAATTATCTTAAATATCAAAATAGGTAGCGCCATGTTTAAGAAAACATATTTTCGAAACATTTTCCACATAGAGCGTATTTTTGGGTCGGGGGATATTCTTGAAAAGCTCGTATCCTTAGAAGATGCTGAATTTAAACACGAAGTTTGGTATTCAACGGATTTTTCGTTTTTAAGTTATACTGTCCATAGCCTCACGCGCGCACACACCCACGCACGGACACACGGAACTTATTCTAAAAGTTTTGGATTTAGGAACCCTTAAACGAGTATTTGCAGTGATATATAGGTAACTAATTTTTGGTGGAGTGCAGTATCCTGTCTATTTATTATGTACGTGCTAGAGAAAGTGAAAAACAAAAGCCACGCAAATGCAATCAAATGTGCGCCTATCTGCTTCTAAACGTGACATTACACCGGTTATTTTACTTGCGTCCTCCCCTTATTAAGCACAGATACCATTGACTGCAGTTGCTGGGATTTGAACTCGAGATTTTTGGTTTCGAATGGATGGCCAGTCCATTACCAATCACCTTAACGCTCACATATATTCCAACCGCATCAGTTGTTCTGCCTTTGGCAGGTATATGAAAATTGCTTTATCTTGGAGGCAGAGCGGTAACAAAACACTTCCGGTAAAAAGAGTCAAATGACGAGGTAATTTAAACAAAACATTTTATATAATATATAAAAGCACAGTAACCGTTATGTAAGCCGGAAATTCACGATTTCTTATTTGCGAATTGAGGAAGCTTGAAATAGTCTCTGTATCAAATTTTTTGATAGAACTAAACGTTTCTGTTACTTCTGATATATAGACATTTATAAAGCACAAATAATATTCGAACAAGTAGAAACATAAAAGCCAAATATATTACTGCACTGTGTTTAATCTTTGTACACTTTTAATGCATGTATGTATAACGTGCAGTTTTCAAATGTCACTAATGAATAACTGAAAAAACATAGGTTTTCTTGTTAAGAAGCCTTCTTACACAGTTAAGGAAAAAGACACAGAGAACTTTCTCTCAGACGGTGCTGTTTTACGAATGCTCTGCCGCATACAACCGCCAACACCCTTCGTCATTTCCTTGGAAACAATTCGACTCTTCCCTCCAGCGCTTTCTCGTCATCTTTATCTTTCCGAGTAGAAATTCTTTGGTGGCGAGTATTTCAGTGAAGACAGAGGCAGTTCCGTACTAGTCGGCTCAATGGACTATGAAAGTCCATGGTTTGTCCAATGGAAGACATTTCCTATTTATGTTGACGGCTATAAAAAGTAGTCCATGATGGAACACAGCTGTTCATTTTGGTACTGATAAATCTATCCCATCTTCTACCAGCGTTACCTTATTTTTTCCTCGATCATGAATCTGACCTAAGAATTTATAACTTAATTATGGAATTTTAATCAATAAAAATTGAACATCTTGAAAATGTTTCATCCAAGCAGGCATTGGGAAGAGAGGTGTTAATCGAGCATTTACCCTTTCCTCTAACTCCATTACGAAATGCAGGCCATCATTCTTTTCTGCTTCTGTTTGCTTATATATATAGGTATACTTTTAAAGACGAGTTGTCGCCTTCCGTGGTGAATTGGTTACCATGCTGGCGTCAAACCCGGCGGAGGACGATGGATTTTTTCGGGCTTAATTTTGCTCAGAGGCCTCCCTGTCAGGCTTGAGATTCTTTTACATGCCGTAAATCTACGACACGGGACTCACGGCTTTACTTCCCTTCCGAAGGAAGCCATACTAAGGATTTTTACGCCCGAAAAAATTCATCGTCCTCCGCCGGAAGCAGAAAAAAAATGCAGAAGAAGAAAAGTCATATAAATGGAAAATATCAGACTTTCCTTTATAAGTGATGATATTCATAGACACATGGACTTTTTTCTAAAATAGTTTTTATGGAGGTCTCAAAACGTGTATTTGAGGTGAAAACTTAGTATCAAATTATTTGCGTGGAATGCAATACTTTTCCTGCAATAATGGCAAGATAAAGTAAGCGCTTTTAGAATCATAGGGTACAGAATCGTTTTTTTTTTTTTTTTGTAGTGTTTAACATCCGCTTTTATTGCTCTGGCACCGCAGGCGATGACACTGATGATACATAAAGATGGAGTCCCGGTGGAAACCGGAGAACCTG
Organism: Hymenopus coronatus; assembly: GCA_030762935.1. NCBI lineage: Eukaryota > Metazoa > Arthropoda > Insecta > Mantodea > Hymenopodidae > Hymenopus > Hymenopus coronatus. The sequence continues at coordinate 41,330,752 of CM060887.1, forward strand.
GAGAAAACTCGCCCCTGCACCGCGGGATAGAACCCAAGCCGTCTAGGTGACAGGCGAATGGTCTAAACACTCGGCCACAGAATCGTTCTGGTAAGACATTCTACTGTTCTATTGAAGTGCAAGGGGTGAACTGCATTCGTAACCGTTTGTCGAATGGCAGATAGGAAGTTTGTGTGATGGAGGCCTCCAGTGTGGAAGCAAACACTCTGCCATTTGAGGCACAGCAGGGTGGTGAAACCCCTTGGCTGTAATTATACAGCTCCTGTCTTTCAACCGCTACTCAGATATGGCGCCACTTAATAATCAAGCGTTACAACCGTGTAATCCGGAGCATATCGCAACCTTACATCGGATCAGCATAACACCGCCCGCAAGCCCAGCCACCCTTCCTTCATACTCTAGCCAATAGTTATTACATCCAGATAGGACTTCCAGGCAACGTGGACGATTGCAAATTAAATATGCACGTAGGCTTTCACGGCCGGTGTTGTTATTAGTAAAATAAAAAAAAAAAAAAAAAACGTATGAAGTAATTTAGAATAGTCCGAAAACCAGTTATAAAATTTAGAAATAATATTCTGCGTCGGTCATATGTGGGCTACGTATGTGACGCTCCCCACTGTGTGTAATGAGTGGGTGTGTATACTCCCCTACCTAATTACTTATAGCATGTCACTCCCCACGTACCTGTTTGTAGCGACGAATGCTATAGTTGCCTCAGTTCCGCTCAAATCTCCAATGACGTCGGCCGGTGAACGTGAAATTGACCCACTCAGGTTAGAGTAACAATGGGGGTAGTTAGCAGTTATCCTTATGAATATAACAACACACTTTTAACTTTTATATCTAAATTTATTTGTGACTAGAACTTTTAAATATCACGTCAAGCACTTTTGCGTCATACACTAGCACTTCCTGCAACTTAAAATATAAATGTGCGGCTATCTGACAACAATGTCGATAACTGATTATAACCGTGCGTATCAGACGACTGATCATTAAACTGTGCGTCCGAGCATGTGTGTGTATATATATCAACTAAGCGTTACATTGTATATCTCCGACAACTGAACATCAAGTTGTGCGCTTAGCAACTGAGTATTACATCGTGCCCAGACTGCCTTCAAGCTGCTACCTATATAGAAAAATATGGTGTCATGGCTGCTTTATTTCTATTAGGTAAAAAATACCGCGAACTTGGCGTCTATTGGTCCCATAATGCAGTTATTATTCATAATGCTCTATAAATATCTTGTGATTACATTTATGCAATGTAGAAAAACACATTTCTTGTTCATTAGAGACTTCACCCACTTCACTTTAACTTGTTACTCTATTGCACGCCCATGATTAAAGGAGTACGTGACTTTTACCAACTTTGTACCTTAATAAAGAATCTTCCGCTAATGCAGCGACCCAGTTTCGTAAACATCTTAATCTGCGCTTGCTTCAAGCTTGCTTTCTACGCATATTGAGAAATATTTTATTTGTACATTAAATAATAACCAATAGTTAATAACAATGACGAGGTCAACTAACGGTCTCAATTCAAAGAAAACTAATGTGATACAATACAGACAGCTCTCATCGAAGATGCATGTTTCCATGTGGCATGGTAATCCTGGCAATCCCTGGAGAAACTCGGCATGCATATCACTAGCCTTCACGTGCAAGGAGCGAAGAGAAGAAATGCCCCCCTCTATAAACGTAATTCCAAGTGTGGACGAGGTTTCTTCCAACAGCAGCATGACTAGGAAAATAATGGAATTTTCCATATCCAAACAGAAACTCCAAAGAAGTTAATTAAATCTGCGATCAATACTTGCACAATGACTCCAACCACCATCCATAACAGAAACGAGGTGTATTATAAAACCTTAGTTGAACTTGCCAAAACTATTTGTGAGCCGCAGTACTTAAATAATGAACTTAAACCTGGAACAAGTTTTCACTCACGATGGCTGCTCTAAAAAGAATTGAAAGGTGCCATTTACTCTAATAAATTTCAAAAGGAAAACACTAATTCAAATTCAAATAGAGCTGAAGTCTTTCTGCCATACACTGACAGAATATGCAAACTACTAAGAAAACAGAACATTAAAACATTATTTCTTCCTAGCTATAGTATATTCCGGGTTATGTGGGCCGTGGACTACTAGGCTCCTCCTTCTTTCTGACGTTTCGTCTGCGACTAAGGCAAGACATCTTCGACCTCGCCACTGCCATCGTAGATGTCTGCCATAGTGGCAGACGAAACGTCTGGGAAGCAGGACGAGGATCCCAGTAGACCACGGCCCACACGCCCGGATTATACTATAGCTAATATTGACACCGGCCGTGAAAGCCTAGGAACTTTGATTATTTCTTCCAACACGAAAATTAAAACAAATTTACAAATCGGCTAAAAACTCATTGGACCCGCTTTCTACCGCCGATGTTTACAACATACCCTGTACATGCGGCCAATCTTACATAGATAAAACAAAACATTGCATAAAAACCCGCAACGTGGAACACAAAAGATGGTGTCGCCTCGACCATACAGACAAACCAGCCGTTGCAGATCATGCTCTCGTCATAACAAATATGACATATTATTTGAAAGAACAGAAGTCCTAGCAACTATCAAACATTACTACCCCAAAATGGTCAGAGAATCCATAGATATATACAAACTTTCCAATAATTTTAATACAGAACACGGATTTAAGCGAAACCAGACCTGGATTCCTGCCTTTCAGCGTCTTTACACAGACCAGCGTAACAGCCAATCAGAACACAGCAGTCCAATTACTCCCCTCGCAGTACTCCAACAGTATATTTTGCCGTCCACTGCTCCATAAATTTGCAGTCGCTAGCCGTTCTTGCCCAACTCCATTTCTGAAGATATCCTCCACGACTGAGGACGAAACGTCAAACTTTAATAATTTTAATAACTCTAATATTCGACCACGGTCTACCAGCCCAAACATGTTATATTTTACCAATATTGCAACATAACTTTCAAATCTACTGGTTTTTACTTTATTTTGCACGTGTATACAATGCACATAGTAGGTAGAGAAAATCCAAAAATTCAATACTCATATAACACCACGTTTATATGAATGAATGACTGAATAAGTGTATCATACTTTCAGCTCCATCAATCGCACGGGTCCACAGACGTACGTGCTTTTGCAACACACAAAATAATAAGCAATATCAAAAACAAAAAAACAATATAAAAACAACAACAATAAAGAATTAAAAAGGTAAACATGAAATTAAAAAGACAAAGATACTCAAATACAGCCATTTAAATTCACAACACAGTACAACTTATTCAGATGTATCTATGTACTCTATTATAATAGATAAATACACTTAAGAGAGCTATATACGCATAATATGTAATATATACACAATATGTAACACCACAACAAAGACGTAAGTATGAGATAAATGTGATATAAAATATATGTACTCGTACGTAAAACATACATTATAGTCACTTTTGTTTGGCTATTCTTATACATTTATATAGATGGCATACGCGTTTCAGAGCCTCGTGTATCCAAAAAGATGTACTTTTGGAAAAAGATTCGCGCGCGGGTGTGTGTCTCTGTCTGTCTATAAACAAGGTAACTCTAAAAAGTAAACTCGATGGAATACCAAAAAAATTTAAATTTAGTATCTTCTTCTAAGGATGTCACATGGAGATTTTGAGGAAAACATTCCCACTCCAAACTACCCTTTACATGGAAAATTTATTTTCTCAAAATGTCTCTAAAGAGTTTGATCAATATACGGTATTTCAAAATGTATATCTCGAATTTTGTGGGAATAACCTCTGAAGATCTCTTCACTCTGGATGACTTGATCATAACTGGTAAACCGAAGAGACAAGACAAAACTTTACTGCACAAAAAAAAAGGTATCTCCTTAAACACATCATTTATGTCATTTACAATTTTTGGTAGAGATATATTGTCCGAGATATGCCTTGTTATTGGTTTCTGATTAGAAATACTTAAACTTTCCTAATGCGGTAACTCATCATGGCAAGAAAATATTTTCAATCATATAGCACCAACTTTGAAATCATATAACTATCACATTATCCTAGTGTATTCCTTTATTTTTCTTCTAATTATAAGGAAGTAATTAATACGACCATTTCTACTATCTTCTGTTTATCTTAATAAGCATGATGTGGAGAGATGGATCAGCATTTATAAAAGTAATTTGTTTCAGAATAACTAGAGAAGTTCATGTGAATGAAACACATCTGATTTATAAATGGGACTAGGGTACAGGAATATTATCAGCTAATTTAAATGCAACATTGCATAGTAACAGTTCTTAAGAACACTGTAGTTATAAGTCAAGTTTTTTATTGCTGTTTGAAGCTAGATTTGACTCTAAATTTCTCAAAAGGTATTGAATACAATTAAATAAAACTCTGACATTAATACAACAGTCTTCTACAAACGCAATCCATGATGTATGCTAAGAATCATGCCACCAGGCTTTGGGCTAGCCATAATTTTTATTTGGCAAATTTGGTCTGTTCACCTATAAAAATATAAATATTTACATCTATAACAATGTCAATATTTCCAATGAAATTTAACTCAGAGGTTTATTAGTAATAATAATAATAATAATAATAATATAGATAAAATTGTAATTACTTATTACCTGATGCTTTAAGTTTAAAAGAATAAAATGAGAAATAACGATTTCCATCTATGTTTGAAGCTGTTAACTTCTGAATTAAACTAGGTATACTCAACACCCACCACAAACTTCCTCGGCTTTGTCGATACCTGCCGGCTATGCTTCGCATCTAATTTAATAAAAATGTGTAAAATTTAGAATGAATTTTGCCCTCATAACAATTTTTAGGGGAATTAGAAGTCTGAGGAATAATTTAGCTGTATTAATCTTAGACTAAGAAACGACAAATAAAAGTTCCAACCCTGTACCTGAAACCTAAATAAGTGATTATTTTTAAAATATATTATTTATGATAGTTTGAAATTGTAAGTTTAACATCGATATTATCTCATGGATAATATTTGAAAATCATTTCGGTATTTGGTGCCCAGATTTAATTTCATTATGTTAAATAGATTTTTAAGAAATTTAAAATCAAACAGTAGTCAAAAACGTGCCTTAGAACTACCCAGTGTCTTTCAGAGTTTTGTATGCTGACGAGGCATTGTGAACTTTGGTAAATCTACAGTATTTAAAATTGAAATTATACCAGATAACGCACAATAACTAATGTTTTTATAACATTTCCAAAGTCTGGTTTTCACGGCTACATTAATATATTTTTGTTATCCAACTTCCTTGTTCTAATAAAAATATGCCACAATTCATTTTTAGAATATCCATTTAACAGTTATATCTTTACAGTAAATGAGTTCACAATAACATAACATTAGACTTTTTATACGTTTAAATTCATGAATATTTTCGAACATGTGTTACCTTTGTAATTATAATAGTAAATAAAATTTGTTTCACAAAATTGGAGCATTAATTCAAAAAAAAATATATCATTTTTATAATACACTTTTTGAGAGGCAGCACAGAAAGTTAGAAACAAATTAGTAAAAAAATCTAATGTGCTATATTAAATGTTTTGGTTCTCCTTTTATTCAAAATTTGTCATCGAGGTGTTACCTAATGAACAATAATAATAACAATAACTATAATAATAACAATAACAATAATAATAATAATAATTACAGAGGTCTGGGTGTAGTTTAACCCTATCCGCTAAAACCTTCAAAATATCATAAAATCATCTTAGCTTAAAAAAATTAATGGGAACTTAATTTAACTCTTTAAATAAGGTTTATTAATATGCTCAGATATAGAAGTACTTACACCAGTGGTAACTAACCTTAATCTACGATATCTCATAATTATTTTCAGCTTGCTTTCGCAGTTTACCGCGTAAGCGAAGACACACTGAAGTTGAACATAAGTGCAAAGGTACCAAGAGAAATGAATAGCGTCGGTTATTTTTATGGTAATAGAACATGATCTCTGAAATAGAAAAAGATAAAATGATTCAGGTATGTCAACGAAAAGTGGAGAGGAAACTACTAGAGTTAAACTTCATGGCCAAAATTCGCAACGAGAAGATCAGGAGGGAAACGGTTATGGGAGACCCAATTATCATGGCAAAACGTCGCAAATTCAAATGGGGAGGCCACGCTGCAAGGATGTGTAACACCAGATGGACTTATAGAACAACCATGTAAAACCCTAGAAGAGGAAGAAGATGGGCGGTCTGGCACTAGTACTAGATGAGTGATTACTTGAAACAGAATGTGGGGAGTCTTCAAATTTAAATATAAAAACATGTATGATGTAGAAGGGACTGAGATAGAGTAATAGGGAAGAGCTTACAAAAGTTGAATGTAAAACTAATGTTAATGCAAAATTTCGTACTGGGTAGGAGAAGTATGAAGTGTAATCCTCATAATTAACTCCCCTAATGAGTATTTTTGAGCTAATCTGCCAACAGATAGAAGTTGAATGAAACAGGATAATAAATAAATTAGATGTGCCTTTTTATCTTTTTGAGAGCTATGTTAACATAGTAGTGGAGGATGGATACAAAAAGTCAAATATCCACGTATTGAGATTAAGTTAAGCATTTGTGATTTTAAAATATCAGCCTTAAATTACACTGGTCAAAACAAAAGCACAATTTTCAAGCAGTGGAATACTTAACTCCATGGCACGACAGCTCACGGGGAGCCTTGGCCTACCGCCCGGCCGCTGCGTCCCCCATCTCGGTCCACTACAGACGTCATAGATGGGGTGCAGTATTGGAGGGTGAGACGTGGTCAGCGCCTCGAGCCCCTCCCGGCCGGTTAATGCGGTCCTCACGACCTGGAGCCGCTACTTCTCCATCAAGTAGCTCCTCAATTGGCCCCCCAGGGACCTCACGAGGCTGAGTGCACCCCGGTCCAGGTCTCCCAGCGGGGGAAAAATCCCCACGCCGGTACTGGGGATCGAACCCAGGTCTCCCGCTTGGTAGGCAGCTGCGCTACCACCGCGCTAAGGAGACGACCCAGTGGAATACTTATTTATGCATATTTAGAAACAGAAATGAAGCGGAAATAAACGTAGCAAAGGACGACCCTGTGGATTTGTACGAGGTATGTTTCAGTCGGTTGGCATTACTGTATTGGTTAAATGTTTCTTTGTGCAACTACAATAGTAATAAATCTTATTATACATGTTGGGTTGTACATTGTGCTGTTCTGCACCTGAAAACAACGTTGTTTCTAGTAGCAATATCAATTTCCACACGTCACGCTCTCCTGGCAATAGAGAAATAATTGGATTTTGTCTCTGTCTTGATTATATAGTAAATGTCATAGTTTTGCAAATTGTTTAGAAATTGTCATATAAAGGAAACAATGGAAAATAAAACGAATACCACGTCACAATCAGATTTGTTCAATATCTAATCTGTCCATTTCTGTTAAGTATTTAATTGTAATCTTATCCAAGGCTGATCAACAGTAGTCGATAATAATACGATTTATTAGCTCGCGTCTGCAGTATGCGATTAGCGCGTCTAGCTCACATTCAAGAAGTCCCTAGTTCGAATAACGGTTAGGGTGTGTTACCCGGATAAGCTTGTTTTTGGGGTTTTCCCTTATTTTGAGAAGACAAACCTGGGGTAACTATAAGCTCCAGGGACCCAAGCTCATTAAGCATCATTTCACCGATTTCATTCAGCATCCGTTATGACCTACTGACCAGTCTTTAGAGCTTTTGTTCGATGCTTGTCCTGCCCGACTAGAGGCGTGGTTTAATGTGAGGAAATAATATTAATCGCTCTGAAACTTTAATTTATTTTTTTGCTTTCATGCTTTCAAGGTATACTTATTCTTTATTTAAATTTGATTTTATTGAACAAATACAATTTAAACCAAAATGAAAGCATTTGACTTCCGTTGTACAAAAATCACTCATTGCTCTTAGAGAGATGAGAAATTAAAGTTAAAACCTCGACACTTAAGAAAACCTTCAAATCGAAAATTAAACCCTTTAACACTTGTAGTGAACGTTCATTATTTTGGGAAGGTGATGACTTAGAAATCACCAATAATACAGCCTCTCGCAGTCACTAACACATCCTTGAATGTAGTTAGCTCACTTTAGAATAGGTGTAACTTGAAGAAGGTGGTGTATTAAGACAACTGCTGACAATGCATGTATTAAAGGAAGAGTAATTTTACTTCCTCTAGCCCGTATGGACAATGTACATAATGGATAGAGAAGGTATTGTATTCCACCCAAAAATTTGACGCTGAAATTTCACTGTAAGTATGCTTAGAGGTCATCTGAATCCGAAAAATGGATTTTTAGAAAAAGGTCCATGTGTGTCTGTGCATGCTTGTGGACAATCTCACTCAAGAACGAAAATCTCGTTACAAACCAAACGTGGTATTTAAGTTTGATATATTCCAAGCATGCGACACAAAGAATTTCAAGAAAATCCCCCACCTCATACTACTCTTTACATGGAAAATATTTTGGAAAGTTTGTTTTTCAAAAATGCCTCTTAAGATTTTGGTTAAAATACCGTATGCTATCACATCAAAATTAATTTTAATATTTTAAATTTTCTGGGAATAACTTCTGAAGGCCTCTTTATTCTGGATAAGTTCTGCAGAATTTTGCATAACGGTTAAACGGTACGAGATAGAATAAAACTTACTACAAAAAAATAATAATAATAAAATATAGATCTCGTTAAAAGACGCAATTGATGTCATATATGTCTTTTTATGTAAAGCTGGCCGTTTCTGAGTAACTCCTTATAATTGGTTTCAATTTTAAATTACTTAAAATGTTATCAAACGGAAAGCGACGTTCCGCTTCATCTCTCGTTTTACTGTAGGCCTGCAAAGCAAACCTAACTTCAGTTGTTTCATATAGGACCTTGAGTTTTAAAAAAAATGATTATCAATTTAACCTAGTGTATTCTCTTATGTCCCTTCTACTTACAAGGAAGCCAGTAATAAGTCAATTTCTATTAATGTTCATCTTTATTAGCATGTCGTATGTAAAAGAATAATCCTTTTGTTATGATTGGTATCAGCTAGAGAAAATCATGTCAATAGAATACATCAGATATTTGTTTGAATAAGTTTTTCGCGAAGGCGGTAAGTTTACGTAAAATATGAAACGAAATTTCTTAAGCGTTTACTTGATTCCACTATTCCAAATCGCGATACTTTAGGTGATTTTATAAAGAAATTCCGTGAAACTGGACAGTTCACGAACCGCTAAGAAATGGAAGGCCTTCAATTTTAATTTCAGAAAAACTTGACGAAATGTCGGATATAATGCTCCATAATTCTACGAAATCTACGAGTAAATTAGCACAAGAGGCCGGGGTTTTTAGATTAACAGCACACAAGGATGTCAGAAGCGAACTTATTATACGTATAAAATTTCAGTAGTACACGAATTATAAGAAAGTGATTTGGAACAGAAAATGAGGTATTGTGAATAATTACAGAGATTTATAACTTGACATACCCTTGATTTTTAAATGAAAATATTTACGGACGAAATATATTTTCACCTATATTGTTTTGTAAATTTTCAGAATTAGGTTTTCAGGTAATCCCTGTGATAAGAAAGAGTAATCCTTGCAACCAGGAAAAATAGGATTGTGGGTTGTCATATCTAGGGTGCGCATAAAGGGCCGAATCTTTGAGGGATTTGTGGAATCTGATGCTTATTGCGCTCAGATTATTTATTACTACGCTGAAAGAAATTACTATTTAGCGCTGTTTTTTTACCCAACAGGACGATGCTTTGGTACATGCTTCAAACCAACCGATTGGACTTTTACAAGCCCTTTTTGGAAAAAAGAATTATCATCAAAGAAATTTGGCCACCACGTTCTCCTGATTTAATACTACACCATTATTTTCTTTAGGATGTGGCAAAATGTGCAGTTTACGCTAATAATCCAAAAACAATCCCAAGACGCATATGATTAAGTGTAGACTATTATGCGAAAAAAAAAAACATTAGTGAAGGTATTTGCAAATAAGGGCAGAGCAGTTCCAAGTGTCCTTCAAGAACGAGGAAAACACTTCCAGCATCAGTTGTAATTGTGGTAGAATAGAACTTTAGTTTTCTTATAACAAATTTCTAATGACTGCGCGACGTCCTATTACGTTGTAGTTGCTACCAACATAAATACACTTGCTAGCGTATACACTCATGTATCCAGTTTCCTGGTGCACTGTATAATAAACAATAAGGGTGGAGAAGATTGATTAGATTTTAAATAAGAATAATAATTACACAAGCAATTAGTGATTTAGCAAAAGCAATAAATAAATTAGTAAGGGAGGAGAGAATAATAATACATACACGTTAGAAATTGTAGTATTAGAATAAACTCAACTAACAATATCAGAGAGGTTACAAAAATGACAAGCAGACAATAAGAATAGGAGACCAAATATCACTATCCAAATTACAAATTTTGCTTTTTCTTTTATTAAAAACCACGTATAGATGGAGCAGAGAATCGGGGAATAAAGGTAAAGGATAAAAGCTAAAAGATAAAAGAAATTTAAACTATACTAATAACAACTAAAATATAAGCATAATAAAACATACATTTATGACAATTTCTGTGGCGAGAAAGATAATAATCCAATTAGAAAAGTTAAAAAATTTTACTATTTATATGAGAAGATTATAGAAGCAGCTTTCAAGAAGGGGGGGGGGAAGAGCAAAGAAACTAGAAATAAATAATAAAGGGGTTCAGATGGCGTATGTAATGAATAAGGCGCTACAAGAGGACATGGAAATGAACTTAGGATGGAGGATTAGAGCAGAGAGAGGTGGGTGCTTTTAATGCTGGAAAGCAGAGAGGAAGAGATGGCCGAGGTATTTTGAAATAATAGAGAATGAGCCAAGGAGAGAGCTGATAGAGGACGGAGTGTTCTCTTTAGGTAGTGGAAGATCCAGTGAAGTATCAGAAAATGGCGAATAGTAGATTAGTGATGTGTTTACACACAGTGAAAGTGGAGTGGTTTTTATAATTCTAATGCCTAAAGGATTAGAACGTACAGTAATTGTAAAACTATGTATAGATATTGTAACGGTGGCGTGTGAGACTGAGGGATCGCTGAAGGGATCCTCTGAAAACTGCAAAGTTGAGCGCCCTTAAACACCACCCACCGCTGAAGGATTGCTGCCTCACCCAGTCTAACAATAGACTCAATTTCCGGGAAAGCAAAGACCTTTGAATGTTTCGCTGCAAAACTTCTCGGACCTTCTTTAGCCCTAGGCCCAGAACATTCTTCTTCCAGAGTAATCTGTTTCTAAATGGACAAAACGTAATATTCCTGTAATTTCTAAGATGGAACATTCGAAGCCCGGCTATGGACTATAAAGTGGCCGACAAGGACATAGAAGTAAAGTGAGTTAAAAGTCAGTGAGTGACGCTTGCTAAGAACAGCAACGCTACCACCGTGCTAAAGAGCTGACCATCTTCTAAATTTAGGATCCTTACATATATATAGTATACAGGTTCATTCAAAAATACCTTTCAAATGTTTGCGGATGGATTTCTTACATCAAAATAGGATTGTTTATATAAACATATATTGTAAAACCCTTTATTCTCATGTTATCAAATTATTAATGAAATCTTAGGTTCAATGGCTTTCTAGGTCCAATTCATCTATAGAGTCGCTCTTGGAAGACTTTGTATCTATTTTACCCTGCTGAGTTAGCCTTGCATTGCCATGACTATTTGTCAGTTGTGTAATAAATTTTCCCAGTGCGCCTTACAGGTGCTCTCTACAGGGTCTTCATTCAGAGCACTCTCGAAGACATACTAAATGTGCCCCTACATATAAGAAGAAAATATTCGTTTATGTATGAGGCTCCAGCACATTTTAGTCTAATTGTTCGAGATATACTGGCTAGTACCTACCATGACAAATGGAAAGGTAGTGGTGGACCAATCTCATGGCCTACACGTTCCCTCGACCTCAGTCCTTTGGAGTTGAATCTTTGGGGGCACCTTAAACAATTGGTTTATGCTGCAAAGATCCCAGATGAAGGAACTCGTAGTCTTATCACACCGACTGGGAGTCCATGCTTTGACGAGTGCATGCAAGAGGAGCACATTTCGGGCATTTGTTGAGAGCTGTGTTGAACAACTACCAAGTTGACAACGTGGTTTTGGGACTTTTGTTTATATGGACACTTTTTCTTGTTGCAATGTAAGGAACCATTCTCCATCTTCGTAAAAATATTTTGAATCATTCTGTATATCATGGGTGTGTGTACACGATTTTTAGTAGTGTTTAACGCCCGATTTTACTATTTGTGGCACCGCAGGCAATGCCACTGGTGATGCATGGAATAAAGATGGAGCACCGGTGGAATGCAATGGCGGGGAAAACAGGAGAACCCGCTCTGCGCAGTTTTATCAACCACAAATCTCACATACAGTCGCTTGGGATCGAATCCGGGCCGTTTAGGTGTACAAGCTGATTCAAAAGTACTATCACAAAGCTTGAGTACAGGTTTCTTACATTATGGCATGAAAAACTGCACGTAAAAGTACATTTTCCAAAACCCTTCCTTCTCGATTTATTGAAGTTCAAAACGATATTAATCAAAACATTTTAAAGTGGCATATTATTCTTTTGACATTTGCAGTTTGTTAAGAGAGTTAAGAGAGTATTCCGCATAAACAACACTTATAGAAAATGATCCAAATGTTCTCCTCTTGCGTCTAGACATGCATGCACTCGTCGAAGCATAGAATGCCAAATACTCGCAATCGGTGTCGCATGGTTTCGCAAACTTCTATGATACGTAGCTTAAGAAATATTGTACCCCATCCATGTGTCGTGCCATGGAGTTAAATTTATAAGATGGTAGTTTGCTTAAACAATGTTTGAAATACCAAGAAACAAGTTTACAAAGTACAAGCTGGGTAAGTAATTTAAGAAATAACGGCTTAATCTATATTTGGAGGAAAAGAGGAACAAATTATAAAGGTTTTTGGAAGGGAGCGACAAAAAAAAAAAAAAAAAAACATTTGAAGATATAGAAATGCAAACATTGTTTACTCAGCTAATCGAGAAGATATCGCTGGTATTCTATATACCCATAAAATAGCTGGGAAAGAGAAATATAGATAACACTGGACAGGAAGAAAGGAAGGGGATAACACGTCTAAGAGCAGGAGTATGAAGGATAAAACAACAACGAAACGTGAGCCCACAAGGTGAAGGTTCATTATGTGGGGAAAGGAAGACTGTCAACACATCAAATTTGATTGTAAGAAAACTGAGAAATGCGGAAAAGAAAATATATGGTCAAAAGTGAATAGAAAATCCGACATAAATAAATTATAGATAAAATTGTAAGACACTGCCACAATACTTAAGAAAATCTGATGTGTTCCATTCACATGACTTTCTCTAAATCTCTGCAAAAAAGTATTATTATAAAGCTCGTGCTTGTATTTACTTTATACTAATCGAGAAAAAGCAAGCAAAAAGTGTGTTACTAGTCGCTTCCTTGTAATAGGAACGAAATAAAGGAGTATCCTAGGTTAAAGATATAGTCACAGGCTGGTTGCCATATGACTGAATTTTCTTTGTTTGCATGGACAGGAGTTGACAAATTCCTGTATGAGAAAAGTATGTCTTTTTAAAGCTGGAACCAATAACAAGGAATAACTCTAAAACGATAAACTCCGCGAAAAAATGTGTATTACATAAAGTGTGTGTCTTAATGTCCTTTACATTTTTTCTGTGGTAGGTTCTTGTCCATCTCTTACGGTTTAGCAGTTATGCAAACTTCCGTAAAATTCGTCCAAAGTAAAGTAGTTATGAGAGGTTATTCCCAGAAACTTCAAGATATACATTTTATTTGTCAGGTAAATATCTTTAATACACGATATTGTAATCAAAATCGTTAGAGCCATTTTGGAGAAAGTCAAATCTTTTTAAAAAAAGTTCCATGCAAAAGATAGTTGCGGTTGGGGGGATTTTCTTGAAAATCTTCGTGTCGCATCCTTGGAAGATATCAAACTTAAAAACCAAGTTTGATATTTAACGGTCTTTTTGTTTTTGAGCTATGCTGTCCACAGTCACAGACAGACACACACGGATCTTTTTCTGAAAATACCTTCTTTTTTTATTCAGGAGGTCCCAAAACATGTATTTCCGGTGAAATCTCGGTATCAAATTCTAAGGTGGAATACAATACTTCCTCTGTACCTATGAAATTGCTATTACTTGGATGGAGTAGTACGACATAAACATGGCTGCTTCTGCACGCTTCCAGAAATAAATGAACATCGTGGTACTCCGTTATTGAAAATCACGCACCATGATCAGCAGATGTGTTGTGCCACCCTCATTTTTTCCAGCATATTGAAGTGGAGGAATGCAGTTACCGTGTAATGGGTGGATTGTAAGCTGGAATGGGTTTAAAATCCGGTTTTATACGGGGTTAAAGGTGAAGTTTAGCAGAGTAGAGCCAAAGACTGCAGCAAGAGAGATAAGCCTAAGTATAGAGTCTGCACTGAAAACCGAGTTTCATAAATCTGTACATGCACATTGGTATATTCAATGCTCCACAAAAGTAGCTTATTATTACTTTCTGTACGCGTACACTGTACATAGTGCATAGAGAAGGTATTGTATTGCATCCAAAAATTCGTTACTGAGATTTCATTAGAAATACATGTTTTTGGCAACCCCTGAATATTTTTTTTTAGAAAAATGTCAGTGTGTGTGCCCCTGAGCAGCAGCTTAAAAGCGAAATGTCCGTTAAATACCAAACTTGATATTTAAGTTCAATATCTCCCAAGAATATAATACGAAGATTTTTAAAAAAAGAATCCCATCTCCAAATACACTTTACACCTAAAATTTTTCGAAAATTTTGGTCTTCTCAAAAATGGCTAACGAGTTTAGTTAAAATGTCATAAATTTAAGATATTTATATGACAAGTAAAATGTATGGTTTGAATTTGCTGGGAATAGTCTCTGAAGACATTTTTACTATGGATGCATTTTTCTGAATTTTGAATATCTGGTAAACCATAAAGGATTTCATATAACTTCCCACACAAAACTGTAGATTTCCTTAAAACGTACAATTTATGTCATACATATTTTTTCCGGAGTTGAACTTATCGAAATATTACTTGTTATTGGTTTGAGTTTTAAAACGCTTAAACTTTTCAAATACGGGATCTTGTGAATATGTGGCCACACAAAGAAACAGACTTCAATTCCATAGCAACTGTATTTTAATATATTTGACTTAATGTACACAGTATGTATAATACATAATTTCAAAACATTTGATTGTCGGTTTAGCCTGATGCATTCCCTTATTACCCTTCTATTTATAAAAATCTGACGTGTTCCATTCGCATGACTTTCTCTACATCTCTGCAACAAAATATTGTTAAAAAGCTTGTGCTTCTATTAACTTCTTGCAAATCGAGAAAACATTAAAAGAAACAGTCTCCTCATTTGCTTCCTTATAAGTAGAAGCAAAATAATGGAGTATCATAGATTAAATTGATAGTCAAATTTAGTTGCTATGTGACTAACTTCCTTTGTTTGTATGGTCACAAGCTGACAAACTCCTGTATGAGAAAAGTATGTTCTTAAGGCTTAAACTAAAAACAAGGAAAAATCTCAAAAACGATCAACTCCAGGAAAAAAATGTTTATAACATACAGTGTGTTTCAATGTGCTCTACATTTTTGTGGTATAAGTTTTTGTGCATCTCATACGGTTAGTAGTTATGCAAAATTCCGTAAAATTCATCCAGAATAAAGTAGTCCAGAGTCTATTCCCAGAAAACTCAAGATATACGTATTATTTGTCAGGTCTTAAATATACAATATTTTAATCAAATTCATTACAGCCATTTTTGAGAAAATCAAAATTTTCGAAAAGAGTTCCATGTAAAGGGTAGTTGGTGTGGGGGATTTTCTTGAAAATCTTCGCGTCGCATCCATGGAAGAAACCAAACTTAAATACCAAGCACACGCATAAACACACACTTGAACCTTTTTGTAACAGTTTTTTTTTTTTGATTCAGGGGGACCCAAAACATGCATTTCCGATGATATCTCGTAATCGAACTCTTGGGTGGAATGCAATACGTTCTCTTCACACTATGTGCATAGTACGTGTAGCGGAACATGAAGGTATAAGAATACACTTAGTAACAATTTGTTACGGAGATGTAGAAATAGTGCTGCGAGTGGAACACGTCAAATTTTTTTTTTTTTTTTTTTTTTTTTTTTTTTTGGATTTTTCATTGAATGTTATCATCATGCTTATTTTAATTAATTTTCCCGAAATATTTACACTCTTCCGCTTAGAATCTGAAACTATGAATATGGGTTTGAATTTGTATGTTGTGATTTAAGCATAAAACGTACTACAAAACCCAATGAACTATACATAAACAATCTGAAAGCTGTAGAAATTCATGCATTAATCCCAAGTTTAAACTGGACAAAATATAATGATGAAAGGTATATTTACTAAAGAATGCTGAAGTGAACATAAAGAGTGAAACAACTGAAATGAAACAATTCGAATGCATTCCGCGCACATGCCTTTCTCTATAATCCAATATCAAACTAATCCTGGGACTTAAAGTACTTAAAAAATTGTAACTCAACATTAGAGCTGTCATCTCAAAATAATGAGTCAGTTGAGAAATTTAATGCTCTGCCGGCATGTTGCCATCATAGCTCAGGTGGTAGAGCAATCGGCTAGAGAACGAGAGATCCATGGTTCAAATCCCGGCTATGGCACTGAATTTTTCAGTCTGACTCTACCTATCCAACTCCAGTTCTACACAAAGTTTCTGTGAGAAAACAAATTATCACAATTCTCCATAATAGTTGGCAAACTATAAATCCTGGGACATAAATTACTTACAAAATTGCTAAGTCGCCATAGAGGCTGTCATTTCAAAATAATTTGAAATAACCTTGAATGGTTTACCGGAAAACATGCGAGTCGGTTGAGCATGTTGCCGTGGTAGCTCAGTGGTAGAGCAACCGACTAGAGATTGGGAGATCCGTTGTTCAAATACCGGCTATTTTTATTTTGGTAATGTTTAACGCCCACTTTAACTACTTATGGCACCGCAGGCGGATCCCGGCTATGGCTCTGACTCCACCTTACGAAAGCTTAATCTTCTACTTCATACTAATCAAAGTAAACAATAAGCCCACCTGGGTTGCGTGGTGGTAGCATTTGAAAGGTCGTGAGTGCGAATCTCGCTTAGGGTGAGTGGCTCGGATAAGGTTTTTTTCGGGTTTTTCCCTTATCCTGAGAAGACGAATGTTGAGTAACTTTGCGCTCCATGAACCCTGAGATCATTTGAGCATCATTTCACCAATATACATCGTCTGATATGACCAACCAGGTTAAAGGACATTAAGCTAAAAAATAAATAAATAAAATAAAAATAAGCAATAGAAAAATGAAAGCTCGTTATTAAGTAATTTAAATTCAGCCAAGGTAAAAACAAATAATGAATTTCTGTTGCAGAAAATCTTAAAATTGAAATCAGTAACAGGGAATATCTCGGAAATTGTTAACGTCGCAAAAAGAGTGGTTTAACGATATCTACATTTTTGAATACTAACATTTTATCTATGTCTTTCGGTTTTTCAGTTATTTAAATATCATTCAGCATGGAGGAAACTATATTAATGTTTTTTTTACGGACACTTATGTCAGCAAGAAATGTTCAGTTTTATTGCTTTGCCCCCACACATAGATCCCCGCAGAAGTATCACATTTGTATTTGCTATAATGTCGCTGCCTAACGCAGCACTGCATAGGAGCTTACACATCTACGCCACCAGGAAGCGTCAACACTATGTAAATGAACAATTTCCGGCTTGACTACACGTGATTTTGCGTTACATGTTAATTAACAAGGGCAGAAGATCCTTGGCCGCATGCAGCCTGATGGTATTAGTAATTTAGTGTTAAACGGTGCCTCCTAATTAAAAATCCACAAACCAGCTTGTTCTAGCTCGGTGCCACGCCTACCACAAGATTTAATGAACATCATATTAAAAAATCTGATGTTACACTCACATGACTTTCTCTAGCTGTTCTACAAGCTTCATACATAAGATTCTTCTTCTTTCTGCGCCTTGCTAATCGTGGTACTCATTAGCACAATGTTCTTATTACCTAGTTCCGTATAAGTAGGAAGAAAATAAGGGAATACACTAGGCTAAACCAATAGTCAAATGTTTCAAAAGCCGTCATTATACGATTGTCATTACAAATCGCTTCTTTTCTTGGCCGGGAGTAGAACAAAAGAAAAACGGACACTCCCGTCTGAGAAAAGTATAAGCACTTCACAACTGAAACTAATAACAATGAATACCTAGAAAACGGTAAGCTCCACGAGAAAAATGTATATGACATAACTTGTGTATTTTAACAAGACCTACATTTTTTGTAGAGTAAGTTTTTGTCTATCTCTTACGGTTTACTAGTTATGCCAAATTAAGCAAAATTCATCCAGAATAAACAGGTCTTCAGAAGCTATTCCCAGAAAATTAAAATTATACATTTTATTTTTTAGGTAAATATCTTTAATATGTGATGTTTTAATCAAAATCGTTAGAGCCATTTTTAAGAAAATCAAAATTTTAGAAAAAAGTTCCATGTAAAGTAGTAGGGTGGGGGGATTTTTCTCAAAATCGTCGTGTCGCATCCCTGGAAGATACTAAACTTAAATAGCAAGTTTGGTGTTTTAGCTACTTTTCATTTTTGAGTTATCGTGTTCACACACGGACACACACACACGGACCTTTTTCGGAAAATGCTTTTTTTGGATACGGGGGATCCTAAAATATGTATTTCCGGTGAAATCTCTGTATCGAATTTCTGGGTGGAATACAATACTTCTCTATCCCTATGTACATTGTACATATGGGGCTAGAGAAAGTAACTAGTAAAACTCTATATTCCTAATCTATATACAAGTTTAAATAAATTTTAGATTGAGTTTTTGGCCCCATAATGGTTCTTATTACTTTCTCTATATGTACACAAGGCACAGAAAGAAACCGACAGTCTTGTTCCGTACACCGCATTCCTTACCGTTTGTAGGGTACTTTAATACGTCATGTTTTTATTTTATTGGCTGATACTGTCACCTTGCAGGTGCGTGTTCTATATCGAACCAATAGAGCATACCTATCCTGGAGTTGTCAACTCATTCGCTAATAGGAATAGCCACCTTGCTCAATTAGAAGTGAGATTAGGTAACCTGTAAGCTACAACCCCTCCTCCTTCCCCAATTAGAGTGACGAAGGGGCCAGCGGATATAGAAGACACGCCCTATGCCCATACAGATAATCAGAAATTTGATATCCAACACTATTTGTGCTGTGTACAATGTACATAATGTATAATAAAAGTATTACATTCCACCCAAAAATTCGATACCAAGCTTTCACCGGAAATAGACGTTTAGGACCCCTGTATCCAAAAAACGGTATTTTCAGAAAAAGTTCCATGTGTATGTGTGTACATGAACACTAACTCAAAAACAAAAAGTCGACAAAATATCAAACTTGGTATTTAAGTTTAGTATCGCCCAGTGATGCGACACGAAAATTTTGAGAAAAATCCCCCCATCCCAAACTACCCTTTACATGGAAAAAAGTTCGAAAATTTTGATTCTATTAAGAATAACTAACGATTTTGATTATACGAGATTCCGTATATTAAAAATATTTATATTGCAAATAAAATATTTGTATTGAATTTTCTGGAAATAGCCTCTAAAAACCACTGTATGCTGATTGATATGCCGTATGATACATAGACAAAGTCTTACTCACTACACAAAAAAGGGGGATCACGATAAAACATACAATTTAGGTCATATACACGTTCTTCGTGGAAATGGCCATTTCTAAGATATTCTTTGTTATTTGTTTCATATCTAAAATACTTAAGTTGTAAACTGGCATTGCAAAGAAATGGATTTCAACCCCATGTCAAACAGCTTTTAAAATTTTGACTTATCGTTTTTGCCCAGTGTATTCCCTTACTTCCCTTTTACTTACAAGGAAGCAAGTAATTCAGAAAAATTCTGCTAATGCTATCCCGATTATTATAAAAAAGATAATAGAGCATGCTTTTTAACAATAATACGTTACAGCGATGTAGAAAAAATAAGTTACTAATAAAATTAAAATATACAGTGGCGTCGTTATGATCCCACAGTCAGAGTTCATTAATTTTTTTATTAACTTTTATTTCACATACAAACTGAATTGATTTGTATATTTATTGTACATATCTTTGCCTAAATAAAACTAATTTTACCCCCAGTTTTAAGAATTTGTTAATCTCTAAGGACAAACCATATTCATAAATAAGTAATAAACGCTTAACATGTATGAATTGTAGCTGCTATTGTAAATAATAAAGGAACTTTTATGAAACGAAACGATGTAAATTTAAAAAAAATCTGATGTGTTCTTACGGTTTATTAATTATGCAAAATTCAATAAAACTCATCCAAAATGAAGAGGTCTTCAGAGGCTATCCCCAAAAATTTCACGATAAACAGTTCGTTTGTCATAATATTTTAATCAAAATCATTAGAGCCATTTTTCACAAAATCAAAATTTTCAAAAAATGTTCCACGCAAAAGGTAGTTTGGGGCTGCAGGACTTTCTTGAAAATCTTTGTGTTGCATCTTTGGAAGGTACCAAACTTAAATACCAAGTTTGGCGTTGAACGGTCTTTTTGTTTTTGAGCTGTGCTGTCCACAGACACATATACACACGTAAGAGAAGCTTACAGAACAGCACTTTACTTTCAGTCAGCTGAAGAGGAGTCGAACCCCGGAGCCAGCCGCAACAGTGGGACTGGTGAACCAACAACAAATGGGAAGGGCAGTCCACATCTGTTGGAAGAGACGGCAATAAAGTGGTGAGATAACGGAGACTGGGATCCAGGCACTATATCAACTGCAGACCAAATGCTTTGTTAAGTTAGCACACAACAGTCAACCTCCCGTATACACCGTTCGTAGACCTCAGTCCAGGCTTCATCTTGTGGTCTCTCACTTCAACTGCAAATACAATCTACTTTTACACAACGGGGACATGATATACTGAGCAAGAACTGCTACACTGTTAGTACAGCGATTTCCTTTCCGCTGTTGAGAGGAACACTCAAGTATTTTACATTCTCTAGCACATATCTAAAACGCGCATAGTAGATAGAGAAGGTATTGTATTCAACTCAAAAAATTGATAGAGAGATTTCACAGAAAATATACGTCTTGAGACTCACTGAATCCAAAAAAGAACACTGGAAAAAGTCACTGTGTGTATGTTTGTATACCAAACCTGGTATTTAAGTTTAATGCCTCTCAAGGATGCAACACAAAGATTTTCAAAAAAATCCCTCTATTAATCATTATGTGTATGCCTGTGGACATCACAACGTTAAATGCCAAATTTTGTATGCATTTCTTATGGATGCAACACACACACACATTCTCAAGCCTGCCTGGGTAGTGGGATGGTAGCGTGTCTGCCTCACATTCACAGGTCATGAGTTCGAATTTCGCTCGGGGTGAGTTACCAGGATAAGGTTTCTTCGGGGGTTTCCCCTATCCTAAGAAGAGGAATCTCGAGTGTATCAACTGCAGACCAAATGCTTTAAATAGGATATCAAGTTTTCCTGGCGACGAACATCTTCCAGACGTTCTCGGGCTTCAAGTCAGGTGTAGTGATGAATCATCGACGTTTCGGGAGCTAGCATTTTCCCCATCATCAGATGAGCCATTCATCATCCTGATGATGGGAGAGATGCACGCTCCCGAGTACGTCAAGAATATACAAATGCTTTAAGTTACCATACAATAGTAAACCTCCGTATACACCGTTCGTAGAATTCAGTTCAGGCTTCATTTTGTAGTCTCTCACTTCAACTGCAAATACAATCCACTTTTACACAACTAGGACATGAAGACTAGGACTCAGCGAGAAATGCTACTCTGTTAGTACTCCGATTTGTATTGTATTCAACCCAAACATTCGATAAAGAGATTTCACATGAAATATACGTCTTGAGACGCACTGAATCAATAGAAGAACACTGGAAAAAAGTCACTGTATATAAAATTGGAAGGCTGTTAAATACCAAACTTCATATTTAAGTTCAATGTCTCTCAAGGATGCAACACAAAGATTCTGAAGAAAATCCTGTGAACAATCATTGTGTGTTATAATCAAATGTTGTAAAAGCGTTCTCTAC
This sequence comes from Hymenopus coronatus, assembly GCA_030762935.1. Lineage (NCBI taxonomy): Eukaryota > Metazoa > Arthropoda > Insecta > Mantodea > Hymenopodidae > Hymenopus > Hymenopus coronatus. The sequence continues at coordinate 41,353,137 of CM060887.1, forward strand.
AGGATTCTCATTAAAATTCGCTTCCTTGCATGACTCGAAGTAAAACATAAGAAACACGGATGACTTTCCTTATTTTAAAACTGAAACCAATAAGAAGGAATATCTCGGAAACGATTTGCTCTACAACGAAAACATGAAGTACATAAATTGACGAGATCTATATTTTTACTTTCTCTCACATAGTGTACAGAGAAAGTATTAAATCCGCGCAACAATTCTACACCAATATTTCACTAGAAATACATGCTTTAAGATCCTCTGAATTAAAAAATTAATAATTTTAAGAAACATACCCTTGTGTGTGTGTTTGGGTGTGTGTTTGTGTGTGTGTGTGTGTGTGTGTGTGTGTGTGTGTGAGCGCGTATATCTGTAGACATCATAGCTTAAAAACGAAAGGTCCGTTACATAACAATCTTTGTATTTCTCAAGGATGCAACACAAATATTTTCAAGTCTGCCTAGGTAGTGTGGAGGTAGTGTATCTGCCTCATATTCAACAGGTCGCGAGTTCGAATTTCGTTTGGAATGATTTTCCCAGGTAAAGATTTTTCCAAGTTTTCCCTTATCCTGAGAAGACGAATCTCGAGTAGCTTCAAGCTCCATGGACTCAACAATTATTTGAGCATCATTTCCCAATTTCTTTGATCGTCCGATATGGCTAACGTTAAAGGACGTCATCTTCAAGAAAATCCTACCATAACCCTTTACATGAAAAAAGCTTTCTAAACTTTTGATTTTCTCAAAAATGACTAACTATTTTGATTAAACCGTAGATTAAAGATATTTACTTGAAGAATATAATGCGTATTTTGAATTTCCTGGGAAAAGTCTCTCTGTAGTCATCTTCATTCTGAAGGACTTCTGTATAACGGGCAAACTATAAATACTTATGATACAAAAAAAAATCTGACGATTCATTTAAAATGACTATTGTTAAAAAGCTTATTCTTCTATTTCATGCTAATCCAAATAAAATTCGCAAAATGGTTATTTGCTTCATTGTAAGTATAATATAGTAAGTATAATAAAAGAGTACCCTAGGCTAAAGCTGGTTGCTATATGATTGAAATTACTTTGTTTGGCTGGGAGGTGGAAAAATCCTCATATGAGAAAACTAAGTATCTAAAGTCGAAACCAACAAGGAATATCTCAGAAAAAACCAGCTGTACAAAAAATACGTATATGAGGTGAGGATGTGTTTTAACGAGATCTACATTTTTTGTGTCTTCAGTTTTTGTAAGTCCTAAATATAGAGGAGGTAAGGAGACTACAAAAAACGCTTTTGTCCATCTCGTACGGTTTAAAGTAACGCAAAATTTAGCAAAATTCATTCAAAATAAGGTGACCTTCAGAGGCTATTCCCAGAAAGTCCAAGATACAACCTTTATCTGTATTTAATTTACGGTATTTTAATCAAAACCAATAAGAGCCGTTTTTGAGAAAATAACATTTTTCGAAAATTTTCCCATATAAAGGAAAATTCAGTGTGAGAGGATTTTCATGCGGAAGATGCTGAACTTAAATATAAAATTTGATATTACCGACTTTTCGTTCTGAGCTATACTGCCCACAGACACACAAGGAAAAGTTTCTTAAAGTTACCTTTTTGGATTTAGGGTGTCTCAAAAAATGCACTTTGCGGTTCTAATTTTTGCACGCAATTTAATACCTTCTCTGTATACAATGTAAACAGTACATGTAGATCTGGTCGATTTTTGTGCTTTACATTTTCGTTTTAGAGCAAACCGTTTCCGAGATATTCCTTATTATTGGTTTTAATTTTAAAACACTTACACTTTTCTCAAAACAGCAAGTCGTTCTTATTTCCTATGTTTTACTTTGGGCCATGAAAGGAAGTGAATTTCAATGACAATCGTGTAGCCTACGCTTTTACATCATTTGATTATCACTTTAGCATAGCGTTTTACCCGAATTTCTTTGTACTTGCCTGTCATGAAATAATCAACAAGACCATTCTGCTAATAAATATCTTGATTAACATGGAGTAGAAGGAAAAATAATCTTTTGTAAGAAGTTTGTATTAGAAGTAGAGCAAGTCATATGATTTTAACACATATTTTATTCAGACAGTTTTTTTTTTTTTTTCGAACTTTGAATTCTTGAAGAAGAAAAAAAATATATATACCATATTTAAAGAACATATTTACAGAGTTTCATTCGAGGGCGGGATGTGACATGTTTTGGATGCCATTTTAAAGCATTTCGCTGATTAAATCTATGTTCTCAGATTAATTTTGTTGCTTTTTTCTCCCCATATTCAAAACTTAACACAGCTAGAGATATGAAAATATTTTCCAAAACACTCTAGAACGCGTGTAATGAAATATCTTACTGGAATTTTGATATGGATCACAGCCGTTTTAAAAAATCTAATTTGTTCGATGCACAATATTTGCTCTACAAACTATTGTTAAAATAACATTATTTCCATATCTACTTCGAGATAAACATTAGCAGTAACGGTTAAATGGTTCCTTCTAAGTAGAAGAGAAATGAGGTAATACAGTAGTCTAAAGCGATAATGAAATATTTTAAGAAGTCGGTCGCTTGTGAAACAATTGAAATTCGGCCACTTTAACGGCCAGGAATAAAATAAGAGACAGGTGAAACAAAAGTTGATCTCCCGTTTGAGAAAGTTTTAAGTAGTTTAAAGTTGAATCCAATCACCAAATGAATGTATGCCATACATATTGTGTGTTTTAACGAGATATACATTTTTGAGTAGTAAGTTTTTGTTTATCTATTTCAATTTACTAGAATGAACAGGTCTTCAGAGACTATTCCCAAAAAATTTTCTATTTAAAGGTTAGGTAGTGTAGGATAGGAAAATTTACTTGAAAATATTCGTGTCGCATTTTTGGAGCTTAAATATCAAATCTTCGTATTCTTTGGATATATATATTAGCATTATATCCTTAACATTTCTTATATTAGATATTTTCGTATTTGAGCTATGCTTTACACACACACACACACACACACACACACACACACACACACCTCTTTTTATAAAATACATTTTAGGAATCAGAGGACCGGTGAAATCTCGTCATCGAATGCTCTCTACCTACTAAATGCTCAACCTTTAATACTATAGAAAGTCACTTAAATTCCTTCCGTGTGCCCTTAATAAAGATAATACCTATCAGCGCTGCAACAAAAATCGTATGTCATATAGTAAAGATGCCAATATAATGTATAGCTTGAATTTTCTGGGAATAGACTCTGAAGACATCTTTATTCTGCATAAATTTTGCAGAATTTGGATTACTGGTAAACCGTAAGAGATAGACAAAACCTTACTGCATATATAATGTAGAGCTCGTTAAAACATACAAATTATGTTATATACATTTTTTCGTGGAGTTGATTGATTTTGAGATATTCCTTGTTATTGATTTCAGTTATAAAATACATATAGTTTTCTCATACGGGAATTTGTCAACTGCTGTCTATGCAAACAAAGCAACTTCAATCACATAGTAACCAGCTTTTGACTATCACTCTAGCCTATGTTACTCTCTTATTTCCCTTCTACTTACATGGAAGCAAGTAATAAAGAGATTTCTACTACTTTTTTCTCAATTAGCATGAAGTAAATAGAGATGTAAAAAAAGTCATGTGAATTTAGTACATCAGATTTTTTATGGTGAATTTGTCGCCCTACAAATGCCGCAATTGCCGCTGTTGACAACAAAAGATTGTGGCTTTCAACTTCAAAGTTGCGTTTGGATGTATTTAAGCGAAATTCGAAGGACTTAATTTCGTTAAGGTGTCTTAGTCGATGAGGCTTAAATACATCATTATATTCCGGAAACCTGCATAAAAAAAAAAAATTATAGTTAGAAAAAGTCACATGTGTGTTGTGCATGTTTGTATGTATCTGTATCATAACTCAAAAATGAAAAGTGTTTTAATACAAAACCAGGTATTGAGCTTGGTATCCTACAAGAATGCGATACGAAGTTGTTCAGGAAAATCCCCCCACCGCAAACTATAGTTTATAGAGACAATTTGTCGAACTGTTCGATATTCTCAAAAATGGCTTACAATTTTCATTAAAATATCGTATATTAAAGATATTCACATAACAGAACGTATTTGTTGATTTTCTGGGAATAGTAACTGTAGTCTTCATTCTGAACGACTTTTTCATACCTGTTAAACCGTAAGAGATAGAAATAAATCTTGCTGACAAAAAATATATTTCTTGTTACAACAAATAATTTGTTATATATATTTTTTGTAGAGCCTTGCATTTCCGAGTTATTATTTGATATTGGTTTTAAAAGTTTCACTAGTTACAACTTTTCGGAAATGAATTCGTTATTCACATGTTTTTTCCTGGTCATATAAAGAAAAATGACAATCACACAGACAGCTCTTAAAAGGTTTAACTGTTTGTTTAGCCTAGCATATTCCCTTATTTTCTATAAGGAGCTAAGTAATAAGACCATTTCCGGTAATTTTTTTCTTGATTAGTATGATAAAGGTAAAAGGATAAATAGTCTTTTGCAAGATAGAGAAAGTTGTGTAAATGAGTGATCCTTTTTTCTATGAGTCAACCATTTCAGAGACAAATCTTGTAATTGGTTTTAAAAATTCCAATACTTTCCAATATTTACTTAAATGTTTTTGGTAATAGGAAGTCGTTTTTCACTTTTTCATCGTCATCATGCAAAGACTTTCATTTGCATTGTATAGTGATCGGCTTTTATAAAATTTTCACTATCATTTTATCTTGGTGTATTCTATTTCTCTTCTACTTAAGGTGAGGGAAAAAAACCGAAAAATTATGAAAAACTGAAATAAATTATTCGTTTTCCTCATAAAACGATATAAACCCTAAACTTTTAGATAATCTATGACTCTCCCTATTGACACTTTTAACTACCAATTAATTTAAGCTATATATTGGTAGACGCATACTTAATGATTATTTTAGAAATATGCTCCAATTTTGATAAAGAGGTAGCTTATCAATTTTTGCAAAATAAAGAGTTCTATAAGCTACGAAAAGTAATTTTCTACACTAATTAGGGCTAATATAAAATATGACACACAGCTATATTTGTTATCTCATGTCCTGTAAAACTGTCTTTTCGTATGAGTAGTTTAAATAATATTTCACTTACGTCATTTTAGTAAAATAATGAATTTAAGTCATGAAAAAGTATTATTTAAATAGCCATAAAACCTACAATTTTGAAACATGGCAAAATATCAATATTAATGTGGATAACAGCTAGTATACATTTCAATAAGATATATTACTACTATGAAGTTTAGGTTTACACATTTCACAGATGCATCACTTTAAGAAGGTACTAAGTAGGAAACCAATTTCTGCTAATGGGTTATTTCGATGAGCATGAAATAGAGAGAAGAATAACCTTTTGTAAGAATAATTTGTTGCTGAATAGGTTGAGTGGATGGAACACGTTATACTTTATTTATTCCTAACAAAACAGATTATTTCAACTGGATAAATCTGACAGACAGCCATAAAAATGTAAATTGATGCATTTGTGATACATATTATTTTTTTTTAAGTATGATATTTATTGAAATATATATCATTGCTTATACACAACAGTGGTATTTTTGTCATATATAACAATTATAGCTTGCATAGCTATTTTAATAGTGTCATTGTGTAAATTCATTGGTATAATAAAAATGAGTCACATGATTCATTTTGGAGATTATTTATAAAAACAAATTCAAGTTTTATAGCAAAAAAGTTTTAAGCCGTACATATCATGTTATATATCTATACTTACTCTAGTTATTGTATATTTTATACCTTTTTGTGCTCTTCAAAACCTTTGAGTTTTTCAAAATTTAATTATTTGTTTCTCAAAACCGGAGAATTAATTTGAAAAACTATGAACACTTTCTTTATTATAATTTTAAGAAGCATTATACTATACATTTTGAAACAACTTAGTAGACAGATAGATAGCTAACTAATCTCATACATAGTTACTTTCCTGGAGTTGCTGAATTGTATACAATTAACACTCTGGATATGCAAAACAAATTAGTAAAAAATTGCATCGTGTGGAATGTGTTAAGCATGGAATAAAAAAGTTTGTCAGCGAACAGGGTTTAAAATGAATGAGCCTTCAACTACAGGTTTCAGGTTTCAGTTAATTGATTATTAAAGTGCACAAAGTTGGAAAAACTGTGTTTCTTAAGCTTTAGAAAACACGTTATTTTATTCTGAAAAAGTTTCAATTTTTCGTCCAATTTCCCAGATGAAGCACGTTGAACATAATTCAGGTAACCTCCTGTGTTACGATAACCTACATCCTACTTACGCTATTTAAAATCATTGAACACCTTGTGTTTTAATAGAAACTTTTTCATATCATCCTTCTTGGCGTCTGAAGGAAAATGAAGAAACAAATGGAACAATATAGATCTGAAGCATATAAAGCAACCTCGAATAGCAATGGTCGGTGGTAGGCAAGTCAACAACTCCCTTCCAGAAGGGTCGTTTCAGAGAGCAAAAGTGAAAGTCAAGGGTCCATGGAGACGGTCAGGAAATGAGAACGTGTCGCCTAATGACATCACAAGACAAATGAAGGGAGGAGATGCGTACGCATTCGTTATTCCGTTGCTATTTCCCCCCAAAAGTAATAATCCACTCTAACATACATACACATTTCTAAAAAAAAAGAAAAAAAAAATCACAAATGTTGTTTCCATAACATTTCGGACACATGATATCGTCTGAATATTATTATTAGCATCATTGTTTTTACTATAATTAATTATTTTTATTATTATTATTATTACTCTTGAATTTGTTTCCAGTTTATGCATTATAATTACTTAGAGCAATTCTGTACAGTAACAAATTTATATATAGTTTTGAAAGAATTCAATAAATACAAGCATTTGGATTACACGTCGTCGTTTAAAGAACTTATACCGGAGCAACATTCCACATCATTTGATTTCGTTTTCTTTATTTTAATCTCCCAGTCCTCTATCTGCATCAAAGTATTCCTTTTTAAATTTTATTTTAAAAACAAACTCAAAAAGAATTTGACGTCTCCATTTGTTGAGCTTATGCCTCCAACTCACACTAAGGAATAATGAGTATGACAGGGAGATAACATGCTATAATGAAGGGCTAAAAATTTAAAAAATGTTAAAAAATTTCTCCTATTTAAGAGTAATGCTTAATTTGGGAGGCATTATAAACTAGTACGTTCTCCCACGTGTTTATCTGATGTGCAGTAGACGCATTAGAAAACATATGACTATCATAAGCCGATTTTGTTATACGGAGTGACATTTAGAGGTGGGAAGGAACAGAGCGCGCAAAAAAATTGTGTCTAGCATTTGTCAAAAGGAATTCTAGGAGTTTCACAAGGATCTTCATAAAGAGGGAGGTGAGATGTTATGAAGACACAGCGCATTGTAAAAAATCTGATGTGCTCCATTCATATGACTTTCTCTACATCTCTGCAACAAATTATTGTTAAAAAACTTATGCTTCTATTTACTTCATGCTAATCGAGAAAAAAATAGCAGCAATAGTCTTATTACTTGCTTCCTTGTAAGTAGAAGCGAAATAAGGGAGTACCTTAGGTTAAAATAACAGTCCAAAGCTTGTTACTATGTGACTGAAGATCCTTAGTTTGTATGGACAGGAGTAGACAAATTCCTCCTGTTTGAGGAAAGTATAAGTTTTTGATAGCTGAAACCGAAAACAACGAATATCTCAAAAACGATCCACCCTACGAAAGAAATGTATGTATTACAAATTGTGTGCTTTAATGTGCTCTACATTGTTTGTGTGGTAAGTTTTTGTCAATCTCTTACGGTTTAGCAGTTATGCAAAATTCCATAAAGTTCACCCAGAATAAAGTAGTCTTCAGAGGCTATTCCCAGAAAATTCAAAATATACATTTTATTTGTGAGGTAAATATCTTTAAAATACCATATTTTAATCTAAATCGTTAGAGCCATTTTTGAGAAAATCAAAATTTTTGAAAAAAGTTCCATGTAAAGGGTAGCTTGGGGTGGGGGGATTTTTCTCAAAATCTTCGTGTGGCATCCCTGGAAGATACTAAACTTAAATACCAATTTTGGTATTTTACTGACTTCACGTTTTTGAGTTATCGTGTTCACAGACACACACACACACACACACACACACACACACACACACACACAGACCTTTTTTTGAGGGTACTTTTTTTGGATACAGGAGACCCTAAAACATATTTCCGGTGGAATATCGGTATCGAATTTTTGTTGGAGTGCAATATCGTCTCTATATACTATGTACATAGTACGTGTAGAGAAAGTAAACATAGAGTAATGAAGTTCTAGCCGAGGCTGATGCAGGGAGTTAATTCCAATGCACATATTTCCCAGGTCCTGAGCTGCTGAACTCTAAAGATGTTTGAGAAGAATATGCATGGGGTCAGTATGGGAGCTAAAAACAAATGACAAAAACATATGGAAAGATGTCAAAAGAAGATTGAGACATCAGCCGGCAAATAATTGAATCCAATTGTAAAATTAAACCCCTTCTTACTCTAGCAAGCAAAATAAAATTGAATTGGTCTAAAGAGTCATATATATATATATATATATATATATATATATATATATATATATGACTAAGAATATATATATACTTAGAAAGAAAGGAAAGATAAGGAATGGAATGGTTTAGGCTGATGGGCTGGAGGAACACAAAAATGATAAGACAATTCTGGTAGAAGAAGTTGCTCGTTCTGTGGTTTGGATGAAGATTGGATATATATTTTGCTGGGAGAACAATTAAACTCAAAGAAAAATTTTAAAATCTGGCTAAAAACATTGGTATGATGGGATCTACTGGCAGATCAGGGAACACATCAGGCTAAACATGTTAAATTTCTTAGCTAAAGTATGCGAAGCCAGATCTAATTTGTTCAGTAAGAGTAACTTATTGCTATTTTTATCCTTATTACTTTCTCCACACGTAGTATGTACATAGTGTACAGAGAAAGTATTGCATACCGGAAATATTTGTTTTATGCTCCCCTGTATCCAAAAGCATTTTTAGAAAAAGGCCCGTGTTATGTGTGTGTGCCCATGTTGGTATTCAAGTTTAATATCTTCCAGGGATTCGACACAAAGATTTAAAAAAACTCCCTCCACTCCAAACTGCACTTTACATGAAACTTTTATCGAAATCTTTGATTTTCTGAAAAAAGGTTATAACGATTATGATTCAAACATTTTATATTAAAGATTTTTACCTAAAGAATAAGTTGTATATCTTGAATGTTTTGGGGATAGTCTCTGAAGGCTACTCCATCCTGGATGAATTTTACATAATTGCTAAACCTCAAGGGATGGCCAAAAATTTACCACACAGAAGATATAGAACACGTTAAAACACACAATTTATGTTGCATACATTTTATCGTGGAGTTGATCATGTTTGAGATATTCCCTGTTTTTGATTTCAGCTTTAAAAAACGTATACTTTTCTCACACAGGAGTTTGTCAACTCCTGTCCATATAAACAAAAAAACTTCAGTGTCATAGAAACCAGCTTTTGAGTATCACTTATTTCGCTTCTACTTACAAGAAAAAAATTACTAAGGCTGTTTCTCGATTAGCATGAAGCAAATAGAAGCATTAGTTTTTTTTAACAATATTTGTTGCAGAGAAGTAGAGAAAGTCATGTGAATTGAACATGTCAGATCTTTTTTCTTTATCTTTCCCGTCTGTTTCCTTTAATCACCTTTAACTTGTATATGAAATGTGAAAAGGTATCTGACCCATGCAGTAAGTATTTGCGTGCTAACTTCAATAATTTGGACCAATAAAAATCTACATTTATCTACACTAAGCAATCGGCTTGGTTATTTTGGCAAGGTATAACACGCATATACTCACTTGTATCCATTAAAATGTACATAAATGAAGTGTGCCTATTTACTTTCTCATATATATATATATATATATATATATATATATATATATATATATATATATATATATATATATATAAAATCGAAATAATGTATTCCATCCTAAATTTCGATATCAAGATTTTATCTTAACCCAAAAGAAGCACTTTTTAGAAATACGTCTGGCTGAATAGGGTGCGCGCGCATTAAATGTGTGTGTGTGCCTGCGTGCGTGCATTTACGTGAACAGCATAAATTTAAAATGAAAAGTGGGTTAAATATTTAACTTTGGCATTTTCCAAGGATACGGTTAAAAAGGTTTTCAAGAAACCCACTTCATCTTTAATTCAATCAACAATACTTAATGCAAATAAAACAATTTACGGGGAGTAATGGATTTGTTCGGAACTAAAAATACCTTAGCATGGCTTCCCACGAAGAGAAAGTACACAATTGGTCCCGTGTCGTAGATTTACGACACGTAAAAGAACTTCAAAGTTGTTAACGAGACCTGTGAGCAACATTAAGCGGTATTTCACGCCCAATGTAGAATGGGACGCTGAAATCCGCAATAGTTAAACATGATAATGGATACAATAAGTTGTCGTATTATATATATAACACTATCCTGTAAACCTAGATTTGCTTGTGTAGACATATTCTAAAAAAAATATAAACTTTATTTGTGGAGTTTAAATCCATAAATAAAAACATAATTTCATTTTCACAGCCTTCTTGCCCGGAAACTGTTATTAATTTATCAGTTCAGTTTGTGAAAGCCTTCGCAAATGGTTTTGTTCTTCTGCTCCTGCTAGCTGCTAAGGGCAAGCGTAGGTGTGTTGAGAATGGACAAACCAGCTAAAATGTATGAGAAAACTTAATAAAAGGTATTAACTGATTTTTGGTTCCACTTGCTAATTGCTTTAAGATGATTATACAATAAATAGTTTCTAAATTAAGCTCTAGAATTATAATGGTTTCATATCATATCTGCAAACTTCAAGAGTATTAAGAGTTTTACGACGGAAACAAATTTTGCCTACAACGTAAAATAAAGTGACTAGCTATTCTGCTAATCACTTACGGATCATCGCCAGGGATTACAATTAGTGATAAGAACAGCTAAGCAAAAGTGACTACAATGTTTTACATACATATATTTTATGTCATGCTTATGTCATTGTTGTATTATGGTTTTATATATTGTGTATATATATTTCTTGTTGTGTATTTATCTATTATAATAGGATACATGTATGCTTCTGTATAAGGTGTACTCAGTGCTGTAAATTTAAATTGCTATATTTGAATATCTTTTTCTTTTTATTTTCGTGTTTACTTTTACTTCATTGTTGTTGTTATTTTAATATTTATATTTATTTTGTGTATTACAAAAGCATGTACATTCTATGGACCAGTGGGATTGTTGAAGTTCAATGTATGATATTATGATGTCAAAAAATACATTTATTCACTCAATAGGCATGGATTTTTGCGACAAAAAACCGAGCTAGCCTTATGGCCCTTTGCCACTTTCGTGACCCTAGAGAGGAAGGCATGAGAGAAGAGATCCAAAGTGCGACAAATCCGAACGACGACGGGCGTAAACATGTTTGGAATTCCTTTCACCGGCGGCGACTCCAAGATAACCTTTTGTAATGCGAAAATCACCATCGAGCCGCAACCTGCTGAGCACCGTAGCCTGGTTTCTGAAAGAGATAAATTATGAAACAGAAAGGTTTGGACCGAAAAATTCGGAGGATGTAACATTCTCATCCAGCATTCGTCTGGCGACCCGGAGAAACCACCGAATAAAACCCATGTATCAGGTAGGCCGGCCACGGGATCGAACCCACAATGTTCCAAATACGGGCCACAGACGAAGCCCCGGTTGTAATCTTTAAACCGGCGGTGATCCTATACGATTACTTTTGCGAGAATTACTTGAACAGCAAGAGAGTAAGAAAACGCAAAAGGCGCTAGAAAGTGTGTAAATTTCACGAATGCATCCTCCGCTATTAATCTAAGTCCCGCCTACAACTGACTACCCTCCCATAGTTCCTATGTATGCTACACATTAACATTTGAGTCACAGTTTTCATTTTCTTTGACTGCTCCATCCTAAATATCATCCTCTTTGCTAAATTCACAGAAATTGTTTGCATACATTGTCAATTTTATAAACGTCCTTTAGGTTATAAATATACTGATTTATGAACTGGACCTTGAGCCGAATGAGTTTTCGTCTTTTACTGAGATTTCTGAACCTTAAATACCTTTGCTACTATGAACTTTGAACTAATTAAATCTTGCCTCACTGCAGATTTACCTATTGTAGAAATATAATGTACGTATTTCTACATTATTTGTTGATTTTAATGTGAATTTTATTGCAACTATTCTTCTATGTTTCCACTATTTTATAAAGTAATTATTAATTTGATGTTACTGCAATTGCGGTATTAAGATATTTACTTTGTGTATAAACACGGTGGAATTCTATTATTTTATTACCTCTCATTCACTTGGAAATCCATTAAATTTGCAATGCGATGTGAGGGAATCTGCTTGGCTTTGTGGTCAATTTTAGACGGGACTTGAGGTCCATTATTGTCGTTGCACTGTTGAAGCAGCTATGCAGCATAATTGCTTCCACTGTCCGGAATACAGTTGTGGGGGCTGCGCTATATAATTGGCCCTCAACAAGCAGCGAGCCTGAAAAGCAAGTAATGCACTAAAAACCAGTAGAACACACATTTGCCTCGTATAGAGTTACACAATCACAGCGCCACCAAATTGCTGTTTACTGTTAATGCAAAACCTTCCGCTTTGATGATGATGAGATGCCCTCCCTCTGCACATCCGAACAAAAGTTTGCAGCCAACAGACGCTTTGGCTGGAGAGCTATAGATACATCTCTCTCAGCGGGCCTCCAATGACAGAAGCTAATTCAAGAGAAATGCGCGAGTCTGTATTTAAACTTTGTGACACATCTTCACATTGTGAAAACTGTATTTATGCGCAAGAATTGCAAGAGCCTATCACGTAAATGAAACAGATGACTCTTCATCTCTTTTTCCCCTTCCTTTGTTTTTACACGAAAATGTTTGGGCTGACGCTGCCGAACACTAAGATATATTCCACATATATTCTGCGAAAGTAAACATCTGCAAAAAGCTTTCAACCGAGCTTTACTGCCTTGCTTTTTTGTTTTTGTTTTCGTTGCGAGACAGCACTCTTTACTTCCCTCTTCAACAACTTTGTAAAACTGTTGTTTTTATAGCGGCGTTCATCTGTTACGCGTTACTCCAGTGAGACGTGCAAATTAACATATTTATGTGCATTGTGCTGAAAGTGGCGCAGTTGAAACATTTAGTAGAGCAATTGGCAGTCAGAACTACTGTAATCATCATCAACATAATCATTACGACTGTGGCCGTCAATGCGGAACATTCTTGCTTGCTATATTCCACATTTCGCTTGATGAAAATCAGAGTGTTCTATCAAACAAATACTAAAATATTCAGGGAAAAACATTTAAGCAACAGAGTGTGACGGGATTATCGGCATTATACAGAGACATTTTAAATGTTTTAAATGTTTAAATTTATGTATATATGCATTAAAGTCATATATTCACTTATGTTGCATTTTTGATTTGATATCTTTGTTATATTGAATGTGATTCCTTTGTAAACACTTATGTAAACCTTGTAACCACCATAAGCAGACATTTTCTATTGATACTCCGTATTATGTACATAGTGTACTATACAGAAGGCATTGTATTGCACCCAAAATTTGATACTAAGTTTTCACCGAAATTGAACCCTGAAATAGCAGTTTTAGAAAATTGTTTGTGTGTGTATGCGTGTGCGTGTAGACGCCTATGAGTAGCATGGCTAAAAATGAAACGTCCGTTAAGTACCAAACTTTATATTCAAGTTCAGTATCTTTCAAGTATGCGACACGAAGGTTTTCAAGAAACTCCATCACCAACTACCATTTACATGGGAAAAAAAAGACAACTTTTAGCTTTCTCAAATTGACTAATAATTTTGATTAACATTTCTTAGATATATTTAAGATATTTAAATAGCAAATAAAATGTATATCTAAAATTTCCTGAGAATTTATTCTGGATGAACGAAAAATTGTATAAGAAAATTAGATTTTTTGTTGTTATTTTCAGGACCATAGACTTAAAGAAGTTTTTGTAGCTAAGGAAGCTACACAATGTATTGTAGAGGTAGGGAATCCTATGACAATTATATCGCAAAATAATCATCGAAAACATTATCATTATTTTTATTACTATAATAAATACTGGAGATTTGCATTCCTTAATTAATGGAAGTATGGCATATCATTTACGGAACATAAATTGACCAGGAACTTTTTTCCGAGAATATTGAAAAAAGAGAAAGAATACTTCGTCGATAAAAGATATATAATAACTTATAATACTAAGACTTATATGCAGGGCTATAAGCGTGTGACTTTTCAGTGCTCCGCAGTTTTGAGAAAATAAATACATTTCAATTAATAATGTCGACTCCTTTCACAATATCCGAACCTAAACACGACCGGAGAGAACAAGTTCTCGAATTCCTCTACCAACTTCACTTGCTAAACAAACGCAGTGCCAACATTGTGCTGCATTCTGGGCATTTAGAGATGGCATTTTCGGATTACTAGCTTCAACTTAAGAGCCAACTTCACCATCCATGAACCAAAGTACTTATAGAGTACCAACTATGTCTCCACAATGTGGGACTTACCGAGTTCCTGTCCTTTATTTCGTTTCAGCGTAATGAAAGGACAATAGGCGCAAGAAGGCATAGGAGAGTGTATAAGGAAACCAAAAACAAGGAATATCTCAAAAACAATGAACTCCACGAAAAACTGTCCCTCCAGTATTTTAAATAAGTATGAATACTGACTGCATAAGGTATGGACCACAACGGAGCTGTTTGTTGCACAGAAAAAATAGCCTCACCCCTACGTGACCACCTCTGAGGGAAACCGTCGTTTCCTCCATGGCTTAGGAGCAAAATACTAGTTTCTGGTTCCCAAGACCACAGGTTCAAACTGGGCAAGGTTTCCTTCGGAAGGGAAGTAAAGCAGAGTCGTAGATTTACGGCAGCACGTGAAAGAACCTCAAGCCTCCGAAAGTAATAGAGCAATCGTTCAAGCCTAATATAGAATGGGACGCTAAAAACCATAGCGATTAAAGAGTGTCATAAATAATACTCAATTTCATTTCTGAGGGCAACCACAAACAGCAAAAGAAAAAAGAGTAGTTTCGTTTTATTTCAACCCAGAACCTCCCGACTGTGGGCCATAACGTTACTGCCAGAGGCATCCAGCTTGGTTTTAATATTCCTTCATTTTACACGTTTCTTTTTTAAAAATACTTTAATTTGTTTCTGTAATTGTTACGTAATCTAAAAGGAGTGGCATAATCATATTATAGCTGTTATTCAGTTTGATGATTCTTGCCATTTTTTCTTTCATTTTGCTATGAGTATGGCCCATGAATATATTAAAAAGTAACTTCACCTTGTATAAAATAATGTCTTTTGAAAATCGTCCATTTCCTAATTGTATTTCATTAAACATACATCACAATAATTTTATTAAATAAATGAGTTATTAGCACTTTCAAAGTCCTTAGTCTTATGAAAGCCATAGGTATTTCCTAATTAATTATCTTCTCTTTTCTACAATTAGATTTACAGAGAACACAGTATCCTCACAGATGCGTCCCTTTTTGAATTTATTTTTATACTCCAATAATCTTTACATAATTCTTTCTATGCGATGAATTTCAATTGTAAACATACAAATTAATGAATTATGTAGTATAAGCATTTACCAGAAATATTTTAGTAATTTGACGACCGAAATTTTGGGAAATCTCGAAACAGAATTCTTTATTACTTTCATGTTGAGAAACTGAAAATTATTCTTCAGTTGGTTTTCTTTCTCTACACGTACTGTGTACACAGTGCAAAGACAAGGTATTGTATTCTACCAAAATTTTGATACCAAACTTTCACGGGAAACCATGTTTTGGGGACTCCTGAATCCAAATAAGGCATTTCTAGAAAAGAACATTTCATATGTTTCTTTGCAAGTGTGTGCCCAAAAAGGAAAAGATTATTAAATACCAAATTTTGTATTAAGTTTGATATCTGCCTAGGATACATCACGAAGAGCTTCAAGAATATTTCCCAACCTCAAAATATCTTTCACATGGTTTTTTCCTCTCAAAAATGGCACTAACAATTTTCAATATAATATCGTATGTTTAAAGATATGTACATAAAAAAATAATAGCCATATCTTGGATTTTCTGGGAATAAACTCTGAAGAAATTTTCATTCTGGATCGATTTTGCCTAACTAGCAAAACATACAAAAACCTACTGCACAAAAGATGTAGCTCTCGTTACAACATACACTTTTTGTAATATATAATGCGCCAAAGATTTCTGGAATATTCCTTATTATTGATTATAGTTTAAGCTATTTAACTTTTTCTCAAACAGGAGGTGAACTCTCGTTTCATCTGTTTTATTTTATTCCTGCCTTACAAAGTGAAAAACGAATTATTTTATTTCCATTCTACTTAGAAGCTACTAATAAAACCAATTCTGCTAAGGTTTATTTCATTACCACGATGTACAAAAAAGGCATACCTAATATATTTAGGAATATTTAGTAGAGAGAGTCGTGAAAGCAACACATTAGATTTTGTTTAGAGTTGTTTTTACTTTCTCTACACATACTATGTACACAGTGTTTAGAGAAGGTATTGTAATGCACCCAAAAATTCGGTATCGAGATTTCACCGGAAATGCATGTTTTGGGACCCCCTGAATACAAAAACAGCATTTTCAGAAAAATGCCGTGTGTGTATGTGTTTGTGTGTGTGTGTGTGTGTGTGTGTGACTTTGGGTAGCACAACTCAAAAATAAAAATTTTCGTTAAATACCAAACTTTAAGTTCAGCATTTTCAAAGAATGCGACACGAAGATTTTCAAGAAAACCCCCCTATCTCCATCTAACCTTTACATGGAAAAATTTATCAACATTTTTGAATTTATCAAAAAGTATTAACGATTTTTATTAAAATATCGTACATACATAAGAAACATAACAAATAAAATGTATGTCTTTGATTTTTTGGAAATAGGCTGGTAAGACATCTTTATTCTGAATGAATTATACATAATTTGCATAACTGGTAAACTATAAAAGATAGACAAAAACTTACTTCACAAAAAAAATGTAAAGCTCCTTAAAACACAATTTATGCCATTTACATTTTTTAGTAGACTTGCATTTTGAGATATTCCTTGTTTTTGGTTTAAGTTTTAAAATATTTTAAAAAGTTTCCATATGAAAAGTTGTCAATTCCTGGTAATGTAAATCTTTCACATGGCAACTATTTTTAGAATATTTGACTATCGCTTCAGCCTAGTGTATCTCATGATTTCTCGATGTTTATCTCGATTAGTATGGAGTAGAGAGAAGAATAAAAATTTTAACAATAGTTAGTTACAGAGATGTAGAGAAAGTCATCTCTATGGATTTTTACTTTCTCTAGCCTCGCATGTACAATGTACATAATGGTTAGAGAAGGTATTGTATTCCACCCAAAAATTCGATACCGAGATTTCACCGGAAATACGTGTTTAAGGAGCCTCTGAACGATAATAAAAAAATTAAAAAAAAAAAAAAAAGCATTTTCAGAAAAAGGTCCGTGAAAGGACGTTTAAATGCCAAACTTGGTATCAAGTTTGGTATCTTTGAAGGATGCTACATGAAATATTTAAGAAAATCCCCCCACCCTTAACTACATTTTCATGGAAAAATGTTCGAAATTTTATTTTCTTAAAAATGGCTCTAAAGTTTTTTATTAAAATACCACTATTAAAACCATTTTCATCACAAATAAAATGTATATCTTGAATTTTTTGGGAATAGCTTCTTAAATCCTGCTTATTCTGGATAATTTTTGCTGAATTTTGCAAAACTAAAAATCCGTTAGAGATAGAGAAAAACTTGATGTACAAAAAATGTAGATCTCGTTAAAATACAGAATTTATGCCATATAAATTTTTTTCGTAGGGTTTACAGTTTTTGATATATTCCTTGGTATTGATTTTAGTTTTAAAATATTGACATTTTTCTCATACGGAAACTTGTCAACGCTTGGCCACGTAAAGAAACGGTGTTCAATTCCATAGCAACCACATTTTAAAACATTTCACTGTTGGTTTAACCTAATACATTCCCTTCTAACTTTCTCTACATGTACTATGTACATAATGTATAGAGAAGATATTGCCTTGCACCGAAAAATTCGATTGCGAGATTTCACGTAAATATATGTTTTGAGACTCCCTGAATCCAAAAAAAAAGCATTTTTAGAAAAATATCGTGTGTATGTGTGTGTCTGTGGCCAGTATAGCTCAAAAACGAAAAGTGCATTAAAAACCAATCTTGGTATTAAGGTTTGATATCTTCCAAGGATGCGACACGAAGATTTGCAAGAAAATCCCCCACCCCTAACGGCCCTTTACATGGAACCTTTTTTCGAAAAAGTTTATGTTTTCAAAAATGGCTGTAACAATTTTGATTAAAATATCGTATATTAAAAATAAAATATATATTTTGAATATTCTGGGAATAACCTCTGAAGACTACTTTATTCTGGATGAATTTTGCGGAATTTTGCATAACTACTAAACCGTAAGAGATAGACCAAACCTTACTCGACAAAACATATAAAACACACAATTTTTATCATAGAAATGTTTTCGTAGAGTTGCCCGTTTTCGAGATATTTCTTTTTATTGATTTTAGTTTCAAAATATTTACTGTCCTTATACGGAACTTATCAACGCTTGGCACGTAAAGAAACGGAACTCAGTCCCATAACAACCACATTTTAAAACATTTTACTGTCGGTTTAACCTAATGTATCCTCTTTTTACTTTCTTTATACGTACTACGTACATAGTTTATAGAGAAGCTATTGCACTCCACCAAAAAATTCGATACCGAGATTTCACCGGAAATATATGTTTTAGGGTCCCCTGTATCCAAAAAAAGGATTTTCTGAAAAAGATTCGTGTGTGTGTGTCCGTGTGTCTGTGGACACGATAACCCAAAAACGAAAAGTCGATAAAGCACCAAACTTGGAATTTAAGTTTAGTATCTTCCAGGGATGCGACACGAAGATTTTGAAAAAAATCCCCCACCCCAAACTACCCTTTACAAGGAGCTTTTTCGAAAATTTTGATTTTCTAGAAAATGGCTCTAACGATTTTGACTAAAATATCATATATTAAAGACTTTTACCTGACAAATAAAACATATATTTTGAATTTTCTGGGAATAGCCTCTGAAGACTACTATATTATGAATGAATTTTGCATAACTACTAAACTTAACACACAAAAATGTTGTGCACGTTAAACCACACAATTTATGTTATATACATTTTTTTCCTGGAGTTGATCGTTTATGAGGTATTCCTTTTTCTTGGTTTCAGCTTTGAAAAACTTATACTTTTCTCATACAGGACTTTGTCAACTCCTGTCCACACAAACAAAGGAACATCAGTCACATAGCAACCAGCTTTTGGCTTTCACTTTAGCCTATAGTACTTCCTTCAGGGTTATTTTCTAAGCTTATCGTTACGGCTAACTAGTAGCTAAGAGCTGTAACTACTAGTTACGGGACGAACCTTACTTTCTAACTCTCAACGATATCGCTATGTGACGTAATGATAGTTAAATCGTAACTACCGGTCAGGAGCTGCTGTTAAGAGATCGTTAAGGACCTGTTGCAAGTTTTTCAACATGAATGCTGTGCTAGTAATGCCTTTAAACGAGTTTGAGAGAGAAGAGGAGCATGAATTGAGGTAAGAACTTAAGTTACAATCGAAAAATGGAATTTATCGAGCGAATTGTTGCAATCAAATAACAGGTTTCTTACCTACGTTTGTAGATTGGAATATTAAGCAAAAAAATATAACTTAAACTTTAGAATGTGAGTGTTTTATGGAGTATACTGTTTAATGTGGATAATATTCTTTACAGATTACGGCACAGAAGTATACAGAGATCACTAAGGGGCAACAGTGACCCATTTTCCATGCCAGACTGGAATTCTAAAACACTGTTTCGGTTTCCCAAGGAAGTGGCTCGCGAGCTGATTGACATACTTGTACCTCAAGTGAATTGGTTTACCAAGTAATTTTCTGCCTTATATATCATAAACTACTTTTATTTTTTTTTTAGAGAATATAAAACACTATTATTTCAAATACAGATTTTGTGCTTAAGCTGTAGAAATGTAATTTTATGGCATTTTTATTGACTTTAATACAGAAAAATACAAATAAGTGTTGTTTATTTCATCTCTATAATACTTGGCAGATGAGCAATTTATATAAAGTGAATAACACAGGTGACTTTTTTAATGTTTTCAGATCCATGATACAAATTTAAGAATATTATTAATTAATACAAGTTATCCTGGCTCAGTCCATGACGCAGCAGTTTGGACAATGAGCAGAATAAAATATCGCCTGGAGGAGAAATACAGAACCCATGAAATTTCTTGGTTTATCGGTAAGCATTACTGTTCTCAAATATTAGGTACGAACACAGGTTCAATAAGTATTTATTGTTTATTTTCTGTATAAACTTTTATAAAATGTTGTTTAAGGTGGCTCTGGTTATCCAACACAGCAACGGCTGCTAAATCCTGTACTGCAAGCTCAACCTAGATCACCAGCAGCAGGAACATTAAAACAGCAGCTTGTGCAGGACAAGAAACTGTGTGGAACGTTGCATAGGTGTACTCAAAGACAGATTCAGATGCCTCCTGAAAGACAGAGTTCTACACTATGCTCCACCCATGACAGTTTCTATAATCAATGCCTGTGCTGTCTTCCACAATTTTCTTCTTAACAGAAATTTTCCTTGGGATGATACAGTATATGAAGATTGTGAAATTGGAAATGGAGGTATGTTAAATAAAAAAATGTATATCCAGTTAGGAACACCATTTTATTTGTATTTATATTCCTAAATACTGTACATCACAAATACACTTTAGTATTGTAATAATAACATTTTATTTTTTCTAGTTACTGGTGAAGAACATTTGCTCTTAGAGGGCAGGCAAGTGGGAGCAAGAATCATCAGGCAATATTTTGCTTAAGAAACTTTAACAGAGCAACAATTTCTGTATTCAACACAACAATTTTACAGTTTTTTAGATTATACATATTTTCTATTTGTGTTACACTGTTTATTTTCATTGAATTAATTAAGAAACTGATAGTAAAGTAGAAAATCAAAATGTACAAAGTATCACTTTTCTTTATCAAAGAGTACTCTCTTTCTACAAGCACCACTGTTCAGGCATATGCACTGATGCTGAGAACTGATGCCATTGCATGCTTGAAACCAATTTGATCAGCTGACAAAGGTATAAGTAGTGAACTCAGAAAGAGCTTACCACATGTTAGACTTGTAGTAAACCACACTAAATTCATTTACACAGCAATATTGTATAAGTGGTGATAGTAGGTGATGCAGTCTTAATTCAAATGTGTGAAAGAAAATTCTTATACTTCTAGTTTTTAACTCTGTACTTTATTGAGGAAAATATATAAAAGTTACAATTCTGAAAATTGACTCAGCCTATTCTGTATGAGCAAATATTAATTGTTCTAAGTGCAACATTTTACTGTCTGTTTTTATTTCATGCTGAGGTGATTTCATAATTATTATTTTATATACTCTACTTCATTATTCATACTGTTTAAAAATTCTTTAATTATTATATTTAAAAATATGGATATGCATAGATTACAAATGAGAGGATGCTACATATTCCTTTACAGCACAGGGGGGTTTGTTAAACAATGCAGTTCCCCATTGAGAAAAGTTTGTATTTGAAAATTCAAAAATAATAACAAAGAATTTCTCAGAAATAAGTTAATTCAACAGAATGAAAATTGACTTGAACTGGGGCTTTAATGAGATCAGTATTTCTAATTCAATAAAGTTTTGTCTATTTCTTTATAGTTTACAAGTCATTGTAATTTATGGTGCCATTACAAAAAGTATACTTATTTTGTTCCAAATCATCAGAAAAATTAAACAGTACTTCGTGAATTTTTAAAACAAAAATTATTAATGAAGTTCATATGACTTTAGTTGGTAAAAGATATTTATTTCAAATTCTCACCATTAAAATCAAGTTTTCAACTGTGTTTAAAAATGGAAACATTCCAAACAATTCATTTTGGTTATCTTTAGCAAATTTCTGGTGCTGAATTAAGAGGTACATTAATTTAGCTACCCAAAAATATCCAAATTCCATATACGGGTTGTGCAGAAATGGGGAATTTAAACATAACCTACATTCTTAAAAATGGCGAAACTTAGTTATGGCCTACAATGCTTATGAAAACTCTAAAACTAACTTTTATCTATAACTAAATGATAAATAGATCGTACTATCGTATACTTACATGCTTCCACCACTTCACATTCTTTTGGGGCCCATTGCCACAGCTGTTCAATCGTTCCGCAATTGCTCCATATCTTTCGGCCCCATTTGTGGTGTTAAGCGCCCACTTCGCAGTACTTGATGAGTATTTAGATAATCTAAATATATTCTGTACTGCTCCTGGTTAGTTTTGGAACTTCGCTTCTGCTCCATTTTCAAAAACTGATTCGAAAGCTCTCGTAACATTACATACACAGTGGTACCACGCGAAGAAATTTCATTGCAAAACTTCATCCTTTTTGTGCATATGTTTCTTTCAAAAACCGATCTTTTTTCCGTTTTAAGCTTTATAACTATTTTTTTTTCGAATGTTCTAGGCAATAATAATTATGTTTAGTTTAGTTTATTTGACAGAGCTGGTTTTAAATCTGAACTGCAGTTAACCGTTTTTCAGCACATAATTTAGCTACACGGTATACAAAATAAATGGCGACTTTATAGCAAGCTAATAATCGATTACTCTTTCCAGGTATGTAAACGTTTCTCGTAACTACAGGGAACTTAGCGACAGTGTCAAGGACTCGCAATACAAAGTCGTTGAGAAACTCGGTATGAAAGTAGTTGAAATTATAACGATTTTGTTAACGACTAACATAGAAAATAACCCAACTAATTTCGCTTCTACTTACAATAAAGCAAGAAATAAGACTATTTCTGCTCATTTTTCTCGATTAGCATGAAATAGATAAAAGATAAGCTTATTAACAATAATTTTTACAGAGATATAGAGAAAGTCATTTGAATTGAACATGTCAGATTTTTTCTCTTCTACTTTTAAGGAACTAAGCAATAAGACCGTTTCTGCTAATGCTTTAGCATGAAATAGAATGGAGTACATCAGATTTTTTATTTTATATTTTAAGAGCGTATTAATAGTTGCATATTGTCGCTTTTAGCTGCTCTTTCCTGTGATAATTTCCTAATAAACTCCACTGCTGGACCGAAATTAACAATTCCAAGTGTGGCGAACAACAATGACGGCATTTTCCGTTTCGAAAGCGATGTTAACGCAGATGTTAGTAAGGATTTGTGCGAAGCTTTGGTTTTATGGAAATCAGTAATCGTTGGGCTAATAGCAACATTTATGCAACACATGTGCGTTCTGTACAAGAGGAACGTGTTTATGAGGAGAATGCGTGCAGGCAGGCAAAGCTCCAGGCAGGGATGCTGAGAGCTGCGGAATCAATACCAGACCCGCTCCAGAGAGAGAGAGAGAGAGAGAGAGGGAGCCCGCCCTGCAATATGGGTCATTATCACTACTACAGCATCGGCCTCCTAGATAACTATCGCCATTCCCATGTACAGCATTCCCTTTCCTTACTTTCTCTGCTAAATAACTTTTCTGAAGCTCAACAACTAATTCAAAGTTTACTCTTGCTAATCCTTCTACAACTTAACTTGGGCAACACCAGAGCATCCGATGGCTCAATTCGACACAGTTTTGTTTTTAAAGTCAGTTGTGATAGATTAAAAACACTTTTTTACTTTCTCTATACGCACTATGTACATAGCGTATAGAGAAGGTATTGCACTCCACCCAAAAATTCGATACCGAGGTTTCACCGGAAATATATGTTTTAGGGACCCCAATATCCAAAAAAAAGCATTTTCACAAAAAGGTCCATGTGTGTGTGTCCGTGAAAACGATAACTCATAAACGAAAAGACCATTAAATACCAAACTTGGTATTTAAGTTTGGTATCTTCCAAGGCTGCGACACGAATACTTGCAAGAAAATACCCTCACCCCCAACCACCCTTTACATGGAACTTTTTTCGAAAATGTTGATATTCTCAAAAATGGCTAAAACGATGTTGATTAAAATATCGTATATTAAAGATATTTACCTGACAAATAATATGTATATCTTGAATTTTCTGGGAATAGTTTCTGAACACTACTTTACTCTAGAGGAATTTTGCACCAAGTGCTAAACCGTAAGAAATGGACAAAAGCTTACCAAAAAAAATGTAGAGCACATTAAAACACACAATTTATGTTATATGATTTTTTTCGAGGATTTGATCGTTTTTGAGATATTCCTTGTTTTTGTTTTCAGCTTTGAAAACCTTACTCTTTTCTCATACAAGAATTTGTAAATTCGTGTCCATACAAACAAAGGAGCTTCAGTCACCTAGTAACCAGCTTTTGACTTCACTTTAACCTCTGATACTGCCATATTTCGCTTCTACTTACAAGGAAGCAAGTAATAAGACTATTTCTGCTAATTTTTTCTCGATTGGCTTAAAATAAATAGAAGAATAAGCTTACTAACAATAATTTGTTACACAGAAGTAGAGAAAGTCATGTGAATGGAACACACAAGATTTTTTAAATAAGGCTGCTGTTTTCAAAACTAAGCCATTATAACACCAAGAGGTTTGGAGTTTGCTTATAGTAATCCTTTTGCTACAATAATAAGCTCATATTAAAAATCAGATATAGTTCATTTATTGTTAAATTTATTGTAAAACATGAATTTTGGAATGAACTTTTTCTCTTTCTCTACTAATGGAAATACGTAGGCAGAAATTGTATTTATTGCATTCCACCCAAAAATTTGACATCGAGATGTTACTGGAAATACAGATTTTAAAGGTCCCATTTTTATAAAAATATCAGAGAGAGAGGCTGTGTGTGTGTATGTGTGTGTGTTTGTAAACAGCATAGCGTAAAACGAAAAGTCGGTAAAATACCACATCTGTCATATGTTTAGATTTTCCAAGAATGCGAGGCGAAGATTTGTAAGAAAATCCCCTCACTAAAGACTATCCAATATATGGAAAATTTCCCGAAAACTTGATTTTCTTATAGATGGATGTAATGATTTTGATTAAAATACCATATGTCTTAGATATTTTAATGGCAAATGAATACCGTGGATGTTATGGGAAAAGCCTCTTAAGACGTCTTCGTTCTAAATGACTTGTGTAAACCGAAGAGAGAGAAAAAAGCTTACTACACAAAATATGTAGAATTTGTTCAAATACAAATGAACTTTCTCTTCAGGTACTATGAACATATTAAGCAGAGATGGCATTGCATTGCACCCAAGGTTTAGATATCGAGATGTCACTAAAACATGTTTTGAGGTGCTCTGAATATAAAAAATAAGTTTTTTAGAAAAAGATCAGGGTGTGCATGTGTCTGTGCCAGCATAACACATAAATAAAATTCAGTTAAACATCAAAGTTTGTATTTAAGTTCAGTTTCTTACAAGGATGAGACACAAAGATTTGCAGGAAAATCCCCCAACTTAACTACACTTTACATGGAATAAAATATTTTAATGGCAAAAAAATTAATTTTCTAGGAACAACCTCTGCAGATTTCATCATCCTGGATGACTTTTGTATAGCTAAAAACCGTAAGATATGTACACAAACTTAATGCACAAAAATGTAGGTATATTTAATACACAATTTATGGTATACATATAATCATTTAAAAATATTTTTAATACTCTTCATTTTGATTAAGAAAAACCTTTGCAGAATTAGCTACATTACATGTTTCCTTATACATACCTAAGGGACGTAATATATCAACTTAAAGAATCCATACTTTGCCCACATAATCGCAAGAAACAATTTAATATCGAAAAGGACTTTAAAAAAGTTACAAAAAGGTGACGACTAATCAACCTATTGACTAATTACTCGGAAATGGCTAGAAATGACAAAACTATTGAATGTTTTACAGAAGTATATATTTTTGTATAGTACGTTATTCATTTAATGTTTTCCACTGGATTTTAATTGTTATCTAATTTGTGTTAATTTTAAATTGAAAATAAAAATTTATGGCTGAGGTTAAAGTGACAAGTTGAAAAGCTATTAACAGATTTCTGTGTTTTAAAGTATTAAAATTATAATTTTAAGGTCTTATATTCATTCAATTTGAAACAATTCTATAAAAATTACTTAAAATAAAGAGAACTTCATTAGTTTTTGCCAGAAAAAAGAAGATAAGATTTATTTGTTATGTAAATATTTTTGGGTATTGTAACAGTGAAATTTTTACAAACAATTGAGACGAACTATAAAATATTTTTTCCATAATAAAATAATATGAATTCTGAAGTTGAAGAGAATATATCATATTTTTCACAAGGCGAATTTTAGCTACCAATTAAAAGAAGCAATAAATGACTTACACATGCTTATTAATATACAAGCCCAAAATTGTACCTTATTTTTTTGCAAAGCTTTGCAACACTTTTTCGTTTTAAAATGTCCAACACGATGAAATTTTTCGCTAATTTGTTTCAAAATGTTCATACTGCCTCCTCAAAACACATTAAAGAAAATTGTCATCTTATTTTTCGAAATAGTGCTCATGTTTTATAAATAAAGTACACGTTTTTAGGAATCAAAGAGTTTTGGAAAATACGAAAAGTAATAATTTTTCTAATATAAAAATAAAATCATATGTATTCCATTCACTTGACTTTCTTTACATCTGTTACAAATTATTTGCTAAAAAGCTTATTCTTCTATCTACTTCATGTTAATCGAGATAAATATTAGTAGAAACGCTCTTATTACATAGTTTCTTATTAAGGCTAAACTGACCGTAAAATGTTTTAAATATGGTAGTTATGCTATTGAAATTCCTTTTGCTTGGCCAAGAGTTTTAAAGTTCCCATATGAGAAAAGTTCAGGTATTTTATCACTGAAAACAATAACGTGTAATATCTCGGAAACGCTGTATTCCATGAAAAAACTATACATGACAAAAATTGTGTACTTGCAGATAAAAATTTCATTTACCATGTAAATAGCTTATTTACAGGAGATTTTAATTAAAATCGTTAGAGCCATCAAAATTCTCTATTTTTTTCCGTGAAAAGAGTAGTTGGGGGGGGGGATTTACTTGAAAATCTTCGTGTCGCATCCTTGGGAGCTACCAAACTTTAACATCAAGCGTCTTATTTAACGGACCATATGTTTTTGAGCTGTGCTGCCCACAGCCCTCACCACATGGTCCTTTTTCTAATTTTTTTTTTATTTAGGGGGTCCCAAATCATTTATTTCCGGTGAAAACTCGATGTCGAATTTTTGGTGCAACACAACACCTTCTATACACACTTTGTACATATAGTATTACTTGTAGAGAAAGTAAAAGTATGATACACCCATGTGTAAACTCATTTGCTGTAAAATGGGTTTTTATGTAAATATTTTAAATGTATGAACTGGATAATTTGTATCAGAACAATGAATTTGCACAATGAAACTTTACTCAAATAGCCATGCAAGCTAGAATTTAGAGACATGGGAAAATATCTATATTATTGTGTATAATAGCTTGTATAAATGTTAATAGGATATCTTACAGGCTATTAATTTTTAAAGTTTCGTTGATGCAGTGAATATACAGCAATTAGTAAAAAAAAAAATGAGAACCATTTGAATTATCCTCCAAGGTTGAGCTGGAAAGAGTATATTTTCTATTGCTATCATTAGAAAAGCATAGAGAGTTAATGTGTGCGTTTCAAGTTAAGGCGTTGAAAATTATATTTTAAATGAAATTACCATGCATGTACTCTGTGACGTAGCGAAATGGAGGACAGAAATCTGCTTACCGGTCACGGATGCATCCGAGTTCCATTACAGTCATGGTGATGCGGATATTTAGTACATGTCCATAGGAAATTTAAATCAATTCGAGTCAATTCCATCAGAACGCAATGCGACTTTCGCGTATCAAATTCAATACAAATTGAGATCGTTTTAAATACGCAAGCTTTTGTATTCTTCGACTTGGGTTTGCACTGGCGAAACTGTTAAAGACATATGTAGTTCTGTAAAGTATAACATCGAGGTTAGCGAATGTTTTTGAATAAATTGGGTGATTATGGAAACCATAAAAATGTTTGTTGTCTGTTTCATTATACCTGACAAGTATATTCAAGAAAACATAATAACGAGCGTTCAAAGTGAAGCAACGAGTACAATAGAATACGGTTTGAACACGTAGGAGTTTTCGTTTCAATCCCGTGCGGATCTCACTTTCTAAGAGGAACGGGTCCAAGATTCAATACATTCTGAATCCGCGTTTCCATGCAGCATTCCTGAATGTATACTTAAGTTTTCACGGCCGGTGTCTATAGTTTTAATACTTAAAATTTCCGGGTTGTTTTGCCGTGGTCTGTAAACCAACCTGGATTCCTATACTTTTCCAAACTCCGAAATCCCCCATACTAAATACAAACATCACCTTAACCCGGCCCAATGAGAGTATACGCTCCAATTTACAGGTTTATAGCTCTTGACTAAGATAGCGACGTGAGCGCATTACCTCTGAAGATGTCCCTCACAGACAGGGATGAATGGTCAGGAAGAAATCTTTTATGTAATAAAAATATTTTAACCTACAGACCACCTGGAAATTGAAGATTTTAAAACTATTTCTGAATGTGTGCTCAAAAGGATTTATATTCCTAATTAAGTCCGGAGTAATAGGACTGCTGCCCAGCATTGATGACACATTAAGTATCTTAAATGTGGATAAGGAGCAATTAATTACAATTTCGTTCATCGCTGGATATGGCAAACAAGGTTAAAGGACGTTAAGCTATAAAAAATAAAAACAAAACAAAAATATTTGAAATGTAATTCTTTGTAACATACGAAATTGTAATCAAAATCCCTTCAGCCATTTTTGATGAATTCAAAATGTTCTAAAATAAGGCGGCGTTGTGGCTGAGTGGTTAGACCCTTCGCCTCCCATTTAGGCGACCCGGGTTCTATCCCAATCGCCCGAATGTGGGCCAGTTGTTGTGGACGCAGCGTAGTCTGGGCGGGTTTTCTCTGGGTCCTCCGGTTTCCCCCGCCACTCATTACACCAATTGCTCCATTATCACATTTCCTATCATTCGCTTGCATTTTATATATCCAGTTTCTCTGCTCTTCTAACCATTCGTTCCAGCTTCTCCACTTTGTGGTTTCGCGCCGTTGGTTCCTCGACAAACTACTGTCCCCTAGCCATCCGCACATAAGACTTAGCGGGGGTGGGTGTCAGTCCTAAATACAGGGAGAGTAAGCCACTGCGAAACGAAACTTTGTAAAATAAAATATGGAATTAAAAATGATTGAGCCTAAGACCGTTGAATTTCAGATTTTCACGTTATTCTAAAACTGATATATTTTTGCATTAATCCAACTGAAACAGTTTTAAACAGTAGTTTTGATCGAATGTTGCATATCACTTTGGTAGACATAAAGGAAATGACATAATCATCAAAGGTCAGGAAGTGCTGCTAGAGATTTACTGAAAGTGCTTTCAATTAACGAGACACTTGCCGAAAACCAACATGGTGGTACTATCCTATTAATGGGACATAAATTCGGATAATGGATTCCAACGGTCTGCATGTTTGAGAAATTCCGATCACTCCGATGGCAATACACGTAGCTTGTTGCACGCCATAATTTATTAATACCTCTGTTAATGCTTCACAAAGTGTTACAAGCTGAAACACATTCAAATGTTGCATAGAAGATTTTTGAAAAATATTCCATGTTAATATTACAAAGAAAAATCTGATGTGCAGCATTCACATGCCTTTCTCTATATCCCTGCAACAAATTATTCTTAAAAAGCTTATGCTTCTATTTATTTCATGCTAATCTAGAAAAATTAGCAGAAATAGTCTTATTACCTTCTTCCTTGTTAGTAGAAAGGAAATAAGGGAGTAGCATAGGTTAAAGCGATAGTCAAAAGCTGGTTAGTATGTGATTGAAGTTCCTTTGTTTGCATGGACACGAGTTGACAAATTCCTGTATGAGAAAAGTTAAGATGTTCGACCCTGTAAACAAAAACAAGGAGTATCTCAAAAACGATCAACTCCAAGAAAAAAATTTATACAACATAAATTGTGTGTTTTAATGTAGTCTACATTTCTGTGTGGTAAGTTTTCGTCTATCACTTACGGTTTAACAGTTATACAAAATTCCGGAAAATTCACTCAGAATAAAGTAGTCTTCACGGCTATTCCCATAAAATTTAAAATATACATTGTATTTGTCGGGTAAATACCTTTAATGTACGATATTTTAATCAAAATCGTTAGTGCCATTTTTTAGAAAATCAAAATTTTCGAAAAAAGTTCCATGTAAAGTGTAGTTTGGGGTGGGGGGATTTTTCTCAAAATGTTCGTGTCGTATCCCTGGAAGATACTAAACTTAAATACCAAGTTTGGTATTTTACCGACTTTTCGTATTTGAGTTATCGCGTTCACAGGCACACGGACACACACACACGAACCTTTTTGTGAAAATGCTTTTTTTGGATATTGGGGACCCTAAAACATATATTTCCGGTGAAATATCGGTATCGAATTTTTGTGGGAGTGCAATACCTTCTCTATACACTATGTACATAGTGCGTATAGAGAAAGTAAAAATGTGTGTTTGCATATGTTGGATAGTCTTAAGAAGCTACAACGGATTTTGATATTTGTTTCACAATTTAAAATCCCAATTGAGGTTATAAATCGTCCAGTAATATAATTACATAAGTTACTAAAATAATAATGCGACTTTTAAAGTCGTTGTACTTGAAATTCAACAGACTGCTGCTATAGAAAATGTTCTTGCGAAGAAAATCTATGACGTTTTGAGCATCCCGTATATAGAATAAAATAGTTTATGCACTCCACATCTGATATGCTCCACTCACATGAGTTTCTTTAGCTATTACGTAAACAAAACTTCCATACAGAAGAGTATTTCTTTATCTACGTCATGATAACCCAGATACAAATTAGCAGAAATGGTATATTACTTGCTTCTTTTTAAGTAATAGGAAAATAAGAGAATAAAATTGGCTAAAGCCACAGTCAATTCTTTTAAATGCTAGTGCTGTGTGAAACATTTTCTTTTGCATTCCCGCCTGAGAAAAGTTTAATTTAAAATTGAAACCAATAACAAGGTATATCTCAGAAACGGTTAACTCTACCACTCAATGTTGTGAGTAGTGTCCAGGAGTATGACACTGCTCACAGCATTGTTTCACGATCATGGGGGACCTTCCAAACCACAGGCTCCGCTATTCCAAGGAGAAGGTGGTCAACAACTACTTTTTTTTTTTTTTGTTGTTTAACAGTACTGGAGTCTGAAGAGGACTCCGGCGCTGTATCCCCATTTTACATTCCTCCCCCCCCTAAATTTACTGTATGATTACTGGTTTTACTGTTCCTTTACACAAACATATACACATTGCACAAATATATAACACTAATATCCAAGACGGGACTCGAACCCACGATCCCCTGCCCACAAAGCACCAAAGCGAGACGCCTTAGTGAGCGTGTTTTTTTTTCTTCTTTAAAAATACAGTTTCCGGAGGCTTGTCAGGACTCCGGCGTTATATTCCTTTTTTTCCAGTTTCCTATATTTCCTTAGTAGACCTTATTATTTTTAACGTTTTCCTTTTACATATACAAACATAGACACATTTACAAACACAGAAACACTCATGCCCAAGGCGGGACTCGAACCCACGATCCTGTGTACCACGAAGAGCCAAAGCGAGACACTTTAACGAGCTCGCTTCAGATGACCGCTACAATGAGCAACAGGTACGAAGTCAAGTATTTACGGATTTTATAAGTCACTATTAATATGTGACAACTCAAATTAATGTGTATCCTTGTGTTTTCCGGGAAAAAAAACTGTCAGTTGGAGAATTTAGTGTCAGACAGCATATTGGTTTAGTAGCTCAGTTTTCAGAGCAATTGGACGGAAGCCAGGAGATCCGTGTTTCAAAACCCGGATGTGACAAAGGATTTTTTCAGTCTGACTTCTCAAAATAATATGAGGATACCTTGTAGTTTACCGGAAAAAAAAACCGAGTCAGTTGGAGAATGTAGTGCCTTGCCGGCCTGTTCTCATGGCTGGTGTGAAAGAAACTTTTAATTCTGCTTAAACTTTTCTCAAACGGGAATTAGTAATTCTTGTTTCTTTTATTTTACTCCTGGTCATGCAAAATAACCATATTTTATCACATCGCAACCAGCTTAAAAACTTTGACTATCCTTTTATTTTCATTTTCCTTCTACTTAGAAGAAACTAATAATAAGACCATTTCTGCTTATGTTTATCTCAATTAGTATGAAGTAAATAGAAGAATAGCCTCTTGTAGGAATAGTTTGTTACAAATGTGAAACATTATATGATTTTGGCAGCAAAAAGTGAAATAATAATAATAACAATAATAATAAATGCTCCTAAGTATAATCTTTATATCTCGATCTGGGCTTTAACTACCGGAATACTTAATACTCATGTTATTTTGTTTACATTCAAAATAATAATATTTAATTGTTATAATTACTTACCCCTTGGTACCTTCTCCATGGCATTACAGCTCTTGAAGGCATAGAGCTTGTCTCACAATCGAAGCCCATTCTTATCCTACCTTTCATTCTCCTCCTCCATCCTCTTACATCTAGCATTTTCATATCCTCCTCTATATTCTCTATGCATTTCTTTCTCAAGTCTCCTACATGTTTTCTTTCACCTAGTTTTCCCTTCCATATTGTTTACAATAGGTTGTCTCCTTAGCGCGTTGGTAGCGCAGCTACTTACCAAGCCGGAGACCTGGGTTCGATTCCCCAGGACCGGCGAGGGGATATCTTCACCGCTGGGAAACCTGGACTGGGGTGCACTCAGCCTCGTGAGTCCCTGGGGAGCCAATTGAGGAGTCACTTGATGGAGAAGTAGCTGCTCCAGGTCATGAGGACCGCATTAACCGTCCGGGGGGTTCGAGGCGCTGACCATGTCTCACCCTCGAATACTACACCGAGATGGTGAACGCAGCGACCGGACGGTAGGCCAAGGTTCCTTGTGAACTGTCGTACCATGGAGGTATTATTATTGCTTATAATAGGGAGACCTTCTCTCTTCTTTCTACATGTCCTGCTCCTGTAAGTCTTTCATTTTTTTTAAACCTCATAACTCAGGGGTCAGCATAGAGAATCAGAGTTCTTTATTAGTTCTAATTCTCATTCCTCACTTTCATACTTGGGTCCATAGATTCTTCGTAATATCTTCCTTTCCCGTTCTGCGATTCTCAGCTCGTCAGACTTTAACATACCCGAGTTCCGCTGTATACTTCGCTACAGGTTTAAATAATTGCTGTTTTATATATTTTCCTTTCCGAAAAGACCTTTGGATTTCAAAAGGAAAAACAGTAACATCCATTCCCCACTTGTAATATTCCTTTAACTTCTTCCCTTCTTCTTCTTTAACTTGTGCTATTTTCTGTTATTATTGAGCCCAAGTATTTGAAGCTCCAAACCCTATGGAAACCACCATCGAGTGTAGATATTTTAGTACTGTTAGCTCAACTAACACCTGGGGAATTAGAGGCCAGCATGTTATCCCCAAACCACAACAGTTATCAACCAGAACGTTTGCAAGCCGGTATTTATTTATTATTTTACATTTATTTGCTTCTTTACCATTATTAGGTATTATGTATTTCTATAATAATTTAAATTATTTCATTTTTTCGTTATTCTATATAAATGATTTAATAAATTTAGCCTCACCAGGGGGAACATCTGTCTAGTATTTTACGTGTGTATATTCGTGCCTTGAAAGGGTTTCACATCTCATCGGAGTTAAACATGTAAGCGGGCTACCCCATTTGTTTATCAGCGGAGAAGGTGACCGGATCGCGCTCATTGAGAGAGGTAAAACAAAGGTGTCTGTCGTTATTTCTGTACTGGCCAGATTCAACTTGAAATAGCCACATTGGGTTCTGCAACTCTTTTATCGCAAGAAATAATAGGGAGCAGCTGGGCATCTGGTAAGGTGCCTGAAAAATAATATTAATTTATTATCCCAAGCTCAAAATAGGTTGAGTTTCCCTGCCTTAATGAAAGAATTACTGGAGAATACTACGCAAGTCTAGTCCAGACTTGAACCGGACATTTCCTGCCCAAAGAAAGCAAAGCCTCAACGCTTGTAGGTCTCTTAATCTTTTCTGCGGTGTACCTAGGACTTAATTGCATTTAGACTCAATCTGAGTGTAGAGGTTTTCCAGAGAGACGAGTCCAGTGGGAAGTGTGGTGCTGGAACTCGCAACTTCCAGGTAATGAAGGAAGGCAGGCTGCTGTCCTCCCCCGCCACCCCCACCCACAGCTTGTTAGTTCTCCAGACGATGTTTTGTTTAAAATACACTTACACTTTCTCCTTGAGACTGCTGCTTCAACAAGAGGTAGCAAGAACCTGACGCTTCTTCCTTATTTAAACCTCCAAATGCCTGGCAACCGTTAACAGAATGCGTTGTCCTTAAAAATGTCTGAACACACATGTACATATACAGATATGCATGTGTGAATACGAAGTTGTACTCATATTTCGTGCTAATTGAATATAGCTTTACTTAGCTTTACCCTTTTTATTTTTTTGTGTGTTTAACGCCCACTTTAACTACTTATGGCACCGTAGGTAGTGACACTGATGATTCATGAATGAGGATGGAGCACCGCTGATATGCGATGGCGGGGGAAACCGGAGAACCTGGAGAAAACCCGCCCTAGTGCCGCTTTGTCCACCACAAATCTCACTTGCAGTCGCTTGGAATCGGCCCGAACGAACCCGAGCCGTCTAGGTAAGAGGCGAGTGGTCTAACCACTGGGCCACGGCACGGCTTAGCTTTACTTACTTGGCAGGCTGCTGAGGATATTTGGATTCGAATACAGAAACTGATTTTTTACTTTCTCTAATATCTATATCAAGAAAATGGAAAATACAATATATTTATTAGTGTCAAATTATTAAAGTTGTTACATAAACTGATTATTATTATTAATATTTTTTATTATTATTATCGAGTAGCAACATTAAATATAAGAATAAGTTATTCCCTTTTTAAATCTTCGGCACGAAGTGTCGTGTTAAATGGGGCAGAGGTTGGGACATCAGAGAGAATTTTTTTTTTTTTTTTTTTTTTCTTTTTTTACGTAGTCGGTTTACCCTCCCCGTATTTAAGACTAACATCTCCTAGGACTTACAAGCGGATGCTTAAGGGTCAGAAGCCTGTCGAAACCACAGAATGGAGAACCAGGAACCAGTGGTCATTCCTTACCCAGGCATGAGCGTGAGCAAGTGGATGCCATGAAATGCAAGCGAAATTGATGATAGAAAAACTGATGATGGAGCAATTGGTGGAATAAGTGGCGGGGGAATCTAGAGGACCTGCAGAGAACCTATCCAGATGCCGCTTCTTTCACCACAAATCCCACATGCGGGTGCTTGGGATCAAACCCGGGCCGCCTAGGTAGGAGGCGAGCGGTCAAAATACTCAGCTCGGATAAAATTCAAGTAAATAGTTTTCTGGCAACAGAAACGGATTTTGGGCAGCATGAAAATCTTTTCTGTCTTTGATTCTTTCTTTTTACCCCCAGGACTTGCATATATTGCTCCATAATCATATTTCCTGTCATCCATTTCATCGCCATTTCATATCATTTACTTTCATGCTAGCTTTTGGGCCGATCATCCATCCTGGCTTCTCTCTGATCCGAAGCCACTGCTCAACGGGCGCTTGACCATAGGTGCTGTCTTGCAAGTCCTACATACAATAAAGGTAAACAAGGAAAGAAAGAAAGAAAAAGCTAAAGAACGAAAAAGGAAAGTTTACTGCTGAATAGGTATAGAAATTCAGGTGACTATAACACATAATGTTTATTTTTATATGCAATACATAGGTAGAGAAGGTATTTCGGTCCAGAAATTGGATACGATATTTTATTGGAAATAACCGTAACAGTCTTGCCTAAATAAAACAAAAAGAATTTTTAAAAAATGGTCACTGTGTGGGTATGTGTGCCAGTGTTACTGTGAGAAAGATATATCAAAAAAGAGAAGTCGTAAAATACCAAATCTGATATTAAAGTTCAGGGTCTTCCAAGGATGCGACATGATTTCCAAGAAAATCACCCATTCCAAAACTACCATTTACATGATAAGTTTGGAAATTTTTGATTTTATCAAAAATGGGTCAACATTTTTTTATTAAAATACTGTCTGTTCAAGATGCTTAGGTATATGTGAAGTAATATGTATATCCCAAAGCCTTGGAAGTCCACTTCATGCTTTTGTATATGGTAAATCGTAAGGGATGGAGAATATGTAATACAGAAAACCGCGGATTAAATACGTCAATTTTCGTAATATACAATTTTTACTTTCTCTAGCCCCATATGTAGAATGTACATAGGGATAGAGAAGTATTGTATTCCACCCAAAAATTCGATACCGAGATTTCACCGGAAATACATGTCGGTTTACCATGCAACATTCAGCAAAGTTGAAGATATACGAACATTTTGTCATGTACCTTTAATATGCGGTATTTTAAACAAAATCGTTGGCCATTTGTGAGAAAATAAAACTTTTCGAAATTTTATTAATGTAAAGAGTAGTTTTGAGATTAGGAGATTTTTCTCTAATGCTTCATTTCGCATCCTTGGAAGATACTAGGCATAAATATCAAGTTTAATATTTAATCGTTTCTTCGTTTTTGAGTTATGCTATCCACAGACAAACTAATGTTTTCTAAAAATGAATGTGTTTTTATTCAGGGGTCTCAGAACTTGTATTTTCGAGGAAAACTTGAATTTTAGGTGTAAGACAATACCATCTATAGCTACTATGTACATTATATGTACACTCAAAGGACTTAAAAATACGCCTGGTGCTGTGATTTTGCTGAAAATGTGAACGTTTGACGAGACTCGGGTCTTACGACGATTTTCTTTGGCACCATTCTGGAACAAGATACCAGGCGAGTAAGAAAAGGCCAAACAGATCGTGCATCCATCCCTTTATCCTTTAATCCCTCTCAATGCTTCCTCAAAAAAGGTTTCATGCAAACTTTTACTACTATGACATCTCAGGCGATGACACTGATGCATGGAATAACGATGGAGCACCGGTAGAATGTAATGGCTGGGAAACCCGGAGAACCCGGAGAAAACCCCTCTGCACCACTTTGTCCACCACAATTTCCACTTACAGTCGCTTGGAATCGGCCCGTCTAGGCGAGAGACGAGTGGTCTAACCATCTCGGGCACGGCGCGGCCTACAGCTTCACTTATATAAGCAGTGTATTAATTTTGTTCACCACTTGCGCGAATTACTTTGCCATTAGAACTTCAATATGAAGTACAGAGAAAAAATTAACCTAATTTTCTATCACCCGGTGAGACAGGTCAAGTATTGTCCATCAGAGAGTTTGTGGATCATCAGTTCGCAAATCAGAACTTCATTTGGTGCAAGTTACGTTTCATGTTACGCTTCTCTTCAGTAATGCAGCATGTGCAATACGCGTTTAAGAAAATAGCAAACAGGTGAAAGACATGAGTGGATCAGCGAAAATATTCCGTCTTACGATAAATATTTTTAGCCGTATTGTTATTGTCTTTTGAGTGTACATACAACTAGAATGTACAGTAAAATTCCATTTTTATACGGGGGTTAATAAAATGTGTATTTCCGGTGAAATCTCGGTGTCGAATTTTTAGTAGAGTGCAAAACCTATTTATCTACGTACCATGTACTATGTAGAGAGAGTAATAAAATTGCATTTGGTATTACTAAGTAAATTACGCATCTTATTTTATTAGAAATGGGATGAGAAAGTGATGAGAATGGAACATTTCAGAGTTTTACTTTTTCATAGTACATAGGTAGAGAAGATATTGCACTCCACCCAAAAATTCGATACGGAAATTTCACCGGAAATACACTTTTTAGACCTTGAAGTATCCAAAAAGGAAGTTTTAGAAAAAGATCCGGGCGCGGTGCCTTTCCGTATGCCCATAAATCGATAATTCAAAAACGAAAAATCGGTAAAACACCAAACTTAGTATTTAATTTTAGTATCTTCCAAGGATGCAACACGAAGATTTTTATGAAAAATTCCCCCATCCCGAAATACCCTTTGCATGGAAAACATTTCGAGAATTTTAATTTTCTCAAAAATGGGTCTAACGATATTTATTAACATGCCGTATATTAAATATATTAATGTGGCAAATAAAAATGTATAACTTGAATTTTCTAGGAATAGCCTCTAAAGATCTCTTCATTCTGAATGTATTTTGCCAAATTTTGTGTCACTGGTAAACCGTAAGAGAAAGACAAAAGCTCATTACACAAAAAATGGAGGTCATTTGGAATTCACCATTTCTGAGATATTCCATGCTTTTTTTTCAGACTTAAAATACTTAAAGTTTTCTCATACGGAAAGTTGTAAACTTCTGGCCCTGCATAGAAACGGATCACCTGGCAACCAGCTTTTTAGTAGTTTGACATTCGTTTTAGCCTAGTGTATTCCTTTATTTTCCTTGTGTAAAAATCCTTAGCATGGCTTCCTTCGGAAGGGAAGTAAAACCATTGGTCCCGTGTCGTAGATTTACGGCACGTAAAAGAACCTCAAAATTAAGCGGTCTTTCACGCCCAATTTAGAATGGGACGCTGAGAACCACAGTAGTTAAAGATCGTCCATAAATAACACGCCATTTATTTTTTATTTTCCTTCTAACTTACAAGGAAGCAAGTAATAAAGACAATTTCTGCTAATGTTTATCTCTATTGTGACATAGTAAACACAAGAATGTGCTTTTTAACAATAGTTTGTTACAGCGATGTAGAGAATACAATATGAATGGAACACAGCAGCTTTTTATAACTTCCTTTCTAGAATGAGTAGCTTTCAACTGTTAACAATGGACTGTCGCTGAAATCGCATTAAAATGCCTGAACTGAGCTAATTACGCTACTTGAACGTTCATCAGGAGAACCAACTTGTAGGAAGTAAATCTATTTCCAGCAGCATGACCACCAGGTATCACTTCTGTGGCTGAACTAATTCTGGGGAGGCAGTGTCACGTCTGTCGAAACTGCGGCAGCAGACGGAACCCGCAATTACCCTCTTTCTGTGAAATTAACAAAGTTTCCCATTTAGGGAGCGGAATTCCTTACCAAATGGGTTTA
Organism: Hymenopus coronatus; assembly: GCA_030762935.1. Classification (NCBI taxonomy): domain Eukaryota; kingdom Metazoa; phylum Arthropoda; class Insecta; order Mantodea; family Hymenopodidae; genus Hymenopus; species Hymenopus coronatus. The sequence continues at coordinate 41,392,712 of CM060887.1, forward strand.
CCGAGAGCACAGCTTCACCCAGCAAGGGGCTTTGTGTCCCCGCAGCGTTGCACCGTTATTATAGAAAATAAATGAAAGTAAATTATGATGCGAAAACACACTGCAGGCTAAAACACTTGCGGTAATGTACACAACGTAATGAAATATTTACCCACCGGTTTTGTTAACTGCCGCAGCTCTATTTAGAGCCACATAATTAACGCACTAAACAGTCAAATAACATATGATGGATAAGTGTTTATACGAATGTATGGTATAAAAACTTCGAGTAGCTCCTTTTTACTTGCTCTAGCACTCACGTAATATATTCTTCTTCTGCACTTCAGAGATTAGTAGTGGTAGTGGTATTTATTTAGTTTACAATAACACAATATTTGCGTCACATGTTCGCATGGTTCGGGTGACGTACATACTATCTAAAAATACTTGAATTTAAAATATTACCTACATATCTATTTTACATATCTTCACAACATTGAAAATACACACACACATACACACACACACACACACACACGCACGCACGCTCGAGCGCTACAGCAGAACCATAGAATAAAAGAAATAACACTGTGATATCACACAGACACACACATACACCCGCTCGCGTACTACAACAGAACCATAGAACAATAAAAGAAAGAACACTCTGATATCACAGACACACACATACACCCGCTCGCGCACTAAACAGAACCATAGAACAATGAAAGAAAGAACACACGGATATCACACATATATACACACGCTCGCGCGCTACTACAACAGAACCATAGAACAATAAAAGAAGGAACACTCTGATACACACACATACACACGCTCACGCGCTACAATAGAACCATAGAACAATGAAAGAAAGAACACTCTGATATCACTCAAACACACACACACACACACACACACACACACACACACATTTACTCTCTTGCACTCGCAACTACACATACAGATTACTCAAACACCAAATAAGTCTATACAGTATTTAAAGTTTTATCTCTTAGTCCATTAAGTATATACTCAGGCGGTTTAGAACAGGCCTATGTTGACTGTGTTTAGAATCAAATCCCAGAATGTAGTCCTTAGTCTATTTGAAGCTAAAATACTTTCGGCAATATTTTTCCCTAACATCCTCCATCGTCATGCAATCTGCCAAAATATGCGTCCAGTCTTCCTGATCTCCGCTTAATGGGCAAACCCGCCTACCAGCTTCATCAACTACCTGAGGAGTTTTCCATCCTCTTAACCTGAGCCACGCTATTCCCGACTTTTGTTCATACCCAATTCTAAAATATATGTTTCTTTATCCCACCCAACTTTTATTTCATTTTATAACTCCACAGACGACTATTTTACATTCAGATTCTATTGCCTTCCTGTTTATACCACATGGTCATCTTTTTACTTTATTCACGACGTTATATCTATTTTCGTTACCCGTTACCCTTTACCCTTTACTTAAACCAATCTTTGATAATCCCCGTTGTAGCCCTGTCGACCGCAATTTGGATACTCTATGCTATTCATCTGATGCTGATAACATATTGTTTTTAGAGTTGTATGATCACCTTTAATTATTCGCAGCCAGTATTTAACAATACTTGATTTAGCAAATATAGTATCTTCCCAACATCCCACCTCACGGAGAACACCATAGTTAGAAGTACCCCTCCCCAATCCTAGAATACGTTTCCGGAAACGACATTGTATTTATTTAGATTATCTATCCTATTCTATCCCAACACCTCACTTCCATATAGTAATTAAGACTTAACCATTGCCTCATATATGGTTTGTAATGTTTTTACTGGCATATCTGGTATTCGGGTCAATAGGCTCAATATTTCAGAAAGTTGTCCAATCCCTTTTTTCTCACAAACTCTGTATTTCAGGGATTAGGCAATAATGCCTATTCCGTCTTCACAAGCATGCTTTCATTGTCATCTCTTCCTTGAGGTCCACATCTCTCTTGCCTCTTGGCTGATAGGTATTTACTGAAGCTGGTATTCTTCCCTTTTCCATGCGGTATACAAGACTTCTCAAGTTTTCTTTATATTCTTCTATTTTACCATTTAATTTGTAAATTTTCAGTTCTCGCCTTATTTTCTCATTTCTTAAATGATCTTTCTTTGTACACCCTTTGACTCTACGGAGGAACCTCATTTCTGTTGATTGTATTTCTTTCTCTACACGTATTATGTACATGGTGAATAGAGAAGGTATTGTATTGCACCCAAAAATTCGATACCGATATTTCACCGGAAATAAATGTTTTGGGTCCCCCTGAATCCAAAAAAAAAGCATTTTTGGGAAAAGGTCCGTGCGTGTCTGTGGACAGCATAGCTCAGAAACGAATAGACCGTTGAATACCAAACTTGGTATTTAAGTTTGGTATCTTCCAAGGATGCGACACGAAGATTTTCAAGAAAATTCCCCCTCTCCCCAAATACCCTTTACATGGAACTTTTTTCGAAAATTTTGATTTTCTAAAAAATGGCTTTAACGATTTTGATTAAAATATTCCATATTAAAGATATTTACTTGACAAATAAAGTGTATATCTTGACTTTTCTGGGAATAGCCTCTGAAGTCTTACTTTATTCTGGAATGAATTTCACGGAATTTTGCCTAACTGCTAACTGAACAAACAAAAAATGGAGAGCACATTAAAGTATATAATTTATGTTATATACATTTTTTTGTGGAGTTGATAGTTTTTGACATATTTCTTGTTTTTGGTTTCAGCTATGAAAAACTTATACTTTTCTCGTACAGGAATTTGTCAACTCCTGTCCATACAAACAAAGCAACTTAGCAACCAGCTTTTGATTATCAGTTTAGCCTATAGTACTCCCTTATTTCCCTTCTGCTTACAAGGAAGCAAGTAATAAGACTTATTTGGGCTAATTTTTTTCTCGATTAGCATGAAGTAAATAGAAGCATAAACTTTTTAACAATAATTTGTTGTAGAGAGGTAGAGAAAGTCATGTGAATGGGACACATCAGATTTTTTTATCTCCTTCCCGCATGATCCATGACTCAGTACCAAACATCAGTACTAGAGCCTCCATTGCCTTATAAAATTTCATTTTGGTTTCTTTTGTTGCTTTATTTTGCAGCGTTCTATATATTGTTCCACACATTGATTGAAATCTATTAACATTAATCTATATCTCTATCTACATCCCAGCTTACGTTAGATCATAAATATTCAAATTGCAAGACTTGTTCTAATTTCTATTACTTTCTGACTTTCTATTACTATTTTAGAACTTATAGGACATTTTCCACGATGAGCCAAAACTTTTGTTTTCTTCTTCGATATTTTTAAATTAAGTTTTTCCTAGTGCTACTACATTTTAGAAATTGATCTCAAAGTCTTCTTCGTTCTTTTTTATAATTGCTACAAGGTCTGTTTATATTTTAATGTAATAATGTATTATACTTCCAAGCGGGAGATCTGTGCTCTATTCTCGGTACCGGCATGGGGATATTTCCCCTGCTGGGAGACCTGGTTCGGAGTACACTCAGCCTTGTGTGGTCCCTGGCGGGCCAATTGAGGAGCTATTTGATGAACCAGTAGCGGCTCCAGGTAATAAGGACCATATTATCAGGCCAGATCTGGCCCTCCAATACTGAACCCCATGCATGACGTTTGTTATGGACCGAGATGGGGGACGCAGCGGTCGGCGGCAGGCCAAGGTTCCTTGTGTGCTGTCGTGTCATGGAGTTAATGTACTATACAGAGATTATATTTTCAATAATTTACAAAATCATATTATGTTACTTAAACTATATTACTTATCCCAATGGGCACTTAAAGACATTAGAAATGCGCCACCACCCCTGTACATGCAGCTCCAGCCGGAGCAATCTCGTGAGAGCAGCTTGAGGATAAATACTGTCGCTATTTCAGCCGACCAGTCAGTTGCGACCAAATCTTCACCGAGAAGACAGACCACACCACTGAAGATGTTCATCGCAGTCGTGAACGAAACGTCTGGACCTGAAAACTCCAGCAGACCACGGCTTCTCAGCCCGGAAAATTCTTCTAGTTATAATTTAGACTCCGACCGTGAACGCTCCCGACTACTGATGTGGTAAAGATAGTTTGTACAAAAGTAAGCTGAGAAAGTCATATGAGATAAATACATAAGATTTTTTTTCTATAACCTGGTACTGCAGGGCCATAAAGATTGAAATATGCTCCACAGGCTCTTGTAAAATCTAAGAAAACTGCTTAAAATACGAAGAGGTAAAAGGATCAGAATAAAATGTAAAAGTTAGGATTTATTATGGATATTGACTATAAAACACGTCGATGCTTGCCAAAACCTATGTAATTTGTTTGGTATATATCACAAGGAGTTTGGTTTTACAACAAAAAAGAAATGTAAACGGAGCGCTGACGTTATTCTGGCTAAAACATGGGTATGCTCTGGTATTGGTGAGTTAACATTTGTAAGGATAACTCATACCACCGGCTATAAGTGTCTGCAGCACTGGCTGCATCTAAGCAAGAAAAAGTAAAACTTGGCACCCAAAAGTAGCGTAAACGATAAAAGCTGTCTTTTTCGCTTGAAATACAAGCGTTTTAGCATGAAAATCTCCTTCACTTATGGAATGGGATTTCTGACTGGTATAAATGATATTTTCACTGTTGTTTTGAAACATATACATACTGAATATTCTATTATCTAGCATAATAGGCAATTTTTAATGTATTTGATTTCTGTTTCAATGAGAACAAACTGAGATAAAAATGTATATTTAAGAACGCAAAGATTTTAAGATTTTATCATCTTCCAGCTAACAAAGGTTCATTGTCACATTACTGTTACAAATTCAAGAAATAAGACGAAATCTTAATATGCCATTCTCTAAAATCTCTCTTCGTAATTCTAGAATTTAAAATATAGAGAAACTAATATTTAATTCCTTATTGTTGTGTTTAGAAAGTACTAAAATAGAAAACCAGTGAGCATGCTTATTTTATCTCCAAGCTATATCTGGGGAGAGGGAGATGCAAGGTACTCATGTGTTATATTCACATGAAGGTTTCTACACATCTGTAATCGAGATAAATATTAGCATGAATTGTCTCATTACTTGCTTCGTTGCAAAAATGAGGGTAATAAGAGAATACACTAGGCTAAAGTGATAGTCAAATCTTTTAAAAGCTGGTTGCTATGTGATTGAAATTCGTTTGATTGCATGGCCGACAAATTCCCGCATGAGAAAAGGTTATGTATTTTAAAATTGACACCAATAGTAAGGAATATTTCGTAGATGGTCAATTTCATGAAAAACTGCATAAAAAATTGTGCGTTTTGTCTATATCTTACAGTTTACCAGTTGTATAAACCGGATTTCTCTCCAACTCTTCGTGTCTCATCCTTGAAAGATACTAAACATAAAATCTTATTACTTAAGTATCTATCCGCCTTTTCCTTTATAAGTTACGCAGTTCACAGACACTAAGAAATACGGACAGGCGCGCTCATACAAACACACCCATACGTATACCCGTGCTGAGCCAGTCCGTGTCACATAAAAGTAATATTGAAATTAAGGCAATGATAAAATAGTTCTAGTAGTAATAATTTTAAATAAGAGCTGAAATAAAACTTCTCCAAAAGTCTAATTTAGAAGTGAAGGGAAGATGTATCATTAACGGTTTTTTTTTCCACCGGGCATGAAATGGTCATTAGCACCGGGGTCAGCTACCCTGGAGGAAAGGCGGGGAACTTTACTGTTACTTATTGTAAGATACAAGAGTTCATGCTCCTATGCATGCAGGCAGTTAATTTTCTTAACTAAAAATAAACGCAACACCAATGGGAAACGATGTAACAATCACATGGCAAAGCCATAACAGTTGAGAAATCCGCCAGTCCATTTCAGGCGGGCGGTCCGTCATTACGCTCCTCGTTGGAGAGTCGGGCACGTAGGAGTAATGTCAGTAACTCTAGGGGTGAAATATTAAGTCGAGTCAGTAAAATTACATAGTGAAGTATTGTTACTAAATTACGCAGTGCAATACTAGCGTGTATGTGTGATGAGGCGTGGCTAACAAAGAAAACAATGACGAAAAATAAAGGGTTAAAACGGAAAATGAAAATGTTTTTATTTTCGACTACCAAGAAACATAATTACTGTTCTTTCTGTCCCGGAGACTTTCACATATAAATCCCAATAAATGCGGAAATTATAGGTCCTTGTTCATCATAATCAGAAGCTCAGGTTAACAGTTTATCCTACATATATTTTTTTTTTTTCTGATTCCTTAGTTTGAATCAACACCAGTATGTTATAAACGTAATGTACAATAAACAACGTTGTGAACATTAGCATGTAATAGATATGTTATTTTATTATTTCACACTTGTTATATTTCTTTATTTCTAATAAAAGCATACGAATAAACATGTCCTTTCGATTTAAATACCATAACAGCTATCTATACCACATAAAGAAAATTAATTTCCCCACAATCATAGGGAAAACATGTAAAGCAAATAAAACACAAGTGAAACAAGTAAGAAACCGTCCACGCGCGAGGGCTTGAGTCCTATTTGAGGCCTATCAGCCTTAAGGTAACACACTACGTATAATGCTAGAAATTTAAAATGTAGCACAAAATTTTGAAAATGACCGTGACGCATACTGCAAGCCTTAGAGAGTTCTACAGTTTTGCAAATGTATACATTTAACAATGCTGTATCCAACATAACAAGAAAAATCCAAAAATTTTTAACTGCCTATCCTCAGTGTTTACTTCTAAGAGAAATTGTGTGTCAGCCTCGTAGTTCAGGCTGTAGAATACCTGTTTGCTCGGGTTAGATTCCCTGCTAGATTTGTTTTTTTTCTGTAATAATTCATGTTATTTGTTTATTCTTCTCCAGGATCTGGAAGTATGAATGATAGTGTGAGTGAAGGCTCATTAAAGGATAATAACTCTAAGATGTGTAGAAACAGTAAATGAGTTAACACTATTATTGTGAGAAATTTCTCTTGATCATAGCCGCCGATGGTCTAGATGTTAAAGAAGGCATAAATGGAACAAACCAAAGAAGAATCAAGATGTTAAGAACACATGCAGGACTGAGTTAAATCTAGCAGCTCTTAGTGTGAATGAAGGTGTGTATATTTAAAAATAATAACCCAAAGATTTAAAAAGACGAGTTAACACTATTATGATGAGCAATTGCTCCAAAAACATAGCCGCCGATATGTTAAAGAAGGCATAACATAGGTGGAATACCATAAAGAAGAATCAAGATGTTAAGAAAAATTTCAGTTCTAAACGAGTTAAACCTGGTAGCTCTTAGTGTCAATGAAGACGTGTACATTTAAAGATAACCCAAAGATTTATACAAACAGTAAACGAGTTATCACTATTATCATGAGAAATTACTTATGAAGTATAGCCGCCGATATGTTCTAGATGTTAAAAGAGACACATAAATATAACAAAACAAAGAATAATCAATATATTATGGAGATTTTCAGCCCTAAATGTGTTGAACTAGCAACCCTAGAATTACTACTTGAGTAATACTTGGAGGGCATGAATTTGGAACCATCCCAGCACGAATCAGTAAATAAGACTAATTATATTTCCTTGCTACTCAAAATGACGAAAGTGATTTATTTGAGCAAATGAATCTGGAAACCTTACGTGAACTGGTGTATCTAGATATATCACCTGCATTGTGTATGTTGCCTAGATACTGATGCCGATGTATTCTTGTCTTCCAAATCCATAACAACATCCTTCGAAAAGTTATAAATTTGGCAAAGGAAGAGAGAGCCATAATTCTTCATGTCTCCTATTTAAAGTGCAGATATATGGGTACACTTCATCCACACCTCCAGTGGTGAAGCTTATGCAACAGCAGTAGCACCTGTCATAGATTTGGCCAAGGAAGCAGAACCATAACTCTTTATCTCCTACGCTTCAATATCCATCAGTATTAGATTCTCATTTCCAAAGCCTGTCTATCAAATGAATATATCATCGTGATGTGATGTCTATACATCATAGAACATTAATGTGTCTATCTTATTTAGTGCATCACTCATGTGTTTGTTGCATATATGGTCGTAAAACATCGCTTATAGCTAGAACAAGGCAAAAAACTACAGACAGAAAAGACGTTATTGTGCCAGAAATTGGAATTTACTTGTATAAAGGAAATTTAAATAATTTCTAACAACTATCTATTTTATAGATTATATTCAATTTCTTTGACTTCTGTTCCCCGACTCTACGTTGTACACAGACACAAAAATAAAATAGGATGTGTTCCATTCACAAGCCTTTCTCGAACTTTTCTAAAAACATACCATTCTTTAACTTACATAATGCTAATCAACATATATACTACCCGAAATGGTATTTATAACTTAGCTCTTTAGAATTTGAAGGGAAATAAAGTACCACACTAGACCAAAGTGACAGTAAAATATTTTAAAAGAGGTCACTATATTTTTGTCATTGAAATTTGGCACTCTTTTCAAAGCCAAAAATAACACAAAAGGCATATAAAACAAAAGCTTGCTTCTTGTTCGGGAAAAAATTAAGTATTTTAAAATTGAAGCCAGAAAGAAGGAACAACACACCCCTTTACTTGCAGTGAATGTCCTTTTTCTCCTAACATTCAATGGTGAATTGTAGCGGAGTGATATCGCTAAGAACCTTTTTTTTTTTTTTTTTAAATTAACTATAATTTTCTTCTTTTGTCAGCTCCTTTTGTCTTCTTTTTCAGATGGAATTAATCGTATTGCAAATGAGGCAGATTCTAATCAAAAGTATGAATAAAGAGCGTTTAGAAATAGCGATTTTTAAACTTGCTGCTAGAAATACATATCCTTAGGGAAATATATGTCCCTTATATTGGTAATGTTTCCTTCAATTAACATTTACTTTCTTTACTACGTATGTACTAGGTATAGAAGATGTATTCCAATCCATAATTCTAGGTAAAGTATCTTATGTGTATATATGTGGTGGAGGGGGTGTTAGAATAACTCAAAGACGAAAACCTGGTCAAATATCAAACTTGGTATTTAAGTTACATAAGTTTAGTAGTCTCAAGGATGCAACACGAAGATTTTCAGGCAAATCCTCCCCCAACTGCTCCTTACACTGAATATTTTTCGAAACTGTTTTGATTTTCTCAAAACTGGCTATAATGATTTTAATTAAAATAACATATTTAACATATTTTATGTCAAACAAAATGTATGTCTTGAATTCCTTGGAAATGTTCTTTGAAAATCATCTCATTCTAAATGACGTTTGCATATCTGGCAAACCGTAAGGGTTAAGACAAAAAGTGCCACACCAAAAATATAGTTATAGATAAACACACAAGTAGTTCTATATACATCTGTTTAGTAAAGCTATTTCCGAAATATTTCTTATTATCGACTTTAAAATTTCAAATACCTCAGAGTTTTCTCTAAAGGGAAGTCTTTATTCACTTTTTTATAGTAGTCACAGAGAAGAGAATTTCAATTTAATCACCTGCGGTCACCTTTTAAAACACTTTAGCAATCATTAGCCTTGTGTTTTCACTTTTACCATTCTTCATAGAATATATAATCACGTCATTAAACCATTTCTGCTAATATTTATCCTTATTAACAAAGTGGATAGAAAAATAGACTTTGTAAGAATAAATTTGCGGAATATTTAGAGAAGATCATTTGAATGGAACAGTCAGATTTTGTTCTTTCTTTGAATCACTTTCATTTTGGACAAATAATCAGATTTCATAATCGCCGGATAAGAAAATTGCTTTGGATGGGGCATACTTCACTTTTACTGGTGGTGTAACTATATTCAAAAGCAGAATTTCGCCTCAAGAGGAACAGCATTAATGAAACCTTAGATTGTTTGAAAGTATAATCTACTGTACCTTCAATGCATAATTCTTCCACGACTCATATATCTTGGTAGAAGACAGAAGTGGAATAATAGAAACTAGTAAACGAGGATTCCATGGAAGTTCATTACTTCGAATCACGAACTGGAAAATAATGTTCGTGCACAACGGCGTAACGCCCTCTTCCCCTAGAGCTTGTAAAATGGAATATCATTTTTAAGATGCTCGTAGATTTTAGTGATAAATTAAAACTGCTTTAGATTTCAATAACCGGAGCTTAGTATAGTACTATTATTGCTATTTTTTTCATTTTACTATAAGCTTACATTTCCAAACCTACAGATAATGTTTCAATTTGACATGGCCTACATCCTGGTATTTTAAAGCTATTTAATTAATTTGCGGTAACCTCTATTATGAAATAGAAACTAAAATGAAAGACACGTTAAGATATTAGTTGACCCCCATAAAAATCATTAAGGAAAGTTTTTATTGACCAAGAAACTTACTTCTAATCGCAACTAATAATATACGTACTTATGTTTCATAAGTTTTAGAAAATATAAATTAAAATGTTGAGAAAATATTTTCATTAAATAGCGTATTCTTAAAATACTCAATTTCAATTTCATTCGGTAATTTAAAGTGATGTATCTGTAAAATTGGATAAGTTGTGAAGGATTAAATAAATATTTTGTCGATAATAAAATAATATACTATTAAAGATTTCTTCCCAGGACGTCAGTCACGTAAGTGTTGGATTAATTTCAAAACTTTCAACGACGTACTCTCTTGTTATATTCAGGTAACTGGAGAGAAGTTGCTCTGGCCTCCAGTTCCCTGATGATGGCGACAGAGTACATCGTTGAAAGCTTTGAAATGAATCCAATATATCCCGAAAAGAAATCATTAATTTACAGCGCCGGGAAAGTTTAAAGCCCTTGAAAATTATAAACATTCTATACATTAAGACAACAGCTTTTCCCACTTACAAATTTACTGAAGCTAAAAACGAGTAGATGCATGCTTGTTAATAGGTACTTCAAACTATAAACCTTATTTTATCACAAAAAATTTTCCCACATTTCTCTATACTCAAAAGGTTCCACACTATGTGTTTGTTTCAAAATTTTATGCTACCTCTCAAGACACATTAAAGAAAATGCTTAAATTACTTTTTCGAAATCAATAGACTACCGAATTTTGAAAAATCATGAGTATTTTAAAGTATGAACAATAATACTTTTTCTCCTCTAGCTAAGGTTGATATAAAATGTATAATATTACAGATCTATTTGTTATCGCATTTCTGTAAACTGGATATTTTATGCAAATATTTTTAAAAATGCATTAGCTGGCTCATTTTTATTAGAGCTCAGAACTAGAGAGTAAAATTATAATTTAAATATGCATGTAAGCTAGAATTATGATGCATAGCAAAAATATCATAGTTATTGTATATAATAACTGGTATAACATTTCAATAAGATATCTTGTCCACATACTGTGGATTTTCTAAATTTCACATATGCATCTTAATGTAAAAATATCTATTGACTAAACAATTATTTACAAATAAACAATTAAGTGCACTGCTGCAAATATCTCAATGTAAGACAGTTGACAGTTTATGAATGCACGCCGTCCGTGGCTCGCGCACCCTGTGCGCCAACGCTCCACTCACTCATTACTCAGTAAAAATAACAACAAAACAGCCCACTAAAATTCTTTCTCCTTTTTATAGCGAGAAACTGACGTCATATACTTTCTAGAACGTTCTCGAAGATGCCACAAACCGAAGCTTGGAGAAATATCTCGAATATCGAGAAAGAATCATGTCGATGTGTTACGTTCCCAAGTCTCCTGTTCGTCCCACCGTTGTTTACGCATCCAACGGTGATGTCTCGTATTCCAGCTCCACCGCCGCATACCACAGCGAACATGAGAAAGTTGCATGCGCGGACGACACTGTCACAATATACTGGAGAAATAAAAATGCACGGTTTTGTGTTACTTGAAAGGCTTTTAGACCTTTTAACCTAAACAAGTCTGTAAATAGTATAATAGCTTTGTCTGTTATGTTTGTTAATAATACAGTTGTACTTGTTTGGTAAATTATATCAACAGTAGAATAACGAAACGAATTACTTATTTAAATGCCTATTTCCATTTGTACGCTATAGTTTAGAGCATCCAGTTGAATGTAGTAGTTATTAGAACTAATGCATATTTTATATCATATTCTGATACAGGAATCAATAATATAATGCATAGTATTGTCATTTGTATCTCGAAATAGAGCATTTTTCTTTCCATACTGCATTATGAAAAATGAAAATAAATGTGTGTGGTTGTAGCCAGGAGCGGGTATGCCATTTCGATTTCCGGCAGTATAGGCAAAAGCAAAAAATATTGAGGGTGTAGCAGGCCGGCCCTGTCAATTAGTTTTGCAATATAGCGTGCATATATTTTGGTGGTATTTGGTATTCGAACCTATGTATTCAACGTTTCCTTGTACAGAAATTTTATGTGGTGCTTCTCTAATATACGATAATGTTGATGATAAAGTAATAATAATACGGAACTTTAACTTCCGCTTAGTGAAAGATGATGCATTGTGTAAAGTAGGCTGCTGCAACTTGAATGTGGGCCAGAGCACAGCGTGATACTCACTCGTAGGAGTATGCCTGCACTAATACAGCTCGGTGCTATGCAAAAACGCCATGGTTAAAGTACTGTATAATAATGAAATATATACACACACACACACACACTCTCATGTGCTTTACTGGGGATAACTTGTAAAGTCCTCTTCATCTGAGAGAATTTTGTATATTTTGTATAACTGATAAAAGTTACGCAATAGACGTAAACGTAATACGCTTGTCTTTAAAATACAATTGCTTTAAATAATTTTTCGTGTCGTCAATTATGTCCGAGATATCCGTTGTTCATTAATCGAAAGGTTAAAAATGTGATAGTTTCTGCAAAGTCGTTTAGATGTTCAGCTATTTCCCAACATAGCACGGAAAGAAATTGATAAATATATATATATATATCTTAGCAGAAATAGCTATTATACACATATATGTAACGATGTGTATAATAGCTATTTCTGCAAAGATTGGTCTCAGTAAAGTAAAGTAGATAGAGAAGTAAGTTTTCGTAAGAATACTACCCAGTAATAAAAGATAAGAGGGGTTGAATAAGCCATACGAAAGTAAAATACAAGATTTTTATTTTTTGCACATGTCGCCCTCCATGCTGACTTCATATACCCAAGGTCGTGATGGATTTTTTTGGGTGTAAAAATCCTTAGCATGGCTTCCTTCGGAAGGGAAATAAAGCCGTTGGTCCCGTGTCGTAGATTTACTGCACGTAAAAAACCTCAAGCCTGATAGAGAGGCCTCTGAGCAAAATTAAGCTGTCTTTCACGTGCAATTTAGAATGGGACGCTGAGAACCTCAGCAGTTAAATAGAGTCAATAAATAATAGGATATTTCATGCCATTACTTTCTGCACACATATCTTGTAAGAGGTAGGTAGAAAAGGTATTGGTATATCATCTACATTGAGATTGCACCGGAAGTATTGAGGTTCCCTGAAAAAAAAACTCTGTGTTATATTCACATGACTTTCTCTATCTACTCTAAAAACTAACTTCTTACAAAAGAAAACTCTTCTTCCAACACCATGCTAATCGAGATAAACATTAGCAGAATTTTATTACTTAGTTCCTTATAAGTAGACTGGAACTAAGGGAATGCACAAGGCCAAAGTGATAGTCAAATGTTTTAAAAGTGTCCAGACGCGATTGTTATTGCAAATCACTTCTTTGCTTGACCAGGAGTAATACAAAAGAAACACACACACACACACACACACACACACACACACACACACACACACACACTTCCGTCTGAGAAAAGTAGAAGTACCTCACAATTGAAACTAATAATAAGGAATACCTCGAAAACGGTAAGCTCCACGACAAAAATGTATATGACATAACATGTGTATTTCAACAAGATCTACATTTTTTGTATAAAAGTTTTTGTCTATCTCTTACGGTTTACTAGTTATGCCAAATTAAACAAAATTCATTCATTAAGCCATATACATTTTACTTGTAATAGAAATGACTTTAATATGTGGTATTTTAATCAAAATCGTTTGAGCCATTTTTAAGAAAAACAAAATTTTCGAAAATTTTTCCATGTAAAGGGTAGTTAGGGGTGGGGGATTTTCTTGAAAATGTTCGTGTCACTGTACACAGACAGACAGACAGACAGACAGACACACACACACACACGGACCCGTTTCTAAATTTTTTTTTTTTGGATTCAGGGGGTCCTAAAACATATATTTCCGGTGAAATATCGACATCGAATTTTTAGGTGGAATACAATACTTCCATGACAAATGAAATGTAATCTGGAATTTTCTGGGAATAACCTCTGTAGACCTCTTCATTCTGTATAACTTTTGTATAGCTGATAAACCGTAAGATCTTGACGAAAACTTTCTGCTCAAAAAATATAGATCTCGTTAAAACACGCCATTTATGTCACATACACTTGTTGTTCAATTATCATGTCCGAGACATTCCTTGTTATTGGTTTCAAACGTGAAGTTTTCATTTGTTTCATATCTATCCTGCTCTTCTCCTGACCAGTCAAAGGGAACTGAATTGCTTTAAAATGTTGACAATCGCTTTAGCCTAGTCTATTCCCTTACTTCCCTTCTACTTACAAGGAAGCAATGAGTAATTCCATTTCTGCTTCTGACTGATGCAGATTAAAAAATAATCTTTTGTAAGCATAATTATTTTGCAGCACAGGTAGAGAAAGTCATGTGAATGTGACACTATATTTTTAGATCTACTGAATCGAATGATTTTGAAATCAAGAGAGTTCACAGATTCTGCCACGTATTTTGTGTAATATATATTCCGATGTTGGCATTCGTATTCAATAATTTAAAAATCTGATGTATTCCATTCACATGACTTTCTCTATATCTCTGTAACAAATTATTGTTAATAAGCTTATATTTTATTTATTTCATGCTAATTTGAAAAAATTAGCAGAAATAGTCTTATTTCTTGCTTTATTGTAAGTAGAAGCGAAATAAGGGAGTACCATAGGTTAAATTGAAAGCCAAAAGCTGGTTGCTATGTGACTGATGTTCCTTTGTTTGTATGTATGGACAGGAGTTGACAAATTCCTTTATGAGAAAAGTATAAATTTTTCAAAGCTGAAACCAAGAAAAAGGAATATCTCAAAAAACGATCAACTCCTCGAAAAAATGGACATAACATAAATTGTGTGTTATAACGTACTCTACATTTTTTGTGTTTTAAGTTTTTATCCATCTCTTACGGCTTAGTAGTTATGCAAAATTCATCCAGAATAAAGTAGTCTTCAGAGGTTATTCCCAGAAAATTCAAAATATACATTTTATTTGTCAGGTAAATATCTGTAATATATGATATTTTAATCAACATTGTTAGAGCCATTTTTTAGAAAATCAAAATTTTCGAAAACAGTTCCATGTAAAGGGTAGTTTGGGGTGGGGGAAATGTTCTCAAAATATTCGTGTCAAATCCCTGGAAGATACTAAACTTAAATACCAAGTTTGGTATTTTACCAACTTTTCGTTTTGAATTGTGTTCACAGACACACGGACACACACCCACGGAGTTTTTTCTGAAAATATTTTTTAGGATACAGGGGTCCCTAAAACATATATTTCCGGTGAAATCTCGGTATCGAATTTTTTGGTGGAGTGCAATACCTACTCTATACACTATGTACATAGTACGTATAGAGAAAGTAAAAATGTTGTAAACCTATATTAAGTACGTTATATTACGGCAACTGTTGCGTATTGGAGTATGAGAAATTTATTAACTACCTCTCTGTACGTTAGTTTCTGGTCCATTACCTAATAGCGCTACTGTAGCAATGCGAATAAAAAGCGCAATAAAGTTTGTTTATTGCTTATACCCTCTCTTTCTCTCCTTCGGCCACTTATTTAGTAGCGCTAAATCATTATCAGCAATTACGGGAATGCTACAGAACTTTAGCGTCTCCACGTTTATAGCAGTGGAAAATATGCGTACGAGAGATAAGAGTTAAACCTAACTTAAGTTGTTCACTTCTAGGTTTTCGTAGTAATACTTTAAAGATATTTTATGCATCGAACTTTATCTATTAATATTACCTCAATTACACTTCTTGCAGTTATGTATTTACTCATTAATAACTGATTTTTCTGGTTCACACATATTAAATATATTAATTTATGCATGCATTTATATCAAAATTAGTGTCGGAATAAATTAGTAATTGGATAAGTAGAGTCAGAATAAAAACTTCAAGCCATAGCCAGGATTTCAACCACGGATCTCCCCGTCACTAGGCGGTTGCTCTGCCATTGAGCTACCATGGCAACATGCCGGCATTGACTCGCATGTTTCCCGGTAAACCACAAGGTGATCTCAAATTATTTTGAGATGGCATACACCAATGGCTACTTATAATGTTGTAAGTACTTTAAGTCTAAGATTCATTAATTGATAACTGTTATGGTCAATTAGTATTAATTTAATTGTTTTTTCACACAAGCCATGTGTAGGCAGGAGTTGGATAGGTAGAGTCAGACTGTGTCGGCATGCTGCCATGGTATCTCAGTGGCAGATCAACCGCCTAGAGACAGAGATCTGTGTTTCAAAACCCGGTTATTGCATAGAATTTTTTAGTCTGTCTACTTATCCACCTCCTGTCCTACACTTAAATCAATAAAAATTAGATATTTTTGATAAAGAAAAAATGAAGAAATACATAGATAATTGGGATAAATATTTATGTATTAAGAATATAACCTTATATATATATTTTACTTCTCTATACGTATTATGTACATAGTGTATAGAGAAGGTATTGCACTCCACCAAAAAATTCGATACCGAGATTTCACCGGAAATATATGTTTTAGGGTTCCCAGTATTCAAAAAAAGTATTTTCAGAAAAAGTTCCGTGTGTGTGTGTCCTTGAACACGATAACTCAAACGAAAAGTCGGTAAAACACCAAACTTGGTATTTAAGATTAGTATCTTTCAGGGCTGCGACACGAAGACTTTGAGAAAAATCCCCCCACCCCAAACTATCCTTTACATAGAACTTTTTTCGAAAATTTTGATTTTCTCAAAAATGTCTCTAACGATTTTAATTAAAATATCGTATATTATAGATATTTACCTGACAAGTAAAATGTATATTTTAAATTTTCTAGGAATATGCTCTGAAGACTACTTTATTCTGAGTGAATTTTACGGAATTTTATACAAGTGCTAAACCGTAAGAGAGAGACAAAACCTTACCATACAAAACATGTAGAGCACATTAAAACATTTTTTTCGTGGAGTTGATTGTTTTTTATATATTCCTTGTTTTTGGTTTCAGCTACAAAAAGCTTATACTTTTCTCATACAGGACTTTGGGGACTCGTGTCCATACAAAGAAAGGAACTTCAGTCACATAGAAACCAGCTTTTGGTACTTCCTTATTTCACTTCTACTTACAAGTAAGCAAGAAATAAGACTATTTCTGCTAATTTTTTCTCGATTAGCAGGAAGTAAATAGAAGCATAAACTTTTTAAAAATAATTTATTGCAAAGATGTAGAGAAAGTCGTGTGAATGGAACACATCAGATTTTTTTTTACTATGCAATAAATCATCAGCAAAGACAAACTGCGTTGGGAAAGGATTTAATTAGGTTAGGCTGATTAGGTTTCAGGAAACTCAGCAATAACTCCATTAGCTAAGGGATGCAATCATGAGAAATGTAAACAGGTTCGCACCCAAATCTGGGAATTAAAGACGAAATAAAATTGTGATAAATAAATCAGTCAAAGGACAGTTGTTAATATGGAGTGAAAGATTTGGCAACCTGAAACGTAGAAACGTTGGTGCGGTAGTCAGATACAAACGGGGTTTAGGTTAGTAAAATTGCTAAATTTTAGTTTGTATTGTGATATTATTTACAATTTACGGAGATATTCAGCGCAGAAATACACAGCTAGGTTCAACATCCGTTAAGCGGTATCGGCAAGGGATTCGCCGTATTGCATTTTAGCGAATCTCGGTAATAAACTTTGTAATTTACATAGCCAAATTTTGTCTACAACTTAAGTTCTTAAAACTGCGCAAGTTGGCAGATTCAAACCGACCCAGTAATAAATGTCCGTACTTAGAATCAGGAATAGAGAATTATTCAATAGACAACTCGCACTTAGCACATTTAACATTTAATAAATTTTACATATAATGAATATGGTCATTCTATGTAAGTGTGTTATTTACTACATTAAAAAGAATTTTAAAATGTTCAGATCATTAAATTTTCCATGAAGTGAAATGGATGAAAAGTTGTTTTCCTTTAGTAAGTATTTATTGAAAGAAAAATATTTTTATCTTTCATGACAGCAGGTATTAAATAGTGCCCCTTACATATTTCATTTAATACTTTCGGATATTAACTAATACATATTTAGTTTGAATAAAAGGCAATACAATGATTTCCGTTTTATAAGAAAATACACTTAGTTTTTTACTTTTTCTATACGCACTACGTACATAGTGTATAGAGAATGTATTGTACTCCATCAATAAATTCGATACCAAGATTTCACCGGAAATATATGTTTTTGGGTCACCTGTATCAAAAAAAAAATATTTTCAGAAAAAGATCCGTGTGTGTGTGTGTGTGTGTGTGTGTGTGTCCGTGTGTCTGTGAACACGATAACTCAAAAACGATAAGTCGGTAAAATACCAAACTTGGTATTTAAGTTTAGTGTCTTTCGGGGATGTGACACAAATATTTTGAGAAAAATCCTTCCACTCTAAACTACCCTTTACATGGAAGTTTTTCGAAAATGTTGATTTTCTAAAATATGGCTCTAACAATTTTGATTAAAATATCGTATATTAAAGATATTTACCTGACAAGTAAAATGTAGAGTAAGGGCGGATACCATTTATATTTTTGAGAATTTTAGTGTGTAAGAACCTATACTAAGGGCATATTTTACCATAATGTATTGCCTATGCAGTGCGTTTAATCCTGTGAAGCATACAAGGTCTTAACATGAAGGGCATATTTTCTATTGAAGATTTAAAGGAAAATGGGCAAAATGCTTATGTCGTGCTATAGGAGGGTAATGTCGGACACTATCCGAGATTACCCGCCAAATTTTATTGTAATATACACAAACAATATTAAATCTCATTTTGACTGAAAATCTTAAACATAGTGAGGTTTTAAGACTTGGCTAACTTCTTAGCCTAGTTTTAAAAACCCTTGAACTTTGAAACTGACATATGTCATCTTTAAAAAACTCTTAGAAAATGAAAAACCTAAAATACACAACAAAAGGTATGCACTGATTTTCTCTGTTTATGCACAGTAATCACAAGTAAAGGTCTGCCATTCGGCACCTGAACATTCCTCATGGCACCATTCTTCACAGGTGATGCACTGAATCCATTCTTCCCCCTGGCGAGGGAACCTTCCTTTGCAATACATGCACTCTTCATCTTGTGTAGTGATGCAGTCTAATATAGCTTAAATGGGTTAAATGTTCAATAAACAAATTCTAATAAAGATTTAAGTATTATTTATCTATTTAAATGTAAATAAACAAATTTTATAAAATTCGTACAGGTAAATGATGAATTATGCTCTAATTAGTTGTATTACTGGCATTTAGAAGTTAACTATTTCGTTGTTCACTGTTATTTACAAGTATTAAAAAGGTGCTTCCACAGTGGTAGGTAATGTCGGATACCAACTGACAGGTATCCGACATACCCGCATTCATGGCATTCTTCCATTTTCCATTTGGTCATTCACATTTCAATACATCTTGTACTTCACATATATTAAAAGGTAGTGCAAAATACGCACTTTCGAATATAACATGACGAAATTACTTTGTTATTATAACACCGTTGTAATTAAAGCATGTTAACTTACCTTTAAAAATTCTGTTTTTTGTGAATTCAGTTTTCTCAATGTAGCTTCCACAAAACACCACAACTCAATATGGCGACCACCGTTAAATACTTCCTTCAGCTCAGTGAACCTGTTTCGAGTGCCTGTCGTAAGATGCCAGCCGAAACCTAGGTATGCGACATTACCCGACCTTACTCTATATTTTGAATTTTCTGGGAATATCCTCTGAAGACTACTTTATTCTGATTGAATTTTACGGAATTTTGCATAAGTGCTAAACCGTAAGAGAGAGACAAAAACTTACCATACAAAAAATGTAGAACACATTAAAACACTCAATTTATGTTGTTTACATTTTTTTCGTGGAGTTGATTGTTTTTGAGATATTCCTTGTTTTTGGTTTAAGCTATAAAAACTTACATTTTTCTCATACAGGACTTTGTGAACTCGTGTCCATACAAACAAAGGAACTTCAGTCACATAGCAACCAGCTTTTAACTATCACTTTAACAGATGGTACTCCCTTATTTCGCTTCTATTTACAAGGAAGCATGAAATAAGACTATTTCTGCTAATTTTTTCTCGATTAGTAAGAAGTAAATAAAAGCATAAGGTTTTTAAAAATAAATTGTTACAGAGATATGCAGAAAGTCATGTGAATGGAACACATCAGATTTTTTTCATTTTGCGTTGTATGTTATTTTAGTCGCATGTCTTTGAAACGGTAACTAGAGTTGTACTGTATGTGAATAAAGTTGATGGTTGTATAACTGGTCAGGCTCCATGCTATCTTCTGAAACTGCGTGCTTCAGGGTTTGGTGAATAGTTGAAGAGCTTATACAGGTAAAGACAATACGTCCATCGATCCGATTCCCGTCAGTGCATATTCAGAGATAACGAAGGCTGATGCAGTATTCACAACCCTTGGTTGTAAAATCCAACAGCGGGGGAGAAAGTTACGACAATTACAAAACATGCTGTGCATTTTTTCCGCCAAATTCTGAAAAACAAATAAACAAAGCCACGCAGAAAAAAATTCAAGCGTATCAAATGATATCGGAAAAAATGCAGATGTATTTGGAGCATCCTGAATATGCAATTGAACATTGTTTGCTGTACAAAACCCATTTTGAACTTAAAAGGGTGGAATATTCTATCAATTGTAATGTATGGGCCTATGTTTATATATTCTCTACACACTGTTGTTTTAAATGTTTGTCCTTCAATCCATTTAAAGGTAATTAAGATATTTTTTCATAAATAAGTTAATTTGAACATTTAGTTATAGATAGTAAAACAACTACTACGGATGCACATAGGTATGTACGTACATATGTGTGTATATATATATATATATGTATGTATTTATTCCTCTGCAGGTTGGTCTTACCCGGTAGCAGAGTTAATACGAATATTAAATAAGTTTATGAACAAAACAGTTCAGACTGCCTCCGTGGTACAGTGGTTAGGGAGCTGACTTCCGGGTTCGATTCCCGGCTGCGGCGAGGAATTTTTCTTTATCAGAATTATTCCCTAGCCTCCACAGACTGGAAGTATGTTGGCGAGAGTGAATGTGTGTGTGTGTTTGAGGAAAATAAAACGCTTTAAATCCAACGTAACGAACCTTCAGACCACGAGTTGTTTCTAATGCAAAGCCCCTGATATGACAGATGTTAAAGGGAGGTTAAATAAATGGAACAATTAAAAAAACAGCCCAACTACGAATCTAATAACATTTAATTTATAAACAACTACAAATTTATGTGAAATAAAGTTTCGAAACATATAATTATAGTTGCAAGTTTAGGTTTCGTACAACTAGATATAATAGTTATCTGCAGACAATTATAAAGCCATTAATTATTTTATTATTTTCAGCCATTAATTAGCTCTCCAATATCACCAATAAGTTTACTTTTACTATTCACTAGAACGTGAAATCACTTACATCCACGTATCATTTAAAATATATTAATAAACATTAATTCAGCAGGTGTAAAAATAATAATAATAATGATTTATTATTATCATTGGAAAATGTCTCATACTAAAATCAAATATTACTATTATTATTATTATTATTATGGAAAATGTCTCATACTAAAAGCAGTTGTTTCAGCTTTAATGCGCGTCAAAAACGCCCTAAATAAAATCGTGGTTCACAGAGGTCTACCTGCAACATACGGCGTAGCAATGAGGGGAAGTTATCGTTATGACTGAATCAAATGTGTGAAATGAAGCATTATTTATGGACTTTTTTTTTTTTTATGGACCCTGTTTAACTGCTGCGGTTCATACCGCCTATGGGCGTGAAACACCAATTAATTTTGCTCAGAGACCCTTTTATCAGTCATGAGTTTCTTTTACGCGCCGTAAATCTGCGATACGGGATCTTCCCTTCTGAAAGAAGCCACGCTAATGAGGTTTACGCCCGAAAAATACCATTGCCCTCCGCTAAGTTTGAACCTGGTTGAGAACCTCCGCCAAGTTGAGAACCGGAGGCTACCGCTAAACCACAGGGGACGACTATGCTAGTATCGTGATGGGGACCTTTGCCCAATGATGTACTGGCTACCGCGTTCCCCCTTCAGATTTACTCGGAGATTTTGGCTCAGTGCGTGCCTGTACTCTGGCTCACACGAGTCGAGCTGGAAGAGCATGTGCTAGAGGGTAGCATAGTGTCGCATCTTTTTCGTCTACCTTGGAGTCGGTCTGAATTAGTACCTGAAATACTTAAAAATAGGCGTGTGCATACCTCTTTGATTCTATGATGCGCCGGCTATGCTCATCAATGTAGAACACACAAATTTGGCTCTCACTGAGAGGAGAAAGAGTGACTGGAGTATGTCACACTGGGTAGACTCACAAACATGAGTACTTCACTTTAAATGCCTTGGAATTGATGCTGTTTATTGTCATTTATTGAGACACTAATCCGACGAGCGACTGCCGACATAGTTCTTGTAGAAGTAGAAATATATACTCATAATTGGTGCTATTTTCACTGCCAACAAAGTTTCTCATTTCTACAGTCGTCAATAGTTATCACTTACTTCCGTATTACCAGCTATAAGATTGACAGATCAATTAATATGGTAACTACACTATTTCGTGTAAAAATGTCAACTAATCGAGCACAAACACTACAGCATCCACGTACATACAGTCCACCCCGTTTTCTTGTGTGCATATTGCTTATATACCTAAGCGATTTTCAATGATTTTCATTGGTGCCATTTTGATACAGCATATCACGCGAGTAAAAACATTTAAAACCGATTAGGCTATTCATCCCTTCACCCCTCAACCTCTCACATTGAACACGTATATAGAGATAACTCAATAAGCAGGGTATTAATTTACGTACGCGCATTACTACGATGTGCACGCCTCGCCTTGGTGTTAGAACTTTAGCCTGTAGCGCAGAGAAAAGATTAACCTCATTTTGTGAGCATTGTCCAACTAGAAAGTTTGGGGATCACCAGTTCGCAACTCATAACTTCATTTGTCGCAAGTTACGCTTCATGTTCAACCTCTTGCATAGCAAACGGGTGAAACAAGTGGGCGGACACAATGAAAAGACCATATCTTATGATAAGCATTTCCGGGCGTATTTTTAATGTCTTTGGTTGTACAATGCGTCTATTTCACATTAAAACATTGACATGCACAATCTTCAGTACACACTGCACCTCACAACAGCATACATATTTTTACTTTCTCAACTATGTACCGTGCACATAATAAGTAGAGAAGGCATTTTACTCCACACAAAAATTCTATATCGAGATTTTACGGAAATATATTTTTTGCGACCCCAATGAATAAAAAGAGCATTTTTGGAAAGAGGTTCGTATGTGTGTATATCTGCATGCATGTAAACAGCAAAATTCAAAAACGAAAACTTCGTTAAATACCAAAGTTATTGCCAGAAATCTCAAACTCTAAACTACGCTTTACATGAAATATTTTTGTAAAAGTTTTATATTCTCAAAAATGGCTCTAAAAATTTTGATTTAAATACTATATGTTTAAGATATTTGTGACAAAGGAAATACATTTTTTAATTTTATGATCTACATTACTTGATATACATTTTTGTAGAGTGAAGCATTTTCGAGATATTCCTTGTTATACGTTTAATTTTTAAAATATGTAAACATTTCTTAAACAAGAGTCGAGATGTGTTTCATCTATTTTTTGTTTCCATTCTGGCTATGGAAAGACAACGGAGTTTCAATGGAAAAAACCAGACTTTTTATACAGAGAGCCCCAAAACTATTTCCAGTGCAATTTCGGTATTAAATTTTGGGGGAATACAATGCCCTCTCTATCCTCTTGTACTTTCAGAGCTAAAGAAAATCTTCGGGGATGTTTTACTGTTTTGGAGCGACCAATCATGAGGAGGTCTGCCTGACAAACTGAACGCACTCACTCTTACCTCTTTCTATTTTAGCGAATACGATCGAGAGCGTAAGCATATATTTCGTTTCTACGCCATTTTGTAACTCTTGTTGTGGTTATTGGTTTAGCTGTTTATCCTTTCACCGTGGCCTAATACAACCAACCAGGGCTTCGCAAGGCCACTTAAAACGATCGTGTGACGTAGATGTGAGGTGCAGTGAGATTTTCTTTGGCACTTTTTGTACTAGGTAAGTAGAGAAACAAGTCACGTTCTCTACATTTCTGTAACAAAGCATTGTTGTTTTTATAAGCTGATATTCTCTGTGATTGAAATTCGTTTCTTTGCACGGGATAAGAAAAGTTTTAACTATTTTAGAACTGAAAATAATAACAAGAATATCTTGGAAATGGTGAACCACATGAAAAACATCATGACAAAATGTGTGTTTTAACGAGCTCTACATTTTTTGTGTAGCAAGTAAGTAATTATCTATCTCTTACGGTTTACCAGTTATCCAAAGCTTATCCGTAAGTTTTCAGAGGCTATTCTTAGGAAATTCAAGATATACATTTTATATGTCGTGTAAATATCTTGTAAATACGGTATAACCAAAATCGTTAGAGCCATTTTTGAAAAAGTCAACATTTTCGAAATTTTACGCGTAAAAAGGTTAGTTTAGGGTATGGAATTTATTTAAAACTATCTGTGTCGTATCCTTGGAAGAATTCAAAAACGAAAAGAGGTTAAATACCACACCTGGTATTTTGAGTTAGGTATTGTGTTCACATACACTCGGACCCACGGACCTTTTTCTGAAAATGCAATTTGTTTTTTGCTTTAGGGGAGCCTAAAAGCTGCATATCTCCGGTGAAATTTCGTATTAAGGTTCTGGGTGAAGTGCATACGTAGCTTTTACTATGTAAAAAATTAAAAACTTGAGGTTTACATGCAGCTATAAAATATTCTGATCTCTCCAGTGTTCCGAAGACAAAATAACGTTCCCAATACAATTAAATAAAAAAATCTGATATGTTCCATTCACATGACTTTCTCTACATCTCTGCAATTAAGTATTGTTAAAAAGCTTACACTTCTATTTACTTCTTGCTAATCGAGAAAAACTCAGCAGAATTAATCTTATTACTTGCTTCCTTGTAAGTAGAAGCGACAAATGGGAGTACCATAGATTAAATTGATAGTCAAAAGCTAGTTGCTATGTGACTGAAGTTCCTTTCTTTGTATGGACAGGAGTTGACAAATTCCTGTATGAGAACAGCATGTTTTACAAAGCTGAAACCAAAAACAAGGAATATCT
This sequence comes from Hymenopus coronatus, assembly GCA_030762935.1. Taxonomy (NCBI): domain Eukaryota; kingdom Metazoa; phylum Arthropoda; class Insecta; order Mantodea; family Hymenopodidae; genus Hymenopus; species Hymenopus coronatus. The sequence continues at coordinate 41,418,337 of CM060887.1, forward strand.
TAAAAACGATCAACTCCACGAAAAAAATGTATGTAACATAAATTGTGTGCTAAGTTTTTGTCCATCTCTTACGGTTTAGCAGCTATGCAAAATTCCGCAAAATGTATCCAGAATAAAGTAGTCTTCAGAGGCTATTCCCAGAAAATTCAAGATAAACATTTTATTTGTCTTTAATATACGATATTTAAATCAAAATCGTTAAGCACTTTTGAGAAAATCAAATTTTCGAAATTTTTTCCATGTAATGGGTAGTTTGCGGTGGTGAGGGGGATTTTCATGAAAATATTCGTGTCGCATCCTTGGAAGATATCAAACCTAAATACCAAGTTTGGTTTTTAATAGACTTTTCGATTTTGAGCTATGCTACCCACAGACACACACACACATACAGACACACACACATGGACATTTTACTACAAATGCTTTTTGGATTCATGGGGTCTCAAAACATGTATTTTCGGTGAAATCTCGGTATCGAATTTTTGGGTGCATTACAATACCTTCTCTAAGTACATAGTTCGCATAGAGAAAGTAATTAAATGGAGAGGAAAAATATAACCGAGGCATAACAAGCATAAAGCAAAAGGTTATAATTAACACGAAGAGAGCTTCAGTTAATTACTGCTGCATATACAGAGTTTCAACAGGTCTTATTGGTAATAGTGTTAATGTGGTTTGCTATTCCGTAGCTAGCTAGCAAAGCAATTTGAGCTGTGTACTGTTCCTAAGGAAAACAAACCCATTAATCGCATAGAGGGCCTCTAGTTCTGGAGCAAATACAGCTATTGTTTCAGTAAATGTAATCCCATTCTGCACAGAGTTCTAATCCTCCTGGAACGCGACATCGTGAACAATGGGGGCCACGCATCATGCCAAGACGTGATTTAAGGAGGCACACCTACCTCTCCGCCTGTGCTCCCCAGCCAAATCGATACGTAACCACTATCTCGATACTATTCACAGTTGGCACCCTTCCACACAGCAGCCAGGAAGGAGATTTCTGTTGCTGACACTTTTCAAATAATCCTGTCATTTCGGGCATTAAACGCGATACGGAGCTGTGTTTTCTGGTTCACAGCTTGTTCGCTAAAATAGGAACCCAACCCGCATAGAGGGCAATCAGCTGCTACATACACCGGATGTTCTGTCAACTATGTGGTTGCATGTCATGCGATAACAGGATACCGGCAGCTTAACGAACAGTCGAGCAGTCTCTCATCTAAAATATCTGATAAGGGGTTAGTGATTTCTTCTCTAGGGCTCTTAAATCTCAGTACATTATCAGCAAAGGTTACAACGTATTCCGTGTTAGTTATTTACTTAGCTAGTATTTCTTTTGTTTGGAGTGGATTATTCCATTGTAACTTATAGTATCCATCCATTAGTATATGGCAGCTTGTCTTTTGAGACATTACAAATCTTGTCCCGGGGGAAAGAATTATTCATAAGAGAAAATAGAAATGTATAGTGAAAATGGGAAGGGTAGAAAGACTTAACACTATAAGTCACAAGCTCGGGGTACAAGATACCGCTACGTGAAAGGGTGAAAATGAATGGACCCTGCCCGAGGCAACTAACGGGACAGCAAAACAATGACCTCCGCTGGTCAGATGACATTTGTAAAGCACTCGGCATAGAAAATCGGCAGAAGTAAGATGTAAAATTTAGACTCCGCGCTGGAGCCGAACAGGCTACCGTTTAGTTGTGAGGCACTTGGTGAAGAACTTCCGGACCAGTAAGATTTTAAATTTAGAACCCGTGGAGGAACCGACCAGGCTACCGTTAATTGTAAGGCACTTGGTGAAGGACCTCCGCACAACCAAGATGTGATATATAGAATCCGTGGTGGAGTGGAACTGGCTACCTGGGAAAGAGGGAAATAGTTGTTTAAGTACTAACCACAATGCGTAATAAATTACGGCACCAACATTAATAAACAATAACATTCGCGGGCGAGTAAAGTGTAACGTCACAGTGAAAATTAAGAAGTATTTGCCGGACTCAGTTAATAAAGCACTTGTGTCTCACCACAACCTGAAAGAGTCTCCATGCTAATAAAAACCCTGAGCTAAGCTAACCAAATATCCACACCATCCCAATAACTATAACCCGCACCCAGGATACGAACTAGTACCGCCCCACTTTGTATGGGGAAATAGATTATTTATTATTTCTATATTGTTTAACGCCCACTTTTACTGCTTTACAACCTTAAGCGATGACACTGATGATAAATGGAATGAAGATGGAACCCCGGTGGAATGTTATAGTGGGGGAAACCGGAGAAAACGCGCCCCTGTGCCGCTTTGTTCACCACAAGTCAAACATGCGTTCGCTTGGGATTAAACCCGCCGGTCCCCATGGCCACGCTCGCTAAGGCATCTCGCTTTGGTGCTTCGTGGGCAGGGGATCGTGGGTTCGAGTCCCGCCTTGGGCATCGGTGTCATATGTTTGTGCAATGTGTATGTGTTTGTGTAAAGGAACAGTAAAACAGTAAATTTAGGGGAGAAATACGGCGCCGGAGTCCTGACCAGACTCCGGTACTGTTTTTAATAAAAAAAAAAAAAAAAACAACAAAAAAACGTGGACGTTTAGGAGAGAGGCGATTGATCTGACCACTCGGCACGGCTCGGTCTGAAACCGAATGCGGTTCCCGATACCAGACGGGGTTTTTTCTTCCATTGGGAAGACTATGTGTGTGCTTTCATCAGCACCATCCCGCAGAAAAGAAATGGTAATACCACCGCGATATCATCCAATATCTAAACATTTCCACATTTCCTCACGGTCATTGACAATATTCTGGTTGAATATTAGTCTTCATCAACTTGAGGTATATTGGAACAATGTTTAAACTATCTTTTACTTTCTCTTCTAAGCATATAAGTAGGGTAAATATTGTATTAAACCAACAAGTCTACTGGAAATACAATGTTTTGAGATTGACATGCCATGCGACAATAGAATATGAACAGTCGAGTCATCTCTCATTTAAAATATCTGATAAGTGTTGCTGGTTTCTTCTTTGGAGTTCTTAAATCTCAATAGACTATCAGCAAAGGTACAACGCGTTCCGTGTTATTTACTTAGTATTTCTTTTGTTTTGAGTGGATTATTCCATTTTAACTTATAGCATTCATTCCATTAGAGCACTGGTAGCGTGCCTGCCTCTGGGAGGAGGTTTGGGCTCATCACATATTTACAGAAAGAATATATGTAGATGCACGAGTTTAATTAAAGGCCTTCCCTTTCTACAAACAAACAAAACAAAACAAAAATACAAAAAAAAGCAAACTTAAAAGAAAATTAATATTTTTTATTCCCACAGTGCACTCTCATCATCACGAAAACAACGCCACCGCGGTATTACCCAATGCCTAAACGCCTACTCATGGATCGTTTTCTTGTAGGAAGTATAGAAAATAAAAACGGATAGGTTAAAGCGATAGTCAAATATTTTGTAGCTGGTCACCATATGGTGTCATTCAAGTTGGAATTGGTTCTTTTTGCTAGTCAAGGAGTATAAAATAAAACAAGTTCTTTGATATAATTCTGTATTTTAATGAGATCTACAATTTTCGTGTAGTAAGAGCTTGTTTCTTACAGTTTATCTACCAGTTGTGCAAAATTTATACCAATGAAGACAAAGTATTCGTAAAAATTAAACCTGTACATTTTATTTTACATGAAACTATCTTAAACATATGGTACCATAATCACAATTGGTCGAGTCATGTTTGTCAAAATCAAAGTTTTCGAAAACTTTTCTACATTCGTGAAGGGTAATATAGGATTGGGGAATTTTCTTTTATATCTTCATATTACATCCTTGCAGGTTGCTGAACTAGAACATAAAGTTTGGCATTTTGAGTTATGGTGAACACATACTCACAAGGAAGAAATATTGTTACTATCCATATTCAACCAACTATTTAATAATCTAATTCCCCTGATACAGTTAAGGATGAGAAATATTATTTTATAAAATTCACCTCAGGTTATTGTATTGTAGCGTTATTGAGCCCCGCGTTTGGAAACCATATGCGGTGTTAATATGGTGTTGACGTTAGATGTTATATGCAGGGCTGCCTCTTACACCACATTTAAGACGTCTTATGCAATGAGCACAGATTGGAGTTGTTGACCAGACTCCTCCCCTACCTATGAGTAGACCCACTTACCTGGTACGGTGAATCTACTACCGGTGACTTTGCTACAGTGTCGCTCAGTCGGCACGATAATTGACTCACCCGGGGTGGTAAAACCAATGGGGGTAGGTCAGGAATGGTCTTATAATAATTAAAGTTGTATACTTTGCTTGAATTTATTCCTTCCTAAAAGAGACGAGACAAGTACATCTGCCTTATAATAATGTTCACTTATACACGTGTTACGATTCTAATAACATTACTGAACACACGTAATATATTAGTACTCGTCACTGACTTTGTGTCTAGCTTTATGTGAAGTAGCCCGACGAACAACAGCAGAACAGCTACAGACAACTTTCACGCACAGGTCAGAACAGATGAATTAGAACGATTTCCCGAGGTGCCTTCTTGGGCTCTTTATATACAAAACTTACTGTCATGGCGGCCTCTTTCTGATTGGACAGAAAGGGCGCACAATTGACGTCAATATTACCCAAGAATCAATTTCCTTATCCCAGGATGCACTGTAAACCTCACGTGACAAGCCGTGTACAATGAAGAATTACCATCTTCCATATTTTTCAATTCACCCCCGACCTAGCTCAAGCATGCGTGACTTGACAAAAGAGTCCTTTCTGACAAAAGAACTTCTCATCCCCTTTGCTCTCTTGGCGTCAGGTTTCTTCTCCAGCTGAATTTTCAGTTAACTACATATATCTATATTCTTAATTTTACATTGCTAAATAATTAATAACTAATAATAATTGTAATAGGGGAGCCAATTAACGGTCTCAGTATAGTAATGTAAAATAATAAATAAAACCGGACAATAAATTCTGATATTACCGTGTGAATTTTTGTGTTCAGAGCACTACAAAATATTTATTATTTTCAGCTAATTCCCCTATTTGCTCTTCGTAGCAGAGAAAATAAAAATCTGATATGTTCCATTCACATTACTATCTCTACATCACTGCAACAAAGTATTGTTAGAAAGCTATGCTTCTATCTCATGCTAATCGAGAAACATATAGTAGAAATAGTCTTATCACTTGCTTCCTTGTAAACAGAAGCGAAATAAAAGAATACCATAGGTTAGTTGCTCTGTGACTGAAGTTTCTTTGTTTGTATGGACATGAGTTAACAAATTTCTGTATGAGAGAAGTATACATTTTTCAAAGCTGAAATCAAAAACAAGGAATATCTCAAAAACCATCAACTCCAAGAAAAAAAAATATAAGAAATTGTGTGCTTTAATGTGCTCTACATTTTTTGTGTGGTAAGTTTTTGTCCATTTCTTACGGTTTAATATTTTCAATACTTAAAACTCTTCTCTAAAAGGAAATCATACACCTCTTTCATTTTTTGTTTTGTTTTGTTTTACTCCAGACCATGAAAAGAGAAACGAACTTCAACGACAGCAGCATAGTAATATATTTTAAAATATTTGATTGTCACCTTTAACCTATTGCACTACCTTATTTCCCTTCTACTCATAACGAGCTAATTAAGAACACTAGTTCTGTTCGAATGATCGAGTGGAATTCCTAATTTGCAATTTCTTCACAATGTGTTCATTCGTGACGAAGGATCATTGTCACTATAGGACGAAATGTGAATTGTGGACGTCAAATAGTGAAATTATGCACATAGACTTTTTTTTTTTTTTCAAGCTAAAGAGTTCCATTTACGAGTTCTTGTGTCCGTCCCTTGCTAAGGACTTTGCACATCCGAGTAAGTCCAGCCGGACCTTTGATACTACAGGCTATCATGGTGGTAACCACTAAACCACAACCACATCTATATTAAACATATGCATTTTTCTAGCACCAACGGAGAGACTAATACAAATTTTGCAAATTCAGCTCTGAAGCTTGGGCACGATTCTTTTAACCCCTATTCATAAATACTGCTTTTGGATCTTGCAAACTTAATTGTAGGTAGACACTACTTTTATAGTTGTATCATAGAATAATCAATCAACTAGATTATGCCCAGTTTATGTTCCCCCACATTCTCTTGCAATTTGCTAAATTATATCTTAAACCATAATAACTGACCTGTAATTTATTTTGGATGACTGGACCACTAAGAGACATGATAGGGCCACCTGTTATTTCTTAAAGCTGTCTCAAGTACGTACCTTCAGAACCTGTAACAAAAAACAAAAACAAAAAATAGGCTATTTACATGCACAGCTATTTACAGGTAAATTATTGTTAATAAGCTTCTTTTTCTTCTCTCTTCTTTATGCTATTCGAGATAAAAACTAGCAGAAACGATGTTATTGCTTAGATCCTTATAAGTAAAAGGGAAATTAGGGAATACACTAGGCTAAACCGATAGTCATTTGTTTGAAAATGTGGTTGCTATGGAATTGAAATCCGTTTCTTTACGTGGCCAGGAGTTCACACGTTCCTGTATGAGAAAGTCTATTTTAAAACTGAAACCAATAACAAATAATATCTCGAAAACGATCAACTGCAGGAAAAAATGTATATGACATAAATTGTGTGTCTTACAAAAAAAAGTCACCCGGAATAAAGAGGACATTAGGGACGATTCCCAGAAAGTTCAAGATATTCACTTTATTTGTCATGTAAATATTTTAAATAAAAAGAATTTTAAGCAAAATCGTTAAAGTCATTATTTTAGAAATTCTGAGTGGGGGAATTTTCTCTAGCCCGCATGTATATTGTACAGCAGATAAGAGAAAGTATTGTATTGTATTCCACCCAAAAATTATATGGCCCTCACGTTCTCTCTACCTCAGTCCTTTAGATTTTAATATTTTGGAGTCACCTTAAGCCATTGACTTATGCAGCAAATTCTTAATTTATACGACATGGAAGCCTGCGAAATCATACTACACCGACTGGGAGTATTCGACATTACATGCTTTGACGAGTGCATGTGTGTCCCGCAAGCGAAGGACATTTGGATCATTTGCTATATGCCGTGTCTGTGTTCAACACCTCCTAACAAGCTGACAACCTCAAAAGAGAATACTGTGTCACTTGAAAATGTTTTGAATAAAGCATTTTGAACCTCAATAAATCGAGAACGAAGGGTTTTGAGACATATCTTTATATGAATATTGTTTCTTGTTTTGATGCAAGGAACCTGTCATCCCCAAAAATTGTAGAAGTATTTTGAATAACTCTGTATACCCAGCACATTAACTAAAATGTTATAAAGTCTATACAAGAATATGAAACTACTAATTGAACAGATGAATCACTGGAAATGAAAACAAACCTTGCCTTGAACACACACACACACACACACACACACACACACACAATGTTTGCTTTACATGACATGAATATATCTAAGACAAAACAAAATTAATAGTATTCCATTAAGAAGTATGTGTGTATATCAGTTGTAGAGATGCAAACAAGACGGTTTAATCAGTGCTGCCAGTCTGGGAAAGCCAGAGCTGTAATTTTGATTATTTTTCATGTAGCGAAATGATCTAATGTTCATCGTTCATATATCAAATATATATATAACATTTTGCAACATTTACCCATATTCTACAGTTTATAACTGAATATTTCATGGTTACTTTTAAATTAAAGTAAGTAAATGTGAAAAAAATAATCTTATATGTACGTAGCATAACTAATAACAGATATACATGTTTTAGAAGTATAGGTAAATGGTACCTTAGTACACTTTAATGTTTATCCACTTCACCTAACAGGTTTACAAATCAACCACACGATTCACCACTCGACGCTTTTGCACGGTCTTAATTACTCCGCGAAATGAAAAACGCCTGTCAATAGACTATCCGTTTTGCTTCCGCGTTTTCACACCTCAATAGGTGATCTGAGGTTGTTGGGCTTAAAGAAAGTAACGGAACTTGTTACAATACAAATGAATTTTTAGTTACCATAAGACCTACCCACTGAAAGTTAAGCCTTAGGCCCCACGCCCTGGGGGAAAATAAACATGTGAAACTAGCGAGTGCTACGCCTACTCGGAGAACTAGCCAACCTAAAAACCCACTACTCTTAATAATTAATCAGTAAGTAACTAACGTAATATAGTTCATTATTCGTTTCGTAATCGGCTTACCCTCACCGTACTTGTAGGACTGACAAGCCAATGCCTAGGGGTCAGAAGCCTGTCGGGGAGCCAACGGCACGAAACCACAGAACCTGTTACGAGGGTCAGCCCGTAACCACGCATGAACAAGAGGAACTAGATGATAGGAAATGTAGGCGAAATTGATGATTGGAAAGATGATGGTGAAGCAATTAGTGACATGAGTGGTGGGGGAAACCGGAGGACAGGGAGAAAACCCGCCCAGACGCCGCTTCATCCACCACAAATCCCACATGTGAGCTCTAGTGCCGCCTGTAATTCATTATACTGTCGTTAATTACTAAAACATATATCTGAACTTTATCCTACCGGGCAGTACCCAATTGCAGAGAACAAATACACACATCATTTGGTAGAGAAAGTCGTATTAATGTACCAGATTAGACTTCAATTTCAAACCCTTGTTCATTCCCTGAACTGTATAAAACATAACATTTTGAGGATACATTTCTCAAATATATGTTTATAGATTGCAGCTGTATTACAATGAATGTGTGCAATAGAGAAGAACAAAATAATCAAACAGAAATCAGTTTACAGTTAACTCAGATCCAACAAAATTATAAAATATGTATTAAATTTTTTCTGCGAAGACTCCTTTACCATATTAGATGACAATTCCGCGAAGAAAAAAAAAGCGTCGCATAAGACAGCACAAGCAAGAAAATGTGCAAGCAAGCAAAAGTCTTTAATAATATTAAATAGAAACCATCCCTTCTGTGTGCGTTCATAATGAAATCACAGTAATTTAGGATTTTCAAACCTTAATCTTCATTGTCACTTAGAACGCCTGCAAAATGTACAGAAAATCTCAGAGACTTGATGTTTTTTTTTTTTTTTCTTCTCCTCTTAACCTGGATAAAACTTAGAAAAGGAGTTAATTCGATTAAGCAGCTGAAGCGAAGTAAAAATGAAACAGGCTAAGAATGGAAGCAGAGTTCTTGGCTGAAACTCAAAAAAATAATGTTTATTTATTATTTTAACGCTACGCCTTTGATATTTCATGTCACGAGCTGCTGTTTTAGTAATATTATTTTCTTAACGTAAAGCAACAAGCAATCCTGAGGATTTACAGTTTACTCAATGCAGTTCGTAAGGATATAATAATTTAAATTAATTAGTTTTTTCATTATACATGAATATTTTATAAATTTATATTTATATATTAGAATAATCCTGACTTTTTTGGTTAAAATACCATTGTATTTAGTGCATTTATAATTACCTCTCATGTAGCAGCCCGAAGTCATATTGATGCAGATCTAAAAATAATTTTTGAACCGTATATTGTTGCAAATCAACTGAAAATTTTAATTCCTGTTGGCACAGCAATGATTATTGTAGCTTCTGTAAAATTAGCTCATGTATCGACACCTATTCCTACTGTAAATATATGGTTGGCTCAGACTACAAGTCCTCAAAAACGAGCAATTTATTTTCTAAAACAATCTGTATTCATTTGTGAAAATCTTGAATTTTTATTAACTATACAACTGTTTATATGAATAAAAGTTTAATTGATAGACAGAATATCCGATTTCCCCACCAAATTTAATGTTTTCATTTGGATACTATTTTACATTCAATCAGTAAATATTACAGTCCGTGTTGTAATTGCTTGGGTGTTTTCATAATGTACATATGTAAAGAAGGAAATCGGTCAGAGTCAGCGTTATATATGTAACAGTTTGTATGTTGTACATAATCTAAATAAATGTGCTTTAACGAATGTTTCACAAGTAATTTTTGTTCTCTGGAAACAATAGTGTTTGCTGGGCAACAAGTTTGTTTACCTCTCTACCGTATCCTCTTATCACGACTTGTTTAGATGCGGCGAAACGGTCGGTCGCAACCTATGAACGGAGCGGCTCTACTATGTCCTACACTCGGCTTGTGTGGGAAAAAAAAAAACCATTGTCTCGTACTTCATAGTTTAACCATCTACAAGGTCAATTAAAGTACTCACGACTTTGTTAAGTCACCATTGGGGTATGTCATCCTAAAATAATTTGAGATCGCCTTGTGGTTTATGGGAAACTCGCGAGTTAGTTCGGGAATGTAATGCTTTCTGGCATGCTCCCATGATAGCTCAGTGGCCGCGCTATGACCGCATATGGGGATTTGTGATGGACGAGTTTTCTCCGGGTTCTTCGGTTTCCCCCGCCATCGTATACCACCAATGCTCCAAATTAATTCCATGTTTCACAAATGTCATTGCATATACAGCCCGTTTCAAAATGATACCAAACGAAGATCCGAAACTTGACGTCGCAACCTTCAAACTCTTATATTTAAAGCTTTATGTGTGTTTAAAAATTGCACACATTTGGAATTAGGCAATGAAGGAACAATGGTTGTCTTACGCCACGTAAACAACTTCAGAACGTGTTATGCGAAGCACATAACAAAACCCACATGCTATGTTTCCCATTATTGAGGTGACCTGTGCCGCGCCGGCATGTCTATCAAACCACGCCTACACCACGCGACTGGGACCTTAGCTACCAACCGGAATTTCTCTTGGAGTGATCCAGGCACGGGCCATTTAGTTATGTACGACTGCCTAATCCATGGTAATTTTATAGCAGTTTTAGTATATGCCGAATTTAGAGTAGTAAATTATATTCACGTATCACGTACAGAATGACCAACAAGGTCCACATCTACATTTGGTGTCGTTTTGAAACACACTGTAGCAGGCGTTAAACAGTATCAAAATTGTTAACTCAGTGGTTACAGCAACAGGCAAGATACAGGGATATTTGTGGTTCAAATCCCGGCTATAGCATTGAATTTACATATCCAATTTATGTCCTACACAAGGCTTGTATAAAAAAAAAACAATTAAGATTCTCATAAATTGATTTTCATAAAATTCCAAGTTTCGCTGAAGTTTTGCCGCCTCTTTGTGCATTATACGTCAGCGAAACATTAGTTGCTCTAGAACGCTTCTGTAAGTAGTAGAGTCAATTAGTAGCAGCCTCGCTAATCGTCATAACGACCATATGGACCTTAGTGTGAAACTCGAACACGACTAATTGGCTTATAATAATGTTATGACACCTACCAATTGAACACGTACATTAAATGATTCCTCCACTTTCATGCAATCAATTGATCAATAGCTTGAGCAACAAATGAGTCTGTCCTAGATTTGTCGTCGACCAATACAATTTAAAAGTTTCATCGGTTTATCAGAGTCAGGTCTATCTGTTACTGTTAAACAAAATAGACTATTATATTTTATTAAACAATTTTTAGGGATTGTTTTTAGCTAGCACATTAATTAAAGTTGAGAAAACATCTTGGCATATTAGAACTCAGATATACAAGTATGCATGGTGACTTAAATATTGTCCATTTCCTCTGTAAAATACATATTATATTTTAAAAAAAAAATCTTTTGTGTTCCATTCTACATCTCTGTAATAAATTATTGTTAAAAAGCTTATTCTTCTATTTACTTCATGCTAACCGAGATAAACATTAGCAGAATTTTTTTCTTGTAAGAAGGGAAATAATAGGATACACTAGGCTAAAACGATAGTCAAATCTTTTAAAAGCTGCTTGCTATATGGATTGAATACGTTTCTTTGCATTGCCAGGAGTTGACAAATTACCGTATTTGAAAAGCTAAAGTATTTTGAAACTGAAACAATAATACGTAATATCTAAAAAATGCTCAACTCAACGAAAACATTTATATATCATTAACGAGATGTGTGTTTTCTTGCAGTACGTTTTCGTCTATCTCTTACGGTTTGCTAGTTATGCAAAATTCGTTCAGAATAAAGAGATATTCGGAGGCTGTTCCCAGATAATTCAATTATTACATTTATTTGCTATATAAGTATCTTTAATATAAGGTATTTTAACCAAAATCGTTAGTCATTTTTGTGAAAATCAAAATTTTCGAATTTGTTTCCATGTAAAGGGTAGTTTGTGATTTATCTCGAAATCTTCGTGTCGCATCCCTGGAAGATATTAAACCTAAATATTAATTTTGATATTTTACCGACTTTTATTCTTGAGATATCATGTTCACAAACACACGGACACACACACGATCTTTTTCTAAAAATGCTTTTTTTGGATACTGGGGACCCTAAAACGTGTATTTTCGGTGAAATCTTGGTATCGAATTTCGAGTGGAATGCAATGTATTCTCTATTTAGTGTGTATATAGTACGTGTAGAGAAAGTAAAAAAAAATGTCAATTATTATGGTATTAAAGTAATACAATAAAAACACTTAATATAATAAATCCCATTGTAATCCCATTGTAGCGCTAATAGTATGAGAATTAATTTTCTAACCAAAACTTCCACTTTTATAGCAGTGAATATGAATAGCCATCTTGGAATCTAAGACAATTCGGAGGAAACCTTCTCTTGTGTTGCTCATTAATCATTTTTATGAGCTGCATAATGGCTTGCGTAATAACGTCGCAAATGGAATTTTCTGACCGAGTGAAACTAAACTACTATTCCGCTACCCTCTTTAAAAAAGCATTCCTCCAAGGAAGGCAGACACAGACATAGATGTATGCCCTGCGTGTTGAATTGCTTTCTATTCCCGACATTATAAACTGACACACGACACGCTGGAAGTAACCACATTATTACCCAGCGCATGACCGGAGCAGACCTGCTTGTTCTAGCACAAAGTCAAGCGAGTTGGTGGCGCTTGGTCTAGTATATTCTTATTGTACCAATCGTAGTGAAACTCTTCCATAGGTGCGGTTTTGAACCACCCCTGCATTTCACACCAAAGTATTTGTCGTTGCTTCTCGTTTTATGTCTCTAGACTGTCTTTCCTGACAATCGCATAGAAAACTGATATCAGCTATTTGGAATCAGTGTGCCATAACCTTAACGGAGAGAAAACACTCTTGCGATCTAGAGGAATGGATCACCATTTAGGCCGATTATAGTACAAATATAGTAGATATTATGAGACAGAAAATCTGCATGAATTGTATCTCAAAAATCATTATCATATCGAATTTTCGTGAAAAATGATCTGATTGTGCTTATAAAACTGAGTATGTTTGGATTATACTACGAGGCGGGCCAGGATAGTAAGTACAGCTTTGGAAAAAATCTGATGTGTTCCATTCACATTACTTTCTGTATATAACTGCAACAAATGATTCTATTTACTTCATCTAATGGAGCAAAAATTAGCAGAAATAGTCTTATTACTTGCTTCCTTGTTAGCAGAAGCGAAATAAGGGGGTACCATAAGTTAAAGTGATAGTCAAAAGCTGGTTGTTCTGCGACTGAAGTTCCTTTGTTTATATGGACACGATTTCACAAAGTCCTGTATGAGAAAAGTATAAGTCTTTATAGCTGAAAGAAACAAGGAATATCTCAAAAACAAACAACTCCACAAAAAAAAGTATATAACATAAATTGTGTGTTTTAAGGTGCTCTACATTTGTTGTGTGGTAAGTTTTTGTCCATCTATCATGGTTTAGCGTTTATGCAAAATTCCGTAAAATTGACCAAGAATAAAGTAGCCTTCAGAGGCTATTCCCAGAAAATTCAAAATATACATTTTATCTGTCATGTAAATGTCTTTAATATGCGCTATTTTAATCAAAATCGTTAGATCCATTTTTTAGAAAATCAAAATTTTCGAAAAGTTCCATGTAAAGGGTAGTTTGAGGTGGGGGGAATTTTTCTCAAAATCTTCGTGTCGCATCCCTGAAAGATACTAAACTTAAATACCAAGTGTGGTATTTTACCGACTTTTCGTTTTTGAGTTTCCGTGTTCACAGACACACGGACACACACGCACACGGACTTTTTTCTGAAAATGCTTTTTTTGGATGCAGGGGACCCTAAAACATATATTTCCGGTGAAATCTCTGTATCGAATTTTTTGGTGGAGTGCAATACCTTGTCTATACACTATATACATAGCACGTATAGAGAATGTAAAAAGGCATAACATGTATTTTTCACAGCATTTATTTGTTTGTGAAAGAACATTCCATAACCTATTTTTCGACATAGTTGCCACCATTATCCAGATAGTTGAATTTGTGGGAAATCTACATTTTTATGCTGCCGCTAGTAAAGACAGCCACTGCTTTCTGTGCAAACACATCACAAAACATTCTATTGTATTAACATTATTATCCAGTGCCTGACCGCAGCAAGCCTGCTTGTTCTATCTCAAAACCAAGCGAGTTGACGCTTGATATGGCGTATTCTTTTTGTACCAATCATATTTAATCTCTCTCACGGCGGCGTTATCCGAACCACCCTTTCATTTCACATCAATTTTACTATAGTTTATTGCGTGTCTTTTTTGTGCCTCTATGTTCTTTTACCGGCCAGTCACAGATAACAGATATCCACTAGTTGCAATCAGTGGTTGGTTGCCTGCAGTTGCAAACCTCAACGGGGGGGGGGACGCTATTACACACTAGAGGAATATGCACTTTTTATGCTCATTAGGCACATAGTACTATCAAAGAAACTAAAGCTATGTCTTGAAACTTATCGTAAGAAGGGATCTTTTCGCTAATTCCACCTATCTCTTCCACCTGTTTGCTATGCTCTTAAGAGTGTATTGGACAAGCCAGGTCCAAACGAAGGAAGGGCTTGGACATAAAATGTAACTTGCGACAAAATACGTTCTGAATTGTGAACTGGTGATCTTTAAACTTCCCTTTTGAACATTAACCACCTCTCTCACCGGTGATACCAAATTAGGTTAATATTTTCTCTGCCCTACATAAGTTCCAATGCGAAAGTAATTCACGAACGTAATCGACTAAAATAATGCACTGCTTATACAATTCAACCTGCTCTGAGGGAGCGTCGAACAGGTTTGAGGGGAGAAGGGATGGATTGCCCAATCGGTTTTCCTTTACTTACTCGCGTGGTATGTTGTACCAGAATGACACCAAATGAAAATTTGCTAAGACCCAAGTCCCCGTCAAACGTTCACATGGTCAGCAAAATCGCAGCACCAGGCGTATTTGTACTACTTTCTCTATCGTACTCTGTACATAGTATATATAGAAGGTATTGTAATGCACCCAAAAATTCAATACCGAGCTTTCTCCGGAAACTCATGTTTTGGGTCCCCATGAAGACAAAAAATGTATTTTTAAAAAAAGGTCCTTGTCTATGGACAACATAGCTTAAGAAGGTAAAGATCATTAAATAACAAACTTGGATGTGACACGAAGCTTTTCAAGAAAATCCCCCACCCCAAGCTATCCTTTACATGGAACACTTTTCGAAAATTTCGATTTTCTCAAAAATGACTTACGTTTTTAATTATAATAGCTTATGATTAAGATATCATATGATAAATGAAATGTATACCTTGAATATTCTGGGAATAACATCTGAAGATCTCTTCCTTCTGAACGAATCTTTTATAACTCGCAAACCGAAAGGGATATAATAAAAACTTAGTGCATAACAAATATAGATCTCAATAGAACACACCATTTATGTCATACACATTTGTTTTGTAGGGTTAACAGTTTTCGAGATGTTCTGGATTATTGGTTTCAATTTTAGCTAGTTAAAATTTTCTCAAACAGGAAGACATCTTTCTTCTCGTTTCTCGTTTGTTTATTCCTGGCATGCAAAGAGATAGCGGTTGACATAGCGACCAGATTTTAAACTACTAGACTATCTCTTTAGCCTGTGCATTTTCTTATTTCCGTTTAATTTGCAAGGAAATTAGCAATAATATTAATTTTTCTTATGTTTATCTTGGTTATTATGATGCAGATAACAGATTAACCTTTTGAATAAAAAATTTGTTTACCGAGCAGCTAGAGGACATCATGTGACTGGAACCCCTTAGATTTTCCCTTCTATTTACAATAAACCAAATAGTATTTGTGTATTTATTTTATTCTCTGCAATTGGTACCGCCGAGTGGCAGAGTTAAATGTACAAAATTCAATTACAATAACAATCTTAAGAGTTAAATTAAGAATAGTAATGCAACGTATTATATATACATGTTTTTTTAAACCTAACTGCTTATTATTCAGTATAGCAATACTATATAAATTACCAGCATCTTTATAAAAATTTACTATGGGACCTCAACATTAATACTATAGAGCAGTTTTTGAGATCCTTAATTGCTTCACTATATTTACTTTATTTAATATCTAACATTTACTGTCTTTAACTTATGCCTAAGGTTCAGAGGGCAGCCCTGATAAATTGCTACAGGCAGTTCATTCCATTCTTCCTACTTAATTTTATACAACTGATCGTTTCGTCCGTAGTATGTCGGACTTTCTAACCTCTTTCTAATGTCCACCCATGCATATCTTTTTTTTTTTTACTAAAATTATGTGTAATTTATTACTATTCTTAGAAACAGAAAATAAAACATTTGATGGTTTGCAATCACAGAAACAAAAACTATACGACAGTGTTTTTATTCCTATATATATATTTAGAAATTACAAAAAAATATCAAATATCAAATGTACTATTCATATTTCTTGTTGATATTCCGTGTTGATTATCTGCGACACAATCTCAATTTCTATTGCTTTCATTGTTAATAGTTTCTAAGTAAATACATTACATTGGTCAAATGCAATTTTAACTTAGTATTTCATCCACCTCAATTCCAATCCATGCTCTCATAACCTCAAGCACAGAGCAAATCTGCATTTAAACCAGTATAAGCTTTAAATTGTGCGACTAATGTTTTTTTTTTTAGCAGTATTTAACGCCCACTTTAACTACTAATGGCGGTGACACTGATATACATGAATGAAGATGGAGCACCGGTGGAAACGGAGTACCCGGAGAAAGCCCACCCCAGCGCCGGTTTGTCGACCAAATCTCACATGCTTGGGATCGAACCTCGGCCGTCTAGGTGAGAGGCGAGAGGCCTAACTACTCGGCCACGGCGCGGCCGACTAACCTAAATGCTAATGTTCATCTCGATTATGAAGAAGTAGATAAAAGTATAAGCTTTTTAACATTAATTTATTTACAGAGATGAAGAGAAAATCATGTGAATGGAACACATCAGAGTTTTGTGTGCACCACGAGAGAGCAAACGTGTATAAATCGCATCTCAAGAAACTGTCACGGCAATGCAGTGTTCACCATTCAAACGCGCCTATATGTAATGAGAATCATACATTAGCATCGTTACTCGTGCGGAAAGGAGGGCTCAAACTCATTTGCCTCTCTTCAGTACTACCAACAACACGCAACAAAAAGCCCTCCCTTCTGTGTTTTACATGACATACCTCTCTACCTCGTTACAGGCCGGCATTAATGTACCCACCTGCACACATAAACCAGTCTACCCCCACGGGCTTGAAGTGCTACACCGTCAACAAAACGCCGAGTTATGTGACGTTTTTAATATTTATAGCGAGTTGCCACTCTTAATCATCTGACACACAAGAAACGAATATTAATGTAATACTGGAAAGCTAACAGCGTAACCACATTGTTGTGTTAAGCATTTCGCTGCTAAAAGCTTTCCAACCTTCCGGC
This sequence comes from Hymenopus coronatus, assembly GCA_030762935.1. Lineage (NCBI taxonomy): Eukaryota > Metazoa > Arthropoda > Insecta > Mantodea > Hymenopodidae > Hymenopus > Hymenopus coronatus. The sequence continues at coordinate 41,436,119 of CM060887.1, forward strand.
TTTGGGTTTAGTAGATCTTTTTACTAATGCCAGTTTGATATATTGCATAATGTTACAGGGTAATATAAATTACCGACGGGCTACTATATGAAGGTATTATCGTAATAATACTCAGACACATGAACCCAGATATCTGTTACCGATATCGAATTTTCGTAAAAAAAAATGATTTCAGTTCAACAAAAGTGAATGCCCTTTCGATTTTACTACGAGGCGGTCATAAAACAGTCCTAAAATATTTGTTTCAACAACATTTATATGTACGTTATAGAGCATCACTTAACTTATTGTGGCCACCATTGTTCAGGCATTTCTCACAGCGGAGAATCTACTTTTGTATGCCCTCTTCAAAGAAAGCTCAGTGAAGAAAGTCACTGCTGAAAATGTTTTTACTATTTGAACCATTTGTTTTCACGAATTGTCTCATTCATTTTTCCAAAAAACCGTCAGTGATAACTGAAGGCCGCCCACTTAATACTTCGTCGTGAACATTGGATCGTCCATCATGGAACTGCCTAACCCACTTTCTCACAATTCCATATCTCAGTATATTTTCACCGTAAATCTCTCCACAAGTTGACAAAGAATTTCAGCTCGCTTAACATTTCTTTAGTTCAAAACCATATTACGGAACGCACTTTACAGTCAGCGGGATACGAAGCTGTCGTAAATATTTTAAGCGATCACTAACAACTGTAAACACAACACATCCGGCTGTAATGTGTCATTGGACGTACAATGAATTAGACAATTGCGCACGCACGGAACTGAGACACTAGCGCTGCGGTGGCGGCAGAACGAAATAATACTTGCTTTCCATATTTACATTATTTTAGCTTAAGGAACTTTTGTTACTGTATTGAATATACAGCAGTTATAAAGGTTTAAAGAATATAAAACATATAGCCCGCAAATCTGCGTAAATACAATTGAAATTTAAAAGAGAGAAGAGTTAAGTACAGTTCATGAGAATAATGTACATTTCGAAATAATAATTTCAAAGCTTTATGTAATTATGAAAATGAAACCAAACGTTATGTATAGTACAAAGTATTAATATCCAGGAATGTGATTGTAACTTAAAATAAATATTATTCTAAGAGAAAGCCGTATGAATAAATTGAGAAATAGAGAAATGTGTGAATTCAGAATAGCTTTAACATGTTACATTCACAGCTTCAAACTATAAAACATTTAAAGACGACAATAAGAAATAGTTAAACATGCAAAGTGTTATTAACAAAGAAATATTCAACATTGTACAAATATAATTGTTTCATTTATGTTATTAAAGTATTTTTACTTTCTCTACACGTACTATGTAGATGGTGTATAGAGAAGGTTTTGCATTCACCCAAAAATTCGATACCGAGATTTCACCGGAAACAGATGTTTTAGAGTCCCAGTATCCAAAAAAATAATTTTAGAAAAAGCACGTGTGAGTGTCCGGTGTAAGTGAACAGCATAAAACTTGGTGTTTAAGTTTAGTATCCTCCAAAGATGCAACAGAAGTTTTTCAAGAAAAAACCCCTTATCATGGCCATTCTTAGAAATTTTTGATTTTCTCAAAATGCCTGTAACGATTTCGATTAAAATAAATATATTAAACATATTTACATGACAAATAAAATATAGATTTTGAATTTTCTGGGAATAGTCTCCGAAGACATCTTTATTTTGGATGAGATTTGCATAATTTTACATAACTAGTAAACCGTTAAATATAAACAAAAACTTAGCATATAATGTAGAACTCGCTAACTCACAGAATTTGCCATATACGATTTTGTCGTGGAGTTGTCCGTCATTGATTTCAGTTTTAAAATATTTAAGATTTTCTCGTAAGGGAATTTGTTGAATTCTGGCGATAATAACAAAGGACTTTCAATCACATGGCAACCAACTTTTTTATTTTCCTTCTACTTAAAGGAAACAAGTAATAAAATATTTTTGTTTATTTTGATTAGCATGAAGTAAGTAAAACAATGATTTGTTGCTGAGGTGTAGAGAAATTCATGTGAATGGAACACATCAGATTTATTTCTACAGTGATGGGCGTCTACAAAAGAAAAACTAAACAGATAAAAACTGCTCATTTTTATAAGTTCTCTCGTTTAATATTCTTAAACATGAACCTACGCAAGGAATTAAAGGTTATTAGTGAGCAATTCTAATTCAGACACACACACACGCGCGCGCGCACAAAAATTGATCTAAATAAGTTTTTTGTTGGGGGGGGGGGATTCAGGGGATCTCAAAAATATATTCCTGGTAAAATTTCGCTATTGAATTTTTGGAAGCAATACAATACCTTCTCTATGCACTATGTGCATAGTGCCTATACAACAATTAAAAGTCTGATGTGTTCCATTCACATGACTTTCTCTAAATCACTGTAACAAATTATTGTTAAAAAGCATATTCATACACCTACTTTATGAAAATCCAGATAAATATTAGCAGAGAATGTCCTAATTACTTGCTTCCTTGTAAGTAGAAGGAAAAAAGGGAATACAATAAGCTGAAACGATAATCAAATCTTTTAAAAGCCGGTTGCCACATGGATGAAATCCGTTTCAATGCAGGGCCAGGAATTTACAACTTTCCGTGTGAAAAACGTTTTAAGAATTTTATATCTGAAACAAATAACAAGGAATATCTCAAAAAGGGTCAATTCAACGAAAAATACGTAATAACATAAATTGTGTGTTTTAACGTGATTTACATTCTTTGTGTATTAAGTTTTTGTTTATCCCTTACGGTTTACCAGTTACGCAAAATTCAGCAAAATTCGTTCAGAATTCAGAGGCTATTACCAGAAAATTCATGATAGACGTTTTATTTTCCATGGAAATATCTTTAATATAAGGTGTTTTAATGAAAATCGCTACAGCCATTTTTGAGAAAATCAAAATTTGAAATTTTTTCCATGTAAAGGTAGTTAGGGGTACGGGGATTTTTCTTACAATCTTCGTGTTGCATCCCTGGAACATAGTAAACTTAAATACCAAGTTTGATATTTTACCGACTTTACAGCTTTTCACGGAAAGTTGTAAACTTCTGGTCCTGCATAGAAACAGATTTGAACCACATGGAAACCAGCTTTTAAAGGATTTGACTATCGTTTTAACCTAGTAGATTCAATTATTTCCCTTCTACTTATAAGGAAGCAAATAATTAAGACAATGGCTGCTATAGTTCATCTTGATTATGTTAAAGCAGATAGAAGAATAAACTTTTTAAAAATAATATGTTAATATGTGGTGAAAGTCATGTGAATGGAGAACATCAGATTTTTTTATTTAAAAGCTGTCGCTATGTGACTGTCATTAAGGTGGAAATGGAGTTTTATTTATGGACACTCTTTAACTAATATGGTTCTCAGCGTCCCATTCTATACTGGCGTGAAAGACCGCTTAATTTTGCTCAGAGGATTTTTATCAGGTTTGAGGTTCTTTTAGCTGTCGTAAATCTACGACACGGGACCAACGGCTTTACTTCGCTGTCGAAGGAAGTAATGCTTTAGGATTTTACAACCAAAAAAATCCATCGTCTTCCGCCGGGTTTGAAACCGCGAACTTGGGTATATGGAGCTAGCATGGTAACCACACCAACACGGACTTATTGAAATTCGCTTCTTTGCATGGCCAGGAGTAAAACAAAAGGAATCGGACCCATTGTTTGAGAAAAGTGTATTTCAAAATTGTAACAAATAACAAGAAATATCTTGAAAATGGTTAGCTCCACAAAAAAACGTAACAGACATGTATAGCGTGCTTTAACGAGATATATATTTTAGGGTAATAGTTTTTTGTCTACCTTTTACGGTTTACCGGTTATGGAAAGGAGCTTCAGAATGAAGAGGTCATCAGAGGCTATTCTCTAAAAATTCAAGCTATGTAATTATCGCTTATCAGGAATTATCTTGTCCATATCTTAAATATATGGCATTTTAAGCCATTTTAATAAAATAAAAGTTTTCGAGAAAAGCATAATGGGGGTGGGAGATTTTCCTGAAAATCTAAAAATCTTCTTGTTGCACAGTTGGAACACACCAAACTTAAATACCACATACATTTCGTTTTCATGTTATGTTGTCCATAAGTACACAAAAAAGAACGCCCTGACCCTTTTCTAAAATTTTCTTTTTTGATTCATGGGTCCTCAAAACTTGTATTTTGGTAAAATTGCAGTATTGAATTTTATGGGTGGAATACAATTCCTTCACTATCCGTTATTGTACATACGTACCAGAGAAATTAAAAAAATGAAAGTATGTTATTACTTTCTCTACACGTACTATGTAATAGTTTATAGATGATGTATTGTATCGCACCCAAAAATTCGATTTGAGATTTCACCGAAAATATGTTTTGAGATCCCCAAAAATAATTTTTTGAAAAATGTTCGTGTATGAGAGTGTGTGTGTGTGTGTGTGTGTGTGTGTGTGTGTGTGTGTGTGTGTGTGTGTGTGTGTGGGCAGCAAAGCTCAAAACGAAAAGAACGTTAAATATTGGTATTTAAGTTCAGTATCTTCCAAGGATGCGACACGAATATTTTTAAGAAAATTGCCCCTTTACATGGAAACAATTACGAATATTTTGGTTTTCTCAAAAATGGCTCTAGGAATTTTGTTTAAAGTATCGTATATTAAATACATTTACATGACAAATAAACGTATATCTTGAATTTTTCGGAAATAACCTCCGAAGACCTCTTTATTCTGGTTAATTTTTTTCTGAATTTTGCTTAACTGGCAAACCGTAAGGGATAGACCAAAACATACTACACAAAAATATAGACCTTCTTAAAACACGCAATTAATGCCATGCAGTTTTTTCACGGATTTGGCAAATTTCGAGATATTACTTGTTAGGTTGCAGTTTTAAAATACTTAAACTTTTCTCATACTCCTGGCTACGTAAGGAAACTGATTTCATTCCTATAGCGACCACATTTTAAAACATTTGACGGTCGGTTTAGCATAGCTCCCTTCTACTTATAAGGAACTAAGTAATAAGAACGTTTCTGCTAATGTTCTTGATTAGCATGAGATAGAAAAAAAGTCTATTAACAATAATTTGTTTGAAGATGTAGAGAGAGTCGTGTGAATGGAATTCATCAGATTTTTATAACGTTAGTATAGATGAAAGGGAGTGAAATTTTAATGCAATTAAAATCTCTCTCATACTGCAAATAAACTAATCCAACTTCCGAGCAGAGAATAGGAGCACAAAGAACAAAACTCTTGTTACAGTCTAAATTTCAAACGTGCCTAAGACCTGGCTGATATTAATTCAGCGGATATGAGATCTCCTAATTAGAAATCACGTATGTACAGAACTGTTGAAGTTGGAGACACGTCCCAAGTTCATGGCACAGCCGCCGGTGTGAGGCTCAGATAAGCTCTGTCAGTAGAACAGTCTGAGAAACCTTGCAGTGTAGAGGAAGAAAACGAGGTGAGCAAAGCAGGTGTCAAATTTTGATGATAAACTTAAAGAGGTGTTTGGAGCAGAGAATAGACGTTCGGTAATCTGGATTTATAGAATGGTTCAAAGTATCTGAGACTGTATTTTTTCCACATAAATAATGCCATAAGTGATAGAACACAGCTAATTCAATGCTATTATGAAAGTGAGTGGAGCTTTTCTCATGGTCTGAGAAAATTTAGACCTTCTAACAATTTAAGAGAAGGCCATGTATCATTCGTAAATATTAGAGTTTGATCAAGAAATATAAGGAAACTGGTCTGTTGCTGATAAGAAAAACTTGGAGTGTTAAAGATAATACATTGATTCACTGTTGCCGAGGTGTTTCATATGCACCCTCCCGCAAAAATTAATTACTCAGAGCTTTGGTGATCATATCAGCAGTAGACAATTTTCAGCAAAGTGGCCGCCGCGATCTTCAGATCTGACCGACTTTTAATTCTGAAATTACCTTAAAATACGACTTTTCTTAAAACACCTAACAACCCGACAGCAAATGAAAGATGCTATGTCGCAAAAATATCCTAATATTCTAAGATGATATCTGCAAAATACTGTGCATTGAGTAGCAGAAGGAATAAAAGACATATTTTCAATGTTTTATAACACTATTGTTTGCCCCGTATGCGATTTATTTTGCTCTTTATTTTTCACATCTCAAATATAGGGTCAATAAATTACAAGGTCCTCTCGCGGTGTCTCTCCACTGCGTGAGAGATCCAAGAGTCACCGGGAAAGTGTGCCGGCAAAGGCACACTGGAGTCCTTATCTTAAATAAATGCTGAAAATATTGACCATCTACTCCCAAACAAGCGGTATAACAAGTTAAAAATGTTCTCGCTGATTCACCTAAGCTCAGCAGTAGAAATCCCCGAGTAGTTTACAGAAACTTAGCGATGGCATCATGAAAAAATTACAAGGATTCCTGCTGATAAGCTTAGAAGAATGAGGGAGATTATTTTCGCAAACTGTGCTGCCCGTATGTGAGCAGAAGTTAAAATTTCCGTAGTTCATCTGAAGATGCGTATTTTAATACGCCTTTGCCGCCACCAATTAACCAGCAACTCTCGGATTTCTCGCGCAGTAGAAAGAGGTCGCGGGTTATCTTATAAGTTAACGACCCTGTGTTAGCTTTGTAAAGCTTTAAACCTTGAAGTGACTTGCGAAAAACACAATATATTTTCCCTGAAACCCTGTCCTCATCAAACTATGTTCTGTCCAAGCAAATTTAGGTAGTAGTAAGCCAACAAGAACAAGCGCAAACTGGTGTGGTTCTGACGTCACTATAAGCATTTGCAGTGAAACAGACTGTTAAAGTCAGAAGAAGGTGGCATGTTCAGCCTCTCTTTGTTTCATAGCGTTCCACATGCTACAACACAGATGTGTTTAACTGAGGGTGCCACTTAGTGGATATGACTGCAGTCTCACGCCATGCCTTAATGTCTAGCGATTCTATCTCTGGCCGCTGTGGTAGTGTACAAGTAAACGTTCTTATTGGTTGAACTGCTAGCCGGGTTTAGATCATGGTAATATCACATTCTCTTCCTTCTCTTATATGCTAGGGTCGGCTGAAAGTCCCTGGCCTCCTAATGACAGCACTTACATTTCTTCGTTGCTTTATTTCTCAACATAATCTCCAGAAATGCTAATACATTCGTCATATCGGTGTCCTAATTTAATTTAACCATCTCTGTAGTGCGATTTATCAAGGTCCTGTTTACTGCATCAATGACATCCTAGTTTCTGTGAAATCTTCGCCCTCCAAGAACTTTTTTGAGGTTTGGGAACAGGTGGTAGTCACTGGGTGCTGGAGCTGGTAAATAGGGTGGATGTTCAAGCAATTTCAACTTTAATTCGCACATTTTTCCCATTGCAATGACTGAACGATGAGCCAGAGCATTGTCGTGCTAAAACAAGATTTTTTATTGCCAAATAAGATCTTTTTCTTTTCACCTCATCATTCAAACATTGCAGTAAGCTTGTGTAGTAGTCACCAGTGATAACTTTACCCTTTTCCAAGTAATAAAATAATTCCTCCTGCATGCCATAAAACACTCGCGATAACCTTCTTAGCCGACAAAAGTGGCTTTACCTTTTTTGTAATTGGTTCACCTCGCGCAATCCACTCTTTACATTGCGATTTACTTTCTGTAGTGTAGTGATGTATCCAGGTTTCATCCATGAAAATAAGCCGTTTCAAAAATTCATTGGGATTTTAACGGTAGAGCTCTACATTCTTAACAGAAACCGTTTTTCTTTGCAATTTTTGATCAGGTGTCAACAAACGCGGCACCTTGTGAAAGCCCAAAACATTACTTAAAATATTGCCTGCATGTTCTTTTGATATGTTTACAACCTATACTATCTCAAACAGCTTTAATCTGCGGTCTTTCAGTACTAAACATTGAATTTTTTCAATGATCTCTGGAGTTGTCACTTCAGCAGGACGTCCAGAACGAGGCTTATCGCTAGTGCTCGTACGTCCCATTTTAATCTCTGCAACCCACCTTTTAATCATTGAATATGAAGGGGCAGAGTCTTTCAATACACTGTACATTTCCTCCTTGATTCCTTTAGGCGTATTTTATAGCTGAAAACAATAACAAGGAGTATCTCCTAAACAGTCAACTCCACGAAAATCATGCATATAATATAAATTGTGGTTTTAACGAGTTCTAATGTTTTATTAAGCAAGCTTCTGTACATCTTTTATGGTTTACAGTTATTAAACATTCCAAAAAATTCATCCAGAATAAAGATGTCTGTACAGGCTATTTCCAGAATATTCATGATATATATTTTATTTATCATGTAAATATCTCTAATATATGATATTTTAATCATTGTTACATCTATTTTTGAGAAAATCAAAATATTTGAAAAGCTTTCCATGTAAATGATAGTTGGGGTGGGGGAATTTTCTTGAAAACCTTCGTGTCACATCTTAGGAACATGCTGAACTTTAATACCAAGTTTGGTATTTAACGGAATTTTCGTTTCTGAGCTATGCTGCCCATAGAGAACACACTGACAGACAGGGACACACACGGACATTTTTCTAAAAATTCTTCTTTTGAAATGAAATGGTGTTTTATTTACGAATGTTCTTTAACTACTGTGGTTCTCAGCGTCCCATTCTGTACTGGGCGTGAAAGACCGCTTCATTTTGTTCAGAGGCGTCTCTATCAGGCTTGAGGTTCTTTTACGTGCCCTAAATCTACGACACGGGACCAAAGGAAGCCATGCTAAGGATTTTTACGTCCTCCGCCGGGTTTAAACCCGCGACATTGGATATTTGAAGTTAACCATTACACCACGGAGGCCGACTAGGCTTCTTTTGAATTCAGGGGGTCCCAAACATATATTTTCTCTGAAATCTCAGTATCGAATTTTTGGATGCAGTACAATGCATTCTTTATACACTACGTACATAGTACGTGTTGAGAAACTAATAAATAATTTTAAATCATGCCGTAACTCTAATCAGGAATTGTGTCCTCGGATGTAATTATTAGTCCATCATCCTGCAGTTTACTAGATTCGTGTATCCGCACATAAAACACTGAACATCCGCTTGGAGAACATTATCCGGTATGATGAGAATACTTAAGACCTATGCTAACAATAGTTGCCAATTAACGGCTTGTTTAGGTAAGACCCCATTATTTACATTGTTGCAGAGAATAGCCTCACAGGATTGTACGATGAACTAAGGCTTCATGTTTACAATCTACAGCAGATAATGCCATCACCAGATTACACCCAGGGAAGGCTTCCTGCACTAGGAAATTTAATTATCCTTTGCATAACGCGACACTATCCCGTATTTGTGCTTCATTTGAGAATGTAGTTAACGTTTGTAACTGCAGAATATCGGTACTCGATTGCACTATTGGGTTTTGAAGCGCAGGCGTTTCCATTCTGTTGCAAATAAGCTATCATGCTATGCTTTAGAGACTGTCCTCATTACCAGCTGGAATGTAACAGCTCGGTTATGCTCTGCAGACCGGGATGGTATAGTGTGACTCGCAGATATAAAATTCTGATATGTTCGATTCCTCCTCTATGCATTAACGTTTACTTTGATATACAATGATTTAATTACAATCGACTTAAATGAGGTTTACCAGAGTGATCCAGAAAACAGGACAAAGCGTTTAACATCCAGATGGCCCAATTACCCTGCATATGATTTGTGCAGATATCCTTCCGTGTCATTAAAAAGAGTTGCAAAACTCAACGGGGTCTCCCTCTCATTGATCGCGACTCGTTCACCGTCTCCACTGATAAGAAAGAGGGGTAAAACGAAGGTTGCCTATGACGGGTCTTGTTGAAATAAGCCTCGTTGTGTTCTGCAAATCTGATAACGCCTGAAGGGACGTACACATGTAAAATAGGGCACAACTGAGTCAAATTAAGTTACGTTGGGTGTTATTTATGGCGCTCCTTAACTGCTGTGGCTCTCAGCGTCCCATTCTTTGTACCTGCTTATGATTAATAACAAGTCTATTATAAGAAAATGGGATATTATAGAATCTGCAAATATTTTAGTAACTACGATCATTGCGTTATTACGAGAAATTGGATTGTCTATAAATGTCACAAAATCACAAGCTATCAACATTCACAAGGGCAATTTGTTTCAAAGTGAAAATACAACTATTGTAGAAATACTTCAACCATTTCAGATGATGACGAAATCAAATGTTTAGGTGTAAAATATAAGAAGATATCAATTGTATATTCAACAGCAAATTACAAAAACTACAGCCACAACAAAAGCCGATGATAGTTAAACAAGGCCAACAAAATGATACGTAGCATTGTCAAATACATTTTACAAATACCCATCGACACTCCATATGGCATGCTCTACTCTTGCGACAAGTTTAAAGGGCTCTCTATTTTCTCCGAGCATTGCGGGAAGCATTCTACAACATTCAAAATAAATTAAACCCTAGAAGAGGTCTTCCAGCCTCACGTTAATGTTCGAGAATATGACATCAGTAAACTCGTCTTCAAGAACTCGGAAAAGATGATTCTGTAAAAAAAAACCAGAAAACTTCGGCGACTTCTTAGAGAGAATTTACTGGGTGCGCTCCTACTTCCAAAAAGGTAAAGAAATTGCCCTCTCTTGCAAGTGCCATCAGCTAATAAATGGATCAAATAGTGAGTGGCGGGATATGATCAAAATTAATGCCATGGTGCCACCAATTCGGCCAGTTCCGGGACGTTCTTCTAGCACTAGCTATTGTAGAGATGGCGAGAATTTGAAACACTTCCGCACATCCTTAGGGTACAATGACTCCACATCAAGAGATATAGCTTTGCTGGTAAGTGGTATGCGGTCTAAAGGGTTCGAAGTTTATGAAGAAGTGAATTGCATCGCTGATAATAACAGAAATAGGAACATAGACATCATCTGCATCAATAGAAAGAAGATCGAGGCAGAAAATAGAGACCCAAAAATCAGGTTTGAACAGACACCCAGAAAAGAATCTGATGCAGAAAAGGAAAATATACCAGGAGGTTCACCTGTCCCTTATTATTTTTGTAGATAGGCAACACTTCACACTCTGAAAGCAATAAAGTTCAAATTACCGTGCTTATTGAACATTTGGTAACCATGCAAATCTAGCCTACTTTTCATAGGAGAATAGACCTTAGCAGCAATAAATACGTCCATTCCAAAATCATTCACTTAAAAACACCTGTTATAGACATGTAATACCAATAGGATCACTGTTATATGAATCGCAACGTTATTTATAATGAATGAAGGCTAAACGAACGACTTAAGTTACAAAAATGAGTCACACAACATTTATAGAAGCGGAGAGGGAGACATGTGTGATACTATACATACAAGTTTTGACGGAAAATGCTCAACTGGTTAATTTCGTGTTCCTTCATCACTTCTCGCGCTTGTCAGTGGTTCGGGTTCAATAATCAGCATGCACTATTTTTTTTTTTTTTTTACTTTCTCTAGCCCCGTATGTAAAATGTACATAGGGATAGAGAAGTATTGTAGTCCACCCAAAAATTCGATACCGAGATTTCACCAGAAATACATGTTTTTGTACCCCCTGTTTCCAAAAAAGTATTTTCAGAAAAAGGTCCGTGTGTGTGTTTGTCCGTGTGCCTGTGAACAAGATAACTTAAAAACGAAAAATAGCTAAAATACCAAACTTGGTATTTCAGTTCAGTATCTTCCAGGGATGCACACGAAGATTTTGAGAAAAATCCCCCACCCCAAACTACCCTTTACATGGAACTTTTTTCGAAAATTTTGATTTTCTTAAAAGTGGCTTTATCGATTTTGATTAAAATATCGTATATTAAAGATATTTACCTGATAAATAAAATTTATATCTTCAATTTCTGGGAATAGCTTCTAAAGACCTGTTTATTCTGGATGAATTTTGCTTAATTTGGCATAACTAGTAAACCGTAAGAGATAGACAAAAACTCACTATACAAAACACGTAGGCCTTGTTAAAATACACAACTTACGTCATATACATTTTTTTCGTAGAGCTTACCGTTTTCGAGGTATTCATTGTTATTAGTTTCAGTTGTGAAGTACTTATATTTTTCTCAGACGGGAGTGTCCGTTTTTCTTTTGTTCTACTCCTAGCCAAGAAAAGAAGCGATTTGTAATGACAATCCCATAATGACAGCTTTTAAAACATTTGACTATCGATTTAGCGTAGTATATTCTCTTTTCTTCCTACTTATAAAGAACTAAGTAATAAAAACATTGTGCTGAATACCTCGATTAACAAATAATAAGAATAGTGCAGAAAGAAGAATAATCTTATGTAAGAAGTTTGTAGAACGGCTAGAGAAAGTCGTGTGAGTGTAACAAATCAGATTTTTCTTTATGAATTATCCATCAAGGTACAACGTTAATTCAGTGTTTGTCACACTAATAAATTAGGTGTATACTAAAAGGAATACGAATTAAGAACAAACGGCAGTTCATTTTACGTGTTGTTTAGTTTTAAATCCTTAATTTTCATTCTAATTGTTTTGAAAAAGGAACTTCACCAAGACGTTAAATAATACTGCATTGATAGCGTTAGAAGCAACATAAATAAAGGGAATAATAAAAGAAAGAAATAACCAGTTAACAAATATTCTGTTATCGCATCTAGCTTTGTGCCAAATCAGGAAGAAAGAAAGTGGGCGAAAAAAATGCCAACGTTTTGGTAAAATTCGAACCTGAATCAAGCATCTTGGAAGTCAAACTAACAGCGCCCGTTAACCAAGTACACTATTGTTTAGCTATAACTTGCAGCGTTAAAGTCCATAGTGTTGGTATGCAGAAGATGGGTCTCGGGAACGATGTTTTCAGGATAGAGTGTAATCTGCGGGTTGCATAAAACCAGAGAATAAGGGACAGGTGAACCACCTTGTATATGAGCCAAAAATTCCATATTTTCTATAAAAATACCAAATTTCCTATATCTTTGTAATAAATTATTGTTAATAAACTTATACTTCTATTTGCTTCATGCTAATCGAGATAAGCATTAACAAAGTCTCCCTGCTTAGTTCGTATAAGTAAAAGGGAAATGATGGAATACACTTGCCAAAACCGACAGTAATTTATTTTAAAATATGGTATTTATGGGATTGAAAGCAGTTTTTTAAATGGCCAGGAGTTGACAAGCTCCATATGAGAAAAATTTTAAATATTTTAAAACTGAAACCAATAAAAAGGAATATCTCCGAAACGGTCAACTAAACGACCAAAATGTACGACATAAATTGTGCGCTTTAACGAGATCTACATATTTTGTGCAGTAATTTTTTGTCTATCTCTTACGGTTTACCAGTTATGAAAAATTTAGCAAAATTCATCCATAATAAAGAAATCTTCAGAGGTTATTTCCAGAAAATTCAAGTAATACGTTTTATTTGTCATGTAAATATCTTAAATATAAGATATCATAATCAAAATCGTTAGTAATTCTTGATAAAACCAATATTTTCGAAAATCTTTTATGTAAAGGGTAGTTGGGGGCGAGGATATTTTCTTAAAACTCTTCGAGTCGCATTCTTGGAAGGTACTGAAAACTTAAATATCAAGTTTAGTACTTTCTAAAAATGCCCTTTTGGATTCAGGGTTGTGCAAAAGCATGTATTTCCTGTGAAATCTCGGTATCGAATTTTGGGTGCAATGCTCTATACACTATATACATAGTATGTGTAGAGCAAGTAAAAATAAACCATATTTCACAAATATATTACAATTTGTATTCTCTGACCACTTTAAGAAACTATCTCTATGGAAAACACATTGTTTAACTGTATAGTACCTCTAACCTAAACTTAAATTTATATTGTTGTATAGTATTATTGGTATCAGAATGTGTACTCTTATCTTATTATTATGTTTTCTCAGCTTTCTTTTCATTAGCATATTGTTTTTATGTTATTATTTCATGTTTTATGTATTCTATGTCTTCTGGCAAATCCTAAATAGATTCAGATGGTTAAATAAATATACATGAGAAACTGCGAGATAAATATTAAAAGAATAGAGAGAAAAGGAATTCTAATAGCTTAACTAGTGTGGTGTTGCATAGATCTTGAAAGATTGGACTGTTCTGTGAAGAAAATATATCATATTAACTGGTAATTACTTCTCTGCTAGTCGCTGCCGAATTTCAAAACGAATTACATTTGACATTTGCACAGTGTAATGAAGAAGGCCAGTAGTATACGAGCTGTTCAAAATTGGATGCCTATGTTGATATTCTGTAGAGTGTGCAGTAGCCAATTAAATTACACTAGATGACTCATATTTATGCTGTGTAGTGGAGAATGCTATCATACAAAAACATGACGTGCTCTACATTTGTGAAGAGCAGATGTCACTCGCGAATTTAGCAACACATCCAGTAAACAAACACATTAAAAACAAGAGAGGTTATATAGCGTGAAGCTGAACTTTAACTATCTCGTCAATGTATAAATAATTAATTACACAGGCGTTTTAACCGGTATTTTCGGACGCCAAGAGAAGCAGAAATACGGATGGATGTGCCAGTATTTCCGCTTCTTAATAATGCAAAGCGTACATGTAGGAACCATTGTTTGGAATCAGGAATACTAGCGTGCTGTAGACCATAAACAAACCAACACGTGGACTACAAAGGAAGATTTACAGTGCTCGCAAGCATTGTCTCCATGTTTTGGTTAGGATTACACTATCGTGTGGGAGCACGACCAGGCGTGTGCAAACCCACACCGTCTCAGCATCAGGATCCTAAGTCCTAAACTACACAATCTGACGGGTGAAAGAAGGTGTGGGAAACTGAGCGTGCAACTGTGTGCTGGTCAGCGGGTAAAAGATGCAAGTCATCAGCCACAGGCGTGTGCTCCAGTAATTAATTTAGATTAACGAGAAGTTCACAGTGTGCCCAAGACAGTGAAAAAAAACTTCCATATGGTAGGAAAAATCTAGATCATAAGAGTTTCAATGTGAAAAAACCCTGATGTATTCCATTCAAAAGATTTTATGGCATTTAATTTTTCAGTCTGATTCTACATATCCAACCCCTGTCCTACACACGGTTTCTGTGAGAAAAATTAGCACAATTATCCATAATAGTTGGCCATACTATGAATCCTGGGACTCTTAAGTACTTACGACATTGTAAGTTGCCATTGTGGTTTACCGGGAAACATGCGAGTCAGTTGAGAAATTCAATATTATGCCGGCATGTTGCCATAGTGGCTCGGTGGAGAGACCAGGTTCAAATCCCGGCTTCGACATTGAATTTTTCAATCTGACTCTACCTATCCAACTCCTGTTCTACACTCGGCTTGTGTGAGAAAACCATTAAATTATCACATGCTGGTAAGATATCCAATCTTCCAACTGATTCCTTTGCCCCCTCTTTTTCTGTTTTCTTTCTTTTTTACCCAGTCAACCAACGGGTATGTCTCCCTCCATAGAACACCTTAATGGCGCCTTATATTGTACACATTGAATTTTTAATTGGAATATTTTTATAATGCATCTCGTGACTCAGTTTTATTAGAATGATTTATTTAGACAGTAAACACTTTATTATTAAAATTATTGTGCAAGTTATGATTTTATTACATTGCAAAAAATATAAGAACAATAATATATCTTACACACTGTTAATTTTCTAAATTTTACAGATGCATCACCTTAACAGATGATTAGTATGTGATGCCTTTGCGTTATCAATTGCATTGCTTGACAGGAAATAAAACAAATCCTATGTGTTACAATCACATGACTTTCTCTATGTAGGAGCACATATCACATGTTCACAAAATATACAAAAAGAGAAAACATACGTAATATTAGCTTACAGAAAGCAAGGTAAAATAATTGTAAATATTCAAGAGTAGAAATATGCATAATTGCAAGTTGTTAATTTAGGTAATTAAGGCGAGGCGAGTTAGCGGAATTCCAGGTTACAGTTCACCAACCACCACCTGCTAATGAGCACAGGGTTTAGGCTAAAGGATGCATAATAGAAAAGAACAGACATATAAATAAGTGAGACAGGAATAGTGACTTGTCTTCCAAGTAGCATAGGGAGTTAGAAAACTAGACAAGGCTAGTATAATGTTAAAGTGAGAAGGAACCACGCTATGACGTCAAAACTTGGCACAATATATTCTCATAACTTGCGAGGTGATGCTAACTAAGAACCAATAAGATATGCTATTACATGGTGCGAAAGTTACTATCACCCAGGTTTAGTATTTAAGGTAAGCTAGACTTCTTATGTGGTTACTCTCCATTTTCCTTAAATAACAGTTGTGTGCACGTGGTAGGGGAGCGATGTGCAGAGGGTTAGATTAGGCTCCTTATTAGTAATTAAATAGTGGGATGGTATTTATTTATATCACAATTATAAGGAACAAGCTAGTCACCCGTTTAAATCTACAATACAACTAAATTCATGCTGTAAGGGATTATGCAGTGTTTTTAATATATTAGCCTCACCCACAAACCCCTGATATAAGTGTAATTAGGTGATTAGGAGTGGAACCTACATCAACTTCAAGATAATAGAGATAATCGTCCTTATTACTTGGTCACTTGTAAGTAAAAGGAAAAAAATCTAATGTGTTCCATTCACATGATGTCCTCTAGCAGTTAGGCAAGCAACACTTTTATTCAAAAGATGCAACTGTTATCTACATCATGCTTATCAATACATGTCTCATTACTAGCTCCTTGTAAGTAGAAAGGAAATAAGAAAATGAACAGGTTAAAGCTACAGTCTCGTCCTATACAAGCCGGTCGTCATGTGAAATAATTGAAATTGCATTATCTTTCATTGCCAGGAGTAAACAAACGAGAAACGAGAAGAAAGATGTCTTTCCGTTTGAGAAACGTTTAAGTGGCTTAAAATTGAATCAAATAATCCGGATATCTCGAAAACGGTTAAATCTTCAAAATGAACTGTATATACATATGTTACGCGTTTTAATGAGATTCATATTTTCGTACAGTAAGTGTCTTTCTCTTACAGTTTGCCAGTTACATAAATATCATCTAGAATGAGAAGTTCTTCAGATTATATTCATAGAAAATTCAAGAAATACATATTATTTGAGGTGTAAATATCTTTATCATACGACATTTTATTCAAAATCGTGGAGCCACTTTTGAGAAATACAAAATTGTCGAAAATGTTTATATAAAAAGGGTAGTTGGGGGTGGGTGATTTTCTTGAAAATCATCCTGTCTTATCCTTGAGAGAAATCAAACTTAAATACCTAATTTGGTACTTTCCGAACTTTTTTTTTAGCTGTGTTGTCCACTGACACTCGCACGGATCTTTTTCTAAAAAAATTTACAACATAGAAGCCCTCAAAATATATATTTACGGTGAAATCTCAACATTGAATTTTTGGGTGGAATACAATACCTTCTCTATCCACTATGCACATTGTAAATACGACTAGAGAAAGTAAAAATCTGATGTCGTCCATTCAAAAGTCTTTCTCTATCTGTTTTGCAAACAAACTATTCTTACAAAAGATTATTTTTTCATCTACATCAAGCTAATCGAGATAAATATTAGTGGAAACGCTATACTACTATATTTACGTTTATCATCGGTACCCTTTTTACTTTCTCTACATGTACTATGCACATAGTGTAAATTCATTTTTTGAGACTCCCTGAATCCAAAAAAAAAAACATTTTTAGAAAAATGTCCGTGTGAATGTTTGTGTGTCTGTCTGTCTGAATCTATCAGTGTGCATGTGTGCGTGTCGTGGGTAGCATAGCTCAAAAATGAAAAGACCGTTAAAAACTAAACGTGGTATTTAAGTTTACTATTTTCTAATAATGCAACACGAAGATTTTAAAGAAAATCCCACCAGCCCCAACTACCCTTTACATGGAACGTTTTTCGAAAATTTCTAATTACTCAAACATGACTAACGATTTTCAATAAAATATCATATATTAAAGATATTTCCATTCTAAATAAAAAGTATATCTTGATTTTCTGGGAATAGGCTCTGAAGATTACTTTATTCTGGATGAATTTTACGGAATTTTACAGTAACAGCTAAACCGTAAGAGATGGACAATAACTTATCACACAAAAAATCTAGAGCACCTTACAACACACAATTTATGTCATATACATTTTTTT
Organism: Hymenopus coronatus; assembly: GCA_030762935.1. NCBI lineage: Eukaryota > Metazoa > Arthropoda > Insecta > Mantodea > Hymenopodidae > Hymenopus > Hymenopus coronatus. The sequence goes on from CM060887.1 coordinate 41,454,279, forward strand.
CGTGGAGTTGTTCGCTTTTGAGATATTCCTTGTTACTGGTTTCAGCTTTAAATAACTTATAATTTTCTCATACAGTAATATGTCAACTCCCGTTCTTACAAACAAATGAGCTTCAGTTACATAGCAACTATTCTCGATTAACATGAAATAAATAGAAGCATAAGCTTTTAAACAATAGTTTGTTGCAGAAATGTAGAATGAAGTATGTGAGTGGAACACATCAGATTTTTATATTAGAACCAGACGAAAAATGCAATGCCACCGCCGAAGTTTGAACACAGTTCTCCTGTGCGATGGGTCTAACCACTGAGCTGCTGTGACAGCATTCCAACATGATATCTAATCCTCCAACTGATTATTTTTTTTTACAACCGATGTGTCCCTCCGTTATTATAATAATTTATTTAGGCAGTAAAAATAATTTAATAACAATTTAAATTATCATGTGAGTTAGAATTTTGATACATGAAAAAAAACTTACAATAACAATAATATATCTTATGTATTGTTGTTTTTTCAAATTTCACATTTGCATCGCTTTAGGGGTTCATTGGTATTTGATGGCAATGAATTTCAATCTACTTTGCTTGACATAAGACGAAAAAACGATAACGAGTTGCCGTTTTAGAAAAGTATACGTTTTAACATTGAAACCAATAAAAAAGATATTTAAGAAATGGTTAACTTCACAAAAAATGTTATGACTATTTTCAATGGTTTAATGACATACACATCTTTACTTTTTCTACTATGTTTTGAAAATTAATTTTATATATTTTATAAACGATTATTTAGCAAAATTTCCGTGTGTGTATGTGTGTTTCTGTGTCTGTGTGGGTGTGGGTGTGCGTTTGTATCTGTGGGCAGCATAGCTCAAAACAAAAACTCCGTTAAATACCAACCTTAATAGTTAAGTTCAGTATCTTCGGAGAATGTGACAGGAAGATTTTCAAGAAAATTCCCCAACCCCAATTACCCTTTACATGCATAACATTCCAAAAATTTTAATTTTTTAAAAAATAGCTATAACGATTTTGTTTAAAATACCATATGTTAAAGGTATTTACATGACAACATGTATAGGTATCTTGAATTTCCTGGGGATAGCCTCTGAAGACATTTATCTGGATGAATTTTTCTGAGTTTTGTATAACTGCACAAAAATGTAGAACTTTTTTTTTTCGTGGAGTTCACCAGTTTTAGATATTGGTTTCAGTTTTAAAATCTCAAACGTTTCTCATGCAGGAACTTGCTAAGAAAAAAAAAAGGCTTTTAATCACATGGCAACCAGCTTCTGAAAGCCTTAATACCACTTTAGCAAGGGGTATTACCTTATTTCTCTTCTACTTAAAAGGAAACATGTAATAAGACCATGTCTGCTAATCGATTAGCATGAAGTAGACAGAATAGCTTTTTAACAATAAGTTGTGTTAGAGATCTAGAGAAAGTTGTGCGAATCAACACATTAGATTGTATCTTTTATTTGTGATGAGGTCTGCAAGTCATTTGCTTCTCGAGAGCAAATTAACCCCAACTGAAAGAGTGTTTCAGCAACTCCATATGACACAACGGATGTTCATTTGTTCAAATGGTCAAACTTATTTACTGAGAGAACCATCCGCACACGATATACACAAAAATAAAGCGAGAATATTGCAGAGAATTCTAGGAAAGTTGTCTTTTTTCCGGTAGCTGTCAGAGATAACAATAAACTCTGTAAACTACTGCTACCTTCTACGCTACCTAGAGATTTAACAAGTGAGGTGATGAGAGCGCATGTAGGAATATATAGCAGGCCAAGTTGTTTAGGTAACATCTAATAAAATTCTTTTCTTTATATCTGCTTCCTAGAACGGCACTACATAATACACGCACGCACACACACGTTCACGCACTATCACAAAATATTTTGTATATGCAGGGTGTTAATGAACTATACCAAAATATTTTCATAGAATATGTAGATTACTTAAATAAGCAATTTGCGATTGGAGACTTATGTTATGTTTATTGAAATTTCGAAGTAATGGCTATAAGTTTCTGAAGTGCCAGTACGCCACTGGCTAATTTATCAACCATTCGAGAGCTTAACACGATAAACGAAGGGACATGATACAGCGTACCTCTCTAGCGTAGCGGTTATTTTACTGGCTTCTTAAGTCAAAGAAAGTTTCCGAGTTCGGATCTCGTTCACCTCGACTTTTTTTTTCTGTTTCTTTTTATTTCTTCTTTACTTATTTCTTTGTGTTTTTGCAGTTCTTAATGCAGTTTCAGTCTTAGATTCTAAATTCTTATTTAGTGTTTGATTCACCGTAAATGAGGTGCATATCTGCAAGTTCTGAGAATCTTCTCAGTGAGCAGCAATAAGGAAGCGACAACAGTGTTAATACACTGGCCAATTAGAATCCCGGCACTTCATCTGGAATGAAAAAAATAATAATAAAGAACATTTACTCTATGATAGGAATCGAACTCATGACTATTGGGATAGCAGCTTCTCGCGTTACGCATTAAGCCATCAGAGCAGTTGAAAAAACCGCCTCCAGAGAAGGCTACATAACTCAAGAACGTAGTTAATGAATGCTCAGTGTCGCACTGTCAAGTGATTAGTTCGAGATTTTACAGATTTTTGGGACATTAAATCTTGAGAGCGCTATTTACGAGATGCTAGAAATCGATATTTCTATATTTTAAAGAGCATTCTAAGCCATTTTATCAGCCTGCTTTGCTTTAACACCGACTTATCAGCACCTGATACCCACACGTTTAACGCTATGTAGCTGCGTTATGTTTATTCGGGGACCATGCATCGCCGATCTCAAATTACGTGTATCAGACACGTGCTCATTCTCGCTAATTATTTCGGTGCAGTTCATTAATATCCTGTGTGTGTATATATCACATTAAAATGTGTGAATGTATAACTAATGAATAAATGATACTTAAAACAAATAATATTCATCTAAATTTGCTGTTTAATGCCAGATGCAGGCAAACAAATTATTTCATTTCATCCAAAAATTGGCAAGATTTTAACGTAAATACGTGTTTTCAGCTACCATAAATAATCATCTGATGTTTTCTCTACATTCTTGCAACAAATGTTAGTTTAAAGCTTACTGCTTCATGTAATAGAGACAAATATAAGCAGAAATGATATTATTTGCCTCCTGGAAGTAGGAGGAACATGGAATTTTTTTGTTGCACGGCCAAGGGTTGAAAATATCATAAAAGTGAAACCAAAAACCAAGGAGTATCTAGAAATACTCAACTCCACGAAAAAAAAAAATAACATAATTTATGTGTTTAAATAAAATCTACAGTTTTTCTCCAGCAAATTTTTTCTTATCCCTTGCATTTACTAGGTATCCAAAATTAATCCAGAATGATATGTCTTCAGAGGATATTCTTAAAAAATTCAAGATATATATTTCTAATATACGATCGAGCCCTTTTTTGAGAAATATGAGCATTCTAGAAAGTTTTTGTGAAGGTTTGTATCGCATCCTTGGAACATAAACTTAAATACCAGGTTTGGTATTTTACCGACCTTATCGCATTCACAGACACACGGACACACAAGGAACCTTATTTAAAAATGTTTTCTTTTGTTGATACAAGAAAACCTAAAACGTGTACTTCCGTGGAAATCTCGAAATCTAATTTTTGGATGGTATATAATACCTTCTCTACTAACATATTGCATGTAGATAAATGAAAAAAACTTTCAGGGGGGGGGGAGAATCCGCGCAGAGCTGTGTAAGAAAAAAAAAAGAAAATTACCAAATGTTAGTGTTTACTCAGGTAGATTTAGTATCCTTCTAAGATGCGACACATAATTTTGAATAAAATTTCCCCATTTTAAACTGCCCTTAGCTTAAAAACAATGTTCAAAATTTGTGATTTTCTTATAAATAGCTATAATGAATTTAAATAAAACACATTATATGCAAGATATTTACATGCAAATAAATTACATATCTCGAGTTTTATGAGAATATCCTTTCTTAATTTCATTAGGAAGGAATTTAACCTAATTTTGTAACATTTTCGTTGAATCTGCCATTTCTGAATACGGTAATGCTCAGATCAAAACTATTATATTATTGGCAATCTTTTTAAGCACAGTTTCTATTCACTTTTCTAGGAGTATAAAATTTTAATGCCAGGAAGCGAGGTGGTTTCCTCTATTCCATTATACCTATAATGAACTTTATAATGAAGATATTACTGCTAATTTAATCCCGATGAAGCGAAAAATACAAAAGCCTTTGGTAAGAATAGTGACTGTAGACCACATAAAAAAATCTGATAAGTTCCAGTCGCATGACTTTCTCTAGTTGTTCCACATATAAGCTATTCTTGCAAGAGATAATTCTTTTATCTACACCATGCTAATCGAGATAAATATTAGCAGAATTTCTCTATTACTTGCTGCTTTATGAGTAAAAAAATAAAAGTTCGGGTCGCTTTTCATGGCCAGCAGTAAAACTAGAGAGACAAAACGAAAGGCTGTTTCCTATTTGAGAAGAGTTAACGTATTTTGAAACTGAAACCAATAACAAGGAATGTTTCGATAACGGTTAATTCTACTAGAAAAACATAAGAATATGTCATACATTATGTGTTTTAAGGATATATACACTGCTTGCATAGTAGGATTTTGTCTATCTGTTACGGCTTATCCGTTATGCAAAATTCGGAAAAATTCATCCAGAATAAAGAGGTCTTCAGGAGCTATTACCAGAATATTCAAGATATTATTTTATTTTGGATGTAAATATCTTTAATATATGATACTTCAACCAGTGATAGATTTTTTCGGGTGTAAAAATCCTTAGCATGGCTTCCTTCGGAAGGGAAGTAAAGCCGTTGGTCCCGTGTCGTAGATTTACGGTACGTAAAAGAACCTCAAGCCTGATAGAGAGGAATCTGAGCAAAGTTAAGCGGTCTTTCACGCCCAATTTAGAATGGGACGCTGAGAACCACAGCAGTTAAAGAGCGTCCATAAATAACGCGCCATTTACATTTTATCAACCAAAATAGTTATAGCAAGTTTTGAAAGAAACACATTTTCAAAATGTTTCCATTTCGCAAATAAAATTATATCTTAAATTTTCTGGGAGTATCTTTATTACGAACGAATTTTACTAAATTCTGCACAGCTGATAAACCGAGTGAAATTGAGAAAAATTACCACTCAATAATTGTAGATATTGTTAAAAAACACAAGTATTGTCATGTACATTTTCGTTGTAGAGTTGACTGTTTCCTAGATATTCCTTGTTATTGGTTTCAATCTTTAACTACCTTTCTTCCCAAACGGTGTCAACTTTCATTTATCTATTTTTTTACTTTATGGGCAATATAAATAGAACCGATTTCAAATGTTCACATATCGACCAGCTTTTAAAAGATTCGTGTATCGCTTTCATTTTCAAAACTTAACTCCGTGGCCGACAAAGCTACCAAGAACTCGGGGCAAGGCTTTCCACCCGACCGCTGCGTCCCCCATCTCTGCCAATTACAAGCAACATGGATGAAGAACAGAACTGGAGTGTGGGACGTGGTTAGCACACCCGGGTCCCTCCCGGCCGGTTAATACGGTCTACACAACCCTGAGTAGCTAATTTTTCCTCAAGTAGCTCCTCAATTCACACCCCCCACAATTCAGGGACCGCAAGGGACTGAGTGCACCACGGACCAGGTGACCCAAATGGAGAAAATCACGTGCCGGTACCGGGAATTGAACTCTGGACTCCCGCTTAGTAAGCAGTCGCGCTACCATCGCGCTAAGGACATGGCTATTTCTTTAGCCCAGTATATTCCCCTATTTCCCTTTAACTTATAAGGATGTAAGTAATAAGACAATACCTGCTAATGTTTACCTTGATGTTGATAAAAGAATGTTTTGTAATAATAGGTTTTTTGCAGAACAGGTAGAGAAAGTCACATGAATGGAACGTATAAGAGCTTTGTCATTAAATTATATTTATTTTATATTCTTATGACATCAATTTAATTGCACAGCAACACGATTCCTTCATCCTTTTCTTTGCACATGCATTGTTTAAAGGAGGGGTAAAAGTAGGTGTGTTATATACTTTCTTATCATTCATGACATATTCCCTGACTATTGATTTGTATTCTAGCCAGGCCAGGGGCGTGGATATAGCTCTGGACTGGCTGTGTCGTGCTACCTGAAACATGAAACAAGTTCTTGCTGACAAAGCACATTGTCATTACACTTCAGCGAATTTCACTACGACATTCCCCCAAGCTAAAACACCTGTGAACGTACATTAGAACAGCTGCAAATTGATTAATTAGACTCGCGGCGTTTTTCGTAGGGAAATATTCACCAACAAGACTCAATGAAGGATATACGTGCAATGTTCTTCAGTTAGAGTAAAAATGTGCAATTTTTTATTTTCTGTGGCCCGTATGTATAATGTACAAATGGGTAGAGAAGGTACCTTTTATATTGCAATCAAAAATTCTAAGTCAACATTGTACCGGAAACATATGTTGAGACGCCTTGAACACAAAAAAGCAAAGCATTTTTTAAAAGTATCCATGTGTGTTTGTGGTCAGCATAGCTCAAATATGAAAAGTCGGTTAAATACCAAAATTGGTATTTAAGTTTAATATTTTCCAAGGATGCGACACAAAGATTTTAAGAAAATCCCTCACTCTCCAACTACCCTTTACATAGAAGATTTTTCGAAAATTTTGTTTTCTCAAAAATGGCTCAAACAATTTTGATTAAAATGTCACATGTTGAAAATATTTTCATGACAACGAAATGTAGATCCTTAATTATCTGGGAAATAGGCTACAAAGACTTCATTCTAGATGACTTTTCTATAATTGGCAAACCATAAGAGACACATTAACTTAACAAAACTTTGATCACATTAAAACACACAACTTGTCAAAAGCATTTTTTTTGTAGAGTAAACCGTTTTCGAAATATTCCGGTTTAAGGAGGGAGACATCTTTTCGTCTCATAGTTGTTTACTCCTAGAAAAAAAAAAGGAATCGAATTTCAATTGTTTCACTTAGCAACCGACTTTTAAAAGATTTGACTATCGCTTTAGCCAATTGTATTCCTTTATTCAACTTTTACTTACATAGAAGTAATATGACCAATTCTGGCAATGTTTCTCTTGATATCATGATGAATATAAAATAATCTTTTAAAAGGAAAGTTTTTATAGAACAGCTAGAGAAAGTCATGTTAGTGGAACACATCACATTTTTATTCCTTAGTATTTATTTACTTAAGGAAAGTTAAAAAGACACCAAAGTATATGTATATGTGTATTAAAGCACTACATTTTAGTTGCTTATACTTAAGAAGTTATATAATTTTAAATTAGGTTTTTGCATTTTTACTTTATTTTTCATTTTAAAATGGTTACAAAATAAACAAAATATGTAAATTGAAAAGTCTATGATATATTCAGTATTTTCTGCAAGGAAAGTAAAGAAAGATAATGAATAGTGTTTATGAATAAATATATTTTTAAAATATAAATCAAATGTATGCTCGTGCATTTTTTATACTCATTGAAATTAACATTTTCTCCCTTTGCAGTCATTTAATTGAGAGAATAATCAACTGAAATATGTAAATAATTTATATATTAAAAGTTTCTACTTAATTTTTTAAATAAGTTATATTTTGCTTTAGTAACTTACAACTTTTTCTACTATGCACATACAATTTACATAGCACATAGTTGGAGAAAATATTGTATTGCATCTAAAACTTCTATAGGGAGATTATCACTGTTTTAATACTTTAAATAAAACATTGATCTTGTAAACCCAAATAGTTTCCACTTATTAAACTTCAAGAGAAAGAAATTCTATCACAAATTCCCAACATTTGCACCGATAACTATCTTACTCCAAATGCAGGTCACAACCTTAGTTTTGGATATGAACTAATAGGTGCTTCTAGGTCCGTTAATAATATATATATATATATATATATATATATATATATATATGCGCGTGTGTGTGTGTGTTCGTAAAAAAAATAACTCAAAAGAAATTGAAAAAAAAAATATCGTAAATTTTGATATTTTTAAAAATAGCTCTGATGACTGTGATTCAAATACTGTATAACAAATATATTTACATGTAAAACAAAATGTATATATTGAATAGGCTGTGAAGACACCTTTATTCCGTATGAGTTTTGCATTACTGGTAAGCAGTAAGAGATAGACAAAACCTTGCTACAGCAAAACTGTAGATATTGTTAAAACACGCAAATTATAGCATATTTTTTTTCGCAGAGTTCACCTTTTTTTCGAGATAATCCTAGTTATTAGTTTCGTTTTAAAATAATTTCAACCTTTGGATAAGTACAGCCACTAAATAATTCAATGCCATAGTCGGGATATGAACCACGAATCTCCGGGTCTCTAGGTTGCTTTAATCATCGAGCTGCCATGGCAACATAACGACACGGCAATAAAATTCTCAACTGACTCCCAAGTTTCTGGGTAAACTACAAAGTGATCTCAAAATATTTTGAGATGACATACCCCAATGGTGACTTACAATGTTGTAAGTTAAGTCCCGGGCTGCATAATTTAGCCAACTACTAGGTAAATTAAATTAACAATAGTTCAACTTTTCTTATACGGGAATTTGTCAACATCTGGCTTTGTAAAGATTTGACTGTCGCTTTAGCGTAGCGAAGTGTACTCCCTTATTTCGCTTTTACTTCAAGGAAGCAAATGAACTGCTCTTTAACTGCTGTGGTTCTCAGCGTCCCATTCTATACTGGGCGTGAAAGACTGCTTAATTTTGCTCAGAGGCCTCTTTTATCATGCATGAGGTTCTTTTACGTGCCGTAAATCTACGACATGGGACCACCGGCTTTACTTCCCTTCGAAGGAAGCCATGCTAAGGATTTATACACCCGAAAAAAATCCATCCTCCGCCGGTTTGAACCCGCGACTTTGGGTATATGAAGTTAGCATGGTAACCATTACACCACGGAGGGCGATAAGGAAGCAAGTAATAAGACTATTTCTGCTAATGTTTGTCTCGATTATCATGACAAATATACAAAAGAAAAACCTGATGTGTTCCATTCACATGGCTTGCTGTACCTCTCTGCAATAAATTTTTGTTAAAAACCTCATTCTTCTATTTACTTAATGCTAATCGAGAAAACACTGACAGAAAGGGTCTTATTATCTGCTTTCGTGTAAGTAAAAGGGAAATAAGGAATAACATAGGCTAAATTGATAGTCACATCTTTTAAAAGCTGGTTGCGTTGTGAGTAAAGTACCTTTGTTAGTGTGCACAAAGATGACAAACTCCCGAAGGAGAATTGTATAAATATTTTAAAGCTGAGTCTAATATGAGCAATATCTCGAAAACGGGAAAATTCACGATAAAATTTATAAAACAAATGTGTATTTTACCCACATCTACATTTTATGTGTAGTAAATATTTGTCTCATACGTTTTACCAGTAGTGCAAAATTCAATAAAAATTATCTAGAACAAATAGTCTTCAGAGGCTTTTCAGAAATTCAAGATAACCATTTTATTTGTCATAAAGTAGCTTCAATATAAGAGATTTTAATGAAAAGCTTTTGCCATTTCTTAGAAAATCTAGATTTTCGATTTTTTTCTTGAAATTCTTCGTGTCGCATCCTTGAAAGATATTGAACTTATATATAAACCTTGGTATTTAACGAAATTTTCGTTTTTGAGCTATGCTGCCCTCAAATTCAGACACACACATACCCATACACACACACGCGCGCGCGGACCTTTTTCAAAAATGTTTGTTTTTTTTGGATTCAGGGAGACACAAAACATGTATTTCCGATGAAATACTGGAATCGAATTTGTGGGTGCAATACAATACCTTCTGTGTACATTATGGACATGGTACATGCAGAGAAAGTAAAAATTCGTAAATTTTGGTGCTCTCAAAAATAGCTCTAATAACAGGCTAAAATGCCTATTGTAGATTAAAGATATTTGTATGACTAACCAAATGTGTATACTGAATTTTCGTGGAATAGCCCCAGAAGACATCTTCATTCTGGACGACTTTTGCATTACTGGTAAACGGTAAGACATAGATAAAAATTTGTTAAACGAATACTGTATATAAATATCGTTAAAACACGAAATTTATGTCATTTACAGTTTTTTCGTGAAATTCACCATCTTGAGATATTTATTGTTATTGATTTTAAAATACTTAAACTTTTCTTATACGGGAATTTGTCAGCTCTTGGCTATTCAAAAAACAAAGTTCAATAACATAGTAGTCAGTTTTTAAAGATTTGACCATCACTGCAGCCTAGCGTTCTCCCTTATTTTCATTTCTCTTCAAGAAAGCAAGTAATAAGGCCATTTCTGGTAATGTTTTTCTCGATTAGCATGAAGTAGAGAGAACAATAACCTATTTAACCACAATTTGTTGCGATGTACAGAAAGACAAGCGAGTGGAACACATCAAATGTTTTTACTTTCTCTACACGTACTATATACATTGAATTGAGAAAGTATTGTAATTCACCCAAAAATTCGATACCGAAGTTTCACCGGAAATACGTGTTTTGTGTCCCCTGAATACAAAAAAAAAGCATTTTTGGAAAAAGTTCTGTGCCTGTCATCTGTCTGTCTGTGGACAGCATAGTTCAAAAACGAAAAGACCCAACGGTATTTAAGTTTGGTATCCTCCAAGGATGTGACATGAAGATTATCAAGAAAATCCTCCCCAACCCTAACACCCATGGAATTTGTTTCGATTATGTTGATTTTCTCACATTTATTTACCTGACAAATAAAATGTATATATTGAATATTCTGGGAATATCCTCTGAAGACTATTTTATTCTAGATGAATTTTACGGAATCTTGTTAAACCGTAAGAGATGGACAAAAGCTTACCACACAAATTATATAGAGCGCGTTAAAATATACAAGCGTTTTTGAGATATATTGCTTTTGGTTTCAGCTTTGGAAAACTTATACTTTTCTCATACAAGAATTTGACAATTCTTGTCCGTAGAAACAAAGGACTTCAGTCATATAACAATCAGCTTTCCGCCATCACTGTAGCCTATGGTACTCCCCGATTTCGCCTTTACTTTCAAGGAAGCAACAATAAGACTATTTCTGCTAATTTTTTATCGATTAGCATGAAGTAAATAGAAACATAAGTTTTTTAGCAATAATTTGTTGCAGAGATGTATAGAAAGTCATGTGAATGGGACACCAGGTTTTTTTAGTCTTTACTGAACATTTAGACACAGGATATAGTAAGGAAAGGCAAAACATTTTCATTTCAAATGTTGGCAAGTGTCGCATGTGGTCACGTGGACCTGTGCACCTGCTTCTGGAAATACAACAAAGCTTATCGAAATTTCCGGACAAGGGAGTAACATTTCCATGCTCCGCATCTGTTACAAGCGCCAGGATTGGGGAGGGGACAGCGGGGCTGCAGATAAGCCACCTGTTACTGTTGTTACATTATTGTATTCCTCCAGCTTGTTAATTCTCTATAGAAATAGGCATTGTTTTCCTTGGTGCGAAACCCTGCGCCAGAGAGCGGACGTGCTATATCTCAGAAAACATACAGCTCTCGTGTTTGGTTTTCACTATTGTTTGATTCAATATTTCATCAACTGTGCCCCTACATCTGATTCCTTCGTGTGCTGTTCGAGCCGAGTCAAAGCGTATTCTAATAAATAGTGTTAAACTCATGCTTATAATACACCGAGATGGGAAGTGAAAAGTTTTATTTGAAATCAGTTTCTTTGATATAAATCTGATATGACTTTACATGACACTATATTCATCAGCCAATTCTTGCAAGAGTTTACGCTCTTAAAACACTTAATGCTAGCCCAGGTAAAAATCAATGCTCAAATACTCGGATTTTACATAAACTGTTCTATAATATATTTGGAATTCACATTGAACTGAGAGTTCAAAATATTTTAGTAAATTCAATGCATTGTAATAGCAGGAACACTCAGAATAATAGATGATAATGTGAAAGTACGTCTATTATTTCATTCAAAAGTGTAACTGATTCATGAAGGAAGATATGTTGAATTAATTTTGAATATTGTTTGTTTTATTATCCTGGTTTTGCATCAAAATTCCAATTGCTTCTGCGTTATGTATTAAATATCTATATTTTTGCATTCCTTTAATCTATATTGGCTTTAAAATGTGCAATTTATTTTCCATTTTTATCAAGCTACTAGCTGAGATACCCAACATTGCCCGGAGGTACAGAAGAGAAAATGTTTCTAGTCAATATAACCTTATTTATTATAAATACGTTTATTACAAATTGTAAGAAAACTAAGGAGCAAACATAAGAAAGGCAAAATGTGTTAAATCGCTGTTTCTAGGCCATTAAAGTCTTAAGTAATTGTTATTCTTATGCCGGGAATGTTCTTACTATTATACTTATCGTTGAATAACACACAGATGGCCTTGCAAGAACTGGTAGACATTACATGAAAGCAAGTAAGTAATCCTTTAAAATGTGAGGCATTTGCAATTCTAGGCTAGAAAGTAATTTTAGTTTGTCATAAAAGTATCTGAAACATATGGTATTTTAATCAAAATCGTTGTAGCCAATTTTGAGAAAGTTAACAATTTATATATTTAATATTTGCCACTAAAGTGTATTTTGCAGTTAGATATTTTCTTGAAAATATTCGTGTCGCATCCTTAGGAAATGGAGAATTTAAATGATCTGTGAAGAACAAGCTCCAATGATCCACGGTGTAGTCGAGAGGTTTGGCGGCAGTTTCATACATTGGTAACATTCGTTTAGAGACATTTCTTGCGATGTTTTCCCGATTTAATAACCTGTGTTTTAAGTATTTCTTATTACATCAGGATTACGTTGGATATGCACTTTACCGGATCCCGTAAGTAATTACGGCCCCACTAAAAATAATATATATATATATATATATATATATATTTATTTATTTATTTTGAATTCTGCTTTTATACCACCGACGACTACCGATGCTTTTTTTATTATTATTATTTTTAGTGGGGGCGTAATTACTTACGGAATCCGGTAAATTGTATATCCAACGTAATCCTGATATTATAAGGAATGCACAAAGCACAGGTTTTAAATAGGGAAAAAATCGCCAAAAATCGCCAAAAATGTCGCTAAATGAATGTTGTCACGTATGAAAGTGCCGCCAAACCTCTCGACTACACCATGGATCATTGGAGCTTGATCTTCACAGATCATTTAAATTATCCATTTTGTAAGGGTACGACACAAATATTTTCAAGAAAATCTCCTCACTCCAAAGTACACTTTATTTGCAAATATTACGAAATTTGTCAATTTCCTCAAAAATGGCTATAACGATTTTGATTAAAATACTATATGTTTCAGATTCTTTTATTATTTTCTAGCTTAGAATTCCAAATTCCTCACATTTTCTCTAGCTGCTATACAAACAAACTTCTTACAAAAGAGTATTCTTCTTTCCACACAATGCTAATTCAGATAAAAATTATCAGTGTGTTCTTATTACTTAGTTCCTTATAAGAAGAAGGAAATTAAAGGAATGCACCAAAAATGCAGTCATATGCATTATGCCAATCGCTTCTTTACTTAACCAGGAGTAGAACAAAGGAAAAACGGAATCATCCAATCAGAGAAAAGTATAAGTACTTGAAACTAATAACAAGAAATATCTCCACGAAAAAAATGTATATGACAAACATTGTGTATTTTAACCATATCTACATTTTTGTGTATTAATCTTTTGTCTATCTTTTACGGTTTGCTAGTTATGCAAAATTAAGCAAAATTCATCCATAATAAACAGGTCTTTAGAATCTATTTCCAGAAAATTCTAGATATACATTTTATTTGTGATGGAAATAATTTAATGTACGGAATTTATTCAAAATCGTTATAGACATTTTTAAGAAAGGCAAACTTTTCGAAAAACTTTCTATATAAAGAATATCTAGGAATGGGGGAATTTCTTGAAAATCTTCGTGTCATGTCCTTGGAAGATACAAAACCTAAATATCAAGTTTGGTATTTAACCGTATTTTCGTTTTTGAGTTACGCTGCCCAAGGACTCACACACACACGCGCGGACCTTTTTCTGAAAATGCTTTTTTTTTTTTTTTTTTTTTTGAATTCAGGTGAAATGTCGGTATCAAATTTTTGGGTGCAATAAAATACCTTCTGTATACACTATATACATTGTACATACGCGGCTAGAGAAAGTAAAAATCATGTCTTGCTCTCGCAGATACATACAGCGCTACTGTTTTATGCCAAGGCCACGGATTGTGCGAATGTACATATCCGCCGGGACAACAGTAACCTCTGTAATATGCCACTGTGCAAAATCGGCAAAGGGAATGACAAGGAAAATGTATCAGTTGTTAGTTCTCTCTTTTTGCGTTGTGAAGTGTTTCGACAGTGCGTTGGAAAGTTATGCTATTCATTCCCCGTAAATGTCTCAACAAATTCACGCTTGAACGGAGTTTATGTAGATTTGTTGCAATTGATTATGTATATGTTTATTTAGATAGGTGTTTAGACAATTTAACAGAAACTTCCTGGTTATTCTGTTCCAAGTACACACTGTGAAATGTTTGGTCAATACATTTAATACACAATGGGAATACTATGCACTAAACCAAAGAAGCAAAACCCACATGTTATAACGGAGGAAAAGATAGACAATAGCTCATCTATGAAGTCTCTCAACTGTGTTGCACAGCAAGTGGGTGTTTCACCACCTCTATTCTTACAGCTACTAAATTTTGAAACCCTTCGTAGTAGTAGACTGTGAACGCAGCCCGCATTCGCCCTATCCGAAAATGGCAATAGTTTGGGTCTTGAAAATCCTGAAAAAAGTTCAGTAGTTACTTGGTTGATATTCCGAGAATTTGTTTTTAATAACTAGCGCTAGGAAGGCTTAAAATCAGTTAAGGAACACCCTCATCTCATGTTACACAATGCATTGTTACAGTGTTTTAAGCTGAGTTTCCCCACAATTGTTATTGGGAACCTAAATTTAGGTATTTGAGCTCATTCGACCGCATCAAAGTAATTTTATGGAGAATTATCACGAAGCAGCGTGAGGTTATTAGAACCCATGGATTCATAATTTAGTTTCGTTGTGGGGTTTAACGGGATTCTTTGGCCATTGTTTTACATAATTAGCATCTCCTGAAGCATAACAAAGGGAGAAGGCGATAATAGGACTTTTAGCAAAGGTTTACCTTCCTGAATGGAAAACCTGTTGGAGGAAATGGACAAAAGGTATAAAGAAGTTAAGTACGAGAAAATAAAGTACATCTGCACTTTCGTCTGCAATACATTATATATGAAATCTAGTTCAAACACTTCCATTTTTATTTATCCAGCACGTATGCATAACGTATACAGTAGGCAGGGAAGGTATTGCATTCCTTCCAAAAACTTCATACCTATATTTCATAAAAATAGTTTTAGAGTCCACTGTATTAAAAATGTCGTGTGTAGTGAGAGTGTATCCGTATGTCTGTGAACACGATAACTCAAAAACGAAACTTTGTAAAATACTAAACTTAGTATTTAGCATTTTCCAGGAATGCGACATGAAGATTTAGAGAAAAATCCCCCCACCGCAAACTAACCTTTACAAAGAAAACATTTCCAAAATTTTAATTTTCTCAAAAATAACTAACGATTTTGATTAAAATACCGTAAAATAACTGCTTCCGAGATGCTCCTTGTTATTGATTTCAATTTTAAATGATTATACTTTTCTCAGAGTGGAAGTCGCCTTTGTTTCTTTTGTTTTACTCGTGGCCAAGCAAAGAAGCGAATCTTTTAAAAAAGTAATTATCGCTTTGACATAATGCATTTGTTTAGTTGTCTCCTAATAAGAAACAAAATATTAAGAACACTCTACTAACGGCCATCTCGATTAGTATGGGTAAAAATAAGAACAATTTTTTGTGAAAAGTTTATAGAACAAGAGAAGTGTATGCGAGTGTAACCCATCCGATTTTTTATAACGGAATATTTGCGACAATTCACAGACATGTGTGTTTTTCCATTCCTTGAAGGCTGTCTTTCCTGGCACAGTTTATTCAGGGTATTTTATCTGATATTCGATTCTCTGAATCAACAAAAGCTTTGCATAAATCAAACTAAAAAGGGAGCTCCTATTTGCATTTGCAGACATTGGTGGAAGTAAAGAAATCCTTCTTCCTAGTAGTTTTGACAGTCAATTTGTTTCCTCTTACAACTTATATAGAATTTCCCCTCGTGTCTCAAAGACTGCAGAGAAACTAAATCAGTTTTATTGAAATACATATATTCAAAATACAGTCTGTTTTTTTAACACAAAAACAGAATTACATACTGGCACGTCAACTGCAGCTGGAACAAAGAAATGGTAGAAATTTAGTTCTGTAACCAATCATAATTGTCAAAGTCGATGTTGCTCTGCTGTTAAAAATAGTTGGAGTGTTCTATTATACATACAGTCTTTTGATTTGTGTGGTTACGCTTCGTAATTAACAGATGTTTAATTACTGTTGCTCAAAGCTTTATAAAACACTGAACAAAAATTAGAGAAAGCAAGGGGGTCATATTATATAAACATCTAGTGCATTAAATTTACGTTCAATTTCTCTAGCTACCATCATTTCTCTATTACGCTTACTAAACAGGAGAAAAATTGTATTCCAATCAAAAATTGATATCGTGATTTTATTGCAAATATACAAGCCGTTTCAAAGCGACACCAAACGAAGATACCAGTCGATTAGCTTACACTTTGACTTTTCCAAAACTTGATGCCGTAACTTTCAAACTCTTCTATTTAAAGTTGTATGTATGTTTAAAAATCCCACACATTTGGGATTAGGCAGCAAAGGAATAACGGTTGTTATACGCCCCACCCACATGCTACGTTTTCCATTACTAAGGTGACCTGTCCCGCGCCGGCGTGTCTATCAAACCACGCCTATACTACGCGACTGGGAACTTCGCTACCAACCGGCATCTCTTTTGGAGTGGGCCACGCACGTAATATCTGGTTAGGTACGACTGCCTAATCCATGGTGATTTTATTGCAGTTTTTGTTTGTGCCGATTTTAGAGTTGAAAATTGCTTTTACGTATCACGTACGGTATGATCAATAAGGTCCACATCTTCGTTTGGTGTCGTTTTGAAACATCCTGTATATGCTTTGAGGTCCCCTGAAAAAAATTATAGAAAGCTCCATCCATGATTATACACGTCCATGAACAGCGTAATACAAAACGAAAAAAATAAATTTAGTGTTTAAGTTTAGCATTTTAAGATCAGCATCTTCTAATAATACGACTCGAAGATGTTCAAGAAAATTCCCCACACCAAACTACATTTGACGTGGAAAATTATTCGTTATTTTGTAATTTGTCAATGAATTTCTAATGATTTTGGCTAATGTATTTTACGTTTAATCTTTCCATGACAAATAAAATGTATATCTTGAATTTTTTTAGGGATTTGCTCTAAAGTATTTATTCTGAATAAAGTTTATGCAATTAATAAATCCGAAATAACAAAAATACTACACAAATTGAAGATATCATCCAAATAGACAATTTGTATTATTAACTACACTTCTTTGTGGTATTAAGGAGATACCTATTCTACATATTCTCCTTAACATTTTGAATTTTCAGATAACTGCAAATCCCTATTCCTTTTGGCCTTCACTTCTTTCTTTGTTTTTCGTGTTCGTTAAAAGAGAACGAAATTTCAAATCTACACGTAGTGACCGACTATAAAATAATTTAACTATCGCATTTTTCAATGCAGGTGGCCTCGCATAAACGTTTTCAGTGAAATCTTGACAACGAACTTTTGGATAGGATACAGATATGCCTATGCCTAATAGATAAAGTTAATAGAACTTCTTTGAAAACAACCGCAACAACCAGTTTAATCTTACTATAAAATTAACATAGGCTTATAGAACATAATTTAATACTTGTAAAAGTGTACCTTATCAAGTGGAACTTTGATACCACTGACAAATTCCGTCGAAAACTTATTTTATTAAATGAGGGAAATGCTATATCTATAATTAACATGAAACAAACATACATAGCACAAGCTCATTAATTTTTGTCTTCCCCAACTAAAAGTTTAAATTCTTCGTCAAGATTAAAAATAATTTTCATAGAACTGTCCTTCGTGA
This sequence comes from Hymenopus coronatus, assembly GCA_030762935.1. Classification (NCBI taxonomy): domain Eukaryota; kingdom Metazoa; phylum Arthropoda; class Insecta; order Mantodea; family Hymenopodidae; genus Hymenopus; species Hymenopus coronatus. The sequence goes on from CM060887.1 coordinate 41,472,533, forward strand.
AGAAATTAATGATATTGAAGTTATGAATATTCATACTTTTCAGATATCGATTCCAATAGTGGACCTAATAGTGTTCTTTTGATTCTAGCCAGCCAGTGTTAGTTCTCTATGTGGGACACAAAACGAACTAATAAACGATCTGAAATGAAGGGGTGGTTCGGATACCTCCTCTTCAGAAAATGTTTCGTTTAGGATTATTACTCAAGAAAAGCCGAAACATGTGTAACATTGGGACATTAATGAGAAATCAGAAGTATTTGCATGCGTGGTTAAACTAAACGACAGCTATGGTAATTATAGGACAAATTCTATCCGCATAATAACGACGGCAGTAAAACAAGACTAAAATAGTTAAAGATTGTAAATACACGGATTATATAGAGGAAGACTCATTTGGCCACGTAAAGACTGAAGTTTACTGCACATTTACCTATAGACGCAGGTAGCACGTACTCTCCAAAGCGGTTTTTGAGAATGCAAAACAGGGAGGCAAGAACAGTAGCTTCAATAGTCGCGAGCGGACAATTAATGTACATACCCCGTCCCTGTTTCTGTGTTTTAAAACATACTGAAAAAAATCTTTGACATTTCACTTCTATTTGTATGTTTGCTTTAGGTTTATACTTTTATTTTTGCGGCAAAATCCAACGAAAAATTGCCTTAAGCTGATGCACTATAAGTAGACGGTATGCAATATATGTGATTGAAATGTATACCAATAGTACACACGATATTAATGATATTTTTACAATGTATAAATTCTAGCCTGAATCAATTTTAAATAATAATGTTTTATTTTCTAAATGTATTGCTCTATTAAGAATGAGTAACGTGATATATTTTAAAAATATTCACATAAAAAAATCATCTTTAGAGTAAATGAGTTTACACGTAGAACCGTCATATTACTTTCCCTACACGAACTATGTACAAAGTGTATAGAGAAGGTATTGTAATGCACCTAAAAATTCGATACCAAGATTTCACCGGAAATACATGTTTTGAGACCCCCTGAATCCAAAACAAGCATTGTGTGTATTTGTATGTCTGTGTGTGTGTGTGTGTGTCTGTGGACAGCATAGCTCAAAAACGGAAAGACCTTTAAAAACCAAATTTGGTATTTAGATTTGGTATCTTCCAAGGATGCGACACGAAGATTTTCAATAAAATACCCCACCCCAACTACCCCTTACATGGAACTTTTTTGAAAATTTTGATTTTGATTAAAAATCGTGTATTAAAGATAAGACCTGACAAATACAAACCTTGTTTTTACTGCCAAACCGTAAGAGATGGACAAAAATTTACAACACAAATAATGTAGTGCACGCTAAAATACACAATTTATGTCATACATTTTTTTCATGGAGTTCATCGTTTTTGAGATATTCCTTGTTATTGGTTTCAGCTTCGAAAAACTTATACTTTTCTCCGACGGGAATTTGTCAACTCCTCTCCATACAAACCAAGAAACTTCAGTCACATAGCGAGCAGATTTTGACTATCACTTTAAATTATAGTAATCCCGCATTTCACTTCTACTTGCACGGAAGCAAGTAATATGACTTATTTCTGCTAATTTTTTCTCGACTAGCATGAAGTAAATAGAAGCATAAGCTTTCTAACAATAATAAATTGCAGAGATGTAGAGAAAGTTATGTGAATGGAACACATCAGATTTTTTTTTATAACAATTTAATAAATTATCTATCGAAATTGAAGCACTATTTTGAAGAAAAAAATACTATTTTCTTTATTGTTCTTTTGACATGTATTAGAAGATGTTTAAAATACATTTACTGTAAAATTGCATCATGTGGAACATTTTGAGTATGCAAAAGTGTTGGAAATAAACTTGCGAGAAAACAAGGTTCAAAGTTAGAAGTTGGAAGTGCCTTAATAAGCATGCGCATGCCCATTTATTGGTTCTGTTAATTCGCAGTTAAAGTGGAAAAAACGATATATTTTCTTAAATTTTATAGCTCATATAATTTTATTTAGAACAAATCTGAAGTGTTTCATTCACATGACTCTCTTTACATCTCTGTAACAAATTATTGTTAAAAAGTTTATTCTTTTATTTACTTAATGTTAATCGAGACAAAATTAATAGAAATAGTCTTATTACTTGCATCTTTGTAAGTAGAAGCGAAATTAGGGAGTACCATAGGCTAAAAGGATTGTCAAAAGTTGGTTGCTATGTTAATATGGATAGGAATTGACAAATTCCTGTATGAGAAAAAGTTTTTTTAAAAGTGAAACCAAAGACAAGGAATATCTCAAAAACGATCAACTCCACGAAACAAATGTATATGACATGAATTGTGCGTTATAACGTGCTCTACAGTTTTAGCGTGTAATTTTTTCTCCATCTCTTACGGTTTAGCAGTAATTTCATAAAATTCATCCATAATAAAGAGGTCTTCAGGAGCTATTCCCAGTAAATTCAAGATATACATTTTATTTGTCAGGTAAATATCTTTAATATTTGAACTTCTAATCAAATTCGTTACAGCCATTTTTAAGAAAATCAAAATTTTCAAAAAAGTGTTCCATTGTAAAGGCTAGTTTGGGTGGGGGGATTTTTCTCAAAATCTTCGTGTGGCATACTTGGAAGACACCAAATCTAAATACCAAGTTTGGTATTTTACCGACTTTTCGGTTTTCAGTTATTGAGTTCTGAAAATTCTTTTTTTTTTTTTTGTTGTTTGATATAGTGCACCCTAAAACATATATTTCCGGTGAAGTCTCTATGTACATAGTATGTAAAGAGAAAGTAAAAATAGACTTTATTGATTTTTAACAATTTTTGGTCAAATTTTACAGATGCAAATACTTTGTAATGTTTCCCTTCGATATTCAGGCGTATTTTGGAGAGGCAAAGTACCCTACTAATCCACTGGCTAAAATTAAGCTTGATGAACAGGTCACGCTGGCAGAGTACGAGGCTAGAACTGTCACTACCAACATAAACAGCTGCGTTCCATTATAGGTCATTTTCCTCACTGCTACAGGTGCGTTCTTATTTACTGCTTCTGTGCATATATAACGGACTTGGAGTACCGGATTCTAAATTTCCTGGAACGTACAATACATCACGCAATGCATGAAAATTAATGTAGGCAAGGAAAGGCAGGGCGCGGTCAGCTACACATATACAAAACATTAGCGTAAACGTTGTGTTTGTGTGGAAAGGCATGCACACACCTCCTGCATATGCATGACCCTGTGGCCGGTGCTCGGGTTAAATTGCGTATAAAGCTCTGGGTAAATATCCTCCGTACCGCTGCATCCAAAGTCATGCGCGATAATCTCTGATAACCTCAAGGGCAGACCATGAGCTTAGCGCGCTACTGGGCTCAAGAGGAAATTCGTTGAACAAAATTCTCTGGGAAATTGTTCATAAATAACGAGATTTTGTAGTTTTAATGACACTGATAGAAGGAAAAGCTTATTGAAGATTAATCAGAATCAAAGAATATAAATGGAACGAACCGAGAGCGGAATCAACAATTTAAAACGAAATAAGCCCATAAAATATACTGTCTCAAATCATTGATTTGAGTTAACGTTTGGAAGCAAGCGTCACCCCCAAGGAGAAAGAGGAACGCGTGGCGGAGAAGTAGCCTAGCAAGCACATGTTCAAGTACAAGTATATATACAAACTACACTAATCATAAAAGTAGACCACATAACATGCCTTTCGATTTCAAACACATAATTGTGACGTTACAGGGTTATTAAGTTAAAGAAACAGTATCCTGAAACCTCAAAATATGGATTCATAAGTACAATTACAATAACTAAGACAGCGTGTAAAAGACAGTGGATCTAACAACATTATTTAGGTCTGTATCTCATACGAAGAAGCATTTATGAAAAGAGTATCTTAATAGCTATTGATGTAATTGCTTTTTCACACAAGCCGTGTCTAGGACAAGAGTTGGGCAGATAGAATCAGACTCAAAAATGCAATGCCATAGCCGGGATTTGAACCACGGATCTCCCGGTCTCTAGCCGAATGTTCAGATGTACACTCCAATGGCAACTTACAATGTCAAAAGTTCTTTAAATTTTAGGATCCATAGTATAGCAAACTATTATGGTCGATTAGTATTGTTTTTTTTTTTTTTTTTTTCACACAAGCCGTGTGTAGGACAGGAGTTGGATAGGTAGAGTTAGACTGATTCTAATGTCGGGCCAGTATGTCGCCATGGTAGCTCAGTGGTAGGGCAACCGACTAGGAACCGGGATATCAGTGGTTCAACTCTCGATTATGGCATTACATTTTTCAGTCTGACTCTAGCTATCCAATATCATAATATATTTAATTAAGCTCTTGAAGTTACATGGAGCGTGTTACATTCTCGGTCACGCATGTACAGCCGTGGACAAAAGAAAATAAGTCATCTCTAGATTCCATGTGTCGATCGAAGAGTTTCATGTATCTGTGTAAAAGCTGTGATCACAATGCACACAAAAGAACTGTACGGTCTGTGACTGACAGCAATGGTTAACTATGAACACTGAAAATATATCATACAACAACGTCACGGTGGCCCTGAGGATCAGAAGGCCTTGCTTCCATCCTAGGTTCAAATCTTGCGCTGCTTATCTTTTTTTAATGTTTGTTAATTTTATGACTCAGTAAGTAGACCATAATATTACATTAATATAACCTTGGCACTTGTAATTGTGAGCCCATCTGGGCAGAAAAAAATATAATTTAACTCGTGTTAAATTACCAAAAAAGTATGTGTAAATAAATTTTTATCTTCTAGAACTAAAACAAAAATAAACCTAATTACTATCGGGTGCTTGAACCCTCAGCCCAATAACTGCCCTCAAAATTCGGCACATAGACAAAAATAAATGCCTGCAGTAACGTGAACGAGAAGCTACAAGATCCCAGGCTTCTTGAATTTGTGCTATCTGCGTTTTTAATGTATACAAATATTGTTCTTTGTTGTATCTATTATCTATTAATAATGTAATAATACTGAATTTTTACTAAAGTATATCTATTTTTGCATATATTGAGCAATAATTTTAGGCATAATAGAATGTCGTAAAGACTCAGAACTTTAAGAATAGTAAATCAAACAAAACAAATTGATGGCAGCAGTATAAAAATATAATATTATAAAGGCAACATTTTTCAATAGAAATAATATATAACCATATATGTAATTATATGGTTCTCAGACTCAGGTTTAGGATGTAAAATTCTGCATGTCACTCGTTTATCACTGACATTATAAAACTTCAGTAGTACTAGAATTGCAACTGCCCAATGACGCAAGTTGAATTCAATTTTGTAATTGAATGCTGGATAGTAATTCTATTGACAGAGTAAATCCAGAAATATATCCATTTTCACTCGAAGCATGGTTCGATTAGTTGAGAAAACAATTAATATAGACTGTGCCAAAAAAAAAATCCGATCCGCATGAAATTCCACCGTTTGAAGCAATTATAAACCAAATTATACTTAGATCGACGAATTTTGAGGATATTATCATCCCTTATTCGTGTGGGTTGTGATTTTTCATAGCCACAAGCTCACTGTGATGTTAATTTTTTAAAATGTTTATTAATTTTTGCCAAAACAAAGGTTTTAAAAATTACTCGCATATAATGAAAACCTAAAACAGAACTTAAATACCAGACGATAAAGTATCAGAGCTATATTTGCGTCGCCAGAATTTCATAAGCTGACTAAGCGAATGCGTTGCTACTGAGACAGATCTTTTTTAACAGCTTGTATATTAGAAGTTAGCGATATTAGCAGTTTTCAATTTAATTTTGTATTTTCAGTAAGAACCCATTACTTTATGGATGGAGATTCTCTATCCTGGATGCGACACGAAGGTTTTCACCCCGAACCACCTTTACTTTAAATGTTTTTTAAAAAAATCCGATTTTCTAAACTAGTTCTAACGATTTCTATTAAAATCGTTGTATATTAAAGGTACTTATATGACAAAATGCGTATTCTGTTCTAAACTTTGCACCAAAATAAGGTCAGACAAAGGCCTTGCTCTCAATGGAGAACAAACGCAATCGTGTGGTCGATTCGGAAGCTGGTTTGGCACTTTTTCGTCGCAATCTTGACGAGTTTCTGCGTCGATATAAAACTGTGGATGAAACATGGATACACTACTACAGTCCAGAAACAAAAATACAGCGAAACAGTGGGCTGTTTAAAGCAAACCGGCTCCGATAAAGGCAAAGGTGGTGAAATTTTCAGAGAAGGTGATGACCTCGGTTTTTTACGATGCAGGCGGAATCATGTACATTAATTATTTGTAGAAAGGAAGATCGATAAATAGAGTACTATGTATCGTTATTGCACCGGTTGAACGGATAAATCAAGAAAAAAACGCCCTCATCTGGCAAAGAAAAAATTCTCTTCCGTCAAGAAAATACAAGGGTGCATACCTGGGCAGTTTCGATGGCGAGGATTGCAAAATTGAGGTCTTAATTGTTACAACATCCACTATATTCACCAGATTTAATCCCCAGTGACAATTCTTTATTTCCAAACTTGAAAAGGTGGCTGGGCGGAAAACGATTCATATCTAAGGAAGAGGTCATCTCCCAAACAGATGCCGATTTAGAGGACCTTCCGAAATCGTACTTGGAAGCCTTAAAACAGTTGGAGAAACGCCGAGAAATGTGTGTCGAGCTAAAAGGAGACTATGTTGAAAAATAATAAAAATAAATTAAAAAATAATTCGTTTTTCTAACTTTTTCTAAGGACTTATTGAACGCCCCTAATATAACAACTAGCGATTGTCTTAATGTTTTATATTTCTTTATTCTCATTGAACTTCAAAGAAAACAATATAGTTAAAGTATCTCTATAAAATTGTATCTTGATTAACAAATGGCCTCCAATGGTTACCATGCTAACTTCATACACCGAAAGTCACGGCTTCAAATGAGGCGGAGGACGATGGATTTTTTCGGGCGTAAAAATCCTTAGCATGGCTTCCTTTGGAAGGGAAGTAAAGCCGTTGGTCCCGTGTCTCAGATTTATGGCACGTAAAAGAACCTCATGCCTGATAGAGAGGCCTCTGAGCAAAATTAAGCGATCTTTCACGCCCAGTATTGCCGATCCCGGTGAACGCGCTCGCTAAAAGTGTCTCGCTTTGGCGCTTCGTGGTGCACAGGATCATGGGTTCGAGTCCCGCCTTGGGCATGGGTGGTTCTGTGTTTCTAAATGTGTGTATGTTTGTGTATGTATATGTAAAAGGAAAATTTTAAGAATAATAAGGTCTACTAAGGAAATAAAGGAAACTGGAAAAAATGGAGAAAAAAGGAATACAGCGCCGGAATCCTGATAAGCCTCCGGAACTTTATTTTTATAAAAAAAAAAAAAAAAAAAGTATGGTGCCGCGCCGTGGCCAAGTGGTTAGACCGCTTACCTCTCATCTAGACGGCTTGGGTTCGATCCCAAGCAACCGCATGTGAGATTTGTGGTGGACAAAGCGGCGCTGGGGTGGATTTTCTCCGGCTTCCCCCACCATTGCATTCTACCGGTGCTCCATCTTATTTATGTGTCATAAGTGTCACCGCCTGCGGTGCCATAAGTGATTAAAACGGGCGTTAAACACTACCAAAAAAAACATTAAAGAGCCTCCATAAATAAAACGCCATTTCATTTCTTTCAACAAGAATTGACAATTAGCGATCGGTTTAATGTATGTGTTTCTTTATTCTCACTGCACTTTAAGGAATAAAAATATAATTAAAACGTGTCTACTACATTTTATCTTGATTAATAAGAATATAAGAGTAATACGTTTTGTAAGAATAGCTTGTTGGTAATTGAGTATAGAGAAATTTGTGTGATTGCAAATATAATGAAATTTTGTCATTATCGTGCATATTTTTATTTAAAGCATAAGTTGACAAGAAAAAAGCTGTATCCTGCAATTTGCAGCTTATTTTAAGATATGCCACTCTAGTTTTCAGATTATTTTTAAGCTGAGTGTTAAAACTGGTCTCGAGTAGCAGTCGCTATTTTTGTTTTAATAGCTAATGTTAAAACGACTATTAACTGGTGTGCCTTTGAATTCTCTGCAGAATTGCGATAAATCTATTTTCAGGAATAATCCTGTTTTGTGACGTGCGTCAGTGTGATCGTCATTACTGATTCATTTGGCAGCACTAATTTCGAGTGATCCATCATTGACCTCAATCCCTGTAACGTGGTGATTTCCCAGCTGAACACCAATTACTCATAATTTATGAATTAACTGTAGTGCCTTAGAATCAACCCAACGATATCAAACTGTACAGTGATTCAAAAAATGAATTTAAAATGTTAACCGCTTGGCTGAATAGCAATTACTTATAAATTATGAATTAGCTATAGTGCCTTAAAATCAACCCAACGATATCACACTTTACAGAATGAAAACAAACGAATTTAAAATCTTAACTGCTACGACTAATTGTAATTTTTAGATATACTTTGTATATACCTCTATAAAATTCTGAGTTATGCGAATCAAACTCGCCACATAGAGGAGGAACATTTATTTGTTTGCGCTATCAGGAGCATAATTAGATCAGTCTTTAAGAATAGTTAAAGCATGAAAATACTCCAGAATATTGTCCAGAAGACCTGACCTCTAACCTTGAGGAATGCAACCTGCAACCTGCCAAATAATGGTGCTCTGCCTTTTTCAAGACGTGGAATAATTTCAAAAACATAAAATTGAAGACGATTCTGATTTCTTACGGCACATAGAAAAGGTATTGCATTTCACCCAGCAATCTATTTGAATTGAATTCCCAACGTAAATAAATGCCTTATTGATTAATAACTCAATTTTCTGTAAATAACATTTTATATACAATTCAAACTTCATAATTATTTAATGACTACATATGTACAATGTACATAGTGGGTAGAAGAGACATTGCATTCCATCCAAGAATTCGATACCAAGCTTTCACCATAAACACGTGTTTCTGAGCCCCCCTCAATCCAGAAAATGTAAATGTGTGTGTATGTGTGTGTGTCTCCGAACAGCACAACTTAAAAACGAAAAATCGTTTAATAGCAAACTTGATATTTCCAAATGAAATTCTTCTAACCCAAACTGCCCTATGTAGAAAAATTTACTTTTCAAAACTGGCTCTAACAACTTTGACTGAAATACATGTTTAAGATGTTTTATGGCAAAATAACTGTATACCTTGATTTTCTTAAGATATTTATTCTGGATGGTTTTTGAGTAACTCATAAGTTATAAGTGATCACAAAAGTGTAGACCTCGTTAATGTACACAATTTATGTCATGTATACTATTTTTGTGAAGTTAAACCATTTTTGAGTTACTCTTGCTATTGGTTTCAATTCTCAAACGGAGATTTATTAGTTTCACATCTCTTGTTTTGCTCCTGGCCAAGCAAACAAAACCGAATACAATTCTATCACAATAACACCGGCTATAAAGAATTTAACAATCGCTTTAGGCTAATGTACTGCCTTACTTTCCTTATACTTATAAGCAAACTAGTCATATAACCATTTCTGTTAATGTTGGTCTCGATTAACATGGTGTAGAAAAAGAGTAATTATTTTATAAGAAACATTTGTCTGCAGAATAGGTAGAGAAAATCATGTGAATGGAAATCATCATGTTTTATGTAATGCATATTATTACAATAGCAACCGTAAACGTCTGCAGTAAAATGTTTTGTAGCATAGAGTTTGATTGGATCACTGGAATTAAAGTAAACAGTAATACATTATAAAAAATCTTATGTGTAACATTCACATGACTTTCTCTACATATCTACAACAAATTATTCTTAAAAAGCTTATACTTCTATTTACTTCATGCTAATCAGAAAAAAATTAGCCGAAATGGTCTTATTACTTGCTTCCTTGTAAGTAGAAGCGAACTAAGGGTGTACCATAGATTAAAATGATAGTCATAAGCTGGTTGCTATGTGACTGAAGTTCCTCTGTTTGTATGGACAGCAGTTGACAAATTCCTGTATGAGAAAATTTTTTTCGAAGCAGAAACCAAAAAACAAGGAATGTCTAAAAAACGATGAACTCCACGAAAAAATTCTATATAACATAAATTGTATGTTTTAACGTGCTTTACATTTTTCGTGTAGTAAGTTTTTGTCCATCTTTTACGTTTAGCAGTTATGCAAAATTCCGTAAAATTTACCCAGAATAAAGTCGTAAGAGGCTATTCCCGTAAAATTCAAAATATACATTTTATTTTTCAGGTAAATATGTTTAATATACGATATTTTAATCAAAATCGTTAGACCCATTTTTTAGAAAATCAAAATTTTCCATATAAAGGGTAGTTTGGGGTGGGTTTTTTTTCTCAAAATCTACAGGTCGCATCCCTGGAAGATACTAAACTTAAATACCAAGTTTGGTATTTTACCGACTTTTCGTTTTTAAGTTATCGTGTTCATAGACACACGGACCTTTTTGTGAAAATTTTTTTTTTTGTATATTGGGGACCTTAAAACATATATTTCCGGTGAAATCTCGGTATCGAATTTTCTATACACCATACATAGTAAGTGTAGAGAAAGTAAGAAACACTCTTTAAATAGGTATGTATAGTGTTTCAACAGTTCGAAATTCACTGTAAAGTGAGGAATGGATTTAAAACTTCACAGGTAAATTGCACATATGATTTTATCGCGCATAATGGTTTGTAATAGGTAAATGGAGTATATAATTTCATATCTGCACAAATGTAATAAGGGTAATTGACTCTAAAAACACTGGGCATTTGTTAGCGTTATATTCGGTTATTTGGAACTCTGTATCATATTTCTGCAATACATAATTTCTGCCGTTTGTATAGTTACAAACAGCGAACACACTCGAGCACATACTGTCGTCCCGATATAAAAGCATTGCATATAAAAATGAGTGAATACATGTATTTATTTCCATTTAAATGTACAGTGATTGAACTGCAACAATGGAACCAGTATAACGTTAGCATACAATATGCATTAACTCACGGTTCAATAAATTGAAATTGACCTCTCCACTCTGGACGTCTCCGTTAGAGGTGTTTAGGCGCCGGCATCATTTTTAGGTTTACACAAAATTGTAGTTGTTTAATGTAATTGTACACAGAGCACAAATAGAAATAGACATCGAATTTCTGACTGCCTGTTGGGGCATTTATAGGGCGTGTCTTCTGATATCCGCTGGCCCCTTCGTCCGCTGGGGAAGGAGTAGGGGTTGTAGCTTACAGGTTACCTAATCTCACTTCCAATTGAGTAAGGTGGCTGTACCTATTAGTGAATGAGTTGACAACCCAGCATATGTATCCTCTATTGGTTCGATATAGAACACGCACCTGCAAGGTAATAGTATCAGCCAATAAAATAAAAACATGACATAATAAAGTACCCTACAAACGGTAAGGAACAAGACAGTGCCGGTTTCTTTCTGTGCCTTGTGTACATAGTGGAGATGTTTCCTGAACTATTTAGGGATTTAATTTCGGGTTGTATACAGTGTGTTCCTTATATTGCCGGGCCGCGCACTACAATGCATTTCCGTTCTAATATTCCCGCGTTACATCCTCTATGTAGAAATCGGAATTCATTGGCTTTTCATTGCTTCGGGACCCAATATCTGCGTATGGACTACACTTGTACATAATGCCATGTGCATCCCTCTAGTTTATGTGCACATCAAATATAATGTCACTACATTATTACCTTTCGTACTCTTCCAAATTCTCAACTTTTATAATTCAATAATTCAAAAACGCAAGAATACAATTTTGTTTAATGCATTTTTGAGAAGCAGTAAGAAGTTTGAAACAAAGTAGAAAATAACAACTTTTGCTATTTAATAGTCTTATTTTGGTGCTATACTGTCCACACACACGGACCTTTTTCTAAAAAATTTTTTTGACTAAGGGGACCACAAAATAAACTTTTCCGATGAAATCTCGGTATCAAATTATTCGGTGGAATGAACTACTACGTGCATAGTATGTGTACAGAAAGTAAAAATGGGATATCGAGCAGATTTGACACATTGATCTTTCGGGTTCCGTTCGGTTGCTTTCACCAAGTGAACTACCATGTTAACATGCCGGAGTGAAAATTTCCCAACCAAATCGCATTTTCCTTCGGTAAGTCTCAAACTATTTTGATTTGACATACCTCCACTGTCCACTTACAATATTGTGTGTATGTACCTAAGTCCGCAACTTTTTTAGTTTAACCAATATTGGGTCAACCAGTGATCATTTAATGTCATGCCGACATGTTGCGATGGAATTTTAGTTGGTTAGAGTTAACCGGAGAGAAACCCAAAGTTCTGAATTGTAGATTCATACCTGGCATTTAAATTCTCAGTCTCTTTCATCCTTTCCAAACTTGCTCAACATGGCTTGTACGCAAGAACAATTCAATACCGACATTTCATTGGAAATATATGTTTTAGGGTCCCCTGTATAAAAAAAAGTATTTTTCGCAAAGGTCCTTATGTGTGTATGTGACCGTGTGTCTGTGAACACGATAACTCAAAAACGAAAAGTGGGTAAAATACCAAACTTGGTATTTAAGTTTAGTATCCTCAAGGGATGCAACACTAAGATTTTGAGAAAAATCCCCCCACCACATACTACCCTTTACATGGAACTTTTTTCGAAATTTTTGATTTTATCAAAAATGACTAACAATTTTTATCAAAATATCACACATCAAAGATATTAACCAGCCAAAAAAATGTATATTTTGAATTTTCCAGGAATAGCCTTTGAAGACTACTTTATTCTAGATGAACTTTACGGAATTTTGCGCAACTGCTAAACAGTAAGAGAAGGAGAAAAACTTACCACACAAAAAATGCAGAGCACTTTAAGAAACATAATTTACGTTATATGCATTTTTTTCGTGGAGTTGATCGTTTTTGAGATATTCCTTGTTTCTGGTTTCAGCTTTAAAAAACTTACACTTTTCTCATACAGGACTTTGTCAACTCCTGTCCATACAAACAAAGGAACTTCAACCACATAGCAACCAGCTTTTGACTGTCACTTTAACCTATAGTACTCCCTTATTTCGCTCCTACTTACAAGGAAGAAAGTAATAAGATTATTTTTGCTATTTTTTCCACGATTGGCATGAATTAAATAGAAGCTGAAGCTTTTTAACAATAATTTGTTGCAGAGATGTAGAGAAAGTCATAAATGGAACAAATCTGAATTTTTACTTTCTCTACACATACTTTGTACATAGTGCATAGAGAAGGTATTGCACTCCAACCAAAAATTCGATGCCGAGATTTCACCGGAAATATATGTTTTATTGTCCCCTGTATAAAAAAAACTCACAAAAAGGTCCGCGGGTGTGTGTGTGTGTGTGTGTGTGTGTGTGTGTGTGTGTGTGTGTCCGTGAACACGATGACTCAAAAACCAAAATTCAGTAAAATACCGAAGTTGGTATTTAAGTTCAGTATTTTTCAGGGATGCGACACGAGAATTTTGAGAAAAATGCCCCCCATCCCAAAATACCCTTTACATGGAACTTTTTTCGAAAATTTTTATTTTCTTAAAAATGACTAACGATTTTGATTAAAATAGCATATATGCAAGATATTTACCTGACAAATAATATGTATATTTGAATGCTCTGGGAATAGCCTCTGAAGTCTTTATTCTGGATAAAGTTTACGAAATTTTGCATAACTGCTAAACCCTAAGAGATTGACAAAAACCTACCATACATAAAATGTAGAGCACATTAAAACCCAAAACTTATATTGTATAAATGTTGTTCGTGGAGTAGATCGTTTTTGAGATATTCCTTGTTTTTTGTTTCAGCTTTGAAAAGTTGTACTTTTCTCATATAGGAATTTGTCAACTGGTGTCCATACAAATAAAGGAACTTCAGATAGCAACCAGCTTTTGAGTATCACCTTAACCTATGGTATTCCCTTATTTCGTTTCTACTTATAAGGAAGCAAGTAATAAGACTACTTCTGCACATTTTTTCTCGATTAGCATGAAGTAAATTGAAGCATAAGCTCTTTAACAATAATTTGTTACCAAGATGTGGAGAAAATGATGTGAATGCAACACATTTGAATTTTTTAGATTGCTTTAAACTACATTTTGACTGCTACAAACATACAACAGGAGGTAAATGTGTTTTCTCTCTGGATGAGCACGATATCACACGAGAGATATATACTACTCCTGGAAGCATTCAGGAATAAATAACAAACAGGCAGCCAATATCTGTTTTGCCTGAGCTGGCCTAAAATAATAGCATAACAAGTGGTATTTAAATTGAACGCGGTGCTTTTCGACGGCCACTTCAATCGCGCCAATAAGTTACCTTCATGTTATGTCCTGGTGATGGGCTGTGTACATTTTCAAGTGATTTCGATTCATTACCGCGTAAAGGAAATGCATTTATATCGCTTCATGAATTCTAAAGCTAATTGGACAGCAAACACAGACGCACGCACACCATGGCAACAAAGATAGCCTACTGAACAAAAGTATTGAAACAATATATTTCACTTCCATCCTATCGGCTAACAACGTAATGTTAAACATTGTTTCCAACGGCTTTGAGAGTTATTTGGTATCTGTGTGGCAAATACAAAATATTGGATTGCAAGCTCACCAAACAATATGCCTATATTCAAGCCGTGTTAAATCTAAAGTCTGCACATTTGTATCATCAGTTTGGCAAGTGTGAAACGGAATGTCAATAGCATTAAACCATTTGATGCATTCCATTTCATGACTTTCTCTACATCTCTGCATCTCTGTTAAAAATCTTATTCTTCTGTCTACTTCATGCAAATCGAGATAAACATTAGCAGAAATAGTCTTACTGCTTGCTTTTTTGTAATCAGAGGAGGAAATAAGAGATACCCTAGATAAGGCGATAGCAACTCTTTTAAAAACCGGTTGCTATGCGATTTAAATTCGTTTCTTTGCATGGCCTAGAATTTACAAGTTACCATATGAGAAAATTCTAAGTTTTTTAAAAATTGATAACAAGGAATATCTCGAAAATGTCAGCACAATAAACTGGTATATGGATACATTCACACGGTTTACCGTTTATGCAAAAGTCATTCCGAAAGAACAGGTCTTCAGAGGCTACTAGTAGAAAATTCCAGCTTATTCTTCTATTTGCTTCATACTAATAAAAATATAGCAGAAATGATATTACTTGTTTCCTTTTAAGTAGGAGGGAAATAAGGGAATGCACTAAGCTAAAGAGATAACCAAATATAGTGGAATCTCATTTATACGTTTTTCAAGGGAAACTACTAAAATGCTGGTTGATTCACACATGTTTTTTCTCCTGTTTGTAACTCGAAACTCGAGTGACTGTTGGAACGGTATGACAACAATGAAAGGACAAATGACAATGAAAACAGCACACTAACAGTACTCGACTTAAAGCAGAGAAGTGACTGTTGGAACCAAGGTTAATATATTGTTGGAACGTTATGACAATGAAACGATAAGCGTCAATAAAAACAGCAAACCAGGCAATTCCAAGGCTATACACAGCAAGCATACCACCGTACGTTTTTCTTAAAAACGTATAAGTGGGTACATTTTGTGTATGTGGATCAGAAAAAGTGACGCATTACCGAGCAAACGTATAACCAAAAAGTATAATTGAGCAAAAGCTTAATGGAGAACGACCGGTCTCTAAAATTTAAGCGTATATGTGCGAAACAGGTTGAATCGAATAGCGAATGAGGGAGTTTCTAGTGTAGTTTATAAGCTAGTTGCTTTGTGATTGAAGTTCCTTTATTTGATGGTCAGGAGTTTACCTTAGATAAGATACGATAGAGAAGGATAGATGGATGGATAGAGAGATAGAGAGAGAGATATAGAGATAGATAGAGATAGATATAGATAGAGATAGGATGATGGATGGACGGACGGGCGGACGGATAGCTTCTCTATCTACATATTTATAGTATACTACGTGCTAGAGAAAGTAAAAAGGCGGTCTGCGTGAACAGGAGCCACAAGGTTTATTTCCAGTTTAAAATAAAACAGCTTTAGTTATATTTGAACAGCAGCAAGCGCTCAGAAAAGTTCGGAGATAAATTTTGTGCGGTTTGCTATATAACGAACTTCGTTTTAAACCCACGCTATGTAGCTTCCTTTCGTTTCCTGCATTTATTTATTTTTTTAATCGCCGCAGTAGGATATAATATTGGCAGGTACTGCCTCTGAGAGTCATTTGACCGTGCTGTAGCCAGGTATGGCACCTAAGCACATAAAGGGACCAATATTAGCGCCACCGAGCGACAGTATTACAAACCGTTGCCTTTTCACATGCCAGTTTAATTAACATGGGGCGGTAGAGAGCTTCGGGTTAGCGGCCATGGCTATCCTTGTTTTCCTCAGCACCTCCAGGAATGTCCCTTGTAATATTACGTTATTAGAGGTACGGCTTTGCTGTCAAAAGCGGTGAATACAATCCATTCACTGGACATGTCATCCCCCCCATGTTGAATACACATGTTTACCAATCTAAGCGAAGTTATGTTAGTAATGAAAGGACCTCCAGCTATGGAATTTATTCAGCGAATAGCTGGACATTTATGAGAACTACGCGTCACAGTTTTCAATAAGCAATAAAATAAGGTATAAAATAATAAATATAGAAACCGAATTTAGAGCTACAATGTTAGGGCACATCATACAGTGCACCAAGCTTTTTTTTTCTTTCTTTCTTTCTTTTTTTTTTTTTTTTTTTTTGTTTAGTGTTGGCAGAACCCCTCATCAGCTGTACAGTCAAAGACATTAAAAATACGCCTGGAAATACTTATCCTAAGACAGTGTTTTCGCTGATCCCACCCATGTCTTTCATCTGTTTGCTAAGCTCCTAAAGGGTATTGGACAGGCCATGTTACCAAAGGAAAGGGTTTGAATATAAAATGTAACTTGCGATAAATAAGTTCTGGGTTACGAATTGGGATTCCTAAGCTTTCTTATTGGATAATACTTCACCCCCTCAACAGGTGTTACAAAACAAGGTTAATCTTTTCTCTGATGCCAAGGTTATGCGCGCACGTGATAGAGTGAATTAATACACTGTTTTAACGGTGCGTCGAGTGGGGCTGAGGGGTGAAGGGGTGGATTGCCCAATCAGTTTTGCATTTTCTTACATGCATGGTATATTTCACCAGCATGGCACCAAAGAAAACCGTGGAAAGACCCGAGTCCCCGTAAACGTCTCATTTTCAGCAAAATCACTGCGCCAGGCGTATTTTTAATGCCTTTGACTGTACGCAACCCCCGGGCACTTAATGGTATAACAAAGTGAGTGTGAGTCGGTGGACGTTAGACGCTGGCACTCAATCCCTAACCAACAGAGTTCAATTCAAGGTCAGAACCGAAGGAAGAGATATTGAGAATGGTTGCATGCAATTTCGTTGTAAACGTTGCCGTCTTTATTGCACATGCCACTTGAAAGAAACAAAGGATATGAACAAAAAACCTAAAATTATTACCCTTATTGAGCATCGATATATGGCTGCGGAGCTGTATGGGCTACTTCCCAGATGATGATGATGATAATGGTGTTTAAGGGCGCTCAACTGCCGAGGTCATAAGCGCCCTTACGATTAAAACTTGGCAATAGGCAGTAAGAAAATACCAAAAAAGGAAAAAAACACAAGTAAAAAGGGCTAACACAGTTGAAAAGTAAGTAACAGAACGGTCCAGCCCTCTAACAGAGCTGGATATAAAACTCCATCTAAAATCAACACATTAAAATTAAAAGTGTTTAAAAAGAACTGCTATCACACTAAAACGTCAAGGTAAAAGAAAGTTTTGCTAAAAATTTAAAAACCCTGTCCACTGCTCTTGGGTCATCTGCCAGGACCTCAGCAAGAGAGGCCGGCATGCCCATACATGACCGAATGTGTGCCAGGTGACCACACTCCAGCAACACATGACGAACTGTCTGTGCCTCCCCACAGAGCGCACAGACAGGAGCAGGTTCACGTTTAAAAAGGTAACTGTGAGTAAAAATACAGTGGCCAATTCTTAGCCGAGCTAGTACTACCTCCTCCCGGCGGAATAAACGAGAGGAGGTTACCCAGTTGACAGGGAGGTCCTTCACCTCTCGCAGCTTATTACCACGGAGAGCCCACCACTCCGCATGCCAAGTCGAAAAAACGGCTCTCCGTACAGCCACTCTAAAATCTTCTGCTGTTGAATGGGTAATCGTAACACTGGGCGCTGTGACTGCCGATTTCGCTGCCAAATCCGCCGTGTCATTCCCTGGCAAGCCAACGTGTCCAGGAATCCATGCGCACTCCACATTAAAACCAGAAGCGTGCAAAATGCGGAGAACGTCCTGGATGCGCTGCACCAAAGGATGGTAATTGTACAGCTCACGAATGCTCTGAAGGGCACTAAGGGAATCACTAAGTATAAGGCAGTCACCTAATTTTCGACGTCGAATATACAGAAGGGCTTGATAAATAGCATATAGCTCGGCAGAATATATAGATGTGCAACTAGGCAAACCGTAAGTAGAAGTTGTGGTGCCAGTTACAAAGGCACATCCAACACCGTCGGGGCTCTTACTACCATCGGTGTAAATACAAATATGGCCACTGTATTTGGATAAAAATTCTAAAAAGCATCGACGAATACTATCAAGAGGCGTAACAGATTTCCCGTAGAGCGTCATCCCGAGATCGACATGGGAGGTAGCGCGTAACCAAGGGGGGTGTATACTCTCTCCCTTGGGTAACAGCCGAGGAATGTCAACATGGTGCTGGCGTAGAAGCTCACGGAAACGAAAACCTGCTGGCCTGGGGCTCAGAGAGCGGAGGCAGTATCGCTCGTGCAGCTCAGGGGAGAAAAAAGCGTGATAAGTTGGATGCCCTGGCATACACTTCAGCCCACAGCCATAATTAGCAAGCAGGACATCACGCCGACAACGCAGAGGAGGTTCTCCCGATTCGGCGTAGAGGCTAACAACTGGGCTCGTTGGAAAAGCTCCAACGGCCACACGGATGCCCTGGTTATGGACTGTGTCTAACATTCTGAGCACTGAAGGTCGAGCTGAAGAATACACAATGCTGCCATAGTCCAACTTCGAACGAATCACAGCACGATAAAGACGGAGCAATGCCGTCCGATCCGCACCCCAAGACTTGCCACTTAGTATCCGTAAAAGATTTAGAGAACGGTCACATCGTGCTCTAAGCTGTGCTATTTGTGGTGCCCAACAAAGTTTCCGATCGAAGATCAAACCAAGGAATCTCGCCTCGTCTGCGAAAGGAAGTAAATCTGGCCCGAGTCGAAGAGACGGCGGCATTTGCCACTTACGGCGCCAGAAGTTAACGCAGACTGTCTTCTCAGCGGAGAAACGAAAACCGTGTTTCGAGCTCCATGCATAGAGATTGTCCAAACACCGCTGGAGACGGCGTTCCAAAAACGGTGTACGCTGAGAAGTACAGAAGATGGCAAAGTCGTCCACGAATAAACAGGAAGAGACACCTTGAGGCACACATAGTGATATGGAATTTATCGCAATAGCAAATAGAGTCACGCTGAGTACCGAGCCCTGCGGCACTCCGTTCTCTTGAATAAAATGGTTAGATAAAACTGAACCCACCCTCACTCGAAAAACGCGGTCCCGCATAAACTCCTGAATGACCAACGGTAGGCGTCCACGTATGTTCCAGTTGTGCAGAGAACGCAATATTCCCGCCCGCCAACACGTGTCGTAGGCCTTCTCGAGGTCAAAAAATATCCCAACTGTGGGGCTGTTCATAAGAAACCCGTCCATAATCTGAGTTGACAGAGAGACAAGGTGGTCAGCAGTTGAACGTCGTCGTCGAAAGCCACACTGGATGTTCGTCAGAAGATTGTGGGATTCCAGCCACCACACCAACCGTCCATTGATCATGCGTTCCATCACCTTGCACACGCAACTGGTGAGGGAAATAGGACGGTAACTGGAAGGAAGATGGCGGTCCTTTCCAGGTTTAAGAATGGGTATGATGGTGGCCTCCCGCCACTTGTCTGGAAAAATGCCATCAACCCAGACACGATTATAGACCTCGAGTAGGAAATCTTTGCCATCAGGAGAGAGATGTTGCAACATTTGGACGTGGATACCATCTGGACCTGGTGCTGAGTGTCGTGAAGAGGAGAGTGCATTGTCTAGCTCTGCCAGGGTGAAAAGGCGATTATAATCCTCAAGGTTGCCAGAAAGAAACGAGAATTCTTGAGATTCCACCTGGTTCTTAACTGTAAGAAACTCAGGGGAATAGTTGCCTGAGCTAGACACCTGAGCGAAAGCACTGCCTAAAGTATTCGCCACGTCAAATGTATCAACAACAGCTCCGGTAGGTGTTTTGAGACCGGCGATGGGCATATGGTTCGGTTTCCCAGCCACACGTCTTAACTTATCCCATACGACAGAGGAAGGTGTATGTCGATTAAAGGAACCCACGAATTTATTCCATGACATCTTTTTGCTATCCTTAATAACCCGCCTAGAATGTGCACGCATCCGTTTATAGTATATCAGGTTATCCAGTGTGGGATAACGCTGGAAAACCCGTAGAGCTCGTCTGCGAGCGCGAATAGCATCCCGACAGTCAGCGGTCCACCAAGGTACCGGAAATCGACGGCTGTAGCCAGTCGAACGCGGAATGGATTGCTCAGAAGCAGAAAGAATGGTCTCTGTAAGATGTTCGACCAAGTGGTTCACAGAGTCGTGCTCTTCGTAGCTAAATTCAGCCAAGTGGGAGTACAGTTCCCAGCTGGCGTGGTCTAGGCGCCAACTAGGTAAACGGGTGGAACATACAACGGGTGTCAAGACACTAATACGACAGGGAAAGTGGTCACTAGAATGCAAATCCGAGATGATATTCCAGCATAAGGCGACTGCCAGCTGAGGGGAACAAATTGCAATGTCAATGTGTGAAAAACTATGAAATGCGTCAGATAGAAAGGTGGGCTCTCCGGTGTTCAAGAGAGCAAGATTCTGACTATCCAAGAAGTCTTTAAGTAGCGTACCTCTCGCACAAGCCCGAGGAGAGCCCCAAAGAGGGTGATGGGCATTCACGTCGCCTACCAATAAAAAGGGTGGTGGCAACTGCGAAATGAGGTGTTCTAAGTCGCTGTGCGAGAGGTCCGCAGATGGAGGCAAATAGATACTGCAAATGGTGAATGAAGCGGAGGGTAGCTTAATGCTGACAGCAACGGACTGGATTGCAGATTGTATGGGTACGGAGTTGGCAAAAATATCATCTCGAATAAGCATCATAGTGCCCCCATGTGCCGGGACACCGTCCTCCGGGGATAAATCACATCGTACGGAGGAGTACTGCCTGATGCTAACGGTGTCCTGTGGACGGAGCTTCGTCTCTTGTAAACATACAGCCAAGGGTTCATGCTGGCGCAGCAACAAGTCAAGCTCTGGTCGATGTGGTCGAATTCCGCGTATGTTCCAATGGAGGATAGCCATTGAGTATATTATGGGATAAGTTTCAAATCGAAAGACGCTTCTGCAGATTGGGATTGGCTGGTCGGTTCAATTTGTTCTTCTTAGGCGTTGGGCTAGTACTATTTTCAGGAGCACGATCCTGCCGTTTCCGCACTGTCCCTCTGGCAGTGGCGGCAGAATCCTCCTGGTCCATCTCCTCCACATGGGAGGTCCCTTTTTCAAGAGCAGTTTTCGGTCCAAGTAGTTCGAACCGATTGGATGTGCTGATCGGCGAAGACGGCCGTCGCCGATTCACGCCCTCCTCCCCAGATGACCCTTCAGAGGAGGATACACGTGTGGAGTTGCGTGAACTTTTCTTACCTTTAGATGACTTGGTAATAGATTGCACATTCTCTTTCAAAAAGTCTTGTCGTACATACTTGGTCTTAAACTGTTTTTCTGGGGCAGAAGACGTCGTGAATTTAATAGCTTTAGTTCCGGAGGTCGAGGCTTTCGGTGACAATTGTGCAGGACTATTCTGTAAGCTGGCGGATTTGGCAGATGTTGATACCAACTTGGGTGTAGGTGCCGAAGGCTTTGGCAGCGCTTGGGCTAAAATTACCTTTTCCGCAATTGTAGCCCCGTTCATATCGCCGGTCTGGGTTGCGATTTCCCGACGCGGTACCGGTTTAGCTGCAACTGAGCTATAGGTACCGGACCTCGGGGCAGAGGGTTGGCGGAGTCGCAGGAGCTTCCGGGCTTCCAAGAAGGACACCTTCTCTTTCACCCGTATCTCCTGGATCGCTCGTTCCTCTGCAAAACGGGGGCAGTCTCGGGAACTAGATGGGTGTTCCCCGTTACAGTTCACACACGATGGAGCTGAAGCACAAGCCCCATCGTGGGAGGTGTCACCGCAGTGGACGCAGGTGGACTTGCCGGTACACAACTCACTAGTGTGACCAAAACGTTGGCATTTAAAGCACCTCAGCGGATTGGGTATATAAGGCCTAACTTCGATGGCTTCATACCCTGCTCTAATCTTTTGAGGCAGATCAACCCGATCAAAAGTAAGAAACAGGGTACGAGTAGGCAGGAATTCACCGTTGATCTTACGTTGTACCCGATAAACAGCTGAGACACCCTGAGTCGCAAGATTTTCTTTGATCTCCTCAATGGACAAACCGTCCAACGCGCGGGTTGTTATTACACCGCGGGAGGAGTTCAGCGACTTGTGCACCTCGACCTTCACTGGATAGCTGGCTAACATGGTGGCTTTAAGTATTCTTGCAGCTTGCGAGGCGGAGTTGGCTTCGACAAGAAGTGTACCATTGCGAGCTCGAACGCAGGATTTAACAGGACCAGCAATGGCATCGAGACCCTTTTGGATAGTAAAAGGGCTCACCGTAAGGAACTTCTTACCTTCCTCTGTCCTATGAATGACCAAGTAGCGAGGACCACATGACTCGACTACTTCCTTTCCAACTTCTTTATTAAGGGGTTTTTGTTTTGGTGCCATAGAAAAAAATGGTATAAATTCATCCCCCAGTGCTCCCCACCCACCACGGAGCCCAACGAGGGGTCACCCCACTGGGGTGACAGGGCTACACAGGGGATATAGCGGGCTCGCCGTCCCACTCACCCTGGAGTTCGGTGTAATACCTAGTCCTGGCCGATTGACTAGGGGTGGGTTAGTCCCTAGCCTCCCGTTTAGGCAAATCAGAAACCAAAGCGGTGTATTAGGCTGCGCACCCTCCCCAGTTACTGAAAGACAGAAGCCCAGGCTCAGGTACGCAACCCTCAACCAACCAGGATGTTCCTCTTCACCGACACGGGTCTCCACGCACGGCCTACACGTGGGTGGGCATTTTCACCTACTGACTCCCTCACCACTCTGAGGTTGCCCACAGAGGGAGTCAAGGTGGCTCGGGACCCCGGGTGCGCCTAACCCGTACCTACCGTAGTAGGCCCCTGGGGGGGGCTACTTCCCAGAAGAGAGCTAAACTACTTCAAACACTACCATGAACGGGACTAGTGGACATGTTTGATAAAAGTTATTTAAAAAAACATGGTAAGGAAGCAAGTTTTACATAAATAAACCACGTAAAACGAAGAAATGTTTTAAAAACGTCACAATTGCGTATTACCTGAAAAGGATTGACAGTTTTTATGGCCATTTTGTTACAAAACTCTCGTAATACAATTAAAACCCGACCTAAATATGTAAAGGTAAAATAAGAATAAAAACCACCGATGCTAGTAATGCTGAGAATTGCGGGTTCGAGTCCCGTCTTGGGTATGTTTTTTCTGCATGTCTGTAAACATTTAAGTAAAAACAACATTCAGCAAAGTAAGGAAAGGAAAAGAAAAAGTTCGGTTTCCCAGATAGCTGTACTTCCATCTTACCAACGAAATTGATGCTAGCAGTCAGAACATGTGACTAAAACGCAAGTCGTTCTCATTCAGATTGGTAGACCTACTTAATGCGGTTTAGAAATGTAACTAGGTATGGAAATGTATGGTAAATATATATTTTAATTCTTTTACCATAAATATACTGCATATAGTAAAATACTATTTGGTATCTCATTCGAACGGGTTGAATAGCATCAGGGAAATGAAACTATTAACAGTGCTGCCAACAGCTGCTAATTAACAAGGCTCCCTTTCTGGCCCATTTTCAATCTGGGTTATCGAGTTGAGCGAAATTGGTTTCACCGGATCAGACTCAACACACACAGTTCCTCTGTCTATATACCTACTGTCTACCTTACTCTTAGGATCAAGCAACTTTATTGATTCTCACACGTTGTTACTCCTGGGCGCATAGAAGAGCTTGGTGAGTAAAGAAATAGAATATTAATATACACAGAAAGTAAAGCAATACATCTGAACATAACTAAAATAATTTAAATAAAACTAATAGATGTTTAAAGAATCGGGCTTCAGTGTTGTTTATTTAGAACAGGCATATGGTATGTCATAGTTTGCATTAGGATTGTACTGTTCTGCACGAGCTATTGCAATTTAAGGGTTATTAATGGTTGTTCGTGCAATAAGGAGCAAACCTCGTGTGGAGAACTGATAAAATCTGCCCAACCAGTGTACATTATGTTCCCTTAAAGTAAGAGGTATAAAATATTTCTTTTCACAATAACATTTATATGTTGATGACAGAGCATTTCTTAACCTATTTTTTGACATATTGCTAACATTGTTCGGGCCTTTGATATAGCGCACAATCAACTTTTGTATGCTATCTTCAAGGAAAGCTGTCAGTGGATACAACCACTGCTGAACACTATGTTTTGTGGAAAGACATCATGAATCATTCTTAGTTATTTTGTTATTTGTTATAAATGTTATTATAAATTATCTTATTTATTGTTTTAGTTTTAATTAATTATATACGAGTATCGGCTGATAAGTCCCGGGTCTCAAACAGATATGGCGCCACTAGGCCAGTTAGACGGTAGCATCGTATAATTTAACTCTAGACTAGCTAGAATCCATAGTTACAAGTCGATAGCTTGTTTAGTTTTTGAATGACAACCTTTTAAACAAGACAACTTAAGAGTTTTCATGAAAATTGAGGATTTGGAAAAACGAACAGTGATTAAATACTTCCATTTGAAAGGCTTAACGCCTAAACAAATCAAGGAGGAAATGGACAGTACATCGAAAGACTCTGCCCCTTCATATTCAATGATTAAAATGTGGGTTGCAGAGATTAAAATGGGACGTACGAGCACTAGTGATGAACCTCGTTCTGACAACTCCAGAGATCATTGAAAAAATGAATCGTTTAGTATTGGAAGACCGCAGATTACAGTTGCTTGAGATAACAGAGGCTGTAAACATATCAAAAGAACTTGCAGGTAATATTTTAAATAATGTTCTGGGCTTTCACAAGGTCTGTACAAGATGAGTGCCGCGTTTGTTGACACCTGATCAAAAGTTGCAAAGAAAAACTGTTTCTGTTAAGAATGTGGAGCTCTACCGTAAAAATCTCAATGTATTTTTGAGACGGGTTATATACCGTGGATGAAACGTGGGTCCATCATTACACTCCAGAAAGTAAATCACAGTCAAAACAGTGGATTGCGCCAAGTGAACCAACTCCGAAAAATGCAAAGTCCATTTTGTCAGCTAACAAGGTTATGACGAGTGTATTCTGGGATGCACAGGAAATTATTTTTATTGGTTTCTTGGAAAAGTGACTACCACGAAAGTTACTGCAACGTTAGAGTGATAAGGCGAAAAGAAAAATACCTAATTTAGAAAAAAAAATCTTGTTTCATCACAATGTTCCGGCCCATAGTTCAGTCATTGATATGCGGAAAAATGTGCGAATTAAAGTTGTATTTGCTTGAACATTCATCACCAGTAACTACTACCTGTTCCCAACGTCAAAACATTTCTTGGAGGACGAAGATTTCTTAGCAACGAGGATGTCATTGATGCGGTAAACAGCTATTTGAATACCTTGATAAATCGTACTACAAAAATGGTTTTATTAAATTAGAACACGGATATGACAAATGTATTAGCCCTTCTGGGGGTTATGTTGAGAAATAAAACACAAACAAAGAAAATTAAATACTGTTTTCATTCAGAGGCCCGGAACTTATCACCCGACCCTAGTATTACTTTTTATAGACTAAATAAGATTTATTTTTATTTTTGTTGTATCGATAATCCATGTTGAACCTTATTTATATTACATTTTTGTATACCGCTGTTTAACAACACACTTCTCAATCGTTTGTTGTCACGAATTGCCTCATTCACTTGTTCATATAAATCATTAGTGACAACAGAAGGCCGCCCACTACGTGCTTCGCCATGAATACTAAATCGTACTTCATTGAACTGCCGAACTCACTATTCTCGCTATTCCATCCATCATTATATTTTCACCAAAATCTCTACAAGTTGAAGATAAATTTCAGATGGCTTAACATTCCTTGCATTCAAAAATCATGTTACAGAACGCATTTCACAATCGCCGGGATTCAAAATTGTTTTATGCATTTTGAATGATCGCTCACTTGTAAATACAACATGATCAGGCTGTAATAGTGTCAATGAACATGTAATAAGCCACAGAGACGAGTGCGCAAGCGTGGGACTGCTACTTAGCATTGGTGGCGGTAGAACGAAATGGTACTTACTCTCCGGATCCTGCTTGTAAGTTTAAAACCAAAAAGGCAAATAAATAATTTATTACTTTATTCCGCTAAAATTATGATTCAGAAATAAAATGGGTTGATTTAAAACATACATATTTTGAAATACCAAAACTTCGCGTGGCTTTTTCACGCAATGGGTTTTCTAATACTTTAGCTGTCTCAGAGCTGTTTAGGAATCCCAGGTACTGGAGTGAGGCTACACTCTGGAAATAATTGAAATTAGGGTACATGGTGAATCGAGATTTACAGAATGATAGCGTATAATATTCTGGCAGAATTGAGATCAGGGTGGTTAGAACACCTCGCCAGGTGCTGTGGAACGTCTCTACGCCATTCGTGGTCTCAACGATTCTTGCTATAATATCTGAAAAGATAACAAATTCACCACCAGACAGGTATACAATAAGGCTTGGACTTAGATATTAATATTTTCGCATTAAAGTGTAAAATAAAAATAAATATTTCGCAATTTACACGACTTCTAACAAGAATAAATATAGATATGTATACTATTGCAACACAATGATATAAACAATAAGAAAACACTACTGCAACTTCCTTATATCTTAACAAGCCAAATTTGAACTATCCATATTTGCTGTATTATTTCTTAAATCTCCCAATTATTAAAACTGAAGGATGTGTTGGATCGGTTTGTAAAGGGTGTCAAAAGACTTCTTATGCAATATTAAACTATATAATCGGAGTTCTCATATACTATGTTAAAATTATATAAGGTATAGTCCATATTTGATATTTACTTCCTATTATCTATTTTTATTTATTTCAATATGTGTTAATATGTCATTTAAATTTATAATCGATTTATATAGACATCATTTCGTCTAGGCATCTATTTAAATTATTACCGTTTTGCACGAGATATTAGGCGTGTTCACTCTAGAAGAAAAAATTAACGCTTGACTTTAGTAACTTTTTGGATTTAAATACGGTTATGTGGTGTGCATATTTACGCTCACTGGAATATAGTGATAGAATGAGTGTTAGAATGAGATCGACCGAGTGAAGATGCATATTTTACAACAGTAAAAAGCTCGTTTTTCTATTGTTCCCCTGGAGAGTTATACATTTGTCCAGAAACGGCACAGAAGTCTGATGCCGATCCATTTAACAAATGTGCTACTATTTTTGTAAACATTTGTCTGTATCGGAGATGTCACAAACAGGGAAACGTTTTTCTCTGTTTGCTAGGAAGAAAACCCTCAACATCGACTCGCAATTGTCATCACGAATGTTCAGACATTTTATATTCATGATCGTGAACACACTTGACGGCTTCATGAACATTTCCGATAGTGTCATGATCGATATTTTGTAAGATTGCTTTGAGAGTAACTATTTGCGAGAGAAATTGCTACCCTAAGATAAAAAAAAAAAAAAAAACATTGATGTGTTGCATTCACATGACTTTCTCTAGCTGTTCCACAAAAAGAGTTTCCTTACGAAAGATTATTCTTTTATAAACGTCATGCTATTTTCTTCCATGTAAGTAGGATGAAAATAAGGCTACACGCTGGGCTAAATCGAGAGCCAAATCTTTTAAAAGACAGTCGCCAATTGAAACAATTGAAATTCAGTTCTCTTTACTTGCTAGGAGTAAACAAAAGAGACGAAAAGAAAGAAGTTCCCCGGTAGAGAAATGTTTAGGTATCCGAAAACTGAAACCAAAAACTCGGAATATCTCGAAAACTGTTAGCACTACAAAAATGAATATGACAAATTAGATAAGATCTAAATTTTTTGTCAGTTTCTTACAGTTTACCAGTTATATAAAATTCATCGAGGATGAAGAGCTCGTCAGGGGCTATTCCCTGAAAATTCCAGGTATACATTTCGTTTGTCATGAAAATATTTTAAACATATGCCATTTTAATATTAGTAATCCTTAATGCCATTTTCGAAAAAAATTTCGTGTCGCATTCTTGGAAGATACTGAACTTAAATACCAAGTTTGTTACTTAGCGAATTTTCGTTTTCTAGCTATGGTACAAATACTCACTCACTCACACATACAAACACATACACACACAAAGACAGACAGACAGACACACACTGGGCATGTTTCTAATTTTTTTTTTTCTTTTGATTCAGGAGATCTCCAAATATGTACTTCAGGTGAAATCTCGACATAGAATTTTTGGGTGAAATACAATACCTTATCTATCCACTATGTACGTTGTACATATGGATTGGATAAATTAATACAGCACAAAAAAGTTTAGTATCTGGAATATCTGACCAGTGACGTAATAGACATGGCGTTGTGACTACAAACCGCTGTCACTGGCTGTACATGCACCAATAGTTTCTGCATTTCCGATAAAGATTGCACGTCTTGCGTAACTTTTGAAATCATGCAGAAGTTAAAAGGTATAACGTTTACAAACTTTCTGTTAATATTAATAAAGGATCCACATTTACTTTCATTTATATGTTTTCTATTCTATTTATATGTTTATAGGTCTATTCCTATCACTACTTGAAAAAGTAATAATGTATTACTTTTACATTACATTCTTCACCCATTTTTTTCTACCTACTACATGTTAATCAAAATAAACGTTTGTAAAAATAGTTTCCTTGTATATTTTCTAGCAGGTACACATTTTGCTGAAAATATGAATGTTTTACGGGAACTCGAGTCTTAAGACAATTTTCATTGCTGCCATTCTGGTACAAAATACCACACGAATAAGAAAAATAAACCCGATTGGGCAATTCACCTCTTTATCCCACATTCGACGCTCCGTCAGAACAGTATAAGCAGTGTGTTAATTTTGTCCACCTTGTTGGCGAATTATATCGGCATTAGGACTTAGTATGAATGGCAGAGAAAAGATTAACCTCATTTTGTAGGGAAAAGTAATAATTTTATTACGCTTGCCAGGGCTAATGCAAAACATGTGATATGATACATTTATTTTAAACAGTACCAGAGATATAAGCTTAAATATTAAGCTTGTTTTTAAAGGACTTTTCATTCTTAAATTATGCTGTCGACACATTTAGAAAGACACACAGCCCTTTTTTATTTTTTTTTTAATTCAAGGAGTCTGAAAACATATTTTCGGTTAAATTTTTGTACCGAAATTTTGGATGGAATACAAAACCTTCTCTATGTACTACGTACATTGTGCTTACGTGTTAAAGTAAAAAGCGAATCACATTAATACACACAATAAACAAGAAATTAAATTTTTATGTTGTATAACCTGGGAGGAATTAACTTCAAGGTATGAACTATGCCATTAAGTAATGTACATATTATAAAATACAGTCTGAACGCAACTGCTGTTTTCTGGAATGTATTTAGAGAAAAAACAAATACTTATGCAAATTTAATATTTTCTCTACACGCATTATGTACATAGTATATAGAGAAGGCATTGTAATGCACCCAAAAATTCGATACCAAGATTTCAGCGCAAATACATGTTTTGGAGCCCCCCAGAAGCAACAAAAAAAACAAAACATTTTTATAAAAATGTCCATGTGTGTCTATGGGCAGCATAGCTCAAAAAAGAAGTATTTTAAATACCAAACTTGATATTTATGTTCAGTATCTCCCAAGAATGCGAAACGAAGATTTTCAACAAAATCCCTCCCCCCTCAATTCCCAATTATCCTTTACATGGTTAATATTTTGAAAATATTGATTTTCTCAAATATGGCTAACGATTTTAATTCAAATACTTATAGTTAAAGATATTTACATGACAAATAAAATGCAAATCTTGAATACCCTGGGAATTAGATCTGAAAATCTCTTTATTCGGGGTGGGTTATTTTTTTTTTTTTTAATTTTGCATAACTAGTAGACCATAAGAGATAGACATAAACGTATTACACAAACAATGTACACCTCCTTAAAACACGCAATTTATGTTATATATATTTTTTTCGTGAAGTTGACCGTTTTCGGGATATTCCTTGTTATTGGTTTCAGTTTTTAAATACTTTAAATTTTCTCATATGGGAACTTGTCAACACTGGCCACGCAAACAATCGACTTTCAATGCAATAGCAACCCATTTTAAAACCTTTGAAGTGTTGGTTTAGCCTAGTGTATTCCCTAATTTTGCTTCTGCTTTAAGGAGCTAAGTTATAAGACCGTTTCTGCTAATGTTTATCTGGATTAGCAGGAAGTAGATAGAAGCATAAGATTATTAACAATAGTAATTAGAAAAATTTATAGACATGTTTCCTTTCCCGCCCAATGTTAAGATTGGTGTCCATTTGGGGTATTATTTTTTGTGTCTACTTTAATATTCATGAAGGATTTTTATGCTCTTATATCCCTAGTTACTTTCTCTACACACATTAGGTACATAGTGTATAGAGAAGATATTGCACGCCACCAAAATTTTTCTACCAAAATTTTACCGGAAATGATGTTTTAGGGTCTCGTGTATTCAAAAAAAGAATTTTGAGAAAAGATTCGCGTGTGTGTGTCCGTGTGCCTGTGAACACGATAACTCGAAAACGAAAAGTCGGTAAAATACAGAACTTGGTATTTAAATCCAGTATTTTTCAGGGATGCCACACGAAGATTTTGAGAAAAATTCCCCCACCCCAAACTACTCTTTACATGGAATTTTTTTCGAAAATTTTGATTTTCTCAAAAATGGACTAACGATTTTGATTAAAATATCGTATACTAAAGATATTTACCTGACAAATAAAATGTATATTTTGAATTTTCTGGGAATAGCCTCTGAAGACTACTTTATTCTGTATGAATTTTACGGAACTTTGCATAACTGCTAAACCGTAAGAGAGAGACAGAAACTTACTACACAAAAACGTAGATCATGATAAAACAATTTATGTCATATAGATTTTTTTTCTTGGAATCAAGTTCCTTTCATTTATGTAGCCCCCTTTAACATCTAAGATCATATCGGGGGCTTTCCACTTGAAACAACTCGTTGTCTGTAGGTACTTTTACGTTGGTTTAAATCATTTTGTTTTACTCAAACACGCACACATACAAACTTCCAGACTCTATGGGGGATAGGGAATACTTCTGGCTAAAGAAAAATTCCCCGTCCCAGCCGGGAATCGAACCCGGGACCCCCGGGTGAGAAGTCAGCTCGCTGACCACTCGACCACGGAGGCAGTCTTGAGTTCCCTTGTTTCTGGTTTCAGCTTTAAAAAAAAAAACTTATGCTTTTCTCATACAGGAATTTGTCAACAAATAAAGGAACTTCATTCAGCTTTTGACTATCAGTTTAACCTATGGTACTCCCTTATTTCGCTTCTACTTACAAGGAAGCAAGTAATAGACTATTTTTTTCTCAAAATAGAAGCATAAACTTTTTAAAAATAATTTGTTGCAGAGATGTACAGAAAGTCACGTAAATTTAGTGTCATCAGATGTCCAGTAATTATATTAAGTGCCAACATGTGCGGCACACAGGTTGAAATATATCATAGGTCACAAGTCTACATCACCAAGCGTAATGGAGCAGTTCAGCGTGTGTCTGACAGGAGTGTAGGTCGAGATCGGAACCCGGCACCCTTAGGGCAGCTGGGACCGCATTGCGTCAAGTTAACTTCTCTTAGACTGCGGCTAGCTGCTGTAAGCGTCAGAACTGTGTGCGGGAGTTACGTGCTGCTATAACATGGCTTCTTGTTTGGAGGTTTTTTTCCCGTTGCTGTACACCGAAAGCCATTTACGGAGTAATTCCACATCCTGTCATGAGCTCGGGACATGTTGTACCACGGATTAGTCTTCATAAACCTAGCTAAGGAAATGTATCCGATCTTTCCAGTTGTAAATAAAAGGTAATTTCACGCAACAGTCAAGAACAGAAACATGATTGCGAAATACGCCGACAAAGTAAAACTAAATAAAAGAGTGTTGTAAACACTTCTAAAAACCGAAACCAAGAGATTCGAGAAAAAAAAAATCTGAGTTCCGTTCACACGAGTTTCTCTATATCTCTGCAAAAAATTATTCTTAGAAACCTTATGTTTCTATTTATTATGCTAGTCTGAAAAAGTTAGCATAAATAATCTTATTACTTGCTTCCTTGTAAGTAGAAGCGAAATAAGAGAGTACAATAAGTTAAAGTGATATTCAAAAGCTAGTTGCTATGTATGGGTACGAGTTGACAAAAGAGAAAAGTATACGTTTTTTAAAGCTGAAACGAATAACAATGAATACCTTAAAAACGATCAACTACAAGAAAAAATGTTACATAAATTGTGTGTTTTAACATGCTCTACATATTTTGTGTGGGAAGTTTTTGTCCATGTCTTACGGTTTAGCAGTTATGCAAAATACCGTAAAATGCATCCAGAATAAATAGGTTTACAGAGGTTATTCCCAGAAAATTCAAGATATTTATTTTATTTTTCATGCAAATATCTTTAATAAACGACATTTTAAATAAAACCGTCAGAACTATTTTTGAGAGAATCAAAATGTTATAAAAAAAATTCCCATATAAAGAGTAGTTGGGGGTGGAGGGATTTTCTTGAAAACCTGCGTGTCGCATCCTTCTATAATTTCAAAATTAAATACCAAGTTTGGTATTCAACGGGATTTTCGTTTTTGAGCTATGCTGTCCACAGACACACACACATAATAACACACGTGCACACACGAATCTATTTCTAAAAATCCTTTTTTGGATTCAGGGGAACCCAAAACGTGTATTTCCGGTGAAATCTCGGTATCGAACTTTTGGGTGGAATGCAATACTTTCTGTATACACTATGTACATAGTAGTACGTGTAGAGAAAGTAAAAATCTCATGTGTTTATTTAAACTTGTATGGTTTATTACAATAGTTATGGTATGCACAATTTGTATGCAGTATGCATCCCGCTGTGTCAGAAATAGATGTGAATTGGATTAGGGACATTTACCTCCGTAGTTCTAAGAAATCAACTACAAGATGTAGCAGGGAACTGCAAGTTCCTTAGTTTTCGTAATCGGCCAACCTCCCCATATTTGTAGGACTGACAGCACATTAGGACTTGCAAATCGATGCCTAGGGTTAAGAAGCCTGTCGGGAAGTTAGCGGCACAAAACCACAGAATGGAGAACTTGTGAGGAAGGGTCGGCCCGTAGCCAGGCATGAACATGAGGAAGTGGATGATATGAAACATAAGCGAAATTGATGATTGGAAGGTGATGATGGAGCAATTGGTGGAATGACTGGCGGGGGAACCCGGTGACCCGAAGAATCCCTCCTTCCCCCCAGACGCCGCTTCGTCGATCACGAATCCCACATGCGGGCGCTTATGATGGAACCCGGACCACCTAGACGGGAGGCGAGTGGTCTAATAATTCAACCACGTTAATATATGTATTATATATAATATTTATGATTCCTTTATATTTATTCACATAACGTTTTCTGGGTCTTCCACATATAAACTATTCTTACAAGAGATTATTCTTATATTTACATCATGCTGATCGAGATAACATTGGTAGCATTGGTCTTATTACTTGCTTCCTTGTAAGTAGGAGGAAAATAAGTGAATACATTAAGCTAAAGCATTATTAAGATATTTTAAAACTTACAAACTTCGTCATAGTGTTAGTGAAAACTTAACCATAAATGCATATTTTCCCTTCTTTCATTCCTAACATATGGTAAACTTCTACGAGGTAATTCTGCAGCACACAAAACTATATTCAAGTGGCAAAAAAAGGAAGTTAGATGTGTTGCTAATATAGACTATAACCATCATTGCAGACAATTTTTAAAAAAAAATTAAATCATGACTGTGCCAGCATTGTACATTTACTATTCACTGTTATTTATAAAAGAAAACCTACAAAAATGTTCCATCCGACAGACAGTACACGGCTACATAGCACGAAATAAAATAATACAATAGACTTACCTTACTCAAGATTATCAAAAATACATGGCAGCCATAAATATCTCAGTTTAAGTATGTATAACAAATTTTCGAAACATATTACCTCACCACCCAATCATAAATTCAAAACATTTCTGGATAATTGGCTGAAACATAAAGCTGTTTACTCATTAGAAGAGTTCTTTGAATGAAATAACTTTCCAATAGATGAGTAATATTTATGCTAGCTTTGTAAAATGTACTCATTATGCAAATTTATCATAAACAAGCTGTAAATATTTCATAGTAGTGTTTTAAATTGTGTACATAATTGAATAAAGCTGCAATTTTGTAATACGATAAATTATGTACTTGACGAAAACAATTACAATGTTGTAAGACAGTTTAACGGTCAATAAACTTCATTCTTATTCCGATCTTTACTTTCTTTTTGGAAGCATCTATCACTGGTAAATGGATAACGCAGTTAGTTTTATTTCTTAAATAAGATATGGTAAATGCCGAAATATAAGTAAACTGTTACACTTTCCAGAAAATTGGTATCAAGTACAAACAGATCCCCCTCTCTTTGCGGCTGAAATTGGACAGTGCAGAGTAGTTGCTCTGATTACTGAACATGGACACTACGGGAAACATTCTACACAATGTGGGCGTTTACAAATGTGTAAACAGGAAGAAGAAACTGCCCCAAATATTCCGTTTGACTACCCATTCCTGAAAACGAAGAGACTTGCCCTATCTATAACCATGGAACTTAGAGAATGCACCCTAACATTGGAGCTAAAATATTAAAATATGTTCAAGGAACGGATTTCGGAAGACAGTGAGAGTACACATAAAAATGGGGCAATAAAGCCTTTAGGCTGACGTACACTCAAAGGTATTATAAATACGCCTGGAAAGGCTTATTTTCGCTGACTCCGCCTATGTCTTCCACCTGTTTGCTATGCTCTTAAAAAGTATTGAACAGGCCATGTTACCGTTTAATGTGAAACGTAACTTGCGTCAAATGAAGTCCTGAGTTGCGAAGTAGTGATCCCTAAACTTTTTGGTTGGACACCTCTCTCACAGAGTGCTACAAAATGAAGTTAATCTTTTCTCTACGCTACATACTGAAGTTTTAATGCCAAGAATATGCGCGCACGTGGAAGATTAAACTAATACACTCCTTATATAAATAAACCTATTCTGAAGAAGTACCGAGCTTAGGTGTGAAGATTGCCCGGTTTTACATTTTCTTACTCTTATGGTACGTTGTACCAGAATGGCATCAATGAAAATTGTGAAAAGACCTGACTCCCCACTAAAAGATCACATTTTCAGCAAAATCACAGCAACAAGTACATTTTTATTGTCCTTGACTGTACAGGACTCCACTTAGTCCCCAAGCTATCTAATAATCTACGCTTGCTAGCGGCGTTACCAAATAAAGGTAACCAAGGTTTAACGTAACATTTCAATTTGATATTTAGCTAAAGCTCTAGACGGCGTAAAGAGATATTAGATGAAAGTTTTCTGAAAACTATATACACCTCCGTTTCTAAAACAATTAGCTCTTCCTTATGAGTCTTTTGACAGGTTAGGACATTCTAAATACAATAGTAGACATTTTTTTTTCCTTTAAACCAAAACTTAGCGAGAAAATTGAAATAGGAGTATTTGTTACAGTTATGTAGAATATTCTCTTAACAGTTCATCGTGTGATTTACAATCTGTATAGAAACTTATGTCTTCTAAGCAAGACTAATCATAACTATATTTTATTTGTTAAATACTTGACATTATAACTACAAACTGCATAAACAACTTTTGTAAGTGAAATAGATAAACACATTTAATACTCACTCTAGGGATAATCGACTGCAGTTACAGATGAACATATGACTTACCTGAAACAAAGGAATATAATTTATTAGAACTCATAGCAAGTACACGATAAATTTTTCATTGAATCCTTTTGGTTATTTGCCATATATCGTGATTCACTATTATGTTTTGAATTAGCTTTTTTAAACATTTTGATTAAATCACGCCATCTGGGGATGAATGTGAATTCTTACTGCACAAGAAAGTTGAGAGGTCAACTCATTGCCCATAGATGGCACTACAAGATAATACCACTACTTGCGAATGTGAATTTAGCCCAGAGACCTATTCCTTACGTACAACTTAATATTATACGGGCTTTATTTTCTCTCGTTCGTAAAAAAGAGTATTTAGCATAATGTATTCACCATTTCCCTTCTATTTGCAATTAAGCAAGTGATAAGACAAATTTTACTCATGTTTATCTCTATTAGCATTATGTAAATATAAGAATAATCTGTTACAAGAATAGTTTGTAGCTGGAACAGCCAGAAAACATTATGTGATATATTTTCCCTTAGTAATTGTACATAGTAGAAGAGTTAAAAATAAATATATCAATAAAGCAGTCTATATATCGTAATTATTTCTCTTTTGGAGCGGGGGGGGGGAGATTAACAATTTCTGAAATATTCTTTCCTGTTACTTTAAATTTTCCAATATTATGCTCAAATGGTAGGTAATTTTTAGATTTTTTCTCTCTCTTCTGACCATGAAAAGAGCAGGGAATAACCCGCACTTAAACGATGTGGGATTTTCATAATTTTTGTTACATTTTCATGTTTTAAATGCATTTGGATATTTCAAATTTCCCACTCATTTTGGTATATCTTTCAATGAGGTATGCTTAAAGTAATAGTTTAAAAATACTGTTGAAAATAATCCTGCGTAGTAATTTTTAGAACATTCTGGTACACTCACTTCGTAAAACATCAAAAACTTTGTAAATATTAGTGTTAGAAAATATATATATATATATATTTTCATTTTTATTGGTAAGTTTTAATTTAAATGTTGGCAGCATTGGCATCCCGTTCATGTGAGAGTTTCAAATTACTGCGAAGTTTTGTTTGGAAAATTAGGTTACATGTTTCATTAATGCTATGTTTGAAAGCAATTTCTGGAGAAGTAAAATTTTCTATACAAATGTTCCATTATCTCGGAAATTAATTGATATTCAGGGCTATTATTTTACCATATTGTGCATAAAAACTTGCAAGAGTTTTATCGGCCACACACACAAACACACTGAGAACTTTTTAACTTTCTCTGTACGAACTATGTACATAGTGTATAGAGAAGGTATTGCACCCAAAAATTCGATACCGAGATTTCACCGGAAATACATGGTTTGAGACTCCCTAAATAAAAAAAAAGCATTTTTAGAAAAGTGCCCGTGTGTGTGTGTCTATGTGTGTGTGTCTATGTGTGTGTGTGTGTGTGTGTGTGTGTGTGTGTGTCAGTGGGCAGCATAGCTCAAAAACGAAAAGACCGTTAAAGTCCAAACTTGGTATTTAAGTTTGGTATCTTCCAAGGATGCGACACGAAGATTTTAAAAAAAGTTCCCCCACCCACAACTACCCTTTACATGGAACTTTTTTTCGAAAATTTTTATTTCCTTAAAATGGCTCCAACGATTTTGATTAAAATATCGTATATTAAAGATATTTACCTGACAAAATGTATACCTTGAATTTTTTTGGGAATAGCCCCTGAAGGCTACTTTATTCTGGATGAATTTTACGGAAATTTGCATTACTGCTAAACCGTAAGATATGGACAAAAAGTTATCACACAACAAATGTAGAGCACTTTAAAACACACAATTTACGTTATATACATTATTTCGTGGAGTTGTTTGTTTTTTAGATAATCCTTGTTTTTGGTTTCAGCTATAAAAACAAACTTTTCGCACACAGGACTTTGTGAACTCGTGTCCATACAACAAAGGAACTTCAGTCACATAGCAACCAGCTTTTGCCTATTACTTTAACCTAAAGTATTCCCTTATTTCGCTCCCACTTACAAGGAAACAAGTAATAAGACTATTTCTGCTAATGTTTCTCGATTAGCATGAATTAAATAGAAGCATAAGCTTTTTAACACTAATTTGTTGCAGAGATGTAGAGAAAGTCATGTGAATGGAACACATCAGATTTTTTATCAATCAACTGTAAAGAAATTGCTGAATATAGCTTGGAAAATGTAGCTCATTATCTTTAATTGTTGTGAAGAGATAATGGGTCAAACTGTAACATTGAAAATATAGGTTATTACGACTACCCTTGAGGCTACTTACTGTATTCCCTTATTCCCATTTTACTATGATCGGTTGATAAGTCCCGGGCCTCAGACAGATATGGCGCCACTCGGCCAGTTAGACGGTAGTATCGTATATTTTAACTCTAGACTAGCTTGTATCCATAGTTATAGGTCAAAAGCTTGTTTAGTTTTCGAATGACATCATTTTAAATAAGACAACTTTAGAGTTTTCACGAAAGTGGAGGATTTGGAAAATCGAGCGGTGAATAAATACTCCCATTTGAAAGGCTAAAACGTCTAAAAAAACCAAGGAGGAAATGGACAGTAAATTTCAAGACTCTGCCCCTTCATATTCAATGATAAAGAGGTGTGTTGCACAGTTTAAAATGGGACGTACGAGCACTAGTGATGAGCCACGCCCTGTAGAAGTGACATTTCCAGAGATCATTGAAAAAATTCATCGTCTAGTACTGGAAGACTAAAGTTGTTTGAGATAGCAGAGGTTGTGAACATATCAAAAGAACTTGTAGTAATATATTAAATAATGTTTTGGGCTTTCACAAGGTCTGTGCAAGATAGGTGTCACGTTTGTTGACACCTGATCAAAATTTGCAAACAAAGACTGTTTCTAATAAGAATGTGAAGCTCTACCATAAAAATCCCAGTGTTTTTTGGGACAGCTTATTACAATGGATGAAACCTTGATACATCACTACACTCCAGAAAGTAAATAACAGTCAAAACAGTGGATTCCACCACGTGAACCAACTCCAAAAAAAGCAAAATAAATATCAGCTAACAAGGTTATGGCGAGTGTTTTCTGGGATGTACAGGAAACTATTTTTATTGATTACTTGGAAAAGGGTAAAAGTATCGCTGGTGACTACTACGCAGGCTTACTGCAACTCTTGAGTGATGAGGTAAAAAGAAAAGAACATTTGGCAAAAAAAAAAAAAAAAAAAAAAATAAAGAAGAAAATAAAAAAAAAATTAAATAAATAAATAAAAAATAAAGAAGAAGAAATTCTTGTTTTATCCCGACAGTGCTCCGGTCCATCATTCAGTTATTGCATTGGGAAAAATGTGCGAATTAGAGTTTGAATGGCTTGAACATGCAGCATATTTACCAGATCTAGCACTCAGTGACTACCACTTGTTCCCAAATCTCAAACATTTCTTGGAGAACGTAGTTGGAAGTGTATGTATATATATATAAAAGGAAATTTGAAATAATTTAGTAAGAAGTACAAATAAAAATATGCTGATATAAGATTTGTTTGTTTTAGGAAGAAACTAGAGAAAGGCTTGTATCTTTGCTTCTTTGGAACTTTATGAACCTGTCAAGAGTTAAACCACCTTTGGAGCAAATCTTTCTGCTAAACCGGTGATGTTTCTGGCACGAGAAAGTTTAGACAGCACATCAAAGTTTACAAACAATTTTATTTACAACCTTAGGCAACACAATTTTCTGTGCAACGTGCATGCGAAACAGCTATTGTCTTCCGCACTACATCATATTAAAATTTTTAAAAATATTCTAGTGCACTATTTTTACTTTCTCTACACGAACTATGTACATAGTGTATAGAGAAGGTATTGCATTCCACCCAAAAATTTGATACCGAGATTTCACCGGCAACATAGTTTGGGTTCCCCAGAATCCTAAGAAAGCATTTTCCGAAAAAGGCCCTTGTGTGTATATGTGGACAGCATAGCTCAAAAACGAAAAGACCGTTGAATACCAAACTTGGTATTTAAGCTTGGTTTCTCACAAGGATGCGACAGGAAGATTTCCAAGAAATCCCCAACCACCCTTTACGTGGAAAAGTTTTAGAAATGTTTCCAAAATGTATAACTTATATTTTTTGGGAATAGCCGCGGAAGACTACTTTATTCTGGATGAGTTTTACGAAATGTTGCAATACTCACAAACCGTAAGAAATAGGGAAAAACTTACTGAACAAAAAATGTACAGCTCATTAAAACACACAGTTTATGTTATATACACTTTTCTCGTGGAGTGGATCGTTTTTGAGATATTCCTTGTTACTGGTTTCAGCTCCAAAAACATATTTTTCTCAAACCGGAATTTGACAACTCCTGTCCATACATACAGACGAACTTTAGACACATAGCAACCAGCTTTTGTCTATTTCTTTAGGCTACGCCACTCATTTCCGTTCTACTTGCATGGAAGCAAGTAATAAGACTATTTCTGCTAAATTTTTCTCGATTAGCATGAAGTCAAAAGAAGCACAAGCCCTTTGACAATATGTTGCATAGATGTAAAGACATGTGAATGGTACACATAAGATTTCTTATCTGTAGTTGGCAAGTGACCTGCATTACTTCAAGTACTGTTTACATATTGCACGACGTACCTACAAGGTATACAAAGGTGTTGCATTTCAACCAAAAGCTGTGTAGAAATTTCATAGAAAATACATGTCTTAGAGCCCAATGAATCCAAAGTACATGAAGAGTTTTTATACTCATCTGGAAAAGTCTGATGTGTTCCATTCCCGTGTTTCTCTACAAGATGTGATACAATATTTAATCCTTTATATACATCGTGATAAACATTATCAGAAGTTTCTTCCTCGTGAGTAGGAGGCAAATAAGGAAATATAGGCTAAAGATATAAAATATAATAAAACCTTTAAAAGCCAGTCGCTATGTAAAATAATTAAAACTTTGCATGTCAGAAGCAAAACAAAAGAGATATGAACTGAAACATTACTTAGTATTGGAGAAAACTTTAAATAGTTTAACACCATGAATATCTCGGAAATGGTTAACTCTAGAAAAGGAGTATAATTGATAAATTGTGTGTTTTAACGCGATCTACAATTTTATGTAATAAGTTTTGTTTGTGTCTTAAGCTTTAACATAAGTCATCCAGAATGAAGAGATCTTTATAGGCTATTTTCCAATAATTTAAAGTATACATTTTGTTTGACAAGAAAATATCTTAAACATATGGTATTTTAATAAATATCGCTATAGCCGTTTTGAAAAAAGCAAACTTTATCCATTTGTAGGGTAGTTTCAGTGTGAGCATTCTCTTGAATATTGTTGTGTCGTACCCTTGGTAGTTGCTGAACTTAAATATATAGGTTTGGTATTTAACCACGGACCTATTTCTAAAAAAAGATATTTTTACTTTCTCTATACGTACTATGTACATAGTATATAGAGAATGTATCGTATTACACCCAAAAATTTGATACCGAGATTTCACCGGAAACACATGTTTTCAGAGCCCTCAAACCAAAAAAAGAAAGCATTTCTAGAAAAAGACTTATGTCTGCGTGTGCGTGTGTGTGTGTGTGGACAGCATACTTCAAAAACGAAAAGCTCGTTAAATAACAAACTTGGTATTAAGTTCAGTATCTTCCAAGATTTTCAAGAAAACGCTCCACCCCCAAGTACACTTTACGTGCATAAATTTTCGAAAATTTTGATGTTCTTAAAAATGACCAATGATTTTGATTAAAATGTGGTATATTGGAGAAGTTTACACGACAAAAAAAAATGCATATCTTCAATTTTCCTGGAATAGCCAGTGAAGAAATCTTTATTCTAAATTAATTTTTCATATCTGATAAACCGTAAGAGATAGACAAAAATTTACTGCATAAAAATGTAGAGCTGGTTAAAACACACAATTTATGTTTTAGGCGCTTTTTTCCTGGAGTTGACTGTTTTAAGATATTCCTTGTTATTGACTTCAATTTTAAAATACTTATAGTTTTCTCACACTGGAACTTGTCAATACATGGTCACGCAAAGAATCGGATTTCCATACCATAGCAACCACATTATAAAACATGTGACTGTGATTTAGCCCACAGTATTTCCGTGTTTCCCTTGTACCTATAAGGAACTACATAATAAATTTCTGCTAATCTTCATTTCGATTAGCACGAATTAGATATAACAAGTTTATAAATAATAATTTGTTAGAGATGTAGAGAAAGTCATGCGAATGGAACACAAGATATTTTTTATTTTGAGTGACCCTAAAGCTTGAATTTCCAGGGAAATCTCGGTATATTTGGATATGCAATATGCAATGCCTTCTCTATGTATGCACTATGCACTAGGTAAAGAAACTAAAACATTTGTTACATATTGTACAACAGTAGTATTTATTATTAAGTTTATAATAATACAATATTTGCGTCACACAGTCGGATGAGTTGGGTGCCCGTGCATGCTCCCTAAAAACACTTAAACTGAAAATATTACCAACATATCTATTTTATATATCTTTACAATATTGGAAATACAAACACACAGCCACGCTCGCGCGCTACGGCATCAGAATCACAGAACAATAAAAGAAAGAACACTTTGATATCTCTCTCTCTCTCTCTCTCTCTCTTTCTCTCTCTCTCTCTCACACACACACACACACACACTCACTTTCACTCACAACTACACTCACGTATTCACACACACATACACACACATAGATTACTCAAACACCAAATAAATCTATACAATATTTACACAAATACTTGAACTTTTAGTGCATGTAACTCTGTAGTTGTGGTGCATTTTGAAATCATGCGGCATAGTACTGCAGCATACCGCTAGAGAAGACAAATCAAACAAATCTGATGTGTTCCATTTACATGACTTTCTCTATATCTCTGCAATAAATTATTTATAAAAAGCTTATGCTTCTATTTACTTCATGCTAATCAGAAAAATGTAAAAGAAATAGTCT
Source organism: Hymenopus coronatus (assembly GCA_030762935.1). Lineage (NCBI taxonomy): Eukaryota > Metazoa > Arthropoda > Insecta > Mantodea > Hymenopodidae > Hymenopus > Hymenopus coronatus. Next base: position 41,515,927 of record CM060887.1, read on the forward strand.
TATTACTTGCTCCCTTGTAAGTAGAAGCGAAACAGAGTACTATAGGTTGAAGTGATAGTCAAACGCTGGTTGCTATGTCACTGAAGTTCCTTTGTTTGTATGGACAGCAGTTGGCAAATTCCTGTATGAGAAAAGTATAAGTTTTTCATAGCAGAAACAAAAACAAGTGATGTTTAAAAAACGATGAAGTCCATGAAAAAAAATGTATGTAACATAAATTGTGTGTTTTAACGTACTCTACATTTTTTGTGTAGTAAGCTTTTGTCATCTCTTACGGTTTAGTACTTATTTAAAAGTCCGTAAAGCGTATCCAGAATAAAGTAGTCTTCAGAGTCTATTCCCAGGAAATTAAAAATATACATTTTATTTGTCAGGTAAATATCTTTAATATATGATATTTTAATCAAAATCGTCAGAGCCATTTTTAAGAATATCAAAATTGTCGAAAAAAGTTCCATGTAAAGGGTAGTTTGGGGTCGAGGGATTTTTCTCAATCTTCGTGTCGCATCCCTGGAAGATACTAAATTTAAATACCAAATTTGGTGTTTTCCGACTTTTCGTTTTTGAGTTATCGTGTTCACAGACACGATAATTAAATTTCACGCGGACCTTTTTGCGAAAATGCTTTTTACTTTCACCATACGCACTATATACATAGTGTATAGAGAAAGTATTGCACTCCACCCAAAAATTCGATACCGAGATTTCACCGGAAATATATGTTTTAGGGTCCCTAATATCCAAAAAAAGCATTTTCACAAAAAGGTCCGTGTGTGTGCGTGTGTGCGTGTGTGTCCGTATGTCTGTGAACACGATAACTCAAAAACGAAAAGTCGGTAAAATACCAAACTTGGTATTTAAGTTTAGTATCTTTCAGGGATGCGACACGAAGATTTTGAGAAAAATCCCCCCACCTTCAACTACCCTTTACATGGAACTTTTTTCGAAAATTTTGATTTTCTCAAAAATGGCTCTAACGATTTTGATTAAAATTTCGTATATTAAACATATTTACCTGACAAATAAGTTGCATTTCTTGAATTTTCTGGGAATAGCTTCTGAAGAGTAGTTTATTCTGGATGAACTTTACTAAATTTTGAATAACTGCTAAACCGTAAGAGATGGACAAAAACTTACTGCCCAAAAAATGTAGAGCACATTAAAGCACACAATTTATGTTATATACATTTTTTTCATGGAGTTCGTCGTTTTTGTGACATTACTTATTTTTGGTTTCTGCTATGAAAAAAGTATACTTTTCTCATACAGGAACTTGTCAACTCCTATCCATATAAACAAAGAAACTTTATTGACATAGCAACCAGCTTTTCACTATCACTTTAACCCACGGTTGTCCTTTATTTCGTTTCTACTTACAAGGAAGCGAGTAATTAAATTATTTCTGCTAATTTTTTCTGATTAGCATATGGTAAATAGAAGTATAAGCTTTGTAAGAGTTATTTGATGCAGGGATATAGAGAAAGTCATGTGAATGGTACACATCAGATTTTTTACTTTCTCCATACGCACTATGTACATAGTGTATAGAGAAAGTATTGCACTCCACCCAAAAATTTGATACCGAGGTTTCACCGGAAATATATGTTTTAGGGTCCCCAATATCCAAAAAAAAGCATTTTCACAAAAAGGTCCGTGTGTGTGTGTGTGTGTGTGTGTGTGTGTGTGTGTGTGTGTGTGTGTGTCTGTGAACAGGATAACTCAAAAACGAAAAGTTGGTAAAATACCAAACTTGGTATTTAAGTTTAGTATCTTCCAGGAATGCATCACGAAGATTTTGAGAAAAATCGACCCACCCCTAACTACCCTTTACATGGAACTTTTTTCGAAATTTTTGATTTTCTCAAAAGTGGCTCTAACGATTTCGATTAAAATTTCGTATATTAAACATATTTATCTGCCAAATAAAATGTATATCTTGAATTTTATGGGAATAGCTTCTGAAGAGTAGTTTATTCTGGATGAATTTTACTAAATTTTGAATAACTGCTAAACCGTAAGAGATGGACAAAAACTTACTGCCCAAAAAATGTAGAGCACATTAAAGCACACAATTTATGTTATATACATTTTTTTCATGGAGTTCGTCGTTTTTGTGACATTACTTATTTTTGGTTTCTGCTATGAAAAAAGTATACTTTTCTCATACAGGAACTTGTCAACTCCTATCCATATAAACAAAGGAACTTCATTGACATAGCAACCAGTTTTTGACTATCACTTTAACCTACGGTTGTCTCTTGTTTCACTTCTACTTACAAGGAAGCGAGTAATTATACTATTTCTGCTATTTTTTTCTGATTAGAATAAAGTAAATAGAAGTATAAGCTTTTTAAGAATTATTCGTTGCAGGGATATGGAGAAAGTCATGTGAATGGTACACATCAGATTTTTTAGATAAAGGAGGCCCTAAAACATATATTTCCGGTGAAATCTCGGTATCGAATTTTTTGGTGGAGTGCAATACCTTCTCTATACTCTATGTACATAGTGCGTGTAGAGAAATTAAAAACGGTAAACTAAAGTATCGAGCGGCTTCTTTTTATAGTGTTTAATGCCCGTTTTTACTAACATGGCACCGCAGGCGATGACACTGGTGATAGATGAAATAAAGATGGAGCACCGGTGGTATGTATGGCGAGGGAAACCTGAGAACCCGGAGAAAACCCGCCCCTTCACCGCTTTGTCCACAACAAATCTCGCATGTGGTGTTCAGGATCGAAGGCCAGTGAGAGGCGAGTGGTCTAACCATTCTATATTTGGAGGGGAACAACGCTTCGACACTTGCTGGGTTGGCAGAAGTGTATACAAACAATGCACTATTACATGTCAGCGGTTAGGTGGCGCAGACTCTTTCAGTGTAGTCAAACAGGTCAGAATGACGAAGAATGAAGAGGTCGAACTGAAGATCGCAAACGTGCTGGAAGACCGGCTTACTACAATCAAAACAAGAGAATGTTATTTAAAAAAAAATTGAGAAAATTCAGATGAAATGAATATGGATAGATCCTTGATTAATGTTTTCTTTCCAACTAAAAGTTTAACTTCTTCATGAAGTTTATTAATAATTAAATTTCATAGAACTGTTTTTTGTGAAGGAATAACGCATGCTGAAGTTGGAATTAATAAAAGTCCATTAAAGTTCTTTGCAAAATGTGAAAATCCAGTCTTGAATATTTTGCACGCCATTTTGAGTGTGACAGAGGACGGCGCGCGCTGGGAGCCATGACTGCTCACACTCATCCAAAAAGCCTATACAAATTGAGGCAGCAGCAGAAATGTAGCGTTATAGCCAAATCCAGATTACTTTTGTTGGCAAGAAGGCGAATACCCAACCATCATCAGGTAAGGTGAACCTGAGTATTCTTTTGCACCCCAGTTATCACGAGCATAATATCGAAATCTCTAGTCGCCCTCCGGAAGGGAAGTAAAACAGTTTGTCCCATATCTAGATTTACGGCACATAAAAGAACCTCAAGCCTGATAGAGAGGCCTCTGAGCAAAATTAAGCGGTCTTTCACGCCCAATTCAGAATGGACGCTGAGAACCACGGCAATTAAAGAGCGTCCATAAATAATACGCCATTTTTTCGCAATCTCCAGTCAAGGTAGGGGACGCTGTCAGGTCGAAGCTATCGGGAAGCTATCAACAGGTATTTTTTTTCTCCACGACAACGCGAGCCAATTCTTCACCGGATAGTCTTATAAGCACTACTACTTCTTTGGGCTATCATATCTAGCCTATTCTCCTGCCATGTCAACTAGTAACTTCATCCTGCCTAAGATGGGATACATTTCCAGAATGCTGAGGAGATTTTGGAGGCGGAACGCTTCCTGAACAGTCAAAATGCTAGCAAAACATTCCTACACATCTACGTTGTTAACACATCTAGGTTGTTGCCTCTCATGCCAGTGATAAAAACTATTTTTTATGTGATAAAAGTTCGTCACAATTTAAAATAGTTGAAGCATAATACTCCAAGACCATTAAACCAGAACGTTGCTTGATTTAGTTGTATTAGAAAAATCTTTAAAAACGTTAATTGCAACCTCCATTTACAAAACACGAAACGACTATAAAAGGGGAATATAAAATAAATAATTGAACTGCATTAAACATATAATTCTACTTGATTGAGGAAAAATAACCTTTAACCATGGAAAATTTGCAATATTTTATTTTTAAAGATCTGGGAAAAGAGAAAAAAATAATCTAAGTAGGCTATTAATTATTATAAATGCTATAGATTAGCCCCAGGATTTTAAAACCAAATAAGAAAGATATTATATGGAAGTTGTTTCGAAGTTCTACCAATACTTTAAACTTTTTAATATTATGTGATAATCTGAAAGTTAATTATTACATGCAATTTAAAGCTTGCACCTGAATTGCTTTAATCAAAAGAAACATTTGTTCAAATGCCAAAATCTTGTATGCTCAATTCACATGTCTTTCTCCACATCTCCGTAGCAAATTTTCGTTAAAAATCTTGTTCTTCTACATACTTCATGCTAATCGAGATATATTTTAGCAGAAATTATCTTATTTTTTTGTAGGTAGAGTTGAAATACAGGAATACATAAGCTAAAGCGATAGTCATATATTTTAAAGGCTGTCTGTTATGTGATTTAAATTCATTTATTTACATGATCAGGAGTTGTCAGATTTTCACGTGAGAAAATTTTAACTAAGCATTTTAAAACCTAACTCAATAGTAATGAATATTTCGAAAAATTGTCAACTACATGAAAAGATGTTTATGACAAATTGTATGTTTTAACGAGATATATATTTTTTGCGTAGTAAGTTTTTGTCTCTCTCTCTTCCAGTTATGCACAATTCATTTAGAGTAAATAGACCTTCAAAAGCTATTTCCAGATAGTTCAATATGTTTGATAAATATCTACAATATACGGAAATTTAATCCTAGCGGCTGGTTATTTTTGAGGAAATCAACATTTTTGGAATTTTTTCCCAATAAAGGGAAGTTTGTGGTTTGGAGATTTTGCTCGTTGATAAGTAATAAACTTAATAGCAAGAGACTTTTTGTTTTTCAGTTATCGTGTTCAAAACACACACACGCGCGCGCGCGCGCACACACACACAAACACGGACCATTTTGTAATTTTCCCCCTTTTTTTGGAAACTGTGTTTTCGGTGAAATCTCATCATCGAATTTTTGAATTGAATGCATTACCTTCTTTATCTATGTACTAAGTAGAGAAAGTAAACGTTTGTTTATTTCATTTAAGCCTATATATTGTTTCCGTTTTGAAAATTTTACCGATATTTTGTAAAAAACAATTTTGAAGAAATTAATCATCATCCATCCTTAATTGTTTTAATCTAAAGAAACATTTATACAAATGCCAAACCGAAACCTTTAAAAAGTGCGATAAATCCAGTCCGAGTGGGCATAGATCCTATAAAATTTGTTATGGAAGTAGGCTTGACTACAACTTTGTAAGAACACGCTTCCACGACTAGAGCTGGTTGTAACAACGCAATCCCAGTTTAATTACATAATAATCTGGCGCACAAGATATCAAAACCGCTTTCCCATCATTGGCCATTATTTTCCTGATCCACGCCCCTGTACTGCAAGTGGGATTAGGTTCGGCAACAAGCAGTGCGGGATGGGCATTACGTTCCTCATTTTGTCAAGTTCCCATAGCAACACAAAGCGAGGGACAGAGCATAAGCTGTAGTAAAATGAAAAAAACATACAGTGTTATTGTTGATATTCCTGCATAATTTCCTTATTTCATTCATGCAAGCGAGTGGCAGCGTTAACCAGATTACTGTCTATCTGCACTCGGCGCTTTGTCGATTATAGCAATCGATATACATACAGGGATACGGATACTGTGAACCGACTTTTCAGCCTGCCTTCCTTCCTTGAACAAATAAACCAAGAGCAACAATGATTTCCGTTTGTTGTTATTTTCTCTATGGCAACTGTTATTTTATCATCAATACACAGTGATGTTTCCAAAGGGTGAAGCTGTTATTTCTGCACCGATAACATAACGAGAAAAAGATGTGCCAAGTGGTTAGACCACTCGCCTCTCACCTAGACGGCCTGGGTTCGATGCCAAGCGACCGCATGTGGGACTTGTGGTGGACAAAGCGGCGCAGGATAGGGTTTTCTCCGGATTCTCCGGTTTCCCCCGGCACTCATTCCACTGGTGCTCCATCTTCATTCCATGTCATCGCCTGCGGTGCCATTTGTAGTAAAAGCGGGCTTTTAACACTACAAAAAAAAAGATAAATCTAAATGGCGTATTATTTATGGACGCTCTTGAACTACTATGGCTCTCAGCGTCCTATTCTAAATTGGGCGTGAAAGACCGCTTAATTTTGCTCAGAAACCTATCAGGCTTGAGGTTCTTTTACGTGCCGTAAATCTATGACACGGGACCAACGACTTTATTTCCCTTTCGTATGAAGCAATACTAAGGATTCATCGCTCTCCGCCGAGTTTGAACCGGTGACCTCGGGTATAAAAAGTTAGCATGGTAACCATTACACCACGGAGGGTGACAAAGAAAAGTATGATTTATTGCACTTAAGTAACTTTCCCTACTCACTAAACAAACCGAAACAGGTGACTCAGGCTTTTCATTCGGGACTGGTATTCGGGAGGTCGTGGGATCAGTTCCCCGAGGCTGACCTCTGTAACTCATGGGTTTTCGAGGTTTCCCCGGATTCTTCATTTCTCCGAACTTCATGTCCTTTCATTTCATCTTCATTTCATTCCAATCCGGTCTCTTTCAGGGTTGTAAGTGTCAACGAGGACTGTGGCAGAGGTGTAATTTCATGGAGGTGACTGCGCTCAAAAAATACAGCTCTCGGCGGTGGGATGACGCTACTGGTTATTTTCGGAATCAGATGGTCAATTCAGGACTGTATCTTGGTAGAGTGTACTCATCTAGCACCACTTCGGCCCACTTGCAACTGCAGGTCAGGATTTCAGAGGTCCTGGCTGATGATTCTGGAGAGGTGGATAAGGTTTTTAAATCCCAAGTGACATATGTCTGAAGAATCTAGTTTTATTTTGATTTTATAGGATTTGACGCAGACAATGGAGTGATTTGTGAGGCTTTTAAATCTTTTATCACCTTTAAAACTTTACGACCTCCGTTTTAATCATATTGGCACCCTCTTCTCTCCATTGTTTTATTTATACAGGTTATATATGTAAGTTTAGCTGTCTTTTTATTCTCTGAGTTATTGTAATTATATTTTTATTCCTGGTTCCTTGCTGTTTTTTTTTATCGATTTCTTTTAAGGTGCTTTTTATTTCTGGTTTTAACATATATTTTATTTTCTGAGGGGGCTAATAGCTTTGAGCGCCCTTAAACACAAATCAATATATTTAGTACTGAGCCATGGACTCCTTGCGCTCCCCGCGTCAAGAGAAGCGTCTGTCAACAGTTAGGGACCCTTCGCGACGGCTTTCTCCCTATCCGATGTCGGCCGGTTTCTGAAATTACAATCACCTCATCTATCCTACATGGATCTGACGTACAATAAGCTAACGGCTGTGATGTGGATTACCTCTCCGTAACACAATAGGCGTATTCTTCAATAAACTACGAGGTACGTCCAGAAAGTAAGTTCCGTTTGGTAATAAAATTAAATTGTGTACAGATACAGAATAATTATTTAGTGCACAAAATTCTTAAACTACTTTTCCACATAACTACCGAAATTTTGCAGGCATTTTTCATAGCGTGGCACAAGTTTTTGTACACCTTCTTCATAGAAGTTTGCCGCCTGTGTCTTCAAAAAGTTGGAAACATTTTCTTTCAGCTCTTCGTCATTGTTGAAGTGTTGACCGCCAAGGAAAGACTTGAGATGTAAGAACAGATGAAAGTCGCTAGGAGCGAGGTCAGAGCTGTACGGAGGATTGTCAAACACATCTCAGTCAAATCCTTGTAGGAGGTTTTTCGTCACATTTGCAGTGTGTGGTCGTGCGTTGTCGTGAAGAAAAACAACACCTTTTGACAGAAATCCTCGGCGCTTATTCTGGATTGCACGGCGCAATTTTCTAAGTGTCTCGCAATAAACATCTGCTTTGATTGTTTGACCATGCGGTAAGAAATCAATGAGTAAGATGTCTTTCCAGTCCCAGAACTCTGTGCACATCATTTTTCGATGTACAAGATTTGTTTTGGCTTAACCTTTGCTGGGGATGAAGTGTGGCTCCATTCCATTGATTGCCGCTTACTTTCAGGGGTGTCGTAAGAAACCCAAGTCTCATCTCCTGTGACTATCTGTGTCAGAAATTCTTCGCCGTCTTCATCATAACGGGTAAAAAACTGAAGTGCACTACCCATCCGTTTTGTTTTGTGTTGCTCAGTAAGAATCTTTGGTACCGAACGTGAGCAAAGTCTACGAAATTTCAGTTTTTCGGTAACAATTTCATGAATTAGTGATCGTGAGCTTTGGGGAAATTCCATAACGAGAGCACTAATTGTAAACTTGCTGTTTTCCTGGATCTTGTCATCTATCGCGTGAACCAGTTCTTCTGTAACCAAAGAAAGATGCCCACTTCGTTCTTCATCGTGCATTCACTACGTCCTTCATTGAGCTGTCGGACCCATCTTCTCACCATTGAATCACTCATCGCATTTTTTCCGTAAACTTCGCAAATTTGCCGATAAATTTCAATTGGTTTCACTTTCCTAGCATTCAGAAAACGAATCACAGAGCTGATTTCACAAGGGGCGGGATTTTCAATCAACACCGACATTGTAAACAAGCACAACAAAGCGTATGTGGCTGACAGCGATCTCAAAATGGCGCACGTTTCTTCTCCTTGATACAGAGCGTCTACCGCGCATGTACGGAACTGTGATCGCGGCGCTGCAGCGGAGATAAATTGAAACGGAACTTACTTTCTGGACGTACCCCATATTCTCACAAGGTCGTATTCTTCAGTCTTCATTTTATGTTTGATGCGTTAACGTCGGTTTCATATTTATTGTACAGTCGTGAGAAGACTCGATTTGGTCATATTTACTCTTCGGTGTTTTGGGCAACATTTTGAAGCTTTAGTACAGTAAAATATTTATATAATTTTATATTTATATAATTTTCGACCATTTAGATTTAGATGACTGATAAGAAAAGCCAGAACAAAACTTCAGAGTTAAAATATTTTGCGTCCTGGTGGGTGGATGAAAATAGTTTTTCTTCTGTGAAATAAGTTAAATACTTATTTTAACTTCTTAGAACCTGGCACGGTATTATGTAATAAACTACAAAGTAATAAGTAACTATGCAAAGTAGAAATAATAATAATACAAGTATACTCATAATACCCTGTCAGATTAATCATATAGTATCATATTTATTGCACACTGTCAATATACTAGCAAAGCCTAAAGATAAACAATATTTAAACATTTTATAGCAATATATTTCATAGTGATAACAATATATATTAACTATCGGGACTATAAGTAATTCTTCCGTAGTTTATTTTTAAAGTAATTTTGAGGAAAAAACGCTAGTAACTCTAGAGGTATTTTGTTATAGTCGTTAATTCTATTGCAAAAGGAGGTTTACCTAAGTCAGTTTTCAGTTATAGCTATGCTATAATGAGTTCCTGTTTACTATGGAGTTTAGAAGACTGCCTTTGGTGATGTTTTACCTCAGAGTTATCTGGAAAAATTCAATATTCATCTGGAAATTAAGCATTAGATATTTGCCATAGTATACATGTGTTCATTATTTAGATTCTTGAAATCATGGAAACAAATCTTTCACCACGAAATTTTACTAATGCAATGAGATTATTGCAAAAATATAGATATTCACAGTGTCAAATAGCTGATACAAAGGTTTGTAATTTAATATTAGCAACTATCTACAACTGATAAAGTTATTCTGGGCCTAAGCGTGGGAAAATACTGTGAAAGTACAAATAGGTTATTGCCAAAGGCGGGATTCCAATAGGAATTGAAAAGCTTCTACAAGTACTTAAGCCTTTTCTGAGCTAAAAGCGTAATCCAAGTTCTACGTCCTTTTAAATAAAATAAGCAACATCTTACAACAGTTTACAAAGCAAAGATAGCTGTTATGTAAAGAATCCAATTCAGTTAAATACAATTAAAACTTGTAAGTGTAAGTACTTTCTCTTCACGTCTTGTCTTCAAACTATTTCTGCCCAAATGAATTACACAAAATACGTTTTCTGGATGTGAGCTTGGTTAGAGATTTTACCAAGTTAACGCATGAATAGTAATTAGGAATTTATAAATCGGAAAATCGCTCGCACCAGGCTTTCCAAATGCTCCTAAGTTATCACTTGTCATTGAATATCGACGGTCGCCGCTGGCAGACTGCCGATACGCTCTCTCGTCCGGCCGATCCCCGTACGCCTGCCCAAGAGTGTCCAGGGCTGCGCAGCTGTGACGTAACTCCGCCAACGAAGTCAGCTAGATGGAACCGGCTCCTAGGAAACGCAACTTGTTTTGAGGATGTACTCGCCAATGGCATTTACTTGTAGTCGCAACATCGCGTTACAATACAAAAGAGATACCAGATCTTTCGAAGTAGACTGACTCCAGCATTATGTGCAACGCGTTGCTAGCGATGTGGAAGTCGTAAGATACATTTAATAGCGACCATTGTGTTGATGGTTCTAATAGAGCAATCTACTGTGTGTTGTGATGCTATTTTTTAATACAAAGGCCATCCAGAAAGTGAAAGACGATAACTCAAAACTTTATTTACAAAAAACAGCACCTTACTCTATTTCTCAACGTGGTACCAATTTTTCAGTGTTGATGTAGTACTTTTCTACCGCTAAAGAACTTATTCCTTTTGTTTTTGAATGCACAAAATGTTCGGCTAATGGAATGTTACAGACAAATAAAGCAAGTGTATAGTGACAATGCAATGAATGCATCTTCAGTGAGGAAATAGTGCATAATTTAAGAATAATCAAGGAAGAACCAGTGTGTACGATAAGCACCAAACGTTATAGAGGAGTTGAAAAATATGTTAATAAAACAATTAGGAAAGACCGGCGTTTCACTTTACGGTGTGCAAAGTAAAACACCGGTCTTTTTGGATGTAAAACATTTCTCAACCGATGAAGACCTCAAAGTGACAGTGACATCTTGGCTCATATCTTTAGCAGTGGAAAAGTACAATGTCTGCATTAAAAAACCAGTACCACGTGACAAAAAAAAAAAAAAACTTGATAGCAGTGATGATTACGCTGAAAAACAGAGTTCAGTACTCTGACTTTATAAATAAAGTTTAGTGTTGCTAGCTTTCAATATTGTTTAGTTATGCCAAATCGTCTGTTACTTTCTGAATGGCCCTCGTAATCAACATTAAATTTTAATAAACGCAAATTATTTATAATGGCATTTTAGGGATCTATTTTAAAACTTTTGAAAGTTTTTAGGTGCCTAAATGTTTGTTTTGATATCCTAAATATACGAAGTCTAATTATAACAAAAAATCTATGTTATAAATTTGTATCTTCATTACATTTACTGTTAGGTTAAAAACTAGTTTATAATTTATTCCTCTTTTATGTCTTCTCTAGTTGGTTTATTAGCTTCTTCCGTAAGTTGCTGTACACAGCATTTTAAACATATGCATTAGTCGTATAGAGCAGCGTCTTCTGTTATCTGCTATCTCCATTCCCTGTTTCTTGTTCTTCTTTCCTCTTTTTTTTTTTTTTAGTGCGAATTTGATAGCATACGTACAAGTAGGGTTGAGCGGGAACAAAAGAGTAATGGGGAAAAATAAAACAAAAAGCAGCACGACCCAGAAAGGAAACAAAATCAAAAGCTATACGCACATTTTTAAACAAAAGAGATAAAGGTCCTCTTTTTCAAACGGATCACTGGTTTTATTTCCGTGCTTTTAAACAGCTCCAATTTCCGGATAAAGGTTCACAGAGGCCTGAGGTGAAAAATAAAGGCTATGCACCAGTGAAACCGACTATTATAATCCTACTTTGTAGGGATCATGTAGCTGGACGTTTTCCTTTTCTACTCCGTGTATTAAGTAGGGGACATATTCCATCAAAAATTCTTTGTTTGAGATTTCGCTAGAAATATATTTTGAGCCTCACTTAACTAAAATGATGTGATGCTTTAATATGATTTTGTCTATCGTTTTAGTGACCATATGAGCTATTCAAATATATTTACATATGTGTATATATTATAATAATAGTAACAATGACGACGATAATAATGATAACGATAATGATGATGATGATGATGATAATAATAATAATAATGATAATAATAATAATAATAATAATAATAATAATAATAATAATAATAATAATGATAATAATAATAATGATAATAATAATGATGATAATAATAATGATAATAATAATGATGATAATAATGATAGTAATAATAATGATAGTAATAATAATGATAGTAATAATAATGATAGTGATAATAATGATAGTGATAATAATGATAATGATAATAATGATAATGATAATAATAATAATGATAATAATAATAATGATAATAATAATAATGATAATAATAATAATGATAGTAATAATAATGATAGTAATAATAATGATAGTAATAATAATGATAGTAATAATAATGATAATAATAATAATGATAATAATAATAATGATAATAATAATAATGATAATAATAATAATAATAATAATAATAATGATGATAATAATAACGATGATAATGATAACAGCAACAGCAACTCCATGGCACGACAGCTCACAAGGAACCTTGGTCTACCGCCCGACCGCTGTGTCCGTCATCTCGGTCCATGACAGACGTCATGGATGGGGTGCAGTATTGGAGGGTGAGACGTGGTCAGCGCCTCGAACCCCCCTGACCATTTATTGCGGTCCTCATGACCTGGAGCCGCTACTTTTACGTCAAGTAGTTCTTCAATTGATCCCCCAGGGACTTCACGAGGCTGAGTGCACCCCAGACTAGGTCTCTAAACGGGGCACGCCGGTACCGGGAATCGAACACAGGTCTCCCGCTTGGTAAGCAGCTACGTTACCACCACGCTAAGGAGAGGACCACAAACACACACACACACACACACACACACACACAAATTTGCAGAAAAACTGCGGTACACACAGAACAAAGTTTTCAGGGGTGAAAAAAAAAAAAACTCATTAAATACAGATCTTTGCCTGGATCAACATCACAATTTTTTAACAATATTCCGCTTCATCCGAGATGCATCTGACATTGCATGTAGACTATAGTGCATGTATAAATTGTTCTTTTATTACAACAAAAATTCTTGATTTATATATATTTTTCCTTCACTCTTGAAATAAATGCCTCAGCTTTCTGAAAGGAATTTCAGTTTTGTTAAATACTTACTTTATTGCTTTGCTTATGTCAGCTGATCAACAAAAAGTATAAAATATTATTACAAATATTATGTGTTCCATTCACATGACCTCCTCTACATGTCTGCAACAATTTATTGTTGTAAATCTTATGCTTCTATTTACTTCGTGTTAACACAAAATTAGTAGAAATGGTCTTATTACTTGCTTCCTTGTAAGTAGAAGCGAAATAAGAAAGTGCCACAGGTTAAAGTGGTAGTCAAAAGCAGGTTGCTATATGATTAAGTTTCTCTGTGTGTATGGACAGGAGTTGACACTTTCCTGTGTGAGAAAAGTATAAGCTTTTCAAAGCTGAACCACAAAACAAGGAATATCTAAAAAACGATCAACTCCACAAAAAGATATATATTACATAAATTGTGTGTTTTAACATGCTCCATATTTTTGTATGGTAAGTTTTGTTATCTCTTATGGTTTAGCAGTCGTGCACAATTCCGTAAAATTCATCCAGAATAAAGTTGTCTTAAGAGGTTATTCCCAAATAATTCAATATATACATTTTATTTGGCAGGTAAATATCTTTAAAATACGGTATTTTAATCAAAATCGTTAGAGCCATTTTTGAAAAAATCAAAATTTTCTGAAAAAAATGTTCCATGTAAAGTGTAGTTGGAGTTGGGGGGGGGGATTTTCTTGAAAATCTGCGTGTCGCATCCTTGGAAGATACCAAACTTAAATACCAAGTTTGGTATTTAACGGTCTTTTCGTTTTTGAGCTATGCTGTCCACAAAATCACAGACACACACACACACACACACACACACACACACACACACACACACACACGGACCTTTTTCTGAAAATGTTTTTCTTGGATCCAGGGGACCCAAAACATGTATTTCCGGTGAAATCTCGGTATCGAATTTTGGGTGGAATGCAATACCTTTGCTATACACTATGTGCGTAGAGAAAGTAAAAAGTTAGGTAGGCACATTTAGAAATTAAATCAATTATTCCTTTACAAAGTTTCTATAATTTATTTCCGACGCCCCTCGATTATCTCTTATTGAACTGTGTAACAGATTATCCTGAAAAAATATTAAATAACAACAATCATATCAACCATATCAATGTGTTCAATTCACATGGCTTTCCTATTCGGTAGCAAACTATTCTCATAAAAACTTATTCCTCTGTTCACGTCATGCTAACCAAGATAAACATTAGCAGAAACGATCTTATTACTTAGTTCCTAATAAGCAGAAAGGGAATAAGAGAATACATTAGGCCAAAGCGACAGTCAAATGTTTGAAATGCTGGACGCTGTGTGATTGAAATTCAGTTCCTTTTGCAGGGCCAGGAGTAAATCAAAGGAAAAGGAATGAAACATTCCTATTTGAGAACAGATTTGAGGATTTTAAAATAGAAACCAATAACAAAACTTGAAATGCTTAACTACACAAAAAATGTGTTGAAAAATGCGTTTTTTAAATATATACATCTGACTACCACTGTAGTATAGCGCAATCCTTTAGTTCCCTTCTTCTTATAAGGAACTAAGTAATAAGTACATTCTGCTTATCCTTATCCCGAATAGTATGGTGTAGAAAGAAACATAATATTTTGTAAGAAGTATGTTTGTAGAATGGTCGTCTCCTTAGCGCGGTGGTAGCGCAGCTGCTTACCAAGCGGGAGACCTGGGTTCGATCCCCAGTACCGGCGAGGGGATTTTTCCCCCGCTGGAAGACCTGGCCCGGGGTGCACTCAGCCTTGTGAGGTCCCTGGGGGGGGCCAATTGAGGAGCTACTTGATGGAGAAGTAGCGGCTCCAGGTCATGAGGACCGCATTAACCGGCCTGGAGGGACTCGAGGCGCTGACCACGTCTCACCTTCCAATACTGCACTCCATTCATGACGTCTGTAGTGGACCGAGATGGGGGACGCAGCGGCCGGGCGGTAGGCCAAGGTTCCCCGTGAGCTGTCGTGCCAAGGAGTTATTGTTATGTTTGTAGAATAAAAGAAGAAAGTCATTAGAGTGTAACACATCAGATTTTTGTAGTTAGGTTGTTTACACTTTTTATAAAAATCTGATGGTAACATTCACATGACTTTCTCTACATCTAAACAAGTTATTGTTAAAAAAACGTATTGTTCCATCTTCATGCTAATCAAAATAAACAGTAGCAGAAATTGTCTGTTACTTGTTTCCTTGCAAGTAGAAGGACAGAAATCTAATGTGTGCCATTCACATGATGTTCTCTAACTGTTCTGAAAACAAATCTTTAATTAAAACATTAATCTGTTATTTAAATCATGCTGATCAAGATGAACATAAGCATAATTAGTTTAATTACTAGCTTCCTTGTAAGTAGAAGGGAAATAAGAAAATGCACAGGCTAAAGCGATATTCTCGTCCTTTAAAAGTCGGTCGCTATGTGTAACAATTGAAATTTCAATCTCTTTGCTTGTCAAACGAGTAATCAAAGAGAAAGAAATACCTTCCCGTTTGAGAAAAGTTTAAGTGGCTTAAATTGAAACCAATAACCCGGAATATCATGGAAACGGTCAACTTTACAACAAGAATACATATTGCATAAATTGTGCAATTTGACGAGATCTACATTTAACTCTACAAAATAATGTATTCCTCGTGTCGCATACTTGAAGGATACTAAATTTAAATACCAGGTTTGGTATTTCAACGACTTTTTGTTTTTGAGTTTCGTGTTCACTGATACGGACCTTACTTAAAAATATATTTGTTGAATTCAGGGGACCCTAAGAGGTGTATTTCCAGTGAATTCCCGTTATCTAATTTGTGGGTAAAATACAACACCTTTTCTACCTTTGTACAATATACTAACCACAGAAAATAAAAATCGTAGCTAAGTTTTACTCCCAGTATTCCTTAAAGCCCTGTAAAAGTTCGGTTATTTATTAGTTGCAAAGAAAGAACATGGTAGTTTAAGCCCAGCATATGCGTACCTAAAGCATACGACTACGCTATTCCAGCGGTAACTATGACGAAACGAGCACTATTGACATTTCTGTAGACTTTTTTCTTGCTAAAAGTTGACAATAAATATGCTTTTTACTTTCTCTACACGCACTATGTACACAGTGTATAGAAAAGGTGTTGTAATATACCCAAAAAAATCAATACCAAAATTTCACCGGAAAACATGTTTTAGGCCACCCTGAAAAAAACCAAAAAAAGAGCATTTTGATGTGTGTGTGTGTGTGTGTGTGTGTGTGTGTGTGGACAGCATAACTCAAAAACGAAAAGTGCGTTAAATACCAAGCTTGGTATTTAAGTTCGATATCTTCCAAGGATGCGACACGAAGATTTTCAACATGGAAAATAGTTCAAAAATGTTTATTTTCTCAAGAATGACTAATGATTTTTATTGAAATATCGTATGTTAGAATTAAAATAAAATGTATATCTTGAATTTTCTGCGAAGCCTCGGAAGACTACTTTATTCTGGATGAATTTTACAGAATTTTGCCTAACTGTAAGAGATAAACCGAAACTTGCCTGACAGAAAATGTAGAGCTCGTTAAAACACACAATTTATGTTTTATACATTTTTTTCTGGAGTGGATCGTGAGACCTTTAATTAGCCTCGTAATAATAATAGCAACCACTTTTATTAATTATCTAAATGTATGTAAAGAAAGTTAATATTTAATAAGTTGTATGCATAGGAACCAAGAAACCAGTTGTTTACTTATAAGTTACTCAGAATCATGATGCCAGACTGGATAGAGGGGTGAGAATTTGCTTATTTTGTGAAAGTCACGTTCGAGTTTAGTATAAGGGGAAACCATAATTTAAAGCACAGAAGGGGACTACTACTTTATATTCGTGGTATCACGTGATTATTATAAAGCATTCTGGGAGATTTCCAATGGTTTTAGGGTAATGATGGTGTCACTTTGGCGGACCTTCCAACCAATCAGAAAGAAGCCACCATGACACCGTTTTCTGTATATAAGAAGTAAGGTTTGGCACACGAGGTCGTTTTGCTAAGAATTCACCCATGAGAGAGGCAACGTCGTCGCATGTTAAGAATTCGCCCGTGTGTGAGGCAAGGTCGTTTGTTAGAAGTTCGCGAAGTAAGTTTATTATAATAAGAAACTGTGTGTGAAGTAAAGTAATGTCGCACACCTATTTAACAGTCGGCTCGTGATTAGGTGAAAGTGAATTGTGCCACGTACTCTAATAAAACAGTATAATTGAAAGTACTTGTGAGTAAGTGTAAAAGAACATTAGTCAGCAGTATAAAAGTGTATAACCAGGTGCTTGTCTTCAAAATTCCTTTAGAATAAACAGCAGTAAAAGGTTACAAGTGTTTTCCTAACAATTACAAGATCACTCCTACAACTCCTCCCACTAGCCAAATCCACGCCTGGAACAGTCAATGTTCATGCAAGACAGAACGTCGTGGCAACTCATCCCAGAAGAGCTTCAGTACCAGGTACGCGAGTGTAGTGGAGTTGATTGGAAGTGACAGTTACGCTGCACCTAAGTACCCAAAGGGAGGCGTAAAATCAAACTAAAATACTCCCGCATAGAGCACATAACGTGCACCACTAACAAGCATCGAAATCTCCGCTGCAATCGTTTTCGAGATATTCCTTCTTGTTGGTTTCAGCTATAAAAAATATATGCTTTTCTCATATGGAAATTTGTCAACTTTGGTCCATATAAACAGAGGAACTTAGCAACCAGTTTTTGACTAATTCTTTAGACCATGCTACTCCCTTATTTCCCTTGTGCTTACAAGTAAGCAAGTAATAAGACTAATTCTGCGAATTTTTCTCAATTAGCATGAAGTAAAACAGAGGATATGATTTTTAATAATTGTGTTGCAGAGATGTAGAGAAAGTCTTGTGAATAGAAGACATCAGGTTTTTTAATAATAGTTTACTTACTCACTAATAAACTACATAGGCTAAGAAATGTGAATGTAACATTCCTGAGAAGGGGTAGATGAAGTATATCTAACATTTTAATTTTAGCGACTGAAAGGGAGACGGTTTTCCCCAGCAATGCGATTTATATTTTCTGAGAGAGAGGGCCGTCCGTTAGATTAAAAGTGAGATAGAGGAATAATGATAATGTAATAACGCAAACGGAATGCATTAACTTGGAAATTTTTTGATTCTTTTCCCGGAAGAAAAGCGGCTGTGAAAGTTCCGGATTCAGGCAAAAGAGGACTGTCCTAGAAATCGCAATCTGCAAAGGTACGCGTTTCATTTTATATGTAGCCATTTTAGTACTCCTCACAGCACCTGTTATGCTTTCAGTGTAAAGAGAATAATTTACACAACTTATCTAATATTTGAAGCACAGCTGACTCGTTCAACAAGTCAACCCGAGTTATAATCCTAGATTCAAAGTCCATGGAACGTTTATTTTCTCTTTAATGTATACGAAAGTATATTGTACGAATAGCATGTAATAAGTTGTTAGAAAAGTAAAGAATTTATACTCGTAGCATCGAAAAAAGTGTGTATTTAGTAACCATCGTCTCTTTCTCTATGGCAGTTAAAGTTTCAGCTATATGCATCATATGATTTGGTTTCCATAAGCGATTGAATCAACAATCTTGTACTTCTTTAGAAATATTGAAAAACACGAGTTTCATGCGGTGAATGAACACTTCCATTTAAAATGGTTAACACCAAAAGAGGTAAAAGTCGAGTTGGATGAAGTTCATGGCACATCTGCTCCTACGTTTGCAACAATTTACAATTGAATAAATGAATTTAAATGTGACCTTACAGCCCTAAATGTTAAACGTCGTTCCGGACCGCAGTAGAAGCGACTTCCTGTGAAATTACTGACAAAATCCAGAATATGATTTTGAGTGATCGACGAATCAAAGTTCGCGAAATAGTAAGGCCACAGATATATCACAAGATACAGTGTTCTCAATTTTGCACTAAAAATTAGGTGCGGTAGAGGTCTCGGCAGTTGGATGCCGCGGTTGCTCTCAATGGAGAATAAACGCAATCGTGAGGTCGATTCAGAAGCTCATGTGGCACTTTTCCGTCGCAATTGTGACGAGTTTCTGCGTCAATACATAACTGTGGATGAAACATGGATAAAGCACAGTTTAAGCACAATCAAAACAGTGGGGTTTTATAGGCAAACCGGCTCTGAAGGAAGCGAAATCGGCTGACAAGGTGATGGCCTTGGCTTTTTTAGGGATGCACAAGGAATCATCTGCATTGATTAGTTGCAGAAAGGAAGAACGATACATGTAGAGTATTGCATTGTTATTCCACCGATTAAGCGAAGAAATCAAGAGAATGCTCCTCCATCTGGCACAAATAAAGATTATCTTTCATCAAGGAAGTTCAAGGGTGCACCCTGCGCATTTTTGATTGCAAAAATTGCATAACTAAGGTTTGAATTATTCTAAAATCCACCGTGATTTCCAGATTTGGCCCCCAGTATTTTTTTTTTATTTCCAAAGACCTTCCGAAATCCTACATTTTGGAAGGCTTAAAACAGAGAAACGCTGGGAAAAGTGCATCGACTAAAAGGGGATTATGTTGGGCTGTAATAATTTGTTTTTGTATATTTTTGTAAGGACTTATTGAAACCCCCGTATTTTTAGGTCATTAATAATGGTTGTCTTTGTTTGGCGGCAGACTTTTATTGTGTATGCATTGTTCGTTTCTCGCATTTCATAATGTTGGCAACGGAACACTTCGAACACAAAGTTTTGTGTTTTGTTAAACAAATCTCCTCAAAGACATTGGGAATGATAGAAAAAACTTGTCAGATTGAAAAATTTAATGCTATAGCCGGGATTTGAACCACGAATCTCCCAGTCTCTAGCCGGTTGCTCTGCCACTGAGCTACCATGACAACATATCGACACGACATTAAATTTTGCAACTATTTCCGTATATATTAGCGCTTATCACGAGCTGATAGGAACATAAGTACATTTAAATTTATTTCTGTTGTAAAATATGTAAACTTCACAAACTTAGTAATTGATCTCATATGTACATCTTCTCTACACGAACTGTGCACCTAATAGGTAGATAAAGTATTGTATTCTACCCAAAAATGCAATACATTTCTCTATATCTCGGTAACAAATTATTGTTAAAAATCTTATATTTTTATCTACTACATACTAAACATTAAACATCAACCAAAATGGTCTTACTGCTTTCTTCCTGGCAAGTAAAAGTAAAATAAGGGAATACACTAGGCTAAAGCGATAGTTAAATATTTTAAAAGCTGGCTGCGATGTGGTTGTAATAATTTTCTTTGCACTGCCAGAAGTTGACAAATTCTCATATGCGAAAAAGTTTTTAAAACAGAAACTTATACCTCAAAAACGATCAACTCCGCGAGAAAAGTGGGAATGAAAAAATTGTGTCTATGAGGTTTACATTTTTGTGTAGCACAGTCTTATCTTTTGAAAGCTGGTCGCTATGTGAACAACTGATGTTTGGTTCGCTTTGCAAGCAAAAGCGAGATGAAAGGAAAGGTAATCCCGTTTGAGAAAATTTACTTAGTTTACACTTTAAACCAATAACAAGCAATATCTCGGAAACGGCCAACTCTGTAGTAAATTCTTTTCTATTTTTACGGTTTACCAATTATGCAAAATTCAGGCAAATACATACACAACGAACAGGTCTTCAGAAGCTATTTCCATGAAATTCAAGATATATATTCTATTTGTAATGTAAATATCTACAACACAAGGTATTTTAAACAAAATCGTTAGCCATTTTTAAGAAAAACAAAATGTTCAGATTGTTCGATGTAAAAGGTACATTGAGGTGGCTGGATTTTCTTGAAAATCTGTTTCGCATCCTTGGAAGATACTAACTTAAAAACCAAGGTATTGTATTGCACCCAAAAATTCGTTACCGAGATTTACCGCAAATACATGCTTTGGGTTCCCAAAAAAAGCATTTTTGGAAAAAGATCCGTTTGTGTTGTGTGTGTGTGAGTGTGAGTGTGATGAGTGTGTGTGTGTGTGTGTGTGTGTGTGTGTGTGTGTGTGGACAGCATAGCTTAAAAACTAAAATACCGTTGAATAGCAAACTTTGTATTCAATCTGGTATCTTCCAAGGACACTACACAAAGATTTTCAAGAAAATTCCCCCACCCAAAACTACCCTTTACATGGAAAAACTTTCAAAAATGTTGATTTTCTTAAAACTTTCTCCAAATTTTGATCAAATTCTCTTATATTGAAGATACTTACATGCCAAATCAAATGTACATCTTGAATTTTCTGGGAATAGTCTCTAAAGAGCTCCTTATTCTGGATGACTTTTATTGGATTTAGCATAACTGGTAAATCGTAAGAGAGAGACCAAAACTTAGTACACAAAGAATATGGATCACGATAAAAAACACAATTTATGTTCCATACACTTTCTTCGTGGAATTTTCGTTTTTGAGATATTCTTTGTTATTTTTTGTCGCTTTGACTCGTAAATTGCTTGTTATTGGTTTCAGCTTTAAGAGACCTTTCTCATACAGGAATTTCTAAACTCCTGTCCATACAAACAAAGGAACTTCAGTTACATAGCAACCAGCTTTTGATTATCAATTTAACCTATGACATTCCGTTATTTCGCTATTACTTACAAGAAAGCAAGTAATAAGAATATTTCTGCTATTTTTTTCTCAATTAGCATGAAGTAAATATACGCATAAGCTTTTTAACAATAATTTGTTGCAGAGATGTTGAGGTCATGTGAATGGAACATATCAGCTAAATACAGTTCCGGAGTCTGGTCGGGTCTCTAGCGCTGTATGCCCTTTTTCAGTTTCCTAACATTTACTTTTCCTTGCTATTTGATCACCGTTTTTGCTGGTTTCTTTCGATATACACACACACCCACACACACACACACACACACACACACACCCCTTTCACAAAAAAATAAACTCCATGTCCAAGGTGGGACTCGAACCCACGATCCCCTGCGACACGAAGTACCAAAGCAAGTCACGCATAGCTCTCTAGGTTTTAGCGAGTATAGCTCTAATTTTGTGCCATCTATTCCATCGCTTTCTCTGTATTTCCTCTCCTTACCTCTATGTTTCTTGTTTTTCTATCCAAATTTCCTTTATCTTTCCCAAATATTTCCATATTTCTTAATTCTTCTCTTTCACTTGACATTAAGCATTTTCACTGTTACCATCTCTCCTGGGAGACTGTCCTATTTTTGCTACCTCTTTACATTCTGTTAAACAGAAAATATAACATTCTCATCTTTTTTCAAAAGTAATCCTTCTGTTTTCATTCAAGCTAATACTTCTATCTCTTGATTAGTGAGTATGTGTATTTACATACCCCTCTCGTGACCATTCTTTATCTATTTTTATAATCAAAGCCACTTTTCATTTCCTAGTACATTTCAAATTCCCTGTTTGTGTCTTCTATCCCATTTCTCACTACTTCCAGAAATTATTTTTACTTCCCTCTCCCTTCCTCCATACGTATCCCATCCCTATTTTCGTCAAGATTTCCTCTATCTGCCCCCTCTAACATTTCTGATTCTTAATTATCTTGCGCTAGGCAAATTTAATAATTTATTTCTCAAAATTGGCGCAGCATTTCAAAAAATTATATCACCATTTTCTTAATTTTGTTTTTTATACAGGGGATTATAAATCACATATTTCCGGTGAAATATCGATATCGAATTTTTACGTGGAGTGCAATACCTACCTTCTTTATACACTAGTACATAATTCTTGTAGAGAAAGTAAAAATTGGTTAGTACGATATATTTAACACATTTATATGCAAATATATATTTTCTGCGAACATCGTGTGAAATCCCGTTCCTTCGGAATTAACTTTGTGTAATTTGTGTATCTGGTAGACCATAAATTTAGGTGTACTGGAAATGTCTTTTTTTTTTATTTTTACAAGCATTATGGCAAAGGCAAATGGCACACCTAACGCTGAAATCTGCCATTACTGGTATTATTAGCGAGCGAATATAAATGTGGATTCTAGTAATTCCGTCGTGCCTCGAAACTATTGCTGCTGGCATTGGAAACGGATTGCAATTAATTTAATTAGCGATGGCTACCAAAGGTTTCGTGCGATTACTGCCACAATCGACAATCGGACCTTTCCACCTATCGGCCTGTGTTAGAACTACATATCCGGCCTGGTATGTTGGATCAACGGAGAAAGTTTAGCTAATTAATTATATCCCTGAGGATAAACGACAACACATATCCCCGTCGTGGTCGTGTTGAAGTGTTGCGAATGGAATGAAAGGGAATTTAGTGAGTTACATATCGCCCTTGCATCGACTATTGAACCCGAAAACTGACAAGCACATGCGCGGCAGGTGAATGCAATGGGCCCTCCTTTGTTCTGTGTATAATAATTTATTGTTATTTCCCTAAACGTTTGTGTTTAAATACCCATTTGTCTCTTTACTCTATTTGACCATTTTCCTGATTAAGAGATTCCATATAACCACCGCTTGATTAGTCTACATTACTTCAAACTACTGTGTTCTTCGTGATGCTGGGAGGGCGTTATATTTGCTAATAAGTAATTAGATAGCGAGATGGTAGCTTTGCTGCTTGCCAAGTGGGAGACCTGGGTTCGATTCCCAGTACCGGCGTGGGGATTTTCCCCCACTGGGAGACCTGAACCGGGGTGCACTCAGCCTCGTGAGGTCCCTGGGGAGACAATTGGGCTCCTTGATGGAGAAGTAGTGGCTCCAGGTCTTGAGGACCGCATTAACCGGCCAGGGGGGTTGAGGTGCTGCCCACGTCTCACCCTCCACTCCGTCTGTCATGGACCGAGATGGGGGACGCAGCGGCCGGGCGGTAGGCCAAGGTTCCTTGTGAGCTGTTGTGCCATTAAACTATAGTTAAGTAAGTAGATACTGGTTGCGAATAATTAAAGGTGACTCAAAAACTGTCGAGATAAATATTATCGGCATCAAATAAACAACATAGATTTTCCAAAATGGGGTTCAAAGGGGAGTGGCTTAAACAATAATTGTTTATTTATTTATCCCGATTGGAGTTAGGGGCATGAGGCCTTCTCTTCCTCTCTACCTGGCAACACATTCAATTCAATACCGCAACGATACAATGAATAAAGGAATAAAGAACAAAAATACAATTCCATACAACTTCATGAAAACAGAATAAAAATGTGCAACATGTATACTGAAAAGGAAAGAAAAAAAACTGTATACAAGAGTAATTTAAGTCAAATATTCATGTAAATTGAAACACATATTAGTGGTATTTACAGTTGAAATGCATATTATTTGCCAGAACATAAAATATTAATAACAATAAATGTCAATAGTGATGTATTTATCATATTAATACAGCAGCAGATTAGGTTTGATTACAAACGTATGCCCTAATTTTCTGCTTGAGCAGTATAACGTTCCGGCAGTCCCTTACGTCTTCAGGTAGGGAATTCCAAAGACGATATAAATCTATCATAAATGTTGATGAAATGGTTATATGATGAGCAGGTATAGCAAGAAGGAAAGAGTGTCGTATGCGAGTTTCTCATATTTGGCAAATCGGTAACGAAAATAAGATGTAACAACGCAAAAATGTAAAAATACAACTATGTGATATAATCAGGCAGAAAATAGAATATAAGGGTAGAAAAAATATTAACATTCGAGTTACAACATTAAATAAACAATTTGTGGAATTGAGAAACATACATTAGAATTAGGTTTGATATAGAGGACGGGAATAGTGTGGCTTAGATTGGCAATGTGGAAAGCTCCTCAAGTATTTAGTGATGCTGTTAAGAGAATTTACCCATTATGGTGGAAGGAAGGACGCATATTTTGGCTCATTACGTGCAGATGGAGGATGTTAGGAAAGGATTACTACCGGAGGTAATATTAGCTTCAAACAGACGGAGGACAGCATGCTGGGACTCGACTCTAAACAGACAAAACTGTACTACATACTTTCTTAATAGCGGTGCATGTGCCAAGAGATAATGTGTTTGTGTAAATAGTGTATGGACATATAAGCATCCAACACGTGGGTGTAGGGGTACTATGCAAGTGTGTGGACATTTTTCTAAATGTCAAGAGAGTTGTTTCTTTTGTTGGCCTGTTTTGTTATCGTAGCTTGGGCGCGTGTGTATTTGTTTATAATGTAAATATAAAATATGGTTAGGTAATATTGTTAATCCAAGTGCTTTTATAGAGACTTGCGGTCTCCTGACCCATGCGACTATTGGGCGAAATTGAACCACTACTACCGTTACTACTGTTGCTGCTTCTACTATTATCTTTTACTTTCTGTATCACGTAGAGAGTTCATAGTAGGTAGCGAAAGCATTGCATTTCCACTGTAATTCGATATCAAAATTTCATATGCAATACATGTTTTGGGGATCCCCAAATCCAAACAATATTCTTAGAAAATGGTCCGTTTTTTGTATGTCTGTAAAGTCGGTTAAATGCCAAAAACCAAAATAAGCACAGCATCTTCCAAGGATTATATACGAAAATTTCTCAACAATAAACCAGTCTTTACATGAAACATTTTTAGAAAATTTTGATTCTATAAGAATGTCTCTGATTTTAAAAAACTATCTTGAGTTTTTGGAAAAAAATCCTCTGAAACTCCTTTCATTCTGGATAACTTTTGCATACTGGTAAACTGTACCCCATATACTATATTTCAAATACGCAAACCTCGTAGTACTTTATCCATTATTACTTTATAGTGCTCCATTACTGGCAACGTCATTTTAGGGTGATGCAACAATAAAGTTTAACAAAAATTGTTAATAAAAAAAAAAAGCAAATCATAACAAATTATAAACTTTAAGAACCTTTTCCCAACACTTTTTTGTATCCACACGACGCAACTGTATATATTAGTTTTATACTGCCGCTCAAAATCATTAAGGGAAAATATCTGTTTGAGAAATGAATTATAAATTTTTAAACATCTAGATTCTGCATAGTGCTAAAGTGAAGTTTTTTCTATAATAATTTACGTTAATTTAAAAGCATATGATTGAAAAATCTATTTGCTAACTTGTTTACTGTAAAAATTCATTTTTTTGAGTAGTTTTAAAAATGCATCACGTGGCTCATTTTTCTTGCAACAATAAATTTAGAAAATAAACAAAAATATTTAAAAAACCCTGAAAACTCAAATTTTGAAACACAAAAATAATATCACTGTATATAACAATTGTTTACATTTCAAAAGCATGCCTTATATACTGCCGGTTTTTCAAATTTTGTATAAACTTTAACCAATGGAACTGCTGTTACACGCAAAGATGTGAAAAGCTTATGTCCACCGTTCAGAAGATCGTGTTAGAAAAAATTCCATTGAACCTTTTCATTTCTTTGTTTGCAGTCAAAATACCCTGGCATTGGATATCTCTCTACTCTTCCATAGTTTTGAAATAACGCTCAGGTTTTTGTTTTCTCTTATATTGTAGAATATCGCTTTTGTTTTGTTTTTTAACGAATTAAATGTTTATTCTTTGTGTGTTGCTTTCCAGAGCTTGTGGCAACATGCTTTCATGTGATGAAAACCTGGATGTGAACCTTATTTATAGAGACTACAAAAAATATTTAGAGAGAAGTGCAGACTGTGTCTGAAAAACTATTCAAAACGAAGAGAGCTTTCTATAATGACAGTGTTAGGAAACGAATAATACTAAATACTAAATGAACAACCAGAACTTAAGAACGAAGTAACCTTTGACGATAATTCACCACCGGTCGGCAAAGAACAGTGCATTTGAATCGTAATGAGCACGAAAAAAATTTATGCAATAAATACAGAATTGTTTATCACAAAAAAGTGTTGAATTACAATTATATGGCTTTCTCTACCCACTGTGCTATAGACTAACATTGCAAATGTTTTTCTTCTATCCGATTCAAGGAACTCAAGATAAATATTTACAAAAATCTGATGTATTTCATTCACATGACTTTCTCTACATCTCTGAAACAAATTTTCGTTAAAAAGCTAATGATTCTATTTACTTCAGGCTATTCGTGAAAAAATGAGCAGAAATAGTCTTATTACTTGCTTCCATGCAAGCAGAAGAGAAATAAGGGAGTACCATAAGTTAAAGTGATAGTCAAAAGCTGGTTGCTATGTGACTAAAGTTCATTCCTGTATGAGAAAAGTATAAGTTTTATAAAGCTGAAATCAATAACATGGAATATCTCAGAAAAGATGAATTCCAGAAAAAAAATACACATAACTTATATTGTGTGTTCTAACGTGCTCTATATTTTTGTGTGGTAAGTTTTTGCCCATCTCTTACGGTTCAGCAGTTATGCAAAAAAACGTAAAATTCATCCAGAATAAAGTAGTCTTCAGAGGCTATTCCCAGAAAATTCAAGATATACATTTTGTGTCAGGTTAATATCTTTAATATACGACATTTTAATCAAAATCGTTAGCCATTTTTAAGAAAATAAAAATGTTCGAAAAAAAGTTCCATATAAAGGGTAGTTTGGGTTGGAAGGATTTTTATCAAAATTTTCGTGTTGTATTCCTGGAAGATATTAAACTTAAATACCAAGTTTGATATTTTACCGACATTTTGTTTTTGAGCTATGTTCAAAGACACACGGAGACACACACACACACACACACACACACACACATACATTTATTTAAAAAAATTGATTCAGGGAGTCCCAAAGCATGTATTTTCGGTGAGATCTCGGTATCGAATGTTGGGTGTAATACAATACCTTCTCCGTACATTACGTATATAGTCCGTGTAGAGAAAGTAATATATGTGTATATTTATAAAATGATATATTTTTCAACGTTGGGGCATAGTAGGTTATTTAGGGTCAAATTAGCTTCGGTTTATGGTTAAGGTCAATACTGTATTATGGTGACACTTTCTGGAATAGTCGCCCTCAGTGGTGTAGCGGTTACCCAAGGTCGCGAGTTTAAACCCGGCGGAGGACGATGTTTTTTGGCATGACTTGGAAGGGAAGTAAAGTTGTTGGACCCGTGTCCTGGATTTACAGCACGTAAAACAACCTGAAGTCTAATAAACAGGCCTCTGAGCAAAATTAAGCTGTCTTTCACGCCCAGTATAGAACGGGACGCTGAGAACCACTGTAGTTAAAGAGCGTCCATAAATAAAGCTCCGTTTTATTTTAATTTCACTTTCTGGTATAGTTGATTAGATAAAGTCCTGTATGAGAGTTGAATGGAATATTCAAATTCGAAAGTTAATTTAACAAAAAATCTGATGTGTTCCATTCACATGACTTTCTATATAACACTGTAACAAATTATTTTATTTACTTCATCTAATGGAGCAAAAATCAACACAAATAATCTTATTACTTGCTTCCTTGTTAGTAGAAGCGAAATAAAGGGATACCATAGGTTAAAGTGATAGTCAAAAGCTGGTTGCTCTGCGACTGAAGTTCCTTTGTTTGTATGGACACGAGTTCACAAAGTCCTGTATGAGAAAAGTGTGTCTTTATATCTGAAAAAAAACAAGGAATATCTCAAAAACAATCAACTCGACGAAAAAATGTATATAAGGTTAATTGTGTGTTTTAAGGTGCTCTACATTTGTTGTGTGATAAGTTTTTGTCCATCTCTGAAAATGCTTTTTTTGGATACAGGGGGTCTTAAAACATGTATTTTCGGTGAAATCTCGGAATCGAATTTTTGGGTGGAATACAATACTTCTCTATCCCTATGTATATTGTACATATTGGTCTAGAGAGAGTAAAAAAGTGTCTAGAATTACTGCCACCACAGTATATTGCATCATGATAGGAATATCCAAATAAAGCTTGAACATTCGGAACAAATATGAGCCATGTTATTGGCATAGACAAGCTCCCATCAGCAGTTGTTTCATGTTTTGCAATGCCACAGACAAAGGAAAATGACGGACGCTATGCGAAAGGGCATGGCAAAATGCCTAAAAATCGCACATATATTGCATTTAGCAAACGTGGCCAAAAGCAGTGCTGGCTGGTTGCCATGTGAACAACAATCACTTAGCAACGCCTAATTTGGCAAGACACTGCAACAAGCCGTGTGATGTCAAGTGTGTGATCCTTCTGTAATAGGGCGATACTTATCGGATCCCAGTCACGCCCGCGTTCAATTTGCAACTTGTAGCAGAGTCAGCTTCCGGGGATGGGATCCTCGCACACGTCCTCGGTTAACTTCATATTGTAGTCTTCAACCAAAACACTAACAGAATAATTTGAGTGTCTTATCGATCTACAGCTACAGATTGTTTGTGGACTATGGAAACTTCAGCACAAAATGATTGCAGGACGGTTTATCAAACCAGTAAATGATCACGTAACGAACCAATGGGCTAATTTATTTACACTCAGGGTATAGAAACAGAGAATAACCTCTACACAATTATAACTACCGGACCAATTTGGGGTACGTAAAGCCTGAAGTTCACTGCAAATATACCCGTGCACGCAAGGTGCGCGTGTTGTACGAAGCGTTCTGACTTCTCTACTTGTCTGAAATTATTGTAAATAAGCTTCTTCTTCTTCTTCATGTAGCTTAACGTCCTTTAACGTGGTTGGTCATATCTGACGATGAATGAAATTGGTGAAATGATTTTCAAATGATTTCGGGGTCCATGGAGCTTAAAGTCACTCGATATTCGTCTTCTCAGGATAAGGGAAAACCACGAAAAAAACCTTATCCGGGTAACTCAGCCTAAGTGAGATTCGAACTAACGAGATTTTGAATGTAAGGCAGACAGGCTACCACCACACTACCCAGGTGGGCTCTTCTTCTTCTTCCTCATAATAATTGAGTTAAGCATTAGAAAAAATTATCTTTATCACTTGGTTCCTTGTAAGTAGAAGGGATATAAGGTTGAAACGATAGTCAAAACATTTTAAAAGCTAGCTGCCATGTGGTGAAATCCGTTTCTTTCCATGGTCAGAAGTTTACAACTTCCCGTATTAGAAAATATTTAAGTACTTTTAAACAAACCAATACAAAGGAGCATCTCAGAAATGATAAATTCCTCGAAAAAAATGTAGGTATACGACATATACTGTGTGCTTTAACAAGATCTATTTTTTTAAATTGTACGGTTTTGTCTTACGGTTTGCAGGTTATTCAAAATTCAGAAAATTCGTCCAAAATAAATAAGACTTCAGAAGCTATTTCTAGAAAAATCAAGATATAATTTTATTTCTAATGTGAATATCTGTAATATTTTATATTCATCAAATCAAAATGTTTAGAACACTTTTGAGAAGATCAACATTTTCGAAACTTTTTCATGTAAAGGGTAGTTTGGTTTGAGAGGTTTTCTCAAAATCTTTATGTTGAAACTAAGTTTTGTGTTTTAACGAGATATTCCTCGTTATTGGTTTTAATTTTCATATATTTATAGTTTTCTCAAACATAAATCATCACTTTTCTTTTGTTTTACTCCTGGTCATAGCGAGAACCAAATTAAAAAGTCAATCACATAGCGACAGCTTTTAAGAGATTTTGGTATGTTTTAGTCTAGTGTACTCCCTTATATGCCTTTTAAGGAACTAGGTAATAGACCAATTCATTAAGGTTCATTCTATTAGCAAGGAATAGAATAAGAAGAATTTGAATTGTTTGTTTGCAGAACAGGTAAGGAGTCATGTGAACGGAACACCTCTGATTTTACTATCTTATATATTCGCAAATAAACATATTTATTTATAATTGGTATAACCTCTGGCTTGTCAATAACATTTTACAATGGAGAGGATACATTAGAGAGAAGGTGGAGTTATTTTTTCAATCCTCAGACTACTGATTATAGCTTATGTAATACTAAGTTTATTGTTGAATTTCCTTTTAATTCTTTCTCATTCTTTTATAAGTGTTTTTGTCAATTGTCTATTGTTATTTTGGTACAACTAAATATGTATATTTAAAAATAATCTTACTGTGAATATCCAAAGATGTACTGCCATGAAATACATGTATTTACTGAAAATATTTGGTAGTTAAAATTCCTTCTACTACCACTACTACAATATAGAGGTGTAACATAACATATGCATATACATATTTACAGTATTTGTACGCAAACGTGTGGTTTCTTGCTATTATACTTTACGTTGTGCTATTCGTCCTTTTCAGTATGGTCACATTTAATGGAAGGAATAACAATATACATTTTTAAGCAACATTTTATTGAAAAACGCGCTGCATATCAACATCAATAAACCAGAATACCGATCCAAATGATTCTACAAATGACTGTATTTGCGAGCACCTAATAAGCTTTCGGCAAACCAGCATACTAGTAATTAGCCATACAATGGAAAGAAACCAACAAACAGGAAGAATGACTAAGTTATGTAGCATCACCTCACTAATCTCGTGAGTGACTTGAGTGTACCGACGCCGCCCCGTCTTTGATTCCCGTAGCGCCGATAACCAGCAATCCCTTAAAAGTTACCTCGCCTAATCACTAACAATACCAAACGAGAATAATAATACGACTTTGCATTAAGGAGACAAGTAACGTGTAAAAGGCCAGGCTTGCTATCATTATGGAAAAAGTACCTCTCTTCTGACATGAACAAATTCAATCGATGGGACCAAAGTTTGGTTTCTCTCCCGAACACAAGAGCAAACTTACTATAAGCTTAATATAATTCTGAAGGAAGAAGAAAATATTAGGCAGATGATGTCATATAAATATCTGACACATCCGTACCTTCTAAAACATCCCTGGGCTACGCTTTGCGGCTTATGGTCCTCAATTACTTGGCTATGCTGTACGGCTAAGGATCCTCAACATCTCGGCTACGCTTTATGCCTTTTCAGATTGTAAATGTTGGCAACATGCGAAGAGACAAGGACAGAAAAAGCAATGTCAGATGGAAGCAATGTTGCCGTGATGTTTGGGGGATGACGTCCGCTATGTTTATCAAGGGAAGTAACACAGAAGTGACAAAATTAAAAAGAAAAATTATGATTATTAACACGTGTTTTAAGTGAAAAATATAAGTGGATAGAGATATCAAAATTGTGTATTCTCCACATTTTGGTATAGAAATAGTACGATTGTGATGGAAATATCGATTGCAGTTATTCCTAGGTTACGGAGTTGACCAAACGCTTTCATATGCCATGCTGCCATATTATTTGTTAAAACGTTTATATCAATGAGAAGCTTCACTGCCTTTATATCTGTAAATTTACGATGTTTCGTGTTTAAAACAATTGCCTAGGCAACTAGGTTTTTCATATTCTAATTCGGTAAATTTTCCGAAAAGCACATTTAGAAATCCAAGTCATCCTTTGCACAAGTAAAATACATTAGAAAAAACTGCACATTTCTTAGGGTACATCACGTGCGAAATAAATGATATTCTATGAAGAGTTTGTAATTTTACAAACCGGTGCAGTTAGTGTAATATTGCAATTGCTATTTATTTTAAATTTGTCTAAGTTTTAGAGTTCTTAGCGATTATAATCTAAACATTTCCGAATTAGTTTTATTTCATTTGATATTTTATTACTAAACATGAATATTAAACTGGCTATTTTGAACTGAGCATGTCATTTTATCTGACTTGTGAAGTGGCCATGCTCTAAATTATAAAGTATAAGATTTTTGGGTTTAATATGTATAGTCAATATTTCGGGATTCTTTTTCCAAATTTATGTACGTACCTTGGCACGTACAAGTTATTCATATTTTGGCTAAACTTTCTTGATATATTGCCCTGATTAATATATTGACCACTGCCTAAGATGTATTCAATTAATTACAGATATGCATAGGATAAGATTTTGGAACATTAATATTTGCAAGTTTTAATAGAGGAGAATTCCTCTAGAAATCTTTGGGCCATTCAGGCATTAATTACGCTATTGAGTACTTGAGATATGTGTGCAAAACGTAGTCAATTGAGATAGTGGTTTGGAATAATAATAATAATATGAATGAATAAGTGTAGTTATTGAAATAACAATATACATACATTGATCATCAATCGCACGGGTCCACATAACCGCACATGCTTTTGCAATGCACCAAATAGTAAGCAATATTTAAAAAAAAAATAAAAAAACTTAAATTTAGAACACAGAATGAACCGTATTCAGATGTAGTAATAATAGGCAAATACACATAAGATAGAAAAAATATACACACACAATGTTAACATTACTACAAATTAATGACGAAAAAATATGACATAAAATACATGTAAAACATTATAATCACTTTTGTTTAGCCCTCTTTCCTATTATCAGCCTTATCAGATCTCAGCTGCCTTGCCTTAAGTAGCAATTTACCTAACGCATTCGCGTTTTCCGTGCCTGCCAGTAGCATCCAGCATGCTTCTAACCTACATGTGCGGTGGTAAAAGATCGTGGTAAATACTTTCCGCTCCATTCCCCTGTATCCGTACATCTTGCCCAGACATGGGTCCACGACTCCTCCTCCTCCTCGCAAATGGGGCAGATTCTCACATCATTCTTGTCAGTGATTTGTTAACATCCGCCATGTTCCTACTCTAATCCACGGAGCCCCTCTCTAATGATTTTGGTACCTGTTTTGATGTATTGCTCCATGCCCCACTGTGATTTCAGCCCAGACTGTACTTCCAGTAATGATTATGCTAATAACATAATAATAATAATAATAATAATAATAATAATAATAATAAATAATTTTAATGCACATAAGTTAAATACCTTCAATATGTTACAAAATCATATTCAGCAAGTTAAACTTTATCTTAATGTAGATACAATCAGGTTTGAGTACCGTTAGGTACCAGATCTACTTTGCTCCCTCACTGTTAGCAAGATATCTCCTCTTGTTTGTGTTACCTATTCCATCTCATTCTCTCTGCTATCCTCTCTCCTTTTTCTTATCCAACTTTATTTTACGTTTCCCAAAACTTGCCTGTTCATTTAATTCTTCTGTTTCCCTTGGGATTTAACATCATCTTTGCTACCACCTCTCCTGGCATGCTATCCAAAATGTTTTTCCTCCAATTTCTTAGAGCTTTACATTCAGTTAAACAGCACAATACATCTTGTCCCCGCATAAAGTACAACTTTCTAATTCATTGCCTCTAAACCCGTGGAAAAGTACATAATTATTCTGCCCTCATCCAAACTAATCCCTTCCTCTTTTGTTTATTACATGTACCTATCATTTTGTTTTTAATGTTTTAGTATAAATAAAGCGACCTTTTATTTTCTAGTGCAACCCACATTTCCAACCTAATTTAGTAAAAACTTTTAACAGTAGGTAGAATCAAAGGAGAGCTCATTAAGCTGGTAACAATG
The DNA here is from genome assembly GCA_030762935.1 of Hymenopus coronatus. NCBI lineage: Eukaryota > Metazoa > Arthropoda > Insecta > Mantodea > Hymenopodidae > Hymenopus > Hymenopus coronatus. The sequence continues at coordinate 41,550,623 of CM060887.1, forward strand.
ATGTGTTATATTTTAATTTATTTACAAAATTATGTGTTGTTTAAACTAGTGTGACTCGGGAGATAGCTACGACCTTGTGGTCGACAGAAGGAAACTGTTATTGTTCTCTCTCGCTCTAACGTTTTACACTCTGCTGCATAAGTAACTCATCTTTTCTTTCCCAAGACAATATATTACTCCCAAGACGTGATATCTTTCGCTACCATCACTTTCTTTGTGACCACAAAAAGCAAAGCGACCGGCTAAGTTGTGGAATTCAACATTGACCTGCAGTCAGAGAAAAATTGGCAACCTCCCCCCTTTCCCTCTCTAACAATTGATCCATCCATTTTACTCCATTCCAACTGCTGTATTAAGTGAACATATGCCAATTTACAGTTAGTATAGATCTTAGTGTATGTATTTATGCTCAGTTAGCATTGTGATTGCTTCAAAGTTAAAAGGAAAAGCACTTCATAGTCAAATTTATCGCTTATAAATACAAGAAGGAAGAAGTCAAACATTAGAATCTCATTTTCCTGAGCTTTTCAAAGAAAACTGAAAACTACAGAAAAAGTTGTTGCTGCTGCTGGCGTCTCGCACAGTTCTGTTCGCAGAAGTTTACAGGAAAATTAAAGATATGAGGAGAAGGAAGCATCCTCTGGGACTCCTGAAAAAGGCTTAACGTTCCGGCAAGAGAAGCAGAAATTTACGAAAGATGATATGATATAAAAGACAATGAGGGAAGAAGTTACGGAATTAATAGTTACATTTCATTACAATGATAATACTTTTACAGATATTTAAAAACTACAACCCACTAAAACATTGTAAACATGTCAAAGGCACAACTTTGAGTATTAACAAATAAAATTCTATATTTATTACCTACCTTCTAGTTGTTTTATTTAATTTACACCATATTATTAATAATTATAATTATTAAGTATTATTAATTATTATTGCTTATTAACTATAATCAATAATAATCACTAATATAATCACTACTACTATCGTAATTATATTTTAGGGTGTCTGAGGGTTATTTTGAGTTAATTACATTTAATTTAGCAAAAGGCATGCTTTCATCAGCTTGAGCAATCGATATTGCTGGCGGGAAATTGTAAATGCTAAGTGCCTATAAACAATGTTGGCACAATCATTAGTTTAGTTACAAAGACTCCAAAAGGATCCCGAAAGGCCTTATTACAGACAATACCGGATGTATTCTGGATCAACGTTGGCAGAAAGGCAAAAGTGCTTCTTAAACAATATTTAACTTCAGATCAGAATGTACTAGATAAGTTGTGTGGAATGAGGGTAATCTCTTAGCTAAACCATGTGCTAACTTATTTATAACTCCAGCTTTCTCCCCAATGCACACCCTCCTGTATCTTAATCCCTGAAGCATCGGCTTTCCTCTTCGCATGTGCGAGTTTTAGTTATATCGGAATCTATCACCCCCTAACGATGCACAGTGACAAGGGTAACTGCTTCCCCACACTACATTATTATATATTTAAAATGCTGTTAATCAAAACATTGTAAAGTGACACCTCATTCTATTTTTGACAAATATATTTTCCACACAAACACCACTTATAGAAAATGATCCTAATTTTCTCCTCTTGCGTCTAGACATGCATGAGAAATTGGCATATGATTTTCCAGGCTTACATGACATGTAGATTAAGAATTTATTCATCTTGGATGTTTGCTGCATAAACTAAAGGTTTAAGGTGCCCCCTAAAATAAAAATCCAAAGGGTTGAGGTTAGAGGAACGTGCAGGCCATGGAACTGGTCCTCCTCTACCTATCAAGTGGTCATGCGAGATACCAGCCAGTGCATCTCGAACAATGATCTCATTGTTTCTTCTAATTTATAGAGGCACATTTTCTAATAAATCTGGGAGTGTTCTCAATAAAATTCCTGTAAACAGCACTTGTAAGGCGTCAGGAGGAATGTATTACACATCTGATAAATAGCAAATGTTAACAAGAAGCCATGGCAACACAAGGAAAACTCTGCAGGATAGAATGAAAAGTGCATAAATAAATAAAGTTATTAGGTTGGACCAGGAAGGTGTCTTTCATTAACAAATTGATAACGCAAAAAAGAAGCGTTTTTGTGCATATGTTTATAAGAACCTATTTTCTTGTTTCGATGTCAGGAATACATCCCCAAGCGTTATAGAAATATGTTTTAATCACTCTGTCTGTCTGTATGTACGTACCGCAGAACTTTGTTACTTTATTATATTATTGTTGTAACTATATATTGCTTATACAGATAAGAATAATTTTAAATCAAATTTTTTATCAAAATACTTAACACTTATACAATCAGTATTATATATATTATCATTATAAAACACTAAGCATACAATTATAAACCTGTAACTCAATAAACAAAAAAAATTATAGCAGCTAGCTCAAAAAAAAAAAAAAAAAAAAACTTGCATTATTCTAATTTGGGCCAAATTTATGGTATGTAATACATTTTCCAATAATATACCTTTATATGTTCAGTAGTAAATATAAGTAAATGTTATATACTATAATTTTAAAATTCAATGTGATTTTAAATAAACTTTGTAACATATGAGAAAAAGTATACGTTTAACAGTTGGCATTATTGTCCTCCTGTATATTTGGTTATTTTGAATTATTCTTGGAAAAATCTGATTTATTACACTCACATGACTTTCTCTAGCTGTTCCACAAGCATCTTACTAAGCGAGATAAGGATTAGCAGAACTTGTTTTCTAGTTCCTTATAAGTAAGAGGGAACTAAAGGAATACACTATGTTAAAGCGATAGTCAAATGTTTTAAAACCAATCATATGCATTTATCATTGCAATTCTCTTCATTGCTTGGCCAGGGATAATACAAAATAAAAACGTACTTCATGTCTGAGAAAAGTATAAGTATTTCAAATTTGAAACCAGTATCTTGGAAACGGTTACCTCTATAACAAAAATGTAACGACATTAATTTTGTGTTTTGACAAGATCTGTTACGTTTTGCCAGTTATAGGTAAAATTAGGCAAAATTCATCCAGAATGAAGAGGTCTTTAGAGGGTATTATGTGAAAATTCAAAATATACATTTTATTAATGATGTAAATATCTTAAATATACGGCAGTTTAATCAAAATGGTGCGACTCATTTTGGAGAAAAACAAAATTTTCAAACATTGTTCCACGTAAAGGGTAGTTTACGGTGGGGGGATCTTCTTGAAAATCTTCGTGTCGTATCCTTGCAAATACTAAGATTGTATACCAAGTTTGGTATTTAATGGTCTGTTAGTTTTTGAGATGTGCTGTCCACACACACACACACACACACACACACACACGCGGACCTTTCTCTAAAAATCTGATGTGTTCCATTCACATGACCTTCTCTACACCGCCGTAACAAATTGTTAAACAGTTCATTCTTCTATCTTTTATAATAATCGACATAAGCATTAGCAAACATTGTCTTAATTATCTGCTTCCTTGTAAGTAGAAAGTAAATAAGGGAATACTGGGGTAAAATGTTAGTCAAATCTTTTAAAAGAAAAGGTTGAAATTTGTTTCTATGCTTGGCTAGGAGTTTACAAATTTCCGTGTGAGAAAAGCTAAAGTATTTTAAATTTGAAACAAACAGGGAATATCTCAGAAATAATAAACTCCACGAAAAAAAAAACAAATATGACATAAATTGGAGATCCACATTTTTTGTGTAGTAAGTTTTTGTTTATCTTTTACATTTTACCATTTATGCAAAATTCAAGAAAATTCATCCAGAATAAAGAGGTCTTTAGAAGCAATTGAAGAAATAAATTGAAAATTGAAGGTATATATTTTATTTTCAAAGTTAATATCTTTAATACACGGTATTTTAATCCAAATCGCTTCGGCCACTTTTTATAAAATCAAAATGTTCAAATTGTTTTCCATGGAAAGGGTAGTTTGGCGTAAGGGGATTTTTTTTTTAAAAATCTTTGTGTGGCATCTTTGGAAGATGCTAAAATTAAATACCAAGTTTGGTATCTTACTGCCTTTTGTTTGAGTATTTGAGACACGGACATCCATAAAAGAACCTTTTTCTAAAAATACTTTTTTGGATATTGGAGAGCCTAAAAATGTATTTCCTTTAAAATCTCGGTATCAAATTTTTGGGTGGAATGTAATATCTCCTCTATACACTATGTACCATAGTACGTATAGAAAAGGTAAAAAATAAAGGTGGTCATGTTTGTAGAGGGTGGGGCGAGATTAGGTCAGAAGCAACACAAAGAGATCGTTTCCATAATTGGTCACATTTTATGTACATAGTAAAGGAAGGATAGATGCCTTAAATACATAGTAAATGTTAGGGGTTTAAAACGGTTTAAATCACAAAAGCGATTTAATACTTTTGTGGTAGAATTTAAGTGTAACAGCGTTTAATCTTCAACGTGACTTCACATCCATCCCGGCGTAAAAGATGAAAATTAGTATCGATAAAATGTCCGGCGGTTTGTATAGTGTTCACGTGCAGTAATAAGATTCATATGCTACACGCATGACAACCATGAGTTATATTGAAAGAGCATGTATGCATATAAATAAGCTCATTTGCTACTTTCAAACTTTCTAGAATGTATTTGAATATATTTTAAATCTTATTTTGAGGCGTTATCTCGCCTAATAGCATTTTACGCTTGCATGTGATATATAAGTCGCTTTTTTTTTTTTTACTAAAAAGAAAATTATGTTTAAACACAATAAATTACAGCTCGTAAGCCAGGAAACTCTTAATTTTCCACACAGGCATTAATAATGCAATTTCTCCAGCATAGAGACTCCCAAAGAAGTAATTTCATATTTAAACTAACAGCGTGTTAAACATTATTAAACACGTAAGGAAACCAAAACGAATCAAAAACACATTTTAATCACAAATAGGTAATGTATTCAATACTGTGCATAGTTAGTTCCTTTTGGCACACCTACTAATAAGAATAATATTTCAATTGCAGTGGTTTATACGCAGAAGAAAAGCTATTTTGTAATATTCTTTGAAACGACGATGCAAAACCTCGTATATTGTTTAAGACACACTAAACTTAAGACACCATCTATATACCTAGATTTTAAAAGGTTTTTATTACTTTCTCTACATGTACTATTTATATATTGTACACAGAAGGTATTCTAATGCACCCAAAATTTTGATACCGACATTTCACGGGAAATACGTGTTTTGGGTCCCCCTGAATCCAAAAAAAAAAAAAAAAAATTCTGGAAAAAGATCCATGTGCGTGTGTGTGTGTGTGCGTGTGACTCCGGACAGCATAGCTGAAAAACGAAAAGACACGAAGTTTTTCAAGAAAATCCCCCAACCCAAACTACCCTTTCCATGGAAAAAAATTTAGAAAAAGTTTATTTTCTCAAAAATGGCTCTAACGATTTTGATTAAAACATCGTATACTAAAGTTATTTACCTGTCATAAAATGCATATCTTGAATTTCTGGGAATAGCCTCTGAAGACTACTTTATTCTGGATGAATTTTACGGAAAATTGCATAACTGCAAAATCGTAAGAGATTGACAAAAACTTAAACACAAAATGTAAAGCACCTTAAAAATACAATTTATGCTATGCACTTTTTTCGTGGAGTTGATCGTTTTTGAGATATTCCTTGTTTTTGGTTTCAGCTTTAAAAATATATACCTTTCTCATACACAAACTTGTGTCCATACAAACAAAGGAACTTCAGTCACATAACAAACAGCTTTTGACTATCGTTTTAACCTATAATACCTCCTTATTTTGATCATACTTATAATTAAGCAAGAATAAGACCACATTTGCTCATTTTTTCTCGATTAACTTGAAGTAAATAAAAGCATTAGCTTTTTAACAATTTGTTGCAGAGATGTAGAGAAAGACATGTTAATAGTATACATTAATTTTTTTAAAATATTCCTTTATGTATTTTTGTAAAGAGTTTATCACATTCTACAATTAGAGTTGTTTTTATCCGACATTTTTTTAAGTCTTTTGCCTTCATAATTACTTTTTGCATATTGCATTTGTATCGTTGTCACTTTGTCACATTTGTTTTATATTCTTTATATATACCTACTTATTCTTCACTTTGCTTTGTAAAACTTTGTCATTTTGGTCAACCTGAGAAACGTAAATAAATTAATATACAAAACGAGACAAGTGCCAAAAGTAAAGCATTTGATCCTTTTATTAAATTTACCATTTTAGTAAAACACCAATTTCTCTTAAACTATTTGGGCCAGCTCATCAAATTTCATACACACGTTCACTGCAGTCCAATGCTCGTGCAATACAAATTTATACATATTTGAAAGGTATATTTCATGAATGAGCTGGTTTTATCTCTAGGATATACATATACATACACATGATTTATATATATACATACGTATGCACACACATATATATGAATACATATTCTAGGATACCCAAAGGTAGTTTTAAATAAATTTATTTAATCTAGCAAGACATAAGGTTGTATAATTTGAGCAATCAATATTGGTGGCAAGATATCGTAAATACTGATATAGCGTGGCCTCATTAGCACAATGCTGACATATGCTATAAAGATTCCGACAACTACGTCACAAAGCCCTTAGATCAGGACTACAGACCCTGCCAGATACACTTTGAATTGATGTTGATAGAAACGGCAAAGTGTTTATTTAAAAGTGTTGAACTTCAAGAAGATCATAATACATCTGTAAATTTTGTGAAATTAGGGTAATACATAAGGTTCCTCCCTTAGCTCTCTGACCATGTAGTTTCATTAATTGCTCTAAACAGTAAAAATATTGTCTCTACTCGCGCTTTTGGCGTACTTATTTATAGATCCCCGATTGCTCCATAATTGCACACCCTCTCACTTAAAACCTGAAGCCTCTTTACGCATGCGTGAGATAACTCTATCCTGAACCTATTTACGCCTAACGATGCACAGGGGCAAGGATAACTCCTACCTCACGCTACGCATCTTACAATATATACACAGATACACACCTAGTACACACATATATATTTATTTTAACTTTGTTCCTTTTTGCAAAACCAATCATGATATAACTTTCAATTTCACTATGGAGATTCTAGGGTATAGAAATGTTCAATTTGCAGAATAATAATTTTACGAATTTTTTCACTAATTTCCATATTTATATAATTATCATCTCTATTAGTATTTGTGTTATTAGTGTTATTCAAAATACACAGATGAATACAGTTCAAAATAAGTGGCAGACCAACTGTAGTAAAACATTTTAGGAACATAATGTAAGTTATTAATTTTAGCTCAAACACTTTGTTTTAAAACGTCACAATTTTTGTCCCTTACACTTAAAATTGTTTATTTTAAAATCTATTTTTGAAGGACTGTTTCTTCTGAGTTGCTTAATCATTGTTGAGGAATCTAAAGTTTGTGCCTTGCTTCCTTTATATTAGAGAGACTTCCTGCCTTTGATGAAAGCAATGGAGGAACTAAATGTTGAATCTAAATATGCTTACGCAGCAAATATTTTTTGCTTAAAATTAACCAGAATATTTTTAAGTTTTAATTATTAATCTAAAGCCCAAAAATACAAGGAAAATCTTTCTTACAGTTTTATTCTATTGCGGCGGTAAATGTTTTTAATTTCAAGTGGTGGAAGGAAATTTTATTTTTGACAGTTAAGCAAACTGTGGCGGCCACCCATTCCATCCTTAGCAACAATATATGTCTCCCTCCAACTATTTCTTATTCCAGTCATGTGTCCAAGTTGATGCCATAATGTGCCTGGACGTAGCAAAGTATTTTCTTTTTTCCTAAATTTTTCAGCATGAGTTTCTTTTCAGGTTTAGGATCAGAAAATTGTTCTTTTACAATAAGCACTAGTTGAACATTATAAATAAATTTTATTATATTTACTAAAACTTTAATGTTGTAATTCACAATAACATATTACACAGTTTTAAACAGTATCGCTTACTTCACATATACAATATTAATTATTCAACGAAGTAATCCTCTTCTATATTCGTTGTTTTAGTAATCAATTTTAAAATAATGCTCGTAGCTTTTCGCTCTTAGCTTCTACATATCAACATTTCTTAATTCTGTCGTTGCTATGTCAAACAATGAACGTCTGCTTACACTTGTTTTCTTCCTTTTTACATTTGTAGCCATTTTGCTAATTCAAATGTTTAAATTATATTTTAATTATATACATTCATATTAGTGCCTCTTTCATAATAAAACGAACACGGAAATAACCCTTACTAATTAAAATTTTAGATTTTATACAGCATTTTTTACATTTTATCTTTGAAGCAAAATCTAATATCCATATTCGTGCATAATTTGTAGCTTATTCATTCAACATAAAATACGGTTACACACCAAAATGGTATATTTATTACTTTAAATATTTTACGTTCCAAAATTAATGCTTCAGTTTTCTCAGTGCTTCAGGATTATTTCTGTTACAGTGTCTATGGTGTACCTTGAACCAAACTCGTAACTGATACAAACGAGGCAGCTAGTGAAATCTATTATTCGTTCCCAGCAACAATGTCCTTTAAATGCCATAATTTATCCGATATGCTCTGCTCTGAAGTCGAGAGATAGTAGAATTTATACAGATTGGAGAACAAAACCAGCTGTCGAAAGGAAGATAATCAACTTTCGTCACAAAGGGCCATTTTTTAACGAATTACGGCTGCCATCCATTAAATAGATATCGGGCGCTTGATGACACGCGGTTCAAATGCTTGACCCTGGAGGGCAGCACTGATGAAACAATGCGATCTCAATGAGAATAGCACAGAGCCAACAGAACAATATTGCATCACCACAATTGCGAAACTGGTTGGACGAGATATGAGCTCAGCTCTGTTTTATTGCGTGCGTTTGTGCACGTGATGGCTTTCCAGACGTGCAGATGCGCTCACGTTGTTCGTTAAAAAAAATACAAATAGTTGATAAATCATTGTCCACTAAAATGAAGAATGGTATCAGTGGTCATTAATTGCTTTTTCCCCAGAGTTCTGCAAAGCTCTACCCCACCCTTTAAACTGAAACTATAAAACTGAAAGCTTCACATCGGCTGCTCCGCACACCTGATTTGTCCACCACATGCAAACAATATCGCATCCAAAATTGTTTTTGTTTTTTTTGTTTACCCTATGTTCAAGAGATACTGGACAGTACACGCAACCAAACCGTTTTTAAATTCCCTATGCTGGGTAAATTTTATTCCCGACAGATTACGCTTTTACGTAGCGTAAAAGCCTCAAACGCTGTGAATCAGTTATCCTGTCACATTAGTGTAACGTTGAAGTTTTATGGTTCGTGAGGAAATAAAACACAACGTGCATAGATTTTCCCCCGTTCTATGTTATCCTAATCAAAATTGCACATGCTTTGTAGCTAAACATGCACTGCTAGTTACTGTGATGCTTCTACCAAAAATATTTACAGCCTAAATTACTAATACCTGACGTTGTGAATGATGCCGCATAAGCTTCAAAGCGTGTTGTTGGTTACTAGAAAAATCGAATATGTTTTGTTCACATGACTTTCTCTGCATCACTGCAACACATTGTTAAAAAGCTTATTCTTCTGTTAACTTAATACTAATCGAGAAAAAAAATTAGCAGAAATGGTATCATTACTTGCTTTCTTGTAAATAGAAGGGAAATAAGGGAACACTATAGGCTAAAGCGATTATTAAATCTTTTAAAAGCTGGTTGTTATGTGATTAAAGTTCCTTTGTTTGTAAGGTCAAGACATATCAGAAAAGTATGTTAAAACAGAACTAGTGATACAGAATATTCTAAAAAATCTATGTGTACCATTCACATGACTTTCTCTACATCCCTGCAACAAATTATTCTTAAAAAAGCTTATACTTCTATTTACTGTATGCTCATCAGAAAAAATTAGCAGAAATAGTTTTATTACTTGCTTCCTTGTAAGTAGGAGCGAAATAAGGGACTACCATAGGTTAAAGTGATAGTCAAAACCTGGTTGCTATGTCAATGAAGTTCCTTTGTTTATATGGATAGGAGTTGGCAAGTTCCTGTATGAGAAAAGTATAAGTTTTTCATAGCGGAAATCAAAGATAAGGAATGTCTCAAAAACGACGAATTCCACGAAAAACATGCATATAACATGAATTGTGTGTTTTAACGTGCTCTACATGTTTTGTGTAGTACGTTTTTGTCCATCTCTTACGGTTTAGCAGCTATTCAAAATTCAGTAAAAGTCATCCAGAATAAACTACTCTTCGGAGGCTATCCCAGAAAATTCAAGATATACATTTTATTTTTCAGGTAAATATCTTTAATATACGAAATTTTAATCAAAATCGTTAGAGCCATTTTTGAGAAAATCAAAATTTTCGAAAAAAGTTCCATGTAAAGGATAGTTGGGGTTTGGAGGATTTTTCTCAAAATCTTCGTGTCGCATCCCTGGAAAATACGAAACTTAAATGCCAAGTTTGGTATTTTACCGTCTTTTCGTTTTTGAGTTATCGTGTTCACAGACACACGGACACACACACACACACACACACACACACACACACACACACACACGGACTTTTTGTGAAAATGCTTTTTTTGGATATTGGGGAGGATCCTAAAGCATATATTTCCGCTGAAATCTCGGTATCGAATTTTTGGTGGAGTGTAATACTTTCTCTATATACTATGTACATAGTGCGTATAGAGAAAGTAAAAAACAGCCTCTCGCAAAAATACACCGTATAAATGTTGTGATTTAACACGCTCTACATTGTTTGTTAGGTAAGTTTTTGTATGTCTCTTATGGTTTACCAGTTATGAAAAATTCATCCAATGTCTTCAAATGTTATTCCCAAAAAATCCAAGATATACATTTCATTTGTCATATAAATATCTTTAATATAGGATATTTTAATCAAAACCGTTAGCCATTTTTAAAAAAATAAAAAAAATTTAAAATGCTTTCATGTAAAGTGTACTTGGAGGTGTGGGGATTTTTTGAAAATCTTTGTGTCGCATCCTTGTAAGATACCAAACTTAAATATCCAGTTTTGCATTTATCTTGCTTTTCGTTTTATATATTCACAAATAGTACGCGAGCTAACGACCTTCGAAACAATTCCTCAAGGCTTTCACACACCTTTGACACTCTGTCACGCAGAAATTCAATTTTTATGTATACTCACTGTTCAACTTTAAAGTCATTCACTTGGACCACAGCCTCTAGGATACTAATGTTTGCATGTGTCTACTAGAACCTACTAATACACTCAGAGGTAATTTGACATCTGTGTACATTAGGTTTTCAAATTTATATATTGCAATAATCAGTTATTCGGAATATATAAAATAGTTGCTTCGACTTCTGAAATGACCCTCGAATCAGACGGAAATTTTATCCTTAAAGAAAGCAATTGATTGGAGTGTAGATAATCTACAGAATATTAAAATTCTAAGCGATTCCCAAGCTCCTCTTGAAGCAATAAACGATAAGTATAATGTAAATTCTATTGTAGTCGATACCAGAAACATAGTATACCATTTCAAAAAAACATTTATGTTTATGCTGGGTACGTGGTCATATTGGAATGTGGCCAATCAAAGACCTGCAAAAGCAGCCTCTAAAATTAGTTCCAGAATATGAATATGCATGCCCAAAACCGTTGGTAAAGAACGCATTTTTAACAGCTGGAACTCATAATGGCAAGAAAGTATTAATGGTCATTTTACAAAGCATGTTCTTTCCTGAAATTCAAGATAGATTGATGTAAACCATTTTGAGCGCACATTTACAATGACGCGATTTATGTCTGAACCATATCTTGAAAAAGCATTGCAATCCTATTTATAGCCCAACATTTCAAAACTTTTACATCTCCTATTTTTATTATATCATCCTTCTTACCCTTGTTTTACTATATACAAATAATAAGGACAACAATAATATTTACAAAATCAGAAATTATTTGAGCTATTTTAATTCACCCAAAAATACACTTAAATCAGTGCTACATGTGGCTGTTCATATACAATACAGAATGTTAATCTGTAACTCTCTCACTTACTCTCTGACAAAAGGAAACGGCTCACATTTGTAATGCACTTAAGACTTCTGTAATAAATCTTTCACTTTATCATTACACCACACTATTAGAAAAGTGTTGCTACTCTGAATTTAAAATATTTGCCAATAATATATATATACATATATATACATAACTAATAAATAATTATCTACATAGTTATATAAATAACTATTTTATATTTCCAATGAATATGTTCCTATTTTTATTATTACTTTCTCAATACGTGATATGTACATAGTGTACAGAGAAGGTATTGCACTCCACTAAAAAATTCGATACCGAGATTTCACCGGAAATATATGTTTTAGGGTCCCCTGTATCAAAAAAGAAGTATTTTCAGAAAAAGGTCCGTGTATGTGTCCGTGAGCACGATAACACAAAAACGAAAAGTCGGCAAAATACCAAACTTGGTATTTAAGTTTAATATCTTCCAGGGATGCGAAGCGAAGATTTTGAGAAAAATATCCCCACCTCAAACTATCCTTTACATGGAACATTTTTGAAAATGTTAATTTTCTCAAAAATTGCTCTAACGATTTTTATTAAAACCTCTTATATTTAAGATATTTACCTGACAAATAAATTTATATGTTAATTTTCTGGGAATAGCCTCTGAACACTACCTTATTCTGGATGAAATTTACGGAATTTTGCATAACTGCTAAACCGTAAGAGATAGACCAGAAATTTACCACACAAAAAGTATAGAGCATGTTATACACATTTTTTTCGTGGAGTTGATCGTTTTTGGTATATTTCTTGATTTTAGTTTCAGCTACGAAAACTTATACTTTTCTCATACAGGAATTTGTCTAATCCTGTCCATACAAATAAAGTAACTTCAGTTACATATAAATCAGCTTTTGACTATCAATTTAACCTATAATACACCCTTATTTCGCTTCTACTTACAAGGAAGCAAGTAATAAAGACTATTTCTTTTAATTTTTTCTCTCGATTAGCATGAAGTAAATAGAAACATTAGCTTTTTAACAATAACTTATTGCAGAGATTTATAGAAAGACATGTGAATCAAACACATCAGATTTTTATTATTTGTCTATTTACAATAATGCTAATTGTTTTGTTGTTTCATTTATACTTAATATTAACTGTTTTTACGTAAAAGTACGCATTGTTTAAAACTATAATCCTATTATACAATTATAAAATAGGAGTAACATTTTGGAAAGTCAATAAATACATTTTTCGTTTGGTAATCGGCTTACCCTTCCCGTATCTGTAAGACTGACACATGCCTAGGACTTAACAAGCCAATGCCTAGGGGTCAGAAGCCTATCGGGGAGCCAACGGTACGAAACCACAGAATGAAGAACCTGTTATATGGGGTCGGCCCGTAGCCAAGCATGACTAACATGAATTGGATGATACGAAATGTAAGCGAAAAGTGATGATTGGAAATATGGAATGGTGGAATGAGTTGAGAGGGAAACCGGAGGACCCTGAGAAAACTCACTCAGATACCGCCTTAGATGGGAGGCGAGCGGTTTAACCACGGCGCCGCCCAAAAAATAAATTAAATAATAAGATACAGACATTTCATTTATGGGTATCTTATACGAACAAAAATTAGCCATAATTTTGCAAACGAATAGTCTTGGAATATACGTTTTTATTAGTCAGCATTTGGGAATCCTTTTTCACGTAAACCAATATATGATACCGGAAATTGATTTTGGTGAAGTTTTAATCCACTCTATGGTAAATAATGCTACTTTGCAACATTGTCAATTACGCCAAAGTTGAGTGTCACATTATTTGTGTTCGAACAAGGTGTGACGTCATGTGGTACATTTCGAGTTTCATCACTCTGAAGTACAGGCTGTTGAAAGCGAATGCAGGCACATAAAATGATGTTGACAACAAATTAACATTCGGGATCAAAGCACCACTCGCATGTTGCAGCCAACAGTGAGCTTTTGATTTTGGGGCTCGATATTTACATTGGCGTTTTTGAGGTTTCTGCTTCAGCAGTTATCAAAGTGAATAACGACATAAAACTATATTCATTGCAAACATTTTCTTGATATTAACGATCCATTTCAAGCGTGGAAATATTTTTATTTTTTATAAATCATACATAGTATGTACACACGTAGAGAAAGTATTGCATTCCATCCAAAAACTTGTGTTTAAATTCCCTGAATAAAGCAAAATTAATAAAAATCTTAATTTTACGCTCAAATGACATTCTCTAATTGTTCTACAAACAAAATTCTTACAAAGGATTACTAAAGCGATACTCAAATGTTTTAAAAGCTATCATTATTGCCATTGAAATTCACTTCTTTGCCTGGTCAGGGTCAGAATAAAAGACGGTTCCTGTCTGAGAAAAAAAAAAAATTTGAAACCAATAATAAAGAATATGTCAGAAACGGTCAGCTCTACAAAAACGCATATGGCCTAAATTACGTGTTTTAACAAAATCTACAATTTTTGTATAATAAGCTTTCGTCCATCTCTACGGTTTACCAGAATAAACCAGTCTTCAGAAGCTATTCCCAATTCAAGATAGTACATTTTATCTGTGATGTAAATAGCTTTAATATACGGTATGATAATCAAAATCGGTGTCCATTTTTGAGAACAACAAAATTTTCAATAAATTTTTCATGTAAAGGGTAGTTTGGGATGAAGGGACTTTCTTGAAAATTTTCCGTGTTGCATTCTTCGGATATACCAAAAATAAATACCAAGTTTTCTATTGAACAGTGTTTTCAAAAAAATTTTTTTTTTGGATTCAGGAATCTCAAAACTCTTTTTCTATGTAAAGAGTAGTTTGGGATGTGAGGATTTTGCCCAAAATCTTTGTATCCGTGGAAGATTCTAAATTACATTACCAAGTTACCGACTTTTCGTTTTTGAGTTATGTTCACACACACGGACTTTTTTTTCCAAAACATTTTTTTTGGATACATGAGACAGTAAAACGTGTATTTTCGGTGAAATCTGGGTGTCGAATTTTTGGGTGGAATACAATACCTTCTATATACACTATGTACATAGTACGTGTAAAGAATATGAACATTGTCAGAACATGGTTTTGATTGTAACAAAATGCTAAAAATTGAAATAGAAGAAAAGTTAAGCTTAAAATTTACATGCGAAGGAGACTTAAGAAGAACGTGAAGGGTTTTTAAACATAAAATATTTTATTAACTTACATTTTTAGGAATAAAGAACTTTGAAAATACGTAATATAAGGTTTGATGTTTACAAAAACTGATTTGCTCACGGAAAATGACAAATTGACACTCCTTTCCTCTTTGATTTAAAAGACAGAATTATTGTTTTGCTATTGATAGGTTCTTTCTGAATTAAACATTTTCGAGGCAATCCTTGTTACTGGTTTCAATTTCGAAATACTCTATTTTTTTGGCCAAACAAAGTGAACTGAATTTCATGTCTATCGCAAAGACCAACTCTTAAATTTTTACTATCTCTATAAATATGCAGCTTGTAAAAGAGCAAGTTTTTATAAGAATAGTTATGTACGAATGGCTAGATAAGCAATTTAGAGTAATATATTTCTTTATTTTTATTTTAAACATTATACATAGACCATCTGGAATTTGTAAGGTTTGCTATTTGAGTTACTTAATAAATCTGAACCTGGGAAGAAATTGTGCCATTCCGCCACTGTCGCGTCATAGTTAAGCACCTCTTTCCGACTACAAACAAACGAACGGATGCTGGCAGTAAGAACTGGTTAAGAGGATTGTCACAATCGGATTGTGTTTTCCAGGAAAGGAATAAAAGGTGCTGTTAAGATTCGTACATCAGAAAGTGGTATTATTTGATGTATTGTGCTTCATAGCAAGCCTTAAAATCGCTTTTAATGTAATCAGCACAGTGTAGTTTGGATCTGTAAATGTTATCTTTTTCGACTTTTTAAAAAGCACTATGAAACCCATTAATTAACTATCTATAACAACATATAGGATACGCGGGAGACCTGGGCTCGATTTCCAGTACCGGCGTGGGGATATTTCCCCCGCTGAAAGACCTGGACTAGTGTCCACTCAGACTTGTGAGGTCCCTAGGAGCCAATTGAGGAGCTATTTGGTGGAGAAGTGGTGGCTCCAGGTCACACATACACACACGGATATTTTCCTAAAAAATGTATTTTTTAACTCAGGGGACCTCAAAACATCCGATGAAATCTCTGTATCGAATTTTTGGGCGCAATAAATGGATTTCCATATAGTATGAGCATGGTCGCATAGAGAAAGTAAAATGTTTTGATTCAAGGTGTCTTAAAACATTTATCCGGTGAATTATTTTTTTAAATTGTTACTTTCTCTATATGTACTATGCACATAGTGTATAGAGAAGGTATTGCACTCCACCAAAAAATTCAATACCTAGATTTCACCGGAAATATATGTTTTAGGGTACCTGTATCCAAAAGAAGTATTTTCAGAAAAAGGTCCGTGTGTGTTGTGTGTGTCCGTGAACACGATAACTCAAAAACGAAAAGTCAGTAAAATACCAAACTTGGTGTTTAAGTTTAGTATCTTCCAAGGATGCGACATGAAGATTTTGAGAAAAATCCCCCCACCCCAAACTACCCTTTACATGGAAATTTTTTCGAAAATTTTTATTTTCTCAATAACTCCTCTAATTATTTTGATTAAAATTCCGTATATTAAAGATATTTACCTGACATATAAAATGTATATTTTGAATTTTCTGGGAATAGCCTACTGAAGACTACTTTTTCATGGGTCAATTTTACAGAATTTTGCATAACTGCTAAACCGTAAGAGATGGACAAAAACTTACCACACAGCAAATGCAGAACACTTTAAAACACACAATTTATGTTATATACATTTTTTTCGTGGATACAGGGGACCCTAAAACATATATTTCCTTTGAAATCTCGGTATTGCATTTTTGTGTGGAGTACAACATCTTCTCTATACACTATGTACATAGTACGTGTAGAGAAAATAAAAATTAGTAATTAAGAGGTCAACATTGTTGATTTGTACCTTAAATCTCTATCCCATGGTCCCTTAAAGAGGAATTTGCTCACCTAAGTTGGGCATCGAACCTGAAACGTTTAGCTTTGAAAAGCTAGGAGACTATCAACTAGACACCCGAGTTTAGTATTGTTTATATATGGACCGAGAAGAAAGTTTATCTACAGTTGACAAAACTCTGGGGCCAAAGCTACACGACACTTTTTACTAAAGAGGTGAGAAAACAACCTGAAAAACACAAGCTAACTTAATACCTTCCGAAAGTAAGCCTTTAATCTTATGAAGCCCAAACCACTCCTCCTCCAAGTTTTGATGAGAACGGTGGACACAAGTAGCTAACTTTCCAAGTGTCGTTCAGCAATTCCTTTTTCTTTATTTTTTCCTTTCATCTTTTTTCGTTTTAAGTAGGTGGCTTTGAGACATGAACTTCGGGAATCGCAGGAAGCTGCGAATTGAACGCTGTTACTTTAGAAATATCTCTGGAACAAAGGATCACTTATTTCATCTCCTCAAAAGTCTTAAGCATATGTTACGTTCACATGGCTTTCTCTACTCTCTGAGGTTTATTGATGGGTACATACTTACGAATCTTAATCGCTTTCTCTTTCACTACATACGTACGTAAAAATTAGAGACATTGTATTCCATTCAAAGGCTTGACTCCACGATTTAAAAATAATAATAACAACAATAATAATAATAGCGTTTTAAAACCCACGAATAAACTACGAGAGCCTTTTTTTTTCAACTCCGATAGGCTATAAACAAAAGACCAATTCATAGAGAACAATTATTTCAATACTAAAAGTTTTGTACACCTATAGTTACTTTTCAACATAATCACCGAGAAGATTTTTTTTTGTAATAAAATACAGTTCCTGAGTCTGGTCGGAACTCCGGCGCTGTATATCCTACTTTTATTTACCTAATTTGTTTACTTTGATTACTGTATGATTACTGGATTTCTAGCTTTCTTCTTTTACACACACATACACAAACATATAACACCCATGCCCAAGGCGGGACTCCAACCACGATCCCCTGCGCTGCGAAGCACCAAAGCGAGACGCCTTGGCGAGCGCGGCCATGGGGACCGGCAAAGATTGAGACATTTATCGTACCTGTGCACAAGCTTTGCAATTCCCGCTTCAAAAAATGTTGCCGCCAATGATTTCTAATGAGCACTTTCGTTGTTTTGAAGATTTTCGTACTTTACATTTGCGGAGAGCCATTCAAAACAAACAAAGAGGAATGCTGACTTCAGGAATTGTGTTGATCCGTGACAACACTCGTCTACACTCTGCTAGCACAGCCCATCGGCTCCTTGAACAATTTCAATGGGACATTTTCGATCATCCGCCGTATGCTCCTGACCTGGCACCCAGCGAATTTCCCTTTTCCCTGAACTGAAGATGTGGCAGCACTTTTAAACCAGCGAAGATCTTCAAAACAACGTCCATGCTCATTTGAAATCATTGGCGGCAACATGTTTTTAAGTTTTTGAAAAAAAAAAGCAAAAAAAAAAAAAAACAAAAAAAAAAACGGCCCTCGTAATTTTTGGAAAAACATCCGTGTGAATTGGAAGCTTTACCCAACACGAAAAGTCCTTTACATACCTAATTTGATATTTAAGCTTAGTATTTTCCTAGGATGCTAGACAAATACTTTTAACAACATTCCCTATCAAATATTCTTTACATGGATAGTTTTTCAAAATACGATTTTCTCATAATTAACTCAAACGAATTGTATTAAACTAACACATGTTTAAAATTTGTTTTCATGACAAACAAAATGTATTTATTTAAGTTCCTGAAATTAGACTCTGAAGACTTCTTCATTCTGGAGAGATATAATAGACACACAAAAATGTACTACACAAAAATATAGAACTCGTTAAAACAAGCCATTAGTCGTATACATATTTTGCAGATTCAATAGTTTCCGAGTTATCCTTAGTTATTGGTTTCATTTTTAGACTTTACAGTTTTCTCAAAGGGGAAGCTATGTTTCGTTTTCTCTCCCTCGTTTTACTTCCGGTTATGCAAAGAGGACCGAATCTTAATTGTTTTACACAGCGATCAGCTTTAAAAAGAACTGATTATCATTTTATCCAAGTATACTCCTTTATTTCCTTTCTAATTATATGGAATCCAGTAATACATAACGTTTACCTCAATTAACGTGGTATACATTAAAGCATATCCACTTGTAAGAAAAGTTAAATAACAGGAATATCTAAAAAAAGGTCAACTCCAAGAAAAAATGTATATAACATAAATTTTATGTTTCACATATTTTGTGTAGTAGGGTTTTGTCTATTTCTTAGGTTAATTATGCAAAATTCAGCAAACTTCATCCAGAATAAAGAAGTCTTCAGGGCTATTTCCATAGAATTCCAGATATACATTTTATTTGCAATGTAAATATTATTAATATACGGAATTTTGATCAAAATCTTTAGAGCTATTTGTGAGAAAATCCAAATTTTTGAAAATAGTTTGGCATTGGGGAATTTTCCTCAGAATCTTTGTGTTGCATTCTTAAGATACCAAATTTATATATCAAGTTTGATACTTTACCGACTTTCATTTTTGAGTTATCGTGTTCTCAGACACACGGACACTCCAGAATCTTCTTCTAAAAATGCTTTCTTTGGTTCCGGAGACCTAAAACATCTATTTTCCAAGAAATCTCGTTATCGAATATACACTATGTACATGCTTTAAACAGAACGTAAGATATAATATGGTTTAGAATTCACTTTATTACTTTCTCTATACGTACTATGTACTTAGTATTTAGAGAAGGCATTGTAATGTACCCAAAAGCTCGAAACCGAGATTTCACCCGAAATACATGTTTTAAGACACCCTGAATACAAAAAAAAAAAAAACCCAGCATTTTTAGAAAAAGTCCATGTGTGTATCTGTCTGTGTGTGTGTCTTGTATTTATCCAAGGATGCGACACGAAGGTTTTCAAAAAAATCCACCCACTCCAAACTACCCTTCTCATGGAAAAATTTTCAAAAATTATGATTTTCTAAAAAATGGCTCTAAATATTTTGATTAAAATATCGTATATTAAAGATATATCCCTGAAAAATAATATGTGTATCTTGAATTTTCTAGTGAGAGCCTCTGAAGATTACTTTACACTGGATGACTTTTACGGAATTGTGAATAACTGGTAAACCGTAAGAGATAGACAAAGGCTTAGCACACAAAAATTGTAGCGCACATTAAAACACATAATTTATGATATATGCATTTTTTCATGGAGTTTATCGTTATTTAGATGTTCCAGGTTTTTGTTTTCAGCCATGAAAAACTTGGAACTTTTCTCATATAGGAATTTGTCAGCTCGTGTCCATACAAACAAAGGAACTTCGGTCACATAGCAACCAGCTTTTCATTATATCTTCAACCTATGCTACTCCCTTTTTTTCGCTTCTACTTACAAGGAAGCAAGTAATAAGACTATTTCTGCTAACTGTTTCTCGATGAGCATGAAATAAATACAAGCATAAGCTTTTTAACAATAGTTTGTTGCAGAGATGTGGAGAAAGTCATGTGAATGGAACACATCAGATTTTTTTTTAATTTTTCTCTTTTATTGCTATAGCTTCTATTGTTAAAGAACATTTTCTGTAATATTTGTTACAATTTTTTCTGATTTAATCTTATATAACAATTATACACATGGTGAAATATTTATTTTAATACTCACTTATAACGTTTTTTGTTAAAACCTCTATGTGTGTATTTTATTCTGTGTCACTAGGCAAACTCATTTATGTGTCAGACTAAAAAATAAATAATCATCAGGTATACAATGGGAATGAATTAGGGAACGCTCTAACGGATGAATGGAAACACATAGTACTTATAACAGAATCTCTGGTGAAAACGATGTCAAGGAAAATGCAAGAGATTCTTAAAAGAAAGGTCCGCTAAGTACTAAAGTGTAAGAAATATGTTCCGAGTTTTATTTTATGAATTGAAGCTGAATACTCATTTTACATCCTAAATTACCTATCTTTACTTTTCAAAAATCTGATTTGTTTCATTTACAAGAAATCTGTAATAAATTATTATTAAGAAGCTTTCTCTTCTATTTAGTGCTAAAACATTAGCAGAAACGATCGTATTACTTAGTTCCTTTATAAGCTGAAGGGAAATAAAGGAATACACTAAACCTTCAGTCAAATGTTTTAAAATGTGGTTGCTATGGGATTGAAGTACGTTTCTTTGCGAGGCCAGCTTTGACAAGTTCCCGTATGAGAAAAGTATTTGAAACTGAAAACAATAACAAGGAATATCTAAAAGCAGTCAACTCCACGAAGAAAATGTATATGAAATAAAGTATGTTTTATCATGATCTACATTTTTTGTGCAGTAAGTTGTCTCTCTCTTACGTTTTACCGTTATGCATATACACATACAGACACATATCATCCAGAATAAAAAGGTCTTAAAGGCTATTCCCAGAAAATTCAAGATATACAATTCTTTGGCGTGTAAATATCTTAAATATAAGAGATTCTAATTAAAATCGTTAGAATCATTTTTGAGAAAATACATTTTTACAATTTTTTTCCATATTAAGGGTAGTTTGGAGTGGGGGGATTTACTTGAAAATCTTGGTGTCGCAACCTTGAAGGATATTAAACTTAAATACTAAGTTCGGTATTAAACGGTCTTTTCCTTTTTGTGCTATGCTGTCCGTGCGCGCGCATGCACACGCACCATGAACCTTTTTAAAAAATCTTATGTGTACCATTCACATGAATTTCTCCATATTTGTGCAACAAATAATTCTTAAAAAACTTATAATTCTATTTACTTTATGCTAATCAGATAAAAAAATTAGCAGAAAAAGTCTTATTTCTCGCATCCTTGTAAGTAGAAGCGAAATAAGGGACAACCGTAGGTTAAAGTGATAGTCAAAAGCTGGTTACTATGTCAATGAAATTCCTTTGTTTATATGGATAGGAGTTCCAGTATGAGAAAAATGTATACGTTTTTCATAGCAGAAACCAAAAATAAGGAATGTCACAAAAACGACGAAGTCCACGAAAAAAAAATGTATATAACATAAATTGTGTGTTTTAATGTGCTCTACATTTTTTGTGTAGTAAGTTTTTGTCCATCTCTTACGATTTAGCAGTTATTAAAAACTTAGTACTTAGACTATTCTCAGAAAATTCAAGATAAACAATATATATGTAAATATCTTGAATATAAGAGATTCTAATCAAAATTGCTAGAATCATTTTTGAGAAAATACAATTTTTCATTTTTTTTTCCATATTAAGGGAAGTTTGGATTGGGGGGATTTTTTTGAAAATCTTGGTGTCGCAACCTTGAAGGATATTAAACTTAAATACTAAGTTCGGTATTAAACGATCTTTTCCTTTTTGTGCTATGCTGTCCGTGCGCGCGCACACACCATGAACCTTTTTAAAAAAATCTTCGGTATCGAATTTTGGTAGTACGTGTAGAGAAAGTAAATTTAACTACGTTTCTGAAAACTGTGCTTGTTTATTGTAATCTCTTTTTCAATGAGTAAAAAAACTAGCCATTCCCTGATGTACTTAATTCTGGTAATTTTCCTTTATCTATACCCTTAAGCACAAACTTATGCATTAGACGAATACTTTGGGGATTCACTGTATGCATATGTCAATAGTACTATATTATATTAAGAGAAAAATTCACGACTTTCCACGAGTATATAATGGGAGCTGTAGGCATTTATCCCTAGGGCTACAGATGTTCTGTGGGGGGGGGGAAATGCTTCGATCCCGTGGTATATATACTATATTTTTCCACGATCGGAGCTAAATTCTCGCATTTTTTTATTTTTATTGAATGTCACTGGAATATTCATTGATGTGCTTTAAAATTATTTAAATGCATAAAGTGCTTTGGAATGATTGGGAAGATATGCGTAACAACGTTTGTACTAATTACGTCTGACTAATCAGATTTTCATTTTAAAAATGATTAATTATGAAGAACCAAGATGTATAATGTAAGCTGATAGTAAGGCAGTCAGTGGTCTTATCGAAAATTAGAGAAGCAACATACACTGGTTTTAAAGAATGGCGTTCACTGAATAATATATAGTCTTTTTACTTTCTCTGCACGTAATATGTACATAATATATAGAAAAAGTAGTGTATTCCACCCAAAATTCGGTATGGAGATTTCCCAGGAAATACGGTTTTATGACTACCTGAATCAAAAAAAAAACTTTTTCAGAAAAGGGGCCGTGCGCGCGTGTGCGTGCGTGTGTGAACAGCCTAGCTCAAAAACGAAATGACCGTTAAATACCAAACTTGAGGTCTATAAAGGCTATTCCCAAAAAATTCAAGATGTACATTTCATTTGGCAAGTTAATAGCTTAAATATAAGAGACTTTAATCAAAATTGTTAGAGCCATTTTTTCGAAAAAATTCAATGTAAAGGGTAATTGGTGGTGTGGGGATATTCTTAAAAATCTTCTTATCGCATCCTAAACGGTGTTTTCGTTCTTGAGCTATACTGTCCCCCCCCCCCACACACACACACACACACACACACACACACACCTTTTTCCAAAAATGGTTTTTCTGGATTCAGTGGGACGGTCTTCTCGTTCTTGAGCTATGCTGTCCCCCCCCCACACACACCTTTTTCAAAAAATGTTTTTATGGATTCAGTGGGACCCAAAACATACATTTCCGCTAAATTTTGGTATCGAAATTTTAGGTACATTACAATACCTTCTCTATGCACTACTATGTACATAGTACGTATAGAGAAAGCAAAAAGCATTTTTAGAAAAAGGTTTGTTTGTGTGTGTGTGTGGACAGCATAATTCAAAAACGAATGGACTGTTAAATATAAAAGTTGGTATACAAGTAGTATCCTCCAAGGTTGTGACACGAAGATTTTGAGGAAAATTTCCCCATCTCAAACTGCCCTTTATATGGAAAAATTTTCGAAAATTTTGATTTTCTCAAAAATGGTTCTAAGGATTTTGATTAAAATCTCTTATGCTTAAGATATTTGCATGACAAATAAAATGTAAATCTTGACTTTTCTGAAAATAGCCTCTGAAGGCCTCTTTATTCTGCATAATTTTTATTGAATTTTCCATAACTTGTAAACCGTAAAAGATATAAAAAAGCTTATTGCACAGAAAATGTAGATCACGTTGAAATACATAAATTATGTCATATACATTTTTCTTGTAGAATTGACAGTTTTCAAAATATTCATTGTTATTTTCTTCAGTTTTAAAATTCTTAAATCTTTTCACATATGGGAATTGGCCAATCCCTGACAATGCAAAGAAACGAATGTCAACATGGTTACTAACTTTTACAGCATTTGATTATCGTTTTAGCCTAGTTTATTCCATTATTTCCCTTTATACTTACAAGAAAGCATTTCTGCTTATATTTATCTTGACTAGCATGAAGTAGGTAGAAGAATAAGCTTTTTAATAATAACTTGTTACAGAGATACAAAGAAAGTCATGTGAGTAGAACAAATCAGATTTTTTTTTTTTTACTTGGACTTCTACCATATGCCTAGTACGGAACCAAATTTCATCTAGATAAGTTACTATATCTACTAAGGCATTATTAGAATTTTAATTAAGATGATGCATCTGTGAAATTTGATAATCCACAGTATTAAAGATAGCCTATTGAAATGTATTATAAGTTATTGCATACAATAAGTTTTACCAGGCGTACCCGGAAACTAAGTACCATTTCCTTTTACCACCATCGCAACGCTACTCACAGTTCTACGTATGCGAACTCATCTCTCTTGCCCATTACATCAGTTCTTAGTGATCATTCAAAATGTATTAAAACAATTTCTGATCCCGGCGACTGTGAAGTGCATTTCGCAATACGGTTTTTGAAGGAATGTTAAGCCAGCTGAAATTCATCGTCAACTTGTAGAGATTTACATTGAAAATGTAATGACAAATGGAATGGCAAGAAAGTGGGTTAGGCAATATAATGATGGACGAACCAATGCTCATGGTAAGCAAGGAGAGTGTGAAGATAATGCCTTATATCTATGACAATTTTTATTAAACCGTCGTCATTGGGTGATGGCTAATGTAAAAATTAATATTCCAGTGGCATTCAGTTGTCACTGATAATTTGGTTGAACATGTAATTGAGCAATTTGTGAAAACAACTGTTCTCAATAAGAATATTTTGAATGTGTTTTCACAAAACACAGTGGTCAGCAGTGACTTTCTTCACTGGCGGCAGCTTTCTATCATGAGGGCATATAGAAGTTGATTCCGCGCTATGACAAATGACTAAACAGTGACTATGTCGATAAATAGGATAAGAAAAGCTCTTTCTTGTAGAAATAAATGTTGTGAAAACAAATATTTTGTTGCATATTTACCAAATCTGGACTTACTTACCGAACACGCCTCTTATTTCTGTTAATTATCAAAATTCTAGTTTGTATAGTTATTTAAATAATTTTATCGTCTAAACTCATTCTGTAATAAAATACATAAAGAGTATCTTACAGTACAAGAGCTTCAAATATTCTATTACAAGATTCACTCTAATTAGTGAGAAAAATTATTACTTTTATTATTCTCGAAAACTGTTGAGTTTTCAAAGTTTAATAATTTTTCAAATTTGGAACATTATTTTAAAAAACAAATAAGACGATTTTCTTTAATGTGATTTTGAGAGACAGTACAAAAATATAGAAAAAGATTACTGAAGATTGCATCGTTGAAGTATTTTGAGTATGGAACAATGTTGGAAAAAAGTTTGCAAGAAAATATTATTTAAAGTTGGGATATCTTATTAATAAGTATGTGCTTCCTGTTTATAGTTTCAATTATTTGGTATTTAAAGTTCAATAATTGGAAAAAAACTGTGTTTTCTTAAAATTTAAAGTTGATATTATTTTGTTATGAAACAAAGACTTGTTTTTAACAGTTGGTAACATTAAATAGACGCATCACCGTAAGGGGTGAATGTTACGAAAGAATAATTTTTATAAGAATAATTGCCAGAAGTATAGGTAGAGAAAGCCATGTGAATGTACGGTAGTATTCATAATTAGTGACGATTCCACATTAGCATATTTTATACTTGTGCAACTGCAGTTGGAGAAAACCATAAGCGTATTCATTCATGTGAAGCCAAATAAAACGTTTTCATCAACGTCAAAAGATAAACAAATGATTGGTGCATTTCATTCCAAACGAACACCAAGGAAAAAATTAAATTAAATCAAGTGAATCCAATTGTTCGTTAAAATATAAGCCACAGCTTTTCCAGTTGATTTGTTCGCTGTCAAAATTTGTGTCAAGAGGGATGTTTGGAGAGAGATTTATCTCGTTCCATGTAGTGGTTTTACTGCAGCTCTGCAGAAACTTTGATGTGGCGCCGAATTTCAACACTAACAACATTACTTCTCGCTTTCTAATTTAGTTTCTTCTAGGCGGTTTGTGTGTTCAAACATGCGGCCTGCAGTTTTCCTTAAATTTGCATAGAAATGTAATTCTACAAGTAATGTTAGTGATGTTACAGGATAAAGTTCTATAAGACAGAGCTTTCGGTGCGGAAAATTAGTGATGTTAGCTTTCTGGATCAGAAAAGTTAAAATACACTGACCTGGCATAATTGCTGTGGTAATGATTTCGTAAAACTTCTGCTAACCTAAAGCTAATATCGACCAGCACTTACTGCAGATCTACAGCGAGTCTGGAGTTGGATTTGACCGCCTATGCTTCGACTTTCGACTGCGGGACAGTTGCCGCAGACGCCGGCCAAATGGCATAAAAAAATTGCTGTAAGTTATGAGTAAAAAACTGATATTCAGTTTAAAACTATTTATATGCATATATTTTGGCTTACCTATGCTTAATAACATTCCAAACACATTCATTGCACCTCTTTCATTAAGCTAATATCGGCCCTTGCTCACTACAGTCTTACCTGTATTCTTGCAAATTACATTTCTACAATAATTTAGAGTTGGATTAGACCGTCTACGCTTCGGCTTTGACCGCGAGAGTGAGGCCACCTTCACCGCCAAATTACATATAAAATTTGTGTAAGTTAGGATAATATAATTACTACTAAGTTTAAATCTATCTTTATGTATTCACGCTTGGCTTACCTATGTCATAATGTGCTCAATAGCATTGTATAATATCATTAAGAACACATTGTACCCCTTCCATTAAAATGTTGCGTTTTCCAGTGCTACTAGCAGCAAATAAAGCGAGTATTGCAAACAAAAGCTCTGATAATGTACTCCAAACACACGTTTGAGGTTTGCTGAATCCAGAAAAGTATTTTTCAAAGAAAGGTCTGTCTCTATAAGCTACTGAACAACATAAGTCAAAAACTAAGAATGGGCTAAATATTAATCTTGGTAATTAAATTCAGCGACCACCATGAGTACAAAAATTAAACTTTCCAGAAGATCCTTCAAACTGTACTACTCTTTAAATGTATAATGTTTCGATATCACTATAATCCGTGTCTAAAAAAAAAAAAATAAAAATAAAAGCAAGCAAGAAGAAAGAATATCACATTTTGATCTATTAACATGAGAAATAAAGACCAGAATGTGTTCGGTTTTATAACGCGAATTTCTATTTACATAATGGAATTTATATAATGTTATATACTAGGCTGTGCCAGAAGTACCCGACCTGACGTATGGATGGCGGTTGTTTTTCAGAAAACATTGGTAAAAAGTCAACCTTAGATGGCTTAAGTATAAATTTGGACGATTTTACATTGTTTAGCATCATCATTATTGAATGCTCTCAGGTCAATTTGTAAACATGGACAAAACTGGTCATCGTTATGTGATACAATACTTTCATTTGAAAGGTTTTACTCCAAATAATATTAAAGCTGAGCTAGATTCTACTTTGAGGGAGTCTGGTTCTTTGTTTAAAACAGTAAAATATTGGGTGACAGAGTACGAGCTGCCAAGACGAACATCGCAGTGGTCAACCAAATGAGGTTACCAGTCCAGAAATTGTAAACAAAATGCTATTAAATGGCCGTCGACTGAAAGTGTGCGAGCTAGCGGACATTGCAGGAATTTGTAAAAGTTTTGTACATGGCATATTGACTGAAAATTTGGATATGAGAAAGTTGTGGGCAAGGTGGGTACCGCGTTTACTCACAAAATAAAAACAACGTCGTGAAGATGTTTCAGTCGAGTGTTTGGTAATGTTTCGCTGCAACAAAGCTAAGTTTTTGCGTTTATTCATAACAATGGATGAAACCTAGGCCCATCACTTCATATCTGAGGCGCAGAAACAATCAAAACAGTGGATTGGAAGGGGAGATTCGGCTCCAAAGAAGTCAAAGACAGTTCCATCTACAGATATAGTCATGGCGTCAGTTTTCTGGGAAGCACGCTCAAAAAAGTAAAAATAATCATTGGCAGACATTATGCGAACTTGTTACAGCATTTGAGTGATGAAATCGAGCAAAAACGGCCGCATTTAGCGAAAAAAAGTTTTGTTTCATCAAGACAATGCACCAGTTCACACGCCCACTATCGCCATGGCCAAAATCAATGAGTTAAGGTTCGAATTGCTTCCTCATGCACCCCATTTGCCAACCTCTGATTATTTTTTGTTTTCAAACTTGGAGAAATGGGTTGGTGGTAGAAGAGTTGCCAATAATGAAAAAGTGGAGTCTGCAGTTGATGGCTCTTGTGCAGATCTCGATAGTTCTCACTATAAACAGGACATCGAAGTTACTGAATATAGTTGGTTAAAGTGTAACGAGCTGAAATGAGACTATGTAGAGAAATAAGATCGTTTTCCCCAAAATGTTTTGTGCTTTCTTTGTTAGGTTGAGTGCTTCTCGGAAAACCCTCGTAGCTTGGTATATTCGTGAAAACGTTTCGAACAAGTTCGGCTAGAAGAAATGAGCAAGACTTATTATGTATCATTGAAATAACGAGTAAAATCCACGTCGAGAATTCACGAATGCAAGTCTCATAGAACATCTAGTAGTTTGGAATTCTATACTTTCAGGCAAAAAAAAAAAAAAAAAAAATACGTTTGATAAAAAACAGGCAGGTGTTTGAGAACAGTCTAGATGCACTAGTACCGCATTTTCAGCTTTTAGGATGGTACTTAATTCCCGTGTTTACTCCCTTCGACACAACGTGACGTAAGTAGGAGCCAACCATAACTTGCGTTTGTCATTCAGGTAGATCAGCGTGTAAAGTACAGTGATAAAACCTCGATGGCATTTCGTACAATCTCTATTAAGGTAATTAATTGATCTAATGATTAGTGAACTATAAATCACGGGAATATATAAAATAAGGTGCCGTGTCGGCATGTTGCCTTGGTAGCTCAGTGGTCAGAGGAACTGGGTGGAAATCAGTCGGTCTGTGGTTCAAATTCCGGATATAGCATTGATATGTTCAATTTAACTCCTACTTCTTCATCTAAATTTTTGTAGTGTACATTTTTCTCTCTTACGGTTTAACATATATGTAAACATCATTCAGAATTGACTTCAAAGGTTATTCTCAGAAAGTTTATCATATAGGTACATATTATTGGTGATATTAACATATTTAATGAACGATAATTTAATCAAAATCGTTCGCCAATTGAGAAAATTAACATGTCGGAAAATGTTTCCACGTAAAGGATAGGTTTGGGTGAGGGAATATCCTTGAACATTTTTGTGCTGCATCCATAATTCTGAACTTAAATACAAAGTTTGAAAAAGAAAGTTTGTTAAATGTCAGTTATCCACACAAAACATGGACACACGTATACAGGGACTCGCACATAAGGACCTTTTTAATTTCTCTGCCGAGTACATAATTTCACCAAAAAGTTTGATTGTTTTTTCACTGGAAATAACCTTTTAGGGCCTGTGATTCCAAATTAAGCATTTTTAGAAAAAAAAAAGTCCCGTGTGTGTGTGTTCGTCTGCAAGTGAGTCGGTGTATCAATTTTCTGTAAACAGATTAACTCATAAACGAAAAGTCGTTCAAATAGACAACTTTTAAGTTCAGAAACTTTCAAGGATGCCACACTAAGATTTTCAAGAAAGTCCCCCAATTCCCCAACCTAAACTACCTTTTAGGTGAAAAAAAATATTTTTTTTTATTTTCTCAAAAATGGTTTTAACGATTCTGATTATAATGGTTATATCACAAAATTTGTATCTTCAATTTTGTCGGAATAACCTCTGAAGTATTCAATCTGAATGGCTTTTGCATAATTGGTAAAACGTAAGAGATAACCATGGCTTCTACACAAAAACAGTAGATCTCGTTAAAACGAATTTATGTCATATACAGTTCTCTTATTATCTTAAATATTTCCGAGATATTCCTTGTTAATGATTTAAATTTTAAAATACTCAAACTTTTCTCATACAGGAATTTGTCAACTTCTCTTGCATGGCCAAGAGGAGATAGAAGCAAATAGCAACCAGCTTTTAAAGGATTTGAGTATCGTTTTAGCCTAGTGTACTCCCTTATTTCCGTTCTTCTTATAACGAATAAGACAAAAGTAGATGAAAGAATAGGCTTTTAAATATAATTTGTTAAATAAATGTAGAGTTCGTCGTATGAATGAAGCACTTCAGATGTTTTTAAAAATGCTTCTTTACCTTCACTAGCACTTATTAACAAAGTACATGGTAGTAGCTAAGGTATTGTAATCAACCCAAAATTTCATACTGAGAATTCGCCGAAAAGACACATTAGAGGACACCTAAATCCAACAAAAACATCTTTATAAAAGTCTGTTTGTGTGAACACAACTCACAAACGAAAAGTCGGTTAAATAACAAACTTGGCATTTTATCTTAGTATCTTCCGAGGATGTGACACGAAAGTTTTCGGGAAAATCCACCAAATACAAACTACTCTTTATATGTAGCTATTTTTGAAGTATTCGATTTTCTAAAAACATTAGTAACAATTTGATTAATATGCCGTGTATTAAATATGCTTTAATGCCAAATAAAAGTATATCTTGAAATTCTTGGGGATAGTCTTAGAAGTCATTCTGAATGACTATAACTTTTAAACCGTAATAGATAGATAAAAATATGATGTGTACCATTCACATGACTTTCTCTACATCCCTGCAACAAATTATTCTTAAAAAGCTTATGATTCTAATTACTTCATGCTAATCTAGAAAAATTAGCAGAAATAGTCTTAGTACCTTCTTCCTTGTAAGTAGAAAAGAAATAGGGAGTAGCATAGGTTAAAGCGATAGTCAAAAGCTGGTTGCTATGTGACTCAAGTTCCTTTGTTTGTATGTATGTATGGAAGAGTTGACAAATTCCTGTATGAGAAAAGTAAGATTTTCGACCCTGAAAACAAAAACACGGAGTATCTCAAAAACGATCAACTCCAAGAAGAAAATGTATACAACATAAATTGTGGTTTTAATGAGCTCTACATTTTTTGTGTGGTAAGTTTTTGTCTATCCCTTACGGTTTAGCAGTTATACAAAATTCTGGAAAATTCACTCAGAATAAAGTAGTCTACAAAGGCTATTCCAAGAAAATTAAAAATGTTCATTTTATTTGTCGGGTTAACATCTTTAATATACGATATTTTAATCAAAATAGTTAGCCATTTTTTAAAAAAATCAAAATTTTCGAAAGAAGTTGCATGTAAAGGGTAGTTTGGGGTGGAGGGATTTTTCTCAAAATCTTCGTGTCGTATCCCTGGAAGATTCTAAACTTAAATACCAAGTTTGGTATTTTATCGACTATTCGTTTTTGAGTTACGTGTTCACAGACACACACACGGACCTTTTTCTGAAAATACTTTTTACTTTCTCTATAGGCACTATGTATACAGTGTATAGAGAATGTATTGCACTCCACCAAAAAATTCTATACCGAGATTTCACCAGAAATATGTTTTAGGGTCCCCTTTATCTAAAAAAAAGCATTTTCGGAAAAAGGTCCGTGTGTGTGAGGGTCGGTGTGTCTGTGAACACGATAACCCAAAAACTAAAAAAAGATAAAATACCAAACTTGGTATTTAAGTTTAGTATCTTCCAGGGATGCGACACGAAGATTTTGAGAAAAATCCCCCCACCCCCAACTACCCTTTACATGGAACTTTTTTCAAAAATTTTTATTTTCTCAAAAATGGCTCTAACGATTTTGATTAAAATTTCGTATATTAAAGATATTTACCTGAAAAATAAAATGCATATCTTGAATGTTCTGGGAATAGCCTCTGAAGAGTAGTTTATTCTGGATGAATTTTACTAAATTTTGAAAAACTGCTAAACCGTAAGAGATGGACAAAAACTTACTAGACAAAAAATGTAGAGCACGTTAGAACACACAATTTATGTTATATACATTTTTTTCGTGAAGTTTGTCGTTTTTGTGACATTCCTTATTTTTGGTTTCTGCTATGCAAAACTTATACATTTCTGATTCAGGAATTTGTCAACTGCTGTCCATACAAAGGAACTTCAGTGATATAGCAACCAGCTTTAGATTATCACTTTAACCTATGGTACTCCCTTATTTCACCTCTACTCACAAAGAAGCAAGTAATATGGCTATTTCTGCTAATGTTTTACTTATTAGCATTAAGTTAATAGAAGTATAAATTTTTTAAAAATAATTTGTTGCAGGGCTATAGAGAAAGTTATGTGAATGGTACACATCAGATTTTTTTTTAGATAAAGGGGACCCTAAAACATTTCCGATGAAATCTCTATACACTATGTACATAATTGTATAGAGAAAGTAAAAACTTACTAAACAAAAAATGTAAATCTCTGTAAAACACACTATATGTCATTTGCGTCAGTTTGCAAAGCTAGCCAGTTCAGAGATATTTCCTATTTTTGGTTTCAATATTAAAATATTTATACTTTTCCCAAACGGAAAATCCACATACCTTTTTCTTCCCTCTTGTTACTTTCTCTATACGTGCTATGTAGATAGTGTATAGAAAAGGTATTGCACTCCACAAAAAATTCGATACTGAGATTTCACCGCAAATATATGTTTTAGGGTCCCCTGTATAAAAAAAAAGTATTTTCAGAAAAAGGTCCCTGTGTGTGTACGTGTGTCTGTGAACACGATAACTCAAAAACGAAAAGTCGGTAAAATACCAAACTTAGTATTTAAGCTTAGTATCTTCCGGGGATGCGACACGAAGATGTTGAGAAAAATGCCCCCACCCGAAACTACCCTTTACATGGAACTTTTTTCGAAAATTTTGATTTTCTAAAAAATGGCTCTAACGATTTTGATTAAAATATCGGATACTAAAGTCATTTACCTGACAAATAAAATGTATATTTTGAATTTTCTGGGACTAGCCTCTATTCTGGGTCAATTTATGGAATTTTGAATAACTGCCTAACCGTAAGAAATGGACAAATTATTGCCACAAAGCAAATGTAGAGCACCTTAAAACACACAATTTATGATATGTACATTTTTTTCGTGGAGTTGATTTTTTTTTAGATATTCCTTGTTTTTGGTTTCAGCTATAAAAACTTATTCTTTTCTCATACAGGACTTTGTGAACTCGTGTCCATGCAAACAAAGGAACCAGCAACCAGCTTTTGACTGTCACTTTAACCTACGGTACCCCCTTATTTCGCTTCTACTTACAAGGAAGCAAGTAATAAGACTATTTCTACTAATTTTTGCTCCATTAGATGAAGTAAATAAAATAATTTGTTGCAGTGATATAGAGAAAGGCATGTGAATGGAACATATCAGATTTTTTAACTCCTATGAGGTATGCAAAGACACAGCATTTTGAAAGATTTGACCGTCGTTTTGATATAGTATTCTCTCGTTTCCCTTATACTTATAAGGAACTAAATACTAAGTTAGCTTCTGTTAATGTGTATCTTGATTAACATTATGATTATAAAAGAAAAGATAAAGTCATGTGAAGTGAAAACATCAGATAGTTCATTCAACGTGTATGAGTAATGAAATCTCTATAGAATTTTCGGATGCAATATAATAACTTTTCTGCCCACTTAGGCACCCGGGGCGTTCAGAAAGTCCTTAGAAAATCCAAAAAATTACACTTATAACATGAAAAAAGTTTGTATTAAGTATCCGATATCTCTTATTAGATGGTAGTTAAAAGTTTCAGCTATATCCATCACAAGAACGGTTTGTATCTGTTATTTTTGTCATCACCTATTACGTCAGTTGTAGAACTGAAGGAAGGGCTGAAACTGGTGTAAACTTTGGGTCCTGGTACGAAATATCCAATCTGGTATTTACTTTATAAGCTGAAGGAAGCCACAAAAAAAAAAAAAAAAAAAAAAAAAAAAAAAAAAAAAAAAAAAACAGGCATATTACAGGGCCAAATAATTTGAACCCACGACCTCCCGAATGCGGGTAACAGACATCAACGCCTGACGTATGTTTTCTCCAAAACACTGCGCCTTCGTTGATGGCCTTCAAACGAGAGGCAACATAGTAAACTCTCCGTTTCCTGGAGACACTGAAGACTTTGCCTTGAAAGTGGAGATTCGCGCCTTAGTTAAGGCACAATAACGGAAGACTTGGTAACTACGAGGGTTGCTTTCCAACCGCACACTTCCTTATCCCAAACTTTAAGTCACGCTGCCTTTGACAGAGGTTATCATGTTCTGAAAAATACTGTATTAGCAGTGTGTTATATTTGAAAGGATAATTTTTTTTTAGTTTCCTTTATAGCAAACTGCTATTCAGATCCTAACAGGATTAATAATCTCATTTCAACATATTAAAATATTTGTGTTAGAGAAGCGTCCTTACAGAATAATAAATTAAAAGCATCCAGGTGAAAGAAACTAACTATATAACGCCAATTAGCGACTTCGCCGAGGTAAAAACCCTTTAGAGCGAAGGGTGTTGAATTATTAATACCAATTCAGAGGGGAGTTTCTTTACGATGTGATGGATTCCTCTCGTAAACAATTACCGTTCTCGTCACCACGTTCCTGGCTCGAACGATTAATCGATTTTGTAAAGAGAGCAGTCGAAAATGTATCACTCAGCACGGTTCATTGGCAGTAGAGAAAAGAGGGCTAATGTGATGATGGAGCATCACAATGTAGGAGCGCTGAGCGCTTCGCTGAGCAAGTGGAAGAATTGTTTGACGAACGAGTGGCTAAAACATGGAATGTGTTCGAGAAGCAGTTTCAGAGACTATTTCCGCCGCATTAGCCGGCTTTTCCATTATTCTGACGTCATAAAAAAACGTTCGCATTCTAGAAGCATGGTTTCGTGCGTTGAAATCGTTGTTAGGACTTTTTCGTACACAATTACTTCCTCCCTGAAATTTTAGAGATTATTAGAACGAGCTTCACCATGGGTACGTTTTTAAAACTACTGCTGCTAAAAGGAATATGGCCAATTGCGCAATGCTAATCGGTCTTCCCTGCTGCAATATTATTAACTGTCGTTGTCGAAAGGCAAATGTATACCGACGGATATAAAATGGAATCCAGTTCATTATATTGGTTGTGAGTTTACCATATAGGGACCATGTATTAAAACATCTGATCAGCCCTTTGCCTCATGCACTCCCTTATTCCTTGTACCTACAAAGGATATGTAAATAAACTGTTTATAATGAATAACCATATAGATTAAAATATAGTGGATGATGAACAAGCTTTTGTAAGAATATTTGTTTAAGAATGGGCAAGGAAAGTTGTGGAAATATAAAATATATTTTACTTTCTCTACATGGACTATGTACATAGTGTATATTGCACCCAAAAATGTTATATCGAGATTTCACCGAAAATACATGTTTGGAGACATCCTGAGTAAAAAAAAAAAAACAGTTTTAGCAAAATGCCCGCATGGGTCTGTCTGTCTTTGTATTAAGTATGTTATCTTCCAAGAATTGGACACGAAGATTTTCAAGAAAATTCATTTTGCCAACTAATCTTTACATGGAATATTTCTCGAAAATTTTTATTTTCTCTAATGACTAACGATTTTGATTAAAATACCATATGTTTAAATATTTTAAGACAGACCAAATATACAGCTTGGATTTACAGGAAAGAACCTCTAGAAATCCATTCATTCTGGATGCATTTTGCGGAATTTTGAATAACCGATATACCGTAAGAGATAGACAAAAACTTACTTAACAAAAAATGTAGAGCTCGTTAAAACACAGGGTTTTTGTTATGTGCATTTTTTTCGTGGAATTGGCCGTTTTTGAGATATTCCTTGTCTGTAGGTACGTATGTCTGTGTCTGTCTGTATATATGTATGTATTAATGAATGCATGTATGCATGTATAAACGAAAGTCTGTTAAATAACAAAATTACCATTTAAGTTACTCTAAGAGACAAAACCTTATTACGCAATAAATATAGATCGCGATAAAACACAATTTAGATCTCGTTTTGTAGAGATAACCATTTCCATGAAATTCTTTGTTATTGACTTCAATTTAAACGATTCAGAAATGGGAAGTCATGTTTGTTTTCATATCCCATGTTTTACTCCTGGCCATACAAACAGAACCGAATTGTAATTCTTTCACGTAGGTTTTCAAAGATTTGACAATCACTTTAGCCTAGTGTATACCTTTAGTTCCCTTCTACTTATAACGAAATCAGCAATATGGCCATATCTGATAAAGTTTATTTCGATTGCAGGGTAAATAGAGAAATTGAATGGAACATACATATAAGTATACTTTTTCCCCGTTAAGTTGACCGTTTCCAAGATATTCATAGTTATTGCTTTCAATTTAAACTTTTCTCAAATGGAAGGATATCTTTCTTCTTATAGCTCTGTTTTACTATTGGCCATACAAAGAGAAATGAATTTCAATTGTTTTACATATCATTTCAAGGTAAACAATTTCTGCTAATATTTAATATCGTTAGATTAATCCAAAGATACCAAATCTAAATATCAAGTTTGGTTTTTAACGGACTTTTTGTTTTTGAGCTATGCTGCCCACAGACACACACAGACAGACGCACATATGGACATTGTTCTAAACATTGTTTTTTTTGCATTCAGGAGGTCTCAAAACATGTATTTCCGGAATCTAATTTTTAGGTCCATTACAATACCTTCTCTATACACTATGAACATAGTAGTGTAGAGAAAGCAATTGTCGGTTTATATTAATCTGACTTTTGGCTTTTCATTAATTATTTCTTAATTATTGTTATTTAATTATTTCTTTTTGGTCGGTCTGATATATCACCTCAAGTTTTAATCAGTTTTCACGGAACTTTTCTCTTACACAAAATATATCATGCCGTAGAGAAGCAAGTTTGAGCTTGTAATCCAGGGAAGGTTCAAGGATGAAGGTTCGGTTGGACTGTAAGCAGGAAATTTCGTTGTGCACTTAACCCTGCACTTAACTTTATAAAACGGAAGGTCATCTTTGTTTTACTACTGGTCATGCTAAGAAGCTAATTTAATTGCTTTACATATTATTACAAGGTAAAGACAATTCTGCTGTTTTAGCTCGCAAGATGTAGACAAAAGAAAACACTTTTGTAAGAACAATTCTTTGCAGAATGAGTGGAATGGAATACCAATTTATATTTTAAATTTTTGCAAGCTGTCGAATACAATTCTAAGGCAGAAAAAGGTACACTATAAACATTTATTGTTTATATCATATGGAATATTATATTTCTCTATATAATGTCATGTATAGCTTTTTTCTTACAATGATATTGTGTGAAACTGCTACATTCTCTTTAAAGTTTATAGAAAGAAGTATCAAAATTGAAGTTTTTTTTAATTAAAATTTTTATATGTATATAAATTAAGTACTTTTTTATTAATGTATAGGCTATGTATTACTTTGGGAGAAAATAAGGGTAATTATTAATTTTTTATATCTGCGGTCTAATAAAATTAGATTAACCAATTATTGTCCTTTAGTTAGCGGACCAAACATTTTAATCGGCTCACAGCTCTAGATTCTTTTTTCAGTTTTTATCCAGTTTTCATGGAACTTTTCCCTTACACAAAATATAGCATGTCGTAGAGAAGCAAGTTTGAGCTTGTAATCCAGGGAAAGTTCAAGGATGAAGGTTCGGTTGGACTGTAAGCAGGAAATTTCGTTGTGCACGTAACCCAGGGCTATTTCCTGACCGCGACAAATGCTCGCATCTGTCAAAGTTTGTAGCGTGCTCTAGAAAGACCTGTTGTGCGTCTCAAGTTGAGCTCGCTCAGTCGTCAGGTGGTTATAATGGCGAACTGCTAATGACGGTCTCTGCCTCTCTTCCTTTATTTCTTGCTGCCTCCTTTCTTCATTTCCTGTTTCTACGGCCCTCTATTTCCTATACTCTCTCAGAACTTGCTTTATCTGGCAGCCTCATTCTCGTTTCCTAGGGACCGTTCTTGGTTTTTGTGAATTTCCATTAACGCTTTATTTACTGAGTGTATTCGAAGCTTCCTAATATAACTCTGTCCATTAGATAAAACAGAAAAAGGAAGCAAAAAGAAACTAAATTAAAAACAGTAGAAAATAACAGAACATTTCATGAGCAGATAAGTACTCTTTGAGCACATTATATTGGATATGATTACAGTTAATATTATTTTATAACACACTTAAGAAAAATCCGGATGTGTTCCATTCACATGCCTTTCTCTACATCTATGTAACAAATTATTCTTCTACTTCATTTTAATCGAGATAAAGATTAACAATTTCACATTAACATTTAACATTAACATTTAACATTAACATTTAACATTAACATTTAACATTAACATTTAACATTAACATTTAACATTAACATTTAACATTAACATTTAACATTAACATTTAACATTAACATTTAACATTAACATTTAACATTTAACATCAACATTTAACATCAACATTTAACATCAACATTTAACATCAACATTTAACATTAACATTTAACATTAACATTTAACATTTAACATTAACATGCTATTTTTGTTAATTTCCATTATTTACTGACTGTATTCGAAGCTACCTAATATAACTCTGTCCATTAGATAAAACAGAAAAAAGGAAGCAAAATGAAACTACATTAAAACAGTAGAAAATAACAGAACATTTCATAAGCAGATAAGTACTTTATGAGGACATATTCGGTATTATTGCAGTTAACATTACTTTATAACATACATAAGAAAAATCAGATGTGTTTCATTCCACATGCCTTTCTCTACATCTCTGTAACAAATTATTGGTAAAAAGATTATTCTTCTACTTCATTTTAAACGAGATAAACATTAACACTTTAA
Organism: Hymenopus coronatus; assembly: GCA_030762935.1. Lineage (NCBI taxonomy): Eukaryota > Metazoa > Arthropoda > Insecta > Mantodea > Hymenopodidae > Hymenopus > Hymenopus coronatus. Next base: position 41,590,028 of record CM060887.1, read on the forward strand.
CATTAACATGCTACTTTGTGAATTTCCATTAACGCTTTATTTACCGAATGTATTCGAAGCTTCCTAATATAAATCTGTCCATTAGATAAAACAGAAAAAGGAAGCAAAAAAAAAAATTAGAACAGTAGTAAATAGCAGAACATATCCTGAGTAGATAAAAAACTTTGAGCACATTATATTGGATATTATACAGTTAATTTTATTTTATAAAACACTTTAAAAAAATCGGGTGTGTTCCATTGATATGACTTTCTCCACATCTCTAACAAATTGTTGTTAGAAAATTTATACTTATATCAACTTCCAGAATTGCTAATGCATGCTAATCGAGATAAACATTAACAAAAATTGTCTTTATTAGTTGATTCCTTGTAAATATATGGGAAATAGGGAACAAAACCGTGCAAAAGTGATAGTAAAATCTGTTAAAAGCTGGTTGAAATACGTTTCTGTGCATTGTCTGGAGCTTTAAAACTGAAACCAATAATAAGGAATATTTAAAAAAGTGTATATGATATAAATTCTGTGTTTTAAGGAGATCTGTATATTTCGTAGCAAGTTTTGTCTCTTACAGTTTAACAGTTATGCAACGCTTTGGAAAATTCATCCAGAATAAAAAAACTCTTCAGAGGTTATTCCCAGAAAATTCAAGATATCCTTTTTATTCGTTCCGTAAATATCTTTAATATATAATAATATGCTAATCAAAATCGTTAGAGCCTTTTCAAGAAAAGAAGGTTTTTACTATGTAAAGCCTCGTTTCGGGTTGAGTGATTTTCCTAGCAATCTTCGTGTCGCATCCCTGGAAGATATTAAATTCAAATACCAAGTCGTATTTTACAGACTTTTTTGAGTTTTCACACACCACACACACCGAGCTAGTATTCCTTTCAATTGGCTTCAATTTTAAAATGTTTTTACTTTTTTCAATTGGAGGCCGCCATTTGTTTCATATTTGTCGCGTCTTATCCTGCAAATAGGGAATTTAATGGCAAATTAAAGAGTAGCGAAATCCAAGCTTTAACTATCGCCTGATGCCTTATTTCCCTTCTATTTAGAGAGCTTTAAGTTTCAAGACCCTTTCTGTTAATGTTTATCTGGATTAACATGAAATAATACTCTTTTTTAAGAACAGTTGGTTTGCAGAGCGGGTAGACAAAAGGCGTGAATGTAACATTTTTACTTTCTCTACACCTACTGTGTACATAGTGTATGTATAGAGAAGGTATTGCACTCCACTCAAAAATACTATACCGAGATTTCATCGGAAATATATATTTTAGGGTCCCTGTATCCAAAACAAGCATTTTCAGAAAAAGGACGTATGTCCGTGAACACGATAACTCAAAGAGGAAAAGTCGGATAAATGCCAAACTTGGCATTTATGTTTATATTTTCCAGGGATGTGGCACGAAGATTTTGAGAGAAATTCTAACACCACAAACTACACTTTACATAGAATTTTAGTTTAGAAAATTTTAGTTTTATCAAAAATGGCTATAACGATTCTACTTAAAATATCGTATGTTAAAGATATTTACCTGACAAATAAAATGTATGTCTTCAATTTTATGAAAATAGCCTCTGAAGACTACTTTATTCTGGATGAATTTTACGAAAATTTTGCATAACTGCTAAACCGTAAGAGATGGACAAAAACTTACCCGACAAAAAATATAGACCACGTTAATATACACAATTTCGGTTATATACATGTTTTTCGTAGAGTTAATCGTTTTTGATTAATTTTTTGTTTTTGGTTTCACCTTTAAAAGATTTATACTTTTCTGATACAGGAATTTGTCAACTCCTGTCCACACAAACAAAGGAACTTCAGTCGCTTAATAATTAGCTTTTGACTATCACTATAACCTATGCTAGTTCCTTATTTCGCTCCTACTTGCAAGTAAGCAAGAAATAAGAATATTTCTGCTATTTTTTCTCGAGTAGCGAAGTAAATAGAAGTATAAGCTTTTAACAAGAATTTGTTCAGAGATGTAGAGAAAGTCAAGTGAATGGAGTACATAAGATCTTTTACATTACTGAGTATCTAACATACACATAGTAGGCGGAAAATGGAGTATCAAATATTCAGTTGCAGAATTTCACCACTAATGTACGTTTTTCAGGTTCCCTGAATCTAAAGGAATCGGTTTTGGGTGCGTATGTATTTGTCTGTGTGTGAAATATAACTCAAAAAGTTAAATACCAAAATTAGTATTTAATTTCAGCATATTTTAAGGATCCAAATGAAGATGCTTAAAAAATCCCTTCACTTCATGCCAACCTTTATATGGGAATGTTTTCGAAAAGTTGGGGTGTCTCTAAATCACATCTAACAATTTTGATTAAAAGCAATAACTTTAAAACTTTATCACAAATTTTCTGGATGACCTTTGCATAAGGGATAAAAAAAACAAACAACTAAGCCCGCCTCGGCAGTGTGGAGGTAGAATATCAGCCTCACATTCAAGAGGTCACGAGTTCGAATCTCGCTTAAGGTGATTCACCTGGACAAGGTTTTTTCGGGATTTTTCTTTATCTTTAAGATATGAATGTCGAATAACTTTAAGCTTCACGGAATCCGAGATCGTTTGAGCCTCATTTCAATGATTTCATCATCGCGGGTATAGCTCACCAGTTTAAAGGACGTTAAACTAAAAATAAAAAATAAAAAAACTATCACAAAATTTGTCAAATTCAATTTTTGTTCAGTTGTTAATTTTTGAACTTTCTTGTAACTGTGTTCGAGTTTTGAATTACAGTATTTTTTTCAAATAAAATGGCGTTATGCTATCTTTTTATCTCCTATTGAAGCAAACAGAACGAACTTTCTGTATCACAACTGACTTTCAAAAGAGCTGACCATCGATTTAACTTTATATAATTCTTTATTTTCTTTGTAGAGGAAGATTATATTGTAAAAATCACCATTTATGTTTATATTTATAACCATGGAGTATATAGGGGAAGAACCTTTTGTAATAATAATTGATCCACAATAGCTACAGAAAGATGTGTGAATGTAGTGCATCAAATGTTTTTAGTTATACTATCAATAGTCACACAAGGATATTTTGTGTTATTAAGGGGGTACCAAAATAGTAGTTCTAAATATTGGTATCAAATATTCTAGGATGTAATGCAATACTTTGTGTTTATTACATATAAGTAATAAAAAATGTAAAAGAAAAGTGATGGTTATATGAAAATAAACTAACTGAAAAATTTAAAACACACCCAGCTGAACATGTCAATAGCAACAGTACAATGATAAGAAAAGAATATATTTTTCCTTAATGTCGACCAGAAATATATATAATAAATCTAGTTTTCTACAATTAAACATTTCATGGTATTGTAAAATGTTACGATTTTGTAGTTGACCGCACCGTTATGGATAGATAATGACGCTTTTTGCTATCACTATTGTGTAAGCTGATTTTTTCGGACATTAAATATGTTACGCTCAATGTAAAGTATACACAAAGGGAGACAAAGTATCCATGAATAACGCGAATCAACCAGGATCATTCATTGTTTTGTTTAGAGTTTAAACCACAAACCTGTGGCTCTATTGTCAGGGCTGAACAAATACTATCAGTTTAAACTAGCTACCTACTTTCGTGGTTGAGCGTACCTCCCTTTAGAAATTTAATTTCAGTATAACAAAGCTGATTAAATATTAGATGGCCCAACTACCCCGTTTCTGACACGTGCCTATAGCCCTTCGTTTAAAGAGTTGCAGAACTCAAGTTAAAACCAGTAAGTGGAGAACTGCCTTTAACGAGCTTCGTTATACCCATCTTGCTTATCAGAGGAGTCGGGAGCTGGTTGAAATTATTGAGATGTGTGAAACGAAGTGCGCGATAGTATTCCTCTGACCAGTTTTAACATTGGAAGAACTAAAAAATACAGATGAAAAATGTATACAATTTTGAATACTGAACTATTCAGTGTAATTAAAAACATACTGAGGAGATTAATACAAAATCTGATGTGTTTCATTAACATGACTTTCTCTACATTTCTGTAACAAATTATTGTTAAAAAGCTAATGCTTATTTTTAATTCATACTAATCGAGAAAAAATTAGCAGAAATAGTCTTATTACTTGCTGCCTTGTAAGTAGAAGCGAAATAAGGGGTTAAAGTGATAGTCAAAAGCTGGTTGCTAAGTGACTGAATTTCCTTTGTTGTATGGACAAGAGCTGGCAAATTCCTGTGTGAGAAAAACATAAGTTTTTAAAGCTGAAACAAAAAACAAGGAATATATAAAAAATGATCAACCACGAAAAAATGTATATAACATAAATTGTGTGCTTTAACGTCCTCTACGTTTTTTGCCTGATTAAGGTTTTGTCCATCTCTTTCGGTTTAGCAGATATGCAAAATTCCGTATATTTAATCCAAAATAAAGCAAGCTTCAGAGGCTATTGCCAGAAAATTTAAGGTATACATTTTATTAGTCAGGTAAATATGTTTGATATATGATATTTTAATGAAAATCGTTAGAGCCATTTTTGAGAAACTCAAAATGTTCTAAAAAGGTTGCATGTAAATGGTAGTTTTGGGTAGAGGGATTTTTCTCAAAATCTTCGTGTCGCATCCCTGGAAGATACTAAACTTAAATACCAACTTTGGTACTATGTACATAGTACGTATAGAGAAAGTAAAAATGAGGTTGTGGATATTTGCGATAAAAATAGCCCGTGTAAGTATAAAGGACATACATTGAAATTACAGAAACGAAGAGCTGAAATTGAATTCCATTTATTTACACTGAAAAATGAATTTATAGAAGATGTTGCAGTGACCCCTGCATAGCTGTGCACGTAAAGTATATTCAGACACCCCATCGTAAAGTTCTAATATCGATGGCAGTAATTTTACGGCTGTCTTCCAGTTCCTGTATTAGATGTGGATTTGCGCTGCAGTGTCCCCACAGGAAAAAACTTGCATATTAGATCCGGTGAAAATGGTAGCCACAAATCTTTCCTAACAGTTGCTTCATCAGAGAAGACATCATGAATTCGTTCCAGGGATACTTTAGACGTGTGGCATGTTGGCCCAACTTGCTTGAAGAAGCAGTAATCTGTTTTATACTCACTGAGTAGAGCACAAACGTGTTGGGAGAACTGTCAAAATATATTGGTCCAATGATACGCGTTCCTGTTGCAGCAAACCAAACGCCGATTTTTTACTTTCACTAAACGCACTATGTACATAGTTATAGAGATGATATTGCACTCGGCTAAAAATTCGATATCGAGATTTCACCGGAAATAAATGTTTTAGCGTCTCCTGTAATCAAAAAGATAATTTACAGAAAAAGGTCCGTGTGTATGTGTGTGTGACTGTGGACACGATAACTCAAAAACGAAAAGTCGGTAAAATATCAAACTTGGTATTTAAGTTTAGTATCTTCCAGAGATGCGACACGAAGATTTTGAGAAAAGTCTGGGGGCCCCAAAGTACCCTTTACATGAAACTTTCGAATTTTTTTATTTTCTTAAAATTAACTAATGATTTTGATTAAAATACCGTATATCAAAGATATTTACCTAAACATAGAATTATATTTTGAATTTTCTGGGAATAGCCTTTGAAGACTACTTTATTCTGGATTAGTTTATGGAATTCTGCATAACTGCTAAACAGTAAGAGATGGATAAAAACTTGCCAAGCAGAAAATGTAGAGCACGTTAAAACACACAATTTATATTACATACATTTTTTTCGTGGAGTTGGTCGTTTTTGTGATATTCCTTGTTTTTGGTTTCACCTTTAAAATATATCTAATTTTGTCATACAGGAATTTGCAACTGCTGTCCATACAAACAAAGGAACATCAGTCACATAGCAACCAGATTTTGGCTTTCACTTTAACCAATGTGTCTTCCTTATTTTGCCTCTACTTACAAGGAAGCAAGAAATAGAACTATTTCTGCAAATTTTTTCTCGATTAGTACAAAGTAGATAGAGGCATAAGCTTTTTAACAATAATTTGTTGCAGAGATGTAGAGAAAGTCATGTGAATGGAACACATCCGATTTTTACATCATAGAATGGTTGTTGACATACAGAGTAAGGGATCTCCGTTGCTCAGTACCTCATTCCCGTGACCGGAAAGATGAAACCATGCTTCATCACTTATGTAATGGAAATGGTCTAACAAACCCTCGTTGATGTTATTCAAAAGCCACGTCGTGCAATAATTTACACGTTTCTGATTGTCATCCTCCCGTAATTGCTGCAAAACCAATACACGATATGGCGAAAATGGTGCGATTGTATGCAATAACTTGTGGTGTGCACAGAGCCGTAGATTGCCAAGTTTTATAATACTCTGTATTGGTCTCTTTGCTGGTAGTCCTCTCTCCGGTTACTTGTCTCATAAAATTTCGCAAATTTCCTTAATTGAACCTGTTTTCCTATATGCTTTGTAGGAGAACATACCATGTGCTCACAAAGCATATAAAAGGGAAATTGTACATAATACTATAAGTGTATAGAAATCAATGTAAAATAGTTGTGAATATTTGGTGGTAGAAATTTTGCATAAAATCGAGTTGTAAGCTAATTAAGGCAAGGCGAGGTAGCTTAATTTAAGGTAACAGTCCACCAATCACCACTTGCTAATGAGCACAAGTTTAGGCTAAAAAATGTAAGACAAAACAACAGACATGGAAATAAGTGAAACAGGAATAGTGACTCGTCCTTCAAGGAGTACAGGGAATTGGAGAAATAGACAAAGAAAACAGGAAGTTCAAGTGAGAGGTAAGTCCTGGGTTTTCCCAAACGCGTCATGTGGACGCGATGTCTGCAAAACTTGGCACAATTTATGTTCATAGCATGTGAAGTGATTCTGCTAAGGGACCAATCAGAGATAATGTTACATTTTATGCGCGAAGGTTGGCGTCATCCAATGGCAATATATAAAGAGGGAGCTGTCTCTTATGTGGTTACTCTCTTGACTTATACAGTTACGCTTACATTGTGTTGTGTGCACGCCCACGTGCTTAAGTGGTGGGGGAACGATGTGCAGATGGTTAGCTTAGGCTCCTGATAATTGATTTTAAATGGTGCGAAGGTATTTAATTGTAACATATGTTGTAAGGCAACAACCTAGCCGTCCATGAAACATGTGAAATAATAAACTCAAGTAGTAAGGAAAAATGCAGTGTTATTTAATATTCGCCTCACCCACAAAGCACCCTGAGAAAGAATTAATTGGGAGATATTAGGAGTGAAATCTTCATCAACTACTGAACTGAGGACGTCGGAGAAGAGACCAAAGCAGTGATCCCGCTACAGCTTCCACAATTTCAATTCTTTCTTCTGTGGAGAAAGTATTTTTCAGAACGCCATGAAAAATGAATTAAACTGAAATGCTGACAGCAGAATGCTAACAATCGATATTTGAAGAATGCTAATAGTATATAATTGCATTAAAGTGTTCGTTGTTGTAGCATTGTTGAATGTATTGTAACAATGTGTACAGTATCGAAATTTTGCATTCGCATTGAAAGGCAGCCTACCTTTAATTGCGCCGCTGTACCTCTTTAGGCAGTAGACCAAGCCGCGGCAAAAGACAGCGACCCATCGAGTGGTGGTCATAGTGTCAAGTAAAATTACTGTATATTACATAAAATCACATAATACATATCAAATTATAGAGGTAATTAACATATATTATACAGATAAAAGACTGCATGAATAACTTGTAATTGCTATATTGCATTTTACATCAGCAGGTCAACTCTATATTTATACAACAATAACAATAATAGTAATAATAATAATAATAATAATAATAATAATAATAATAAAACATTTAAAACCATTTCATGAACTGCTGCATAAATGATGTTTAATGATAGTAGTATCGATAAAATCTGATGTATTCTATCACCACTTTCTGTATAACAAATTGTTAAAAATCTTATTCTACCTCTTTCATGTTAATCAAGATGAACATTGGCAGAAACGGTCTCTTTCCTTGCTTCCTTGTACGGAGAAGGGAAATAAGGGAATACACTAGGCTAAAGCGATAGTCACATCTTTTAAAAGCTGGTTGCAATGTGATTGAAAATTCATTTCCTTTATTGCCAGAAATTTACAAACATGCATATACATATACACATACATATATGTTATCTACTTTATTGTGTAGCATGTTTTTGTGCATCTCTTATATTTGTAGTTATGCAACATTTTGCAAAGTTTTAATCAAAATTGTTAGAGCCATTTTTGAGAAAATCAATATTTTCGAACTTTTTCCAAAAGGTAGTTTGGAAGTGACCTCCACAGTGGCTCTCTCCCGGTCTGGGTGTCGGCCACCCGCTGAAATTACACTCTTCTCATCGTTCATCCAGAGGTATGACGTACAAAGAGCCAATCAATGGCTGAGGTGCATAATCTCTACCTTAGATTACTACTACTCCAATACTGAAGTTTACGAAAGCAATATTTTGCGAGTTAAGAACAGGAATCACGGTTATGTGGCAAACAGGTATATACTTTAAACGTTCAACATCTCTGTAAATCCTCCCCTGCAGCACACAAAGTTTCTAAAAGTCTATGGAAGAATGTAAACAAAACTCGGCAATCACTTTGGCGTTTACGACACGACCAAAGAGGTTTATTTCTTTCAATTCCCTGCAGTTTCTCCTCCCTCTCGAGCTTTCCGTACTTTCCTCTGTTTATTTACATCCTTTTACGAAACTTTACCGTGCGTTACTGCAAGGCTGCCAACTTCTCCGAGCACTTTTGAGATCGATGTTCCAGTCATTGTGAAATAGAGCGTTCTCAACTGTGCACCCCATGCATTTCTAATTCATCTCTAAACATTGCAGGAGCGTGTACATCGATATCGAGTATCGACAGTGCAAAATGAGTAAAGTGCAGCGGAATTAATTTGAAGATAAAAGGAGAATTTTGTAGTAGTTTTATGCATGCGCAGTTTGTCAGAGTTGGCATTAACTAGTTTACATATGAAGGGAAGGTCATAAAACTATGTTGTTTTAAAATTCGCTCTTCTTAAAGATAACTTTAGCTTGAGAAACGCACCAAGTATTGTTTTCCCTTATAGCTTATTTAAACAATAGCTCACCTTTACCTTTCTCCAAATTCGACAATTTCTCGCGCTATTAGTAGAGTTAGGTCCTGGGTCACGAAATGTAGAGGGCCTCAAAACATATTTCCGGTGAAATCTCGTAATCGAAATTTTGGGTGCATTACAATATTTTCTCTACACGTACTATGTACATAAGTAAAACATGATACCAGTTTATTCTGTGACAAACCTCTTAGAAACAAAACAAAAAGTGTTTGTTATTCCAAATTAGATAGTTTATTCCAAAAATGTATGAAGACCATAGCATCTGTTTGTATGATGGGCAGAAAGCTTACTACTAACCTTAGTCTCATTAACTACGAGACAACATACAGGTTTTTGAGATACTAAATCATTTTTTGAATACAGTTTTGCCGACGTAATGTGTTGCAGTCATGGACACCGTTACTAACTGAAGGTAGGCAGGTGTGAGAAACATCTCTCGGAATAAAACAGCAAACCTACTTGGATGATGGTGGAGGGGGAGGGGGCTAGCGGTTATGTTGTCGAAAAATCTGAAATATTTCCGCAGAAAATGGTCATAGAAATAAACCTGATGTATTCTATTTACATGACTTTCTCTACATTCTCTGCAACAAAATATTCTTAAGAGCTTATTTCCTCTATCTACTTCATGCTAATCGAGATCAGAAATGGTCTTATTACTTGCTGTCTCGGAGAGAAATAAGGGAATACACCAGGTTAAAACGATAGTGAAATGTCTAAAAATATGGTTGCTACGTGATTGAAATTCGTTTCCTTTGGATGGCTAGGAGTTGACAAGTTTCCGCATGCGAAAAGTTATTTTAAAATTTAAACCAATAAAAGCAAATATCTAGGAAATGTTTAAATACACAAGATATTGTACAAGACAAAAATTATATTTTAACTTCTTTTTGTAGCAAGATTTTGTCTGTCTCTTACTTTACAAAAGTCATCCAGCATGAAGAGGACCTCAGAAGCTATTCCCAAAAAATTCAGTAAAAACATTTGTAAACAAAAGCGTTGGCCATTGTTGATAAAATCAAATCGTTTGAAATTGTTTTGATGTAAAGTGTAGTTTGGGTTGGGAGAATTTTCTTTAAAATATTTGTGTCGCATCCTTGGTAGATGGTTAACTTAAATATCAAGTTTGAATTGTCGTGTTCACAGTCATATGGACACACAAAAACTCATCTTAAAATGCTTCTTTTGGATAAAGGGACCCTAAAACGATATTTTCAATGAAATTTCGGTATAAAATTTTTGGGTGGAGTACAATACCTATGTACTATGTACTAAATAGATAAAGTAAAAATCTGATGTGTTCCATTCACGTGACTTTCTCTACATCTCTGCAACAAATTATTGTTAAAAGTTATGCTTCTGTTTACAATATGCTAATTGAGAAATAATTAGCAGAAATTCTTATTACTTGCTTCCTTGTAAGTAGAAGCGAAATAAAGGAGTACTAAAGGTTAAAGTGATAATCAACAGTTGGTTGCAATGTGACTGAAGTGTATTTGTTAGTATGTATGGACAAGAGTTGACAAATTCCTGTATAAGAAAAGTGTAATTTTTTAAAAGATGATACCAAAAACAAGGAATATCTCAAAAACGAAATATCTACTCCACGAAAAAATGTTATATAACATTGTTTTACATTTTTATGTGGTTAAGTTTTGTTTCCATCTCTTACGGTTTAACAGTTATCAAAATTCTGTAAAATTCATCCAGAATAAAGAGGTCTTCAGGGGCTATTCCCAGAAAATTTAAGATATTCATTTTATTTGCCAGGTAAATATCTGTAATATACAATATTTTGATCAAAATTGTTAGAGCCATTTTTGAGAAAATCAAAATTTTCGAAAGAAGTTCCTTGTAAAGGGTAGTTTGGGGCGGGGGGATTTTTCTCAAAACCTTCGCATCCCTGGAGAATACTAAACCTAAATACCAAATTTGATGTTTTACAGACTTTTCGTTTTTGAGTTATTGCGTTCACTGGCAAACACACGGACGCTTTTTATAGGGGATCATTACACGTTATTTTCAATGAAATTTTGGTATCAAATTTTTGGAAAAGTGCAATATATTTTCTAGCCACGTACTATGGGCTAAGTAGAGGAAGTAAAAAATGTAAGGTACAAAATAATATAAGAGATCTGTAACTGGTTTAAATAAATGTAATGTCTTCCCTTCCACCTCCTGTATTAATCATTTTATAACCTGGCAGTGTAGCCCTCTATCAAGCTTTTGCAACACATTTCTGTGACGGAAGCTTGTGGGGACAAACCTTATCGTATCATGGAATCCCGATAAAGGCATTGGCAATTTCCTTCTCACGTGCGTTCACTGGTTTCGCGTCATCTCAACATCCAAGCGAAATTATCTCGCCTGTCGATAACCCATGCGTTCAGGGCAGCTGGTTAGCAGCTCCCGCAATTTGCAGCTTATGCCCAAATGCTCCGAGTGGGACGCAATTGAGAAGGATTCGTATGTTACGTTCAGCCATATACAGAATTATAGCTGTGGCTTAATAACAGGCTAAAAGGATACAAATTACAAGAAACTTAAGAATTTCGGAAGAATAAACAAACAATTACGAGCAAAATACTGCGGCCGTAACCGCCGAACGTGGATGGATGGATGGATGGATGGATGGATGGATGGATGGATGGATGGATGGATAGATGGATGGGTGGATGAACCGTAGCGATATGACGGTTAAACGGAGTAGAGAGAAAAAAAAATCTGATGTGCTCCATTCACATATTCTCTACACTTGTAAAAAATTATTGTTAATAAGCTTATTCATCTATCTATTTCATGCTAAAACATTAGCAGAATCTGTCTTATTACGTATTTCCTTATAAATAAAACGAAAATAGCCTAAACAGACAGTCAATGTTGCTATGTGATTAAAATCAGTTTCTTTTCGTGGCCAAGCATTGACAAGTTCCCGTATGAGAAAATTTTAACAAGGAATATCTTAAAAATAGTCAACTCCACGAAAAAAATGCTTATAACCTAAATTTTGTGTCTTAGAGAGCTCTACAAGTTTTGTATTTGAAGATTTTGCTTATCTCTTACGGTTTACCAGTTATCTTTATTCCAGATTATTTTGCGGAATTTTGCATATCTTCAGAAGCTATTCTTAGAAAACTCATGATATACATTTTTTGTTATGTAAATATCTTTAATATACGATATTTTAATCCCATTTTTAAGAAATTCAAAATTTTCGAAAAATGTTCCATGTAAACGGTAGTTGGGGTGGGGGGATTTTCTTGAAAATCTTCGTGTCGCATCCTTGGAATATACCAAACGTAAATACCAATTTTTGTATTCAACAGCGTTTTCGTTTTTGAGTTATGCTGTTCACAGACACACACACGGACCTTTTTCTGAAAATTCATTTTTCTTTTGGATTCAGGAGGGCGCAAAACATTTTTCCATGTAAGAGGAAGTTTGTGGGGGGGGGGATGTTTTGAAAAATTTTGTGTAGCATCGTTGGAAGATACTACACCAAAATACCAAGTTTGGAATTTAACGGTCTTTACGTTTTTGTGTTATGCTGTCTACAGACACATACACGGACCTTGTTGTAAAACTACTTTTTCGGACTCCCAAAGCACATATTTCCGGTGAAATCTATACATCGAATTTTTATATTTATTCAATGTGTGCATTGTACATGCGGGCTGGAGAAAGTAAAACTCTGATGTGTTACACCCACATGACTTTCTCTAGCTGTTCTACAAACTTCTTACATAAAATTCTTCTTCTTTCTTCACCTTGCTAATTGAGGTGCTCATTAGCACAATGTTATTATTTAATTCCGTATAAGTAGGAAGAAAATAGGGGAATACACTAGGCTAAACCAATAGTCAAATGTTTTAAAAGCTGTCGTTATGCGATTGTTATAACAAATCACTTCTTTTCTTCGCCAGGAGTAGAACTAAAAAAAAAAAAAAAAAAAAAAAAAAAAAAAAAAGGACACTCCCGTCTGAGAAAAGTATAAGTACTTCACAACTGAAACTAATAACAATGAATACCTCTGAAACGGTAAGCTCCACGAGAAAAATGTATATGACATAACTTGTGTAATTTAACAAGACCTAATTTTTTTGTAAAGTAAGTTTTTGTCTATTTCTTACGGTGTACTAGTTATGCCAAATGAAGCAAAATTCATCCAGGCTAAACAGGTCTTCAGAAGCTATTTCCAGAAAATTCAAGATATACATTTTATTTGTTTGGTAAATATCTTTAATATGTGATATTTTAATCAAAATCGTTAGAGCCATTTTTAAAGAAATCAAAATTTTCGAAAAAGTTCCATGCAAAGGGTAGCACAGAATCTTCTTATTACTAAAGCACTTATAAGTAGAAGGGAAATAATGTACCTAAGTGATAGTCAAATGTTTAAGAAAGGTAACATTATGCGGTTGTCTTTGCAAATCACTTCTGTGCTTGGTCAGAAATAGAACAAAAGAAAAACGGACACCTATTATCAAAAAAGTGTAAGTACTTCACAATTAAAAGCGATAAAGAGGATTATCTCAGAAACGGTTATCTCTTCAACAAAAACGCAAAGGAAATAAACTGTATTTTGAAGAGATCTACATGCTTTTGTCCATATCTTACGGTTTAGCAGCTAAGCAAAATCCGTTAGAATTCATCCAGAATAAAGGGATCCTCAGAGGCTATTCCCAGAAAATTCAAAATATACTTTTTTTTTTGGGATGTAAATAGTTTTAATATAAGGAACTTCAATCAAAATCGCTACAGCCATCTCTGAGAAAATCTTGAAAATCCTCGTGTCGCATCCTTGGAAAATACTAAACCCAAATATCAAGTTTGATATTTAACGTCTTTTCGTTTTTCAGTTATGCTCTCCAGACAAAGACACACGGACCTTTTTCTAAATGCAAATTTCAGACTTAGGAGACTCCAAAACATATATTTCCGGTGAAATCTTTTCGGTGGTATACTATATTCTCTTATACTACTATTATACGTAGTAATGAAAATAAAAGTGAGCTAATTACTTACCATAGTCGAACAACTGATCCTGCGTTACGACACGTTACAAAGTTCGCAGGTGATAAAGTTCAAATGCACGCTTATCTTTCTGTGAAGAAAGTACATTGTTCTGTGGTGACATTCATTCCCTTTATGGATGTAATTTGACAAAGAAATAACGGCGCACCATTTGTTTTGCTAGCTCACTGGAAAAACACTTTAGTAGCTGCAAGATATATTGGCTCAGCTAATGCTAAGTGAGAACTACTACATTTAACTGCGTACATACGCGCATGCAGCGAATTTCCCTGTTTTTATCATATGACGTAAGCAGCGCAATTGGACATCATCTCGGCACTTTGGCGCCTTGTACACTTAAATACATTAAAATACACCAGGAAGTACTTATCGTATGATTGGGTTTTTCGCCGACTCCATCCATGTCTTCCTCCTGATTTCTATTCTCTTAAAAGCGTATTGAACATGCCATGTCACCGAAAGGAAGTGGATGAACATAAAATTAATTTGTGACAAATGAAGCTCTGAGTTGCGAACTGGTGATCCCTAAATTTTCTGGTTGGAGGATACTCCACTCCTCTCACCGGGTGTTTCAAAATTAAATTATTCTTTTCTCTACGCTTCATACTGAAACTCTAATGCCAAGGTAATTCGTGCACTTGTGATTTCTTGCACAATGTGCAGTGTCTAAGCGAAGTGTTGACTTGTGGCCTCCTCGTTCTTCTGACCTAACGAGTTGTGATTTTTATTTATGTTTTTTTTTTTTTTTTTTAAAGGCAAAGTGTATCGTTCCAATCCTCGCACACTACAGGAACTTGGAGAAAACATTGTGCAAGAAATCACAAGAATTCCTGCTGCGGAGTTTGGAGAGTGAGCGAGAATATTTAGACATCATATGCTGCCTGTTTGAGAGCAGAAGATCAACATTTCCAGCATCTATTATTATACGGTAGGGATTTTAGTTCGCCTCAACAGGCGTAATTTCCCTGCGATCGCCGGTCGTCTTCCGCAGTAGAAAGAGTCCGAGAGTGGGTTCGAATATAATTTAACGGAGCGTCAAGCGGGGTTAAGGGATTAAGGGGTGAATTGCTCAATCGGTTTTGCATTTTCTTATTCGCATGGTATGTTGCATCAGAATGGCACCATTGAAAAACATGGTAGAATCTGAATTCCCATCAAAGGTTTACATTTTCAGTAAAATCACAGCGCCAGACGTAATTTTAATGTCCTCAACTATACACTCTATTCGATAATTGCTGGAAATATTCCTTTATCAAATTATGGATCCCCAAATTGCAAAACACATATAGAGCTAGTGTTATTAGACACTAAAAATCTATGTTTATGTAGCTTTCCAGCGGAGTGACATATTATAGCATGCCAAATAGCGATTAAGGACACTGGAATGTTATAGGTCACATTTTTTATTGCTGTTTCAGTGCGGACTTTGACTTCAATTTTCTCAAAAACTACTCAAAATAATAAAATCGAAACCTTGACACTGAAAACAGCAATCTCTCGGAAATATTATCATGTAAAGTTTTCGATTTATCTAAAAAATTAATGTTACATGAACATGAAAAATAATGTATTAAAATAATAATTTATTTGGGTGCACTTTTCTGTGTAATCCACTAAGCCACAGGGATAAAATTTATACTGATTATATAATTCTAAGAGATAGTTATTACACCTAAAATTATTCCTCACATTATCAATAAAACGTATTCAAAACTATATATATGGCTAAATGTTATTACGTGTTCCATATTTATAATGTACTACAAAAATTGGGGAGGGAGACTTTTTTTTTAGAAATAATATATTAAATGGAAATTATTAAATATGATATGGATTATTACAACATAAAAATCTGATTTGTTACACTCGCATGAGTTTCTCTAGCTGTTCTACAAACTTCTTACATAAGATTATTCTTCTTTCTGCACCTTGCTAATCGAGGTACTCATTAGTACAATTTTCTTATTACTTAGTTCCTTATAAATGGGGAGAAAATAAGAGAATACACTTGGCTAAACCGATAGGCAAATGTTTTAAAAACTGTCGTTATGTGATTTGTCATTACAAATCGTTTCTTTTCTTGGCCAGGAGTAGAACAAAAGAAAAACGGACACTCCCGCCTGAGAAAAGTATAAGTACTTCACAACTGAAACTAATAACAAGGAATACCTCGAAAAGATTAAACTTCACGAAAAAAATGTAATTGGCATAATTTGTGTATTTTAACAAGACCTAAATTTTTTGTATAGTAAGTTTTTGTCTATCTCTTACGGTTTGCTAGTTATGCCAAATTAAGGAAAATTCATCCAGAATAAACAGGTCTTTAGAAACTATTCCCAGAAAATTCAAGATACACATTTTATTTGTCAGGTAAATATCTTTAATATACGATATTTTAATCAAAATCTTTAGAGCCATTTTTAAGAAAATCAAAATTTTCAAAAAACGTTCCATGTAAAGGGTAGTTTGCGGTGGGGGGATTTTTCTCAAAATCTTCGTGTCGCATCCCTGGAAGATACTAAACTTAAATTGGTAGTTTTGCTACTTTTCGTTTTTGAGTTGTGTTCACAGACACACAGACACATACACACACACGGACCTTTGTCTGAAAATGCTTTTTTTGAAATCTCGGTATCGAATTTTTGGGTGGAGTACAATACTTCTCTATCCCTATGTACATTGTACATACGGGGCTAGGGAAAGTGAGATATCATGTGTTCCATTCACATGACCTTCTCTATCTGTTCCGTAATCAAATATTCTTACAAACGATAATTCTTTATCTACATCATATTAATTGAGATAGTTGCCCTCCGTGGCGTAATGGTTACCATGTTAACTTCATATACCCAAGGTCGTGGGTTCAAACCCGGAGGAGAACGATGGATTTTTTCGGGCGTAAAAATCTTTAGCATGGCTTCCTTCGGAAGGAAAGTAAAGCCGTTGGTCCCGTGTCGTAGATTTACGGCGTCTGGGCGGGTTTTCTCCGGGCCCTTCGGTTCCCCCCTCACTTATTCCCCCGATTGCTCCATTTTCACCTTTTCTATCATCAATTTTGCCTACATTTTATATCATCCACTTCCTCATGCTCATGCTTGGCTACGGGTCGACCCCTTGTAACAGGTTCTCCATACTAGGTTTCCTGCCGTTGGCTCCCCGACTGGCTTCTGACCCCTAGGCATTGGCTTGTATATCCTTGGTGTGGGGGTCAGTCCTACAAATACGGCGAGGGTAAGCCGATTACGAAACGAAACGATAAAAATTGAAAATTAATTGCATTGGAGCAATTTTAAACAAGAAGGAAAATTAAAAGCATTAATATATAGGGTACATATTCAAAAATATGCCTTAAGTTGGATGTAAACCATCAATACATTAAACATAAAACTGTCATAGCCAATGAATCGGGCTGAAATTATGATTTTTGAAATTTATTAGTATAATATTAATAAATCGATAGGTGTCCTTAAATTGTGGAAATGAAATACTTAGAAAATCTTTAATGCTCTAATGCAGCAATTTTTCAAGTGTGAGATGTACCCACTTGGGGGTGGGGGAGATGCTGTAGGTTGTCAAGAGTTGGCGTCGAATTAATGAACAGGACAGACTGATGCCAAATCGAATTTACATCTGACGTATAGAATTCTCATCTAATTTACATATTATACACATGATGCAAAGTTCAGAAAAATTATCCAAGGGAGGAAAACGGTAGCGAGACAAAGTTTAAGAATTCTGCTGTAACATAAGAGACACACTTTCTCCTCATTGTCATTCCATAGGGATTTGTACTGCCCTCAGGTGAACGTTCATCCCTGTGTCTCTACTGAAACTTAACAACGTGGAAGATACACTCGTCTTTTTATCCAAAAACACACCTCTTATACAAATTACCGTTACAACAATGACCTGCCTTTGAGATAATATGACAATTGATACATTACATAAAAACATTAACATTAACGCGAGGTCAGAAACGCACGAAAACGTAAGATTCACATTGTCGTCATTCACAATTCCAACAAAACGTTGGGGACAAAACAAGATAATTAAATTGCGTTTCGTAGAATAGGTAATTCTATTTGCAGTGCCTCTGAAAATTATATGAAAATTACACTGTCCGCGTTGCGAAGCTGAAATTTGTTTATGTTTTCTTACAAATAGCACACTCGCCTCCAAGCACATTGTGTAATTCTGCAGCATTTCCTCTCCTGGACTAGAGTCTGAGGAAACGACGTACTGACTTCAGTTATCTCGCAAGATTCACCTTTAAGACTCTTTTAAAATATTTTTTAAAAAGCCATTACATACAGTAAAACTATCTTCTTGTTCAAATCTGGACATCTATTGCAGATACTTGTTCCACTAAACATGGTGATGGTGTTAGTAATCTGGACGCGTTTCGTCAACCTTCGTTGTCATCTTTTGCAGGTTCGCAGACGTCTGAGGTAGTGGACAGCTTCGACATCTAATATACGTGTCGGTCTGAGAGCAGTGACATCAGATGGTGGAAGCCGGACTTCATTGACATCTGCCTTCTTCTTGCGTGTCCTTGGTGACCTCCGATGGAACGTTTCCGAACTGTTTGCTAGTTTTGAGTCTTTAGCTTGACTTTCAGTTTGTACAAGTTTTAAAATGACATCTGCTGGTGGTATTTCAAAGTTAACCTCATTACTGCTATTACTATGAATGAAAAAGTTTTCCCAGATATCCAACTCTGAAGAAATTTAAGGGGAAACTAGTAGTTTTTGGCAAAAAAATATCAATTTTGAGGTTTTAATTGTTTACTATATTTTGAACATTGTAGTTTCAGAATATATATTATTGTTTGTACATTGCCTCTAACGGTCTTAAAAGTAAGTTTAAATGGCACGCTGCATTTGGGTTACGCCCCCTTTTCCAGCCTTTATTTTCCTTGCCATACTGCATGAAAGTTTGTAGAGAGATTAACTCATTATGAACCCTACTTATCCATTAATTTGCTTGTGTTTTTAAGGACCTAGAAGCACGTGTGTTATCAAAGATTAAAAAAATGACTAGATATAAAAAATATCCAAGAAAAGGAAAAGAGCACCTGGAAGAAAAATCGTCTCAAACTGCTGGTGTAATTAGTTTATAACGTTATGCAGACAATACAGATTTAACTTGTAATAGTAGTGCAGATAATGTTAGGTTAGAATCAAGTGATGGACATAGTTCACAAGGCATCATCAGTCTCAAATCCAAACCATGGTTTATGCCCAAAAGGTGCAAATACAACCGTTCATTAGCAACAGTAGAGGAGTATCATTACAATCATTCACTGCCTTATGCAGTATGTGAAGCAATTAAACCAATATTCACAAGTCTAACAAAGGTGCACCTCCTGGCAAAATGTGTATATGGGCGAACTCAGAACCCAAACGAAAGTTTCAATAATCTTATATGGACTAAAATACCCAAAACTATTTTTGTTGGATCAGAGACGTTATAAATGGGGGTTTATAATTCAGTTATGTCATTAAATGAGGGAAATATAGGCAAAAGTATGCTCTTGAAAAGTTGGGCATTCAACCGGGATTTAATATGCTGAAAAGTTGCGCTGCAATGAAGAAAATTCATCTCAAAAAAAGCAGATTTAGAAGTGGAAAGACTTTTCAAAAGGGTAAGGCAAGCTAAGAGGTGGAGGCTGATAAGGAACCTTAGTACGGCCCAGGAATGTCTAACGTTAGGGCAAATGTTTTAGTTTTCTCAAAAAGGGTATTTTTTTCCACATATGTACCTTTTTTTTAAACTGGCTTATTGTACACAAATGCAATTTATACAGTTTTCTGCACGTATTTTTACATCTACTGACATTTTTGTAACAGTTTTGAATCGCAAATATAAAGAAAAAATATTTTCAGAACTTAAAATGTTAAAAATAAGTGGCCAGAGTTAAAACTCTTACTGTGAACATAATTTTTATCTAATCATTACTAAAAATTTTAGTACAAGTAATAAGTATACTTCTTTATGCCTGTGAAATTTATCTCCATAGCACTAATAGTTCCTAAGAAAACGGTACATAAGTTTGCCCAATTTAGTATGAGGGGATAAGGTGCCCTTAAGACCCTCTGCATAAGCATGGTTTATAGTTATTCGTCTCGCTACCGAACCTGTAAATATTAACTTTGGATAAAAAAAGATAATGCTCCTATACGACGGAATGAACTGAGTTAGACACATTTTATAAACTTTAGTGTGTGGAATTAAGTACTCCTTTGAATATTATGTAACTAGAAAACATAAGCACTACGTGTGTGTTCAAGAATTTTAGCAGGTTATAAAAATTGGATACAATGAAAGCGTCCGCTAGTAAAAGTTTAGTACCAAAGAAGAAAATTGTATAACATAAAAAGTATAGTTTGTGATTTCTGAACTCCTTTGCCCTTTAAATTTACTGCGAGAGCATCATCTAGGAACAACCAACATAAAACTAGTCGTAAAAGAACACCTCTGTGGGAATAAAGTTGCTAATGATGGAAAAATGGTTTACTGTTTGCTGGAGAAATCTCTATCAAAACCATCTTTGTACTCTGATGGTCCCTAAACCGTCCATATCAAACAAAATTAGAGATGGTCCACTTATGTCCTTTAACCCCATTTTAAAGCAACATATATCAGACCATAAAGTGAAACTTCTGTGTACAATATTATTTTCGCGTAAATTGAGACACTATTCCTAATAGTGGACATTTACAATGTTTCAAGAGGCTCAAACTGTGCGATAATAGCTCAGCGTGGTTTTCCTCGACTTTACCTCCCCCCCAGTTTCATAGAAACTGGCAGGGCTGCATGTACATGTGCCTAGCACCTAGCTAACAAATCCAGAGTTGCCAAGTTCGATTATCAGTTGTAGGAATGAGAATGCTTCCTTAGGAATACTTCTCGTCCTTCCGCAGTTCTTTGTGGATATATTCATTATTTTGCTAACCTATTTTATACCCTGTTTACCCTTCTGATACGGAGGGCTTACTCCCTCCGGACTTATAAGCCAATGCCTGGGGCATATCTATTGAGGAGTAAACGGGCTATATATCAGATAGTACGTTGTGACTGTGCCTTGCCGGCCCGTAATCGCCGCAAGTGTTAGCGCTTTGCTTTTTTGCACATGTTCAGCCGGCTTCTCTAAGTAGCCGCTCTCAAATGGACATTGCGAGAATGTTTCTAAATGCTAGAACCTTCTGATGAAGTCACCGAGAGGTATAAAAAAAGGCCCCAGGAGTTCTATAACATTAAGGGAAGACGTACAAGTTTCACTAACCGGTATACTTGCCAACTTTATCAAGACAACCACTGCAGACTTAAAAACAATACATCGCACAAATCACCGAAAACCTGAACAGCCTCTTTGCCTTATACATTTCTCTCATTTTCCTTCAATTGATCGAGCAAAGAACATACAATGTTAATGCACCACATAGTGTGCAGCTCTTAATTATTGACCGTCGCTTTAACGTAGTGTATTCCCTTATTTCAGCTTATTTACAAGAAAGTGTATAATAGAAGCATTTCTGCAAGAATAGTTTGTAGCAGAACACGTAGAGAAATTCATGTGAATTTAATACAAATATACACCTGTACATACATGTGGGTACATGTGAAAGCTTTGGTACACGAGATAGTGGTATAGATTACAGAGGATATCTGTGCAAGTATCCAAACTGCCTGTGATATCGCTTGCATGACTCTCCAGGGGTTGCGGCATTGTCAGGCTTGTATTCACGCTGAAGGGCATCATTTTTGAACACCTCTTATAAAACATGCTGAATTACAATATACTCTATTGTTGTTATTCCTCGATATTAAGTAATACCAAAGTAGATTTGGTGTATTAACTATTAATTGTGAACTGTTCACCCTCTCGCACGAAGTTTTCCTATGTAAAATTGATCTAAGCATCATCCTAATTCATTTCTCAAATTTTTAACAGGTCACAGAAACGCTATGTACATGTGAAGCAAGTTATCTTCCTTTCTTTTCTTCATCAATTAAATCGAAGCAAATGGGTGTGTTAATATAAGGTTTAGAAACAAAACCCAGCGTAAACAAATTTAAAGACTAACAGAATAGAAAGCAAGTGAACATTGCCGATGAGCAATGTTTCAAAGGCAAAAACAGCCCTTATGACTAGATGTTAAAGGCGCCATATGAATGGGGCATAAAAAACGAGGTGGCAGAGCCATTGCTTTGCAACTGTCAGTGATATATCACAGCAAAGAGTAAACATCTCTCTGAGCTTCGCAAAAAGATTGCGTAACTTCATGTACTCTCGGAATAAATTGTTCAGTTGCTTCCACTTTCCTTAATGACGAACCCTATGTCCTAAGCATTTACTGAGTTTATTTTTAGTTAATGTACAATCGGATGTAAAATACGGTTCGATGATTTTGGTTTCCTTTAATGTTTATTTAGTTCTGGCTTAACACTCATTGATTACGTTTCGGGAATACACAGCGTATGGTAGACGGCCGGGGTTTAATCCCAAGCGACCGCATGTGAGATTTGTGGTGGACAAAGCGGCGCTGGGGCGGGTTTTCTCCGGGTACTCCGGTTTCCTCCGCCATCGCATTCCACCGGTGCTCCATCATTCATGTATCATCAGTGTCACCGCCTGCGGTGCCATTAAGTAGTTAAAGCGAGCGTTAAACACTACAAAAAAAAAATACCACTGCGTATGGTTGACTGCAAAGTGTTGTGCGTTATGGGTTTATGTCAATAAGAGTGTTTTAACGGAAGATGTTTAGGTATTAATCAAAATGACATTAATTCAGTGGAATAGGGCGGGGATGGAGGAAATACAAGAAAATTAGGTGTCAAGTATTGTGTAAGCAGTAACCAAGATTGAGGATGAAAACATTTGATTGACATAACTGGAAGTGAGATATTTTCTTTGTAGTGACTGTACTACTGAAGCGCAGAAATATGAGAATAACAACACATCTGACTCATTCCTGCTTCTTGTATCAACGCTCCAAAATGTAAATGTCGTGTTACTTATGGACGCTCTTAACTGCTGTGGTTCTCAGCGTCCCCTTCTAAATTGGACGTAAAAGACCGCTTATTTTGCTCAGAGGCCTCTCTATCAGGCTTGAGGTTCTTTTACGTGCCGTAAATCTACGACACGGGACCAACGGATTTACTTCCCTTCCATGCTAAGGATTTTTACACCCGAAAAGATCCATCGTCCTCCGCCGGGTATGAACCCGCGACCTTGGGTATATGAAGTTAGCATGGTAACTATTACACCACGGAGGGCGACTACTAACGCTCCAGTACAAGTGAGTAAGTGACTCGCATCTAACCTTTCATTTAAAAATGTCATCCGTCAAGAACTGGCGCGCGACCTATACATTCCATTGAAGGTAAACTATTTTAACCATGTGACATTTTTATTAAAATCATGAACTGTTCTGAGAAACTCAAAGTGTTCTAAAAAGGTTTATGTAAAACGGTTGCGGTGTGGGGGATTTTCTTGAAAACCTTCGAGTCGCATCTTCGGAAAATGCTAAAAGTAACTATCAAAGTTTGGTATTTAAAATAATTTTCGTTTTTGAACTCAGCTGTTCACACACAGATCTTTATAAAATGTCTTTTATATGTAAATTATACATGAGACTTCCAAAAAGTGTAGTCGCCTTCCGTGGTGTAATGGTTACCATGCTAACTTCATATACCAAACGTCGCGGGTTCAAACCCGGCGGAGGACGATGGATTTTTTTAGGCCGTAAAAATCCTTAGTATGACTTCCTTTGGAAGGGAATAAAAGCCGTGGGCCCATCGTCGTAGATTTACGAAACGTAAAAGAACCTTAAGCTGATAGAGAGGCCTCTGAGCAACATTAAACAAAATTAAGCATTAACATTAGAATGGGTCACTGAGGACCACAGCAGTTAAAAAGTGTGCATAAATAAAACGCTATTTAATTTTTTTTTTTTACAAAATGTATCTCTGGTGTAATCTTGGTATCGAACATCTTAACAACATGAAGTGCACAATTTTCCTCTTAGATCTGAATCTATAAAAGAAATATGCTGTTATTCCTGAGGTTATGTAATCCTTTAATCATTAATTAGGGATTACAAAACTAATTATAACATTAAAAGTTAAAAGAGTGTTTTATCTTAAGCTTCATTAATATAAATACCTTCTATACTACTATGTAGATTGTATTTATGCATATGGTAGAGAAACTAAAAATAAAGGATGCCTTTGCGATACTACCTGTAGTCCAATGATGAAAGGGGGTTCAATGACATACGCACTCGCCCCACATTCTTCTCAAACTTGCGTGTAACATTCTGTTGTAACTTTAGCGCATATAATTTAATTTAATTAGGAATCAGGTTACGAAGTTCGGTTAACTTTCAAGGTTTAGCGGAGCAATACCGCTTCACCACATCGTCCACAAGAACTTAAGTTTCCGGATCCTAAAGCAGAATGCAGTACCAACTGCAAATTACCCTGTTCACTGTTCACTGATTCATCAGCTTCTAGTTGACTTGCCTAGGCAGTTCCTCACGTTCTAACCCATCATAGTTTTGTTTAGGTATTCTGTTTCCAAGTCCCCTAGTTCCTTACTTGGTATGCACAGTCAGTATGTCGTTGCAAGTGGAATGGCGGACCTCTATTAGTGGTAACCGCAGTGGGCTTCCTCAAATAAAATGTATGCAAATGGTGACTGACATTTTGGATAGCTTCATTCCCACTACTACATGTTTAATCATGAGTGGCGAGGAAAATAAGGCGAAGGAGTCGTTCTCTAGTGAATTTATTATTCATCAATAGTAGACTAATTGGGAAAAATCTCAATGTTCCATTCATATAAA
This sequence comes from Hymenopus coronatus, assembly GCA_030762935.1. Classification (NCBI taxonomy): domain Eukaryota; kingdom Metazoa; phylum Arthropoda; class Insecta; order Mantodea; family Hymenopodidae; genus Hymenopus; species Hymenopus coronatus. The sequence goes on from CM060887.1 coordinate 41,615,035, forward strand.
TCTTTCTATTGTTTTTTCTCACAAGTCATGTGTAGGACATGAGTTGGATAGGTAAAAAATTCAATGCAATATGCCGGATGTAAACCATATATCTCAGGTCTGTAGCCAGGTGCTCTATCACTGAGCTACTACAGCAACATTGCGGCACGGCACTCAATTCCTCAACTAACTCGCATATTTCCCGTTAGACCACAAGGCGATTTCAAATTATGTCGTAAGTACTTTAAGTCCCGGTCGACTATTATGGTCAATTCGTGTTAATTTGGTTTTTCTCACAAGCCTTGAGTAGGGCAGGAGTTAGATATGTAACAAGTCAACAATTAAACTAATAATTGACTATAAAGGATTTTTTCGGCATTTTCCCTTATCCTGATAATACCAATATCGAGTAACTTCAAGCTCCATACATCCCAAGATCATTTGAGTATCATTTCAGCAATTTCATTCATCGTCCGATATGACCAATCAGATTATAAAGCTTTAATATATATATATTAATTTATCATCGAAGTAGGATACCCACCTCCTACGCAAATATACAAAAAGCAATACATTCAAGCTGCTGATATAATTATCTTTTAATATACTTATGAAAATTAGATTTTTATTTCTTCAAAGCGCTAACCTATTTCTAAAATATTTTTTTCGGACACAGAGAACGCTGAAGTATTTATTTCCAATGAAATCTCGGTCTCCAATATTTGGGTACGATGCAAAGCTATGTACAATGTACGAAGTAGTGAAAGTAAAACTTGCCAAAAGTAAAAAGTTTTACTATCTCTACGACGCACAGTGTACATAGGAGGAAGAGAATGCATTGCATTCCACAAAATTTTTGATACCAAGTTTTCATCCAAGTTACACGTTTTGAGGATCCCCGAATAAAGAAGTCATTTTAGAAAAATGTCTGGTTTGTGTCTGTGTGTGAACAGTATAACTAAAAAACAAAAGCTGGTTAAATGCTGAACTTTATATATAAGTTCAATTATTTTCCAAGGAAGCGAAGCTAAGATTTTCAAGAAATGCTCTTCATCTAACTAAAAAACCATGAGACTAATTCTTACTACATATAAATTTCCTTAAAACATAGAATCTATATCTCTTTTTGTATACTTAACTATTTTTGAAATATTACGTACTTTGATTAAGTATCTTACTTAAACTTCTTTTAAGTCATCATAATGCTTTTCTTTGTCTATCCCGGTCAGGCAAATGGAGCAGAATTGCAAAATATTGGCGACTGTCACTTTATCCTGGTGTATGTAATAAAACAATTTCTGCCAATTTTTATGTTGATTATCTTGAAGCAGATAGAAGTATACGTTTTTTTATTAATAGTTTGTTGCAGAATTAGCAGAGGAAGTCATTTGAATGTAACATTTTCTGAAATCTTTCTACTTCCTGTCTGAAAATACCTACCAGGATGTGCGATTTACAGTAGATCAAAATCATCAGGAGTAATCCGCTTCCGTCTATTGCAATTTCTACGTGTTCTTTGATTTTCAACACCTGTCTCATGCCATCATCTTAGTCAATTAATCAAAATTTAACTAATTCTGTTAACATTCTTGTAGCTTTGTGGAACCTATTTTTACTCGCCAAATTGTTATTAATCGCCTTTACAGATGTCTTAGGCTCATTTAGCTTTGGCCGTGTTTTCCGAGCTATGGAAAAAGTCTTGAGATATTTGTTTTTTCTATTTACAGCATTTTTACTTTCTCTACACGTACTATGTATATAGTTTATAGAGAAGGTATTGCATTTCACCCAAAAATTCGATACCGAGATTTCATCGAAATACACATTTTAAGGTATCCTGTATAAAAAAAAAAACATTTGTAGAAAAAGATCCATATGTGGGTGTGTCCGTGTGACTATGAAACAATAACTCTAAAAATGAAAAATCGGTAATACTTTAAAATCAGTAATTTTAATATCTTCCAGGGATGCAACACGAGGATTTTAGGAAAAACTCCGCACCCGAAAGTGCCCTTTACAAGAAAAAAATGTCGACAATTTTGATTTTGTGAAAAATGGATCTATGGTTTTGATTAAAATACCGTATATTAAATATATTTATATTGCAAATAAAATGCATATCTTGAATTTTTTTGGAAATATCCTGTAAAACCTCTTTATTGTGAATTAATTTTGCTGTGTTTTGCGTAATTGGTAAACCATAAGAGAGAGAAAAAGTTGCTGTACAAAAATATAGATCATATTAAGACACACAATTTATGTCATATGTTTTTTTCGTGGAATTGACCATTTCCGAGATATTACAGTATTAAATGTTTCAGATTTGAACTTTTCTCACACGGAAAGTTATAAACTCCTGGCCCTGCGTAGAAACGGATTTCAACCACCTGGTAACCAGCATTTAAAAGATTTTATTCTCACTTTAACCTAGTGTATTCCCTTATTTTCCCTTCTACTTACAAGGAAGCAAGTAATTAAGAAAATTTCTGTTAATGTTTATTTCTATTATCATAAAGTAAATAGAAGAATATGGCTTTTAACAATAAAATATTACAGCGATGTAGAGAAAGTCATAAGTGGAACGCATTCAATTTTTAATTTCCAAAATCGTATGTCAGTTCGCTAAATGTTAATTGTGGGAGCGTCTGACGCAAATGTAATTTGACTAACATATAGACATGGGTAGCAAACAATATGCAGCTACCCAAGTCTCCATTTTAATGCACACTTACGCCTCTTAATATCTTTAAGACCCCTTCCTCCAACAACCAGCGTCCAAACTGAAGATTTGGACGGAATCAGTAAAAGATCAGGTCTTGGGAGAAGTATTTCCAGAAATATTACTTTCTCTACACGTATTATGTACAGAAGGTATTGCACGCCACCAAAAAATTCGATAGCGAGATTTCACCGGAAGTATATGTTTTAGGGTCCTCTGTATCCAAAAAAACGTATTTTCAGTAAAAGGTCCGTGTGTATGTCTGTGTGACTATGAACACGATAACTCAAAAATGAAAAATCGGTAAAATACCAAACTTGGTATTTAAGTTTAGTATCTTCCAGGGATGCGACACAAAGATTTTGAGATAAATCCCACCACCCCAACTATCCTTCGCATGGAACTTTTTTCGAAAATGTTTTATTTTTTAAAAATGGCTAACGATTTTGGTTAAAGTATCGTATACTAAACATATTTACCTGACAAATAAAATGTATATTTTGACTTTTCTGGGAATAGCTTCTAAAGATCTATTTATTCTGGATGAATTTTGCTTAATTTGGCATAACTAGTAAACCGTAAGGGATAGACAAACACTTACCACACAAGAAATGTAGACCACATTAAAACACACAATTTATGTTATATAATTTTTTTCGAGGAGTAGATCGTTTTTGAGATATTCCTTGGTTTTGGTTTCAGCTATAAAAAACTTATACTTTTCTCATACCGGCTTTGTGAACTCGTGTCCATACAAACAAAGGAACTTCAGTCACATAGCAACCAGCTTTTGACTATCACTTTAACCTGTAATACTACATTATTTCGCTTCTACTTACAAGGAAGCAACTAATAAGACTATTTCTGTTAATTTTTTTCTCGATTAGCATGACGTAAATAGAAGAATAAGCTTATTAACAATAATTTGTTACACAGAAGTAAAAGAAATTCATGAGAATGGAATACATCAGATTTTTTAAAATGTTTTTTAGTGTACAAGCTGTACATTGCTTTATACAACAACGCTACAATGGTATCCAAATAAATAGTTGAATTACTTCGTGATATTAAAGAAGTTATCTGTAGAAATTAATACAAAATGATATTAAAGCGAAAGTGAAAGAACACACAAATAACTGTTCTCGTTTTATTTCATCTATTTATTTGGTTATTACTATAAAACAATTGCTCGCTAAACCTACACAGTAATAAATCATATAAATCCTTTTAGATGGTAAACAAAGGTTACCCTCGTGATCGACTGGTCAGTAGTTGACAGAATGTAAGCATACAAAAAGCTAAAAGCGATGAAAACCTATAGATTAAAGTGATAGTCAAAAGCCGGTTGCTATGTGACTGAAGTTCCTTTGTTTGTATGGACACGAGTTGACAAATTCCTGTATGAGAAAAGTATACGTTTTTCAAAGCTGAAACCAAAAACAATGAATATCTCAAAAAAGACCAACTCCATGAAAAAAGTGTATATGACATAAATTGTGTGCTTTAATGTGCTCTACATTTGTTGTGGTTTAAGTTTTTGTCCATCTCTTACAGTTTAGCAATTATGCAAAATTGCGTAAAATTCTTCAAGAGTAAAGTAGTCTTCAGAAACTGTTTCCATAAAAGTCAAGATATACATTTTGTCAGGTAAATATCTTTAATATATGTCATTTTAATCAAAACTGTTAGAGTCATTTTTGAGAAAATAAAAAGTTTCGAAAAAATGTCCATGTAAAGGGTAGTTGAGAGTGGGGCATTTTCTTGAAAATTTTCGTGTCGCATCCTTAGAAGATACCAAAATTAAATACCAATCTTGGTATTTAACGGTCTTTTCGTTTTTGAGCTATGCTGTCAACAAACACACACACACATACAGAGCTTTTTGTAAAATGCTTTTTTTTGGGGGGGGGGATTCAGGGAGCCTAAAACATGTATTTCCGGTGAAATCTCGGTATCGAATTTTTGGGTGGAATGCAATACCTTCTCTATACATTATGTACATAGTATATGTAGAGAAAGTAAACTTTTTGAATGCCCATGAAACTTACTGTAGGGGCGTCGTCATAGCTGAGCAACAAAACTTGCATCAGACCAAGAGAAAGCATTTCTCGAGAACATAAGAACCAGTGAACCTTGCACGAGATTACTGCGCTCTAGAGCAGGGTTCACCGGCTAGGGGATTTCAGAAAATCCACCGTATCCATGGAGCTTATATTCTTATGGCTTCAAGCTTATCCCCAACGTGTAAACCACTGCAATTGCACTATATGCAGCTGGAAAATGCACCATAGAAAGAAACTCATGTGGTCGACATATTCAAAACCTACCTGCATCTGTTGTATGGCAGTTAAACTGAAAATACCTGTTTGCTGGTTTTAATTAGACACACCTGTTCATATTTGCAGTCAGCTGTCATCAATTTACGGTCATGTCTGCTTCTGTTCATGTCTATATGCCAGATATGAAAAAAATTAATCCAAGATCCAGAAAAGCTGACTAGTTAATCTTTATTAGAAAGCAATGCGTCTCGGGCCGTGATGTTTCATGAGTAAAGAAGGCATATATAAAAATTGCCACCTCTAGGAATACTAAGGAAAGAAACGAAAATCAGGTATGGGTTGCAGTGTTGGGTTGACCAGCACAGCAAAGGGTGGAAATTGCCTCCTAGGTTCAATTTCGTGCTTCCTCTCCATGGGCCGACAGTACATTGTCGACTATATTGCCAAATCTGTTGTATGCGGAGTAGGTGCCAAAATAGTTTTTAGTTCAGGTAAAGTTGTTTCTTTTTATTTTGGACAGTTTATTTGCATCAATAGGAAGTATATCAAAAGCGATTTTAGTGACAGAGAAATCGTTTATCTGAAAGTTTCAATACTTTGTTTGTTATGTATTTGTTATATTAAACTTGTATGGCTTTTTCTACTTAGTACATAGGCAGAGAAGCTATTGTACTTCACCCAACAATTCACCGGAAATACACGTTTTAGGCTCCCCTGTATAAAAAGAACATTTTCAGGAAAAGGTCATGTCTGTCTGAATCCGATAATTAAAAAAAAAATGTCGGTTAAACACCAAACTTATCATTTAAACTTAGTATCTTCCAAAGATGTAACAGGGAGATTTTGCGAAAAATTTTCCAGCACCAAACTACAATTTACATGGGAACATTTTTGACACTTTTTTTTCTCAAAAATGGCTTTAATTACTTTGATTAAAACGTCATATATTAAAGATTCTACAAGAAAAACAAAGGTATATCTTGTATTTTCTGGTAATAGCCTCTGAAGACCTCTTCGTTTTGGATTACATTGTGTAACTGGTATACCATAAAAGATAGACAAAAACTTACACAAAAAATATATATTTCATTAAAAAACACAATTTAAAAAACACAGTTTCTGCGAGATTTTCCTTGTTATGGTTTCAGTTTTAAAATATTTAAAAATTTTCTCATATGGGAATTTTTCAGCTCCTGTCCATACAAAGAAACGAATTTCAATCACACGGCAACCAACTTTTAAAATAATTGACTATCGCATTAGTCTAGTATACTCCTTTATTTCCTTTCTGCTTACAAGGAGACAAGTAATAAAACTATTTCTGCTAATGTTCATTACGATTAGGATGAAGTAGATAGGAGAATAAGAATTTTATTATTAATTTGTTACAGACGTTTAGAGAAAGTCATGGGAATGGAACACATCAGATTTTTATTTGGAATGCACTATTTCCTCCATTTATTACACATAGTAGAAAAGATAATTATTTTACTTTATTACCAAAATATAAGTTCAAGTAGGTCAATTTCAGACCCCTTAACACTTGAAGATCTGCTAGAGAGATGCGCTATTCAGAGAAATTCTTATTGGGAGTACAATCTTTTGACGTGGGTCTCTTTAACGCCGATTTCAAAGGATTTCTGTCTCGACGGCGGTGTTTCTTTCTTGTATTTTTGATCATTTTGCTACAACAAACAGCAAGTCCTTAGATTTTCCACCCTATGCACTCAATTACAGCTTTCATTAACTTTCTTAATTAGCAAGGTAAACCTTAGTTAGTTTTATTTGCATTTCGGAGTGTTTTAGCCTCACAAGTCCAGGCAAGAATATGTCTTACTTCCTCTCGGAAATGTGGCTGGGTGCGTTTAGAAATTCCGTTTGTTTCTCAACAGGAGACCTTGACTTTATACCCTTTGCCCTTTTGAAGCAAAACAGTGTTACTTATTTATTCTTTATTTGGCTAGTAAAAGAAAAGCAGTGAATAAATGAGTACACTTAATTATGTATTTGAAAATAAACTAAGATTCATTGTTTGTTAGCATTTAGATACCAAAAATTGTGCGGATATTTAATACAAATCTTTATAGCCAATATTTCAATGAAAACAATTGAAACAGTGTTTCCTAACCCCTAATTATTTCTATCTCTGGTGCAACTTAAAGTATAAAGTGTACAAGACAAACCCACACACCATGGAAAAATTAAAACAAACTACCCGCCAAGAAATTGCCAGCATTTCTCAACGTGAACTACGGAGGGTGGTGGATAGTTTCCTAAAGAGGTAACATAAATGTATGGACAGTGGTGGTGGCCAGTTTCAGCATCTCCTTTGATATTGGTAAGTATAACCTTTATAAAGTACCTAGTTTTTAAAATGCTGCATGGTTTCATCCGCGCTTTTCTATAATAGTGGCAGACGGCAAGGTGCGCCGAGGACGCGGAGAGGCAGAACACCGCAAAGCCGGTTCGGACATTTTAGGATCACCCGGTACTTGCTCTCTCCATGAGCAAGAATTACCCCTTCCCCCAGGACTTTCAAACTAATGCCTGGAATCGCAGACATTGAAGAACAGTTGCCTATGTGTCAGATGAGAATCTAGTGATGGGGGATCAGCCCAGTTCCTAGTACGAATTTGAGAAAGTAGAAATACAATTTAGGCGAACATGTAGGTGAAGAGTCCATGATACCTCTCTAATTCTGTTTTGTATTGTCGGTAGCGCAATCTTTCAAACATAAATGTTTAATAACTGTAAAAAACTTCACTGCATTTTTAATCGTAGTGGACACATTGCCATTTTAGATCTGTTAGTATTGAACTACACGCTGTATATTGATATTTTTAACGATTCTTTGAATAAACAAGCTTATCTATTTTGAAGCCACAACAAACATGCTCCGCTCTTTCATGGAAATTTACCAGACGTATTAAACCACCCTTATATTATATTGTATTATACAGAGTGGACCGTTTAAATTGAGACTGCAGAACATCTACAAAACTAAGCATTGTAGAACGAAATGTCTTGAATAAAAGTTGCTTGATATAACGGGGGAAAGCAAATTCCTTTTGTTGTGTTTTAATTGAAGAAAGTTTGGATGCTAACTTGGTGTCCAGGTATACTTTTAAATGGGAACCAACATTTTTTTTTTAATATTTTCCTTATTCTTCATAAAAAAAATAGGCAACAATTTTCTCGTACAAGGTTCTTTTACGGTATAGACAATTAAACCTTGATGAAAGGCAGATACATGGATGTTGTACAACATTATTTCGTAAGTATCGTACCTTAGTATAATGAATGTTCAAAATGATGTCCTTCAACCCCAATGCACTTCCCAACTCTGTGAATAAACGATTTTTGTGCCTGTAAAAGCATTTCTCTTCCAATACTGACACAAGCTTTTCGTATGCGTGCTTTCATGCTGTCTGGAGAAGGGACTTATACGACATGCTTTATCGGACAGAGTTGGAAAATACATTGAGGTAGAAGGACATCATTTTGAACAACAAATATACTAAGGTTCGATATTTATGAAATAATACTGTACAATACCCGTGCAGTAGTGATATTCTGTGCATCTACCTTTCATCAATTTTTGTCTACACCGGTAAAAGTGCCCTGTACAAGAAAATGGTTTAAACAAAAGCTGTTTATTTTTTGATGAGGAATAAGGAAAAAATAAAAAATGTTGGTACCCATTTAAAAAACGTACATTGACCCTCAAATTACCATCCAAACCTTCTCCAAAAGATGGCATTTATTACATCAAACATTTTCATTCAAGACATTTCTTTCTTCCACGCTTTGTTTGGAGATATCTACGTCTCAAGTTAAATGGTCCAACCTGTATATAATATTATATAAATTAGTCTAGTATACAGCCTGTGAATGAACTCTGATGCCCGGTCCTGTTGGCTCACCGAAACCCTGGTCATTCAGCTATCGTTCACAAAGCCATGTTCCTTATTCAGACATGTACCTGTGTGAATTGAGACAGTACATTTCCTTACAAGGGGCAAAGAGTTATTAAGAAGGGAAATATAAATAAACGTTGAAAATGGGAAGGGAAGAGATATTTCAAACATGTACAAGTAGCCGACGAGCGACTCCGAAAACACCGTATATCATTACGATAGTGCATTGAACCAAGGTTAAGGGATTGAGAATACACTGCCCGAGTGGACATAACGGGACAGAAAACAATTTTTTCGCCGGCCATGGGACAATGTTTGAGGCACTTGGCGAAGAACCTCCGCACAACCAAGGTGTCATATTTAGAGTCCGTGGTGGAGTCCAACAGGCTACCTTTAGTTACGATTGAAATAGTATTGTAATACCGACCAGAGTACGGACGAGATCACTACATCAAAATTAATAAATAATAATAGTAACGTTCGAGAAAGTGTAATTTCATAGTGGAAGCTTAGGAGGAATATGTGTGTGTTCCACGGCGGGAAAAGGCCGAACTAAATTAATAAAGTACTTGTGTCTCACCATACCCTAAAAGAGTTGCTACTAAAAATCCTGAGCTAGGCCTCCAATAAATCCACACCATTCCTACTACTCATAGCCTGATCCCGGGATACGAACCCGTAACCTCTTACCGCCACAGTATGCGTTATGGAAGTTAGGTGTAGTGCAGCGGCGCTGTCCGGGTAAAACTGAGCAAAGTACAATATGCACCAAAGATGAAATAAAATGTTCCGATATCTGTATGGTTTGTTGAGAATGGTCTCTCTAAGTGACAAAAAATTATTACATTTATTTTATTCATTTCAATGATATCTCTGTTGTATAGGAATCAAATTCAACATACGAAAAATCTGAACATTCATTTAGTAAAATATTTAATTTATATTAAATAGATTCAATAACACAAGTATAGAGAATTAGGCAAATATTTCGCTCCAAATGCTGCCTCAAACACCAAATAATGCCGCTACATTGAAAAAGTGGTTTATCGAAAAGCTTGTGTACTTCTTGAAGTCGTTTCTGGGACAGCGTGAAAGGCGCCGAACGACTAGGGAAGCCATTGACGTTATACACTAAAGAAAATATCGGAAAAAAATCAACTGTTGACTAAATATTGTTGACTGAGACTCAAAAAAAATTAAACAAAATAAAGTGATCCATTCCATTTGAAGGGTAAAATGAAATGGAGGAATTTTCTCGAAAATCTTTGTGTCCAATCTTTATTAGTTACTTAGCCGGCTCACCCTCCCTGTACGCCGGACTTGTACCTGGGTGCCTAGTGTTAGAAACCTGTCGACAAGCCAACGCCATTTAATCATAGAATGAAGAACCAGGAACAGGAGATTGTTCATAACCAAGCATAAGAGTGAGGAAGTATATAATATGAAGTGAAGGTGAAATGGACGATAGGAAAGTGGTGATGGATCAGTTGGTGGAATGAATGGCGCGGAAAAGTTGCATATTTATTCGAGTTATGCTGTTCAGACACACAGAGAAGCTCACGCATAAACAGATATATAGACGGAATCTTTTATAAAATAGTTTTACTTTCTCTGCATAGTACTTGGTACGTAGATAGAGAAGGTATTGCACTCCACCTAAAATTGGATACCGAGATTTCACCGGAAATAAAGTTTTAGGGTCCTCTGTATCCAGAAAAAGAAAATGTTCATAAAAAGGTCCGTGTACATGTGTTTGTATGTTTGTTTGTGAACACAACTCAAAAAACAAAAAGCGGTAATATACAAAACTTGATATTTGAGTTTAATATTCACCAGAGATGCGACACCCCAACTAACCTTTACATGGAAAACATTTCTAAAATTATTATTTTCTCAAAAATAGCTCTAACGATAAGATTAATATACCGCATATAAAACATATTTACATGACAAAGTGTGTATCCTGAATTTTCTGGAAATAGACCGAGGATCTGTCCATTCAGGATGAATTTTGCATAAATGGTAAGAGATAAACAAAACTTGCCACACAAAATCTTGTAGATCTTATTAAAACACAATTTATAGCACATTGGTACATTTTTTTCGTGGATTTGACTGTTTCCTAGCTATTTCTTGTTATTGGTTTTAGTTTTAAAGTACTTAAAACTTTTCTCATATGGAAATTTGCTAATCTTGGCAATGCAAAGAAACGGATTTCAACCACGTGGCAATCAGGTTTAAAAAAGATATGACTATCACTTTAGCCTTGTGTGTTCCCTTATTTCCCTTCTGCTTACGAAAAGCAAATAAGAAGACCATTTTTGATACTGCTTATTTCGATTAGCAGGAAGTAAATAGAAGAATAAGTCTTTTTAACAATAATTTGTTATTGGAATGTAAACAAAGTCATATGAATGGAACACCATTTTTTGGGGGTTTAGGGGTCTTAAAACACGTATTTCTGGAGACATCTCCATTTTTAAATTTTTGGATGGAATACACTATTTCCTCTTTACTGAAATGCATATTAGGGAAAGCCAAATCAAAATCTGAGTGCTTAAATGTACTCTGGAACACCCTAATTCATTTAACATTTTGTTTGTTCATTCAAAAACAACTATGCCTAGATAATTTACAGTTTGGTTGAAGTCTCAAAACTTCAAGTTATTATTCTACGGATTGTTTTCAAACACGTTCGTAAAAACACACTTTACCGCTGCTAGCTCATCATATTCGCCAGAGAACGAATGCAGCTCAATTAACGCTGTGCATAACTTAACGATCATGTTCTATTAGATGGTGAATAAATTGAGATCCTTCTATATTCGAATTAACATACGTCTAGAAACACGGTAGCTTCTAGCTCTAGTCATTATTTAAACCATTAAATATTTTTTCTACGACCGAGCGTAATTGAGTAGTTTACGAGCTCATTTCAGATTGCAAACTTGAATCCATGCGTAAGAGTGCAGCAAGCGTAAAATGCAAACAAAGAATTTGGTTCCAACTTTACGCTTGCCAAAATCATTCACATTATTAGTGTGTGTACATCAGTGATCAACAGACAAACAATTAAAATTAGTCGTGCACATCTAGTGCAATGTTTAACGACAATAAGTGACAAATATTCTTTTGCATCTTTAAGGATATCATAATTCTCAAAATATGCCATCTTATCAAAGTACATGACAGAACAACAATATTGGTTTGTCATGGCCTGCTATAACCGTACCGTCAACGCGCCCGCAACTACAACGCGAAACTATACCCACTGAACTCGCCTTATTCTAACTTAGCGAACTTCATATACCCAAGGCCGTGGGTTGTAACACGGCGGAGAACGATGGATTTTTTCGGGTGTAAAAATCCTTAGCATGGCTTCCTTCGGAAGGGAAGTATAGCCGTGGGTCCTGTGTCGTAGATTTACAGCACGTAAAAGAATCTCAAGCCTGATGGAGAGGCCTCTGAGCAAAATTAAGCGGTCTTTCACGCCCAATTTAGAATGAGAGCCACAGCAGTTAAAGAGCGTCCATAATAACACTCCATTTACATTTTGATGCTGCGAAATAAATATTTTCGAGAAATTAAGAACTAATTCTGCTAATATTTCTGTCGATTAGCGTGATGTAAATAAATAATAATATTTTATAAGAATAGTTTGTATATGAAACAGCAAGAGAAAGTTATTTGAATGGAACAAATCAGATTTTGATGTTTATGAAGATAAACATTGGCAGAACTGGTCTTATTCCCTAGTTCCTTATAAGAAGAAGGAAAATAAGAGAATACGCTAAGCTAAAGTGATAGTAAACTAGAACCCTCGGTGAATGGCTCAAACTTAACCTCAATATGTACTTCATCTTTCGTTTTTTTTCTTTTAAAATCAGAACATTCTCGTAGGAAAAACATTGTATGATACGCGAGCGTAAATTTCTTTTTGATTCGTCCGACTCCACTGCGTCTCGTTACACAGTACTCCCGCTCGAATAAGAAACAATAAATGTAGGCAAGATCCAATATTTATAATTCACATAACTTTCTCTAGCCGTTTCATGTGCAAAAAGATAATTATTTTACCTACATCATGCTAATCGGGATAAACAGTAGCACAACGAGTCTTATTACTTGCTTCCTTATATGTAAAAGGGAAATAAAGGAAAACACTAAAGTGATAGCCAAATATTTTAAAAGTTGGTCACTATGTAAAATAATTGAGTTTCGGATGGCTTTGCATCGTCACGTTTGAGAACTAGACAGTTTAAAATTGAAACCAGTAACAAGGAATTTCCGCAAAAAGGTAAACGTATGTAACGAACTTCAGATTTGTGCATGTTTTTCTTCTGTCTTTTACAGTTTAACCGTTATTAAATATTCTGGAAAATTCATTCAATGTAAAGAGCTCTTCAGAGACTATTGCCATAAAATTCAAAATATGGATTTTATGTGCTGTAATATCTTTAATATACGGAAATTAAAATAAAATCATTAACTATTTTTTAGAAAAAAAATCAATTTTTTTTATGTAAAGCATAGTTTGTTTTCTCCTGATCACGCAAAGAAACAACCATGGGGTTTTTTCTTGAAGATGTTCGTTTAGCATGCTTGGAAGACAACTAAACATAAATACCAAGTTTGTATTTAATGGTTTATTTTTTGAGTTATGCTGTCCACTGACACACACACCTTTTTTCTAAAAAGTTATGTTACGAAAAAGGGGGACCTAAAAATGTTTATTTCCGGTGAAATCTCACAGTGCGTATTTGGTTGGAACACAATATTCTCTCTAGATTTGATGTGTATTGTATGTACATACGTGCTAGAGAAACTAATAAGAGTTTGCTTGAATATGAATCGAATACATCAGATTTTCTTTTTTCCTGCACTTGTTTTGCTCTTTTATCGTATATTTTAATAAAATGAATGCAAACCTCCAACAATAAATATCAATTATTAAATGCAATATGATCACAAATGATAATTGAACGTAACCTTTCGCCGAGCAAGATGGTGCCACGAAAACTGTCCGACTCGTATTCGGCAGCTCCCAGGTGCAAACTCCCACGATCATTCAACCTGGCGATGGATTTTTTTTTTTGTTTAATCGATTCTTAGACGAATGCTGGGTTGGATAATTTGATTCAGGAATTTTAAAATAATTTATTTCATAACTATATTTCCATTTCCTTCACACCATGAATTTGGCTGGGTTTTCATTCTGAAATATGCCATTATCCAATATTTGCTTGCTTCTCAACAGGCATCGAAGGCATTGTTTGGTTGGCAGGTCTTGAGAATGCAAATCCTACAAAGAGTAGGATAATCCATTGAAGAAGAAGAAATCGTACTTTTATTATTTGTTTTCTAGCAAGGGACACAGGAGGATTTATACACTACGTCAAGAGACCTATTGTGCCGTATGCAACCTCAGAATGGAGAGATTACATTAAAGATTCAAAGGTCTTTGACCGGATCAAGCTTAAACAGACGAGGATATTTCGAGATTTCTAAACTTCACAGATGGAGTGACAGTGGAGGTGATGTGTGGTCTGCAAGTTTTTCAGTCGTGCCGAGACTGCTGCAAGGAGCCGTGTCGTTGTACGTTGATTGGCTTCTACCGCTGAGGCGTTTGGCTGCCGAGAGCCGGAGCGCCTCAACCTTGGTGTTGATAGTAGCTACTTGATTCTGGATTGTGTGCACTGCATCCCGAAATTCCTCTGTTGCTTCCTGCAGAGCAGCTAAGCAGGTGGCAGATAGGTCCGGGCATGGCGCTGCGGCCAGTGCCGGGAGTTGAGGCGGCGATGGCGGTTCCGGGCGGGGCAATGCAGCCATTGCCGGGAGCTGCTGTGGTGGTGGCGGAGCTGGTTGTGGCGGGTGTCGTGGCGGTGTGGCTCGTGGGTAGAACAGGCAGACTGCTTGGCCCGTGAAATGGCTTCTGCCTCCACAAGTGGAGCAGTAGCGTTGTCGGCGGGCCAGGTTATGGCTGGTGCAATTCGCGGTGGAGGTTTGAGAGCCGCAATAGTGGCATCTTGGCGGCGCAACACATGTGGCTCCGTATGCCCGTAGTTGCAGCAGCGCCGGCAGGGGGCAGGACACGCTGGGCTGGCATCAAAATGACGGTACCGTCCTATAAGTGTGAGTCCAGTCGTGATTGCAGCGGTGTAGTGCGCCCTGTCCCAAAAGGTGAGGCGCACTAGCTGGTGTTGGCCCTCTGGAGAAGTGATTCTGGAGACCTTGATCAGTGATGGCCACCTTGGCTGCGCGGCCTCCAGGATGCTTCGAGTTGGAAGTAAGCGGTGAACCCACAGGCCACAGCACTAAAAGCGCCATAGCGGCCCGTAGGATCGGCCGGTGGAGTCTCTGCGCGGCTGTGTATAAGCACTGAGCTGCAGTCTCAGCACCGTCGAAACCTGCTGTTTGCGTCGGCAGCGTGGAATCGGCTGGTGGCGATATCTGAGCGGCTGTGTCTGGAGTCTGCGATGTGTCATTTGGAAGCCTGGGTGAAGAAGAAGCGGTGTGGTCAGGCAGCGGCTTCGTGTCTTTTGGATATGGTGTTGGCGTGGCGGAGGTGGTAGCTGTGAGTTCATGTACCGGCATCGGTACTTTGTCCACAGCGGTGGAGGGTGCCGGCTTGTCGGCTCTGGCGGGCTTCCGTCTCTTTTTTTTTTTTTTTTTTTTGTAGTGTTTAACCCCTTTTACTGCTGTAGCACCGCAGGCTGCTGCTGATGATACATGAAGATGGAGCCCCAGTGGAATGAGATGGCGGGGGAACCCGGAGAGCTCTCAGAAAACTGGCCCCTGCGCCGCTTTGTCCATCACAAATCTCATATGCGGTCGCTTGGAATCGAACCCGGGCCGTCCAGGTGCGGTTTCCGAACGGTGGCCGGCTAAAGCGAGAAGGGGGAAGCACTTGAAGTGGACCGAAATATAGTACTATTTTTAATTACCTTCATAAAATATACAGCGAACTCCGTACTCTTATAGTTATTTAGGGGATTCTTTCGAACCTGTGGTGGAGGAGGCAGGTGATTTTTCTAAATCCAAAAGCTCACCAATGCGCATGCGCAAGCATACCAGAAACGACGTATGACTACAGCAGCCAACAAACGCTTCATTTGTCACAATCGTAGACAACCTCCACAAAAATATCCAAAGACAAAATCGTTCAGCAGATCTTTTCCAGAAACTTGTGGAAGACATAGCGATTAGATTTAGGCAAGATTTAATGTACATAACTAGTCATCGTAATTTAGAGACAGTGGTTTTAGTGTAATTTATGGCCATCATAATTTAGATACAGTGTACATGTTATACACTTAGTTTAATGTATTGACGAAAAAAGACTTGATATATTACGTTAAGTGATTCAAGATGGATACTTTGGCTGCACTGCATTCTTCAATATGGACATATGAATAAAAAGTAAATAAAATACTATAAATCTTATGTGCATTTGCTTCAGCACTTATTTAGGAAAATAGAAGGTAATGATAAAACTGTTGCTATTAATATTTTGGAAAGTTTCCTATGTAAATTGCTAAGCTTTTAGAGCTACTAAATGCATTAACTTACTACAGGTGAGTGATTCAACCACAGTTCTACAACAATTCTTGCAAAAGTTGGTGATAGTACTACTGAATTAAAAAGGTTAGGAAGGTGGAAGTCAGCATCAGGCGCTGAAGGTTCCGTAGAATAAACTATTTATGGTCAAATATACATTACAAAAAAATTACTGTAGGAAGCAGAAAGGTTAATGCAGTAGAAGTCAAGGTTTGCTCAGGGATAACGTTTTCTTATATGACTAATTATACTCTTAATATTTACCAAATATCAAATATAATATGTAGACTGAATAATATTATAGTGCTTATTTATTTTAATATAATTTTAATGTGTTGGTTCTTTTGTTTAATTATTGCTGCACTTCCAAGAGTGACGATTTCAAGTTTTCTTACAGGCTCATTGGAGAAAATTATGTTGCGGTGATGACGTCACTGCTGTCTTTTTGCCATGGCAATTATGTCATTCAGTTTAATTCATGCAGTATTTGAATATCATTTTTGGTGCAAGCAGCCATCTCAATTTCAGTTGTTGACTGGCTTGAACAAGACCACACGGAGTCTAGCGTGATCTACTTTGATACTGCTTTTGATCAGCTGACAGTAATCATTTTACTTTCACGTATTTATGTTACTCACTATTGCAGAAAAATATGCAATAACCATAAGTGAGGCGTTTTATGGAAACTGGTAAGTAAATATTCTCCATCTTGTATGTATTATATATTAAATAGTTGCTAGGAATCAAATAGTTAATAGAAGATAACAAGAAAATACAAGTGCAAAATTAGCAGTTTTGTTTTTTCTGATTATAATCTCTTCGCACATTCACATTTTTCAGTAGTAGTACAGTTAAAATAAATGCGAGGATGTGTTTTATATTTATGTTATTAGCTCTTCAAAAATAAATGTTTTTGCAATGATATTGTGGGTGTTAAAATTTTCCTTTTTCAGTATAAATTATTTTTTGAGCCAATAAGTATAGCAATCATAAAATCCATCCTTAAGTGTACATATCCCATTTATTTTGTATGCAAATTTGCAATCAGAGTAACATTGAAATGCAAGGAATAAAATTCATGTGAAAAATATAAAACTAAGGAAAAAGCACAGTCAGTGGTTAGACCACTCACCTCGAACCCAATCGACCGCATGTGAGATTTGTGGTGGACAAAGCGACACTTTATCCAGTTTCCCCCGCCATCGCATTCCACCGGTGCTCCATCTTCATTCCATGTATCACCAGTGGCATCGTCTGCAGTGTCACTAATAGTAAAAGTGGGCGTTAAACACTACCAAAAAAAAAAAAAAATTGGGATAAATGGTAGAGCATGATTAATGTAATTATGTTAATGCGCTTTTAAACATCTGATGTATTCCATTCACGTGACTAACTAATCTGCAACTAACTATTCTCACAAAAACATATTATTCTATGTACTTCATGCTTATCGAGATAAAAATTAGCATAAATTCTCTTATTACTTAGTTCCTTAAAAGTAGAAGGGAAATAAGACTATGCACTAGGCTAAAGCGATAGTGAAAGCATTTAAAAGTGATTGATATTAGATTTTTTTTTTTTTCACTCCGAGGACTAAAATAAGAGAGCTATGAAATAACTGACGACATCCCATTTCAAAAATATATACATATACAGACAATGAAATCAACAACAAGGAATAACTCGGAAATGGTTAGTTCTGGAAATGATGTGCATGACATAAATTGTGTTTTTGTGTAGTATGTTTTTATCTTATCTCTTACGGTTTACCAGTTATGCAAAAGTCATCCAGAATTAACAGGACTTCAGTACTATTCCCAAGAAATTCAAGATGCATATTTAATTTGTTATATAAATATTTATAATCAAAATCCTTAGCAATTTTTGAGAAAGTCTAATATTTGTGAAATTCTTCCATGTCGTTTGAGCTAGAGAAATTTTTCTAAAAATCGTCATGTCGCATACGTGGAAGACACTAAACTTATAGACCAAGTGTGTATTTAAATCACTTTTTATGTTTATTACGCTGTCCATAGATGCACTTGCGCACACACACACACACACACACACACACACACACACACACACACACACACACACACACACACACATTAAGACACTCACGGATATTTTTCTGAAACTGTTTCTTTGGATTGAGGGGTGCACAAAACACGTATATATCTGTATCGAAAATACACCATCTTCCCTACCTACTATGTGTGTACTTGGTAGAGAAAGTAACATGTCGAATTTTGAAAAATCTTCGGCCAAAATCTTATACAACTAATTAGAAGGCAATAATACTTCATTTTGTGTCCCATAGATTTGCAAAGCAAGCAAGCGCGCACACGCACGCGCACACGTTAGTGTTTTGCAAAAACTCTGAGGTGAATAAACTTAATTTGGTCTATATCATACGTATACTATAAACATATGTTAAGTTACTATGCACTTTGATGAAACTCAGAAGCAAAAATATTCAACTTTGTCTCGTATTTTCACACTTCTTCCTCGTTTTGCGAAGGTGCACTTATCGCACTTGTATCGTAATATATTATTCTAGTTTTCCACTTGCAAGTACCTAAGTACCGAAGATAAGGTTGTAATAGTAATTTCTGAAACTGCAGATCCGTAACTTTTAACACTAAGTGGGCGATAACTAAAGCAGTTAATAGCTTCCGTGACTTTTATTTCACCAGAAACAATTTCTTAGGAGTACGAATTCTCTTATCTTTGCACTTTCAGAATCCCATTATAATCCCTGTGATTGCAATGGTCCTTTTTACAACTTCATATCACTGGCAGAATTCTAGTTTTTGCATGTCGAGCTGGTGGGCTGTTTCTATCCTTCTATATAGTTATCCATTGTCATCCGTGTCTATGATGCGTAAAAGGATAAACAGTTGACTATTTATACGGACATTAAACATTTCTGGTTTTCTTTGTTGCAAAGGACAAAATAGTTATTAGGGTTGAGTGGTCAGTGAGCTCCCGGGTTCGATTCTTGGCTGGGATGGGGAAGTTTTCTTCAACCAGAGTTATTCCCTATCCTCCACACAGTCTGGAAGTTTGTATATGAGAGTGAATGTTTGCGTGTTTGAGAAAAATAAAAAGATTTAAACACAACGTAAAGAACCTACAGACGAGTTGCTTCTAATGTAAAGCCCCCTAAATTAACTTAGATATTAAAACGGGGGGGATTATAAATAATTGTTAATAAAATAATTGTTTTATAAATTTTATAAATAAAACAATAAAAGGTTAAAAAATATATAATTAATTTTACAGGGCTGTTAACCGCTTTATTTTAATTGAGAATTGATTACAACTTGTTTCATAACCAAACTAAAATCGAAAAAAGTCTGACATATATATCATACAATATTATTTTTACGGCAGTACGAAATTATAATAGTAAAATGTGATGTGTTCCATCCACATGACTTCCTCTATTTGTAACAAATTATTCTTAACATGTTTATTCTTTGTCTACTTCCTACCATTCCAGATAAACATTAGCAAGTTTATCTCGATTAGTAATATTATTATACAGTCTTGCGGATAATAGCAAGCGAAAGAGGAGAATAGGCTAGGACATCTTTTAAAAACTGTCGCAATGATCAGAATGAAAAACGTAAATAAGAACCTCCCATTTTAGAAAAATCTTGAGTATTGGAAATTGAAGCAACATTTATCATTGCGGAGCAATAGTCATGTTTTTATATGTTTTGTTTAGTGCTATTATTAACCTTCTTGGTAAGAGCACGTTCTTCTTTAGTAATTGTATGCTTTTATTTATTACTCCGTGGTTTCTTTTTGAAAGTTTCTTTTTGTTTTCTCGTCAGTCAATTTTTATATGGAGATGAACAGTTTAATTTTGAGTAAATAACGTGTTTTAGCAAACAAACATGCCAGTAACCAGGTAAGACTTTAAACTTGGTTCACTTCTCCTATTAACTTTGTCGGGGAAGGAGGTTCGGAATAATTCTTCTCCTGCTGACCTCGTTAGGTAAGGAGATCAATTCTGTGAAATAATTCTTCTTCGATATGCTTCAGTGGGGAAGAAAGTTAATTCTATACAAAATAATTATTGCGTTGGTAAATTGCGTCGGAGAGAATATTATTCGAAATATTCAAAGAGAATATTAAATATATCACGAAATTATTGTCCGGAATATTTTTGTCGAAGTGAGAAAGAAAGAGAATTACTTGAAAGCAAAAGATTAATAATTTGACTATTTAGACGTTACTGGTTAATTTTGTCGACATAATTTATTGTGAATATTTATTTAACAATTCAGTTTGCTTTAAGAAGAAGGCTATTGTTTGTATTTCAATTTTCAAATTTGGAAATTTATTAATCAAAACCAACATTGAAGCGGGAATGTTTTTCTTTCGTATACAATTCCTACACCATTAACAGGAAGAGGAGAGGAAAGAGTTCTCAAGAAGTATTCTACCGATGAAATACCACTCGACTGACCTGCTGTTTATATTCTGCTTCAAAGTTTAAAAACCAATGCCAAGAAATAATTCTGAAACGGTTAATTCCACTAAACGGTAATTGTGTATTTTAACGAGATCTTCATTTTTTTTTAAGTTTTTTTTCCTCCCTTTTAAGGTTTACCAGTTTTGCAAAGGTCACCTAGAATGACGAGACCTTCAGAGGATATATATATATATATATATATATATATATTTATTTATATTTATTTATTTATTCTCTTTGTCATGTAAATATATCTGATATGCCAGAGTTTAATCCAATCGTTGGCCAGTTTTGAGAAAATGGAAAACTTCGTAAACTCTTCTATATCAATAATAATTTGGGGTGAAGGGATTTTTGAGAAAATTCTCAAGTATACTTGGAAGATGAGCACTCGTGCACATACGAGGGATGATATGAGATACAGGGTGTTAATGAACTATACCGAAATATTTTCACAGAATATGTAGATTACTTAAATAAGTAATTTGAGATAGGAGACTTATGGCCTGTTTATTGAAATTTCGAAGTAACGGCTATAAGTTTCTGAAGTGCCAGTACGCCACGTATCGCGACACTTCGTCTGGAATGAAAAGACAAATAAAAATAAAAAGCATTTACTCTATGACAGGAGTCGAACTCATGACCTCTGGGTTAGCAGCTTCCATCGTTTCGCAAGTAGCCACCAGAGCAGTTGAAAAAGCGCCTCCAGAGTAGGCTACATAACTAAGGAACGTAGTTAATGAATACTCAGTGTCGCACTGTCAAGAGATTAGTTCGAGATTTTTCAGATTTTGCGACATTAAATCTTGAGAACGCTAGTAACGAGCTGCTAAAGATCAAAGTTTCTATACTCGGGCAGCAGTTTAGAAGACATTCTAAGCCATTTTTTCAACCTGCTTTGCTTTAATACCCGCTTATCAGCACCTGATACCCACACGTTTAACGCTATGTAGCTGCGTTATGTTTATCCAGCGACCATGTGTCGCCGATCTCAAATTAGTTACATAAGTCACGTGCACAATCTATCAAATTATTTACGTGTAGTTCATTAACACCCTGTATATCTAGCGTTAGTCGAATGGAATTGGTGATAAAGGGGATGTCAGAAAATGAAAATAAAAGTCAGTTCAGTACTTTTTGCTTTCGGTACAACGAAGTGGACGTAATAGTTGCGAATTAAAGATTAGCACTAATTGTACATCCTTCTAAGGAAATATATACATATCTAGAACAAATCCAGGCTTCTTCCTGAAGCTTCAGCTGAAGTATGACGTTTACTATATCAAGCAAATGGTGTATGTAATTATTTCAATGCGGAAAAAATAACATTTCCAATAATATATTAACGCAACATTGTATAACTATTGCATGATTCATGAGTACTGCGAAATCACGAAGCCAACAGCAGTATAAAAGTATATAAAAACAACTATGGATATAAAATACCCATAAATGTTTAAAATGTATACGCAAATTATATTCCTTATTATTCAAAATGTAACCGACCATGCTGATATTAATATTCTACGAGTTTTATTTTACGCTATATTTATTTATCCTTTATTTTTGGAATACTTTTATTTATTCACTGATACTGAAACGTGGCAAATAGCTTGCAAGTGTACAATGGGTTTTTAATAGTTGAAAAGGTAGAGTCAGCCTGAAAAATGTAATGCAACAACCAGGATTTCAACCGTGGATCACCTGGTCATTGTCTAGTTGCTCTAACTCTTGAACTACCATAGCAACATTCCTATAGAGCATTAAATTCTCCAAATAACTCACGTTTTTTCCAGGAAAACACATAAGGGGATCTCAAATTATTTTGAGATGACACACATCAATGGTGAATTACAATAGAATAAACATCAAGGACTGATAGGCCGCGCCTTGACCGAGTAGTTAGACTACTCGCCTCGACTAGACGGCCCCGATTCAACCCCAAGCGACTGCAGGTGGGAGTTGTGGTGGACAAAGCCTCGCAGGGGCGGGTTTTCTACGGGTTCTCCGGTTTCCCCCGCCATCTCATTCCACCGGTGCTCCATCTTTATTCCATGTACCATCAGTGGCATTGCCTGCGGTGGCATGTGTGGTAAAAGTGGGCGTTAAACACTATAAAAAAGGGCTTAACAATTCAGTTTGACGGGTGGCCCAGGGAAAACTCCGTGAGGTTTCCTTTTAAGCCTGTACCTATTCTATAAACCGGCTCCCCTTGCTCCCGCAAGGGCAAATATGGATAGGCCACTAACGCGCGTCAACCCCCATGAGCTCAAGACTGCAGTGGGGGTGACAACTATCAACTTCTGTTTAAGCTCCCCAGGTTGTGCCGGAGTAATTGAGGCCTCTCACAACCCCGCCCAAACGCCACTGCTCAGAAATATCCAATCTTTCGTGACTTTCGGGAATCGCTACCCTGCCGAGTCCAACCCAATCCGAACAGTTCCCTTTTGGTATAGGCTCAGATGTTCGGCCCGACGTACTTCTTGTAACGTCAGAAGTACCGCGGGTGCTCGGGGTCCGCAGTGCCCCCAAAGGAGCAGCTAAACAGAGGCGAATTACAATGTCGTAAGTCCTGACATCCCAGGCTCTATATTTTCCCACCAACTATTAGGTCAATTATTGTGAAATGTTTGTTTTTCTACACTGGCAACCTATTGTATAATTTGATACCTAAATATACATATTTTGAATTTTTTGATAATTTAAAGAGAGTATATTTGATTTTATCCTCTTATTATAATTATGCATATCTTTTCTTAATGTTAGGCTATCAGAAAATGTGTATACATAAACTAAAACGTCTAAAATACAAAGATTGTAAATAGTTAAAATAGCTAACGCAATAGAGAGTGGTCTACATAGAGTTGTATAGCAACAATTTTTGATTGTCATTATGTAAGTCTGGTGCGAGCAATTTTCGGCTTTTCAAAATTCTTACTTTGTGCGTTCAACTTGTCAAAGTTTGATAACCTAGTTCGCATTCAGACATCGTAGTTCATGTAGTTAACCCGCCAGAACAGTTTAGTAGCATGACGCGAAAAAGCAAATGGACTTATTTGTGCAAGCATTAATATTTTTATCTTAAGCTGTCTTAAATTTCTTTGATTTGGAGAGATTTTCGCTTAAAAATCTATTGTAAAACTGTGTTGCGTAATCAAGGTAAAAACCGTTAACTTTGTACTAGGACTTTAAATTAGAAAATGTTCACCACTCATTTCATTTTTGTTCGAATCCCGCCTATGGTAGTTAAGCTATTTTGTACCTTTCACATAAGTTTCCCATGCTAGGACACTGTATAACATGTATAGCTGTGTATATATTTTTCGAGTAGGTTTGCCATTCGACTCAATATTCAATTCGCTTAGGTTGAATTCAGTAAAACATAGGTTTTAAAAGAAACAGATAAAACCAGAATTGAAGCATTATAAATGAGATTTTTTAGGATCCCTAATAGACGAAACAGGAGTACATAAATATAAGCAAGGCAGCGTTTTTTGATACTATTGGATGACTTTTAATAAAAACTTGCTACACAAAAATGTAGATCTTGTTAAAACATACAAGTTATGTCATATACGTTGTTTGTGTAGAATTGGTCGCTTTAGAAATATTCCCAGTTGTTGGTTTCAGTTTATGATGCTTTTTCTCATAAGCGAAGTCATTCCTAGCAAGCAACGAGAACCGAATTTCAAGCGACCGACTTTTAAACGATTTGACTACAGATTTACACTCTGCTTTGTATTCTTTCCCCTCTACTTACAAAGAAGCAGTAAGGTTTATCTTCATTAGCGTGATGCAGATAAAAGAATTATCGTTTGTAAGAAAAGTTTGTTTGCGGATCAGCTAGAGAAATTCATATAAATGGAATTCATCGGACCTTTTCTTTTCACTTTTGCCCTGTACCTTTGTCTTAATTTTCTTCATTATATCATACATTCACATTATCACTCATATTTTCATTTTATGGGGAGGATGGGGAATAACCTTTGTTAGAGATAAATTCCCGCCCCCATCCGGGAATAATACCCGGGATCCTTCGCACAGTCAGGCGCTCTATCGATTAAGCTAGCTCATGATCTCTTAATCAAATGCTATTTTAATGAAAATCGCTAGTCATTTTTGTAACATCAACATTTAAAAAGTGTTTAGAAGTATTTGGGGTTTGGGTACTTTTTAAAGCATATTTGGAAGATAGAGAAATTAAATACAAATCTGATCATACAAATGCCCAAGTGCTGCTTTTCCAAAGAAGCCTTTTGGTTTTTGTTTCCTTTATAGTGTTTAACGCCCGCTTTTACTACAATGCCACCGCAGGCGATGACATTGATGATACATGAAAGAAGGTGAAACCGGAGAAAACCCGTTCCTACGCCACTTTGTCCACCCCAAATCCCACATGCGGACGCCTGTGCCACCTCGGAGAGTGGAGTAGTCTAACCACACCCTCAGAGACGGTGAAGGCCACTTTTGTTTCATGAGGCCTAAAAGTATACATTTCTGCTGAACATTTTATTTAGCATTTTCGGTGGAAAACAATATTTACACTAACCCGTCTGGTGATATCGTGTCTGCCGCGCATTCAATAAATCGACAGTTCGAATCTCACTTAGGGTAATTTACCCGGTTAAGGTTTTTCGGGGTTTTCCCTTATCCTGAGAAGAATGTTGAGTAACTTGAAGCTCCATGGACTCCGAGATCATTTGAGCATCATTTCATTCACTGTTCTATATGACCAGTTAAAGAACGTTAAGCTGAAAAAAAAAAATCTGATGCGTTGCATTCACTGACTTCCTCTTATAAATCTATAATAAATTGTTAATAAGCTTATTTTACTATCCACTACATGCTAATCGAGATAATCACCAGAAGAAACGGTCTTATTACTTAGTTCCTTATAAGTAGAACGGAAATAAGGGAATACACTAAGTTAGACCGACAGTTAGCTATTTTAAAATGTAGTTGCTATGTGATTGAAAACTATTTCTTTACGTGGGTAGGAGTTGACAAGTTCCTATATGAGAAAAGTATAAGTATTTTAAAATTGAAACCAACAACAACAAATATCTCGAAAACGGTCAACTCCATTAAAAAATGTACCTGACATAATTTCTGTGTTTTAACGAGGTCTACACTTTTTACTTTCTCTAAACGTAATATGTACATAGTGTATAGAGAAGGTATTGATACCGAGATTTCACCGGAAATATATGTTTTAGGGTCCCCTGTATCCAAAAAATGTATTTTCAGAAAAACGTCCGTGTGTGTCCATGTGTCTGTGAATACGATAACTCAAAAACGAAAAGTCGGTAAAATACTAAACTTGGTATTTAAGTTTAGTATCTTCCAGGGATACGACACGAAGATTTTGAGAAAAATTCCCCCACCAGAAACTACCTTTTACATGGAACTTTTTTCGAAAATTTTGACTTTCTAAAAAATAGCTCTAACGATTTTGATTAAAATATCATATATTAAAGATATTTTCCTTTTTGTTGGTTTCAGCTTTGAAAAACTTATACTTTTCTCATTCTGAAAATTGTCAACTCCTTTCCATACAAACAAAAGAACATCAGTCACATAGCAACCAGCTTTTGGCTTTCACTTTAACCTATGGTACTACCTTATTTCGCTTCTACTTACAATAAATGAAGAAATAAGACTATTTCTGCTAATTTTTCTCGATTAGCATGAAATAAATAAAAGATAAGCTTATTAACAATAATTTTTACAAAGATATAGAGAACGTCATGTGAATGGAACACACAAGATTTTTTGTAGTAGGCTTTTTCCTATCTCTTATGGTTTAGTTATGTAAATTAAAAAGAAATCATCCAGATCAAGGTCTTAAGAGCTATTCCCAAAACATTCAAGATAAACATTTTAAATGTCATGTATGTTAAATATAAGAGGTTTTAATTAAAATCATTACAGCCATTTTTGAGAAAATCCAAATGTTTGATTTTTTCCCATATAAAGAGTAGCTGTATTCTTGGAAGATACCAAACTTAAATACTAAGTTTGGTATTTCATGGATTTTTCATTGTTGAGGTATGTTATCCACAGATATACTCACATACATTTGGATTCAGGGGGACCCAAAATATGTATTTCCGGTGAAATCTCGTATCGAATTTTTAGGTGCATTACAATGCCTTCGATATACACCATGGGCATTGTACGCGTAGAGAAAGTAAAAAAATAAAAAAATACGCTGTTACTATATGTTCTAAGAATAGCTTGTAGAAAATTGGATAATGTGAATGTAAATTTCATTTTTGGATAATTTGAATAGAAGTCTAGGAAAATATAAAATGTTAGAAAAGAAACGAATTAAATTAGAAGCAATTTACTACAGGAGAAGAGAGCTAAATGAATGTGTACGACTAGAAAGAGCAGTATAAAGTGGATGGTGAAACAGAAAATAGAGCGAGAAGTTGTCGAGAAGGAATGGGACGTTAGTGTACAACATAAGTTCTATTCTGAGACATTATTGGATCCTGTAATGTGTAGCCATTGAGTTCTAGCGGACCGTGGCATCGCTTTAAGGTCCGCTCTGAGGACTATGTTGCAAGGAACTGTCTAAATATTGACAGTATGTTGTGCTCTACAATGAAAAGCGACGCTCGAGTGGCTAACCCAATTTGAATTGAACTCATTATGCAGTTCTAAAAGGAACTTTACTACATATGCCTCTATAGCCTATCAAAGGGACGTTCACAGAAAGTCTTTTATTTAGTGTATTGAAGCATATACCCTTCATTTTAAAACCAGAGCTTGAATCTTTAGTATTAAAATATATACGACAAACCTGCATTTCAAGTTACGTGCTCCGTAACTTAAAGCAAAGTGTTCCGATTTATTTAGTTAATTATTGGCTTCCCATGTTTCCTTTTGTTCTTCTTTTGATATTTATTTTATTCTCCTCGTACGATTACTGACACACTTCAAGACGTTGCTGGTTAACTTATTAAACTCCAGTTCACTAATTTCATTCTACTGCCCAGTCCTTCCCATTTTTTACTTTCTCTATACGCACTATGTACATAGTGTATAGAGAATGTATTGCACTCCACCCAAAAATTCGATACATATATTTCATCGGAAATGTATGTTTTAGGGTCCCCAATATCCAAAAAAAGCATTTTCACAAAAAGGTCCGTGTGTGTGTGTGTGTGTGTGTGTCCGTGTGTCAGTGTCAGTGAACACGATAACTCAGAAACGAAAAGTCGGTAAAATACAAAACTTGGTATTTAAGTTTAGTATTTTCCATGGATGCGACACGAAGATTTTGATCGTGGAACTTTTTTAAAAAAAATGTATTTTCTCAAAAATGGCCCTAACGATTTTGATTAAAATTGCATATACTAAACATATTTACCTGACAAATAAAATACATATATTGACTTTTCCAGGAATAGCCTCTGAAGAGCAGTTTATTCTGGATGAATTTGTCTGAATTTTGAATAACTGCTAAACCGTAAGAGATGGACAAACACTTACTGCACAAAAATTATAGAGCACGTTAAAACACACAATTTGTGTTATGTACATTTTTTCACGGAGTTCGTAACTGATTACAATTAATTTGCTTCTTACTTAATTTCAACTAAACAAGGATATTTATCTATCTTACAATATTTTTTGTTTGTATTCATTTACATATTGGACGAGGAATATATATTACAGCTCATAAATTTTATTATGCATGAATGGTTGGTGTAGTAATTTTATTCTTAGTTATAGCAACAACATTTATAGTTTTTGAGAAATTCCTTATTTTTGGTTTCTGCTATGAAAAACATTTCTCATACAAAAGCTTGTCAACTCCGATCCATATAAACAAAGGAACTTCATTGACATAGCAACGAGCTTTTGACTATCACTTTAACCTATGCTAGTCCCTTATTTCGCTTCAACTTACAAGGAAGCAAGTAATAAGACTATTACTGCTAATTTTTTCTGATTAGCATAAAGTAAATGAGAAGTATAAGTTTTTAAGAATAATTTGTTGCAGGGATATAGAGAAAGTCATGTGAATGGCACACATCAGATTTTTTTAAATGTATTTAAATCGCTTTAACTAAAATATTATACCGTGACTTCTCATTAAATTACAAGTTAGAAGGTATTAAGAGTGTAAACTGTAAACAGTTACATATAAAATGTGTATAAAACAAGTAGGAAGCCCAATACAACAATACTATACAAGTAAAAGAATAATTTTCTTTATGCATTGGTGTGTATTAACATGTAAATATTATATTAGTAGTTATGGAAAAATAATTGAGCGCTGTAACCTTACAGTGTAGCTTCGGAAGCACACGAAGTTACCTTGCTGGGTTTACACAGTGAGGTAAAATGTTTTTATTGTTCTATAATATAAAATACAACCAAGGAACAATCAAAATAACTTTTAAGCTAATACGCACAGAAACATTAAAAATTAAGCCAAACTCTCATAGTTGAGCTGTACGCTACAGTTCTTCATAAATAAAGAAAATAGTGCTCTAAGATAGAAATAGTTCAATCCTAACGTGCTCCGTTTGAAACTCGGTGTGCTATCTAGTGAAAGTTCGAGCCCAGTAAGCTGGACAGATTTTTTATTACTATTTCGTTGTCTAGTTCATATTAGTATTCTTTACAACATATGTAGATTACGTTATATAAATCATTCACTCTGCAAAACGTGAAATCTTTTATTTGGTGTTCTCTCAAACTAGAAAACAAAGAAAAATCACTGCACTCATATTCTGAGGGTAACAAAATCTAAGTTAGGAGGTCCCGGGTTCGATTCCCGGCTGGGGCGGGGAATCTTTCTTTAACCAGATTTATTCCCTATCCCCCACAGAGTCTGGAAGTATGAATGCGAGAGTGAATGTGCGTGTGTATTAGTAATATAATAATGATTAACCTAATGTTCTGACCTACAGTATACGAGTTGTTTCACAAGCCAAAGCCCCCGATATGACCATTGAAGTTAAAGGGAGCTATACAAATGAAACAAAAAAAAAAAAAGAAGAGTTTTTACTGTTCCATGGCATTCTTAAATAAAAGTCAAACATTTCTCGCAAGTATGTTCTGTGATAAATTCTTTGTGTTCGCATTCGATTAAAAGGCTTTGAAAATCTGTTTAGACTTTTTATAATTTATTAAATGTAATCAGAAGTTGCTACATAGCCTTATGTCTATCAGAATGGATTGCAAATTTCACAGAAATAATTATCAAAATTGGTTGATTTGAGAGTACTCTACACACAAACACAAGCGCGTGCGCGAGCTGCTTTTCTTTGTCATAACATTAGTGTAGATTAAATATTGATATTCAATTGAACACACAAATATGCATAAAAAGTAATTAAATAAAAGTAAAAATAAAATAAACATGATAGATAATACACTAATGAACAATACATTTAATCAGCTGAAAAGGATGTATTTTATATATCAAATCTTAGTATAACATTTTTAACATTAGTTAACAATTTTCAGTTACAGCAGAATTATACGAGGTTAACAGCAGGGAAAGAATGCAGACATCAAAATAAAAGAAAAAACTTAGATATTAAGAATATAGAATTATTTTCTGGGTTTTACAGCCAGAAGTGATAATGAATCAAGTGTATTTTGTGCATGATCCTTTCGATGTAATTTCCTAACCCTGCACTTATTTTCATCGCTCCCTTCAGTACATAAATATTTGCTTAATGAAGTGATAATCTAAATTTAAAAGCTCCTTGTATCGTCACAACAATGAAATGAAAACAAAAGAGGAGGAAGCGTTCAAATGTCCATTAGGCAGGGTTTTGATTTAAATTAAACTAAATTAAATGAAAGAAAGAAGAAGTGGTTCTGGAAAGCATCCATCTTTCCTTGAAGCAATTTTAACAGAGAATTCAAGTATCAGAAAATTATCTTTTAATTCTAGAATGAGAAAACCACATTACAATATCGTGACGTTTTTTCCAGGACTTTCATGTTATTATTTTTAAAATGTTGATAAAATTTAGGCGACTTATCAAATTAAAGCTAGGTAGTTATGATATTAATGACACTTAAGGGGAAATAAACTTCTGAAGCAATAACAATTTGGGTATTATTGAGAGAGCTCTGTAAACACGTCATTTAGTCCTGACCTTAGAACTCTTTTTTACCAAACGTTTTTAAAAATATGACTTATTCCATTCACCTGATTTTTTCTACATTTCTGTAACAAATTAATGTTAAGAAGGTTATTCTTCTATCTGCATAATGCTATTCGAGATAAACATTTGTTATATTACTATAAGAATCTTTACAGTGTTGTATTTCAGTAAAAATCATTAGCCATTTGAGAAAATCAAGATTTTTTAAATTTTTTCCATGTAAATGGTACTTTGAGGTGGAATAAATTTCTTGAATATCTTTGTATGGAATTCTTGAAAGATGCTGAACTTAAATATCAAGTTTGGTATTTTACAGACTTTTCTTTTCAGAGTTATCGTGTTCAAAGATACTTGGGGAGACACACACATCGCACGTGCGACTTATGGTGGACAAAGGTCGCAGGGGCAAGGGTTTTCTCAGGATTTTCCAGTTTCCCCCGCCATTGCATTCCACCGGTGCCACATTTTAATTCCATGCATTATCAGTGTCATCGCCTGCGGTGCCATATGTAGTAAAAGCGCAAGCTACACACTATAAAAATATACATACAGATCTTTCTCTAAAAAAAAATGTGTGTTCCATTCAAATGACTTTCTCTACATCTCTGCAACAAATTATTGCTAAAAAAGCTTATGCTTCTATTTACTTTATGCTAATCGAGAAAAATTAGCAGAAATAGTCTGATTACTTGCTTCCTTGTAAGTAGAAGCGAAATAAGGGAACACCATAGATTAAAGTGATAGTCAAAAGCTGGTTGCAATGTGAATGAAGTTCCTTTGTTCGTATGTACATGAGTTGACAAATTCCTGTATGAGAAAAGTTAAGTTTTTCAAAGCTGGGAATATCTAAAAAACGATCAGCTCCACGAACAAATGTATACAACATAAATTGTGTGCTTTAATTGCTCTATATTTTTTGTGTGATAAGTTTTTGTCAATTTCTTACGGTTTAGCAGTTATGCAAATTTCCATAAATTTCATCCAGAATAAAGTAGTCTGCAGAGGCTATTCCCAGGAAATTCAAAATATACAGTTTATTTGTCAGGTAAATATCTTTAATATTCGACATTTTAATCAAAATCGTTACAGCCATTTTTTAAAAAATAAAAGTTTTCGAAAAAAATTGCATGGAAAGGGTAGTTGGGGGTGGGGGGACTTTTCTCAAAATCTTCGTGTCGCATGCCTGGAAGATACTAGACTTAAATACCTAGTTTGGTATTTTAGCAACTTTTCGTTTTTGAGTTATCGTGTTCACAGACACACACACGCACGAACACATACACGTGGACCTTTTTCTGAAAATACTTTTTTTGGATACAGGGGACCCTAAAACATATATTTCCGGTGAAATCTCGTAATCGACTTTTTGGTGGTGTGCAATACCTTCTCTATACACTATGTACAAGGTACCTATAGAGAAAGTAATACATTATTTTGTACAGCAGACCTTAAAACATATATTTCCGGTGAAATCTCGGTATCAGATCTTTAGATGAAATGCAAAACCTTCTCCGCCTAAGTACCATATACTATTTAGTGAAAGTAAAAATGTGCTACTAAAAGAAAATACACTAAGAATTGAAGATCAAATAATTCATTAGGTACCCAAAAACCAAAATCTGAAAATTTGTTGAGTAAACTTAAAGAGTTCTAAATTTAATAAAATAATTCGTAAATTGGGAGAAAACCATAAAGTCACATTTTCCTTCTCTTTATTTTGCATATAGAGTAACTAAATGGAAAACAGTTTCTTTTAGCAGTCGCTCTAGGTACCAAATAAAGGCTTGAATGCTAAAAAATATATTTTAGTTAAAATAAAAAAAAAAGTTGAACATAAAGTTCAATAGTAGATGTAACAGGGATAACAAAATATAATTATTAAACTTCTTTAAGATTGAGACAATCAAATAATCGCTTCCTTTGGCTTTGCAAATCTCAACTCAAAGAATGCGCATTTAGATATATTTGATTAAAATATGCCAAATCCCCAATATTTTATCCGCCGCTGTATAAGTCAACTTCTACTTGCTCTAGCCGTATGTACAAACAATATATATAGTAGCTAGAGCAGTTATCGAGTTCAACTAAATATTAGATGTCGAGATTACACATGAAATACATGTTTTGAGATTCCATAGGTCCGAAAAAAGGATTTTGAAAAAAGATCCATGTGTGTGACAGTGGACAGCATACCTCAAAAATGCATTTGCTTATTTCTTTCTACTTACAAGCAAGCAAGAATAAGACCAATTTGACTAATGTTTATCTCGTTTAGCATTATGTAGATAAAATAATAATCTACTGTAGGAATAGTTTATATGTAGAAGAGCTAGAGAAAGTTATGCGAATGAAACACATCAGCTGTTTTAAAGATGAATTGATATACTCTATTGGATTTCGAATGCATATTCTATAAATAATTAAAGAGTTCATCATCTGCAAATTCATTAAAAAAATATATCACATTATAAGTAATGTGTCTCATGACTTTCTTTATCCCCTATCACTTAATAGTTTCTATAAAAACTACTCCAAAGGGTTTGCACTTTATTTAATTCAGATTGCATAAATAGCTATATCTATTCAACATTTCTTGATCCAT
This sequence comes from Hymenopus coronatus, assembly GCA_030762935.1. NCBI lineage: Eukaryota > Metazoa > Arthropoda > Insecta > Mantodea > Hymenopodidae > Hymenopus > Hymenopus coronatus. The sequence goes on from CM060887.1 coordinate 41,648,719, forward strand.
ATAAGGCGAATATATACAGTTAAATGTTAACTAGTGGACTCTGTATGCTGGCCCTAAAAAGCCACACTTTTTCCCTACAAGGAGAAACAACCGAGAGTCGACAGAGCTTTATTAAGAATTGAAAGATATTGATCAATGCAGAATATTAATAACGGATATCTCGCAAATAGCATATGCCACAAAAAAGTTATTTGAAATAAATTGAGTGTTTGATAGATATCTACATACTTTGTGTAATGTCTACGTTTTTAAAAATTAATACAGGGTAGTTAGGAAATAACAATTGACTTTAAGATATTCATGTTCTATTGCTGTAAACAAAACTATTTATCTGACTTTCGTGTTTGAGCTATAATGCTCACAAACGCCCGTAAATTATCTTACGGAGGTCCTTAAAATATGTGTTTCGGAAAATGTTGGTATATAATTACTTTCACTTGTAGGTATGTACATACAATGTATATAGTGGCTATAGAGAATATTGTATTCCACCCAAAAGTTCAACGCGAAGAAATGTATATATTTTGAGATCCCCGAGTCCAGAGAACTAAGAATTTTTAGAAAAAGGCCTTTATCTGTGGTCCGCATAACTCAAAAACGTAAACACCGTTAAATAATCACTTAAATTTATCACTTTCCAAGGATGTGATACGAAGATTTTCAAGAAAATTTCCTCACGAAAAACTAGTCTTTACGTGAATTATTTTTTGAAAATTTTGTATATCTCAAAAATTTCTAACAACTTTGAATAAAATTTCATATACTAAAGATACTTGTATCACATATAAAATTTATATTGTGAATTTTCTGGGTTTAAGCTTTAAGAACCTCTATTCAGGATGAACTTTGCTAAATTTTGTATAACTGTTAGACCGTGAAAGATAGACAAAAACTGCGACATACTGCATGTGGGTAGGTGTGTGTGTGTGTGTGTGTGTGTGTGTGTGTGTGTGTGTACACGTCCAGATCACAAGTCCTCAGAGTGACGTAACTGGCTGACGTTACAGTCCGCCACTGATACATTTGTTGCCCTCGGCTACTCAGGAAGTTTGGTTCGGAGTCAATGGTAGAGCATGTTTTTCGACTCACCCAGTGGGGAACCAAATGGGAATACACATTAAATACACTCAAAATAACACATAACTGCCACATATAGTATTTTATTTAGCTGAAAATAGGGTTCGTCGTCGTGTAGCATACTGAGCTTACAATATTTCTAAGGTTCGGACTTATGTTATTACTGCGCGACACTAGCACATTCCCTCTTTCACACTTCGCATAACCAACCGGACTCTGCACGTCACGTCTCCACGCGCCTCTGTCTTCCTGCCTTCTGTCCAGGTAGCAAAGCATACACCTCTTTCCTGAATGCTTAAAATATTACAATGCAATTTCGGGGGTAGGGGAGATCAGCTAGTCGACGTTGCAAACACTTTCCCTAAGCTTAAACAAAGAGATTCTGCCTGGCTTCAACCCTCCGTTCGTCAAATCCTGCATTCGCAAAGACTTCTTGAAACAGACATTTATACATGGAAACAAACAAATATTATATAAATAATTAATATATCCGTAATTGGCTATTCTTCTGAATGTTACCGTTTCAAAACCTACTACACAAAAAATTTAGATCTCGTTAGAGATATTCCTTGTTTACAGTTTTAAACTTTCGAACTTTTCTCAACCGTGAAGTCTGCAGTGGTTTTCTCTCTCTTGTTTTACTGCAGGCCATGCAAATCGAACCGAACCTCAACCTTTTCACATAGCAATCAGATTTTACTATAGCTTTAGCCTAATATATTCCCTTATTTCCCTTCTACTTATAAGGAAGCAATAATAAAACCATATGTGCCAATGTTTAGCTCTATTCGCATGATGTAGCTAAAATAATCTTTTATAAGAATATTTTGTATATTCAACAGCTAGAGAAAGTTTTGTGAATGGAACACATCACCTTTTTTGGGAGAAGGGGTTGGAATGTAATACTTTCTCTGCCACTATGTACATGATAAAGACAAAAGGTATAAGTCACTTCACAATAAAATTAGGGATCCTAGATGAATGCTTAGTTCTTAAGTATTTTGTTAAGCTAAAAATAAACAGTGCAATATTGGAAAACGGTAGTACAGCATTCAAATCTAAGGTTTTAGTTTTAATATTATCCTTCGGCATTTCGGTCATACTTTTGGAGAGAGAAAGCCAGTAGAATAGCGAGAAGTAAATAGGTGATCATGCTGGCAGATGGGCTAAATTTTGGCAGGACTACCCTAACAACTTATAGGTCACTACAACTTATAGGTCACTACAACTTATAGGTCACTACAACTTATAGGTCACTACAACTTATAGGTCACTTTTATGCGAGTTACTATAATATAAATACAAAATCTGGTGTATTCTATTCAGATAGGTTTCTCTATTTGTTTACAAACACATTTGTTTACAGAAGATTATTCCTATACCATGTTAATCTAGATAAACTTTAGCAGAATTGCTCTTATTATTTGCTTCCTTGTGTTTAGAAGGAAAACAAAGAGACACATTAGGCTAAAGAGATAGTCAAAAGCTAGATGTTATGTGAAACAATTATTATTAAAAGTTTGTTTCGCTTTGCATGGTCCCGTTTGAGGAAATGAATTAATTTAAAATTGAAACCGATAATAATATCTCGAAAACGATTCAACTGTACAAGAAAAACGTGTATAACATAACATGTGTGTTTTAACAAGATCTATATTTTTGTGTAGTAATTTTTTGTATATTTTTTACGGTTTAACTGTTAAGCAAAATTCTAAAAAGCTGTACCAGAGTAAAGAGGTCCATGAATGATATTGCCAGAAAATTCAAAATATACATTTAATTTTTGACGTGAAGCTCTTTAATATACGTTATTTTAATCAAAATCGTACACATTTTTGAGAAAATAAAAATTTTAAAAAGATTTCCCATGTAAGGGGTAGTTAGGGAGTGGAGGATTCTCTTGAAAATCTTCGTATGGTATCCTTGGAAGATACTGAACTTAAGGGTACCCTAAATTGAAATTTCCAAATTTGCATCTCCATGAACAAGATATCTCAGAATCGAAAAGTCGGTAAACTACCAAACTTGGTATTTAAGTCGTATCTTCCAACAGTATGACACGAAGATTTTGAGGAAAGTTGCCCTACCCCAAACTACCGTTTAGAAGGAAAACTTTTTGAGAATTTTGACTCTCTCAAAAATGGCTCCAACGATGTTGATTAAAATTCCATATATTAAATATGTATACATAATAAATAAATGTATATCTGTGTTTCCTAGGAATAGTCTCTGAAGAACTCTCTATTCAGGATGATTTTTTGAATTTTGCATAACTGATAAACCGCGAGAAATAGACCAAAGTATAACACACAAATAATATAGATCTGGTTAAAAAACACAATTTATATCATACTCATTTTTTCTGTGGAGTTGACCGTATCACTGTAGTCTAATATATTTCCTTATTTCCCTCCTACTTGCAAGAAGGCAAGTAATAAAACCATCACCGATAATGTTTATATCGATTAGCATGAAGTAGATAGAAAAATAAGCTGTTTAACAATAATTTGTGACCGAGATGAAGAGAAATTCATGTGAATGGAACATATTAGATTTTTAAAGCTGCATAAAAATGTATGATCTATCTGCACATTTCTGTATTCATCTGAATATAATCCTGTTTTATCGTTTTAATTTATACTATATTATATATTTTAAATTATCAAAAACTCAACATATTGCACTTAGGTATCAAACTATATAATAAGCTGCCAGAGCATATTAAATGGCTAGATAAAGTAAGTTTTAAATCCAGAGTATAAGCTGGGGTTACAAGAGGATTAAAAAATGTGCAGGATCTCGGGGAATATAAGTTTATTTCAAGGATAATAAATAGAGTAATAAAAACAAAATTGTCATTGAATGTAAAATAAGGATGAAAAGGAATTTTAACAATATTTTTATTCAAGCCTAGTGGGTAGCAAATCCTTTATGTTCCATACATGAAGTTTTAGATTTTGAAACCTGTAAATTAAATATGTAATTTTAATTGACAAAGTGTAATCATACATTTTTACTTTCTCTATTCGCACTATGTACATAGTGTATAGAGAATGTATTGCACTCCACCAAAAAAATCGATACAGAGATTTCAGCGGAAACATATGTTTTAGGGTCCCCTGAATCAAAAAAAAAGTATTTTCAGAAAAAGGTCCATGTGTGTCTGTGAACACGATAACTCAAAAACGAAAAGTCGGTAAAATAGCAAACTTGTTATTTAAGTTTAGTATCTTCCGGGGATATGACACGAAGGTTTTGAGAAAAATTCCCCCACTCCAAACTAACATTTACATGGAACTTTTTTTCGAAAATTTTGATTTACTAAAAAATGGCTAACGATTTTGATTAAAATATCGTATATTAAAGATATTTACCTGACAAATAAAATGTATATTTTCTGGGAATAGCCTCTGAAGACTACTTTATTCTGAGTGAATTTTACGGAATTTTGCATAAGTGCTAAACCATAAGAAAGAGACAAAAATTTACCACACAAAAAATGTAGAGCACATTAAAATACACAATTTATGTTGTAAACATTTTTTTTCGTGGAGTTGATTGTTTTTGAGATATTCCTTGTTTTTGGTTGCAGCTATAAAAACTTATATTTTTCTCATACAGGACTTGGTGAACTCGTGTCCATACATACAAAGGAACTCCAGTCACATAGCAACCAGCTTTTGACTATCACTTTATCCCTTATTTCGCTCCTACTTACAAGGTAGCAAGAAGTAAATAGAAGCATAAGCTTTTTAAAAATAAGTTAATGCAGAGATGTAGAGAAATTCCTGTGAATGGAACACATCAGATTTTTATAGAAAACGATGTCAAATGCCTGAAGAGTGCTTTAAGACAGAAGAAAATAAATACTAAATATAGGCCAGGAAAAACGATATAAGTTTATTATAAGATATGTAAACATTCACAAATGCAAATGTGGATCGTAAACGAGGAGGAAATGTATAACTAACCTGAAATTTGTAATACTTTCACCTTGGTCACGTAGTATCTGTGTTTACATTCCATTACTCGATATATGAGAAGTTGACTTTCTTGTACGTAATTTTCAAACTGAGATAGTTAAGCTTACAATCGGCTTTAACAGCTTTGACATTTTGCTTAGCACATATAATACTTGCTTCTGATTTTACTTAGGATAGAAAAATGATAACGATGGTCAAGAGATAAAAGTATTAAAAAACAAATCCGAAGAGAAGTTAAATATATTAAAGCGAGAAAGACAAATATAAATAAAAGTATTTATTTTCACTTTACTCTTGCTATTGAAGCTTTTATAATGTGCTGTGTGCACAGTACACATTGACCAGCACTCACGCTCTTGAAATATTTGTATTTTGTTATGTTTGTTTTACTCCGGATACAGTTTTAAACTTAGCGTTTTTTTTAAATATGAATTGTACACTATTCTTTTATTTCTTTCGTATGCTATTCTATTGAGACAAATTCTTTGTGGTGGTTGATCTTTTATTATGTTGCAATAAATATGAAAACTTTAAGATTTAGAGTATGTATATAAATATTCACAATTTATCTCGCAAACAATTATTGTGCTCTTACTGCATAATCGTAACGCTTAAAATGACCTTCTACCTATTTTGTAATAAACTATTCCTATAAAGTTTATTCTTTTATTTACTTCATGCTTATCAAGATATAAATTACCCTAGTTATTTCCTTATAATAAGAAATAAGAGAATACATTAAGCTAAAACCATGTGAAACAAATGCAATTCTGTTTGCTTTGCAAAGGCCAGCCATAAGAAAAAAATAACTGAAAATAAAGATAACTTCCTGTTTGAGAAATGTTTAAGTAGATTAAAATTGAAACAAATAGCAGAATAGCTCGAAAAAGGCTAATTATAAAAAATATATGGTATAATTATATATAGTGTGTTTTAACGAAATCTACATTATTTGTGCAGGGAGTTTTGGTCTGTCTTTTACGATTTACTAGCTATAAAAATGTCGTCCAGAACGAAGAGGTCTTCAGAGGATATTCTTATAAAATTCAACGAATTAATTTTATTTGCAATGTAAATATATTTAATATACGATATTTTGATCATAATCATTATTCATTTTCGAGAAAGTAAAAAATTTGGTAAAACCTTCCATGTAAAGAATTTTTCTGCAAACTTGCGTGTAGCATCCTTGGAAGATACTAAACTGAAATACCAAATTTTGCACCTAGCCAACTTTTCGTTTTTAGTTATGCTGTTCATAAATACACACACCCAATGACTTTATTTTCTAATTTGTTTATTCAGCGGTCCCAAAAATAGGAAAATTTCGGTATTGAACTTTTGAATGAAATATAATACCTTCCTTATCTACTATGTACATTGTACTTATGTGCTAGATAAAGTAAAAATTAAGAATTTTGTGCTCTAAAATGTATAACGAAGGATTTCATTTCTCTACAACTAGAGCTTATAATCTTGCAAAATGTTTGAACAACCACGATATTTTAAAAAAAGAATTGAACACTCGAAAGTACTAAACCATATATAAAGAAAGAATATTTTAATAGATATTCATACAAGAATTTTTAAAATGATTTACTCGCTATTGTTTCAATTAAGATTATTCCCATATATGCATATATTCTCGAATATGGAACTCTTTCTTTTTTTTTTTTTTTTTTTTTTTTTTTTTTGTAGCTTATACTTTAACCTGGTTGATCATATCGGACGATAAATGAAATTGGTTAAATTTCAAAGGATATCAGGATCAACATTCGTCTTCTCAGGATAAGGGAAAACTACAAAAAAAAAAAAAAACCTTATCCGAATAACTCACCCTAAGCGAGATTTGAATTCGCACTTTGGATTCGAGATAGACACGCTACCACCGCACTACCCGGGAGGGCCTCGGAAGATTTATTTGATCATTTTCGAGTTTAGATAAATAGTTACTATAAGAGTGAAAGGAAAATTGCATTTTAAAAAGTGTATTTTTCTTCTCCTGTTACCTTATTATCAGGAATTGTTACACGTATCGATATGACCATTTGTATGTAATACAATGTTCTAGTTCAAATATTTGGCTATTTTTACTTTCTCTACACGCACTATGCACTAGGTGTATAGAGAAGGTGTTGTATTGCACCCAAAATTTCGATACCAAGATAACACCGCAAATATATATTTTGAGACACCCTGAACACAAAAACGCATTTTTAGAAAAATATCTGTCTATGTGTGTATATGTGTGCTTGTGTGTCTATGAAAGGATCGTTAAAAACCAAACGAAAATTTTCAAAGAAGTCCTCCACCCCCAACAAGGAAAAAAAATCGAAAATGTTGTTTTTCTCAACATTTGCTCTAAAGATTTTGATTAAAATCTATTATATTTAAGATATTTACATGACAAATAAAATACATATCTTAAGTTTTCTGGAAATAACTTCTGATAACATGTTTGTTCTGGGTGAATTTTGCGGAAATTTGCATAATTGGCAAACCGTAAGAGAGAGACAAAAACTTACCACACAAAAATATAGAGCTCGTTAAAACACACAATTTGTTATATACTTTTTTCTTGAGGTTGATCGTTTTTGAGATATTCTTTGTTATTAGTTTTAACTTTAAAATACTTAGTTTTCTCATACAGGAAATTTTCAGCTCCTATCCATACAAACAAAGGTACTTCAATCACATAGCAACCAGCTTTTTTAAAATATTTAACTATCGATTTAGTCTATGGTACTCCCTTATTCCCTTCTACTTATAAGGAACTAAATAAAGGGCCAATTTCTGCAAATGTTTATCAATTAGGATAAGGTAGCTAGAAGAATAAGCTTTTATAAGAATAATTTGTTATTTATATATATATATATATATATATATATATATATATATATATATATATATATATACAAAGTGTTGTGAATGGAACACATAATATTTTTATCAATGTTACGTGAATGGAAATGTAGAGAGAGGTGGAGAGAAGAGGAGGAGGTGGAAAATAGCATAGGTAAGAACGTCGAATAAATATGGAGGTGAAGTGAGAGAAAATGAGGAGAGAGCAGGAGAAGGAGAACAAAAATAGATTAAGTACGTGAAAGAAAGAGAAATATAAGAATAGTAGATTTGCTAATTACAACATAAACTGAAGTGAATTCGAATTTGATTGAATTGTGATCTTGTGATGTATTTCCATGTCCGATTAAACAGATATCCTCGAAGAATACTAACCTTTTGTAATTGAACGGAGACATTTAAATACTAAATATGAAATTGAAAGATATATTTAAATATATAGATAAAATAGTTTGAGAACACTTTTGATCTAATCAATATTTTTCCCATTGTCCTTTTAGCTTTCATAGTGGACTCGATGCAAATACCAACAATTCCAAAATTAAGATAAAAAATCTGATATCGCATTATCAGCGACTTTCTCTACTGTTATACTCGGTTTTCAAGGTTCCACACATTTCGTTAAAAAGTTACACACATGTGTTAATCGAGATAAACCTTCGTTTAACATTTCGTTGTAAACATGAGAAGAATGCAATAGCATTTGAAATTCTAAAACCTTTGCATGATCACCAGAAAAAAATAAAAAGTAATTATTTACAAGTTTGGACGCTCTCTCCGCTGCGACTTATACCAGTTTTGCACTCTAACGGGACCGGCATGGTTAGAGGGGGATAATGGGTGGGGAGATGGTTTAAAAAACTAATGTTACTACCTGTTTATATACCCACACTAACCTAAACGGATTGGAACCTAACCTCGCGCTAAATTTGAAATCCACAGGCTTTGAAATTGTCATCATAAATACAAAATTAATCAATCGCACTTAGTTTCATTCGATTTTAGAGTGGCCGAAGTTCTGTATAGTAAAATTCACTGAACAGCTGCATCTGCGTGAAACATACTTGTCATACATCAGCACAGCGTCTAGCGACATATGCCGGTGTTGCATTCCACAACACTGTTCGCCTGCCGCCGACAATGAAACTCAGGTTTTAGGCACTTTAGCGTGTAGTATTATTATATATTTACATTGCAAAAGTACTACAAGACTTCTTTATTTATATTCTACTCCTTCTAGGCAGCATACTTCATAAATATTCACAAAAAAGGATCGCTAGCGTTTAACTTAATTACGGAGCTTTTCCGATAAAAAAATTGGTGAAAACGTAACAAGTATAAACCAAACTTACAGTCAAACCACAATTAGTTTAATTTCTAGAGGGGCCCAAGTTCTCTATAATTACCCAAATTATTGTTAAACAGCTTATTCTTCTATCTACTTCAAGATAATCTAGATAAAAATTTGCAGAAATTGTCTTATATACATGCTTCCTTGTAAGTAGAGGGTAAACAAGGGAATACACTAGGCTAAAGCAAAAGTCAAATATTTTAAAAGCTGGTTGCCACATGATTGAAATCCATTTCAATGCATGGCCAGGAGTTCACAAATCTTCGTTTGAGAATAGAAATAGGTATTTTAAAACTCAACCCAATAAAAAGAAATATCTCGAAAATGGGGAAAGTCATAAAAAATGTACACGACGTAAATTGTGTATTTAGACGAGGTACACACTTTTGGTGCAGCAACTATTTTTCTATCTCTTACGGTTTTCGAGTTATCAAAAGTCTAATATTCCCAGAAAATTCAAGATTTACACTTTATTTGCCATGTAAACATCTTTAATATAAGATAATTTAAGCAAAATAGTTAAGACATTTTTAATAAAATCAACATTTTCGGAATTTCTTTCTTTTAAAACGTAGTGTAGGGGGGATTTACCTCAAGATCTTCGTGTCGCACTCTTTGAAAATGCTAAACCTAATAATGTTTAATTATGTTACTGACTTTTTGTTTTCAAGTTATCGCGTTCATGACACAGACACATGCGCATGGACCTTTTCGAAAAATGTTTGTTTTATATAAGGGAAGCTAAAACGTGTATTTCCGGCGAAATATCGATATAGAATTTCTGAGTGGAATGCAATACCTTCTCTATCTATGTACCATGTATGAAGTAGAGAAAGTAAAAATTGAAAAAATTAGTATCGGATGAATACATGCAGAAAAATCTGATGTGTTACACTTTCATGACTTTATCTACCTGCTCTAGACACTTCTTACTAAAGATTATTCTCCTTTCTACACAATGCTAACAGAGATAAAAAATAGCAGGATATTCTTATACTTAGTTTCTTATAAGTAGGAGGGAACTAAAGGAATGCGCTATCCTAAACTGGTAGTCAAATGATTTAAAAGTTGTTTTGCGATCGTCATTGCAAATCGCTTCTTTGCTTGTCCAGGAGTAGAACAAAAGAAAAACAGACACTTCCTTTCTGAGAAAAGTATATTGAAACTAATAACGAATATCTCGTAAACGGTAAACTCCACAAAAAAAAGATTTATGACAAATTGTGTGTTTTAACGAGCTTTACATTTTCTGCCAAGTTTTTGTCTACCTCTTACGGTTTACCATTTAAGCAAAATTCTGCAAGATTCATCCAAAATAAAGACGTCTTTAGAAGTTATTCAAGATATACATTGTATTTTTACGTAAATATCTTTAACAGAAGGTACTAAACTGAAGTACGAAGTTTAATATTTTACAGTATTTTCTTTCAAAGACACACACACACACACACACACACACACACACATACAGAGGGACCTTTTTCTGAAAAACCTTCATTTTAGATACAGGTGGTCCTAAAACGTGTATTTCCGATGAAATCTTGATATGATATTTTTTGAGGAGTGCAATATTTTCCGTATACACTATTTATGAAATATGTGTAGAGAAAGAAAAATAATAGGTAATCATGCATAATACTTCCATATTATTTTCTTAGCGTGTAAATTTGATGCGAACCTCAGAACTATATCTCCATATAGTGAAAGGTATACATTATTTATAAAAGCTTAATGAACAATTCTAAACCACTTGCCTCCAAGGAAATTATTGGTATCCATACTGCACATAGCTCCTTCCGCCACAAACTCCACTGGAACATACACATACTTCCTTTCATTGCAAACAGCAGTGCAGTCTGCTCATATTAACCTCGTATTGTAGACCTCCTTTACGCCACGACCACAGTTAGTATACGGCACAGAATACTACACCACCAAGAGTGTGTGGCCTTTATACGAGCGCGCGGATTGGTCAAAGGTATACCCGTACAGGCAAGTAAGGGCAGGTAAACAATAGCATAGCCTGTCTGTGTTTCTAAGGCCAGTCAAAAACCTTATATTTTACTATCTCTAGCACGTATGTACATAGTAGCTAGAGAAGGTATTGTATTCCTTCCAAAAATCCGATGTTGAGATGTTTCCTTAAATGTATAGTAGTATTATTTTATTATTAAGTTTACAATAATGCAACATTTGCGTCACACAGTCGCATGGGTCGGGTGACCGTACATGCTGTCTAAAAATACTTGAATTTAGAATATTAACTACATATCTATTTTATATATCTTAGAAATACACAAACACACACACACACACAAATATGTGTATATACATACATACATACATTACATACAATACATACAATACATACATTACATATATACATACATACACACATACATGCTCTCGCTCTACGACAACATCACCATAGAACAATAAAATAAAGAACACTCTGATATCACACACACACACACTTGCAATCACAACTACACCACGTATTCACACAAATCCGGAAATATATGATTTGAGGTCCCCTGGTTTCGAAATTTTTTTATTAGAAAAAGCTGTGTGTCTGCGGATAGCTTAGCTTTAAAACTAAAAGACCGGGAAAATAAAATTTAGCATTTATCTTGAGTAACTATCAAGAATGTAAAGACAAAGATTAAAAAAAGTAAAAAGCTTTAAAAACTACCCTTTACATGGCACTTTTTTTTTTTTAAATTATGTTTTTCTCTAAACTGGCTATAACGATTTTGATTAAAATAGACGTTTGATTTTTTTATGTAAATAGATATTTACATCAAGAATAAAATGTATATTTTGAACTTTCTGGGTCAGGTCTCTGGAGACCTCTTTATTCTGGCTGATTTTTTTCTTTAATTTGGCATATCTAGTAAACCGTAAGAAATAGACAAAAACTTACTACACAAAAAATGTAGAGCTTCCTAAAACCAATTTATGTCCTATACTTTTTTCTGTAGTTGACAGTTTTCGGGAAATTCCTTGTTATTGCTTTCGGTTTTAAAACACAGAAATTTGTCAACACCTGGCCACGAAAAGAAATGGATTCCAATTCCATAGCAACCACATTATAAAACACTTGACTGTCGGTATAGCCTAGTGTATTCCCTTATATCTCGTCTGCTTATAATAAACTAAATAATAATATCGTTTCTGCTAATGTTTATCTCGATTAGCATGAAGTAAATAGAAGAATAAGGTTATTAACAAAATTTAATACAGAGAGGTAGAGAAAGTCATGTGAATGGAGCACATTATTTTTGTTTTACTTTCTCTACCACGTACGTACATACAATTTACACAGGTGCAGGAAAAGTCATTTTATTCCACCCAAAAATCGATGTCGAAATTTTACTGGAAATATATGGTTTGAGGTCCCCTGAGCCCAAAACTTTTCTTTAGAAAAAGGTTCGTGTGTGTGCCTGTGGACAGCATAGATAAAAAAAACTTGGTATTTATGTTCAGTGACTTCCAAGGATGAGACTCGAAGATTTTCAAAAACAATCCCCCTCAGGCTACCCTTTACATGGATTTTTTTTTCCAAATTTTGTTTTTCTCAAAAATGACCAACAATTTGGATTAAAATACCTCTCATTAAAGATATTTGCATCACAAAATAAAACGTATATTTTGAATTTTCTGGGAGTAGCCTCTGAAGACCTCTTTATTCTGAATGAGTTCTGCAGAATTTTGCATAGCGGTTAACCGTTAAAGATAGAAAAGATATTTACACAAACATGTAGACCGCGTTACAATATATAATTTATGTCACATAGTTTTTGGTGGAGGTGACCATTTTGAGATATTCCTTGTTATTGCTTTCAGTTTTACACTGCCTAAATCTTCTCAAATGGAACCATGCAAAGTGAACCGAACCTCAATTGTTTCACATAGCGACCGGCTTTTAAAGAATTAGACTATCGCTTAGGCTAATGTGTTCCCTTATATGTTCTAATTATAATGAAACAAGTAATGAGACTAATTCTGCTAATGTTGATTTCGAAAAGTATGATATAGATAATGGAGTATCTTTCTGTAAGAATAGTTTGTAGAGAAAGTTATGTGAATGAAACATCAGATTCTTTATTCTTTTTCCTCGTTTTTTTCCCTTTTTATTTCTACACATACACACAAATACTGTAACCCACGATCCCCTGCGCCACGAAGCACCAAAGGTTTTAGCAACCGCGATCACGGGAACGGGCAAAAATTCAATACCATAGCCGGGATTTGAGCCAAGGTTATCCCGGTCTCTAGCCTATCACTCTAATCACTGAGCCACCATGAGAACAATTGCATCATTGCCAAGCTGAACAGCTTCAATGACGCTTTAATCCAATACTTTTGCAACGTATTTTCATGTAAATATGAAAAACAAAGAAAGAAATTAACAAAAATGTATACATTTCATATTAATCGCTAGAATTACTTTCTCTGCCATGTACATACACTGTTCATGAAAGTTGAGAAGGTATTGTATTCCGCCCAAAAACTCAATTACCAGATTTCACCGAAAATACATGTTTAAAGAAAGCCGGTTCAGAAAGAGTTCCGCGTGTATGTGTGGGAACAGCATAATCCAAAAGCGAATACCACTCTTAATAAGTTGAACATTTTCAAAGAATGCAAGACAAAGCTTTTCAAGAAAATCCCTCACCAAACTACAGTTTATATGGAAATGTTTTTTGAAAATTTTTAGTTTTTCAAAAAAGGCCCTTTTGTGGTTTTGTGCCGTTGGCTTTTCAACAGGTTTCTAACCCCCAGGTATCCGCTTGTAAGTTCCAGAGGGGGGGGGGGTTGTTAGTCCTAGTCGTAGTCCAACTACGAAAAACAAATAAAAATATTTACATGAAGTATAAAATTGCTATTCTGAATTTTTTGAGAGCGGCCTCTGAAGTCATCTTCAGTCAGAACGACTTTTTGACGGCTGATAAACCATAAAATATAGACAATCCTTACTACACAAAAAGTATAGATCTCGTCAAAATACACAATTTTTGTCCTATACATTTTTGATATGCAGCTAACCCACATCCGAGATGTTCCTTCTAATTTATTTCAATTTAAAATATTTATACTTTTCTCAAACTGGAAATCATCAATCGTTTTTATTTTGTTTTACTCCTGGCCATGCAAAGAGTTAAATACCATGTTTCGTATTTAACCGACTTTTTTATTTTCTAATTATGTATAAACATGCATACACATTTAATTTTTTCTGCTATTTAGGAATCTGGGTAGCTTCTAAATATATTATTATGACACCCAAAGTCTTATTTTTGGCTGGAATACAATACTTCCCCATCTTACTCTACGTGAAAGCGAAATAAAAATGAATAAAACAAACTTAAAAATCTTCCAATTCAACGAGTATTGATACCACTATTTTGTTTTCTCTGTCTTGTCAAACTCCCTGACACAGCCATAGAAAATGGGAGTACTCCAATAGAAAATGGAAATGGAGTTTTATTTTTATTTTTTGTGTTTAAATTTAAGATGTTATCGCAATGTTTGATGCGCAGTTTGAGGAGTCTGCTCACATTTGGGCGAAAACATTACCTCCCCTTCCTTATCCTCTCTACTGTGCCTGCTTAACTGTGTACATGACGAATAACAACAGTGACATTACACTGAAAACATCACACGAGAATGCTAGATACAAATTTCGCGTAGAAAGGGAAATTAATTATTTCTGCATCCAGAATGCCAAAAAGACCGAATGTTTATTGTTTTTTAAATTGTTGTTTCACGTAAAATTATAACAGCAGGCTGTATTTTAAATCTAGACTTGCCAACCAGCGCTTAAAGAAGCTAAATTTCATATTTATCTTAAAAAATTGAGCTACACTAAGAGTGAAAACGCTCCAGGTAAATGAAGATATCCTTCTATAAATCCGCATCTCTGTCTTGTATTAAGCCTGATACTGATAAATTTGTGTGGAGAAAAGTTTCTACTATACATACTTAAAAAGAAAATTGCGTAAATCCTAATTTTATGAAGAAAGACTGCAAAACATAATTCGATACCCCTCCACTCGTCTTTTAAAATTGAATAGCTCCACCACTGCTCTACTTTGCATGCCGAACAACACTCTTAATAATTCCAGGTAGAATGGGGAGACGTCACATTTCCCTTCCGTTTAATAGCTTCCCAGTGCTAGTCTCAAGCCTTGTATGTCTAATGGCATTCTATAAAGAGAAAGTATTGTATTCCAACCAAAAATTCGATACCAATGTTTTACCGCAAATACATATTAGGAGACCCATGAATCCAAAAAACAGCATTTTCAGAAAATATGTCCGCGTCTCTCTCTCTCTCTGTTCCTCTGTCTCTCTCGCTCTCTCTGCATGTGTGTACGTATGTCTATGGACAGCATAACTCACAAACGAAATGACTGTCAAATACCAAACTTGGAATTTATACTCAAAACGAAGATTTTCAACATCTCCTACTCTCAAAATAACCTTTAAATGGAACTTTCATTAGCTGTAACGATTTTGATTATAAAATCATAGGCTTCTGGAAATAACATCTCAGTGGATGACTTTTGTGTAAGTGAAAAATCGTTAGAGACAGACAAAAATTTATTTCACAACAATATAGATCTCGTTAAAATACACAATTTATGTCATATATGTTTATCGTAGAGTTAACCATATCCAGTATATTCCTTATTATCGGTTTCAATTTTAAACTACTTGAAATTTTCCCAAACGGGAGCTCATATTTCGTTTCATATTTATTTTGTTTTACCCCTAGTCACGTAAAAAAACCCGAATTTCAATTATTTCACATAACGGTAGCTTTTAAAATATTTAACCATCCCTTTAGCCTAGTGTATTCCCTTATTTCCTTTCTACTCACAAGAAAGCAGTGTAATCAGACAACTTCTGCTAATGCTTATCTCGATTAACATGATGTGGTGATACCGTTAATTAGCCTCGCAATAATAATACTAACAATCATTTTTATTACTTTTCTAAATGTATGTAAAGAAAGTTACTATTTAATAAGTTGTATGAATAGGAACCAAGAAGCCAGATGTTTACTTAAAAGTTACTCAGATTCATGACGCCAGACTGGATAGAGGGTTGAGAAGTTGCTTCTTTTGTGAAAGTCTTTTTTTTTTTTTTTTGGTAGTGTTTAACGCCCGCTTTAACTACTAATGGCACCGCAGGCGGATTTGTGAAAGTCACGTTCGAGTTTAGTATAAGAGGAAACCACAGTTTAAAGCACACAAGGGGACCTCTTCTTTATATTCGTGGTATCACGTGATTATTATGACGCATTCTGTGAGATTTGCAATGGTTTTTGGGTAACGATGGTGCCATTTTGGCGGACCTTCCAACCAATTAGAAAGAAGCCACCATGCCACCGTTTTTTGTATATAAGAAGTAAGGTTTTGCATCGAGGTCGATTTGCTAAGAATTCACCCGGGAGAGAGACAACGTCGTCGCATGTTAAGAAGTCGCCCATG
The DNA here is from genome assembly GCA_030762935.1 of Hymenopus coronatus. Taxonomy (NCBI): domain Eukaryota; kingdom Metazoa; phylum Arthropoda; class Insecta; order Mantodea; family Hymenopodidae; genus Hymenopus; species Hymenopus coronatus. The sequence continues at coordinate 41,665,491 of CM060887.1, forward strand.
TGTGAGGTAAGGTCGTTTGTTAAGAAGTTCGCGAAGTAAGTTCATTATAATAAGAAATTGTATGTGAAGTAAAATAATGTCGTCAACTATTTAACAGTCGGCTCGTGATTAGGTGAAAGTGAATTGTGCCATGTACTCAACTAAAACAGTGTAATTGAAAGTACTTGTGAGTAAGTGTTACAGAACATCAGTCAGCAGTATAAAGTGTATAACCAGGTGCTTGTCTTCAAAACTCCTTTAGAATAAACAGCAATAAAAGGTTACAAGTGTCTTCTTAACAATTACAAGATCTCTCCTACAACTCCTCCCACTAGCCAAATCCACGCCTGGGACAGTCAATGTTCATGCAAGACTCATCCCAGATGAGCTTCAGTACGAGGTACGTGAGTGTAGTGGAGTTGATTGGAAGTGACACTTGGTTACGCTGCACCTAAGCACCTAAAGGGAGGCGTCCGCATATGGCACATAACGTGCACCACTAACAAGCATCGAAATCTCCGCTGCAGTGGATAAATGAACAATATTTTATTTGCTGAACAGTTAAAGAAAATAACATTAAATAAGGAAATAAGATTTTTTTATTTGTTTCAATTTCTGCGATTCCTATGTTGTAATATTCTATGTGTTATAAAATCACATACGGTGGACACGTGACATTTATAGGCATCAGAACATACATAATTTTATTTAAATAAGTACACCCATTCATTCTTCATACCTATTCGACCACTATGTTTGTGTTCCGGTGGATCGTTTCATGTTTGCTTGCATCTTGCTGTAATCCACATATATATATATATATATATATATATATATATATATATATATATATATATATTAGGGTCGGCTGATAAGTCCCGGACCTCTCAATGAAAACAGCATTTCTGCATTATTTCTCAACACAATCTCCAGAAAGGTTAATACATATGTCATATCGGTGTTATAATTTAATTAAACCATCTCTGTAGTGCGATTTATCCGGGTCCTCAAAATAGCTGTTTACCTCATCAATGACCTCCTCCTTGCTGTGAAAGCTTCGTCCTCCAAGACATTTTTTGATGTTTGGGAACAGGTGGGAGCTAGATTTGGCGAATAGGGTGGACATGAAGCGCTATCCTGATGAAACAACATTTTTTTTTTTTTTTTTTTTTTTGCCAAATGAGGTCTTTTTCTTTTCCCCTCATCACTCAACCATTGCAATAAGCTTGCGTATTAGTCACAAATTATATTTTTACCCATTTCAAAGTAATCAATAAAAATCTGATGTGCACCATTCACATGACTTTCTCTATATGCCTGCAACAAATTATTCTTAAAAAGCTTACACTTGTATTTACCTTATGCTAATCAGAAAAAATTAGCAGAAATAGTTGAATTACTTGCTTCCTTGTAAGAAGAAGGGAAATAAGGGACTATAATAGGTTAAAGTGATAGTCAAAATCTGGTTGCCATGTCAATAAAGTTCCTTTGTTTATATGGATAGGAGTTGACAAGTTCCTGTATGAGAAAAGTATAAGTTTTTCATAGCAGAAACCAAAAATAAGGAATTTCTCAAAAACGGCGAACTCCACGAAAAAATGTATATAACATAAATTGTGTGTTTTAACGTGCTCTACATTTTTGTGGTGTAAGTTTCTGTCCATCTCTTACGGTTTAGCAGTTATTCAAAATTCAGTAAAATTCATCCAGAATAAACTCTCTTCAGAGGCTATTCCCAGAAAATTCAAGATATATATTTTATTTGTCAGGTCTTTAATATACAACATTTTAATCAAAATCGTTAGAGCCATTTTTGAGAAAATCAAAATTTTCGAAAAAAGTTCCATGCAAAGGGTAGTTGGGGGTGGGGTTTTTTTCTCAAAATCTTCGTGACGCATCCCTGGAAGATACTAAACTTAAATACCAAGTTTGGTATTTTACCGACTTTTCGTATTTGAGTTATCGTGTTCACAGACACACGGACACACTGACACACACGTACCTTTTGTGGAAATGCTTTTTTTGGATATTGGGGATCCTAAAGCATATATTTCGGGTGAAATCTCGCTATCGAATTTTTTGGTTGAGTGCAATACCTTCTCTAAACACTACAGATAAAGTAAAAATAACTCCCTGTACATCCCAAAAAACACTCTCCATATCCTGGTTAGCTGATATTTACTTTGCCTTTTTTGGAGTTGGTTCACCTGGCGCATTCCACTGTTTTGACTGTGATTTACTTTCTAGAGTGTAATGATGTATCCAATTTTCATCCATGATAATAAGCCATCTCTGAAATTCACTGGGATTTTTACGATACAGCTCCACATTCTTAACAGCAACATTATTTCTTTGCAACTTTTGATCAGGTGTCAACAAACGCGGCACCCATCTTACACAGACCTGTGAAAGCCCAAAACATTACTTAAAATATTATGTGTACGTTTTTTTTTTTTATGTTTGCAGCCTCTGCTATCTTAAACAACTTTAATCTACGGTCTTCCAGTACTGAACAATGAATTTTTTTATTAATCTCTGAAGTTGTCACTTCTACAGGGCGTCCAGAGCGAGGCTCATCACTAGTGCTTGTACGTCCCATTTTAAACTGTCCATTTCCTCGTTGATTTCTGTGGGCGTTAAGCCTTTCAAATGGAAGTATTTAATCACAGAATGTTTTAAAATATTGTCATTCGAAAACTAAACAAGCTAGTGACCTGTAACTTTGAATACAAGATAGTCTAGAGTTAAACTATACATGCCACCGTCTAACTGGCCTCTTGGTGCCATATCTGTGTGAGACCCAGGACTTATCAGCCGACCCTCGTACTTGCATAGTCTATAAGGGCTAAATTATATACCTGAACACAACTGCGAAGTTTATTCCTCATTACAAAGTATTGCAGTGAGTTTTAGATGCCTGTGAACTGATTTATGCATTTCAACGGGATATTCGGAAGTGCCTAGAGTCTGTGTACAGAAATTAGACCACTAACTACGTCAGGCACTCAGGTATAACCCTTTTGCTGTGGCATGAATTTACATGAAAGAAAATTTAAACAGATTGTACACAGCGAACAAACAAGAGAGAGGGTGACTGAGAGGGAGAGAGTTCTGGTCTGGCGCCCTCAAAGCGTTACAAATAGGGAAACATTCATAATCCACGTCCATTACTTTTCAATAGCTGACACGAAACATTCATTAAAATTTTTCCTCTCCGCTTTCCGTGAAAGAATCGCTAAAGCGGGGGGAAAACTGCCGCTCGTTATGGACAAAAATACACAAAGTTAGTTTCTCTCTTACTTTAACAAAACTGCTTTCGTTAACTCGTCGTTTTGCATGCACTTAAATTACAGGCCGTATGCATGCATGTCCAGTGCCGCTTGGGAATCATTATAATGATTTGTGTGCGTTATACGTGGCGTTACTTAACGAGATATTGCCAAATCTGTCAGGCAAACAACAGAAATTGCTATTCCAATTTAGAACTGCTCATATCTACGGTCTACAGCGCTTCAAAATCCATCATAATATATGTACGATTCTTGTAGCTGAATAGTCAAACAGCAGCAATAATAATATTAATAAAAATGTTTTTTGTAGTCCGATTACCCTATTCCTATTTAGGACTGACAAGAGGATGCCTAGGGGTCAGAAACTTGTCGGAGAGCCAACGGTAAGAAACCACAGAATGGAAAACCTGGAACGAGTGGTCGACTCGTAGTCAGGTATAAGCATGAGAAAGTAGATGATATGAAGTACAAGCAAAATGGGTGATAGGAAAGTTTATGGTGGAGCAATGAGTGGCGGAGGATCCAGAGAAAATCCGCCCAGACGCCGCTTCGTCCACCACAAATCCCACATGCGAGTGTTTGGGATCGAAAATATTATTAATAATATTAATAATATTAATAATAATAACAATAACAAGAACAACAATAATAACAATAATAATAACAATAGTAATAGCAATAATAATAGCAATAATAATCGAAACAAATACTACAACTAATATACAGTGTAAGACTTGAAGCTTTCACGGCGAATGTTATTCATTATGGCTTCACGCCATAATGAAGTATATACAGGTTTAAAAAAAAAAAAACATGATGTATTCCATTCACATGATTTTCTGTACATCTCTGAAACAAATTATTGTTAAAAGGTTTATTTTTCTGCCTACCTTAAGTTAATTTAGCCAAACTTTAGTATAAGTCTTCTAGTTTTATTCATTTATTTACTTATTGTCGCTCCAATAACTAGGTATTATGCGACACCACTAGATTACAATTACCATTTTAAAAGTGTGTTAGTAAGTGTAACACTACACAAGACATTAGTGATTTACATTAACAACAGAACTTAATTGTAGGTCATTGTAACAATACAAAAATTCATAAAATGTAAACTATATAACTTTAGCAACGGAATTGTAACACGGTTAATTAATTACAAGTCATCAAGCAGGTTAAATAAGATTTTGTCTGTTATGAATTTCTTGGTATGTAGACACGTTGAGTATCTTCTTTCTGCAGCTGTGTGAAGTTTATTGGCGATGTTGGGGAAATGGAAATAATTTTATTTATGGACACTCTTTTGACTGCAACGCTTCTCAGCGTTCCATTCTAAATTGGACGTGAAAGACTGTTTTATTTTGCTCAGAGACTTCTCAATTATAGCTAAATCTACAACACGGGACGAACGGCTATACTTCCCTTCCAAAAACAGCTATGCTAAGGATTTTACGCCCAAAAAAATCCTTCGTGCTCCGCCAGTTTTTAACCCGCGACCTTGGGTATATGGAGCTACCATGGTAACCACTACACCACGGAGGACAACAAATGGCGATTTTCCCGTAGGTGCTTTCAGTGCAAGATGACGTGTTCAACTGTTAATGTAGTGTTGTAGTAAGCTTACAAATTTACTCTAACTTAGTAATACTATTTTGTCCTAGTAAAGCTTTCAGCTGCCACAGACGTCCTGTAATATTAAAGATGATGTGCATCAAAAGAACAAAGATCACAGGCGCCGAAGATAGATGATGATTTAGCCTTCAAGCAAAAACACTTTCTTATTCCAGCCACGGTGAGGACTTTGCCTAAGGATAAAACAAAAGCTAACATTGTGATAATTTTAATTGTTTTATCCCAGAAAATGTGTGTAGAATAGGAGTTGGATAAGTAGAGTCAGACTGAAAAAGTTAATGTCATAGCCGGGATTTTGAACCACGGATCTCCCGGTATCTAGCCGGTTGCTCTACCACTGAGCTGCCTTATCAACATCCCGGCATAGCATTGACTTTCTCAACTGATTCGCATGTTTCCCGGTAAACCACAAGGTGATCTCAAATTGTTTTGAGATGACAAAGCCAATGGTGGCTTACAATGTTGTAAGTGCTTTAAGTCTCAGGATTCATAATGTAGCCAACTATTTTGAACAATTGTGATAATTACCAGGAAACATGCGAGTTAGTTAAGAAATTCAAAGTTATGCCGGCATGTTGCCATGGTAGCTGAATGGTAGAGCAACCGGCTAGAGATTGGGAGCTCCGTGGTTCAAATCCCGACTATGGCATTGAATTTCAGTCTGACTCTACCTATTCAAAACCTAACATTTTTCTATAAAGGTAATAATACACTTGTTGATTTGAAAACTTATTTTTTTTTAAAAACAAAGGAGCACTCAGGGACTTGGTCATTTGTGATGATAGTCTTGCATGGTTGGTACGCAGTTTTGCAATAAGAACTTGGTCTTTCCTGGTAATAAAAGTATACGGAAACGGGATGGTGGTATTATTGCGTATAATATGGAAAGGAAGGATCTTATTATTTGCTTTCTTGTAAGCATAAAGCAAATAGGGAGTACACTACGCTTTAGTGATAGTCAAATCTTTCAAAAGCTGATCGCTATGTGATTGAAATCTTTTTCGTTGAATGGTAAGGAGTTGACAAGTTCAAGTATGAGAAAAGTATAAGTATTTTAAAACTCAACCCAATAACAAAGAATATCTCGGAAACGGTGAACTCCACAAAAAAAAAAAAAGTCTGATGCGTTCCATTCACATACCTTTTTCTACATCTCTGCAACAAATTATAGATAGAAAGCTTATTCTTCTATTTTCTTCATGCTAACTGAGAAAAAATCAGCAGAAAATCAGTTGTTGCTATGTGCTTAAAATTTATTTCTTAGAATAACCAGAAATTGACAAGTTATTTTAAAACTGAACCCAATGGCAATGAATGTCTTGGAAACGGTAAACTCCACGAAAAAAATATATGACATAAATTGTGTTCTTTTGGTGTGTATTACGTTTCTGTTTATCTCTTACGGTTTATCAGTTATGCAAAAGTCATCCAAAATAAACAGGTCTTCAGATGCTATTTGCTGAAAATCTTATATAAACATTTTACTTGTGATTTAAATATCTATATTATACGGTATTCAAAACAAAATCGTAGGAGCTACTTTTGAGAAATTCAAAATGTTTTCCCTCCTCTGCAAGTTCCGATCCCTGTCTAAGACAAACAATTCATTAAAGAATTACAAACCCTATAATAACACGCCTTCTGTGGCGTTAAAATATGGGAAATGATATTTTTTGTGCTCTTTACAGATGTTCTCGTACATTTGGCTTCCAGTTTGGTGTTTCTATGTCATTAAAAGGTTCAGAAGAAGAAGGTTATACCGGAAACTCGGGGTATAAATGTATTTTTTTGTCTCTAAAAGGAACTAACCCCATTATAACTCAGTTTTGGGGGGAACTGCTCTAAAGTTAGCGTATAAATGTACTCTAACATTGCAATGTTATTTTGTCCTGGTAAAGCTCTCAGCAGCCACAGACGTCCTGCAATAATAAAGCTGATGTGCATGAAAGGAACAAAAGATCACAGGCGCCGAAGATAGATGATGGGTTTAGCCTTTAAGCAAAAACACTTTCTTATCCCAGCCACGGTGAGGACTTTGCCTAAGGATAAAACAAAGGCTAACATTGTGATAATTTTAATTGTTTTCTCCCAGAAAATGTGTGTAGAATAGGAGTTGGATAAGTAGAGTCAGACTGAAAAATTTAATGTCATAGCCGGGATTTTGAACCACGGATCTCCCGGTCTCTAGCCGCTTGCTCTACCACTGAGCTGCCTTATCAACATCCCGGCATAGCATTGACTTTCTCAACTGATTCGCATGTTTCCCGGTAAACCACAAGGTGTTCTCAAATTGTTTTGAGATGACAAAGCCAATGGTGGCTTACAATGTTGTAAGTACTTTAAGTCTCAGGAGTCATAATGTAGCCAACTATTTTGAACAATTGTGATAATTACCGGGAAACATGCCGGCATGTTGCCATGGTAGCTGAATGGTAGAGCAACCGGCTAGAGATCGGGAGATCCGTGGTTCAAATCACAACTATGGCATTGAATTTCAGTCTGACTCTACCTATCTAAAACCTAACATTCTTTATGTAAAAGTAATACATTTGTTGATCTGAATACTTTTTTCAGAAAAACACCAACTACAGTTTAGAAGAACAACAAATAATCTACCTTCATGAATGTTCAGTATTGGCAAACCCAGACTGCTATATCGTTCAGATTTAGTTTCTCTACTTGAATGAGTGAAGAAGTGTATTTATTGAAACTGAACAATGCATACATTTTTCTTCATCAAATGCACGGGTCGACCGACCGCACCTGCATTTGCAGTACACAAAATAATGAACGATATTAAAAAAATCTGATGTGTTCCATGCACATGACTTTCTCTATATCACTGCAACAAATTATTCTATCACAGTTGAAATAATTTTCCTATTTTTGACTAGTTATCTCATCTATTGCTTTCAATATCCGATTCTTTACTTCACTAGACGTAAAAGTTTTATTATTTCGGCTAACGTAATCTCAATTCGTTTATCACGGCTGTAAGACATTTTAAATTATAGTAGCACTCTGATAGTTCTAGAATGAGAACATAAACCAAATTCAAAATGTAATAAGGATTATAAATGTAATCCTTACGGAAACACTGTGTATACCACAACCCTACTTTTCACAGAAACACATTTCTTGAACGCTTGGTTCCCGTTTTCATTCGTTAGGTTTCGAGCAATTTCGAAAAAAAGATGTAGGCACAAGAAGAATGTATACAGACACCCTGATATCTAATGGCTTCAATGTTAAGGTTCTGTTCTATAGATCCCAGACTTGACGTACATGCACGTGATCTGTGTTTTGTTTAATAGATCAGCTAGTTCGCAGTAAACTAGATAACCTATGCACCATAATGCTTGAGGGTCTCAAAGAGAGGATCTTTCTTTTGTTCTCAACACTGCGGAAAACAGGCGCCCTGTAAAACCAGCGCCCAAGAAAAAGTGCTTGCATGGATATTGGTGTAGCCTCCAGGATAACACTCTCTAGCGATCACTTAGGTTTCTTTTATTCCCTGGCTCATTCTCCCTGTCTTCCTGCATTTCCAATCTCTATCTAACATAAACGTTTTTCTTTCATGAGACCCCTTCATCACTTAATTGGTAGCATATATCACTAATAATAATGCATTTAAGAATTTGTAAGAAAAACAAAGCCTTACTTTCTTTAGAACACACACAATACGAGTTTGCCGCACAATTTTTACTTAAAATAAAAACCTCAAAAAGCTAATGTGTTCCATTCACATTACTCTAACTGTTCCAAAAACAAAATTTTCTTTTAAAAGAGTATTCTTTTATTTATATCATGTTAATCAAGAAAAAATTACCAGAAGTGCTCCATTTACTTGCTTGCTTTTAAGTAGGAGGGGAATAAGGGAAAACATTAGGTTAAAGTGATATTCAAATCTTTTAAAAGTTGGTTGCTACGTGAAACAACCGAAATTCACTTCTCTTTGCTTGCTGGAATTAAACAAAAGAGAGACGAAAGGAAAGCTGTCTTCCCGTTTGAGAAAAGTTTAAATACCTTAAAACGGAAACCAAGAATTCGGAATATCTCAAAAAAGTTTAATCTACAAAAAATGTATATGGCATAAATTGGAGTTGTAGTGAGATCTACATCTCTTACGGTTTACTAGTTGTACAAAAGTTATGCAAAATTTATCAAGAATGTCTTGTGACATTTTAATAGACATCGTTAGAGCCACTTTCGAGAAAATAAAAATTTTCGAAAAATTATCCAAGTAAGGTGTTGGGTTGGGGAAATTTTTTGAAAGTCTTCGTATCCTTGGAAGCTACCGAACTTAAATACCAAGTTTGGTATGTAAACGACTTTTCGTTTCTGACTTATGCTACCCAAAAACACCACACACACACACACACGCGCACACACACAAATACACAGACAAATACATATCAGACTGACAGACATATACGGACATGTTTCTAAAAATCTAATGCATTCCATTCAAATGACTTTCTCTACATCTCTGCAACAAATTATTATTAAAAAGCTTATGCTTTTATTTACTTCATGTTAATCGAGAAAAAATTAGCTGAAATTGTCTTATTACTTGCTTCTTTATAAATAGAAGCGAAATAAGGGAATATATAGGTTAAAGTGATAGTCAAAAGCTGGTTGCTATGTGACTGACATTCCTTTGTTTATATGGAGAGGAGTTGACAAATTCCTGTATGAGAAAATTATAAGCTTTTCAAAGCTGAAACCAAAAACAATGGATATCTCAAAAACCATTAACTCTACGAAAAAAATGTACTTTGCATAAATTATGTGTTTTAATATCCTCTACGATTTATGTATGGTAAGTTTTTGTCCATCTCTTACGGTCTAGCAGCTATGCACAATTCTGTAAACTGCATCCAGAATAAAGTAGTCTACAGAAGCTATTCCCAGAAAATTAAAGATAGACATATTATTTGTCAGGTATATATCTTTAATGTTAGATATTTTATTCAAAATCATTAGAGCTATTTTTTAGAAAATCAAAATTTTCGAAAATTTTTCCATGTGAACGGTAGTTTGGGGTGGAGGGAATTTCTTGGAAACCTTCGTATCGCATCCTTGGAAGATACTGAACTTAAATACAAACTTTGGTATTTACCGGCCTTTCCGTTTTTGAGCTATGCTGCCTACAGACACACACACATACACACAAACATACAGACAGACACACGGACAGTTTTCTAAAAATGCTTTTTTTTTGTATTCAAGGTGTATTAAAACATTATTTCCGGTGAAATCTCGGTATCGAATTTTTGAGTTTATTACAATACCTTCTCCAAACACTACGTACATAGTAAGTATAGACAAAGTAAAAAACCTGTTATGTTTCATTCACATGACTTTCTCTACATCTCTGCAACAAATTGTAGTTAAAAAGCTTATGCTTCTATTTACTTCATGCTAATCAGAAAAAATCTGATATGTACCATTCACATGACTTTCTCCATATCCCTGCAACAAATAATTCTTAAAAAGCTTATACTTTTATTTACTTTATGCTAATCAGAAAAAATTAGCAGAAATAGTCTTATTACTCGCATCCTTGTAAGTAGAACTGATATAAGGGAGTACCATAGGTTAAAGTGATAGTCAAAAGCTGGTTGCTATGTCACTGAAGTTCCTTTGTTTGTATGGTCAGCAGTTGACAAATTCCTGTATGAGAAAGGTATAAGTTTTTAAAAGCAGAAACCAAAAACAAGGAATGTCTAAAAAAACGGTGAACTCTATGAAAAAAAAATGTATATAACATAAATTGTGTGTTTTAACGTGCTCTACATTTTTCGTGTAGTAAGTTTTTCTCCATCTCTTATAGTTTAGCAGTTATTAAAAATTCCGTAAAATTCATCCAGAATACTCTTCAGAGGCTATTCCCAGAAAATTCAAGATGTACATTTTATTTGTCAGGTAAATATCTTTAATATGCGAAATTTTAATCAAAATCGTTAGAGCCATTTTTGATAAAATAAAAAATTTTGAAAAATGTTCCATGTAAAGGGTATTTGGGAATGTGGGGATTTTTCTCAAAATCCTCTTGTCGCATCCCTGGAAGATACTAAACTTAAAAACCAAAGTTGGTATTTTACCGACTTTTCGTTTTTGAGTTATGGTGCTCACAGACACACGGACACACACACACACGCGGACCTTTTTCCGAAAATGCCTTTTTTAGATAAAGGAAACCCAAAAACACATATTTCCGGTGAAATCTCGGTATCGAATTTTTTGGTGGAGGCCAATACCTTCTTTATACATTATGTACACGGTGCATATAGAGAAAGTAAAAATGTAATTTTTACACATGTGCTTGAGAAAGAAAATGTTACTGTTTTATGCTCATTTGCGTTTATTCGTATTAAGCTAAAACACTTTTTAGTTGTTTAACTCTTATTATTGGTATTACACTCTGTTTGGACACAATTAGTTAATGAAGTTTTGAATTCAAGAAATCAATACTAGAATTGATAACAGCAGTAGTACAAATATGAATATTTCTGAGTAACAACTGTGGAAAAAATTAGGAAGCTTGTTAAAATGTAACTGCATAGCACGACAGAGACCTTGGCCTACCGTCCAGCCGCTGCAACCCCCATCTCGACCCAAAGGAGTGATGAATGGAGGTGAGTGTTGATCAGCGCCTTGAGTCCCTCCCGGCCGGTTGATGCGGTCTTCTCAACCTGAAGCCGCTAGTTCGGAATCAAGTAGCTTCTCAATTGGCCCCTCAGGAATCTCTCGAGGCTGAGTGTACCCCGGACCAAGTCTCCAAGCATGAGAAAGTTCCCCACGGCGGTAGAAGATCGTTAATATATATTATTATGACCAATATATTGAGAATTGGATAATCGACTATTGTGTATAAGATAAAATGCTATAAATTATATAGGATAATTAAATTAAATGGTGTAAATTAATTGAGGCTTTTCCTAGGTATATAACATGGTAGAAGCAAGAGAGGCGCCCAAAAATTAATTACTGCAAACACATACCTATAATATAGTAATACAAATTCAATTAATCATAAGTGGTAACCAAAGTATATTCGATACGAATCTGTTGCCTTAATTAAAGGAAGAACGAGTACCTTTGTAAGCTTAAATCGTTTCAACAAAAGCAAACGTTAAAACAAGAATAAGCTTTGCCATTAGAAAGGAACCTTAATTGCTGCTTTAGATTCCTCTTCGCCAGGTTCCTATTCAACCCAATCTTCTAACATCCCAAATCCAGACTCACCGTTTGTCAATGGCAGCGCAATCTTCCACGGAATCCGCCCACAAGCGGTACACAAACAGCGAATGGCATATCAAAGCAGCTGCTTCTGAGACTTGGCGAGTAGCATTACAAAACAATGGGACCTCTGTACAGATGGTATTTTTACTTTCTCTATACGTACTATGTACTTAGCGTATAGAGAAGGTACTGTATTCTACCCAAAAATTCGATACCGAGATTTCTCTGGAAATACATGTTTTGAGACCACCTGAATCCAAAAAAAAGCATTTTTAGAAAAATGTCCGTATGTGTGTGTCTGTGTGTATGTGTGTGTATGTGTGTCTGTGGGCAGCATAGCTTAAAAACGAAAAGACCGTTAGATACCAAACTTGGTATTTAAATTCCATATCTTCCAAGGATGCGACACGATGATTTTCAAGGAAATTCCCCCACCCCAACTACCCTTCATGTGGAAAAATTTTTGAAATGTTTGATTTTTTAAAAAAATTCTCTAACAATTTTGATCAAAATATCATACATTAAAGATATATACTTGACAAATAATATGTATATCTTGAATTTTCTGGGAATAGTCTCTGAAGACTGCTTTATTCTAGATAAGTTTTACGGAATTTTGTGTAACTGGTAAACCGTAAGAGATAGACTAAAACTTACCATACAAAAAATGTAGAGTACATTAAAACACACAATTTATGTTGCAAATATTTTTTCGTGGATTTGATAGTTTTTGAGATATTCCTTGCTAAAACTTATAATTTTTTCATACAGAAATTTAACAATTGCTGTCCATACAAACAAAGGAATTCCACCACATAGCAACCATCTTTTGCTATCACGTTAACCTATGTTACTCCCTTATTTCGGTTCTACCTACAGGGGAGCAAGTAATAAGACTATTTCTGCTGATTTTTGCTCACTTAGCATGAAGTAAATAGAAGTATAAACTTTTTAACAAAAATTAGTTCCAGAGATATAGAGAAAGTCATGTGAATGGATTACATCAGATTTTTGAAGATAGAAGTTAAGGCTGATGGAGCAGAAATTTGTACTCTAAATGAATTAGAATATGCTTCACTTCATTATTGTACGTCATTATTTCTTTGATATAAAACCAACATATCAGCGAAAATATTCGTAATTTCATTCTTATCAAAATATGCTAGTTCAGCTTATGGTTTTATTAAACGTTTGACGTTTACGTAAAATAATACGGTACGTCTGATATTACTAAATAATGGCAATGATTAAAACCAGAGGTGTATTACTTTCTCTATACGGACTATGTACATAGTGTACAGAGAAGGTATTGTATGGCACCCAAATATTCGATACCGAGATTTCACCGGAAATACATGTAAAGCATTTTTAGAAAAATGGCCGTGTGTGTGTGTGTGTGTGTGTGTGTGTGTGTGTGTGTGTGTGCGCGTGTGTGTGTCTGTGGGCAGCATAGCTCAAAAATCTGATGTGTACCATTCACAAGACTTTCTCTATATCCTTGCAACAAATTATTCTTAAAAATCTTATACTTCTATTAACTTCATGCTAATCAGTAAAACATTAGCAGAAATAGCAATATTACTTGCTTCCTTGTAAGTAGAGGTGAAATAAGGGAGTACCATAGGTTAAAGTGATAATCAAAAGTTGGTTGCTATGTCACTGAAGTTCCTTTGTTTGTATGGACAGCAGTTGACAAATTCCTGTATGAAAAATGTATACGTTTTTCATAGCAGAAACTAAAAATAAAGAATGTCACAAAAACGACGAACTCCACCAAAAAATGTATATAACATAAATTGTGTGTTTTAACGTGCTCTACATTTTTTCTGTAGTATGTTTTTATCCATCTCTTACGGTTTAGCAGTTATTCAAAATTCAGTAAAATTCATCCAGAATAAACTACTCTTCAGAGGCTATTCCCAGAAAATTCAAGATATATATTTTATTTGTCAGGTAAATATCTTTAATATACGAAATTTTAATCAAAATCGTTAGAGCCATTTTTGGGAAAATCAAAATTTTCGAAAAAAGTTCCATGTAAAGGGTAGTTGGGGTGGGGGGATTTTTCTCAAAATCTTCGTGTTGCATCCCTGGAAAATACTAAATTTAAATACCAAGTTTGGTATTTTACCTACTTTTCGTTTTTGAGTTATCGTGTTCACAGACACACACACACACACACGGACCTTTTTCCGAAAATGCTTTTTTTAGATAAAGGGGACCCTAAAACATATATTTCCGGTGAAATCTCAACATCGAATTTTTTGGTGGAGTGCAATACATTCTCTATACACTATGTACATAGTGCCAATAGAGAAAGTAAAAATGAAAAGACCGTTAAAGCCCAAACTTGGTATTTAAGTTTAGTATCTTTCAAGGATGCGACACAAAGATTTTCAAGAAAATCCCCCCACCCCAAACTACCCTTTACATAGAAAAATTTTTGAAAATTTGTATTTTCTTAAAAATGGCTCTAACGATTTTGATTAAAATATCGTATATTGAATATATTTACCTGAAAAATAAAATATATCTTGAATTTTCTGGGAATATCCCCTGAAGACTGCTTTATTCTGGACGAATTTTACGGAATTGTGTATAAGTGCTAAACCGTAAGAGATGGGGAAAAACTTACTGCACAGAAAATGTAGCTCACGACAAAACACACAATTTATGTCATTTACATTTTTTTCGTGGAGTTGATCATTTTTAAGATATTCCTGCTTTTTCGTTTTAGCTTTGAAAAACTTACTTTTCTCATACAGGAATTTCTTAGCTGCTGTCCATACAAACAAAGGAAATTCAGTTACATAGAAAGCAGCATTTGGCTATCATTTTAACCTATGGAACTCCTTCATTTCGCTTCTACTTACAAGGAAGCAAGTAATAAGACTATTTATGCTAATTTTTTATTTATATAATGCTGCACTAGAAATAAGCTGTGGCCGTCCCCTTAGCGCGGTGGTAGCGCAGATGCTTAACAAGCAAGAGACCTGGGTTCGATTCCCAGTACCGGCGTGGGGATTTTTCCCTGCTGGGAGACCTGGTCCGGGGTGCACTCAGCCTCGTGAAGTCTTTGGGGGGGGGTGCCAATTGAGCAGTTACTTGATGGAGAAGTAGCGGCTTCAGGTCATGAGAACCGCATTAACCGGCCGGTGGGGGATAGAAGCGCTGATCTTGTCTCATCATCCATGACGTCTATCATGAATCGAGATGGGGGACCCAGCGACCGGGCGTTAAGCGAAGGTTCTTTGTGAGCTGTCGTGCCATAGATTTATTATTATTATTATTATTAATTTTATTATAATATTATTATTATATAAGTAAGCTTTTCCAATGAGTATTGTAAACACAAAGCGTTTACATACATACATACATACATACACACACACATACACACACACATACATACATACATACATACATACATACATACATACACACACACATACATGCATACATACATACATACATACATACATACATACATACATACATACATACATACATACATACATACATACATACATACATACATACATACATACATACATACATACATACATACATACATACATACATACATACATACATACATACTATGAGTACTATGCCCATATTACGTAGCGAAACTATTACACTCCATCTAATTCGATGTCGAGATTTCACCGGAAATACATGTTTTGATATTTCTGAAATGCAAAAAAGCATTTTTAGAACAATGTTCGCATGTGTGAACAACATAACACAAAAACCAAAGTGGGTACTTTAGATCTTCCTAGGATGTGGCACGATGATTTTAAAGAATATCCCTGCAACTATTTTATATGGATCAATTTCGAAAATGCTTATTTCGCAAAAATGGGCCTAAATATTTTGATAAAAGAGCTATACTAAAGATATTTACAGGAAAATGTACGTGTATCTTGAATTTCCAGAGAACTGTCTCTGAAGTCCTCTTCATTCAGAATGACTATTGTATAACTGGTAAACCTAAGCGAAAGACAAAAACTTACTCCACAAAAATATAGAAAAAAGAAAAATGTATGTCATTTGCATTTTTGAACTGGAGCTTATCTTTCTGATACATTCCTTAATATAGGTTTCAGTTTTAAAATACCTACTTTTCTCTAACAAGAGTTCATCCGTGTTTCTTTTGTTTTGTTTTAATTTCAATGACAAACACATAGCGACAGATTTTAAAATATGTCTCACTTTAACATAGCGAATTACTTTACTTTCCTACTACTTATAAATGACTAAATATTAAGAACATTCTGGTAATGCTTATCTCAATTAGCATGAAGCAGAAAGAAGAATAATCTTTTTAAGAAGTTTGTGGTGCAAGTAGAGAAACTTATGTGAATGATACACATCACAATTTTAATTGGTTATTTTAATTCACCAGTGTTTATTTTTTTATTTTCTCTCCAACATAGTGCTTACAAAATAAGTATCGAAAGTATTCCAATAATTTCGATGTCAAAATTTCACTGGGAATGTATGTTTTTAGGTGTATTTAATAAAAAATCTGATGTGTTCCATTCACATGACTTTCTTAAATCTCTGTAACAAATTATTGTTGAAAACCATATCGTTCTCTCTACTTTATGCTAATCGAGATTAACATACTCAAAAATGGCGTTATTGCCTGCTTTCTTTTAAGTAGAAGGAATACAAGGGAAAACACTAACCAAAACGATAGTCAAATCTTTTAGAATCTGGTGGATATGTGGATGAAATTAGTTTCTGTTCATTGTGAGGAGTTGAAAAATCCCAGATGCGAAAATTTTAATATTTTAAAAGGAATATCTCAAAATTACCACGAATATATATATATATATATATATATATATATATATATATATATATTTATTATAAGTTTTAAGGTGCTCCACATTAATTGTGTAGTATTTTTTGTCTAACTTTTATAGTTTACCAGTAATGCAAAATTCAGCTACATTCATCCAGCATAAAGAGGTCTTTAAAGATACTTCCAGAAAATTCAACATATATATTTTATTTGTCGAGTAAATATGCAGTACTTTAATCAAAAGCGTTAGAGCCATTTTTGAGAAAATAAAAATATTCGAAAATATTTCTATGTACAGAGTAGTTTGGGGGGGGGGATTTTCTTGAAAATCAATCCTTGGAAGATACCGATTTTAAATACCAAGTTTGATACTTAACAGTCTTGTCTTTTTTTTTAGCTATGCTGCACACAGCCACACACACACACACACACATTTCTATAAGTGTTTTATTCAGGGGGTCTCAAAACATGCATTTACGGTTAAATATCCGAATAGAGCTTTTGGGTGCAATACAATACGTTCTCTATGCACTATGTACCTACTACGTATAGAGAAAGTAAAAATTTCCCCACCACAAACTAAATTTTAGATGAAACCCTTTTTATTTCAAATATATGGTACTTAAGATTTTGATTAAAATACCGTATAGTTAAGACCTTTTCTTCACATTTATAATCTATATTTGATTTACGTTTGCATTCCCTTAAGCCATAACAGTTTAAAAAAACAACTACATATAAGTAAATCGATAAGCCAGTATAAATTCTGGTTGTAAACGAAATCATTCACCCAAACAGTGGAATATCGCACTGGAAAGTTTGGATGTTTCTGGCGCATTGACTTGTCTGGAAGCAACAGTTTATTACTTACAATAACCACGACAAGGAACTAAACAGACAATCCTTTCTCAGTCAACAACTCTTGTTGGAGAGAGAAGCATTCTGAGCTTAGTGCTGTAAGCAAAAAGTAATTTAATATTTATCAAGCAAACCGTGAATCTCGTGAACTCGCTGATTTGCAGTATTTGTACCTTCTCTAGCACGTATGTACCTTATACAATTTTTTTTTAAATATTTGATGTTATTAAAATTTGCTATACGATTTTTATTAAAATGCTATATGTTAAATATATTTTCATGATAAGCACTGCAAATCTTGAATTTTTTGGTAATAGCCATAGAATACTTCTGCATTCTGGATGACTTTTCTATAATTTTAAACCGTACAAAAACTTGACTTGACTCCATGGCACGACAGCTCACGGGGAGCCTTGGCTTACCGCCCGGCCGCTGCGTCCCCCATCTCGGTTCACTACAGACGTCATGGATGGGGTGCAGTATTGGAGGGTGAGTCGTGGTCAGCGCCTCGAGCCCCTCCCGGCCGGTTAATGCGGTCCTCACGAACTGGAGCCGCTACTTCTCCATCAAGTAGCTCCTCAATTGGCCCCACAGGGACCTCACGAGGCTGAGTGCACCCCGGTCCAGGTCTCCCAGCGGGGGAAAAAATCCCCACTCCCGTACAAAAACTTACACTACAAAAATGTTCATTTTATGGCATGTACATTTTTATAGACTAATCATTCCGAGATATTTCTAGTAATTGGTTTCAGTTTTAAAATACTTATACTTTTTTCAAGCAGGAGGTTTCTGTTTTTCATTTGTTTTACTCCTGACCATGCAAAATGGCGAATTTCAATGACAGTCCCATAGTAACAGCTTTAAAACACTTGGCTTTAGTATATTCTGTTCTTCTTCTCCCACTTGAAGGGCACTCAATAATAACACGGACACAGACGCACAGGGACCTTTTTCCAATTTTTTTTGTATACAGAGGACCCTAAAACGTGCATTTCCGGTGAAATGTTGGTATTGAATTTTTGGATGGAATGCAATACATTCTGTACACATTCTTTACTTAGTACGCGTAAAGAGAGTAAAAATGTGGATGACAAATTGAGGTGCTTTGATGAGATCTACATTTTATTAGGTCTTACGGTTTACTAGTTCTACATAATTATCAAGAAAGAAGAGGTCTTCAATAGTATTCCCAGAATATCCAAAATATACATTTTGTTTGTCATAAAATTATATTAAATATGTGTTATTTTAATATAAGTTGTTAGCGCCGTTATTGATAAAATCAAAATTTTCGAAAAATATTTCATGTGGTTGGGGTGGGGGATTTTTTTGAAAATCTTCGTGATGTGTCCTTGGGAGGATACTAACGTTAAGTTTGATATTTAACCGACTTTTTGTTTTTGAACTATGCTTCTCAGAGTAGAGAGAGAGAGAGAGAGACAGACACACACACACACACACACACACACACAAACACACACGACCTGTTTCTAAAAATTCTTGTTTTTATTTCGATATCAAATTTTTGGGTGGAATACAATACCATCTCCGTCCACTAAGTCCATTGCACTTATAGGCTAGAGACAGTAAAAAGTCAAAACACATGATATGAAGGCAAAAAAAAAAAAAAAGGAGCAGAATGCTACATATGGTGTCTCCTTAAAACAATACATTTTTGTAAAGAAGAGGAAAAAATCTGATGTGTACCATTCATATATCCCTGCAACAAATAATTCTTAAAAAGCTTATACTTCTATTTACTTTATGCGAATCAGAAAAAAAAATAGCAGAAATAGTCTTATTACTCGCATCCTTGTAAGCAGAAGCGAAATAAGGGACAACCGTAGGTTAAAGTGATACTCAAAAGCTGGTTGCTATGTCAATGAAGTTCCTTTGTTTATATGGATAGGAGTTGACAAGTTCCAGTATGAGAAAAGTATACGTTTTTCATAGCAGAAATCAAAAATAAGGAATGTCACAAAAACGACGAAAACCACGAAAAAAATGTATATAACATAAATTGTGTGTTTTAATGTGCTCTACATTTTTTGTGCAGTAAGTTTTTGTCCATCTCTTACGGTTTAGCAGTTATTCAAAATTTAGTAAAATGCATCAAGAAAAAACTACTCTTCAGAGGCTATTCCCAGAAAATTTAAGATATACATTTCATTTGTCAGGTAAATATGTTTAATATCCGAAATTTTAATCAAAATCGTTAGAGCCATTTTTGAGAAAATCAAAATTTTCGAAAATGTTCCATGTAAAGGGTAGTTGGGGGGGGATTTTTCTCAAAATCTTCGTGTCGCATCCCTGGAAGATACTAAACTTAAATACCAAGTTTGGTATTTTACCGACTTTTCGTTTTTGAGTTATCGTGTTCACAGACACACGGACACATGGACACATGGACACACGGACACGCACACGCACACACACACACGGACCTTTTTGTGAAAATGCTTTTTTTGGATATTGGGGTCCCTAAAACATATTTCCGGTGAAATCTCGGTATCGAATTTTTGGTGGAGTGCAATACTTTCTATATACACTATGTACATAGTGCGTATGGAGAAAGTAAAAATCTTATGGTTTCTATTCATATACTTTCTCGACATCTTAGTAACAAATTACTATCAAGAAGCTTATTTTTTTATGTTCTTTATGCTAATTTAGATAAACATTAGCAGAAAAAGTCTTCTTACTTACTTTCTTGTAAGCAGAAGGGAAATAAGGGAATACGATTGGCTAAAGCGATGGCCAAATCTTCTAAAAGCTAGTTGCCAAGTGGATGAAATTCGTTTCTTGCATGGTCAAGGCTTAACAAATTCCTGTATATGAAAAGTTTTAGGTATTTTAAAACTAAAACTAATAACAAGAAATACCTAAAATGGTCAATTCTAGGAATATAATATATTTTGTGTGCTTTAACGACATCTACATTTTTATGTAGTCTATTCCTTACGTTTACCAGTTGTGTAAATTTCAGCAAAGTTCATCCCTTAAGAAGAACTCTTCAGTGGCTACTACCAGAAAATTCAAAATTTACATCTTATTTTTCGTATAAATATATTTTATATACTATATATTAGTCCAAATGGTTAATCATTTTTGAGAATATAAAAATTTTCGAATTGTTTTTACTTTCCCTATACGTACTATGCACATAGTGCATAGAGAGGTATTGCATTGCACACAGAAATTCGATACCGAGATTTCACCGGAAAGATATGTTTTGAGACCCTCTGAATAAAAATAAACACTTTTTAGAAAAATGTCCGTGTGTGTCTGTCTTTGTGTATGTGTGTGTGTGTGTGTTTGTGTCGGCGGGCAGCATATCTCAAAAACGAAAAGGCCGTTAAATACCAAACTTGGTTTTAAGTTTGGTATCTTCCAAGGATGCGACAGAAAGATTTTTAGGAGAATCCCCTCACCCCCAATTACCCTTTATAAGGAACTTTTTTCAAAAATATTGATTTTCTTAAAAATGGCTCTAACGATTTTGATTAAAATATGGTATATTAAAGATATTTACTGACAAATAAAATGTATATCTTGAATTTTCTGGGAATATCCTCTGAAGACTACTTTTTTGTGGATCAATTTTACGGAATTTTTAATAATTGTTAAACCGTAGGAGATGGACAAACACTTACCACGCAAAAAATGTACAGCACGTTAAAACACACAATTTATGTTATATACATTTTTTCGTGAAGTTGATCGTTTTTAGATATTCCTTGTTTTTGGTTTCAGCTATGAAAAACAAACTTTTCTCATACAGTAATTTGTCAACTCCTCTCCACACAAAGGAACTTCAGTCACTTAGTAAACAGCTTTTGACTATCACTTTAAGCTATGTTACTCCTTTATTTCGCTTCTACTTACAAGGAAGCAAGTAATAAGACTATTTCTGCTAATTTTTTTTTTCGATTAGAAGGAAGTCAAAAGAAGCATAAGCTTTTTAATAATAATTTGTTATAGAGATGTAGAGAAAGTCATGTGAATGGAGCACGTCAGATTTTTTATGTAAACGATAGTTTGGGGTTGGTAGATTATACACAAAATGTTTGTGTTGCAACTTTGAAAGATTCTTAATTCAAATACTAAATTTGGTATTTTATCGACTTTTGGAGTTATTGTGTTAACAGACACACAGAAACAAACAGGAATGAACCTTCTCCTAAAAATCTTAGGTGCACATGACTTTTTCTTCATTGCTGCAACAAATTATTTTTAAAAAGCATATAGCATATAAGCATATACTAATATCTACTTTATGATAATCGAGATAAATATTAGCAAAATATTTCTTCATCACTTGCTTCCTTGTAAAAGGAAAATAAGGGAATACACTAGGCTCCAACAATAGTCAAATCTTTTAAAAGCTGATTGCCATGTAGCTGATATTCGTTTCTATGCAGGGCCAGTGGTTTACAACTTTCCGTGTGAGAAATCTGAAACAAATAACAAGGAACATCTTAGAAATGGCCAATTATACGAAAAAAAACGTTTACGGCAAATTGTGTGTTTTAATGTGATCTACATTCTTATCTAGTAAATTTTGTCTATCTCTTACGATTAAGTTCATCAAAATCATTAGATCCATTTTTGAAAAAATCAAAATATTCGAAAAATATCACATTTAAAGGGTAGTCGGAAGTGTTAGGATTTTCTGGAAAACATTCGTGTCGCATCTTTGGAAGATACTCAACTTAAATACCAAGTTTGGTATTTAACGACTTTTCGTTTTTGAGCTATGCTGCCATAGATACATACAAACACACTCACGACATGCTTCTAAAATGCTTTTTTGGAATCAGAGGGACTGAAAACATTTTTCCAATGAAAGTTCAGTATCGAATTTTTAGGTGCAATACGAGATATTCTCTATACACTATGTACACTGTAAGTGTAAAGAAAATAAAACTTCTTTTTTGTTTGGATTCTGGGGATCTTAGAACGTGTATTTACAACGAAATCTCGGTATCGAATTTTTGGGTGGAATGCAGTGCGTTCTCTATCTATACTTTATGTACGTTCATAGAGTATGCACGTGTAAGGAAAGTAAAAAATCTGATGTGTTCCATTCACATGACTTTTTCTATATATCTGCAAAAATTATTGTTAAAAAGCTTATACTTCTAATTACTTCATGCTAATCAAGAAAAAATTAGCAGAAATAGTGTTATTACTTGCTTCCTTTAAGTAGAAGTGAAATAATGGAGTACCATAGGTTAAAATGATAGTCAAAATCTGGTAGCTATGTGATTGAAGTTCCTTAGTTTGTATGGACAGTTCAGAAAGTCCTGTATGAGAAAAGAATAAGTTTTTTAAAGCTGAAAACAAAAACAAGGAATATCTAAAAATAATCAACTCCACGAAAAAAATGCGTTTAACATAAATTGTGTACTTTAAAGTGCCCTACAGTTTTTCTCCATCTCTTACGGTTTAGCCGTTATGTAACATTCCGTAAAATTCATCCAGAATAAAGTGGTTTTCCGAGGCTATTCCCAGAAAATTCAAGATACAGATTTCATTTGTCAGTAAATATCTTAAATATATGATACTTTAATCAAAATCGTTACAGCCATTTTTGAGGAAATTTAAATTTTTTAAAAAAGTTCCGTCTAAAGGGTAGTTGGGGGTTGGGGGATTTTTCTCAACGTCTTCATATCGCATCCCTGGAAGATCCTATACTTAAATACCAAGTTTGGTATTTTACCGACTTTTCTTTTTTGAGTTATCATGTTCACAGACACACGACACAGGGACACACACGGATCTTTTTGTGAAAATGCTTTTTCTGGATACAGGTGACCCTAAAACATACATTTCCGGTGAAGTGTAATACCTTCTCTACACACTATGTACATAAAATGTGTAGAGTAAAAAAGAAGCCTTCGAAATACTTATAATATCGGACACAAAACGAATATTTCTTCTGCACGTGCACTAATGCAGATATCATCATTGAATTGGCTTATTCCTGTTTGGTTTGTCGGGGAAGTACACCTTAAACTTCACTGGTAAGTCACGTGACGTATCTGGCGTGGAATACTTCCATTTCTTGGCAACGTGTGGTCACTTGGCACCACACACACCGGACAGCGGAAGAGCCATATCCCGTGAAGTATGATCTAGTGATATAACCATAAAAACACTCTCCCTTTCTCTTTATCCAAATGCTCCTGAATATTTTGAAAATTCTCGCTTTACCAGATTACTTTTTCTTGTGCCTCTCCTTTCACGTTCAAGCTTCCCGAACTTGTAATAAAATTTCAGTGATATTTCCTTTCTTTCCCTTTAACCCTTTTACGATTGTTCTACTACCAACTCTAAATCGTAAACTAGAACGTAAAATTACGTTTGGCTTTCAGAGCGGGTTCCTCTCTCAGATAAAGTAACAGCAGATAGTACGGATGTACGTATAAGCCATTAGCGATGAGATTTTTTTAAACAAGAATGTGATGTGTTCCATTGATATAAAATTCTCTATCTGTGTTGTAAACAAACTGCTCTTATAGAAGATTATTCTTCTATCTTCATCACCCTAAACGGGACAAACATAATTAGAAATGGATTTTTTGCTTGCTTCCTTGTAAGTGTAAAGGAAATAAGATATTCAAATCCTTTACAAGCTGTTGGCGATGTGAAACAATTGAACTTGGGTTACCTTTGCCCTTCAGGAGTAAAACAAAAGAGAGGTGAATCGAAGTATGACTTCCAATTCATGAAAAGCTTAGTTAGTTTAAAACTGAAACCAGTAACTAACAATATATTGGAAATGGTCAACTCTACAAAAAAGTATATGACAAATGAAAGTGTGTGTTTTACCGAGATCTCTATTTTTACTTTCTCTAGCCCCATATGTACAATGTACATAGGGATAGAGAAGGTATTGTAATGTACCCAAAAATTCGATATCGAGATCTTACCGCAAATATATGTTTTAGTTTCCCCTGAGTCCGAAAAAAGCATTTTTAAAAAAAAGGTCCGTGTGTGTGTCTGCCAGTGTGTGTGCCTGTGGACAGCATAGCCCCAAAATGAAAAGACCGTTAAATACCAAACTTGCTATTTAGGTTTAGTATCTTCCAAGGATGCGACACAAAGATTTAAAAAAAAAATCCCTCTACTAAAAACTACCCCTTACATGGAACAAATTTCGAAAATTTTGATTTTCTTTAAAAAGGTTCTAACGATTTTGATTAAAATCCCGTATATTAAAGCTATTTATGCCAGAAATAAAATGTATATCTGGAATTTTTGGAGAATAGCCTCTTTATTCTGTTTGAAAATTTGCTTAACTGCTAAACCGTAAGAGATAGAAAGAAACTCACTGCACAGAAAATGTACATCACGAAAAAACACACAGTTTATGTCCTTTACGTTTTTATTGTGGAGGTAACCGTTTCTGAGATATTCCTTGTTATTGGTTTCAATTGTGAAGTACTTAAACTTTTCTCAGACAGGAAGTGTCTGCTTTTCTTTTGTTCTACTCCTGGCCAAGCAAAGAAGCGATTTGCAATGACAATCGCATAACGATAGCTTTTAAAAATTTGACAATCATTTTCGTATAGGGCATTCCGTTATTCCCTTTTATTTATTAGGACCTAAATAATAACATTCTGCTAATATTTATCTCGATTATCATCGTGTACAAATAAGAATAATCTTTTGTAAGAAGTTTGTACAGCAGCTAGAGAAAGTCATGTGAGTGTAACACATCATATTTTTTGTGTAAGTGTTGTCTATCCTTTAAATCTTAAATGTAGGGTATTTTAATTAAAATTATTCGATATTATTAAAACTATTATTAGAATTTTCGAAAAATGTCCCATGTAAAGGGTAGTTGGGGTATAATATTCTTGGAAGATGATTTTTAAAAACCAAGTTTGGTATTTAACGACTTTTAGTTTTTTAATTATGCTAATTTTAAAGTCAGACATAAACACACAGACCTTTTCTTTATTTTTTTTTTATAAAGGAACTACAAAACAAGCATTTCCGGCGAAGTCTCTGTATAAAATTTATAGGTGGAATACAATACCTGCTCTACGTAGTAAGGACTACACGCATGTTTTGGTAAATTGCGTTACTATAAGCTTTAACCGGCGGGGTACAACATGTAAGGTCTGAGCAGCAAAAATTGACCAAGTCTGGGCACGTACTCAATGGAAGAACTTAGAAGGTACTTGTGTGAATATTATGTGTATAGACATATTTGGTATATTAGTGAATACGTGAGTGTAGTTGTGAGTACGGGTGTGTAAATGTGTGATATCTGAGTGTTCTTTCTTTTGTTGGTTTGTTATTACTTTCTCCAGCCCGTATCTACTATGCACTTAATGGACAGGGAAGGCATTTTACTCCACCTAAAAATTCGATACCGAGATTTTACCGGAAATATACGTTTTGGAATTCCCTGTGTCTTAAAAAAACATTTTTAGAAAAAGGTTCGTGTATGTATGTGTGTGTATGTCTGTGGACAGCGTAGATCAAAAACGAAAATACCGTTAAATACCAAACTTGGTATTTAGATCTGGTATCTTCAAAGGATGCGACACGAAGATTTTAAAGAAAATCCCCCTCACCACAAACTACCCTTTATATGGAAATATTTTCGAACATTTTGATCTTCTCAAAAATGTCTCTAAGGACTTTGATTTAAATCCGGCATATTAAAGATATTTACATCCCAAATAAAATGTACACCTTGACTTTTCCGAGAATAGCCTCTGAAAACCCTTTTATTAAGGATGAATTTTGCCAAATTATGCTTAACTGCTAAACCGTAAGAGATAAACAACACCTTATTGCGCAAAAAATGTAGATCTCGTCAAAGCGCACAATTCATGTATTTTACGATTTTTTGTGGAGGCAGCCGCTTCCGAGATATTCATTGTTATTGGTTCCCATTGTAAAGTGCTTATAGTTTTCTCAGACAGAAAGTGTCTGTTTTTCTTTTGTTCTATACCTGGCTAAACAAAGAAGCGATATACAATGACAATCGCATAACGACACATTTTTACTTTTTCTATATGTACTACGTACATAGTGTATAGAGAAGGTATTGCATTGCACCCAAAAATTCGATACCGAGATTTCACCGAAATACATGTTTTGAGACCACCTGAATTCAAAAAAAGCATTTTTAGAAAAATGTTCGTGTGTGTGTCTGCCTGTCTGTCTGTGTGTATGTATGTATGTGTGTATGTATGTATGTGTGGGTGTGTGTCTGTGGGCAGCAAAGCTCAAAAACTAAAAGACCGTTTAATAACAAACTTGTTATTTAAGTTCACTATCTTCCAAGGATGCGACACGAAGATTTTCAACAAAATTCCCCACCCCCAAGTACCCTTCACATGGAAAAATTTTCGAAAATTTTGATTTTCTAAAAACTTGCTCTAATTTTGATTAAAATATCGTATATTACAGATATATACCTGACAAATAATATGTATATATTGAATTTTCTGAGAATAGCCTCTGAAGACTACTTTATTCTGGATGAATTTTACGGAATTTTGTAAGAGATAGACAAAAACTTACCAAACAAAAAACGTGGAGTACATTAAAACACACAATTTATGTTATATACATTTTTTCGTGGAGTTGATAGTGTTTTAGATATTCCTAGTTTTTAGTTTCAGCCTTGAAAAACTTATACTTTTCTCATACAGGGATTTGTCAACTCCTGTCCATACAACAAAGGAACTTCAGTCACATACTAGCAACCAGGTTTTGAATATCACTTTAACCTATAGTACTCCCTTTTTTCCTTTCTACTTACAAGATAGCAAGTAATAAATCTATTTCTGCCATTTTTTCTCACTTAGCATGAAGTAAATAGAAGCATAAACTTTTTAACAATAATTTGTTGCAGATATGTGGAGAAAGTCATGTGAATGGATCACATATGTCACTTTAGCATATCGTATTCCTTTAGTTCCCTTCTTCGTATAAGGAACTATGTAATAAGAACATTCTGCTAATGTTTATCTAGATTAGCTTTGTGTATAAAAAATAATAATATTTTTTTAAAATTTTATTTGTAGAGCAGTTAGAGAAAGTCATGTATATGTAACACATCACATATTTTTGTTCTTGCAGGAAGCGTGTGTGTGCGTATCTGTGTGTGTTTTCAGTGTTGGGAATATATGTAAAATAAGGGTAGTAATATCCATTTAAAGTATTTTAGAGGGCATTTACGGTCAACCCACCTGCTACTGTGTGAGCAATTGATGTAATGTGCAATTTGCAACCACCACCATCACCACAGCCGCCTCCACAACCACCACCGTCACCGCCGCTGCCACCACATAGTTTTTTACATAATGAAAAGAATCTTATTTGATTTTTTCCACATATTCTGCTACAGATCATTCTTACAAAGGCTTCTACTTCTACCTATTTCATTATAATAAGACAAGAAATAGTCTTATTTTATATTTGCTTACTAGTCTAATAAAAATAAGGGAATACAATAGGAAAAATCTGATGTGTTCCATTCACATGACTTGCTCTATATCTCTGCAATAAATTATTTCTTATGCTTCTATTCACTTCCTCCTAATCGAGAAAAAATTAGAAATAGTCTTATTTCTTGCTTCCTTGTAAGTAGAAGCGAAATAAGGGAGTTCCATAGGTTAAAGTGATAGTCAAAAGCTGGTTTCTTTGTGAGTGAAATTCCTTTGTTTGTATGGACAGGAGTTGACAAATTGCTGTATGAGAAAATAAGTTTTTCAAAGCAGAAACCTAAAACAACGAATATCTCAAAAACAATAAACTCCACAAAAAATATGTATATAACATAAATTGTGTGTTTTAAAGTGCTCCACATTTGTTGTATGGTAAGTTTTTGTCCATCTCTTACGGTTTAGCAGTTATGCAAAATTCCGTAAAATTGACCCAGAATAAAGTAGTATTCAGAGGCTATTCCCAGAAAGTTCAAAATATATTTTATTTGTAAGGTAAATATCTTTAATGTACGATATTTTAATTAAACTGGTTAGAGCCATTTTTAAGAAAATCAAAATTTTCGAAAAAAGTTCCATGTAAAGGGTAGTTTGGGGTGAAGGTATTTTTCTCAAAATCTTCCTGTCGCATCCCTGTAACATACTAAACTTAAATACCAAGTTTGGTATTTTACTGACTTTTCGTTTTTGAGTTATCTTGTTCACAGACACACGGACACACATACAAACACGGACCTTTTTCTGAAAATATTTTTTTTGGATACAGGGGACCCTAAAACATATATTTCCGGTGAAATCTCGGTATCGAATTTTTTGGTGGTGTACAACACCTTCTCTATACACTATGTACATAGTGCGTATAGAGAAAGTAAAAATATATATCCAAAATTAAAAAAGCTGGTTGCTAAGTGATGAGTTTGAAAGAAATAGGAAAAATATAATTACGATTTCACTTTTCAGTTAAACTTAAATTAAGTATAAGAAACAACTCGGAAATGGTTAACTCCACAAAAAATTGTATTTGACATAAAGTGTGAATTATAGCGGCATCTATAATTTGTGTGTAGAAAGATTTGTGTATCTCCTGCGGATTACATTCATAAAAACGTCGACCAGAATGAAGAAAGCTTCAGAGATTATTTTCAAAAGATTCAGTATATACATTTCAAGTATTTTAAAATGTTGCCTTTGAATAAAAATCATTAGAACCATTTCAAGGTACTTAAAATTTTCTAGTAACCTTTCTAGCTGGAGGGAGTATGATATTTTCGAAAATATTGGTCTTGCATCCTCGGAAGGTGCCAAAAATAAATAAAAAGTTAGGGTTTTGGGTTATGCTGTTTACACACACAGGTGCTTTCTTCTATTTTTTTTTTTTTTTTTTTTTTTTTTTTTTTTTTTTTTGTAGAGGGGAATTCGTGTGATCCCAAACGTTTATTTCCAAGAAATCTTGGTGTATAATTACCTTCTCTACACATACTATGTATATAGTGTACAGAGAAGGTATTAAACTTCACCCAAAAATTCGATACCAGATTTCATCGGAAATATATGTTTTGAGACCCTCTGAAGAAAGATGCATTTTTAGAAAAATATCCGTGTGTGTGTGGGTGCGTTTATGTGTGTCTATAGACAGTATAGCTCAAAAACAAAACAAACAAAAAACGTTAAATACCAAACTTGGTGTTTAAGTTTGATATCTTCAGAGAATTTTCAATAACCTTCCACATAAAAAAATTTCGAAAATGTTGATTTTCTCAAAAATGGCTGTAAGGATTTTGATTAAAGTGCCTTATGTATTAGATATTCTATGTGAAACAAAATGTATATCTTGAATTTTCTGGGAGTAGCCTCTGAAGACCTCTTCATTCTGGATGACTTTTATATAACTGGCACACTGTGGTAGATATACAAAAGCTTACTACGCAAAAAAGTAGATCTCATTCTTTTTTTTTTTAAAGTGTTTAACGCCCGCTTTAATTACTTATGGCACCGCAGGTGGTGACACTGATGATATATAAATGATGATGGAGCACCGGTTGAATGCGATTGGGGGGGGGAACTGGAGTACCTGGAGAAAACCCGCCACAGCGCCGCTTTGTCCACCACAAATATCACATGCGGTCACTTGGGACTGAACCTCGGCCGTCTAGGTGAGAGGCAAGTGGTCTAACCACTCGGCCACGGCGCGGCCAGATCTCAATTCTTTTTCTTTACAAAATACAGTTCCGGAGGCTTGTCAGGACTCCGGCGCTGTATTTCTTTTTTCTCCATTTTTTCCAGTTTCCTATATTTCCTTAGTAGACCTTATTATTCTTAACTTTTACCTTTTTACACATAAATACACAAACATATACACATTTACAAACACAGAAACACCTATGCCCAAGGCGGGATCCTGTGCACCACGAAGCGCCAAAGCGAGACACTTTAGCGAGCGCGGCCACCGGGATCGCAAATTCAAACACATAGTCAATGCCATATACATTTTCTTATGTAGAGTTAACAGTTTTCGAGACATTCCGGATTATTGGTTTCAGTTTAAAGCCACTTAAACTTTTCTCAAATGGTAAGACATCTTTGTTTTCGTTTCTCGTTTGTTTATTCCTGGCAAGCAAAGAGATTGGAATTTCAATAGTATGTAGCGACCGGCTTTTAAAGAACGAGACTATCGCTTTAGCCTGTCTATTTACAAAGAAGCTAGTAATAAAAATAAGTTGTTACAGAGATACAGAGAAGGTAATGGAATGGACATCAGATTTCTTTAGATTGGAATGCAATATTCTCTCTACGTAATATTTATTTACGTGGCAGAAAAAATAATAGGATACTTAAAAATAAGCGATTTTCTATATTAAAACTGTTCAAGCTATAACCAATAAGTTGATTGCAAACCCCAGAATGGCTCGGGATGGTATCTGCCTCCATGAGCCTAACGACCGGATTCCAGGCCAGGTCACCCCCCCCCCTCGTTGACGAAGAACATAAATACGCGGGAAGGCGAATGGGGCATGGGATGAATCTCATTCAGCAGCACTCCCCGTTTATCGCTCGTATAGTAAAGAAATTACCAAGCAATATTCATTTATACAGTTTAAATTCCTTCCATCCTGAAAGCACTTGCTGATTAAGGCCAGGCTGAAGCTTTTTGTTTCAGAAAGAAAGAATATTTCAAATGCAACTCTGTTTCCGGTAAAAGAACACATTATAAACAAAGCACTCAAGTTCGATGAAGCCAATTTACTCTTTTCGTGCCTTATTGCCTTCGTTTTGTGCTTTTCGTTTGTTGCCGCTTACTTTTAAGTGTTGTTATACAGAGTGTATCCGCATTTTTAAATCAGAGCGCTGTATTGCTTGTGGAACTTTTGAACCGTTGTGTTTGTGCTCCGCACTACTGGCCTGACGAAAGAATGCAGTTGGTAAGGGTGATCGTTGGTGTATCAAGGCATGGTTTGAAATGAAATGAAATGGAGTTTTATTTATGGACGCGCTTTAAATGCTATCGTTCTCAGCGCCCCGTTATGTATTAGGCATGTAAGACCGCTTAATTTGGCTCAGAGGCCTCTTTTATTAGGCTTGAGGTTCTTTTATATGCAGTACGTGTACGTCACGGGACCAACGGCTTTACTTCCTTTCCGAAGGAAGGCATACTTAGGATTTTTACACCCGAAAAAAGCCACCGTCTTCCGCCGGATTTGAACTCGCGACCTGGAGTATGTGAAGCTAACATGCTAAGCATTACACCACGGAGTGCGACAGCCAACGTTTAGAGTGGCCAGAAAATATGGGAATGTGTTGCAGTACAGTCTAATCTTAAAAATATCAGTACAGCGCACGTAAATAGGAATAAACTAAACGATCCACATCAGGTTAAACATTTTTTCTTATCACTAATAAATATTAAGTTTCTATTTTTTGAGCGTAGACTACGCGCAGTGGTGTTTCATTTTGATTGATTTGAACTCGTACAATATTGCCGAACTGTACAGGGCATGCACCGGGAGTGATGACGTAATACCGATTATCTATTGTGTTTATGCAAGCTTCCACTCGCGGCCGTCTGCACTCATTCTTCAGACAGGTAAACCCTCACTTCTATTTATGTCGTTACCGCAGTTTGGAAGGTATTCTACAGACCTACACGTGTATCTGTTTACATTTTCGCGCATGATGTGCACATAAAACAGAACGCCACATCATGCGCGAAAATGTAAACAGAATATATCTTAACTTTTCGCTTATAATAACTTTGTTTAAACACATAAGTATATAAAATAATGTTTGCAAAATTTTTTCACGAGCGAATGTTTTTAGTGACAGATTAATGTAAAACTGAAGTAAATTATATCTTTTGCTCTCAAACAAGACACATTTATTAAACATTGTTTTAATTATTTGTTATTCTACATTTCTGTCCAATTTAGCTGCCTAGACATTGAATAACTTAAGTGCTGGAAGAACGCTGGCTCTAAACGTAAAGTTCCTATATTTCATGACAGTGTTCCCAGAGGAAACAACAGCAGAATCCTCCGCATTCATACTGCTATGTACGCGCCGGCCAGAGGATTGGCATAACTGCCCCCTGAAACAGTAGGGACGGCAAATCTATAACCGAGGGTACTATCACGTTCTTTAGCAGCTATCACGTGGTCAGCGTGTGCCGTACGCAATAGATGTGAGTTGGTGATTAGTACGAATATAGAAAGTTTTTCGTGAATTCTTAGCATTTCTTGCAATTCAATGCACTGGTTTTTACTATGTCTCTCATTTATTAAAATACGTTATTATAGATAGTTCCATTCATGGCGATAAAAGGTACATATTTTCATATTGAAGCACTGAGTAGTTAAACAATATGTAGCTTATTAATTAATACATTAAAAGGAGCATTAAAATAATCATGACCAAGTTAAATGCTTAATTTGTATAACAGAAGTGTAAGATTGTATTCCTAAACTTTACAAAATGAATAGCGGCTTTATGCAGAATTTCACTTTTATACATTTAGGCAAGTACATATGTACATTACTGTCAACACTTAAAAATCTGATGTGTTCCATTCACATGACTTTCTCTTCATCTCTGCAACAAATTATTGTTAAAAAGTTTATGCTTCTATTTATTTCATGCTTATCGAGAAAAAATTAGCAGGAATACTCTTATTACTTGCTTCCTTGTAAGTAGAAACGAAATACGGGAGTACCGTAGATTAAAGTGATAGTCAAAAGCTGGTTGCTATGTGACTGAAGTTCCTTTGTTTCTATGGGCAGGAGTTGACAGGTTTTTTAAAAGGGGAAATCAAAAACAAGGAATAACTCAAAAACAATCAACTCCACGAGAAAAATGTATATAACATAAATTGTGTGTTTTAACGTACTCTACATTTTTTGTGCGGTAAGTTTTTGTCCATATCTTACGGTTTAGTAGTTATGCAAAATTCCGTAAAATTCATCCAGAATAAAGTAATCGTCAAAGGCTATTCCCAGAAAAGTCAAGATATTAATTTCATTTATGAGGTAAATATCTTTAGTATACGATGTTTTAATTAAAATTGTTTTAGCATTTTTGAAAAAATCGAAATCTTCCTAAAAAGTTTGGGATGGGGGATTTTTTTTTTTCAAAATCTTCGTGTCGCATTCCTCCGACTTTTCGTTTTTCAGTTACCTTGTTCACAGACACACGGATACATACAGGACCTTTTTCTGAAATTGTTTTTTTTTTTTTTGGATACAGGGAATTCTAAAAAATATATATTTCCGGTGAAATCTCGGTATCGAATTTTTGGATGGAGTGCAATTCCTTCTCTATACACTATGCACATAATTCGTACAGAGAAAGTATAAATATATTACTAGGCAACTTCCGGAATGCTAGACTTTTTATTTTGGCTTGCACTGGTTAATTTGTGACTTGCTCCAAGTAGTTACAAGAACCAAATATATATTGCACCATTAAACGTTAAAGCTCATGTATGTTGATGCATCGAGACAACCTGGTCTAAATTGCTCGCCGGAACAGCTGTGAATGTGAGCTGGCTCCTGACATAGAGCGGCATTTTCTTTAGTGATGGGTGGTGAAGGTCCTACTAGCTGCCTACATAGTTCCTACCGAGGGGACTGAAGACTAACTTGCTGATGTAGAACGATGAACTGACGTGGTGCGTTAGACGTGTACAACCCTAGCAACGCATTAACCACGTATTGACAGGAATGTCGGTGAAAATAAAGTTGAGAGTAAAAGGTTATAGCAAGATTGCTTCTCAGCGATTCCCAGTCATGGTGCAAGGCCCTTGTGCCCCAAGTTTATTTCAAAATGTTTATTACTCTTTGAGGTTATTATTTTAATATTGACGTATAAGCAACACTTGGACGGACTATATAGGAGCTCAGCCTTAACTGCTTGTAGAATTGCTCCGTTGTTACCGGAGATGCCCGCATGCCATGCCGGGAAGACAGTGTAGCCTGAAGTGGCGTATTCTGTAGTTAAGATCCCCAAGAGACCTATCGAGAGCGCTCCGATGAAATCGCAAACTGTCGTAGAATTAACAACGCGGCGCCTAATCTCGTCCTACTATATGGTAGACCAGAGGCTTCATGCACGAGTCTCGGGGATAAGAGAAGTGGCAGATTTAATAGCTCGAAAACATTTGTTCTGCCCTGTTGAAGCAGTAGCAGACTGAAGTCCGCTGCCATACGCAGGCGAAGATTAAGATGGGGATAATGAGAGAGCCATTAGAATATGCAACCTAAGGGCAACTAACATTGTGGATTTCAGCATCGGCTACAAGGTGGCCGCAGCCCCAGTGCCTCGACACCTCAAGTCTCTGACGTGCTCGCCAAACTTTAAGCCCATATCCCTCTTCACTTCCAAAAAGATGTTGGTGCTCATCCACTCAATCCTTTTTCTGAGGTACGTGTTTAAGGGGAAGCTTATGGGAAAGGGGGCGCTTGGTGAAGAGAATGGAGCGGCTTTTCTCCACTAACGCTCGCATCACTCTTGGAGGGGTGCCTCTGAATAGGGGTTGAAGGCTCTACGAGGGTTTCTGTTTGTGCAGTGCAATAGTACGTCGTCAGTGTGTTGCGCTATGTTGACGTGCTATTCTGTAAGTAGGTCCGCTACATAGACGCTAGAAAGCGTGGGGGATAGGAGAGAGCCTTCTGGGACTCAAGGACTTGCCTTTTGGGATGAAAGAATGTAATAAGTAAACATGAATAAAACGTTTTAGGGTGATTAATAAATGCTCATATTTAAAGAACCGAAATTAATATAACTTATCAACTATAGTATAATATTAAAAAGCAGCTCCATGTTAGGTAGGTGACTTTCTAGCATACAAATATGGATAGTTAGAAGTAGGCCTCTTTAGACCCTACAGCCACTGGAGCACAGTACCGTATGTAGGCCATTGTATGCCGCTTCCAACGTGCTCCTGGGAGGAAAGGATGCGGGGCCATACCAAAGGGTGACCAGAACCGGATGATAAGAGCTAGCAAGTTAAGGTACCTAGCGATTTCAGAATAACACAAATCCTGACTCCAGCACCATTCCGACCGGTCTGTTGCTGTACCTAATATTCTATAAGCTTAGTTGAGAATCATTCGTCGAGTAGATAAGTATCTTTACTGATGTCAAATTATTAAAGTTATTACAAAAATATTTAATACATTGGTCGTTGAACGTACATACAATTTAAGATACAAGTTAAAGGTAGCAAAAAGAAACAAAAGAGAAAAGTAAAGAAAAATAATGAGAAACACAAAGATAAAATAACAGAATGATTCGCCTCGCGTACTGTAGCCAGGAACTTGCCCATGTTTACCAGTTCCTCTGTGCAGCCAGTAGATCACAACATGCCAATCTCCTTCTAGTGGAACTTAATTTTTTTGTCTTTTAGTTTAATTTTTCGCCAGTTCCCTCACAGTGCACATTCTACCAAAATATGTACTCAGTCAACATACAAACACAGAATGGGTAGATTCTCCAATGACAGAACTGCCTGTCCTTTTCTGCATCCTCCAATCTTCCAGCCTAAATCAAGACATTCCTGATTTTCCCTTTCTTTCTAAGTAAGTATATGTGCCTATTTACTCCAATTCAATTTTATTTCGTTTGCTAGAGCTATAGAAGTTTTAAGTTTTACAACCTGATTCAGTTTCCCACCGGTTGTTATCTTTTAACCTTTTTTTTGATGCCTTTCAATATGTTTTGGTCATTGGCTTCGTCTTTTTGTCATACTGGCCCACAAGTATTTTTCTCAAATCTCTTTGAAGTTCAGCAGCCCAGAACTTGGAGGGCAATGTTTCCACTTCTGTTTATAACACGTAAAACACACAAAAAATACGCAGAGTGGAATTATCTCCCCCTATCAGCCTTCAGCAGCACTTCGCTGCTCTTATTTTTCAGCTCTGTGTCTTCATAACATCCACCCTCAAGAATGAGTTATACGGGAGATTGGAATAACTCAACTTGTGAAACTCCAAAACTCTTTTGCAAAATACTAACAGCGTTTTGTTTATATGCTCTGCTGTTTCCCATCCCCAAATTTTACTTTGTATAACAAAATCGGTCTTATCATAGAGCTATACATGTCTTCCAATGTGTCTATTGGCACATCAGTGGTACGTAGTTAGTCATGAGACGGTTTGAACGTGTTTCTGAAAAGTGCGGTCTGGAGTGTGGACAAGTGGAAGCCAGAAGGAATGGAGGAATCGAAGGAAACGAATCGTCGAGTGTGTCTGATTTGATTGATCGAGTTTAACAACGTGACATGGTACAAATGGGACAAGAAGAAGCCAACATCACGTGGTTCAACAATTGTTCACAAATACTGAGTTAAATTGGGCTCTGCATCTCAGACCTACCAAACTTATTGTTTGTACTATTATGCTAATCAAGATAAACATTAGTAGAAATTGTCTTCTTATTTGGTTCCTCGTAAGTAGGAGGGAAATAAGGAAATGCACTAGACTAAATACAAATTCTTTAAAAGCAGGTCATGATACAATTAGAATTTGCTTCTCTTTACCTAGGCGTCCCGGATTCGATCCCAAAGGACTGTATGGCCACGCCATGGCCGAGTGTTTGACCACTGGCCTCTCATCCAAGCGGCCCGGGTTCGCTCCCAAGTGACCGTCCTTGAGATTTGTGGTGGACAAAGCGGCGCAGGGTCACCCGGGTTCTCCGGGTTCTCCGGTTTCCCACGCTATCCACCGTGTTCTATCTTCATTCCATGTATCATCGATGTCATCGCCGTCGCCCTCCGTGGTGTAATGGTTACCATGCTGACTTCATATACCCGGGTTCAAACCCGGCGGAGGACGATGGATTTTTTAGGGTGTAAAAATCCTTAGTATGGCTTCCTTCGGAAGGGAAGTAAAGCCGTTGGTCCCGTGTTATAGATTTACGGCACGCAAAAGAACCTCAAGCCTGATAGAGAGGCCTCTGAGCAAAATTAAGCGATCTTTCACTCCCAATTTAGAATGGGACGCTGAGAACCGCATTAGTTAAAAAGCGTCCATAAATAACACGCCATTTCCATTTTAATGTCATCGACTGCGGTGCCATATGTAATAAAAGCGGATGTTAACACTATGAAAAAAGAACCGCATTGGGACTTGTGCTGGACGTAGCGACGTCTGAGTGGCTTTTCTCCGAGTACTCCGGTTTACTCCCCATTCATTCCACCAAATGCTCTATAACCATCTTTCCTGTCATCCATTTCACCGTCTCATTTCACCCACTTTCTCACCTTCATATCAGGCATCCTGTCTAATCTCTGATCCAGAACCTCAACAACTCTTTGACCCAGGTGCTGATGTAAACTCTACTTTCGAGGGGGCGAAAATAGAGAAAGAAGAAGGCCCTAGTGGAAAGCAGAGGAAGGCCACGTTTATGGCGCCTTTCTCTGCTTATAGCAAGGGAGCTTTGGCTTCTAGATAGCAACCTGGAACCGTTAGGGACTTCGTCCTTAACTAGTGCGTATTGTTGACCTATTTGGTCGCCCTTCTTCACGGAGATCACAAGACACAAGGGCCTACAAAAGTATTCGTACAGTGGGGAGTTCTATTATCTTCTGTGCGTGTGAATGTGACTGAACTCCTCCTAAACGGCTGGACCGATTTTAATGAAATTTTGTGTGTGTGTGTGTGTTCCAGTGGATTCGAGAATGGCTTAGATTCTCAGTTCGGAAATTGGAAATTTCTCAATGGAAATTGTTTATTTAATTAATTGTTATTTATAAATTGTTGTTGTTGATTTTGGAATGTTTTAGATTGGATCCGGCAGACTGCGCCACAATCGCAGTATCGAATATCCAATAATATTTTATTCCAATTCCAGTCTTTCCCGACAGGTGGTGCTACGATAAAATTCAGGAAAATATTTTATAGCTTCGTTATTATTGTGTTACAAAAAAAAAAAGTGTGCTAATTGAAATATTACAATAAGATTCAAATTAATGTTTCAAGAGTTTTAAAGTGTACATAAAAAACTATACATTTTGCATTTTCAGTGTGGAATTGATGTGAGTACTTTGTATAATTTCTATCAAATTTAC
The DNA here is from genome assembly GCA_030762935.1 of Hymenopus coronatus. Lineage (NCBI taxonomy): Eukaryota > Metazoa > Arthropoda > Insecta > Mantodea > Hymenopodidae > Hymenopus > Hymenopus coronatus. The sequence continues at coordinate 41,704,341 of CM060887.1, forward strand.
TCGTGCGTTAATTGACAGCCACCCTAACCTACAAATGTATTTGTCTGGCAAATTAATTTCAATTTGTTCAATTGTTTTCTTATTGGAAATATTAAATAAGAAAAAGCTAAAAAATAAAATTACACATAATTTATCTAAAATTTGGAACAATATATATTTTCAGTCCTGTTACTTAGTAAAAATTATATTTTCAATAAGTTACTCAAAATTCTTCTGTGCGTGTGTATGTGACTGAACTCCTCCTAAACGACTGGACCGATATTAATGAAATTTTTTGTGTGTTCCAGTGGATTCGGGAATGGTTTAGATTCTTAGTTCGGTTCAATGGAAATTGTTTATTTAATTCATTTTTTATTTATAAATTGATGTTGTCCAGATGTTACAGCTTATTCAAAAACTTTTTAAATTTTCGAATTAAAGATGTGATACGGGACAATGTCTTTCGGGTCCGCGAGTATTTATGTATTTATTTCACTTAATATTCAGTAGACATAGTCATAACCACAGAAACTTTAACTGAAATGTCTTTACTTTGTCGGTGAATAAAACGCTGGAAAATGTAAATAGTTTTCTTTGTGTCCTCAAAACTGTCATTTCAGATTTGGAAAGTATCACATCACTAGTATGTTCTAGCTATGTAAGTGTCTCCAACTGCAGATTATACGACTCAAAACGTTTTATTCCATTTTGTGAAGTCAGCTGTATAACGCTCATGAATAAATCCTAGGAATGAGGTTGTGTTGACTGTGCAGACGTAAACTGCCTTTATTTCGCAGTAAAACCCTCCTTCTATGGGTTTAATGTGACTGTAAATCAGCGAACTCGAAGAAAAGGAGTTAAGTGCTCTGAGAGAGTGTTAATTTGCATTGTGAAAGGAATACAAACCGGAATGCTAGAACTCGAGTTACTTAATCCGTTTCAGAGAAATTGTAAATGAGTGCACCCAAGCATTCATTAATACATAAATATGAATTATAGCTCTAAATAAGGATTTATAAATATACAATGAATATTAATAGTAATTTATGCGCCTCTTACAGAAGCGTTGACATTTCCTTACGAATGACTTACTTTCAATTGAGCCTTAGGTAAAAGTTTTGCATACAACTTCTCTCCCAAGCGTCGTTTGGAATTCTGTAGAATTAAAATTATTTTGCTAAAATAGTGGAAACTAATTTTAGTGACATAGATAAAAGTAAGTTTATATACGTATCAGAGTGCTGATTTGTTTTCGTTCCCTGGAAACTGGCTTTAGTTTAAGCTAAATAAACATTTCAGATTTCTCTTTTTGATAAGTATAATTACGTACTGTAGCCGGGATTTGAACCTCGAATCTCCCGGTCTCTAGCCGGTTGCTCTTCCACTGAGCTACCATGGCAACATGCCGCCATAGCACCGATTTTCTCATCTGACTCGCAGGTTTCCCGGTAAACCATACAAGGTGATCTCAAAATTATTTTGAAATGTCAACCCCAATGGGGACTTACAATGTTGCAAGTACAAAGTCCCAGGATTCATAGTATTATGGTCAATGGGTATTGGATTAATTGTTTTTTTTTCAGTAGTTTTTATATTGTTGTAAACAGTGTCTATGCCATAAGTAGGTGGGCACGGGCAGTTTTAAAGATAAACAGAGATAAGTAGACTCGGTAGTGCTATTTCCTAGAAGCGATATTGACATATAACCAAACTTTTCAGGCCTCTCCTCGCCTCCAGAAACATTCTAGAATTTTCTAGAAAATTCTAGCAGCCCATAAGCGTGTGTGTTTGAGTGAAGTTGATAAGTAGGTTTCTAATACGACATAAGGGCGATACCACGACTACCCTTGTGACGACAGTTGTGCGCTACAGCGGATGCTACTACTAGTTTTCGACTACCTTGCGAGCGAATGCATCCATAAAAGAGGCTCCTTTGGGAAAATCTCATTTAGCCACTATGTCACGAAAAAATATGAAGTGATAGGAATAAAGTCTACTGTGTTCCATTAACACGATTTTCTCTACCAGTTCTGTGAGCAACCTATTCTTACCAAAGATCAATCTTCTTTCTGCTTTATGCTAATCAACATAAACATTAGTATGAATGGTCTTAATATTAGCTCCTTATAAGTAGAAGCGAAATATTGCAATATAATTAGCTAAGCGATTGCCTAATCTTTTAAAAGCTGTCACTATGCGATTGAATTCCCAATTCGGTTTTTGCATGGTAACAGTAAGTCAAAAGAAAAAGCTGATGACTTGTTATTGAGAAAAGTGTAGGTATTTTAAAACTGAAACGAACAGCCAAGAATATCTTGAAAATCGTTCGCTCTTGCGGTGGTAACTTAAGGGCTCCGGGTTCGTATCCCCCATAGGTTTTGGGCTATTAAGGAATTATGTGGAAATGTGGGTGTCCTAGCTTAGAATTTTGTTAGCATGGAATCTTTCTCAGGTGCGGTAAGAAACAAGTGATTTTCTTCAAGTTCTAGATTATTAATGAACTTACTTATTTATTTTGTTGGGCCTTTTCTGCCGTCAAACACACACTAAATTTTCTACTCTTAAATTACACTTTACCAGACCGCGCTTATTATTACATTATTATTACATTTGATCATCTTTTGGTGCACTGATTTCATCCGTATTCTGGCGTATTAAATTAACACTATTTCGTCACAACCAAAGGTAGCCGTTCGTCTCTACAAAGGAACGAAATATCACATCTTAGCTCCGCGGATGTTCCATGCAAAGTGCCAAAAGTGTCGCATGACCAGCAAAGAACCGTCTATCTTGCTTTGTTATGTCACATCTTCAGTTCATGTCCTACAGTTAACGGTACCATCCTACGTGAGTCGCTTGTCAGCTCGTGACAAACTTTTGTCCTTGGCTTCTAAGAACGTGTTTTACAATATTTCTCTTTCTGGTTATTTTCAATATAAATATTTGTCCCCTCTTAGTGTAATTTATATAATACTGGCTATAATCTATATCTCCCTTTTAGGTCACTTTTAACCCCGTGATAAGATATGTACTGTCTCGCTCTACAAAAAGTGCATATGGCATGTGCTTTAACGAGGTCTTCATTTTTTGTATAATAGGTGTTTGTCTTTGGCTTAAATTTATCAAAAGCATTCCAAATGAAGATTACTTGCAAGCTATTTTCAGAAGATTGTCATATAAATTTATTTAATATTTTATACAAAATTGTTAGAACCACCTTCGAGAAATTAAAAAGAGGCTTAACTTTTTCCATGCAGATAGTTTGGAGTGGGGGAATTTGCTTTAAAAACTTTACGTCGGATCCTTCAAAGATGCTGAACTAAAATATAAATTGTAGTATTCAACTAACTTTTCATGTTTTTAATTATATGTCGACAAACACACACACACAGGTAGGCACACAAACAGATCTTTTTCTAGGAGTGTTATTGCTAATGTATGTAATTAAATAATTAAACATTTACAAAATACAATTAAATTACGCTTTGATATAAACCCCGGCTACAAGTTCAGATTACAATTGATGCAATCTGGTTACAAAGGTTAATTACATATGCTTTTGCAGTATGATAATAAATAATTAGAATGCCTAAGCATTAGTTAATATAGCTTATAAATATTTCAAGGAACCGTACAGAGAAAACTCTGATAATTTGGCACTAATTATACCCTTTACAGTAAAATATATTTATGACATTTTGAAGAAAATAACACCAGTGCTGTTATTATTATCATAATCTTATTTGAGGTTATGGTACTATTTCAGATTCATGGACATTGAGTTATTGTAAGCTTTAGTATATATACATATATAAACGCAATTCTATGAATTGGGCGGGATTTGAATAAATACAAATTGGGGCGAGATGATACTTTGTAGCCCGTTGTTATATCACCGCCATTAACCTCGAAGCAATTCGTTCACGTCTCTTTTAGCTGTTCCTCTTCTACAAATATATATAATAGAGCTTAACGTCCTTTAACCCGGTTGGTCATAGCGGACGATTAATGAAATTGGTGAAATAATTCTCAGATAATCTCAGGGTCCATGGAGCTTAAAGTTACTCCACATTCGTCTTCTCAGGATAAGAGAAAATCCCGAAAAAAAACCTTATCCGGGTAACGAGATTCGAACTCGCGACCCTGGCGGGCTATATAAGCCATTGGTTAAGCTTTTATGCTGGTTGCCAAAATATTTCTTTTGTTATATTGCCATGTTGGTTAAGATGCTTTATCTGAGACTAACAGAGCATTAATGTTTCAGTTCATTTTGGTCTTTCAATGTGTTTCTGGTGTAGTTCCAAAGAAACCTTCCAGTAGTACAAAATTCCTGGTAAAGCTTTCAAAATTCTCTGCATTTAAGTTAGGTGTGTGGAGGTAAATAATCGAATAATTAAACAGTTACCTCCCGCAAACTCTTAATTTGACTCGAAATGCAAATCTTGCATACCATAGGCTCACTTTTAAAAACGCGCAAATTTTTCTGTCTTATTTTCCGAGTTGTCTTTGTTAACAACATATATTAATGCTTCAGAAGTGGCAATTAATATAGACATTTATTTATTAAATAAACTTTCAAGTTTCAATATTGCATTCAAATCTCATTCAGCACGTTTCCAATATATCATAAATTAAGCCAGGAAGCGTTCTTAAAATACGTTATTGAAACTTATATCATAAATTGGAGATAATTTGTCTCTTAATTGGTTATTTTGGCCCAAGTTTAGAAAATATACAAAAATTCATATTATACACTTTCCTTAGTTGGCTCACCGTCCCCGTATCTAGGACTTCCAAGCGAATGCCTAGGGGTCAGAAGCCTGCCGAGCAGCCAAACAACAGGAACCACTGAATGGAGAACTGGAACGAGTGGTCGACCCGCAGCCAGGCATGAGGGTGAGGAAGTAGATGATATGAAATGAAAGCGAAATGGATGATAAGAAAGGTGTTGATGGAGCAATTGGTGAAATGAGTGGTGGGGGAAACCCGAGGACCAGGAATGTTATATATATATATATATATATATATATATATCATTATAAATATATGCCTATATAAAATATCCATACTGAAAATCGGAATGATTCTCTCATTACATATAAAGGTTAAAACTTTGGGAATTCTAGTAATTTTAGGATAATGATATGTCAATACCATAACCACCAAAATCCACCATAACCTTAAAAACCTGATGTGTACCATTCACATGACGTTCTCTACATCTCTGTAACAAATTATTGTTAAAAAGCTTATGCCTATTCACTTCACGCTACTCAAGAACAAATTAGCATAAATAGTCTTATTATTTGTTTCCTTGTAAGCAGAAGCGAAATAAGGGAGTACCATAGGTTAAAATGATAGTCAAAAGTGGTTGCTATATGACAAGTTCCTTTGTTTGTATGGACATGAGTTCACAAATTCCTATATGAGAAAAGTAAGTTTTTCATAGCTGAAACCAAAAACAATGAATGTCTCAAAAACGATCAACTCCAGGACAAAAATGTACATAACATAAATTGTGTGTTTTAACGTGCTCTACATTTCTTGTTTAGTAAGTTTTTATCTAAGTCTTACGATTTAGCAGTTATGCAAAATTCCGTAAAATTCATCCAGAATAAAATAGACTTCAGAGGCTATTCCCAGAAAATTCAAGATATACATTTCGAAATAAGTTCCATGTAAAGGGTAGTTTGGGGTGAGGGGATTTTTCTCAAAACTTTCGTGTCACATCCCTGGAAGATACTAAACTTAAATACCAAGTTAGGTATTTTACCGATTTTTCGTGTTTGATTTATCGTGCTCATTGACACACGGACCTTTTTGTGAAAATGCTTTTTTTGGATATAAGTGGCCCTAAAACATATATTTCCGGTGAAATCTCGGGAACGAATTTTTGGGTGGAGTGCAATACCTTCTCTATACACTATGCACATAGTGCGTGTAGAGAAAGTAAAAATGGAGCATTTTCTCAATTTTGAGCCCCCTCTTTTCTTACGAGAGTAATAATGTATTTTATTTCATATTTAAAGTATAATAAAATGAATACTTTAATTCGGCAACACATGGTGCTATTTACTCTGTTTTACTATTGCATTATCTTCGTTGACATGTATAAACTTGTTTGCTGCTTCCAGTTTAGGTTTAGTCACTGTTATGGTGGGCTCCGTTACTCAATTAAGTCCAAACTTCTTCAGCGTAACGAGCCCAAGGGATTTTCCAAGGATTAAACCCCTTCATAACAAAAGGGATGCTGTGGTTCTGCCAAGCAGATTGTTCTAATTGGAGCGTTTAAGTCAGACTGTAAAATTATTAAATATAATGAAGGCACGCAAACTCTGTTAGTCTTCAGAGCGGGTTCCAACTACCACATAAGTCGAACATATGGGCATTCTAATAACATATTGTCTGCAAAATTAGCTTCAGTTTCTCTTTTGTTTATCTGTAATTTTAACCTAAAAATACTGCATTATGCCAAAACCTGATGCATTATATTCATGAGAACCACGTATCTGCAACAAACCATTCTTCCAAACCTATACACTTAATTTCACTTACATCGATATAAACAAAAATACTTTTATTCAATATTATTTTTTGTAGATGCGCGGGAATTGTATTATTAATTATATTTTAAATAATCATATTAAATTACATTCTTTCATACTGCTACAACAACACTGTTGACCTTAACCATTCTTTGAAATCCCGAACATATTTGCCTACCAATTCTTTGTAATATTGGCCAATATTTTCGTCTTTACGTATTCTTTGTAATAATATGTTTCATTCTCCCTTTAAAACTTCGCATTAGAGAATAAGATTTACATCATTTTGTGCATTTTTGGTAAATATATGTTATATCTTCTATAATACTAAATCTATGTAAGTAAAATATGTTTTTCACGTGTTCAAAGTTCATAAGTTAAGTTTTAGTGTTAATCGGTCTCTTACTGAAGTAAAACTTAGTTTATTGACCACAATGTACATAGTAGGTATAAAATGTATTGTATTTCACCCAAAATTTTGATAGCTAGGTTTTAACGTAAATATATGCTTTGAGTAAGATCATTTGCGTCTGTTAACCGCATAACTTAAACCACAAAGATTCCATTAAATACCACCTACTTAGTATTTAAGTTCTACATCTTCCAAGGATAAGATACGAAGATTTTCAGGAAAATACACCCACCCCAAACTACCCTCTATATGGAAAATTCTTCAAAAATTTTAATTTTCTGAAAAATTGCTCAACCAATATTGATTTAGATCCTATATTAAATATCTTTACACGGCAAATAAAATGTATAGCTTTAATTTCTTGGCTATAGCCTCTGAAGTATTCTGTATGAGGTTTGCATAGTTGATAAACGTTATAGCTGACAAAACTTACTGCACAAAAAATGTAGATTTGGTATAAAAACACACGGATTACGTTCTAAACATTTTTGCTGTGGAGCTAACCATTTTCGAAATACTCTTTATAATTGGTTTCAATTTTAAAATGCTTGTACTTTACTCAAAGAGGAGGTCATTCGCGTTTCTTTTGTTTGACTCCTGTCCCTTCAAACAGAAGCGACTCTCGATCAGTCAGATAGTGGCAGCTTTTAAAACATTTTATAATCGCTTTAGCCTTAGCCTAGTATACTCACTTATTTACCTTCCACTTATCAAGACAGTTTCTGCTAATGCTTATTTAGATTAGAATAAAGTAGATAGAAGAATAATCTTTTATAAGAAGTGTGTTTGCAGAACAGATAGAAAAAGTCATGTGAATGAAACATATCAGCTTCATCTGTATTGCTCCAACCATTCTGGAATTTCTTCATTCTTCTTTATTTTTCTGATTATAGAGCTTTCGAATTTGTTGTACTTGCAATGAGTCAGTTCTTTGTTATTATCAGTGCTGTTTCTTGGCCAATTTATCTGCTAGTTCATTACCATGATTTCTCAAGTGAGCCTTGATTCGTCCAAGATGAAGAATTGATGTTGTTTTTCAGATGGCTGATAATTGTTAATGTTTATTCTATATAAGTGTTTTATGTTGTTGTTACTGATCAAAGCAGTTGATTGTTTCTTCTTTATTTATTATGATATTCAAACCTTTAAGATTTTTTAGAATGTCAGGTTAGCCAGGCTGCCTTTGCGAAAGTGATCGTGTAGTCTAACTCTAGCCTACAAGGCTTATCTGGTTCAAAATAAAGTAAATAGGAAAATAATTCGTATAATCACTAAATATCGATAAATGATAGAGTGAGTCAAGTGAATTTAACACGTCAGGATTTTTTTGTCCCTACACATGTAATACTTATATAGTGTATAAAGAAGGCATTGTACTCACTACTGAGGTTTCACCGGAAATACAAGTTTTGGCACTCCCTGAATCCAAATAAATAATCATTTAGATGTCCGTGCGTGTCTTTCTGTAGGCAACATAGCTCAAAAATGAAAACTCCGTTTATATTTAAGCTCAGTATTATCCAAGGATGCGACACGAAGATTTTCAAGAAAATCCCCCACCGCTAACTAGACTTTACATGGAAAAAATTTAAAGAATTATTGTTTTCTCAAAAATGGCTGTAACGAATTTGATTAAAAACTTATATTTAAGATATTTACTGAGAAATAAAACGTATATCTTGAAATTTCTGGGAGTAGTTTATGAACACCTCTTTATTCTGGATGAATTTTTCTGAATTTCACTTAACTGGTAAAACAACAATTTATGTCATATGCATATTCTGAGATATCCTTGTTATTTTTTTTTTTTTTTTCATTTTTCATTTTTTTTTCATTTATATAGCCCCCATATCGGGGGTTTCGAATTAGAAACAACTCGTAGGCTTAAACCATTTTATTTCCTGAAACACGCACATATTCACTCTCGCATACATACTTCCAGACTCTGTGGGGAATAAGGAATAATTCTGGTTAAAGAAAAATTGCCCGCTCCAGCCGGGAATCGAACCCGGGACCTCTGGAGGAGAAGTCAGCTCGCTGACCACTCGCCCACGGAGGCAGTCATCCTTGTTATTGGTTTCAATTTTAACATACTTAAACCTTTTTTCACACAGGAACTTCTCAACTGGCAACACAAGGAAACGGATTTCAATACCATAGAAACCACATTTTAAAAAAAAATTTCCTGTCGGTTTAGCCTTGTGTATTGTCTTACTTCCCTTCTACTTACAAGGAAACTAGTAATAAGACTGATTCTGCTTATTTTTACCTTCATTAACATGCTGTAGACAACAAATTAATGTTTTGAATGAAAGTTTTGTTTACCGAACAGTTAGAGGACATCATGAGAATGAAAAACATTAAATTTTTTCCCTTCTACTTACAAGGAACCAAGTAATATAGACAGTTTCTGCTAATATTTATCGCAATTATCATGAACTAGAATAACAATAATCTGTTCGGGGATGTATAGATAGTTATTTGAATGGAACACATCACATATTTTGTTGTTGCTACCTATCAAAGCGGTTGGTTTTTTCTTCTTCATTTATTAGGGTATTTAAAGCTTCTAGCTTTCAAAATATCAAGTTACTCAACCTGATCTTTGAAACAGTGATCATGTAGTCCGAATAAGCCTACAAGCTTATCTAGATGAAAATAAATTAAACAGGAAACCAATTGAAGTCACTTATTATTGATAGATGATAGAGTAAATCAAGTGAATTTATCACATCTGGTTTCTTTATTTTCTCCAAACGTACTATGTACATGATGTATAGAGTAGGTTATGCATTCCACCCAAAAATTAGACACCGAGACTTCACCAGGAATACGTGTTTTGGGTCCCCCTGTATAAAAAAAGGTCTGTGTGTGTCTGAGTCTGTGGACAGCATAGCTCAGAAACGAAAAGTCCATTAAATACCAAACTTGGCATTTAAGTTCAGTATCTTGCAAATATGCAACACGAAATTTTCAAGAAAGGTCCCCCATCCCAACTAATCCCTTTACATGGAAAAATGTTCGAAAATTTTGATATTCCAAAAATTGCTCTAACGATTTTGATTAACGTATCGTATATTAAAGATATTTACCCGACAAATAAAATGTATATCTTGAATTTTCTGGGAATAGTCTCTGAAGACTACTTTATTCTGGATGAATTTTACGGAATTTTGCATAACTGCTAAACCATAAAAGATGGACCTAAACATACTACACAAAAATGTAGAGCACGTTAAAACACACAATTTATGTTATATACATGTTTTTCTTGGAGTTGGTCGTTTTTCAGGTATTCCTTCTTTTTGGTTTCAACTTTGAAAAACTTATAATTTTCTCATACAGGAATTTGTCAACTCTTGTCCATACAAGCAAAGGTAGTTCAGTCGTATAGCAACCAGCTTTTGACTACATCTTTTCATATCTTTTTACCTGCACAGAAGTAATTTGCTAATTTTTTCTCTATGAGCATGAGGAAAAAAGAAGCATAAGCTTTTTAACAATAAGTTGTTGCAGAAACGTAAGTCATGGAAGTGAATGGAACACATCAGATTTTTTTATCACTATTCCAGTTAGATCAATAAAAATGCTAGTTTATGAGTCACACCTTTCTCTAATTTGGAACAAAAGCCAGTGCACAATCAGGATGAAGCTGAGTCCACATTAACCCAGTTTTATCAGCCGTTTCCATCGCTGCATGGTTTCCACCGTTTCCAATCTGGTATGTAGGGACTGTGCCATATGCCTTCCGTAACAGCATGGACGCTGCCATCTAATTTCCGCATTGCAAACATTCAAACATCACATGTTATGCACACGAACGCTCTTTTAAGGCTTCTGTATATTTAACATAACGTAAAGCGAACCGTTAAAAATTCCGACGCTTCATTTTACGTTTACAGCATTGAGGAATCAAGTTGCATAAATATTTTATTACTGTCTCTTCCACCTAAAATGTATTTAGTGAGGGTAGTACATTACACCAAAAAATTGATGCTTAATTTATAGGTTTGAAGCTATCTAGGCAACTAAAAATAAGACTACACTGCACCAAAACCATATTATTATTGTTTAGCCATAAAGGATAGGAAATGTGACTGCCTCCTGGTCGAGTAGTCAGCGAGCAAACTTCTCATCTGGAGGTCCGGGTTCGATTCCCAACTGGGGCGAGGGAATTAGTCCTTAACCAGAATTATTCCCTATCCCCCACAGAGTCTAGAAGTATGAATGTGGGAGTGAATGTGCGCGTGTTTAGTGATATAAAATTGATTAACCTAATGTTCTAAAGCTGCAATAACACGAGTTGTTTCACAAGTCAAAACCCCCGACATGACCATTGGAGTTAAAGGTGAAATGAAACAGTTAGAAGAAAAAAGAAATGTATGTGAAGAAATTATAAACTTGCGTCATCGCTCGTGATGTGCACGAAAACTCCTTAAAATTGCGTGTTTAACGAAAGTAGCATGACCAAGAATATATAATAAAAATAACTTGTCATTATTGTATATCAAATAACTAAAAATGGTGTATATGAGAGTCTACTAAACAAATAAAATCTAATAGTATATTGCGTACTAAGAACTGTGAGTTATACTTAGCAGATCGAGAGTGCATACTGGGAATAATTTTTCCCAAGCATTCGAGATCTGGTAAATAACTTACAGTTCGTAGTTAGGCAATAACTCTTTGAAATAGTTGAAAAAACTGTAACAAAAACAATAATAAATCAAAATTTATTTTCAATTTCTTCAATTACTGAACATTAAGCAAAAATGAATTCCCGATGTGAGCAAATGCAGGGTTATATCTTATATGTAAAAAACCTTCTTATATACTCTTTTGCTAATGAATTTTGCAATATATTCTTTATTTGAATCTTTCGAATTTTCATAGTCATTATCAAGCAGTAAAATGTTATAAAAATGAGTGATATTGCTGTTGAAGAAGCTGCGGATCTAGCATGTACTTTTCTTTTACCAGTGAAGTCGAAACAAAGATATGTTGATGGTTACGTCATTTCCTAATTGTACTGTATTAATGACTCTCAAACTCTTTCTGTAAGTAGGTAAATTATTTGTCGGCATGGCAATTAATAAACGAATTGTAAATGACCAAATGTGCTCAGAATGATTAACTTGCATATTAAGTACTACAAAAATAAATATGCAATACGGAAATAGAAGAAGGAGAACTAAAGGGAATCCGATATATGGATACTGTAATTGTTTAAGCATGTGACAAAACTGGAGTACTAGAATTAACAAATAGATAGTTCTGAAAAGATTATTATTGTATAAGCATTGTAATGTAAATCATTTAAGTTCATTAATTTTAATCTCTATGAACAAATATAAATGTATGTTGTAAATGTATTCCATGAAAAGTGATAACAAGGAAATATGTTGTCCCCATGGTGACGTGCAGATTATAATGGTTAAAAATAATGATCTTCAACTTTACGATATGAGAGAAAATGTTATAGAGTTCTGTGGTACAGCGTCTGTGAAGAGAAGACGTAGCAAAAAGACGCTAGAAGCTAATCAGGAATATCAAGGTTCATATTGGGATAATTGAATATAAAATCACTTGTAATAATAATTTTCATGAATTATTTATGTAGGTATTTACGACAAGACATATACTAAACACAAATTACGTAAAAAAAATCAGTTAAAGTTATACGTCTTTGTATGCTATGATGTTACAATACTTTCCAAGAATAGAACTTTTAATGTTGCTAAATCTACAAAATGTCTTCTAATTTCACTTCCACCTGTAAGACTTATTAACCAATCATGGGGGTTGAGAGTGTTTTACTTACCGATGATGCTGCTGCTGGCATTTTCTTGCCTTAAACTCAGGAAACAACAAATTACCGAACTCTAGAGCAGGGAATAAAGGTTAAAACTGCCTCAACAAACAGTCTGCGGCGTAACAAAATCTCCAGTTCTGTGTGTCCAACGTTAACAGACTAATCGGCAAATTTAAATTTGCAAAACACGCTTACGTCCAGAACGAGGAGGGGCGGAGCTCCAGATATCTCCACCAATCAGCTCAGCCAACTCCGAAATTAGTGTGCATCAGCCAAACATTAATTCTTGCAACCAATTGACAATTGATACACTAAAATTAGATATTGAGATTTTAAGGGTATACATGACTAATCATGTATAATCACAACAAACCGACTTCTTTATCTTATTTGCATAAAATAATGTAAATATTCTTGAATGTAAAAATCTGATGTGTTCCAGTCAAATGACTTACTCTACATCTCTGTATCAAATTATTGTTAATAAGGTTATACTTCTATCTACTTCACGCTAATCGAGATTACCAGAAACGCGTGCTTCTAAGTAGAAGGCAAATAATGGAATACACTGGGCTAAAACGATAGTCAAATCTTTTAAAAGCGGCTGCCATGTGAGTGAAACCTGTTTCTTTTCATTGTCAGGAGTTGAGAAATTCCGTATGTGAAAACTATAAGTATTTTAAAACAAAAACCAATAACAAAGAAATATCTCAAAAATGGTCAACTCTACAAACAAAACAAAAAAAAAAAAAAAATGTACATGCCAAATTCTGCGTTTCAACAAGATCTAAATATTTTGTGTAGTAAGCCTTTGTTTACCTATTATGGTTGACTAGTTATGCAAAATCCAGTAAAATTCATCCAGAATAAAGAGGTCTTCAGAGACTATTCCAAGAGAATTCAAGTTATTTTATTTCCTGTGTATTTTTTAATCAAAATTGTTACAGCTATTTTTGAAAAAATAAACAAAAAATGAAAATTGTTCTATGTAAAGAGTAGTTTGAGCGGGCAATTTTCCTCAAAATCTTCGTGTCGCATCCTTGGAAGATCCTGAACTTATGTACCAAATTTGGTATTTTACTGACTTTTCGTTTTTGAGTTATATTGCTCACAGGCACACGGAAACACTGACACACGGATATACACACACGGACCTTTTTCTAAAATGCTTTTTTTGGATACTGGAGACCCTAAAATATCTATTTCCGTTGACATCTTAGTATCGAATTTTTGGGTGGAATGCACTACTTTCTCAATGCACCATTTACATAGTACGTGAAGAGAAAGTAAAAGAATATAATTGGCTACCAGGCGCCAGTTTTAAATGCCTAAGACTAGAGCTACAGTATTAGAGTAGAAAGTGTACTGGACTCAGTTAGAAAACTTCAGTTCGATTAGATCTCATCTGTATCAAGCAAAGTAAAGAAACGAAGACAAGCAGCAATGCATGAAAAGGATATAAAATTTAGCAGCAGGGGAGACGCAAACGAAATCTGAGAGTCCAACCTATCAAACTGGTGGATTTTAGTGTGAGGCAAGCATTCAAATCTTTCTTTGTTTTCTCGCTATTGATATTTTCAGCATTATTCTTCCAGTAAAATGCCATTTGCTGAGCAGTTTTTTACTTTCTCTACACGTACTATGTACATAGTGTATAGAGAAGGTATTGCACTCCACCCAAAAACTCGATACCGAGATTTCACCGGAAATATATGTTTTAGGGTCATCTGTATCCAAAAAAAAAAAAAAAAAAAAACATTTTCACAAAAAGGTCCCTGTGTGTGTGTGTGTGTGTGTGTGTGTGTGTGTGTCTATGAACACGGTAACTCAATAACTAAAAGTAGGTAAAATACCAAACTTGATATTTAAGTTTAATATCTTCCAGAGATGCGACACGAAGATTTTAAGAAAAATCCCCCACCCCAAACTACGCTTTACATGGAACTTTTTGGGAAGATTTCGATTTTTTCAAAAATTCTATAACAATTTTAATTAAAACATCGTATACTAAAGATATTTACCTCACAAATGAAATTAATATCTTGACTTTTCTGGGAATAGCCTTTGACGATTACTTTATTCTGGATGAATTTTACGGAATTTTGCATAATTACTAAACCGTAAGATATGGACAAAAACTTACCGCACAAAAATGTAGAGCACGTTAAAACACACAATTTATGTTATATACATTTTTTTCGAGGAGTTCATAGTTTTTGAGACATTCCTTGTTTTTGATTTCTGCTTTGAAAAACTTATACTTTTTTCATACAGGAATTTGTCAACTGCTGTCCATACAAACAATGGAACTTCAGTGACCATAGCTTTTGACTATCACTTTAACCTATGGTATTCCCTTATTTCGCTTCTACTTACAAGGAAGTAGTTAATAATACTATGCCTGCTCTTTTTTCTGATTAGCATGAAGTAAATTGAAGTATAGGCTTTTTAAGAATAATTTGTTGCAGAGCTGTAGAGAAAGTCATGTGAATTGTACACATCAGATTTTCTGTTACATAAATAACATTTTATGTACATGTTCACAGAGGTACAATGAATAAGAATAGTCCCTGATTTCAGATATATTTAAGCATATATGTTTTTTAAACTTTCAATCTTAAAAATTGCATTTGTAAGCCAAAAAATCTGGTGCGTTATACTCACATGACCTTGTCTAGCTGTTCTACAAATAAACGTCTTACAAATTATTATTATTATTATTATTATTATTATTATTATTATGTCTACACCATGCTAATCGAGATAAACATTAGCAGAATATTCTTATTATTTTTTTCCTAAAATGGCTTAATTTTCTTTTCTTCTTTACTTTCTCTAGCCTGTGTGTACATTGTACATAATGGATAGGAAAGGTATTATATTCCACCCAAGATTCGATACCAAGACTTTACCGAATATATGTGCGAATACAGAATTTTTAGAAAAAGGTCCATGTGTGTGAGTCTGCCCCTGGAAAGCTCAGCTCTAAAACGAAAAGTCGGGTAAATAGCAAACTTGGTATTTAGTTAAGGTATCTTACAAGGGTGTGACACGAAGATTTTCAACAAAATCCCCCCACTCCAAACTACCCTTTATCCCTTATGCATTCCCTTATTTCATTTCTACGTACAAGGAAGCAAGTTACACCAATTGTGCTCATGTTTATCTAGATTAGCATGACGTAGATAAAATATTTATCTTTTATAGGAAAATTTTGTTTGTGCAAAATCTAGAGAAAGCTATGTGAAAAGAAACACGTTAGACTTTTTATTCAGTGGGTTCTCAAAACATATTCTTGCAGCGAAATCTCGATATCTCTATCTTATATATACGTTGTACATATGAGCTAGAGAAAGTAAACATTTCAGACGATGTGATATGTATTCACCTAACTGTCAATGGAAGTGGCGATTTCCTTACGAGCGAAATGTTTACGACTAGAACTTCAATAAAAAGCGAGGAGCAAGAAACGGCCATATTTTAGAAGTTGTGCAATATATTTTGATTCTCCCTCTGGCAAATGCATATATTTTGGCCCTTTGTCTGTTTTTATGAACTTGGAGGTTCATGACACAGGATTTGGGAGATAAGAGAAAAGTCGTAAAGTTTTAGCACGTTCCTTATATTGCATATTGTTTGGCTTGCCCAATGGCTGTAGTCGAGGTGTACAATAGGTTAGGGTTGATACTGAAGGTATTTAAAATAATACTGCTGTGAAATTGTACAAAAAGATTAAAACAAATAAAATACTCTTTTCCATAATAACATAATAATTATAAACTTTAAGGATGTATACAGCTTTTGCACTTGACCAATATCAATTGCTAATTAAGCCTACAGTCCGGTGTACTCTGTCATACCCCCACAACAGCAAGACGTGATTTGTAACATGCGCTTGCACTTTGTTTCGCGATAGCGGAAGCAAACTAGAGACCCAGACAGTTTAAGATGCTTGAAAACGGATGGGATTTATCTTTAATTTGATGCTCGTATTATTTGAGGAAATAAGCAAAAGCCAGATTAGCAATCTTTGTTGCATTCCTGGGAGATACTGTACTTAAATAGCTTTTCCTTTTTGAGATATGTTCCCAAATACACGTACTCAAAAATTGGGACACACGCACGGACATTTTCTAAAACTGTTTTTTTTTTTTGGAGGGGGGATATAGAGGATTTAGTGGTACCAAAACATGTTTTCTGTTGAAATCTTGGGAAGGTATTTTTGGGGTGAAAAACAAATCCTTTTCTTTCTACTATGCGCATTGCACATACTAATGAGAAAGTAAAAACATGATAAAAATAAAGTGCAAGCAGCTGGAATGAGATTTGGGACGAAAGTTAGTGTTTCCAGGGAGACCATGTAAGAAATGAGTATATTAGGCATCAGATATTTATGATGTGAATAAAAAGTTCATTGTTCCGTTCACAGACTTTCTCTACCAATTCTGTAATAAACTATTCTTGGAAAGATTATTCTTCTATCACTTCATGTTAACCAAGATCACATTGGCAGAAATGTAAATTATTGCTTAGCGCCATATAAGTAGAAAGGAACAAAGGCAATACAGAATACATTTTAAAATTGAAACAAATGAGCAATATCTCGGAAATGGCTAACCACAATCATGCATATGCTTAAATCGAGTCTCTTAACAGTTGGACAGCTTTTGTGTCATAAGCTTCTATCTCTTACGGCTGCCAATTATGCAAAAAGTATTCTGAAGCGTGACGTCTTCAGAAGCGATTAAATAAAATTCAAGATATGTATTTTATTTGTAATGTAAATGTGTTTAATATGCGGCATTTTAATCAAATTGGTTAGTACGATTTCTGAGAAAACCAAAACTTTTGAAATTTTTTTCACGTCAACGGCAGTTTGGGGTTGGGGATTTTCCTAATAATCTTCGTGTCGCATTATTTTTTTTATAGTATTTAACGCTCGCTTTTACTGCAAATGACACGGCAGGCGATGACACCAATAATACATGGAGTGAATATGGAGCATTGGTGGAATAAGATGGCGGGGGAAACTGGAGAAAACCCGCCGCTGCGCCGGTTTGTCCACCACAAATCCCACTTTTGATCGCTTGGGATATCTTGGAAATGATGAACTCTACAGCAAAAATATAGTTGACATAAATTTCTTATTCTAAAACATCTACATTTTTTGTATAATAAGTTTTTATCTTTCTCTCATAATTTAGCAGTTATGCAAAATTCAGGAAAATTCATCCAAAATGAATAGGTATTCAGAAGCTATTCCCAGCAAATTCACGATATACGCTTTATTTGTGGTGTAAATATTTTTAATATACACTATTTTAATCAAAATGACAATTTTTGAGAAAATGAAAATGCTCATCAAATTTTTCATTTAAAGGCTAGTTTGTGGGGAGATTTTCTTGAAAATCTTCGTTTCGCATCCTTGGAAAATACTAAATATAAATATCAAGTTTGGTATTTAACACACACATCTTCTAAAAATGCGTTTTTGACTCAGGGGACCTCAAAACATATTTCCGATGAAATCTCAACATCTCTAGGTGAGAGGCAAGTGGTCTAATCACTCGGTCACGGCGCGGCTTTTCGCATCCTTGGAAGCTACTAAACTTAAATGCTAACTTTAGTATTTAACGAACTTTACGGTTTTAACACATGTAGCCCTGACACACACACACACACACACACACACGTGGATCTTTTTCTAAATAAGATTTAATTTTGAATTCAGGGGTCATCAAAATATAAGAGTGAAATACTGGTATTAAATTGTTGGTTGGAACACAAAACCTTATCTACTATTATATATTTGGTAGAGAAAATAAAAACATTTTAAGAAAATAAAACAGTATGGAAGCATCACATAAAAAGAATGCGTGCAGAGAGTATTTCACGTCAGGTTATGCTTATGCTTTACCAACCAAGCGGAAGATAAGAGGTGCCATGAAGGCCCAGAACGAAGTGGTAATGAAAAAAAAAAAAAAAAAAAAAAGAAAAAAAAAAAAAAGGACGGAACAGGCACAAGTGCCTAAAACCTTGAGGGTCACAAGAAGCAGATTCTAAAATACCCGGGCTGTTTTTTCGTGGCCAATAGGTGAAAATGTTTTAGCATGGCGTTTCGTCCCTATCTATGGTAGACATCTTCAGAGGTGGGATATTCTTGCGAACGAAAATTTCTTTATCTACACCATGATATCCGAAATAAACATTAGCAGAAATGGTATTGTTAATTGCTTTCTTGCAAGTAAGAAATGCAAGCGATAGTCAAACATTTTAAAAGCCGTCATATGTAAACAATTGACGTTCGTTCGCTTTGCATTCCCAGAAAAACAGAAGAGAGATGAAAGGAAAAGTGATACCTAGTTTGAAACCAATAAGAAGGAATATCTTGGAAATGATCAGCTCTACAGCAAAAATATAGTTGATATAATTTTTTTTTTTTTTAATATCATCTACATTTTTTGTATAGTAAGTTTTTATCTTTCTCTCATAATTTAGAAGTTATGCAAAATTCAGCAAAATTCAACCAGAATGAATAGGTCTTCAGAAGCTGTTTCCAGCAAATCCAAGATACACACTTAATTTTTTGCATAAATAGTCTTAATATACATTATTTTAATCAAAATGGCCATTTTTGAAAAAATCAAAATTTTCAGAAAATTTTCCATATAAAGGGTAGTTTATGGAGGGATTTTCTTGAAAATGTTCGTTTCAGATCCCTGGAAGATACAAAACATAAATATCAAGTTTGGTATTTAACACACACATCTTCTAAAAATGCGCTTTTGACTCAGGGGACCTCAAAACATATGTCGTATGACATCTCAACATATGCCTTATCTATACACTAGGTACATACCAGTGTAAAGAAATTAAAATGTTTAAAGTAAATATATATAATGATATGCATTACTAGCATTTTTCTATGGATAGTAAATTATTGAGAAGAAACCGTTAGAAAACTATAGTTACCTATATAGAAATTATCATCGTAATCACCATCAACATCTCTGACCAGTAATAGGAGATACATGACTTGTGACGTTATCAAAATAAAAACATTACTGTCCCTTGGTTAGTGAAAACAAAAACAATTTCCAAATTAGCAAACAATAAAATTTTGGTTAGTGTGTTATACACAGAAAACCTAACTCAATAAACAAGTTGTCGCCGTTATCATGTAGAGTATTGGTTCTCAAAAATGTTCGTCTACTTTTTGCTAACTTGTTTCAAAATTGTTGTACTGTTTCTCAAATGTACATCAAAGAATATGAGAGTATACGTTTTCAAAATTATGCTGGTATTTTGTGAAATAAGCTATAAGATTGAAAAATCAAGGGATTTGGAGGGTACAATAAGTAATACTTAAAGAAAATAATTAGTTGCAAGTATTTTCAAACCCATATACAGCAGAAATTTGATTTTTAATGTGAATATTTAACAAATTTGATGTGTTTCATTCACATGCCTTTCTCGATATCACTGCAACAAATTATTCTATTTACTTCATCTAATGCAGAAATAGTCTTATTACTTGGTTCCTTGTTAGTAGAAGTGAAATAAGGAGGTACCATAGGTTAAAGTGATGGTCAAAAGCTGGTTGCTCTGCGACAGAAGTTCCTTTGTTTGTATGGAGACGAGTTCACGAAGTCCTATATGAAAAATGTATGTCTTTATAGCTGAAAAAAAAAAACAAGGAGTATCTCAAAAACAATCAACTCCACGAAAAAATGTATATAAAATGAATTGTGTGTTTTAAGGTACTCTACATTTGTTGTGTGGTAAATTTTGTCCATCTCTTACGGTTTAGCAGTTATGCAAAATTTCATAAAATTTGACCGAGAATAAAGTAGTCTTCAGAGGCTATTCCCAGAAAATTCAAAATATACATTTTATTTGTTATGCAAATATCTTTAATATACTATATTTTAATCAAAATAGTTAGAACAATTTTTTAGCAAAACAAAATTTTCGAAAAAAGTTGCATGTAAAGGGTAGTTTGGGGTGGGGGGATTTTTCTCAAAATCTTCGTGTCGCATCCCTGGAAGATACTAAACTTAAATACCAGGTTTGGTATTTTACCAACTTTTCGTTTTTGAGTTAACGTGTTCACAGATCACGGACACACGGACCTTTTTCGCAAAATACTTTTTTTTGGATACAGAGGACCCTAAAACATATATTTCCGGTGAAATCTCGGTATCGAATTTTTTGTTGGAGTGCAATACCTTCTCTATACAGTATATACATAGCACGTATAGAGAAAGTAAAAAAGCAATTGTGGAACATTTTATTAAAATAAATTAAGATAAAAAACCTTGTTTTTCACTCAAATGGCTTTCTCTAACTGCTCAACAAACTTCTTACAAACTATTATTGTTCTCTCTACACCATACTATTCGAGTTCAGCATTAGCCGAATGTTATCATTAGTTAGTTCCGTATAAGGAAACGGAACTAAAGGAGTCACCGTAATAAAACGATAATCACATGCTTTAAAAACTTTCGCTATGCGATTATCATAGAAATTCGTTTTGTTTGCTCAGTATTTCAAAAGCGAAACAATAACAAGGAATATCTCGAAAAGTGTTACCTCCACAAGAAAACTGTATAGGACATAAACTGTGTGTTTTGACAAGATCTGCATTATTTGTGTCGGAAGTTTTTGTCTATTTCTTATGATTTACCAGTTATACAAAAGTCATTTAGAATGAACACGTGTTCTGAGATTATTGCCAGGAAATTCGAGATATACTTTTTTATTTTATATGTAACTATCTTTAATATAGGCTATTTAAAATGTGGTTAGAGAGATTTTTGAGAAAATCAGAATGTTCTAAAATTTCCAGGTAAAGGGTAGCTGGGTGGGATTTTCTGAATTTAAATAGGAAGTTTGGTATTTAACGTAATTTACGGTTTGAGTTATGCAGCCCAAAGGAACATACACACTAGCGTTTTTACTTTCTCTATACGTACTATGTATACATAGTGTATAGAGAAGGTATTGCACTCCATCCAAAAATTCGATACCGAGATTTCTCCGGAAATATATGTTTTAGGGTACCCTGTATCCAAAAAAAGTATTTTTACAAAAAGGTCCATGTGTGTATGTGTGTGTGTGTGTGTCCGTGTGTCTGTGAACACGATAGTCAAAAACCAAAAGTCGGTGAAATACTAAAGTTGGTATTTAAGTTTAGTATCTTCCAGGGATGCGACACGAAGATTTTGAGAAAAATCCCCTCCACCCCAAAATACGCTTTACATGGAACGTTTTTCGAACATTTTGATTTTCTCCAAAATGGCTCTAATGATTTTGATTAAAATGTCGTACATTAAAAATATTTACCTCACAAATAAAATGTGTATCTTGAATTTTCTGGGAATAGCAGTTTATTGTGAATGAATTTTATGGAATTTTGCATAACTGTTAAACCGTAAGAGATGGTCAAAAACTTACAACACAAAAAACGTAGAGCACCTTAAAACACACAATTTATCTTGTATACATTTTTTTCGTGGACTTGATCGTTTTTAGATATTCCTTCATTTTGGTTTCAGCTTTAAAAACATACTTTTCTCATGCAGGAATTTAACAATTCCAGCCCATACAAACAAAGGAACTTCAGTCACATAGCAAGCAACTTTTGATTATCACTTTAACCAATAGTACACCCTTATTTCGCTTCTATTTACAAGGAAGCAAGTAATAGGATTAGTTCTGCTGATTTTTTCTCGGTTAGTATTAAGTAAATAGAAGCATAAGCTTTTTAACAATAATTTGTCAGAGATATAAAGGTCATGTGAATAGAACACATCAGATTTTTTTCTAAAATATTTTTACTTTATCTACGCGTACTATGTTCATAGTGTATAGAGAAGGTATTGCATTCCACCCAAAAATTCGGTTCCGAGACTTCACGGGAAATACACGTTTTAGACTCCCACGTATCCAATAAAAGTATTTTGGAAAAATGTCCGTGTGTCTGTGAATGCGATAACACAAAAAAGAAAAGACGTCAAATACCAAACTTCGTATTTAAGCATAGTATCGTCAAGAGATGCGACACGAAGTTTTTGAGAAAAATTCCGCAACACTAAACTCATCCTTTACAAGGTAAAACTTTCGAAAGTTTCGAATTTCTGAAGAAGGTTAACTATTTTTATTTAAAACCTATATTAAAAATATTTACATGACACATAAAATATATATCTTAAATTTTCTGGGAATAGTCTGTTTAACACTTCTTTATTCTGGAAGAATGTTGCTGAATTTTGAGTGACTGTTGAACCGTAAGAAACAAAACTTACAAAACAAAATATAAATCTTGGTAAAGCACACGATTTATATCATATACCTCTGTTTTTTGTTGTTTTTTTTTCGTGGAGTTGATCATTTTTAAGATATTCCCTGTTACTTGTTTCAGATTTAAAATACTAAAGCATTTTTTCACATGGAAATTTCTAAACTCTTGACATCCATAGAAACAGATTTCAGCCACATGGCAACCAGCTTTTAAAAGATTTGACTGTCTTCTTAGCCGAGTGTATTCCCTTATTTTCCTTTTACTTACAAGAAGTAATTAACACAATTTCTGCTATTGTTTATCTCGAGTATCATAAAATAGTTAGAAGAATAGGTTATTTAACTAGAATTTATTGTAGCGATTTAGAGAAAGGCATGTGAATGGAACGCATCTGATTTTGTTTTTTTTTTTCTTTTGTATTTAGGGAGTCTCAAACCATACATTTCAGGTGAAACCTCGGTTTCGAATTCTTGAGTGGAATACAATACATTTTCTGTTTACTATGTACGTTGTACATATGCGTATGAGAAAGTAAAATTTATTATTTAAATAATCATGCATGCTAGAATTGTGAAACAGCTTATAATTATCACTGTCATTGTGTAATAAGTAATATAGAATACAGATATATTACAGACTATGAACTTTTCAGATTTTTGTGATGCATCACTGTACATTATTTACTGCTGTAGGAACTAATAGCGCCCTTCATTTGTTTAATGACGCCTAATGGACTAGAACGGTTCATACACTTTTATGCGTAAACTCTTTTAATCAATTAAGTTGGTGCTTGAGGTAAATGATACATCCCAAGAGTAAGCAACCACTTTAATCTCGCCCTAATGCGGCAAACAATGTGACATGCCTTGCTGTTTATTGACAGGCGTTTGTCGGCTAATGATGGTAAAACCTGGTGAGTAGGTATACATGTTGACAAGCACTGTCCTGTCAAAGCAAAGCTTGCCGCTATGCTGGAATTCTATTTTTTAGCATTTGTTGTAGAAGGTACTGTAACTAAAAATCGAGATTAACCCTGCTCTGATCGCGTGGTGTCTGGAAGACTTCACATGGGTTATTTTTGCATATTAGAAGAAAACGGATATTGCCACTGACCTGTGCCTCCATTACCGCGATTCTTTACCACCGCGAATGTAGGGCTAGAAGCATGTTGGACGCTACTGGCAGGCACGGAAAATATGGATGGGCTAGGTAAATTTAAACTTAAGGCAAGACAGCTGAGATCAGAAGGGGCTGCCAATTAGGGGGGGGGGAGGAATAAGATGAACTAAACAAAAGTGACTACAATGTTTTTATATATATATATATATATATATATATATATATTATACCATACCATACTTAGGTCACTGTTGTGTTATGGTTTTATATATATGTATATATATATATATATATATATATATATATATTTCTTTTAAGTGTAATTATCTATTATAAGAGGGTGCATTTATAAAGGTGTACTCTGTGCTGTAAAATTAAATTGCTATATTTGAATATCTCTATTTTTTTATATTTTTTTTTTTATTTTCGGTTTTACTCTTAATTCTTTATTGTTGTTTTAATATTTCTTTTGGTAGTGTATTACCTTTGTATTTTTATTTTCTTGTATACTCTTTTAATTCTGTGTTTTTGATGTTTTGATGTTTTAATATTGCTTTTTAGTGTGTATTACAAAAGCACGTACGGTCTGTGGACCCGTGCGATTGTTGAAATTCTATGTATGATATTATTATGTAAATAAATACACTTCATCTACCTTTGAATCATCTAATCACGCATATATAGTCATGTCAGTCTCACATTGGAGCTCAAAAAAATCAGGTTGTTTCCTTACAAGTGTGATTGGGGTCCGTGAGATGCCACGCGAGCTTCATTGTTATGATGGTAGTTTTGTTTCTTTTGCATTTGGCCTCACCATTCGTGGAAATTTTTAGACAAATACGATTTTTAAGCACCGTTTTATATGTATAGTGTTCAAATGAGACGAAGAAAATATTTAATCTCAGTATTCCAGAAGATATGAAGATTATTCCTGAATGAGTGAAGCAAGAAGTTAGTGGCTTAGAGATTTACAGTGATGAGGAAGAAGAGGTTGTAGAGACGAGAAAAGGAAGCACGGATACGGAACCCATAGCTGGCAGAAGATTAGTTACTGGTTCGTTGTCAGTCAAATTCTTACTTAGAAACTGAACTTGGATATCGCAAGATTCCTCTCAGATACTGAGAAAACACCAGAATCTGCAAATGATGGTCCTTGAGACCATTAATTAGGCTCGTAATAATAATAACAATCATTTTTATTAATTATCTAAATATATATGCAAAGAAAATTAATATTTAATAAATTGTATGCATAGGAACCAAGAAGCCAGTTGTTTACTTAAAAGTTTCTCAGAATCATGACGCCAGACTGGATAGAGGGGTGAGAAGTTTTTTTCTTTTTTTTGTGAAAGTCTCGTTCGAGTTTAGTATAAGGAGAAACCACAGTTTAAAGCCCGCATGGGGACTTCTTCTTTATATTCGTAGTATCACGTGATTATTATGACGCATTCTGGAAGATTTGCAATGGTTTTTGGGTAACGATGGTGTCATTTTGGCGGATCTTCCAATCAATCAGAAAGAAGTCACCATTTCTTTTGTATATAAGAAGCAAGGTTTGGCACATCGTGGTCGTTTGCTAAGAATTCAACCGTGAGAGAGACAAGGTCGTTTGCTAAGAATTCACCCGTGAGAGAGTTAACGTCGTCTCATGTTAAGAATTCGCCCGTGTGAGAGGCAAGGTCGTTTGCTAAGAAGTTCGCGAAGTAATAAAACACTGTCCGTGAAGTAAATGTATTACAATAAGAAACTGTATGTGAAGTAAAGTAACGTCGCTCACCTATTTAACAGTCGGCTCGTGATTACATAAAAGTGAATTGTGCCATGTCCTCAACTAAAACAGTCTAATTGAAAGTACTTGTTAGTAAGTGTTAAAGAGCATCAGTCAGCAGTATAAAAGTGTATAGCCAGGTGTTTCTCTTCAAAGCTCGTTTAGAATAAACAGCAGTATAAGGTTACGAGTGTTTTCTTAACAATTACAAGATCACTCCTACAACTCCTTCCACTAGCCAAATCCACGCCTGGGAGAGTCAATGTTCGTGCAAGACTGAGCAACGCCGTGGCAACCCAACCCAGAGAGCTTCAGTACCAGGTACTGAGTGTAGTGGAGTTGATTGGAAGTGACACTGTACACAAGCACCCAAAAGGAGGCGTAAAATCAAACTAAAGTACTCCCGCACATGGCTCACAACGTGCACCACTAACAACGCATTGAAATCTCCGCTGAATCATTTTGCAAACAGGCAAAGGTATAATGATTGCGGTCGCGCCTAGAACTGTTACACGCGACATTGTAATAAACTAATAAGTATATCTGCCTGCAGCTCGCGAAACAAGTGCGTGGTGATTGGCAATGAACAAACTTATGTTCAACTTACAGAATGGATAGTAAGTAATATACCGAAAATTCGTTGTACCTTCAAGTGACTAGACAACTTTATGGAACAATTAGATTTGTTACTTATACTGTGGTTAGGCAATAATGGGTGCTTGGCTATAGTATCCTTTTTTAAGATATTGTTTAGAAGCACACAACTTGACTATCTCACCATTACTTTTATATTTTTACTAAGGCTTCTGAAGATGACCGCTCATTTTTTGTGCATTGCCCTTTCATTTATTTTAATTGCGGAGACACATAATTATTATTGTAATTTGTATTTTATGGGATACCTTTTTATATGTACCTTAAACTCTTGTCTAAACATTACAGAAATTTCTCTGTAAATTGAATTATT
The DNA here is from genome assembly GCA_030762935.1 of Hymenopus coronatus. Classification (NCBI taxonomy): domain Eukaryota; kingdom Metazoa; phylum Arthropoda; class Insecta; order Mantodea; family Hymenopodidae; genus Hymenopus; species Hymenopus coronatus. The sequence continues at coordinate 41,731,246 of CM060887.1, forward strand.
TGATTTGTTGTAACAGAACGGTTACGTTAAAGGTTCTATTTGTATTCAAATTTAATGAATATTTTGAGTTATGTTAACTGCATATGCATCCCTAAATTAAATTGAAAGGTATTAATAGTATTAGCAGCTACTAGTTTGTTCCGGCCATGTGACCAAATCTGGGTTAATGCGGTTCCTTCTATCAGCTAGTCGCCTCAGTGGTGTGCTTCAAGTTCTTTCCCTCTAAAGGTATGCGCGGATGTGGCAAGAATGGAATACACCAATTAAAAGTATGAGGATATTCTGTGGAGGGTAAGAATGAGTTTGCGATTGTTTTATGATGTGTCATCATCAGCTGTTAGTAATTGTATACATTTGGACGTCCATTGTAGATACCGCATCATTAAGCTTGGTTGATGGTTGCATGGACAAGCACACATTTACCTTAGAATTCTGCAAATCTGCTGGAAGATGACAATGAAGATTGTCGAAACGCGTCCAGGCAGCCATCAACCAAGCTTAATGAAGCACTCTTTATCATGGATATCCAAGTATATACAACCTGAAAGCTTTATTTTTAGCACTGGCTCTTTCTATAATACTTCAACTGTTCTTGAATCAAAAGCGAGGAGTTGTGACTTCGTTGTGTTAAATATGCAAATTTTGATTTAAGAATTGGCTTCAGCATAAAGTAAACATTTTAATTTATCATAAGTTGATCAAATACTATTCGGCGAATCCTTTAGCGGTCACCGCTAAACGTGTGATAAGCTTAGTGCTGCATTATAATGTAGCAACATCTTTGAAGAGCGAGAAATGTCACTTGAAACATAAGAAGTGCCAGTGTAAAAGACATTTTCGAACTACATGTCCTCACAACAACTTAAATGCCGTCTACATCAGATTATTTCACCAATTGAAGGGCTGAGAACCATAGTGGACCAAGCAGGTTTTTTTTAAAAATGAAGAAATGGAAGGTCAATGTTTTTTTCAATATCATAACTTTTTGAGCCAAGTTACACATAATAACTAAATGCCACAACAATTTAGAATATATTTTCTGTCTTATATTAGTATAACATTAATGTGACTTCATGTAAAATTAGGTTTTACAGTTATTTATTGGAGCTATTTTCCTTTGCTGGGATTTGGCTCCCTAAAGAAATGTAACTGGGCCATTTCCATACATCTAATCAATGTCCTGCTGATCATCATTATTAACTTGCACACGCAAACTCTTGTAGAAATCATGATTCACTGGAGGAATAAATGGTAGCATGGACATAAGATCATCATATGGTAGCGTGATTTGCTACATGGATTTGGACCACTCTGACTCTTAACAGAATTTGTAGTTTCATTTAGATCGATATTTTGATGCTCTACTGTTTGTAAACGGGAATAGCTGGACATCGCTCAGTTATAAGATATAACTGCAATATAAGATGTATAACCATAAGCTATACTGACAGATGGCAACAACTCAATTTTGACCTCACGTAGAGATGGCCCACTATGGTTCTCAGCCCTTTAATTCTTCCTATGTTCTACGTTGCCAACTTTTACACATATTAGCATCATCGTGTGAGGAAAAAAAAAAAAAAAAAACGCTAGATCTTCCACTTTCCAGTTCAGGTAGCTCAGGTTCCTAGTTTATGTCGTTGAGCCACATTTCTCACTTAGCTACCGTGATCTAAAACGATGTCTATGTCTCCAGCCAAATTGAAAACGTGTTTTGAAGATAAATAATTATCTTAAAACCCTGCATGTTTTCACATAATTACTACTAAAACTAGGCCAAAATTAGATTTTTCTATCCATTTTGGAAGTAAAAGACTATTGACTTCATACATTTGGAAAAAACAGTTTTTGTTTTTTGTAAAACTGGCAATACAATACGTTGCCTTCCATATTTTATATTTATTATTAACAATTAATAATATTACTTTTGTATCTTCTCTAGCACATATATATATAGCAGATAGAGAAGATATTTTTCCACTCACATTTTCAATACCGGGATTTCACCGGAAATACATGTTTTGAAACCCCCTAAATGAAATAACATTTGTATTAATAAGTCATGTGTGTCTGTGAGCAACATAACTAAAACATGGAACAATCCTTTAAATATCAAGCTTGGTATTTCAGTTTAGCATCTTCCAAGAATGCGACACAAAGACTTGCAAGAAAATCGCCATACCAACCACTCTCTTACATAGAGCATTTTTGGAAAATGGTAATTTTCTCAAAAAATTGCTCTAACAATTTCAATTGAACTGCCATTTTTAAAAACAAACGAAATGTATATCTTGATTTTTTTTGGGGAATAGCCTTAAAAGATCTCTGCTCTCTAAATGAATTTTGAATGACTGGTAAACCAAAAGAGATAGACAAAAACTTGCAACCTCAAAGAATGTAGACCTCTAAAATACATCATTTATGTCCTACACATTTTTATAACGTTATTGATTCAAGTCATCCTGTTTGTTTTGTTTTACTTTTGGCCATGCAAAGTAGCAAACTTTAATAACAATTGCATAGCGACAAATTTTAGTAGATTTGATTATCGCTAGTTCCCTTAGCTCCCTTCTACGTACTTATTAGTGTATAAATAATAAGACCATTTAACAATATCTATCTTGGTTAGCATGAAGTGGAATGAAGAATAAACATTTGTAGGAAGTTTGTTTACAGAGCAGGTGAAGAAAATCATGTGAATGGATCACATCAACATTTTTATGGTTGTGAACTATGTGCAGGGGAGGTAGGTATTCTTAATATTCATCAGTTAACGGGATATTTAGTTGAATATTGATGTAACTGTTTCTGTATTGGAGAAAATGAAGAGCCTCTATGTTGTCAAATTACTGCAAGATCAAAGAGAAAGTAAAACGGTGTAAAATTCCATCTACTGAAATTTATTTAAAATTAGTAAAATGCTTCGCCGTCTCTTCTGTTGAAAGATATTTACTTTAAAGCAGTACTACATTTCAGGAAGTGAAAGGCTGTAGGGAGAATGTTGAGAAAATCAGAAATATAGGATTCAGCGATATTTCATACGCCTTTTCATGAAAGGGCTTTACGGTCGGTTATTTACATACTACGAACACTTTACAAAGTTACAGTTATTAGAAGTAAAGTTTAAGTTCATCAGAAAAATCTTTATCATTCTAGCAGAGTAAACACTAGCAGAAATATTCTTATAACTTGTGTCCTTTTAAATAGAAGGGAAATAAATAAATACACTAGACTAAATCATGCGTCAAGTTCTTTAAAATTTGGTTGCTGTGTTTCTTTGAGTGGTCAGGTGTTGAGAAGTTCCCATATGGCAAAAGTATAATAAGTATTTAAAACCGGAATAAATCAATAGAAATATCTAAAAAACGTCCAACTACACGAAAAAAAGGCATATAAAAAACTGCGTGCTTTAATTTTTTTTAACTGAGCTTTTGTCTATCTCTTACGGTTAACCAGTTAAGCAAATTTCCGCAAAAATCATTCAGAACAAATGTCTTCAGACGCTATTCCCAGTAAATTCAACTTGGGCGTTTTATTTTAATGTAAATATCCTTAATAAATAATATTTTAAACAAAATTGTTAGAGCCATTTTTGAGGAAATAAACATTTTTTGAAAATTTTTCCATAGTTTGGGTTTTAGAGCCGCACACGCGCGCGTGCACACACACACACACACACACACACCCATACACAAAGACACTTTTCTAAAAATGCTTTTCTTTTTATACATGGGTTCACAAAAGATATATTTCCAGTGAAATCTTGGTATAGAATTTTTGTGTGCAATACAATATCTTCTCTATACACTATGACCACAGTGCCTGTAGAGAAAGTAAAATGTGATCCAGTCACATGATTTTCTCTACATCTCTTCAATAAATTATTGTTAGTAAGCTTATGCTTCTATTTATTCATGCTAATGGAGAGAAAAAAAAAAATAGCAGAAATAGTTTTATTTCTTGCTTCCCTTTAAGTGGAACCGAAATAAGTGAGTACCATAGGTTAAAGTGATAGTCAAAAGCTGGTTGCTATGTGACTGAAATCCCTTTGTTTGTATGGACAGGAGTTGACACATTCCTATATGAGAAAATTATACGTTTTTTAAAGCCGAAACCAATAAAAAGGAAAGTTTCCAACTTCACGAAAAAACATGCTCCACATTTTTTGTGTGGTAAATTTTTGTCCTTCTCTTATGATTTAGCAGTTATACAAAATTCCGTAAAATTCATCCAGAATAAAGTAGTCTTCAGAGGCTATTCCCAAAAAATTCAAGATACAAATTTTATTTGTCAGGTAAATATCTTTAATATACAACATTATAATCAAAATTTCAAGAATCATTTTTGAGAAAGTCAAAATGTTCGAAGAATAATCCATGTAAAGGGTAGTTGAGGTTTGGGGAATTTTCTTAAAAATCTTCGTGTTGAATCCTTGGAAGATACCAAATGAAATACTAAGTTTGGTATTTCTCGTTTTTTTCGTTTTTGAGCCATGCTGTCCGCAGACACGCACACGCACACAAGGACCTTTTTTCTAAAAATACTGTTTTTGTATTCAGGGGGACCCAAAACATATACCCAGTGAAATCTCGGTATCAAATTTTTGGTTGGAATACAATACCTTCTCTATACACTATGTACACAGTGACTGATGAGAAAGTAAAAAATTAGTCTATCATTCCGGGTTTGCAAAGGCACCCGTGAAACTTGTGCAAACGAGCTAGCAAATGTTCAGGAAAGTTATGCGGGTTGCGGGCCGTGGAACTAAGGCGGCAACGAAAGAGAATACAGAAATAGACATCTCCGCACATAAGGTATTGTGAATTTACTAAAACATAAAATGACGCTAATTAAAGAGATAAATTGTATTCATAATTAATAATTTATAACTCTAAACCGTGTTATAAAAAGTGTTCAACAGAAAGAAACTCCAGAAAGTACGAACAATTTGTCCTAACAAAATAATAATGAAATATTAAACTCCTGCGCAACAGCTCACAAGAGGCTAAGGCCTACCGCCCGGCCGCTGCGTCCCTCATCTCGGTCCACCACAGGAGTCATTGATTAGGAGGAGTAATGGAGGGTTAGACGGGGTTAGCACCTCGAATCCCTCCCGGCCGGTTAATGCGGACCTGTCAACCTGGAGACGCTACTTCTCCATCAGGTAGCTCCTCAATTGGCCCCAGGGACCTCACGAGGCTGAGTGCACCCCGGATCAGGTCTCCTAGCGGGTGAAAAATCCCCTCGCCGGTTCCGGGAATTGAACCCATGTCTCCCACTTGGTAAGCGGCCGCGCTAACACAATGGTAAAGATATGACCAGTAATGAAATATATGAACACAAAACTTTATTTACAAAGTTTCAGTACCGTAATCTATTTCCCATCGTAATCTCTATTCTGTCACATGGTACCCGGTTTCAATGCGGATGTTAATCTTGTCTACTGCCAAAGAACTTATTTGTTTCCTTGAATGTGCAAAATGTTCGGGCAATTGAATTTTATAGGCAAATATATCAAGTGTATAGTGGAAAACAATAAGCGAGACTTCAGTGAGGAAATGCCTCATCATTTACGAGTAATCAAGGAATAACCTGTGTGCTGGCAAAGACCTGTGTGTAAGTTCATCAATTGTTATGGAGGAATTGAAATCAAATGTATACAAGAATTGAGAAAAACCAGTGTTATTACCGTTTCTATGTGCTATGCACTAAGTGGAGAAAGTAAAAATGAAAATATTCTTAGTATATAAATATTATTTGAGAAAAAAATTCTCAAAGTTTGCTTTTTTCATTAGATAAACTGTATCTAAAACGAGATTTTACATCATAATAGAATACGATTTTTCCTTTATGAATATATTTATTATCTGCCTGGTGGCAGAGCTAAATGTACAAAATGCATTAATAATAAGAAAATTACAGTTAATAATAGTAAACATAAATTAATGATAGCAATACAACATATTATATACAGCATTTTGAAATATAACTACTTATTATACTTAGTATACTAATATTTATGTGAATTATCAGCATGTTTATATACAGTTACTATATAACCTCAACATTAATAGTTATAGAATATTTTTTGGAAGTTTTAATTGCTTCACAATTTACTTTAATTAATTACCCAACATTTATATAATAAATCCATGGCACGATAGCTCACGGGGAAGCTTGGCCCTCCGCCCGGCCACTGCGTCCCCCATCTCGGTCCACTATAGACGTCATGCATGGGGTGCAGTAATGGAGGGTGAGAGCCCCCCGGCAGGTTAATGCGGTCCTCATGACCTAGAGCCGCTACTTTTATCTAACATTTACTGCCATTAAATTATCCCTAAACTTATTTAAAGTCAGAGGGCCTCCCTGAAAGACTGTTATATGCAATTCATTCCATTTTTAAATGGTCCTATTAACAAAAGAAATTTTTCCTACGTCTATTCTGTGCCTTCTATGCTTAATGTTATAAAAATGATCGTTTCGTCCGTAGTATGCCGGGTTTTGCTAACCTCTTTCTGACGTCCACCCATGCATTTAGACCAGCATAACCTTTAAATAGTGCGACTAACTTTCTTTTAACTTTCGGGAGACTTCTCTTTGTCTTTTTTAAGCCCAAAATCTTATCCTCTCTTTATGAATTTCACCGCCCTTCTAGCGAATCAGTTTGATTAACCCTATATGGGTCCCAGACAAGTATTAATACAAGCCTTCATTTTCATATTTTAAAAATCTGATGTGTACCATTCACATGGCTTTCTCTATATCCCTGCAACAAATTATTCTTAAAAAGCTTATACTTCTATTTACCTTATGCTAATCAGAAACAATTAACAGAATAGTCTTATTACTTGCTTCCTTGTAAATAAAAGCGAAATAAGGGACTACCATAGGTTAAAATGATAATTAAAACCTGGTTGCTATGTCAATGAAGTTCCTTTGTTTATATGGATAGGAGTTGACAAGTTCCTGTATGAGAAAAGTATAAGTTTTTCATAGCAGAAACCAAAAATAAGGAATGTCTCAAAAACGACGAATTCACGTGTTTTAACATGCTCTACATTTGTTGTGCAGTAAGTTTTTGTCCATCTCTTACGGTTTAGCATTTATTCAAAATTCAGTAAAATTCATCCAGAATAAACTACTCTTCAGAGGCTATTCCCAGAAAATTCAAGATATACCTTTTATTTGTCAGGTAAATATCTTTAACGTATGAAATTTTAATCAAAATCGTTAGTCATTTTTGAGAAAAGCAAACTTTCTATGTAAAGGGTAGTTTGGGGTGGGGGGATTTTTCTCAAAATCTTCGTGTCGCATCCCTAGAAAATACTAAACTTAAATACCAAGTTTGGTATTTTACCGACTTTTCGTTTTTGAGTTACCGTGTTCAGACACACGGACACACACACACACGGACCTTTTTGTGAAAATGCTTTTTTTGGATATTGTGGACCCTAAAACATATATTTCCGGTGAAATCTCGGTATCTAACTTTTGGGTGGAGTGCAATACCTTCTCTATACACTATGCACATAGTGCGTATAGAGAAAGTAAAAACAAATGATTATACAATAAATCCTTACCTCTACATATTTAACTAATATTTTAGTTTCTAATATTAATAGTCCCAGGTATAACTTATTTTATTTCACAGTAAATGAACTCCCAGGTTCCTGGTATTATTTCGCTTATGATAGATATGCATTTACATCTCTCTATTTCTCTCTTCCTCTTCCTCTCGCTTCTTTGTCTCGCAAGTTCAAAGTAACAAAACTTCCTATGCTACCGTAATTTTCTCGTTTAATATTATTTTAACTCTAATTAATAATGCAGAAAGGTTCAAGGAAGAAGCTGTCAACACAAAAGATATGCTGACGTACCTATCTCTACACATAATGACCACGACTTATGCAACCGGCCAAATTCCCTCCCCCACCTTGTATCTCTACATCCCCTTTGTTCTCCTTTCTGTTGTTCTGCTTTAACATCCTTCTTTTTCTTCTTCAATATACACAAATACATATACCACCACCAGCCCAGCTGGAGTCGAAATTGCAGCCCTAAGCTCTACGGAACCTAAAGGCAATCGATCTACATAGCTAACATGGCCATGAGGAACGACGTATAAAACAGTAAACAAAAGCTAAAAACAAAAATTGCCTCCAGGTTTTAATCTAACTTCTACCTGGTAAAATATTTTATTGAACTTTAACCCTTTCCAGACCAATGGTGGCATATGGAAATATTATCGGTATTTGTTATTCGAAATGGATACAATTTTACGTTCAATAATTCTCTACCTTCGTTGTATATATTTCGGTATTTTCTTTATATTTATGGATGTTAACACGGCTTAATACAAGCAAAAATATAATATCTTCAAAATTATATACCCAAAGTCACGGACGATGGATTTTAATTCCGGCGTAAAAATCCTTAGCATGGCTTCCTTCGGAAAGGAAGTAAAGCCGTTGGTCCTGTGTCGTAGATCTGCAGCACATAAAAAACCTCAAACCTGATAAAGAGAGACCTGAGCAAAATTAAGCAGTCTTTCACGCCCAGTGCAGAATGGGACGCTGAGGACCACAGCAGTTAAATACCGCCCACAAATACTGCTACATTTCTTTCTCTCCTTCAAAATTACCCTTTTTCGAACAAATACAGAACCTTATATATACTTGAACGTCCATTATTGAGGCAGCTTCATTAATTTTGGTTGATGGTAGCCTGGATGCGTTTCGACAATCTTCATTGTCATCAACCAAAATTAATAATGCTGTCTCAATAATGGGTCTTCAAGTATATACAACATGAAAACTTCATTCTAAGCAGTGACTCTTATTATAATACAGAACTCTATTCTGCTACAATGCCACTGAGATCCAGTAAACTCTTTTATATTATGCCAATCACCGTTTATTTTACCTGGGCCCAAACTTTTCTTTCATCACTGTGCTATTATAGTGAGGGTTCTAACCCAGATTAGCCTGCGACATTGAAATCTTGACCAAGATATTCAGTGATTGGAAGAACTAGCTATCAATAAGGGATTAGGTAACACCAAATTTTTAAGACAAATATGTATCCTATGACATCAGTTTTCTAAAAGCAATATCAATCGAAAATAAAATGGGCCGGAAAGGGTTAGACATGTATCGTAACAATTAAATCCAATTGATGAGATTTCATGGAATTCGGTTTTTTGTAATATAGCAATACTGCTTAGGCTTTAGTAGAATAAATTGATTGTAGTAATAATTAGCACACTTGAGCTTTAATAAACTGAGCTTGTGCATTTACATAGATGTTAACGTTGACGCAGATTAACAGCAATCGTAAAACCACATTTTCATATTTTTTTCAAACATTTGTCACAAATTCTGATTATCTAAAAATTCTTAAACAAAGGCTATGCTCTAATAAATGTCATGCGTTTTATAAATGCATGTTTTTTTTTATAAAATCAATAAATTTCTGGGAAATTGCAACGGTTAGTATTTTTTTAATTTTAAAACATAATCTAAATAAAATTTATTATGGATTAATATTACACAATATTTTAAGTGGTCGTCTCCTTAGCGCGGTGGCAGCGTTGCTGCTTACCAAGCGGGAGACCTGGGTTCGATCCCCAGTACCGGCGTGGGGACTTTTCCCCCCGCTGGGAGACCTGGCCCGAGGTGCACTCAGCCTCGTAAGGTCCCTGGGGGGCCAATTGAGGAGCTACTTGATGGAGAAGTAGCGGCTCCAGGTCATGAGGACCCCATTAACTGGCCGGGGGGACTCGAGGCGCTGATCACGTCTCACCCACCAATACTGCACCCCATCCATGACGCCTGTAGTGGACCGAGATGGGGGACGCAGCGGCCGGGCGGTAGGCCAAGGTTCCCCGTGAGCTGTCGTGCCATGAGTAATATTTTAAGTACATACAAGCTAAAGGTTTGAAAGACAACATAAATTCTTTATTATCTGACATAACTCACTCTCTCACCGCCAACTGCTTTTCAAAATATTTGGAATTTTACATTAGCCAGCGAGTATGTTCTAGCTGTATTATTATTATTTGTGATAGATAACTCAAAAAGGTTAACCAAGTCACAGATATTCAAAGCAAACAAGCCAGAAACAGATAGAACTTACATACTACCAATAATCCATGCTATATAAATTATTTAGTCATTCGAAAGAGAGGTGTACTACAACGATATAGTTCTATTTAATTCACATATATATCAAATAAACGAATTCCATATGAATTAAACCAAGTTAAGGTCAGAATAAAATATATACATTATTAATCACATCCTCTATACAGAGTAAGTTTTCATTGAGTCCAAAAATAGTAGTAATAATTACTGTGGTGTTGTACATATAATCACTATAAATACTCTAAGAAAGTATACTCATACGGGTTAGTTGTTGGAAACCATGTGTAATAATAGCAAATCATGTAAAAATTACTCATCTGAAAAATTCAATATCAGAGTTAATGCTTGTAAACAAATATATTAAGAGTTATCAATAGCAATTAATAAATGTAATTTCTGGCATGATCTACATCCTAGAGTTTTACTGCTGTTTCTTATCTCAAAATATGATACATATATTGCAAGCTTATATTTATTTCCTTAATTTATACATTAACCTGCTTCATCGCTTAAGAACTGAAGTCTTTTGCCAGGTAGCAGGGTAGCTCAAAAATATTTATTAGAGGAACTAATGCTAAGGAGAGCATTGGACTCTTTCCCTATACAATACACAATTTTGTATTAACATCAGCACTATATGCATTAAAATGTATGTATATATAGCTAAACACTATATATATGTACATAGAGTTTAACGCCCGCTTTTACTATATATGGCGTCACAGGCGAAGCCACTGATGATATTGGAATAAAGATGGAGCACCGGCGAAACACAACGTCTGGGGAAACCGGATAACTCGGAGAAACCCCATTCTTGCGCCGCTTTGTCTATTACAAGTCCAATATGCGCTCGCCTGGAATCAAACCCGAACCACCTTGGTGAGAGGCGGGGTCCATACGTACGTATGTTGGTATGAACCCCGTACGTATGTAGGTATGCGATATTTATTATTATTATTGCATATATTTATAACATTATTTTTTTATTTTACAATTACAATGTAGGCAATGTTTTTAAATTATATATTAACCACTTGAATAATAAGTTAGCAGTCTTTATCGATAAACACACCTTAACTAGAACAAATGATTCAATTCTATATCTGGTTACAATACCGCGTGCTGTCGTTCTCAAGTTCACCTTGGAATGTACAGCGGCGAGGATGTAAACCTTGGGATGTAGTAATCGTAGGAACCGGCGCGCCGGTAACCGGAGGTCTTAGAATACGAGACATCGAGGCAACTGGTGGATGCCAGAATCTTACTTTTCCAGAAACTTCTGTCATGTCATTCATTGCTATATAAGGAAGAGTTGCAAGACAAGTGAAGAATAAAGGGTAGTTTGCAGTGGGGGAATTTCTTGAAAGTCTTCGTGTAGCATCCTTGGAAGACACTAGTAAAACTTAAATGACATAGGTATTTAATAGCATTTTCGTTTTTGAGCTATGCTGACCCAAACACACACTTTTCTATTTTTTTTTTTTTTCTTTTTTGGATTCAGGGCACCTGAAAATATATATTCGGTTAAATCTTATTATCAAATATTCGGGTGGAATACAAATATTGGATGGCAGTAATCCTTGTTTTGTACACCAGACTAAGTGCCTTTCGTAACTGAAACATCTGTACAGAAGTGTCATTAATTCTGAACACATTTTCGTTAAATTAATTTTCAGATTACTTTATTGCATGAAACTCTGATTCAGGATTATTTTTATCCCAGAAATTATAGCCAGGTAGTTTGAGCATAATGTAAACATTAGAATTATTGCTCTCATGTTGTATAAAGAGCTTCAATATAGAGGGACATTCAGTAATACTAAGATTATGACATTTCAACAAAATGAACACTACCACGAATACCATAATCTTAAATATACTAGATTTCCCCAATTTTTTGAGCCCCTCCTATTACATGAAAGTAACATCTCTTTATATTTTATATAATACAATAAATATAATTGAATTCGAGTGGTCAGCGAGCTGGCTTCTCACCCGGAGGTTCCGGGTTCGATTCCCGGCAGGGGCGGGTAATTTTTCTTTAGCTAGAATTATTCCCTATCTTCCACATAGTCTGGAAGTATGTATGTGAGAGTGAACGTGTATGTGTGTCTTTTAGGAAAATAAAATGATTTAAACCTACAGACAACGAGTTGTTTCAAGTGCAAAGCCCCTGACATGACCTTAGATGTTAAAGGGGGCTGTATAAATGAAACAATAAGAAATATGAAACAATGAATTAATACTCTCTTATAATAGGGGTTCGAGTTTGGAGCAGTCTTGTATATTTAGGGCAGTGATGTTCATGGCCTTCAGTTGTTATAACCCAAAAACTAATAGAATTCTCCAAACTTTGAGTTTCTCTATTATAATGTGCAGCAAAAATTCCAATATTCACATTGAACACCATACAAAACAATATATAGAGTATATCTATAAAATCATGTATGCCAATTTGCCCAAAAGTAAACATTAAAAGACAAATCAGCTCAAGTTTATGGTAAAGGGCTGATTATAATTTATCAGGAATAGGAATATTTTTGAATAGGAAGTGAATGTAATATTCGAATTTGAAATTTAATTTAACAAAAAAGTATATAGAATTAATGCCTCTACTGTATATGTACAGATACTGAAAACAGTACGTAATTCTGTTCATCAGAAAAATATACTTAAGCCCTTTTATAAATAAGAATTTAATGTAAAATAGTATTAAAACCCGTTTCTGAGTGTGAGAAAGGCAAGACGTTTGTGTGGTAAAGACTGTACGGAATACCTATACGTAGAGGCGGAATAATTTTCATCTCACCAATTCCGCTGCAAGCCCAAACCACATTTTCAACGGAGTTAAAGCATACAAGTTGCTCTACTGGAAAACCGGATTTATGCCAGACATTACAAATGAATGGCTGAGAAGCATTCCTGGAACTGACTGCAGATAAGGCAAAGTGTATTCATAAGAATTACTAGAATTTCTAGCTTGCCAGTAATGCTTTTCAAAAAGGAAGAGCTTCTGTTAGTAATAAGAATAGTTCTTTTAATTAGTTAAAGAAAAGCGTTAGAAAACATCACAAAAACCTTATGTATTATCATTAGTTTTTCTACTGCTGTTCCTACAACAGCTTACTCCTCTATCTCGGGCAATCCAAAGACAACTCTTGCGTCAAAACTTGTTTTCTCCTGCACCAATCACGTTGGAGAAATGTTGGCGAGTCACACATACTGTCATATAGTACAGTGCTCGTAGTGAATTTGCTGAACTGTGTTACAGGAAATATAAACAGCTCAAAATGCTTCAAAACGCAGAAAGTAAAATTATTATAAAATTTTCAGAGACTCTGCACGAACTGCAAACGAAAATACTTACTGTACAAAATGCTACGAATGTAAAATATTTGAAAAACAAGGGTTGAAGTTATTTATAACATTGCCTAGGGATTAATTTTCCAAATTCAGATAATATTTGACCACATACTGCACATATACTTGCAAAGATTTTCTAAAATGCGTTATATTAAAAAACAAAAACAATATTGGAGTATATGTTTCTTACAGCATCCTTATCGCAGATATTGATGGACCTTTCCAAAGTCAAGCGCATCAGAGGAGTAAAACAAAAACAAGAAAAAGGCAATAATATTGCAAATGAGGAGGGCGTTGTGTTTACAAAAATGCTATAACGCACAAAGCAGCATGCCTCAATGCCTCACATGGTATGGAATAAGTTACTGCTTCTTTAATTTGGACATACCCACTCTTGCTATTTCTTGTTACTACCTAGATATCCTTTTCATTAAAAACGATTCTTTAATTTTCGCTTAGAACATTCTAGTTTCGTAATCTGTATTCGTTTTCGTTGAATGATGTCCATAAAGGTCACAGTGTAGGTCAACCAGCAGCCCTTCTAAAATGTCACTGGTGATTTTCTGATTTTCCGTTTTTCATCGTCTTTAGAAAACTAATAATAATAATAATAATAATATAAATAATAATATAAATAATAATAATAATAATAATAATAATAATTCCCCCCTTGGCGCTAGCGCACTAACGCGCCTTGAATTACCAATCGACCACCGACCTCACTCTCAGCATAGGTGGACGTTCTTCCAAATGATACAGGGAGGTGCTTTGGCCAGCATCATACATGCCCAGCCGGACTGTTTGGCATCATAGGCCGGGACTGCTGCCTATCGCAGCTCCTCGCTTTCCTCACTGAGCTCCTGCTTGATGGTCACCGTTCATATACCCAGTGCTTAAAGTCTGCAGTCCCAAGCGCATTCCGGGCCTGGAACCAAAGCGCCAAATCCTGCAAAGTGCTCAATGGCGCAAGTCTTTTCATGTTTTTGTAAGTTTAAAATGATTCACATGATTCAATTTTTTTTCACATGCCAACATAAATTTAAGACAGAATGTAAAGGGTACAAGTGAGATAAAGTTGGCATAATGTCCCTAATTTTGATATTTATGAGCATATTAATTATTAATTTGATACTCATCCCTAAATTACAAAAAGTAAGTTTAAAAACTTAATAATATTACCACCCACTAAAAAGTAACAAATCACAAATCTGTTTCCAAAGTTTTTTTAATGAAATAAATGTTAAACATAATGAAATTGATGTTTATTGTTTGGAATGTTTCCGTTTATGGTGGAATCAGTGCCTAGAGAATTAATAACTTCAAAACTATAGTATCTAAAATTAACATTCTTGTGAATATAACCTTTTCATTAAATTCATTTCAAAATTTAATAAGTTCAATAATTGCAATTATAACATAATTGCTTTACTTTGAGATATGTAAGATTTGGTTGTGGTTTAAAAAAACATGTATTTACATCTATTAATACTCGTACATTTAAAATTCAAATTTATTTATTTAAATAAAAGTTTCTTTACATGAATGTATAATAAATATATTGCAATTAAATCTAGTATGCACACACCAGCTTGCAAATGTTATGCATGGTAAAAAATTGAAATAAATGTTTACATAATCACGCAAATTAATACTTTTACTCATGTGTTTCCTTTCGAGATAAGCTAAATTTCAATTTGTACATTTATCTGTACATAAAATAAAAATAAGGTGGCCTAAATTTATTGTTAGATTTTTAAATTCACTTTGGTATGCGTAAGCTTTAAAATTAAATATTTTTAGCATAACCAAAAAAAAGAAAATCTGATGTGCTCCATTCACATGACTTTTTCTACATCTGTTACAGATTATCGTTAAAAAGCTATTCGTCTATGTACTTCTTGCAAATTGAGATAAAATTAGCAAAATAATTTTATTATGTGCTTCTTTGTAAGTAGGAGGGAAATAATGGAGCACCATAGGTAAAAGCAATAGTCAGATTTTTTAAAAGCTGGTTGCTATGTGATTAAATTCCTTTGTTTTTACAGCTGGCAGTTGACAAAATCCCGTAAGTGTTTTAAAACTGAAACCAATAACAAGGAGTAACTAAAAATCGTCAATTCCACGAAAAAAAAGTATACGACATAAATAAATTGTGTGCTTTAATGATATCAACATTTTTTTGTGTAGTAAGTTTTTGTCTATCTGTTACGGTGTACTAGTTATGCTAAATTCAGCAAAATAAATCCTGAATAAAGAGGTTTTCAGAGCGTATTCTCAGAAAATTCAAGATATATATTTTATTTGGCATGTTTATATCCTAAGTATTTTAATCAAAATCGTTAAAGCCATTTTTAAGTAAATCAAAATTGATGTCCATAATTTTCAGGGAACAACCTCTGAGTACCTTTTTATTCTGAATCGGTTTTGCTGAATTTTGCATATGAGGTAAGCTGCAAGAGATAGACAGCTTACTACATAAAAAATGTAGATCCCGTTAAAACACACAACTTATATCAAACATATTCTTCGTGTAGTTGAACATGTTTGAGATATACCTTGTTATTTATTCCATTTATTCTATTTATTTTCTCATGCAGGGATTTGTCAACCAATGCAGTGCAAAGACTTGACAACCAGCTTTTAAAAGAATTGACTACCGCTTCAACTTATGTATTCCCTTATTTTGGATGACTTGTGTACAAGTCATCCAAAATGAAGAGCTCTTCAGAGGTTATTCCCAAAAAATTCAAATTATACATTTTCCTTTGCTATGTATCTTAAACACGTGATATTTTAATAAAAATCTTCACAGCTATTTTTGAGAAAATAAACATTTTATAAAAAATGTTCTATGTAAAATGTACTAGGGATGGAGGAACTTTATTGACAATCTTCGTATAGCAATCCTTGGAAAATATTAAATTTAAATACCATATTTCATAGAAGTTTCGTTTCTGATTCAAAACAGTATTTTCGGTAAAATTTCGGTGTCGAATTATTGTGTGGAATGAAAACCTTTCCTTTCTACTATATATATTGTACATACATTTGGCGAAAGTTAAAATTCGATATTACAGATTTATTTGTAAACTCATTAACCACAAAAAACTTGTTTTTTCGCGAATACATTCAGTACTGCACATCTGGTTCGTTTTTAATATAATGATGCATTTAGGCAATGCTAATAATCAGTTAAATAACCATGGAAGCTTCAAGTATGACACATGCCAAAAAAATCACTGTTATTGTGAGTAATAACTGGTATAAATTTCAATAAATCTTACTTCAAATTTGACGCTATTTAATAAATTAAAATTATATAATAACACTCGTAATCAGAAGAAAACTAACTTTGTATTTGAATACCTTTGAACATATTCGATATGTATAAATAGAAACAGCATGAATAAAATATGAGAAGGTCGTGTAGAATCCGAGATGAAAGATTTTCTGCACTGCAGATTTTTTGTGTTCTATTTTTAGCAGAACATTTGTGTTTATTAAATGTAAACGAAATAAAGTCAGAAAGCGGAAGCGAAGGAAGAGTTTCTTAGAGTGGTATTCCATTTCCTTACAGCCTGTCCTTGGTGTATGGGCGTATATTTTATTGAAACACGCTGCAAGAATTTTCCTTCATTTAGCTTGAAATAAATTTAAAGAGCAAAGTAGATGGAAGTAATGCTCTATTATTATGAGAATTCCCTGGAAGTAAATTTCTTTCCTATCTTTATTATTTATTTATTATTGAGACCGGTATGAACGTGAATAACAAAAATCCATTGTTTTTCATTCACATACCTTCCTCTAAATCTCTGTAACAAATTATTGTTAATAGGCTTATTCTTCTAACTTCTTCATGCTAATAAAAATAAACATAAGCAGAAACGGCCTTATAACAATTCTTTAAAAGTAGAAACAAAATAGGGAGCCGACAGTCAAATGTTTTAAAATATGGTTCTTTTGGGATGGAAATCTGTTTCTTTGCGTTGCCAAGAGTTGAAAAGTTTCCGTATGAGAAAAGTTTTAAGATTTTAAAACTGAAACCAATAACAAAAAAATATCTCCAAAACAATCAACTCAACGAAAAAAGTATATGACATAAATTGTGTGCTTTAAGGAGATCTACATTTTGCGGTTAGTAAATTTTAGTGTATCTCTTACGGTTTACTAGATATATGGAAAATTCAAAAACATTAATTTGGAATAAAGAGGACTTTAAAGGCTATTCCGAGGAAATTCAAGAAATACATTTAATTTGTCATGTTGATATCTTAAGTAAATGAGAATTTAATCAAAATCGTTAGAGCCATTTTGGAGCAAATCAAAATTATCTAAATTCATTTCATGTAAAGGGTAATTGGGGTTGGGGTGATTTTCTTGAAAATCTGCCTGAGGCATCCTTGTAAGATACTGAACTTAAATATCAAATTTGGCATTTAACGGCATTTTCGTTTTTGAGTCATGCTGCCTACAGACATACACACACACATTCACACGTATATTTTTCTAAAAATACATTTATGGATTCAGGGTCTCAAAATATGCATTTCCGGTGAAATCTCGGTATCGAAATTTTGGGTGGAATACAATATATTCTCTACACAGTATGTACATAGTATGTGAAGAGCAAATAACTAGGATAATAACTACTGAGCGATATGACTCCGCCTTAACGTGGGATATCCTGGGTTCGACAACCAGTAAAATGGCACCACGGAAACATGCGTCTCTCGAATACACAGGGTGGTCGGTTCGATTCCCATGGCAAGCCTACCAGATTCTAAGGTTATCTTTAGGACTTTTCGGGCGGGGCCTCTCTAAATCCCATATTCCTCTCCGTCATCTTTGAGTTGAAATTGATAGAAACAGATAGCACAACATCTTCACACCACCTTCCACAGAAAATCCAAATGCCACCCACAGCTCTGTTAATTTTAGAATTAAATTAATTTATATGCTTTTTAGTTCAATGTTATTAACATGTAAGTTATTGTAGTAAATAGTCTAGTAAAAATACTTCATTTTGACACAGTTCCTTGTATGAGAATCAGTGAAAATACTTAATTAAGGCATAAATTATAACAAAAAGGTAAAGGTGTCACTTATCACCTTTGAGACTTTAGTCCTCAGATATTGAAAGAGAGAATAATGTAGCTGCAGATAAACGTTATTTTTACTAACCTGTGTTTATTTTCTCTTACACGTTTGTACAATATACAAAGTAGTCAAAGAAGGTATTTTATTCCACCCAAAAATGCGATACCGAGTTTTCACCGATAATGCATTCTTTAAAAAAGCGTCCGCCCGTGAGTTTATCTGTGGGTAACAGTTCAAAAACGGAAATTCTGTTAAATACCAAATTTGGAACTTAAGTTTAGTACCTTCCACGAAGATTTTTAGAAAAATTCGACTTTCTAAAACATGTCTAATGATTTTGATTAACATGCAGTATATTAAAGTTATTTATCTAACAAATTGAACGTATATCCAGAATTTCTGGGAGTAGCCCCTTATCAGTCTGAAAGACCTTTCCTAACTGGTAAAGTGAAAGTTACACAAAATGCATAGCTCTTAAAATGCACAATTTATGTCACGCATTATACTTTTTTAAATAGAACCAACCATTTCCATAATCCTTGTTATTATTTTCAGTTTTGAAATAAGTTTTGTCTAACGGAAAGAGTTCGTCAGTTTCATTTTTCTTTTGTTTTACTCCAGGCCATGGAAAGAGAACCAAATTTCAATGCCAATCGCTTAGCAACAGCTTTTAAAAGATATGTCTGTCGCTTAGCCTAGTTTATTCCCTGTTTACTTTCTCTACACGCACTATGTGCAGAGTTTATAGAGAAGGTATTGCAAAAATTCGATTCCGAAACTTCACAGGAAATATAAGTTTTAGGGTCCCTTATATCCAAAAAAAAGCATTTTCACAAAAAGGTCCGTGTGTGTGTCCGTGAACACGATAACTCAAAAACGAAAAGTCAACAAAGTACTAAACTTAGTATTTAAGTTTAGTATCTTCCAGGGATGCGACATGAAGATTTTGAGAAAAATCTCCCCACCTAAACTACCCTTTACATGGAAGTTTTTTCGAAAATTTTGATTTTTGCAAAAATGGCTCTTAAGATTTTTATTAAAATGTAATATATTAAAGATATTTACCTGACAAACAAAATGTAGGTATATGTTGAATTTTCTGGAGACTCCTTTATTCTGGACGAACTTTACTAATTTTGCATAACTGCTAAACCTTAACACTTAGTTAAAAACTTGCTGCACAAGAAATGTAGAGCACGTTAAAACACATAATTTATATTATATACATTTTATTAGTGGATTTGATCGTTTTTGAGATATTCATTGTTTTTGGTTTCAGCTATGAAAAACTTACTTTTCTCTTATAGGAATTTGTCAACTCCTGTCCATATAAACAAAGGAACTTCAGTCATATAGCAACCAGCTTTTGTCTACCACTTTAACTTATGGTACTTCCTTATATCGCTTCTGCTTACAAGGAAACAAGTAATAAGACTATTTCTGCTAATTTGTTCTCTAGTAGTAGGAAGTAAATAGAGGCATAAGCTTTTTAACAATAATTTGTTGCAGAGATGTAGAGAAAGCCATGTGAATGGTACACGTCAGATTTGTTCTTTTCTAATTACAGGAAACTAAGTAATATGACCATTTCTGGCAATGTTTATCTTGATTAGCATGATGTGGATAATAGAATAATGGCTTGTAAGAACGGTTTGTTTACAGAACTGATAAAGAAAGTCAAGTGAATGGAGAATATCAATTTTTTTTATTTATCTCCACATATGTCGGTGTTTTATATCACCATCATGATTCCAGGTATTAGAACTCGTGACCTGTTATAACAATAACTCCATGGCACGACAGCTCACGGGGAACCTTGGCCTCCCGCCCGACCGCCCCATCTCGGTCCACTACAGACGTCATAGATGGGGTGCAGTATTGGAGGGTGAGACGTGGTCAGCGCCTCGAGTCCCCCCGGCCGGTTAATGAGCTCCTCATGACCTAGAGCCGCTACTTCTCCATCAAGTAGCTGAGTGCACCCCGGGCCAGGTCTCCCAGCGGGTGAAAAATCCACACGCCGGTACTGGGGATCGAACCCAGGTCTCCCGCTTGGTAAGCAGCAACGCTACCACCGCGCTAAGGAGACGACCGACCTGTTATGGTCTCAACAAAAAAAAAAAATCTCTCTCCATCTCTTCCTTGGTAGTCTCAGAAAATGGTTTGGCAGGGTTTTAGGGCTTTTATTTGCTAAAATATGTTAGATATGTTGTTGCCAGTTCTTTTGGTATTATATTTGAACTTTAAAATATATGTATTGATTGTTATATTGTACAACAATAAATTAAAAATAAAACAACAATAATATAATAATAACAATAATAATCCATTTGAAGATACGTAAGACGAAATGCAATGAAACCCTAATTGAAAGAATTAATACACAATAAAAAAAAAATGTAGTTTTGGAGAAAGCATCACTTAGGCTGTAAAATTATAATAAATGGGCAACTATTGAGAAAGTAAATACATTTATTTACTCAAGATGGAATGTATACCAATATAAAAGGAAGGTATTCCAACAGAAATCAGAAAGTTACATATAATATGTGTTACCGATTAACATACATTAAAAGGTACAAGATAATTGTACAAATTAAGGTTTATAACATGATGTCTATCCATATCCTCACTTACGGATGGATAAAATATTTTTCAGAATGTTATATAACAGGATAAAGGATTGAAAATCAAAATTATTTTAAAAGTGTTTCAGAGAACGACCCAGGACTATAAACGCCGCTTTTATTTTGGGCACTTTAAGGGCAAAATAAATGTTAATTAACCGATGAAGGTTTATTTGTGCTATAATGGACTTTGAGAACGCATTTGACTCTATCAATTGAAATGCATTATGACGAAACAGCGGAGAAAAGCACTGTCAGCTAAAAGGAACAGAACATTGCAAGGAGGCTATCAAACTGTCGAATTCTGTGTAAAGTACAACAGAAACAGAATGTGGAAGAGATACATAAGCTACAGAGGCATGACGCAGGGCTGCATTTTATCTCCATTATTATTGAATCTCTTTGTGAATGACATTGCTGATATAATGCTAGCAGAGAATATCAAAGCACCGGTAGTAGGAGATTTGTAGTTTCGAGCATTTTTATACGCGGACGACTTAGTGTTGCTTTCTACGACGGTTAACGGACTTCAGTGAGGGCTAGTGTGATGAATGGCGACCTATAATAAATAAGATTAAGGCAAAGACTTTCAAAAATGGGACATATGCTGTCAGTTTAACTCTTCAAATTATATATTATCTGCTATTAATTAGAAAAAAAAAAAAAAAAAAAAACTTATGTGATCCATTCTCATGACTTTCTCTACCTAGTCTGCAAACAAACTATTCATTTTTCTATATAATGCTAAAAAGGATAATCATTAGCGCTAAATGTCTTATTACCGGACTCTTTACAAGCATAAGGTAAATAGGCTAACGCAATAGTCAAATCTTTATGTGAAACAACATAAATAGGTGCTCTTTGCACGGCTAGGAGTAAACCAAAAGAGATATGTAATGAAAATTGACTTACGTTTGAGAAAAGTTTAAGTAGTTTATAAATTGAAACCAAAAACAAGGAATATCTTGGAAACGGCTAATTCTGCAAAAAGAATACATATATGACAAATTGAGCATTTCGTTGTGTGTTTTCTTTGTAGCGTGTTTTTTTGTAGCTCTTATGGTTTACAGTTACACAAAAGTAATCCAGAATAAAGAGAACATCGGAGGATGTTTCCATAAAATTCAAAATTTGCATTTCGTTTTTCATGAAAATATCCTAAACATATGGCATTTTAATAAAAAGTCTTTAGTTAGTTATTTTTGAGAAAATCAAAATGTTCGATGTAAAAGGTAGTTAGGATAAAGGAATTTTCTTGAATATCTTCGTGTCGCATCTTTGAACTTTAATACCAAGTTTGGGATTAAACGGACTTTTCATTTTTGAGCTATGCTGCCCACAAACACACACATAGACAAACATGCACATTTTTCTAAAATTTCTTACTCAAAAGCAATATTTCCGGTGAAATCGCGGTATCGATTTTTGCGTGGAATACTATACCTTGCCCTAACTTCATTCAAATGTAATACAAATTTTGGAAACCAAAGAATTCTACAATATACTAGTATATACGTGCTAGAGAAGGTAAAATATTTAATGTAATGAATATTAATATAGTTAATTTGTCTACGAGTTGCATTTTCACGAAACTATGAATAAAATACCAAGCATTTGGTACATCAGGCATCAATCTGCTAGTTTTACTTAAATAATACCGTGTTAGAAAACTGATGAGTAATTTTTGGGTTTCGTGCCTACGATTTATATTATTCATATTTAAAACTTAAGGCGGCGCTGTGATGGTGTGATTAAACTGCTCACCTTCCACATAGATGGCCCGGATTTGTCCACTGTGCCCACATGTGGGATTTGTGGAGGACGAAACCGCGTCCGGGCTGGCTATTTTTCCGGCTCCTCCGGGTTCCCCCGCCACTCAATCCACCAATTGCTCCATCCTCACCTTTCCTATCGTCCATTTCGCTTACATCTCATATCATCCACTTCCTCAAGCTCATAATACGGGATGACCACTCGTTCCAGATTCTCCATTCTGTGGTTTCGTGCCGTTGACTCCGCGAAGGGCTTCTGAATCCTAGGCATTCGCTTGTAAGGTGGGTGTCAGTCCTACATAGGGGGAGGCTAAGCCGAACTACGAAAAGTAGTACATATTATAACTGGAGGTTATCGAATAGTACAAATATTTATTGCATTGTAAAACAAGACATGAGTCTATGCTCTTCTCTTTGTGTTTGTTCCTCGAAGCTAATACGAACACAAGGTTAACGCGGAGGGATACAGTATGTGTTGTTTACCTCAAGCCTAGCAGGAGGTGTATTATACAACCACAAGTGTCTACAATTATAGCAGAGGTAAATCAGTTTCAATTTCATATTGGATGTTAATACTATTAACGTAAAAATACCTCAAGCTACAGGAGCTAATATTATCATATTGCCTATTAAATTTTCATGAAACCATATTACATCAATTACACCAGTATGCATGATTCTAGGTTTCCTCTAAAACATGTCTGATTCACTAAATTTGATGTGGTAATTCCAAAACTGTAATCAGTTTTTGTCTACCACGTATACTATATTTCTACAATTAGCAATTATACCTAAAAAGTTTTAATGTAGTTCTGTGCATAAATATTGTATGGAACTAAAAAACAAAACTAAGAAATACTACTAATTTCATTGTTGAAATTAATGTGCCACAATAAGGTATCAATTGAACGGATTAATAGACAACAATAAATTCCTTATAAATTCAATTCTGCAAATTTAGCTCAGCTTGTAGTTGCTTTTCAAATAGTGAGGACCTATTTTTGTGAGTGTAATTTGTGTAATTTGAAGCAGTATGGATTTTTCCTTATCTGTGGCAATTTTGTTGTTCGAAATAGGATATCACAAAATGTGTTAAAAAGGCCTACAATATCTATTTTCATATGAAGCGGGAGATCTTCACAAAAAATCTGATGTGTTCCATTCACATGACTCTCTCTACATCTCTGCAACAAATTATTGTTAAAAAGCTTATGCTTTTATTTACTTTATGCTAATCGAGAAAAACATAGTATACATAGTCTTATTGCTTGCTTCTATGTAATAAGGGAATAGCATGGGCTAAAGTATTAGTCAAAAGCTGGTTGCTGTGTGACTGAAATTTCCTTTGATTGTATGGACAGAAGTTGACAAATTCCTGTATGAGAAAAGTATGCTTCTGAAGCTGAAACCAATAACAAGGAATATCTCAATAATGATCCACTCCACGCAAATATAATATAAATTGTGCGTTTTAATGAGCTCTACACGTTTTTGTTTCGTAAGCTTTTGTCTATACCTTAAGGTTTGCCAGTTATATACAATCCCGTAAAATTCATCCAGAACAAAGTAGTCTTCAGGGGCTATTCCCAGAAAATTCAAGACATACATTTTATTTGTCAGGAAAATATCTTTTATATAAAATACTTTAATCAAAATAGTTAGAGCCATTTTTAAGAAAATCAAAATTTTCGAAAACTTTTCCATGCAAAGGGTAGTTGGGGATGATGAATTTTCTTAGAAATCTTCATGTCGCATCCTAGGAAGATACTGATTAAATACCAAGTTTGGTATTTAACGGACTTTTCGTTTTTAAGCTATGCTTTTCACAGACACAAACACTCACACGTACTCGGACGTTTTTCCAAAAATGTTTCTTTTGGATTCAGGGTGATCCAAAACCATGTGGAAATCTCAGTATCGAATTTTTAGGTGCACAATGTACAGCATGTACATAATACGTGTAGAGAAAGCAAAAATAAATAACAGAAATCACTTATTCAAATTTACCGTCAGCAAAAAGACCCATATCACATGCTGCTGGTATTCCTGTGCCTTCTTCATTATAAGAATTTAGAAAGGAATCGTCATAAGATTTTGAAAAAAATTCTTAAAATAACGGCAGTGATCCAGAATCTAAAAACAGGATTTTCATCAACCTCAAAATCACACAGGTAAAACTCCATGATTTGGTTAGAGTTAAATCTTCCTAAGATTTCTGCTAAATTATTGGAATCAGACTAAAACAAAAATATCTCCTCTCTTCGGGAATGTCATTTTCTCTGTACAGACACCGTGAAGAGGAAATTGTACCTATTTCTCTCAGGAAGAATATATTACATATTTTCACGATATTTCTGGTTTAGTGATTGCCTTGGGAGCTATTGCATACTTCCAAAGTGAATGGCGACTTTTTATACACATCTCTAAAATTAGTCTGAAAGGTGTACTCCTGTATAATAGAGGCAAATATGTATCAGTTCCAGTAGCCTATTTAGTTCACCTCAAGGAAACATATAACTTAAAATTACTTGTAAAAAAGTCAAATAAGTAGAACATAAGTGGCAGATATGTGGAAATTTAAAGTTATTGACAAGCTACTAGTTCAGCAATTAAGTTACAATGAAAGTCTATATTTTATTTGTAAATGGGATAGTAGAGCCGAATCCGATCACTGGACAAGAAAACCTGATGTGTTCCATTGTCATGACTTTCTCTACATCTCTGCAACAAATTATTGTTAAAAAGCTTATGCTTCCATTTACTTCATTTTAATCGATAAAAGAATAGCAGAAATAGTCTTATTACTTGCTTCCTTGTAAGTAGAAGGGAAATAAGGGAGCACTATAGGCTAAACTGATAACCATAAGCTGGTTGCTATGTAACTGAAGTTCCTTTGTTTGATTGACAGGAATTTGCATGAGAAAAGTATCATTTTTTCAAAGCTGAAACAAAAACAAGCAATATGTCAAAATCGATCAACTCCACGATAAAAATGTATATTACATAAATTGTATGTTTTAATACACTTTACATTTTTTGTGTACTAAGTTTTGTCTATCTCTTACGGTTTAGCAGTTATGCAAAATTCCGCAAAATTCATCCAGAATAAAGTAGTCTTCAGAGGTATTCCCAGAAAATTCAAGATATACTATTTGTCAGGTAAATATCTTTAATATTTGATATTTTAATCAAAATCGTTAGGGCCATTTTTAAGAAAATCAAAATTTTCGGAAAAACTTCCATGTAAAGGGTAGCTGGGGGTGGAGGGGATTTCTTGAAAATCTTCGTGTCGCATCCTTGGAAGATACAAAACTTAAATACTAAGTTTGGTATTTAGCGGTTTTTTCGTTTTTGAGCTATGTTGTTCACAGACACACACACACACGAACGTTTTTGAAAATAGCTTTTTTCGGATTCAGGGGGACCAAAAACATGTGTTTCCGGTGAAATCTCGGTATGGAATTTTTTATTACATTACAATACTTTCTCTGTACACTATGTACAAAATACGCGTAGAGAAAGTAAAAAATAACTGGAAGCAGAGAGACAGTCTTCTGCAAAGAATGCAAAATGTAATTCATGACTGTGTTATGGTCCCCTAACATGTTCTTTTACCATCTTTGCACATAAAATTAGCCTTAATGAAGCAACATGCAAAGATTTCAAATAAGGACAGTAACTGATACAAATATATCTACAGAACTTCCCTGGAATATCTGACGCCAAAGCTAAAGAAGGAATATTTGTTGGACACAAATTAGGAAGTTGATTTTTGTTACCTTATTTGAAGAAACATGACAGATACTGAAAAGCAGGTATGGATTGGTTTTAAGAGTGTCCTCGAAAACATTCTAGGAAATTACAAGGATCCAAACTACCAAAAACGTGTACAAAATATGCTTGGGATGCAGTATGGCTGTGAAAGTACATTTCCATACTCTCATTTGGACTTCTTTTTTTTTTTTTTTTTTTTTTAGAAAATCTTGGCTATGACAGCAGCAGAGTGAAAGATTTCAACATCACATAAAGGAAATGAAAAGACGTTACCAGGAAAAGTGGAATGTGGACATGAAAGCTGACTATTGTTGGTCGCTGAAAAGAAACGTATCAAATTATTCCTATAGTAGGAACTTAAAAAGGCAGCATGTAAAAAACTGTCCAATGTTCAAATGTATGTGATTATGTGAAATATTAGTTAATTTAGAAGAGTGTGGTGTTGACAGTAATGGATTTATTAACTTCTATTTAATAAACTTAATTTCGAGTATAAAATTTACATTTTAGTATTTCTTTTATTGTAAAACATTGGTATGCAACAGAGAAAAATTAGGTTCATATTTTGATTTAGTACACGGAAATTATGCACAATAACATATTAAAATAAAAACCCCGGACAAAAAGTTAAAATTTGAATACTAATGTTTCAATGCACTAGATTTACTGCAATAAGACCTGTGTTAGAAAAATGATATAGTTTGTGCGACTCTTGCCTGCGATTTATTCGCCTGCGATTCATGTTCTGACGGTTAATGTGAGCCCCTTATGGAAAATTTGGCAGTTCCGGAGGATAAACAGAATTGTGGCTCAGTAGAATTAATATTTATTATGGTTTGTTCAGAGTTATATACAGGATGATTAATGAATGTTGAGATGCGACTTGAATCCAAAGAAGTGAAAGTTGTTTTACTAAGATAAGGGAACAAAACCGTAAAAACTTTATCCGGACAATCCACATTAAACAGATTGAACTCCTGACCGAGGAAAGATTACCCGCTCATTGAGAAATTCGAGCAAAAAAAAAGTGATGCATTTACAGAAATTTAACAACTGAGCCAAATGGATTAGGTAATGTCGTCTGTAACTGGCATTTAGATTTTTCCGGCTTTGATTCACGTAGTGTGTTTTTCCGGGTAACCAAGGCGAATGTTTCACTGCTTTTTAAATACCAACGATACTCTCTCCTCCTCTCATTTCAATTCCTTCTCTTCTTTTTATTTCAGATCTTGTTGCTGTTCGGCGGTCTGTGAGAGGTTGATGCGGATGCGTATTCTCTGTAATTAAAGATCTCAACCGGCTGAGCTTAGAGCTTCATGTTGCTGCGGGGTTATAACTAGAAATCTTAGGCACTTCCGCGCGTCCTTGTCAGTGTACTCTCTGACTTCTGGTGCCAGCCTATGTGGTTCCCTTTGCCTTATCTCTTCTCCCTGGTGGCTGTTAGCCACAGTAGGACATTCGGGATTGCAGTGAATGAGGTGTTCCAATCTGAACCTTGCCTACATCCTTGCATCCTATGGATATGAACCATTATTACTTAACCATTATGAAAATACTGTTATTATAATAGGAATGTCATAATGAATTAAAAGCCATCTTTAATGCAAACATTACTACAACAATAACAATAATTATGTTGTTGCTTAAACATTCTAAGATTGGACAGGCTGTGCAGATTCAGTGTAACTGCTATCAAATCTCGCAACTATTCTCGGATGAACTATTCATGACAAAGAAAAGTTTACGGCACAAAGTTGTTGAATTGTTGGGATTCCCACCTATATAGATTTCCTTCTTTTTTGCGGTTTACTCTCCTCGTATGGAGGACTGGCACCCTTCCCCCTAAATCTTTCAAGCCAGACCCTCGGGTCAGACGCCTGTCGAAGTGCAGACAGGCTCTGGATTAGGGAGCGTAGCCATTTTGGGGAGTAATGATGGCTGGAATGAAGTTAAGAATTAATGAGATGCTGGTGGAAAAATTGGAATTGATAAAATAGAATATTACCAGAAAGATCTTGACATGTTCTACTTACATGACTTTCTGCTCATTTGGGTAACACATTTTTTAAAAATTGTTCTTCTATCTGCTTCGTGGTAATCGAGGTATTAGCACAAATATTCTTATTACTTTCTGGTTAGTAAATACAAGGGAAAAAGGAAATTACTGGTCTAAAGCGGTAGTCAAATCTTTTAAAAGCTGGTTGCCAGGTGGCTGAAATCTGTTCCTTTGCAGGACTAGAAATTGATAAATTCCCGTATATGAAAAATTTTAAATACTTTAAAACCGAAACCATTCATAAGTAATATCTCAAAAATTTCAACTACAGGAAAATAATGTAATATAAAACTTTGTGTTTTAATATCATCTGCATCTTTGTGTAGCAATAGTTGTGTTTATCAGTTACAAAATTCAGAATAATACATTCTGAGTAAAAAGGTCTTCAGAGGCTACTCCCAGAAAATTCGGCATATATATTTTATTTGACATGTAAATACGGCATTTTAATCAAATTCATTACATCCATTTTTGAGAAAATCAAAATTTAAGAAACTTTTTAATGTAAAAGTTGATTTGGGATGGGTGGATTTTCCTCAAATTCCTAGTGTCGTATCCTTGAAAAATACTAATCTGAAATACTACATTTGGTATTTTACCGAATTGTTTTTCAGTTATTGGCCACACACAAACACACAGAGATATTTTGACTTTCTCTACACGTACTATGTACATAGTGTATAGAGAAGATATTGCACTCCACCAAGATATTCCATACTGAGATTTCACCGGAAATATATGTTTTAAGGTCCCGTGTAGCCTAAACAAGTATTTTCAGACAAAGGTGCGTGTGTGTGTGTGTGTGTGTCTGTGAACAGATAACTCAAGAACGAAAATTATGTAAAATACCAAACTTGGTATTTAAGTTTAGTATCTTCCAGGGATGCGACACGAAGATTTTGAAAAAAATCCCTCAACCCAAACTACCCTTTACATGGAACTTTTTTCGAAAATTTTGATTTTCTAAAAAATGGCTCTAACGATTTTGATTAAAATATCGTATATTTAAGATATTTACCTGACAAATAAAATGTATATTTTGAATTTTCTGGGAATAGCCTCTGAAGACTCCTTTATTTAGGTAAATTCTACGGAAGTTTGCATAAATGCTAAACCGTAAGAGACGGACAAAAAGTCATCGCACAACAAATGTAGGGCACTTTAAAACACACAATTTACGTTATATACATTTTTTCGTGGAGGTGATTGTTTTTCAGATATTCCTTGTTTTTGGTTTCAGCTATGAAAAATGTATACTTTTCTCATACAGGAATTTGTCAACTCCTGTCCATACAAACAAATGAACTTCAGTCACATAGCAACTGGCTTTTTCTATCACTTTAACCTATGATACTCCTTTATTTCGCTTCTACTTTCAAGTAAGCAAGTAATAAGGCTATTTCTGCTAGGTTTTTTTTTCTAGATTTACATGAAGTACATAGAAGCATACGCTTTTTAACAATATTTTTTGCAGAGATTCAGGGAAAGTCATGTGAATGGAACACATCAGATTTTTATAAAATGCTTTTGCTGGGAACAGGGGACACTAAAATGTGTAGTTGCGGTGAAATCTTTTTGGGTGGAGTACACACCTTCTCTACCTACGTACCATGTACTATGTAGACAAAGTAAAAATGGATAAATCATATATATTGAACGCATACAAATTGAATTAAACTTATGCATCTTCATATTTTTACTTGATCCACACGAACTGTGTACAGTGTTTAGAGAAGGTATTATATTGCACGCATAAATTCGATACGAAGATTTCACCAGAAATAATTATTTTATTTCCCTTGTATCCAAAAAAATCATTTTTGGAAAAAGGTCCGTGTGTGCGTGTGTGTGTAAGAGAGTGAGAGAGAGAGAAGGGGCAATATAGCTCAAAAACGAAAAGACCGTTTAATACCAAACTTGGTATTTAGTTTGGTATCTTCCAAGGATGCGACACGAAGATCTTCTAGAAAATCCCCCCATCTCCAACTAACTACTCTTTACAAGGAAAACATTTCGAAAATTCAGATTTTCTCAACAATGGCTCTAACGATGTGTATTAAAATATTATCTAAGGTATCTAAATGCCAAATAGAATGTATAACTTGAATTTTCTGGGAATATCCTCTTAATACCTATTTATTCTGGATGATTTTTATTAAATTTTGCATAACTGGTAAACCGTAAGAAATAGAAAAAAACTTACTGCTCAAAGATGTAGATCACGATAAAACATAGAATATGCATCGTATAAATTTTTTTCCTGGAGTTTGCCATTTTGGAGATATTCCTTTTTATTGATTTCAGTTTTAAAATACTTACTTTTCTCATACGGGAACATGTCAACTCCTGACTACGCAAAGAAATGGATTACAATCACATAGAAACCACATTTTATAACAATTGACTGTCGGTTTAGCTTAGTGTATTCCCTTATTTCACTTCTCCTTATAAAATAACTAAGTAATAAGACCGTTTCTGCTAATGTTTTGCATTTAATAGACGAGTAAGCTTACTAACAATAATTTGTTACAGAGATGTAGAGAAAGTCGTGTGAATGGAGAACATCAAATTTTTTAAATATATTTGATACAAATGTAAAGCATTCTCTTAAATCAATATACGTTGTTTTGAAGATCTTCGTACTTTACGACGTTTGCGGAGAGCCATTCAAAACAGACGAAGAGGAATGCTGACCTCAGGAATTGTGTTGATCCATGAAAACGCTCGTCCACACACTGCTGGCAGAACCCATTGGCTCCTTGAACAATTTCAATGGGACATTTTCGATCATCCGCCGTACAGTCCTGACCTAGCACCCAGCGACTTTCACCTTTTCTTTGAACTGAAGACATGGCTAGGAGGGCAGCACTTTCAAACCAACGAAGATGTTCAAAACAACGTCAACACTCATTTGAAATCATTAGTGGCAACATTTTTAGATGCGGGTATTGCAAAGCTTGTGCACATGCACGATAAATGTCTCAAATCTTTTCGGTGATTATCTTGAAAAGTAATCATAAGTGTGCAAAACTTTTAGTAATAAAATAATTGTTTTCTATGAACTTGTCTTTTACTTATAGCCTATCGGAGGTTGAAAAAAAAAAATCTGATGTAATCCATTTACAGGACTTTCTCTATATCTCTGCAACAAATGTTTGTTATAAAGTTTATGCTTCTATTCACTTCATGCTAAGTTAGAAAAAATTAGCACAAACAGTCTAATTACTTGCTTCCTTGTAAACAGAAGCGAAATAAGGGAGTAACATAGCTTAAAGTGATGGCAAAAGATGGTTGCTATGTGACTGAATTTCCATTGTTTGTATGGACAGGAGTTGACAAATTTCTGTATGAGAAAAGCTTTTTAAGGCTGAAACAATAAACAAGGAATATCTAAAAAACGATCAACTCCACGAAAAAAATGTATGTAACATAAATTGTGTGTTTTAAAGTGCTCTACATTTATGTGTGGTAAGTTTTTGTCTATCTCTTACTGTTTACCAGTTACACAAAATTACTAAAATTCATCCAGCATAAAGTAGTCTTCAGAGGCTATTCCCAGAAAATTCAAGATATACACATTATTTGTCAAGTATATATTTTTAGTGTATGATATTTTTATCAAAATCGTTAGAGCCAAATTTTAGAAAATCAAAATTATCGAAAATTTTTCCACGTGAAGGTTAGCTGGGGGCGGGGCATCTTCGTGTCGTATCCTTGGAAGATACTGAACTTAAATACTAACTTTGGTATTTAACGGTCTTTTCGTTTTTGAGCTATGCTGTCCAAAAACACACAGACGCACACACATGCACACAGGAGACAGATAGACAGACACTCACACACACGGACATGTTTCTAAAAATGCTTTTTTTTTTATTTAGGTGGTCGCAAAACATGTATTTCAGGTGAAATCTCGGTATCGAATTTTTGGGTACAATGCAATACCGTGTCTATACACTATGAACATAGTACGTATAGAGAAAGTAAAAACAGCCCTCGTATTAAAGTGATTGCTAATTACGCTACTTCAATTTTTAACAATTACCTCCATGTTGCGTCACTATAATAATTTTAAAATCAATTGAAACTGTAAGGATCTGAGCGTAACAACGCTGGGATTATATTCGCGTTCACTGCGGTGTTAACAAACACACAAATACGCACTTTTATATGCAATGCTGATTGTAAAGGTATATGCTGATTGGAAAAGAACTTTACATATTTTAAAATTGTTTCCACGAATCAAACCCAAAGGGAATAACTGGATTCCATTTGTATTAAAACAAATCCAAAACAATCTGATTCAAGTTCGTTTTCTAGCTCGTAATAATTCTGTGGAAGGATCTTAGGAACGAAACAGATACCGCAGAAATCTTTTATTCAACTGACTTTTCACAAGAAGAGCTACTCTGATTCTTTCGTCGATAATTCTGCGTTGAGCTTCTCGGCACGTATTGCCAAGGACTGGAGTTACAATTTGAAACTGCCAGGTGCTTTCCCGGATTTTCCATGGGTACCAATCATTCAGGTTTATGGGGGATGGGGAAATATTGTGCTGCATCAAGCACAAAACTGAATTGAGACCTAAATGGACGTGATTTTGCTCCAAATTAGTTCCGCATTTTTCCCATGTCCTAACGAAAAACTTCAGATATTAAAGTTTTTCCCAAAACTTTTGTTTTCCTTTTAAATTTGGCAGTGTTTATGCTGAGTAAGACGAAATATAGGTTTATATTAGTTAAGTTAAACGTTACTGGTAGAGCACAAGTGACTACTCAAACAACTGTAAAAAGATGGTATGCAGAATGCCTCTGTGGTCCAGTGGCGAGCGACCTCTTACTCCGAGGTCCTGTGTTCGATTCCCAGCCGAGGTGGGAAACGTTTCTTTTACCAGACTACTTTTCTATCCCACACAGAGTCTGGAAGCATATATGTGAGAGTGAATGTGTGTGTGTGTGTGTTTGAAGAAAATACAGTGATTAAAGCCCACCGTAAAGAACCTACAGTCAAGTTGTTTCCAATGCAAAGCCCCCGATATAATCTTAGATATTACAGGAGGCTAAAACAAAAATATGGTTTGCTATCCTGTTCCAGTCGAGAGCAAAAAAAATTCTCAATATTATGAGAGATGTTATAATTTGGTAAGGATTTAATAAAGTAGCTCCTCCCATATTCATGACCATCTGATTCTAGCAGGAAAGTTGACCGTCAGTTTTTTCTTTTTACCTTATCCAGCCTGTATGTACAATGTACATAGTGGAGTATAAAAGGTTTTGTATTCCATCCAAAATTTTTAAATCATGATTTCTCCAGAAGTACAAGTTTAGCGGGCCCCTGAAACCAAAAAGCATTTTTAGAAAAATATCCGCGTTTAAATTTTACTTCCAGTCATTGTGTGCAGTTCTGTCATACTTTACTGTATTGCGTAAAGCTGAATTGAATTAACTGTAAAATAAATCAGCAGTAAAGTATATGTTTTGGAATGTTTCTGTAACCATTTCCTGCTTTGTTATAATGTTTAGCGCCCGCTTTCACTACACATGGCACCGTGGGCGATGGCGCTGATACATGGAATGAAGATGTACCATCGGTGAATTGCGATGGAGGGGTAAACCAGAGATGCCGGAGAAAACCCATCCCTGCGCCGCATTGTCCACTACAAGTTCATATGCGATAGCCTGGGATCGAACCCGGGCCGATTTGATAAGAGAAAATTGATCTAAGCACTCCTCCACAGCGCGGCCATTTTCTGAATAGAAATTATAAATAATTATATATACGTAGAATTTGCTTTCCTTTCATGAAATAATGGGATAAGAATTAACCATTTTTCCTTTTCGTTACAGAAGGGTTAACCGATTTGTAATGATATTAAAACACATTCAACTTAAGATGAATTAAAATGGGTATGGTAAACGGAAGCGTAAATATTATACAAACTTATTGTTAACTATTACATCTATAATGGTTTCTTGGGATTTTTCTTTTAATGACTGCCCTATTTGATCAACCTGAACTCCTTGATTAGAATATTATGATAATTTATCTGTAAAATAATACATTGACATAATGCAGTATGCAAAATACCTATACTATTTAAATTTATCCCAGCCACACACACAAACACACACACACGCACACACACACACACACACACACACACTCACACAGCAGCAGCTATGTTTCCATGTTTCAAATGTAACTTGCATGATTATTTGAATAAAGAATTTACTCTATCAATGTTTTAGCTGTTCTAATACTTATAGTCTATGCTATGTATTTTAAACATATTAAATCAAAACTTTATATTTTATAATAAATAGGTTAACAAATAGACTATTATATCACAACTTTCTATAATAATTCTAATTATTGTAGAAAAATCAATAGGTTTTGCATTCTGGAAAGCACTGAATTTCAAAATGTATTAATTTAACTTCTCAAAATTTGAGCTATATTTCAAAAAGATATAGGGTAATTTTCTTTAAGACGTCTTTAGCAGAGCTAGGAAGCTCGTACCGTTCGTCATTCCGCATATAGTTTGCGACCGACCATCTCGCCACATTAAAATAGGTCATTGATAAGAACGCAGGGGGGAGAGAGAGATAACCAACCTGTTTTCAAATAAACATTACTTTTTCTAGAGAACAAAAATGACTTATGAGTCATTCATATAAACACACCTATTTAGATAATTAGGAGCAACATACAAGTTATTGCATATATAAGGGTGACTAACTGATTTCTATATATGTACATTGTGAAAACACCCAAGTAATTATAACATGGATTGGAATATTTATTGATCGAATGTTAAATGATATCTAATTAAAGTTGTTTTAAATGTCTTACTATGTAAAACCGAAAGCAGAAAGTAAACAAAATTTTTACTTATCTGCAGAAGTATTATTGAAAACTATATGTACTTCTGAAGCCTTTCAAATGTAAACCTCATTCTACGTTTCGACAAACAAAATTTATAATGCGAAAAAGTTGATTCCACTTCGTATGATGTGATCGGGGCATATTTGAAACATTTTATCAGTTCCGTTTCTGTATCACCAAGCAAATAGCATTTGTTGGGATTTAACAGTGCAGGTTGTATGCGATATATCACACGAACCCTGCATTCTATTCATCCTCACTTTTAATTTTCATCTATATTTCAGGTAGTATGCTCGTGGAGTAGATCCATCTTGGCAGTTCTTCTACATGCCGCAGATTCAGTTCAGCTCCATACCTCTGTACTATAACAGTGTGATAGTTGTGGGTAACTTTCTGAACAAATTTGTAGTCAATAATATACTTCGTGAAGCTGTTCTGTTACTAGACGTTTGTATACCACAACTGCCATAGGTTTCTAAATAAGAACATGGCTATAAAAGAAAGTAATTTTGCCCACATTTGAGCAGAACAGAGATGTTATTCGAACTCCTTCCTTCCTACCGACTGCGTTATACAGTGATAGCAGTTTTGCAGTAATGGGTTGCACGCTTCTTTGACCTTTGCTTGTGCAAGTAGCGCGCATGGTACTGCCAAGCTTGGCTGCTCTTACTCTGCATAAGGAAATTGGTACGAACTTTCTAGCTCTGGTCTTTAGGGTATTACGCAAAAATGTTGCATCAGTTAAAACTAGATCGTGTGGAACATTTTGGGTATTATAGAATGTTCGAAAAAGTTATGAGAAAACAGGTTTTGAAGTTTGGCGTGCTCCATTTATAGTTTCAGGTAAAGTTTACAAACAATTTTTCCTAATGTATAGACTTCATATTATTTTTTTAAGATTTTTTTTAGAAATATTTACAAATCAAATTTTACAGATGCATCACCTTAAAACATGTACAACAATTTTACTAATCACAAAATACTAATATGAATTAGATTAATGTTCGAAATTCATAAAGAATTATAAGGAATCATTCAGTAGTTTACGATCATTAATTTTTGATTTGTTACGAAATATTTCAACAACTAAAGAGTTCTAATTAGAGCACAAAATTCATTCATATTTTTTATCACAAACCGTTAACCGATAAAAAGGTAATAATAAAATAGCAGTCCCTTCCTTAATCTAACCAATCTACTTATATGACCCATTGACGAATACCCTTTCCATTCCGTATAGCCTATGGCTTGCACGTGAAATACCACAAAACAGGTCCATTAAAATCTAGAGTTCATATATTTCAAGCCGTTTTGAAAACGATTGCGTTTTGTTTCTAAAGCTTTTAATCAAAAACTTGACTGGATACAGCACGAACAATACAAAAGCCGTCTCAAAATTGGAATCAATGCCTATGTAGATTAATTTCCTTGACTCTGAAATGCTTTGTCCGATTATGTTATGAAATATTTCTTTCTCATCCATTTGTCGTTTCGTTTATATACTTTTATAAGGACGATAATGATATTATTAATATTACTATTATTATTAACAGCAGAAATGCTACTACTAATGGTAGTCATGATAAGATTGTAAACTCTCAGTATCATACTTTCAATCGAGCGACATGGCTGAAGCGATTTCATCTGGACTCGTATTTAGGAACTTGTGGCTTCAATCTACTCTGTAACTAAGATAATAGCCATGCAGTTTAAATATTTGCTTACTTCCTAACATCTAAATATTCAGGATTTGAAATCTGCGCTGTCCAACAAGACTGCCCTAAGAAACACTAGTCCTATATTTATACTAATGGTTCACATTTTAGTGGAAAAGAAACTCAAAAGATTGGTTGCACATTTTACTTTTGCTACACGTACTATGAACATAGTCTATAAAGAAATTGTATTCCACTCAAAATTTTGATACCGAGGTTTCACCAGAAATACATGTTTTACGACCCCCTGAATCTAAAAAAAAAATATTTTTATGAGTGTGTCTGTGTACAGCATAGCTCATAAACGAAAAAATCGATAGACTAAAATTGGTCCAAGGATGCGACACGAAGATTTTCAAGAAATCCCCCAACCCAAAATACTCTTTACAAGGAAAATTTAAAAAAAAACAGAATTCTCAAAAATTCGTCTATCGATTTCGATTAAAATACCACACTAGAAGCCATTTTCATCATAACTTTTTAAATTTTCTGGGGATAGCTTCTGAAGACCTCTTTATTCAGAATTTTGGGGAATTTTGCTTAACATAAGAGATAGACAAAAATGTACTACACGAAAAATGTAGATCTCGTCAAAACACGCAATTTATCTCCTTTATTTTGTTGTTGTGGAGGTTGAAGGTATTCTTTGTAATTCAGCTCAGTTGTGAAGTACTTATACTTTTCTCAGTCAGAAGTGTCAGTTTTTCTTTTGTACTACTGCTAACCAAGCAAAGAAGCGATTTGCAACGACTATCGCATAACGATAACTTTTAAAACATTTGACTATCAATTTAACCTAGTACATTCCCATAGTTCCTTCTGCTTATAAGGAAGGAAGGTTAGTGTTTGTTTTATCTGCATGTTCTTATGTTATTGTCCAATGAATTGTGTATGTAAATGCCTCTGCATTAATAAAAAATAGCAAAAAATTATAAGGAACTAAGTAATAAGAATATTCTGCTAATGTTTATCTCAATTAACATTGTGTAGAAAGTAGAATAATGTTATGTAAGAAGTTCGTAGAACAGCTAGAGAAAGTCATGTGAGTGTAACACATCAGATGTTTTCATACGAGAATTTGTCAGCTCCTGTGCATACAAAGGATTTTAAATCAAATAGCAACCAGCTTTTGACTATCGCTTTAGTTTATGGTACTTCCTTATTTCCCCTCTACTTAAATGGAAACAAGTAATAAGACCGTTTCTGATATTTTTTGTCATTAGATATTTATTCTTTATTCAGTCTCAAAACGCATATTTCTGATGAAATCTAAGTATCAAATTTGTAGGTGGAACACAATCCTTCCCCTACTTACTATTTGTAGTAGAGGAAGTAAAATGTATGATTTTAAACAGTACTTTTTTACTTTCTTTACACGTACTAAGCACATAGTGTATAGAGAAGGTACTGCATTCCACCCAAAAATTCGATACCCAGATTTCACCGGAAATATATGTTTTAGGGTCCCCTATATCCCAAAAAAAGCATTTTCACAAAAAGGTCCGGTTGTCCGTGAACCCGATAATTCAAAACCAAAAGTCGGTAAAATATCAAGCTTGGTATTTAAGTTTAGTATCTTCCCGGGATGCAACACGAAGATTTTCAGGAAGATCCCCCACCCCAAACTACCCTTTACATGGAACTTTTTTCGAAAATGTTGATTAT
The DNA here is from genome assembly GCA_030762935.1 of Hymenopus coronatus. NCBI lineage: Eukaryota > Metazoa > Arthropoda > Insecta > Mantodea > Hymenopodidae > Hymenopus > Hymenopus coronatus. Next base: position 41,770,339 of record CM060887.1, read on the forward strand.
CTCAAAAATGGTTCTAACGGTTTTGATTAAAATATCTTGTATTAAAGATATTCACCTGATAAATAAAGTGTATATGTTGAATTTTCTGGGAATAGCCTCTGAAAACTACTTCATTCTGGATCAATTTTACGGAATTTTGCATAACTGCTAAATCGTAAGAGATAGACAAAAAATTACCACACAGAAAATGTAGAGCCCTTTAAAGCACAACATTTGTGTTATATACATGTTTTTCCTTGGAGTTGATCGTTTTTTTTAGATATTCCTTGTTTTTGGTTTTATCTTGGAAAAATAAATTTCCTCATACAGGAATCTGTCAACTCCTGTCCATTAACAACAAAGGAGCTTCAGTCACATATCAAACAGTTTTTTACTATCCCTTTAACCTATGTCACTCCCTTATTTCGCTTCTACTTACAAGGAAGCAAGTGATAAGACTATTTCTGCTAATTTTTTCTCGATTAGCATGAAGTAAATAGAAGCATAAGCATTTTAACAATTTGTTGTAGAGATGTAGAGAAAGTCATGTGAATGGAACACATCAGATTTTTTTTTTTTTTTTAAGAATTCGTCGTCAAAACGATACACCTGCTTTAGTTCAAGCAACCCATAGATGTTACTGCAAAGGAGCCTCAGAATTCTGCAATACGAGATATACATATATTTACTGCTTATCCCTACAAAGGGGCACACTTGGAGGGGTTGAAATTACAAGGCAAGTACATAGGCCACTACCCTGGGGAATGAATTCGATACTGGTAGAGACTTACGGAATTATTTTAAAAGTTAAATTGCCAAAGTCTCTGTACAGAAACTTTCCACTTAATGCCGGCTCCCATATTTTAAAATTAACCTCGCTACAAAGTGCACCAACGCAGAATACCAAATGTGCGGAACATGTCCCCGTGTATTCACCGCGGAATGCAGCCTGGTGTTAGTTTTAAGAACTTTACAGAGATGCGGCTTTCAAAGTTGAGCATCGGCAGCGGGAGTATCCAACTTGCGCTTGTGTCCGTCTTTTGTTCTACGTGCGTGGGCTGAGTTAGCCGGACTTAGGTGTCGTTTTGTCACCTTCCACCCGCTGAATACGAACTTTTGTCCATTCAAGTTGTTGCACATTTCTGGAAAATCCTTCGAAAGTAGTTGCACTAACACTAATGACATGCTGCATTTTCATGCCTTCTCTATGTATTCGTGGATTTTTACTTTCTCTAAACGTACTATGTAGATAGTGTATAGAAAAGGTATAGTAATGCACCCAAAATTTCGATACCGAGATTTTACCGGAAATAAATAGGACTTTCCAGCTTTTCAAAATTAAGAATTGCATTACGCCACTGCTCCGATAGAGAGGTAGCTACTAGAGTCGCGCGATACTCGAGCTTGAGGGGAAAATCAAAATAGGACAACATAAGCCTTGCAACCATCTAAACGTGTGATGGAGTGTTAATGGTAAACTACATTATATCAGTGCTGATTTAATTGTTTTTCACATAAACCGTGGGTAGAACAGGACTTGAACCACAGATCTTCCGGCCTAGTTTCAGAAAATGCATATTTTTGGAGGCTTAAGAAGATTTTATTGAATTTAAGTATAATTTAAATGCTATTCGGTATTCTTTTAAACCTGTGATACAATGATGCTTTTTAAAGCATTTATACCTTTAAATTCAATTCTCAAAACAACATTTTTGTATACTAGCGCACATTTTTCTCAGAAAGTATGAGAGTTGGAAAGCTGCAACTTTCAGTACATATATACAACACATAGTTGTACTTTCTGAACCTCAATCGTGATGCTATAGTATATATTGATCACATTAAGAAAGTAACAACATTGAAAATTTTCTATATTTTTACTTTTTTTAATTTCCAAATATGCTTTTTAATTTCTACTGAAATTGTATCATAGCTAAATAATTGAGCTTGAGAAGATGGCTGATTATACTAAGAACAAGCATGTAAACGTGTGACTATGTATTGCAAGCAGTATGAGAGAAATAATTACATGAATTCACATGTTTTAAGACACGTTTTATTACTTTTCTGCTGAAAGAAATAGTTTTTATAGACTCAACCACATAAGGTTTTAATGCAAACAAACACCTCAAATAGTTTTCATGATTTATAAAAAAAGTCATGAAAATTTCTGGAAAAACAACTGAATACTTTAAGAGCAGTGGTAATTCAATTAACTTAAGGTGTAATTTACGATTGTTCAGATTACCTTGTTCCAATAAGCTAGTATTAATTTATCATTCTTATAATCATTATTTTTAGAAATAATTAAAGTATTAAACTTGGTTAATATTTGTTTAGAGTTGCTGTATCCAGAATTAACACATATTATGCGGTAGTTTACTAATGCCCTCCGAGTGCCTTTAACTGAATTTTTAAGCATTCGCGATTTATACAGGATGTTACAAAACGGCACCAAACGAAGATGTGGATCTTGTTGGTACGTGATACGTAAATATAGTTTTTATATCTAAATTCGGCACACACAAAAACTACCATAAAATTACCATGGATTAGGCAGTCGTACATAACCAAATGGAACGTGCCTGGTCCTCTCCAAGAGAGATGCCGGTTGGTAGCGAAAGTCCCAGTCGCGCGGTGTAGAAGTGGTTTGATAGACACGCCGGCACGGCACAGGTCACCTTAGTAATGGAAAACGTAGCATGTGGGTTTTATTGTGTGTTTCGTATAATTTTTCTGAGGTTGTTTACGTGGCGTATGACAACTGTTGTTCCTTCTCTATCTAATGCCAAATGTGCGCAATTTTTAAATCCACATAAAACTTTAAATAGAACAGTTTGAAAGTTGCGACATCAAGTTTTGGACAAGTCAAAGAGTAAGCTAATCCACTGCTATCCTCGTTTGGTGTCGTTTTGAAACAGCCTATAGATCAACATTTGGTGTGGAGAATGGGAATTTCATTACACAGGATTATTTGCCTTCTGGAAGCAAGAATGAATGGAAGTGTGAATGTCGATGTGATTTAATGCTTAAAAAGAAAACCCCAGAAAAGAACAAAACCCAGCGCGATATGAGAAGCAGTTGTTAAAAAGATAAGGTAAGTATAACCCAAGATACAAGGGCGAAAAACAAACTGCTGGTGGGGGATGTTGCCGATCTGGCATTCTGTTATGGCCTTTCTATACTTCCAAAACGCTTCTTAATTCGAGTTGCCCATATTTGGTCTTTTTTTGTTTCAAAACATATTTGCCTTTCCTTCACCACTGTTTACATGCACCTTTTATTGTCATCCTGGAAATGCTGGTTTATGTTTATATAATATAACAATGCACTTTAAGCACTAAAGTTTTGTTTGAAGGGATTAAAACATTCATTTATAAGGCATAACTTTTGCATCCGTGGATTAAAATAATACAAAAAAGTTGATGTATTTCATTCACATTCCTTTTTTACATCTCTGCAACAAATTATTTTTAAAAATCTTATGCTTCCATTTACTTCATGCTAATCGAGAAAAAATGAGCAGAACTAGTCTTATTATCCTTGTAAGTAGAAGCGAAATAAGGGAGTACCATAGATTAAAGTGATAGACAAAAGCTAGTTACTATGTGATTGAAGTTCCTTTTATAGCTGAAACCAAAAACAAGGAATATTTAAAAAACGATCAAATCCACAAAACAAATGTATATAACATAATTTGTGTATTTAAACGTGCTCTACATTTTTGTGGCAATTTTTCCTCCATCTCTTACGGTTTAGCAGTTATGCCAAACTCCGTAAAATTCACCCAGAATAAAGTAGTCTTCAGGGGCTATTCCCAGAAAATTCGAGATATACATTTTATTTGTCAGGTATATATCTTTAATATACGATATTTAAATCAAAATTGTTGGAGCCAATTTTGAGAAAATCAAAATTTTCAAAAAAAGTTCCATGTAAAAGGTAGTTTGAGGTGGGGGGATTTTACTCATAATCTTCGTGTCGCATCCCTGGAAGATACTAAATTTAAATACCAAGTTTGGTATTTTACCGACTTTTCTTTTTTGAGTTATAGTGTTCACAGACACAGGGAACCCTAAAACGTATATTTATGGTGAAATCTCGGTCTCAAATTTTTGGGTGGAGTGCAATACCTTCTCTATTCACTATGTAGATAGTACGTGTAGAGAAAGTAAATATCGTATGTGTTCTATTCTCATGAACCTCTATATACATTCCTACAATACATTCTTCTCTCTACTTCGTGCTAATCCAGATATGAATTAGCAGAAATGTTCTTATCACTTGCTTCCTGTCATCCTCCATGGTGTAATGGTTACCATGCTAACTTCATATACCCAAGATTGCGGGTTCTAACCCGGCGGAGGACGATCGATTTTTTTCGGGAGTAAAAATCCTTAGTATGGATTCCTTCGGAAGGGAACTAAAGCCATTGGTGCCGTGTCGTAGATTTACGGCACGTAAAAGAACCTCAAGCCGATAGAGAGGCCTCTGAGCAAAATTAAGCGGTCTTTCACGCCAAATTTAGAATGCAATGCTGAGAACCACAGTAATTAAAGAGCGACCATACACCGTTTTTAACTTGCTTCCTTATAACTAAACGCAAGGTAAGTGCCTTAAAAGTTAGCAGACTAGATCCTTACAATACTCGATTACTTGAAGTCGATAATCGAACAACATTACCAATAAATGTATTAACACGAATTCTAATTCCATCTTATGGTGTAATTAATTCATAAACAATCCTAGTATTGGAGTAGAAGCTCATGCTACTCCAGGACGATCAAATCAAAAGGTTATTTAATAAAATTGAAATTAGCTTCTCTCTGCATGGCTAGGAATAAAACACAAAATATATGAAACAAATGACTTTCCGTTTGAGAAACGCTTAAGTTTTGAAAAATTGAAACCATTAACAGAGAAATCTAAGAAGTACCTAACTCCACAAAACCTAACATACTTTGTGTATTTTAATGAGATCTACACTTTTTATGTAAGCTTTGGTCAATATTTTGTGACTTACCAGTCATTCAAAAGTCATTCGGAATGAAGCTGCAGAAGCTATTCCCATAAAACTCACGTTCTAGTTTCATTTTTGATGAAAATATCCTAAGCATTTGGTATTTTAATAAAATTCGTTAAGAGACTTTTGAGAGAATCAAAATGTTCTAAAAAGTTTAATTGTAAAGGGTTGTTTAAGATAAATGATGTTTTTGCAAATCTTCGTGATGCATGCTTGAAAGATACTAGACTTAAATAGCAAGTTTATTATTTAAAAAACATTTCGTTTTTGAGTTATACTGTTCAAACCCCCATACAGAAACCTTTTTCAAAAGGTTATTTTTAGTTTTAGGGGTACTTCAAAACATATTTCAGTGCTATCTGGTAGCATACTTAAATATACCTAATTAAAAAATTAAAATATGAAAATACCAACTTATTTCAATGAATAAAAAGTAGATAAAGCAAAATTCGATACTACAAATAATTCAGAAGCTAAAGGTGTAAAAATTAATATGTTTCCTATAGGGTTGTACTCTAGGATTAATTTCATGTCATACTAACTTTCAACCATAAACAAGTAATCAAGACTGTTTTATATTGTAAAAATATATACAATTTTACCCTAAAATTGCAGTTATTTTTAAATAAATAAATAAGCAAACCTTATATACCTATAGTCCATTAGCTTCCAAGCATCACACCGATTATTTTATTTGGGCTCTCCCCGTCCTTTATTACAGTCACTGGGATTTGAACTTGCAACATTTCGCTGGCCAGTCCATTACCTATCACCTAACACTCATGGACATTTGAACCACTGTTTTTGGTAGTGCCTTTGAAGGATTATGAAAACTGCTTTAGAAGAATTTAAACTTTTAGTTGGGAAGAAAAAGATTAATAAAGGATCTGCATTTATTTTCATTTGTATTCTTTGTATTATTTTTATATGATGACTTTATAGGAATATTCTTTTATATTTTTACTAGAGCTTCAGTTTTAAACTAGAGTTCAAGGAAAAACGCATATATAGTATACTAATGCAAGCAACTAAGGGTTAAACACTATACTTAATACATTACTTCTAGGCTGTTCCTCTTTTATAAACTAGAACTATTATTCCTCACAAGCGAAATCTTGGTCGATCAGAAATGTGATAAAGCGGAAAAGATATCGTAGTGTAGTCTCCGTAGTTACTAACGTCCCCCCCCCCTTTACAGTAAAATGATGTTTTCAGAACACTTGTATTTCGAATGAGGTTCCAAAATATTAGTCTCACGAAAAGTATAAGAAGAGTTACCAGCAAGGAGGAACACTTTTAAAAAATCTTATGTGTTCCATTCACATGACTTTCTCTTCTTGTTCTACAAACTTCTTATAAAAGATGAATTTTATTCTTCTACATACTAATCGAAATAAGCATTAGAAGAATATTATTATTTAGATAGTTCCTTATAAGTAAAAGGAAACTAAGGACTAAAGCGATAGTCAGCTTTTTTAAATTAAAGAAACGCGGATGTCATTCTGTTTGAGTAATGTATAAGTATTTTAAAATAATAATAAGGAATATCTCGCAAAGGATTAGCTCGAGAACTAAAACGGTAAATGTTATAAATTGTGTGATTGGATGAGATCTATATTTATCGTGCAGTAAGCTTTGTCTGTCTCTTAGGGTTTAACAATTATGCCCAAGTCATTCAGAATGAAGTTGGACTTTAGAGGCTATTCCCAGGTATTTTAATATATAGAGTTTAGTTTTAATCCAAATATATATTTATATTATATTTACATATTATATCTATATTTATTTGAATCAAGAGCCATTTTTAAGAAAATCAAAACTTTCAAACTTAAAGTACCAAGTGTGGTACTTAATTAACTTTTCCTTTTTGAGGTTATGCTGTCCACAGTTACACACAGAGACACAATGGTGTTTTTCTAAAAACGTTTTTGGATTTAGGGAGTCTCAAAACGTATATTTCCGGTGAAATCTGTGCACCAAAATTTTGGGTGTAATATAATACATCCCCTATGTACCTATTATGTAAATTGTACGTACGTGATAGAGAAAGTAGAAATTATCTCTGATTAGGTGCATATACCTACATTTATCATATAAAATTTAAAAACATTACTGTGTAATTACATCAAAGCTGCATATTTTGTCTTTTTTCAAAGTATTGTAACATATGAACTACTTTATGGGAATTGTGAATTTTTTTTTTGTAAATCAGATCTATCACATTGCTGGCAAGCGTTAGGTGGAGTGCTTATTGTAAACTTATATATATTAAACACTGGCTTATATATTTTGGAATTAATAATGTATGCCAAAATAATTTACATACTCCTGTTAATACAGCTCATGAACACAGTATTGGAAATTATATAAGAATGTACTTACCCTACTGGAGACCTCAGTAAATGTACATAATTATATTATGACCTTCAAACTTTTATAATAAATTTGCATAGTGACTAACAGATGAACAAGTGTGTGTTTAAAATAACTATTCGTAAGTGGTTGATTGAAAATACCTTTCAAAATATAAATTAATTAATATCTTGAGACTCCATAGCACAACTATGCTTGAAGATATCTTTGTATTGGTGTATATTATCTTTAATGTATTTATTATGTAGTGGCCATGTCAATTGTAGATAAGATTCTTGAGAACTAATACAATTCTCTAAAGGACATCGATTGATTCCATCAAAATGCGCTACAGGTCAAATATTATATATAAACAATCAAGTGTTTATTTGGTAACAAAAAATCAAGCAAAAACTTCTGATAAGAAAATAGAAGATCATAAAATTGTATTAGCGTAACTGCATGGCACGGTAGTCCTCAAGGGACCTTGGTCTACCGCCCGGCCGCTGCATCCCCATCTCGGCCCGAAGACGTGCAGTGCTGGAGGGTGAGAAGTGATCAGCACCTCTAGTCCCTCCCGGCCATGTGATGCGGTCATGTCGATCTGGAGCCTCTACTTCTCAATTGCCCCCCAGGAACCTCACGAGTGCACCACGAACCAGGTATCCCAGCGGGGGGAAATATCCCATGCTGGAAATCGAACCCAGACTTCTCGGTTAAAATTAGTGTGAAGCCAACTTAATATTAAAATGTTTGTGTTACTATGTACGCTCCTCTATTTCTACATATAATATAATTTATTTTTAAAGCTATTCAGCAGATTATTCTTAGAAAACCTAAGTTCTCTATTTGCTTCTTGTTAAGTGAGATAAATACTAACACCATTTATTTGAATCTACTATTCTCATGTAAATACATACATTTTAGGCTTTTGAAAACAGAACACAACACATTTAGCTGCTAATACTTATAACATATTTCTTACAAGAGACCATCGGAAACAAAGGAACGCCAAACTATATTGAGGAAAATAAAGTTAATAAATTTACTGGTGTCTAGAAAAGGTGTATAAGTCTAAATGAGACACTTTACACGTATATTAAATACTCATAATCAAGCCAAGAAAAATCCACTATCATTTTTAACCGATTTTAGTTATCACACTGATAGTTAACCAAACTTTGATTTCAATAAAGTTACTGAAATGTTAAACAGCTGCTTCTGAAAATTGTCTGAAATTATTTACTGAAAAATTACACAATGAACCTATAGCCTTTTCCCCCGTAAGTGGGAATTTAATGTCTTAGAAATAGTTATATCAAGAAAAGTTAAATCAAAATAGCGCAAAGGTAAATTATCAACACATTTTTAGAACCGGCGGATCAACAAGAGATTGTGCATTCCCTATATAACACTTAATTGGAAAATTTTATGTTACATTCACATGACTTGTTTTACCTTTTCTGCAACAAATTATTCTTAATAAAATGATCCATTCTCTGCTACTTCTTACTAATCAAGATAAAACTTGGCAGAAATGGTTGCATTACATGGTTTCTTATAAGCGGAATGGAGGTAACGGAACCACTTTGCTAAAGCGATATTCACATGCTTTAAAATTGTTGCTATGCGATTGACATTGAAAATATATTCTCTTTACATGCCCAGGAATAAAACAAATAAAAATGGGTGAGGACTTCCTCTTGTAGAAAACTTTTAAGTATTTTAAAACTGAAACAAATAACAAGCAGTGTCTCAAAAATAGTTACCTCTAAAAAATTGTCAAATGGTGTATTTTAACGACAAGCTTAACAATTTTGTGTAGCGTTTGTCCATCTCTTAGATTTATCAGTTATGCAAAAGTCATTCAGAATGAAGACGGTTTCAGTATTCCCAACAAATTCAAGATATACATTCGCATATAAGCTATCTTTAATATACGCATTTTAATCAAAATCGAAAATAATTTGTTAGAAAATAAAAAAAAATCGAAAGCCCTTCTATGTAAAGTTCAGCGGATTTCTCCTTTTCGAGTGAAGCTGTCCATAGGCATGCACATGCACACACACACACACACACTCACACACACACATTAACACAATTTTTTTCCAAAATACTTTTTTTTTTTAAAAAAAATTAGGGGTTCATCAAAAGATATATTTTCAGTGAAATCTCGGTATTAAATTTTTGGGTGGAATACTCTGCCTACTATGTACGTACGAGGTACTTAATAGAAACACTAAAATAATGAATCTAAACTTGAAATATACATGAAATTTGCATCTACTAGAAATTATTCGGTATGATAAACGGAGGAAAAATATGAGAAATAATGTCTCGGCATGTATGTATAGGTGATAGCCCAGGAAAACAAAAGACAAATTAATGGTGCTGTAAGACAATGCCTATTGTTCCTTAAAGAATGGCTGTAGGGAATTCGGAATCTTTTAAATTTACAATGATTTTGTTATAAATACGTGGAATACGAATACTTTATTATTTTCGTACAACGAAGAAATGATATCAGATTCTCCAAACCACAAGCTATTTCAAATGACAAAACTCTACAGCCTAAGATTTTCAAAATCTAAAACAAAGATAATTATATTTAACGGCAAATTACTAATTTTTTCACTCTGACCTTACCTATCCAACTCTTGTCCTACACAAATAAAAAAATAAAAACAAAAGATAAATTAACAACAATTGATTTAATAGCTGGTTAAACTACGAAGGCCGGGTCTTAAAATACACATGATAAGTCGCCATTGGGTATGTCATCTCAAAACTGATTTGAGATCACTTGTGATTTGCCGGGAAACATGCGAGTCGGTTGAGGAATTTAATGTGATACCGGTATGTTGCCATAGTCGTTCATTGGTTAGAGCAACTTGCCAGAGAACGGGAATTCTGTGATTCAAACACCATCTATAGCATTGAATTTTTCAGTCTGATTCTACCTATCCAACATTTGTTAACAATACTGATAGTTCAAAAACTTTGGTTTTAAAATATCCTATCTAAATGAGCATTTAGGAAAAGATACATAAAAGTCAGTGGATAAGAGTAACCTGGGAGATTTTTAAGAAATAAAGTAAAAATGAAGTAAAGATATATCCACATAAATTGCTTAAAACAGTGGCACTGTCTAAATTCCTATAAATAGCACAGAAACCGTGAATATTGGCAAAAGATAAAAGATGGCTTGAAACCTCTAAGATGAGATATCTGCGATCAGTAACAGGGATGTCATGTCATAACTTGAACCTAGCAGAAATGAAGAGATAAGTAACGAACTTCAAATAGATGCAATATATCAACGTGTGAAAATCTATCAAAAGAAATGGATGGAGCACCTTGTTGGAATGGAGAACCGTTTGCCGAAAATGGCTTTCCAATACTGTCCAAAAAGAAGAGATGCTGGTCGTTCAACATTTTGATGGGGACAGTTTTAAAATGGACAGATCACACCCAAAGGTCTGCACTGCTATGGATAATGATGTTGACATGTGACGATTCTGGTTCTTAACTATTTATCTTAATGAACAGTGATTTATTCTCTCTCACAGTTTTCTGTTTTATAAAATATACCAGTGAAAAAGTAAAGATTTGTAGTCAATTTGAAGACTATTTAAGATACATATTTCGTGATGATAGTACATACATATATAGAAAGCCTTGAACACATTTCCTTGAAAGGCGATGCTTGATAGGTTTGAAATGTATTCTGGTTGTTTCAATTTGTTTTTATTCTTTTGACACATAACATGTAGGCAGAAAAGGATTACTAAGAGTGAATAAGAGTGATATAGGTACTGCCATACACGGTTTCTCTTTTAGAAGTATTTAAGTTTGTTTTTTCAATTTTTCTACATGCATGTTCAATGTACATAGTAGATATCAAAAGTATTGTATTCCATCCAAAATTCGGTACCAATATTTCATCGAAAATAATTGTTTGGGGATCCCTGAATAAAAAATAATTTTTAGAAAAAAAATGTCTGTGCCAGCGCGCGCGCGTGTGTGTGCATGCAAATTTAAGTATAGCATCTTAACAAGGATGAAACACAAAGATTATCAGGAAAATCCACCCAATTAGAATTATCCATTTCATGGAAAAATTTGGAAATGTTTATTTTCTCAAAAATGACTATTATTTTTATTAAAATAGCGTTAATACAGATATTTACGTTACAAATAAAATTTTAAATATTGAATTTACTAGAAAAAGCCTCCGTACCCCAAACTACTCTTTACAGAGAAAAAATTGAGATATTTATATTTTATCAAAAATGAGAAAATGACTGATTAAAACACTTTACATTAAACATACTCGTTTGCCATAAAAATACTTATCTTGCACTTTCTTCTTTATTCTGAATGACTTTTGCATAACTGGTAAACTGCAAAAGATAGACAAAAAGTTACTATACAAAAAATAAAGATCTCTTTAGAACACACTATTTATATAATTTAATATTTTATGGAGTCGAGTATTTCCAAGATATTCCTTTAAAAGACTATAACTTTTCACATACGGGAACTTGTCAACTCCTGGCCATGCAACTGAATTTCAATTACATAGCAACCAACTATTTAAACATTTGAACATAACTTTAGCCTACTTCTCATGTCTTATATGAAACAAAGTAATAATACTATTTCTGCTATTTATCTTGATTAGCGTAAAGAAGATAGATAAGTTTAAAAAAAATGGTTACACAGAGGTAGAGAAATGTGAATGAAACTCATTAGATCTTTTATTAACTGGGGCATTTCAGTTTTTAAAATTATTTAAGGTACGATGTTGAATTTTTATCCCATTTTTTCATTTCAGATATGACTTTTATTTGTCATAAAATCCTTGCAAGTATGAGTTCTTACAAATTTCTTTGAAAGACCGTAGTCTAATTTTGTAGGGCAATATATTAACGTTTATTACACTATTTAAACCACATTTTAAAAACCATTAACACGATATAAAATGATTTTAGATGTCAAAAATGCCTACTGAACATGCACTTATGTTTTGGTGGTTTTATATGATATTGATACCATGTGGAGTACTCTTAACACTAAAATGAGGTATGCAAAACATTAGACTCACCATGGGGCACTAATCAGAAGATGTTGCAGTGTTGTTTCTGGACAACGGCATTTCAGTTCCGCAGTGCTGGCACCACAACACTAACACTTGAACACTTGACACACTACAGGATAAATTAAAAAAAAAAAGAAATTTTTCTGTGGGATATTCTTTATTTTTTCCCAACTGTACTCGTTCCAATTTGGAACTAAGTGGAATAAAAAAACATAACAGAATTCAAAAAACGTGAGGGAACACTGTACCCTGACTAGAAATCACACACGAAAGAACATTTTTTTTTGTGTTCACAGTTTGACAACAACATTGGTTTATCGTTTGTTTCTGATGCTGCCTTACAGTGCACTCAAAGCTTCCACTATTCCAATGCAGTTCTTTAGATGATCGACAGTTGAGGAGAGAATCGAAAGAAGTGTAGTAACTCTGCAAGAAGAAACAAAATACATTTTGATTTCTTCATGAACACACAGAAAAAAGTACTCCTTAGTCAGCTTTTCACATAAAAGTTCACAAATGTTTTTGTTTGTAGTCCAGTTCAAAAGTTTTTGTGGCAATGTGGTTATACGGTTCACACTGTCATGCACATTATTGTTGCGCGCTAGCATTATAAAAAAGTCTGTTTTTAGTTTTGTCGGTTAACTACCTTTAATGAAACAAAACAAAATCACTACATAATAAATATCTGGATGCCAACTTTAAAAGTGGAGTACAAATGTTTACACCGAAGAGATTACAACGCACTCGCGCATCTGGGAGTAACACCGCACTACAGCACAGCGCCCCCTCTTCCCAAATTCCGCATTCCCACAAGATTTAGGGCCCCCCAGGTTTTCGCCGTGCAAGATCTGCTCTCATACTGCCTAACTCTCGCGTCCGCCGTCAGAGGGGGCTGCTGCAGGAGGGTAGGGGTGGCCGTGTGAAGGGTTGACGTCGCAGCGGCTGCGCAGTGCTGACCTTGGCATGAACGGAAACGTGACGAGCCCGGCACCGCACATACCTGCTGGGGGAACTCTGCGGCATTTGGGGCATTGGGATGCTATTGCTAAGAACCTGTCATACACGGCATAGGCACAAATCACAGCGCCTCCTTGACCTACCACTTATTAAATTCCTTCTAGTTATGAGACTAACGTGTTTAGAAAAATCTGATGTGTTACTCTCACATGACTCTCTCTAGCTGCTATACAAAACTCCTACAAAAGATTATTTTCCTTTGTACACAATGCTAATCGCGACAAATATTAGCATAATGTTATTATTACTTAGTTCCTTATAAGCAGAAGCGAATAAGGGAATGCGCTATGCTAAAATGATTGTCAAATGTTTTAAAAGCTATTGTTATGCGATTGTCATTGCAAATCACTTCTTTGCTTGGCCAGGAGTAGAACAGAAAAAAAGCGGACACTTCCTGTCTGAGAAAAATTTAAGTACCTCACAATTGAAACCAATAACAAGGAATATCTCGGAAACCGCTACCTCCACAACAAAAACCAAGGGATATAAATTGTGTGTTTTGTCGTGATTTACATTGTTTGTGTAGTGAATTTTTTTCTATGTCTTACGGTTTAGCAGTTAAGCAAAATTCAGCAAAATTCATCCAGAATAAAGAGGTCTTCTGAGGCGAGATATAAATTCTATTTCGGACATAAATAGCTTTACTATACGGGATTTTAATCAAAATCGTTAGAGCCATTTTTAAGAAAACCAAAATGTTCGACTTTTTTCCATGTAAAGGGTAGTTTGTAGTGGGGGATTTTTTTTCAAAATCTTTGTGTCGCATCCTTGGAAGATATTAAACCTATAATACGAAGTTTGGTATTTAACGGTCTTTTCGTTTTGGGGCTATGCTGTCCTTAGACACACACACGGACCTTTTTTTAAAAATGCTTTTTTTGGACTCGGGGGACCCCAAAACATATATTTCCGGTGAAATATCGGGTATTGAATATTTGGGTGCATTACAATACCTTCTCTATCCCTATGTAGTTGTGCATATGGGTCTAGAGAAAGTAAAAACCCTTTAGTCAGTAGCAGTAAAATGTTACAGGTCGCTGTAATGTTGGATTTCATTCATTTAAAGACATGTTTAATTCGACAGGTAGAGTCAGACTGAAAAATTCAATGCCCCAGCCGGATCTCTCGGTCTCTGCCGGTTGCCCTACCACAGAGACATGGCAATATGCCGGCATAACATTGAATTTCTCTAATGACTCGCAAGTTTCCCGGTAAACCACAAGGTCATCTCAAATTATTTTGAGATGACAACCCCAGTGGCGACTATTATGTTAGCCCGCCTAGGTAGTGTGGTGGTAGCGTGTCTGCTTCACATTCAACAGGTCGCGAGTTCGAATCTCGCTAAGAGTGAGTCACCCAATTAAATGCCGGTCCCGGTGGCCGCACTCGCTAAAGTGCCTCACTTTGGTGCTTCGTGGCGCACGGGATCGTGGGTTCAAGTCCCGCCTTGGGCATGGGTGTTTCTCTGTTTGTAAAATGTGTATATGCCTGTGTATGTATGTGTAAAAGGAAAATGTTAAACATTAACAGGTCAACTAAGGAAATATAGAAAACTGGAGAAAAATAGGAAACGAATACGCGCCGGGGTCCTGACAAGCCTCTGGAACTGTATTTAAAAAAAAATTACGATCAATTGGTATTTAATTAATTGTTTTTTCACACAATCCGTGTGTAGGACAGGTGTTGGATAGGTAGACTAAAACATGTAATGCCACAGCCGGGATTTGAACCAGGGATCTCCCGGTCTCTAGCCGGTTGCTCTTCCACTGAACTACGATAGCAACATGCCGGCTATCCAACTTCTGGTTCAAATCCCGGCTATGGCATAGAACTTTTTATTTTGACTCTACCTATCCAACTCCTGTCCTACACATGGCTTGTGTGAAAACACAATTAATTGAACATGTTTAATTCATTGGAACACATTTGAATGTTGTTATTATTATTTAAGTTAGACGGCGCCGTGACAAAATGGTTAGACCGCTTGCCTTCCACTCAGGCGGTCCGGGTCCGATCCCAAGCGACAATTACATAGCGATGGTGTTTAAAGTTGTTACTCCCGCTTTACCATGCATTCGCTTATTTTACTTATTTAGAAGGAAGTAAGTACTCGTAATAATACTATTTCTGTTAATGTTTATCCGGGCTGGCATGAAGTAGATAAAAGAGTATTTTGTAAGAAATGATATTCTTATATATAATGCTAATCGATATAAACCTTGTAGACGTGTTCTCATCAACCAACTCAACAACCAATCCATTCTACCTATCCAACACACGCTTTGTGTGAAAAAAACAATAAATTAAAACTGATTGAGCATAACAGTTGGCTATACTATGAAACCCGGGACTTAAAGAAGGTATTTAGGTCATTGTAAGAGGCAAATAATTTCTCAAAATAATTAGAGATCACCTTTTGGTTTACAGGGAGAGCGGGAGATTCGTGGTGTAAATACCAAATATGCCATTGAATTTTTCGGTCTCACTCTACCTATCCAAAAAAAAGGACTGCAGAAGAAGTAGAGAAAGCCATGGAACACATAAGATAACTCGAAAACGAAAAGTCGGTAAAATACCAAACTTGGTATTTAGGTTTAGTATCTCTTAGGGATGGGACAGAAGCTTTTGAGAAAAATCCCCCCACTGCAAACTACCCTTTACGTAGAACTTTTTTCGAAAATTTCGATTTTATCAAAAATGGCTCCAACGATTTTGATTAAAATATCGTATATTAAAGATATTTACCTTATTTACGACTAACATACAGTAGATAGAGAAATAGTCCTTTGTAATAATAGTTTTATGATAGTGAGTATAAAGGTGATATGAACGCAACAGGTATGTTTTCTATAGAGTGTATTTAGCGCCCTTTCTTACTCCTTACGGTATCACATAAACTGAAACGACAATTAGGAGGGAAATGTTCCATGCCTAAGTTTAGGCTACTTTAGGCATTTGCCAGTTAATGAGGACTGACGAAAACCTTGGGTGGGGGGGACTCGTCAGAGAGGAGGGGCTCAGTCAGATTGAATCGCAAACCTCCACTTCCCAATCGTTATCTTAAGGAGGGGAATGGGTTTTAAATGTAAATGTTAGAGATTTAATGCTAGGAACTTACATTTTATTATTCTATCTTATTATTTAATTACTTGGGTTATAATGTAACTTTAAAACAAACAACGATCTAAGCAAGTAATAAAGTGAGTAAGTTCCAATATGTTTGTAGAATAATAGTTCGTACCTTGAAAAGGAAAACCCGAAAGGATACAAATCTAAAATTCTATAAGACAATGGCTATTCCGGTTTTGCTATATGCTTCGGAGACATGGACTCTTAAAAAGAAAGATTGAAGCCAAATACAAGCGGCAGAAACGAAATATCTCCGAGCTGTAAAAGGATGTACCAGACAAGATTATATTAGAAACGAAGACATAAGAGTTAGACAATTTGCGATAAAAGAAAATATACAAATAAATAGAGAAAATGGAAAGTCTATTTATAAAGAATGGATAATTCTCACATTTCACTACAGTCATTCAAATATAAACATTTAGGCTATAGAGCAATAAGAAAACTAGCAAAAAGAAGGGAAGAAATATGAAGTCGGAACAGAAGAATTTTAATCCATGAAGAGTGAGGCAATATATCAGACCGACGTAAAAGAAATAGATAAATAACAATAATTAAGCAATAATTAATGAAAAACGAAAAGTCAAATTAATATAAATCGGTAATTATTGGAACAGAAACAAAGTAAATATAGCATTGGAAAGCCAGTACAATACTGAACATCTGTTTTAAGTTTGAGCTATATCGATGTATAAATAGCGACATAATTTAAGATCTGTTTCTCGGTAAAGCTGTATAGATAGGTAAAATATAATTTTCTCGGAGGGTGTAACTTTGGACATCTGGGGTAGCGAGAGTAAGGCCCCAAGCGTATGGGTCTGTTGAAGAAGGCATAATGACAGTACTTTAGAACCAATGAGAAAATAATATTTAAATTTAAAGAAACGTGTCCGCCAATCGTCACCCAGCATCAGTTTTTCTAACTGGCGAGATTAGCGTGGGTTGCTGCCCATATAAATAGAAGTTTCGTCCAAGTTTGCGGTAGTCATAAACAGAACAGAAACAGACTCGGGCAGTCACAAACCAAAAGACAGTCAAAGGCAGACAAGACAAAAACACGCGATTAGCACGTCATAATATGCACGGACCCGCGTCGCTACTCTATTATAGTCAAGTCAGGCGCGAATAAATGCAACCACAAATAAGTCAAAAATTAAAGAAGTGCAAGATTCGGGTCAAGTAACGGTAAAAAAGGAAACAGATTTTAAATTACTCATTGCTCCGAAACACACAATTTTTGTATTATTTAATTTTCACCTACAACATCCTCGGGAATAGTAAATGTAACATTGTAAAAAAATGAAGTATTTCATAATAATTTCTATAATATTAGTGTATGTCTTGATAATTTTATCAGAACGTATCAAAACATTTCTTCACAGGGACCGTTAAATCGGTTTAAGATTATCTACAACAGGCCATTATAAATGGATATGAGATACTAGGAATATTTTATTCAGCTCTGTCATATGGCTGTATTTGTCTCTCCCACATCCAGATAGCTTTGTGATTGTTCACAACCGGAATTTATCTGCAGATAGATTGACGGCAGAAGCTTAGGGAGAGATTCAAGTCAAAGTACTTCTTGAGAGTATCAAATACATCAATCTGATGTTCTAAAATGTTTCAAATCACAGCCTTTTAGTTTAGGGAAACTTATAAGCATCTACAAAAAGTCTTTTACAGTGTATTGTTTAACCCTTTGTTACCTGTCGGTACCTTTAAGTTCCGCTTGCTTTAAGCATAATTATACAAATAGGGTTGCACTCTAGGATTAATTTCATGTTATACTAACCTTCAACTATAAACAAATAATAAAGACTGTTTCATATTGTAAAAATATATACACTTTTTGCCCTAAAATTGCAGTGATTCTTTAAATAAATAAAACAGAAAACCGACATAACTAAAGCCAAATTAACCCCATTAACTTCCAAGTATCACACCTATTATTTTACTTGGGCTCTCCCCGTCATTTACCACAGTCACTGGGATTTGAACTTACAACATTTGACTTTGAATGGATGGATAGTCCATTACCTATCATCTAACACTCATGACCATTTGAACTACTTTTTGTTAGTGAAAACTGTTTTAGAAGAATTTAAACTTTTAATTGGGAAGAAACATTAATAAATAATCTACATTTATTTTCATTTCTATTTTCTATATTATTTTATATTATACTTTTAGGAGTTTATTCCCAAATATTTGTTCTAGAACTCCAGTTTTAAACTTGAATTAAAGGAAAAACGGCATATGTAGTATATTAGTGCAGGCAACTAAAGGTTAACTAGGTGGAAAAGTCGAGATTTACGAGTTAATAAAGCTACTTTTGTATCAAGTTGAATGCAATACTTTATTTGCATTTTTAACACAGAAAATACTTATAAAATGGCATATTAAATCTTATATTTATAAACAATTTTAATTCTTTTATTCATGTCGTGGACGTAACGTAACCGCGAGTTAATTGAAATCAATAAATCGCCATTTTCGATGATGGATGTCAAAATTGTGGTCAATTTTTATCAAATTGGGCTGTCTGTTTTTGGCAGCCCTATTGAATGTGATGCTATTGATACGCGTAACCAGATTTGATGAATAAGTTTGTGTTAGCAGTGTAACAAATGAGTTAATCAAAATATGTCAGTTCATGTGATAATATGGCTCCTGAAGTCAATGTTAAAAACTGTACAAATTGTCAAATTACTATAAATTCCCGTTAGAATGTTTTTGTGCAAGTATGATTTGTGGTTGGCATCATACTTAACCTAAAAGTTGTAAGTTGTTTTCATGTGTGATTAGTTGGAAATATCAGTAGAAGAAGATCTTTTTTTCAAGGCCTTCTATTCTATACTGTAACAGGATACTAAAGTTTGGAAAGCGAAATGTTTATTTCATAAGAATCATGACGTAATCTATAAAGTGTTTGGTAGCACGTTGCTATGTGAAAATACATAACGACGTGTTATTTACTTTATACGAAATTAAATAGATGATTTTACTATAGAAAAGTATCAATTAATGGCCTGCTTTTGAAACGAAAGTAGATAAAAGTGTTTGCTCATCCTCTATCATTTATTAGTGGCTATACTAACTTATCTTGCTAAAATTAATTACTTTCTCTATATACACTATGTGCATAGTAGGTAGAGAATGGATTGTATCCAAAATTTCGATGTCGAAATTTCTCCGGAAATATGTTTTGCTGTTCATAGCATTAAAGAAAAAAAATAGATCCCTGTGTGTCCGTGAACACGAAAGTCAAAACGAAAAGTCAGTTAAATACAAAACTGGATGTATTTGTTAAAAATCTACCGCGAAAGCAGCACATAGAGTTTACAGAAAATTCTCCCTCCATAACTATCCTTTACATAGAATTTTTTTTAGAAATTTTCAATTTTCTCAAAAATGGCTCTTAAGAATTTATTTAATTTCCGTATGCCAAAGATATTACACGACAAATAAAACGCATATTTTGAATTTGCTGAGAACAGCCTCTGAAGAACTCTTCATTATAAATGACTTTTTCATCCTGATAAGCCGTTAGGAATAGACAAAAACTTACTACACAAAAATGTAGATACAGTTAAAACATACAACTTATGTCATACACAATTTTTGTGGAGTTAACCATTTCCGAGATATTCCTTGTTGGTTTAAACCCCATTTATATCTTATATTTAATTTCAATGGTTCAATTTTAAAATAACTATTTTTTATTTGTGAATTTGTCAACACCTGACCATGCAAAGGGAGAGAATTTGTATCACACAGTAACCAGCGTTTAAAATATTCGACTGTTGTTTTAGAGTAATGTGTTACCTATTTTCCTTCTACTTATAAGGAATTAAGATTTTGATCTCACTTGGCATGAAGTAAATAGAAGATTAAGCTTTTTAAGCATAATTTGTTACACATTTGTAGAGAAACTCGTGTAAATGGAACATGCCAGATTTGTAAACTAAACATATTTATGGTATTTTAGTCTAAATGCTTAAGAGATATTCTTTGAGAAAGGCAAGTGATGTAGTTTAGTGTTAAGGAGTATTCCTGAAAATCTTTGTGTCTCAATGATTAACTTTTCAAAATTGGAGATTTGTTTGGAAATATTACACTGCAATTTTCTTTAAGGCACTTTGAGATGCACCAAAAATATTTTGGAACAAATAACAACAATCGCATCGTATGTAGCATTTACGTATACAAAATACTTAATAGAAAAAAATAAAAATTTCGTTAAAACATAAAATTTATGCCATATACATTTTTGTTGCAGAGTTGACTGTTTTCGAGATATTTCTTGATATTTGTTTCAATTTTAAGCTGCGTATCTTCTCAAAATGGGTTACATTTGTTTCATCTCTGTTTAGTTTTTCTGGAAATGTAAAGCAAACGGAATTTCAATAGTTCACATATCGATTGGTTTTTATAAGATTTGACTATCGTTTAGCCTGGTATATTCCCTTATTTCCCTCCTGCATATTAGGAACTAAATAGTAATTGTGTTAAAGTTTATCTCGTTTAGCATGATGTACTTAGAAGAATAATCTTTTTTAATAATCGTTTGTTTGTAGAACAGATAGAGTAATTTTTAAAATGTTTTTCATATGTTCCTTAAGGGCACAGTGTAGTCTGAACATACGGAAATTACACTTAAGTGAGTTGAATTACCACTGCTCTTAAAGTATTCAACTGTTTTACCCGAAATATGTATAATTTACTGTATAAATCATGAAAATTATTTGAAGTGGTTGTTTGAACTGACAGCTTATGTGATTTGACTCTATAAAAAGTACTTTATTCTGCAGAAAAGTAATAAAAGTTAGTCTTAAAATGTGTACATTTATGTACCTTTTTTCTGATATTACTTGCAATACATAATCACCCTTTTTATGCCTGTTCTTAGTATAATCAGCTATCTTCTGAACATAAATTATTTAATTATGATACAATTCTAGTAGAAATCAAAAAATAAATATATTTGCAAATTAAAAAATGTAAAAATGTGGAAAATTTACAATTTTATTTCTTTCTTAATTTTATCAATATATAGTATAACATCACGATTGTGGTTCAGAAAGTTCAACTATGTGCTGTATACATGTGCTGAAAAGTTCAGCTTTCCAGCTCTCATAGTTTCTGAGAAAAGGGTACAAAGTATCCAAAAATGCTGTTTTGAGAAAACTGAATTTACAGGTACAAATGCTCTATAAAGGGCATTGCATAACAGCTTTAAAGAAATGCAAACTAACATTAAATTATATTTAAACTGATTAAAATCCTCTTAACCCCCCAAAAGTATATATTTTCTGAAACTACAGATGCCAGATGTTTTATTAGCGACTAAAACAAAAATGTTATTTTTATCATTTCAGAGTACCTTGTTCTCTTAAACAGCCAGTCCAGCACTGCATCCGAAATGCTCTACAGGCTGAGAAGACGAGAGGGTGGTAGAATGGTGTTCTGCAGAGAACGGGTAAGCAGCCTGCGGTTTCTTTATACCTTTCGACCGTTTGCTTTGCCAGCGTATGTACTACAGGTTGCAGTTTCCAAAACATGCAAGAGCGTTTTAAAAGAAGTATATTAAAATTAAGTATGATATTAAAAGGCATAATACGACAATACTACTACATCCTGAAGGAAGGGATAAGTTTCTTATAATTTTAACAGAGACAAATAATAAGAAATGGCTTATAATTAACATTTTATTTATGCATGTAGGGTTCATTTGCAAATAAAATTTAGATTAATTTCAGCAGTATATCCTCTTAGTTTTTCCTCGAGGTTTTGCGAGAGGAATATAAGAACTTTTATCTCAAGAAAATGAGAACCAACTTGGTTATTTCAACATTTGGAGAAATTATATACACATGAATATATAGACACACACATGTATATTGCTCAAAAAATTAGGGTAACACATATTTAAGCCAAAACCAAAAATAAAATAGTGAGGCAAAGTAAACTTTAAGGGTCAGATTTTATGTTTTGAAGTATTGTCTAAAACTACAATGAAGTTTTCCTAAAAACTTGTTGGTTTTCTCTGAATAAATCAGTGAAGATGAAAAATCTATGGAAATCAAAATGCTCAACTTACCGTACCCTCTGCTTATATAGAATGGACCCTAGTTTTCTTTTACAACACGATAATGCTAAACTCCTAGAGTAAGTAGTACGAAGGATGTCTTACAGGAATGCTAAATTTGGGTAATGGACAGGCATGCACACATCCGATTGAACATCTTTGGGATAAGCAGGAAAAAATTGTTCGCAAGCGGTCTGTTGTGCCACAGAACCTGAGAAAATTCGCAAATACACTCACTCAAGAGTGGGAGAAAATCCCACAAATTGCTATTGGGAGGCTGGTGAGAAGCATGTCTCTTAGATGTTATCCAGTTATTGCAGCTCTTGGAGGACATGCTAGGTACTGAGTGTTGAAATAACCATAGAAACATTGATTAGTATACAATGTAATTTTATATTTCCACTTTGTTTTGTGCATCGTCATTAATTTGATCGTATTTCCCATCGTGTGAAATAAAAATGTATTACAATGCATATAATAATTTTACACAGTTCTTCAATCTATAATTACAAGCTACCAAAAATTGAATTGTATCAATATTTGTCTTGACACATTGGTTTAAACATGTGTTCCTCTAATTTTTTGAGTAGTGTGTGTGTGTACATATATGTACATAAAGAGAGCAATGTAGAGGGAGAGGCAGTGAATAACTTCAAATAATTCTATATTTATAGAAAACAATGCGTATGCCACATAAGTATATCTCACTTTGACCGCTTACCAATAGAACTGTCATAAATGTCAGGGTTTAATGTATTTTGAACGGCCCTGGGCTATATCTCTGTTGTGTTTACATATATCACACTACTAATATTGGGGCAGGGATAAGGGGAGAGGAGGGTCAACTGTGTGACTTGTTAGTTAACATCATGTGAGATTTTGAATAATAACCGTCCTAAAAACATTGTGACACTTTTATAAGGAATATAAATTTAGAAAATAGCGAAAAAACTGCAAATATTGGATCATAATACTCTGATACAAATAGTTGCACTATACCGCCTCAATATAGTCAAATATTTAGTGGAGATTCAAGAACCAAAGAAGATGCCACCGTGGTGTATGATCCCTGGTGTCCGTGAGTCTTTCTGGATTTCCGGAGTCGATAGGTGAATGCTGGGGTGATCTTATCTACCAAGATTT
This sequence comes from Hymenopus coronatus, assembly GCA_030762935.1. Classification (NCBI taxonomy): domain Eukaryota; kingdom Metazoa; phylum Arthropoda; class Insecta; order Mantodea; family Hymenopodidae; genus Hymenopus; species Hymenopus coronatus. The sequence goes on from CM060887.1 coordinate 41,794,174, forward strand.
TCTTTCAGTCATTTCCCCTTCAATTCGTTTCCTTTGTCATCCTGCAGATGTCTCTAGCGTATGACCATGCGAGATAGTTGGCGCGGATGCTGGCTCACGAAAGAATAGTCCCTGTGTACACTAGTGGGATGCCTGGTCAAGGGGTCGTTGATCGCCTTCTCTGAGCAACTCGATCAGTGGTATCAGTCTTGTGTCTGGAAATATTAAGTTTCCGTACCTCTCGGTGTCCTGGCTGACTGTGGCCTCTAACCGCCTGTGGCTGAAGAAACCACTTTATTCTTTTCTTCTAGGAGGTGCCAGCCACAATAGATCTATGTACGTTGTAAGTTACAAGGTGTAGACGGAGAGAGAGAGAGAGAGAAAGAGAAATAGAGATACAGACACACAGACTGAGACAGAGAGAGAGAGAGAGTATTAGTTTTTAAGGGTCGCCATCTATCAGGTTATTAGCGCCCTTAAAATAAAATTCGTAGCAAGAGCCAAGCGGTGAAAGCGATATAAAACTAAAGAAATAGAATAAAAGTTAAAATTAGATATAAATCTATCGTTGTAAAATAAATGTTGGCATAAGCTAAATCTAGAAGTCAATATTAAATAAAGATCTAGGTTAGTTATAAAAAAAGTGTAAATAAAACTGCTGAAGCCTAAAATAATAGATATCTAAAAACTATTAAAATGATATAGCTAAATAGAGATTATTAAAACTAAATCCTCATTGTTAAAAGTATTGAAATGTAAAAACACTACCGCTCCATGATGTTGCAATGGTAAATTAAATTCAAAATAATGCTAGATGATTATTGCAAAAGGCGGTTTAAATGAACATTTAAAATCTTATCTAAAATCCGCCAGGGCCTCTGCAAGACTGAACAGCGGTTGCAGGTTTGCTCGAATATTATATGCTAGAAGAGCACAGTCTAGGATTACATAACGAATCAACAAATCATCTCTACAGAGCGAACAGATAAGAGCAGGTTCCCTCTTAAGCAGGTAGCTGAGTGTAAAAAAATCGGATGTATTCCAGTTAAATGACTTTCTCTAGCTATTCTAAAACAGATTATTCTTACTAAAGTTGATCCTTCTCTCTACTTTGTGCTATTCAAGATAAATAGAAAATAGCAAAACTGGTCGTATAATTACTTTTTAAGTGGAAGGGAAACAATGTAATACCTAGGCACAATCAATAGTCAAATCTTTCAAAAGTTGGTTGCTCTGTGATTAAAATTCGTTTCTTTGTATAATCAGTATTTTACAAATGAGAAATTTTTAAGTATGTTAAAAGTGAAACCAATAATAAGGAATATCTTGGAAATTGTCAACTCGAAAAAAAAAAAATGCACATGACGTAAATTGTGTGTTTTATTCAGTTCTACATTTTTGTGTAGCAAGTATGTCTATCTCTTACTGTTCACTACTTATACAAAAGTAATTCAGAATTAAGCGACCACTTTTTTATGGAGCTTTAAAAGAAAACAAATATTTAAACTTTTTCAGCATAAATAAGTAAAATGAAATAAATATAAAAACTTATATATTTTATTCTTTAAAAATTTATTAAATATTATGACTCGGTGTAAAAATTGCATTGTATGGAACATAATGAAGTTAGAAAATGCCAAAAATAGTGAAACCGGGAAAATTAAATTTAAATATTTCCCAAACAATATATTTTCTAAACCGCTATCCAACTAAAATTGGGCGGGTGTGGAATGGAATTCTAAAACTTTCTATTGAATATATGCATTACTTTACATCTCAGCTGTAGGAAATACAATGGTATTTGAAAGTATTAGGAAATAATTAAGAGATATTATGTTATTATGTCAGTTAGGGAAATGTTTTGAGAACAAAAACTAAGACATTCGTCACGTGACGGTTTGTTTTAGCGCTAGACCAAAAAATCTGACGTGTTTCATTCACAAGACTTTCTGAACATCACTGCAAGAGATTATTCTTTATAAACGAATTCTTCTGTCTACTCTCTATTAGTTCAGATTGGCATTAGCAGAAACGGTTTTATTATAAGTTCCCCATAAGTGGAAAGCAGACAAACGAATAGACTAGGCTAAAGCGATAGACATAATCATTTAAAAACTGGTTGCTATGTGATTATTATGGCCAGCAGTTAACAAATTACCGTATAAGAAAGAGTTGAAGTATATCTTAAAATTAAAACCAATAAAAAAAGAATATCTCGGAAATGATTATGATAATGATATAATAATAATTATAATAATAATAGTGATGATTAAACTATATGACATAAATGTATGATTTAACGAGCTCTATATATTTTTGTGTACTATATTTTTGTCTATCTCTTAAGTTTTACTGGTTACCTAACATTCGTTCAGAAAGAATAGAACTTCAGAGGCTATTTCACAAAAATTCAAAATATACTTTTGTTTCTCATATTAATTAGTAGGTATATTAATATACTATAGTTTAAGCAAAATTGTTACAGCCATTTTTGAGAAAATCTATTTTTTTTTTTTTTTAAATTTTACTATGTAAAAGTTAGTTTGGGATAAGTATGTTTTCTTGAAAATCTTTGTGTCGAATCCTTGGAAGGTACTGAACATAAATATCAAGTTTAGAGTTTAACCTGACTTTCAGTTTTGAGTTGTCGTGCGTAAGCAAACGGAAGTTGTTTTAAAAAATTAATTTACTATACATGGGATCCTAAAACATGAATTTCCATTGAAATTCGATACTTTTCCTACCTATACACTATGCCGAGAAAGAAAAACAATGATAAAGATTTAAAATTACATACTATGAAGTATAAGGTGTAGGTTATCCTATAAGACCAGAAAAAACAAAAAAAAAAAAAAAATTGGCAATTTTCACTTATGCCTCACCCCAAAAACTGTGACAGCTTTATCTAATCCTATTATTTATATTTCTTGCCTTTTACTTAGAATTTTGAATTGGCGTAAAGTAGGCTAGCTACTATTTTGTGTTAGCTGCTGTTTATGATACTCAGATTTTAATAGAGATTTGTTTTACGTATGGAAACACTTTCCAGAATTGGTAATTAATTGAATACGGCAAACGGCAGCAGGGATTAATATTAAATTTATTGGAAAATGAAATTAAAATACGTATAAAGCTAGTTCAATAAACTGCGATACATCGGTTCCATAAAGTATACCATTTACAACATGCGTAATACACGCATTCGAAAAGCGCACCCACGTAGTTTATTGAGTTTATGATGCTACAGTATACATGTGGTCGTTTCTAATATGCGAGAAAAAGAGCGAGCGCAATTCTGCTTTGTTGACATTTTAGTTGCATGTTACTTAAGAAATGTATAGCTTTTTAAATTAACATTCAGCTCCACTGTATACCCATGGGTGTGGGATTAAAATAATATGTTAGCTTGTTTGTTCTAGTGCGGGAAATCTACCATCTGTTACATGCAGTTAAAGGAATATCTAATATATAGGGTCTTTCAAAAGTTCAAACCTTAAAGCGCTATAATAATTATTTATTTGACTAGTGTATAATCTGACTGATTGTAACACGAGTATGATTGTAACTCTAGCCCGTATGTACAATATATATAGTAGATAGAGAAGGTATTATATTCCACCCAAAATCTCGATATGGGATTTCACTGGAAATACATGTTTTAAACCTTTGAGGCCTGTCCGTTCCGCTTGTTTTAAGCGTAACTTTTATATTGTAAAACATATACAATTTTCCCCTAAAATTGCAGTGATTTAATAAATAAAAAATAAAACCGACATAACTACAGTCAAATGTAACCCTATTAACTTCCAAGCATCACACCAATTTTTTACTTGGGCTCTCCCCGTCATTTACCACAATCACTGGGATTTGAAATTACAACATGCAATTACACCTAACAGTCATGGCCATTTGAACTTCTTTTGTGGTAGTGCCTTTGGCAGTATTATAAAAACTGGTTTAGAAGAATTTAAACGTTTAATTGAGAAGAAAAATATTAATTAAGGATGCATTTATTTTCATTTCTATATTATTTTATATACTAATGTTATAGGTTTATTCCCAAATATTTTTACTAGAACTCCAGTTTTAAATTTGAATTAAAGAAAAACCTGCATATGTAGTATACTAGAGCAATACAAGTTGAAAAAAAAATAGAAAAAGATCCATGTGTGTGTATTCGGACAGCTAGATGAAAAACGAAAAGTCTGTTATATACCAAACTTGATATTTAAGTTCAGCGTCTTCAAAGATTGCGACAAGAAGATTTTCAAGAAAATCCCCCACGTTTAACTACCCTTTGCATGGAAAAAAATTTAAAATTTTGGTTTTCTCAAAAGTGACCTAACAATTTTGATTAAAATACCTGATGTTAAAGATATGTGGCGGAGCTGGTCGTTGACTGGTTAGACCGTTCGCCTGCTATCTAGGCAGACCGGATTCAATCCCAAGAGATGGTTTAGGTCTGGTTTCTTGTTGTTTAGTTATTTATTATAAAAATATTACATCTTAAAATGGTGTAATATTAACTTCTTTATCAAATCAAGTGGGTGATGTTGCCTTCTATTGCATGAATATTACATTTTGCAAGATGGAATTATATTTTTTTACTTAGATTGTATGTGGGATTTTTGGTGGAAGAAGCGGCGTCTGGGCGAGTTTTCTCCGAGTCCTCCAGTTTCCACCGCCTCTCATTCCACCAATTTCTCCATGATCTCTGGAGTTGTCACTTCTACAGGGCCTCCAGAGCGAGGCTCATCACTAGTGCTCGCACATCCCATTTTAAACTCTGCAACCCACCTTTTAATCATATATAGAAGGGGCTGAGTCTTTCAATGTACTGTCCATTTCCTCCTTGATTTCTTTAGGGGGAAGCCTTTCAAATGGACGTTTTTAATCACTACTAGTTTTTCCAAATCCTCCATTTTTGTGAAAACTCTAAACTTGTCTTGTTTAAAATACTGTAATTGGAAAACTAAGCAAGCTATTGACCTGTAGTTATGAATACAAGCTAGGCTAGAGTTAAACTATTCGATGCTACCGTCTAACTGGCCTAGCCGTGCCATATCTGTGCGAAACCCGGGACTTATCAGCCGACCCTTGTACTTTATTTTCCGGTATTTGTGCCAGATATAGGCTAACTTGGCACGATTCATGCCATCGTAAGGGCTGCACAAATAGTATAATATTTGATATACGATAAAACAAAAGAAGTTACGCTGGGCATGCATAGGGATTAGTTTTCTCTTTTAACAGTAATTTGTAAGTTAAAAATGATGGCTCTATCACTAAACGATAGAATACAATGCTAATATGAAAGGTAAATGAGTTTTTCACGCAGTTAGGGAACATTTAGAACAATTTAAGAACAGGTCCATGTTTCAGATATTTAGTGCAGTGGGCAGTTTCAGAGTGACCACCACGATCACCAGATTTTAATCCGACCTTGAAGAACGAGTTTTTCTCACATATCCAATAACCCGACAGAAACTAAAAGGTGCTATCTTGCAAAAAATTACTTATATTCCAAGACTTATTTGTAAAATACTGTGCATGAATCGCTGAAAGAATGATATACGTTGAACAAGAGAACTGAGAACATCGTCTCAATGTTTTATAAAACCCTGTTTTTTACCATTATACAACTTATTTTGCTTTAAGCTATCTGAAATATTATGCTATTGATAGCTGTATAAACTTTTAAGTGACTTTAGAAAGACCCTATACGTGTATGTGTTTAGAGGTGGAAATTGTATATTTTGAGATAGTATTATTACAAAATTGAGGAATAGTTTGAAAACACGGGATGAGTAGCGATTTTACTATTTCCTATATTGTTGTGCTTTTCACAGACATGTTTACACAATATCTGTTTTTGTTTTTCCAAGAACGGTAGCAGAAGTTACGTTTCAATGAAATAAACCGTACTCAAATGAACAGCGTTTTTGTTCCCAGGTGCTGGCTTGTGAGTCCTGGAATAGGGGTGGGGGAGTTTAAACCCTACATACGAAGAGGCTAAATAAAGGAACAAGATGATTTATGCTGGTCTCACGCACACACAGACATACACACTGACCTTTGCTTAAAAATGGGATTTTGTTGTTGCTTTTTATTCAGGTAGCCTCAAAACATATATTTCCGGTAAATTCTCGATATGGAAGTTTTTTGTGGAATACAATGCCGACAGTCAGGCTAGTCGGGACAGTAAGGCGTTTCTTTTATGCAATGTTTAGTTTTCAAATTATTATTTCAAAGCCTTTAACTTTCTAATGTAAGAAATGTGATACTTATTCTAAGCAAACTGCATTAACAGCAAAATTAGTTATTCGTTTAATGGTTGCTTGTTAAAAGATTTCAACTAAATAAATCGTGAAACTCTGTCAGTGTTTCTTTGTAGTTTCCTGGATTTTTACTTTCTCTGCACGTACTATATACATAGTGTTTAGAGAACGTATTGTATTTCACCCAAAAAATCGATACCGAGACTTCACCGGAAATACATGTTTTGGGTCCCCCTGAATCCAAAAAAAAAAGTATTTTCAGAAAAAGGTCCGTGTGCGTGTGTCTGTGCACAGCATAGCTCAAAAACGAAAAGACCGTTAAATACCAAACTTGGTATTTAAGACCGGTATCTTCTAAGAATGCAAAACGAAGATTTTCAAGAAAATACCGCCACCCCAACTATCCTTTACATGGAACTTTTTTCGAAAATTTTACGGAATGTTGCATAATTGGTAAACCGTAAGAGATGGACAAAAACTTACCACACAAAAAATGTAGAGCCCTTTAAAACACACAATTTATCTTACATACATTTTTTTCCTGTAGTTGATCGTTTTTTAGATATCCCTTGTTTTTGGTTTCAGCTTGGAAAAACATAATTTTCTCATACAGGAATTTGTCAATTCCTATCCATACAAACAAAGGAACTTTAGTTACATAGCAACCAGCTTTTGACTATCACTTTAACCTATGGTACTCCCTTATTTCGCTTCTACTTACAAGGAAACAAGTAAAGAGACTCTTTTTGCTATTTTTTTCTCGACTATCATGAAGTAAATAGAAGCATTAGCTTTTTAACAATAATTTGTGTCAGATGTAGAGAAAGTCATACGAAAGGATCACATCAGATTTTTTTAGGTCTAGAAGTACCACTTGATACAAATAGTGAAAAATAGGAATTGTTTGTTATCTTATGATTGCTCATAGTTCATAAACCTCAACACGGCTGCATTAGTGGCACGAGATATATTCAACTGGTATTCAACCTAAACCCACGTGATTGGACGCATCTGTGGTGCCACGTTAACCGTAGCTTAAAGTTTTTGTTGTAAGTCTGGCTAATCCCATACTGGTATCCTATGGACCTGATCTTAAATTCCCACAGGAAAAAAAAAAATATATCAGATCTGGTCAACTGGCAGACCATCTGAATTGTGCTGATCACCTTCCGATCCATTTTCCTGAGAACCGTCTGTCCAAGAATGTTCGAATTATGTATGTAAAGTGTGGTGGTGTCCCATCTTCCTTTTCCTCTAAATTACCTATTCCACTTCATTATTGACAAATACGTTGGAACGACTTCCTCGGCATAGGATTATTCTGATAACGAAACAGGCGCTGCACAAGAATTACCAACAGCCGCGCCGTGGCCAAGTGATTGCACCACTCGCATCTCACCTAAGCGGCCCAGGTTCAATTCCATCTGGGATTTGTGATGGAAAAAGCGGCGTAGAGGCGGGTTTTCTCCAAGTTTCCCCAACATCACATTGTAGCGCTGCTCCATCTTCATTCCATGCATCACTGTTATCGCCTGCAGTGCCATAGTAGTAAAAGCGGGCGTTAAACACTACCCCGTAAAAATAATTACGGACTTATTTCCTGCTAATGCTAACAATCAAAATACCTTTTCTTTGCTGTAGCGTTCTCGTGTTGTCTGATGAACGAGAACGCTAAGCAATGATTTGCCAATGCGCTCACGATGTACGACTGTCCTAAACTTAATACCAGTGGATTAAAACTTCCAAACCTCCTCTTTCAACTGTTGTCAACTTTAACCTATTTGTATGCAGAGTTTTGAAATTATAAACGTTTCAGTTATAAGCAGAACGCGTTGTAGAACTCTTCATCCTTAATGGTAAATTTACTGACTGCAAGTATTTAGAGAAGCTCATCAATTTTGACAGCAATGTTATACATTATAGCAGACAAGGCTTCCAACCTATCAATGACCCATACAGGCTTACCTGTCGAAACTTTGCAGGGACAATGAAGATACCACACAACAGACACCTGACAACCCAGTGTGATTTCCTCAGGGAATTCCGTGCAATTTTCTATATCCCGGTACTGTTTTATAAACTGGCCCCCTTGTTCCCACAAGGACGTAAGTGGATACGCCACTTATGCCCATCAACCCCAGAGGAGAAAACCTGGATGGGGGCGACATCTACCAGCTTCTGTCCTCAGGTTAGTGTCAGAGGACATTGAGGCGTCTCACAACCCCGCCCAGGCATATCCAATCTCTCATGGGTTTCGGAACCACAGCCTCGCCGATTCCAACCCAATCCGAACAGTCCCCTTTTGGGAGGGGCTCAGCTGTTCGGTCCCACTACTTCTAGTAACGTCACAAGTAGCACGGGTTCTCAGGTCCACAGCGTTCACACTCGAGCAGCTGAAAAGGTCAGAACCTCCTCTCTACGGGATATTACACATAACTGTGCTGTGATCTCCTGTTCTGCCAAAAGACGGCGAATCCCCACCTACCACTGTCCTTGCTTTCTTGGAAGAGTATCTGCAGAGACACTGGATAGGACGAAGAAGTGCATTTCATCTCATTAGATTTAACACCTATGGGTTTCAACCTCTGTTGGATATTGAACGACCCCGTATGTCACAAGAAAACACTCGGCAGATACTCAAAACACTGACCGACGCTGCGCAAGGAATCGTTCATGTGTCTGGGCAGTAACGGCAGCCATTTTAAGAACCGGAAGTAATAAAAAGGTGAAGAGTTTTGTTACACTTGTGTTCGCTAGGTTCAAAGATATTAAAACATACCTGAAAATACTTATCGTAAGACGAAGTCTTTTTGCTGACCCCTCCGATGTCTCTCACCTATTTGCTCTGCTCTTAAAAGCGCATTGAACAGTGCACGTCACCAAAGAGAAGAAGTTGGACATGAAATGTAACTTGCGAAAAATGAAGTACGAGTAGCTGGTAACCCTTAACTTTCTTGTTGGACAAAAAATCCACCCCCCTCATCGGGGGATAAAAAATTAAGTTTATCTTTCCTCTGCGCTTCTTACTGAAGTTCTAATGCCAAGGTAATTCGCGCAAGTGGACACATTTCACACACCGCTTCTACTGTTCTGACGGAGCTCAAGTGAGGTATGAAGGGGTGGGTCGTCCAGTAGGTCTTGCCTTTTCTTTCTCGCGTAGTAAGTTGAACCAGAATGACAGCAATGAAATTAAACCCCGAGTCTCCGTCAAACGTTCATATTTTCAGCAAAACTGCAGCGCCAGGAGTATTTTTATTGCCTTTCAGTGTACACATTTTTAAGGACCCTAAGGAGCGTCTTAGATGAATCACCCACACTGTGGATAAGCAAAGCAAATATTTACTTCTGTTTATACAGGCTCTTTGAATATTGGATTCCGAAATGTACTCAATCATCCGCTGTCGTTTTATCACCAACTTGCCGTAAGTTTCCCGATACCTTAAGAGAGCTTTATGATGGATGAATTCCCCGATTTCTTTTCGTATTACTTTCACTTTTTATGCTGTACTTTAAAATCTTACAGAAGGGATTTTTGAATGCCAGATAAATTATCATATACAAGGTTTACTTTCTGGATCACGACGATACCCTCTCCGACGGCCACACCTACTCCTCGTTAAATGTTATATTGTTATTATTAATTAAGTTTTAATATATTATTCATATTTGCTGCAACTAGCTGGTTTCTTCGGTCAAGCAAGAATATCTTGACTGTGAACGCAAAGGGAACTATATCAAATATAATCCTTATGCAAATTTTAGCTTGAGCGTTTTAATTAAACTGTTACCATGAATATTCACAATTTATATACTTTATAATTCTCTAAGCTCCTAGCTGAAACTATATTATACGCGTTCACTGACAAATAAAACTTAGATGATGCGTATCAAATTTTTTCGTAAATACTATGTAGGACCTTAGTACTGTGGAAAACAGCTGATATACTGCTGCCTAAAGACAAACTGACTGCTGCACTCAATGTGGATGAACTGTGTGAGAACTTGAGTCTCAGTACAATAAATATTGAACACACTAGTTCTACCTAAGCATTAATACTGTGCTTTAATTGGCTTGTTTTTCCCACTCCCAGTAGCGTCTCTTTTTTCGAAACAATAGAAACTAACTTAATAGTTCAGTTAGACCGCTAACACTCAATAACTTTTCGGTGTCTTTCAGAAACTCACCACTTTATTCTTATGTTATCTTTTTAGCTCAATGACATTCTTTTATACAATTCACCCCAGTTCCTTGATTATAATCCACTAAAACCTTGAGAAAGATCTCTCTTTTATGACCCAAGTTCAGTTTCAGCTATCTCGTTTCTTTTATAACTAAACTTATACTAATATCTTCTAATAATATAGTCTCATTTATATATTATATATGTATTTATTTACATTATCTTGCATATTAATTATTTTCCTCTTCTTGCATTTATTAGCACTGCCTCATCTACAGAAATTCAAGGAATTGATGGAATTTAAATACCACGCGGAGAATACAAACTTATGATGTGCACAATGTCAGCAGCGGACATGCGTATTCTGCTATTAAGTGCGTGGGGCACAAAAAATTAATAAAAAAAAATAAATAGGGTTACTACAATATAACCATACATACAAGAATTTTTCCTATTGTTGTTGTTTGAATCTTCACTGAAATAGTTTGTCAACTACTATTTATTTTCCGGGAAATCTAGTATTTCAAGATCTATTTTAATCGTGTATTATGTAGACGGTATTGAATTCTTATTTTTCATGAATTATTAATCATACCTCGTTTGGTTCTGAGCATATTCCGAGACCTTTGGCTGATTCATAATTTTACGTGTGAACATTTTCTTGAGCTCGGTTACATATGTAAAGAAGCACTTCCGTTTTGAAGAAAATTTGTCAGTAGTTTTGGACGGATTTCCTTTTAAGATCAAAGCTTTCATTCAAAAAAATTTAAACAATAGTATAGCTTAAGAAGAAATGTCATAAAAAAAATATGTCAAGGATTTTTAAGTGCTTTAAACATATTTAGACAGACAGACAAATATAGATAGATAAGCTGACAGATAGATAGATAGACAGACAGACAGACATATATATATATATATATATATATATATATATATATATATATGAGATATATAGATAATTTATTTGCCATAGGAATACAAGTATTCATGACATCGTCAAAAACTGTACAATTATATCAACAAACCAGGTAAATTTTACGTTATAAAATTCATTTAAATTATATAGAGGAGGATTTTCCCTCAATGTGGTACTGACCCTACTCTTAAAAACTTGAAATTTAATGGTCTTATGTGTAAAGGTATGCTATTGTAAAGCTTAAAAGATATATATATATATATATATATATATATATATATATATATATATATCGAGGGCAGAGTAAAAAAAAAATGGTTTACAATGAAACTTAGATAAAGTTCCATAAATGAATCTCAAGGCTTTCTTTTGTAATATAAACACTCTAAAAGCAGAAGTATGGTTATCCCAAAGTAAAGCACCATAAGTTAAGATGACTGTGAATGAAACTATAAAAAGCTGTAATTAATCAGTAGGGATATCATTTTTCAATATTCTTAACATCAATAAGCCCTTCCTTACTTTCTTAGGAACATATTCAGTATGAGTTAGCCAACAAAAATTATATATAATAAACAATCATAAATTTAGTTCTATGCAAATGGTTAATTGAGGAAACAAATGTATTTATTTCTAATAAACAAGTGGACTAAGTTACGTGACTAAACTTAGAAATATCCATAAGAGGAGGACCTTCGCGTTGACGAGCATAAACATTAATGAACTGGTGAAAAGGTTGAAAAACACATTTATTTACAACAATGAGTCCCTAATGTAATAAATTAATGTTTGGAAAAGTATGTCTATCATTGAATGCGTTAGAGAACCTTTCTACCTTTATCTACCATCCTAAATCAAAAATAGGTTTTTTCAAGCAAAAAGACAACTAACTGATACCTTACCTTACCAGTTTAAAGGGACAGTCGAAAAAAATCCTAGATTTTTGATAAAAAGCTGTGATTTTCTGTTTTTATTATAATTTTTTTTCTTGCTTTAGCTAAAAGGGGTAAAACTTTGTTTCCTTTTTTAGCTGTTTTTGTGTTCATTTAAACATTTAAACATTCAAGTGCACTGCATTTTTAATGCTGAGCGTATCCTTATTTTATTTATTTCTCAAAATTATATTTTCCTTTGTAAAAAAATGTCCCTTGTGGAGGGCTTTTGACAGATGGTACTAAAAGTTTGAATATAAGTTCTTTAGGATCTTTGTTTTAATGATAGTAGTTAAGTATTTATATAGCAATGGACATAAAAAATATATAACTTTGTTTTAAAAAAATGGATTTCTCGAAACCTCGTGTCGCATTTTGGACGATACTAAACATAAATACCAAGTTTGGAAGTTAATGTTATTTTCGTTTTTGAGCTATTACATACGGATTCTTTTCTAAAAGTGTTTCTCCTCGACTTAGGATACCTCAAAACACACATTTTCGGTGTAATTTCAACATTGAAAATTTAGATGCAATACAATACCTTCTCTAGCTACTATGTACATGGTGTGTATAAACGTGCTAGAGAAAGTAAAAGTTAAAATTGCAGATATAAAACTTTCATTATACAGAAAATTCCGGACCAAAGTTTATTTGCATGTATATTAAGAACAAATTTACCTAATACTAAACATGAAACATGAAGCAATGAGCATATTACATTCAGAAATGAAATTCTCAATTAAAAAGATTAGTCAAGTGGTAATTACTTAAGGTAGATCGCTAACATTTTGCATAACAGTATACAGTATACAGTATTCAAAGCTCTATAATTAAAAAGTTGAATTTAGAATTTTCATTTGTTTATCCCCCTAAGTAATGAAGTAGAGAACTCAAGAGTTCTTCTTTTTCACGAAAAATATTGATACAATGTAATTATACTGAAAAACTTGTGCGTTCCATTCATACATCTTGGTAACAAATTACTGTTAAAAAGTTTATTTTTCTCTCTACTCCAGGCTAATCGAGATAAACATTAGCAGAAGCGGTCTTTTACTTAGTACCTCACAAGTAGGAGGGACCTAAGGGACTGCACTAGGCTAAACCGATAGTCAAATGTTTTAAAATGTGGCTGCTGTGGGATTTAAATCCGTTTCTTTTGTGGCCAGATGTTGACTAGTTCCCGTATGAGAAAAGTTTTAAGTATTTTAAAACAGAGCCCAATAACAAAAAAAAATGTTTAAAACGATAAACTCCAGCAAAAAAAAAAAAAAAAAAAAAAAAAAAAATATATATATATATGAGCTCTTCAGAGGATATTCCCATGAAATTCAAAATATACACTTTATTTGTCATCTAATATCTTAAATATAGGAGCTTTTAGTCATAAGCATTAAGGCCATTTTTTAGAAAACTTTTTAAACTTTTTCCTATAAAGGGCAGTTGGAGTGGGGAGATTTTCTTAAACATTTTCGTGTATCATTCTTAGAAGGTACTGAGCTTAAATATCAAGTTTGGTATTTAATGGAAACTTCGTTTTTGAGCTATGCTGCCTACAGGCACACACGGAAACTTTTCTAAAAATGCTTTTTTTTTAATTCAAGGGGTCCCAAAACATGTATTTTCGGTGAAAAATCTCGGGATGGTATTTATGGGTGCAATATAGTACCTTTTATGTACATTTTGTATATAGTACGTGTACAGAGAGTAATTAAACGGTATATGTTTATTATAAATATAATACAGATACTGATTCTTAAGTCCCCCGCCCCCATGTATTGGAACATTGCTTCAAGCTCTAGTGGAATCTGTGAGCATAAAAAAATACTAAAGGTATTGTTAATAGACCAATGTTTGTTAATTTTGGGCAAAAATTCTCTTTTTGGGATGAGGGGCTTCTTTTCATTTTTCTTAATTCACCCCTCATTAAGCAATGAACTTCATATCGTATATATTTATAAATACAACAAGTAATATGCTCTTAACTGAAGTACTTACATAAGATATGAAGCTGTGCTGCTATCCGAGAACAAATTACTTTTCAAAAACTCCTTTGTACAGAACATAGATGATATAAAACGAAGGGAAGCTATCTTAAGAAGAGAATAGATACTCTAATTGCATTTTGTGTTCCGGCTTCATGATGAAGTTATTTCAGACGGTGAAGAAGTAAGGCAACCTCTAAGAGAAATCGAACGTTATAAATACCACAGAGAGGAAAGCGTTGTTTCCTGGGAAAATGTATTTTCCTTTGTTGTGGAGTTTATTCTTTTTTATACGAGTCCGGGAAAGATCGAACGGTGCCAAAGGGCATCACATGTGAGTGTGGGCGGTGGGCGGTCAGCAGGGCAACAAAGGCCGGTAACAGGAGCTGATGACCGGCCAAAGTTCGCGCTCCTTCATTTCCTGGACTACTTCTTGCGAATCTTTTCATCCATGCTCTAATTTCTTTTCTGTTCCTCCTGCACGTCCGCCCAAAACGTGTACTCCACTCAGGAAATCATTTGAAGGGCTTCTCTGAAAGGTATAACTAGATCACGTGATCTTATTATGATAAAGGCAAGAGATACGTGAGATTCAAACCATCTCAAGCTGTCTGATAAATGTTTCCCAAGAGAAGATTATAAATGGAAACAAACTCATTGCTAAAATTTTGTTAACATTTTCAAAACTTCAAAAAGTACTTTTATGCCCAAAAATACTTTTAAATTTGACTTCAATTACATACTATTGGCTTTTCTCTCAGAATCGTTTAAATGTCCAAAAACAAAATAATAATCTCCTATAACACACACCACTACTTAATTTCTTAAACCTGGCCATGCATTATAAAATCCTGTTGTTTATTCAACTTTAAAACGTCCATTTCATTACATTAATATATAATTTTATAAATATTTAAAACTACTACACTAACAATTACTTACAGCTTTTATATTAAATCCTTTCTTGTAATTAATACTATTTTATTTACAAGAAAGTGTATTTAATTTATATTCATATATATATTTTTATTATTGTTTCATTTATATAGCCCCCTTTAACATCTAAGGTCATATCGGGGCCATTGAACTTTGAAACAACTCGTTGTCTGTAGGTTATTTTACGTTTGGTTTATATCATTTTATTTTTCTCAAGCACACACATTTACTCTCACATACATACTTCCAGACTCTATGGGGGAGAGGAAATAATTCTGGCTAAAGAAAAATTCCCCGCCCCAGCAGGGAATCGAACCCGGGACCTCCAGGTGAGAAGTCAATTCGCTGACCACTCGACCACGATGGGAGTCACAATATATTTATAATTGATATAATTCTAATTAGCAATTAAAATTAATACTTTTCGTAATACCTCTATATTTCTGTTGTTTATATTATTTTCGGCGTAAAGATTTGTATTTGGCTATTTATAATGTCTTACACTACTTTCCTTGGCTACTTTAAACCAACGTTAACATTTTCAGCCTAGATATAGACAATTCGTTGTAAAAACTGCTATATGGCTTTTAAATTTCACAGGTAGAGAATTATTTCGAATAATTCTACATAAGTTTTTCACAAATCATATTTAGATGTTCAAATTTTTCCTGAAACAAAAAGAAACGTGGAAACAATATTATGCTTCCTTTTTAGATATTGCCATTTAAATAATGTGGTAGTGCGTCTATTTTCTCACAACAATGATTTATGAACCGCTTAAATCCTCAATTAATTAATAAAATAAATAAAATATGAAGTATGACATTCAAACGACCTTCTTTACTCTCAATTATTTAATAGTAGTTATTAAAAATATTAAAGGTTAGTTTTTACTTTTCCACATCATTTGCAGAAATAGGTACATTATACATTAAATCAATGTAGATGCAAAGGGAATAGCGACAGTCAAAACATGTTTAAATGAACGTTACATTTTCAATTTAAAATGTAATATTGTTTTCATCCAATCGTGAGAAACAGTTGAATACCGACAGGACATAAATTGAGTATAAAATGAGTTAACCCCTTGAACCATTAACAATAGATACCCTGTATTTGGCTATAGAGAAAAAAAAATATTTGGATTTTATTGTGTGTTTTAAATAAATCTACAATTTTTTTTGTATCAAGTATTCCTCTATTTCTTAACGTATACTGTTGTAAAAATTACACACATTTTCTTCAGAACGAAGAGAATTTCACAAGCTATTCCCAGAAAATTAAATATATACATTTTATTTAGAATGTAAAAATATTTAACATTAGCTAGTTTATCAAAATCGTTGAGCTGTTTTGTGAAAATTATACATTTCAAAAGGTGTTTCATGTAAAGGCTAGCTGTAATAGACATATGTTCTTCAAAATCTTCGTGTACCATTTTTGGAGGATAATAAACATGAATACAAATTTTGGTATTTATCTGACTTATCGTTTTTGATTATGCTGTTCAAAAGACATAGGGAACCTTTTCTGAAAAAAAAATTAGGGGTTCTAAAAAGTGTATTTTCACTGGAGCTTCCGTATCAAATTTTGAGTGCAATTAAATACGTTGTTTACAATGTACGAAATAGAGAAAGTAATAACTAAATGTAATTATATCTGGATACAGTTTAAAACACATTTATAAGTATGGTAGACTTACATTTTTTCCAAAAGCTTAATACATATATACATATAAAATTTAAAAAATTATAAACACAAACTTAGGATACGCATAAGAAGAAAAATAAAACTCATCACGCTAACTAGATTTTGATATTTTCTAGATTTTCTAGATATTGAACCGTAAAGAATCAATGATCACTTCTGTCATCGTTTTTGGGTAATATAGCTTCTGAATTCTGCTGAAAATTGTCAGAACGATTTTGGTACAAACAATATTAAAATAATGAGTTGCTTTCTCTTAAATAAATAATTTCTAAACTGTGTTCTACGGTTTCTATTATAATAAAATACATTTTGTGCGTAACAAAATAAGTTACGTCTAAACATCTAGCTAGCTATGATGACGATAACGTTAGTAACAACAATAATAATAATGATGATAATAATAATAATAATAATAATAATAATAATAATAATAGTCATCTCATCACAGTTCAGATTAATAATTAAAATACCAAAACATATTTGTGCATACTTAAAACAAGCGGTAGGTGAAAATACACAATTCGGCACTTGATTTTCAACTATTTTGGAATATTTACATTATAACTCTATGTCCCATACAATCGCTAAGTGTCTCATCAATATTGAAATAAAGTTAACTGCGATGGAAACGTTAGGTGTAATCAATACTTACTGCACTAATATTTGCTGAGCGGTAATTATAGATATTGGTGGTCTTAAAAATAATGGTGTAATAGTAAACAGGACAGGATACACAGGTATAACATAATTAGTATTCTACCTACCTATTATTAAGTGTGTTTGTGGGTTTTGGTGTAGAAATCTGTTAAATATAAAATGTAAACGATAATAGGCGATTTGGATAACTACTGCAGTTGGGTGTTGAGCAACTTGAATTTTCCTTATTCCAGATAACAATGCAAGGAGAAGTATTACATTTCACCCAAAAATTCCATAACGAGATTTTACTGGAAATATACACAGATTCCCTTAATCAATATAAAATGTTTTCTTTAAAAAAAAAAGTAGTTCGTCAGTGTAAACCGCGTAACACAAAAATGAAAATTCCGTTACCTATATACCAAACTTAATGATTTAATTCAGCAGGGATACGACATAAATATTTCCAAGACAATAAGCTTACCCTTAACACCCACAGAAAATATTTTTCATCTTATGTGTTCACCAAATTTGACTCCTTTATACTTCTTTCTGTAGGTAAATCTGAAAGACACCGTTTACAAAGACATACCAACTATACCAGATGATACTATTATGCTGCCTCTGAAATTTATGTTTTGTTTTTTTTTTTGTATTTTTTTTGGGTAGTGTTTAATGCCAGCTTTTACTGCCCTGGCACCGCAGGCGATGACACTGATGATACATGAAGATGGAGCCCGGTGGAATGTAATGGCGGGGGAAACCGGAGAACCCAGAGAAAACCCGCCCCTGCGCCGCTTTGTCCAGCATAAATCTCACATGCGGTCACTTGAAATTTCTGCTGAAATGTCAAAAAATGTGCAGCAGTGTTTCCATAGCTGGCTGGAAACATCTACTGTAGCTACCGGTGGTCATGTTTTTAACACAAGCTTTAATAGTCAAATTTTCTCTTTACTTCTCAGAATCCATAGAAGTAGTATATTTCCTTTATTATTGTTTTATTTATATAGCGCACTTTAAAATCTAAGGTCATATCGAGGACTTTGGATTAGAAACAACTTGTCTGTGGATTCTTTACGTTTGGGTTTAAATCGTTTTTCTTTTCTCTCTCTCTCTCTCTCTCTCACACACACACACCACATATTTATTCTCACGTACATACTTACAACTCTGTGGGGGATAGGGAATACGTCTGGTTAAAGAAAAATGTCACTCTCAGCCGGGAATGGAATCCAGGACCTCCGGGTGAGAAGTCAGCTCGCTGACCACTCAATTACGGAGGCAGTCTGTATTCCTTTTTTTTTTTTTTTTTTTTTTCCTCCTCCTTTAGTTTATGCTGCGACAGGAACTACAATCCTGTGGTAAAACAATCGGTATTCTAATTGACTCCAGAATTATTTTGTTACAAATAGGCGTTTTTCCATTTAAAAATATTTATCCTTGCTCAAAAATATAATTATTCTATCAACCACGCACGTACAATAAACACAATATATTAAAGGTGGATTACCCATTTTAAACCGCAGAATGTTGGTGACGCCTGACATAAGAATCACGCAATGCAGTACCTTACGTTATGCTTACGTTACTGCATAGAGAAACAATTCTGCATTACCAGCTTCTGAGTAACATACGACTATGAAACATAACCAGATTTCCATTTAGCCACGCTTTGCCATTTTAAATGCTGACACTAAACACTGCCGAGATGCTTGTTTCATAAACACTTTTTTGTTCTATTTATTTATAAAGATTAGATAATTTTTTATTTTGGATAGTAATAATTATTTTATGTTTTGGAATTAATGGCATGCCCCGATGATTTTCGTATGGGACTGAATGATCTAGAACAGGCAGGCAATACTAATGACTGCAAAAATATAATATAATTATATTATATGTTATATTAGTTATATATTATATTAATTATATATTACAGTAATTATATATTATATTAATTATATTAATATAATTAACAATCAAGAGAATATAAATAGATATATGTAATACACAAATGAAATTATATTATTAGAGGATGCTAGAATAAACTTAATTAAAAAAGAGAATATATAGTTGCAATATATAGCCTGACAGAAGAATCACGCAACGCACTGCATTACGCAAGAGTTTGCAAACTGCTAATGTTATGCTTACGTTGAATGCATAGAGAAACAATTCTGTATTTCTTTATACATGCATTACATGCCACAAACGACTAGGAAATTTAACGAGATTTCCATTTTGCCGCGCTTTACCATTTTAAATACTGACACTAAATACTGAAGAGATACTTGCTCATAAACATTTTTTCATCCGTACTGATTTATAAATTAGATACATTTTCATTTTGGAAAATATTGATTATGTTATGTTTTGAAATCTATGGCATGCCCTGATGATTACTGTGTGGAATTGAAGGATCTAGAACAGTGAGGCAATGCTAATGACTGCAAAAATTTGTAATTAACAATCAAGAGAATGTAAATTGATATATGTAATACAGAAATGAAATTATATTATTATAGGATGTTAGAATTAGCTTAATTAAAAGAGGGAATATATCTGCAATTGTACATGTCATAAAACAGAGACCTTTCGCAAGGTTTTTGTGAACAAAGCCAGAGAGCTGGAGTGGAACGTATAAAAGAATGTCCTAGTTTAAAAGACTACGCAGGTGTCAGGAGTGGTGAGATTGCGAAAGACACTAGAAAGTTACTGAAAGTCAGCAGCCTAAGCTACATAGAACAGTTTCTATTAGCTCATTAAAAGAGACGCTCCGGTGAGCGGGAAAGAAAGCCAATTAGAACCAATTTTAATGCTTAGGCAAAACAAGTGTGTTCGAGTGTTTATATTTACGGAGACACAGTTTTCAAAGAAGTTCGGTTTCATTTACTATATAGTGCAGTCGTTTTAGGCAGACGTGCAGTTAGTTGTTCTCCCCCAGTATTTTAGTACTAGAGACTGCTTGCGTAAGAAACGTTATATGCAAAATCTAAGATTTACAAGTGAACGCATAGCTAGGTTTCAGCTATGATCGCATAGAAATATTATGTATATAAGTTATGAAATCTTTGGTAACAGTTTAAATAAATTGTTTAAAATAAAAGTTACAAATGTGTTACCACTGAAATAGTTCCTTTCCTTTTGCGCTGTTAAGAGGTAATTGTTGGACCTAGAAACTCAACTACTTGGAGCATATATAATGTATGAAAAACATGATTTAAAGTATAAAATAATCAGATATAAGGAAGAGCAAGGGGGAACGCCGCAACAGGTATGTATCCCAAAGGTAAATGCTACTTTCACCATGAGATACAAACGAAAATGTATCTAGCATAAGCGCAGGCGTCAGGGAAGACCATTCAAAATGTGCCGTAAGCGTAACGCAAGAAGTTGGCAAGGTCCTTAAATCTATAAATTACAGATTTTGTCCAAGTGCTCCGAGTTTCAAATTGATTAACATAACTAACAATATTGTAGACATTACATACTAACAACTGACGCTTGCGCCAGTGACGTCACGATAATTCTTTACCCAGAAATATGGAAAATGATGCAAGCATGGAGACGGCAAAAAATGACAAAAGTGCATCTTTAATGAACTGTGAATTATCTCTTTGCGCCTTACGTTTTATGGAAGCAAAGAAGTCTAACCGCAGATGGCGAATACATTCATTAAATTAAGAGAATTCGCAAGGAGACTGCCATAATCTCTTGAAGAAAATGAGAGAGAGAGAGAGAGAGAGAGAGAGAGAGAGAGAGAGAGAGAGAGAGCGGCATGGCCAAATAGAAGAGCTTGTACGAGGGTCGGCTGAAAAGTCTCGGGCCTCACACAGATACGGCTCCACTAGGCCAGTTAGACGGTAGCATCTTATAATATAACTCTATACTAGCTTATATCCCCGGTTACAGGTCAATAGCTTGTTTAGTTTACGAATGGCAGTATTTTAAACAAGCCAACTTCAGAGTTTTCACGAAAATGCAGGATTTGGAAAAACGATTAAATACTTCCACTTAAAAGGCTTAACGCCTAAATAAATCAAGGAGGAAATGGACAGTACATTGACAGACGCTGTCCCTTCATATTCAATGTTTAAAAGGTGGGTTGCACAGTTTAAAATGGGACGTACGAGCACTGGTGGTGAGCCTCGCTCTGGACGCCTAAAGAAGTGACAACTCCAGAGATCATTGAAAAAATTCATCGCTTAGTACTGGAAGACCACAGATTAAAGTTGTTTGAGATAGCAGAGGCTGTATACATATCAAAAGTAAGTGCTGGTAACATTTTAAATACTTTTTTTGGGCTTTTCACAAGGTCTGTATAAGATGGATACCGCATTTATTGACTCCTGATCAAAAGTTGCAAAGTAAAACTGTTTTTGTTAAGAATGGGGAGCTCTACCGTCAAAATCCCAAAAAAATTTTGAGACGGCTTGAAACTTGGTTACACCACTACGAAATAGACGGTAAATTACAGTCAAAAGAGTGGATTGCGTCAGGTGAACCGATTCCAAAAAAGGTAAAGTAAATTTTGTCAGCTAACAGGTTATGGCGAATGTTTTCTGGGATGTAAAGGGATTTATTTTTATTTCTTACTTGGAAAAGGGTAAAAGTATCAATGGTGACTACTACGCAAGCTTACTGCAACGTTTGAGTGATTAGGTGTAAAGAAAAAGACATTTGTCAAAAAAAAAAAAAAAAATGTTTCATCACGACAATGCCCCGGGCCCTCAATCATTGCAATGGGAAAAGAATGTGCGAATTAAAATTGGAATTGCTTGAACATCCAGCATATTCACCAGATCTATCACCCTGTGACTATCATCTGTTCCCAAACCTCAAAAAACGTCTTGGAGGACGAAGATTTTCAGCATCGAGGAGGTCATTGATGCGGTAAACAGCTATTTTGAGGACCTTGACAAGTCGCACTACAAAGATGGTTTGATTAAATTAGAACACCGATATGAAAAATCTGATGCGATTCATTCTCATGACTTTCTCTACATCTCTACAACAAAGTATTGTTAAAAATCTTATGCTTGTATTTACTTAATGCTAATCGAGAAAAAATTATCAGAAAGTCTTATTACTGCTTCCTTGTAAGTAGCAGCGAAATAAGGGACTACAATAGATTAAAGTGATAGTCAAAAACTGGTTGCTATGTCAATGAAGTTGCTTTGTTTATATGGATCGGAATTGACAAGTTCCTGTATGAGAAAAGTATATGTTTTTCATAACAGAAACCAAAAGTAAGGTATGTCTCAAAAACGACGAACTCCACGAAAAAAATGTATATAACATAAATTGTGTGTTTTAATGTGCTCTACATTTTTTGTGTAGTAAGTTTTTGTCTATCTCTTACAGCATAGCAGTTATTCAAAATTCAGTAAAATTCATCCAGAATAAACTAGTCTTCAGAGGCTATTCCCAGAAAATTCAAGATATACATTTTATTTGTCGGGTAAATATCTTTGATATGCGAAATTTTAATCAAAATCGTTAGAGCCATTTTTGAGAAAATCGAAAATTGCGAAAAAAGTTCCATGTAAAGGATAGTTGGGGGTTGGGGGATTTTTCTCAAAATCTTCGTGTCGCATCCCTGGAAGATATTAAACTTAAACACCAAGTTTGGTATTTTATCGACTTTTCGTTTTTGAGTTATCGTGTTCACAGACACACGGACACACACACACACATACACACACACATTGCTTTTTTTGGATTTTGGGGACCCTAAACCATATATTTCCGGTGAAATCTCGGTATCGAATTTTTGGGTATATAGTGCGCATAGAGAAAGTAAAAATGTATTACCCTTTCTGGAGATTATGTTGAGAGGCCCGGGACTTATCAGCCGACCCTAGTATATACAGCAGACCTTGTAAAATACCCTTTGCGATCGTCTGTTGCACAGTAGGCAATGCATAGTAGAAATAATGCAACCGAAGGATAAAGTTTTGAGTTTGCAAACTCTTGCGCTGCGTACCGTGTTCGTGTATCTGGTGAATTTTACATTGAATAACATGGGTGCAAAGTATTGCATCTTTTGAGGGACTGACATCAGAATCTAATCTTTTTTTTTTAATACTGTTCCAGAGTCTGGTCAGGACTCCGGCGCTGTATACCCTACTTTTAATTACCTATTCTTTTTACTTTGTTTGCTGTATGAGTAGAGAATTGCTGTTTTCTTCTGTTACACACAGACACACTTATATACACAAACATGTAACACCCATGCTCAAGGCGGGACTCAAACCCACGATCCCCTGCGCTACGAAGCACCAAAGCGAGACGCCTTGATCAGCGCGGCCATGGGGACCGGCTCTTAGGGGGTTGTCAGGGCTAAGCCGACCAGGAAAACACAGAAAGAGCGTGGGTGTAAAAGGAGCATAGCATGTAATAATTTTATGTAGATAAGGAGAAAAGTTATTCCATGTAACTGAATACTGTCTTTTAAGGTTGAGAAAGTCAATAGGCACTTCCAAAAAATAAAACAAAAACAGCAGGCCAGCAGCCCACACACTTTCACTTCGAAGTGGCACGGGGCGTAAAATTCAATTGAAAAGCAGTAACGGAGGTATATTGCAGTCCGCGGTATGGTGGAGCGCACAGAAAGCTATAAATATTGTCCGCTATTGCGGATCCTCTATTCAACGCGTCACGATCGCCTCATCCCTAACCATTCCGCTCGATACTGACAAAACCGGACTTCTGATACTTTGATTGGAAACGCCTCGATTTTACCACCAACTACTTTAATCTGTTTTGCCGATTGAAGAGAGGGTCAGAGATTCGCGGTTAAATATCCCCTATCGGTGCTGCCCTAGTTTCTTTGCCAAGAGCGGCAGGCTGATTTCGGATACACATCAATAAATATTTTTACCAAAGAAATGCTTTAAAGTTCATGTCACTAAGCGATGTAAATCCTCCGCTGATTAGTGAAGCATTAATGACTTTCAGCGTACAAAAATTATAGATAAACCTGTAGAGTGTTGCACGAAACCACTACTCTTTATTTTCCCCCTTTCGTTTTTACTTTCTCTACACGTACTATGTACATAGTGTACAGAGAAGGTATTGTAATGCACCCAAAAATTCCATACTGAGATTTCACCGGAAATACATATTTTGGGTCCACATGAATCCAAAAAAAGCATTTTTGGAAAAAAGGCCATGTGTGTTTTGTGTGTGTGTGTGGACAGCATAGTTCAAAAACTTGGTATTTAAGTTTGATATCCTCCAAGGATGTGATACGAAGATTTTCAAGAAAATCCGCCACCCCACACTATCATTTACATTGAAATTTTTTCGAAAATTTTGTTTTTTTCAAAAACGGCTCTAAAGATTTTGATTATTGTATATTGTATATTTAGATATTTACCTAACACAATATATGCATATCTTGAATTTTTCTGGGAATAGCCTCTGAAGACTACTTTATTCTGGATGAATTTTACGGAATTTTGCATAACCACTAAACCGTAAGAGATGGATAAAAACCTATCACACAAAAACTGTAGAGCACGTTAAAATACACAATTTATGTCATATATATTTTTCGTGGAGTTGATCGTTTTTAAGTTATTCCTGATGTTTAGTTTCAGCTTTGAAAAGCTTATACTTACCTCATACAGGACTTTGTCAACTCCTGTCCATACAAACGAAGAAACTTCAGTCACATAGCAATCAGCTTTTGACTATCACTTTAACCTATGGTACTCCCTTATTTCGCTTCTACTTACAAGGAACAAGTAACAAGACTATTTCTGCTATTTTTTTTCTCTCGATTAGAATCAAGTAAATAGAGGCATAAGGTTCTTAACAATAATTCGTTGCAGAGAAAAAGTCATGTGAATGGAACACACCCGATTTTTTTGTAGTATTTAATGCACGCTTTTACTACATGTGGCACCGCAGGTCATGACACTGGTGATACATGGAATGAAGATGGAGCACCGATGGAATGCTATGACGGGGGAAACCTGAGAACCCGGAGAAAACCCGCCCCTGCGACGCTTTGTCCACCACAAATCTCACGTGTGGTCACTTTGGATCGAACCCGTGCCGTCCCCTTTCATTGTGTTTCATTCTAGTGTTGCTGTGGAACATATTCTGTGGCTTGATGGTGATTCTGTGAACATTGTCGAGTTTATATCTGAATAATCTTTTCCTTTCGTACTTATAAGCAAATGGCTAGGGGCTGGAAGCCTGTCGGCACGAAATCACAGAATTGAGAACCTGGAACGAGTGTTTGGCCTGTAGCTAGGCATGAGCGTGAGGAAGCGGATAATATGAAATGCAAGCGAAATGGGTGATAGGAAAAGTGATGGAGTAACTTTTGGGATGAGTGGCGGGGGAACCCGGAGAAAGCCCGCCCAGACGCCGTCTACAACAAATCTCACATGTGGGCGCTTGGGTTCGAACCCGGGCCGCCTAGATATATTTTAATATATTTTAGAAGATAAGAAAAACCAAATAACGGGGAGGGTTTGTTCGATAATGTTTTTCGCCCATGTTGTGAAAAGTCCAAGGTTTAAGTTTAATTATGTGAAAATCATGGGAAACTTTTAGACGAAGAGAAAACATGGCTTACTCGCAGAAGTGGATGTATTTTAAGGTATACATATTTTATTTAAATGTCTATCTGTATCGATACCCATATTCGGGATTTTAATCACAGATCCCCCGGTCTCTAACTGGTTGCTCTGCCACTGAGGTACTCGCACCATGGTAACATGCCGAGACACAACATTGAATTTTTTAGTCGGACTGTACTTATGCAAGGTGTACCCTACACATGGCTTGTGTGAAAAGTAAACTTTAAGAAAAATCTGTTAGAGAGAGGTGGAGAAATTCATTTAAATGGAATACATTATATTGTTATTCCTTCCTTTCTTGGTTAATATAATAATAGTTTGCTTAAATAGATTCTGAATGGCTCTTATAAGTTGCGGTGGGGTTCCTGTAGCTCAGTCGTTATATCACCTGCCTACTATACAAGAGGTTCCAGATTTCGATTTCCGAATGAGAAACAAGGCAAGGACATTCCCTAACATCCTTAGAATCTGGAAGTATGAACGAGAGTGTGAATCCTGAGGGTTAACTCAAAGATAATTAAACCCTCAGAAACAACATACGAGTGAACACCATTGGTATGAATAATAGTTCCAAAGAAGAAAAAGAAAACCGCCGATGCGACTTAATGTTAAAGGTGGCATATAAATGAAAAAAAAATCTGATGTGTTCCATTCACATGACTCTCTCTACATCTCTGTAAAAAAATTTAGTTAAAAAGCTTATGCTTACATTAGAAGAAGCGAAATGAGGGAGTACCATAGATTAAAACGATAGCCAAAAGCTGGTTGCTATGTAACTGAATGTTTGTAAGGACGGGAGTTAACAAATTCCTGTATGAGAAACGAAAAACCAAGAATTTCTTAAAATGAACAACTCCACGAAAAAAATGTACATGGCATAAATTGTGTGTTTTATCGCGAGCTACATCTTCTGTAAAGTAAGTTTGTGTCCATCTCTTACAGTTTAGCAGTTATGCACAATTTCATAAAATTCATCCAGAATAAGAAGCGACTTGTAATGACATTCGCATAACGACAGTTCTGAATATCGCTTTAGCCTAGTGTACGTATTCCCTTAGTTCCCTTCTACTTATAAAGAAGTCATAAGACCATTTATCTTGATTAGCATGTGTAGAAAAAGAATAATCTTTTGTAAGAAGTTTATTTGTAGTGCAGCTGGAGATTTATATACTATAAATAATGTTTTAGTAGGCTGCTAGCTCCGCAGTAATTTTTTTTTTTTTTTTTTTTTTTTTGTAGCAATTGGTCATACCGGACGATGAATGAAGTTGGTGAAATGATGCTCAAATAATTTCAGGGTCTAATGGAGCTTAAAGGTACTCGACATTCGTCTTCTCAGGATAAGGGAAAACCCTGAAAAAACCTTATCCAGGTAGCTCACTCTAAGCAAGTTTCGAACTCACGACCTGTTGAATGTGAGGCAGGCACGCTACCACACACTACCCAGAAGGGCCAAATAACTCTCTTAGTTTTGTCATCTCCGCAGCCAATGAAACTAGCGTTGTGTTTTTTTAAACTCAAGGACATTCTTTTACACTTTCACCCCTGCTCCCTGACTATTGTCTACAAACCTTGCGAGAGATTTCTCTTTTAGGACATATACAGTTTCAGCTGTCCTCTTTCTTCTAAGTTTATGCTAACATCTAACATTATAGTGTTAATTTCTTGTATTACAAACATTTGTTTACATCATTATTTACATGTCATTAATACTGCCTCAAATTGTTTCACCATCTGTATCTGTATCCAAAAAAAAGGTCCGTGTGTGTGTGTGTGTGTGTGTCCGTGTTTCTGTGAACACGATAACTCAAAAACGAAAAGTCGGTAAGATACCAAACTTGGTATTTAAGTTTAGTATCTTCCAGGTATGCAACACGAAGATTTTGAGAAAAATAACCCTACCCCAAACTACCCTTTACATGGAACTTTTTTCGAAAATTTTGATTTTCTAAAAAATGGCTCTAACGATTTTGATTAAAATATCGTATATTAAAGTTATTTACCTGACAAATAAAATGCATATTCTGAATTTTCTGGGAATAGCCTCTGAAGACTACTTTATTCTGGATGAATTTTTCATAACTACTAAACCGTAAGAGATGGACAAAAACTTAACCCATAAAAAATGTAGAGCACGTTAAAACACACAATTGTAATGACAATCGCATAACGACATCTTTTAAAACACTTGACAATTGGTTTAGTCTAAGGTATTCCCTTATTTTCTTCCTACTTATACGGAAGTAAGTAATAAGGACAATGAGTACCTCGATTAGCAAGGTGCAGAAAGAAGAATTATCTTATGTAAGAAGTTTGTAGAACAGCTAGAGAAAGTCATGTGAGCTTAACACATCAGATTTTTTAAACTCAAGTTTCGAGATAGATACATTACGTTTAAATAATTGGACATTCATACCGCAAATGTTCCATACAAAGAAGTAAGCTTGCATATGTGTACTGGGTTTTGAATTCCGACTATGAAGTGAGTTTTCAATTTTACTCTGTTTTCCAATAGAAGGAAACAGAATTTCATGCTCCAAAATTGCACAGTATTTGTCAATTTTATAACTGAAAAACGCAATGGGCGTCAAGAGGCTATTCTGGGAATGACAGAAGACTTTGGAGGAGCGTTCTTTTATAATTTTGTCCATCATAAATCAACATCCGCTTGGGCTGCAATGAAATGTGACGTAAAGAGTTTCCGTCGTGTTGGCTGCACTGATCCTCACGGGGCTGGAAAAGATGGATCGGCCAAGTTTGCGGGTCTCTTCAAAGAATTACTACCAAAAGTAATGCCCTCAGTAAATCATTTGGGCGCACAAGAGAGACAGAAAACTCATTTTAAATGTTTCAAAAATTGAAAGTAGGCCAGCGGATGAAAAGACAAAAAAGAACTAGTTTGATGAAATTACTAAATGAAGCATGGAAGAATAAGTTGGTACCTTTGAACCGTGCGATAATACATTTCATCTTCTGTTTTCACTCCTCACCGCTGTCCTTCCTTTTTACATTCTCTACACGTACTATATACATAGTGTACGGAAAATGCATTGCATTCCGCCTAAAAATTCCCTACCCAAATTTCACGGAAATATATGCTTTGGATTCCCCTGCATCCAAGAAAAGCATTTTCATGTGTCCGAGTGTCTGTGAACACAATAACACAAAAATGAAAAGTCGGTAAAATACCAAACTTGGTATTTAAGTTCAGTATCTTCCAGGAATGCGACACGAAGATTATGAGAAAAATTCCCTCACCTTCAATTACCCTTTACTTGGAACTTTTTTCGAAAATTTAAATTTTCTCAAAAATGGCTCTGACGATTTTAATTAAAATATTGTATGTTAAAGCTATTTACCTCACAAATAAAGTGTATATCTTGAAATTTCTGGGAATAGCGTCTGAAGATTACTTTATTCAGGATGAATTTTACGGAATTTTGAATAACTGCTAAACCGTAAGAGGTGGACAAAAACTTACAACACAAAAATGTAGAGCACGTTAAAACACACAATTTATATTATATACATTTTTTTCACGGAGTTCTTCGTTTTTGAGACATTCCTTGTTTTTGGTTTCTGCTATGAAAAAACTTATACTTTTCTCATACCGATGCTTGTCAACTGCAGTTCATATAAACAAAGGAACTTCAGTGACATAGCAAACAGCTTTTGACTGTCACTTTGACCTATGCTACTCCCTTATTTCGCTTCTACTTACAAGGAAGTTCGTAATAAGACTTTTTCTGCTATTTTTTACTTTTTCTATACGTGCTATGTACATAGTGTATAGAGAAGTTATTGCACTCCACCCAAAAATTCGATACCAAGATTTCACCAGAAATATATGTTTTATGCTCCCCTGTATCCAAAAAAAGTATTTTCAGAAAAAGGTCCGTGTGACCGTGAACACGATAACTCAAAAACGAAAAGTCGGTAAAATACCAAACTTGATATTTAAGTTTAGTATCTTCCAGGGATGCAACACGAAGATTTTCAGAAAAATTCCCCCAACCTCAAATACCGTTTATATAGAACATTTTTCGAAAATGTTGATTTTCTCAAAAATGGCTCTAACGCTTTTGATTAAAATACCGTATATTAAGATATTTACCTGACAAATAAAATGTATATCTTGAATTTTCTGGGAATATCCTCTGAAGAGTACTTTATTCTGGATGAATTTTACTAAATTTTGAATAAATGCTAAACCTTAAGAGATGGACAAACCCTTACTATACAAAAAATGTAGAGCACATTAAAACACACAATTTATGTTACATACTTTTTTTCGTGGAGTTCATCGTTTTTGAAATATTCCTTATTTTAGGTTTCTGCTAGGAAAAACATATTTTTTATCATACAGGAATTTGTCAACTCTGTCCATACAAACAAAGGAACTTCAGTGACATAGCACCCAGCTTTTGATTATCACTTTAACCTATGGTACTCCCTTATTTCACTTCTACTTAAAAGGAAGCAAGTAATATGGCTATTTCTGCTAATTTTGTACTGATTAGCATGAAGTAAATAGAAACTTAAGCTTTTTAACAATAACTTGTTGCAGAGGTGTAGAGAAAGTCATGTGACTGGTACGCAGAGTTTTTCTGATTAGCATTAAGTAAATAGTAGTATAAGCTTTTTAAGAATAATTTGTTGCAGAGATGTAGAGAAAGTCATATGAATGGTACACATCCGATTTTTACATTCTCTACACGCACTATGCACAGAGTGTATAGAGAAGGTATTGCACTCAACCCAAAAATTGGATACCGTGATTTCATCGGAAATATATTTTTTATGCTCCCCTGTATCCAAAAAGGCATTTTCAGAAAACGGTCCGTGTGTTTGTGTGTTAGTATGTGTGTGTGTCTGTGAACACGCTAAGTCAAAAACGAAAAGTAGGTAAAATACCAAACTTGGTATTCAAGTTTAGTATCTTCTAAGGATACGATACGAAGATTTTTAGAAAAATCCCCCCACCCCAAACTACACTTTATATGGAATTATTTTCGAAAATGTTGATTTTCTCATAAATGGCTCTAACGATTTTTTTAAACTATCGTACATTCAAGATATTTACCTGACAAATAAAATGTATATCTTGAATATTCTGGGAATAGTCTCTGAAGACTACTTTATTCTGGATGAATTTTATGGAATTTATTATAATTGTTAAATCGTAAGAGAATGACAAAAACTTCGACACAAAAAATGTAGAGCACGTTAAAACACACAATTTATGTTATATACCTTTTTTCGCGGATATGATCGTTTTTGAGATATTCCTTGTTTTTGGTTTCAGCTTTAAAAAACTTAATACTTCTCTTACACAGGATTTTGTTTGGCCATACAAACAAATGAACTTCAGAACTTTGTTCTATGATGCTCCCTTATTTCGCTTCTATTTACAAAGAAGCAAGTAATAGAGTTATTTATGCTAATTTTTTATCGATTAGCATGAAGTAAATAGAAGCATAAACTTTTTAACAATAATTTGTTGCAGAGATGTACAGAAAGTCATGTGAATGGAACACATCTGATTTTTTTAATACGCTGTGTTCTATTTTCTGTTACCAATCATGTTTTATCTGTACTAATAATTCCCGGGAAAGTTTCATTTTCGTCCCAACTCGCTATCTAGAGAGCTCTATAGTCATCCTTAGTGTTCGTTTTGTTTCCCCTTGTAAATTCCTTTATTCCTTTCACCTCACGCATTGGCAAAGGAGTGGGTTTCTCTCAACAAAAGGAAAAGAAGAAAGAGTAGCGCTTTCATTCACATTTTCATTTTTGGCTTCGGACTTCTCTTCTGACGCCCTCTGCAGGTTCCTGCGAGAGTTACTTTCTCATTAAACAGTAGCATGCAAGTTTTCCTTCGGTGATCATCTCGCTGAGATGAAAGTTTTTTAAAAAAATCCCAGTTCGTGGTATTTCCTAGGTGTATTTTAGAAGTGAAACATCTGCGAAGCCATCCTTGCTAGTAAGGTTCGGAGATTTTAACTGTTTACCTCTTCTGTTTGAACAAACACTCGGACTTTAGGAAAAGTTTGCGAACAGAGAACAATTTGATGAAATACAAAGGCTCGCCCAAGGACAACTATACCATCAGTGCACTAAAATATGATACTACATTCAGTTTACTATATTTACCCTAAATCGTTTATTAACAGCTATATAAGGCAGCTGTACGAAGGTTTATTAATTTCTGTACACGTACTATGTATATAATGTCTAAAGAAGGTATTGAATTGCACTCAAACATTTTATGCCGGAAACTCACGTATTAGAGTCTCCTATATAAAAATAAATTAAGTTTAGAAAAATGTCCGCGTGTGTGAGTGTGTATGTGGGTTAGTGCGTCTGTGAACACGATAAATAAACAACGAATAGATGGTAAAATATGTAACGAGTGTTTTAGTTTCCTTCAAGGATGCAATACAAGATTATGAAAAAAAAATATCCACCCAACCCAATTATTCTGTTTATGGAAAACATTTTGAAAAATTTGATGTCTTCCAAAGGTCTCTACCGATTTTGATTAAAATCAGGTAATTTCTTGATTTAATCGTCCTGGAATATTTTATGTGCATTCGAGTTATTTTAGTTAAATTCAATAACATAACTATACATTAAACACTTCTTATATATTGTTTTTATTCCACACAGATGCCATTGTATTTTAAAAATATTTGCATGATAAATGAAATGTATAATTGGATTTTCTGGGTATAACTTCTGAAGACCTCTTTATTCTGGATGAATTTTGCTGAGTTTTGCAAAACTAGTAAATCACACTATACAAAATTGTAGATCTCGTTAAAACACAATTCATATCATATACTTTTCTTCGTGCGGTTGCCCATTTTTGAGATATTCCTTGTTATTGGTTTCAATTTTAAATTACTTAAAGCTTTTCTCATGTGGGGATTTTTCGACTTCTGGTCATACAAATAAACGGAATTCAATCCCATGCCAACCAGTTTTTAAAATATTTAACTATCATTTTAGCATTAAGCACGTCTGTTTCCCTTTTAGTTACAAAAGGCAAGTAATAAGATAATTTTTGTTAATGTTTATCTCGATTAACATGAAGTATAGATATACAAGAATATGCTTTTTAACGATAATTTGTTGCAGATATACAGAGAGTTTTATGTGAATGAAGCACATCAGATTCTTTCATCACTTCATTTAAATTGAAAGAAATCTTTTCAGAAATACATACCTTACACAAAATGGAAATGGCGTGTTATTTATGGACGCTCTTTAACTGCTGTGGTTCTCAGCGTCCCATTCTCAATAGGGCGTGAAAGACTGCTTAATTTTGCTCAGAGGCCTCTCTATCAGGCTTGAGATTCTTTTACGTGCCGTAAATCTACGACACGGGACCAACGGCTTTTGAACCCGCGACCTTGGGTATATGAAGTTAGCATGGTAGCCATTACACCACGGAGGGTGACTGAACATTACACATTAACAGAAAACGATAGTTAAATGACTTAACAATAAAATATTATTATACTAGGTGTTCAGTTCAAAGGGTCATAATGTCACTTGTCTTGCAGCTGATTAGAATTCAAACCACCTAGTACTCTACTCATATCTATGGAAGTATTTGCAGTGCTTGAAAGGCAATTTCTACGTCGCACCAATCATACTCTTCATAGTGTGTGTTGGAGAAATTTCCTTGAAAGCACCGTTTTGATATCGAGTGTCCGTGAACGCTATAAAGCGTAAGAGGACTATTGTACTAACTTAAGGCAACATGAATTTTCCACAGTGTGTGTTGCATTTTGGACTTTTTAGGTTTTTATAAGAAAGAATAACATGTATTATTATTTTACTTTAGTATTTGAGTGATACATTTCTATGCACTTTATGTGCTCTACATGTTACGATTAAAGCTGCAAGCGCATTATTAATTTTCAGATTGAAAGCCTGGCTTGCTGAGCATCTTCTCCGCAACGTGTTCTATACAAACACTCGCTAATTTAACATTCTGTATTTAATATTTCTTTAAATGTTTCCTTATAGATATGTTCTGTACACTGCAAAGTCTTGAGATGCAAACGTTTTGCAATATTAAGAATGAAAAGGAAATTACCATAGCACACATTTCTTTATCGGACGTAATGCACTTATGAGTGAAACTTCTACTTGTACATACAAGTAACATATTCCATGACGATATTGCTTTTAAAATTAAAACTATTTTTAAAGTATGGGTTTAAGGTTTTCTTGTATAAAAACCAGCTTTGAATGACTTACATGCTTCAGAATGAAAGTTTTTATTCGCTCTTGAAAAAAATGTTTCTAGAATTAAGAGGTTTGGGAAATTACATGTATGTTTTTCTTTCTCTATACGTGCTATGTACATAGTGTATAGAGAAGGTATTGTAATGCCCCAAAAAATTCGATACCGAAATTTCACGAGAAATACACGCTTTGAGACCTCCTGAATCCAAGAAAAGCATTTTTAGAAAAATATCCGTGTGTGTGTGTGTGTGTGTGTGTGAGTGTGTGTGTGTGTCTGTGTCTGTGGGCAGCATAGCTCAAAAACGAAAAGTCCGTTAAAAACCAAACTTGGTATTTAGGTTTGGTAGCTTCTAGAATGCGACACAAGATTTTCAAGAAAATCCCTCCACTCCCACCTACCCTTTACATGGAACTTTTTTCGAAAATTTTGATTTTCTAAAAAATGGCTCTGACGATTTTGATTAAAATATCGTATATTAAAGATATTTACCCGACAAATAAAATGTGTATCTTGAATTTTCTGGGAATAGCCTCTGAAGACTACTTTATTCTGGATGAATTTTGCATAACTACTAAACCGTAAGAGATGAACAAAAACTTAACGCACAAAAAACGTAGAGCACGTTAAAACACACAATTTATGTTATATACATTTTTTTCGTGGTGTTGATCGTTTTTGCGATATTCCTTATTTTTGGTTTCAGCTTTGAAAAAAACACTCTTCTCATACAGGAATTTGCCAACTCGTGTCCGTACAAATAAATGAACTTCAGTCACATAGCAACCAGCTTTTGGCTCTCACTTTAACCTATGGTTGGAGCATTTCGCTTCTACTTACAATAAAGCAGGAAATAAGACTATTTTTGCTAAATTTTCTCGGCATGAAATAAATAAAAGAATAAGCTTATTAACAATAATTTGTTACAGAGATATAGAGAAAGTCATGTGAATGGAACACATGAACAAGTAAGATCATTTGTAATTACCCTATATTTGAATAAAGTACGCTTAAGAGCGGACATAAACTGCAGCTATTTCTTATCACTTGAAAGTTATATCTCTCTGGTAGGAGCGAGAATTTCTAAAGAGGGATGTGGTTTGATCCCCACTGTTGGCAGCCAGTTCTTTGTGCATTACGTATCCCTTTCACAACTAAAAGTGTCCCCCTTTTTCCCTTCTGGCAAGAGCTCTTCTCTTCTTTCCAGATTTCATTTCTTGCGCGGTTTAGTATCTTTGTCCCTCTCTCCCATATCTGTTAACAATATCTCCTCTTTGCTGGGCGAACGATGGCAGCCCTGCGAGCCCTCTGGAGGCGAACTGTCTCATCCCATTTTCTGCAGGATATCTGCCGACTTCTTTTTAACCCGATTCTTCCTCCCTCTCCACCTACACCCTCCTTTTTATTTCCTTTGTTATCATCTCGCATCATTCTTATCCCCTATTGTCTCTAGGTCTTTTCCTATCACTTTACCAATCGTGATTCCTGTAGTGATTGGAACAAAGAAGCAAATAGAAAAAGCTGTGCCTCCTTGAATTTTCCTCGTGCTGTATCGTTTGCAGAGCGCCAAAATGTTATACCCACGTCCGATAGATAACGTCATATCTGACACACACATTTTGCCTTCATAATTCGCTTGTCTGTTTCCTTCGGTTATGATTAATCACACGGTGTCATCAGAGCAGATGATGAATGTCAGGCTTGGGAAAATTTAACTAGAGAAATGTATATTGTTACCTCTTTCGTTTTACCATGTAAAGAATCTCCTCTAAAAATAATTGTAAATTAAATTTTGTCTCAGAATTTCATCCCTGTTTGGCTACGTTACTATGTTTACAAACGTGTTGGTGGAAATTTTGTGCTTTTCACTTTCCCCTTCATTTATCTAAGGCAGGTAGAAAAAGTATAAATGAATAAATAGATGCATTTAAATATGATCTTCATAACCACACAAGTGATTTTATAATACAGAAAATAAAAACAATTTAAAAATATAATAACAATAAAAGAGTGAACACTAAAAATAAAAATCTCATGTGTTCCAATGACATAAGTTTCTCTAATTGTTCCATATACAAAATATTCTTAAAAAAGATCATCTTTTATCAGCTTCATGCTAATTGAGACTAAATTTAGCCGAATTGGTCTTATTACTTGCTTTCTTGTAAAGAAAGAGAAATAGGGGAATACATTAAGCTAAACATGTAAAACAATTTAGGTGCGGTTTGCTTTGCATATGCCTTCTTGAAAAAAAGTTAGGTAGCTTAAAATTGAAATGAATAACAAGAAATATCTCAAAAATGGTCCATTCTGCAAAAGAACATATATTGCAAATTATATTTTTAAGGAGATCTACATTTTTTTTTGTGTATTTCGTGTTTATCCGTGTCTTACGGTTTAAACTTTGCATTAAGTTCTGCAAAACTCAACCAGAATAAAGAGATGCCGGAAAGTTCAAAGTATACATTTTATTTTTTATGTAAATGCCTTCAATGTACGGTATTTGAATCAAAATCGCTAGAGCCACTTTTAAGAAAAAAAAACTTTCAAAAATGTTACCATATAAAAGGGAATGATGGGGAAATTTTCTATCCTCGAAAGATATTAAACATAAATACTAAGTTTGGTATTTAACGTCTTATAGTTTTTGAGCTATGTTGTCCACAGACAGACACAGACGCACACGCACACGCACGCACGCACGCACGCACACACGAATCTTTTCTAAAATGACTTTTTTTTCGGATTCAAGGGACCTCAATACATATTTACGGTAAAATTCGGGTATTGAATTATTGAGTGAAATACATTACCTTCTCCAGTTACTATGTACATATGTGCCAGAGAAAGTAAAATATATACATAATCAAATATAGCATCTTAAATTGATAACACATAAACTACGATAAAGCGTAGCCACAGTGTGACTTAAAATAACACATGGAGGTATGTATGACTGAAATT
This sequence comes from Hymenopus coronatus, assembly GCA_030762935.1. Lineage (NCBI taxonomy): Eukaryota > Metazoa > Arthropoda > Insecta > Mantodea > Hymenopodidae > Hymenopus > Hymenopus coronatus. The sequence goes on from CM060887.1 coordinate 41,831,548, forward strand.
GGATGAAAAACTACCAAAAAAAAAAAAAAAATAATGGAGTTTTTTATTTTAGTTCCATAAAATAATTTGAACATTCCTGAATACAAAACAGGTATAATTGGCCACCATACAACATAATTAAATCAATTAAGCCTCAGCTAAACATTAGAGGTGAAACTGGACCTGGCAAGAAATACTACAATTCGACGGGGTATAATTCACATCATGCAAAGTAAGAAAAGAAGTTATACAAATGCTAATTGACAATGTAAAGAGAAAATAACAGAAAATACAGCCGCAGAGGAGAGAGAAAAGTCGCTGTCTGACAGCCGGGCAGCTCACATCGTGCTGTGGTGCCTGCCTCTTGCTCTCACTGGTGCGACTTGTGTTTTTCTTTTCGCGTGCAGTTTCGCGTGGAGTTAAACGGGGCTACTTTGACAGCCTCTTCTATCCGTACTTTCTTTGTGTGTTCGTGCTTTCTTTCCATCCATTACATTATTGGAACATTTCTACACCATGGCTGCCCCCGTTGCTACGGGGCAGCTTATTTATTCTGCGATGCAGATGTGCTACCAATCTGAGGACCAGCCATGTTCTCTACCGGCGCCACACTCAGTTCTTCCAACCGCGTCAAGCAGCTCCCAGGGCTCTTTGTCACCTCATTAGCAACGCCAGCCCGTGCCCGCTACTACGCATTGCTCTGGTCAAATGCGGCCTGTCGACCGCGGCCTACCTTCCGCCGGTTTTACACCACCCAGCCGGGATAGTTCTTGCCCACGTGACTCCAAGAGGAAGAAACTGGATTCTGCTGTACCTGATTCTCCTTTCGCTGACATGGATCCTTGGCTGACATGGATCTAGAGGATGGTGATCATGGCGTAAGTGCGCCTACTCCTTCTGTCTCCCCACCCCCAAAGCCACCTCCTATCTATGTTTCTAATATACTCAACGTGAATACTGTCCTCAAACACTTACAAACATCCAATATTAGCGCTTACAAGCTTGTTACACTGGACACCAACAAGGTCAAATTCACTTTCGAGACTGTGGACGGTTATCGTGCAGCCATACAGTATTTTGAGGACCAAAAGGTCGAGTTTCACACGTACCAAATGCGTCATGATCGCAACCTCCGGGTGGTTATTCGTGGGCTTCATCCCACTACAGACACTGCTCTAGTGCTACAAGAATTGACCTCCCTTGGATATTCACCCGCACAGATGACTCCAGTTTACTATCCCGTCACCAAGGCGAAGCTACCTCTCTTTTTCGTGGATCTCAAGCCCAGTCCGCTCAACGACGACATCTATAAGCTCGATCGTTTGTGCTACATGATGGTGAGGGTGGAGCCCCCGAAACCCAAAAGGGGTGTTATTCAGTGCATGAATTGTCAGGAATTTGGGCACAGTCGTAATTATTGCCACAAACAAGCCCGTTGTGTCAAATGTGATGGCCATCATCCCAGTGCGCAGTGCTCTAAGGCTCCTCACGCGCCGCCGCAGTGTGTGAACTGTCAAGGTCAACATACGGCGAATTATAAAGGCTGCCCTGTTCATCGACGCCTCCAAGTCATTCAGTCTCGCTCTTCTCCCCGACGTACCATTTCTGGTGCCTCTCCTGCTGCCGTTCCTTCACTTCATGCTTTCCCACCTATGGAGTCTACCTTGCCTACTTCCACTAAAGCTGCCTCTCCTCGTCCTCCTGCATTTCATGCTCGACCTTTGCTGTCGTCTCTAGTTTCTCGAGGTTCCCCTCCTGGTGCTACGCAGCCCTTTGCAGCCGCAACCCGTCAGTGTGAACAGGACCGTTCTCCATTGGACTGTTTGATGGCTCGACTGGACTCTATCTTCGCTCTTCTACAGCCCCTTCTTACTACCCTGCAGCAATTGATTCCTGTTCTGCTCCGTGTTCATGGCTAATTCAATTCCTTCCTGCCTTCGAATCTGCACTTGGAATTGTCAGAGTATCACTAACAAGTTTTATGAATTATTACATTTCCTTACGGCTTATGACGTAGATCTCCTACTCGCCACTGAAACCAAATTGGCTCCTCACATATCTTTCCATCTTCCTGGGTATACTGTGTATCGTGCTAATCACCCTAACCTGGGTGGTTCTGCGGTGTTTATCAAAACTTGTCTGGCTCACCATGCCCTTCCGCCTCTTCTAGAGGACTCATTCCAGGTTGCTCGGATTCAGCTGTCTACTACTTCCGCAAGCATTCAAGTTGGTTCTTTCTATTCTGCTCCTCAGAATCATGTCAGTCTCGCCGACTTCTGGGGTCTTGTTCATGCTTTCCAGGGCCCCTTCTTATACGGCGGCGATTTTAACTCCAAACATCCTCTATGGGGTTCGAACTTATCTAATCCTAGGGGTAAACTTTTACACGCTGCAATCCATCAGTTACACCTAGACGTACTCTCTCCTGTTGAACCTACGTTTTACCCACACGATGGTACGACTCCGGATGTGCTGGATATCTTCACTGGACGTAATATTTCCCGTCATTGTTCCCGTCTCTCCGTTGTTCATGATCTGAGCTCCGATCATTTACCAGTCCTGCTCACTCTCTCCGATGGTGCGAAGTACAAAGACTTACCCCATCCCTGATACGTCATCCTTTTGACTGGCCTTTGTACACCTCTTTGCTTGCCGATCTCACTATGACGACTGTGCCGCTTAAGTCACCCCGTGATGTCGATGTGGCTGTTTCTACCTTGACTCGCAATATCCAGTGTGCGGCTAACCTTGCCAGCAGTACTCTCCAGGATCTTCGTCCTCCTCGTCTTGTGCCATTCTATTCTCCCGAGATCCGTCTACTGCACTCCATCAAAAGAGACTGTCGGAAACTCTGGGAACGCACGCGCTACCCGCTTCACAAAACCAATTTTAATCGCGCTACTTGGGAGCTGAAGGCTGTCTTACGTGCTGCACGCTGCACTGCTGCTGAACACCGACTACAAGACTTAAACGCCAGTGATGGGTCACTATGGCAGAAGACTAAAACTTTGACACGTTCTTCTGCTGCCATGCCGCCTCTTAAGGTTGGGAACACCTGGTTTTCTACGCCACTTGAAAAGGTAAATTTGTGCTCAGAACTCCTGGAACGTCAGTTTTCCCCGAATCCTGTGCTGGACGCGGACTTTGCTCATCGTGTGGAGGAAGAACTCACGCAACCTTTGTTGCTCACTCCTTTCCACCACTTCTTTACCCCTGCTGAAGTTAAAAGCCTCATCGCTCGCTCTTCAGCTCACAAAGCTCCCGGTCCTGATCTTATTGTGCAACCCTTACTCCTTCATTTACCCCGGAATGCGCTGGTTTTGTTGACGCAAATCTACAACGCTATCCTCCGCACAGCTCATATTCCTCATCAATGGAAACAGGCTACAGTTATCCTTCTTCCCAAACCTGATAAAGTCAAGAGTGATCCTCTCAGTTATCGTCCTATTAGTTTACTCCCCCTACTCTCCAAAATCTTCGAACGTCTCCTTCTGCCTCGTCTTTTGCCTCAGCTCACACCGATTATCCCTGACACCTAGTTTGGATTTCGCTCTCTTCACTCCTGCTCTCAGCAGCTCCATCGTGTCGTTGACGCTATTCTTGATTCCTATGAGCGTCAATCTGTATGCATAGGACTGTTTTTGGATACGGAGAAGGCCTTTGATAAAGTTTGGCACGATGGATTGTTATTCAAACTCAAACCGCATCTCTCGGACACTTATTTTCGCCTCGTACAGTCCTATTTGCGCAATCGCACCTTCTCTGTTAAACATGATCGTACATTTTCCAAGGCCCTTCCTATCTCCTCTGGTGTGCCGCAAGGGAGCATACTGGGCCCCTTATTATACCTAGCTTATACCTCGGATTTTCCTAGTCATCCGCAACTCACCATTCCTCACTATGCCGACGATGTGGCGGCGCTAAGTGTGGGTACTTGTGCTGCGGCGGCAAGCCGCCTTCAGGACTTTTGCAACCAAATTCACTCCTGGTGCCAACGTTGGAGAGTGACTATGAACGTTCATAAATCCCGTGTTGTGAAGTTCACCTACAAAACGAACGTGACCCATCATCCCATTTCTCTCAATGGGACGGAGATACCCACCGCGACTTCTATAAGGTACCTCGGCCTTATCTTGGACAGCCGTCTTACTTGGGGTCCCCATCTCTCCAGTTTAGTGCAGAGGATTCGTCATCGCATCCGCGACGTCCATCATCTTGTGTCCGGTTCCTCGCCATTGCCTTTGCGGTACAAGCGTCTTGTCTACACTTCCTTAATTCGACCCATGTGGCAATATAGCTGTGCGATGTGGGGTCCTGCCGCTCCGTCGCAGACCATCAAACTCCAGCGCACACAGAACCGTTTTCTCCGCCTCATGACTGGCGCTCCATGGTACGTGCGCAACTCAACTCTGCACGCTGACATAGGCCTACCGGAGGTAATGTGTATCCTCCGCATCAGCTACAAGAGGCTCCATCGATCCTGTTTGCGCCACAGCAATCCTCTTCTCCGCCATATTTATCTTCCTCCTGAACCTCAACGACGAAGATTGAAGCGCCGCTGCCACTCCGATCTGCGACTGAACATTTAGCTCTTTTATTATTTTCTGTGCTGCTTTCTTTGTATCTTTGTACTATTTTTTGGGCTCATCGCTGGATGGTACCCCAACCACATATTACGTGCTGTTCTGAGTATCTAATTAGCTCAACTGCATTGTCCTAATTGTACAAAAGAGTTTTCTTACAATAAAAAAAAGGAGGAGAGAGAAAAAGAAAGCTGGAAGTCCAACCTATGAACCTGGTGGATTTTAATTTGAACCAAGCATTAAAATCTTTCCTTGTTTTCTCGCTATTGATATTTTCAGCGTTTCTCTTCCTGCAAAATGCTCCTAGCTGAGCAAGTTTTCTATTACACAAATCAATTTACTGTACATGTTTACAGAGATACAAACAATAAGAATTGACCTAGGTTTTTACTGTCAGATGTTTTAAGCCCACTATTTCAATTTACAAACACAAAACTATATTTTACGACAAAAAAAGCACATTCATAATTTTAAAAAAATTGGAGCCTAAACTAAAGGAGACACACAAGAAATCTAAAGCAATTTCAAAATAATACATATATGGTGAATCTAGGGTTAAAATATTAGACCAAAATTTTAACTTTTGTTGTTGCAAGGTACTTTTTAAGCGACAAAAACAAACAAGTTTGACAATAATTTCCAAATTATTAGATCAAAATTGATTAAATTTGCACTGTAACTCATTTGAATTATATTATATCTGCGGTAAACATTTAAAGAGGTTCTTTATAGGCTATTCCCAGACGATTAAAAATATACATTTTATTTGTCGTGTAAATATCTGTAATATACGTATCAAAATCGTTAGAGCCACTTTTTGGGATAATCAAAATTTTCGAAAATTTTTCCATGTAAAGAATAGTTTGGGGTGGGGGGGTTTTCCTCAAAATCTTCGTGTCGCATCCTTAGAAGATACTAAATTATATAACAAGTTTGGTTATTTACCGACCAGAAAAAGAATTTATGTGAAATAATGTTCCTTGGTTACACATTTAACAATTGGAAGGATAATTAAACATTTCTGACGAAAGAGTAAGAAATTTGGAAGCCATCACAGGGAGACATACTCTTTAAAAATATATATATCGAGATTCTTTCTGTATCCAAAAGCTATATACAGTATAATTCAACGTTTATCTCCTTTAATCAGAAATACAATAATAAACTTTCAGAAAATAGTTTGTAGTTGAGTAGAAAAATTCATGAGAGGGTAAATTATATTTATTATAAATTGTTTCTGTACAGCTCTCGTGATCCCCATACAAAACAATGCTTTATAAACGCCAGTATGTAGAACTGATATATGAAGGCTGTCCATCAACCGCTTCGTACACATATCTCGTATAGTTCATACAAACAAAGCCCAAATAATCAGCTGCCAATTTCAGCTACACATACCGAAATTTTAACTTCAAGTTAGCTAACCCACATCTATATTGGCAGTTGAGAACATTTTACGCTGAAGAAGGAATACACTACACGAAGTGTTTAAATACTATCAATGGAAGTTTAAGGATAAGTAATTTTTTTACATTGAAAAAAAATTTGATTTGTTGCATTCAGATGACTTTTTCTATGACTATTGTTACAAAATGTTATTCTTTTAATTACATCTAGCTCATGGAGATCAATATTAGCAGAAACTGTCTTATTACTTGTTTCCTTGTAAGTAGAAGGGAAATGAGGGAGTATGCTAGGCTAAAGCAATAGTCAAGTATTTTAAAAGCTCGACGTTGTGTAAAACAATTGAAATTCGGTTCTATTTTGCATTCCCTGTGTAAAACAAGAGAGATATGAAACGAAATTTGAGTAAAACAAAACAATAACAAGGAATGTCTTAGAAGTGACCAGTATTACAAACGCTATATATGACAAATTGTGTGTTTTAATGAAATCCTTCTTTTTATATAGATATGCATTAGTTAAATCTCTTATGTAGTGAAAACTCTTACGGTTTACGATTTATACAAAGGTAAGAAGTCGTCAGAGGATATTCTTAGAAAATTCAAGATATACATTTCGTTTGTCATACAAATATCTTAAACATTAGGTATTTTAATCAGAATCGTTAGTCATTTTTGAGAAAGTCAAAATTGTCCTTGTAAAGGGTAGTCTGGTGTACGGAATTTCTTTGATAATTCCCGTGTCGCATCCTAGGAAGATACCAAACTTAAATACCAAGTTTGGTAAATGGCGTGTACAACGTTATCGATTTTTGAATGAAATGCAACGTATTCTCTAGTTAGAGAAGGTAACAAGAAAAAGCCTATCTTAAACTTATTATTTGTTCAATTTTGGTATCTCTTTAGCTATTTACTCATTAAAGCCCACACACGTGTAGATAACGACAACAATCAGCCGCCAAGTATCAGATGCTGCTTCACGTCGACAGCTGTTGGTGAAAAAGTATTTTGGAAGTAGTTGCTAGGGCGGGCAAAGAAATAAAGGCCAATGGCGGCCGCGGAGCCAACTTCTCCTGCGTAGAATATCCGCAGCGGATATTATGTTTACCCTACCACAGTGATCATGTTCATGCAGTAGCTTCAAAGCACCCTCTTTAACGACAGCTGGAGAATGTAAACCACAACGCACAAATACCCTAACCTATCTTTATTAGCAGAGGAGGGTAAACCTTGTGTGCGAGAGTCCAGCGACGGAATAGTAAAGTGAGATCTCGGGGTGGGGAATTTTTTTTTTCGTTATCCTCTTTTTCTTTTCTTTCCAGCATTTCCTTTATTTTTCGTTTCATTTTTATCCACACGTACACATTAAAAACATACAAACACCCTTGCCTAAGATGGGACTCGAATCCACGATCCCCTGCGCCACGAATCACCCAAGCCAAGTACTTTAGCTAGCGTGGCCATGGGGACCGGCTTTTAAAAAAAATCATCGCGTAGTGTATTTTTATTACAACAATGAATTTAGATAATAAACTTCATGGACGACAGCATTTCACCCAAAAAACATACCGAAATTTCACTGGAAAGTTCACGTTTTAGAGCCCCCGATTCAAAAAAAAAAAAAATCTGATGTGTACCATTCACATGCCTTTCTCTACATCTCTGCAACTAATTATTCTTAAAAAGCTTATACTTCTATTTACTTCATGCTAATCAGAAAAAAATAGCAGAAATAGTCTTATTACTGGCTTAATTGTAAGTAGAAGAGAAATAAGAGAGTAGCATAGTATTAATCAAAAGCTGGTTGCTGCGTGACTGAAGTTCCTTTGTTGGTATGGACAGCAGTTGAGAAATTCCTGTACGAGGAAAGTATGTTTTTCAAAGCAGAAACCAAAAACAAGCAATGTCCAAAAAACGATGAAATCCACGAAAAAATGTATATAACATAAATTGTGTGTTTTAACGTGCTCTACATTTTTTGTATGGTAAGTTTTGTCCATCTCTTACGGTTTAGCAGATAATCAAAATTCCATTAAATGCATCCAGGGTAAAGTATTCTTCAGAGGCTATTCCCAGAAAATTCAAGATATACATTTTATTTGTCAGGTAAATATCTTTAATATACGAAATTTTAATCAAATTCGTTATAGCCATTTTTGAGAAAATCAAAATTTACGAAAAAAGTTCTATGTAAAGGGTAGTTGGGTGTGGGGGGAATTTTCTCAAAATCTTCGTGTCGCATCCCTGGAAGATATTAAACTTAAATACCAAGTTTGATATTTTACCGACTTTTCGTTTTTGAGTTATCGTGTTCAAAGACACACGGACACACAAATACATGTACTAAAACATATATTTCCGGTGAAATCTCGGTATCGAATTTTTGGGTGTAGTCCAATACTTTCTCTATACACTATGTACATAATACGTACAGAGAAAGTAAAAAAAAAAAAAAAAAAAAAAAAAAAAGGATGTTTTAGACATTGAATTTTTTGTAGAATGCAATATTTATCTTACTACCAGGCGACCCATCAGCACCATACTTCACGTGTGCAGATAACCCTTAGTGTGTTTAAATAATTGCAGAGCTCAACGGGACAATCCAAGTAAACATCGCTCAGTAGCGGTGCTAGTGCGAGCGGCCTGCATTCTATTCCACTTGCATATCAGCGCAATTCCGTCCGTGACCTCGTATATAAGAACAGTGAAAACAGGTCGAAAAGTTTAACATGTGTTTACTTCATTTACATAAATTTTATTTTTAAGAGTAAAGTTACCGTTAAGATTGAAAATTATTTAAAAAGTCTATTTCACCTATCAGAACCCACCATTCGCTAAATTTGGTAATTATATTATTATTACTATTACTATTATTATTATTATTATTATTATTATTATTTAACATTAGACACTAGATCCATTGTATGGTAAATCAAAACATAAAGTCGCCGAAAAAAACATGCATGAGAGCATAAAGTGTTTCGCTATAAATATTATTGTTGTTATACTTCTTGTTGTTCTTCATATTCTTCTTCTTGTTATTATCATCATTTTTTATCATTATTATCATAAATATTGTAATCATTTTCATTATTTTATTATTATTATTATTATTATTATTATTATTATTAACACTAAATGCCTAAGCAAAGTAAATGTGCACATAGTGTTTCAGTGTATTTTTATTTGTTATTATTATTATTATTATTATTATTATTATTATTATTGTCATTATTATTAATATTATTGTAATTATTATTGCTATTATTATTATTATTATTATTATTATTAAAGCACTACTTATCGTAATTGTGTAATTTCCGTTACGGGACCTTTATAGCTTGATTTACTCTTTATTATAATACATCGAAAAAATGCGAATACGAAAGCACAAATAATGTGTCAATATTTTATTGCTATCAACACTTCACATAGAATACATCAGAACGACCAAATTTCGAATGAAAAAAAAATAAACAATAGCACGTATTGCAGTGAAATGTAACCTGCTTTTTATTTGCATGTTTTTCGCTACAACTCTTTCTTGTTTTAGTTTTTTTTCTTGGCTTATGCGTGGTGGTGGTGTTAGTAGTTCACACCTATATTGTGTGGTGGTGGTAGTAGTTCAGTGAAATACTACGTACCGTGGTGTTTGCGTTTTTTCTACGATGCTTTTGTTTTTGTTTTGTTCTTGTCTTTTAAACGGTGCCAATTAACGTTTTTACTTACACTAATGTCTAATGTTAAAAAAAACGAACAGTGCATACACAATTACCAAACATAGCTATTGGTGAATACTGATAGGTGAAATAAAAACGTTTTAAATAATCATTTAAAATATAAAATAGGGGTGCCTAAACCACGAAACGATGCTATGATGTGACGTGACTCAAGAGCAACACTGGATAAAATATTGCACTAAACTATTCGTTCAGAAAATCAAATTGGGTAGACCAAGATTTATTAACAAACAATTGACATAAAGCAATATGCATCACATTAAGGGAAATTAATGCAAATGCAGAATGTATTGTATGTAAGATATCTTAAGACTGCCTCCGTGGTCGAGTGGTCAGCGAGCTGACTTCTCACCCGGAGGTCCCGGGTTCGATTCCCGGCTGGGGCGGGGAATTTTTCTTTAACCGGAATTATTCCCTATCCCCCATAGAGTCTGGAAGTATGAATGTGAATGTGCGTGTGTTTAGTAATATAAAGTTTAACCTAATGTTCTGAGCCTACAGTTTCACAAGTGAAAGCCCCCGATATGACCAATGATGTTAAAATGAAGCAAAAAAAAAAAAATATATATATATATATCTTGTTCATATGTACAGCAGTTATATTATTGCTATGTTGAACTTCACTGACGTATTTATGAAATATATACATTTTACATTAAGTGAACAGATTTATTATATTATATTTTATATTAATCATTATTATTGTAAAGAATATTCTTTACGCTACCCTACAATTTTTTTTCAAAAGTTAATAATTTATTTATGAAATGTGAATTATGCACCTTTATACGCAATACAAAAATATTAAAAGAAATTAATAAAAATAATAGTGTATTGAATTTTGAGAATTTATATAGAAAAACGCTTAAAAGTTTTTCAAGTAAGCAGAGTTTAAAGTGGTCACGCCTGTCCAATTATAACTTTCTTAGATGGTGGTTCAAATGCACCGTGTGGCAAAAATGAGATTTTATTGTAGCTTACTAGTATTTTATAATGAAAAAGGTACTTTAATTTTCCATTGTTTTGGCAAATTTCTCACATTACCTTGACAAATTTGGTTACATTGTATCTAAATTTGCAAACCAATATAGGCTGACCAGTATTAGAAAGAAAGACTAACTAGCATTATAAGCTTTGGCCCCATTACAGTATTGCGGATTGCTATAGTGTTAAAACGGTAAGAAATAAACATGCAGTATCGCCAACGGTTCCTTGCACAAAAAAACTAGAAACATCAACAATTTAGATAAACTCTAAATGTAGTAGTAATAATAGAATAATGATTAATAATAATAGTAATAAACAACTATAGCAGTTTAATAACTTTAAAAGCTATGAATTATTTAATAATTTGGAGAGAGCTTGCAAGAAGCACAAATATACAGAAAAATTAAATGCTGCCTTGGGGCGAAGGATCATGGTGCATTACTAAAGACAGAAATGGGCAGAACAGAACAAAATGAATAACACATTGTTAATAAACAGTACCTAATCACGCCCAAGGCTCTGCGATACTTGCGTGAAAAGTCAGACATAAAAAATCTAATGTGTTCCATTCACATGATTTTCTCTACATATCTGTAGGTACAAATTATTGCTAAAAACCTTATTGTGTTTACCTCATGCTACCCGAGATAAAAATTATTACAAATGTTTTTTTTAAGTATAAGGGAAGCAATGGAATCGACTAGGTTAAAATGATAGTCAAATCTTTTAAAAACTGGTTGCTATGTGAATGAAATCCATTTCCCTACATTTGTAAAAGTTGACAAAATATTTAAAAACTAAAAATAATAAAAATAAATAGCATCTCAAAAATGTCTACTTCACGAAAAAAAATGTATATGGCATAAATTGTGTGTTTTAACGATATCTACATTTTTTTGTCTATCTCTTACCTATGCAAAATATAACACAATCCGTCCAGAAATAAGATAGCTTCAGAGGCTATTCCCATAAAATTCAACATATACATTTTATTTGTCATGTAAATATCTGAAATATAAAAGATTTTATACAACATCGTTTGCAATTTTTCAGAAAACCAACATTTTCTAAACTTATCACATGTAAAGGATAGCTGTGGTGGGGAGATTTTCTTTAAAATCTTCCTGTCACATCCTTGGAAGATACTGAACTTCGATATAAATTTTCGTTTTTGAACTATGCTGCTCCTACATCCCCCCCCTCCACTTACAAGACAGACACACACAGAAGGAAGTTTTTCTAAAAATTCCTTTTTGTTTTTTTATTCAGGGGTCCCAAAATATGTATTTTCGGTTAAATCTCGGTATCGACTGTTTTAGTGCAATACAATGCCATCCTTATAGACTATAGTAAAATTTAGATATTTTCTTGTACTTTAGAATAATTCGTAGTATTTTATGATGGCAGGGGTGTTTTAATTTTTCATTGTTTTGTGATATTTCTCATTTTACTTTAAATTTGGTTCCATTAGTACTAGGCTTGTAAACTTTCAAACCATATTATAATTATATAGGCTCACCAATAAAATGAATATTACAGGGTAAAAGTAGCATAAAAGATTTTCCCCATTACACCCAAATCCACTGTTTGTATGCGGATTGCCTGACCATAGCGTTAAAATGGTAAGAAATAAATATGTTGTATCGTCAACGATTTGTTGCATAAATAAATTAAAAACGTGAAATATTTAGATAAACTCTAAAGATACTAATAATAAACTAAGCTATGTCGTTTTCACGATTTAAAAAGCTATGAAATTATTTAATAATTTGGAGAGAACTTACGAGTAGCACATATATACAGAAATATTAAATACTGTCTTGTGGCGAAGAGTCATGGCACATTACACAAAGACAGAAATGAGCAGAACAGAACAAAATGAATAGCACATTGGTAACAAACAATATCTAATCCTTCAAGACCTCACGAAACTTGCCTTATGCGCGAAAAGTCAGACTTATGAAAACGTAGGTAAGCAAACCGATTAAAAATCTGACAGAATTTTGAAAGTATTCGGTTTAATAAATCATGCAGAAAACATACCTGTTTTCAAGATGCATTCCGACTCACAGACATAAAGAACTTCTGAGAAAAAGCACGCGACCTTCAACTTGACACTGCCAAGGAGTTGAGCGCTGTATGCGGCGACCAATGGAAATATAGTAAACAATCTCTCCTAGAGGGAGCCATCGAAAATATAATTAAGGGAACTCAGAAGTGTCTTTTAGCAGTTTTTGTTTTAAAACATCTGACGTGCTACACTCATATGACTTTCTTCAAATGTTCTACAAACAAACTTCTTCAAACAATTATTTTTCTTTCTACACCATGCTAATTGAAATAAATATTAGCAGAATGTTCCAATTACTTAGTTCCTTATACGTAGAAGAGAACTAAGGGAATACTCTAGGTTAAAGCGACAGTCAAATGTTTTAAAAGCTATCGTTATGCGATTGTCATTGCAATTCGCTTCTTTGCTTGGCGAGGAGTAGAACAAAAGAAAGACGGACACGTCCTGTCTGAGAATGGTATAAGTACTTTACAATTGAAACCATCAGCGAGCTGACTTCTCACCCGGAGGTCCCGGATTCGATTCCCGGCTGGGGCGGGGAATTTTTCTTTAATCAGAATTATTCTCTGTCCCCCACAGAGTCTGGAAGTATGTAATTGAGAGTGAACGTGTTTGTATGTGCTGTGTGTGTGTGTGTGTGTGTGTGTGTGTGTGTGTGTGTGTTTGAGAAAAATAAAAAGCGATTTAAACCCAACGTAAAGAACAGACGATTTGTTTCTAATGCAAAGACCCCGATATGATCTTAGATGTTAGAGGGGAATTTCGCTTAGGGCGAGTTACCCAGATAAGTTTTTTTCGGGGTTTTCCCTTATCCTGAGAATAAGAATGTCGAGTAACTTTAAGCTCCATGGACCCCGAGATCATTTGAGCATCATTTCTTCAATTTCATTCATCTACCGATATGAACAATCGGGTTAAAGGACGTTAAGCTAAATAATAATAATAATAATAATAATAATAATAATAATAATAATAATAATTTTTACAGAGATGTGGAGAAAATCATATGATTGGGTCAGATTTTTTCTCTGTAAAGCCATGCGCAAGTTTCCATTTGCCAATGCTTTGAAAGCATACTATGGAATCGAATGCCTTCCGTGGTGTAATGGTTACCATGCTAACTTCATACACCATCCCGGTGGCCGCGCTCGCTAAAGTGTCTTGCTTTGGCACTTCGTGGTGCACAGGATCGTGGATTCGAGTCCCGCCTTGGGCATGGGTGTTTCTGCGTTTATAAATGTGTATAAGTCCGTGTATGTATAGGTAAAAGAAAATGTAGGAAACTGGAAAAAAGAGAGAAAAAAAGGAATACAGTGTCGGAGTCCTGACAAACCTCCGGAACTGTATTAAAATAAATAAAAAAAAATAGTCGCGGGTTCAGACCCAGCAGAGGGGTAAAATCCTTAGCATGGCTTCTTTCGGAAGGGTACCGTGTCGTAGATTTACGGCACGTAAAAGAACCTCAAGCCTGATAGAGAGGTCTCTGAGCAAAATTAAGCGGTCTTTCCGCCCAATATAGAATGGGACGCAGTTAAAGAGCGTCCTTAAATAACACGCCATTTACATTTTTACAATAATAATAATTATTTATTACAGAGATGTGGAGAAAATCATGTAAATGGATCAGATTTTTTCTCTGTGAAGTCATAAGCAGGTTTCCATATGCCAATGCTTTGAAAGCATACTATGGAATCGAATGCCGTGACAAGGATATCTCGTAGACACTGCAGCAATTTGCAGCCCCCCCCCCGCCCTTTCACGTCATCCTACAAAGTGCCTTCACCCATCCACATTCTCTTCGACTACAGACGTAAAACTGTAATAGTGCTCCCTTCCGAACCTTCATGTTTTTTCTTTCTTTTAAAGCTGCTGTCGTCTCGGCGTCATTTGGAGGATGAGGTAACATAAAAAGGAATCTTATGGTCCGGGCTATTGCTTGTACCTGAACTAAAGCTATCATTCCGTTAACAAAACCTTCAAACATTAAAGTGCCTCCAATCCATGCTGACTTTAGGAAAGGAAGTTTCAATCTAAACTACAAGAATTTCATTCAAAGAGTTCCACATCCATACTAACAATAAATCAACCATCAATTAAGTTTCACTATATAATTATATTCTTTAGTACACGATGTACATATGGAAGGTATTGTATTCCACTCAAAACTTCAATATCGATATTTCACCAGAAATATATATCCTGATACCTCCTAAATCCAAAAGAAACATTTATAGAAAAAGTTCTCCTTATGTGTGTGTGTGTGTAACTTGGTATTTAAGCTCAGTATCTTCCAAGGATGTGACACAAAGATTTTCAATAAAATCCCCCAACTATTTACATAATAAATAAACTTTATATTTTGAATTTTATGGGAATAGCCACTCTAAAGATCTCCATATTCTGGTTGAGTTTTACAGAATTTCGAATAATGATTAAACCGTAAGATATATGTACTTACTAACCAAGCATTTTGATCTCGCTAAAACGCATAATTTATGTCATATACGTTTTTCTTGTAGAGTTGACCATTTTTGAGATACTCATTGTTATCGGTTTGAATTTTAAACCGAGATTAATTTTTCCCAAACCGAACCTCAATTGTCTCACATATGGGTCAGCTTTAAAAATATTTGACTATCGCTTTAGACTAATGTATTCCCTTATTTCCCTTCTACTTACAAGGAAGCAGTAATCAGACCAATTCTGCTAATGTTTATCTAAATTAGCCTGGCATTTTAAAAGAATATCTTTTGTAAGTAAAGTTTCTTTTTGGAATAACTAGAGACAGTTTTGTGAATGAACACATCAGACTTTTAAATACTGGAAAATACACGCAATCTTCATCCTGTTAAGAATACTTAATTCAATTCTAGAAATACCACAAAGGACGTAAAAAAAACAACAAAATAGATCAAAACTTAAGGAGTCCAATATGCTTACGATGTATGTAGTGTCACTACTGACCAAAAAGTATATCAAATCTTACTGTTTTAGAGTGATTCATATATGACATCTGAACAAAAATGTTTAATAATTAAACAACTATTTTAATTCACAAAAAATATGTCTTCTAATCTTTAGGAAAATATATATTTTTCCCCACTTGGTGGAATTAAACTTTAAATTAACTAAGCTAGAGATGGGTAGGCTCAAGCTTATTAATATGCACTTCCAACTTTAAACCTCGTTTACTCGCTAACTTTTTGCTTTCTGTAGTTACTTGTACATAGTAGATATATAAATATAGATAATTATAATAAGATATTGTATTACAGACAAAAAATTCGATATCGAGATTTCACCGGAAATACACTGAGCATCAAAAAATTCCGGACCGTTTAATATTTTTTTTTTAATTCTTTTAAAATTGACCGTAATGTTTTGTCAAATTATAAGTTATAAAACTTAAGGTTTCACTTGTTCCATTCTAATATTAACATTAATTATTGTCATCTTATTATTGTAATCTAACATTATGTTATCCTTCTTTTTACTTTCTCTACATACTATGTAGATAGCATATAGAGAAGGTATTGTAATGAACCCAAAAATTTGATACCGAGATTTCACCGGAAATACATGTTTTGAGTCCCCTGAATCCAAAAAAAAATATGGATGAAGGTCCGTGTATGTGTGTGTGTCTGTCTGGCTGTCTGGCATTTCTGTGGACAGCATACCTCAAAAACGTAAAGACCCTTGAATACCAAACTTGGTATTTAGTTTGGTATCTTCCAGGAATGTGACACAAAAGATTTTCCAGAAAATCCCCCCACGCCAGCCCACCCTTTACATGAGGCTTTTTTCGAAAATTTTGATTTTCTCAAACTGACTAACGATTTGGATTAGAATATCATATACAAAAGATACTTACCAGACAAATAAGATCTATATCTTGAATTTTCTGGGAATAGCCTCTAAACACTAATTTATTCTGGATGAATTTTACAGAATGTTGCATAACTGCTAAACCGTAAAATATGGACAAAAACTTACCACACAAAAATGTAGAACACGTTAAAACACACACTTTAAGTTATATACATTTTTCTTGGAATTTATCGTTTTTGAAATGTTCCTTGTTTTTTATTTCAGCTTTGAAAACTTATACTTTTCTCATACAGGAATTTGTCAACTCCTGTCCACACAAACAAAGGAACTTCAGTCATATAGCAACCAGCTTTTGAATATCACTTTAACCAATTGTACTACCTTATTTTATTTCTACTTATAAGGAAGCAAGTAATAAGACTATTTCTGCTAATTTTTTATCAATTATCATGAAGTAAATAAAAGCATAAGCTTGTTAACAATAATATGTTGCAGACATGTAGAGAAAGTCATGTAAACGAACACATCAGATTTTTTATCTACTGCTACGTAATTTATACTGTTACGTATATTGAACTGAGTAAACAATTGCACCAAATTCTGAGGATTCTGAAGTTTATAGTGGCACCATCACGACATTAATTATGATACGGGAGGACGTCGCAAAGGCCGTAGCTTTAAATGAAGATGGTCGCAGTGTCAGATACATTTCTGATGTGTTGGGTGATGCTCCTTGCGCTATTAGCGATGCCATCAGAAAATACCACGAGACTGGAGAATACAAGAGGTGGTCTTGATCTGGTCTTCGACGGTCTACAAGTGAACGAGATGACAGATTTGTCGTCCTCGGCACTTTACGAAATCGCTAGTTGCCTGCAGCAATTGCTGTTTGTCGCCTAGCAGAGGTTCGAGATGTTCCGCTACGCATGCTGCTTAACATGTGCTGGCCTTAAAATACTATACTCCTTACCTGCAACTACAAGAAAAGACTAAACGTCAAAATCATCTTTAAAAAGTCGACCTATTAACTACGGATATCTGAGGAATGACTTTCGACACAAACAATATTTAAAATAGATAGTGTGTTTTAAAGAGTCCTACATGTTTTCTTTAATGCGCTTTCGTCCATCGTTTAACATTACATTGCATGGTGTTGTCATTTGGCAACAAAGTCACTTAATCAAAGGTTTTAATATTTTTACTGGACTTCTTTTCTAATTCCATATCACACTAACCTTCAAAAATAAAATTAAGTATTTATATCTATTTATATTGCAAAATGTTAATATTTTTGCAATAAAATTGTACTGTTTTTTTTAATAATAAAGTGCAAAATCCATGCAACTGCATTCAAATGTATTCTAGTCAGCATTCAAGTATAGTATGACACCGATTATTTTACTTGGGCCCTCCACATCCTTTACCAAAGGCAAGTTTGACTGCAGTTGCCGCGGCTCAAACTCCCAACGTTTGGCTTTGAATTGATCGTGTCGCACTAACAATCGCGGCTATTCAACTTCTCAGGGGTTTTAAATTCGTTTGTTTTTTGCAGAGTGCTTTCGTTCATCGTTTAACCTTTACCACTTATACAAGAATGTAAAACATTCCTTCCGAAATAAAAGGACTTGACTAGAAAATTCAAGTTCCATATTAATACATTTAACATGTGATATTTTAATCAAAATCGTCATACATTTTGAAACATCTTCCAATTAAAGGTAGTTTGGGATATGGGATTTTGATAAAACCTTTGTGTCACATCTTTGAAAGATATTGAGCTTAAATACCAAATTAGATCTTTAACTTACTTTCGGTTCTTTGAATTATGCTGTTCACAGACACGAACCATTTTCTAAATCCGCTTTTCTTTCCAATTAGGGGACTCAAAGCATGTATATTTCCGGTGAAACCTCGATAGTAAATTTTTGGGTGTAATACATTTCTTCTCATACTTGGAACACAAAACAAAGGAGGTAAAAAAACGAATAGCGACTTCATGTAGGTTAGCATATCTCCCTTTAACAATGACTGATTCAATTTTGTTTATATACATAAGGGGATACAGATAGGTATCACATGAGGTAAACCTGCATTACTCCTCGCTATCCATTCGCAAATAGGATTATACAGAGCTGTTATTTGAACTACTTAAATGCGTGCACAGAGATTTGGTTTACTCTACGCAGTCGTGTTGGCCAACCATATGGGATAAATTAGAACCTATGGCCCAAACTAGAAAACGTTTATTTTATTTCCTTACAGAAGGAAATAATACAACAGACATGGGCTTCATCGATTCCTTAAAAGCAAAATTGAAATAGAGACAATTTAAGGAAGTTTTAGATAAGGCGTTTTGTTAGGACAGAATAAATAAAAAAAATCTTATGTGTTACACTCACATGACTTTCTCTAGCTGTTCTACAAACTTCTTACATAAGATTATTCTTCTTTCTGCACCTTGCTAATCGAGGTACTCATTAGCACAATGTTCTTATTACTTAGTTCCTTATAAGTAGGAAGAAAATAAGGGAATTCACTAGGCTAAACCGATAGTCAAATGTTTTAAAAGCTGTCATGCGATTGTCATAACAAATCGCTTCTTCTCTTGGCCAGGAATAGAACAAAAGAATAACAGACATTCCCGTCTGAGAGAAGTGCAAGTACTTCATAACAGAAACCGATAACAAGGAATACCTCGAAAATTGTAAGCTCCACAAAAAAATGTCATTGACATAACTTGTGGATTTTAACAAGACGTACATTTTTTGTAGAGTAAGTTTTTGTCTATCTCTTACGGTTTACTGGTTATGCCAAATTAAGCAACATTCATCCAGAATAAACAGGTCTTTAGAAGCTATTCCCAGAAAATTCAAGATATACATTTTGTTTGTCAGGTAAATATCTTTAATATACGATCTATTAATCAAAATCGTTAGAGCCATTTTTAAGAAAATCAACATTTTCGAAAAACGTTCCATGTAAAGGGTAGTTTGGGGTGGGGGGATTTTTCTCAAAATCTTTGTGTCGCATCCTTGGAAGATACTAAACTTAAATACCAAGTTTGGTACTTTAGATACTTTTCGTTTTGGAGTTATCGTGTTCACAGACACACGGACACACACGCACCTTTTTTCTGAAAATGCTTTTTTTGGATACAGGGGGTCCTAAAACATGTATGTAAAATCTCCGTATCGACTTTTTGGGTGGATTACAATACTTCTCTATCCCTATGTACATTGTACATACGGGGCTAGAGTAAGTAAAAACAATGATACCTGACTTTTTAAATGTCCTCTTTAATTCTACATATTTTATTATTGTAAGCAAATTATATTCTTAATATATTCTAACCAGTATACTGAATATGGTGCTTATATTATGAATTTAATTCCTCTATACACACAAAAGCTGTTAGTCACACACACTTTCAAAACGAGAGCTAAATCTTGTTCATCCTTAGAGGAGGTTTTTCTTTTTAAATTTGTACAACTCTTAATAGCGGTTAAGTATGGAGGAGTATGGAACATTTGGTTTTTTTCTTCACAAACTGCTAGTTGATTTTGTCCATTTTTTTCTGTGAGAAACCTTTTCTTTGAATGTAACTTTCTGGTGTAAATTACACTTTTCCTCATAAAACATGGTTAAATTACCTTTTAGAGTTATTAAAAATCTCCAAGTTATGATATGGTTCTACTTGTGTGTTACCATGCTTGGTTATACCTTTTAAAAAGTAACTGCTTAAAATTTTATTGAAAGCATGGTATTATTACGAATATAGGTCAATCTTTGTAAATACGAAAAATATTTCAGTGTACATAGAATGCATACATCTACGTTCAAGCTCACATTTCCTCGAAATTTCAAAGAGTTTACTGTATAGGTAAAAAAAAGGCAGAAACACTCCTGCAGTAAAGTTATATGTCAATGGAATGGATTCCATCGGTTCGTCAAGGATGGAGTTGAGTATAAATGATAATCGCCCTGTCCTCCTTAATAATAAAATGTTATCCTTATTTCGATTTAAAAACTTTCTGAAACATTGGTCTACTACAATATTCTTTTTGTTTTCTTTTTTCTCTGGAAGTGACTATAAAATTAAGCGCTTCAATAGAAGAAAGCCTTTACATTTCTAGATAGTGGTGGTCTCTCGGATAATATGAATCCCTGTTTTAAAAGATAAAATTAATGCCCAAGTAAAATATATCAACAACTACCAAATCATGAAATCTAGCTCCTATTTTCCATTCTCCAAAATAATATTGCTATTCAACATTTGATTGCTTTTGGTTAGTGCAATATACTTAATGTTACAGATATTAAAATAAATATATTTCTTTTCATGCAATTAACAACATAATTATATTAGAAAAAAAAGGCTGCTGTACTCCATTCACACGACTTTCACTACATCTCTGTAAACAGTTTTGTTAATAAGCTACTGTTCTATATATTTAATGCTAAAGCTAAACGGTCTTATTACTTATTTCTTTATAAGTAGAAGGGAAGTAAGGGAATACACTATGTTAAACCGACAGTAAAATGTTTTAAAATGTGGTTGCTATGGGATTGAAATCCGTTTCTTTTCGTGGCCAAGATGCCAAGTTCCCGTATGAGGAAAATATAAGTATTTTAAAACTGAAATCAATAGCAAGGAATATCTTGAAAACGCTTTTGACTATGTCTTACGATTTATTAGTTATGCAAATTTCAATAAAAATCATCCAGAATGGAGAGGTCTATAGATGCTATTCCCAGAACATTCAAAATATACGTTTTATTTGGCACGTAAATATAAATATAAGAGATTTTAGATCGTTAGAGCTATTTTTGAGAAAATCAAATTTTCAAAATTTTTTCCATGTAAACTTAGTATGGGTGGGGGGATTTTCTGAAAACTCTCGTGTCGTATCCTTGGAAGACACCAAACTCTAATGACAAGTTTGGTATTTAACAGTATTTTGTTTTTGAGCTACGCTGTCCATACACATACACAAACACGCACACACACGGACCTTGTTCTAAAAATTATTATTTTTTTTTTAGATTCAGGGGAACCCAACACATGTATTCCCGGTGAAATCCCGGTATCGAATCTTTGAGTGCAATACACTATTCACATAGTACGTGTACAGAAAATGATAAAATATACCTATCTAGTTTTTCAAAATGTACCAAAGTGTTTGACATCTTTTTAGTAAATAAATGCTATAAAGCAATAGGAGCCTCTTTATTTATTTAAAGCTCACAATAGAAACAAATCAAATTTCACATGGAGAAATGAGACCATATTGAGTTACTAGATATCATAATGTGTACAACAATATAGGTATAACCTACAAAGAGCTTCAGCAATCCCTGAATCTGAATAAGGTATGCAAAGGATCATTTTTGTAAGAGCAGACCTTTATATAATGCCGCGGATTTGATTTTGAAAATAACACATAAATTCACCTCGTTTCCAAGTAATGGTACCTTAACTCATTCATGCTCAAATTTTCCGATTGAAACCGGCATTTGAAACCTCAGTATGCATATGCTTACATTCTCCCTTAATCTTGGCCATTTGGCTCCATAATGAACATCGTAACCAGGATTTAGAATCCCTGTTACAAAATCTATGGTAAAGGATGGGATGGCCCCACGTAAAATAAATGACGATTGTGTATCAGCCTCTTGCTAGTTATATTTTTGATATTTATATTAAAACAGAGAGAAAGGTACTAAGAATACTGTTTTTGTTTTTTATTCATTTTAAGTTAGGTTAATTTAAACAAATATATGTCACACAAATACAGAAATATTGAAAGCTAACCTATAGAAGTAAAACTTCTCACAGCAAGTATATATAATGGTGCCACATGACAGCTTTGTACTGGCGTAACAAAATGTAAACATAATGAACGAAGAGAAAGTTAAATTCTACTCGCAAAACTAAAACTTACACAGAAATAATAGGTGTCCGAAGAAATGTTGATCACAATCTTTAGAAGTCAAATACAACCAAACGAAACCATCAAGTGATGAATATGATAATGCTTACATCCTATATGTAAATACTTACCTATTTCCTGAAGAAAATAAAGGTGATTGGCCGAGGTCCTGTAAGTTGCACTTGTAGACACTTTCTTGTTGACTAGCCAAGTTATTTGTAATTCAAAATAATAGTAATACGTTGGACAGAAATCATAGGAAATACAGGGATACAAGCAACGTAAGGGAATGTCTTTTTCTTCTTGATTTTCTCGTTCCTCTAGAGCTCTGCAACACCTGTAAAGCAAAAATTAATTCAATTACTCCTAATAGTACTACTAGTTTAAATCAGCTTAGAACTGCTTATCTAATATAGGCTCTTAGGAGTATATGGGCAGATATTTGAATTGGTTGTGAGGACATATAGTATTGTAAGGTAGGTATGCTGAAGGGGAATCCACACCTCATCAATTGATTGGCTTCTTGTGTGTCAGACAACGGGAGGATAGGATGCGATGAAATAAATCACAGCGGGAAGCCGGAACCAGACGGAAGAATGGAGCCATCGTGGAGGGTCCCTAATAGTTCCAAAACAATTGTTCAACTCAACGCAGGGAGCGCTAGGAGCCGCGCCTCAGGTCTGACCAAAAGCCCCTGAGTCTACCGAAGACCTAACGCCATCCCGCAGCCGAGAGCTGAGTTCAGTAATCTGCACGAGAGGGCACTACCACTGCAATCCTCGCGGACACTGAAAGAGAGCGTTTGGATGAAATGGGGATGAAAAGAAGGGACAGGAAGTTTGGGGAACGAGAGATCTCCTCAGCATTCGCCTAGTAACCCGAAAAAAGCCTCGTCGGTCATAGAGGTCGACCGCGGGGAAACGATTCCTCCACGTACCGAATGCCATTCCACACGAAATGCCTTAGCCTCCTAGTTCGGTGAGGACAGGGTAATGAACATCACTATGTGCTTCATTTGAGGACTACGCATTTTAAACATTAAGAGTGGTACCTATGTTTTAAGGTTGGTTAGCATCTCCTAAACATATACAAGCCATACGTGTTTTTTTTTTTTTCTTCTTGGTGTAACGCAGAGTGGGGAAGACTAGCATTAACGAATGTTGTATCGGAACTGAGTTCCAATATTTTCTGTGGTCAATAACTCAACACTACCTTAGCCAGTAAGTCATGTATTGGGGTATGAACATGAGTAAGCAAAACCAGCAGTTTATACTGACAACCGTTATTCATTTCGCGGCGCACTTACAACTGTGCAAAAACATCAGGTAGTAAATCATATCTGATATGTGGCAAAACTTTAGAAGGAGAGAGAAAAAATCAACTGAAACACTAAAGTGGATACATATTAAAGTTTCATTTGTAAAAATGTGTTCCATTCACATGGCTTTCTTTACATCTCTGCAACAAAATATTGTTAAAAACTTATGCTTCTTTTTACTTCATGCTAATCGAGAAAAATTAGCAGAAATAGCCTTATTATTTACTTCATGCAAGTAGAAAGGAAATAAGCGAGTAGCATAGGCTAAAGTATTAGTCAAAAGCTGGTTGCTATGTGATTGATGTTCCTTTTTTGTATGGACCGGATTTGACAAATTACCGTGTGAGAAAAGTATGCTTTATAAAGCAGAAATCAAAAACAAGGAATATCTCAAAAGCGATTCACTCCTCGAAAAAATGTATAACAGAAATTGTGTTGTAACGAGTTTTACATTTTCTGTTCAGTAAGGTTTTGTCTATCTCTTATGGTATGCCAGTTATGCCAATTTCCGTAAAATTCATCCAGAATAAAGTAGTTCAGAGGTTATTCTCAGAAAATCCAAAATACATATTTTATTTGTCAGGTGAATAGTTTTAATATACGATATTTCATTCAAAATCGTTAGAGTCATTTTTGAGAAAATCAAAACTCTCGAAAATTGTTCCATGTAAAGGTTAGTTGGGGGTGGGGAGTTTTCTTGAAAATCTTCGTGTCACTTCCTTGGAAGATACTGAACTTAAATACCAAGTGTGATATTTAACGTTTTTGAACTACGCTGTCCACACACACACACGCGAATCTTTTTTCCAAAAATGATCTTTTTGGATTCAAGGGGACCCTAAACATTTATTTCCAATGAAATCTGAGTATCGAATTTTTGGGTACATTATAATACAATCTCTATACACTATGTACATAGTACGTATAGAGAAAGTAAAAATACATACATCTATACCCCTAACATCCTGTATTATATCAATGCTCAGTTATTGCAGATACAACAAACCATCTACCCACTTGTTTTGTTTGATTTTACCTACCAAACTCTCGTTTTGCGCGATGTTTTTGAGGAAATCGCGAAACCATCACCACAACCGCTGCCGCCACAGCCACCACTACCAATGTGTCCTTTACCCCTTATAACGAGTGTCATGTGTTACATGATTTATTATTTTAGAATTTATGGAGAAACCATTTAGTTTACTATGAATCTTCTTCGCAACCTCAGTGTAAGTTTAGTCATTATCTATCTAGTTCAAATCATATTTGTTATCTAAACATTGACACAGATACTGATGAATTCCGCATTTACAAATGAATCTGTTAATCTGTCCTGCATTTCAATTATTTCAAGAATACGTACATTTAATCTACAGCAATGTGTTTTTTACTTTCTCTGCACGTACTATGTGCATGTGTATAGAGAAAATATTGTATTACACCCCAAATTCGATACCGAGATTTCACCGGAAATATATTTTGAGATCCCCTGAATCCAAAAAAAAAGCGTTTTTAGAAAAATGTCCGTATGGGTGTGTGTCTGTGGGCAGTATAGCTCAAAAATGAAGTCCGTTAAATACTAAACTTGGTATTTAAGTTTGGTATCTTCCAAGGATGCGACACAAATATTTTCAAGAAAATCCCCCCACCCCTAACTACCCTTTACATGGAAAAATTTTCGAAAATTTTGTTTTTCTTAAAAATGGCATTAACGATTTTGATTAAAATATCACATATTAAAGCCATTTCTAGCAGAAATAAAATGTATATCTTAAATTTTCTGAGAATAGTTTCTAAAGACCTGTTTATTCTGAATGAATTTTGCTTAATTTAGAATAACCAGTAAACTGTAATGGATAGAAAAAAGCTTACTGTACAAAAAATGCAGATCTCGTTAAAATACACAAGTTATGTCATATACATTATTTTCGTGGAACTTACCGTTTTAGAGGTATTCCTTAGTTTCAGTTGTGAAGTACTTATACTTTTCACAGACGGGAGTGTTCGTTTTTCTTTTGTTCTACACCTGGCCAAACAAAGAGGAGATTTGCAATGACAATCGCATAACGACAGCCTTTTAAAACATTTGACTATCACTTTAGCCTAGTGCAATCCATTAGATCCAGATTACTTATAAGGAACTAAGTAACAAAATTCTGCTAATGGTTATCTCGATTAGCGTGGTGTTGAAAGAAGAATCATCTGTTGTAAGATGTTTGTTTGTAGAGTAATTAGAGAAAGTTATGTGAGTGTAACACATCAGATTTTTTATATGTACAATAGTAAGAGCGTATTATGTTTATTTCCAAAATATGTCTTATGCCCTGCCACTAAGGCTGGTAGGATCGCTGTGGTTGGTTGTAAAGTTGGGAAGAAAAGGGCGGTCTCTCTACGACTAAGTTTCAGGAACGCCTTCGAGACGCAGCAAGATACTTCCGAGTGGATCTTTCTCAACCGTCTACAAACTCTGTGTACATTTCTATTGCTATACAGTGCATGCTTCCGATTGAAAGTTATTGAATTGCTACTGTTGATACAACATAAAGTGCGGATTATTCTGTGTAGTCAAAGAGTGAATGGGTTATTGTGACGGAGAAGTGGAGAAATTTTCCTGAAAATGTTCGTGTCGCATTTTAAAAGATGCTGAACATTAATGTCAGATTTTTATTTAACCAATTTTGTTGTCCACAAACACACAGACAAACAGTCACACACACACGGACTTTTCTTTTCAAAACGCTAATAATATACGAATGCATCCAGAAAGTAACAGACAATTTGGCATAATTAAATAATATGAAAGTTCTTACCACATAATGTTATTTAAAAAGTTACAGTACCTTACTCTATTTTCCTTCCTATTTTATGTATTGTTTTGTTAAAGTTTGTATAATTTATTAATGAAATAAATTATTGTTATAAAACTTATAGTGGATCCCATTTTGTTCATTATAGTTAGCGGGGCAACACGTATATAATTTGTGTCTGATGTTGTCATGTTTAACTTTTATTGCGGATTGGCCGGTTCTCCATTTTTCATAAATATGAATTGTGGGATAAAATCATCCAAAGTATTGACAGAGAGTACAAACACTGATATAAAGGTTTTCGTAAAGTTTGTAGTTTATTACCTCAACAATCAAATGAAGGCATATCTTTACAATTGCACCCCAGGTTCTGGGATTGGTAATTAATGAATACAAAATTGAATGCATTGAAAGAGCTCTCGTTCTAAGCAAACATCCCGTCTGTAAGTCTTCATTCAGCACGACTAAGAACAATGGGGAATTGTGCTGATGGTGAAATTTATTAAAGGTGAATAAAGATCCATTAAACCGATAAGGGCAGATTAAAAAACAAAGTATGTCTTCTCAACTACGCTGTAATCTCGATTTGCATAGAGCAGGTTCCTTCAGAAAGAGATAGGCGAAGGATTTGCTTAAGAAACGAGGGAGTCAGAGCTGCTAAGCTCCTGATTCTCTTCTCATTTGAGATTTATCGGCAGAAGTAGGGTAAGGAAATTTATAAAGGACTCTAAAGGTAACCTTCAAATAAGATAAAGTTAATTTGGTTGTACATGCAGAACACCTCACTTAATAATAACTGTTTGCATTTTAGTCTAAAACATCTGATGCGTTCCATTCACATAACTTTCTCTAAATCTCTGAAACAAATTATTGTTAAAAAGCTTATTGTTCTATTTACTTCATGCTAATCGAGAGAAATAGTCTTATTACTTGCAGAAATTGTGTTATTACTTGCTTCCTTGTAAACAGAAGTCAAATAAGTGAGTACCATAGGTTAAGGGATAGTCAAAAGCTGGTTGCCATGTGACTGAAGTTCCTTTGTTTGTATCCATAGGAGTTGACAAATTCCTGTATGAAAAAAGTGTTTCAAAGCTGAAACCAAAATCAAGGGATATCTCAAAAACGCCAAACACCACGAAAAATGTGTATATGACATAAATTGTGGGTTTTAATGTGCTCTACATTTTTTGTGTGGTAAGTTTTTGTTCATCTCTTATGGTTTAGCAGTTATGCAAAATTCCGTAAAATTCATTCAGAATAAAGTAGTCTTCAGAAGCTATTTCAAGAAAATTCAAGATATACATTTTATTTGTGCGGTATATATCTTTAATATACGATGTTTTAATCAAAATCGTTAGAGCCATGTAAAGGGTAGTTTGGGGTCGGGGGATTTTCTTGAAAATCTTTGTGTCGCATTCTTGGAAGATACAAAATTTAAATACCAAGTTTGGTATTTAATGATCTTTTCGTTTTTGAGCTGTGTCCACAGGCACACACACGGACCTTTTAATTTTTGGGTGGAATACAATACCTTCTCTATGTACTATGTAATAGTAGGTGTAGAGGAAGTAAAAATGGAAGGAGAAAATTGAGTAACCATGTTGCAGATAGCTTGTTATTGAAGATGGGATAAGGTCAGCATCTATTCTCTAAACGGAGGAGAGATGAAGGTGGTGGAGAAGTAGGAAGAAAATTAAGCAGAGGAGGAGATTTGTTGTTTTCGAGGCGAAAGAAGGTTACATTACTCAGATTATTGTGCCCATTTGTGATGGAAGCTAAGGAATGGTATACATTGTTTATCTTTCAATCAGCTTCACTGCTAAATGTATGAGTAAATCACAATAGTACTTCTTTTACTATATTTTAATTTCATCTATCCTCTAAATTCGGCCAAATTCTAGTATGGCGGATGGCTGTCTCATAGTGCCCATAGATGATGCTACAGATGGCTATATTGTGTTTTCTTTTCTTTTCCTACTTTTACTATGTACACAGTGTATAGAGAAGGTATTGTATTCCACTAAAAATTCGATACCGCGATTTCACCGGAAGTTAATGCTTTGAAATCCCCTGAAGTAAATAAAAAATCAGAAAATTGTCAGTGTGTGTGTGTGTCTATGGGCAGCATGGCTCAAAAACGAAATGCCCATTAAATTCCAAACTTCCCTCCCCCCCCCTTCAACAATCCTTTACATGGAAAAAATCGAAGTTTTGAATTTTCCCGAAAATGGCTCTAACGATTTTGATTTAAATACCTTTCGTATAACACATTTTTATGACAAATGAATTTTCTGGGAATAGCCTCTGTAGCGCTCTTCCTTCTAGACGTTTTTTGCAAAACTGGTAAGCAGTAAGATATAGACAAAACTTACTACAGAAAATACAGATCAACTAAAACACACAAAATTTATGTTGTATACATTTTTTCCTAGATTTCACCTTGTCCGAGATATTCCTTATTTTAAATAACCTTTTTTCTCATGTGGCAACTTGTCACTCCTGGCTATGCAAAGAATCAGATTTCAGTCCGAAAGCAATCACATTTTAAAACATTTTACTGTCGGTTTAGCCTAATGTATTATCTTGTTGTCCTTTTAATTTTAAGGAAATAACAAATAATTGCATTTCTGCTAAGGTTTATCTGGATTTGCATGAAGTAGAGGGAACAATAAGCTTTTTAACAATAATTTGTTACAAAGATATAAGAAAGTGATGTGCATGGTACACAATACATCTGTACGGGTGTGGCAGAAGATAATATACTTAAGATTGGAAGATAATAAACTTAAATACCAAATTTGGTGTTAAACGACTTTTTGAGCTATGCTCAACACACACACACTCACACATACACAGAGGTCCTTTTCTAAAAATGTTTTTCTTGGATTCGGACTCCTCAAAATATGCTTACTTTGGTATTGACACAATCTGCCTACTATGTACATTCTAGTTGGTAATAGAGAAAGGGAAAATAAATATCTTTCTGTGTGAATTAAATACTAACGAAGCATTCTAATGATAATACTTATAATTCGTTGTTGTAAATATGTACACAATTAATTATACGATTTAATGTGCCCGCTCTCTATTACCTGTAAATGTGTAATTTGCGCAAGAGTGAGCATATTTTAATTTGCTTGAAAGTTACAAACATAGCTCATCTCATTTATCCAAATTAAAAGCAAATACTATAGTTTATTATCATTAATACGCAACAAAAAGTTCGATTTACATATGCATTGCTGAAATAAAAAAATATATATCCCAAAACGACGAAGTAATTTCATAGTATACGCAATTATATGTTTGCTAGCTACCTGCCTGTCTTTCCAGATAGTATTTTGAACTCGAATGTGGAATTTATGCACTTAATTTACCTACCTCAGATTTTATGAATTTCTCTGAATTATCTATAAGGTTTTTATAACAAATACTCCGTTTTACCTTTTATAGCTGTCTTACATGCCATTGCAATGGCATTTTTTTTTTGTAAATATAACTGACCTAGGTGCTTATTTTCCTCACCGTGGATCAGTAACAAGTTTTTCTTAAAACTTCCTGTATCTTAATTCCCTACAATAAATTGTGAAGCTGATACAAGAATATTTACTTCATCTTCAACAGGATTTATTAGCAATTGCTTTGAAGAATTTAATCAATTATGATGTTTGATCCAGGCTTTAATTTATATAATCCTATAAAACATTCTTACTAATGCTCATGATAATGTGCTATTAATTCCTTTAACTTAATATGCTCTTTCCTTTATTTTAATTGCCTTTTTTAAAATGCAATTTGTGAAGGATTTTACAGCGTTCTTCTGGTCCCCAAATAGGGGATTAATTAGAATAAATTTTGACTTAAAAAAAATAACAAGTGCCCAGTTTTACCCTCGCTGAATGTACCCCTTAATATACCTTCACTATAGAGACGTGTGTGTTCATCGTTTCATTGCTGCAGACGTTTCTTGACCTGCCGTCTCGATGGTTATAACTCACTGTTGACTTACTCTCTCTGAGAGGTGCTGTCTTGACCATGATCTGTGTTATGGGAGGCAAAGAAGCCACATGACGTGTTTGGTGACAAATATGTTTATCACCATTGTACTTTGATAATGTCACCATACCGCGTAATAAGTAGAACTGGAACTACGTCTCTTGGAAGAGGTGCACAGGTACATATTCAATAAGTACGGTGTTGAAAATATGGTTAGGGGTGAGTTATTTAAAACCTGTGAGGGGTCCAAAATTCGATCCTTATTGCTGAAATAGTGATAAATGAATTTGAATTAATAATAATAATAATAGTAATAATATGTATTATAAACACGTGACAGGCGTATCAATATGATTTATTTCCCACAAAAGTGAACGATAGAATGTGTTTAGGTACTTCTTATTATACACTTATATGTCCACTGACACAAATTAGCCAATGTTTAGCTCAAAATAAACAGTTTTCTTTCAGCTGATGATTTCAATCGCAGAAGTTGTATTAATAGTAGACTTTGAAATTTCGAATACAGAAATAAGATATCATTCTTTAGATTTTCAGTAAACAATAATAATTATAATAATGCTATAAGCAAAAATATATGGGCTGTTTCACATTAAAGGGGACAGTAGAAAACATTTACTTATGATTTAGGGTATTAATGGTTTCATTTTTTACGCCACATTAAAATTAATGTTAAAACATGTTATACATAAATGAGTTATTCATTTATTTTTTACTCACCTTTCTACCAATCCAAATTACTGTTTAATTTAGTTTCCAAGGTGTATGAACACTTTTTGCATTCACTATAAGTTAATTCTTGGATTTTTTCTTTGATATATTGATATAATTCAGTTCCTGACAACCTAAACTTATTTTAAAGCCCTAAGAAAATTAGGCAAGTCATTTCTAAGTAAAATCCGAACAGTAAAACAGCACACATATAGCAAACTTACCTATAAAACTGAATTACAAAGCTCTCTTATGAAAATTCCTGGGTTGCGAAAACTAGCTCTCGAGGCAGAAACAGGCCGACGGGGCTGTTATTTGGACACGCTCCGCTATAGCTGTGCACGAGAGATAATTATTAATAATGCAATGCAAACAGGGCGGTTGTCATGGTGTGATGTCTAGATAGTGGCTCTCAGTCTGCCTAATCTCTGTTGAAGTATCGTGCAGGTGAGGCGGTACATCATGTGGTGTTGTAGGCAGTATGGGAGCTATCAGGGAAAATGAAAGAGCCCCGTGCCTTGAAGCAAATGCCATTTTAATTTCCTGACAACTTCATGCGGTGCGTACACATCGTGCCTTGCCCTGCCCATTTACAATGAGACCCACCACAGAGAGAATGAGAGGTTTTTCCGTTCCCCACTTTCCACCGCCTTTTATTAAATACTGCCAACTTGCTTAATTGAGTTACGTGCTTAGAGGTCACAACAGAACCATTGTGAAACCGAGCTATATGGTTCACATGTCTGTGGCTCGCTTTCGGGAGGCCCTGAGTTCAAATCCCATACACCAACGTTTCTGTCCGATAATTACCAAACTGGCTCATTTTTACAGCCATTTGCATATTTACAGGTTCATTGAAAAATACTTTCACAAAGTTTGAGAACAGGTTCCTCACATCAAAACAAGAAAAAATGTTCATATAAGCACATATCCTAAATCCCTTCGTTATCAATTTATTAGTGAAACTCTATTCTATTATTTGTTATTGTTTCAGTAGTCATATCGAGGGCTTTGACATTATATTAATCAATTCATTATTACTTTCAGACTCTGTAGGGAATAGAGAATAATTCTGGTTAAAGAAAATTTTCCCGCCCCAGTCGGGAATCGAACCCAGGACCTCCGGGTGAGAAGTCAGCTTGCTGACCACTCGACCACGGAGGTGATCTGCTATTCTATCTTTAACAAACACCACTTATATGTCCTCTTCTTGCACCTAGACACGCATGTACGCGTCGAAGCATGGAATGTCAAACACTCCCAGTCTGTGTCGTATGATTTCGCAGGCTTACATGACACATAGATTAAGAGTTTCTTCTTCCGGGATGTCTACTGCATAAACCAATGGTTTAAAGCGTCCCCGAAAGATAAAAATCCAAAATTGAGGTCAGGGAAAAGTGCAGGTCCTGGGACTGGTCCCCCTCTACCTATCCTTTTGTCATACTAGATACCTGCCAGTGCATCTCGAATATGCTAGTGCATCATGCATAAATCACATGTTTATTATTCTTTGCAAAGGCACCTTTTCTAATAAGTCTGGGAGAGTGTGCTGAATGAAGCTCTCTGCAGACAAAACTTGTAAAGCGTGCTGGGAGAATGTGTTACACTTCTGATAAATGAAAAATTTTAACAAGTAGCCATAGCAACACACAGCCAACTCCGTAGGGTAAAATGGGTCAAAGCCTTCTACGAATAAGTGCATAAATAAATTAACTATTAGGTTGTACCCGGGAAGCTGCTGAAGTTGACTTTCATTAATAAATTGATAACGAGAAAGTGTATACTTATATGAACATACTTTCTTGTTTCGATGCCAGGAACTCATCCCCAAACGTTGTAAGTGTATTTTTGAATCAGCCTATATACTACAAAAACCGAAGGTTTCAAACAAATGAATTCAAAGTCTTATTTATTTTTAATTATGTGAATTATAATTATATGTATAAATAGCTGAAATTCCCGAATTTTACCGTGTTTTAACGGTCTACCCTTTCCACTTTTAACCTTACGTCGCTTGTCCAATAGCGTGCGTATCTTCGGACGTATTTACAAATTATTATACAACACATTCAAACAGTTAATTAAAACTCAGGAAGCTACAAAGAAAAGAGTAACTGAGAAAAGAATATGAAAAGTCACGGTTAAACAAACAAAATATCAGTCTGTAATTATAACTTCTTGTAAATGCAGCTGTGTCTTACGTGTTACCACATTTCGGTGACTTGTAGCTATTTACAAAGAAAATCTCAGTTGGGAAGAAGTAATGGCAGTTTAAATAACGTCAATTTATACTTGTTTATTCTAAGTAATCAGCGTATATAAAAGTACTAAGAAAACAAATAAATAAATAAAAAAAAGAAAAACTAACAAAATGAACACACACGTAGATGAACGCTCTAAGTCAGTGTTTCCCAACCTTTCGAAGTTCACGGCACCCTTGGGAATAACATTAAACATTAGGGGCACCCTTCCTTGAATTAAAAGAAAATTAAGCTTAATATGTTAATTTATCGAAATATTATATAATAATAACGCACACCACAACACAATACAGTAAAATTTACTACAATCACTGAGTAAAAATACATCAATAAATTTTGTTCGATTAATGATTAATGTGAAACTTGTGATTGATGCTTAGAGCACAGATATGTGATGTCGGGTCTTGCAGTTGACAGTGAAACACGCAAATCATCCTCAAGGTTATTCAGTCTATTTCTTGCTTTGCATTTTATTGTCACCATAGCAGAGAAGGCTTGCTCGCATAGATAGGATGTTGAAAAGGGCAAAAGTGCGTTAATTGCTTTCTTCATTAGGTTAGGGTACTCCTCTCTCCGTTGAAGCCAAAAACTAGCCACCGACGCCTCACTCTTGGTGAACTTACCTTTGAGTGTGGAATCAGCGCAAAGATCAATAAATTCATCTCGTTCGCCAGCAGTGAAATCTATTTCCTCTGCACTATCTATGAAATCAAATGGTGAGACCCAGTCGAAATTCGTAGTGGAAATAGTTGGAAAGTACACATCTATTGCATCTTGCAATCTTGATAAGTGATCACAAATGCGGTCTTTCAGCTTACACAGATCTTTATCTCCTGCCACATTAAGAAGAGATGGAAAGTTCGACAAATCTCCTTTTTGAACTGCAGACTTCCAAGAACTAAGTTTTCTTTTAAAACCTTTCATTTTATTGGTTGAGGAGATTATTGTTTCATGTCGACCCTGCATCGAAACATTCAGTTCATTCACCTTATGAAAAATATCTGCCAGATATGACAGTTCAAAACACCAAGAATCACTTAGTAAGAGCTCATGAAATGTGTCTTGATTTTCATCCTTAAAAAAAGTTTTTAGCTGTTCTTTAAGTTCAAGAAACCGGTTCAATTCACGACCCCGCGACAACCACCTTACTTCTGTGTGAAGTAACAAAGAGGTATGAGCTGCATCCGTTGCGCGACATAACTGTTCAAAAATTCTGCACTTTAAAGGTCGAGACTTCATATAGTTCACCATTTTCACAACTTGGTTAAACACTTCAGCAAAATCTTCATTACACGCTTTCACGACTAATGCCTCTCTATGCAGAAAACAGTGAGTTATAATAATGGATGGATTTTCATTGAGAGCTCTGGCAGTAAAACCTTTAATTTTCCCAGACATAGATGGTGCACCATCTATACATATACCACAACAGTCTTTCCATGAAAGATCATGGTCATTGAGATAGGAATTAATAGAAACGAAAATATCATGGCCTGTGGTTGTAGTCTCCAGCGGTCTACAGAACAGAAACTATTCACTAATATCCTTTTCATCAATATATCTGATAAAACCGAGGAGTTGCGGTTTGTCACCAATATCGAGACTCTCATCTACTTGCAAAGCAAATGCTCTATATGTTTTTATTTTCTCCGTGACTTGTTCGTTGATGTTGCATGACATTTCAGATATCCTGCGGCTGATTGTGTTGTTGGACAGAGGAACTTTCGAAATTTGATTAGCTGCTCCTTCGCCAAATATTGTTGAAACTATAACTTGACATGCAGGGCCAATGATTTCCTCTCCAAGAGTATGAGGTTTCTTTGTTTTAGCTATCAGTCCTACTACTTTAAATGAGGCTTCAAGAGCAGTATCACCTATGGTCATTCGCTTTACCATTCGCACAGCTGTTTTCTTCTCCCCTTCTAATATATGTGAAAAATACATTACACTTTTCTGTGACACACTAGGATGCTTTGTTGTAAGATGCCGCTTCATTTGCTAGGTACCATGGCCTCGTTGCTAAGTGTTTCGCCACAAACTAAACACACAGGGATAGGGTTTTCCTCGTTGTTATTCCACTTAAATCCATACGCTAAGTAACTGTCTTGGTATGTTCTTTTCTTTCGTTTGTCTTCTTTATGTGGTGAATTCGACGGTCCGGGAGAAACTGTAAGATTTGGCTTCTTAAAGCAAGCAGTAGGAGCCGACTGTTCACTTTCACTGTCCTGGCGTTTACGTTTAACAATGAACTTATCCATAGCTAAACACTGTGAATCAATGCGAGGAAGACAGCTGAAAGCGCCAAGCGGCGTACACTTTTATATTTTCATGTCGAAGTCTCGGGAATGTTCGTGAGGAAGCGAGTAGTCTCGGGAATGATCGGCAGGGTATAGCTGTAATGCCATCTGTGGGATACTAGTATAACTGAATTATTGAAATGAATCGACCACTATCGCCATCTGCCGTGCATGAGAGTAATTGATTTGTCTTATTTTATTTCAAGACCTTACAAGACCTTCAGTAGAAGGTATTTTTTGTTTTGTTTATCTCAATATCTCGCGGCACCCCTTAGCCAATCATACGGCACCCTAGGGTGCCGGGGCACACCGGTTGGGAACCGTTGCTCCAAGTAATATTTTTGTCTCGTTTTTTGCCGATATCTACGCCGAGTTTATGGTTTTTAGGTGTCATTTATTTTTTTTTCCTGCCCATAAAACATCTCATACTTTCCATAGAGAAGTTACAAAAGATGTAAACCTAAATATTACAATTGTAATTATTTGACTGTTTTAATAACCCATGATAAATTTAAGATACTAGATTAACGAATAATATGTGAACTTGCTGTTTTTTTTATTTGTGCGGTCGTAAAAGCCTAAGAAGGTAATTTGTACTTTTTATATTGGCAATGTTACAGCTATTACAAAATCACCGAGAAAGATATAGATGCTCTTGTGAGCATTTGTAGGCACTACACGAAATAATTACTCTTATGAAATGGGACGGAATTGGAATTCTGAGCTAGATAGTAATGTTGGCTTGTATCAAAGTTATCTGGGCCAGGTTTGATCGAAAATGGTGTAACGGTGTGGAAACATATAAAACATAAACAGATACATACATTTACTTTTATATATTAATATTTATTCAAATATCTTATATAGAGCAGCACATTGAAGCTGTTGAGGTCACTCAGTCGGTTGCGCATATAATTCGCATTCGGGATGACTCGGATTCAATTGCCGTAGTCGCCCTTTCTGACCCTTGGGTTTTTTAGAGGTTTCCCCAGATGAGTTGTCTGTCCCTCCATTTAAACCCAGTTCAGCCTGAAGTTGATCCTCGTCAAAACAACCCCAGGTGACCAGTGCACCGTTGCAATGTAGCCTTTCGCCATTCGCGCCAGAAATGCTGCCATAATTTCTCGACCACGTGGCGTGTACACGCGGCATTTTGTAATGTAAAACGAACAGATCCCTTACTTCAACAATTTAAACGGTAACTAAATTATTCTGTTAAGTATAATGGTGATAAAATTGATAGTCATGCCAAAATAAATGCGTGCACATGTAATAATTACATCTAAAAACACGTGCGAAAAAATAAATAACTTGTATGTAATAACTTGAATTTGTTCGCTTTCGTCGCCTGAACTGTTTGTTCTGCTGCTCTCCAATCCAAGTTTGATAACCAGGTTATCGACAACAGTATCACCTAAACTATCATCTCCCAAAACAACACTTCTTTCGTTACATGTTCGAACTGCAAACAAACGTTACTGTGTAAACAATTTGAGGAAATCAGGTGACTCATAAGAATGGATCTTATGGCTCTGTTTAACGGTATAAACCGGCGTTTGTTAAACTGTAGTTAAAATAAGAACTGAAGCTTTCCTGGCGACGTGTTAATTCAAAATCTTCTCGGGCTTCTAGCCAGGTAAAAAGCCAAGTTTTTACCTGGCTAGAAGCCCGAGAAGATTTTGAATAAACTGTAGTTATTTGTATACAATATTATATCATTTAAGAGTAAATTTATTCTGCCATTTAGACTATTAGCATGTTATTACATTACTGTGCGCATTGTTACTGCGTTGTACCACGGTCTATTGTCCACGTGGATCGGTTTTGGAGGGGATCAAC
Source organism: Hymenopus coronatus (assembly GCA_030762935.1). Taxonomy (NCBI): domain Eukaryota; kingdom Metazoa; phylum Arthropoda; class Insecta; order Mantodea; family Hymenopodidae; genus Hymenopus; species Hymenopus coronatus. The sequence goes on from CM060887.1 coordinate 41,869,319, forward strand.
CTAAGAGTGAGTGAAAAATAGGTTTTTAACTTCTCCTTTCACTTCACCCTTGATCTATTCGGAGTTGTAAGTGTCGAGGAGGAGGGCGGGCTCTTGCTGTGCCATACCAGGTATAAACGATGCTTCATTCTTCTGGTTGACTAGCCTCCATCGAGTTTACTCTGGAACTAATAGGGTCCTGCTCTCTGCTCTGTCGTGACTCCTTAAATCGGTCATCCTCTGACACCTCTCGCCTCATCCTTCCTCCCCTGGGGTGCCTTGCAGGTAAAAAAGATCGTCTAGGTCGAGGAATCGCGTCTAATCTTATCCAATCCTGCACAACCATAGAAAATTGGAGAAAGAGACCCCAAAACTAAATAGGTTCCGGGTTCGATTCACGGCTGGGGCAGGAAATTTGTCTTTAACCAAATAATACCCTATCACCCACAGAGTCTGGAAGTGAGAGTGTATGGGTGTGAGTTTAATTAAATAAAATAATTGACTTAATTTCAATAACCTACAATTAATATAGAACTGTTTCATAAGTTAAAAACCCACGTTAGGACCAAAGCAGTTAAGGGAGCCTATACAAATGAAAGAAAAACAAAAGTAAGACAAAAACATTTATTCTGTATGGCTACTGCAATATGCAATCACAGATATTGTTTATACGATAGTGTTTAACTCCACCTCTCATTCATACTCTCATTCTATGAAGTTGAATTCTCTGCATTCACGAAAAATAATACATTTTGAATTAAATATACTCTCCACTTATAAAACCTAAAGAGGTTAAAACAATTATACAAACTTGTATATACTATGCAGTAAACTAAATTAATCAAACATTAATTAAAGGGCCCAAATTGTTGATACTAAAATTGATAAACTCCTTGATGCCTACTTCACCACCGTTCTCACGATCTACAATGCCAAATTCCTCTTAGTATTAACATCTGACACACATTTTCATTCTGTTTGACTATTAAAATCGAGAATCCTTTGTTTTTGATAATCTGAGTTTCAAACAATTTTGGATTTTAGAAGGTCAATTCTCATGATCCACACCTTGAGGTTAGTGGAGTTCTTACTTATTGAAATTCCCCTAACTTAATTACTTTCACCATTCTGGATTTGAACTAATTGCTTTCTTAAAAAACAACTTGCCTTTGCTGATGACTCTTACGTACAACAGAGGTCAAAGCTGTGTTTACTATTGACTTAGCTAAAACAGAATTATAACTTTGACATTATTCGTTGGTTTTAATATATGCGATTATTCATAAAATTTATCACTCTATTTTCCCCCGAAAAATGAATATGAATTGCATAGGGCCATCATTTCCGGTACGGATTAATATGAATGCTAGAAAACGAGAGTTGATTAAAGTATATATACCAAACCTAAATGACATATATATCGAGTATACTAAAGTTAAAATAAAAATATTTAGACGGTTGCTCCTTTCAAACAAAGAACGTAATTTGAGCATGTAGAATATCGAAATTCTTTACAGATGTATTTGAGCATCGCATTCGTTCCCATCGATGTATCGTCGATTGCTAAATTAGGCTTAAGCACATTAGTTCTATTAAAACCAATAGCTGGAAAATGTAATATGAAGTTAAGGAAGCAACTGAAGCTTCATACTGGAGAAGCAACAAGCCCCGTTGGTCTCATTAAATCCCTACAAACCGCGGAGACGGTCTCCGTGACTTTCCTCAGACACTGGAGGGCTGCCATGCTCAACAGAGCGTGATATTCCCGCACTCATGTCGTCATCTGATGATTAATGGACCACTTAGCATGTATTGTTATCACTTGTCGTGCGTGTGTATGGAACCGCTTTTGTTTCGGAATCGTGCAAAAATAAACAAGAGGTATGTCACACCAAGCACTTTAATCTCCTCCAGCGCCTGAGTAGTCCACAAAAGAGAAATGCAATCTCTGTGGAGACCTAAACAAAAAACTGTACTTCAAGAATGAAAACAGCTACTTTTTTCCTCAGTGTCTAAACTGGACAAACCTTGTGACTTAGCTGGTGCGAGGACCGATTATTCTAATGCAGCGATATCTATATACTGACTGCTTCAGAGTTCAAACCAGGAAAGTCTATTGACTAATAAATAATACTTTTATTTATTAATTATTTATTTATTACTCCATGGAAATTCCTGGTTTGAATTCTGAAAGTCTGTATATACGAGAGCCATCCAGAAAGTGATAGACGATTTGGCTTAAATAAATAATAACGAAAGATATTTACACACTTTTTTTACAAATATAAAGTACGTACTGTATGTTTCAACGTAATCTCCATTCTTTTTTTTTTTTTTTTTTTGGTAGTGTTTAACGCCCGCTTTAACTACTAATGGCACCGCAGGCGGTGACACTGATGATACATGAATGATGATGGAGCACCGGTGGAATGCGATGGCGGGGGAAACCGGAGTACCCGGAGAAAACCCGCCCCAGCGCCGTTTTGTCCACCACAAATCTCACATACGGTCGCTTGGGATCGAACCCCGGCCGTCTAGGTGAGAGTCGAGTGGTCTAACCACTCGGCCACGGCGCGGCCTAATCTCCATTCTCTCAAGACATTTACTGTCACGTGCCATCAGGTTTACAATGCCAGTATTATACTTGTTCTTTTAATGCACAAAATGTTCGGTCAATCGGATGATATAGACAGATAGTGCCAGTGTATGGTGATAATACACTGAAGGAGTCTTCTGATTAATTTAGAGTAATCAAGATAGAACCAATACGCACGAAAAAAAATCGGAGTGGAAGTTCATCAATCTTTATGAGGAGTTGAAATAAATGTTGATAAAAGAATTCACAGAAACAAGTGCTTCACTTTGGACACAATATATGACTTTTTGCTGTAAAAAATGTCAAAGTGGCAGTACATCTTGGCTCAGATCTTTGGCGGTAGAAGAGTATAACGTCTGCATAGAAAAAACGGTACCGAACGGTCCTTCGTTAGTATTTAGTTATGTCAAATAGTCTGTTACTTTCTGGATAGCTCTCGTAGATATGCAGACAAATAGACAAACAGAATTAACAAGAAGTTCCTTGGTCAGCAGAAATATCAAAGAAAATGGATTTCCAGTACAGCCAAAGACATTAAAAATACGCCTGGAAATTCTTATCGTAGACGGGGTCTTAACGCCTAATCCGCAAATGTCTTTACCTGTTAGTTATATGTACTCTTAAAACCGTATTGGACAGACCACGAAGAGAAGCGATAGGCATGAAAGGCAACTTGCGACAAATGAAGTTCTGAATTGCGAACTGGTGATCCCCAAACTCTCTGGTTGGACAATACTCCACATTTCTCACCGGGTGAACCAAAATTAAATTAATTTTTTATCTGCACTACATACTGAAGTTCTAAGGCTAAAGCAAAACGTGCACTTGGTGGACAAAATTAACAGTACTAGTAATGTTCTGTTGGCGCGTCGAGCGGGGTGAGGGATAAAGGGGTGATTTGCCCAATCGATTCTGCGTTTTCTTACTCGCGTAGTATGTTGTACAGAATGGCATCATAAAAATCGTCTTAAAATTCGAGTCCCTATCAAACGTTCAGTTTTTCAGTAAAATCAGCGCCAAACGTATTTTTATTGTCTTTGAGTGTACCAAAGTCAAAATCTAAATTGATAAAAAAAAATTTATACATATCTATGTATGTGTGTGCCAAAGCAATAGTCCAATCTTTTAAGAGCCTTGCAGCTTCTTGCGAAAAGTCCTAAGTTTTAGAAAATGTAAAACAATAAGATTTATCTCGGAGAAAATTAGCTCCAAAAACTTTGAATAATCAATTTTCCTTATTTAATTGAAATAAAGTAAGAAGCTAATTAGTTGTAAAGTATTTAATTTATATTATATGTGTTAATTGGCATATAAATATACAGTATTGGGCAAATATTTCGCTCAGCTGTTTATTAAAACCCTAGTTGTATTGACATAAAATGTGTGTTTATCAAGATCTAAACATTTTGTATACAGATTGTTTGCCTTTAAAGATGAAGAACAACCAAAGAGGTTATTTCTATAAGATTCAAGGTATAGGTTTTATATGGCAGGTAAACATCTTACTATATGCGATTTTGATCCAAATCGTTTAAGCAATTTTTGAGAAAATTGAATCAATCGATAATTTTCCCTGTAAAGAGTAGTTTGGGGTGATCATTTTTGAAAATTTTCGAGTTGTATGCTTGGAAGCTTTAGAACATTAACGTAATATCAAGTTAGCTATCTCACCAAATTTTCGTTTTTGAGTTATGCTGCTCACAGACACACAGTCACAGACTCACACAGAACATTTTTTAACTTTATGTGCACCTTTTTTCATAATTTAATTATTATGCACCTAAATATTCCTACAAAACCTTATCTTTCCACCTATGTTATGCTGATTGAGTTAAGAATTAAGGGAAATTGATTAATAATTATTTCCTTGAAGGTAGATGGAAATGAAAAGGAGTATATCAGGCTAAAGGATTAGTCAAATCTGGTAATAGTAGGTTGCAAGGTCATGAATGAAAGTGACAATGAAATTCAGTTGTATTAAAATGGTTAGCAGTAAAAAAATATATGGTCACATTCCATTTCATCTAAGAACAGTAAATCAACAAATTGTTAAAAGTATACCACTGGTATCCATAAAATCTGCAACATAATTAGATTTAATTGCCAGTTCCTCATTATTTATTTATAATTTTAAGTCTGCATACTTAATTTATTGCACATTTTAATGATTGTTTAATCTTTTATTTAATTCAAATTAAGTTTCTTTTCCTTGTTATCATTATTTTTTACTCTCTCTACTCAATACATAGTACATATGTTTAGGTAGGCATCGTTGAAAATTAACCAATATTCCTTATAAATCTCTATACAATATGTGTTTGAGAATTTCGGCATCAAAAAGTTATTTTTAAAAAAACGTCTCTGTATGTGTGTGTCTATGTATGTGTGAGTGTCATGTATGTGTGTGTATGCGTGTGTGGATCAGCATAACTCAAAAACGAAATAAAGAAATAAAGTTGTGTTCGTTCTGAAAGACTCTAGAATAAGATGTAAACCGTGAAATGGAGATTTCATTAAAACACAGTCCTATACAGCTTTTCTGTAGAGCTATGTTGCCGAGATATTCCGTTATTGATATTCTCATATAGAAGTCCTCATCTGCTTCATATCTCTCTTTCACACACACACACACAAACACACACACACAAACATATTCAGGCCGTGCCGTGGCCGAGTGGTTAGACCACTCACCTCTCAACTAGGCGGTCCGGATTGGATATTGCGCCGGATTCTTCGGTTTCCCCCGCCAACACATTCACCGGTACTCCATCTTCATTCCACGTATCATCAGTGTCATCGACTGCGGTGTCACAGTATTAAAAGCGGGCTTTAAGCACCATTAAAAGCACACACGGATATTTTTCTAGTGACGAATTTTTGGTGCAATGTAATACCTATCCCCCTCTCTCTCTATGCATACAAAAAAATAAATGAGGTTTTATTTATGTCACTCTTTAACTATTGTAGTTCTCAGGGTCCCATTTTATGTTTGGCATGAAAGATCGCTCATTTTTGCTCAGAGGCTTCTTTAACAGGCATGAGTTTCTTTACGTGCCGTAAATTTACAAAACGGACCTTCCAAAGAAGCCATGCCAAACCATGCAAACCCATCGTCCTCCGCCGGGTTTGAATGTTGTATATTCCTACCAAGAAAGTAAACATAAAGGTTTATAACGGATTCTGGTTAATTTTCAACCATTTGTACCTCAACGATTCTGAAATAATAAGGACCAGCTTTAATTATAGCTATTTTTACTTTCTCTGCAAGTACTATGTACATAGTGTATAGAGAAGGTATTGTATTGCACCCAAAAATCGATACCGATATTTCACCGGAAATACACGTTTTGGGGCCCCTGAGTCCAAAATGCGTATTTTTAGAAAAATGTGTGTGTTCATAGCTCAAAAACAAATATTCCGTTAAATACCAATCTACATATTTAAGTTCAGTATCTCCCTAGGATATGACACGAAGATTTTCAAGACATTGTCTTACCTTTTAAATGAAAAAAAGAAATCGTAAATTTTTATTTTCTCAGAAATGGCCATAACAATTTTGATTAAGATCTCTTATATTTAAGATTTTACATGAAAAAATGTATATCTTGAATTTTCTGAGAATAGCTTCTAAAGACATCTTTATTTTGTATAATTTTTTTGAATTTTGCATAACTAGTAAACCGTAAGAAACAGACAAAACTTACTAAACAGGTAGTATAGAGCTCATAAAAATACAATTTAGGTATGACATATACATTTTTTCCTGGAGTTGGAGGTTTCGAGATATTACTTGTTGTTTGATTCAGTTTTAAAATACTTAAGCTATTCTCATATACAGGAACTCTTGGCCACCGACAGCAACTACATTTCAAAACATGTGACTGTCGGCTTAGCTGAGTGTATTCCCTTTCTACTTATAAGGAACTGAGTAATATTTTGATAAGTATGAAGAGTAAGTTTATTATTAATAATAGTAATGATATACTATAGAGATTTTGAGAAAGTCATGTAAATGGAAGGAAGACGTTAGACTTTTTTTTCTCCTGTATCCCAAAATTCCCTATCAGATGGATAAGACAACCCGTCTGTAGTAGCTGTACCAAGGTTTAATGAATTCAGGCAGTTAACTGACATAACGCTGTTTGTGTTTTTATTTTATTTTCAGATAAATCGCTGTGTCAGATGAAAGAATCTTCAGCAGGCTGATGCCGTTTAAAATGATCAAATGCAGCGCTTGCGAGATATCCTATCAATTATCTTCCGAATCTGCGTTCATTTTCAATATGGGCAAAACAGTTTCCATTTCCAGATCGAAAAATCAAATTTTTCCAGTGTTTGAGGTCATCAGAGTGCATCCAATGTGATTATGCTATGTGTGTGTGAAAGAGAGAGATGGAATAGGCAGATCGTCGATTAGAAACTGACGCAACATATATAGCTACCCATGTACATCGACACATCCGTCATTACAAACCATGAAATGAAAAATGCTGTCAAAGGTTCTAGAGATATTTTCGGTAGGAAAAATTGTTAGCGGTGGGTCTGCTTAACTGCAGTTGTCTCCATTAGGAATTGCTATCACAAATGCCAGATATAATGATCATTATTTGGGATAACTTTTTTCGATTATCAATATTTCTGATAAAAATCATATCTCTAACTGTTCTACAAACAAACTTCTTACTATGAATTATTCTTCTTTCTACTCGATGCTAACCGAGAGAAGCAGAATGTGCGTGCGTGCGTGTCTGGTAGACTCGTGGTGAGCCTAGGTGTTGTTGCTGTGTACCTACCCTGGTAACGGTTTAACCACAGGAATGAGGTGAAAGTTGAGATTTGAATTTTTGGAGTTTTTGAGTGTTGGTGTTAAGGAGGTAGCGCTTGATATGCTCCTCAAGCGGTTGCATTTTCAGGAGCAGCATCCTTTCCTCTGCTCCGCTGGTGTTTTTATTTTTTTGAATTTATCTAATTATGGTGGTGAGATTTAGATAGACCTCTCCCAATGGGAGGGGGGAGCGCTTTGTTCAGCTATTACGCTGTTGGGTGGTTTAAAGCCGTTGTTACCAGGGGTGCCCATAAGCCATGCGGGGAACCCGGAACCGCCTTTTTCGGCGTTCAGAGGGTAAGTACTCCCACAGAGATCTAACAAGTGCGTTCTCATGGTCGCCCAATCTGGCGTAGAATTTTTGAGCCCGGCGCCTAATAACATCTTCCACATAGGAGGGCCGAAACTTCATGTAGTAGCCTCAAAGGGAAACGTCGACATACAGAATATATGGACCGGAATCCTCTATTCTGTACCCGCTGTAACCAGAGAAGCCAGGAGTCTGCTGCCATACCCCACACTTCGCAGGCATAGAGCATCAGGGGTAGCAGAATGTGCTTATTATTTGGTTTCTTATATGCAGAAAGTGGTCTTCTCCTTAGCGCGGTGGTAGCGTTGCTGCTTACCAAGCGAGAGACCTGGGTTCGATTCCCAGCACCGGGAAGGGATTTTTCCCTCACCTGGGAGACCTGGACCAGGGTGCACTCAGCCTCTTGAGGTCCCTGGGGGGGGGGTCAATTGAGGAGCTAGTTGATGCAGAAAAAGCGGCTCCAGGTCCTGAGGACCGCATTAACCGGCCGGGGGAGTTCAAGGAGCTGACCATGCCTCACCCCCAAAATTGATGGGAGACGCAGCGACCAAGGTAGGCCAAGGTTCCTTGTGAGCTGTCGTGCCATGTAAAGGAGTAACTGAAGGAATGCGCAAAGCCAAAGTGACAGTCAAAAGTTTTCAAAGCTGTTGTTATGCGATTATCTTTGCATAGCCAGGAGTAGAACAAAATAAAAACGGACACTTCCTGTCTGTGAAAGGTATTACAAAATTGAAACTAATAACCAGTTATACCTTGGAACCGGTCAACCCTAAAATAAAAATGCATATATCATAATTTTTTTTTTTTACCAGATCTATATTTTAGAGTAGTAAGTTTTTATCTATTTATTACGGTTTATACTTATTAAAATCCAGAAAAATGTATCAAAAACCTACAGGTTTTCTTCCCAGAAAATTCAAAATGTATATTTTTATTTATCATCATGTAAATATCTTAAATTAAAGAGATTTTAATCAAAATCGTTAGTCATTTTTAAGAAAATCAAAACTGTCGAATTTTTTTAAATGAAAAGGGTGGCTAGGGTTAGGGGGAACTTCTTTAATATGATCAAGTCTCATCTTTGAAAGATACTGAACTTAAATATCAAATTTGGTAATTAACGGATGTTTCATTTTGAGCTATGCTGCCCACATTAACACACAGACCTTTTTGTAAATTTTTTTTTGGTTAAAGTGGTACCAAAATATGTATTTCCGGTGAGATATCGGTATCGAATTTTTGGGTGCAATACAATACCTTCTCTATACACTATGTACATAGCACATGTAGAGAAAGTAAAAAGGCTATCAGAGGTTCAAGGGATAATTTTGTTAGGAAACATTTTTACCAATACAAATGCTTATCAGCAGTTGTCTCCATTAGAAATTTCCATCAGAAATGGCAGAAATAATGACAAAGTATTTCTTTGTTCGATTATCAATATTTTATAACAATCTGATTTGCTCCAACCACGTGATTTTCTCTAAATCTCTATAGCAAATTATTGTTAATTGTTATCATTCTATTTACTACATGCTAAACGAGATAAACTTTAGCAGAAACAGTATTACTTGTTTCTTTATAAGTAGAAAGCAAATAAGGGAATACACTAGGCTAAAACGATAATCAACTGTTTTAAAACCTGGTTGCTATGGAATTGAAATCCGTTTCTTTGCATGACTGGGAGTTGACAAGTTCCCTACGGAGAAAAGTTTAAGTATTTTAAAAAACTGAAACTGACAACAAGAAATATCTTGGAAATGGTGAACTCTAAAACAAAAATGCATATGACATAAATCGTGTGTTTTAACAAGATCTAAATAGTTTGTGTATCAAGTGTTTGTCTATCTCTTACGGTTTACTAATTAATGCAAAATTCAGAAAAAAAATTATCCAGAACGAACAGGTCTTTACAAGCTTTACCAGAAAGGTCAAGATATACAGTTTATTTGCCATATAAATATCTCAAATACCACAGATATTAATTAAAATCGTTAGACATTTTTGAGAAAATCAAAATTGTTGAAATTCGTTCAATGTGAAATGGTAGTTGGGGATAAGTGAATTTTCTTGAAAATCTTCCTGTCGCGTCCTTGGAAAATATTTCACTTGAATATCAGGTTTAGTATTTAATGGATTTTTCGTTTTTGAGTAATCTGCCCTAAGACACACATATACATGCATTCGCATTCACAGACTGATAAACAGACACTTTACACAGAAACATACGGACTTCTTTTTAGTTTTGAGGTACAATTACATTATTTCAACCAAAGGTTCATTTACATAATCTTGTGTTAAGAATAAAATTTACGATGCGCATTTTGGCAGTATTTGGCCGCAATTTATTGTATTTGTTGAAGATGCCAATGTTTGATGATTTCTCACAACAGATTCGAGCAATTTGTTGGTGTACCATGGGTTTGGTCGATGCGGGAGACCCAGCACCACAGCCATCCGGACGCGCGTTGGACCGGTCTGATCTTGCCATTATCAATTAGAGACTTCCGCGAGTCTCTGTGGATTGGCTGCCTGTGGCCTGTAGCCTCCTAAGTATCCACCCTTTCCTATTGCGGGTTTAAGTTGCAATACAGTTCCCATGAATTGCACTTTGTGAGGCTGTGTAACCTTAACCTGATGTTGTCCAAAACGATTCTTCCTCTAAACATACTATATACGTAGATAGTAGGTAGATAGAGAAATTATTGTATTTCACCCAAAAACTTCAAGGTCGAGGTTTCACCGGAAGCATATGTTTTGAGGCACACAGAATCCAAAAAAAATATTTTTTTAGAAAAAGGTCCGTGTGTGTCCGTGGACAACATAACTCAAACACGAAAGGTCCATTAGATACCAAACTTGGAATTTAAGTTCAATATCATCAAAGGATGCAACACAAAGATGTTCAGCAAAATCCACCCAATCCAAACTACCCTTGACATGGCAGATTTTTCGAAATGTTTGATGTTCTCAAAATGGGCTCTAATGACTTTGATTAAAATGCCTATTATTTACATGACCAATAAAATGTATATCTTCAATCTTTTGAGAACAGCCTATGAAGCCCTGTGTATACTGGATGAGTTTTGCGTATCTGTTAAACCGTAAGAGATACAAAGAGACTTACTACAAAAAAAAAAAAAAAAAAAATTGTGTACCTTGTCAAAACCCACAATTTATGTCCTATTATACGTTTTTGTTGTGGAGCTAAGCGTTTCCGAGATATTCCCTGTTATTCGCATCAATTTTAAAATACTTAAAATTTTCTGACACAAAAATCAACCTTGTTTCTTTTGTTTAACCACTAGCCAAAAGTTTAAGCAATTATTAATTGACGTTTTTGATGTATGCTGTCTACTCACACACACACACACACACACATTGATAAACACATTTTTCTAAAAATGATTTTATTGTATTCATATATTTTCGGTGAAATCTCGGTAACGAATTTTTCGGTGCAGTAGAATACCTTTTCTGTACACTATGTATATAGTACGTGTAGAGAATAGAGAAGGACATATTCAGCCCATTTATTAACAAAAACTGCTTCAAATCCATTGATTAATGAAGAATTCTTTCAGCATGTTTGTTAGTATGTGGATATGGCTGAACTAAATGTGTACATCTTGAAGAGAATTTTGGTGACCCAGACACTATTTGTTTTCATTCAAATGCATAACAAACCTCCCGAGCGCAACGATATAATTGGAAACAATTTTATCGACTCCTGCTGTGACATCCCATTCATCCTTTGAGAGAGTCGGGCACTTTATCCCTAGACCACCAGATGCATTCATCTGGACCAAAAACGGACGTATTCCTCGCTCCGGGCTTCTCATCTCATCTCGAAATGATCTCCCTTTCATCTTTTGATATGAACTTTTAGTTTGGTTCCAACCAAGCCCTCCTCAAGAAATCCATATGGCTTGGCGTAAGACTTTGGCTCTCTCATTGAATTTTGTTTTCTTTCTCGTCTCCACCATTTTTATACATCTTTATTTTAGCATCGACCCCCGTCTCCCCTCTCATACTCCATCCTGCCACATATTGATCATGACCATTTATATATTTCTAGCCCCTTCTTTCTTACGATTCTGCGTGGAGGACGCCTGTTGAAAAGGATACAGAGAGATTGGAGAGTGTTACAAGGTGGCCCAGATTAATGCAGGCTTACTTTGAGTTTGCTTTTCTTAACTCTACAAAAATATATATTTAAATGGATGTAACATTACGGATATTTATTTAAAAGCACTGTCAATGAGACGTTCAAGATATCATTTCTGTGTTTATAACTAACGTACAATATGAACAGCCAGACCGGATGTTTACGCAAACATGATAAGATTGTCATTCCCTTAATTATAACGTAAATATTCTACCGACACCTGTAAATCATTTTGGCCAAACATTTTTACTTTCTCTACACGTAATATGTACATAGTGTATAGAGAAGGTATTGCACTCCACCAAAAAGTTCGATATCGAGATTTCACCGGAAATATATGTTTTAGGGTCCTCTGATTCCAAAAATAGTATTTTCAGAAAAAGGTACATGTGTCTGTGAACACGATAACTCAAAACCTAAAAGTTGGTAAAATACCTTCCAGGGATGCGACACGAGGATTATGAGAAAAATCCCCCACCACAAACTAGCCTCTACATGGAACTTTTTATAGAAAGTTTTGATTTTCTAAGAAATGGTTCTAACGATTTTGATTAAAATATGGTATATTAAAGGTATTTAACACAAAAATAAAATGTACATCATGAATTTTCTTGGAATAGCCGCTGAAGACTGCTTTATTCTGGGAGAATTTTATGGAATTTTGTGTAACTGCTAAACCGTAAGAAATGGACAATAACTTAGCATACAAAAAATGTAGAGCACATTTAAACACACAATTTATGTTATATACATTTTTATGGAGTTGATTATTTTTTAGATATTCCTTGTTTTTGGTTTCAGCAATGAAAAACTTATACTTTTCTCATACAGGAATTTGTCAACTCCTTTCCATACAAAAAAAAGGAACTTCAGTCACACAGCAGCCAACTTTTGACTATCACTTTAAGCTATGGTACTCCCTTATTTCACTTCTATTTACAAGGAAGCAGGTAATAAGTCCATTTCTGCTAATTTTTGTAGAATAGAATGAAGTAAATAGAAGAATAAGCTTTTTAACAATATTTTGTTGCAGAGATGTAAAGAAAGTCGTGTGAATGGAACACATCAGATTATAATCTTTACTTTCTCTACACGTACTATGTACATAGTGTATAGAGAAGGTTATGCTTTCCACCAAACATTTGATACCGAGATTTCACCGGAAATACACGTTTTGGATCCCCCTGATACCAAAAAATAATCTTCTGACTCAGATACCTTTACACTCCAGGCTACCTCGTAATCTGGGGTGACTACAGATTGTTTGCTACAATGGAATTCTTTCTCTGTGCTATTTCTCTATTTCTTTCCATTATGCAGCTATTATTGCAGAATTAATTAATGGGAAAAAATGAATTTGCACAATTACTTTTTCTTCTTCACAACATGGAGTAGGCGATTAACTGTTTCGGGATTACAATGTCACAGGTTTTCTTTCCAAATCCACTTTCAATAGCAATATAGTTAAATGCAATTTTTGGGAGTCTGGTTTTTCGCACTAGATTTATTTGCAGGGACCATTTTTCGGGATGCTATTTTATTCTTGCAAAACACATTTAGATTTTATTTCTAGAGCGATCAGATCTTATACATTTCATTGTTCCATTTAAAATTACTATATAGGCCCTTTGTGTTTTATTCTGAATTCTAGTCCATAAATAAAAGAATAAATAATCTTGTTTTAAAACATATTAATTTTACTGCATTTCTTTTTTTATTCCTTTGTATAGTGATTCAATAATTTCAAAAATGTACTGATACAGTTTTCAGCTTTATTACACGTGCAATAAATACTTTATATTCGCACACTGAATAATAATAATAATAATAATAATAATAATATTAATATGCAGTTTAGAACAAACTTTTAAGCATAATAATAAATAAGGGTGTTGGACAAGGATTTTATTTACCATTTATACTTTTAACATGCTTTATATTAATAGAAAAATAGAAAATCAAAATGTATACAGAAATTATGCATAATTACGAAACTATTTACTTTATAATAAAACAGTGCTTATAGATCATATATATAATTTTTAATAAAATAATGGGTGTTAAATTGAAGTTATCTTTTAAGCATTAGCAAACAGTTTAGGAATTGTCGTGATAGTGTGAAATTAATGACAGTTTATACATGTCTTTCAAATACTAAGATAAACAATAATAATAATAATAATAATAATAATAAATAATACTTTAGCTACTGAGTACATTTTATGTACATACGAACTATAGAAAGTAAAAGTCTACGTCGTTTTTTTATGCACTGACACCTGCTGTTCAAGAGCAAGGTGAGACTTTACATAATACTGGTCTTCCGTTTGGCCGTATCGCACCACGTTTGAATTTCTGACATTAAGGTTCTTATATACATTATTTTCATTGAGAAGTAGCCATAGTTACCTATGTATGTGTAATTTTATAGTCTATTTATTTATAACAAATTGAGAGAAATTATTTGTATGTCTTATTTAAAGCTTACGGTGAGTTTGCAAGTTTGCGCATGCAATTTAATGATCTACAAACCCGTGGTAACTTGTGGCTTACAACTGCATTATGAATTGTGTTCTTCGCGTCTGCACTTATACTACGTTACGTTAGCACTACCTCATTATCAATTTGGCTTTATTATCATATTTTAATCAAAATCGTTAGAACCATTTCTGAGAATAGTAAAATATTTTCAAGGGAACTGTAGTTTGGGGATTTCCTTGAAAATCTATGTGTCTCATCGTTACTGGTTGCCTAACTTAAAAGTACCAAGTTTAGCTTTTAAGTAATTTATAGTTTTTTGTATTATTCTGTTCACATAAAGAGCTTTTTATAAAATGTTTTTTTGGCTTAAGGAACTTCAAAATATATGTGTGTGGTGAAGTTTTGACATTTAAATACTGTCCGGAATAGGAGGGGCTTTTATTTTCAACCTCCGAAAGGCTATAAATAAAATACAATTTCATAGAAAACAATTATTTTATTACTAAGAGTTTTGTACACATATGGTTACTTTTCAGCATAATCACCGAAAATATTGAGGCATTTATCGTACCTGTGGACAAGTTTTGCGATACCCGCTTCAAAATATGTTGCCGCCAATGATTTCAAATGAGCATTGACGTTGTTTTGAAGATCTTCGTACTTTACAACGTTTGCGGAGAGTCATTCAAAACAAATGAAGAGGAATGCTGACTTTAGGAATCGTGTTGATCCATGAAAACGCTCATCCACACACTGCTGGCAGAAGCCATCGGCTCCTTGAACAATTTCAATGGGACATTTTCGATTATCCGCCGTACAATCCTGACCTGGCACCCAGCTACTTTCACCTTTTCTCTGAACTGAAAACGTGGCTAGAAGGGCAGCACTTTCAAATAAACGAAGAAATTTCGAAATCCTACTTTTTGAGAGGCTTGAACAATTATAGAGACGCTGGGAAAAGTATATCGAGCTAACAGGAGATTATACTGAAAAATTAGAAACAAAAATTACAAAAAATAATTTGTTGTTTCATTTTTTCTAAGGACTTATTGAACACCTCTGTATATACATATTCAATTAACGTCCCAGTTATAACATACAAATTAGGGTTTAAGACTATGAAATAAATTAGAATCAATACATAATGGGAAAGTTTAACATCCTCAACATATTTGTGTTTCTGTTTCCTTTTATATTTTTATTGAAGTTTTCTCCACATAATGATACCTTCTTCCAAGTTAGACACTTTATGTTTCTGATATTAACTTGAATGCAGCGTCTTCTTCAGACCAACAGAAACCCTTCAAGTTGTGACGCTGTAGCCTTCTTTAACGAAACTTCTCCAGAATTCATTAAACATTTATCAACTTGTTGAAGACTAGCGACTTCTTAACTTCCTTTTTTCACAGACTAATGAAGATTTATTTCAGATGACAAAAGCTCTAACTTTGTACAAAGATTTTTTTTATTACCAAGGCTAAGAAACTGTTTAAAAGACACATCTATTTAATGTTTTGTACAGGTTAAGATTAAAATGTTGGTACTGGAATGTTAATTTGATCACTTCAAACAACGTCGTATACTTTTTGAAATTAGAACCTTTATTTAGGGTAAGTAAAGACTGCATTTCACTAAAAATGATCTGCAGACCCAGGCAGCACGTACCCTAAAAACATGTTTTTCAACAGCAAAGACAACACAAAAGTGAAAGCATCATGCAAAAAAACACAAAAATTCTTACTGCTACGAATGAGCGAGATCATTGAAAGATGTTCTACCTGTTTGGGAGCAGGTCAACATTATCTTAAGATGATGCTTCTTTGAAATTTGAAAAAATCCACAGTTAAGAATCTTATCGAAATTAGATCAGTTATTATACAAAATAATAGTGATAATTTTCTACACATTAAAATTCTAATTCAAATGATTATTCAAATAATTATTGTTTATTTTATAAATTCATTGTTCTAATAAAATCAGCCACGTGAATCATTTTTAAAAATAGTCAGATACAAAAATAATTTTTACTACTTTAGATCTGTTGTATTATATTTTTTGTATTAGCCCTCATTAATGGAGAAAAATTATTATTTTTCTTACTTTCGAAAAACTCTTAAATTATGTAAAACGTTATTATTTATTTATCAAAACTGAAGTATTGTTTCGAAAAAAGTAATATGATCATTTTCTTTAATGTGGTTTAGAGGCAGTATAAAACTGTTGGAATAAATTAGTGAAGAATTGTATCATGTGGAACGTTCTGAGTATGGAAAAGTGATCGGAAAACGTTTCTAGAAAAAAGGGAAGTAAGGAAATAAATTATATTATATGTAAGCGAGATGGATGATAAAAAAGGTGCTAATGGAGCACTTCGTGGAATGAGTGACGGGGGAAACCAGAGGAAACGAAGAAAACCCGCCCATCAAAAAATCTCACATGTGTGCGCCTGGAGTCAACCCGAGCCGCCTAGGTGGCACCCGAGCGGTTAACCACGGCGTCGCCAAGCGAATTATTGAAAATAATATTAGTGTATGTTTGTTAATATAATTCGATAATGCATGTTGTATTTATTGGTACAGTTTGTAATGTTTATTGTAGGTGTAGGTATTGATTGTAAGCTTAAATCAATTGCACATTTTTATCAACTTAAACGTCGTGTTATTTTTTAGCTACAAACAATGCTATATGAAATTCTGGGGTGATGATTTTACAGAACTGCACAGTCTAATTGGTTAAAACGGAAGTCATTTCTGGGTTAGATTAATCAATATCAAATGCTTGGCATATACAGAATAGTTTACAGCAATTCCAGAACTGGTTTCCATATTGCTGACAATTTCATGAGTGCTTGTTTTCCAGATCTGAGAATACATTACAATAGTAATAGATAACTAGAGTGAGCGTTTTTGTTCCCGAACGAATAACTGATAGAGTAATTTGTTGTGGTTTTGCAATGACGTCATCGAGTTGAGTTCAGCAACTAAAATGCTCCCTCTATAAGTATTACAGCACTACAATGCATTGTATAGTAGTGGCACTAATTCATGACGCTTTTTGGTTCAATTAAGCTTCAGATGTCAATATTGCAATAAACGTTTTTCAGAATTATTCTTATCTGATAAATTATAGCCAGGAAAAGTTAACATACAGCCCCTGAATGAGGGAAGGACGGTGTGGGGTTTGACATAACGTTACAGTCCATACACCCCTTCCCTGAACTTGCAGTTGTGGACTGTCTCTCGAAATGAAATGACTGCTCCAAATCATAATAAAACTCAAGCACATTTAAGGAAAACTGGAAAGAACAATATTGCTGTCCTGCTTCTGACGAAAATGTAAGGTGCCTTATTTGTTTCAGGAGTATAAGACTAATTTAAGACGTCATTCCATTGCGTGTCACAAAGAGCATTGAACATTACAGGCAAGTAATTTTAATAAAATGAATGTTCAAGTGTAAGTACACTGATTATTATACTTATTATTATTATTATTATTATTATTATTATTATTATTATTATTATTATTATTATTAGTGGTGGTAGTAGTTTACTATTACTATAATTACTATTATTATCATATTATTATTTAATGGAATGTACGTGTCTAATTTAAA
Source organism: Hymenopus coronatus (assembly GCA_030762935.1). Classification (NCBI taxonomy): domain Eukaryota; kingdom Metazoa; phylum Arthropoda; class Insecta; order Mantodea; family Hymenopodidae; genus Hymenopus; species Hymenopus coronatus. Next base: position 41,887,291 of record CM060887.1, read on the forward strand.
AATTAATAGAGTATTACTTTAATTTTACTTTAGAAAATGAGAGCTTAATAATTTCATTGGGATTTACAAATGTGATAATGAATAAAAGAGTAAAATTCATAATCGTACCTCACGGATGGAGCGTGCAATACAACCCAGGAACTGAATAACTTTTTAAAACAATAAAATCGCTTTCACGATCTCGGATACCAGAAGCAGAGATGAAACGAAATTAGGCTCCCGTTTGTGAAAAATTTAAGTCGTTGAAACTTTTTATCAATAACAGGGACTATCACGGAGACATAACATAACTGTACAAAAACATCTAGATATAGTCATAAATATTGTTTTAACGAGATCCACATGTTTTGTCTATCTCATACAATTTACCTGTTGTACAAAATTTACTCAGAATGTAGAAATCTTAAGAGGTTATTTCAAGAAACTTCAAAATATATATTTTATTCGAAATGTAACTATCTTTAACTTACGATATTTTAATCTAAATTGTTAGGAGCCATTTTGAGAAAAAGAAAATTTTTAAAACATATCCCATTTTCTTGACAATCTTCATGTTGCATTGTTGGAGGATTGTAATCTTAAATAACAAATTTGATATTTAATTATCTTTTCGTTTTTGAGCTATGCTGTCCACAGACACACAGACACACATTCCTATCTTTTAATATTTTTACTTTCTCTATACGTACTATGTACATAATGTATAGAAAAGGTATTTTATTGCACCCAAAATTTGATACCAGATTTCACCGGAAATAGATGTTTTGAGAACACCTGAATTAAAAAAAAACATTTTTAGAAAAACGTCCGTGTGTGTCTGTGTGTATGTGTGTGTGTCTGTGGGCAGCATAGCTTAAAAACGAAAAGACCGTTAAATACCAAACTTGGTATTTAAGTTTGGTATCTTGCAAGGGTGCGACACGAAGATTTGCAAGAAAATCCCCCCCACTGCCAACTATCCTTTTGATTTTCTCAAAAATGGCTCTACAATTTTGATTAAAATATCGTATATTAAAGATATTTAGCTGACAAATAATATGTATATCTTGAATTTTCTGAGAACAGCCTCTGAAGACTACTTTATGAAGGACGAATTATACGGAATTTTGTATAAGTGCTAAACAGAAAAAACTTACCACACAAAAATGTATAGCACATATATGCTCTATAAATTTTGTTTGTGCAGTTGATGTTTTTTTTAGATATTCTTTGTTTTTGGTTTTAGATTTGAAAAACTTATAGTTTTCTCATACAGGAATTTCTCAACTCCTGTCCATACAAATAAAGGAACTTCAGTGACAACCAGCTGTTGACTATCACTTTAACCTATGGTACTCCCTTATTTCGCTTCTCCTTAAACGGAGGCAAGTGATACGACTATTAATTTTTCTCGATTAGCATGAAGTAAATAGAAGCATAAGCTTTTAACAATAATTTGCTGCAGTAAAGAAAGTCATGTGAATTTGAGTGGAATGCAATACCTTATCTAGCAATATGCATAGAATAATGTCACTATAATATCATAAGATTAACTTATAATGCGGAGTGAGAATTGCTGAATGGAACGGGAAATAGGGAGCGATATTCTGGCAGAATGCAGTGAAACAGAAATATAATATTAAGAAAGCACTATTTACCACCGCAGTTTCTGGATTTTAATAGGAGGATGAAGGCTTGTATTGATGTAATATGGGCGTTGGGCATCATAAAATGGGATTATTCATATCTAAGTTTTGGTAAAGGAGGTTAATTGCTATGGAGAACCGTAGAGCGAGACAGGGTATGTAAGAAAGAGGATTCCGTTATCCTTAAGTCAGTACATTGAATTATATTATACTAAATCATAAATTTGTAGTTAAACTTCACCTTTCTCATTCGATGTTCTTTATCTTAATTTCTCTGTTAGCTATTGCGCGGTAACTAAATGCATAACTTTACAAAACCATGCGGAACGTAAGAGGGGGCAGGGTACTTAGAATGAGCATGTGGTTATTGTAAAAATGTATTTATCGACTCAAAAATTGTTTTCAAACAAAGTCTTAAATTCATTGTTGCAAATAATTTACTCGAAGTTTAGACAGTTTACAGCTGCACGCCATCCATGGCTCGCGCTCCACTGTGCAATAACACTCCAGTCTTCTCACGACTCAGTATATTTCATAACACAACACAACACTACAGTGAAATTCTTCTTCCTTTTATAGCTAGAAAATACTACAATTTTTCTGGAAGTTTCTAGAAGCTGAAGCTTGGAAAAACATCTCGAATATCGAGAGGGATCATGATGCCTCGTGTTTCGAAGGTTCCTGTTACCGTCGCATTGCTCTGTTTCTTTTTTAAGCATCCCATCCCTCGTATACGAACGTCAATGCTCATTTGAAATCATTGGCGGCAACATTTTTTGAAGCGGGTATTGCAAAGCTTGTGCACAGGTACTATAAATGTCTCAATCCTTTCGGTGATTATTTTGAAAAGTAACCATAGATGTACAATACTTTTAATAAAATAATTGTTTTCTATGAAATTTTCTTTTATTTGTAGCCTATATAAGCATGAAATAAAATGGAGTTTTATTTATGGACGCTCTTTAACTACTATGCTTCTCAGCGTCCCATTCTATATTGGGCAGGAAATATCTATAATTTCCCTCTGAGGCGTCTTTATCGGTCTTGGGATTCTTTGACGTGCCCTAAATCTTTGACACAGGAACAACAACTTTACTTCCTTTCCGAACGATGCTAACGATTTTTGCGCCCGAAAAAATCTATCGTCCTCTACCGAGTTTGAACCGGCGACCTTAGGTATAACCACTTCACCACGAAGGACGGCTATAAGCAGGAAGCTTCCTATATTAGAAACCCGAGGATTTGGCAATACTTTTGTCTTTTTAGAGGTTATTATAAGTATATTTTGTTAAATTTCTGTGGATATTTAAGAACCTAACATTACATATGAATACGCACATTCATAGGTACATAACATTTTATTGTGGATCCAATTTATTATTTATTTACTTATTTATTTTTGTAGCTTAACGTCTTTTAACCTAGACTATGAATGAAATTGGTGAAATGATGACAAATGATATCGTGATTCGTGGAACCTTAAAGTTACTCGACATTCGTCTTCTCAGGATAGTGAAACCCCCCCCCCCAAAGAAAACCTATCAGAGTAACTCACCCTAAGCGAGATTCGAACTCGCAACCTTTTGAATGTGAGGCAGACACGCTACCACCACACTACTTAGGGGGGCAAAGGATCTCCTTTGTAGAAAGCACAAAATATCAAAATTTAGGATGTAGATCATGTCAGAAATTATAGTTATCGTTATATTATATACTTTGAAATATACAACAATTACATTGGCCTCATTGCCGTACGTGCTTTTCCTGTTTTTGGACATTTAGGGTATAATTTTTGTTAAATATTAAAAATGTACATTTAGTTATTCAAAAATAACAATACATAAGCGAGAAAAGAACACAAAAAATCTGATGTGTTCCATTCACATGACTTTCTCTACATCTCTGCAAAAAATAGTATTAAAAAGCTTATGCTTCCATTTACTTCATGCTTATGGAGAAAAAATTAGCAGATATAGTTTTATTACTCGCTTCCTTGAAAGTAGGAGGGAAATGAGGGATTAGCATAGGTTAAAGTGATAGTCACAAGCTAGTTGCTATGTGACTGAAGTTCCTTTGTTTGTATGGACAGGAGTTGATAAATTCCTGTATGAGAAAAGTTAAGTTTTTCATTGCTGAAATCAAAAACAAGGAATATCTCAAAAACAATCAACTCCACGAAAAAAATGTGTATAACATAAATTGTGTGTTTTAAAGTGCTCTACATTTGTTGTGTGGTAAGCTTTTGTCAATCTCTTAGGGTTTAGCAGTTATAGAAAATTCCGTAAAATTCACCCAGAATAAAGTAGTCTTCAGAGGCTATTCCCAGAAAATTCAATATATGTATTTTATTTGTCAGGTAAATATCTTTAATCTACGATATTTACTTTTTAGAAAATCAAAATTTTCGAAAAAAAGTTCCATGTAAAGGGTAGTTTGGAGTGGGGGATTTTTCTCCAAATCTTCGTTTCGCATCCCTGGAAGATACTTAACTTAAATACCAAGTTTGGTATTTTGCCGACTTTTCGTTTTTAAGATATCGTGTTCACAGACACACGGATATACTGACACACGGACACACACACGGACCTTTTTCTGAAAATACTTTTTTTGGATACAGGGGACCCTAAAACATATATTTCCGGTGAAATCTCGGTATCGAATTTTTTGGTGGAGTGCAATATCTTCTCTATACACTATGTACATAGTATGTGTAGAGAAGGTGTAAATATGATGTGTTCCATACAGACGACTTTCTCTATCTCTGTGTAAAAAGTTATTGTAAATAAGTTTATTCTTCTATCTACTTCAAGCTAATCGAGATAAGCATTAGCAGAGATGGTCTTATTACATGTTTCCTTAAAAGTAGATGCGAAATATGGGAATTCCTTAGGCCAAACCGACAGTCAAATGTTTTAAAGTGTTGTTGCTATGGGATTGAAATCCGTTTCTTTGCGTAGCCAGGAGTTTACTAGTTCCCGTATGAAAATAAGTATTTTAAAACTGAAACCAACAACAAGAAATATTTCGAAAACGGTCACCTCCAGGTAAAAAATGTATTTCACATAAATTGCAAGTTTTAACGAGATATATATTCTCTGTTTAGTATATTTTTGTGTCTCTCTTATGGTGTTCCAGTAATGCAAAATTCAGAAAAAATCAATCAGGAGTAAAGACGTCTTCAAAAGCTATTTACAGAAAACTCAAGATATACAAGTTATTTAATCATATAAATATCTTAAATATATGAGATTTTAATTAAAATCGTTAGACCCATTTTTGAGAATGGATTGTATAAGTGTTCAAAACTTTTAGTAACAAAATATTGTTTTCTATGAACTTGTCTTTTATTTATATCATATCGGAAGTAAAATCTGATGTGTTCCATTCACATGACTTTCTTAACATCTCTGCAACAAGTTATTTTAAAAAGCTTATTCTTCTATTTACTTAATGCTAATCGAGAAAAAATTAGCAGAAATAGTCTTAGTACTTGCTTCCTTATAATTAGAAGTGAAATAAGGGAGTACAATAGGTTAAAGTGATAGTCACATAGCTGATTGCTAAGCGACTAAAATTCCTTTGTTGGTATTGAAAAATTGATGTATGAGAAAGAGTAAGTTTTTCATAGCTGAAACCAATAACAAGAAATATCTTAAAAACGATCAACTCCACGAAAAAAAATTATATAACATAAAGTGTGTGTTTTAACGTGCTCTACATTTTTTGTGAGGTAAATTTTTGTCCATTTCTTACGGTTTAGCAGCTATGCAAAATTCCGTAAAAGTCTCTCAGAATAAAGTAGTCCTTAGAGGTTATTCCCAGAAAATTCGAAATATACATTTTATTCATTAGGTAAATATCTTTAATATACAATATTTTAACCAAAATAGTTAGAGCCATTTTTGAAAAAATCGAAATGTTCGAAAAAAAGTTCCATGTGAAGGGTAGTTTAGGGTGGGGGGGGGGGAATTTTTCACAAAATCTTCGTGTCGCATCCCTGGAAGATACAAGTTTGGTATTTTAGCGACCTTTACACATAAAAACACACGGACCTTTTTCTGAAAATACTTTTTTTGGATACAGGGGACCTTGAAACATATATTTCCGGTGAAATCTTGGTACACTATGTGCGTAGTACGTGTAGAGAAAGTAGGAAACGGTCCTCTTACCTTAATTGCTTTTATGCACACGATACACATTATGATTACTCACATGTGTTATCTAATGGGACCTGGCCTGGCGGTGCCTGGTGGACGCTGGGACTGTTGCTGCTGTTCCTGTTGTCGTTCCTGTGCCGCGATACACTCCTCCTCTTCCTCCATCTGACGTTCCCGCTGTTGCCACTTCCTGCAGCTGAAGATGAAACGTAATCTCCTGGCGCAGGTGCGTATCTTGGCTACCACTTCCTCCTGCATGAGGTTGAAGCACATGGCAATGAGCGCCATCCCCAGCATCAGGTACATGGAGCAGAATATGAAGCTCAGCTCTAGCACTTCCTGGGCTATTACTTGCTCTCCTGGCACTATGTCGCCGAAACCGATAGTGCTCAGGCTGATGAAGCAGAAATAGGAGCCATCTAGGAAGTCCCAGTTCTCCCACTCCGCAAACAACACTGCCCCGAAACACACATACCTAAAAACAGAAGAATGCTTAAAGAATAACAATGAAAATAAACAAACAAACTGTACCCATCATATAACATTCATTTTTTGCTTTCTCTACAATTACTGTGTACTTAGTGTATAGAGGAAGTATTGTATTCCACCCAAAAATTCGATACCGAGATTTCACCAGAAATACATGTTTTAGGACCGTGTGTGTGTGTCTGTGGACCGTTGAATACCAAACTTGGTATTTAAGTTTCGCATCTTCCAAGGATGCGACACTAAGATTTTCAAAAAAATACCCCCACCCCCAATTACACTTTGCATGGAACTTTTTTCGAAATTTTTTATTTTCCTAAAAATGGCTCTAACGATTTTGATTAAAATATCGTATATTAAAGATATTTACCTGACAAATAAATATATATCTTGAATTTTCTGAAGACTGCTTTCTTCTGAATGAATTTTACGGAATTTTGCATAACTGCTAAAACGTAAGAGATGGGCAAAAACTTTCCACACAAAAAATGTAGAGCACACTTTATGTTATATATTTTTTTTTCGTGGATTGTTCGTTATTTAGGTATTCGCTGTTTTTGGTTTCAGCTTTGAAACACTTACTTTTTTCATACAGGGATTTGTCAACTCGTGACCATAGAAAGAAAAAATCTTCAGTCACATAGCAACCATCTTTTGACTATCACTTTAACCTATGATACTCCCTTAGTTTGCCTCTACTTACAAGAAAGCAAGTAATAAGACTATTTCTGCTCTTGATGAGCATGAAGTAAATAGAAGCATAAGCTTTTTAACAATTATTTGTTACAGAGATGTAGAGAAAGTCATGTGAATGGAACATATCGGATCTTTTTGGAAGGAAGGGTCTTTATTTAATTTTACTTAATTCACCCCTCACTTACAATTGGGTTTGTAGGAATTTTACAACCTTTCAGTGATGCTGTGAAATGGTTTTGTAAAAAAACACATGAATCCTTTAGTCTAATTATTAAAATGTGCAAAACCACATTTGGTTTATTAATTTCTTAAACCAATACACATATTCAAAACCTTTATATTATATTTGTCGTACTTTAATTGCTAATCATTCAATTATTATTGAGCAATTTTTATCAAACTTTACTGATTCATAAGGGGACTAATATTAGTGTTCTGTGGGGAAAAAGTAAAACCAAAAATGCTTTAACGGTAACGCAATACATACAGACATAAATTCACAAAGATTTGATTTATTTTTATTAATTATTTCAACACTATTTCTAAGTTTCCTAAAATAATTTTGGAATGAATTATAAAAGCTCAAATAATTTCTGTATTTGTAATTATTAAATTTGTATATATTATCGTATGCACACATAAATACAGGAATTGAGTTTTGGAAACAATATAAGTTGTCTAACAATGTTTGTAAACTTGTTTTCTTTGCTATTAATTGTTGATGATTATAACAAACTCGAGGATAGAAAGTATTAAATTGGCATAATGTATATAAACTCACAAAAATAAATCAAAGCAAAACAGTAAACATGCACTCGATTATCATGAAGTAGATAGAAGAATAAACTTATTAACAATACTTTTTTACAGAGATGTAGAAAAAAAAAAAAGGTAATCTGAATGAAACACATCAGATTTTTTTTGTATTCAAAAAGAGCTGAATTTCAATTATATCTGATCTCGATCAGCATTTAAAACATTTGATTATCGGCTTATTCTAGTGTATTCCCTTATTCCTCTCTACTTACAGGGAACTAAGTAATAAGATCATTTCAACTAATGTTTATCTCGATTACCATGAAGCATATCAGCATTTTAAATACTGATCGCTGTTCAACTTTTGAACATGTTTTACTTTGCTATTCAGCTAATTATAATCTCAAAGGATACTTTTGTAATAGAACATTCCTTCATTACTCCTTTAGTACTAAAGTTTAGGTAGTTAATGCTCTCCTTATCATATTATTCCCCCCCCCTGAGTTTCTCTCTATTTAATTCTCTGAATTTGAGCCCAGCTGTGATTTTAATTACTTCAAAATAAATTATTCATTTCGACGATTTCACAGCTCTTCCTGCAGACCTTTTACTCCAATAATTTCGCGCTCATTTGTTTCTCTGAAGACATTTCAGAAGCCAACATCGTATACTTTAGATGAACATCGTTTCATACTGCATTTTTAATGTTCTAATTTTACTGCTGAATGAATGCAAATACTTTAATGGCTAATTGATGCTGACTGATTATATTTTAATATCACATTCGATAACAAATCAATGAAACTTGAACAACGGAACGACGTGAATGAGCGTAGCAAAATCTTATGTGCTCCATTCACTGACTCTCTACACTTCTGTCACAAATTATTGTTTATAAGCTTATTCTTCTATTTACTTCGTGTTAATCGAGATGAGCATTAGCAAGCACGGTCTTAATGCTTGGTTGCTCATTAAGTAGAAGAAAATAATGAAATACACTAGGCTAAATCAACAGTCAAATGTTTTAAAATGTGGTTGCTATGGGATTGAGATAGTTTTTTTTTTTTTTTTTTTTTTGGGGGGGGGGGGCTACTAGTTGACAATTTCCCGATGAGAAAAGTTTAAGTATTTTAAAAATAAAACAAAAAATTATGAATATCTCGAAAAGGTGAATCCACGAAAAAACGTATATAGCATTAATTGTGTGCTTTGGGAAATTCTACATTTTTGTGCAGTAAAGTTTTGTGTATCTTTTACGGTTTACAAGTTATGTAAAATCCAGCATAAACAGGTTTTCAGAAGCTATTTCCAGAGAATTCAAGATATAAGTTTTATTTGTGATGTTAATATCTTTAATATTCGATATTTTTATCAAAACCGTTAACAGTCATTTTTAAGAAAATCCAAATTTTCCAAAAATGTTTCACGTAAAGGATAATTAGGGTTGAGGGGATTTAATTGAAAATCTTCATCCTTAAAATATACTGAACTTAAGTTTGGTATTTAACCAACTTTCTGTTTTTGAGCTATGCTGTCCACAGTCAGACACACACACACACACACACACACACACACACACACAAACAGATGTTTTTCTAAAAATGCTTTTTTTCGGACTCAAGGGACATCAAAACATATATTTCCGGTGAAATTTCGGTATTAGATTTTTGGGTGCAATACAATACTTCCTCTATACACTAAGTACATAGTACGTGTAGAGAAAGTAAAAGGGCCGACACAATTGTAAACTAATGTTTCTGATGTGGAACATCGTCGGAATATTATAATTGATTTAGGAATAATTTGACAATACTAAGTCATCAATGATGGACACAATGGTGGTTAAAATATGAAGTTCGGGATTTAAAATAAGTTGTCATCTCATACCAATTTTAAATCTCAAATATTTGTTAAGCAGCTTATTCTTCTATCTACTTTATGATAATCGAGATAAATATTAGCAGAAATTGCCATAATGACTTGCTTCCGTGTAAATAGAAGGTAAATAAGGAAATGCGCTGGGCTAAAACTAAAGTCAAATATTTTAAAAACCGGTTACTATGTGGTTGAAATCCGTTTCTATGCATGACCAGGAGTTTGCAAATTTTCATGTGAGAAATTTTAATATTTTAAATATAAAACAAATAACAGGGAATATCTCAGAAATGGTCAACTCCACCTGAAAGCCTACATTTTGTGTCTTATCCAAATCTACATTTTTGTATAGTAATTTTTGTCTATCTCTTACGGTTTACCAGTTATGTAAAATTCAGCAAAATTCATCCAAAATAAAGAGGTTTTATACACTATTCCCAGAAAGCTCAAGACATACATTTTATTTGCAAGAAACATTCTTTAATATACGATATTTTAATCAAAATCTTTAATGCTATTTTTGAGAAGATCAAAATGTTCGAAATTTGTTCCATTTAAAGGGTAGTTTGAGATGGAGGGTGATTTGTTTTTCAAAATCTTCGTGTCGCGTCCCTGGAAGATACTAAACTTATATACGAAGTTTGGTATTTTACTGACTTTTCGCTTTTGAGTTACAGTGTTCATAGACATACGGGCCTTTTCCTGAAAATCTGTTTTTGGGGATACAGGGGATCTTAAAATGTGTACTGCGTGCGAAATCTCGGTTACGAATTTTTGGGTGGAACGTAATATCTTCTCTATATATACTATGTTAATGGCACGTGTAGAGAAAGTAAGAATTCAATGCCATAGCCGGGATTTGTAGCACGAATATCCGCTTTCTAGCCCATTGCCCTAACCATTGAGGTACCAGTCCCTCATTAAATTTCCCAACTGTGTCGCATATTTCCCGGTAAATCACAAGCTGATCTCAAAGTATTTTGAGACTGCAAATCCCAATGGCGACTTACAACCTCGTGTACTTTAAAGGCTTCAAATCCCGGATATGGCATTTAATTTTTCAGTGTGACTCTGCCAATCCATTTGTGTGCTACACACGCCTTGTGCGAAAAAAATTAATTAACAGTGTTTTAATAGTTAAACTATCATTGTCGTTACTTAAAGGTACTTACGATGCTGCAAAACATCATTAGAGAACGTTATTTCAAAATAATTTGAGATCTTTTTGTGGTTCACCAGTAGATAGTTTTACTGAGATTAAATTGGTTTATATTTAGTGAGCATTAAGGGTATTTATGACTGAAACTTCACGAAAAATCACAAAAACCGAACTTTGATTTTAATTCCATAAAACAATTTAAGCATTCCTGAACAAAACGGTATAATTGACCACCAGGCAAAATATTTAAATGGCATAAGTCAATGGAGCTAAAACAAAGCTTCAAAAAAAAAAAAATCAGTTCGACTAGACTTTATCACATCGTGCAAAGTAAAAAACGAAGTTGTGCAGAAGAAAAGCAGCAATGCAATAAAAAAAGAGCAGAACAGTCAGCAACAGATGAGAGGAAAAGTAAAGTTGGGGGTCCAATCTACTGGATTTTAATGTGAGCCATGCCCAGTTTTTTCGCTATTGATATTTTCAGCATCTTTCTTCCTGTAAAATTCTCCTTGCGGAGCAGTTTTTCTGTTAAAAAAATCTGTACAGGTTAATAGAGATACAGTAACAAAGAATTACCCTAGGTTTTTCTCTCACATGTGTTTAGACATAAATTTTCAATTTTGTAAACGTAAAAATTATATTTTTATGATACAAATCACTAATAACCTTAAAACTTTTTGGCGGCTGATTCAAAGGAAACAGAGAAACATAGGACAATTTAAAAAAACTAGATGTATTATAAACAATTTTTTGTATATTTTAGGACTACAGTTAAATTCTATTAAATGTAATAAGTATAGATTACTGTCAGTAGTTTTATAAAAATAATACAATTACATTATTTATCCCATTACAATATTCCTTTTAAATCAGGAATTTTACTTATCATTTACCTTCGACACTTTCTTTATTTTTAGGAAACTTTTTATTCATTGGATTAAATTATTCTTTTTAGGTATTAATTTTTACTAGGTAGACTTAGCTAAAAAAATCACTCTAGGGTTAAAATATTAGACGAACATTTTAATTTTTGTCTCAAGGGACTTTTTCAGTTCAATTTGACCATAAATTTCAAAACATAAGAGCAAAATGTATAAAGTTTGCATGGTAATATTTGTATTATATTAAATATGTGGTATAAATTTCAAAAAATTTGCTTCTATAGCTTGGAATTTAAAATATTCTGTCATACCAGTCCTTAAGAGAGTTGGTATAGGTTCTGCCAGCATCCACGGTTACACAGTAAAATCGGATTAATAAATATTGGTTTTTAAATAATTATCATTATGATTTATTATATAGTAATTAAGATACTTTAAGGTTAAATTTTGGAAATATATAGCGTCAGTTGGGTAGTTAATGCTGTGCTCGAATTATGTCATGATAACTCAGTGGTGAGAGCAAGCGGCTAGAGACTGGGAGATCCGTGGTTCAAATCCCTCCCATGGCTTTGATTTTTTCAGTCTGACTCTTGTTAATTTGACTTGTGTCATATACACGGCTTTTGTGAAAAAACAACACTAATTTAAAATCATTTGAGATCTCCTTGTGGTTTACCGGGAAAAACATTAACTATTTGGGAAATTTAGCGCTTGTCGGCATGTTACCATGGTGGCTCTGTGGTTAGAGCAACTGGACGGAGATCCTCTCATCTGCTGGTTGAATTCCAGCTTATGCATTGAATTTTTCAGTCTGGCGTTACCTCTACATTTCCCTTGCTACACAGGATGGTGTGGAAGGAACAATTAATTCAAGAACAGAGAGGTTATGATAGAAGGATTTTTACCACATATATAATCCTTTCTCTGATATTTTTTACCTAACATTTCCTTTGTTTTTCGATTTGATTACGGTTATGTTTTTGCTTCTAGTTCACACACATATCCTACATATTTACAAACACACAAACACCCAAGGCAGGACTCGAGCTCACGATCCCATGTGCCACGAAGCACCAAAGTGAGGCACTTTAGCAAGCGCGCCCATGAGAACTGGCATAATTAGGCAATAAAATTGTTTTACTTAGATTCTTTCATAGGATCCTATATGTATAATCCAATGAAAATTAGTGTTACAGATTCTGCCGGGAAACCAGGAAAACTTTTGTTCTTCTGCTGTCTGCTTTCTGCGCCAGTAGTATACTGTGAGGTCTCTTTCTCTCAGAGTATGCGTGGGAGAGGCCAGAATCGATAACACCAGTTCAAATGTATGAGCAAATTTAACGGGGGCTAATGACCATTCTGTGTGCAGCGAGTTGCAAATTGTTTTAAGATGTATAATCCTTAAATTCTTCTTGAGTTTTAGCACGAGAAATTATATCAGGAATATTTCGTTTCATATCTGTGAACTTTCGGAGTATTAAAAAACGTTACGTTGTAGATAAAACGTTTTTCTGCCATAAAGAGAGGAGATTAAGTTAACTGATGTTAATGCAGCTATCGGCAACTCATTTACCAATCACCGTTAAATAGGTGATGATCCTAGCGCTGCTTTACGATTACTACAGCAAGTGTAAATTGGGGTGCAAGAGTAACTAAATGTTCGAAATGCCTTTATATTTTCCTAAATACATGAGATTCTCTAACGTTCTACGTTGCCAGATCTGACTCTTCTGGGACACTATTTTCATTGGCTGCTCATTGTAAGCGTGCTTTCCCATTTGCTAAATTCTCAGAATTTCCTTATGCGCTTTTTCAGCAACTTTCTGATAAGAAACGTTAGGGATTGAGGTTGGGTGGGTGGTAAACGTAAATGCCAATGATTTACGGGAACTAACAATATTAATATTTACATATATTCAATTGCTGTTGTCCAAAGAGTCGTCTCACCTGCGTGTTCAGCATCACTATCCGTGTCATTTTCTCTCAAGCTACATAGATTACAATGCATTCTTAATGTCTCAAATTTGAATCCTTTCCGAAGTTATTTTTACTTTCTCTATACGTACTATGTACAGAGAAGGTATTCCACTCCACCAAAAAGTTCGATACCGAAATTTCACCGGAAATATATGTTTTAGGGTCTCCGTATCCAAAAAAAGTATTTTCGGCAAAAGGTCTGTGTGCGTGTGTCCGTGTGCCTGTGAGCACGATAACTCAAAAACGAAAAGTTGGTAAAATACCAAATTTGGTATTTAAGTTTAATATCTTCCAGGGATGCATCACGAAGATTTTGAGAAAAATCGCCCCATCCCCAACTACCCTTTACATGGAACTTTTTCGAAATTTTTGATTTTCTCAAAAATGGCTCTAACGATTTCGATTAAAAGTTCGTAAATTAAACATATTTATCTGAAAAATAAAATGTATATTTTGAATTTTCTGGGAATAGCCTCTGAAGACTACTTTATTATGGATGAATTTTGAATAACTACTAAACCGTAAGAGATGGACAAAAACTTAACTCACAAAACATGTAGAGCATGTTAAAACACACAATTTATGTTTTATATATTTTTTTCCTGGAATTGATCGTTTTTGAGATATTCCTTTTTCTTGGTTTCAGCTTTGAAAAACTTATACTTTTCTCATACAGGAATTTGTCAACTCCTGTCTATACAAACAAAGGAACATCAATCACATAGCAACCAGCTTTTGGCTTTCACTTTAATCTATGGTACTCCCTTATTTCGCTTCTACCTACAGTAAAGCAAGAAATAAGACTATTTCTGCTAATTTTTCTCGATTAGCATGAAATAAATAAAAGATAAGCTTATTAACAATAATTTTTTACAGAGATATAGAGAAAGTCACGTGAATGGATCACATCAGATTTTATATTTTTATTTTCTCTACACGTACTATTACATAGTGTAAAGAGAAGGTATTGCACTCCACCCAAAAATTTGATACCGACATTTCACCAAAAATTGACTTTTGTGTGAGATACTCAACAACTCTTTCCACAACAGCCCCTCGTGACACATTTGGCATTTCACGAAATATTGAAAATCCGGCATTTTTTTTACTTTCTCTACACGTACTATGTATGTATTGTTTAGAGAAGGTATTGCACACAAATCGATCCGGAGATTTCACCGGAAATATATATTTTAGGGTCACCTGTATCCAAAAAAAAAAAAAAAAACCATTTTCACTAAAAAATCCGTGTGTGTGTGTATGTGTATGTGTGTGTGTGTGTCCGTGTGTCAGTGTGTGGTTCAAAATTCGTTGATTATCATTTATTTATTTTTTGTTTTTCTTGCATTTAACTATGCATGCACCTTCTGTTATCACACATTACTCGAAGTATGCAATATATTTAAGAATATCGAGGTTTACAAACTCGTTTATTCGAATTGCACATCGCTAACTTTTTATGCTTCTGAGGGTGAAAACTTTTTTAAACAATATTTACTTGGTACGCATATTAGAACAAAATCTCACCTACATACATTAGATTATTATTTGCTATTATTAATAACAATGCAATTAAGCCAAAATGCATGGGTGTATTATACAATCTACTGCCACAAACTTATATGATAAGAACCGTTGCTCAAAGGGGAGTTCCCTTGTATTATTCTTATAAGGTAATTAATTACCTTCGATAATCAGTTCAGCTAATTCCTTCTTTCAAACTAAATTTTCTTTAGTAATGTTTTCATAGTTAAAAACAGATTTTCTATCTAAAACATTATGCTTATCAATTAGCTATAACAGAATTACAACTTAAGGAATTTTAAAAGATTTGCTGATGTTGAATATATATAATTATTTACCATAATTTACCTATTTGTTCAAAATCTTCTCGGGCTTCTAACCAGGTAAAAACTTGGCTTGATACCAACGTTTTAAGTTGTGCATCTTCCTCGTCTTCAGGGTGAACTGATGGATTGAGCTAGCGGAGACCGGTATTTATAACAGCGCAAGCGTCATAAGTCATAACGAATGGACATTCTCAACACATTGGCACATAGAGCAGTTTCTGTATTAGATCCAGATAATCTGCAAACTGATTTTCAATACCTAAAATTCACACTCCAACAAAATGGATATTCAGTCAAGGACATCACATCTGCGCTGAAAAGAGCCGGACAAAAAGGAAACCCCAGCAAGAACACTCACCAAAAAGACAAGCCAACCGCTATAGCCTATATACTGTTTACCGGCAATTTTTCGGGAAAGATTAGTGGACTACTCCACAAATATAATGTCAAAACCATCCATAAGCCATCCCTAAAATAAAAAATTTGGTAAGGCCAGTTAAAGATAATTTAGCTTTAAGAGTTCCTGGTGTTTAGCACGTTCCTTGCGAATGCATCGCAGCATACATTGGCCAAACAGGACGCACTATTGCCACACGCGTTTTTGAACACCAAAGATCAATAAGGTTTATGCAACCCGAAAAATCTGGACTGGCTGAACACTGTATAGAACAAAGCCACAGAGCTAACTTTACCAACACCAAGATAGTGGCAAAGTGTTCGAACTACTGGGAAAGGCCAGGGGCGGCGGGTGTGTGGCCGCGCCTATAAAAAAAGAAAAAAAAAACTTTAATAATACGCGAACCAATCAGATGTTAGCTGCATTCCAGCTCTTATAAATACCAGTCTCTGCAATCTCAATCCATCAGTTCACCCTGAAGATGAGGAAGATGCTCGTTGGTATCAAACCAAGTTTTTACCTGGTTAGAAGCCCGAGAAGATTTTGAATTAATACGTCGCCAGGAAAGCTTCAGTTCTTATTTTTGTCCATTTGTTGTTTATAAAATAGCTATTAATTGAATACGACCACAATCCGTTATCAGGTAAAAGTAGTGAAATTGACATCAGCTTATATTTATTTGATTATGATGTTTAGACGTCATCACAGCTTTAAATATGTGAGTAAGCCTTTAAGGTACGTAATTTACATGAGCGTGTAAGCTGGGCGGAATATGTAGATAATATTTCTTTGGAGGACAAAGGCAACACAGCTGTTGTTTTTAATGATGTCAAATTCTGAGAAATAAGTTAAGAAGTAGACCTGGTCCTTCCGGCTATAAATAATATTAACGAAATGTAAATAAAGGTACATGGAAGTGTATTTATTGTGTTGGTATTAGTCCTCTAACATGACCATAGAGTAATTAGAGGCAGATTAGAGTAAATTTTTCCAGGAATTTTATATATCAAAACGCAGTGGATAAATAACATCTAAGAAAAAACATAACTTTCTCTACATCTCTGCAACAAATTATTGTTAAAAAGCTTCTGCCTCTATTTACTTCAAGCTAATCGAGAAAAAATTAGCATAAATAGTCTTATTGCTTACTTCCTTGTAACCATTATGGTCATTAGTTTTAAAACAATTATTTCAATACCAATGACCACAATAGTTAGCTATATTATGAAACTTGGGTTTAAAGTACTTGCAACATTGTAAGTCACCATGGGGGTTGTCGTCTCAAAATAATTTGCCAGACCCCATGGCCACGCTCGCTAAGGTGCCTCGCTTTGGTGCTTCGTGGGCAGGGGATCGTGGGTTCGAGTCCCGCCTTAGGCATAACAATATGTTTTACCAATGTGTATGTGTTTGTGTAAATGAACAGTAAAAATAGTAATCATACAGGGGGGGGGAATGTAAATAGGGGATACAGCGCCGGAGTGCTGACCAGACTCCGGTACTGTCTAAAAAAAAAAATAATAATAATTTGACATCACCTTATGGTTTACCGGGAAACATACGAGTCAATTGAGAAATGTAATGCTATGCCTGCATGTAGCTCAGTGGCAGAGCAACCGGCTAGAGATCGGGAGATCCGTGGATCAAATTCCGGCTATGCATTGAATTTTTTCTGACTCTACCTATCCAACTTCTGTCCTACACAAGGCTTGTGTGAAAAAACAACTATTTCAAGAAATGAGACCATTTCTGCTAATGTTTTCGATTAGCATTAAGTAAATAGAACAATAAGCTTTTTAACAATAATTTGTTGCGGAGATATAGAGACACTCATGTGAGTGGAACTCATCAGATCTTTTGTTTTTATAATTTTATTTAACAACTGTGTACATTCTGGTTTTATTTCGTAATTCTTAACGTAAATTTCTAATAGGTTTAAAAACTTTAATTGGTGAATTATGGCTTTTATAATTATTTTAGGTACCTTACCAAAAATCCGGGGTATACTCATAAACTTTAGAAGATGATTCATAATTATCATTCACAAAGACTGTTTGCTGGGAGAGACTTACCCCACCATGATGGCCAAGCAGAGCGTAACGGGCACTGTGACGGCCTGAGGGTCATACTCCTCCTGATCCAGGACACTGCTATCAATGCTCTCCACCTCCACTGCGTCACCTCCAGCTCTTTCTATCTGCACCTCTCCTTCCGTATCTCCTACAATATGCCGGACCTGTAACTCCATCAAATATTGAGTTTAAGGACTGCATTACTGAAAGCTTTACATTCCAAAAATAATAATAATGCTAAATACATTGGAAGACTCAAACTTCAATAGCAAGATTGATAAAAACTTACCCCACAAAAAATGTAGAGGAACATTAAAACACATAATTTATGTTATATACATTTTTTTTCGAGCAGTTGATCGTTTTTGAGATATTCCTTATTTTTGGTTTCACCTTTGAAAAACTTGTACTTTTCCCATACAGGAATTTGTCAACTCGTGTCCATACAAACAAAGGAACTTCAGTCACATAGCATTCAGCTTTTGACTCCACTTTAACCTATAATACTCCGATATTTCGCTTCTACTTACAAGGAAGCAAGTAATAAGGCTATTTCTGCTAATTTTTTCTCGATTAGCATGAAGTATATATAAGAATAAGCTTATTAACACTAATTTGTTACACAGAAGTATAGAAAGCCATATGAATGGAACACATCAGAATTCTTTTTAATAAAATCTATAATTTTTGTACTTGAAAATTGAAAACATATCTATGCTTAAGCACATATAACTTTTTTGTCATAAACGATATAATTTTCATGTTTGAAAGTTAAATTCACATGCGTTAAGACATATGACAGTAAAACCTAGAGCAATTTTTACTTTCTTTATACGTACTATGTACATAGTGTATAGAGAAAGTGTTGCACTCCACCCAAAAATTCGATACCGAGATTTCACCGTAAATACATGTTTGTTTTAGGGTTCCCTTTATCCAAAAAAAGTATTTTCAGAAAAAGTTCCGTGTGTTTGTGTATGTGTGTCCGAGTGTCTGTATGTCTGTGAACACGATAACTCAAAAGCTAAAAGTCGGTAAAATACCAAACTTGGTATTTAAGTTTGGTATCTTCCAGGGATGCGACACGAAGATTTTGAGAAAAATCCCCCACCCCCAACTACCCTTAACATAGAATTTTTTCGAAAATGTTGATTTGCTCAAAAATGGCTCTAACGATTTTGATTGAAATATCATATGATATTTACTTGACAAATAAAATGTATATCTTGAATTCTCTAGGAATAGCCTCTGTAGACTACTTTATTCTGGATGAATTTTACGGAATTTGCATAACTGCTAAACCGTAAGAGATGGAAAAAAACTTAACACACAAAAACGTAGAACACGTTAAAACACACAATTTATGTTTATACATTTTTTATGGAAATGGTCGTTTTTTAGATATACCTTGCTTTTGGTTTCAGCTTTGAAAAACATACTTTTCTCAGACAGGAATTTGTCAACTGCTGTCCATACAAACAAAGGAACTTCAGTCACATAGCAAACTGCCTTCGGTTATCAGTTTAACTAGTGGTACTCCCTTATTCCGCTTCTACTTACAAAGAAGGAAGTAATAAGACTATTTCTGTTAATTTTTATTCCATTAGCACGAAGTAAATAGAAGAATAAGCTTTTTAAGAATAATTAGTTGCTGAGATGTAGAGAAAGTCATGTGAATGGAACACATCAGATTTTTAAAATTCAAACTACAGACGTAATATAATGCAAATAAGTTACAGTGTTTAATACATTTTGCTCCAAGTTTTGGAAGCTATGGTCAAATTTGTTTATATTTTTGTCACTACATTGGAAAGCCCAGTATAACGAAAATATTTTATCCTAGGTTCACAATGAATTTCCCCTAGGTTTTCTGTTTCTGTTTTGGTTTAGGTTACAAAAGCTTTTTAAACTTATGAGTATGCTTTTTGTTGTTGTAAAATATATAATTTTTGTGCTTGAATATTGAAAACATACCTATGCTTAAACACTTATGTTTTTTGTCATAAACGATAAAATTTTCATTTTTAAAGTTAAAAATAACCTAGAGCAAATCTTATTCATTATATCTCTGTGAACATGTACAGGAATTCTTATTTGTGTTACAGTAAAACTGTTCCGCAAGGAGCATTTTACAGGAAGAAATATGCTAAAAATGTCAAAAGCAAGAAAACAAGGAAATTATACATTATTTATTATGCCTCTGTGAACCTGTACAGCAAAGTTTATTTGTATAACAGAAAAATTGTTCTACAAGGAGCATTTAACAGAAGGAAACATTCTGAAAATATCAATAGCGAAAGAATAAGTAAAGTATACCTCTGTGAACATGTACAGCATATTTTATTTGCATGGCTCACATTAAAATTCACCAGATTGGTGGGATGGACCCTTAGCTTTCCTTTTCCTGTGCTTTGCGTTTGTCTTTTCTATCATTTCCTTCTGACATTGCTACTTTTCTTCTGCAAAACTTCAATTTTACTTTGCATGATGCGAATGAAATCTCGCAGTTTGAAAGTTTTTGAAATGAAGTTTTTCTTGTCCAGTACGATTTCAGCTCTAATGCTTTGCTGGGTAACTCCAGTGAATTACAGAATTTAAAAATGGGTATGGTGACTATATACCTTCTGTATTCAGGAAAAATTAAACAATTTTATGCAAATTAAATAAAAAGTCAATTTTTTGTTGGCTTTTTTATGAAATTTTCTACATATCCTTAGCTAACCTTATTAAAAGTTATATATAAGGGTATATAGTTAAACAGTAATCTATTGACTTAAATGAAAATTTAGTTTTGGACAACTAAAATTTACTAACTTCAAAGGTGTTCCTCAAGTATTTCACAAATACTCCAGTTTTAGCACAAATTGAACATATGCCACAGTTCTCACCTTGAATTAATACTCAGTACCATTTGAGTACCAGTGCATTTAACAATACTAACCTAACGGTAGAGTAAATGAAGATGGGCAAACAGGAAGGAACAGAAAAACGGAATCGATATCAAAACAGAAACTTCTCTGAACAGAAGCAGTAAGTACAGTAGTGACATTAATTCAAGACACTTTATTGGTTAAATTAAATTTCAGATTTGAATATTATATTCAACTCTCATTCAGGATTACTATCTAATAAATTATGGCTAGGAAGTTTTACCTTTTACCATAACCAGAAACTAATTTGGCCCTTAATGTCTTACTTCTCCCAACCTAAGAAAACATTGTGACAATGCCGTCCGTGTACATGAAGGCTCTCTGGTTCACTCTGGTGTGCGGCAGTGTAGATGGAGCGTGAGACATCGCAGTTCTATGGTAAACAATGGCAAAATGCCTTCGGAAAGGAGTTCTCAAGACATTATGATTCTTCCCGATATTGGAAATGTTTCTGCCAGCTTCGATTTCTATCTTCGACGAGTTTCTGGAAAATTAGTGACGTCGCTTTCTCGCTATAAAAGCAGCAAGAATTGCATTGAATGTGTTGTGAATAGGACTGGGTCATGAGAAACTTTAGTATTAGCGCGCAGTGTTGCGCGACCTATTGACGGTGTGCTGCTGTAAACGCCAAATTGTCTAACGTCGAGAGACTTTTTGGAGAAGCACTTTAAAAGCTTTATATGTAACTAATTGTTAGGCCAATAAAGCCATTTGTTACAGTATATTATTTTATAAATATAAACATATATTTTGTATTCTGTATTCAATATGAATCTCGAAATAACTGCTCTCATATTACATACAGCAGCTTAAATGTTTATAAATCTAGTAGTTTTAGGATTATGGAATTATAATACCATGGGCAAAAACATGAATACAAAACCTATCCAACTCCTGTCTTACTCACGGCTTGTGTGAAAAAACAATTAAACCAATATTTTTTTGTCCGCTTTATCAAAATACCATTGCATAATTCCGGATATACAGATCAGGTATGTAACAAACTTGGAAACATTTTGTATTGGACCACTGACACCACAGACATCATTGGCTTTCTTAATTAGCTGAAATTTCATGACAATCGATACACTGCACTTGGGACAAGCTATTCTGTTTGTTCTTGCGCCTTTGTTCGCCGTTAAAACATTACCATGAAAATATATAGTTTTTATGAATGAATGAATAAATGAATGAATGAATAAGTGTATTTATTGACATAACAATATCATACTTAGAATTTAAACAATCGCACGGGTCCACAGACCGTACGTGCTTTTGTAATACACACTAAAAACAATATTAAAACAACAACAAAGAATTAAAAGAGTAAACACGGAAATAAAAGACAAAGGTAATACACAATCAAAACCAATATTAAAACAACAATAAAGAATTAAGAGTAAACCCGAAAATAAAAATACAAAGATATTCAAATATAGCAATTTAAATTTACAGCTCAGAGTACACCTTCATAAATGCACCCTCTTATAATAGAAAATTACACTTAAAAGAAATACATATATATGTAGAACATTTTAGTCACTTTTGTTTAGTTGATCTTATTCCTTCCCCCCTCCCCTTCTCTATTGGCAGCCACCTCAGATCTTAGCTGTCTAGCCTTAAGTATAAATTTACCTAGCCCGTCCACGTTTTCCGTGCCTGCCAGTAGCGTCCAACATGTTTCTAGCCCTACATTCGCGGTGGTAAAGAATCGGGGTAAATATTTTTCCCGCCATTCCGCCATACAACTACATATGGCCAAGATTTGAGTCCACGACTCTTCCTCCTTGCAAATGGGACAGATTCTCGTACCATTCCCGTCAGAAATTTTTGTGCTGCTCCATGCTCCTAGACTAATCCATGCGAGCCCCTCTCTAATGGTACATGTTTTGATGAATTGCTCCATACCCCACTCCGATTTTAGCCCAGACTGTACTTCTAATGAAACATTCTCTGTGCATTGCGCAATTATTTGCTGTCAATATCACAGAGGCGGTTCTTAATTTTTCTCCTAATACTCCGCCTGTTTGCCTGCCCCGGTATCCAAATGTATCCCATCCCAATGATTTCCAACCCTTTCTTTAATTTTAATGTCCACGTCGAATTACCTTCCATTCGCAACTATTCACGGTAGCAGACTACCCTAATTAGAGAATGATTTCCGTGAACGATTCTCATCCAATATTTAACTGCTCTGATTTTGCACTCTATCATTTCACTATGTGTCCCGAATTACCTCATTATTCCGCAGTTTGCCGTACCCTCCCTACACCCAGAATTCCTTTCAAAAATTGGGCCCTCACTTGGTCAAGATTACCTGTTTGTTCCCCCCCCCTCGTATTTCTCCTCCATATGTCAATGTGGATCTCACTGTTGCTCCGTATACAGTTTCCATTAAGATTATGGATATATTCAAAATGCTGCAGCGTATTTCGGAGAGCTTCCACCGCTTTCATTCTTGCCTTGTGTTTCGTGATGTCAATGTGTTTTGTCCTTTTTCCGTTCATTGTAAATGTGAGTCCTAAGTACACAAAAGGTTTAACATTGTCCAGTATCTGTCCCTCATATATCCAAGTCTCCTCCCTGCTATAAACAGAACCATTTTTGAAAGTAATTGACTTAGTCTTATTCACATTAACTGTAAGTAGCCATTATCGCAAAAATTTTTAAGTTTGTCAAGTCCTCGTTGCAATCCGTTAACTGTCGTAGAGCACAATACAAAATCATCCGCGTATAAAAGTGCTGGGATCTGCAAATCCGCTACTACTGGTGCTTGGATATTCTCTGCTATCATTGCATCAGTAATATAATCCACAAAGAGATTAAATAGCAAGAGAGATAAAATACAACCCTACCTCACTCCCCTATAACTTAGGCAGCTCTCCGATACCCTGTTTCTGTCGTAATTTATACAGAATTCAACATTTTGATAGATTGCCTGCTATCCTCTAATCATTTTACTTAATAATCCCTTTATGCCTAGCTTATACCATAATGCATTTCGATTGATAGAGTTAAATGCCTTCTTAAAGTCCACAAATGCACAATGAAGCTTTCCCCGTTTATTTAACATTTGTTTCGTCCTTAAAGTGTCTAATATAAAAGCGGCGTCTATGGTACTGTGTCCTTCTCTGAAACACATTTGAAATTTTGAAAGTTTGCCAAATTTATATTGCCAGTCCTATATCCGGTTATATAAAACTCTACAATAACTTTTCTCTATAATTGGCAACAGAGTAACCCCCCTATAGTTATCCGGATTCCCAATAGTTTCCTACATAGTATACTGTTTGATACAGATAAAAAAATAATTGACGTACGAAAGTGACATTACTAAAAAATAACGAAAACTAACAACACAAAACTTTGTTTACAAAGTTACAGCACCTCGCTGTATTTTTCAACGTAATCGTCATTGTTATCAAGATATTTTCCGGTAACGTGGTACCGGTTTTTCAATGCAGCTGTTAATTTTTCCACCGCTAAAGATATGAGTCAAGATGTAACTGTCACTTTGAGGTCATAATCGGTTGGGAAATATTTTTCATCCAAAAACTCATGTACGGTGTCTCAAGTGAAACACCGGTTTTTCTTAATTCTTTTATAACATTTGCTTTTAACTTTAACCCAAACAATTGATGAAATTCCACTTCGGTCTTTATTGTACAAACTGGCTCTTCCTTGATTTATCGTAAATTAAGCGTCATTTCCTCACTGAAGAACGTTCATTGCATTGTCACCATACACTTGGGATGTTTGCCTATAACGTTAGGTTGACCGAACATTTTGTACATTCAAAAAACCAATAAGCTCTTTGGCGGTAGAAAAGTATAACATCGGCAACACCGATAACACGTAGCAATACATGTATTGACAGAAAGGAGATACGTTGAGAAATAGAGCAAGGGACTGTAATTTTGTAAATAAAGTTTTGTGTTGATATCTGTCATTATCATTTAGTTATGCCAAATCGTTTGTCACGTTATGGATGGCTCTCGTACAAAGAAAATTGTTCAGCTGGAATAATTCTAACGTATATTAAAAAAAGAGAAGCTGCAACGACTTTTCGATCGTTGTTGTACACAATTTTTGGATATTAATTTCATCATGATTTGCATTCTATGACTTATAGTCAATAGCAACCGGCTAGAGACCGGGATATCCGTAGTTCAAATCCCAGCTATAGCATTGAACTTTTCAGTCTGACTCTTCATAACCAACTCCTTTCCTACTCACAACTTGAGTGTAAAAAAGATAACACTAATCGACCTAATAGTTGGCAAAACCATGAAGCCCGGGTCTTGAAATGCTTAGCACATTGTAAGTCACCATTGGGGTGTGTCACCTCAAAATAATTTTAGATCTGCTTTAGTCTAAGAGAAACATGCGAGCCAGTTGAGAGAATTAATGTCGTAATATTGACATGGTAGTTCAGTGGTTAGAGCAACAGGCTAGAGACCGGGATATCCGTAGTTAAATTTTGCCTATGGTAATGAATTTTTCAGTCCTACTCCTGTCCTGCACAGAACTTGTGTAAAAAAACAATTAAAATTATTCTTACAACATTTATTTTTATATATACCAACTTCTTGTTCCTCAAGATAAACATTAGCAGAAATGCTGTTATTACTTAGTTCCCTATAAGTAGAAGGGAAGTAAGAGAGTAAACTAAACTAAAGTGATAATCAAATACTTTAAAATATCGTTGTAATGCGATTGAACTACGGTTCTCTTTGCATGATCTAAATAAATCAATAGGAATGAAAATTCAACTTCTAGAAAAGTTTAAGTATTTTAAATTAAAAAAAAATAATAACGAATATCTCGGAAATTCTTAACTCCACATAAACATGTACATGACAAAGTTTGTGATCTCTATTTTTATGCACAGTAGATTTTTTCTCTTACAGTTTATCAGCTATGCAAAATCACGTGGTACGAAATATTTTCGGCAGCTATTCCCAAAAAAATCAATATACATTTTATTTGTAATTTCATCCATATTTTAATAAAAATATACCCATTTGTAAAGTAGGTTAGGGTGGCGGAATTTGCTTCAAAATCTTCATGTCGCATCCTTTTAAGATACTGAACTTAACTATCAGATTTAGTGTTTAACAAATGTTTGCTTTTTAGTTACATTATTCAAAGACCCTCACGCACACATGCACACGGATAGTTTTCTAAAAACGCTTATTTTCAGTGAAATACTGGTATCGAATTTTTGGGTGCAATACATTAGTTTTACTGCCTATGTACTAAGCGAAATGTGGTAAAAATATTATCAGAACGGGTGTCCAGGTTTCTGTATTGGACCACGCTGAACTTTCAATACTAATTCAACAAACCAGGAGTAGCTATTTATAAACATATACTTAATGTTCGTGGCAGCCAATTTGAGATAGTTATTTTATTATTGACTTTCGATGACTCCTGTAAGTTAGCATGAGAAGTACAACAAATCTTAATAATATGCGTTATTGAGTTTCGTTTTATATTTTAATTAAAACATCACAACCATAACACACCATACGCATTTTAACTGGAATAAGATTAATTAATTTATTCTTTTCAAATAATCATAGAAAAGCATAATGTATAAACCTCCATTGTACTAACAATGCTTACTGACGTTTATAAAGCATTATAGTTGAGTGCAAATTTGTTTCAACAGGTATATCTTTATGTTAAGGATATTTGTTTTCATTTCCAAGTTATTCATGTCAATTTGTAATAATTGAACAAAGACAAATACATATCCCATAAATGATGAGGCTAGTAATTACAACATATATAATCTGATAACTCTATAACTACATACAACTATCATATATTAATGTATAATCATCGAATACAATTATTCTTGCATGAGAATAAATATCTGATATGTTCCATTCACGTAATTTTCACTATCTTTTCCTAAAAATAACCTATTCTTACAAAATATTATTCTTTTATCTACTTCATGTTAATCGAAATAAACTTTAGCAGAAATGGACTTATTACTTGCTTCTTGTAAACATAAATCATTCTATTTAATAAGGGAATAGTCTAGACTAAAGTAATAGCCAGATCTATTAACATCTGTCGCTATGAAATTGATATTGCAAGTTGGCACCCTTTCCATGGCCAGGAGTATAAAAAAGAAAAAAAAAAAAAAAAAAAAAAAAAAAAAAAAAAAAAAAAGAAAAAGGGATATGAAACCGGTAAGTACATCCTGTATGAGAAAAGCTTAAGTATTTTAAAAGTGAAACCAAAATTAAGTTATATCTCGGAAATAGTTAATTTTATATGACACAATTGGGTGTTTTACCGCGATATACATTCTTTTTCTTTTGTGATTTTTTATCTAGCTTACACAGTTTACTAGTTATATAAGGTTATTCAGAATGAAGAGGATTTTAAGAGGACATTCCCAGAACATTCAATATGTAAATTTATTTGTCATTAAAATATTTTATTATACGGTGTTTTAATCAAATCTTAGAAGCAATTTTGAGAAAATAAACAGCTTTAAACATTTTACCATGTAAAGAATAGATTTGGGAGGGGAATTTTCTTGAAATATAAATACAAAATTTGTCATTTAAGATCACTATCTTCCAAGCATGTGACACAAAGAAAGAAATTTTCTCCAACCCACTTTACAAGAAACATTTTTTGTAAATGTTCATTTTCTCAAAAATAGCTGTAACGGTTTTATTATTACATGTTTAAGATATTCTCATGAAAAATGAAATATATCTTGAATTTTCTGAAATTTTATGACTTTTGTGTAACTGGTAAACCATAACAGATAAACAAAAACTTAATACACAAAATGTAGATCTCATTAAAACACACAATTTGTGTCATATACATTATTGTGTAGATATTTCAAGTTGTTGGTTTCAGTTTTAAGTAACTTAAATTTTTATCTCTTTGTTAATTCCTAGAAAGCAATCACAACCTAATTTCAATTGTTTCACTCGACGACCGGCATTTTAAAAGGTCTGACTATCGTTTTAGCCTAATACATTACCTTACTTCGCTTCTACTTACAAAGAAGCAAGTAATAAGGTCAATTATAGCAATTTATCTTGATTAGCATGGCGTAGACAAAGGAATTACCTTTTGTAAGGATAGTTTCTTTTGTGGAAGAGCTAGAGAAAGTCATATGACCGGAACACCCAAGACTTTTAAAAAAACATATTTGAAAGTTCAGATGTTCCATGCTGATAAGCTATGTGGAATAAATATAAAGTGTAATGTTATAATGATTCAGGTAGCACAACTGCTTAGCTAGACGGCCGGGGTTCGATCGCAAGTGACCGCATGTGAGATTTGTGGTGGACAAAACGGCGCTGGGGCGGGTTTGCTCCGGGTACTCCGGTTTCCCCCGCTATCGCATTCCACCGGTGCTCCATCATCACTCATGTATCATCAATGTCATCGCCTGCGGTGCCATTAATAGTAAAAGCAGGCGTTAAACACTACAAAAAAACTGCTTAGAACGCAATAAACATTCACATAATGTATAGAGAAGGTATTGCATGCACTAATAATTCAATATTCAGATTTCACCAAAAATAGAAGTTTTGAGACACTCTGAATTCAAAAAAAAAATTTTTTTTAGAAAAATGTCCCTGCGTGTCTGTGGACAGCATAACTCAAAAACGAAAAGCACGTTAAATACCCAACTTAATATTTCAATTCAGTATCTTCAAAGGATGGACAGGAAGAATTTAAAGAAAATCCACCCCAACTACATTTTATCTGAAACAAATTCGAAAATTTGTGTTTTCTAAAAACTGGCTCTAACAATTTTGATTAAAATCTATTATACTTAAAATATTTACATGGCAAATAAAATGTACAACTTGAAATTTCTGGAAGACCTCTATATTCTGGATGAACAATTCTAATTTTACATAACTGGCAAACCGTAAAAGATAGACAAAACTCACTGCATAAAAATGCAAAACTCCTTAAAACTCACAATTTATGCCATGTGCATATTTATCGTGGAGTTGACATTTTTCAAGATATTCTTTATTATTGGTTTCAGTTTTAAGCTACTTAAACCTTTCTGAAACGAGAGACAGCCTTCTTTTTGCCTCTCTTATGTTTACACCTAGCAAGCCAAGACCATCGAGTTTCAATTGTTTCATTTAGCGACCGGGTTTTAAAAGACCTGACTGTCGCTTTAGCCCAGTGTTTTCCCTTATTTTCCTTCTACTTACAAAGAAACAAATAATAAGACCAATTTTGGGAACGTTTACCTTGATTAGCATGACGTCGATAAAAGTAATTTTTGGTAATGGAAGTTTGTTTGTGGAAGGGTTAGAAAAGGTCATGTGAAAGGAACACATTATACTTTATTAAAAATCATTCCTAAAATTTCAGTTTTTCCATGCAATATCGGTAATGTTAAGAAGTATTCAATTTACTATTCTATGAACAATTTGTATCCTCTATTCTCGTGGTAAAGTCACTGTTAGTTGTTATTTGTCATGTACACATCTACGCAGGCACTGTGGAGTATGTAAGGAAGGGGTTGCAATGTGTGCGCACGGAGGAGAGCACGCTTTCCAAGTCTGTCACATACAACTTGTTCTAGTTGGTTTCAGGGTCATTGATCTAAAGACGCTTGAGGTACATACCTTCCACTCCTCAACGCCATAGCCTTGTGCGGCAGCCAAACGCTTCTGTTGCCTGAGAGCTCGTCTCCTAGCACTCTCTGCACAACAGCCTTTGCATAGACAACATTTAGCATACGTCCACTTGAAGCTCTTGGCGAGAATATCTCCGATGTTGGAAAGATACAACAGGAACAGCGGCATCCCTATGATGGCATACAGAATTGTCACCACCTTGCCAATCTCCGTATGCGGCGCAATGTTGCCATAACCTAAAAAAGGAACTGTTATTAATTACGAAATTATAATAGACACCTTGAATAATATGAATAATTATGTTCTGATATAGTTGTATTCTACCTATATAAGTAAACATCATGTTTGTATATCACTGATTTCCTTTAATATAGGTGACTGAAATGTGTCACCTCCTCAAAATTATGGAAACTACACTGGATAGTGCAGACATAAGTTGCATAAAAGGTCAAGTAACAGATGATCCATATATAGATACTGCAGGGAAATAACTGGAAATGTATGAGATTATTATTGTTGTTGTTGCTGCTGCTGTTGTTGTCGTTACAGTAATGCAGGGGCACATTTCAGTGGAATTTTCTCCCTAGAGGTGCTATTCAGAGATATGTGGATTTATCTGGATATTTCTTCCCCCGCCTCCCGCGAACTCTCCTCAAACTATAGTGACTCCTATCGCTCGCAGAGCAGTACTCGCTGTGATTCACAACAATATCAACTAACCTCATTGACTTAATAGTTGGGAGTCTGCTTGGCATCATATGAGTTATAATACCTTATTATTGTAATGTTATAGTTATTATATTATTATTTTATTATAATAGCTATTAATAGATTTCTATTAGTTACTGAAAAATACCATCTGTAATAACTATTACAACATCGCGATAATAAATAAAAATTAATATGAGAGTTTTGGCAAAAGTAATGGTAACTAGTTTTTTTTCTTGTAGATATGTAAACGGATCACAAACGTATATGTGCCGTGTGGAAGTTCTGCTGGCATATTGTGTATGCAGAACAATAGATGGCTCTGTGATAGCTGGTAGTAGCGCAGCGAGGGCTGTGAAATCAGTCAGTTGGTGAGTGTCGTGCGAGATGGAAGTAACCCGTGTTGAGCAGCGCCTTTACCTTAAAATAGCCATTCTCCGAGGGATAAATGCGATGGAAATTCACAGTGAATTAGTGGAAGCCCTTGGAAATAATGCCCTACCATACCGTACAGTAGCACGGTGGGTAAGAAAGTTTCAGCAAGTCAACCAGTGATGAGCAAAGTTAGGGTTCCACCTGTCGGTGTTCGTGCCACACGTACCGTCATCGGGCAGCTACTGGATGAAGACAGACGATGGCGCTACTGGAGTTAGAGGGCAAGTGAATAAATGAATAAGTGTATTTATTGACATAGCAATATCATACATAGAATTTCAACAGTCGCACCGGTCCACAGACCGTACGTGCTTTTGTAATACACATTACAAGCAATATTAAAACAACAACAAAGAATTAAAAGAGTAAACACGAAAATAAAAAGACAAGTTAGAGAGGGCAAGTGGCATCGAGAAACGCATAATTCACAGGATATTACGTAATGAACTGCAACTGCGCCAAATCGCATCGCGGTGGGTACCGCATGCACTGACGGAAGTTCATGATGGGTGCGCTATGCAATATGCTCCAACCACCTTGCACACTGACAACAGGATGGCGAACAATTCTTGTCACGAATAATCGCCATCGATGACTTTGGGCCAGGGCATACGAACCAGAACTGAAACGTCAGTCCGCGGAGTGGCAACATGCTGGATTACCAAGGGCAGAAGTTCCGTCAGAATCCATCTCCAGTCAAATTAATGGTGATAGTCGCGTATGACGTCGGGGGTGTCATTGTTTGGCATTTTGTTCCACATGGCAGAACAGTGACTGCACAGTACTACAGGGACTTCCTGGTGCAATACGTATAACGTTGCGATCGGGAGAAACGTCCGGATCTTTTGGACAGTGCAATAATCCTGTCCGACAATGAAAAACCTCATAAAATAGAGTGTGTAGGGCAGCTACTGCGACGTTGGGATGGGAAGAATTGCAGCATCCACCGTACTCTCCCGACATTTTGGCCTGTGACTTTGAGCTCATTCGAAAGATTAAGGAAGCACTACGTTGTAGGTGGTTTGCAACTCGAGAGGACATTGCTAATGCTGTGCGCGAACAGATACCCGATTCACACATGGTGCGGCAAATGCTGCGGTAGGTGGTACTCGGCAGGGAGTGACAGTAGCAGGGGACTACTTTGAGGGTCTTTAGGGCCAGGTTTGTATTATTTTGCACCGTGAACGCCATATTACCCTATTACTACCATAATAAATTAGTGTGTTACGGTGTATAGCGCTACTCATTGTCCACACATGTAGTTAACCCCTTGTCCTTTCGTCTGTATATGTCACATTTTCCAACCGGACTGGTATCTTCAAGAAAATAAATAGTTGCCATGACTTTTGCCCAAATCCTCGTATATTCATTTAAATCATAGATAGTTTTCAATTAAAATTTTCCTGAGCCCATTCTTAAAGTTAAAAATTATTCAACTTGTAACATTTAAAACTAATAGAAGGATTTTAGTTTAATTATTTTTTTAACACAATATATGTGTGTAGGATAAGAGTTTGATAGGTAGAGTCAGACTGAAGAATTCTAGCTGTCTTTGAAGAATGTATTGGCGTGTTGGTATGCTCACATGGTAGCTCAGTGGTTAGAGCGACCAGCTATAGACCGGAAGATCAGTGATTCAAATCCCGGCTGTTGTCCTACTCACGACTTGTGTGAAAAAAAGAGAACAAATTAACGCTATTTGACCTAATAGCTAGCTAGTCTATACAGCCCGGGACTTAAAGTATGTACGACATTGTAACTTACTAACTAAACAAGCTATTGACCTGTAACTATGGATACAAGCTATCCTATAGTTAAACTATACGATGCTATACTATACTGGCCTAGTGACGTAATATCTGTGTGAGGCCAGGAACTTATCAGCCGACCTTAAAATCTCTCGAGGATTTGCAACCAAAATATGGATTGCTTTCTTTTGCAACAAAAACATATCCTTGGCTCCACTACTGTAACCACGGATAAGCAAACTATGTGCATAATAACAATTTAGTAAAATACATTTAGAAACATCGTTTTCCAATCTGCTTAGTAAATATATTATTCCGGATAGTTTTGGACTCAAAGTGCGTGTAATAATTCTAAGTTATTCTGCTATGAATACAAATCGTAAAAATGTAACTTCATCATGAGAATTGGCCTTTCTTATATCGAAGTTAATACATTGTGTCTTGTTAAAATTAAGGTTTAAGTCATTAGCGTTGACCAATCCATCAGTTCATGATTGATTATATATCTATTTCAGAATACAAAAGCAATAGTATCTTTTACCTATACAAAAAAAATTATTAAACCAAAAGGGAAAGCCATTTATACTGCAACATAAATAAAAAGGATCCAGAACAAGCCCTTGAGTAACACCATAAATCAAAGATTTGAGTGAAGAGCAACTGCAATTCACCTTCACAACTTGCGTTCTGTTACTAACGCAAGTGGCAATAAATTCATTTAATTTCTTACATACAATAACAAGATAAATTTTAGGATTAAATATCACGGAGAAAACAGTGAAAAACCCTACACAAATCATATAAACAAGAGGAGACTTTTTTTTGGCATCAAGAGATTAAAAAATCCAAAACTTTAATCGAGAGACAGCATGAATAATCGATCTTCCTTTTGTGAAACTAAACTGGTATTCATGATATAACCCTTTTCTTTCAAAATAAGAAGACAACTGATTATCCATTTACAATTCAAATACTTTCAAAAAATAGACACAAGAGAGATAGATCGCTAGTTGGAAAGAACATCTTTTTAATACTTACCAAGAATAATAAGAACATTTATTTATAACTAAACAAGTGGTTCCATTATCGGTTACAATATTTTCTCCATCAGCTTATTACTTTAACCATGGTAACCAATATGTCAAGAGCTATTCTGACTGGTAATTAATTTCTTAAGGGAACCATCACCTATAGCGAATCATTGAAATATAGCGCAATAGATGATATTCTCGGCTGATTTACAAGAAATGCTTATTTTATCCTGAATATTAATAGCATAATATTATTCAATAATAAAATAATTATTATAATCTTCATTTGAAACGCTTTTGGATATAAAACTACTATTAATTGCTTCTCCAAGTTCATTATTATTGAACATAGATTAGCTTCTCTAATTTGTATCTTATGCTATGTTCGCCCTTGAAATAAATTAGTTGAATTTTGCCTTAGTAGGTACATTTTTCATTGCCCTTCTAGTTCTTTTAGCTGCTCTAAACTTTCATGCTGGTACCCTATTCGGGACGATGTCAGTTGAAAATAGAATAGCAAAAGACGATGTTATCCTATTGCATACCTATGAGTAAGCTTTGTAATACATTTAGCGATAGCAATAATATTGATATCCACCATAAGCTTCGCAGAACTAACTGAAAATAAAATCCATACTGGTGTATTACCAACAACGAATCCCGTTTATTGGCATACCTACGAAATGAGAACTATAGGTTAAATATTTACATAGTTTATCCAAATACAAATAACCCTCCCTTGGTCCCGCCTTTGTTACTGGATCTTCCTCTCTCTAAAAACTAACCTTCATGGTTTTGAGAGCCCACCCTGAGTCTCAATCCCACAGCATTTCAGAACCTATAGCTCTTCTTCCCACTTGTCTGTTCTGAAATAATGACTTTGGTATTCTTTGGTCATCCATTCTAAAACTATGTTATTTCCATTTTAAGACAAAGCCTTCCAGATTGACTTTAAACCGCTACAGCCTATACTAGGCAGTTTTACTTACAAATAACTTGGAATTTATTCACCTAGCATACGCAAGCCTTACTAACCAAATACTGGAACGACTCAGGCCAAAGACTAACGGCAATAAAGTAAATATAAAATACCTCATATGGAAAATTTGTCGTAATTAAAGGTTATGTAATAAGTGCAAGATACTTGTTTGCTTATATATTTGTCTTAATTAAATGCCCATACAGTTACAAACTTTAAAATTACACATAACCCTAATAAAAAGCAATAACACATACAATTAGATATTGTCTGCCATACGATATCCTCAAAAGTATTTTGATTTGCATAGCCCATAGCTCAAAATTCATATGGATCAATTTATTTCAGCTTCTGTTAACTCCCAAGACTATCACAGATTTGAATGACAATTGCATTTTTATCCGAACTACATATTAACATACGGGAAAATGCTTATGTATGATTTATGAAGTGCCAATTCCATATGTTCACGGCATCTCTTGGGGTAAGAATTGTTCTATTTCCAATCATTGACTTTGGTAACCCGAGAGGCTCGAATTCGGAAGGTCCCGGCTTTTATTCCTGGCGATCACCCACTGTGACGATTGAGTTTTCCGTGGTTTTCCCCTGGTCACCAAGGTTAATCCAGGCTCGTGTATTCCATCAAGATTTTTTTCTCTCATTTCATTTCTCTTTCATATTTCAGATCCTACAATATCGGATGTGCCGGTCAGGTGCCTCTATGTAGCGGTTTCTTCCCTTGGCCGCCTGAGTGAGCTGTCTATCTTACAAAGTCGTGGTGTTGGCCTTTTGGAATTCCTCTCTAAAGATGCGTGGGTGTTCAAACTGAAATGTTAAGGAATTTGTCTCTGTGGACCTGTATGCCAGCGGGTTTTGGACCGTCTCCAGGTACTTCAATCTTTCCTCACTTAATGAATTTATTATTTTCTATATAAAATACTATGTACATAGGTACACAATGTAGAGATAGCATTATATTTCCATCCAAAAACTCGAATCCTAGATACTTTTTGGGGATCTCAGGTTTAAAAGGAATTAGAAAAAGATCAAAGTTCTGCCTGTGTGTATGTATGTATGTGTCTGTGCCTGTGTCTGTGTATGTGAGTGGGTGGGGTCAGCATAATTTAGAAAAGAAAATTCAGTTAAATGTCATACCTGGTGTTCTTTTGTGTAAATAAATATTACACGAAACCAACGTCTTTTAGTCACTATCCACCCAAGGTGAAGAAAAAGTTACACATTTTGCGTACTGGCCACTAAACTGGAGCACAGCAGCGTAAGTAGTCCTTTTTGCTCCTAATGGACCCCTGGGAGGAAGAGATTGGAGGAGCCCTTACGCCGTAAAAAATTCCATCTTAACCTCAGGAATCAGAAGCTAGTATGGTAACCAATAGACCAAGGACATGACATAGGTAGAGTTTGATAAAATGAACACTAAGAAACACTTGAGTTTAGGAAACATAATTAACATACTATCAATTAATAGCCATACATTGGCAAAAAAATGATCATATAAAAATGGCAGGATAGAAATAGCATTTTAGATCGAATAAGCTTATGCCACGAAGTAAACATGAACTATAATAAAAGGAGTCAGGACAGAAATTCCGAGTGTCTGCAACCTATACTATGGATTGACACTAATATATTAAAAAAAGTAGATTGTATTACACAGGCTAAAAGATTGTAGAGAAAATTTTAGGCAGAAGATTTAACTATTAGGGATCTACTTCTTCAGAGATTCTTGTATATAGCTTGGGTGCTTGTTAGAGAGCAGCAGAATACTCACTACTTGCAGTAGTCTTCCTGTAGTATCTAATACAGCTCTTCGACACTGCGGCCAAGCTATCATGACGGCTGAATGGAGTGTTGTATAATGAAGCATTTACTAGTAAGATTCAGCACTTTTTGAGTACAATAAACTGCAGGAATTCGTCTTTATCAGTAACCACAAACTTGTCTTCCTTCAATATAGTCTGCAGGCTTAATGTCCAATTGAGTCCCTTTAATTCTTAAGTGGAATATAGGCCCACAACAAATCGTCGCCGCGGAACTTGATTCCTTGATAAGACTCCCGTCTATTTCCATGATTTATTCATTTCTCTTAGTTCCGTTTCGATTGTACTCCTCCAAGTTTCCCTTGGTTTGTAATTCTCCTTTCTTCCTGTGGGTTTCATTCCAATAGATTATTTTCGGATTCTTTTCTCAGGTGTCAATTGGTATCTGATTTGTTATTTCTAATGATGTATTAATGCTAATGGTTTTCGGCCATCTCAATATGTACATTCGACATGGATTGACGAAAGTTTGTAGTTTCTTATTTGTTTCTTGTATCGTTCTCCATATTTCGCAATCGCATGACAGTACGGATACTACATTTGATTCAAATATTCTGATTTTAGTATTTCTTTTAATATATTGTGAGTTCCATATGGTTCTCAATTGAGAAAATACACTTTTTGCTTTCCACTTGTAATTTGAGCCGAGTCTGATTAATACTCAAAGACTGCACTTATTCTTTAAAAGAAAATCATCACTCTTCGTGGCTTCTTCAGTTCTTTTGTACGACTGAATCATCTGGCTTGCGGGCATCTCCATCCTTCGACCTACTACGCTGCCCGTTGATGGTGGCATTGACAAACTTGAAGATCAGCTGATTGTCAAATGTCGTGTCAAAGTTTGTTAATTCTTGTTTGAATTTGTGAAAATATATTTTACCACGTTATTAATTCTAATGCTATCCTAGCTGATTTTACCAAAGAAACGTCCCAGCTAATTTCATTATTTGTATCCCAAAAATGTGTTGAAACTGTCTATTTGTCTAAATGCTTATTTGTCTAAATGCCCTGTTTTTTATTGCATGTCTGTATATTTGACCTATGTGTATTTTTTTACATTGTGAGCATTCAATTTTTATATCCCGGATTTTAACTGGTATTTGGTCAACATATTTCGATGTTAGTATTACAATTTCTTTTAGGAGTCAGCGTGACGTTAATTTATTAACAAGTATATGTTAATTGTAATGCAATATATTAACAAGTATGTATGTATAATGCATTAATCAAGCTCGATTTAAATTATAAATGAGCAAAAATTTCCCTGTTTTAATTCCTATATTTTTATTAATTTTTCGCTTTGTTTAGTGATGTGGTAACATACTACGGAATGAAATTCAACACAACTTCAAGACTGACAGATAGCGCAATGATTTTTGCATTGGCTCTATTCACCAGACTACAAACACCTTTGCTGCGTACGCGCGAGTACTATGAACTCAGCCGAGCAAAGTTGGAACAGCCTGATTTCACGTATACAGTAATATCGCACATGATGTCACGAAAAATGTGAACGTCTATCAACAAGGACTCTAACGTTTACTCCACCAGTTCTCTTCAATACACTGAAGACAGAACGTATAGAATGATAAGTGTAACCACACCTGCCATGCAGCAAAGCTAAAACAGGGAATGTTAGTTGTAATTCCAGCAAATGTTAGCGCCATTGTTACTGATTGTGACAAAGCTCATTTTGTGAAATGTTTGCATGCTTGTTCGTGCGCTATTGTTTGTATTTCTGGTTGTTTAGGTAGATTTTGTGGTGTACACTATCAAGATTTTGGTACTGTTTATTCAAACCCTCGTGAAGTTAATAGGACAATTTAACATTGTGTCAGAGTGAAGCACTACAAAATGCTTTGTAACAACTTGTAGAGCAGACTAAATGCTGTGCAAAAGAGAAACATGTATTTTCTTCTCCGGTGAATCACAACTATTTGGAAAATTACCAAGTGAAATATTTAGAAGAAATACTTGAAGTATGTGTGTGTGTGTGTGTGATTAATTTAGAGAAAACATTATAATAAACGAAAATGGCGAGGTAGTTGAAAATCCAAGGTTTGGATGAAAATTACAACACAGTGCAATATTGCTCGTATTTCCTGCGCATTTCACAAATACCATTCATATTAGAAAAATCTTATGTATTTTACTCACATGACTTTCTCTACATCCCTGTAACAAGTTATTGTTAAACAACTTAGTCTTCTAAAGAGATAATCAATGCTTTTAAATCTGGTTTCTATGTGATTGAAATGAAAATGTAAACAAATGAGTATACAAATTCCCGCATGAGAAAAGTATTAAGTATTTTAAAACTGAAAGCAATAGCAAATAATATCTAAAAAGAACGCAACGAAAAAAATATATATAACATAAATTGAATGGTTTATAAGATCTACATCTTTGTATCGTAAGTTTTTGTCTATGTCTTACAATTTACAAAAAATTCAAAATTTCGCAAAATTCAATTTTGCATAACTGGTAAACCGTAAGACAGACAAAACATTCTACACAAACAATGTGGATCTTGTTAAAACACGCAATTTGTCATATTCTTTTTCGTGCAGTTGGCTATTTTTGAGACATTCTTTTGTTATTGGTTTCAGTTTTAAAATCCTTAAACTTTTCCCATACAGGAAAACGTTCAACTTTGACAATGCAAAGATAAGATATCAACCACATGGCAACCAGTTTTTAAAATATTTCACTGTCACTTTAACCTCAAGCATTCCCTTAATTCCCTTCTATTTCCAAGGAAGCAAGTAATAAGATCATTTCAGCTAATATTTATCTCGTTTAGCATGGAGCAGATGAAGAATATGCGTTTCTATTAATCATTTGTTATAGAGATGTAGAGAAAGTCATGTAAGTGCAACACATCAATTTTTTGCTTACTATCCATGAGTAATACAGAAGTTGGTAGTTAGATTGAAAAAAATGCTATGTTATTGCCGGGACTTGAGATCACCGTGTGGTTTTCTGGGAAACACGCGAGTCAGTTGAGGAATTTAATGTCGTGGTGGCATTTTGCCATGGTAGCTCAGTGATTAGAGCAACCGGCTAGAGCCTGAGAGATCCATGGTTCAAATCCCAGCTATGGAATTACATTTTTCCGTATGACTGACTTAGTTTTTGTTTGTTTTGTTTTAAGTTTA
This sequence comes from Hymenopus coronatus, assembly GCA_030762935.1. Taxonomy (NCBI): domain Eukaryota; kingdom Metazoa; phylum Arthropoda; class Insecta; order Mantodea; family Hymenopodidae; genus Hymenopus; species Hymenopus coronatus. The sequence continues at coordinate 41,926,703 of CM060887.1, forward strand.
ACGTCCTTTAACCTACTATGTTATAGTGAACGAAGAATCAAATCGATGAAGTGAATCTTATATCTAAAAATGTATAGTTCGTAATATTTATGTAGGAATTTGAGTATTCATGTTACTATTGATGCAAAAAGTTGGTTTTATTTTTTCAACGTTTTTAATTTTTCTACATAGTGCATGGTACGTACGTAGAGAAAGTATTGCACTCTAATAAAAAATTAGATACCGAGATTTCACCGCAAATACATTTTTGCATTCTCTAGCCCATATGTACAGTACATATTGGACACAGAAGGTATTGTATTTCCACCAAAATTCGAAACCGAGATTTCAGCGGCAAAAGTTTAGAAAAACATTCGTGTATATGACTGTTGACAGCATAGCTCAAAAAAGAAAAGCCAGTTAAATACCAAACTTGGTTTCTAAGTTCAGTATCTTCTAAGGATAGACACGAAGATTTTCAAGCACATTCTTCCACCCCCAACTACCCTTTACATGGAACATTTTTTGTAAATTTTGATAATCTCAAAAATTGCTCTAGTTATTTTGATTAAAATACCGTATACTAATGATATTTACATCACAAATAAAATGTGTATTTTGACTTTTCGGGAAATAGCCTCTGAAGAGTTGTTTTTTTTAATAACGGTTAAACCATAAGATATACAGCAAAACTTGCTACACAAAAATATATATCTTATTAAAACACACAATTTATATCAAATACGTTTTTCTTGTAGAGTGAATAATTTTCGAGATATTCCTTGTAATTGATTTCAGTTTTAAAATAGTTTACCCAAATGGGAATTTAAATTTACATATTTAGGATGAAGGAGATTTTTACCTTTATCTTTATACTTTTATGTTTATTTTAAAAAAAAAGTTATTTTTATTTTTGTTAACTCGAGGTCATTCAAGGTAATAATTTTTTAAAAAAAATGACTATTTCTTTAGTTTATGTATCTCTCTTACTTCCTTCTAATAAGAATAGTGCTTATCTCAATTACCGCCCTCCATGGTGTAATGATTATCATGCTAACTTCATATACCCAGGTCGCGGGTTCAAACCCGGCGGAGAACAATGGATTTTTTCGGGTATAAAAATCCTTAGCATGGCTTCCTTCGGAAACGAAGTAAAGCCGTTGGTCCCGGGTCGTAGATTTACCGCACGTAAAAGAACCTCAAGCCTTAGATAGGCCTCTGAGCAGCAGTTAATGAGCGTCCATAAATAACATGCCATTTATTTATTTATCTCGACTGCCAGTTTTAGATGGAGGAATACGCTTTTTAACAAGCACTTGTTACAGAAGTGAAGAGAAAGTCATGTGAATGGAACAAATCAATTTTTTCAGGTACTTTCCTCTCTCTGCTTCACTGATACCCGATTATGTATATTTACTTACATATTGTGCAGAAGAGAGAGCTCTGCGGTACACACGTACCACATTCAGGGAGAGCGTTCTTTAGGTTAAGGTTATGGAACTGTGTTCTATCCATGATAAATATATATACATCACCGTTGTTCATGGTTGCGTTTAACGCCTGCAGAAGCATCAGAGAAAGCTATACAACGAATGGTGCTAGGAAAACAAATGTTGCGCATAAAAATCTCGCACGCAAAAAATGGCCTCGTAATTCTATTTAACGGGCGAGGCATACCGTGGAAACAATATCGGCACAAAAATAAGATATCCCGACACCACGTGTACACACTTCAGGACTGTGAGATTGTTTTTCTCAGCATTGCTGCCAACCCCACGGCAGTAAGTCCTAATACACATGTTGGGGAAACCAACTGAAATCCGGGAAACGAGATACAAATGGAAATGTCTAAAGGATGTGAGTTTTGATCGAAAGTCGTTATCAGAAGGAAAACACACGCTAAGCCATTGTGCTTGGGATAGGCAACAAAGGGAGCGCAACACAATGATGCCTAATCACCAACTTCGATATCGTGAAATAAATAGATAGTTTTGCTTACGGTGATGTATCAGAGAAATTTGTAAAATCCTCAGTACTAGGATATCTTATGGAAATTTATACCAGTTATTATTTATTATACACGGTGATAGAATACTTTTGCCATGTGTAGAAACCCTAGCTTACACGCTTATATTACACATTTTACTCTGTAAATCCATTGTTTTAATAAAAATTAAGCCACGTGATGTATTTTGAAACTATCCACATAAAAATTCAAGCTTTACATTAAGGCAGTTCACAAATAAATATGTTATACATACGTTCTCACCCAAGGTGTTAGGGGTATGAATCCGCACACTTCAACTGCAACTTCCTGACTTTAATTGTGAACTTAAGTTTCAGTATTAATTTCCTCCAAAGTGCATAGTTGCTAAAGTAAAGAAGAAAAACAAGATTGGGAATATATTACCACTCCTTTATGATTTGCTTATGGAATTAGAATAACGAGAATGGAGCTTTAAAAAAGAAGTTATTTGTGTTTTTACCTTTTGTTATTAAAATACGTTGTTTAGCTACAAAATGACACTAAAGAATTGGATTCAAGCATGTTTACTGGAATAAACTTGTGGTTATACGCATGGCAACTACGCCACATTGGACGATATGTTGAGAGCAGAAGATCAGAAAGGATGTGCCCAAACACCTTGCACATCAGTGCTTCAGATTCGTTAAACATTCAGAACTATGGCAGTGTTTACAAAACAAGAGTATCTAGATTTCTTTTTGCTTATGACAAAACTCAATCATTTAAATTATTATTTCTGAGGACATTTCAAGAGTTTTTTTTTTCGGTAGTGTTTAACGCCCGCTTTAACTACTAATGGTGACACTGGCGGTGACACTGATGATACATGAATGACGATGGAGCACCGGTGGAATGCAATGGCGGGGGAAACTGGAGTACCCGGAGAAAACCCGCCCCAGCGCCGGTTTGTCCACCACAAATCTCACATGCGGTCGCTTGGGATCGAACCCCGGCCGTCTAGGTGAGAGTCGAGTGGTCTAACCACTCGGCCACGGCGCGGCCCAAAATTTCAAGAGTAAAGTGTACTATGACGAAGTTACTACCATTGTTGCTCTTCACACACGTGTGTTTTAAGCAGCATTAGAAATTGAGCAGAACGCAGGAGCTCTAACCAGGGTACGGAAACTCTGGTTTAGAAGATGCGATGTCTGCTTAGATTCTATTAGAGCACATTTTGAACATCTACTGTAAATGTACATATATTGTTGATGCGTCCGTTATTCACCATTAATAAATGTCCTATTTAGCAAAGATGTGTCTTTGATTTAATTATCCACAATACACCTAAATGAGATATTTCCATAATTCTCATCTGAATTTTCTTGATCTTTAATTATCATTCGCAATCTTATGCATAGTTCTTACATAGCTTGAAAGAAAACCACTCCGCCCCTCGCTAGTGACAGTAGGTGATAATAAGCGCATAGGCACATGACAAACCGGATTTCAATCACAAACAAAACACTGACCTGGTCGTAAGCCACAAAAAAAAAAAATTGTCTCTTTATCACCAAATTTATTGCCTGACTATATAGAAAATGTACATATATTAATCCCGGTTAGTGTAGAAAGATTTGATTGCTCTGATTGCTCTTCATATCTCCAAAACTCTTGATATTTTTAATGTAATAATTTATATCTAAAATTTGGAGCATTAATTCGGAAAACTGCCTGGCAATTTTTAATGTTCTGAGAGATATTATAAATATTTGTAAAAAATATTAAAGGTGTTGGAAAAATGTTCAACAAAACTGTGGAATAAGCATGAACCTGCGCATTTACAACTGCAGTTAATGGCCGTTAGCCCTAATAAAGGAAGAAGAAATTATTATAAGTTAAATGAAATAATTATTGGTTATAACATATATATAGAAAATTAATAGTAGTCGAAAATTTGTTTGGATTGATAAAATAATGAATGCATTTATGCATGAAAGATTGCACCGAGTGAAAAAAACGATGTGCTTTCTTAAGGTTTAGAATTCACATTATTTATTATGAAGATTAATTTTTGAATTTTTCACAAATTTTGTTCAAATTATACAAATGCGTCACCTCAATGTTCGCCAAGATCAAAAACCTAGTGTCGGCTGAGTAGGAAAATTTGGTGGACACTTGCGTGCTTAAAAGCGGTCCATTCCCTTAAGATTAGCTTTCAAATGGAGTCCAGAGCCTCTTGGGAGGGAGCACGAATACAGGCCCTAAGGACTCTTTGCGGCTTATATGACCCCAGGAACGACGGGATGAGAGAAAAGACCCGAAGGGCAACCAGATGCGAGTGACGATGGCCGCAATCATGGACAGAGTCCATAACGGCTCCGGATTGAACGCTTCCGGACCAGCCCTGACAAACTCACTAGGCTCGAGGCTTCGGAGAGTTCCCCGAGGATGTCCTAACACGAAACTATCCGAGATCCGCCGAACACTTCAATTCTGATACAGATGACAAGGCAATGAAGGGAGCAAGAAATGATGGACAAAAAATTGTGAGAAATTATGCATTCACCGAGCAGGATGGCTCAGGCGATTTCGTCTGTGCCTCACATTCGAGAGGTTGCGGGTTCACTTCTCGTGGCCGGGCTATATGACCCATTGTTTTTTTTTTCCGGGCAGGCGAATGCTAGGTAGGGCTCTTTCATCCGCCAAATTTCCTATCCTTTCATGTCGTTTCCATTACCATTTCATTCATCCTTCATCCCATTGATCTCTTTCAGGAACGGAAGTGTCGACGATGGTGCTCGATGCGGCGTGGCAGGGAAAAGTATGACTAACTCCGTCCCCCGACTTCGACTGATTGCCGGAATGAAGACCGCTTTTTGGTGGAGATGTTGAACCCTATATAGGGCGGCGAATCCGTTCTGCCTTACCGACTATACTTCACTCTGGAAACTGTAGTGCCTTGCCGTCGCTCCTGGTTCCTGCCGCCCGGTATATTCTATCCCGTCATCCCTCTCTCCCGTGCTGCTTAAAAGTTCTAGCCATGATGCTTAATTAAATATTACTTTTAATGCATAAATTAATTTATATAACAAAAATGTTCCACGAGCTTGCTAATAGATCTATCATACCAGATGTTTCAGTTATTGTTAAAAAAATTGCTTTTAGCGTTCTCAAAAGTTCTTCACTTTTCAAAACTTAATAATTTGTTTCTCAAATTACACTATACTTACAACAATTTTCAGTTCGTTTTATTTAAAGTAAATTAGAGAGACAGTATAAACATTAAATGCTGAAAAAAATTTCATAAAAGCAAGACTTGAATTAAGCATGTAATGCCAATTTATAAATTCACAGATTAATTTTAAATCTTCTACCTAATAGTTTTTATTAAAATTGTATAATAAACCTGTTAATATAACTATATTCTTGATAGCATTTTACTTATTTTTAATCTTAATGAATATATTATTTTTTTTAAAAAAGCTATTACCAAAATATTCTATCCTTAATCTGTTATACTTACTTCAGCCAAAATAGTTAATTAGGAATTATTTGTATTTCAAAAAACTATTATTTTGTAAACATTACAATTAATATTATCTTATGATAAAGCAAAGTTTTTAATGTTTCACTTTTTTTTTTGTAAAATTTCACAAATGAATTACCCTGACATACTTTTCTTTAATGCAGTTCATATCTTTGTCTAGTTGCTATATAAGTCACAGATATTAATGTTGGTGCCACGAAATATAAAACCCCTCAAAAAAGTTTCTTTAGATGTTTAGCTTCTCCTTCAACATTCAGATCGGAATATATATTCTGGCTTCTCAGTATTTTAACACACAAATAACTAATAACACCACTTTTCCATTAGAAGCTCAAAACGTCATTCATATTATAGACTTTCTACACCAAGCGGAATATCATAATGAAGTATTATTTCTGACATTACTTTTGTTTTACATCGATAATATCGATCAGTGGTTTAAGATTTTTTTTTTTTTTTTGGAATTTATTTGAAGCCAGTAACAATGGGTGGAATCCAGTTAGCTAAATGTGGAAACCTGCGGATAAAAAAACATACTATTTAGTGGAAAAACCCCATATAGGAGCTAAAATATGCGCTAGGACCAATGTAGTGCATTTGAAATGCTTAATGTATTGCATACTCTATCATTAATAAATTTCAATTGGTTCTTGCCTGCCAAACTTGTACAGGTCTCAAAACTAGATCTTGCGACAAAGAATCAATTCTATTAGTTAAGGATATTTACATTAATCTAACTAAACGTAATTATATGATGTGGAAGGGTTAAACATTTCGAACCGAGTTTTGTTAAATAGAGTGAGAAGATGCAACACTTTTATTTCAAAATTAATGTTATTTTTAAGTACACGTATAGCATGAACTGTTAACTTTATACATAGTTTTAAAATTTTTCACCGTCACAAATAAATAAAGGCTTATAATACGGGAATTTACATTTGAACTAATTCATTTTATTTACAAAATTAAAATTAAATGACAAATAATATTTTTTCCCTATGACACAGCTGCCGCAGCCAGCCTCGCGTACACTCTTTCAGGGCACACGTTCTATAAACGGCCGGCGCATGATCGGTTTGAGTCAGAGTTGACACGGATGGTCCAGAAATCTAATCGTGATACAAGGAGGAGCTTATACATATCCCTTTTCCTCGCCCTATACAAAGTTTTAACTTTGAGATAGGTAACTTTTAGTGATGTATGCTATTCAGCGAGTTTCGTCTATATGATGATTTTTGTGTTCGATGCATCCTTGGGAGGGAGAGAGAGAGAAGGCGAGTCACATATTCACACGTTAGTGAGCGACCTGAGGAGAGACTGGGAGTCAGGAGCAACCCGTTAGTGAGGGAATGGAAGAGAGAAGAGGTTGATTTGCACGCCGTTAATTTAAGAGTAAGGTGCAAGGAAAAACTGAGGTGTGCTTGGAGGAAAAGCGGTCAAAGTGACAATATTTTGTAATGTATTGTCGTTTTAACACAAAATCGCTCAAAATATAACAAAAATATTTTAGTAAAATTTACTTTCAGTTCACTGTGAAAAGAGAAGTAATTTTTAGCACAGACAGAAGTCAGCATTTAAGTGATATAAATAAATGTTGCCTTCTTATAATGGGTTTATAATATGTTAGTAAGAACTGATGATATTAAATTACATTCAAATGAGTTTGAAATCCAAGACTGCAGTCGTCTGCAAAACATAAAGAAATACCTAGAAAAATCTCTTTGCCCCCTACCCATGTTCAAACGCAGGACCCAATTTAATACAATATTAGTATATTTGTTTTTAGCACTCTGTGTAACATTATGTCATGAAGTGAATGATTTTATACTTATTTACGTTAATCGGCTAAACATTTCCAAAATACTTGCGCTACACATTTCCTCATAGGATCAAAAGCATAACAGATACAAATAATATAAAAAGTGGTTGCACTTGATATGCTTGCTTCAAAAGTCTATCCTGTTTCCATGATATTTTGAGAAATAACTGAATCGAAACGTCTTCAACAAATCTTACGTGTTTCATTCACATGCCTTTTTTTATATACTTTGAAAAAAACCTTACAGAAGCTTATTATTATATCAACTTCGTGTTAATCAAAATACATTAACAAAATAGCTCTATTACTTATTTCCTTGTAAATACAAGGAGAATAGGAAATATATTTCGATAAAGAGATAATCAAATCAGAGCTGGTTGCTAAGAGATGCCATTGAAGATTCTTTTGCTGCTGGTATGACTTGAATAAAAAAAGAATAACAGCTTCCCAAATGAGAAATATGAGCATCACTAAATGTAAAGCATTAAAGAATATCGCGTAAATTTTTAGCCACACAAGAGCTATATTTGAAATAAGTTGTGTGTCTTAACGAGATGTAAAAAGTTTTGTGTAATAAGGTTCTGTATATCTCTTACGGTTTACCAGTTATACAAAAAAGCGATACGGAACAAACAGGACTTCAGAGGCTATTTTTAGAACATTTATAGGGATATATGAGGGCCGTTTATTTTCAACCTACGATAGACTATAAATAAAAGACAAGTTCATAGAAAACAATTATTTTATTAGTAAATTTTTGTACATTTATGGTTACTTTTCAACATAATCATTGAAAAGATTGAGACATTTATCGCACCTGTGTCCAAGCTTTGCAATACCCGCTTCAAAAATGTTGGCGCCAATGAGTTCAAATGAGCATTTACATTGTTTTGAAGATTTTCGTACTTTACGACTTTGCGGAGAGCCAGTCAAAACAAACGAAGAGGAATGCTGACTTCAGGAATGGTGTTGACCCATGACAACACTCGTCTACATACTGCTGGCACAACCCATCGAGACCTTGAGCAATTTCAATGGGACATTTTCGATCATCCGCCGTACAGTCCTAACCAGCACGCAGCGACTTTCACCTTTTCCCTGAACTGAAGACGTGGCCAGGAGGGCAGCGAAGTTCGTTATTAAATTATTGGTTGGAACATAATACCCTTTTATCCACTATTTACATCGTTCATACGGGCTAAACAAATTAAAAATTACCTTCTATGTGGACGTTCAATCCTTCTAAAGTAATATTTGAGGTTTCTGTTCTATTAAGGTAAGTGTAATTATTTTAGCAGGCGATGTAAGGAAGAGAAAATACCTTTTCGTTCACTTCGGCTCGCTGTGAATATTAGGCAGTTTGGGAGGTTCGGAATGGAAACCTTTGAATTATTTCCCCCAACTCCTGAATCAACCTTCAATAACAATTCTTTTCTCCATAGAACCAGAAATAAATTCCAATGCCAATACGACTGGCAGCCTGCGCGGTACACACAAACACGCGTTAATATTAGTTCCGCTTCCTCTGCATTTGCTAAGATAACTTCCCCAGCCATTCACTTCTGAATAACGAAATGGCTCTTTTGTAATATTCAGGTATTTCCTTTGTTTGTGAAAAAAAGCGTATGTTTATTATGTTTGAAAGCTTTAACTGCATGGCAGGGAAACTTCACGGGTAGTTTGTAGATGTGTATGTGTGTGTTTTATAAAAAAAAGTTACATTTACCTAATTCCTATAAAGAATCATTATCTACTTTCCTTCTTGTAGTTTACCATTTCCATGTTTTACCTCTATATTTGATTGAAAGAGTTAAAGAGAAAGCATTGTAATGAAAAGTAGAAAAAAACAAGAAACATAAGTGAAAAGGTAGGGAAGGAGAAAGCTGAGGAGCAGTAAGGGAGCAGGGGAACTTGCATATACAAATAGTACACCATACCCCTATATTCTAATATTTTGTTTACTTTCTCTAGCCCGTATGCACAATGTATCTACATAATAGATAGAAAAGATATTGTATTCCACCCAAAATTTTGATGTGGAGATTTCACTGGAAATATATGTTTTGAGGTCCCCTAATTCCGAAAAAACATTTCCACTTGCTCTACATGTACTATGTACATAGTGTATAGAGATGATATTGTATTGCACCGCAAAATTTGATAACGAGATTTCACCGAAAATATATGTTTTGAGGCCCCCTGAATCAAAGAGAACATGTTTAGAAAAAGGTCCGTGCAAGTAGGTTGTGTGCGCGTCTGTGGACGGCAAAGCTCAAAAACTAGAGGTCGTTAAATACCGAACTTGGTATTTAAGTTTAGTATCTCCCACGGAGGCTTTCAAGACATTCCCCCCCCCATCCCCAGACACCCCTTACATGGAAACATTTTCGAAAACTTTTAATGTGTAATAAATAGCTCTACAGATTTTGATTAAAATACCTTATAGTAAAAATATTTACATCGCATATAATAAATATGCATATCCTGAATTTTCTGGGAATACCCTCTGGACGAATTTTGCTTAATTTTGCAAAACTGGTAAGAGATACACAAAAACTTACCACACAAAAAATGGAGATGTACCTTTTTTGTGGAACTTGCCGTGCCTGAGATATTGCTTCTTATTGGTTTCAGCTTTAAAATAGTTTTACTTTTCTCTATTGGGACCGTACAAAGCGAACCAAACCTCAACTGTTTCACATAGCGACGAACTTTAAAACTATTTTACTATTGCTTTAGGCTAATGTATTCCCTTATTTCCCTTCCACTTAAAATGAAGCAAATAGTAAGAATTATCTAAATTAGCATGATATAGGTAGAAGAAGAATCTTTTGTAAGAATGGCTTGTATTTGAAACCGCTACGTTATGTTAAAGGAATACATTTCTCTCTCTCTCTCTCTCTCTCTCTCTTTCTCTCTCTCTCTCTCTCTCTCTCTGAACTCTCTCTCCGTAAGGTAACACAACTTCAATTCTCCCAACCGGTAACAGTGCTCTCTGTTACTGGCCCGAAAATAAACTCACGGATATAACCACAATCAATAAAGGTATTATAATCGTTTTAAAATGTAGAGGTTGGGCACATACCTTCTCTATGAAATAGTTTCCCTAGATTACTATACAAGTAAAGGCTAAACCCGTTGCTACACAATTCGGGTTCTAGGTGAGAGTGTGAAGGAGTATTTGCATGTGTCATTAAACTTTTTACAATTAAGCTTATCTGCTATGCTGCTAAACCGTTTGAATTGCCATTCCTAAGTATGGTGAAATGTCAGATTTTACATTAAAGTTCCCAATCATCTCAATTTTTATGTTGTTGAGTCAAGATTTTTGCAATGGTTTTTCCTATATTGTTCATATTTTTATAAAATATTGCTGTGTCAGAGTTTTGGAGAGTAAAAAAGGCTTCAACTAATAAATTTAAAAATTTTAATTTCAAATGTTTGTTGATTTTACACTTAAAATATGATCAATCCTAATACTGTTATTACTATAGCATTTTTACTGTTATACTATGTTAGTTTCCAAGTATACTAAGCTTCTAAGTTTAAAGTATCCGAAATGGAGCGTAGTTTGTTAGCGGTAACTAATGTTTTTTGGTGGATGAATGTGTTGGTGCGTTGTCGTGCTTAATCAGTACCTGTTTTTTCGCCAAAAGCAGGTGTGTAGTTTACTTGTATGTCAGTTGTTACACACCATAAGAGCATAGTTTTTGCCATATTTCAAAATGAAAGCATTTGATTATTATTTAACTTAAATTTTCAATTTTGTAGATTCATTTAGTTAGCACAAATACTTCACGCAGAATTTTAATTTTCTCTAGCAAATACGTAGCTACATAAATACAAGGTAGAGAAGTTTTCGTATTCCATCCGAAAATTTGATACACTTTTTGAGACATCCTGAATCCAAAAATGCATTTTTAGAGACGGTCAATGTTTGCGTCTGTCTGCGTGCATATGCGTGTATGTATGAGGGCCAGCATAACTCAAAAAGGAAAAGTCGGTTAAACACCAAAATTGTTACCAACAATGTGACAGAGGAATTCTCAAGATAATCCTCCAACTCTAAACTACAATTAAATGGAAGAATTTACGACATTTTAGATTTTCTCAAAAATGATTCTAAATTTTTTTATTAAATTGCCATATATTAAAGATATTTCCATGGCAAGTAAAACGTATATCCTGAATGTCTTGAAATTAGCCCCTAAAGACCTTGATAACTGGCAAACCGCAAAACATACACAAAACTTACTAAAAAAAAAAAAAAAAAAAAAAAAAGCAAACAATTTATCATATAATTTTCTTGGACTTTTTGGAATATTCTCTGTTATTGGTTTCAACTTTACAATACGCAAATGTTTCTCAAACGGGAAATCTCATCAGTTTCAGCTCTCTTTTATTTTTCATCTGGTCTTGAAAAGATAACATTTTAATGACAATCGCAAGCTTTTAAAATAGTTGATTGTCGCTTAGCGTAGTTTGTTCCCTTATTTCCCTTTTATTTACAGGAAACTAAGTAATAATACCGTTTCTGGTATTGTTCCTTTTATCAGCATGATGAAGACAAAATAATTCTATTTTGTAAGAATAATATGTTTGCAGAACAGATAGAGATCATGTAAACGTAATACTCAGATTTTTTATATTAGCTCCTAATTATGAATGCCGTTATATAAGTACCAGTGTTAAGAATGAATATTTTTTGTTTCACACTTGAATTATTTGTTAAGGAATATTTGCCATTTTATCCACTCCAAAGATGAGAATTTACAAGCTTCTCAAATGCGCCTCAGCCTTGAATGGCCTCCTGTAATGTACGTGTTGCTATCGCAAGCAATTTCTTCAAATTTCGAAACATAAGAGATCACAGGGAGCCAGGTCGGACGAATATGGGGGGTGCGGCGGCATTTCGTAACCTTTTCCTGCAGTAATATTTAGTTTATTTGAAACTCATCCAACCATTTTAAAGTGTTAGTCCAGCAATGTAGGTGTTTTTACAACATTTTTAAAATTGAAGTGCAAGGAGGTTTTGGTGGAGTAATTTTTTCAAAACCTACTTGATGCATTTGTCTTAAAAACTTCAGAATTAGCTATCATAAAAACAGAGGTATGTGGTTCAAAAGCGTAACTACTTATGAAACATTTAATTTGAAATTTTGACAGGTTTGTTCCCTTAGCATCTTGAATCTTGAAGTAAATTTTACAGCATATTGTCATCATGAACTGCCACTTTATTCACAAACAGGTAAACATACTCAAACTTTCCCATTTAACGATGTGCTGTAGGCACGTTCAAGTGGGAGTAGGAAATATAAACAATGTAGATACTCATAGACGAGGACCTCCAAAAGAATATACTATTAGTACGTTAGTTGTGAAAAATTCCAATTCAATCAGGAAGTTGTGGGTTTCATCATTAAACCACAGTGTAAAAGCCCTTTGGTTTTGTTGTCAATGGTTGAATGGGTGAGCAAGGAGAATAACATTTTGAAATGCTTTATTTTGGAAAACATGGAATGAATCAACACAGAGGCGAATGTTTTCAAACAAAGGAGAGGCAAAATTCCATATTTTTCAGTCATGTTAGAAGTGTTCAAACTTCATAATAATTCAAAGCGTGTTTTCGTCCATGTCCCTGGTAAAATAATTTATATACCTGTATTTGCACGTTGCTCTAAGACTGACTCTCAGGCTGCAGACAAGCGTCAACTGTTAAAACATCCGAGGTCCATCTGCCACGAGATGAAAGTGACAGATAAATTAGCATCCCAAAATTACATTTTTGCGCATGGTCACACTCAAAGGCAGATTCACAAAATGCCCTTTGTTGTTTATACATGCTTGCGATGTGATTTAATGAGATTTGCAGAATGGATGGATGCTCGAAGTAGATAATTCCATAGTGATGTTTTATTTTTATTTTTTGTATACAATATCGAGCGGGTGGTTGCGTCTGTGGCTCGCATTCGGGTAGTCCCGAATTTTCTTCCTCTAGCTAAGTTACCTTTGAGGGTTTTTGCGACTCGCTAGGCGAATGCCATGTAGGTTTATTTCACCCCATAAATTTCCTGTCCCTTGTTATGCTGGACCCAGTACGTGATAAAGAAACCTCTAATTGACTTATCGAAGGAACAAAATAGTTAAGTACCAGAGGCGGGATTCGAACAGAGATGAAAGGCTCTTAAATGGTGAACATTTACTAAGCTAATGTCATAATACAAATTGAACACATTTACTTTAAACAACAAACAGAATTTCATAGTAGATTTATAAAGTTAAAAGCTCCCCATCAATTAAAGTCCAAGCTGCTCAAAACACAAATAACAACACTTGCACAATAAGTCTCTTTACAATTACATATTTTGCTATGAAAGTAATTCTGGATGCATAAATTATGCGAGCTAAGAGGCAACATTTAGCCGAGTTAAAGGCACCAAGAAAGGAGTAAATATTGTTTAAAAGTCGAAACTGCTGACATCAGACTTTCACGGTTGTAGCTATGCATTCACAATATGTGTAGAACATTACTATAATGTGTAAACTATATGGACTCTGCCATTACTTAGCCGTCGCTCCAGCCGCCCGGATAACTCATCCCCACCTCCAAGGGACTCCTTTCGTGTAGCTCAGCTACAAAAGCGTGAGGTTCTACTTTTGTATACAATAATATAGTTATGTGTATAGGATTGGAATTAGTTTTACTTACGGACAGGGTACCCAGGCACTGGAGTAGAGCATTGCACGTAGGCACTTTCAGTCTTTGCGGTTTATACGACCTAGAACCTGTTTTTGCTATTACAGCTGGATTTGTACTTTGATGTCCGCTATTATCTCTTAATACAACCTGATTAAACTGCCATGTTTACAACATTATGGTGTTAAGAATGAGCTGAAGGGAGACCAGATTCAGATGCGACGGGCTCAAGAATGAATGGGATTCCTAATGATTCCAGATTGAACACCTCCGATTCCGTCCGGGCTCCATTTATGAGTCCCGAGCTTTCAGTGGTTCTCCGAAGGGACCCAATTGTAAAAGCACCCGATAGCGCATCCCAATGTGATAGCGACGACGACGGCAAGAAAAAATATCTGCAGTGCGCTAGCCACCATACAACCACAACTTGCCGAACACTGTAGCCTGGACTTTCAACTTTGAAATAAATGGTAAGGAAATTATGGGAGCAGGAAATGGTAGGTAGAAACATTTGAAGAAGCTATTGCACCTTTCTAGCATGCGCCTGCGATCTAGAAAAGCTCCCGGAAAAAAACAAACATGGGTCAGAAAAGCCAAACACAGAAATTGAACCCAAGCCTCCAAATGAGTTGGAAGGCGGGCTAGGTAAACGGGCAGTAATCCCTACATTTTAGTGTGTTCTCATAATTACTCGTAGAGGGTAGATTAGATTCTGAGCTCCTCGCCTGCCGAGGTGTGGGGCTTGCAGACAGCCAGCAGCCGTGGTACACGTGGCCAGAAGAATGTCGGGTCGATTATCTGAGTGGATTGGGTCGGACTCGGCGGGGTAGTATTTCAATATTTAATAATTGTTTTGAATATCTAGTCCTCTTGCACTATAATATTTAGTAAAATTAAAAATAGAAACTAAAATACCTTAATAGCTCCAATAAAAGCGGAAGATTTAATTATAAATTAAATTGGTTAGTATACAGGACAGTAATATCATTGGAGCAAATTTTAATTTATAGAATAATAAAACAGTTCCCGAGATCAGAAAATAGGGTACGTTTGAGAAGTGATGCCTAGGCAATTTTGTAAAACGTATCGACAAGCAAAATGGCCGTAGGCTCGTCCGAGAGTTTTAGTGGTCTTCCCTTAGGGGTTGGCTTGCGTAGGTGGTGTATTCACTTCCGTCCTGCTATGATTGCATGCCGGGGAACACCTTGTGTAGGAGTGGACTCAAGAGTATTGCCCTAATGGAAAGAGCCATGGAGGGTAACCTCCTGGTACCAGTGGAAGCTTCACTCTTCACTCCCCTGAAGTGTCAAGTTTCAGACAACCCAGCTTACTAAAAAGACTCATCTTGAAATTATGAAAAAGCAAAACAAAGCCAGATTCGTGAATAGCTTTATTCCTGGACCGGTCGGGAAACTAAATGAGATTACTTTGAAGCTACTAAACCAGGCTCAGAGTGGCTGTTGGCTATCTCACTGAGCAGAACATTCTGAAATGACAATTATGTATAATGGAACTTATTGAGGACCACATGTGTAGGAAATGCAGGATTGAGCTTTGAACCTCACAGCACGTTTTATGTCAATACCAGACATTCGCTATTCACTTATATGTAACCTTGGGTTTCTTTATTTTAGAATAGGGGGATATAAGAAGGGTAGACATCAGGGACGTTTTCCGATTTATTGGGACCATTGAACTTGATTGGAGGCCAGTTTATGAGGCAGAAAGTGCTCTAGGCCGACATCCAGAGAGAAGCCACTGTTTTTATCATCATCACGACCTCCAATTGCAAGTCGAACAAGGTCTGCGCCGCCACATCTCTAAGTTTACGGAGTCTAAAGTGGATCACTTAGAACCAGCTTTATGAAGATTACCAATCGTAGTTGAGTTTTAGTCGTAGTTTAAAAAGTAATGCTCTTAAATAGTTATTGGTATTGTATAAAATTAACGAAGGACTATCTAATCACTAGATAGTACGTAGTATTTTGTGTGATAATAATAATAATAATAATAATAATAATAATAATAATAATAATAATAATAATAATAATACGGTAAAACACTACGCGCTCTCATTCATGGTTTTTATTTCGACGCCCTAAAGTTTTCATGATTTTTATTTCGACGCCTTAATGCTTTTTTGTAAACCTACATTAGATATAGTCTCTAATATTAAATAAGAGAAATATAGTAAACAATTAAAAAACTAATCATTGGCGTATATTACTAAAATATACTTTTTTTTTTATTACTTTTGAACCTAAAAATAAAATCTGTGTAATCGAAGTGTTGATCATATTAACTTTCTTCATGTGTTTACACTGTTTTTGTATATCATCACGAACCCTAACACTAGACTGAGAGCTGACTCCCAATGTGCATGATTCCTTCGCCATTTACGCTGATGTGCAAGAAGAGAAAAACGGTCACTCCGCTTACACTACACTGTCTGGTGTATGCTTGGATTTCACCCGTGGAGTTCTGCAATTTTTTTAAGGCACGAAAGATTATCTGCATATGTTGGTGAAATCCTATTTATTCTACAAAAATGTAGATCTCATCAAAATACATAATTTATGTAATTTTAATTTTTTTTCTTTCTTTCTTCGAGAAGTTAATTATTTCTGAACTTTCCTTGTTATTGGTTTAAAGTTTCAAGTTCTATACTTTTCTCAATTGTGGAAACGCCATTCATTTTTATTTTCGTTTCTTTCTTTGTTTTTTAAATCTTGGCCATGAAAAGATAATTAAATTTCAATACCATCTAAACGACCAGCTTTTAGAAGATGTGACCATCGTTTTAGTCAGTAGATTCACTTAATCGGAAAGAAATAATTAATAGACCATATCTCTTAATGGTTAACTCTATTAAATATACATATATAAAAGAATAAGTATTTGCATTAAAAGTTTGTAACAGAATAGATAGAAAAGTCATGATTTTTCCGGTACCATCATGAATCACTCTGCTATCTTCGATTCTGCCTATTATTAATCATAATAATTGGATGCAAACCTGAATTCTTTTGTCTGCTGTAACTGTTGATGCAGCCCTACTTGTTCTTCAATAAACTTGACTAGCTGAAAAGTCATTTTTCACTGTTCCTCATGATTATTTCTCTTGTGAAGTACTCGAAAAGTATTAATTGAATTATCTCATGAAATATAGGAATTAACTGAAACCTAAAAATAAGCTTAATTTTTATATAAGCCTATTTAAACGTAGGTAGTTTATTTTACGTTTATATATGGTTGCTTTATATTTATTTACGTGTAATTAGTGACCAATTTTATGCTTTATACACTCGGGATTGATTTTCTATAATTAATTCAGATCTTATATGTCGTAACCGCTTAGAACACCGTAACTTTGTTACTTATCTAACGCGTAATAACAATATACATAGTAGATGGACAAGGTATTGAGTTGTACCCAAAATTTCGATACCAACATTTCACTGTAAATTCTGATGTTCAGATTCTCTGAATCAAAAAAAAGAAAGAAAAAAACAGCATTTTTAAAAAAATGTCCTTATATGTGTATGTGGTGTGTATGTTTTTGTGGGCAAATAACTCCGTTAATTACCAAACTTTGTACTTAAATTCAGCATCTTCCAAGGATGTGACAGGAAGATTTACAAGAAAATCTCCTCCCCCCGAACTAATATTTACTTGGAATATTTTTAAAAAAATATAATTTTATCCAAAAAGGCTCCAAAGGTTTTCATTAAAACAGCATATGTTAAAGATATGTAAACTAAAATAAAATATACATCTTAAATTTTCTAGGAATTACCTCTGAAGACCTCTTCATTCTGGGTGACACCGTAAGATAGAGACAAACATGTAGATGTCGTTTAAGCACATAATTTATGTCGTATGCTTTTTTGTTGAGCTAACCATTTCCAAGATATTTAATGTTTTGGGTTTCATTTGAAACTACTAAAACTTTTCTTATACGGGAATTCATCTTTCGTTTCATACCTCACGTGTTTTACTCCTAGCCACGAAGAGAATAGAATTTCAGTTGTTTCACATGGAGGTATGTTTTAAGTGGCTTGAATATCACGTTAGCCTATTGAATTCCCTTATTTCCCTTCTGATGAGAACTAAACAACTAGTTGGAAAACCTCTGCTAATGTTTATGTTAATTACACGACGAGGATAAATGAATCATACTTTTAAAGAATAGTTTGTTTACAAAGCATGTGAATGGGCATAGACTTGTCTCACACTATTTTATCAAATTCACATAGGTACATACTGATTTTGTAAGTTTTTTTCAGAGCTGACGGCCATAATTTATTCACCTGCAAACGTTTCGTCTCGCTTCGCAGTTAGCTTCCGTTCCCCTAATTAGGATTGACATCCCTTAGGACTTACAAGCGAATGCTGCGGGGTCAGAAGCCTGTCGGGGAGCCAATGGCACGAAACCAAAGAATGGAGGAACTTGAACGAGTGGTCGGCTTTTTTTTTTTTTTTTTTGGTAGTGTTTAACGCCCGCTTTAACTACTAATGGCATCGCAGGCGGTGACACTGATGATGCATGAATGATGATGGAGCACCGGTGGAATGCGATGGCGGGGGAAACCGGAGTACCCGGAGAAAACCCGCCCCAGCGCCGCTTTGTCCACCACAAATCTCACATGCGGTCGCTTGGGATCGAACCCCGGCCGTCTAGGTGAGAGGCTAGTGGTCTAACCACTCGCCCACGGCGCGGCCCAGTGGTCGGCTCGTAGCCAGGTATGAGCGTTAGGAAGTGGATGATATGAAATGCAGGCGAAATAGATGGTGGCAAAGGTGATGATGGAACATTTGGTGGATTAAGTGGCGGAGGAAACCGGAGCCGAAAAAACCCGGCCAGGCGCCGCGTCGTCCACCGCGAGTGATCTAATCACTCGGCCTTGGCGCCGTCTTTACCTATAAATGTAAGAACCATAAAATACATATTCAAATTTATAAGTAGAAATATATAGCGTTGTGTATGATATATCATTTGCTTAAATAACTTAATATCAGAAGGCTTCTACAAAATGGTTTACTGACGTATTTACTTTCTGTAATACTTGCCTATAAGTAAAGAAAGTATTGACTCCACCCAAAAATATGTTCCTTACTTACTGTGTACGTGGTATAAAAAGTAATAAACGATAGTGAATAGCGAAATTCATGTGAGTGTAGAAGCTTATGTTTTTAAAAATGCTTGGGATTGACAGCTGACATTATCTTAGCATACCTATCGTCAGAGCGTTATTCTACTGCCAACCTCTGGTGACTAAACTTCCCAGTTACCACAACGGAAGAATTCAGCGGCTGCAGCTCATCCCCAGGGGTCGCAGATTGCTCATAGTGTACCGGAGGGTGAGTCTCGACTAGAAAAAGCTCGCGAAAGCCCTTGTCGGTAATCGAGTTTGCTGCTTTACCGAGAGAGCTGAACCGTCTCAGTGCCGTACACACAAAAAGAGCTTTGCCCCCTTTTCCAAATCCCCATTGGTCCATTTGAGAGCGCGAGGTCCATATTTTCTCCTTCACAGCGGAGTATGTAACGTCTATCCCATACAATGCGACTGGTGGTGGTAAAAAACGCAAAAATAAATTCTACTTCCCTCTCTTTTGGGGAAAAATAGGATGGGGGGGGGGTGGATTGTGCTCCGCTCGGCTCGGAGCTTGCACTGTGAGTTATTGTACATTTATGCAGTTGACAGGAGGCCGTGGGTTCCATGCAGTTGGTCTACTCAATACACGAAACTAACAAGCTCCTCCCAACTTGATATGGCCACCACCTGTTAACATTTGTGGTTTAGGAGCGTTCGCTATCTGGTGACAACCAGAGTTATAACACGTTTGCATTGCTGAACGACACATTGATTGGACTCTGAATAAGTATAACAATAAAACAAGCTTATCTCAACCACCTGAAACTATTTCATTTATCTTCTTTACTTCTGTAGTCTGTTTTTATTGCATTTATGTATCTTTCATTCGTACTATGAAATGAAATGGCGTTTTATTTATAGACGCTCTTTAACTGCTGTGGTTCTCAGAGTCCTATTCTATACTGGGCGTGATGGGCCGCTTCATTTTGCTCAGAGACCTCTCTGTCAGGCTTGAGATTCTTTTACATGCCGTAAATCTACGATAAGGGACCAATGGCTTTATTTCCCTTCCGAAGGAAGCCATGCTTATGATTTTTACGCCCGCAAAAACCCATTGTCCTCCGCCAGGTTTGAACCCGCGACCTTGGGTATATGAAGTTAGCATGGTAACCATTACACAACGGAGGGTGACTACACGTACTATGTACGTAGCGTATAGAGAAGGTATTGTATTGCACCCAAAAATTCGATACCGAGATTTCACGCTGATACATGTTTTGAGAGTCCCTGAATCCAAAAAAAAGCCTTTTTTAGAAAAATGTCCGTGTGTACATGTATATATGTGTGTATATGTGGGCAGCATTTGATTTTCTCAAAAATAGTTCTAACGATTTGGATTAAAATCTCTTATATTTAAGATATGTACATGACAAATAAAATGTATATCTTCAATATTCTGGGAGTAGCCTCTGAAGACATGTTTACTCTGGATGAATTTTATGGAATTTAGCATAGCTGATGAATCGTAAGACAAAGGTAAAACCTTGCCAAACAAAAAATGTAGATCTCGTTAAAACACACCATTTATGTTACATAATTTTTTTTCGTGGAGTTGACCTTTTTGAGATACTCCTTGTTATTAGTTTCAGCTTTAAAATACTTATACTTTTTTCATACGGGAGTCTGTCAACTCCTGTCCATACAAACAAAGGAACTTCAATTACATAGCAACCACTTTAACCTATGCTACCTCTTATTTCCTTTCTAATTACAAGAAAGCATGTAAAAAGACCTTTTCTGATAATTTTTTCTCAAGTCGCATAAAGTAAATAGAAAGATAAGCTTTTTAAAAATAATTTATTGTAGAGATGTAGACATTATTTTTATTAAAATACTAAAATACTTAAATGAAAATAAAATGTATATTCACAATTTATTGGAAGTGGTCTCTGAAACCTCTTCATTCCGAATCACTTTTGTATAAGTAGCAAAGGGAAAGTACTATTACGTTTTTATCAATTATCTTCTTATGAGTTAATTAGGTATATTAGCATAAAAACCTGTATGAAAACTTAGAAAATACACAAATACACTAAATCTAAATCATTTACCCAATATTTTCTATTATAAAATATACAATCAACCTGTAACCAGATACATATAGTAGATTATGCAGACGAAAGTGCTCTTGGCAGACTCTGAGTATAACTTACAAAGATTACTGCATAAAATTGTGATTTCATCCAAATTATATAGCAGGATATCTCAGTAGAGAAAACCAAAACGATGGTTGTATCAAGGTGCTGGAAAGGTCTAAGTCAAAAATAGAAAGGAGAGTAATCGAACAAGTAATGGAGTTTAATATTGGGAATGGATATATCAAGTAATCCTAAACGTATAAAGACGCTAGAGGATAGGCCATTAAAGGAACTCGCATATAAGGATACTTAAAATATGTAATCTGGAAAAATAAATATCATATAGAAGGTAAAATTAAAATATTTAAGATAAGGTAAGACCGATCCTTACAAATGGAGCTGATACCCAAGCTGTCACGACGAAAATAAGGCAGTTATATCAACTAGTGGAAATGGGTGTATTCTGATTGACTATAGAGAAGAATAGAAGTGATAGGATATGAAAGCGATCAATATGAACAAATTTATGGAAAAACAAAAAGAAACGGAATGGAATAATTATATTACAAGAATGAAAGAAATCGACTTCCTAAAAATAGCCACTACGAAAAACAAGTACTGAAAGAATGGAGAAGACATCTGGAATCGAATCAAGTGATTTTCCGGGATAAAAACATATACATACACTGTAAAAGAGCTGGCCTAAGATAATGCTGAAATGGTTTTCCAAAAAATAACATAAAAGAGGACGGCCAGTGATTTCGAGAGAAACATATATTAAAGAAGATATGGTAGAAAAAGAACTTAACGAACCACAGTGGACAAGATGAGGGCTATGGCAATTTAAAAACGGAAAACTCAAATGGGTAAAATCCGGAGAAGAAGATAAAAAACAACTTTTCTGCAAAAGATTATTCTTTTATGTACATCATGCTAATCCAGACCAACATTAGCGGAAATTGTCTTACTAACTACTTCCTTGTAAGCAGAAAGAAAATACAAATGCTAAAACGATAGTAACATTTTTCAGAAAGGTCATCACTCTGTGAAACAATTAAAATTCTTTCTCTTTTTTATTCCAGGAAGTAAAACAAGAGATGAAACAAAAGTGGACTTCCAGTTTGAGAAAAGTTTAAGCAGTTTAATATTGAATCCAATAACAAGGAATATTTTGAGAACGGTTAACTATACAAAAAACTGCTTATGACACATATTGTGTTTTTCAATGAAATCTATAAATCTGTGTAGTAATTCTTCGCCTATCTCTTGTGCTCACAAACTATGCAAAAACAATCAAGAAATAAGAGGTCTTCAGAGGCTATTCCCAGAAAATTCAATATTTATATCTTAAACATATTGCATATTAATTAAAATCGTTAACGACAGTTTTGAGAAAATCAAAATTTTGGAAAAACGTTCCATGCAAAGGGCTTTTTGGGGGGTGGGTGAATTTTCCTGAAAAGCTTCGTATCGCATCCCTAGCAGATACTGAACTTAAATACAAAATATGGCATTTTTTTAGCCGTGCTGCACGCAGAAACACACAAAATAGACACACATTTTCTAAATATGCTGTTTTTTTGGATAGGGGTTATTAAAACATATTTTCGGTGAAATCTCGGTATACAATTTTAATTTGGAATACAATACCTTCTCTATCTACTATGTATATTATACATCACTGCAAGAGAAAACAAAAGTTTAATACAATTTTAGTCTAACATAGAGAAGATTAATTCATTAAATTTTCTAGATGGTTTCATTATATTACACTGAATGATTTATAAGAAAAGTGCACCTGAAATTAGTTATATTACCTTTTCCAGTTTCAAGCAGGCAGTGCTACGCCAAGCATGAATGGCGCTTTATTCCGTATCCAATAGTGAGTTTCTGATTCGCTGAATTCTTTAGTTTAGTAATCAACACCGTAGTTAGTATATTGTAAAGTATCTTTAATAGGAAGTGAAAAACGAATTCACCACTTCTGCCCTCGTGAGTATATTGGGTTATTATCACCATGGTGTCAGCGCTTGCCAACATCAGCGTTATGTTTTGTTAAAAAGCGTTTTTCTGTTTTCAAATTGACAATTTTACGATTCCACCCTCGCGTTATAGGAAATAACTCAAATCTATGTTAAGTGAGAGGGGACATGTTTTTGTCGATGTCCCAAATGCACTCCGGCAATTGTCATGGACGCCATGCATTTAAATGCCGTCGCCCAAATTTCCAATAGGGTTGAATTACATCAATATATACAGAGTAGGACCTATCTGTTTTAAAGCGATTGCAATATCGAGATATACAAACATTGTTTATGAAACCTTCTGGTATTAGAGGATCTAGGGATTTGGGTCTATAAATATTTGACAAAAATATGCCAAAGTACCCTAATTTATTTGAATTTAGGTACAAAATAGGTTCAAATGTAAAAGTAAACATTCTTTATAAAACGTAGCAAACTATTTAGATCACAAATTATGTTCTAAGGTTTGCTAGTCTAACAAAATGGCTTCCTAAAATGTCACAGAAAACAATTTTATTAAAGTTACTGATTCAGGAAGTTTTTGAAAACAGATAACGTTCAATATTTCTTTATCTACATGTACGGTGCTCATAGATAGAGTGGGTATTGGTTTTCACCAACATATCCGATGTTGTTTCCACCAGAAATATCTTTTGACATCCCTAAATCAATAATTAAAGAATGTTTAGTAAAAGTCTATGTATGTGTGTGCGTGGGTGTGTGCATGAGAGAGAGAGAGAGAGAGAGTGTGCATACTAACTCAAAAACGAAAAGTCGTTTAAGTATCAAACTTCACATTAAACTTCAGGATTTTTCAGAGACACGATACGAAGAGATTTTCAAAAACTCTCCACCTCATACTACTCTTTACATGTACCGAAACAGGTGGCTCAGGCGTCCGGGGTTCAATTCCCGTTAACCGCGCACTCTGGCCCTGTGTTTTTTCATGGCTTTCCTGGGGCCACTTAGACGAATGCTGGGGCGCTGTATATGTACTATAGTTCTTTTCACTTCATTTCCCCATTTCATTTCCCTTCTTTAAATTTCCGATCGGCGTAGGTGTGGATGAGGCTTTGCAGGCAGATGGCACGGTTGTTTGCTCCACCTAGTTACGCTGGTTGGGGCTAGGGGTCATTGTAGAGTCCTCCTTCTGGCCTCCCGGCGCATGTATAGCCCCTCCTTGTTGGGACAGGACTGCCATCTAGGGAATGTTAGGAGCTTTTAGGTGCGCTTAGCTCCGTCGATTCGTGTGTGCTTGTCTGTGGTTTCCAATGTTCTCATCCCTCCCCCCGTGTGCGGGGGGGGGGGTATACCGCAATAGATGAGTACTTGGTCACTGTTGCCGAGGTGTCCCTCAAAGTTAACATACATTTTAATTTTTTAAAAAAAACGACTAATTATTTTGCTTATAATATATGCTTAAGTTTATGGTAAATTAAATGCATATCATGAACTTTCTAGGAATAGCCTGTGAAGTTCTGTTCATTCTCGATGACTTTTGTATAATTGGTAAACAGTAAGAGGTAGACTAAAAGTCGATACACCAAAAAAATAGATCTCCTTAAGAAAAACAGTTTATCTCATGTACAATTAACGACGTCCAAGATTACCTTATTATTGGTTTCAATTTTAAAACATTCTTTTTCAAAGAGTGTCGTAAGACAATTTTCATTTGTATTACACTCGGTCATGTAAAAGAATCCAATTTTAGTCAATCACATTGCAACATTTTTAAAAGATTTCAATATCATTAAGCGTTATGTATTGCCTATCTCCCTGTACTTGTAAGGAACTATGTGATAAGAGCATTTCTGATGTTTTATCTTTGTAAGCATAAAGCAGACAGAAGAATAATTTTATGCAAGAATGGTTTGTTTGCAGAACACACAATGAGAGTCATGCGAATGGAACACATGATATGCATATAGTAAGTAGAGAAGGTATTGTACTCCATTCAAAATTTGATATCGAATTTGACTTGAAATATGATTTGAGGACCCTAAGTAAAAAAAACATTTTTAGAAAAAGGTTCATGTGTATGTGTGGACAGCAGAGGTCAGAAACGAAGACAAAGTCAAATGCTGAATTTGATTCTTAAGTTTAATACATTACAAGATTTTTATACGAACATTTTCAAAAAATACCCCCCACTACAAACTAGCCTTTATGTGGAATTTTTTTTCCTCAAAAATGGTTCTAACGATTTTGATTAAAATACCGTATAGAGAATATGTTTATATGACAAACAAAATTATATATGACAAACAAAATTATATCTCAAATTTTCTTTGGAATAACCTCTGAAGGTCTTATCATTCTGAATAAGTTTTGTGTAATTATCAATCAAAAATATAGATTTCGTTAAAGAACAGAATATATGTCATATACTTCTTTGTAGAGTTAACCCTTTATAAGATATTCCTTGTTATTAAATATTTTACTTTTTCAAACAGAAAGTCGTCATCCATTTTTCATTTGATTTACTCCTGACCATGCAAAGAGAACCGAATTTTTAAGTCAATTCCATATCGACAGCATTTTAAAGATTTGAATATCCCTTTAGCCTAGTGAATTTCCTTATTTCTCCTCTACTCTCAAGGATTTAAGTAATAAGAGCTAATGTTTATCTAAATTAGCAGAAAGTAGATGGAAGAATAATCTTGTGTAAGAATATTTTGTTTGCGGAACAAGTAAAGAAAAACTCTGAATGGACCACACCAGATGTGTTTTTGTTTGTTTATTTTCATTTAAGCCGTTCCCCGAATCACCACTAAATATACATATGTAGAAAAGGCACGTTCCATTTCAGTACCAAGAAATGGTCCATATTTGTTTGTACTCGATAGTACAAGTCCTTGTTTATTGCACTGAACGAGATGGGTCCGTGGTGAAGTGTGAGACTCAAAACCGGAAGGTCTGAGGTTCAAAATCTAGAAGTGTCCTCTCACTCATATATATCCTTTATATATACCTTTCAGGAATACTCCGTGCTGTGGGTGTTTGGATTTAAATTTGTGAAAACATATTGTCCGAATGTTTATTCTCGTTTCAACAATTTATATGCCTACATGTTTAAATTAAAAATTAAAATGGCAAATGGCGCATAAGCTCCATGATGCATATTATTTCAAAGCTGAAGATATCCAGATTTTACCACATAGAAAAGGAAAACCCCAATTTTTTAAGCATCTTGGGCTCCTCTTACCTTCAAAATACCATTTTACTCGTGCCTGCGTGTATCGTAGGCTTTATCTGCTTGGTTGATATTACAATTTCCATAGCGAATTATTATAACTTTTATTTACACTTGTTTTCCTACGCAGTGTTGTCCTTATGGATATAATTTTGCGGTATCTGAAATAATTGTAGAACAATAAACAAATCATTGCTTAGTGTGATATCAGCAGAAAATTGAAAATCATTTTGTTATTTATAGAAGGAAAACTAAGTATTTCCCATATCCCCAAACTACCCATATTTTTCCGAGTTCCCTTACCTTATTAAGAGTTACAAAAATGAAGTATACAGTATTACATTTGCTTCTACGACAAAGAATAATATTTCTACATTGAAACTTCAAATTAACCTTTGAGGTAGTGTCATTTTCCGGAAATAATTCCACTGCACACAGTATAAAATAACACAGAGCTTTGTTTTTTACATATTTGTCCCCAGGGTAACTGGTAAATTTTTCTGTTGAAGAAAGGTTTCAAAATAATGAGATATGTTTTTCAGAATGATATACATGATATAAATTCGGAACTTTACAGTGTTATTGCCAATGTTTTGATTACTTACAAACAAGTTCCTACCAAAATAAATTAATATTCAGATATTAATAATTCATCAAGTATCTTGAATTAAAAGCACGTAATCTGCATATCATAAAATATTTAAAATTGTATTCCAATTTCAAAGAAAGACAGATTCAAGATTTCATAAGATAAAGTGGTTGCCACAGAAGTACCCGACCTGACGTATGGATAGCGGTTGTTGTTTCAAGCATAATTAAAATCTATTTCTTGTTCCAATGTTCTTTCATTCAGTACTAGGTTTCCTCCTTTGAATAGTAATAGAAATAATAATACTAATAACAACAACAATAATGTGTTTGGGGAAAACCTTTTACGGTTAGTATGTCCCAAAGGGTTTCTCTTTCTACCTTGTCAAAGGCTTCTTTAAAATCTCTGAAGGCTGCACAAGTATACGCACCGTGCACGCTACTCTGGTGGTAAGTTTGGTTACTAACAAGAGGATAACAGAGACAGAGGAGTAAGAATATTAGCGTTTGCTAAGATGTCAAGTATCGAACCTCCTGAAAATATAAATACTACAAGAAGGCGGAAAGGGAACAATAACTGCTGTTTTGTAGGATGTAATAACACATAAAAGAATATTTCGCCAACTATTGCCTTTATTCTTTTCCCACTCGGAAAACTTAATTGCAAAGAAGAAATTTTTGGATTCATGCTGTACATTGAAAGAAGTAACTAGACTAATTTTATAAAGTACCTCAAAGCAAGTAACATATGCTGAAAATTAACTGCAGCACGGATAATGTTGTTTAGAAGTTAATGCTAACGTTTTTTATGTTAATAAATAGAAACTCTAAATACTGTTAGTATTAGATTAAACGACACATCATGCGAATATTCTGTCAATTATTATTATTGTTAATATTACTTTTATTTTTATTATTATTATTATTATTATTATTATTTATGTACGTATTGTTATGTACATATTACTATTCATACTTTCCATTTTATTTTCAGTTCTGAGGGATCATCGTGAGACCAAAGCCCACAAAAATTTGCAGCATTCACTTCATCGGAAATAAAAGGTTCAGAACATCCCCACAGTTCAGCATATGTTCCCAGTATACTTCCAGATGTGTACAAAAGGTTTTAGACTTACAGTCAAATGTATGCACTTTATAGGCAGAAAACAACAAATATTACCTACATCGCACAGGGCTTCCGCTTCCCACTATCCTCCTAATAAACACAAAGCATGACACGGAGTGGCGCCACCAGTAAGATTTTCTGGTCCATGCACGGTGCCTATATAGTGGCAAATTAAACTGTTTTCTTTTCATTTATCAGTGCTGCTGTAAATATACAATCCAGGCATGATCTTCCTTTCTGTGACTCCAATAGAAGACATTCAGCTATATTACTTATTTGGTTGGTTAATATCATTCCGTAACTGGTGAACAAACTATAATAGTGAATAAGCTGGTGATTAATTAAACACTCTATAAATGCTAAAGTCGTCCGCACATCCTTTTTTTGAAAATAGGTACGAAAGTGACTGTTCCCCCTTTATTTGTTATATTCGTTCTTCTCCCAAAAATATTCAACAAGCTCAATATTCTATCAAGTAAATATTCTGGTGCATATTTGATTAGTTCTCCATTAATTTGGTCTGTTCCCGGTGATTTCTTATTCTTGGTTTGATTTAATAAATCTCTGTATTCTTCTTGAGAATAAGATCAATGTTCTATTCTTTTTCTACGTTATTTTAATTGAACGTATTGTTGTTTATATTATTAATCTCAGAACTTAGCTCTTACAACATTGTAAGTCATCATTGCAGGATATCTTATCAAAATGAATTTGAGATTTCCTTGTGGTTCTTTGCGAGTCAGTTGAGAATTTTAACGTCAAGTCAGCGTCTTGATATGTGGTTGAGCCAATGATCCATGATTCAAATTCCGATTATGGAATTGAAATATTCACATTAAATTCTGATATTAATTCAGATTCCCCTTCAGCAAAATCATATGGTCTATGCTTTTTTTTCAGCAAGACAAGAAACAAACCACAATACTAATGGTAAAGAAGCAAATAAAGTATAAAATAATAAATACATACCAGCCTGTAAACGTTCGTCTAATTTTAATTTTCCAATCTTGCTCTACACAGGATATATGAGAAACAACACTTAGTATTTTCAGATCTTTGCATTTACGTGAGCGTGCAATGGTGAAATGCCGTGGACATGGATGTTTTTTACAAAAGGTACCCTAAGGCCTGCAGGGAGAATTTCTCGGTGAATGGTCGCCTGTGCTGCCAGATCTCTGAGAGGTTATGTGATGCATGTCTTTGGCACTAAGTACCTCCAGGCGCCTATAATTGCAACGTCATCCACTCTGGACTACATGATTCAATATAGACAGTAGCGACAATACAGCTCTGAGCTTATCCATCAACAATAATGAAGCAATTCAATATTCTGGCTTTGTTCATATACATATGTGTAAAGAAGTTTTGGCGTTTAAATCTAAATTCGAAAATTTTTATAAATTCAATTACTTAGGCAAAGAACAGTAGAGCTGAACTTTATAACTTTTTACTTCCTCTAGCACGTATGTATAATGTACATAGTGAGAAGGTATTGTATTTCACCCAAATTTTCGATACCGAGATTTCATCGGAAATACACGTTTTGAATCTTAAAAGCATTTATAGAAACTTGTCCGTGTGGGCAACATAGCTCAAAAACGAAAAGTCAATTAAGTACCAAACTTGGAACATTTTTCGAAAATGTTTATTTTATAAAAAGTGCCTCCAACGATTTTGATTGAAATGCCATATGTTTAAGATATTTTCAGAAAAAACAATATGTATATCTTATACTTTCCGGAAATAGCCTCTGAAAATCTCTTCATTCGGGTGAATTCTGTATATATTTTGCATTACTAGTAAACCGTAAGAGGTAGAAAAAAAGCTACAACTCAAAAAATACACTCCCGTTAAAACACACAATGTATTTATCGTAAATATTTTTAAAGGGTTTCGAGATATTCAGAGCTATTGCCTACAGTGTAACGTACTTTTAACAGAACTTTTCTCAAACGGGAAGCATATTTCAAGCTAAGAGAACTGAATTTCAATTTTTTGGCATAGCGACCGACTTTTAGAAAATTTCACTATCGCTTTAACCAATGCATACTTTCCTTTTACTTACAAATTAACAAGCAATAAGACAATTCTGCTAATGTTTATCATGAAGTAGAGAAAGAATAATTTTGTGTAAGAAAAGTTTGAGAAAAGTAGCAAGAGAATATATGAATGGAATACATTAGACTTTTTATTTTAAATCTACTTTGAAAATTAGCGCAATTAATAAGAATAAACAAAATCATGACTCTGCAAAAGCTGAGGGCTCTAGCTGAATAGTTTCTCAGATAATATAATAGTGACATTTTCTGATTCTGTAATACGGTGAAAATAAATGGAATTATTTGATTTAAGTTGCTTTTGGTAGTTATGGATTTTTACTTTCTTTTCTGAGTACATAGTACACAGGTTGAGAAGATTTGCATTCCAATTAATGGTTGGATAGCGCAATTTCCCTAGAAATACAAGTTTTAGGGCCCTTGCATTAAAAAAAATAGAATAAGGTTCTATAAGGGGGGGATTGTAAAAATATACGTCAAAAACGTAAAGTCGGATAAATACGAAACTTTACAGTTAAGCTCAGCATCTTCCACGGATGCGACACAAATATTTTCAAGAAAATCCGTTAACCTAAACTGCCCTTTATATAAAAAATCTGATGTGTTGCATTCACATAAGTTTCTCTACATCTCAGCAACAAATATTGTTATAAAGCTTATTGTTCTATTTACTTAATGCTAATTGAAAACAATTAGCAGAAATATTATTATTACTTGCTTCCTTGTAGGCAGAAGTGAAATAAGAGAGTACCATAAATTAAAGTGATAGTCAAAAGCTGATTGCATGTGACTGAAGTTCCTTTGTTTGTATGGGCTATGTTTCCTATGATATCTGTATTAACACAATGTAGATAAAGGGACAATTTATGTTGCTTAAGTACGTGTTCAGATCTTTGTTTATAATGTTATTAAGTTAACATTCTATTAACTATGAGAACATAGCGTTTTTGCGAAGTGGCAGTCCATTATTGTATTCCTTAGGGTGAAAAAAATGGTGTGTTATTTATGGACGCTCTTTAACTGTTGTGGCTCTCAGCGTCGTATTCTATATTGGGCGTGAAAGACCGCTCAATTTTGCTCACAGGCCTCTCAATCAGGCTTGAGGATCTTTTACGTGCCGTAAATCTACCACACGGGACCAACGGCTTTACTTCCCTTCCGAAGGAAGCCATTCTAAGGTTTTTTACACCCGAAAAAATCCATCGTCCTCCGCCGGGTTTGAACCCGCGACCTTGGGTATATGGAGTTAGCATGGTAACCATTACACCACGGAGGGTGGTGTATATATAAGAAACATAAGGGGGATACACTAGGCTAAAATGACAATCAAATGCTTTAAAATTTGGTTGCTGAGATATAGAAATCAGATTCTTTGCGTGTAGACAAGTTCACATATTATGAGAAAAGTTAAAACTGAAATCAATAACAAGGAATATCTCAAAAATTGTCAGCTCCAGGGAAGAAATGCATGTAACATAAATTGTGTTTTTTAACGAGCTCTACATTTTTTGTGTTGTAAGTTTCGGTCTATGTCTTACGGTTTACGAGTTGTGCAAAGTTCATTCAGAATAAAGAGTCTATTTGCAGAACATTCAATATATACGTTTTATTTGTCGTGTAAATATTTTTAATATATGGTGTTTGAATCAAATACAATTTTGAAAAAATAAACATTTTCGAAATTTTTTCCATATAAAGGGACATTGGGGCATGGGGGATTTTCTTGAAACTCTTAGAGTCGAATGCTTGGAAGATACTGAGCTTAAATACCAATGTATTTCCGATGAAATCTCGGCATCGAATTTTTGGATGCATTGCAATACCTTCTCCATACTCTATGTACATAGGTGAAGAGAACATAAAGAACTATCAGTTCCGGACTTGGAGAACTATTGTTCAGCAATTGCAAGAAATCCGCCTCAGCCAGTAGATTTTGAACAGCCCATCTTAAGCGATAGTCAAATATTTTAAGAGTGGATTGGCATGTAATAACATTGAAACTCTGCTCTTATTAGTTGGGAAAATGAACAACTTCCCACTTAAGTGAACTACCGATAAGGATTTGAGAATTAAAACTAATAATAACAAGATAATCTCGAAAATGGTTAATCCCCCTCCGAAGAAATGTGTTCAATATACATCGTGTGCTTTAAAGCATTTTAAATTTTATGTTTATACGTTTTGTCTGTTTCTGATAGTTTATCACTTTTGTAAAATTGATTAAGAATGAACAGATCTTCAGAGATTTATCCCAGAATATCCAAAATAAAGATTTCATTTTAGAAGAAATTATCTAAAATATATGAAATTTAACCAAACTCGTGTCATTTTGAGACCTACAAAATTTTAGAAAATCTTCCTGGTAAAGGATAGTTTGTGGTGAAAAATGTTTTAAAAAGCATCCTGGTGGATAGCTAGAGCATGCTGAACTAAAGTGCCAAGTTTGGTACTCTATTTTTTGGTTATGCTGTTCACAGACACACAGAACTATACTTAGATAAATAGATATCTTTTTCTTTTCTAAAAATGATTTTTCGGGGAAAATCCAGATCTAAAACATAATTTCGTTCGAATCCCAACATATAATTTGTTCTATTTTTTTATATATTTTCAAATCATGCTGCATGCCTGTTTTATTTATATGTATTCTGTAGACTACAGAATATACATGGAATGTTTTAGCAGTAATAAAAAGTAAATTAATATAAAAATAGCATTATTATTCACATTGAATCTACTATTCTATTAAATAATCCAATTTCCGCCTTTCTGCACTGTCTCTCTATAATAACTTGATGATATGCCAGCAGCATTTTAATATCGTATCCGCCTTTCCAAATTATTATGCTGAATGAGGGTATGTCTCTCTTCTATTCTGTAATCATGTCAGCCATATTGATGTCAAAGACCTTTAGTGACATCCGCTCTCATCTCTAACTTCTTGGTGTCGATCTGTCTCCAGCGCCAATTCTGTATTCCATCAAATTTAATTTTTTTTATTTCTGTAGACCTTTTAAGTGAAGTTTTATCAGGTTACTGCGGAAAATCCGTTTCCATAGTTGATAATTTTTTTATTTTCTCTACACGTACTATGTATATGGTGTATAGAGAAGGTATTGCACTCCACCCAAAAATTCGATACCGAGATTTCACCGGAAACATATGTTTTAGGATCCCATGTATTCAAAATATCCTTTTATAGAAAAAGGTCCATGAGTGTGTGTTTAGTCGCCCTCCGTGGTGTAATAGTTACCATGCTAACTTTATATACTCAAGGTCACGGGTTCAAACCCGGCGGAGAATGATGGATGTTTTCGGGTGAAAATATCCTTAGCATGGCTTCCTTCGGAAAGGAAGTAAATGCCGTTGGTCCCACGTCGTAGAGAGACCTCTGAGCAAAATTAAGCGATCTTTCATGCCCAATATAGAATGGGACGCTGAGAATCACCGACGTTAAACAGCGTCCCTAAATAACACGCCATTTACATTTACATATAGAGTGTGTGTCCATGTATCCGTATGTCTCTGAACACGACAACTCAAAAACGAAAAGTCGGTAAAATACCAAACTTCGTATTTCTGCTTATTATCTCCCAGGGATGTGACACAGGAATTTTGAGAAGATCCACCAACCTCAAAATACCCTTTACATGGAAAAAACTTAGAAAATTTTGATTTTCTCAAAAATGGCCCTAATGATTTTGACTAAAACACCGTATATTAAAGCTATCTACACGGCAAATAAAATGTCTATCTTGAATTTTCTGGAAATAGACTCTGAAAACTTCTTTATTCTGAAAGAATTTTGCTGAATTTTGCGTAAATGATAAACAGTAAGAGATAATCAAAAACTTACTACACAAAAAATGTATATCACGATAAAACACACAATTTAAGTCAAATATACGTTGTTTTCGTGGAATTGACTATCTCTGAGTTATTCAGATTCAAAACACTTAACATTTTTCTCATACGGAAAGTTGTAATCTCCTGGTTCTGCATAGGAATGAATTTTAACCACATGGCAACCAGCTTATAAAGAATTTGACTATCGTTTCGGCCTAGTGTATTCCCTTATTTTCCTTCTATTTACAAGTAAGTAAGTAAGTAAGACAATTTCTGCTACTAATTATCTCAATTATCATTAAGTAGGCAGAAAAGTGTGTTTTTAATAATAATTTGTCACAGCGATGTAGAGAAAGTCATGCGTATTGAACACATCAGATTTTTACTTTCTCTCTATGTACTATGTATATAGTGTATAGAGAAGGTATTGCATTGTACCCAAAAATTCGATACCGAAATTTCACCGGAAATATATGTTTTGAGACCCCCTGATTCCAAAAAAAAACATTTTAGAAACATATCCGTGTGTGTGTGTGTGTCTGTCTGTCTTTCTGTCTGTCTGTCTGTCTGTGTGTATGTATGTATATGTGTGTCTGTGGGAAACATAGCTCAAAAACGAACAGACCGTTAAGAACCAAACTTGGTGTTTAAGTTTGGTATCTTCCAAGGATACGTCACGAAGATTTTCAAGAAAATCCCTCCACCCCAAAATACCCTTTACATGGAACGTTTTTCGAAAATTTTGATTTTCTAAAAAATGGCTCTAACGATTTTAATTAAAATCCCGTATATTACTGACATTTACATACCAAATAAAATGTACATCTTGAATTTTCTAGAAATAGCCTCTGAAGACCTCTTTATTCTGGATGAATTTTGCCGAATTTTACTTAACTGCTAAACGGTAAGAGATAGAGAAAAACTTACTACACAGAAAATGTAGAGCACGTTAAAACACACAATTTATGTTATATACTTTTTTTTTTCGTGGAATTGATTGTTTTTTATTTCACCTTTCAAGAACTTATATTTTCTCATACTGGAATTTGTCAACTCCTGTCCGTGCAAACAAAGGAACTTCCGTCACATAGTAACCAGCTTTTTACTATCACTTTAATCTCCCTTATTTCACTTCTACTTAAAAGGAAGCAAGTAATAAGACTATTTCTGATATATTTTTCCTCGATTAGCATGAAGTAAATAGAAGCATAAGCTTTTAAACAATAATTTGTTGCAGAGATATAGAGAAAGTCATATGAATGGAACACCTCAGACCTTTTTATTTCTATCGAATATTATATCAAGGTCAATGAATGTAGATGTGTTAGGGAATTTTATTTTTTGTTTTCTCTGCGTCTTAATGACATAATTAGGAATCCTACGCAATACACATATTTTCGACTTCAATCTAAGTAATTTTTCTTAAGGTGATGCAGGTGTGAAATTTGGAAAATCCACAGTACATAATATATCTTACTGAAATTTATACCAGTTATTTATTATACACAGCAATAGTGTGATTTTTTTTCAAGTATCAACATTATAGCTTACATGGTAATATGCATAATACCTTTTACTTTTTAAATTCAGTGTTCTAATAAAAAGAGTAATATGATGCATTTTGAAAATATTCAAATCAAACATTTAGTTTTACCAAAATTGAGTTTATAAATAAATCTCTCATATTTTTACCTTCTCTGTAGCCAAATAGGTATTGTATATAGAGATTTCACAGGAAATGTAGATTTCACATGAGCCCCCATGAGACCGACAAAGTATGTTAAGTATGTTACAAGGATACGACAAGAAGTTTTTCAAGAAAGCTCCCCCCACCACAAATTACCCTTTACATGAAAAATATTGTTTTCTCAAATATGTCTCTAATGATTTTGATTAAAATAACGTATATCAAAGATATTTACATTAAATTAGAGTGCAAATTTTGAATTTTCTGGTAGTTATCTTTTTTATTGTTTCATTTGTACTTTAACTTCAATGGTCATATTGGGGGCTTTGACTTGTGAAACAACCCGTATTACTGTAGGTTAGAACATTAGGTTAATCATTATTATATTACTAAACACACGCACATTCACTCTCACATTCATACTTCCAGACTCTGTGGGGGATAGGAAATAAAGCCGGTTAAACAAACATTCCCCACCCCAGCCGGGAATCGAACCCGGGACCTCCGGGTGAGAAGTCAGCTCGCTGACCACTCGACCACGGAGGCAGTCTAGTATTCAGGACAAGTTTTGCAGAATTCTCTACAAGCTATTGTTACAAAATATTACTCCTTTATCTTCACTGTGTTAATCCAGATAACATAGCAGAAACGGTTGTACTAATTCTTTAAAAGTAGAAGGGAAATATAGTAATTCTCTAAGCTAAATCGATAAAAAGTCAAATGTTTTAAAAAGCCTGTCACTATGTGAAACAATTGAAATTCGGTATTCGTTTTGCACGGCCAGATATAAATAAGATGTCCTTCCGTTTGAGAGAAATTTAGTAGCTTAAAGTTGAAACCAATAAGGAATATATTGGAAGGGGTTCGCTCTACAAAAACTGTAAATTGTGTGTTTTAACGAAATATGCATTTTAGATGTAGTAAGATTTTGTATATATCTTTACGGTTTACAAGTTAAGCAAAATACATCCGAAAAGGAGAGCTTTTCAGAGGTTATTCCAGAAAATTCAAGCTATAAATCGTATTTGTTTGTAAATATCTTTAGTATATGGTATTTCGATCAAAATTGTTACAGTGATTTTTGAGGAAAACAAAATTTAGTTTGGAGTGGGAGATTATCATGTTTTATCCTTGGATGATAGTATAATTATATACCAAATTTGGCATTTAACGATCTTTTGGTTTTTGAGTTATGTTGTTCACAGTTGCACACACAAATATACACTGAACAGAAAATGTAGAGCTCGTCAAAACTCATAATTTATGTTATATGTATATGTATTTTTTTCTGGAGCTGGCTGTTTTTAAGATATTTCTTGTTATTGATTTCAGTCTTAAAATAAATATTCTTTTCTGACACGGGAGCCTGTCAACCCTTGGTCACGCAAAGAATCGTATTTTATACCATAGTAACCACATTTTAAAGATTTGACTGTTTAGCTTAGTGTATTCTTTTATTTCCCTTATATCTATAAGAAATTGAGTAATAAAACCATTTATGATAACGTTTATCTCGATTAGCAAGAAGTAGATAGAAGTATAAGCTTATTAACAATAAGCTCTACAGAAATATAGAGATAATCATGAGGATGGACCACATCAGATTTTTTTTTTTTTTTTTACTTATTTCCTTTCAGGTAAAAGGGAAATAGGGGAATGCACTCTGCTGAAGTGATAAAGAGCTGATTACTGTATGAAAAAGGAATTATAACTTCCGAATTAAAAAATATAGCTATTTAAAAATTTTAAATAATAAGCAAGAAATGTCTGGAGTTGGTTAATAGCGTATATGACATACATTCTATGTTTAATGAGATGTATTACCGCTTACAGTTTACCAGTTATGCAACAGTCTTCCATAATGAAGAAAGGACTATTCTCAGAAAATTCCGGATATATATTGCATTTTAAATGCAAATATTTTAAACATACGTTATTAGTATCTATGCATATAAATTAATACAAATTGTTACAATCCTTTTCGAATAAATCAAAATTTTCGAAAAATGTTCTATTTATAGGGAAGTTTTGAAGATCTCTGTATCACATTCGTGGATAATGATGAGCTTAAATATTAAGTTTGATATTTATGGGGTCTTTCATTTTGCTATAATGTTATTCTCTCTCTGTCTCTCATGCACACAAACCACCACAAAATGGTTTGTTTTTAATTAGAGAACGTTAATATACATGCATTTGCGTTGGCATCTTGACATTATATTTTTCCATGAAACACAATACTTAATATCCTAGTAGTGAAAGTAAAAAATAATATTCTTTAGAGTACATAATAGAGTGTAGCTCATATTTTAGAAAAAAAGTATGTACTCTTTGTATGTTCAAAGAATGTGTAAACTTTTACTTTTATCTGAATCAAATTTTC
The DNA here is from genome assembly GCA_030762935.1 of Hymenopus coronatus. Classification (NCBI taxonomy): domain Eukaryota; kingdom Metazoa; phylum Arthropoda; class Insecta; order Mantodea; family Hymenopodidae; genus Hymenopus; species Hymenopus coronatus. The sequence continues at coordinate 41,964,849 of CM060887.1, forward strand.
AGACCCGTTTTCTCAGGACTTGTGATATTTTATATAGAATTAAAACACCTTAATTATACTACTAATCTGCTATAATATTACTAAGTTGGTTGGTTATGTTTTAAGAATTAATTTCTTATAAGAATTAATTAAAATTTATGTTATTCAGAAAAAAGTATTTTATCTTTCTTAATAAACCACATAATTGCATAAAATTTGATTAGTGAGCCAAGCAGTCATGCATCTACTTCCTGTAAAAATCCAGTCAAAAATGTTAACTGGTTTCTGAGACAATGCATCATGAAGTTACCAAAGCTAACATTGTCGGAATAGGGCTGTTGGTATTCCCTTAAAGTTTGGATGGCATCTTTAATCTTAGTTCCGCAATGTTTCCTTTCCACGCGTTTCCAAGTTTAATATTTTTGGCTGCAAGGGTAGGAATTTAATCAAAATACTTTAAAAGTATCACAGCATGACGAATATCTGTCCGGAAATATGTCTACCACAGCAATGCAAAGCATTGAATTTTATAAAATGTTTTGAAAATATAACAATAACAGTTGCTGTTTAGCAGTGAGTTCTTCCCACACAAAAAACGCGGAACTGGAAATACAAATGAGGGAAGAGCGCAAACATGTGGTTTCTCTTTTATTCCTGACTATTTATAATCTTTAACTCTCATTTACTCTATAATTATATGCCCTGTGGAGCTGGTAAACGAAGGATATGTGTGACAACTGCCCATTCCACCTGAGTTGTTAACAAAACTGGTGTTCGGCATATAAAGAAAAGCAGTGGCGAAACTACTCAATTTAAGTGAAGTGCCGACTACCAGAACACATCTTGTAACCTTTCTCCTTCAAATACTTTTAGGGCGTATAATATAACGCTTATACGTTTTACTCGACACTAATTTATCATTTCAGGCTTAATTGTAGATAATTATGGACAAACAGCTATGTAAGGCATAGCTGATTATTGGCATCCATTGTTACGTCTGTGTTAGTGGACACGTATGCCGGCAGCAAGTTCTTTTGACATTGAAGCTGTAATTGTTACTCTGTACGACACATGTGCTGTCGAAAGAATTTTTGGCGTCATCTGAATAAGTTTGTCACATCGGCGGTGCTTTACAGTGCTTCTAGTTATTTCCTACCACGTAATCGCCAGGTATAAATAGGGGAATGAAGCCTTGCCTAGAGTTCAGTTTAGTCGGGAAGTTTGTATGGAGCAATAGTAGTCGTCGCTGCAGCGAACGTCCAAAAGAAACTATACGGCAGAATTGTTTTGAAAGCATAGTTGAAACAGATTCTTATTGTAATCAATTTGTGGGAGTAAAAGTGTTGTTTGTTGCAGTAAAAAAAGTTTTTATTTTAATAATCAATAATTATAGTAATGGTAATATTATTACTATTATTATTTTTTTCGTATTCGGCTTACCCTCCGCGTAATTTAGAACTGATACTTCCCTAGGGCTTACAAGTGGTTGTCTAAGAGTCAGAGACTTTTAGGGGACCTAACCACAGAGTGAAGAGCCTAAAACAAGTGTTGGGCCTGTAGATAGGCATGAGAGTGAGGAGGTCGTCTATATGAAATGAAAGAGAAATGTAGGATAGGAAACGTGATGAATGAGCAATTGGTGAAATGGTTGGCGGTGGAAACTGGAGGACCCGGAGAAAACCAGCGCAGACACGGTTTCGTCCACCACACCTCCTACATGTGGGCATTTGGGATAGTTTGCCACGACGCCCTATAATAATAATAATAATAATAATAATAATAATAATAATAATAATAATAATAATAATAATAATAATAATAGCTCGCCTGGGTACTTTGGTGGTAGCGTGTCTGTTTCACATTCAACAGGTCGTGAGTTCGAATCCTGCTTAGGGTGAGTTAATAATAATAATGATAATAAATATGATGATTATGATGATGATAATAATAATACTGAGGAACATTTCTTGCTCATCGGTTTAAGAATTTCTGTACAGACCATTCCAGAAGTTAATGGTAGAGCGAATTGCTGGCACACCCTGTGCTGGGCCAGAGCATAAAAAGCGACATGGAAATGATGGCACAACGGTACTAAACTGTGTGACGGAAATTGAATATGTGTAGCAGGGTATTGATAAACAATCAGGCCCGTTACCTCGGGGCCCGCGCGTTCCGGGGGACCTTAACATGCAGAAATACGCTCCTAGAGAGACAGAGAGAGACAGAGTTATTTTTATGGACACACGGATTTCCTTCCCGGGAAGGGCTCGCTAAGGCTTCCTCTCTTACATGTGTTGTTTTCGTTAAAAAGGAAAAAAAAAGGAAACCCTGCCACCTGGTGAGGGAGCTAAGAATTTTAAATAATGTGGAATATTCTATAGCATTCCTTTGTTCTGTCTCTGAGGTAGTGTTTATAGACACGGAAATTTAACAGCTCAAGCATAGCCTACTTTAAATAAGACAGCTTATAAACGTTGACAAACGGCTTAACTGTTTCCCAGGTCGAGCGAGCAGAGAGATAATTTCTCCCCTCGAGGTCCCGGGTTCGATTCCCGGCCGGGGCGAGAAATTTTTCTTTAACCAGAATTATTTCCTAGGCCGTCGGGGCAGTGTGGTGGTAGCGTGTCTGCCTCACATTCAACATCTCGTGATTTAAAATCTCGCTTAGGGTGAGTTACCCGGATAAGGTTTCTTTTTGGGTTTTTTCCTCATCCTGGGAAGACGGATGTCGAGTAACTTAAAGCTCTGTGGACCCCCGATACATTTGAGCATCATATCAACAATTTCATTCATCGCCCGATATGACCAAGGTTAAAGGACATTAAGCTAAAAAATGTTTCCCATCCCCCACAGAGTCTGGAAGTATCTAGTGAGAGTAAAAGTGTGTGCGTTTGAGGAAAATAAAACGATTTAAACCCAACGTAAAAGAATAGTTGTTACTAATGCAAACCCCCGATGTGATCTTTAAAAAAAAAAACTCTTTACAATGTCAAGAGAAGAATTCTCCACAGTGTTTTAATCTAAATGCGTAACAAAAACAGGACATAAAAAATCTGATGTGTACCATTTACATGACTTTCTCTACATCTCTGCAACAAATCATTCCTAAAAAGCTTATACTTCTATATACTTCATGCTAATCAGAAAAAATTAGCAGAAATAGTCTTATTAGTTGCTTCCTTGTAAGTAAAAGCGATATAAATGAGTAGCATAGCCTAAAGTGATAGTAAAAACTGGTTGCTATGCCACTGAAGTTCCTTTATTTGTGTGGACAGCAGTTGACAAGTTCCTGTATGAGAAAATTATGTTTTTCATAGCAGAAACAAAAAACAAGGAATGTCTCAAAAACGATGAGCTCCACCAAAAAATGTATTTAACATAAATTGTGTGTTTCAACGTGCTCTACATTTTTTGTGGGGTACGTTTTTCTCCATCTATTACGGTTTAGCAGTTATGCAAAATTATGTAAAATTCATCCAGAATAAAGTAGTCTTCAGAGACTATTCCCAGAAAATTCAAGATATACATTTGATTTGTCAGGTAAAAGTCTTTAATGTGTGATATTTTAATCAAAATCGTTTGAGCCATTTTTGAGAAAATCGAAATTTTCGAAAAAAGTTCCATGTAAAGAGTAGTTTGTGGTGGAGGGATTTTTGTCAAAATCTTCGTGTATCCCTGGAAGATACTAAACTTAAATACCAAGTTTGGTATTTTACCGACTTTTCGTTTTTGAGTTATCGTGTTCACAGACACATGGACACACGGACACACACACACGGATCTTTTTCTGAAAATAATTTTTTTGGATACAGGACCCTAAAAGATATATTTGCGGTGAAATCTCGGCATCGAATTTTTTGGTGGGTGTAATACCTTCTCTGTACACTATGTACATAGTTCGTATAGAGAAAGTAAAAATCTGATGTGATTCATTCACACAAGTTAGTTAACTCTACAAAAATAAATATGACATAAATTGTGTGTTTTAATGGGATCTACATTTTTGTCTAAGTATCTTTTATGCTTTACGCAAAATTGTACAAAAGCCATTCAGAATGAGCAGGTCTGCAGAGGCTACACCTAGATAATTCAAGCTATTACAATTGTCATGAGAATACCTTAATACTACCATGGTAGTTTAATAAAAATTTTCGGAGCCATTTTTGAGAAAATCAAAATTTTCGAAAAATGTTCCCTGTAAAGGTCAGCTGGGATTGGGAGATTTTCTTGAAAACATTCGTGTCCCAAGTTTGGAAGATACTGAACTTAAATTATTTTGGTATTAAACCGACTTTTCATTTTTGAGCTATGCTGCCTACAGACACAGGGACATGTTTCTAAAATGCTACTTTTTTAGATTTTGGTGTCTCAAAATATGTATTTGCGGTGAAATCTCGGTATTGAATTTTGTGTAGAATACAGTACCTTCTCTATCCACTATTTACATTGCAAATACGTACTACCGAAAGTAAAAGTATAATATGAAAGATTTATACATAAACTTGATTGCTGTAAAAGTGGGTTTCTATGTGAATATTTATAAAAATGCATTATGTATCTAGTTTTCATTAGAAGTATGAATTTAGAAAATAAAAATTATAATTTAAATGACCGTACACACTAAACTTTTGATACGTGACAAAAATATCTTCATTGTTTATAATAACTGAGAGGTATAAATTTCAATAAGCGGGAGACCTGGGTTTGATCCCCAGTACCGGCGTGGGGATTTTTCCCCCACTGGGATACCTGGCCCGGGGTGCACTCAGCCTCGTAAGGTCCCTGGGGGGGAGGCCAATTGAGGAGCTACTTGATGGAGAAATAGCGGCTCCAGGTCATGAGGACCGCATTAACCGGCCGGGGGGGCTCGAGGCGCTGACCACGTCTCACCCTCCAATACTGCATCCCATCCATGACGTCTGTAGTGGACCGAGATGGGGAACGCAGCGGCCGGGCGGTAGGCCAAGGTTCCTCGTGAGCTGTCGTGTCATGGAGTTATTACAAATTTCAATGCGATATTCTACACGCTCTGGATATTCCATATCGCCCATCACATAACCTTAAGTGAACTTTTTACCTACTTATTTAATTTGCATAAACGAATGCTAGATTATTGCCAAAAATTGCGAACAAAAACGAGATTTCTTATATTTGGGATACAGCTTCAGAAAAGAATCATACTATATCAAGCTTCTTTAGAAGGAAAGAAAAACGAACAAAAATAAACTGGGACAACAGAGGTTTAATACATTTATAAAATCTCTTTCCAGGGGAAATATAACACATTTTTTTCCTCACACTTGCGAAGATGAAAAGAGGAGGAACAGGTTGTGCCGAGTGGAAAGATATGCAAAAAATAAGGAGAGAAAAACAGATCCTGTGAAAGAAAGAGGTTGTGATCACAATGCCGCCTGTTCTTGAGAAGGGCAGGGAAGGGGTGTTACCACTGTCACTCAAGAGAAGCCTGCAGAGTGAAAACAGCTTTCAAGGAAGTTAATTATAGCATACCATCGTCTCAACAGACTGAGCTGAGGTAACTGGTGTTGCACAAATATAAACCTTCAGTTTCTTTTAATACCATTTTAAACAGTTGATGCTAAAAGTAATTCTTATACCAGATGTCAGTGGTATTAAAAGTAAAAAATCTGATGTGTTCCATTCACATGACTTTCTCTACATCCCTGCAACAAATTATTGTTAAAAAGCTTATGCTTCTGTTTACTTCATGCTAATCAAGAAAAAATAGCAGAAATATTGTTATTGCTTGCTTCCTTGTAAGTAGAAGTGAAATAAGTGAGTACCATAGGTTAAAGTGATAGTCAAAGCTGGTTGCTATGAACTGAAGTTCCTTTGTTTGTATGGATAGGAGTTGACAAATTCCTGTATGAAAAAAGTAAAAGTTTTCAAGGCTGAAACCAAAATAGGGAATATCTAAAAGACTACCAACTCCACAAAAAGAATGTATATAACATAAATTGTGTGTTTTAATGTGCTCTACATTTTTTGTTTGGTAAGATTTTGTCTATTTCTTACGGTTTACCAGTTATTCAAAATTCGGTAAAATTCATCCAGAATAAAGTAGTCTTCAGAGGCTATTCCGAGAAAATTCAATATATAAATGTTATTTGTCAGGTATATATATATATATTTTAATCAAAATCGTTAGATCCATTTTTTAGAAAATCAAACTTTTCAAAACTTTTTCCATGTGAAGGGTAGTTGGGGGTAGGGAATTTTCTTGAAGTTTGGTATTTAACGGTCTTTTCGTCTTTGAGGTATGCTGCCCACAGACACACACACATACAGACAGACAGACAGACAGACACACACACGGACATTTTTCTAAAAATGCTTCATTTAGATTCAGATGGTCTCAAAACATGTACTTCCGGTGAAATCTCGGTATGGAATTTTTGGGTACAATGCAATATCTTCTCTATACACTAAGTACATAGTACGTATAGAGAAAGTAAAAATTCTGTCACTCAGAGCTATAACATTATAACACTCTAATGCAGCCAAATTTGGTTTATGCGTCCACGGCCTCAATCAAGTATGCTATGACTTTGAAAGCTCGTATCGATCCATAAAATGGCGGATGGTTTCAATGTCATGAACATGTACTCTTGCTTTGGTGCTTCATGGCGCAGGGGATCGTGGGTTCGAGTCCCTCCTTGGGCATGAGTGTTTTAGTGTTTGTAAATGTGTGTGTGTGTGTGTGCATTAGAAGCAAAAATCAAATGCTGATCAAACATTAAAACATAATAAATGTTAGGAAAATGAAAACATAGAGGAAAAAGGAATATAGTGCTAGAGTCCTGATAAGACTCCGGAACAGTATTTTATTAAAAGAAATGGAATCTGCTGAACCACACGAAAGTATGCAAATAACGGAGAGAGCTAAATTACAATTGGTAGATTTCCTCCGTTGTTTAGAATGTTTTCGTTCTGTACCAGTAACTCATCATGTTGTCAGCACTGATGCTAAGCAAGGCAACAACTGTATATCATTAAACACGAACTCCGTTAAACGGGTAAAACAATATATTTATAATTATAATATGGCTATAAATACTGAGAATTGTCTAAATCAATTTTAACACTGTGTCATTTTATTTTTATATTGTAATTAAATTATTATTTGCAAGCTTCCTACTCACAATATAAAACACCATTTTTATTACTTGTATCATAAATAACTATTATATAATTCCTTACTAACTTTACGGAATGATTCTACAACACCAAGAACTGTCAAAATTCACAAGCACATTTATTTGGAATTTATCAACAACATCCTCATTATAATATTGATTTATCTAGGTAGCATAAAAGCTCAATGGGATCTAATTGGCTACTTCATGATTAAACTGAAGTATATAAACATTACAAGAAACAAATACAATAGGTTTATTATATAACTAAATTAAATGATCGAATTGTTTCTGTTTCTCTTTTTACTTTCTCTACACGTACTATGTACATAGTGTATAGAGAAGGTACTACATTCCATCCAAAAAGTTATTACCGAGATTTTACCAGAAATACATGTTTTATGGTCCCATGAATCCAAAAAAGCATTTTTAGAAAAATTTCGTGTGTGTAGTATGTGTGTGTGGGTGTGTGTATGTGTGACTGTCCATATGGCGGTGAGCAATCAAAAACGAAAAGCCGGTAAAATACACAAAATTGGTATTTAAGTGAAGTATCCTCCAAGGATGCAACAGGAAGATTTTGAAGAAAATCCCCTCGCCCCAAACTATACTTTATATGGAAAAAAAAATTAGAAAATGTGGTTTTCTCAAAAATTGTTCTAGCAGTTTTGATTAAAATACCATACATTAAAGATATTTACATGCAAAATAAAATCTATATCTTGAATTTCCCGTGAATAGCCTCTAAACACCTCTTTATTCTTAGAATTTTGCTGATTTTGCATAACTAGAAAAACGTAAGAGATAGACAAATATGTACGGACTACACAAAATGGGCAGTTATTGTTGAAACGCACAATTTATGCCATATACATATTTTTTCATGGAGTTGACCGTTTTTGAGATATTCTTTGTTATTAGCTTCGTTTTATATTTCTTAAAACATTTCTCATACCTGAACATGTCAACTGGTGTCCACGCAAAAATACGGTTTTCAATCCCATAATAACCAAATTTTAAAACATTTGACTGTCAGTTTAGCCTAGTGTCTGTTCGCTTATTTCCCTTCAACTTATAAGGGACTGAGTAATAAGACCGTTTTTGCTAATGTTTATCTGGATTAACATGAAGGAGATAGAAGAATAAGCTTATTAACAACTATATGTTACAGAGATGTAGAGAAATTCGTGTGAATGGAACACATCAGATTTTGAATTTACTTAAAATTTCTCTTAGAGGATGTATCAACTCCTGGTTAAGCAAAAAACGAATTTCAATCACGTTGTAATCAGCTTTTAAAAGATTTTGCTATCACATTAGCCTAGTATATTCCCTTATTTTGCTTCTACTTACAAGGAAGTAACCATTGAGACCATTTCTGTTAGTTGTTTTTTGAATTGCCATGAAGTAAGTAGAAAAAAATGTAAATGGCGTGTTATTTATGGACGCTCTTTAACTGCTGTGGTTCTCAGCGTCCCATTCTAAATTTGGCATGAAGAACCACTTATTTTGCTCAGAGGCCTCTCTATCAGGCTTGAGCTTCTTTTGCAGGCCGTAAATCTACGACACGGGACCAATGAAGCCATGCAAAGAATTTTTACACACAAGAAAAATCCATCGTTGTCCGTCGGATTTGAACCAGCGACCTTGGGTATATGAAGTCAGCATGGTAACCATTACACCACGGAGGGCGACTAAGTAAGTAGAAGAATAAGCTTTTAAACCAACATTTTTATGCAGAGAAAGCATGTGGATGGAACACACAAGATTTTTACGATCTATGGTTATATCTCAAAACCGCTCCCATCTAACGAGGGCATTATTTGTGGCTACTTCAACGCGTTGCACATGTTAGAATTCTGTTTCCTGATTCACTAAAAGCAAATGTAATCCGCCCAGCAAGTCGTCTCTCGCTTAACACAGTCAGCATTTTGTTTCAGATTAGGCAACATTACGAGATTAACAGAGGCACTCATGTTTCTCTACATGTTTGTTAAATTAATTTCTTTTGGGAAGCATTTTAATTAAAGGATGTTGCCTGCATTTGATTACTCGGCGGTCATAAGCCTGGAATGAATCTGACAGGGCGTGACAATTTTCTTCTCTCCAACGTCACTAGCAAGAGAGAGAAAAAGTAATTATACAGTTTCTTTTCATGACCAGAGGGCCTCAGAGAGAGGGTAATAGAAAACTTCTTTTTCACTCTTGGAGCCAATGAGGATTAAATGAGTAAATAAAAAACCTCCAGCCAAAGCAAAAAGTTTTCCAATATTCCGTGAAGGACAGGCGTGTTTCAGAATTTATAAATTTAGAGTGAGCTAAGAAAAGTTTCCACTGTGGTGTACACACTCAAATATGACGTCACGAGCTTGCTATTCTTATTCTACACAGCGATTTTTAATAGGACTTCAATATGTTCGGAGGTTTCATGCATACTCTTGTCACATGCTACTGATGTGTTTCTGTTAGCTAATCGAGAAAGTTTTAGAGGTTTTCTTAGAAGCAAACTCCAGTTCACAATTTTAATCTAAACTTAAAGCATTGATGTAGAAGTTCGGGCATCCAAATAATGTTTCGCGGATAGTAAATCCAATATAATTTTTAACTATTACTTTCTCTACACATACTATGTACCCAAAAATTCAATACCGAGATTTCCGGAAATACATGTTTTGGGTCCCCCTGAATCCAAAAAAAGAGCATTTTTAGAGAAAGGTCTGTGTGAGTGCGTGTGTGAGTGTATGTGTGTCTGTGGACAGCATAGCTCAAAAACGAAAAGACCGTTAATACCAAACTTTGTATTTAAGTTTGGTATCTTCCAAGGATACGACACGACGATTTTCAAGAAAATCCCCCACCCCTAACTACCCTTTAAATGGAACTTTTTTTAGAAAATTTTGATTTTCTCAAAAATGGCTCTAACGATTTTGATTAAAATATCACATATTAAAGATATTTACCTGACAAATAATATGCATAGCTTGAGTTTTCAGGGAATAGCTCCTGAAGACTACTTTATCCTGGATGAGCTTTACGAAATTTTGCACAACTCCTAAACCGTAAAAATGGACAAAAACTTACTACACATCAAATGTAGAGCACATTATGCCACACAAGTTATGTTATATATAGTTTTACGTGGAGTTGGTCGTTTTTGAGATATACCTTATTATTGGTTTCAGCTTTAAAAATCATACTTTTCTCATACAGTAATTTGTCAGCTCCTGTCCATACAAACAAAGGAACTTCAGTCACGTAGCAGCCAGCTTTTGACTATCACTTTAACCCTTATTTCACTTCTACTTACAAAAAAGCAAGCAATAAGACTATTTTTGCTATTTTTTTCTCAATTAGCATAAAGTAAATAGAAGCATAAGCTTTTAAACAATACATAATTTGTTACAGAGATGTATAGAAAGAAATGTGAATGGAACACATCAGTTTTTTTAAGTAAATTCTCTTTAGTGTTTTGCTATCTCCAAATGATATTCTATGATCCTAAAATAAAGTAACTCCATGGCATGACAGTCCACAACGAACCATGACCTACTACTGGATCCCTCATCTCGGCCCTAAGGCGGTATGTATGTGGTGCAGTGCTGGAGGGTGAGACATGATCAGCGCTTAGAATCCCTCCCGGCCGATTGATGCGGTCTTCTTGATCTGGAGCCGCTACTTCTTATTAATCAATTAGTCCCCCAGAGACCTCACGAGGCTGAGTGCACCCCGGTCCAGGTTTCCCAAAGGGAGAAAATTCCCCATGCCTTCCAAATCTTTTCCGCATGTGAATTTCGGAAAACACCTTATTTTAACTCTTAATTGCATGGTGTTGTACTTATGTAACAAAGATGATTAATCGAAGTTTTAGTATTTTATCATAATCTCGTTAATTATATAACCTTCAACAATATGATTAGGCTACTTATAGTTGTTTTATATTGTAAAGTTATTAATATTTTTACAACAAAAAAAGAGCAAAATCCATGCAACTGCTATCATTTTCTTTAGTGTTTTATTATCTCGAAATAATACTCTATGTGCTTTATGAAATGTAACTCTTGGTGCGACAGTCCGCAAGGGACCGTGGCCTACCGCCTGGCCGCTGCATCCTGCATCTCGGATAGTATCGTGAATAGGGTGCAGTGCTGGAGGGTGAGACGTGATCAGCGCCTCGAGTCCTTCCCGGCCGGTTGATGCAGTCTTCTCGATTTAGAGCCTCTACTTCTTAATCAAGTCAGTCCCCCTCCTCAGCTGGCCATCAAGAGGCTGAATGCACCCCGGACCAAATCTCCCAGTGGGGGAAAATTCCCCACGTCGGTACCAGGAATCAGACCCAGGTCTCCCACTTGGCAAACAGCCGCGCTACTACCACTCTGAAGAGACGACCTACCCAATGTTCTTACATGTTTTAAAATTTGATTGTGTTAGTAAAAACATTATTTACTACTCAATACATTTAAGTTTATCCAAATCTCTATTTCTCCAATGAATATGATGCGTTGTATATCCACTCACCTCGCTCAACTTTTAATTCCATTCTCCTGGTCTTAACCATGCATGTTGATAATGTCTAAATACCTCTCTCTTTTCACTGTAACATGAAGCCCTTCCTCTGACTAAACAGCTTTTTACCTTCTCTAGCCCACATATACAATATACATAGTAAAAATTCGATGTCGAGATTTCAGCGGAATTGTATATTTTGGGATCCACAGAGTCCGAAAAATGCAGTTTTAGATAAAGATCCATTTGTCTATGTGTGTGTGTCTGTGAACACTATAGCTCAAAAACGTAAAGACCATTAAATACCAGACTTCGTATTTAGGTTTAGTATCTTTCAACGATGCGACATGAAGATTTTCAAGAACATCCCGTACCACAAACTACCCCTTACGTAGAAACAATTTCGAGTATTTCCCGTATATTAAAACTATTTAGATCCCAAATAAATAGTATATCCTAAATTTAATGGGAATATCCTCTGAAGACACCTTTATTCTGGATGAATTTGGCCGAATTTTGCTTAACAGCTAAACTGTAAGACATGGCCAAAAACTAACTGTACAAAAAAAATGTAGATCTCTTCAAAACACCCAATTTATGTCCTTTATGTTTTTGCTGTTGAGGTAACCGTTTCTAAGATATTACTTCTTATTGGTTTCAATTGTAAAGTACTTTTCTCGGACAGGAAATAAGCGTTTTCTTTTGTTCTACTCCTGACCAAGTAAAGAAGCGATTTGCAATGGAATCACATAAATATAGCTTTTAAAACATTTGACTATCACTTTAGCCGAGTGCATTCCCTCAGTTCCTTCCTACTTAAAAGAAACTAAGTAATAAGAATATTCTACTAATGTTTATCTCGATTAGCAATGTGTAGAAAGAAGAATAATATTTTGTAAGAAGTTTGTACAGCAGTTGGAGAAGGTCATATGAGTGTAACCCATCATATCTTCAAGCCATTTTCTGACACTCTTACAGAAAGTTTTTGTGCTTTGACTTTACTTTCTCTACATGTATAAGTAAATTGTGTATAGAGAAGCAATTCTATTGAACCCAAGAATTCGAAACCAAGATTTCACCAGAAATATATGATTTGAGACCGCCTTGGTCTAAAAAACTGATTTTTTAGAAAAACATCCATGTGGGTGCGTGTGTCTGTGGACAGCACAGGTCAAAAGCTGAAGTATCGTTAAATTCCAAACTTGGGATTTAAGTTTATGATCTTCCAAGTATGTGAAAGCAAACTTTTAAAAAATTCCCTCAACCCAAACTACGCTTTATATGGATATTTTTGAAAACTTTGGATGGTCTCATAAATAGCTCTAAAATATCGTATATTATAGTTATTTTAATGATAAACAAAAGGTAAATCTTGAATTTTCTGGAAATAGCTTCTGAAGACCTATTCATTCTGAAAACTTTTTATGAATTTTGAATAACTAGCTTACTCTACAAATAATGTAGATCTGGTTAAAACGCATTATTTATGTCATATGCACTTTTTCTTGTTGAGGTGACCGTTTCCTAGATATACCTTGCTATTTATTTCAATTTTAAAATATTTAAACTTTTTCAGACAGGAAGTGTCCGGTTTTTTTAGTTCTAATCCTGGTCAAGCAAAGAAGTGAATTGCAATAACAATCGCATAACAAGTGTTTCTAAAACATTTGACAATCCCTTAGCCTAGTGCATTCCTTTAGTTCTCTTCTACTTAAAAGGAACTATGTTATAAGTATATTCCGCTAATGCAGCTCGATTAGCTGGTTTTAGAAAGAAGAATATTTTGTAAGAAGTTTGTTTGTAGAATAGCTTGAGAAAGTCATGTGAGTGTAACACATCAGATCGTTATAAAATTAAAGTGCCTCATAAATTTCTTCCTGTGCACTTTCAGAAGCACAGTATATTATATTTATAATCATACATTGTTGAGATATTTCTTGTTTTTAGTTTCAGTTTAAATTTTTTTTTCTCATGAAGGAATCTGTCAACTTCTGTTCACACAAACAAAGGAACTTCAGTCACATAATAACTAGCTTTTGACTATCTCTTTATCTATAGTACTCCCTTATTTCGCTTCTACTTACAAGGAAGCAAGTAATAATACTATTTCTGCTAGCTTTTTTCTAGATTAGCATTAAGTAAATAAAATCATTAGCTTTCTAACAATTTGTTGCAGAAATGTAGAGAAATTCATGTGAATGGAACATATCAGATTTTTTATTTTAAGACGGGAGTGAGATATGTCTTTCTTATTTAGATCGTGTCTGGTTTAAAAGACATTCCTGCTTCGTAAAATAAGAAACAACTTAAGACATGATAAACGGAGAAAAAGAAATAAATTAACATTCAATGTGTGGAGAGACACCCCCTATGTTTTAGTCGAAAACATCCCCGGTTTTGTGGGGTTTTGCGGATATTACGCTTCACTTGGCAACATAGTGTAACAAGGAAATCGAGGCCCCGTCAGACCTGCTGTTGCCGCCAGCTGTTACCTGTTTATGGCGAAGGGAGTGGCAGAGGAAAACCCGGGACTGCCAGAAACTTCTAGCAAATCTATCAGTATGCCCAACGGCAGTTTAGAAATATCTGGAAAGATAAAAATATAACAGAGAAATTGGTCTTAAAATGAATGTCATCAGTTGATTTACTATAATACACTGACCACGAGAAGTGAGTAACTGGTATCAGCGATTATATACTTCATGATCATAACATCGACACTAAAATGTAGTTAGTTATTTCCCTTCTATTTGAATTTTTAGTTTGTGAGTTCACCGCTATGTGTCATGATATCAAGGGTTCATTTTGTCACCCACAGATGGCACTGTAGGACGATATCACGGCTTTCGGACGCGAAGTGGTGGAATTTTGCTGAGGAACCTTTTTTTTTTTTTTTTTTGAAGGTATAAGGTTTCTTTACGTGCAAATAAAAATAAATTTAATTCCCTTCCAAAGGAAGCCGTGATAAAGAAAAATCCATCTAAAATTGAACCTGAAATCCTGGGTTCCAGAGCAGGAATGTAACATAGTTATTATCGGGTAACGGTTATACTTGTCACTGATACAAACATTAGCAGTAACAATTGACTTCGGACATGACTTTAGATTAACATGTATACTGGAACGTTGTTTACAAGTTTATAATTGGTGTTTGTGTGGAACACACCCTAACAAGCAGATGCCAAAAATAGAATAAAGTGTTCACTTAAAGACGTTTTAATTAATAAATTTTTGAATCTCAATAAATCGAGAACAAAGGGTACATGTACAGACTACGTATATATTTTTATTCACTCTGTAAAGACTAGAACTATAGGTAATTATTTATCCTAGATTATTAGAGCTTTTTGCAAGTGTACTTTACATTGCAACAGTATATTAGCCCTCTTGGTATTTTATTAGTTTAAATACTATTTTTGCATAGGTTTAATATAGGAAATTTATCTGCTTCAGCAGCCAAGACTGGGCAGATTGTAGAACGTAAAACCTTAGGGTGAGGAGTTGCTATTGTGCGCGCCAAGGTTTTTTCTTTGTAACAGCTATATTTTAGCGCATTAGAGACATTAAGTAACAGGGTATTTTTTAGAGAAAGATCTCTCCCCAAAAAGTTAGCAGTTCGGGACTTTTCCATTACAAAGAGCGGTCACGTGTGTCTAACAAAAAGAACTTGCAAACTTAATCATGCGACGTTATTTTTGCACTTCTTTTCAACCAATCAGGAATGAGCTTCAAGATTGGAGATTTTAAGTATATAAGCGATGAGCTTACAAGAAATTCGGCTGCTTCTTATTCGTGTTGGGTTTCATGTTACACTTGTAATGTTGTAGGCGGTACGTACGTGAATGCGGCGGTGTTAGTGCCTAAGTATTTGATATTATTGCGCGAGACGTAGTTATCGCACGAATTGATTTTTTGCGTAATAGGGAAGTACGCAGTAACTACCGATGACCGTCGAAAACAAGAACTTTGTAAGCAGAAGAATATAGCACTAGTGATTAATATTTCTAGGTCTTCAAGAATTATTATGTCGGGAGTCGCTCGTAGGATTAGTGCTTTAACAAATAACAGAGGTGAATAAATGCATTAATTCAGTGAAATATAAAGTGAAGTACTTCTATTATGAGTCTACCCCGTGTCACATACCCTAGTCATTCTTTCTCCCCCTCAGTGAGAGCCAAACTTTGTGTTCTATGTGGATGAGCAGAGCCGGTGCAACAAAGAATTTTACAGAGGTATGTACACGCCCGTTTATAAAGTATTTCACCGATTCCAAGGTAGACAAAAGAACAGCGACATATTGGCGCACAACGTGACAGCGACAATATTACACTAAATTAATTTATTTTATCTTCCTTAAACTATTGGAATTACTCTGTTGGTTTGTAAGGGCCTTCTTCTATGAATCTGTTTTGTTTATGTTTACTTTAGTATGCATATGAGTATGGTTTATATCGTAGCTATAGCGTTCTGGATTACGTTCGATATACACGCCATTCTGTTTGTGTTAGTGCAGTTATAGCACAAGCAAAACAGCTGATAGAGTGCACTTGCAACTCCCAATTTGAATCTATATACTACAGAAGTGGACAATGGCAGTTCAAAATGACTGAAGAACGGCTTCCTCATTGCAGTAGCAGAGTGGTGCGCCATTTGTGAGCAAAAACATGTCATCAATCCCTTCCGACTGACAGATTGTCGATTGTGTAGCTGCAAAATGATGACAAAGCAAAGCATTGCAAAATGGTACCACGTGTTTGTGATGCATTTCATAAAATCCGAGCAAAATGTCCTTCCCAATTGCTCAGTGACATCGACTAGCGATGTTTAAATACGAGAGCTATCGACAAAGACTGAATTTGCTGCATGTTCTTAACAGCCTTCATTCGAAGCATTGTCCAAATATCTGATAAATATTTGATGCTTAATATAAGGATATATTTTTACTTTCTCTAGCCCCGTATATGCAATGTATGTACGTGTGTGATTGTGTGTGTGTATGGACAGCATAGCTCAAAAACGAAAACTTAGTATTTAAGCTTGGTATCTTCTAAGGATGATACACGAAAATTTTCAAGAAAATCCCCCCACCCCTAACTACCTTTTACATGGAAAAATTTTCGAAAATTTTGTATTTCTTAACAATGACTCGAACGATTTTCATTAAAATACCACATACTAATGCCATTTCTATCACAAAAAATGTACATATTAAATTTTCTGGGAATAGCTTCTAAAGACCTGTTTATTCTGGATGAATTTTGCTTAATTTGGCATAATTAGTAAACCGTAAGAGATAGGAAAGGCTTACAAAGAAAAATGTAGATATTGTTAAAATACACAAGTTATGTCATAGACATTTTTTTCGTGGAACTTGACGTTTTTGAAGTATTCCTAGCTATTAGTTTCAGTTGTGAAGCTCTTATATTTTTCTCAGTCGGGAGTGCCCGTTTTGCTTTTGTTCTACTCCTGCACAAGCAAAGAAGCGATTTGCAATGACAATCAAATAACGACAGCTTTAAAAACATTTGACTATCACTTTAGCCTAGTATATTCCCTTAGTTCCAGTCTACTTATAAGGAACTAAGTAATACAATTTTGCTAATGTTTATCTCAATTAGCCGGTGCTGAAAAAAGTATCTTTAGTAAGAAGTTTGTTTGTAGAGTAGCTAGAGAAAGTCATGGGAGTGTAACACATCAGATTATTTTAAATAATTGGGGGAATATGTATATAGATAACGTATAGGGAAAGTGGTGGAGAAACGCCAGGAAAGAAAGAGAAGTGCCAACTAACTGAATTGAAGATATAAGAAGATAAATTAATCGTGAATCAATGAGAGCTTACAGAAATGAATGAAAGCTACAAATACATGAAAAACTGAGATGTTAAGTGTATATGTTTTTAATGTTTCTAATCTTAAGAAACACCAATAATATCAGACTAACTAGGGTAATAAACTGTTTATTCTGACGAGCAATATATAAATTCTTTCACTCTTATTTGCTGATAGAATAAAACTTTATATTTAAAATGCACAAATATTTTTAGCTATTCTATACAAAATATTCCTGTATTCTTGTTTTATTCTTCTAGATAATTTCATGTTATCAAGATAAATATTACCCGAAATGGCTTTACTATATATTTTCTGTAGAAACAAGGAAAACAAAAGAAATAAACTAGTAAAACTGATAGTCAAATCTTTTAAGAACTGGTCACTGTGTACTGGTCCTTATACAAGCAGTATGAAAAAATGAACGGCGAGTTCTCATATGAGAAAAGTATAAATATTGAACATTTTATTTAACGATCAAGCAATATCTGGGAAATGTTAAGTTCATAAATATGTATTGGATATAGATATTGTATTTTAACCTTATCTAAATTGTTGTATGGTAAAAACTTGTCTATTTCTTACGGTTTTTAAGATATACATTTTATTTTTGATGTAAATATATTTAATATAGAGCATTTGAATTAAAATTTCCATTTTTGAGAAACTCAAAAATTCTGAAACATCTTCCTTGTGACATGCAGTGTGGACTGGGATTTATTACGTAAATCTTCGTGATATATCCTTGGAGGACGCTTAATTCATATACCAGACTTGGTACTTAGCAACGTTTTGTTTTTGAGTTATGCTGTTCATACATACCTTCTTACTTTCTATACACGTACACGTATATAGAGAAGGTAATGTATTGCATCCAAAAATTCAATACCGAGATTTCACTAGTAATATGTGTTTTGAGACCCTCAAAATTCAAGAAGCATTTTTAGAAAAAAATAAGTGTGTGTGTTTGTCCGTGTATGTGTGTGTGTGTGTGTGTGCTGGGAATATATGTAGCTCATAAGGTTCTCAGTATATTTAAAGGATGCAACACGAACATTTTCAAGAATTACAATTTTTTATTCTCTCAAAAGTGGTTCTTACGATTTTGATAAAAATATCGTATGTTAAAGATATTACATGACAAATAAAATGTATATCTTAAATTTTCTGACTAAACTGAATTGTCATAATTTGCAAGCGTCAGTTCTCATTGCATGGTCAGGAGTAAAACAGAAAAAAAAACAATAGACGAATTCTCGTTTGAGAAATGCTTAAAATGCTTAAGCACACCTAGGAAAAGGCCCGTGTGTTTGCATTTTGCTGAAAAACGAAAAGTTGGTTAAGTACTTAACTTGGTAATCATGTTGTTTCTCCTACATATGCGACTCAAACGTTTTCAGGAAAATTCCACTATCGCAAACTAAGCTTTACATAGAATATTTTTCGAAATTTGCCATGGGTGTGACGATTTTCATTAGAACTCAAAATAATATAATAAACTAATAAATTGTATACATTGAACATTCTGAGAATAGCTCCTGAAGCTTTCTTTATTCAGGATGACCTTTGTGTAGCTGGTAAATGGTAAGAGATAGCAAATCTTTCTAAAAACATGTAGCTTTAAAACTTTATGTTAAATGCATTTTATTTTGGTGTAGTAGACAATTTGTTGTTAAACTTTCCTCATGAGAAGCCGTTCTTCGTTTTTCTTTCTTTTTTTTTTCATTTTTATCCTGTTCATGGAAATGGAGCAGAATTTCATGTTCATCAAGCGACGAACTCCTAAAGGATTTGAGTGTCGCTTTAGCCTGGAGTATTCTTATATTCCCCTTAGGTCTATTAGTAAACATGAAACCATTTATTCTAATGTGTATCTAAATTAGTAGAAGTAGATATAAATATAAACTTATGCAGGAATAGTTTATAGCAGAATATTAGAGAAATTCATGTGAATGTTATACATAAAATGTTTTCTATTTCTGCTCTAAATATATATTTTATTGAATTATTTGTATTTTTTGTATTTAGGGAGCACTGAATACATGTTCAATTATTCCCTGTATTATGAAATTTGCACTTGTTAGTCAATAAACAGGTGATATAAAATGTACTTAATAGGTAATGTTTGTAAGTTATAAAAGGTGAGTTACTTCTTAAGTTATATTTCAATTGACATTATCTCAAACTGCATTCTCCTTTAAATTTTCATTCTTTTGCAGAGTCTATAAAAGGTAGAGAACACTCAATACTAAATGTGTTGACTAAACTTCTGTTTTAGTTTTGAAAGAGTTTAAAATATTCAACATTTTAAATTAAAATTAAGCAATTTGAAAAATACTCTCACTTACTGGTAGGTCAAAAAAATACCCACAGTTCAGTAATATTAGGAATAGAATGGTCTCTGTTTAAACAAGTCGAAATTTAAATATGTTAGTTTGTAAAAAGTTTTACTTTCTCTACAACGTACAAGTACATAGGTATATAAGGCATTCCACTCCACAAAGAAAAGAAAAGAAAAAAAAAACCCAAATTTCATTGGAAATATAGTCTTAAGAATCCTGTACCCAAAAAATGCAGTTTATAAAAACATCCATGTGTCGGTGCGTAAGTGTCGTATGTCTGTCTGTGTAGAGCATATTTCAAAAACTTTAAACACCAAATTTCACATTTAAATTCAATATCATCCATGGATGAGAAGGCAGCGCCGTGCCCGAGTTGTCAGATCTCTCGCCTCTCACATAAACGGCCCGGGTTCGATCCCAAGCGACCGCATGTGGGATTTGTGGTGGACAAGCGACGCAGGGGCGGGATTTCTCCGGGTTATCCGGTTTCCCTCGCCATTACATTCCACCGGGGCTCCATCTTCATGTATCATCAGTGTCATCGCCTGCGGTGCCAGAGCAGTAAAATTGGGCGTTAAACACTACCAAAAAAAAAAAATGGACGAGAAAGAAAGATTTTTAAGGAAATTTCCTCCACCGCAAACTACAAACATGAAAATTTAGAGCATTTTGATTTACTCAAAATGGCTCTTAAAGGTTTTGAAGAAAGTAACGTAAATTAAAGAATATATAAATGACAAATAAAGTACATCTTGAATATAGTCGTCTTCACTCTGGAAGGAGATAGAAGTAAGAAGTTTATTTGAAGAAAAGGTACAAAACGTAATGCCAATGCAATACAGTATTAAAAGCAGTTTTAGGAGGGGTCAACATCGCTCCCACCTCCTCCGATGGTGAACATCCGCAGAGGCTAAATCGCACATGCGGTTAGTGCTCTCCAGGCAAGCAGGAGTAAGGGTTTGCTAACACATGCAGTTGTTTAATCTGGTTTCGCTAATCACTGTTAGTGGTGATTAATGGTTAGCTGTCTTGCGATGCATGTGAGCATATGGTTGAGAATCCTGGATTCCGGCACACACACACACACACACACACACACACACACACACACAGAAGTCTGTGAAGGACCAAGCGGAGTGACGTTAAGGGTGGTATGTACGGGTATTCCAAAATCTATGACAACGAAACGTTGTCAGGCGGCAGGATTACTCGAGGAATTCCATTACGGTCTGGGAGAATTTACCGTGCACCTGACGTTGCGCTGCCTCATGGTCACTCTCTGACATTATTATAAATGAAATGCCCCAGTGTGTAAATATACGAGGGGCGTTCATATAGTCCTTAGTTAATCCAAGCAATTACATTCGTAGCATCAAAAAAATGTTGTATTCAGTAACCGTTGTCTCTTATTAGATGTCAGTTAAAGTTTCAGCTATATCCATCAAAAGCTTCATTGCAATTGACTATTGAATCAACAATCTTGTGCTTATTTAAAAAGATGGCACATCTGCTCCTGAGTTTGCAAGAATTTATAATTCAATGAATGAATTTAAACGTAGTTGTACATCCATAAATGGTGAATATCGTTCCGGGAAATATTAATAAATGATAATAATAATAATAACAATGAATATCTTAGAAACTATTAACTGTACAAACACGTATATTACGTAAATTGTGTTTTTTAAGGGGATCTATATCCTTTTTGCAGTAAGCTTTTGTCTATTTCCTACGATTTACTAGTCAAACAAAGGTAATCCAGAAGGAAGAGGTCTTCAGAGGATACTTCCAGAAAATTCAAGTTATCAATTCGTTTGTCACGAATATATGGTACTTTAAGGAACATCGTTAATCATTTTTGAGAAAATCAAAATTTTCGAAAAATGTTGCATGTAAAGAGTAGTTGGGGATGATGACATTTCCAATATACTTCGTGTTGCATCTGAACTCATACGGGCTGAATAAAAAGTAATGAGAACTATTTTTTTTTCTAAAATTATTTCATTGACAGGAAGGAGTACTTATAGATACACACTTCAGTATAATCACTTCCGTTACTTAAGACATTTTGCCAAATGTTCGGAAGGTGTATTACACCTAAGCGTCTATTTCTGTTAATATCCCGCATTGATTACTTTATAGCAAGGGTAATGTCATCTTTTGATGTGGTACCGCATCCCTCGTAGTGGTTCTTTCATTTTGGCAAAGGATTATCGTCACCCTTGGTGATACAGCATAATGGAGTGTTATCCCATAAATATCATATGCATTAATGAACAGCACTTACACAGCATTTTCTGTAAAGTGCACTTTCTTTGGATGAGGAGAACCGGGAAGCCTCCATTCACTGAGATGCTGCCTACTGCTGCACTTTCCTGCAACACCATCTTCGTCCAGCGCTCAGGCGAAAGCGACGTCATTGAACAGCATCGCATCACCCCCCGCCCACAACGCAAGATTCCATAGCGCTGCTGCTGTCCATGGCCTCTTGCGCCTCTGGCAATGGGAGATTCTGGAACACCCACCGTAATCACCGGACTTGAGTCCCCGTGATTACGATCTCTTTGCCAAAGTGAAAGAACCATTGCGAGGGATCCGGTACAACACTAGACATGGCATTACCCATGTTATAGGGCGGTCAATATGGGACATAAACAGAAATAGATGCCTTCCGAGAGTATATACCTATAAGTACCTCTATCAATAAAGTCATTTCAGAGGAACAAAATAGTTCTTATTATTTTTCGTCCTTTCAAAATTGTAGAACCCTTGAAAATATTGAAAAATAAATTTTTGGTGAAATTTCGGTATCGAATTTTTGGGGGCAATATACGAGGGCCTTTATTTTCACTTCCGATAGGCTATAAATAAATTACAAGTTCACAGAAAACAATTATTTCATTACTAAAAGATTTTATACACTTACATTTCACATAATCACCGAAAAGATTAAGACATTTATCGTACCTGTGCACAAGATTTGCAATACCCGCTTCAAAAAATGTTGCCGCCAATGATTTCAAATGAGCATTGACGTTGTTTTGGAGATCTTCGTACTTTACGACGTTTGCGTAGAGCCATTCAAAACAAACGAAGAGGAATGTTGACTTCAAGAGCCCAACGGCTCCTTGAACAATTTCAATGGGACATTTTAGATCATCCGCTCTTCAGTGCTGACCTGGCACCCAGCAACTTTCACCTAATGGCTAGGAGGGTAGAACTTTCAAACAAACGAAGATCTTCAAAACAACATCAATGCTCATTTGAAATCATTGGCGGCAACATGTTTTCAAGCGGGTATTGCAAAGCTTGGGTACATGTACAATAAATGTTTCAATCTTTTCGGTGATTAAACTGAAAAATAACCATAAGTGTACGAAACTTTTAGTAATAAAATAATTGTTTTCTATGAACTTGTCTTTTATTTATGACCTATCGGTGGTTGCAAACAAAACCGCCCTCATAATACTTTCTCTACCTGTTGTGTAAATGTACACAAAGGCTATAGAAAATTATAAGTGTGACATCACACCTTTCGTTGGAGGTATGTTTATGACACGATTGGACGAGATAGGACGAGCCTCCTTCACAGGTGAGTGAGTCACGTGCTGTCAAGTGCATAGTTAGTCCTTGCTGACTGTAAGCGTAACCATCCATGGTGGGTTTGACCGAGGGATGCGGTTGTTCTCTAGGTTGTTGAGAATTATTTACTTGAGAGTTACGTTGTTTGTTAATAGTTGTCGGTCACAGTGCAACGGTTAGGTTGACACCAAGCGTATGCATTGTGGTTCAAATGTATTTATTTTTATTTTCTCTACAGGTACTATGTACATAGTGTATAGAGAAAGTATTACATTGCACCCATAATTCGATACCGAGATTTCACCGGAAAATGCATTTTTGGGGGGGGGGGATCCCCTGAATCAATAAAAAACATTTTTTAAAAAGGTCCACACAAAAGATTTTCAAGAAAATCCCCGATCGTAACTACACTTTATATGGAAAAAATTGTCGTCCTCCGTGGTGTAATGATTACCATGTTGACTTCATATACCAAAGTTCACGGGTTCAAACCCGGCGGAGGAGGATGGATTTTTTCGGGCGTGATAACCCTTAGCATGGCTTCCTTCGGAAGGGAAGTAAAGCCGTTGGTCCCGTGTCGTAGACTTACGGCACGTAAAAGAGCCTCAAGCCTGATAGAGAGGCCTCTGAGCAAAATTAAGCGGTCTTTTACGCCCAATTTAGAATGGGACGCTGAGAACCACAGTAGCTAAAGAGCGTTCATAAATAACACGACCTATTTTATGGAAAACATTTAGATAATTTTGATTTTCTCTAACGATTTTGATTAAAATCCCTTATATATTAGAAAATTACATGATAAATAAAATGTAAATTTTGATTTCTCTGGGAATAGCCTCTAAAGACCTCTTTATTATAGATGCATTTTTTTGAATTTCACATAACTAGTAAACCGTAAGAGATAAATCAAATCTTATTGCACAAAAAATGTGGATGTCCTTAAAACACAATTTATGTCGTATACATTTTTTCTGCATTTCATCGTTTTTGAGACTCCTGGCCACGCAAAGAAACGGAATTTAGTCCCATAGCAACCTCAATTTAAAACACGTGACTGCCGGTTCAGCCTAGTGTTTTCATTATTTCCCTTCTACTTATAAGGAACTAAGTAATAAGACCATTTCAGCTAATTTTTATGTCGATTAGCATAAAGTAGATAGAAGAGTAAGCTTATTAACAATAGTTTATTACAGAGATGTATAGAAAGCCACGTGAATGGAACATATCAGAATTTTTAGGTTTTAATATCCAAGTATCCTTTTTTTGCTACTTGTTTTATCACGTTTTAATTACTTGGTCAGATCTTGACGGATCTGTTAGACGAAATAATTCTTTTATCGATATATGTTAGACAGTAACTTACTAGGTCTCATGCCCGTACCATACCACTTTAGCTTCTCGCCAAGCAGATGACGTAGCACAACACCACTTCGCTCCACGACAAGCAGATGGCATTCATTAGGTTGCTGTCAAGTCTATCTGATTTCATCATCTATGGATAAATGACGGTACAATCCCAATTACTCTATTTTTACTTCCTCTAGCCGCGTGTTTACAATGTACATAGGGATAGAGAAGCTATTGTAGTTCACCCAAAAATTCGATGTCAATCTCACCGGATATATATGCTTTGAGGTCCCCTGATTCCGAAAGAAAGCAATTTTAGAAAATGGTCCGTGTGTGTGTGTGTCTGTGGACAATATAGCTCAAAAACGAAAAGACCGTTAAGCACCAAACTTGGTTTTTAAGTTTGGTATCTTCCAAGTATGCAACACGAAGATTTTCAAGAAAATCCCCCCACCACAACTACCCTTTACATGGAAAAATTTTCGTTTTCTAAAAAAAAAATCATTAAAATTATGATTATTAAAGATATTTATATCCCAATAAAATTAATATCTTAAATTTTCTGCAAATAGCCTCTGAAGATCTCTTTATTCTGGGTGAATTTTGTCGAATCTTGCTTAACTGCTAAACCATAAGAGATAGACAAAACGTGCTACACAAAAAATGTAAATCTCGTCAATATACACAATTTATGTCCTTTATGTTTCTGTTGTGGAGTTTACCGTTTCCGAGATATTCCTTGTTATTGGTTTCAATTGTAAAGTACTTATCCGTCTTTATTTTGTTCTACTCCGGGCCAAGCAAAAAATCATTTTAGCCTATTGCATTCCCTAAGAGTCCTTGTACTTGTAAGAAGCTAAGTAATAAGAACATTCTGCTAATGTTTATCTCGATTAGCATAGTGTAAAAATAAGAATAATCTTTTGTAACAAGTTTGTAGAGCAGCTGGAGAAAGTCATGTGTGTGTGTAACACATCAGATTGTTGGGTCTACTATTGTTTTATCCTGGAATTTTGGGTCATAGTATTAAATAATGGGGAAGCAGCACAAAAACCCCTGCCAAATTGGTCAGCCCACGAGATTTGAAACCAGAATCTCTCGAATGTGAACACAGACATTACCATTGAGCCATCCCTTTGGGTATGCATTTTGCTTTCCCGCTAGATGTACTGTATACGTCGGAAGGGCTAATGACACCCGGACCAATAGCTCATCAGAGACGCGGAAATTACTCTGTAGCCTATTCTATTGCGTTAATTCAGCTATAAGCTACTCAAAATAAAACACACCAGTAAGAGAAACAAAAGCTAGAGGCCCCAATAAATGCACCTATTGACCCCTGAACGCAATACTGGTATAAGAGAAACAAATCGTATGTGTTCCATTCACATAATTCCTACATCTTTTCCGCAAACTCCTCGTGAAACAATTGAAATTCGGTCTCTTTGCAAAGCCGTAAGTAAAACAAACGCAATATAAAACGAAAGATGACTTCCTGTTTCTAAAAAAAATAAACAGTTTGTAATTGAAACCAATAAAAAGGAAGATCTCGAAAACGTTAACTCTACAAAAAAATCTTATGTGTTCCATTCACATGAGTTTCTCTACATCTCTACAACAAATTATTGTTAAAAAGCTTATTCCTCAATTTACATCAGCTAAGCCAGAAAAAATAGCAGAAATGCTGTTTTTATTTGCTTCTATGTAAGTAGAACAGTTATAAGTGAGTGACATAAGTGATAGTCAGAAGCTATGTGAATGAAGTTCCTTGGTTTGTACGAAATGAGTTGTCAAATTCCCGTATGAGAAAAGTGTAAGTATTTTAAAGCAAAAACAAATAACAAGGAATATCTTAAAATCGGTCAGCTCCACGAAAAAACTTATATAACATAAATGTTGTGCTTTAACGAGCTCTACATTTTTGTTAACTTAGATTTTGTCCATCTCTTAAGGCTTAACAGATGTGCAAAATTCCAAAAAATTCATCCAGATTAACGTAGTCTTCAGAGGCTATTCCCAACAAATTCAAGACATACATTTTGTTTGTCAGGTAAATAAATTTAATATGCCACATTGTAATCAATATGTATTAATAATGCGATATTGTAATTAGCTAGTTTTGAGAAAATCAAAATTTTCGACCTTACCAACTTTAGTATTTTACCGTCTTTTCGTTTTTAAATTATCGTGACAGCTCACATTTTTCTGAAAATACCCTGTTTGGATTCAGGAGACCCTAAAACGTGTATTTCCGGTGAAATTTTGGTATCGATTTTTTTTCTATACACTATATACATAGTAGGTGTAGAGAAAGTAAATATAACCACAGACTTTATTACATCGGTTTTACAGAAGTGGCCCGAAAAGTAAATCTGTAACTGTGAACAGTGAGCCGAGAGTACAGAAGGGTCGATCGGAAGAGCAGCTTTGTATACAAAGCGGGTGGGGGCGTGTTTTCCACATTGTTGGAATTTTCCATGCACCCTGACTGAGACCCCTTCAGCACCAAAGTATGCCGATTCTTCTGGCGCTACATTCCGTTCTGTACAACTGTCATTCAAGTACGCTATGTGCAAAAGAGCAGTTGTGAAGCAGGGAGAATTTCAAAATTCCTTCGCGGCTATACTGATTATTCCAAAAATGTCAATAATACTTGACTAGGAATTTGAATAAAGTAGGAATTTTCTATCTATTTTAGGAAAGATGGCCAGAATCAATAGACCTAATTTGTTAATGACTCTAGTGTGTAAAAAGAGGGGGGAGGGGAATAAAACCAATGTTACATTCACATGACTTTATTTATTCTGCAACAAACTATTCTTTGACTTAGTTCCTGTTATTTGTTAAAAATAGGGTATCAATAAAAGTATTCTATTTTCCCTATGACTAGCTAGCCACTTCACCTCCCTCCAGCTCTTGCCACTCATCTTAATCTACTCCTCTATGGTTCCTCCCATGTCATTCCTGGACTATTTCTTTTCTTTACTACTTGAGTATTCCAGTCCGTCGCATCCTTTTTAATAGTATCTTCTGCTTTCCTGAGTGTATGGCCTATCCAGTTCCATTTTCTCTTTTTTATTTGCACCTTTATTTTAGTTTGATTTGTTCGTGTCCATAGTACTTCATTTGTCATATCCAGCCAACGTATTCCCTAAATTCTCCCCGAGCAATTATTTACAAAAGTCTGCAATTTCTTGTTAATTTGTTCCGTTACCTTCCACCTTTTAAAGGACACAAAGAAGTACTGATTTCACGTTTATATTGAAAATACGTAGTTTTGTTTTCTTGATATATTTACATTTTTCCATATGGCGTAGAGTTGCACAATGGTTTCATTTGCCTGTTGGATTCTTCTCTTTACATGTTCATCTGCACCACCAAACTATTCCTACAAAAGCTTAGTATTTTATCTACTTCACGCAAATCAAGATCTCGTAAACATTATTGGAATGTTTTCACTGCATAATTTCGTAGAGGCGTAAATGAACACACTAGGCTAAAACGATAGCCAAATCCTAAGAGCTGTTTTCTATGTTATAGCCTTAAAATTCCGTCATTATTACCTACATGACCAGGACGGAAAAAAAAAAAAAGAAATACAAATGACAACATCTTATGAGAGAAAGGTATTAGTATGTGAAATTTCAAGTAAAAACAAGGAATATTTCGGAAATGGCAATATCACGAAAAAGTTGCTTTTGACATAAGTGATTTGTTTTAACGAAATAGTATGAATTGTCTATCTGTTACAGTTTACCAGTATGCAACTGCTATCTAGAATAAAGAGGCTTCAGAGGCTTCAAAATTCAAGATATATACCTTTTTCATGTACATGATTTTAATCAAAATATTTAGAGCTATTTTTTAAAAGAAAAATAAAATGTTTGAAAATGTGTCTATATCAGAATAATTTGGAATGGAAGGTTTTTCCTTAAAATAATCATGTCACACCCTTGGTTGTCACTAAGTTTAGTTCTTAACCAACTTTCCATTTTTAGTTATGCTGTTCACAGACACAATGCTAGAGCTAACGTGCAAAAATGTATCTGTACACTGTAGGTTCAAATATGCTCCAAAGGATCCGCATTACCATTATTTTTTTGTTGGCGACGCTTTCAATTTCCAGTATTATATCAGCGCCGCCAATATGCCAGAATTTATGTAGTTAATGACAAACGTAGACTCTTCCTCGCCCAGAATAAGCTGATGTGTTCCTGGAGCATAAGTTCTAGCCGGTGGATTGGCGGTTTTCTCACTCTGTCAAAATACCTCCAAATTGCCAAAGAATAATATTGTAGTATTTTGTAGGCGGGGTAGTGTTAAAGCAATAGTTAAAGCAATGCTCTTTGTTGAATTTAGGTAAAATATAAAACGCAATACAATAAAACCAGAAATATACATGAAGAATTATTTTTCTTCATCTTTATGCCACTGCCTTCCTGTAAAATACCGAATTATGTGTATTAATCTTATGATTCCTTTTATATCGACACCGCTGATGGGGCCTCCAGTCATGTAGGGATGAGAACCTCAGGCGACCAGATCCGCATGGCAAAGAGGGCAACTATGTTCGGAGTCCATAACGTTTAAGACGCCGCCTGTGCGTTATCTACGTAGACCAAGACTTCGGGGGTCTCTCGAAAAGGCGCCCATCCGGATACACATGAAGGCGGGTCCTGACAGAGTGGTAACACAAAGATGCTAGAAACCTTTACAGAATGCACAGCCATCACTTTTAGAACATCGACACCTGGTCCCTCAAACCCCAAATAGGCATGATGGGTACACTGATTAGTCATAAAAGTAGTTGTAGAAGATGAACCAGCCCAGCGAAGGAAATCTCATGGGACAGAGTGGACGGTAGCCGGGAATCGAAACCGGGATCACCTAAACGCTATTGCCTAAACCATCCCACTTCGTATATAACTCTCTTTAAAAGAGGCCGTAACACCTCTTCATTTTATAAGGCTTATAATATCGCCTATTGTTTTGCTTTGCATTCTGGATTAGTTTTCAAGCCATTCAGATAGAGAACTGATATCTGCTGGGTGGAGACAAGGATTGGTTGCTTGAAGATGCGAAGTTTACAGACGGAAAAGGACTATTGCGATCTATGGGAAAGGGCCACGTTGTTTGCTCATTAGGGTACGCATTTTTTATACTTTGTCAGAGTCCTTTGAGGAGGTAGAAAGAGCAATATGCACATCAAGTACCCCACTGGTGTCTATCACATAAATCCGGCACGTAACCGACCTGTTTCTTACCTTTACGCATCCCACTGGTTGAAAATATCTGACACAGAATATTTTTAGAGTATTTGCCAAAATTACACCACCTGCTATTTAGGAAATATGAATTTAGCGTTGTTTACTTGAAGCTAATGCAACAGCTATTTCCGTTTGATCGGCAGATACCCTCTCGTGTATAGGTAACTAATTGCCCTGAAGCCCAGGTAGAAGCAACTGCTACAATGGCGGAACCAAGAAGTTGTATGTTAACTTCCAATTTCGATATGTAACTGAACTGAAACTTGTTATTGAATTACGTTTCATGTTATACTACCATAACCAGAGCAATGTTTCGCCACAGTTATATCAACATGATACGAAATAAAACGTTGCTCCTATTATTGCTCTAAACTCAATTCACTGAATATAAAACAGAGTAAACATGTTACTTAAATATAACTCGCTAAAAAAAAAAAAAAAAAAAAAAAATGTGATACGTCTGGAGTTCACCGCGACATTTTCTGCTGTGAAATAACCAGTTTTTCAATACGTGGGACTTATCGCAAATATACAGTCAGGGATTCCCCACTTAATTGAATTCTATGAGGTTACTTTATAAGCTTTATTAAGAAAAAATATGTCTATCATACACAGGTTGTCTCACACAGAACACTTGCAGGGAGTTTGTGAAGTTCATTTCTCAGGGAAAGAAGGTGTAGAAATTGTTTGTACTTTTTTACTTTCTCTGCACGTACTATGCATATAGTAAGTGGAGAAGGTAATATATCCCACCGAAAAATCTATATATGTTCTGAGGCCCTCTGAATCCTAAAACGTATTTAAAAAAATAGGTCCGTGTGCTTGTCTATGGACAGCATAGCTCAAAAACGAAAATACATACACATTCTTACAATACTGTTACTAACTCGCATTTTAGCATGTAATATAAAATATGAATATGTTCCTAACCTTAAATTTAGATAGAAACTTTGATTGCCATTGACCTGCATTCTGTAATTATACATTTCTCAAAAGAGAGGCTTGAGTTTCATTTGCTCAATGCCAGAAAATATCGCATATTGCATTCATACAACGGAGATACGTCATCCTATGGCAGACAAAAAAAAGTCACAAGCGGGGTAAAGACTATTAAAATTATCAGTGATCTGGATGCAGAGTAAATAAACTACACGAAGCGACCTAATAAAAATCTTGCCAAAGCTGGCTGGTATTAATATCGTGTGACTGCCAAAAGGCTATTTGTTCCCAGTTGATGTTAGGAATGCAGTGTTATCCCACCATGTGTCGCGCGATACATATCGATCCATCGCAAACTCCCACACACCAGTAGGTGACTGGTGCGCTCGACACGCACACACACCCTATCGCTTCCGCTCTTCTTTTTTTCTCCCCCAGGGCAGTTCACTGTGTGACGTGATTGCTGTGTCATCAGCAGCAGTAACAACCATGGGATCCACTTTGCATGTGACACACACCGTCTGACAATTAAGTGTTAACTGTGGAGAGCGACTAGATGCCCAAGTCGATAGGGTCTGTTACGTCGAACCTAACAGGGCAAAAATTAATTGCTTTGCCTCGCACGGCAATTTCTGTGTGCATTTTCTCCCTGATGCAATGTCGGCGAAATGGCAGCTCCAACTCCAGAAATATGGCTCTCCCAAAGAACCTTCATAACAGCTTCAAAACTTAATAAAGTGCACAAACTAGTTGTGTTGCCATATGCTGACGTAGCTGTGCAGCTGCGAGCTTATGCATCCTGGGTAACACTAGTTTATTAGCCTAAAGTTCTGTATCCATTCCATAATATCTGTGGCTGCAACGGACGAATATTTGTGCTTCCGCAACTATCACGTGGGTGAGGAAAAAGAGTTCCATCTAATAAGAACCTGAAAATAGTGATGTGACGGTTACTTTTTCCGAAAACGGTATTTGAATTCATGGTTATCACTTTTGCAGCTGGTAATGGTTATCCGTAAGGATTGCTTTGGTTATTTAATGGTTATAACTATAGCTCGGTTTTAGGTTCTGAAGCACACACAGTTACGGACACCCAGAGCAGTCAGTGGTATGATGGGCGGGTTGAGTTATAATCTCTTTCAAAAGCAGCTCATTACATGTATTGAATTATATGCATTCATTTAATTCATAAAGTAATACAATAAACAATAATTTTATAATATGATTAATATATAAAATGCCTTAAAATTTTATAAATAAAAGTATAAAACTTGATACAAAAAGTTCAGGATAATAATGTGTGGAGCTTTGAAAAGACAATGAACACAAATCAACCAAACTCACTCAGAATTCATTGCAATGAATTACAAGATACATATTTACACTATCGAAAGCAAAGGCTATGCACTCTGGCGTGCACCAGTTTATCTACCAGCAGGAACTAAACGAGGCCAGGCTGTGAGCAATGCAAGATAGTACAATACGTTTCAAAACGGACTGTGTTCATTGAACCTTAATCCGTCAATTTCGTGACCCCGGACCGAGCCTTAGTTATAACTGTCACAGCTACATCGTGTTAACAATTGCATGTAACTATTATAACCAGTAAAGATTAAGTTATTTTATTTCATGACTAAGACTGTGCAATGACATGTAATGATTATTAGTAACAATTAAGCTATTTATTTATCATGGTTATCAGTTTTGCAGTTACATGTAACAGTTGACGGTAAGTATTACGTTACTTATTATCACGCTTATCACGTTCGCAGTTATATATATATAACTATTACTAGTAACGATAGAGCTATTTGTTTGCATGATAGCCCGTTTCGTTCTATTAATTAGTAGAACTATTAAAAGAGCAGCTGAAACAGCTTGAACAGTACATTCACTCCTTTCAATAAGAATTGCCCACGCAGGGGTTTTGGATCGATATGTGAGGGGTTGTTAAATACAAATCTGATGTGCACCATTCACATGACTTTCTTCATATATCTGCAACAAATAATTCTGAAAAAGCTTATACTTTTATTTACTTTATGCTAATCAGAAAAAATTAGCAGAAATAGTCTTATTACTCGCTTCCTTGTAAGTAGAAGCGAAATAAGGGACAACCGTAGGTTAAAGTGATAGTCAAAAGCTGGTTGCTAACTCAATGAAGTTCCTTTGTTTCTATGGATAGGAGTTGATAAGTTCCAGTATGAGAAAAGTATACGTTTTTCATAGCAGAAACCAAAAATAAGGAATGTCACAAAAACGACAAACTCCACGAAAAAAAATGTATATAACATAAATTGTGTGTTTTAAAGTGCTCTACATTTTTTGTGTAGTAAGTTTTTGTCCATATCTTACGGTTTAGCAGTCATTCAAAAGTTAGTAAAATTCATCCAGAATAAACCACTCTTCAGAGGCTATTCCCAGGAAATTCAAGATATACATTTCATTTGTCAGGTAAATATGTTTAATATCCGAAATTTTAATCAAAATCGTTAGAGCCATTTTTGAGAAAATCAAAATTTTCGAAAAAAGTTCCATGTAAAGGGTAGTTGGGGGTGGGGGGATTTTTCTAAAAATCTTCGTGTCGCATCCCTGGAAGATACTAAACTTAAATACAAAGTTTGGTATTTTACCGACTTTTCGTTTTTGAGTTATCGTGTTCACAGACACACGGACACACGGACACACACACACACACGGACACACACACACACACACGGACTTTTTTGTGAAAATGCTTTCTTTGGATATTGGGGACCCTAAAACATATATTTCCGGTGAAATCTCGGTATCGAATTTTTGGTGGAGTGCAATACTTTCTCTATACACTATGTACATAGTGCGTATGGAGAAAGTAAAAATATGATGTTTTCTATTCACATGACTTTCCCTAACTGTTCCCTAAAAAAAACTTGCCTTGCAGAAGATTATTCTTTGATTTACGTCATGCTAGTCAGCATAAACCTAAAGAATTTGTCTTATTACTTGGTTCTTTGTAACTAGCAGGGAAATAAGGAAGTGCACTACGCTAAAGTGATAGTAAGATATTTTCAAAGTCGGTCGCTAAGTAAAACAATTGAAGTTAGGTTACCTTTACTTGCTAGGAGTAAACAAAAGAGAGACGAAAAGAAATATATCTATTTTTAAGAAAACTTTTGAGTACCTTAAACTGAAATCAATATTTAGGAATATCTTAAAAACGATATATGACAAACTTTGTGTGTTTTAATGAGATATACAACTGCTATTGTTACTTTGTCCTCAATATTATCTTAAATAGTAAATAACAAAGTTGCGTCGGCGTTATCGTGTGGGTCAGTTGGTACAGTTAGGGTAGAACCTAGTGACATTTCCCTACCTTGTGATGCCTTTGCTGCTCCGGTTTTAGATCAGGTTGTTTCTCTTCATCGGCGAATATGAATAACTCGGTACAGGGCGTGGTACAGAAGGAAATACAAAAAAGGTAGTGAAGAAAAATAACACTAATCGCTGGTTCTTAAGCATTATTGAAGAAAGTATACATAGTATAATATTACACGGTATAAACCCTAACCGTAGACAACCAAGTGACTCTTGCAAACTTGTGGGTGATGATTACAAATCTGTGGAAAGCAAAACCATAAATTCTTTGTTTCAACCGCGGTTAGCAATTTGGCGCGATTTTGCTTCAGCGATCGACATAGTGTCGCCCACAGAATCTGGCGTAGAACTGCCCAAAACGGTTGAGATTTTGAACTTAAACATCCTTCTGTATGCATAGCGTCCCTTCTTGCTATTGGTTGCATGTACTTATGCCTCTATTCCTTAAAGTCACTCAACGTTATACAAAAGACAGGGCAATAATATTTTAGAATGTTTCCTTTTGAAAGTTCAACTAACAATACCTCAAGGTCTTGCTAACGGAAATCTGTGCATGTACAGTTAAAACCACGTTTCAAACCTTGTCGTCTTAGCGTGTAAAATATTAACAAAATACAAATATTCACAAGTAAAATAATGGTTAAAGCAAGGCTTATTACCCATTACTATGATTAGTAATATATTACTATAAACAAAGGCTATCTATTTAATTAAGTATAATGATCAATATGGGTAATACCGATCGTTAATATCTCTTACAGTTTACCATTTATACAAAAGTTATACACAACTCATCCAAAAAAAAAGAGTTCTTCTGGGAATATTCCCAGGAAATTCTAAATATACATTTCGTTTGTCGTGAAAATTCCTAAACACATTTTTGAGAAAATCAGCATTTTCGATAAATGTTCCATGTGCAGGTGGTTGGGGTGGAAATTCTCTTGAAAATCTTTGTGTCGCATCCTTGGAAGTAATTGCACTTACATACCAAGTTTGGTATTTAGCACACTTTTCGTTTTTGAGCGATGCTATCCACCCCCCCCCCCCACATACACACACGCATAGAGACACAGACGCGGACATGCTTTTAAATTCCTTTTTGGATTCAAGGGATCTCAAAATATATATTTCCGGTCAAATTTTGGTATCGAATTTTTAGTAGGAATACAATACAATATATATATGTTTTTCGCTTTCGTATTACTTTATCTTAACGGTTAGCAGTAAAGATTGAATTATTTGTGTTCACGGTTATCGCGTTCAAGTTACATGTAACGGCTTCCAGTAATGACTAAGTTATTTGTATTTGTATTCAATATATTGCATTCGCAGTTATCTGTAATATTTAACAGTAGCGACTATATTATTTATAGTCATGATTATTCAATTCACGGCAGCGATTAATGTATTTATTTTATTGAGTATCATTCCTACAATTCTATTTAAAGTTAGTAGCGATGATTAAACTATTGATGTTCGTGGTTATCACATTCCTATTTAAATATAACGGTTACTATTTACGACGAGTTATTTGTGTTCATGGCTGTCGAGTCCATAGTTATATTATCTTAACGGTTACTAGTAACAATTAGTTTTAACTACGTTTAAATATGAATGATATCGATACAAATCGACTTTGTTAATTGAACAATCTCAAAACAAGTTTCTCTAACTGGGTCACCAGTTTGATTGTCATTGTGGTTAATAATCGCAAAATGCATTCACATTTACCTCTACATTCCTGCTCATATTGCAGCTTGTACATGCAAAGACAATAAAAATACGCCTTTCGCTGTGATTTTGCTGAACGTGTGAACGTTTGATGAAGGCTCGGGTCTCACCACGATTTGTACAACCTACCACGCGAGAAAGAAAAGGCAATCCATGCTTTCGCCTTTCAAGCCCGCTTGACGCTCCCTCAGGTTGATTTGTATGAGCACTATATTAATCTAGTCCTTCGTATGCGCGAATTACCTTGGCATTAGCACTTCAGAATGTAGCGCAGAGAGAAGATTAACCTAATTTTGTATCACATGATGAGAGAATAGATTATTGTCCAACCAGAAAGTTTAGGAATCACCAGTTCGCAACTCAGAACTTTGTCATAAGCTACGTTTCATGTCCACCTTACCTTCGGTAACGTGGCCTATCCAATACGTTTTTAAGAGCATAGCAAACAGTTGGAAGACAAAAGCAGAGTCTGCCAAAGGACGCCGTCTTAGGTTAAGTTTTACCAGGCTTATTTCAAAGTCTCTGAGTGTACAGTGAAACAGGCATATGGGATTATATCTTTACTTAAGTATAACCACTTTAGGAATCATTAATCACTTTAGTGTTCGACTACCAACATATTCCAAAATTTGTTATATCATTCAAATATCAATTGCAATATGTATCATAGAGTTCAGTACATATTCACGTATTTATAAAATATATATATATAGCAATGTATTACATTGCACCCAACATTTTGATACCGAGATTTTACCGGAAATACATATTTTAGGGTCATTTAAAGCAAAACAAGAAAGGGAAGAAAAACATTTTAAGAAAAAGGTCCTATGTGTGTGAAAATATGTGTGCGCGCCTGTGTACATCGTAACTCATGAACGAAAATATCTTTTTTCTAAAATGCCTTTTTATTTTCTCTACACTTACTATGTACTGAGACAGTATATGTCTTTTCCCGGGGCAAAGAATTATCAAGAAGAGAAATATAGATCATAGCCAAGAATATAAATTATACCAGGAATATAAAATATAAATGTAGAGTGAAAATGGCAAGGGTAGAAAAACTTTTAATACGTATAAGACACGAGCTCGGGGTACAAGATCCGTTACCTGCCGTGCATTTACCCGAGGGAAAGGGGCGAGGGTAACTAACGGGACACAGCTGTGACGGAAGTAAGTGATTTTAAGACCGATCATAGTAGTAATAAATCACGGCCTAAACATTAATAAACAATAACATCGGCGGGCGACCAAAGTGGTACGTCACAGTCGAAAATTAAAATGTTACGCGTGTGTTCTACGGCGGAAAAAGGCCGGACTCAATTAATAAAGCACCCGTGTCTCTCCACAACCTGAAAGAATCTCAATGCTAATCAAAACCCTGAGTTAAGCAAACCATAATTCCACACCATTCCAATACATATAACCTGCGCCCGGGACACGAACCCAGTACCGCCTTAGTACATATTGTATAGAGAAGGTATTGCATAGCACTCAAAAATGCAATACCGATATTTCACCGGAAATACACGTTTTGAGTTCCCTTGTTTTAAAAAGTCATTTTTAGAAAAGTGTCCGTGTGTATGCAGCATGGCTCGAAAGCGAAAAGTCCGTTAAATACCAAACTTAATATTTAGGTACAGTATTTTCCAAGAAAATGTCAAGATTTTTTAGAGAATCCCCCACCCCCAACTACCCTTTATAAAGAAAAACATTCGAAAATGTTGGTTTTCTCAAAAATAGCTTTAACGATTTGATTAAAATCGCTTATATTTAAGATATATATATGTAACATAAAATGAGTATCTTGAATTTTCTGAGATTGCCTCTAAATATCTATCTTTCGTGGATGAATTTTCATGAATTTTGCGTAATTGCTAAATTGTAAAGAGATAGTCAAAAACTTACTACACAAAACATGTAGATCTCCCTAAAACATGCAATTTATGTCATATATGTTTTCATGAAGTTCAGCATTTTTGAGATATAACTTGTTATTGGCTCCATTTTTAAGTAACTTAACTTTTCTCAAACAGGACTATGCAAAGCGAAGCTAACCTCAATTGTTTCACACAGCTACCAGATTTTATAAAAATTGATTATCGCTTTAGCCAAACCGGATAATGTTTATCTTGATTACCATGATATAGATAAACATAATAATCTTGTGTAAGAATAATTTGAAAGAATAGGTTGTCTAATAAACAGAGAGAAAGTTATGTGAATGGAACACATCATACTTGTTCTATTCAGAGTATCTTAAAAAATCTGATATGTTCCATGCAGAAGACTTTATCTACATCTCTACAATAAACTATTGTTAGAAAGCTTGCTTCTATTTAATTCATGCTAATCGAGAAAAAAAAATAGAAATAGTCTTATTACTTGCTTCCTTGTAAGTAGAAGGGAAATGAGGGAGTACCATAGGTTAAAATGATAGTCTAAAGCTGGTTGCTAAGTGACTGAAGTTCCTTTGTTTGTATGGACAGAAGTTGACACATTCTTGTATGAGAAGAGTAAAGTTTTTTAAAAGCTGAAACCAAACACAAAAAATATCTAAAGAGCGATCAACTCCGCGAAACAAATGTGTATAACATAAATTGTGTGTTTTAACGTGCTCTGCATTTTTTATATGATAACTTTTGCTCCATCTCATACGGTTTAGCAGTTATGCAAAATTCTGCAAAATTCATCCAGAATAAAGAGGTCTTCAGAGGATATTCCCAGAAAATGCAAGGTATACATTTTATTTGGCAGGCAAATGTCTTTAATATATGATATTTTAAACAAATCGTTAGAGCCATTTTTGAGAAAGTCAACATTTTCGAAAAAAGTTCCATGTAAGGGGTAGTTTGAGGTTGGGGGATTTTTCTCAAAATCTTCGTGTCGCATACCTGGAGGATACTAAACTTAAACACCAAGTTTGGTATTTTACCGACTTTTCGTGTTTGAGTTATCATGTTCACAGACAACGGACACACAGTCCTTTTTCTGAAAATACTTTTTTGGGTTCAGGGGACCATAAAATATATATTTCCGGTGAAATTTCGGTATCAAATTTTTGGGTGGAGTGCAATACCTTCTCTATACACTATGTTCATAGTACGTATAGATAAAGTAAAAAATATTCCAATGAAATCTCGGTTTCTAATGTAATATGTCTGGCGTGTAATATAATACCTTCTCTACTACTATAAACATTCATACCGCTTGGTACGGCATGTAAACAAATCTTTAGTAATAAATCTAACTAAAGATCATGGAAACTCAGTTTTATTTTGCTGTCGTAAAGGGCTGTAACAGATTTGTTTAAAAGCATCTCTAGTACCTACTTGCTAGTAATGAAAACCTTCCGCAGTTTAAACATTTCGGATTCCAACTGATCCATTCGTAGGAGATAAAACACCGGAGAACGCAACCGGGAATACAAAATAGATGTTTACATATCCAGTACGTCGTTTCAATGGTGCAATAGGGACGCTTAATAGTGGGTGTGTAAAAATAAAGTAGTTTGCATCCCTCTGTGCTGTTAGACAAATGTATGTCAAATATGGTTAACTGGAATAATTCTGGAACCTACGAGTCAGATACTTTTTATAACACATTAAACTGAAACAAAAATAGTCTGATGAGTTACACTCACAGACTTTCTCTACTTGTTCTACAAACTATTCTTGCAAAGGATTATACTTCATTTACATTTTATCATGCTAATTGTGATAACATGGGCTGAAATTATTTTATTACTTATTTACTTCTAAGCAGAAGCGAAATAACGAAATAAACTGCAAGAGTATATTAGCACGCTTTGTATTTTAATATTTTGATTATTATTTTGTATACATTTAACATAGGAAATATATCTGTTTCAGATTTTAGCACATTACAGATATAAGTTTTATAGACACAGGTCTTTTCCCTAAAAGTTAGCAGCTCGGGGCTTTTCCAATATAAAGAGCAGTCACGTGAGTCTAATACAAAGAATTTCCAAAATTAATCACGTGACAATGTTATTTTCGCACTTCTTTTCAACCAATCAGAGATGAGCTCTGGAATCTATGAGTATAAAAATATACTGTAAGGTATATAATAAGTGTTTAATATATATACCTTAATAGAATAAAGAATATTGGAGAACACATCTTATATATTTATTATTCTGACTCTTTACTCGTGGATATTTTAGGTAAATAAGTGGTTCTGATACATAAAAATCTGATGTGTTACACTCACATGACTTTCGTGGTACTCATTAGCACAATGTTCTTATTATTTAGTTCCGTATAAGCAGGAAGAAAATAAGGGAACAAAAGAAACCCGCACTCTCCCGTCTGAGAAAAGTATGAGTACTTCACAACTGAAACTAATAACAATGAATACCTCGAAAGCTGTAAGCTCCAAGAGAAAAGTATATAACATAACTTGTGTATTTTAACAAGACCTACATTTTTTGTATAGTAAGTTTTTGTCTATCTCTTATGGTTTACAAGTTATGCCAAATTACGCAAAATTCATCCGGAATAAACAGGTCTTTAGAAGCTATTCCCAGAAAATTCAAGACATACGTATTATTTGTCAGCTAAATATCTTTAATATACCATATTTTAATCAAAATCGTTAGAGCCATTTTTAAGAAAATCAAAATTTTCGAAAATAGTTCCATGCAAAGGGTAGTTTGGGGTGGGGGGATTTTTCTCAAATGCTTCTTGTCGCATCCCTGGAAGATACTAAACTTAAATACCAAGTTTAAATACCACACACACACGCACGCGCGGACCTTTTTGTGAAAATGCTTTTTTGGATACAGGGGACTCTAAAACATATATTTCCGGTATCGAATTCTTGGGTGGAATACAATACTTCTCTATCCCTATGTACATTGTACATATGGGGCTAGAGAAAGTAAAAATGGGCTTGTTATGCTGTATGTGGTACGCGGTAGGCTGTACGTTGTACGTACGTGGCTGCGGCATTGTTAGTGCTCGAGTATGTGATATTATTACGCGAAACATTGCAGTTATCGCATGGCTCGATATGTCGCGTAATAGGGAAGTACGCGGTAATTATCGATGATCGTAGAAAACGAGAACTTGGTAAGCAAAATAATATAACACTAGTTATTAGCATATATGTCTACGTCTTCAAGAACTACTATGTCGGGACGTCTCTTAGGATTAGTGTCTCAACCAGCAACAAAGGTGAGTAAAATGTATCAATACTGAAGAAGCCTAAGTGAAGTACTTCTGTTCGTGAGTCCACCCAGTTTGACATACCCCAGTCATCCTTTCTACCCTCAGTGAGAGTCAAACGTGTGATGAGCATAGCCCGCGCATCATAGAACTTCAAAGAGGTATGTACACGCTCGTTTATAAAGTAATTCACTGGTGCTAATTCAGCCTAACTCCAGCGACAAAACTAGGCTAAAGCGGTAGTAAAAGTTAATAAAAGCTGGTTGCTTTGATGTTTGGCTCGTTTTGCAATGCTAGCAGGTGAGAAAAGTTACGTAACTTAAAATTGGAACCAATAACACGGCAACTCTACAACAAAAATGTATTCGATATAAATTGTGTCTTTTAACGAAAGCTGTAGTTTCTGTGCAATAAGTCTTTGTCTGTTTCTTTCGGTTTACCAGTTGTGCAATATTCAGGAAAATTCATACAGAAGGAACAGGTCTTCAGTAGCTAATCCCAGCAAAATCAGGATAAATATATATATATATATTTTATTTGTGATGTAAATATCTTTAGTATATGGTATTTTAATCAAAATAGTTACAGCAATTTTTTTTTAAGAACAATATTTTCAATAGCAAAAATTCCCATGTAAAGAGCAGTTTGGATTGGAGGGATTTTATCGAAAACTTCATGCCTCATCATTGGAAGATATTAAACTAAACCATTAGCATTTAACGGTCTTTTCGATTTTGAGCAATATTGTCCACAGACAACATTATTATCATGACGTTTTAGGCTAAATCATTACAATTTGTTATAAAATAAAACATTTTGAAAAAAAAGAGAGGAATTTTCCTGAAAGCTTTGGGTGGCATGCTTGGAAGACACTGAACTTAAATATCAAGCTTGTTATTTAAACGACTTTTTTTTTCTGAGTTATATTGCTCAAAGATACACCCATAAGCACCTTTTTACTTTCTCTATACGTACTATGTACATCTGTATAGATAAGGTATTGTAATGCACCCAAAAATTCGATACCGAGACTAAACTGGAAATCTTAAAGTCCCCTGTATAAAAAAAAAATCATTTTCAGAAAAAGGTGTGAATGTGGGTGTGTGTTTGTGTCCGTATGTCTG
The DNA here is from genome assembly GCA_030762935.1 of Hymenopus coronatus. Classification (NCBI taxonomy): domain Eukaryota; kingdom Metazoa; phylum Arthropoda; class Insecta; order Mantodea; family Hymenopodidae; genus Hymenopus; species Hymenopus coronatus. Next base: position 42,007,197 of record CM060887.1, read on the forward strand.
TGAACACGATAACTCAAAAACGAAAAGTCGGTAAAATCCCAAACTTGGTATTTAAGTATAGTATCTTCCAGCGAAGCAACACGAAGATTTTGAGAAAAATTTCCCACCCCCAACTACCATTTACATGGAACTTTTTTTGAACATTTTGATTTTTTCAAAAATGGTTCTAATGATTTTGATTAAAATAGCGTATATTAAAGATATTCATATGCCAAGTAATATGAATCTACATCTTAAATTTTCTGGGAATAGCCTCTGAAAACTACTTTATTCTAGATTAATTTTACGAAATTTTGTATAACGCCTAAACCGTAAGAGATGGACAAAAACCTACTAGACAAAAATGTAGAGCACATAAAATTACATAATTTAGTTATATAATTCTTTTTCGTTAGGTTGATCGTTTTTGAGATATTCATTGTTTTTGGTTTCAGCTTTAAAACAACTTATACTTTTATCATACAGGAATTTGTCAAATCCTGTCCATATAAACAAAGGAACTTCAGTCACATAGCAACCAGCTTTTGACTATCACTTTTACATATGGTACTCCCTTATTTCGCTTCTACTTACAAGGAAGGAAATAGTAGCACTATTTCTGCTATTTTTTGTTTTCGATTTGCATTACTCAAATAGAAGAATAAGCTTTTTAACAAGAATTTGATGCAGAGATGTAGAGAAAGTCATGTGAATGGGACACAAAAGATTTTTCTAAATTTATTTTTGGATACAGTAGGTTTTAAAACATGCATGTCCGATGAAATTTCGGTATCGAATCTACTGAAATGCAATACTTTTTTCCTAACTACTGTGTACACAACATGTGGTAGAGAAAGTAACAACTGGTGTATTTAGCTTCCACAAATATGGCCCACAGGCCTGTTGAAGAATGCTAAAAGAGTCCAAACTCATTACTCTGAATATAACAGTTTATGATATTAAGTCATTCTAAGTTTAGAAACGTTCAACAACCAAACATTACTCTTACAATATAAATGCAAATATAGCGCATATTTACACAGCAGTCATCTTCACCACTATCACAAACTGCACAGATTATTTCATTCTATGACTCTATTGTTCACTCTGGGCCACCATTGTTTTATCAAAAGACAAACTTCTGTTGTTATTTTAGGTCTATACAGGCAGCATGTATGTGCTTCTGAGCTCTGCTCTAAATGTGTGTTTGTCATCACCTCACTCTAGCCAGAACCCACTGTCAAAATGGTTCACTGTTTCCTTAGAGCTATTCAGTTCTATCTTGTGTGAGAACATATTTCCCTTGTCTTATTTCACATGCGTGTATTGTAGAGCTAATTCTTATAATTATGAATATCTGCCTGCAACTTGTAACATTCATTCCTACGTGTTTCTGTTGCTCATATGTTTATAATTTAGTAACAGTTTTGGAATGTATCAGTCTTCCCTTCTATCCGCATTTTCCTTCCATTTGGTTCTTTATTGCAGTATTTTCTCAGGCAACTTAAAATGTAGAATTCATTTGTGATTTCATCACTTCCTTCTTTATCCAATATGTATCTTGCTACTGTTCTTAGACATCTCATTTCTGCGCATCCTACTTCTCTTTCATCATTTTTTGCAAACTGTCCAAAATTATGAATCCTATTTTGGCATGGGAACAAGAATTACTTTAGTAGCATGTTAGTTTATTTTCTTTCCCGATGTTTTTAAAGTTACGTTTTCTTCTAACAAATTATACCAAATGGCTCAACTGCTCCATATTTGGGCAGTTCAGATATTGCTTGATGCATTAAAATCTGTCAGTAATGAACTAGGCAACGGCAAAATTCGTTTACCCTTCGCAATGAACACGACCATCTCAAAGTCACAGCTAAAAGCAGGACGTGTAACACAGTAGATATAATATATTTGAATATGTCAAAAAACATTACAACATGTATCTGAGCGTCAGCAAGCTGTTGTATGTGTAAATAGATCAAACCAACCTCATTTGAAGGAAACGAAAGCTGGTGTACCACAAGGTTCAGTGTTTGGGCCCTTCTTGTTTGATATATACATAAATGACATTAAGGAAGGTATAGGATATTGTACATACCATCTTTTCGCTGACGACTTGCAACTGTACTCACACACACACTTTAGTGATTTAGACAACTTATATAAGACTATAAATTAAGACTTAAACTCACTATCGACTTCGTCATTCAAACATGGACTACATCTGAATCCAGTCAAGTCACAGGCTATCATTATGGGACACGTGCGGTTGTTAGAAACTTACATTTGGATAGCATATAACATATTGCATTAAATAGTTCTGAAATACCATTTCGTAATAGTAAAGAATCTTGTAGTTTATATGTATCAAAATTTAAACTGGAGTACGCAAATTACAAATGTATGTAAAGAAGTGTTCTCAATAGTCTATCCTTTAAAACGTATGAATGATTTTCTACCGACTTCAATTAAGGAAATAATAATAATACAAATGCTTGTGATGCCACATTTTGACTATTGTGTTCTTCTTTTTACTAACCTAACTGAAATTTTTACTCTAAGACTTCTACGGCGTGTACGCTTTGTATGCAATCTCCGTTGATTTTATCTGTTATACCGTCGCCCGAAACATTTAAATGGCTCCAGCTTAGGGATAGAAGAAAATTGCATTCTTTATCATTTCGCATTCAACTCCTTCAGTCTCACATTCCAAGCTATCTAAATTTTCGCTTCAAATATTTTTCTGACTGTCATAATTGAGAAAACTTGCTCACGATACTCTTTCCTTCTTGCTATTCCTGCTCATCATACATCCTTCTATTCATCATCGTTTACAATAGATTTAACTCGTCATTGAAGCTCCCTTCCTGAATACGTCTGTATGGGACTTCCGGAACGTTATACTATCCAAAAAAAATTAGGCATTCATTTATAATCAAACCTAATCTGCTGCTGTATTAGCATGATAAATACACCACTACTTTCATTTATTGTTACTAATATTTTATGGGTTAGCAAGTAATATGTATTTTAATTGTAAATATGACTATTATGCATTTCAACCCACATAAATATTTTTTTTTGGAATAGTGTTTACGATAACACTGATAATAGATGGAATGAAGATAGAGCACTGGTGGAATGCAACGGTGGGGGAAACCGGAGAACCCAGAGAAAACCCGCCCCTGCGCCGCTTTGTGCACCACAAATCTCCCATGCGGTCGCTTAGGATCGAACCCGGACCGTCTAAGTGAGAGACGAGTGGTCTAACCACTCGGCCACGACGCGGCCCCACATGACTATAAATAATTTTGTTCACAGATTTTTTTCATTTCATTTCAGCATGTTATCCTGGTTCTTAACTCGAACCAGGATAAATAAATAAATATATTAGGGGTGGAGAATTGCTCGAAATTTTCGTTTCGCATCCTTAGCGGATACTGAGCTTAAATACTAAATTTTGTGTTTAACCGACTTTTTGTTTTTGAGCTGTGCTGCCCCCCCCCCACACACACACAAACGCATACATTACACACACACATACATACATTGTTTCGAATTTACAATACCTTGTCTATCCAATATGTACAATGTACATACTTGTTAGAGAAAATGAAGATTATTTAGTGACAGTTTTAGCATCACATGAGATTACCTGATATTCCGACATGTTTGGTAATGAAGTCATAAAATGGCCAATTTCAGGGTACACTTTATTCCTTAAAGTGAATTTTGTCATTGTAAAATTTCCTTTTTATTCGCGAACAAAGGTGATAGTAGAACTTCTATTTCAGGAGTGTGACTTGAAGTTTCAAAATAATTTCAGCTCCTGCATTTTTCAGATACCGTTGCTGTTTCAAACAGCGATTAATTCAGTACATCCGCCGAGAAACGCAAGCATACAGAAATTTGATTAGCATCTAGCCAAAGCCGGAGATCACAAAACCTAGTTACCGATGCTTTTCTGTCCTCACTTTGTTCTTTGTCATTTGCCTGTCAGAGGAAATGACATTATTTCATTATGAAGTTAACATCCTTTGTGTCTGCAAGGTTTTTCTTTCATGCATTTATGAAAAGATGAGTTGGCTAATGAAGATAATAAATAGACTGAAAAGTTGAAAAGTTTACAAACTTCATTACTTTTTCCATTAAGCAAAATGTTGCCTTTTCAACTTCTAGAACTTAATGGGAAATCCAATAAAAGTTAACACTATTCAAGTATTTCTTATTCGTCAAGAAAGATGAGCAAACCACAGATTATATTTGTAAGAGTGAATACATAATAGCTTTAGGATATTCATATTGAAAATAATATTCTCATTCTGACTAAGTCTTAACTTTTATTTTGCACTGCCTTATATATGATAAAAGGATATCATAATTAAATTAATGTGTCCGTGAAAGTAAAGCAAAAACAGTGAAAAATTAGACATTTAGCACGTATATACAATGTACATAGTAAATACAAAATTTAATGACAATATCAGTAATAACTTATTATTATTTATCTTTTTAAATATATGTTTTAATATTTCATTCTTCATTAATTATTAACTTAATCCTTATTTAATTACAAATTAACATTTCCTCATTTTAAATTTTAAACCTATTTCCCTCATTCTTTTCATAAACAAATAAACTAATTTTTCATGTTTTATATTCTTCCAAATAGCTTATATTTATATACAATAAAACCACAAAATAATATTTTTTAAAAATTAAATATTAACATTTATACTGGAATCTAAATAAAATAGCTGCTAGCCAGCTATAACTAATCCAAAATATCTCTAGCACATTTTACTTTCTCTAGCACATGTACAAATAAAATAGAGAAGGTATTACTGCATTCCATCCAAAATTCAATACAGAGATTTTACCGGAAATACACCTTTTAGCGCTCCTATATAAAAAAAAAGTGTTTGCAAAAATGTCTGCTCAAACATATGTATGTGTGTCACTGTGTCAATGAACAATGAACACGATAACCCAAAAACGAAAAGTCGGTAAAATTCAAAACTTGGTATTTATGTTTAGTTTCTTCCAAGCATGCAACAAGAAGATTTTGAGGAATATCGCTCAACTCCAGACTATTCTTTACATGGAACAATTTTCGAAAATTTTGATTTTCTCAAAAATGGCTGTAACGATTTTGATCAAAATATCGTATACTAAAGATATTTATTTGGAAAATAAAATGCGTATTTTAATTTTTCTGGAAGTGACCTTTGAAGAACTCTTCATTCTGGCTGAATTTTGCATAACTGGTAATCGGTAAAAAATATACAAAAAATATACAGTTAAAACACACAATTTATGTCATTTTTTTTCTTGGAGTTGATCTTTTTCAAGATACTTCTTGTTATTAGCTTCAGTTTTAAAATACTTAAACTTTTCTCATACGGAATTTAATTCCTGGCGATAAAAAGAAATGAATATCAATCACATAGCAACAGCTTTTAAAATATTTAGCTCCCTTTATCCTCGTGTATTTGCTTATTTCCATTCTGCTTATAAGGAAGTGATTAATACGACAATTTCTGATATTTTCAGTTTATCTTGGTTAGCACGAAGTGGAAGGAAGGATCAGGTTGTGTAAAAATAATCTGTTGCAGAATAGCTAGGGCAAATCATGTGAATGGAACACATCAGATGTTTTCATGGTAATATCAATAATACGGATTAAGAAAATATATCCTGTTTTCGACTTGATTAATTTAAACTATCAATTAACTGAAGTTGAACTAAACTTATTAATACCTTCGCCAGCAGTTTTATAGTTTCAGATAATGCTCTATGTGGTATCAATCAAATTATATATTATAAATTAAACATTTAATAATTAAATAATTTTTTCAAAACTCAAAAATTATCCCTAACATTTCAATATAAAAATTAAATAAAAATAAAAAATAAACAAAAATAAACAAGAATTAATTAGTTAGTTGGTTTTTTTTTCTAAGGATATAATTTTAAAGGTAGTTTTCTTTAAGAAATTTGATTATGTTTATATATTTTTATTTATTTTTTCTACAGGTGTGTGCAACAGCATAAGAGAGAGAGAGAGGATAAGGGCTAATTTTGAAAATTAATGAGAGGCCAAAATAATAAGAGAAATCCTTGACAGCTAGTGAGCATGCGGAAGGGAAAAGCTATGAGTTTTTCAGTGAGAAGCGAGAAGGTCCTATTTTTGAGAGTTAGTATGTGGCTGGAGGAGAGAAGAGGAAGTCCCCATTTTCGACAATTAGTGAGAAGCCGAAAGAGAGACAAGAAGTTCTATTTTGGATAGTTAGTGAGAGGTCGGAATGTGTTCGATAGCTAGAGAGAGGTTGGAAGAATAAAGAGGAGTCCTATTTTGGATAGTTAGTGAGAGGCAGGAAGAGAGAAGAGTAGTACTTTGTTCTATAGTGAGAGACAAAATGAGGAATGCTGTTTTCGATAGTCGGAGGAGAGACGAGGAATGGATAGTTAGTGAGAGGTCGGAAGAGAGAAGAGTAGACCTGTGTTCGATAATTCTATTAGTGCGAGGCCGGAAGAAAAGAGTCGTCTTTTCTACAGTTAATGGCAGCCGGAATAGAGAGAAGTAGCCCTGTCTTCCATTGTTAGTGAGAGCTCTTATCATCACTTAGTGGCAGCTAGAATAGAGAAGATACTGTGTTCTTTACTCCAGTGGAAGAAACGAAGAAAAGGATGCTTCGCGCGTGATTAATTATACTTCTATCCACATGCAATAGAAACGTGTAAACAGCACTAAGTCACAATATTAACTAAGAAATTAAAAAGTAATTGCCAAAATGTATGCGTACTTGTTTACAACGCCGGAATTATATTATACTTTTCTATAATGAGATTAACTCTATGAATTTGCTTTAGTTTTCAGAAATTGTTTATCTTATCTCCATTCCAATTTTATTAACCCAATTCCTGATTAGAAGTTTGCCGCAGATTAAATAATGAATGTCAAACAACCGATGGCCTGGCTGTAGGTTATATGTCGATATACCGATTTGGAAGCGAACTTTAAAGTTCCTAACGGACATGTTAATTAAGAAACCGAAGCGAGAAGTGGCTCTCTGCCACCCTGATGGATTATCACCGTACCGAGAGAGGTGTGACACCGCCAATGCCAGATTAAGGACACGGCTGCCGTAAAATGAAAAAAACTGCTGGATAAAGTTGATCCTTGCTTCTCCTTGGGAAGGTGCAGTGCCAGGGATAAAAAAAAAAAAAGCTTTTTCATTAGCACGTTAAATGTATACAAGCTGAAATGGAGAACCACAGGCGCCTCTTTCAACCTTATCCCCACAGAGACGTCGCTCATAACTGATGAGCAAAACATTTTCACAGACTTCACCCCTAGGAGATAATCTAACACAGAGGTGTATATATTTGTAAGGGACTAGTTAGCAGCTTCTTATTGACACTTGAACTGTAAACAGAGAGAAATATACAGAATAATGTAAGATTCTTAAGCATGTCTAAAAGCAAGCAGTGATTAAATGACTACAGAAAATGAGACAGCAAAAAGCAGCAGTGGTTTCGTGTTTGAAAGCGCAATAAAGGGAGTTACCAAAGTAAACCAAAAGTTAAATTATGGAAATAGCCCACTCACAGAAGTCAAAATATTAATAAGATTCATAATACCATAAGATCTATCTTGGCTAACGCATTCTAGAAACTGAACTAGAAGTTTACGAGGAAATTCACTGCCTAGCTGGTGGTGGTAGTCGCATAGACATCTTTGCGATTGATAAAAGAAGTTCCTGCTTAAAGATCTGCGATATTTAGTTGTTGCCTTGCTTAGCACCACTGCTGACAACATGATTTACTCGTATAGAATGAAAACCTTCTATAGAACGGAGGCAGTGTAGCAGTTGTAGTTTTGCTCTCTCCGCTGCTAATATAAGTTCCTCTGGTTCAGCAGAGCCATGTTCATGACACTCAAATCATCCGCCATTTTATGGATCGATACGAGCTTTCAGTGTCATAGCCTACTTGAAAGAGGCCGTGGATCCATAAACCAAAGTTCGCTATATAGGAGTGTTATAATTTTATAACACTGAGTGACAGAATTTTCTACTTTTAACACTACTAACGCATGGTAAAAGACCTACTTTTAGCAGCAACTGTCTAAAAGGATGTTTTCTTTTCACTTTTCTTACCTGAGGACTGTATATAATCCAAAGTTATTTTCCTAAATCTCACCGGAAATAAGACTCTTCCTGAACAATGTGTGTTTAAGAGAGAAAAATAACTCGGATAAAAGTCAGAAGTGTTCAATTCAGACAACTTTCGCGATTATTCTACAAGAAGTTGTCTCGTTAAAACACCAATTTTAAGTTATGTAGATTTTTTTTTTCCCGTGAAGGTTACCGTTTTTGAGATATTCCTTGTAAAATACTTATGCTTTTGTCATACGGGAATTTGTCAACTTCTGTCCATACAAACAAAGGTACTTCAATCTCATAGCAACCAGGTTTTAAAATATTTAACTATCGATTTAGCCTATGGTAATACTTTATTTCCCTTCTACTTACAAGGAAGCAAGCAAAAATACCCTTTCCGGTAATTTTTTTTGGATTAGCGTTAAGTAAATAGAAGAATAAACTTTTAAGAATATTTTATTGTAGAGATGTAGAGATACACATGTGAAAAGACACATAAGAGTTTTCTCTCTCAGAAACAGACATTGTTCAGGAGATATCAGAATGAAGGGTAAAAATTAAAAAAAAAAACCCATTCACATGACTTTCTCTATATCTCTGCAACAAATCATTGTTAAAAAGCTTATGTTTCTATTTACTTCATGCTAATCGAGATCAAATTAGCAGAAATAGTCTTATTACTTGCTTCCTTGTAGGTAGAAGCGAAATAACGAAGCACTATAGGTTAAAGTGATAGTAAAAAGCTGGTTGCTATGTGGCTGAAGTGCCTATGTTGTGTGGACAGGAGTTGACAAATTCCTGTATGAGAAATGTTTAGTATTTTAAAGCTGAAATCAATAATAACGAATATCTCTAAAACGGCCAACTCCACGATAAAGAGGCATATGTCATAACTTGTGTGTTTTAGTGTGATCTATCTACATTTTGTATATAATAAAACCTCTTACGATCTACTAGTTATGCAAACTTTCGCAAACTTTGCCCAGAATAAACATGTCTTCAGAGGCTATTCCCAGAAAATTCAAGATATACATTTCATTTTCCAAGTAAATCGTCAGAACAATTTTTGAGAAAATGAAAATTTGTGAAAAACGTTCCATGTAAAGGGTAGTTCTGGTGGGGGATTTACTTTAAAATCTTCATGTCGCATCTTCGGAAGCTACCAAACTTAAATACCAAGTTTGATATTTAACGTATTTTCGTTTGTGAGTTATGCTGTACACAAACACACACAGACCTTTTTCCAAAAATGCATTTTGGATTCAGGTAGATCCAAAATATGTATTTCCAGTGAGATCTCGGTATTGTATTTTTGGGTGCATTACAATACCTTCTCTCTGCACTATGTACATTGTACGTGTAGAGATGGTAAAAAAAAATAACTTTGGATAAAATACAGTTATTCCTTATTGGGGAATTAATAAGAATACTTTTAAATTAATTTAAATCGTAGTTCTCCAGTTAGTATTTTTTGGCAGAGAGCACGCAGTGCTACAAAAGGAGGAAGTCCTTGTAAACGTCCATTTAACATCATCCGAAACATAATGCATCCTTCTTCATAAAGATGAATCCTGACATACGCAGACGTAGCCCGAGGTAGAGATTTATGTATATCCGGTTCCATCTCGGTGAGCAAGTGGATGATGCGTTTCCAAATGCTTGTATAATTTATTATTTTGTATGTCGTATCGACAGACGACCCATGAATATTTCATTAATGCCGAGAGCATGTACACCCCTGAGAGCTTATTAAGCTAAGCCCTTGTACACGGTGTGTGTTGGTATTCGCTGCTGAGCCGAAGCACTAACTGATGCGTATCCAGTTTAATAATGAGGATAATCATAATGCTATAGGTAGGAATTTCTGCTTTAGTATGCAAAGAATTAATGGAAAAATCTGAGAGGTTGCATTCACATAGCTTCCTCTAGAAAACTATTCTTACAAAATATAATTTTTTTACATCCATCATGCTAATCGAAATAAATATTAGCATAATTGATCTTATAACTAGCTTCCTTTTAAGTAGAAGTGAATACATTAGCTTAAATCCTTAAAAAAATCGTCGTTATTGGAAACAATTGAGGTTATGTTCGCTATGTATGGCCCCGCTTGAGAAAAGTATAAGTATTTTAAAGCTAAAACCAATAAGAGGTACTGTCTCGAAAACGGTCAGTTCTACAAAGAGCGTAAGTGATATAAATTATGTTCTTTAAGCAGATACACATTTTTGTATGGCAAAGTTTGGTGTATCTCTTACACTTTACCGGCTATGCAAAATTCATAAAAATTCATCGAGAATAAAGAGGTCGTCATTCCTGGAAATTTCAATTTTATTTTATTACTTTCCTCAATTGAGGACTGCCATGTAAGCAAAGTATAACTACACAATTTGTTATTTTTAAAAATAATTTACAATGCTAAAGATAAATCATATAACTAAGTACAAGTACACGTAAAATTAGAAATAATAAACTTCAAATCTAATACAAATAGCACATACAATCTTCTCAAACAACACTTTAGCAAGTTCAAAATTACAGAAAAAATTTAGTAAATTGTTATAGCACCAGCATTAAATGAATACAGATGATTTCTGAGTATGAGAATAGATCCTCTGATTGCCATGATCGCTATTGTATGCAGTAGGCGTTTTTCCAAACCATAATCTATCCAGAATTGATGTAATTTTTTGGGTATTGTCCCTCTAGCTTCTACATATTATATGTGATGTAAGTATCTTTAATATACGCAATTTTAATCAAAATCGCTACAAATATTTTTTAGAAAATCAAAATGTTCAAAATTTTTCCGTGTAAAGGGTAAATGGGAGTGTGGGGATTTTCTTGAAAATCTTCGTGCCGCATCCTTCGAGAAACTGAACTTAAATACCAAGTCGCTCCACCAGAGGTCACCAAGGTCACGGCAGATGTTAATGAATTCCGACCACAACCACCAGATATAGCTGTAATCAGAACAGTACCTATATTAGATGCTGAAGTTACCTCAGACGTCTGCAAACCTGCTAGCAGATGACAATGAAAATTGCCGAAACGCGGACAGACCAGCAGCATCAAAATTAGTGGAGCAAGTGTCAGTAATGGACGTCCAAGCTTATACAACCTGATCGTTTTATTGTATATAACAGCTTTGGAAACCATTGTGATGGGATACATTTGGATGGCGTGGCAGGCAAACAGGGGGAGTATTTAGAGAAAAATTAAGAACCGCCTCTATGATATTGACAGACAGCAAATAATTGCGCAATATACGGAGAAAGTTTCATTAGAAGTTCAGTCTGGGTTAAAATCGGAGTGGTGTGGAGCATTCATCAAAACAGATACCAAATTCATTAGAGAGGGGCTGGCGTGGATTAGATTAGGAGCTTGAAGGCGAACAAAATTTACTGACGAGAATGGTGCGAGAATCTGTCCCATTTGCGAGGAGGAAGAATAGTGGACCCACACCTTGGCAAGATGGAATGGCGGGAACAATATTTACCGCGGTTCTTTACCATCGCGAATGCAGAGCTAGAAGCATGTTGGACGCTCCTGGCAGGTACGGAAGACGTGGATGGGCCAGGTAAATTTATACTTAAGGCAAGATGGCTGAGATCTGAGAAGGCTGCCAATAGAGAAGAGGCGGGAGGGGGGGGGACAAGAACAACTAAACAAAAATGACAACAATATTTTACATACATATATTTTATGTCATATTTATGTCATTGCTGTGTTATGGTTTTATATATTGTGTATATATTATGTGTATATATTTCTTTTAACTGTATTTATCTATTATAAGAGGGTACATTTATGTTTCTGAATAAGGAGCACTTTGTGCTGTAAATTTAAATTGCTGTATTTCACAATCTTAGTTATTTTATTTTCGTGTTTACTCTTTTAATTCTTTGTTGTTTTTTTAATATTGCCGTTTAGTGTGTATTACAAAAGCACGTACGGTCTGTGGACCAGTGCAATTGTTGATGTTTAATATATTCATATATCAATAAAGACACTTATTTATTCATTCACTCATTTTTTTATTCGGTCGTCTCCTTAGCACGGTGGTAGCGCAGCTGCTTACCAAGTGGGAGACCTGGGTTCGATCCACCGGCGTGGGGATTTTTCACCCGCTGGGAGACCTGGCCCGGGGTGCACTCAGCCTCGTAAGGTCCCTGGGGTGGCCAATTGAGGAGCTACTTGATGGAGAAGTTGCGGCTCCTGGTCAAGAGAACCGCATTAACCGGCCGGGGGCTCGAGGCACTGACCACGACTTACCCTCCAATTCTGCACTCCATCCATTACGTCTGTAATGGACCAAGATGGGGGAAGCAGCAGCCGGGCGGTAGGCCAAGGTTCCCCGTGAGCTGTCGTGCCATGGAGTTATTTATTTATTTATTCATTCATTCATTATATTAAATATCAGCCTTGGTATTTAACAGACTTTTCGTTTTTGATCTATGCTGTCTCAGACACACAAATATATACACCTAGACAATAAACACACATGGACCTATTTCTAGAATGCTTTTTATGGCCTCAGGGTCCTCAAAATATATTTTTTCTATGAAATCTTGGCATCGAATTTTTGGGTGTAATAAAATACTTTCTTTATCACTGTGTACATTCTACAATTAGGTGCAGAAAGTAAAAATATATTTAAAATAAGAACTGAAGCTTTCCTGGCGACGTGTTAATTCAAAAGAGAAGATTTTGAAAAATATATTTGTTCGCAAATATAATGGTGATGAAGATTGTTATAGTTTTGAAAATTACAAGGCTCAAACAGCCGGATTGCTAATGAATTTTTCAGTCTGGCTCTACAACTTCTGTCCTTCACACGGCTGGAGTGAAAGAAACAACTACCTAATTAATAGTTGGTTTACTACAAAACCGGGACCTAATTACCTTCGGAGTTTACATTTCGCCATTGAGGTATAACATCTCAAAATAATTTGACATCCTGTTGTATTTTAACGGGAAAAATGGGCCAGTTGGATAATTTAGTGCCGTGCTGGCACGCTAACATGATAGCTTAGTGTTCAGAACAACTGGACGGAAACCACGAGATCCGTAGTTTAGTTCTCAGCTAAGGCAATGAATTTTTTTAATCTGTCTCAACCTCTCCTACTCTTCTTAGCTTTTCAGCCTCCAGAATAATAGTTAATTTGACTGAATTAATCATGCTGCACAATGAACAAATACATATATATATATATATATATATAATAACAAAAGACAACAAATTAAAAATCCATCATATTTAAGCAAAATAAGTTTAAGATACAATTTCATCCAACCAATAAGCATAATGTTTTTCCTTCACTCCTGTACAATTGCTGTTTTCTGTTCATTGATTAGGGTTTGAGACCAGAGTTTTGACTTTAACCAAAATCAGACGGATATATCTTTATCACAAAACAGAAATAACTCCTACCCTGTTCTAACCTGTTTTCAAATTTGGGTTATATTGATATTATTGAACTAAAAATGATCCTTATATAGGATATAGATCATATGTGTTATTAAGTTATTGCTTAAAGATTAAGGAAAATAAATAGCAATTACTGAACGAGCATAAACCTTTGAGCCAGTAAAACGAGGTGTAGGACATCGAGTATAAAGGCTAATATCATAATTGCTTGTATTTAATTTGTGTCTGGCATGGTTATTTAGATTCAAACCAATATAGTTGAAAGAAATTAAGATAAAGGTTATGTGCTTTATAAAGCTTTAACTTCTATTCTAGTGGAAGTTTAATAAATGAAAATATACTTCAGAGGTCACACACACTAAAGTATCACTTTAATATTATAGAAATATAAGTATCCTGATTTTGCACATCAAAATGTAATAATTCATAAAATTAAAATTATAATTACAACAGTAATTATATAAAATTACTCCTAACTAATCGCCTTTTAGTTTCATATAAAATAGCTTATTTCCCCCCCTCACAAAAAAACAGCAGTGCTGAGACTTATTTTTATCTCGCTCACACAAACGTTGAGTACCAGATATTCTCCGAACATCTGTAAGGAACTTCCAACTTGTTCAGCCTTGACCTACAATGTACGCTTTTACATTATTCACAGCACACATTGACCCTACTACCTAGTAGCCCATCTGCATAAACTACATATCCTCTACACATTCTCCTGTCTGCAGGATTGCAGAGTGTTGAATCTTGACTTTCTACACACAGTACCGTGGACATGACAACCATTCGCTTAATGGGATCTGCGAGCCTATGAACATCTTTGCAAAAACACTCCGAGATAAATGGGAATGCTCCGAAAATCTGGACTTCTACAACCAAAGTATATTCCAGCCTTTCAAAAAAATATAGTGGAAAAGAAAAGTTGTGTAATTGGTATATAACTCATTAAGTTTTCAGTGTAACTCACAAAATTCAATTCGGCGCACTTTTATGGATGGTGATTCACTATGCCAATTACTCTTTTAGGATATACTTTGTCTATGGAATACCCACATACGAGGAAATAAAGTGCTTAATATCAGAGGAACACGGAGACCAAAGAATTGAACCGCCGCACCATGGGCAGTTCAATGACATGGGACTGTCTAATTTTAAAACTGGACTACAAGGCTCCAATGACGTGGCGGTTCTTTGACACTAAGGCCACTCTTTTTAGTACAGGAAAGTTTTCCAACATATGCAAACCGTTACCAGTGACCTCACCCTCTTCAGAAACGTCCTCCAATTTGATTTTACATACAGCACAAAAGGTTTATGAGGATCTAGAAAATAACGAACGATATGGAATAATTAAATATAACGAAATATATCAACACAAATTTTGGATACATATAGTCAGACTGAATAATTCAATGCCATAGCCAGGATTTGAACTACGGATCTCCCGGTCTCTAGCCGGTTGCTCTTCCATTGAACTACCATGGCAAAACGCCCACATAGCATTGAATTTCTCAACTGACTCGCATGTTTCCCGGTAAACCACAAGGTGATCTCAATTATTTTGAGATGACAGCCCCCATTCGCGACTTACAATGGTTATGTCGGCATCTTACCATGGTAGCTCAGTGGAAGAGCAACCGGCTAGAGACCGGGAGAATCGTGGTTCAAATCCCGGCTATGGCATTGAATTTTTCAGTCTGACTCTACTTATCCAACTCCTGTCCTACACACTGCTTGCGTGAAAAAAAAAAAAAAAATTAAACCAATACTAATTGGCCATAATTGGTAGCTTAAAGTACTTGCAACATTGTAAGTCGCCATTAGGAGTTGCCATCTTAAAATAATTTGAGATCACATTGTGGTTTACCGGGATGCATGCCAGTCAGTTGAGATCATTATTGTAATATCTGCATGTTGTCATGGTAGCTCAGTGGCAGAGCAACCGGTTAGAGACCGGGAGATCCACGGTTCAAATTCCGGCTATGGCTTTGAATTTTTCAGTCTGACTCTAGTAATTCAACTCCTGTTCTACACTTGGCATGTGTGAAAAAATATTGAATCAAATTTTATTTACAAAACTATATACCTACTCCATTTCTAAACGTAATCACCATTGCTATCAAGGCGTTTATTGTCGATGTTGATTTCAATTCTTCTACCACCAAAGATCTGGATAGTTTTTTTGAATGTACAAAATATTCGGCCAATCGAATTATTCAGGCAAATAAGCAAGTGTATAATGATAACACAACGGACACAATGAAGCTGACATCAGTGAGGAAATAGTGCATGATGTTTAATCAAGAAAAAAACAACGTGTACAGCTTCATCGCTTGTTATAGAGGAGTTGAAATCAAATGTTGATGAAACAATTCAGGAAATTCAGCATTTCAATTTGGACACTTTAAAAGACCTTTTGGATGTAAAAGAATCCTCAAAGCGACAGAGTTTTTGGGCTAGAAAAGTGTTGCGTTGGCTTGAAAACTGGTAACAGGTTACAAACATGCCTTGACAGCAATGGAAATAACGTTGAGATCTAGAATAAGGGTCTATGTTAAAATGTTGATATCTTCCGTTACTATTTAATTATGCCAAATCGTTTTTTACTTTCTGGATGACACTCGTATGAATGCGTGGGGATCTTATGTACGCCAGATAAAGATTCACATCCGCTGGAATTTAAAGTTAACTTCACCAGAAAGTATCACGAGTGATCAAAATCTGATGTGTTCCATTCACTTTCTCTACATCTCTGCAACAAATTATTGCTAAAAAGCTTCTATTTAATTTATGCTTCGCGCAAAAATAGCAGAAATAGTTTTATTACTTACTTCCTTGTAAGTAGAAGCGAAATAAGGCAGTACCATAGATTAAAGTGATAGTCAAAAGCGTGCGCACGCTAATACACATTATCACTCCGTCCGGTGTCCCAGCTGGGAATAGAATCTGGATGAGAAACTAAATTCAGACCACTCGCTCAGCCTGATGGAGAACGTTGCAACTGTCGACCGTTTATGCAAAGTTTTCTCTCTGCTTGTCTTGCTGACTTCTGTGGGCTCCTTTTGAATGACCTCCACACATTTTCTACAACTTGTTGCTGGATTCTGGGTTTATCCATTCAAAACATTCCCGTACTCCACTTCTTTATAGAAGATTCTTATTTTTCACGTGACAAAGTAGCCCTTGCACTATAAAAACATCTGATGTGTTCCATTCACATGACTTTCTCTATATCCCTGCAAAAATTGTTGTTAAAAAGCTTATTCTTTTATTTACTTCATGCTAATCAAGAAAAAATTAGCAGTAATGGCCTATTACTTGCTTCCCTGAAAACAGAAGGGAAATAAGAGAGTGTCATTAGCTAAAGTAATACTCAAATTTTCAAAAAAAAGTCTACGTAAAGGTTAGTTTTTGGTGGAGGAGTTATCTTGAAAAAATCTTCGTGGCGTATCCTTGAAAGATATCAAACCCAAATACCGAGTTCGGTATTAAACGGTATTATAGTTTTTGAGCTATGCTGTCCACACAGACACACACACAAACATGGACTTTTTCTAAAAATGAAATTTAGAGACTCAGTGGATCCCAAAACATATATTTCAGGTGAAATCCTGACATTGCATTTTTGTGTGGAATACAATAGGTACCTTCTCTATCCAATATATACATTGTACATGTGGTATAGAGAAAGTAGCTAGCAGAGTAGTATTATTGTTTGCAGAAGGGAAATAAGGGAGCTCGTTGCTATGTGATTGAAATTCCTTTGTTTGTATGGACCCAAGTAGAGAAGTTTGCGTATGAGAAAAGTATAAGTATTATAAAGCTGAAACAAATTACAAAGAACATTTAAAAAACTGTCGACTCCACCAAAAATGTATATAACATAAATTCTGAATTTTAACGAGCTTTACATGTTTTGTTAAGTGCGTTTTTGTCTATCTCTTAAGGTTTGTCAAAATTCCGAAAAATTCATAAAGAATAAATATGTCTTTAGAAGCTATTCCCAGAAAATTCAAGACCTACATTTTATTTGTCATGTAAATATCTTTAATATACCATATTTTAATCAAAATCATTAGATCCATTTTTGAGAAAATAAAAATTTTCGAAAATTGCTGCAGGTAAGGGGATTTTCCTGAAAATCTTCGTGTCGCATCCTTGGAATATACTGATCTTAAATACCAAGTTTGGCATTTAATGGACTTTTCGAGCTATACTGGGCAAGGCACACACACATACCTACACATTCACAGACACACAAACACGGACCTTTTTTAAGTTTTTTTTTTTTTTTTTTTTTGATTCACGGTGTCTCAAAGCAGATTTCCGGTGAAATCTCAGTATCGAATTTTCGGGTGCAATACAATACCTTCTCGATGTACATTGAATGTAGTGTAGCAAAAAGCATTTCTCAAAATTTCGCCCGAACCATTAAAACAATCGCAAAGTTTCAGTTGAGATTGCCCAGTATCTTTATTAAAATATGCAATTTATTTTACTATCTTATATACACAAACACACACACACACACACACACACACACACACACTTGGAATATTTTCAAATAACTCTTAGCTGGTATCTCTCTAAGTATAGCACACTCATAATACAGGGCATAATATTGGAATACCAATTGGTGTGAGCATCGCTGATACAGATTCAGGAAAGATTATGAAAATACGAGATGTTGGCGCTGATAATAAAACCCAAAAATTACATGAAGTATTTATTTTATTAATTACTTCCCTCACTTGAGGGCTACCTTATAGTCATATAGACTTATACCCATACACTCTTATTAACAGAACGATAGGTTACATTTTAGGAGCCGATTCTCCAATGTGTTGCTATGGAGCATACTTTTTATTCGTGTGGTTTTACTTCCCGCACTAATACTTTTGATCATGATAAAATGTAATAGTTAAAATATTGATAAAAACAAACCAACAATTCTAATATATAAAAAGTATAATGAAACATTAACTACCAGCGCTGAAATGTCTTTTGCTTGCATTTCATTGCAAGTGAGAATGCCAACGTATGATCCATCCATAGCAACAATATTAATAAGTATCGCAAATTAACAATATCGCGCAAAAAAAGGAAAAAAAAAAGTAATTATTGGCAGGCTTAAAATAACATTGTATGAATAAGTTTTACTCACGTCAGAGAGGATTTAGTATTTGTCTTTCGTCAATTTAAATTTAGAGCTCTCTTCCCTAGCAAACGGCGCATAAAGTTAAAAACAGACATTAATGAAAGTTATATTTTGCAGAAATATTTTAGTAGCCCAAAAATTTGCAAATCGCCTTCATCAAAATGTTTTCGTAATAAGCGGATTTTAGTGGCCCAATCGGCGACTTTTCGCTCAATCTGGCAACACAGATTGAATGTGTAGAGAAATTAACAATGTGTATTGTTTCTGAGCCACTGCGGCTATTGCGCGCACAATAATATTGCCACCTAAACTTTTGAATTTCTACTTCTACTTCTTCTAGAATCACAGCTATGCAAATTGAAATGAAAAAGGTATAGACTTTCAAAATGTTGGAGTGTCACTGTGGACGCCTGTATTATTGTTAATATGAATGGTCATATTCGTTCGCTAATTGAACTAGCACAGTTGCTAGCCGAGAGGTACAGACATGTTATCTGGAGAACTGGGTTCAAATCTTGCCTGGACTGTTTCTTATTAGATTTTTATCCAGCCCTAATAAGGATTATGAGAAGATAACGTTTGCTTCAGAAATTTCCTTTCCTAATAATGATTCCCCGTTTTCTTAGCGCGGTGATAGTATGGTTACTTGCCAAACGAGAGGCTTGGGCTCAATTCCCGGTACGGTTATCCTCCCCTCCTAGGTCTTACAAGCGAGTGCCTAGGGGTGAGAAGCCTCTCGAGGAGCCAATGGCAGGTAGACACAGAATGAAGAACCTGCAACGACTGGTCAGCCCTTGAGCGTAAAGAAGCAGATGATACGCAATGAAAGCGAAATGGATCATACGAAATGTGATGACGAAGCAGTTGGTGGTATGAGTGGTGGGGGAAACCGGAGGACCAGAGAAAACCTGTCCAGACGCCGTTTCGTCCATCACAAATCTCAAATGCGGGCACTCAGGATCGAATCTGGGTCACCTAGGTGGAAAGCGAGCGGTCTAACCGCTCTACCGCGACACCGCTCCCCGATACGGTTCAGAATCATTTGCAACATTACATATTATTTATATCTATTTTAAGAGAATTTTGATGACTAAAATTAATTAGATTTTGATGTTTATTATCTGAAAAAATTAATCAGCTTTTGATAATTATTATCATTTAAAATACTCTTCCGTTAAGTTTTATTTTATGAAATTACTTGGAAATATTTCTGTAATTATACAAAAAAACTGTGCATTAGGTTTAATAAATTATTATGAATTAGACTTAAGGTTGAAAATTGTGGTCTGGTTCTCTTTGGGGATAGTTCGAACTACACTTAAACAAAAAGCGAAAAAAAATCGAATGTCGATATTATGTGCCAAATCGCAACTATTACCTAACACAAATAAATTTTGCACAAAGAATATTATATTATATATTCCAGTTATATCTCTATTTCCCCATTATTTCTTTGGAAAATACTTGTCAATTCATTAACATCATATTAAATATCACATATTAACAGCTGGACGAGGAAGCGAGGAAATAAAAAGATAAAAGAAGAAAAATAAACTTATAAGATATAAGTTTTCAGAAAAGGTAACACTAAAACTTCACTGCTGTTGGAACCAATACGGAGTGGCGAATAAACTGTGACGCACAGATATTCACGGAAGAGGTAGCTGGGAGAATTACCACTTACCTATAGTCGTGATGACCGTAAGACTGTAGAGGAACGCTCCTGAGAAAGTCCATTGCTGACTTTCCTCGATATTGTCCGTCCCATCGTAACCGTTGCCGATGGCTTCTACTATTTTCTCCTGGTACATCTCCAGCTCCATAGCGACGCAATTCTTCCAGCTCTCCTGTAAAAAACAAAACACACACGTATTGCAAATATTACTTATTTCATATCAGAAAATCTCTTAGAGACTGTTAAAGCGAAGCAACAATCTGAAATCTTCCTCCTGCAAAGCAGTTGGAGATACCTGCATTTATTAACCCTCTGTTGTACCTATTAACATATTTGGCAACGAAGATGATTAATCAAGGGTTTTAGTATTTTTATTTTTTTATTTCTAATTCCGTATTACACTAACCTATAACAATAAAATAAAGCTGTCTACATCACTGTAACAAATTATTGTTAATAGTCTTATTCTTTTCTCTATTTAATTTAGCAGAAACGGTCTTATTACTTAGTTGCTTTATAAGTAGAAGGGAAATAAGGGAATACACTAGGCTAAATCGGAAAGCAAATGTTTTAAAATGCGATTGAAATCGCTTTCTTTGCGTGACAAGGAGTTGACAGGTTCCCATATGAGACCAGTTTAGTGTTTTAAAGCTGAAATCAACAACAGAAATATCTCTAAAACGGCCGACTCCATGAAAAAAATGTATATGACATAAATTGTGTGTTATATTGTGATCTACATTTTTTGTTTCATAAGTTTTTGTCTATCTCTTACGGATTTCCAATTATACAACATTTCGCAAAATTCGTCCAGAATAATCATGTCCTTAGAGGCTATTCCCAGAAAATTCAAGGTATACATTTTATTTGTCATGTAAATATCTTTAATATAAAGTACTTTGATGAGCCATTTTTGAGAAAATCAAAATCAAAATTTTCGAAACTTTTTTCCATGTAAAGGGTAGTTGGGGTGGGGGAATTTTCTTGAAAATCTTCGTATCGCATTCTTGGAATATACCAAGTTTGGGATTTAATGGTATTTTCGTTTTTGAGCTATGCTGTCCACACACACACACACGGACCTTTTTCTGAAAATGTTTTTTTTTTTTTGGATTCACGGGGACCCTCGGTATCGAACTTTTGGGTGGAATACACTACCTGCTCTTTACATAGTAAAAACCATAAAACACCTTACCACCGCATCCGGGTAACTCACCCTAAGCGAGATTCCAACTTGCAAACTCTTTGAATGTGAAACAGACCACTACCCTCACCCTTCCAAGGTGCCGGTTTCCGTGGCCGCGCTCGCTTAAGTGCCTAGATTTGGTGCTTCGTGGCGCAGGGAACGTGGGTTCGAGTCCCACCTTGGACATGGCTGTTCGTAAATGTGATTATATCAGTATATGTTGAAGTAAAAATAAAATGGCAAATAAACAGGAAATGTAGAAAGGAAAGTTAAAAACGGAAAAAGAAAAGAAAAAGTAATAAACTCCTGACTAAAAAAAAAAAAAAATTGTCAGCTTGAACTGTTTAAATAATGGTATGTCCTGAGAGAAAAACTTTGGAACGATTAATGTTGGAAATATAGTTTCCCTCATCGTTCCAGTACTTTTAAAGTATGGATACATTTATGGTTTTTAAAAAAAACACATTGTTATTACTTTCACATGGCTTTATCTTCTTATTATTCAGCCAGTTACGCTATCTGGATAGGTAGAGTAAACTGAAACATGCAATGCCATAGCCAGGATTTAAACCACGAATCTTCCGGTCTCCAGCCGATCGCTCTAATCAACAAGCTACCAGCTGGAGACCGGGAGATTCGTGGTTCAAATCCCAGCTATGGCAATGAATCAACTCCTATCCTACGACACTTTAAGTCGCCATTGGGTTACGTTAACTCAAAATAATTGAAAATCACCTTGTGGTTTACCGGGAAAGATACGGACCAGTTTAATATTTAATGCCGAGTCGAAAAGTTGCCATGGTACCTCAGTGGTTAGAACGACCGGCTGGAGAGCGGGAGATTTGTGGATCAAATTCCGGCTATGGCATTGCATTTTTCAACCTGACCCTACCTATCCAACCCCTGTCCTCCGCACGGTTTGTGTGAAAATTTAAATTAACGTTCTTCTTTCTATTTCAGGCTTATTTTGCAATTCCTTCGTACTCAACGAGAACTTTGTTTTTATATTACTTTCCGTACTACATGTCTGCTAATTCGTTGAAGTCTTTCCCTTTAGCACTTTCTAGCGGGACGCTTCTAGACATACATTTGCATAAGTGCTGGTATTACAAATTTCTGTGCGCATACAAAGGAACGAGGGAATACCTAGTCTTAAGCGATAGTCAGCTCATTGAAATTACGTTCTTGTTGCTTAATCTAGAGCAACAAATTCAAATACCGACGTCCATTTCAGTAAACAATAAGAATTTTAAAACTTATGTCCCGAATAACTGGGATATCCCAGAAACGTTTAACTCTCCTAGGATTGGAGGTGAATAAATGCAAATATTCGTATCAGCGATTGAGGATGGCGTGATGGTTCAATATTTGTAGTTTTTTTCGCTATTTTCTAAAGTTATGTTCACGAGGTAAAGTGTACGACGTTTTTAGGATGGCTGTTCTTCCCTATCTCAGATGTTGGGTGACTATTTACGTAACAGATCAAACGATTTACCTTCTTCTGCCCTCTAATCTTTGCCATGCCCGACTAAAGGTAGTGTGATGTGAGGGAAAATGGCGTTGAAATCGCACTGAAACTTTATCTAAGTTATTTATTTAAACTGTTAATAATACACATTTAAAATTCCTTCCAATGAAATAAAAATGTACTTAAATGAATTAAAAAGGATTACAGGGATAGTATAAATAATGTAATTTTATATTAATAATTTTATATTTTAATATAAAATTCCTTCCAATGAAATAAAAATGTACTTAAATGAATTAAAAAAGGATTACAGGGATAGTATAAATAATGTAATTTTATATTTTAATTTAAAAATAATCGGAAAAATGAACATAAAAGTAAATGTGGATATTCTATTAATTTTGTGTTTCTAATAAGAAATTTAAATTCTTTATCGAGTTTATTAATAGCTGAATTTTTTCGTAACCATATATACGTTTTGTTTTTCATACTCTATTGTCTAATTAGAATTCACAATATATTCAGGATGCAAAAATTAATATTTTGAACACAATAATATTAATTAATATGGTTTTATTGAAAACATACATAATTCAAACTAATATATAGGTATATTCACTTCCTTCTTTAAACTGCAAAAATCACCTTATTTCTGTATCAAAGGTGAGAAATTAAAATGAACTTCAATATATAAAAAAAATCAAATTGGAAATTAAGAGAACCTGTGTGGCAGATCATTTGTTACACCGCAGAGAACGTTCGTATTTTGGGAAGATCAATTTAGAAGTCACCAATGAAACAGTCTCTCGAATCATTTTTACATTCCCCACTTGTGGCGTAAATTAAATGAAAAGCTGAAATTCAAAATATATAAAGATATTCATTGTGTAAAGGAAAGTTTGCTACTCAATCGGTTCCTCTTTACCTCACTGTCAGTCATGTGAACGTAGGTCACCGGTGTGCAAGTTGTACTAAGCACAGGAGCTGGTTGTTGCGTGATATTTGTAAGCACAGAATAGAGAGCCGTTCAAAACACATTAGATCCTAAAATTTGTGTTTTAATTATTACAATGTAATTAGTAAATGGACAAAATGAGATACTCTAAGGTGTTATACATGTTTTTCTCTACAAAATATAAAAATAAAAATCTGATGTGTTACACTCACATGACTTTCTCTAGTTACTCTATAAACTTCTTACAAAATATTATTATTCTCACTACACAATGGTAATCGAGATAAACATTAGCAAAATGTTTTTACGATTTATTTTCTTATAAGTTGAACGGAACTAAGGGAATGCACTAGGCTTAAGTGATAGTCCAATGTTTTAAAGGCTATCGTTATGCCATTATCATTGCAAATCGCTTCTTTGCTTTACCAGAAGTAAAAATTACATAAACTGTATTTTGACGAGATCTACACTTTTCGTGCAGCAAGTTTTTGTCTGTCTCTCTCTCTCTCTCTCTCTCTCTCTCTCTCTCTCTCTCTCTCTCTCTCTCTCACTCTCTTACGGTTTAGCAGTTAAGCAAAGTTCGGCAAAATTCATCCAAAATAAAGAGGTCTTCAGAGGCTATTCCCAGAAAATGCACGATATGTATTTTAATTGGGATGTAAATAGCTTTAATATACGGGATTTTAATTAAAATCGATATTGTCATTTTTGAGAAAGTCAATATTTACGAATATTTTTGCATGTAAAGGGTAGTTTGTGGTGGGGTGATTTGCTTAAAAATTTTCGTGCTGCATCCTTTGAAGATACTAAACCTAAATACTAAGTTTGGTATTTACGGTCTTTTCTTTTTTGAGCTATGCTGTCCACAGACACGCACTCAGAAAACATTCACATGGACGTTTTTCAAAATATTTTTTTTGGACTCAGAGGGGGCCCCAACAAATATTTCCAGTGAAATCTCGACATCCAATTTTTGGGTGAAATACAATACCATCTCTATCCCTATATATATTGTACCTGTGGGCTAGAGAAGGTAAAAACTATTTGCACTTATTCACCTCCACACTCTGCGTGTTTATGTTTATGTTTAAACAAAATTTACATTGTTTTACTTTATCTAGACCCGAATGTACAATATATGTAGGGATAGAGAAATATTGTATTCCACTCAAAAATTCGATATCCATATTTCACCGGAAATATATGTTTTAGGACAGAAATAAGTCCGTATGTATGTGTGTGAGCGCGCGTGTGTCTGTGTGTATTTGTGTGGAACAGCATAGCTCAAAAACGAAGAGTCGATTAAATACCAAACTTGGTATCTTCCAACGATGCGACATGAAGATTTTCAGGAACCCCCCCCCCCCCAACCCTTACTACCCTTTGCATGGAAAATTTTGTTTTTCTTAAGAATGGCTTAACGATTTTGCTTAAAATACTACATATTAGCGCCATTTCTATCACAAATAAAATGTATTCTTGAATTTTCTGGGAATAGCTTCTAAAGATCTGTTTATTCTGGATGAATTTTGTTTAATTTGGCATAACTAGTAAACCGTAAGAGATACACAAAAACCTGCTATACAAAAAATGTACAAGTTATGTCATACACAGTTTTTTCGTAGACATTGCGTTTCCGAGGTATTCCTTGTCATTAGTTTCAATTGTGAAGTACTTATACTTTTCTCAGACGGAAGCATCCGTTTTTCTTTTATTCTACTTTTGACCAAGCAAAGAAACGATTTGCACTGACAATCACATTTTAAAACATTTGACTATCACTTTAGCCTAGTGTATTCCCTTTATTCCACTCTACTTGTAAGGAACAAAGTAACAAAATGCTGCGAAAGTTTATCTCAATTAGCATGGTGTTGAAAGAAGAATTGCCTTTTGAAAGATGTTTATTTGTAGAGTAGCTAGAGAAAGTCATGTGAGTGTAACACATATTTTTTGTGCAGTAAGTGTCTATATACCTTATGGTTTACCAGTTACAGAAGAGTTATCTAGAATTAGGAGAATTTCAGAATCTATCAGGAATATTTCTTATATATATGGTATATAAAGGGATAATACGAGTGAATTTTTTACTACTATCGGTGAAAATACCTAAACTCACGTTTTATAGCAAATGATTGCTGGTGCATTTGGGCATCCATAAATAATCAACATTAGCTGCCGTCCATTGCCTCGGGATTTACGCCATCTTAAGATCATACAATACACTTGTTTCTTAGATTCTATTTTGTAAGACTGGGTTTTTCTCAAAATTCATTTTCATGATTTCAACTAGTTCCACCTTCTTAGTCTGGGTTAAAATACAACAAAATTGTCTCAGAATGTGGTAAATATCTATTGCAATAATACATGTGACAAAATTAACCTGTATCAAAGTGATTCTTCAAAAACAAATGTTTATAACAATTATTAATTTACAGATTGAAATTGCATTAGATATGTTTTGACTATCGCTTTAGCTAAGTATATTGCCTTATATCTCTTCTTCACAGAAGGAACCAATAGTACTATTTCTGTTAATGCGCCGGTCCCCATGGCCGCGCTCGTCAAGGCTTTGGTGCTTCGTAGCGCTGGGGATCGTGGGTTCGAGTCCCGCCTTGGGCATGGGTGTTATATGTTTGTGTTGTAAAAGTAAGAAAACAGCAATCCAGTAATAATACAGAAAAACAAGGGAAAAAAAAGGTAAATAAAATTAGGGTATATAGCGCCGGAGTCCCGATCATACTCCGGAACCGTATTTAAAAAAAAAAAAAATGCTGATCTTGGTTACCACAGACAAATAATTACTTTGTAACAATACTTCGTAGACTAAGTCATGTGAATGGAATACACTAGTTTTTACTTTCTCTACACGTACTATGTACAAAGTGTATAAAGAAGGTATTGTAATGCACCCAAAAATTTGATACAGAAATTTCACCAGAAATACATATTTTAAGACACCCTGAATACAAAAAAAAAAAATAATTTTAGTAAAATGTCCGTATGTGTGTCTGGCTGTGTGTGTTTGTGGGCAGCATAACTCAAAAACGAAAAGTCCGTTAAGTACCAAACTTGGTATTTAAGTTCAGTATCTTTCAAAGAGTGACAAGAAAAATTTCAAGAAAATGCCCTCAACCCCAATTACTCTTTACATGGAACAATTTGCGAAACTGTTGATTTTCTAAAAAATGGCTCTAAAGATTTTGATTAAAATATCGCGTATTAAAGATATATTTACCTGGCAAATAAAATGTATATCTTGAATTTTCTGGGAATATTCTCTGAAGACTACTTTTTTCTGGATGAATTTTACGGAAATTTGCATAACTGGCAAACCGTAAGAGATAGACAAAAACTTACTTAAAAGAAAGTGCAGATCACGTTAAAACATACAATTTATGTTAATATACATTTTTTCGTGGAGTGAATCCTTTTTGAGATATTCCTTGTTATTGGCTTCAGCTTTAAAAAAAACATATACTTTTCTCATACACGAATTTGTCAACTACTGTCCATACAAACAAAGGAACTTCAGTTACATAGCAACAAGCCTTTGACGAAGACTTTAGCCTATGCTACTCCGTTATTTCGCTTCTGCTTTCAAGGAAGCAAGTTATACGACTATTTCTCATAATTTTTTCTCGATTAGCATGAAGTAAAAATAAGAATAAGTTTTTAACAATAGTTTGTGGCAGAGATATAGAGAAGGTCGTGTGAATGGGACACATCAGATTTTTTAGGAGGGGTTTTCTTCTTCATCTGTGGTTGCCGACCACTACTGGCGATTTCGATTCTAGACGAAACATTTGCAAGGTTTTATTGAAATGGAGTGGCGTGTACCCCTAAGGCCTTCAGAGTGAACATCTGTACATCCTACTAAACACGACAGCCTTTGTTACTTACTCTCCTCTCTAATTCTAACCATAAACATGCTAGACCAATTTCGTGCATTTCTTTCTTAAAAGTTCTGGAAAGTGTATCTCTAAAATGTTCAACTTTAACATTGAATTTGCTAGAATGTTACATTATTTTATTAAAACAGATCATTGCAATTTTACTTATCAGAATTTTGGTTTTAACGGAAGACTAAAATCATTATTCCTAGCTAATTCAAGGTACTAAGTTTATGACCGATTATGTTGGAAACTATGAACACAAAGAAGTATAACATACCAATATGAGGAATCGCTGTTTGGGCTGATAGGTGAATTCTACTATTCCTCTGCCACGCTCCCAATTCAAATCCCTATCAGCTACTGTAAGGCGTGATTGATATCATGCGCTTGCCCTTTGTTTTGCGATGGCGGAGGCGAACCCGAAGTGCAGATTGTTTCAGATGCATTGAAGCTCATAATTCAGCAAGTGACTTATCTTAATTAGATCACTGCTATTAATTAATACATGGACATTCCCCTCCCCGGTTTTTTGGAAGTGTTGCCAATGGTTCTACACGGGTTAAATTGATTCCTTACCCTTCCGTTTGCACTACTCACCTTGGTAACGCCGTTTTGTTCACCGGTCATTGCGCCTATGTCGA
Organism: Hymenopus coronatus; assembly: GCA_030762935.1. Lineage (NCBI taxonomy): Eukaryota > Metazoa > Arthropoda > Insecta > Mantodea > Hymenopodidae > Hymenopus > Hymenopus coronatus. The sequence continues at coordinate 42,035,754 of CM060887.1, forward strand.
ACTTGATACAAAAATAGTATATTAGCAAATCCAGCACTGAGTGAAAATTTTCTGGCAATATTAAATAAAGAAACATACCAAAACACACTAACTGCACCGGCAAATTTTCGTGCACGGACTGTACATCCGTTATGACCAAATAATGTGAAAGTTTCAACATTAAATTGGTTACCAAATTTGGTATATTAAAATTAATTTTAAAGATGTTAACGATCAGGTATTTCTGTATTTAATATTTAATGAAAAGAGAGAAAAATATATTTTATGACATAAATTATTATTTTTTGCATTTTTTCCGTATGAATATTTACTATGTTTACAGTCCCAAATTATTTGTCATTTACCACAGGAAAGTGGCAGCATTGCAATCAAAACTTTGGTAAAGAAGTTGCACCAAAAGCTAAAGGTACTAATATATTTGTTAGAAAAAATGGTATGCCTTATGTCACTTTTCCATAAAAAAAAGTTTGAATTTTCCCTAAATATTACTTTCATTAAATGCAAAAATGCAAAATGTTGATAAAAATATTGAAAATGGAATTGTCACGTTGGTTTAACTTGCTTGCTTGTGTTATCACACCAAATTTTTACAGGTTATAGATGCATGGCTACTAAATTTAATCAATAAGTTTAATGAAATAAACCTGTTTGTTACGGAAGAACTTCATTTTCAATTACTTGGGTATGACAGATTAATGATGCTGCCGCTGCCGCCGCCACCGCCACAGCCACCACCACCACCACCACCAATAATAATAATAATAATAATAATAATAATAATAATAATAATAATAATAATAATAATAATAATTTTAAATATCCGCTTCAAAAATTCAACTTTTACAGAAAAAGAGTTTACGATTAGATACAAAGTTTTATAATATTGATCAGCCTTTTGTACTCTCCAAAACACTTAATTAGAACAACAGTTTATTTCTTAAAATGAATCATTTTTCAAAAAAAAAATTTTTCTACGCACTTTTGAAATACAGTACAAATCCTTTGAAGAAAGTAATTAAAAAACAAATATGACGAGTATTTCAAGTATGAACAAATGTTAAAAATCGAATGTGTTTATTCAGATAACTTTCTCTGCCGTAATAAAATATTATTCTCTTATCTATATCATGCTGTTCCAGATTAAGATTAACACAAATGCTCTTATTTACTTCACTGTAAGCATAAAAGGAGGTAAGGGAATATACTAAGCTAAAGTGATAACCATATCTTTTAAAAGCCCGTCTGAATGTGAAACAATTGAAATTCGATTTTATTCACAAGTAGAACAAAAGAGATATTCAATGATAAACGACTTCCCGTTTGAGAAAAGTATAACTAGCCTAAAATTAGAGCCAATTACAAGGAATGTTTCGGAAACTGACAACTCCAAAAAATGTATATCACATAAATTGTGTGCTTTGACGAGATCTACATTATTGTAATAAATGTTGTCTATCTCTTACAGTTTGCCAGTTATGCAAAACTCATCCAGAATGCAGATGCCTTTAGAAGCTATTACCAAAAAATTGGGGTAAAAATTTTGCCATATAAGTACTGTGTCTTTAATATACGGTATTTTAATGAAAAACAATACAGCCATTTCGGGAAAGTCTGAAGCATCGAAACATTTTCCATGTGAAGGATGGTTTGGTGTACGGGCGCTTTTTTTAAAAAAAAAAAATCTTCGTGTCGCATCCTTGGAAGGCACTAAGCTTAAATACCAAGTTTGATATTTAACGAAAATTCATTTTTGAGTTTTGCTGTGTGTGCGAGCACACACACACAGACACACACAGACACATACACGCACAGCACTTGGACCTCTTTTCAAAAATGCTTGTTGTACTCAGGGACAATATATACGAGGTACGTCCAGAAAGTAAGTTCCGTTTCAATTTATCTCCGCTGCAGCGCTGCGATCGCAGTTCCGCACATGCGCGGTGGACGCTCTGTATCAAGGAGAAGAAACGCGCGCCATTTTGAGATCGCTGTCAGCCACATACGCTTTGTTGTGCTTGTTTACAATGTCGGTGTTGATTGAAAATCCCGCCGCTTGTGAAATCAGATCTGTGATTCGTTTTCTGAATGCTAGGAAAGTGAAACCAATTTATCGGCAAATTTGCGAAGTTTACGGACAAAATGCGATGAGTGATTCAATGGTGAGAAGATGGGTCCGACAGTTCAATGAAGGACGTAGTGAAGTGCACGATGAAGAACGAAGAGGGCGTCCATCTTTGGTTGCAGAAGAACTGGTTCACGCGATTGATGAGAAGATCCAGGAAAACCTCAAGTTTACAATTAGTGCTCTCGCTATGGAATTTCCCCAAATCTCACGATCACTAATTCATGAAATTGTTACCGAAAAACTGAAATTTCGTAAACTTTGCTCACGTTGGGTACCAAAGATTCCTACTAAGCAACACAAAACAAAACGGATGGGTAGTGCACTTCAGTTTTTAACCCGTAATGATGAAGACGGCGAAGAATTTCTGACACAGAAACACACACACGATTTTTCTAAAAAAAAAATCGTGTCGCATCCTTGGAGGGCACTAAGCTTAAAGACCAAGTTTGATATTTAACGAAAATCCATTTTTCAGTTTTGCTGACACACACACATACACACACACACACACACACACACACACACACACACACACACGCACATGCACAGCACTTGGACCTTTTTTTAAAAAATGCTTGTTGTACTCAGGTAAATATATATATATATATATATATATATATATATATATATATATATATTCCACTAAAATATTGATATAGAATTAAATACTTTTTACTTATATAGTACGTAAAATAAAAGTAGAAGCATTTCATTGATTTCTTTTGCAATTTTTGTCAAATAACACTAAGGCATTACCTTACGTGAGGTTCAAATGTATTACCAAATAATTAAAAATACATACACAATTTAATTTAATAATTCTTTTTCACTTTAGCGTCAACAGCTTATTCTTCTATTTCCATTAAGTCTGTATACAGCCAAAGTGTTATATCGGACTGTTTGATATTAAAAGTTAACATTTCCAAAAATCAGTTTCCTAGGAAGGAAATGTCTCAAGCAGAGCTATCGAAAATATTCTTTCCCTAAGGGACGCTTGCTTTCCCAACCGCAAGCTCTGAAATGGGGCTTACCGCCAACCAATACCACACATGTCAATCATATGTCAAACATCATGCGCTTGGCAGGGAAAGTCAAGCATCAAAAGAGAAGAGACGGCTCCCCGCAGAATAATATCGAGTAAGAAAGAAAAGATTTTCTGAAGGATAAAGGGATATAGAATAGCAATTTGGCACGGCCAGAGAATTTGCAAGATCAACGGAGCATAGTCTTTAAACATTCTAGAAAGTTAAGGAATACCCAAGAGAGATATCACTTGGAAAGTTACAAATCCACAGAGTTACTTACGCATGCTCGTGCGCCATTTATATTATTCTTTTTAGTTTCTCTCCACGTGCTATGTACATGTGTATAGAGAAGGTATTCTATTGCAGACCACTCGCCTCCTATCTAGGTGGCCCGGGTTCGAAGCGCATCTGGGAGAATTTTCTCCATGTCCTCCGGTTTCCCCCGCTACTCATTCCACCAATAGCTCCATCATCACCTTTCCAATCATCATTTTCGGTTACATATTTCCATAGCATCCACTAGTAACAGGTTCTCCATTTTGTGGTTTCGTGCCGTTGGCTTCCCGACAGGCTTCTGACCCCTAGGCATTGGCTTGTAAGTCCTAGGGGGGTGTCAGTCCTACAAATACAGGGGGGGTAAGCCGATTACATTGTATTGCACCCAAAAATTCGATACAAAGATTTCACCGGGAATATAGGTATTTTTGAGACCCCCTGAATAAAAAAAAAAAAAAAAAAAAAAAAATTAGAAAAAAATACTATGTGACAGTGTGTCTGTGAGCAGATAGCTCAAACACGAAAAGACCGTTAAATAGTGAACTTGGTACTTAAGTTTGGTATCCTCCAAGGGTGCGACACATAAATATTCAAGAAAATTCCCCCATCCACAACTGCCCTTTACATGGAACAAACTTCGAAAATTAGATTTTTTAACCAGTTTTTTTTTTTTCAAATTTTGAGGCGTGTGGACATTATGACTATGCATTATCTTTGTATGATAGCATTTATGATATAATTTATATCTTGGAGTCTTTAAATGAAATTTCGTATTCATATTAACATGACATCAATGCAATAAATGTAATTGTTTCAGAAAAATCTAACTTTAATGCCATTAGAAACAGCCTAAGCGCATACGAATGAAAGCGGTGGTGTTTAATAGAATGAAGATGTTCTATACATTTATTTTCATCGCAGAACCCATTTCCGAAATTTTGTCTCCGCTGCATATTTATAGCTTTTAATTTTAGGTATAGTCTAGTTTTTATGTTCTCATTACTAAAAAAATGCTGATATTGTAAACTTAAAGTTCCAGTATTCATATTTTAAAATATATCCATAAAACTATTAATTTCTTAAAATTCTATCAAATGGTTACCTCGGAAAATCCTTTAAGGACACTGGGTATTTGGAAGTCAGGTTTTGACTGCTATTTGGGATTATATGATTTTATTTAATCAAAAGCCATTTAACATAATGAAATAAAACTTTGACAGTAATACAGGAATATTTTCCAAACATAATCGAATAAAATTACAAATGTATGCTAAAACATTATGTTACACACATATCATTAAGTACCATAATTATTTTTTAAAATATACCTGGGAGCTTATATTCAGATTTACTTTTCTGTAAAACAACACACTCTTTTTTAGTGATTGTGTTTTGAGTTTTTAATGCATTTCAAAGTTGGACATTTCAATTTAAATTTCTTTTTTATGTTTTAATGCAATCACCTTCAATTTTTGATATTATGAATACAGATACTATATTAAATTTTACATACATATACATTTTAATAAATTTGATTTAAAATGTGAGGAATAACTTTAACTACAATAAATTCAGCTATTTTGCTAGCTAACTAAAAATTGCACGTCTCGGTCTTAATGGGTTACAAAGAAAAGTGCACCAAAATTAGTGAGTATTTTAAAAATATATTATAATATTTATGGGTGGGTAACATTAGTTTTTAACATATATGGATAATAATTTGTAAATATTTCTGTATTGAAAGTACATTTCAACACGTTATATAGCAGCCAAAATCTTGACTTGCAATACACCGTGTTCTTAAAGCTTAAAAGTGCGTTTTTTTTAGGCATTTCTGAAGAGATTTAGTAAATCAGGTATTTTAGGTTTCAATTATAAGTAGATGTTCAAATAAGGACCAAACCCTAGATTTTATGCAGTTGACTCAGTGGCGTTTCCTTTAACTTCTCGTTAACTCTGATTATTTTATATTGTATTGGAAAATATTTTTTTTATAGATTATTTATATGTGCTCCGGCTAGTTAGATTCCTCGGTCGAGCGAGTATCTCTTAACAGGGTGTGTGCGGTAAGAGGAACTGTTTCAGAGATATCACATTTATAACTAAGTTTACGCATTTCATTTAAACTTAAGCCTACCTGGGTAGTGTGGTGATAGCGGGTCTGTTTCACATTCAATAGGTCATTAGTTCGAATCTCACTTAGGGTGAGTTACCTAAGGTTTTTTTCGAACTTTTGCCTTACCCTAAGAAGACGAATGTCGAGTTACTTTGAGCTCCATGGGCCTTAAGATCATTTGAGCATGATTTCACCAATTTCATTCATCGCCCGATATGACCAACCAGGTTAAATGACGTTAAACAACCCAAAACAATTTAAACTGTTACCAAAAATTTCATAATATATGTACGCGTTATTTCTATATGATCATAGCCTAAACTGCATTACGCGTTCACTTACATGGGAAACTTAGATTTCGCAAATCACGTTTCTTACGTAAATAATCTTTAAGATCGACGTACTGTAAAACACAACTGATTGTACTGCTGCCTAAAGACGAACTGTCTCGAGAACTGCGTCTCTGTAGAATATATTCGAACACCCATGTTCTGCCTAAGCATTAAAACTATGCTCTAATTGGCTGGTATTCCCGCTTTCAGTAGCGTCTCTTCTCTCGAGTTAGTAAAAACTAGTCTAGTATCTCCCCTGTAACTTTTACATTTTTATTATATCCCCATCCCCTAAAGCTTGCGTTGTGTCTTTTTATCTCAAGGACGTTCTTTACCACAATTCAGCTCTGCTCAGTGGCTATTATTCACAAAAACCTTACGAGATATTTTATGACTCTTATTGAGTCTCAGCTATATCTTCTCTTTTATAAGTAAGCTTATGCTAACTTCCTATAATAATATAATCTTATTTCTATTATTACTTATATTTATTTAATGTTACACCTTTTTGAAGTTACAGTTCACAGCCTTAAATCCAAATAAAAGCTGGAGACATGCTAATAATTCAATAATATGGACTATATAATAGATATCGAAGAATTCAAATAAAATCAATTACCTCGGAGAAGACGTTGAAGGCGCAACAGGAGAGGTTCCAGATCTTCTGGGCTGTCTCGTTCCGGAGTTTTATGACATCGGCGTTGGCAGTAGGGGCTTCTCCACCTTCGATGGCTTGGAAAACGAAAGCTCCTGCAATTGTATAACCCACGACAAGTCCAATAATGCCCACGTTGCTGAACATGAAAGCAATAAACTCGCGAAAGTAGTCCTTGCACTTCTGAGTCCAAGTCTTTTTGCGGTAACGGTATCTGCGCGTCGACCTCTTTCTTTCCATAGTTTTTCTGGTTGTCTTCTTCTGCTGCTGTCTCTGTTGTCGGTATCGGATCTGCCGTCATTGGCATCACCCAGGCTGTCCGAGTGTCCTCGGCAAGATATCGTCCCCGGTTTGGTTAAGCCCCACTTAAGCAACGCACTCACCGACACTAACAGCACTTCACACCATGCAGGATGAGGTGCGTTAATAGCTTCCTCACCGTCTCTAGGCAACACGACCTCGGATCTGCAGGGTGCCATGGCGGACCAAGGGCGACATCACACTACTGTGCAGCGATCTTCCTGCAACAGAAAACAAACACAAATTTAATTTTTTACTTAAAGAATCTTAAGTGTTCCGTTCCCTTGACTTTTTTATTTATTCTAAAAAAAATCTTACAAAAGATTATTCTTTAATCTATGTCATGCTAAAACGTTAGTACCTACTGGTAGTTTGGTTTTTGTTTTTACTTTCTCTATATGTACTATGTACAGTGTATAGAGAAGTTATTGTATTGTGCCCAAAATTTCGATACCGAGATTTCAACGAAAATACATGTTTTGGGTCTCCCTGAATCGAAAAAAGTAGTTTTAGAAAAATGTCCGGGTGTGTGTATGTCTGTGTGTATGTGTGTGTCTGTGGGCAACATAGCTTAAAAACGAAAAGACCGTTAAATATCAAACTTAGTGTTTAAGTCTGGGATCTTCTAAGTATGCGACACGAAGATTTTCAAGAAAATCCTCCCACCCCAAAATACGCATTCCATGGAGTGTTTTTCGAAAATTTTGATTTTCTCAAAAATAGCTCTAACGATTTTGATTAAAATATCGTATATTAAAGATATTTACCTGACAAATAATATGTATATCTTGAATTTTCAGCGAATAGCCTCTGAAGACTACTTTATTCTGGATGCATTTTAAGGAATTTTGCATAACTGATAAACCGTAAGAAATGTACAAAAACTTACAATACAAACAATGTGAGGCACGTTAAAACACACAATTTATGTTAAATACTTTTTTTCGTGGTGTTGGTCGTTTTTGAGATATTCCTTGTTTGCGGTTTCAGCAATAATAACCTTAGTACTTTTCTCATACAGGAATATGTCAACTCTTGTCCATACAAACAAAGGAACTTCAGCCACATAGCAACCAGCTTTTAACTATTACTTCAACCTATGTTACCCCCTTATTTTGCATCTACTTACAAGAACGCAAGTAATAAGACTATTTCTGTTACATTTTCTCGATTAGCATGAAGTAAATAGAAGCATGGACTTTTTAACAATAATTTGTTGCATGCAGAAATGTAGAGAAAGTCATGTGAATGGAACACATCAGACATTTTTTTATCTGTATGTTCGTTTACCTGAGAAACAATTAAACATTTTATAATGCCGTTTCAGTAGCTTTTAATTTAGGTAATAACATTTATATTTGAGTATGCGTGACCAGCTAGCTTTTTTAAGATATAATTTGCATGGAATCTTTTCTTAGGTAATTACTACAAGGAGTAGCTTCCTACTTAATATACAAGGTAAGTTTTAGCATTCAATAACAATATTTTATTTCAGCAACGATCTTTGAGGAACACAATTTCAATTAAGTAAGCACATCGAAAACATAATAAATAAAATATATAATGTCAATATAACTTATTGACCGATGGAGGTTTTCTCAATAGCGTGTTAAATTTGCAAGCTTGATTCTCTTAATGTTCTCTTCAATTCCTCTGCAATTAATTTTCATCTTCCACAATTAACAGGTTAAATTCTGTTAACTAATTTAACATATATCTTCTCATTCAACGAAATATTTCCGGTATAACTTTCTACTTCTTGTTCCTTTTCAACTCTAAGCAAACTTTTTCACACAAAATCAGGAGACAATATAATCATAATTCTTTTTTCTTTCCTTTAAGAAACAGGTTTATAACATTCATATATATATTATATATATACGTTCGTCGTTCAGAATGTTATATACGTAAAATGTCCTTTTTAACTCTAATACTACGAATTAAAGCTAGTTACATAAAATTGCACGGTTACACAGTAACAATCCATTGCAGTACAAATTACCATAGTATATGCTTCTTGAAAGTAGAAGGCAAATAAAGGAAATACACTAGGTAAAGCAATAATGAAATTCTTTCCACGGTGGTTCGTATTTGAAACAATTGAAAGTTGCCTCTCTTTCCATTATCTAGAATGAGACAAAAATATATGAATCGAATGACAACTCTCATTGTAAGAAAAATTTAATTATTGCAAAATGAAACCAGTAAGAAGGAATATCTCAAAAATGGTTAACTCAACAAATAAATGTATACGACAAATTCTGTTCTAACGAGTTCTACATTTTCTCTGTAGCAAGCAAAAATCATTCTGAATGTTTGGCTGTTCTCAGGAACTTTAAGTCCTACATTTTATTTGTAATATAAAATATTTTGAATATATAGTACTTTAATCAAAATCGTTAGAACTATTATTGAGAACATCGAAAATTTGTAAATCCTCCCATATAAATGATAGTTTGGAATGGAAGAAGTTTTCTGAAAATATTCGTGAGCATCCTTGAAGGATACTGAACTGAAATAATAAGTTTGGTGCTTAAATTACTGTTTACATTTTAGTTATGGTTTTCACAGTCTCATACGGAAATTTATTTAAAAAATCTGATATATTCCATTCACATAACCTTCTCAAGCTGTTCTGTATAAGTACAAGTATTCTTACAAAATTTCTTTCATTTCCTTCATGTTAATCTAGATAAACTTTAGCAGAAAATTTCTCCTGTTTCCCTATAAGTAAGGGAATACATTAGGTTAAAGTGATAGTCAAAATTTTTAAAAGTTGGTCGCTATATGAAACAATTGAGGTTTAGTTTGCTTTGCATGGTCCCGCTTAAAAAAAATAATTATCTTAAAATTAAAATCAATAACAAAGAATATCTCGAAAACGGTCAACTTTACCAGAAAACCGTATATGATATAAGTATGTGTTTTAACAAGCTGTACTTTTATGTGTAGTAAGTTTTTGTCTATCTCTTACGGTTTAACCGTTTTGAAAAAAGCTGCCAAGCTCAACCAGAATAAAGAGTATTTCACACGCTATTCCCACAAAATTCAAAATATCCATTTTATTTATGATGTAAATGTCTTTAACGTACGGTATTTTAATCAAAATTGTTACAGCCATTTTTGAGAAAATAATTTTTTTGAAAAATGTTTCAAAGGACCGTTAAATATCAAACTTGGTATTTATGTTAAGTATCTTCCAAAAATGCGATACGCAGATTTTCAAGAAACCTATGCATGGAAGAATATTATTTTCTCAAAAACAGCTCCAACAATTTTGATTACTATGTCGCATATTAAAGATATTTACATCGAAAATAAAATGTATATGTTGAATTTCCTAAGTTTCTGAAGACCTGTTTATTATGGATGAGTTTTGTAGAATTTTCTACAACGGTTAAACCGTAAGAGATATATGTCATATACATTTTTTCTTATAGAGCTGAGCGTTTTCGAGTTATTCCTGGTGTTGGTTTCAATTTTAAACTACCTAAATTTCTCAAACGGGATCATACTGAGCAATCCGAGCTTCAATTGTTTCACGTAGTGATGAGCTTTCAAAAGATTTGACTATCGCTTTAGCTTAGTGCACTAATATTTTTTCCCTTCTACTTACAAGGAAGTAAGTAATAAGACCAATTCTACTATTTGTCTCGATTAGCATGAAGTAGATAAGAGAATAATCTCTTGTAAGAATAGTTTGTAAGTGGAACAGCTTTAGAAAGTTATGTGAATTGATCACATCAGACTTTTTTCAGTTCAGGGTACCATGGGTATAGTTTAGTTGAATAAAACGTTAACAATCTTATTCATACTCCTTTATGAATTTGTAAGTTATAAAACATGGCTCTGTCATTAAATGATAAAGGGTACAGCTCATTCAGTGATATGAAAGCAAGAGGAGTTCTTCTCAAAGCATATGAAAATATAAAACTCTTAACTATTTAACAGGCCCATGTTCCATTCCTAGATAATTATGATATTTAGTCAGGAAGTTGGAGGAAACTGATTCTGTTGTTAATAAGAAGAAGGCCAAAGGTAATCAATGATGTCACTGTTGCTGAGGACGTTATGCAGATAATGAAGCATCAACAATAATTATGTAATTAGTAGTTTTGCATAGGTATCGAGGCAACTTCAGATGTGTAACTCCACAAATTATGAACTCTAAGAAAAGATGTTAAGAGTATTTTATAAAACCCCATTGTTTGCCCAATAAATGACCTTTTCAGTTGTATCCCTATATCAAATATAGTGTCTTCAGATTTATTCGCCCTTTCGCACCCAGTCGTGTGTCCACGCAGGACGTCAATATTAGGTAGCGAGTTCGTTTTGCAGAGGACTAGCAAACGATGGGTAGAAGAAGTGGATGTCAACAGTTTCTAGGTTACCTTAGTGAAATGGTGTGATATCTTTCGAATATTTACATTTGGAACATTCACTTGCGTTTCGTAAACACGTAATCGCACTACGTACAGTATTTTTCAGAAAATGATAACTCTGGCGTGACTTTGAATTTTGTGTTTAGGTGGTCTGCGGTTGGAAACCAACCCTCATAGTTGCCAAGTTTTCCACTTACTGTCCCCTAAGGCGCGAATTTCGACTTACAAGTAGATTCTTCGAGTCTCCAGGAAACAGAGATTTTACTATGTTGCCTCTCACCCCTTGTACTGACTCGTCTTTTGTTTGCCAATAGTTATTGACCAGTGGCAGGGGGAAATATGAAGGTCATAATGTTTTGAGAAAACTATATTCTTCCACTTCGGAAGTAACACTCAACCACACAAATTCTGTGATCGGTGGGCACTTCCATCCCGCGTGCAAAGAATGCACAAAATGTCCTGGTGAAAAGCAGTTCTGCACTGCCCATTGCATCAACCTGTTTAGAAAGTGGGCAATGCATGCAGTTTAAGGCTCGATTCCACACCTCCCCTTTGAGACAAAAGGCTCGCTGAACAGATGATGCCATGCATTTAAACCCACTGGCCGAATAAATCTGAAAACCTGGTTATTAAACCCCATGGCTTTCCCAGTATGTAGTTTCTTTTCTTTTGTCCATCTCAAATATCATAAGATTAATAGCGCTTTGAAGTTTGAAGTGTATTTTGAAAGACCCTATATTTGCTAACATTTTATGGCTATAATTTATTGGATAAGAATAATCCTGAATATACTTGAATGCCTTATTGAAATCTGAAAGTTAATTGAACCAAAAAGTGTCCAGAATCAATCCCACCAGTGAAAATAGGGCAGTGTAGAATGGTTTATTTCAAATAGTATCATAACTAATACCACGAATGCTTTTATCTTGACGATAATTCAAGACCATAGCGAAGCGACGGGAGTAGTGAATGGCCCTAAGAGATAAAAACTGAGTTATATTTGATAAGACAATAAGGAAATAGATTATTAATAATTTATAATATATAGGAAGGGAGATTTATCAGGTTATGATTGCAATACAGCAGTTTTCAAAGGTAGATGACGCATTCAACCATATGTTGTTTTCTTTCTTCACTGCCTCCTGAATTATGATATGGCCGACCATGTCTAAACCCAATGTACAAATATCGATAGCAACAATAGAATCATTTTATTTAGCTTTTAATAACTGATACATGAAATTGAAACAAACGCTATTTTATTTGATACTATTGTTCTCATCTCATTCATAAGAAATACGAATATTCCGTTTTTGAAATAAATTCATTATGAACTGGAAAAAGCATTAAATAAACATTGTAGCTGTATTAATTGAAGGTAAAATTGTGGAAATGGTAGTTATTAAAAATGAAGGTTGGCTGATTGGATTGTTGCCTTTTTATCAATAACCAGGACAGGAGGTTACACAAAAGAATGTCAGGTGCGAACAAGATTTCAAAAAAATGAACATCAACTGCGATAAGATGTTTCGACAATATCGCTCCAGTCAGATGACCGCAATTGGTTGAAATTGCCTAATCTTGGCCATTGTGTATTGGTTTGATTTTTTTTTCACAAGCCGTGTGCAGGACAGGAGTTGGATAGGGAGAGTCAGACTGAAAAATTCAATGCTATAGCCGGGATTTGAACCACGGATCCCCCAGTCTCTAGCTGGTTGCTCTTCCACTGACCTACCATGGCAACATGCCGGAATAGCATTGAATTTCTCGCATGTTTCCTGGTAAACCATACAATGTGATCTGTTTTTTTTTTTTTTTTTTTTTTTTTTTTTTTTTTTTTTTTTTTTTTTTTTTGAGACGACAACCTCAATGGCCTCTTACAATGTTGTAAGTGCTTTAAGTCCAGGATTCATAGTATAGCCAACTATTATGGTCCATTGGTATTGGTTTAATTGTTTTTTTTAACACAAGCTGTGTGTAGGACAGGAGTTCGATAGGTAGAGTCAGACTGAAAATTCAATGCCACAGCCGGGATTTGAACCGCGGATCTCCCAGTCGCTAGCCGGTTGCTCTTCCACTGAGTAAATATGGTAATATGCCGGCATAGCATTGTATTTCTCAACTGACTCGAATGTTTCCCGGTAAACCACAAGGTGATCTCAAATTATTTTTTGAGATGACAACCTCAATGGCGACTTACAATGTTTTTTTTTTTTTATTGTTTCATTTGTATTGCCTCCTTTAACATCAATGGTCATTTCGGGGCCTTTGACCTGTGAAACTGTAGGTTAGATTAATAAACTGTTTATTACTAAACACACGCACATACACTCTCACATTCCTACTTCCAGACTCTATGGGGGATAGGGAATAATTCTGGTTAAAGAAGAATTCCCATCCCCATCCAGGCATCGAACCCGGTACCTCCCCGGAAGTCAGCTCGATGAACACTCGACCACGGAGACAGTGGACTTACAATGTTGTAAGTGCTTTAAGCCCAGGATTCATGGTATAGCCAACTATTATGGTTTAATTATTTTTTTTTCACACAAGCCGTGTTTAGTGCAGGAGTTGGATAGGTAGAGTCAGACTGGAAACTTCAATGCCATAGCCGGGATTTGAACCGCGGATCTCCCGGTCTCTAGCGGGTTGCTCTTCCATTATATTGGCGCATTAGTTGAGCTAAATTGTCTTGGAAATTTTAATGTAGACTCAACTAAAAATGAAAAAGGGCAGTTTCCAGTTTCGCTGCTGTAACGGACTGTACGACAATGTTCGCACAGGTGGCTCTAGGCCTTGTTTACCTCATTCTCCTCAAAGCGAGGGAAAGCTGTTCGTCTTCAGAAACCCTCCCATTTCTCGCCGGATGCAGAGAAATCACTCAAGCGGTTGGAGGGCCCAGCAAATCGCCTTCCCTCAGACCAACCGCAACTTCCTTATGTGGCTCATTACGGCAAGAAAGAGGATTAAAAACGGAACAACGCCAAAGGAAAGGAAATGAGGCTGGGGAGATTTTCCTTGGAAGCGGGAACAAGACGAAAACCAAAAATAGCGAACAACAAGAGGACAAAAACCGTGATCGTGTGAAAAGCAACAAGAACACTCTCTTCCTATAAATACTTCAATGTCATCCAATATTTTACAACAAAGTATAAAAATCAAATAAGACCTAATAGTACATTTAGAAACAAACGCATAAATACTTTTATTTTATAATCTTCAATATCTACAGACAACAGTCACGAAGGCTTGGATGACGTGTGATCCTAAATCAAGACTCGTTTCACTATTGCGAGTGTCCAGAGATAGCCCTTTAGTGTCCACGGGAAATGTTTCCTTTGAGCAAGTATCCTCAACATCTGTTCGACCCTTCCAATCACTAGGAAATCTAGAGACAGATCTGAAATGCAAAGGAAAGGAAAGCAAGGGACATAATAGAGAGGAAATGTTGAAAATGAGAAACCACACAAGTATCTACCTGCTGATTAGTGAAACAGCATGCAAAAGCATTTTTATGGAAAATACGTAGAAGTGTAAGGAAATTTGGGAGGTGGATATGAATCCGCTTGAGCATCCCGGTTAATTACGGTTGAGTCTCATTCTGCTATGGAAGATAGGAGCGAAAATTTCATTTTATAAGGCGGTTAGTGCTCTGGCTCATGGGTTAACGTGCAGCTTTGTCCGTAGTGCAGCCTCGAGCCCGGCATGTCGTGGTAGAGGGTGTGGTGAAGTAGTGCTGATGTGAATGGCGTCTGGTTGGTGCAGATCAGTTACAGAAAAAATCCAAGGGTTCGACGGAAAGTGAATTTGAAAGCTCACGATTGCGAACCTCACGCGTTATCGCGGAGTTAAATCACCCATGTCTCATGATGATATACTTGTAATTTGTTAAAGTAAAAAGAGTTCTCCACCAGGAATATTTCGGGTCCTTCCAGAATAGGATAACACGTTACACGTTTCGCTAATGCGAGCATATGTCCGTATGTGGACAGGTTCCCTAGTCACTGGGTTACGAACACCACGCGTAGAATCTAGAGGCCATTGGGAATTCAAGTGACACAAATGGTGACTAGATCTGGATGACGTCGCGTGCAAGCATGGAGGGAGCTTCTAAAGGTTCCAAATTAAAGCCCTTCAAAGCCGTCTAGGCCAACCCAAGAGCCCCGAGCCTCCGGAGGTTCCGCAAAGGGACCCTTGTCCGAATGCATCCGAAAGCGGCCCCTGATAGAGCGGTCCGGCAACGACGCCAGGAATAAACTTCTTCTGTGCGCAGGTCACCATCCAGCCGCAACACGCCTGGACCGTCGCCTGGTGCTTCAGGCCTGAACGGTTGATAAGGAAGTGAAGGGAACAAAAAATTGTGGCAAGGAAGTCTGAGGAAGAATGAAGCGTATTAGTAATACTAGGTGGTAGTAAGTAGGTGGGTAGTTCGGTGCAGCAGCAGCAGTAGCAGTAGCAGTAGCAGTAGCAGTAGCAGTAGTAGTAGTAGTAGTAGTAGTAGTAGTAGTAGTAGTAGTAGTAGTAGTAGTAGTATTTACTTATTAAATGCATAACATTACGTCAACTACATCTCACACAGTAGCGTGAGTGAGGTGACCGTACATGGTCTATAAAATATTTTAATATAAAATATTTTACTCCTGTTTCATATTCGCAACATTAGAAATACATGTGCACAATTCCTTTATATCACACACTCACATTCTCCACTCACAACTAGTCTCACGCATTAACACATAATGTGTGTTAAGACGATGTCAATTGCCAGGATCATATCAGCGCCGTCGGTGTGCCGGAATTTTGTCCAGGGGGAGTTCTTTTACATGCCAGCAGTCTACTAAAATGGGGCTGTCGCTTTTCAGCACACTTAAAAACCATCGACTGTGCCGGGTTTGAACCCCCGACCTGGAAATCATCGCCTCATCGACGGAACTACCCAGATCGACATTTTAATAAAGCATATGTTTCTTTACCTCAACAAATTTGTATTTAATGTTGTAGCTCCAATATCACATAGTCGTGTTTTTATTTTTTCACGACATTATATCTATTTTCGTTATCCCATTGTCATTTTGCCCGGCAAACCGGACAAATTACCGAAAATATCTACGAGTTAGAAGGCCGGCGTAAGGTGTATCAAGCCCACAACACTCAAGTTCGAGTTGCTTAAGTTACACTGTTCCTTTTTTTTTTTTTTTTTTTTTTTTTTATATAGTGTTTAACGCCTGCTTTTAGTAATATGGCACTTGCGGTGGTTCCTCTGTATGAGTGGTTATGTGGTTTCTGGTTCGTATTCCTCGTGATGGTTCAGGCGATTACGGAATGATGGAGCCCTAGCTCGGAATATGTCAGCAAGACATCTTTCTCAGGGGTGATGGTAAGACACAAGTGGTTTTCTTTGATTACACAGCTACTAATGAACTCGTTTATTTATTTTCTTCGATATTTTCGGCCGTCGAACACTCTTAAGTTTCTCGATTCAGCTACTCTTTACGCAACCGCTGCTACCATCTCTTATTATTATTTGTGACACTTATTACTGTTACTTATACCGTTCGCTTTCACCGCGGAATCAAATATAACGTCATAACTCGTCAAGTCTTCCATAGCAAGTGAAGTCGCCTCTCTCGACCAACAAGATATTCGTGGCATTGGCTTTTGTCATGTCCATCCTCGGGCAATGGAACTTCTAACCGCTTCGTTCATGTCCTGCTCGTGACGGCACTTTTCTACCTGGATGTTTGCCAACCCATGATAAACTCCTTCTTTTGCACCATTAGAAATGTTTCACAACATTTCTTCTCTGAGCATTTCCAAAGCATATTTGTTCCTTCGTAATATAATTTATATCTCCCTTATAGATACCTTTTAATGCCATGATAGGACATGTACAGTATCACACCGCAGGCGATGATGGCGATGAATATAGGTCACCCATGGAAGGCGATGGCGCGGGAAATCGGAGAAAACCCACCCCTGCGCCGCTTTGTATACCCAAATCCCGCATGCGGTCTTTTAGGATCAAACCCGGGCCTTATTAGTAAGAGCCCTGTTCCACCTCATCGTTGTGCCCATGAAATATTTACCAACGGGTGCTGTTTAAATGTCATATACCTATACATTTGAAAATACTCTTCATCAGCTGGGGACGTGTAAATCCAGTTATTTAAAGAAAGTCTGTTTTAGAGCGACAGAAGCGAGAGAGATAGTTTCCATGGAAACCGCATTGCTTTCTCCAAGGTATGCTACCCCTAGTTAATCGGGAAAGTTTGCTGGAATTGTCACAGTACGTCAGCTGCCGGAACAGAGATTAATGAAGGCATTACGTGACGATAAGAAAACACAGCCTGCGCACCTATGTTGCCATTCTCTGTACTTCTTCGTTCATTAGTTAACTGGAGATCCAATAACGAAAACGTTTCCACAAATTTGCATACCTTCTTAAGCTTTGTTTGTGGAATAACAGGCTTAAATGGAGTGTCTGCTGCCAACTTCTGGTTATAACGGTTTGAGTAACCAGTGCGCAATATAATTTAAAATAAAACTAATAAATGAATGAGCTACCTAATTGATATAAGTAAAATAAATATTAACATTAAAAATAATAAAATTCATCATCATAATCATCGACATTTCAGGATTATAGTTGGACTCAAAGATAATTTAAATAAATTAATATAATAAATATAATAATATAACAATTCTAAGTAAATACATTCATATAAATAATAAATACTGATAGTTATTACTGATAGAAATAAATACTGATAGTAGTTGAGGACTATAAATAAATATATATTGTATTTGATACCTCAAAACCAAAATCTATAATTTTATATGACCATATAAATTAAATTTGGAAATAAAGAAATAGGATTTTAAGTGCATGCCCCAGATTTAGAAATTAGGTGCCGAACATTGCAGACGTTACTTATTTATTTGTCACTACTGATTACTTAGCACCGGTGTCGGTAGTATGATCCTAGGCATTGACAGCTTCATAAATAAACCATAATTGTTTTGGGATGGGGACCCCCGCCCCACCTGGAGGTCAAACGCCCATCAAGTGGGTGATAGCTTAAGGCAAAGGAACAGAGAAGTTTTGTTTTTGGAGAAACCACACCAGTATTCTCCTGACGTCCAGGGAAACCTCTAAAAAGCTCATTGATAAAGTCGGACGGCCACCGGCTATCGAGCTTGGAACTACCAACTACAATTCCCACGCGCTACCACGACTCCATCCCGTTTACTTGAATATGATTCGTTTCGTAATCGACTTACCCTTCCCGTAGTTTTAGGACTGACACTCCCCTAGGACATACAAGCCAATGCCTAGGAGTCATAAGCCTGTTGGGGAGCCTACGGCACGAAACCACAGAATGAAGAACCTATTGATTTTCTCAAAAATTGCTCCTACGATTTTGATTTAAATATCATATATTATAGCTATTTACTTGACAAATAAAATGTATATCTTGAATTTTCTGGGAATAGCCTCTGAAGACTACTTTATGCTGGATGAATTTTACGGAAATTTGCATAACTGCTAAACAGTTAGAGATAGACAAAAATGTATAGCACGTTAAAACAAACAAGTTATGTAATATAATGTATAGCACGTTAAAACAAACAAGTTATGTAATATAAATGTTTTTCGTGGAGTTTATCATTTTTGAGATATTCCTTGTTATTGTTTGCAGCTTTGAAAAACTTATACTTTACTCATACAGGAATTTGTCAACTCGTGTCAATGCAAACAAAGAAACTTCAGTCACATAGCATCTAGCTTTTGACATAGAAGTATTAGCTTTTTAACAATAATTTGTTGCAGAGATATAGAGAAAGTCATGTAAATTGATCACATCAGATTTTTTTTTTTTGGAATGCATTCTCTACCTGACAAAGTACACTGGAGAAAGTAAAGATGGTTTAACTTTCTAGGCTGAAAACCATTTGCACATTCTTATTTTGAAACCAGGATTATTAGCAAATAATTTTATGATTAAATATCTGGTGTTAAAGCTTTGATTTATCATAGAAACGAGAAAATATTCTAGAGTTTAATAAGCGTAGTCATTAATTAGGTTAATAAGCAATTTTTGGTTATTATGATATTTACTTAATTGGGATGATTAAAGGATAAAAAAGTATTTTCAAAGTATAATGTTATAATTAGTTATGTGACTACGTAAAAAATTATTAGAGATTTAACATTTCCTTCTTTTTTGTCTAAAATGGATTAATATTTAATACGTTGCAAAATTATAATATTTAGATTTCAAAATTAACTTTATTTTATTATTTTGATAATTTTTATCCCTTCATATTTCCATTAGCAGTAATTGTCTCGACAGATGCCAGGTGCAGTACTTTTGATGTGTAGAAATTATGAGGAAAAAGTTGAATTTGCAGGGGTATAAAAAAGCTATTGAACTAAAGCTGATTTATTCCTGGAAAATGATTCACCCCTTTTCCCACTCTACCATATCGAGAGCGGGATTTCAGAAAATGTTAATTAGCAAATGTACGATGATATAGATATGCTCCCATTACATCATTTAATGCACAGGATTATTTTCATGGTACGAACTAATGTAATATATAGAGAGTATTAAGGTAGGGCGTAATGTTCACGGGGTAGGGGATAGTAATAAGAAAAATCTGGTATGTTCCATTCACAGGACTTCCTCTACATCTCTGTAACAATTTATTGTTAAAGATCTTATTGTTCTATAGTTCATGGTAATCGAGATAAATATTAGCAGAAGTTGTCCTTATTTCTTGGTTTCTTGTAAATACCAGGGGGAAAATCTATTATGTTTCTCTCACATGATATCCTCTAGCTTTCGGTCAACAAACCATTTATTCAAAGGATTCATCTGTTATCTACCTCACGCTATTCAAGATAAACATAAGGAGGTTTAGTCTTAATACTAGCTTCTTTGTAAGTAGAACGGAAATAAGAAAATGCACAGGCAAAAGCGATATTCTCGTCCTTTAAAAGCCGGTCACTATATGAAACAATTGAAACTCCAATCTCTTTGCTTTCCAGGAGTAAACAAACGAGAAACGAAAAGAAGGATATCTGTCCATTTGAGAAAACTAAGTAGGTAAAACTGAAATAATAAACCGGAATATCTCGGAAACGGTTAACTCTACAAAAATTGTATATGATATAAATTGTGTGTATTAATGGGATCTACATTTTTAGTGCAGTAAGCTTTTGTGTACCTCTTACGGTTTGCCAGTTATGTAAAAGTCATTCAGAATGAAGAGGAATTTATAGGCTATTCCCAGAAAATCCCAGATATATGTACATTTACTTGCAATATAAATATCTTTAATATACGGTATTTTAATCAAAATCGTTAGAGCAATTTTTGAAAAAATCAAAATTGTTGAATTTTTTCCATGTAAAGGGTAGTTTGGGATAAGTGACATTTTCTCAAAATCTTCGTGTATCATCTCTGGAAGATACTAAACTTAAATATCAAGTTTGGTATCTTACTGATTTTTCTGGTTTCGTTTTTGAGCTATCGTCACACGGACACACATGCACATGAACCGTTTTCTAAAAATGTTTTTTTATACAGGGAACCTTAAAACCAGAATTACTTCTTTACTTTCTCTATACGAACTATGCACATAGTGTATATAGAAGGTACTGTAATCACCCAAAAATTCGATTCCGAGATTTCACCGGAATTTTGGGTCCCCCTGAATCGAAAAAAGCATTTTTACAAAAATGTCCGTGTGTGTGTGCATGTGTGTGTGTGTGTGTCTGGGTGTGTGTGTCTGTGGACAGTATAGCTCAAAAACAAAAAGTCCGTTAAGAACCAAATTTGGTATTTAGGTTTGCTATCTTCTAAGTATGCGACACGAAGATTTTCAAGAAAATCCGCCCACCCCCAAATACCCTTTACATGGACCTTTTTTTCGAAAGTTTTGATTTTCTAAAAACTGTCTCTAACGATTTTGACTAAAATATCGTATATTAAAGATATTTACCTGACAAATAAATTGTATACCTTGAATTTTCTGGGAATAGCCTCTGAGGGCTACTTTATTCCGGATGAATTTTACAAAATTCTGCATAACTGCTAAACCGTAAGACTCGGACAAAACCTATCACACAAAAAATGTAGAGCACATTAATACACATGAGTTATTTTATATACATTTTTGCGTGGATCGTGGATCGTGCTCATTTTTTAAGGTATTCGTTAGTTTTTGATTTCAACTTTGAAAAACTTATACTTTTCTCATACAGGAATTTGTCAACTCCTATCCATACAAACAAAGGAACTTCAGTCACATAGAAACCAGCTTTTGGCTATCAGTTTAACCTATGGTTTCACTTAATTTGCTTCTACTTACAAGGTAGCAAGTAATTAAACTATCTATGGTAATTTTTTCTTGATTAACATGAAGTAAATAGAAGCATAAGCTTTTTAACAACAATTTGTTACACAGATGTAGAGAAAGTCATGTGAATGGAACACATGAGCTTTTTTGTATACTTTGGTCCACACCTTACAACTTAAGTTATGCAAAAGCCAGGTATGAACTGTTCCAAACATTCGTCAAGCAGTAGAACGCTCCATTCTATCAAAGGGTAAACACTACTGAAGTTATACTCTGATTCCCACATCGCTGACAACGGGCTGTACACAAAGTTAGTGACTACTTTTAAGTAGAGTAGAGCTTGATAACATGTATCTCTTTTGTCAAATGTGAATATATAGTTGCCGCTATTAAAGTTCCAAATCTCGCACCTTATTGGCATTGAAAGCAGCATTTTCGACTCACAGAGTGTCTAAGCAAGGCATCCAATATATGTTTTAGGGTCCACTGTGTCCAAAATAAGCATTTACAGAAAAAGGTCCGTGTGTGTGTGTCTGTGATGTTGGAGGGGATTCCGCGCTGTAATCATTGCCTTATTGCTCCGCAGACTCAACGAGGAACAGATGAGGTGAAAGTATTTCAAAGGGCGGCCGAAACCGGACTGCGGGGAAGACCTACCATGAAGGGTTTCTAACATATTCCAAGCAATTCATCTCAAGAGCGCTAGAACCCCACAGCTCAGCTCTGAGCAAACTCCTAACGTCATCCCACCGCCGAAAGCTGTATTTCCATAGTGCAGTCACTACAACTGAAGGGCGTCACCACCGCAGTCCTCACCGACACTTACAAACCAGTTGGATGAGATGGGGACAGAAAGTTCGGAGAAATAAAGAAATCTCCCCAGTATTGGCCAATTGACACGGGAAACCCTCGACAAAACCCATGGGTTAGAGAGTTCGGTCGCAGGAATCTCTTCTAATACCTCCCGAATAACAGTTTCAGAAAAAAAAAAAACCGTCTAAGTCCCTGGCTCTATAAAACCTTAGGTGACTTGTAATGAATCTTCAGAATGAAAGAGTGTTGCGAGTTATAACAATATGATGTTATATATCACATGAATTTCTGTACATTTCTGCATTAAATTATTGTTAAAAAGGTTATGCTTCTATTTACTTCATGCTAATCGAGAAAAAAAATTGCAGAAATAGTCTTATAACTTGCGTCCTTGTAAGTAGAAGCGAAATCATTGAGTACCATAGGTTAAAGTGATAGTCAAAAGCTGGTTGCTATGTGCTTGAAGTTCCTTTGTTTGTATGGAAAGAAGTTGACAGATTCCTGTATGAGAAAAGTGTTTTTTTCGAAGCTGAAATCAAAAACAAGGAATACCTAAAAAATTATCAGCTCCAAGAAAAAAATGTATATCACGCAAATTGTGTTTTAATGTGCTCTACATTTTTTGTGTAGTACGTTTTTGTCCATCTCTTACGGTTTAGCAGTTATGCAAAATTCCGTAAAATTCATCCAGAATAAAGTAGTCTTCAGAGGCTATTTCCAGAAAATTTAAGATATACATTTTATTTGTCAAGTACGTATCTTTAATATAAGAAGTTTTAATCAAAATTGTTAGAGCCATTTTTGAGAAAATCAAAATTTTCGAAAAAAAGTTCCATGTAAAGTGTAGTTTGGGTTGGGAGGATTTTTCTCAAAATATTCGTGTCGCATCCCTGGAAGATACTAAGCTTAAATACAAAATTTGGTATTTTACCGACTTTTTGTTTTTGAGCTATCGTGTTCACAGACACACGGGCACACTCATACGGACCTTTTTCTGAAAATGTTTTTCTTTTATACAGTGGACCCTAAAACATATATTTTCGGTGAAATCTCGGTATCATATTTTTGGGTGGAGTGCATACCTTTTCTATACACTATGTACATAGTACGTATAGTGAAATAAAAAATCTATCTTGCGGTGGATAGAAGACGGTATAAGAGGCGTGGTAATTACCGGTAAACCAAGTCAGTTCTTAGTGTTTCGGCACATAAAATGGAAAGAAAGGGAGGGAATTGTGACATGTTTTAAAAGCTCGTGGCAAAGGCATATACCATGAGGCATACAGAATTGTGTCAGTTTTAACACTCCTGAAGAATGTTTTGGTGGAGAGAATTTTTCTACACTCGTAATTAAGCGCAGTTCAGTGAAACGTCTTAGGCCCACGTCTTAGGTCTTCTAAGTCCTTAGAAAACCCAAAACTTTACACTCGTAGTATCGCAAAAAGTTTGTATTTAATAATCGTCGTTTTTACTAGTTGACAGTTAAAGTTTCGGCCATATCCATCCCATGCAACAATCTTGTGCTTATTTAGAAAGATGGAGGAAAACAACGAATTTCGTGCGGTGACTAAACACATTTAACAGGCTTAATACCAAAAGAGATAAAACCGAGTTGGATGCCGTTTATGACATATCTGCTCCAGCATTTGCAACAATTTACAATTAGATAAATGAGATATTGTGACTGCCATATATCCGCAAATGATGAACATCGCTCCGGACGTCCAGTAGAAATGAATTTCTCCAAAATGATTAACAAAATACAGGATGTGGCGATTGACGAGTCAAAGTTCGCGAAATAGTATAGGCCACAGGGATATCAGAAGGTACAAAAAATAGATCGATTCCAAATCTGTTTGGCACTCTTCCGTTGCTGTTCTGACGAGTTTCTGCGTCGATACATAACTGTGGATGAAACATGGATATACTACTACACTCCAGTGACAAAAGTATAGTCAAAACTTTGGGTTTTTAAAGGTGAATTGGTTCCGAAGAAGGCAAAGCTGGTGAAATCTGCAGTCAAAAGTTGGTCAAATCTGCAGGCAAGGTGATGGCCTCGGTCTTTTGGAAAGCACACGGAATCATCTATATTATTTGCATAAAGGAAAATCGATAAATGGAGAATATTATGTATTGTTATTGCGCCGGTTGAATGAATAAATCAAGAAAAAGCGCCTAATCTAACAAAGAAAAAGATTCTCTTCCATTAAAACAATGCAAGTGTGCACATCCGCGCAATTTCGATGGCGGAAATTGTATAATTAAGGTTTGATTTATTACAACATTCACCGTATTCACCAGATTTGGCCCCTAGTGACTTTTTCCAATCTCTCAAACTGATGCCTATTCTGAGTACTTTCCAAAATCCTACCTTTTTGAAGGCTTGAAAAAGTTGGAGAAACGCTAGGAAGAGTGTATCGAGCTAAAATGAGGTTCTGTTGAAAAAAAATCAAAAATAATTTGTTTTATATATTTTTGTACGGACTTATTGAACGCACTTCGTAATTCACAATGATTTATTGCAACGTCTACTATGGACATTAACGAGAAATATGGACAGCAGAAGGTTCAAGAGAGCCAATGTAATATTAATGTATGAGAAATATATAAATTGCATAAATTACTTAGTGTCATAAGAATTACTCCTATCATTAAGCCATGGCCGCCACTGCTTTCTGGTAAAGAGAAGCGAACCATAGCCATTCCTCAGGTGGCGGATTCCATTACTCCTTGTGGGAAATTAGCGAAGCGTCCACATTAGCTTCTCACGCAGCTATTACGGCAGTGGCCACATTTCCAAGCAAACCAAGCGGGGATTGCTTAACCATACGATCAACCAGACCAGAAGGGGATTATACGTGACAGTTATCACGAAAGTGTTGTCAGCGAGCAATTTTGTCGTTGGATTGTTGTAAACAGCCATTACCTCGCGCCCAAATCACTATGCTGATCAGCAAGAGAGGACCTGTTCTGTTTGCTAGTAATCAATCCACAATAGCTGCACTGTTTTCTTCTAAAGTTGACACGGCTGCCATCTCACGTTAAACATGGGTACCAGTGAAAAGCATATTTGAACACTCTGTCAACAGTACAGAGTAAATAGAACAGGCGATCAGCCTCCATTGAATGCACGAAATAGTTAGTGGAAAGCATTCTAGTCATCAGTTAACATAAGGGCTTATTCCCTTATAGCTTATTTCCAAAATATTTCGCTTTACAGTCCATGACCCTCCCTATCCATTCTTCAACAAGCTATTCTTAAAATATCAGATATGTTCCATTCACATGACTATTCTACAACAAATTATTCTTACAAAAGCTTATTCTTCCCTCTACTTCATGGTATAAGGATTAAAAATTAGCAGGATTTCTTATTACTTTCTTTTAATTAGAAGGGAAATAAGGCTAAAGTGATAGTCAAACCTTTTAAAAGACAGACGATATGTTATGGAATAGAAACTTCCTTCTCTTAGATGACCATCTGAGAAAAATGTAAGAACTGCAATATGGTTACCTCTACAGAAAAACTATTTCTGACGTACATTGTGAGTTTGAACGAGAATTACTTTTCCTGTATACTTTGGTCTATATCTTACAATTTAACAGTTATGGAAAAGGCATACTGAAGTGTTCCAAAGATTCGTCAGGCAATAGAATGGTTCATTCTATCAAAGCATAGACGCTACTGAAGTTGTCCTCTGGTTCCCACATCGCTGACAACGGGTTGTACACAATGTTAGTGACTTCTTTTAAGTACAGTAGAGCTTGATAACATGTATTTCTTTTGTCAATTGTGAATACATAGCTGCCGCTATTAAAGTTCAAACTCTCGTACCTTTATTGGCATTGAAAGCAATATTTTCGATTCACAGAGTGTCTGAGCAAGGCGTCAACATCTTGGCTCAGTGTCGTTTTGAAGTACCCTGCATATGAAGCAAGAGACGGAAGTAAATGTTCACCTCTTAGCTTAAATAAACATGTTTATAATATGTGTGTCCACTTCCCCCAAGATCCTAACCAAGGATTTGGAAGAGTATCAAGTTAGCCTGAGACCATGTATGTCTGTGTGCTTGCAAAGCCATTCGCAATAAAACCGGAATCAATAGCAGGGACCTGTACATTCGTAACAGGAGAAGCCTCGGCAGTTTCCTCTCTATAATGGCAATCATAACCTGCACCAAAACACCGCATCCCTATTTGCTCTCTCTGATATAACCATCTCTAATGACCGGCTTACTAAACCTACGCTTTCTACGAACAAACTCGGAATGAATTCATAAATAACACGCATACATGTGAAAATGTTCTTACCCGTAATATTCTGGCACAACCTGGGTTAATTTAACATTATTATAGGAGTATCTTCGTACCAGTTTTTGCCATTGCTGCTCCTAATAAATAAGAGTAAACGGATTATAACGGCGGAGAACTAAACATCGACGCAGTTCAAATGTTCTTACAGGATTCTAGAAATCAGTGAGAAATAGGATAGAAGGCAAACATGAAATATGGGGCTAGGAAAAAAAATAATTAGTTGATTATTATAATGGTAAAGCTCCTCTCTCTTATATATATTGAAAGGTACACTGGGGTCACAATTATTATATTAGAACCAGTCGAAAAATTCAGTGCTACAGCCGGGATTTTAGCACGGTTCTCCCGCTTTCCGTGCGGTTACTCTAACCACTGTGACAACTTGCAATCTTCCAACCGATTATGTGTGTTTTACCCGGTTCAACCAAAGAGTATGTCTCACTTCAGAGAACTACCTGAATGGCGACTTACCATAATTAGTATCCGGTAACATTACTATATTCTCGCCAACATAAGGCTATTATTATTATTATTATTATTATTATTATTATTATTATTATTATTATTATTATTATTATTATTATTATTATGGCAAATTACGATGGTAAGTCGCCATTCTGGTGGTTCTCTGAAGTGAGAAATACTGGTTGGTTGAAACTGGTAAACAACACATAATCAGTTGGAAGATTGAATGGCATACCGGCAAGTTGTCACAGTAACTCAATGGTTAGAGCACCCTCACGGAGAGCGGGAGAACCGTGTTCAAATTCTGGCTTTCGCATTGAATTTTACTAAGTGGTTGATCGTTTTTCCCGTAAAATAAAAAAGAAAGAATAGGAGAGGGATATATAAGATGTGCATAATAAAGAAGTCAGGGATTAGGCTGGGTGGGAACAGGAGCATTATTTCTGAAACAAATGAGAGCTACTTCTAACAAATTAAAACGTTGTATTTTGTGTGGGGGAACAAAACAGTGTTGATTACCGTTTAACAGAATTTAAAAAGAGAAAAAAATTGTGGAAACAAATGGAAACACAAATAGTTAGTATGCCAGAAAAGATGGTAGCGATCAAATGGTCGAATGGGAAGGATATGAGAAGAATTAAGGAAACAGGTCAGAGTTTGGAAACAAATATAGTTAACAAGAGAGAGGACGGTGAGAGGGAGAGCAGCAAAGACAAAACAATTGATGGGGTACAATTGGCTGCATAAACGACAGAGGGCCGCACTTGCTAATAGCAGAGTCTAAGAGATACTCAAATCTAATTTGAACAATAGGACATGTCTATAAGGAATTGACAATATAACCGAAGAACAGTAAACTATTGTTGTATTATTACAATTAAATAGGTTAGGCAACGGAGGAAAGCAAACCGCACACTGTGAACACAGATCTATTGTGGCTTATACCCTAGGAGGGAGGAATGCAGTGAGGAAACCACGGGAAGCAGACACACACAGGAACGCGCAGAAGCGCTTAACACCCGCCTTGCTGCTGCAGATGTCCAGAGAGGATGACAAAAGACTCGTTCACCAATTAGCCCTCTAGTGCTCACGGGAAATATTTCATTTGAAAATGCATCCGCACAACGTCCCAACATCAAACTAAATCACGAACCTAGGCCCACCTTGAAAGATGAGACTAAAATGATGGAAAGCAAATCCTAAAAAAAGATAAACCACCCCAACATTAATCTGGCGAACCAGGGAATGCCTTGAAAAACCCATTGGTCAAAGAGAAAGGTTGTCAGAAATCGTACTCGCTACCTTTCGGGTGCTAATCACTCTCGGTACCTTTAGAATTAACAATCTTTGAACTATTTTTGTACAAAATCAGCTTGTGATTCATTATGCAGGTATCTTTTCAGCATGATCTGACCTGTTCTATTAGTTTATAGTATCTCCATAGTTTTCTATTAATAATAAATTCTAAATAAATTGAAATGTCTATACCTAAGCCATCTTAGAGGTTCACATCTAGGATTTAACTTATGCATGGGACATTTAAAAGTAAAACATTAAACCGCTATAAATAATAGAATATTTGAGGTAGCGGAAAAAAATCAATGTTGGCAAACAATGCGGTTTACAAAACAAAGGAAAGTTGCACGCCGTACTCTTGTTCAACATGTAGCATTCTATCTGCGATACCATGCACAGCATTTTGAACATCATTTCTTGAAATACACATTGTTTCTTGCAAGTTGATATCGTTCAGTTTCAATGGGGTTCTTAAATGCGTCAGGAAAACTGGTCTTCCCACGACCAAATGTCGGAGACCACATTTTTTTTTTAAGTGTCTACTCATTACACTATTATGAATTGTTTGAAGGGAGTGTATGTGGTGAGGAGCACCATCTTGCATGAAGGTGATGTTTTCAAATTTGTGATTTCTCAGTTGAAACACGTGTACTTGCAGATATAGTCAGAAAATGAGTCAACATGGTTTTAATGCTTTAAAATGCACTTCAAATTCAACATTGATCCATAAGGATGCAATTAGTGCTAAAATAATAGGGGAACTTCAGGATACCACGGAACTTCGTCATCCGTAGACTGGGAATGTGATGAACTAGCATTCCAACATGTAAGAAGTTTTAACAAATATGTTACATCTGTGGAAATA
Organism: Hymenopus coronatus; assembly: GCA_030762935.1. Classification (NCBI taxonomy): domain Eukaryota; kingdom Metazoa; phylum Arthropoda; class Insecta; order Mantodea; family Hymenopodidae; genus Hymenopus; species Hymenopus coronatus. The sequence goes on from CM060887.1 coordinate 42,065,083, forward strand.
TAAAGTAGACATATGTACTCGTATGTATAAAATATACTTAATTCGTAATACGTAATCTTAATAATCAAATGCAGCTATAAAGACCTATATTAAACCAATGCTGTTTGTAATATGTTTCGGTTTAACAAGACATTTAAGTATGCATATACATTTTATTATCTATTGTAATTGCTGGGGCTAGAAAGACGAGGTCCAACATATTACATGTCCATTTTAATTAGCCAGAAAACGGTAAACGTTTTAGTTCTTTTGTGCTTTTTGGACGTTTTTGGTTTAAAGATCCTGTTTTAGACTTTTTGCAGCATCTGTTTATTTTTTTTCTTTGTACAATTTTATTTTTTGACCTTTTTTTCTCTGTCCAGCAGTGTCTAGTCTCAATTTCAAAATTATTCTACCTAATATACACCGCTAAGTCAGTTTATAACAGTTAACATTCGAGAGAACGCTTTCTATTATATTCATGTCGTTAGTACCAGCAGAGGTGTGACGTCCTGAAATGTACACACCCCGTGAGAAACTTCTCTAAATATCCCGTTATTACTTTCTCTATACGTGCTAAGTACATAGTGTATAGAGAAGGTATTGCACTCCACCAAAAAATTCGATACCGAGATTTCACCGGAAATATATGTTTTAGGGTCCCCTGTATCCAAAAATGTATTTTCAGAAGAAGGTCCGTGTGTGTGTGTGTGTGTGTCCGTGTGATGTGAACACGATAACTCAAAAACGAAAAGTCGTTAAAATACCAAACTTGGTATTTAAGTTTGGTATCTTCCAGGGATGCGAAGCGAAGATTTTGACAAAAATCCCCACCGTAAACTACCCTTTATATGGAACATTTTTCAAAAATGTTGGTTTTCTTAAAAAGGGCTCTAACGATTTTTATTAAAATATCGTATATTAAAGATATTTACCTTACAAATAAAATGTATATCATGAATTTTCTGGGAATAGCCTCTGAAGACTAGTTTATTCTGGATGAATTTTACGAACTTTTGAGCAACTGCTAAACCGTAAGAGTTAGACAAAAACTTACTCACAAAAAATGTAGAGCATGTTAAAACACACAATTTATATCATATACATTTTTTTCGTAGAATTGATAATCTTTTAGATATTCCTTAATTTTGTTTTCATCGTTAAAAACTTGCGCTTTTCTCATACAGGAATTTGCCAACTCCTGTCCATATAAACAAAGGAACTTCAGTCACATAGCAACCAGCTTTTGATTATCACTTTAATCTATGGTGCTCTCTTGTTTGGTATCTACTTCCAAGGAAATAAGTAACAAGACTATTCCTGCTACTTTTTTCTAGATTAGCATGAAGTAAATAGAAGTATAAACTTTTTAACAATAATTTGTTGCAGAGATGTAGAGTAAGTCATGTGAATGGATCACATCAGTTTTTTTTTTTTGACAGACATTCTAACAATAACCTCGATTAGAGGGTGAACGTGGAAAATGTGTATGTACCTTATGTTTGGCTGCAGGTTCATAGTTTTGAAAAAAAAAAACATGATATAAACATGGATAAAAAGTAAGCGTCGTAAAACTTATTTTTTCTGAATATGGAACAGAGATATTGTCTACTGATGAAAGTGTTCTTTTCTCCAAACTATATACGTATTTCAATTTCTTTTTCCATATCATCAATTATAGGTTAATGAATCCAAAGAAGCATTTCTTTCGTGTAGCTTTTGTAACACTATATGTTGCGAACCAGTAGAATGTTGTATGTTTGTAATATACTCACCAAATTTGTCTTTTTTTTTTAAAATTTGTAATTAAAATACTAAGTAATGATTGTATGTTCTTTTATGTCTTTCGATTCTTTTAGACATCTTTAGATATTTTAAAGATGTTTCTTTTAGGCAATTTCTAGGTTTCCTGGCTCGTTAATTGCCGTTTTAGTAGCTCCCAGAGTCAATATTACATGAAGTCATCGAGGATTACTAGAAAATAATAACAGTCAAACCATATAAAAGGAAACAAATATAACTAATGAAATGAATGGCTATACTAATGCAATGAATGCAGGTAATGTTAATATTATAACGCGACATGCAGATGAATCTTTAAGAAATAAAAGATGGAAAACATGATCTTCATGCAAGATGGCGCTCCGCATTACATCTATACACCCGTCAAACAGTTACTTACGCAGATATTTGGCGGTCGAGTCATCAGTAGACCCTTCTCAACCACGTGACCCTATGCGATCTCCATATTTCAACCCGGGCAACATTTGGTTGTGGATTATATTAAAGGAGTTTTCCTGGCAGGTTCAACAAACCCACTGCTAGTGAGTGCTGCCATCTCGCAATAAATTTCCAATATTAAATATATTATCTCAAAAATGCACTGTATGGTGTCGAAGATAGAACGCTGGCAACAGAATGGCGGATATCTCAATGTTTTGTAATCCCAATATTATTGTTTGCCCAACACTGATTCTTTTTCTTTCTGTCTCAAATATTATGATATATAGCGGTTTAAATATTGAACTGACGTTAGATATTTATAAGAAAAAGAACAAGAATCTTAATCCGTAGGTAAACTGAGATTTTCTGTTTAAAAAAACAGCGTAAAATGGAAAGCACATAATCGGAAGAAAATTATCTTATTTGCTTGGTTCTGTTGAACCACTGCAATTGTTTCCTAAAGTCTTGAATGTATGATTGCATCTTGTCAAGGCGGTACGGAGGATGTAAATTGTATTTAACTCCCCTTTCTGAAGACATTTCATAGCGAGATTAGGCTCGGTCCAAGCTGCAACATCATTACTATGGATTATGTAAAGCGGCAGAAATAATGCTAAACCCTCTCACTTTTTGTTCTCTTTGTTGTTAGAAGGCAGTGGAATTGCTAACAAGGCGCGAAGCTTCACGAATTAGCTTCTGTGAGTTTGGTTCTTCTCAGGCTAACCGTATGCATATGATTTTATTTCAGTGATTCATTTTGCAGGATTATTAACTCCAATTTTAACTCCTTTATTCTAGTTATATAAACAATGTAAATTTATCAAGAATACTCAGATGTTACATAACTCCCTATCATTTCCTTTAATATAATACCTAAATTCTTTATAAATAATTTAGCTGGATTTCAAAGAAAGCGTTTTCCTAGAGCTGTGTATTTTGATCTAAAAAACTGATGTGTTCCATTCACATGACATTCTCTACCTCTCTGTGACAAATTATTGCCAAAAAGCTTATTTGTCTAGCTACTTCATGTTAGTCGAGATAAACATCTGCACAAATGGTCTTATTACTTGTTTCCATGTAAGTAAAAGGGAAATAAAGGAGTGCACTTGGTAAAGCGACAGTCAAATCTTATAAATCTGGCTGCTATGTGATTGAAATTCGTTTTTTTGCGTAGCCAAAATTTGCCAAGGTCCCGTATAAGAACAATTTAAATATTTTAAAACTGAAACCATCTCGGAAATGGCCAACTCCACGAATTAGTGTATATGACATAAGACTTTTGTGTCTTTTAACGAGATATACTTTTTGTGAGGTAAGTTTTTTGTCTATTTCTACGATTTATCAGTTATGTAGACGTCATCCAGAATGAAGAAGGTTTCGTAACCTATCTAGAAAGTTCAAGATATACATTTTATTTTTCATGTAAGTATCTTAAATATGCGGTATTTTGACGAAAATCATTATAGCCATTATGAGAAAATCACAAATTTGTAAGCTTTTTCCGTGTGAAAGGTGACTCTGTGGTGGCTGATTTTTCTCAATATCTTCGTGTTGCATTCTTGGAAGATACCGAATTTAAATACCAAGTTTGGTATTTTCGTTGAAATTTCGGTATCGAATTTATGGGTGGAATATAATACTATGTACTTAGTACGTGCAGAGAAAGTAAAAAGGAAAAACTAACTTATGATTTCATATATCAGCACATAGCATAGTTTAGGTACACGTATACCGTTAGTGTGACAGTTATCACTACTAGCAACGTATAAATGATACGAAATTTGCATTATTCCCTGATTTATTTTTACTTTCTCTACTCGTACTATTATGCACATAGTGAAACTGATGTGAGTGGAACACATAAGATTTTTTCTAAGATAAATTGTGTTCTAATGAGATTTGTAAGTGCTTACAGAAATATTATTATTTACTGCCGCCATTGAATTTGTAACGAAATTGCTTCTAAAAACATTTTTACATTCTCTACTGCGTAAAGTAAGCACGAGAAATATTGTATCACACTCAAAATTTTAATGTGAGATTTCACTGAAAAAATATATGGAGAAACCGTGAGTTAAAATGATCTGATGCATTCCATTCACATGACATTATCTACACTCTGTAACAAATTATTATTAAGATTATTCTTTCTCTACACTTCATGCTAATTGAGATAAACATTAACAGGGGCGGTCTTATGACTTAGTTCCTTATAAGTAGAAGGGAATTCACTAGGCTAAACCAACAGTCACGTGTTTTAAAATGTAGTTGCTATGGGATGGAAATCCGTATCTTTTCTTTCATGTATACGAGAAGTTTAAGTACTTTAAAGCCTGAAACCAATAACAAGGAATATCTAGAGAACGATCAACTCCATTAAAAAAATTATAGAACATAAATTGTGTGCTTTAACGTGCTCTACATTGTTTATGCGGTAAGTGTAGTTCCATCTCTTACGGTAGCAGTTATGCCAAGTTCCGTAAAATTCATCCAGAATAAAGTAGCCTTAGGAGGCTATTCCCAGAAAATTCAAGATACACATTTTCTTTTCAGATAATTATATTTAATATACGATATTTTAATCAAAACCATTAGAGTCATTTTTAGGAAAATCAAAATTTTCGAAAAAGGTTCCATGTAAAGGGTAGTTTTTGGTGCAGGGATTTTTCTCAAAATCTTTGTGTTGCATCCCTGGAAAATATTTGGTATTTTACAAACTTTTCGATATTTAGTTATTGTCTTCACAGACGCACATATGACCTTTTTCTGAAAATGTTTTCCTTTTTTGGATACAGGGACTCTAAAATATATATTTCCGGTGAAAGCTTGCAACCGAATTTTTCGGTGTGAAAATGAAAATATGAAATGGCGTTTTAGTTATGGACGCTCTTTAGCTGCTGTGGTTCTTAACGGCCTGTTCTGTACTGGGCGTGAAAAACCGCTTAATTTTGCTCAGAGGCCTCGCTATCAGGAAAATCAAGAAAAAATCCATCGTCCTACGCCGGGTTTGAACCCGCGAATTTGGGTATATGAAGTTAGCATAGTAACCATTACAACTCGGTGGGCGACATTTTTGGGTGTACTGTAATGCCTTCTCTATACACTATGCACATAGTGCGTGTAGATACATTAATACAGAAATTAGGCAACAATTAAAGGTAGAAGAACTAAAATCAACAATAGTGAAATATAGATCAAACTGGAAATAACACCTAATAAGGACCGAAAAGAATACCAAAATAATCATGTAACTATTCACCACGAGGAAGAAAAAACTTGGGAAGACCTTGGAAAAGATGGAACCAGCAGCAATTTGAAGCTGGAACAGACCAATAAGCCCTAAACCGTGATGAAGAAGCGAAGTTTGTAGAATAGGAAGAGAAAGCCATATGATTGAAACGTGTTGGAATTTTATACTAATAATTATAGACTGAATATCTGGGATGCAGCTAGATTGCATTGATAACAAAACAGGCAATGCGCTTCGTCTACACTTTTCTTTCTTTCTATTGCCATCATTATCCTTCTGTTCATGCAAACAGTATGTTTCTGGTTGAATGCGCGCATCTGATCGGTTCTGTTTGTTTGATGTTTGTTTAGTCTGCAGGAAACCTTTACGGGGTTTTGCAGAGCGTAGTAGCGAGTTTTATTAAACAAAGAAACTTGTGTACAGAATGATCCATAGCTTTCTTTGCTTCTGCTCCATTGAAAACAAACTTATCCACGAGATGCACCAACAAACATGCAAACCTATGACTGGCTTAGTTATTTTCTTATAATAAAACTAGCGACATATCAAAATGCAGTCAGCTAAGGTACTACTCAAAACTATACTGGGCGAGTATTTTTATTTCCACGTTTTTAACTTTCTCTACACGTACTATATATAATAGTGTATAGGGAATGTATGTATTGCACCCAAAAATTCGATACCAAGATTTCACCAAAAATATATGCTTTGAGACCAACTGAATCCAAAAAAAAAATCATATGCGTCCCATTAACATGACTTTTTCTACATCCTTAACACAGTATTATTAAGAAACTTATTCTTCTATCTGTTTCACGCTAATTAAGATAAACATTAGCAGAATAGTCCCATTACTTGCTTCCTTGTAAATAGAAGCGATATAAGTCAAAAGCTGGTTGCAAGGTGGCTGAAGTTCTTTTGTTTGTATGGACAGGAGTTGCAAAATTCCTGTATGAGAAAAGTGTAAATATTTTGAAGCTGAAACCAAGAACAAATAATATCTTAAAACCGATCAACTCCATGAAAAAAACTGCCCTTTATAGGGAAAAGTTTTATAAATTTTGATCTTCTTAAAAACAGCTGTAACATTTTTGGTGGAGTTGACTGTTTTTTAGATACTCCATATTGGTTTGGGGCTTAAAATGCTAATACTTTTCTGAGACAGGGATATGTACATTCATAACCATACAAACAAAGGAATTTAAATCACATAGGACCAGTTTTTAAAATATTTGACTATTGTTTTTGCCTATTGCAGTCCCTTATTGTTCCTCTACTTACAAGAAAGCAAGTAATATGACTATTTGTGCTAAGTTTGTGTGTTAATTTGTGGTGATTTACGCCCGATTTTACTACTTAGGCACCGCAGGCGATGATGATGATGATGATGATGAAACCTGGAATGCAGATGGAGCACCGGATGAAAGCGTTGGCGGGGGAATCCGGAGAAAACCCGCCCCTGCACTGCTTTGTCCACCACAAATTTAACATGCGGTTGCTGGGGTCGAACCAAACTGTTAATTTTACCTCAATTAACATGAAGTACATAGAAGAATAAGCTTATAACAATAATTTGTAACAGATATGTAGAGAAAGTCATGTGAATAGGAACATCAGATTTTTCCTTCTTAACGGAAGAGAATAAATGTTGTTGACTGGTGATTCTTTGAGGGAGACACTTTACATTGTTTGAAATCAAATAAGGATTTCTTTTTATTTTCTCTATACGTACTTTGCACATAGTGTATAGACAAGGTGTTGCACTCCACCAAAAAACTCGATACCGAGATTTCACCGGAAATATTTGTTTTAGGGTCTCCTGTATCCAAAAAAATGTATTTTCAGAAAAAGGTCCGTGTGTCCGTGTGTCTGTGAACACCATAACTCAAAATCGAAAATTCGGTAAAATACTAAACTTGGTATCTAAATTGTGTACCTTACAAACTACCCTTTACATAGAACTTTTTTTCGAAAATTCTGATTTTATAAAATATGACTAACAATTTTGATTAAAATATCGTATATTAAAGATATTTAACTGACAAAAAATGTATATTTTGAATTTTCTGGGAATAGCCTCTGACGACTACTTTATTCTGGGTCAATTTTACGGAATTTTGCATAACTGCTAAACCTTATGAATTGACAAAAACTTACCACACAATAATTGTAGAGCACTTTAAAACACACACTTTATTTTATATACATATTTTTCGTGGAGTTGATTGTTTTTGAGATATTCCTAGTTTTTGGTTTCAGCTATAAAAGTCTTATACTTTTCTCATATAGGACTTTGTGAACTCGTGTCCATACAAACAAAGGAACTTCAGTCACATAGCAACCAGCCTTTAACTATCACTTTAACTTATGGTACTTACTTTTTTTGCTTCTACTTACAAGGAACCAAGTAATAAGTTTATTTCTGCTAATTTTTCTCGATGTAGCAGGAAGTAAACAGAAACATAAGCTTTTTAAAAATAATTTATTTCAGAGATATAGAGAAAGTCATGTGAATGTAACACATTATATTTTTAAATATGTACTTCATGCCATTGTTGTTTTTATGTAATTCCTTTAACATTCAAATATTTTTGTATTCCAAGAAGCCAAATCTTAAGGAAATGATGTCATTCTTTCCAGGATACCTAATGTTTACACAGAGTGTTTCAAAAATACGGCATAATTTCAGGTATGCATTTCCCACATGAAGACAATCAAAATAGTTCATTATAACCTGTGTCCGGAAATGATTCATTTCCGAGTTATGGCCTTTACAACATCGAAAGTCCCACCTGTAGACAATCAAAATAGTTCATGTCCGGAAATGCTTCATTTCCGAGTTATGGCATTCACAACATTGGAATTCACTGGAACGTTTTTATTCCGCAGGTCTTTGCCGTCAAAGGAGACATTAGGAGGGCGCTCTGATAGTTCATTCTGAGGAAGGTTACATTCAGTGTTCTTTAGGCGTTAAAGACTGTGCGACATGTATTCAAATTAAGAGCTGGCAGAGATACACTTCATGTACGGTAAGGCGGACGGCAATGCTGCGCTGGCTCGTCTTTTGTACCAGGAGAGGTACCCAGGTACAATGTCCAGATCGGAAGACATTTGTACGTCTCCATTCCCGTCTGTGCGAGTATGGAACATTCACCTCTCCTGGTTTGGGAAGGGGACGACCAAGATCTACAACTCCAGAAGTGCAGGAGGAGATTCTGGAGGCTGTGGACAGGACTCCTATCAGCACACGACGGTTAGCGTTGCAAGTCAATGTTCCTCATACGACTGTCTGGAGACTGTTGAACGAGTATCAATTGTATCCTTATCATTTGCAACGTGTACAGGCCCTGTCACCAGCGGATTACCCCTGCACGAGTTAGGTTCTGTCAGTGGTTCTTGCATCAGTGAGGTGTAAATCCGAACTTTTCTGCCGTCGTATTATTTACAGATGAAGCACAGTTCACAAGAGATGGCATAACAAATTTCCACAATCAGCATGTATGGTCGCATGAAAACCCACGTGCAACTGTTGTATCTCATCACCAGGTGCGGTTCTCCCTCAACATGTGGGCCGGTATCATTGGTGATCGATTAGTTGGACCCCATGTACTTGTAAACAGACTTACGGGGCAGGCGTACACAAACTTCCTGGAAAACACCATACCTGAAGTTTTCGAAGACACTCCACTGATCAATCATCAACACATCCACTTCTTGCATGATGGCGCTCCTGCACACTTCAGTCTTACGGCTCGCCGGTACTTGGATCGAAGGTTTCCTGATCGATGGATAGGTAGAGGTGGCACAATTGCTTGACCTCCACGCTCACCTGATCTGAACCCTCTCGACTTCTACTTGTGGGGCCATTTAAAATCATTGGTTTATTTGTCTCCGGTGCCGGATTTGGAATCCCTTCGGAATCGAATTGTGGCAGGTTGTGAGGACATATGCAATACCCCTGGAATTTGGGATCGTGTTCGCAGGTCAATGAGACATCGATGTGAGGTCTGTATTCAAGCAGGAGGTGGACATTTTGAACATCTTCTGTAATGACAACAACCTGCGGAAAGAAAAACGTTCCAGTGAACTTCAATGTTATGAAGGGCATAACTCGGAAATGAAGCATTTCTGGACACATGTTATAATGAACTAATATGATTGTCTACATGTGGGAAATACATACCTGAAATTATTCCCCTTATTTTTGAAACACCTGCATATCAGATACAGGAATTTCTCAATTCCTAGCAATGCAAAGAAACAGATTTCATCCACTTGGCAACCAGCTTTAAAAAGACTTGCATACTTTATTCCATTATTTCTCTTCTATTTACAAGGAAACAAATAATTGGTCTCTTTCTGCTAATGCTTTTACCTCGATCACATGAAGCACATAGAAGGGTATGCTTTTTACTTTCTCTATACACACTATGTACATAGTGTATAGAGAAGGTATTGCACTCCACCCAAAAATTCGATACCGAGATTTCACCGGAAATATATGTTTTAGGGGCCCCTTTATCTAGAAAAAAGCATTTTCGGAAAAAGGTCCACGTCCGTGTGTCCGTGTATCTTGAACACAATAACTCAAAAACGAAAAGTAGGTAAAATACCAAACTTGGTATTTAAGTTTAGTATCTACCGGGGATGCGACACGAAGATTTAGAGAAAAATCCCCCATCCCGAACTACCCTTTACATGGAACTTTTTTCGAAAATTTTGAATTTCTCAGAAATGGCTCTAACGATTTTGATTAAATTTCGTATATTAAAGATATTTACCTAACAAATAAAATGTGTATCTTGAATTTTCTGGGAATAGCCTCTGAAGAGTAGTTTATTCTGAATGAATTTTACTGAATTTTGAATAACTGCTAAATCGTAAGAGATGAACAAAAACTTAACACACAAAAAATGTAGAGCTTGTTAAAGCGCACAATTTATGTTATATAGGTACATTTTTTTCGTGGAGTTCTCCGTTTTTGAGACATTCCTTGTTTTTGGTTTCTGCTATGAAAAACGTATACTTTTCTCATACAGGAGTTTGTCAACTGCTGACCATAAAAACAAAGGAACTTCAGTGACATAGGAACCAGTTTTTAACTATCGCTTTAACCTATAGTACTCCCTTATTTCGCTTCTACTTACAAGGAAGTAACTAATAACACTATTTCTGATAATGTTTTTCTCAATTAGCAAGAAGTAAATAGAAGTATAAGCTTTTTAGCAATAACTTGTTGCAGAGATATAGAGAAAGTCATGTGAATCAGATTTTTAAACATTGTAGCGGCTTTGATTTGTGGCTTTGGAGGGAGAGAAGGAAAAGGTTGTGCTACCGACTAGTTTAGGAAATGGTATTATGATCTCAGGGTTTGCGGGGAGGAACATTAATGAAACTCTCTCACATGCTCCTGAATACCCTTTACAGTCTCTGTCCCTCTGTCCCTCTGTCCCTCTGATCGTCCAAATTCCAATATTTTGTTTCGGGTCAAAAACCGTTCAAAATTAAATTAATTATTTCACCTTTCCCGTCACGCTAATTTCCCCTCTTAATTTCCTTCCCATGTTAATCAACTTATTCACATCGCGGACTTGTACACTATCGTTATGCTACGAGTTATAACCCGATCGGGTTCGGATGTTCAAGTGCCGAAGTGAACACCGTCGTTTTCGGCTCTCCCGCAGCTAGATAAGAATGTATTCGCCGCTCATTTTCTAGAATGTACCTAGACGTTTGCTATTTCGGTTACTTTCACCGATTTTATTCACAGAGAATATTTTGCATTTTTATATTTTGCCGCATTTTCATTGCGTCTCTCAATTTTAATCGCCACGCTATGTTCTTACGGCTTTTAACATTTTAACGCGCCTGATGACATATTCCGTATTTAGAGGAGCGTGAATTTCGTCTGGGTTTTTCCTATCATTGTCTGCAGCTTTGAGCTTCTAGGCTTTGAAGTAGCAGTTTCTTTTGTACCTTAATGACTCGTCCTTGCTTCCTCATGATTTTTGTCCTTCGAAGCAATTTTATTTCTTATGACCGTTTCCCTTTTAACATATTATTAAGTAGTTTTGATTCTGTTTTTATTCGTAACTACATTCTATTTATTACTTTATTTATTTCCTTAAACTCCTTCTGTTTATTTGCGTTATTTTTCTTTCTTGTTTATTTAATTTCATACATTTCTTTCGTTTCTTTTCATGTTTTATTATTAAGTTACTCTTATTTAGCTGTCGGATTTTATCACTTCAATATGTATCTCTTAGGGCCTCTTCCTGCACTTCTCTACGTCGGACATCGGTCCGATTGAAATTTAAGTTTTATTTGTAATTCAAGTCTTTCGATTTCACAAAGATTGGGCCGCTATTGCAAAACTTCTCAACTAAGGCGAACTAACACACGTCCAAATTTTATAGATAGTAATTCATAAAATTCATCTTTCTTAGATAGTTGCATTCCGTAATTCCTGTTTTTTATAATGCAAATATATTTTATTTACTAACCCAGAATATTCTCTGCATGTAGGAGTTACCTTTTACCCTTCCGTTTTGCTTCTGTAGTTCGGGGTAACATTTACGAAAATGCCTTACCTCTGGGTTACCCTAAACCCCATTCGCATTGCAGTCCCGTCACAGACATGTGTTAGTTTCGGCATCCTCAGGGCTAATCGCCACATCTGGTGAAGACGTTGTGGCGTCGTGACCTCTGGCTGATGCGCCAATTTTGGGAAAATCCACGTTTAAGGCGACAATGTGAGTTCGGTGGTAGAGGAGCGAACTCATCGTCAAATATATTCTCCTTATTAATATATATATCACATTTTTTGAGTAACCCTCTTTAGGATTTGTGTGTTCTTTTTGCAAAAGTTCCAAAAAATTGTGGATGTGGGGGGCAATTGTCGACATGTGACAGAATGTGAGGTCCTATATGTACAAAGTTTGAAATTTTAATATTGGCAACTATGTATTTACAAGTTAGCTGTTTTATTTCCCTTCAAAGTACAATACATTGTCAGTGATGTAGGAAGCTGTAAGTTACCTTCAGCGTTAAGTTGACTGTTCGATTCAAGGGTGAACTACAGGTTGCGCAACAGTTCATGACGAATTGCATTTTTAAAGATAGATTAGATGTGAGCCACTACTCACTGTGTATTCTCGAAACGGAATCATAAGGAAGCAGAGTTGTTTGTTAACATAAACTATTTGATGCCCTGTTTATCAAGGGAAGGCTAGCTCATTATATCTTCGCTAAAGGTCATTCGACTTGAAACAACAAGCAGCCTGTACCTGAGGAATTTCTGAAAAGTTCTAAAACGAATGCTACAAAGTGGTTCCTTCTTCTACGAATCAAGACAAAGTCACAAGGGCTTAATGCAGGAAGTATGATGGATGGTTACATCGCTTTCCAGCCCCATCGACGAACAAATCAACAACAGTTTGTGCTGTATGTGAACGAGCATTGTCGAGCAAAATGATAGTTACATTCTGCAGAAACTGTCGCTACTTCTTTCCTAAACAAATTGTTGGAAACTTCATATTGGATTAAATTATGTATTTGTTCAATAAAACCAAACTTAAATAAAGTATAATAATGTCATTATGTTCGCCATATTTTGAATTGGGCCCAAAATACATTGTAAATTGGATTCCAACATTGTTGTCTGAAAACAAAAAAGACACGGTTACGTAGGTTAAAGTTTCAGTGCGATCGATATTTTTCCTCATATCACACAACTGCAATCGAGCAGGAAATAAAGCACAGGAGGGTCAACTTGTGATCTGTTATGTGAACAATAACCAAGCGTCTGAGAAAGGGAATAATAGCCATCCTTTAAACAACGTGAAATTTTGTTCATGAACACAACATTAAAACAACTCTAATGTGCTCCATTCTCTTGACTTTCTCTGCACTTCTGTAACAAATTGTTGTTAATAAGTTTATTATTCTATCTACTTCATACTATTCGAGATAAGCATTAGCAGAAATGGTCTAATTACTTGATTCCTTATAAGTAGAAGAAACATATGGAATACACCAGGGCATACCGACAATCAAATGTTTTAAAATGTGGTTGCTATGGGATTGAAATGTTTCTTTGCGTAGCCAGGAGAAGTATTTTAAAACTGAAACGAATATCTCTAAAACGGTAAAAAATATATATGGCAAAAGTTGTCTGATTTAACGAGATCTGAAAGTTTTGTGTCTAAGTTTTTGTTTATGTCTTATGGTTTACAAGTTATACAAAATTCCGAAAAAATCATGCATAATAAGGTCTTCAGCGGCTATTCCTAGAAAGTTCAAGATATCTATTTTATTTGTCACACAAATATCCTTAATATGAGATATTTTCATGAAAATAACTTTTCAAAAAATATAACGGTATGACAAAATAGTTTATTTTAAATATTAAAATGTTTAATTTTTTAAAAACTGGTACATTAGTTCAGTAACCAAGGTTGTTAAAATATCTATCTGTAAAGCTGACGTGGAAAGCTTCAATTCAGAAAATAGTAAAATTTTTTTTTCAAATGTTGAGACCCGCGGGACATTTTGTTTATGTAAAATAATCATAATGTATGAAACAATTTATATCTTCAAAAGTTTAATGAAATTCGGTAATCATATTGTGTTACTGGCAACCGTGTGCCGCTGCTCTCAGATTTGCCTTGATATGTGAATTGGCGCAGTTGGAGGCCCTTGCCACAAGAAGTGTGGCGTGCCGGTAACTGGAGGCTTCAGAACACGACATATGTGGATTTTTCCAGAAGCCTCAGTTTACAGGAGCTTCTAGAAAGTTCTGTTACGCCATGTTCTAGTAATCACTTGTAAGTCATAGAGCGTTAGCGCGCAGTGGCGTGAAAGCCATTAACTATGTACACGTCAAAACGTCGGGTGAATCATTTAACTTTGCTTGTATCTAAATTTTAGGTCAGTAAATACATTTTTACAATGTTAAGGTTATAACAATTTCAAAAAAAGTAAACCGCTTAGAAAAATGTTTACAGAAATGTATAAATTTACAATTTCACTGTCAGTGTTCCTAATTCTGTTTGAAGATGGAGCACATCGATTAGCCTTAACCGTAAAAAGGAAGAAAATGATGATCTACTCGTTTTAATAATCTCTCTTACCGAAGTATTGCTGTTGAAGCAAGAGAAAGGAACTAGAGACAAAGGAAAAGAAAGACTAAGATGTAATTATACTGAGCAAAAGACATGGAGGAAGCAATTGACGAAAGCAGAGAGTAAGGAAGTGTATCTGTTTTCTATTAGACCTTATCTTTCGGCGGCTGCAACAAAACTGCTCATTGCAAGATGATTACTACGTGCGGATACCAGTGGTACAAGAAACTGGTGCGGAGGAAAGCAACAATATAACCCTTCCTCCTCCACCCACTGGAAATAATCCGTAAAGGCAAGCGAGTTGTTTCCCCGTTTGTTCGGGCTCGTTACAAATTAGATTTCCCCGAGTACTGGAAACCGTATGGTTTTAATTCCCAATCTGAGCTAGCCTGGCTCCAAAAGGCCCTTAAATATCCTTGATTAAAAATAAAGACAACACGTTTCTCTCGCCGACTATCCTGTCCCGTGATTAAGCACAGAACAGTCATGTTTCAGTGCGGAATTTGTGCTTTTGTATCGTCTGATTAAAACGGAAAAAAAGGAATTATGGCCGCTTTTGTAACCTGATTACCTTACGTGAGCATGAAATAAGAATACAAAGCTGTGGATCTAGGTATTATCTGGCATTGTGCTGCCTTAGAACCCTAGAATTTATAATAATGCATTGCAGAAAGGCAGACGGTACCAAAGGAAACAAACAATGCTTTGCCTGTAGAACGGTTAAATTCAAAAGCTTCACAACAGCTGATAGAAAGTCATGAAATAATTCCCAAGTGATTAAAATAAAAAATACTGTTGAATATTCTATTTAAACACGATAACGAATTTTAAAACGTCTTATAAAACAGTTTTTTTTTACTTAAATTAATCAGCTTCTAACTGGACGAAAATGTCTTCAAATCACCATGTAATGACAGATAAGTTAAATAATTCATAAAACAGTAGGACAAGTTGTAGAACTTAAATCTTTTATATATTCAATAGCATACAAAAAATCTGATGTGTTCCATTCCCATTGCTTTTTCAATCCATTGCTCAAAAAGTATTCTTAAAAAACCTTATGTTTTACATTCACATGACTTTCTCAACATCTGTGCATCAAATTATTGTTAAAAAGTTTATGCTTCTATTTACTTCACGGAAATCGAGAAAAATTTAGCAGAAATAATTATATTACTTGCTTCCTTGTAAGTAGAAGGGAAATAAGGGAGTGTCATAGGTTAAAGTGATAACAAAAAGCTGGTTGTTATGTGACTGAAGTTCCTTTGTTTGTATGGACAGGAGTTGACAAATTCTTTGTGAGAAAAGTATAGTTTTTCACAGTAGAAAAAAAAAAAACAAGAAATATCTAAAAAAAAAAGCGATGAACTCCACGAAGAAATGTATATAACATAAATTGTGTGTTTTAACGTGCTCTTCATTTGTTTGTGTTGTAAGCTTTTGTCCATCTCTTATGGTTCAGCAGTTATGCAAAATTCCGTAAAAATCATTCCAGAATAAAGTAGTCTTCAGAGGCTATTCCCAGAAAATTCAGCACATACATTTTATTTGTCAGGTAAGTGTATTTAATATACGATATGTTAATCAAAATCGTAAGAGCCATTTTTCAGAAAATCAAAATTTCGAAAAAATTTCCATGTAATGGGTAAATGGGGGTGGGGGGATTTTTCTCAAAATCTTCTTGTCGCATCCCTGGAAGATACTGGACCTAAATACCAAGTTTGGTATTTTACCGACTTTTCGTTTTTGAGTTATCGTGTTCACAGGCACACGGACTTTTTGTGAAAATGCTTTTTTTGGATACAGGGGACCCTAAAACATAAATTTCCGGTGAAATCTCGGTATCGAATTTTGGGTACAGTGCAATACCTTCTCTATACACTATGTACATAGTACATGTAGAGAAAGTAAAAAACGTATGTGTTTCATACCATGACTATACTATTCTACAACAAACTATTCTTACAAAAGTTATTACTCTAATTCTTCCTATAATCAAGATAAAAACCACAGAAATTGTCCTATTACTTAGCTCCTTTAAGTATAAGGAAAATAAGGGAATACCTAGACCAAAGCGAGTCAATTTTTTTAAAACCCTATGTGATTGACCTTGGAATTTTCATCTCTTTGCATGGGCAGGAGTAACAAAAAAGAAAAAGGAATGACGAATGTCTGTTTGTAACAAGGAATTCCTCGGATATGGTTAAATTCTGAAATAAAAAAAATATGATTTATATGACATCAATTGTATGTTTTAACGAGATGTATATTTTTGTGCAGTAAGTTTTTGTTTACCTTGGAGAGGTCAAATCACACTAAAAATGCAATACCATAGCCGGGATTTGAACTATGGATCGGCATCCAAAATTATTTTAAGATTAGATGGTACTCAGAGGCTCCCCAGAGAATTTAAAGTATTGTATTTGTCATGTAAAATATTTAACATACGGTATTTTAATAAAAATAAACCATTATTGAGAAAAAGTTTCCATGTAAAAGGTAATTTGGAGAGGGGAGATTTTATTGAATCTTACAATGTAGGCGATACTGATAACACATGGAATGAAGTCGGAGCACCGGTGGAATACGATCGCGGGGAGAACCGGAGAAAACCTACCCCTGCGCCGATTTGTCCATCAGAAATCCTACATGGGGTCGGCCGGATCGAAGCCGGTCTGCCTTCGTAAGAGACGAGTGGTTTAAAAAGTGCTTAAACTCTTATTTTCGTAAGTGATGTGGGCACACTTTAAATGCTCTCTATGTCGGTCGGTTCTTATGTACGTAGCTTGTCGGCTGTCCTCTTGGCCCAGAATAGCTGCAGTCGGCGGCATTAAATCCACCTTCAAACTATATTTTTAATAACAATCCATATTATAGGTAAATAACATTTATTGTAATCGGTTATCAACTTCAAGTAGTCGAATATTATAAGGATCTAATTCAATTTGGGGAATTATACATGAACCAACTTCGGCGACTCTTCATCGTCTCCAAGTTGTGGTCTCGAAAATGGGTTGGCTTATTTTCAGCATTTATTTGAACTAGGATATCACATAAACTACGCCATATTTGATAATCAAAACTAAACAGCAAGTCTAGTGACTGGACGCTTAGCCATTCTCCTTTCTTCTTGGTAAAGATAATTTATTCGCCATTGCAATCCTGTCGTTTTATCCTTTATGCATAGGTCTCATTTATCAGTTTATGCTAACGTAATTCTATGGCACGACAGTTTACAAGAGATTTTGGCCTACCGCTCGGCCACTTCATCCCCCATCTCGGTCCGAAGGCGTCATGAATGAGGCGCAGTGCTGGAGGGTGAGAAGTTATCAGCGCCTCAAGTCCCTCCCGACCGGTTGATGCGGTCTTCTCGATCTGATCATTTTATGTTATATTGATAAAATTATTATAAACATTAAGGCACTATGGAAGTGAACTTTTGACTACAGGCAATCAAACAATCGAAAATATCCCTTTTTTTATTACAAACAGTTATTGCTAACTATGGGGATTTATAGAGAATTGTCGTTTAACTATGTTCCCTTTGCTTTTGGTTGTATAGTCACACAAAGATCTTACAATACACCTTTAGCTAGCATACTATTTCATTAAAGAACCTTTTTCTCTCAAAACTACATTTTCATACTTTCAAATGTTCTACGCATCTCAGTTTTCAATAAAATACAACTAAAATTTAAAAAAGTATGTATTGTAATCTTAGAAATGGCGAAAGTATCCCAACACTAATAGTACTGTTTTAAAAAAACATATCTGCATGCAAAACATTTATGTAATAAATTAAAATGTCTAACATTAAGAAAAGTATATTAATTTAGAAATCAAAGCTAATAAAATTCTGACATATTTAAAAATAAAACTAATGAAATAATTTATATTTACATTTCAAAGTATTTATACAATCTGAATAAAATGATTTTCATATTAAAATAATAACAATGTAACAACACTAAAGCCTTTCAAAACATCTATACAGAGAAATGAAAATTAAATTTTGTTTCCCAGTGTCCCTTGATTTATAATATTTTTGCATAAATTTCATTTCGAAGAAACATAAGATTATATTATATAGCTTGAATGCTCGTTTGTTGTAGCAATTTATCCCTAAATTGTAACTTAATGAGTCAAAATACATTTATAATATTTAATTTCGAATTTTATTACTCAAATAATTGTAGTATCAATCGTTAACTTCTGATTCCGTAACTAAAATTTACACTATGACGCAATTTGTAGCTGAAACTATAAAACCACATTTATCCAGACAATGTATATTCTATAATATTGTGTTCTTATATAATTGTTCCTGTATGATTAGGTTGCACGAGAAATTGGATAATTAATTCCATACTTGGTTTATTCAGTGGGTGAGAATAAAAAGGCTACAAACAAAACAGAAATACAATTTATACATTCATTTGTTATCGCATTACTCTGTGACGTAGAGACTGTACATTTTATCGTCATTTAGGAACATTCATTGCACTACAAAGAGAGAAAGTATAAACTGCATTGGCAAATCTCATCAATTCTGTAAACTTGCACCAGGTGCGTAGTAATATAGACAGATTCAAACAGAACACTAATCAGCATGGTCATTATTAAAGGATATTTGTTTAGTCTAATCAATAAAGTTATTCATTTTAGCGCCTGTTCGTCCCTTGCATTTTGGAGACAATGGGAAGGCAATTGAATTCGGAAAGGATACCAATTATGGTTTAGTTACACCGGTTGCATAATGATATAGGCTTGGAAACCAACAGAATATCAAACACACTGGTGGTGTTACAAGAGCTTTGTACAGCCTCAAAGTTTGAAATAATTTCAAAAATAGTAGTTCTCTGCAGCTATCTAAATATGCTTTCATCCATCCTACCAGTTACAGCCATCTTTTATGCTCTAGTCCGTTCTTTTTTACTTTCTCTATCAGAGCGTACCATTTACATGGTAGATAGCGAAGGTGTTGTACCCCACTCAAGTCTACATTTCGTCGAAAATTTGTTTTTATGTCCCCTTAGTCAAAAAAAAGGATTTTTAAAAAAAACTGCGTGACTGTGTGTGTCAGTGAGAGTGCGTGTGCGTGTCTGGGACAGCATACTCGAGAAATAAATTACCATAAAATACCAAACTGATATTTATGTTACGTTATGTTTAGGATGTGACACAACGATTCTCAAGAAAATCCTCTACCCTCAAAATGAAATATTTTTGAAAATTCTATTTTTCTCACAAACTAGCTCTAGCGATTTTGATTAAAATACCATGTATTAAGAACATGTACTTGACATGTATATATTGTATTTTTTGGGAATAACCTCTGAAGACCCGTTCATTCTATACGGATTTTGGTGAACTTTTCGAAACTGGTAAAACAGTAAAAAATAGATAAAATCCTACTGTGTGTCATACACACTTTTCTTGTACAGTTGGCCGTTTCCAAGATAATCCTTACTATTTTGCTATTCAGCAAAATGTATCCAAAATAGAGAGGTCCTTAGATGGTATTTCTAGAAATATGCATATTTTATTTCTTATAAAAATATCTTAAACATTATGTATTTTAATCAAGCCATTTTTGAGAAAATAAAAATATTCGAAAATGATCCATATAAACGGTAGTTGGGGGTGGGTGATTTTCCTGAAAATCTCCGTGTTGTATCCTTGGAAGATACCAAACTTAAATACGAAGTTTGGTATTTAACGGTCTTTTCATTTTTGATCTATGCTGTCCAAATAGCTGCTCTATGCTATATACACACACGTACACACACGCACACATACACACACCCGGACTTGTTTTTACAAACGATTTAGTTTTTATTCAGTAGATTCAAAGCATATATTTCCAAATCCGTCAATCGATTTTTTTGGCAAATTACAAAACCTTTTCTATTCACTATGTACATAACACGTGTAGAGAAAGTAAAAACTATATTGTCGTTATGTTGTACGTGGTAATAGCGACACACACACAAACTCCCTTTTTGATGAATATGCTTATGTTTTGGATTCAGGGGGTCTCAGGGGCATTTCCGGTGAAAGCTTGGTATCGCATTTTTGGCTGGAATACAATACCTATTATATTTACTCTGTATGCAGAAGGTGTAGAGGAAGTAAAAAGTTAGTATATTTTAATGTAAAGTCATTCGATTGCCCGCAGTGCTGCTGAGGTACGTACTGTCAAAATAGGCAAGTCAAACACCGTTTATTTTACGCGTGCCAATCCGTCCTAGGTCGTAAACTATCCAAAACTTTACTCCTAATGAACAGAAATCTGACAGCCGTGCCTCAGCTAAACGACGCAACTGAATATGTGGCGACTTAGCGCTTTCCTCGGTAGTGTGGGGTTAGCCTGTATGTCTCACATCTAGGAGGTCTAGGGTGAGTTACCCAGATAAGGCTTTTTTTTCCGAGGTTTGTACTGAGAAGATGAACAACGAGTAACTTTATGCTCCATGGACCTTGATATTATTTAAGCATAGTTTAACTGAATTCCATTTCCCCTTCAGTTCGTTTCCTTGTCATTTTCTTTATCATCCTTCAGATGTCTCTAGCGTATGGTCATGCGAGACAGAATGGTACCTGTTTACATTATGGGGATGCCTGGTTAAGGATCGCCTTCTCTGAGCAACTCGATCAGTGGTACCAGTCTTGAACCTGCAAATATTTAGCTTCCGCACCGCTCGGTGTCCTGCCTGACTGTGGTCTCTAACCTCCTGTGGTTGAAGGAATCATTTTATCCTTTTCTTTTAGCAGGAGCTGGCCACAATAGATCTATGTACGTCGTAAGTTACAAGGTGTAGTCGGATAGAGAGAGAAAGAGAAATAGACAGAGTTAACAGACCCACAAAGACAGAGGCCAATGAATTCCAATAGGATCAACCAGGTTAAAGGACTTTACGCTACAAAAAGCATTCAGGAATACTGACATTGAGTTGTCCAAAGTCAAAATTGAACATACATGTCTGATGCTCCCTCAAATTACGTTATCTCTGGTAGAAGACATTGGTGGCATTGACAGTATATTATCGGCGTATATTAAAATTTCGCAACATAAGACTTTTTAAATGGGTGAATAATGAACGTGTGCAATACTTCAGCAAACTTCCAAAACATCATGTTATGCCATTTCCGTTCAATTTTGTTTCTGGCTACAATATTATTTTCTCCGCGAGAGGGCAGAAACGGGAAGGAAATTGCCGCTAGGTGCGTTATGGTCGTCCCACTCCCTTCCGGAACTGTTTAGCTCGAATGGACGACAGTAGTCTGGTTTTCGTCGAGCAAGTGGGCTCAGTTCAGTTGGTCAGGGCAAAGTCTCGACAAGTAAGTCATGTGAAAAAGTGTTTCTTGTTTCGCCTTAATTGGCCTTTCTGACTGTTACTTTCATACTAGTATACGCTATTTCATGCCAGGTTTCTAAACTTATTCTGTGAGCGGAATCAATGTTGAAGTGTAATATTTAATGATTATGTATACCTTTTATAAGAGGAGCAAAGATTTAGTATAGGTGTTGTATTGAACAGGGGAAAACATAAATTCAGATCTCAAAGTTGTACTGTTTGAGGGCCGTGTATTGGGGATAGGCTTGAGTTATTTGTTTCAAATTTTATAGTGCTAAAATGATGATTTATTGATAGTTAATCCAGTTGTTTAAGTGTAGTTTAAATATGTGATTTTGTATTCTGAAGAGCTTCACATTTCCTTACGCAAAATCTGGTCAGCTAAATCTTCCGCGTAAGGGTTCCCCTGAATGTAGATTAGTCCGTAATACATGTTTTCGTATTCATTCTAGCACCTGGGTTTCGTCATTCTCTAGACCAAATAAATTGCCACTAAATTATTAAACTGTGGCGCTCTTGTATATGCCGTTATTTGTCACGAGTGCTTGATTAGGTAATGGAATGGTGTCTGTAATTCTGTTAATTGAAACTTATGTGAAATAAATGCCACTCAGAATTAAATCATAAGTTTTATATGTGTCAAAAGAGGGGCATTCCATGAATAGGAATTTGTCGTGAATCTCAGTTACTATGTAATTAAAAAGGTCCAAAAAACGGCACAATGTGTGCATTCTGTAATTGTTGCTTTTTCTATTTAGTACATGGTACATGGTTAGAAATTGTATGGCACTCCAACCAAAAATTTGATACTGAGGTTTAACCAGGAATACATGTTTTAGGGTCTTCTAAAACATTTTTTTAGAAAAAGGTTCGTATGTGTGACTTTGAACATAACTGAAAAACGAAAAGTCGGTAAAATACCAAAGTTGGTATTTAAGTTTAGTATGTTCCAGAGATGCTTAACAAACATTTAGAAAAAATCCCCGCACGTCAAACTATCCCTTAATGGAAAAAATTAGAAACATTTTATTTTCTTAAAAATGGCTAACATATTTGGTTAAAATACATTTTATTAACTATATTTAAATGAAAAAGAAAATGTACCCTTGAAGTTACTGGGAATAGCCTCTGAATATATATCCATTCTGGGAATATTGCTGAATTTTGCGTAACTGGTAAACCGTAAGAGTTAGAGAAAAATTGACTGCACAAAAATGTAGAAGTCTTTGAAAGGTACAATTTATGTATGTCTACATTATTTTCTACTACGAATATATATATATATATATATATATATTAGTAGAAGATTTCCGGAATATTCCTTGCTATTGGTTTTAGTTTTAAAATACATGGGGATTTGTAAACTTCTGGCCATACAAAGAATAGGATTTCAACTACATGGGAACCAGCTTTTAAAAGACTTGACTATCATTTTAGCCTAGTGCATTCCCTTATTTCTCTTCTACTTAAAAGGAAACATGAAATAAAACCATTTCTGCTAATCTCCAATAGCATGAAGTATATAGAAGAATATGCTTCTTTACAATAAGTGTTTAAGAGATGTATAGAAAGTCACGTTAATAGAACATTCAGATATTTTTCACCTCCCATTATTGAAACGTAGATACCTGGTTTTACAACTGCATTTACAGCACATGGTAGTCCGTGCACATACGTTCGCAAAAGAATACATTGTGATTCTGAAATTTGTCCAAAATTTATGATACTAAAATAACTAATTATTACACTGTAAGAAAATATTTCGTTTTTATCACTTTGACCTTCAATTAACTGAAGCTATAAACCAAACTTTAAGCCTTATTTTCCCTGAAGCTTTTTTTCCAACATTTTCCATACCTAAAATGTTACAGAATATGCAACGCTCTAGAAATTTTTACAATTTTTTATACTTACTCTCATAACACATTGGAAAACTGCATGGATTACTTTTTGAAGGAGTTCTGTAAGGAACGTAGGTTAATTATTATCTATATTAATTAGGACTGTTATAAAAACATAACTGATGTATCGTATATATTTGACAATGAAACCATACTTTTTTGAGTATTTGTTTTTATAAATGTATTATATGGTCCATTTTATTACTATAATATATTTGGAAATTAAAATTTATTATTTAAATAGCCATACAAGCTAGAATGTTGATACATGATGAAAATATCACTTTTTTGGTGTAGAATGATTCGTATAAATTTCAATAACATAGTTTACAGACTTATGATCTACAAAATTTCATATTTGCATCACCCTCAGGGCATTTATAATATATACAAAAATACCTTCTGCTGTTCTGTTTCCAACCATGAAAAGCAAACGTCGAAGCTTCTCTTGCTTAAAGCAAACAAGGTTCGCAAAGCATCACTAGCGCCTTCAGAAGTTGAGGGTTTACGCACGTAAAAGCACTTGCCTGCACTCGTGCGCCACAAAATAGTAGCCGAGGCCCGTGCAAAAGCGGTCGTTTAAAACACAGACCCTCCTCTATCTGCGGCCCCACTTAGCCGTACGTGAAGCGGATACTATGGCTCGTGTGAAAAAGCACCAGCTTCTCCTAACCGTATAGTCCACCGGAAGAACAGCATTTCTCGTTATTCATAAACATTACAGCCCTCAGCAGTCTACTGAAAAGGCTGAATAGTAATATCTACGTGTTCTTTAACACGTGGTCTAGCTTTCGATTCATTTGGCGCAATCCCCTGTAACCGGTGGAGTAGCATTAGCATTTTTACTTTATCTACACGTACAATGCACATAGTGTATGGAGAAGGTATTGTAATGCACCCAAAAATTCGATACCGAGATTTCATCGGAAATGCATATTTTGGGTCTCCCTTAATCCAAAATAAAGCATTTTTGGAAAAATGTCCGTGTGTGTCTGTGGACAGTATAGCTCAAAAACGTAAAGACCGCTGAATACCAAAGTTGGCACTTTCCGCTATACCATGTGGCCCAAAAGTACCTATTTCTAGCTTGCAGATAACCTTTGCGGATTAAAGAGCTAGAGCATACAACGGTGTAACTGGAAGCAAGCATCGGTCAGTGGCGGGAAAGCAAGTAGCGCGAGCGACCTTCGTTGTACACCTCAGAGAAGATAGTGCGGGAATCGCGCTCATCGAGAGGCAGACTCACTAGAGTCCTTAGCGATATGGGAGAGACCGAAAACGTTAATGTTTCCCACTTCAGTTTCCGAGCCTTTAAGTTTTATAGAATAAACTCACCTACCATTATCCAACAATAGCTAGTTTTAGAATTGTGTACACGTTATTCTTATTTAACATTAGAGACAAGATACCTATAGGGTAAATAAAGACATTAAGGTACCACAACAAAACCACGCATGAAAGTAGGCAGTGTTTCACTGTACTATTATTATTATTATTATTATATCATCATTATCATTAGGCACTATATGCTAATAGTATACCTAAATACATAAAAACCTTAACATGCAATTACGAAAACAGCAGTGTTTCACTGGAATATTATTTACATAGTACAGAAAGTTAACAAATGAAAGCTTCGTAATGAAAGACCCCGAAAAAGACGGCAGTATTGTTTCACTTAATAATAATAATAATACTAATAATAATAATAATAATAATAATAATTTTAGTACTAATAATATAAATAGTATGTATACAGGGTATTCCAAAAATACGGGGCATAATTTCAGGTATGTATTTCCCACATGAAGGCAATCAAAATAGTTCATTATAACATGTGTCCGGAAATGCTTCATTTCCGAGTTATGGCCTTTACAACATTGAAAGTCCCACCTGTAGACAATCAAAATAGTTCATGTCCGGAAATGCTTCATTTCCGAGTTATGGCCTTCACAACATTGCAATTCACTGGAACGTTTTTCTTTCCGCAGGTCTTTGCCGTCAAAGGAGACATTAGGAGGGCGCTCTGATAGTTCATTCTGAGGAAAGTTACATTCAGTGTTCTTTAGGCGTTAAAGACTGTGCGACATGTATTCAAATCAAGAGCTGGCAGAGATACACTTCATGTACGGTAAGGCGGACGGCAATGCTGCGCTGGCTCGTCGTTTGTACCAGGAGAGGTACCCACAGCGACAATATCCAGATCGTAAGACATTTGTACGTCTCCATTCCCGTCTGTGCGAGTATGGAACATTCACCTCTCCTGGTTTGGGAAGGGGGACGACCAAGATCTACAACTCCAGAAGTGCAGGAGGAGATTCTGGAGGCTGTGGACAGGACTCCTATCAGCACACGACGGTTAGCGTTGCAAGTCAATGTTCCTCAAACGACTGTCTGGAGACTGTTGAACGAGCATCAATTATATCCTTATCATTTGCAACATGTATAGGCTCTGTTACCAGCAGATTACCCTACACGAGTTAGGTTCTGTCAGTGGTTCTTGCAGCAGTGTGGCGTAAATCCGAACTTTTCTGCCCTCGTATTATTTACAGACGAAGCACAGTTCACAAGAGATGGCATAACAAATTTCCACAATCAGCATGTATGGTCGCATGAAAACCCACGTGCTACTGTTGTATCTCATCACCAGGTGAGGTTCTCCCTCAACATCTGGGCCGGTATTATTGGTGATCGATTAGTTGGACCCCATGTGCTTGTAAATAAACTTACGGGGCAGGCGTACACAAACTTCCTGGAAAACACCATACCTGACGTTTTCGAAGACACTCCATTGATCAATCATCAACACATTCACTTCTTGCATGATGGCGCTCCAGCACACTTCAGTCTTACGGCTCGTCGATACTTGGATCGAAGGTTTCCTGATCGATGGATAGGTAGAGATGGCACAATTGCTTGGCCTTCACGGTCACCTGATCTGAACCCTCTCGATTTCTACTTGTGGGGCCATTTAAAATCATTGGTTTATTCGTCTCCGGTGCCGGATTTGGAATCCCTTCGGAATCGAATTGTGGCAAGTCGTGAGGACATACGCAATACTCCTGGAGTTTGGGATCGTGTTCGCAGGTCAATGAGACATCGATGTGAGGTCTGTATTCAAGCAGGAGGTGAACATTTTGAACATCTTCTGTAATGACAACAACCTGCGGAAAGAAAAACGTTCCAGTGAATTTCAATGTTGTGAAGGCCATAACTCGGAAATGAAGCATTTCTGGACACATGTTATAATGAACTAATTTGATTGTCTACGTGTGGGAAATACATACCTGAAATTATGCCCCGTATTTTTGAAACAGGTATAATAGTATAGCGTGCAGCTGAAGTTTTTAAAAAAGCATTATGCTGTTACCCACGCTCTAATAGCGCCAACTATTGATGTATCTAAGTTGGTTTGCTCGCTCTGAATTTCAATTACAAGGTATACGTATTCGTTGGCTTGCACGCGGGCTTTTCTTTTACTATACCATCCGCCTGGATTTAGATCGTGTACACGCTATTCTTATTTAACATTAGAGAACAAGATACCTATAGGGTAAATAAAGACATTAAGGTACCACTACAAAACCACGCATGAGAGTAGGCAGTGTTTCACTGTATTATTATTATTATTATTATTATTATTATTATTATTATTATTATTATTATCATTATATAATCATTATCATTACGCACTATATGCTAATAGTATACGTAAATACATAAAAACTATAGCATGCAATTACGAAAACAGCAGTGTTTCACTGTAATATTATTTACATAGTACAGAAAGCTAAGAAATGAAAGCTTCGTAATGAAAGACCCCGAAAAAGACGGCAGTATTGTTTCACTTAATAATAATTAATAATAATAATAATAACAATAAGGTGAAATACTACTGCCGTCCTTTGTTTTCCCAGATTTTTCGTTATGAAGCTTTCATTTTTTAGTTTTCTGTGCTATTTGTATAATAATACAGTGAAACATGTATTATTTTCGTGATTACATGTTACATTTTGTAGGTTTTGACGTACACTATTATGCTATAGTGCCTAATAATAATGATGATGATAATAATAATAACAACAATAATAAAAAGATAGAATAGTAGTAATAATAACAACAATAGCCTGCAGTTTTTATCATATTCATTATTTTCGGGGAAAGATTATTCATTTCAATAATGATTTTAAATTCTTACTTCATATTTTGATCAATAAATACTTTGGCTTCTGTTCTGTATAAAAGTGTTCAAAATTAAAATCAAATGGAGTTTTATTTATGGACGCTCTTTAACTACCATGGTTCTCAGCGTCCCAATCTATGTTGGACGTGAAAATACTGCTTAATTTTGCTCTGAGGCCTCTTTATCACGCTTGACGTTCTTTTACGTGCCGTAAATCTACGACACGGGACCAACGCTTTACTTCCCTTCCAAAGGAAGCCATGCAAAGGACTTTTACGCCCGAAAAAATCCATCCATGACCTTGTGTATACACTACACCACGGAAGGCGACAAAATATTCAAAGCTAGGATAAAAGAGATACATTAAACTGATAAACCATTTGAATTTTTTCGACATGAGATTATTCAGCACAGAGAACTATTTTAGAAACGAAGCTAATTGAAGTTTGAAGGATCATTGGATGGCATTTCTAATTTCTAATTATGTTACCATGCGGCATGGAAAGGAAATTGGTGGACAAACTCACAAGTGAGAACAAGTTAATTAAAGCTGCCTGCCAGGCTTCGTTTGTTTTCCACCTTTTCTCTTTTGCAATGATAAAAACGCTAAATTGGAAAGGTTTTTCCTTCTAATGAAAAAATCTTCTCATGGAACGTAATTTATAGTCCAGTTAGAAATTTTTTGCTCCGAGTGCAACCTTTGGCAATTACGAACAATTTTCTATCCAAAGGTAGCATTTCAACGAAGCGAGTGCATATCGATGCTTTATTTGTTTCGTGTAGCTATCAACCTGTAGCTAAATTTATTACCGATTTAAAATAAATACATTCTAGGTATGTAATGACCCAACGGGTCCATGCTGGGAAAGAATTGCTATAGGTTTATTCTAAAAGGGATAGCAGAACACTTGCTCGGGATACTTTTCCAGAAATCTGATGTGTTTCATTCACATGACTTTCTCTACATTTGTGCAACAAATTATTGTAAAAAAGCTTATACTTCTATTTACTTTATGCTAATCGAGAAAAAATTAATATTAGCAAATTACTTGCTTTCTTGTAAGTAGAAGCGAAATAAGGGAGTACCATAGGTTAAAGTGATAAACAAAAGCGATTGTTATGAGACTGAAGTTCCTTTGTTTGTATGAACGAGTGTTAACAAATTCCAGTATAAGAAAAGTATAAGATTTTTAAAGCTGAAACCAAAAATCAAGGGATACCTCAAAAACGATCAACTCCACCATAAAATGTATACAACATAAATTGTATAAGAACTGAAGCTTTCCTGGCGACGTGTTAATTCAAAATCTTCTCGGGCTTCTAGCCAGGTAAAAACTTGGCTTGACACCAACGTTTCGAAGAAGTGCATCTTCCTCGTCTGATCTGATCTGATCTGATCATCAGTTCACCCTGAAGACGAGGAAGATGTACTTCTTCGAAACATTGGTGTCAAGCCAAGTTTTTACCTGGCTAGAAGCCCGAGAAAATTTTGAATAAATTGTATGTTTTAACGTGCTATACATTGTTTTGTATAGTAAGTTTTCGTCCATCTCTTACAGTTTACCAGTTTGCAACATTTCGTAAAATTCATCCAGAATAAAGTAGTCTTCAGAGGCTATTCCCAGGAAATTCAAGTTAAACATTTTATTTGTGAGGTATATTTAATATGCGATATTTTCATCAAAATCTTTAGAGCCAGTTAGGAGAATGTCAAAATTTTCGGAAAAACTTCCATGTAAAGGCTAGTTGGGGTTGGGGGATTTTCTTGAAAATCTTTGTGTCGCATCCTTGGAGTGTACCAAATTTAAATGGCAAGCTTGGTATTTAACGGTCCTGTTGTTTTTGAGCTATGCCTTCCACAGACACACACAGAGATCTTCTTCTGATTTTTTTTTGGGGGGGGGCGATTCAGGGGGTCCTAAATCATGTATGACCGGTGAAATCTTGATTTCGATTTTTTGGGTGCAATACAAAACTTCCTCTATACACTATGTACACAAACGTATAGAGAAAGACAGTGTACTACGTTTGATCTACAACGACAGCTTGAATTTGTATTAGTGTATTGACAGATATCCTTATTAAATTATCATTATCCCGCTACATGCTTGACAGTTTTCCATCATGTAACACATTTCTTTAAATTTTTGTTATACCTTGTTATACATTTAATACTGTCGTCTTTTGCTATCTCTATCCCGTTAGTTCATAAAAAGGTATGCTAATACACCCAAAATATCGATACCGAGAAATACATGTTTTGGGTCCCCCTGAATCTAAAAAAAAAAATTTTTGGAAAAAGGTCCGTGACTGTGTTTGCGTATGTCTGTCTGTGGACAGCATAGCTAAAAAACAAAAAGATCCTTGAATACAAAACTTGGTATTTAAGTTTGGTATGTACCAAGGATGCGACTCGAAGATTTTCAAGAAAATCCTTAACCCCAACTACACTTTACAAAGAACTTTTTTTCGAAAATTTTATTTTCTCAAAAATGAATAATGGTTTGGATTAAAATATAGTATATTAAAAATAATTTTACCCGACAAATAAAATGTATATCTTGAATTTTCTGGAAATGCTTCCGAAGACTGCTTTATTCTGGATGAATTTTACAGAATTAGCATAACTGCTAAACCGTAAGAGATGGACAAAAACTTACCATACAAAAAATGTAGAGCACGTTAAAACACACAATTTATCTCATATGCATTTTTTGTGTGCAGTTGATCGTGTTTGGTTCAGCTTTGAAAAATGTCTACTTTTCTCGTACAGGAATTTGTCAACTCCTGTCCATACAAAGGAATTTCAGTCACATAGCAACCAGCTTTTGGCTATCACTTTAACCAGTGGTACTCCCTTATTTCGCTTCTACTTACAAGGAAGCAAGTAATAAGACTATTTCTGCTAACGCAGTCACGATTAGCATGCAGTAAATAGAAGCATAAGATTTTTAACAAAATGTTTTTATAGAGATGTGGAGAAAGTCATGTGAATGCAACACATCAGATTTTTTTTTTCCTTTTGATAGTGTTTAACGTCGCTATTACTACCCCGGCACCGCAGGCGATGACACTGGTGATACATGAAATAAAGGTGCAGCACCACTGGAATACGATGGCGGAAGAAACCAGAGAACCCGGAGAAAACGCTCCCTGCGCCACTTTGTCCACCACAAATCTCACATGTGTTCGCATGGGACTGAACCCGCCGTCTAGGTGATATCCCTATCCGTATTAAGTAAAATAAAATAAAATAAAAGTCATCAGTATCATAGAGCACCTAATATCTTAAGCCAGGACATATATTCCCAATATTTATCTTTTATACATATACAATATTTTGCAGGTACGTTTATCTAACACTACTAAATGTTACTCACTAAAACATTCTTAAAACAAACAAGTTAACCTTTAAAAATTAAATTTAC
Source organism: Hymenopus coronatus (assembly GCA_030762935.1). Taxonomy (NCBI): domain Eukaryota; kingdom Metazoa; phylum Arthropoda; class Insecta; order Mantodea; family Hymenopodidae; genus Hymenopus; species Hymenopus coronatus. The sequence continues at coordinate 42,096,530 of CM060887.1, forward strand.
TTTTTTACGTAAAATATATAGATATATTATGTTATTATGAATTGTATATACACATAATTTATTAGATTATTCATTAATTAAAACTTATTTTAAATTGTTAAAGTACCTCTATTTAATTTACACAACTTCATTTATTTTTCATCTGCTTACAACGAACTAAGTAATAGCACCATTACTGGCTGGTCCCGTAGCTTATGGTACAGCTCCTGCCTGCTGAGCTAGAGGTTCCAGGTTGCAGGTTCGATTCCCGGCTGGGGGTTAGGCATTTTTCTCTAGCCCAGATTACTTTCTGCTTTCCCCAAAGTGTGGAAGTGTGAAAGAGGGTGTGAACGTGTAAGTGATTGGAAACAAAAGAAATGTAAAGGACGTAAATCGTGTGTTTTGATGACATCTACATTTTTTGTGCAGTAAATTTTTGTTTATCTCATACAGTTTAATAGTGAAGCAAAATTTGCCAACATTCATTCAGATGAAGATATCTGCTGAGGCTATTCCGAGAAAATTCAAGATATACATTTTATTTGAGATGACAAATATCTTTCATATACGGTACTTTAATCAAAATTGTTGGAGTCATATTTGGGAAAACCACAATTTTCGATTTTTTTCCATGTTAGGGGTAACTTATACTATCGTATGTTTGGAACACAATTAACATAATACCAAATTTGGTTTTTAACGGTCTTTTCGTTTTTGAGATCTGCTGTCCACAGATACACACACGGACCTTTTTCTAAAAATGTCTTTTTTGGACTCAAGTGACCTCTAAACGTATATATTTCCGGTGAAATCTCGACATCCAATTTTAGAATAGAATACTTTCCCTATCTACAGTGCAACCCAATTACATCCGAACCGTTGCGTAGTGTTTTTCAACTTAGCACACTGAAACACGATAACACACAGCTGCTGTACACAAGGTCAGGGTGCAGTCCTGTTTTCTGAAAGTGCAGTATTGAGCTGACGGTGATATCTTGTGGTTGAGTTATTACCAGTGTGCTTTATTATTTTGTCCTGAACTTGGTTACAACGGAAATAATAGCTCAACATTTGTTTTCTGCAGCATAGTCTGTATTTATTTATGATTCGTATGTGTTAATACAAAAAATCATTAGCATGGCTTCCTTCGGAAGGGAAGTAAAGCCGTTGGTCCCGTGTCGTAGATTTACGACACGTAAAAGAGCCTCAAGCCTGACAGAGAGGCCTCTGAGCAAAATTAAGCGGTCCTTCACGCCCAATATAGAATGGGACGCTAAGAACCACTGTAGTTAAAGAGCGTCCATAAATAACATTCCATTTAATTTTATCTGAATAGTGTATATAATCGCGAAATTTACCCAGATTAATAGCTTTCACGGACAAGGCTTGGTTCCACTTTCATGGATATGTGTGTACAAAAAAAAATCTGATGTGTTCCATTCACATAACTTTCTCTACTTCTCTGCAATAAATTACTCCATTTACTTCATCTAATAGTGAAAAAATTAGCAGAAATAGTCTTATTACTGGCTTCCTTGTTATTGAAGCAAAATAAGGGGGTACCATAGGTTAAAGTGATATATAAAAGCTGGTTGCTAAGTGACTGAAGTTCCTTTGTTTGTATAGACACGAGTTCACAAAGTCCTGTATGAGAAAAATTAAGTTTTTCGAACCTGAAAACAAAAACAAGGAATATCTCAAAAACAATCATCTCCACGAAAAATATGTATAAAGAACATAAATTGTGTGTTTTAAAGTGCTCTACGTTTGTTGTGTGGTAAGTCTTTGTCCATATATTATGGTTTAGCAGTTATGCAAAATTCCGTAAAATTTACCCAGAATAAAGTAGTCTTCAGAGGCTATTCCCAGAAAATTCAAAATATACATTTTATTTGTCAGGTAAATATGTTTAATATACGATATTTTAATCAAAATCGTTAGAGCCATTTTTTAGAAAATCAAAATTTTTCGAAAAAGTTCCATGTAAAGGGTAGTTTGGAGTACGGGGATTTTTCTCAAAATATTCCTGTCGCATCCCTGAAATATATTAAACTAAAATACCAAGTTTGGTATTTTACCGACTTTTGGTTTTTGAGTTATCGTGCTCACAGACACACGGACACACACACGGACCTTTTTCTGAAAATACTCTTTTTGGATACAGGGGACCCTAAAACATATACTTCCGGTGAAATCTCGGTATCGAATTTTTTTTTGGTGGAGTGCAATACCTTCTCTATACACTATGTACATAGTTCGTATAGCGAAAGTAATAATCATTATTGGAGCTCTGAGAAACCTAATATTGTGCATGAAATATCCCTTCATAACGAAAAACGTTGGTGTATGGTGCGCCATTAGTGCAGAAAAAGTTAAAGGTGCAATTGTTTTCGAGACAATTGACGCCTATACATACGTGAATACAGTTTTGCTCCCCCGTTGTTACTTTCTCTGGCCCCGTATGAACAATGTACATAGGGATAGAGAAGTATTGTATTCCACTCAAAAATTCGAATTCACCGATAATACTCGTACGTGTTTAAGGAACCCTTGAGTCAAAAAAAGACATTTTCAGAAACAGGTTCGTGTGTGTGTGTCTGTCTGTCTGTGGACATCATAGCTCAAAAACGAAAAGACTGTTGAATACCAAACTTGGTATTTAAGTTTGGTATCTTCCAAGGATGTGACACGAATATTTCCAAGAAAATCCGCCCACCCCTAACTACCCTTTACATGGAAAAATGTTTGAACATTTTGTTTTTCTTAAAAATGGCACTATTGATTTTGATTAAAATGTTACATATTAAAGTCATTCCTATCACAAATAAAATGAATATCTTGAATTTTCTGGGAATAGCTTCTAAAGACCTGATTATTCTGGATGAATTTTGAAAACCGTAAGAGATAGATAAAAACTCACTACACAAAAAATGTAGAGTTTGTTAAAATACACAATTTATGTCAAATACTTTTTTATTTTTCGTAGAGCTTACCGTTTTCGAGGTATTCCTTTTCATTAGTTTCAGTTGTGAAGTACTTATACGTTTCTCCGACGGGAGTGTCCGTTTCTCTTTTGTTCTACTCCTGGTCAAGCAAAGAAGCGATTTGCAATGACAATCGCATAACGACGGTTTTAAAAACATTTGACTAACTCTTAAGCCTAGTGCATTCTCTTAGTTCCAGTCTATTTATAAGGAACTAAGTATTACAATTCTGCTAATGTTTATCTCGACTAGAGTGGTGTTGCAAGAAGAATCATCTTTTGTAAGAAGTGTGTTTGTAGAGTAGCTGAAGTGTAACACATCAGATTTTTTTTTAGAGAATTTACAGACAGGAAGCGGGATTTTGCCTTTTTGCTTTCTCTAACTCCATATGTACAATGTACATAGGGATATGGAAGTATTGTATTCCACCCAAAAATTCGATACCGAGATTTCACCGGAAATACATGTTTTAGGACCCCCTGTATCCAAAAAAAGCATTTTCAGAAAAAAGTCCATGTGTGTGTGTCTATGAACAGGATAACTCAAAAACGAAAAGTAGCTAAAATACCAAACTTGGTATTTAAGTTACGTATCGTCCAGGAATGCGACACGAAGAATTTGAGAAAAGTCCCCCCACCCCAAACTACCCTTTACATGGAACTTTTTTTCGAAAATGTTTATTTTCTTAAAAATGGCTGTAACGATTTTGATTAAAATATCATATATTAAAGATATTTACCTAACAAATAAAACGCATATCTTGAATTTTCTGGGAATAACTTCTGAAGACCTGTTTATTCTGGATGAATTTTGCTTGACTTGGCATAACTAGTAAACCGTAAGAGATAGACAAAAACTTACTGTACAAAAATGTAGGTTTTGTTAAAATACACAAGTTATGTCACACACAATTTTATCGTGGAGCTTACCGTTTTCGAGGTATTCATTGTTATTAGTTTCAGCTGTGAAGTACTTATACTTTTCTCAGACGGGAGTGTCCGTTTTTCTTTTGTTCGACTCCTGGCCAAGAAAAGAAGCGATTTGTAATTACAATCGCATAACGACAGCATTTAAAACATTTGATTATTGGTTTAGCTTAGTGTATTCCCTTATTTTCTTCCTACTTATAAGGAACTAAATGATAAGAACATTGTGCTAATGAGTACCGCGATTAGCAAGGTGCAGAAAGAAGAAGAATCTTATGTATGAAGTTTGTAGAACAGCTAGAGAAAGTCATGTGAGTGTAACACATCAGACTTTTTCAACAAGACACTAACTACAACAGCTTATACAGTCAATCTATAGATGAGAACAATTGAATGTGTTTCGGGACAGAAGTACTAGTAAGAGATTTGTGACCCGCTCGGTCCCTTGACCTAACCCCTTGTGATTTCTATCTCTGGGATAACTTAAAACATAAATTTTACAAGACAAACCACCACACCATAGAAGAATTAAAACAAAACATCCGTCAGGAAACTGCTAGTATTTCTCAACGTAAACTACGGCGAGTGATGAATAGCTTTCTAAAGAGTTGCCAACAATGTATGGACAACGGCGCAGGCCAGTTTAGCATCTCGTTTAACAATATTAGTAAGTAAAGCCTTTAAAAGTAGATTTAAAAATGTTGCATAGCTTTATCCGCGCCTTTCTGTGATGGCAGACGGCAACGAGCGCCGAGGTCGTGGAAATGCAAAACACCTTGCAGCTGGTTCGGAAGCTTTTGGATCACCCGGTATTATGTATACCTTACATATATACTAGAGAAAGTAAGATCACTCCTACCAAGTAAGACTTTTTTTTTTTTTTAATTCTTTGGCACAGCTCACTGAGAATCTTGGCCTACCGCCCGGCCGCTGCATTCCCCATCTCGGTCGTCCATTACAGACGTCATGGATGGGGTGCAGTATTGGGGGTGAGACGTGATCAGCGCTTCGATCCCCCCTGACAGTTAATGCGGTCTTCACGATCTGGAGCCGCTTCTTCTCCATTAAGTAGCTCCTCAATTGGCCCCAAGTGACCTCATGAGGCTGAGTTCACCCCGGTTCAGGTCTCCCAGAGGGGAAAAAATCCCCACGCCGGTACTGGGAATCGAACCCAGGTTTCCCGCTTGGCAAGCAGCAAAGATATAGACTAGCATTAAGTAAATAGAAGAATTATGTATTGTTGGAATAGCATGTTTGCAAAACTGGTCATGTTATATGAATGAAATATATCAGATTTTTGCATCGACTATACATGATAGAAAAGGTAAAAATAAAAATAAATAAAACGTGAATTTCAGCAAAATGAAAGAATGAAGAATCATGCATCCGAACTTGAATGCTAAATTCTGCGATTCCTTGAAAAGGAGAAATGTGAAACGCCTTGCAGAAGATAGCAGAATGATCCAGACTAGCCCTTAAAGAGAGGAGGAAAGAACCTGGAATGGGGAGGGCAATTTGTCTCCAAATATAGCTGCGGCGGAGCATCAAGATGAAGACAGTTTCTGCCGCTGACGGCTCCCCGCAAAAACGTGACATTGCCTTTTGCGACTGTCTTGAAAAGATCCACAGAAGCGTGTGGAGAGCACGCTAAAGGTAAGTAAGGGGAGGTAGCATTCCCTTAGAACACATTCTGCCTTTACACATGGAATGTAAAGTAAGTGTTTATTTTCATTTTGTGTACTTCTACTCACAAAATCAAAGAGAGGCTGTCGGCTTCCCAACTCTTCGAAAACCTGTGAATATCCTGCGTTTTTACTTTCTCCATCCCGTATACACAATGTACATAGTGGAAAGAAAAGCTATTGTAATCCACTCAAAAATTTCATTCCAAGATTTCACCAGAAATGTATGTTTTGAGATCCTCTTTCTCTACACGACCTATGTACATAGTGTATAGAGAAGATATTTACTCATCTCAAAAATTCGAATACGTGATTTCACCGGAAATATGTGTTTTAGGGTTCTCTGTATAAAACAAGTAGAAAAAGATCCGTGTGTGTGTCTGTGAGCATGATAAATCAAAACCGAAAATTCGGTAAAATACTAAACTTGGTATTGAAGAAGATGTTAAGAAAAATCCTCCCACCCAAAACCACCCTCTACATAGAAACAAAATCGAAAAATTAAATGTTATCAAAAATGGCTCTAACCACTTTGATTAAAATATCACACATTAAGGATATTTATATGGAAAATAAAAGTATATCTTTAATTTTCTGGGAATAGCCTCTAATCTGAATGAATTTTGCTGAATCTTGCGTATCTGGTAAGCCGTAAGAGATAACCAAAAATTTATTTCACCAAAAATGTAGATCATTTAAAACACACAATTTATATCATATACATTTGTATCATACAGGGTTGCTACAAAAGAAATAGCCAACTTCAACTGTCTGTAAAACAAAAACTATTAGAGATAGCAACCTAATTATTTTGGAGGTATGTTGAGAATCTGTCAAAGTTTCGTTTTTTACTATTGGTAACGCTGTAGTGTTTTATTTGTTGTTGCAGAAGCTGAAATGGCGGAAAATCCTGTGGAAAAGGCATATTGCGTGTTGGAATTTGCTAGAACGCAATCAGCAACTGTTGTCCAATTGCTACAAAAGAAATAGCCAACTTCAACTGTCTGTAAAACAAAAACTATTAGAGATAGCAACCTAATTATTTTGGAGGTATGTTGAGAATCTGTCAAAGTTTCGTTTTTTACTATTGGTAACGCTGTAGTGTTTTATTTGTTGTTGCAGAAGCTGAAATGGCGGAAAATCCTGTGGAAAAGGCATATTGCGTGTTGGAATTTGCTAGAACGCAATCAGCAACTGTTGTCCAACGACATTTTAGAACACGTTACCACAAAACGCCACCGACTAGACAGTCTATCTACGACTGGTATAGAAAATTCGAGACAACGGGATGTTTGTGCAAAGGGAAGAGCTCGGGAAGACCAAGAGTTTCGGAAGAAAACGTTGAACGTGTTCGTTCTGCCTACATAAGAAGCCCACAGAAATCGACATCTAGGGCAAGCATGCAATTACAAATTCCACAGCAAACTGTATGGAAAATCTTGCGGAAGCGACTGCACATGATGCCTTACAGATTACATATGTTGCAGTTTCTGAGTGAAGAAAATAAGGTCGTACGGCGTGACTTTTGCATCGACATGTTGCGACATGATGAAGACGATGCTGGTTTTTGTGAGTGCATCATTTCATTTTTGTGGTAACGTGTTCTAATATGTCGTTGGACAACAGTTGCCGATTGCGTTCTAGCAAATTCCAACACGCAATATACCTTTTCCACAGGATTTTCTGCCATTTCAGCTTCTGCAACAACAAACAAAACACTACAGCGTTACCAATAGTAACAAACGAATCTTTGAGAGTTTCTCAACATACCTCCAAAATAATTAGGTTGCTATCTCTAATAGTTTTTGTTTTATAGGCAGTTGAAGTAGTCTATTTCTTTTGTAGTAACCCTGTATAATGGAATTGACCATTTCTGAGATATTCCGTGTTATTTGTTTCAGAATCAAAGTACTTAAAACTTTTCTCACGCGATTAGTCGTAAACTGCATAGAAACGGATTAAAACTACATGGCAACTAGCTTTTAAAATATTTAACTATCACTTTAGCCTGGTGTATTCCCTTATTTTCCTCCTACTTACAAGGAAGCAGGTAATTAAGGCAAGTGCTGCTAATGTTTATTTCGATTAGCATGAAATAGATAGAGGAATATGCTTCTTAACAATAATTTGTTACAGCGAGGTAGAGAAAGTCATGTGAATGGAACACATAAGAATTTTTACTTTCGCCAACATATATTACATAATACATAGTAGCTAGAGAAGTTATTGTACTCTATCCCAAAACTCGATGTCAATACTTCGAGGAAAGATATGTTTTGAGGTCCTCCGAGCCAGAAAAAAAAGTTTTAGATAAAGGTCGGTGTGTGTGTTTCTGTGTATATATATGTGTGTGTGTGTGTTTGTGAACATTATGTGGAAAAATTGTCAAAACTTTGTTTTACTCAAAAAGACTATAAGAAATTGATTAAAATACCGTATATTAAAATATTCACATCACAAATAAAATGTATATTTTGAATTTTCTGGACTCTAAAGACCTCTTTACTCCGGATGAGCTTTGCAGAATTCTGCATAAGGCTTACACTTTAATAGACAAAAACTTACTTCCCAAAAAAAATGTAGATCTGATTAAAATACATAATTTATGTCATATACGTTTTTCTTGTAGAATTGATCTTTTTCGAGCTATTCATCTTTATTCGTTTCAATTTTAAATTAATAATTTTTTTCTTAAACGGGACTATGCAAAACGAGCCGAACCTCAATTGTTTCGCATAGCTACCAGCTTTTAAAAGACTTGCTTTAGCCCTTATTTCTATTCTATTTACAAGGAGGTAAGTATAATGTTTATCCAGATTAGCATGCTGTAGATAAATGAATAATCTTTTATAAGAACAATGTGTTTGTAGAACAGGTAGAGAAAGTTATGTGAATGGAACACATCATATTTTTATAGCTACTGTTAAAGTTAACACAGCACTTAAGTGGCAAGGTGGCTGACTGCCTTTGTTTGACATGCTAGCTTTCAAATCCAAAGGTCCAGGGTTTGATTTCTGGCTGGAGTATGTAACTTTTACATTTGTTACGACATATGTATAATGTAATTAGAAAGTAGAAAAGTAATTACATGGAAGAATTTCATATCGATATTTCAATAAAATACATTCTTTGAGTACATTTAAATAAAAAAAAGTATTTTATTCCTAAGGATTTCGCTGCTTATACTGCAACACATTATTCTATATAAAAGCTTATTTTTACTTTCTCTATACGCACTATGTACACAGTGAATAGAGAAAGTATTGCACTCCACCAAAAAATTCGAAACCGAGATTTCACCAGAAATATAAGTTTTAGGGTCCCCTTTATCTAAAAAAAGCATTTTCATAAAAACGTCCATGTGTGTGTATGTGTGTGTGTGTGTCCATGTGTCAGTGTGTCCGTGAGTCTGTGAACACGATAACTCAAAAACGAAATATCGGAAAAATACCAAACTTAGTATTTAAGTTTAGTATCTTCCAGGGATGCGACACGAAGATTTTGAGAAAAATTCCCCCACCCCAAACTACACTTTACATGGAACTTTTTTGGAAATTTTTGATTTTCTTAAAAATTGCTCTGGAGATTTTGATTAAAATGCCGTATATTAAATATATTTAACTAACAAATAGAATGTATATCTTGAATTTTCTGGGAATAGCCTCTGAAGGCTGCTTTATTCTGGATGAATTTTACGGAATTCGGCATAACTGCTAAACGGTACCACACAAAAAATGTAGATCGCATTAAAACAACAAATTTATGTTGTACATTTTTTCTGGAGTTTATTGTTTTTAAAATATTCCTTGTTTTTAGTTTCAGCTTTGAAAAACTTATATTTTTCTGATATAGGAATGTGTCAGCTCCTGTTCCATACAAATAAAAGAACCTCAGCATCATAGCAACCAGCTTTTGACTGTCACTTTAACATAAGATACTCTCTTATTTCGCTTCTACTTACAAGGAAGCAATTAATACGACTATTTATGCTATTTTTTTCTCGATTAGCATGAAGTAAATAGAGGTATAAGCTTTTTAACAATAATTTGTTACAGAGATGTAGAGAAAGTCATGTCAATGGTACACATCAGATTTTTCATCAATCAACAGTAAAGTTATTGCTGAATATACTTTGAAAAAATTAGCTAATTATCTTAAAGACTTGTTGAGATATGGGTCAAACGTTAACAATTGCAAGATAGGGCTTTTCGACTCCGCTTAAAGACTATTTGAGCGCTCATCCTGTTGGGCAATACTGTGTAGGTAAGACAGGATTTAAAGATAGGAAAGAAAGATATAATAGGATTTGAATCTGCGTTTAAAATCAAAATATTTGTATTTTAAAGGCTATTTGAATTCTTATTCTAAGATGAGATATTGTGGAGATTTGAAAGGATATAAAGATAGGGCTTTAAGGATAAGAAAGAATAGATATTACAGAGCTTTTAATCTCCCTTAAAATCAAAACGTTTTTACCTTAATATTTATTTGAAATCTCATCCTAAAATACTGTGGAGATAAGAAAGGATATGAAGAGAGGAAAGGATACAAATAATAGGATGAAAAGTATACATATAATAGGGTTTTAATCTCCGATTAAAATCAGAACATTTGTACCTTAAAGCCTGTTTGAATCCTCATCCTAAGATGGACAATACTGTGGAGATACAGGATACAAAGAAAGTGTGTCCTTTCATTTGACTAACTCAAAAACTATTTTAAGTACATAAGCAGAAGCTCTGAGAGAAGGTCAATTCCCACCTTGCTCAGACAACTTGTAACAAATCTAGGTCTGTGGACAGCAAATTTCCGGGTGCCCTTAGAACAAGTGTGCAACGGGGTAGGGTGGGGCGGGGCATGTGGACTGGAGAGTGTTTGGCTATGCAGCAGCCGGAGTCTGCTCCATCGACCGGAGATGCCGTATAAACTGTACGTTTCCTACATCACGATAGCCGCCTTTCCCGGCAGTGGCGGCTTGTAGAGTATGCAGATCACTCGGGATGTTAATTTGCTACTCTTGCAAAACAGTACAAGGAAAGACAGCCTGACAAAATTGACAAAATCAAAAATAAAATTCATGAACTTCGAATAATTTTACTGCACAAAAAAACTAATTTTAAGTATATTTGGGATGAGAGGACTTTGTCCTTTTTTTACCTTCTCTACCTACTAATATTGACCAAATCAAAAATCAAATTCATGATCTTCGGATCTATTGAATAATTAGGAATTCCACAACATGAAGGTGTAGTAAAATGCTAATTTTAATTATATTTGGGATAACAGACCTTTGTCATTTTTTAGTTTCTCTACTTAGTAATTGTATATATGCAAAGATCAAAAATTCGATATCGAGATTTTACCGCAAATATACATTTTAGCGTCCCCTGAACCCAAAATAAAATATTTTAATAAAAAGGTATGATAACCCAATACATATCTTAAATGTCTTCAACAACAAAAATATGAATATATGTATAAACTATTAAAACCATAAAAGAACAACAAGTTTTGAATTACATATCAACCGTATTATATTAATTTTGGAATTAATGATAAGAATTTCTTTCTTTGAAGTTTTAAAAGTAATACTTAATTTTGGTGTATGTGTGTGTGAGTGGGTGTTGGTAAAATACCAAATTTAGTATTTAAGAATAGAGATGCAGCACAAAGATTTTTAAGCAAATTTCTCTGCCCTAAACTAATTATTACATGGAAGATTTATTTTAAATGTTTGATTTTATAAAAAATGGTTAACGACTTTTATTAAAGTATCGTATATTAAAGCTATTAAATGGCAAATAAAATGTATGTATGTAAATAGGCCTATAAAATTATTATATAACATAATGCAGAAAATAAAAGTAAATATTGTAATTAAAAATCTTAAAGAGAAAGGCAAATGTGAAGATCCGATACTTTGAAACCCACACTCATACAGAGATTTTTTCTCTCGATCTTCTATAATAATTAGGAGTAACCCCTGAAGAACTCTTCATTCTAAATTAATTTTGCATAACCAGTAAACTATTGGTGATAGAGAAAACTCACTACATAAAATTGTAGATCTTGTGTAAACACACAATTTATGTCTTATACAGTTTTTTATAAAGTTAACCATTCCAAAGTTATACCTGTCATTGGTTTAAATATTAAAATACTTACACTTTCTCAAAAGGAAAACTCATTTGTTTGATCTATTTTTTGCTTTTCTTCCGGCCACGGAAAAGAACCGCATTTTGAGGACAATAGCACAGCGAGAGTTTTTAAAAGATTTGACTGGTGTTTTAACGTAATTGCTTATAAGGAACTAAGCAATAAGACAATTTTTGGCAATGTATAACTTGATTAGATGATATAGATAAACGAATATTCTTTGCAAAATAAATAGAGAAAGTCATTTGAATGGAACATATCTCAGTTTTAGTTTCTCTACACGTACTATGTACATACATAGTACATAGGGTATTGTATTGTATTGCATCCAAAAATTCTATACCGAGATTTCAACGGAAATACTCCTTGAATCCAAAAAAATGCATTTTTAGCAAAATGTGCGTGACTGTCTGTCTGTGTGTCTCAGTGTGTATGGTGTGCATAGCTCAAAAACGAAAAGACCCTTAAATACCAAACTTGGTATTTAAGCTCGATATCTTCTAAGGATGCGACACGAAGATTTTGAAGAAAATATCCCCACCCCAACTACCGTTTACAGGGAAAAAACTTCGAAAATATCGATTTTCTGAAAAATGGCTCTAACGGTTTTGATTAAAATCTTTTATATTTAAAGTATTTACTGAAAAATAAAATGTATATGTTCAATTTTCTGGGAATTACCTCTGAACACATGTTTATTCTGGATAAATTTAGCAGAATTTTGCATAACTGGTAAACCGTAAGAGATAGGCAAAAACTTACGGAACAAAAAATGTAGATCTTGTTAAATCACACAATATATGCCATATGCATTTTCTTGTGGAGTTAGCCATTTTTTATTGATTCCTGTTATTAGTTTCATCTTTAAAATCTTACACATTTGTCATACGGGAATTTGTCAACTTATTTCCATACAAACAAAAGTACTTTAATTACACAGCAACCAACTTTTAAAACATTTGACTATCAATTTCGCCTATGGTGCTCATTTATTTCCGTTCTACTTATAAGGAAGCAAGTAATAAGACCATTTCTGCTATTTTTTTCTCGATTAAAAGAGAAGAATAAGCTTTTTAACAATAGTTTATTGTAGAGATGTAGACATAGTCATGTGAATGGAATACATCAGATATTTTACTTAATACACGCCCGTAAACCGACCGGTGATTAAATCAAGCAAACCTTTTATTTAATGTTAGCGCAATTCTGCGGTGCAATTGACAGCTTTATACCTATTGTAAATTAAAATAACTCTACTAAAGGTTTTATTAATTGAATTTACAGTTTTCTTGATGATCATCAAAGCAACACGCATAGTTTGCATACTAATGCAAATTAAATTTATGCAGAGGAAGCCTGCTTTTAAACTCGTTGCTTTATATGCACCCGTCGGCAACGATATGAATAAGTTCGGAGGTAGAAGAAACTCAACAGTAGCGGGAACAAATGGCCGGAACATCGGAAGTACAGACAGGTAAAACAAAAACTGCAGGAGTGCTGTTTCCGAAATGGAAATGGAGTTTTATTTATGGACGCTCTTTAACCGCAGTGATTCTCAGCGTACCATTCTATACTGGACGTGTAAGATCGATTAGTTTTCTCAGTAGCCGCTTTTTCAGGCTTGAGATTCTTTTTGTGACATAAATATACAACATGGGACTCTTCCGAAGGCAGCTATGCTTAGAATCCTTCATCCTCTGCCGCGATTGTACCCGTGACGTTGGGAATATGATGTTAGCTACTCCTTCCGAGATAAGTAATGTGAAGACAGCAGCCACTCAGTAACTTTTTAATTATGGAAGTGTACATTCCTACTGTCGCTTTCAGATTCCCGTAGGGGAGGGGTTCCTAACTCTTCAGCTGTTTTGGTTACTTCTGACGTGACCAGAAGTAGTCGGGCGGAACATCCGAGCCCCTCCCGTAGGGGAGCTGTTCGGATTGGGTTGGACTCGACTTGGCAGTTGGTCACGATACCCATGGGTTATTGTATACTCTTGGCTCAATGTCCTCCGGTACCAGCCTGGATAGCTAGTAGACGGTATGCTAGACGTCCGTCGCCCCGACCAAGGTTCTTTGGTAGCGCTCCCTTCGAGGTTGGCGCGCATCAGTAGCGTATCCACCTCCGTTCCGGCACGTTCCCATACCGAAGGGGCTCTTTAAGAAATCAGGTATTGCCCTAATGGAAAGAACCACGGAGTAGTACTCCCTAGTCCGAGAATAGGGGGCTTCGGCCTAGGTAGCCATTCGCACCAGGGTGTCGCTTTCCTGTCAGTCTCCTCGGAAGTCTTGAGGATGTTTACAAAACAATGGCGCCCTCTGCCAAGGGGATTACTATCGTCATCGAGCAGTAGGTATATATTTCCTAAAATATAAAACAGCAGCACTCTGCATAATTTTAGTTTTTAATAAGTTGGCTAAATTGAAGATTGAAATTGCGCACGTCCGCCGGAACTTTGAGGGTGACGCTTCCCTTTCTAGTAGTGAACCTCTCGCTGGATCAAACGCCAACACACCATAACAATGTAAGTGTAACTCTATTCGTTGGTAATACTTCTGTTTGCGGAACCTCTCTCATGCATGATACCCCTCTTGTGACCCGTGTACTCGATTTGTCGCCGCCGAGTTCGACCAATCCCCGTCTATGATCCCCAGTGTTTGTGAAGAATGGAAGTTTTAAGTCATAATTTACAGAGGGATTGCGACAGTATGTGTTAGGCTAATGTTACATAAACACTTGTTAGGTACTGACAAATTTATAGATATGAATATTTTGAATATGACTGGAAGAAAATTATTGCTTCAGCTTCATTAAGAGCACTTAGATTTCATACTAAGAACTTTATTAATAGGACTTGCTGATTTAGCCTTTTTCATTTAGTGACTCATGCTTTATTTAACGCATTATTGTTTTTTGTGTGCAGGAAAGTAATTTTTTCAGGATATCGTTTTATAGGAGATTTATTAATTTTTATACCCTTGGTCATTCACCAAATAATAAACAAACATATAATGACTATACAATAAATCCCTTACCTACAAATCTCTCAACTACCCTTTTCCTTGATTATTTCGATTTGTTCCTTACATTTAAAAAAAACGTTCATACATTTCTCAGTTCCGACTGATCTTTGAAAATGTTCCTTTTTGTCAACCTTTTATTTATATTTAACTACTTCCTACAAATTAAGTGTCTTCATAATTTACCTTCTTTTCTTAAAATTCTGTATTTCATTTTTATACTCGCCATTTTAATGTTGATACATTATTTTATTTTCTGCAATTCTTTGTTGCAAAATCTTTCTTCAATTCACTTCATTTTAGGAGAATTGCTTCAATGGCGGACTGATTTTCTTAAGTCCATTGGGTTACTTCAATGGCGGACTGATTTTCTTAAGTCCAGGATTCATTTTATCCCTTCCTTGGCTAATAAAACACCAATCAAGCAACATATAACTACCAAATTAACTTTTTATACTTTCGTTCATCTCCTAATTGCTTCCATTTGGTTATGTTATTGAACTTCTTCTTCCTCTGTAGACCTAGATGCTAACATCTGTTATTCCTTAACTATATTATCTTCCTCACGAAGTTAAAGCATCTCTGAAGCATGTCTTCTCTCTTCCACAAATACCTTAGCACTCTTGTTCTGAGAAAATGAGATGGGATTTTTAAATAACATTGTGACACATATTTCTAACAGTTTCATAAACATTGTTACTCAAGTCAATACTGTCAGTTTAAAAAAAATCTAACATTTCTAAAATCTTTCATGGAATAGTTTGGGATGGAGAATTTTCTTGGAATTATTGAGTCGTATTCTCAGAATATGCTATACTCAATCACCAAGTTTGATATACAACTGGCAGTTGGTGTTTCAGATATGCTGTTCAGTCTCACATATATAAACACACAATCGGACCTTTTTTTAGAAACAATTTTCTGGGATTCAGAGGTCCTCAAAACATTTAGGGTGAAATCTCCTTAGCGAATTCTAAATGGAATGCTATACTTCCTTTTCTTACTATGGATCCTGCGAAACTAAAAAGCAGTATAGGAAACCAAGGCATCTTCATGTTTCTCTGCACTCCTTGGACGTTTAATTAGTTTAAACAATGATCCCAAACAAGAGGTCACGAGTTTGAATTTCCCTTAGGGCAACGTATTTGGACAAGCTTTTTTTCATGGTTTTCCCTTATCCTGAGTAACTTTGAGCCCCATGAACCGGGAGCTCGTTTGATCATCATTTCACCGATTTCATTCATCGTCCGATATGACCAACCAGTTAAAGGAATGTTAAGCTTGTTCAAGCATACATTTTGGGGACACGGAAGGCATCCTCTATTTCGATTGGGTTGCTAGGCTCACGTGCATGAGGTCGATATCACTCCAACAAAACTCCAAAAACACATAGTTACTTATCTAGCTTAAAGTAATACTTAAACTAAATAATTCTTTAGAATCGATGATTTGGTATGATTTGCAAAGTTTATAACGTTGATACTTTCGATGCCAACACAATCCTTGGAGGGACACTTATTAGTTACTCTTATGGTAGCGTCCATATTTGAAGCTTAAACTCCTACGTACTGTATACGTATAGCATAGAATGCGACTTTGACTCAAATATTTTAACTAAATAAATTTAATTTAATTCAAACTTAAATTATATGTAATTTAAATTAAATTTTGTGAAATTTTATTTACTTGAATATTTTAAAGTAGCTTCATTTCCAACATTTCATATTTGTTTACTAGGTTTCTCTACCCCCACTACCTAGTCAACGGGTTTCCAGCTTTAACATAGTTCGTTTTATCTCATATTTTCAGCAATGTTAGGAAATTGAAGCTATTTATTTACATTAGCTCTTAAATGATTAAATGTCCGTAGCATTAGCGCTGTGTCTGGCATAGGGGACTGTTTTTGATTCCCAGTATGGTAGGGATTTTCTCTTTGCTGGAAAGAATATGTATGTCCTTTCATCATTAATTCATTACTATCCCGCAGATGGTAAATATCCACACCATAGCGTTTAATTGCTGAGATTACATTATGTTCACCTCCAGAATTCCGTCACGACCATTGACCGACCTTCGGGTTGAATATTCATCATATGATAATTACAGATGAACATATAACATTATAATGAATATATCTTTATAGTACCCACTTCATATGCTTTACATTCGCTGATCTTGACAATCATTGCTTATTACAGATTACTAATTGTTAGTTTAATTGAAATTTGGTTATTTGGTATCAGGTAAATGCTTTAGTCTTTAGCAATTTTTATTAAAGCATATATTTAGCAGAAATATAAAATAGGTACTTTGAATTTTCTGAGAATCACATATTCCCACGCAATTCTCATTCTAAAGAAATTTAGTTACATTTTGTGTAACTGGTAAACCATAAACGGTAGGTAAAAATTACGTACACAAAATTGTAAATCTCTCGGTTTTAGTATTTCAATCTTTGTGTCATTTCATTCATTGAAGTATTGCCAACTGTCAGTTGTTCGTCATGATGAAAAGATCAGTGAATTTGAAGACCAAACATTATAAACATTTGTCACCCCTATTGTACTTAATTTATTTATGAAAACCTTATCAAAATTTGTAGAACCTATATAAAACCAGACAGCCTCCACGAAGAATAGAACATTGGTAACTCCTAATTTTAACTTAGAGCTAAGTAAAAGCCTCATAAAATGTTACATTGAAGTATTGCTCTGAATGGATCGGAGGCCTACACTATGAGAAAAACCTGATGTGTTCCAATCACATGACTTTCTCCACATCTCTGCAACAAATTATTGTTAAAAAGCTTTTGCTTCTGCTTACTTCATGATAATCGAGAAAATAACTAGCAGAACTAGTCTTATTACTTGTTTCTTTGTAAATAGAAGTGAAATAAGGGAGTACCATAGGTTAAAGTGAAAGCCAAGAGCTGGTTGCTATATGACTGATGTTCCTTTGTTTGTATGGACAGGAGCTGACAAAATCCTGTATGAGAAAAGTATACGTTTTTCAAGGCTCAAACCAACAACAAGGCATATCTAAAAACCGATCAACTCCAATTTTGTATTTTCATCTGCTCTACAATTTCTGTGTGGTAAGCTATTGTCTATCTCTTACGGTTTACCAGTTATACACAATTCCGTATAATTCATCCAGAATAAAGTAGTCTTCAGAGGCTATTATCAGAAAATTCAAGATATAGATATTATTTGTCAGGTATATATCTTTAATATACGGTATTTTAATAAAAATCGTGAAGGGTCGTTTGGGGTGTGGGAATTTTCTTGAAAATCTTCGTGTCGCATTCTTGGAAGATACTGAACTTAAATGCCAAGTTTGGTATTTAACGGTCTTTCCGTTTTTGAGCTATGCTGCCCACAGACACACACACACGGACATATTTCTATAAATGTCTTAAAACATGTATTTCCGGTGAAATCTCGGTATCGAATTTTGGATGCCTTACAATACCTTCTCTATACACTATGTACATAGTACGTATAGAAAAAGTAAAAATGGAGAAAAAATATTTAAACTGCTTTGAGATGTGGTGCTGGAATCCGATAGAAAATATAAAGTGGATGGACATAGAGACAAATAAAAAGTTTTTGAGAAGAATGGGTGAGAAGAAAATAATCCCACACAATTTGCAGGAGTAAAGCAAACTGGATAGGGCACATTCTTAGCAGAAATTGCATTATATCATAGAGGGAAAAGTATAAGGAACAAATTGTCTTGGAGAAAGAAAAATCTATGTCCTCCATTCACATGAATTTCTCTTGCTATTCTACAGCAGTTCCTTATAATTAGAAGGGAAATACGGAACACGTCGGGGTGCGTCAAACTTTTAAAAGCTTCGCTAAGCGATTGTCACTGATATTCGTTTTTATTAATGACCAGGAGCAAAACAAAAGATATATGGAAGGATGAGGACTTCACGTTTAAGACAACTTTAAGTACCTTAAATTTGAAATCAATAGTAGGGAATATCTCGGAAATAGTAAAACATATAAAAAACTATATATTACACAAACTGGGAGTTTTAACTAGATCTAAATATTTTCCTATAGAAAATTATTGACAATCTTTTCTATGGTTTACCAGCTATGCTAGGTTAATTCTGAATGAAGTCTTCAGGAGCTATTCTCAGGAAATTCAGGATATACATTTTATTTACCATATAAACATCTTTAATATACGGTATTTTAATCAAAACCGTTAGAGAAATTATCACGAAAATTGAAATTTTCAAAAAACGTTCCATATAAATGGTAGTTTTGGGTGGAGACTCTGCGGAATCACAATTTTGCATTCTTGGAAGTTTGGTATTTAACCAACTTTTCGTTTTTTAGCTATGCTGCCTACACATCCCCCACACAGAAACACACACACGCAAGCGGGCGCGCGCTGACATTTTGGCTTAAAGTGCTCCTTTTAGATTCAGTGGACCTCAAAACATGCATTTAAGCTCAAATATCGCTATCAAATTTTTGGGTAAAAATTCATTTATTAAAAAAATTGTGATGCGTTACATTCATATTACTTTCTTTACCTATTCTGCAAACAAACTATCCTTACAAAAGATTATTCTGATATCTACATCATGCTAAACGAGATAAGCATTAATACTAGTACTACTTAGCTCCTTGTAAACAGAAGGGAGAAGGCAATATTTCAGACTAAAATCATAGTTCAAACTTTTAAAAGTCGATTGATATATAAACAATTGAAGTTCCATTTGCTTTACATTTAAAAAAAATAACAAAAAGAGATAAACACAAGATAACCCATTGCTTTACATTTCCAAAAAAAAATAACAAAGAGAGATAAATACAAGGTAACCCAGTTTGAGAAAATGCGTAATTTACAATTAAACCACTGTCAAGAAATATCTTGTAGACGGCCAACTATGCAACAAATACGCATATGACATAAAATGTGTGTTTTAACGAGATCTACATTTTTGTGAAGTAGGTTTTCGTCTGTCTCTTAGTTTATCAGCTATGCAAAATTCAGCTAAATTCATCCAGAATGAATAGATCTTAGAAGCTATTCCCAGAACATTCAAGACAAATTTTTATTTTTGATTTGAATAGCTTTAAAATGCGGCATTTTAATCAAAATCATTGGAACTGTTTTTGAGAACATCATACTAATACATTTTTTCGACATTTAGACGCACTTTTCCTATACAGATTTTTTTGAGATTCGGGGACCTCAAAACATACATTTCCGGTGAAATCTTGGTATCGATTTTTTTGTAGAATACAATGCTTTCTCTGTACACTAGGTACATAGCACGTGTAGAGAAAGTAATAAATTACCTCAGTGATAATTAGTTTATTTTAAAGTGCATGAGAGATAAAGAAAGATTTTAGGCGCTGCAGACATAAGGCACGAAACGAAGTTATATCGATGATGTGTTGGCACAATGCTCTGAATATACCAAAGGATAAAACGAGTGATATTTTAACATTTTTGTTTGATTCTGAAACCTCTTTCTACCCAAGGATGCCTCCCCTTGACAGTTTGCTGAAGTGTGTTTAAATCGACACGGCGTTTTCGTATGCTTAGTTTGCTTTTTGTAACAGCAGGAAACCATTTGAGTTTCCGCCCGGAATAAGAAAGGGTGGCTGTCTGCCTATCATTTACCTGCACATTTTCTTTTGGAAGAAAACTCACCACGTAGATCTAAAGCAAACACTATAACAAATTCCATTCAACGTTTTTCGGTCTCTTTTGTGCATTATTCTTGTTGGTGAACAGGGCGGAGCTTTTTAGTACTATGTTACCGAAGCCATTTAACTGATTTTTCAGTAGATACCTGCTCTGATTTTATCCAATTTTAACTGTCACCTAATAAATTTCTCACTGTCACTTCCTTAATATAGTTGTAGCGGGTCGTCTCCTTAGCGCGGTGGTAGCGCAGCTGCCTACCAAGCGGGAGACTTGGGTTCGATCCCCAGTACCGGCGTGGGGATTTTTCCCCCGCTGGGAGACCTGGACCGGGGTGCACTCAGCCTCGTGAGGTCCCTGGGGGGCCAATTGAGGAGCTACTTGATTGAGAAGTAGCGGCTCCAGGTCGTGAGGACCGCATTAACCGGCCGGGAGGGGCTCGAGGCGCTGACCACGTCTCACCCTCCAGTACTGCACCCCATCCATGACGTCTGTAGTGGACCGAGATGGGGGACGCAGCGGACGGGCGGTAGGCCAAGGCTCCCCGTGAGCTGTCGTGCCATGGAGTTATGTTACATGTTGTAGCGGTATTGGGTTTGTGCCGGGGTGCAGGTTATGGTTGGCTTAGCTCAAGGTTTTTATTAGCATGGAAACTATTTCAGGTAGTGGTGAGACACAAGTGTTGTATTAATTGAGCCCGGTCTTTTTCCACCGTAGAACACACGCGTATACTTCTTAATTTTCTACTGTGACTTTACACTTTACTCGCCCGCGAATGTTATTATGTATTAATGTTGACGCCGTGATTTATTACGTATTCTGGTCAGTATTAAAACAACTAGCCTGTTCGGCTCCACCACGGACTCTAAAATCACAGCTTACTGGTCAGGAGATTCTTCACCAAGTGCCTCACAACTAAACGGTAGCCTGAACGGCTCCATCGCGGATTCTAAATTTTACATCTTACTTCTGCCGATCTTCTACACCGAGTGCTTTACAAATGTCATCTGACCAGCGGAGGGCATTGTTTTGCTGTCCCGTTATTTCCCTCGGGCAAGGCATATTCATCCCTTCCCTCGGTTCAATGCACGGAAGGTAACGGGATCTTGTACCCCGAGCTCGTGACTCGTACGTGTTAAGTCGTTCTACCCTTCCCATTTTCACTATACATTTATATTTTCTCTTCTGAATAATTCTTTCCTCCGGGACAAGACATGCACTGTCTCAATGTACAATGTACACAGAGCACAAATAGTAATAGACATCGAATTTCTGATTGTCTGTAGAGGCTTTACAGGGCGTGTCTTCTAATATCCGCTGGCTCCTCCGTCACTCAATCTGGGGAAGGAAGAGGGGTTTTAGCTTGCCTGTTGTAGTAAATTGTAATTCTATACTTTTTCTATTGTACTTGGTCTTACACAAGCGAGGTGATCCGCGGCGTTATTGTGGTCATATGGGAAGCAAGGCGCACGGTTATGCCATGCAAATGAGTAGATCTGTTATGCACTATTAGATTACACGTTTTCAGGAACACGGTGAAGATGGATTAAAGACGCATCAACTTGTTTAAACAGCGACACGATGAGTCAAAAATAAATGGTTAAGTCTCAGTAATGTTACTGTGACTACGTTCCCAAGTATAATCTTGCCCCCTGAATTATTACAGGTATGGGTCCCGTTCCCATAGAGTGCATACGAAGCCGCCAGTATTACACATGAGCGATTAACTGATTCACATAGCCCCCTGAAGATTATTGCAGGTGTCTGCCACCTTAGTAAATGAACGTGCAGAAATACACTTCTGTATAGCTTCCCTTCATCTCTAATAAATTTTGGCTACTTATGTGGGCTACTGTATACAGAGAGCAGTTAGAATCAAAGGAGGTCAGTCATGGCTGACACTTTGGAGAGTGCAGTTGGATTACAGAGCAGCCGAAGCAATCGACTGCTGAGTGTACAAATGTCAAGTCGTCGAGAATTGAAATTATTTTGCAGCAATTGAAACATACATTTTTGACACATTATATAATTGTTTAATACATTCAATTGTTCAATACCTTTCAAACAAAAATGTTTTGGGTGTAACAAAGTTTAAATTTCAGCTAACTAAGAGCATACTGAAGATATTAAAGTTTCAGAGATGCTTCAGTTTAAGGATATGTGTGACTGAAATTTCATGAAAAATCAAAGCAAATCGAGTTTTTATTTTAATTACTTAAAATAATTTAAACTTACCTGAACACAGAAAAGGTATAATTGGCCACCAGGCAACAATTTTGAATACCTTAAGTCACTGAAGCTACAACAACAACATTAGCGGTGAAACTGTACTGGCCTCGGCAATTAGCTTCACGAGATTTCATTCGTAATATGCAAAGTAAAAAATGAAGTTTTGCAGAAGAATTAAGCAATCCAAGAAGAAAACCGACAAAGTTGCAGCAGAGGAGTGGAAAAGGAAACCTGAGAGTCCAAATCTACCAACCTGATGGATTTTAATGTGAACCATGCATTCAATTCTTTCTTTCTTTGCTCGCTATTGACATTTTCTGGATTTCTATTCCTCTAAAATGCTCCTTGCAGAGCAATTTTTCTGTTACAAAAAAAAAAAATTGCTGTACATGTTCACAGAGAATTAATGAATAAGAATTGTACTGGGTTTTACTTTCAGGTGTATTTAAGCATACATATTTAATTTTCAAACAAAAAAATTATATTTGTATGCCATAAAGTCATGCTATAACTTAAAAAATTTCTGGAACTCGGAGAAACCTAGAGAAATTTAAAACATTAGATATATTGTGAATCTAAGGTTAGAACATTAGACCAACAATTGCATTTTTTTGTCGCAAGGGACTTCTTAGAGATGTGATAAAAACATTAATAAATTTGACCATAATTTCCAAACCATCAGAGCGAAACCAATGAAATATAGTATATATTAGTTAGGAATTTCAAACTTTCAATCAAACATGTCCTTGGATAGGAGAGTCAGACTGAAAAAATTCAATGCCTTAGCCGGGATTTGAACCACGAATCTCTCTCGATCTCTAGCCGGTTGCTCTGCCACTGAGATACCATGGCAACATGCCGGCACAGCATTGAATTTCTCAACTGATTCGCATTTTTCCCAGTAAACCACAATGTGATCTCAAATTATTTTGAGATGAAACCACAATGACGACTTACAATGCTGCAAGTACCTAAAGTCTCAGGATTTATAGTATAGCCAACTATTGTGGTCATTTGGTATAGGATTAATTTGTTTTTCACACAAGCCGTGTGTAGGACAGGAGTTGGATAAGTAGAGTCAGACTGAAAAATTCAAAGCTATAGCCTGGATTTGAACAACGGATCACCCGATCACTAGCCGGTTGCTCTGCCACTGAGCTACCATGGCAACATGCCGGCAAAGCATTGAATTTCTCAACGTCCCAGAATTCATAGTATATCCAACTATTATGGTCATTTGGTATTGAATTTAATTTATGTTAAGTACTTGCAGCATTGTAACTCGCCATTGGGGTTGTCATCTCAAAATAATTTAAGACCACCTTGTGGTTTACCGGAAAAAATACGAGTCAGTTGAGAAATTCAATGCTGTGACGGTATGTTACCATGAAAGCTCAGTGGTAGAGCAACCGGCTAGAGATCGGGAGATCCGTGGTTCAAATCCCGGCTATGACGTTGAATTTTTCAGTCTGACACTACCTATCCAACTCCTGTCCCACACACGGCTTTTGTGAAAAACAATTAAATCCAAACATGTCAATTATTGTTGTCGTCGGTTTGAACCTTTATTGGAGCATACTTTTTATAATTCACTTTATTTAAAGATAGGGACGTTTACCCAAAAGAAGTATTTCAATTTCCTGAGAAAGCTGGAGGAATAATGGTTTCCACATTCTCCAAAAGAAACTTGGTGTGTAGAGGGAGGAAGATCTAAAGTGTGGACGCTGCAGATGGCGAAGGAGACAGAAATCTATTGAACCTTGCCGGGAAAAGGGGAAACTGTCAAGAGTGACATCTCCAGTAAACGCTTTGCTACGTGCCCAGACCCTCCCTCGGTCACCTGGGAGTCCAACACGTTACCACCAAAACAAAAGAAACAGTTTAGTGACGTGGATAAGATATTTGTCGGTCAGTTCCGATGTTACTCTTCTGGGCATATTCGAACTTATACTGCAAAATGCCAATATTTAACATAAAAATCTAATGTGTTCCATTAACATAATTTTCTCTACATCTGTTCAATAAATGATTTTTAAAAAGTTTATGCGTCCATTTACTTTATGCTAATCGAGAAAAAATAGTATAAATAGTCTTATTACTTACTTCCTTGTAAGTAGAAGCGAAATAAAGGAGTGCCATAGGTTAAAGCGATAGTCAAAAGCTGGTTGCTCTGCGACTGGAGTTCCTTTATTTGTATGGACAGGGGTTTACAAATTCCTGTATGAGAAAAGTATAAGTTTTTTTAAAGCTGAAACCAAAAAGAAGGAATATCTCAAAAACGATCAAATCCACGAGACAAATGTATATAACATAAATTGTGTGTTTTAATGTACTCCACATGTTTGTGTGTTAAGTTTTTGCTCATCTTTTACGGTTTAGCAGTTATGCAAAACTTCATAAAATTTATCCAGAATATAGTAGTATTCAGAGGCTAATCCCAGAATATTCAAGATATACATATTATTTATCAGGTAAGTATCTTTAATGCATGATGTTTTAATAAAAATCGTTAGAGCCATTTTAGAGAAAATAAACATTTTCGAAAAAAATGTCATGTAAAGGGTAGTTGGGGGAGGGAGGATTTTCTTGGAGATCTTCGTGTCGTATTCTTGCAAGATACCAAGCTTAAATACCAAATTTGGTATTTAATGATCTGTTCGTTTTTTAACTATGCTGTCCACAGACAAACACACGCACACAATTTAGAAAATTATATCTCTGGTTATAACATGTTTTCCTGCCCGTTTCTTTCGTTTTATTGCGCGCACTCTATTGTGCGAGTAAAAACACATACACACATAAACACGCTTGTAAAGCTGTAATTTCTTTCTCTGTTTATTGTTCTTTTTTACTCCATCGTACAACATGTTTGGTAGCAAACGTAATTAACTTTTTTAATTATGTTATTAATTTCCTGTTTTCCTTGCCTTGTGTACAGCTATTTGCAGGTATTTCCGTTTGTCCTTTTATCTAATTTTCACGCTGTGTGGTGCATACCATCTCTTGTCGCTGCAATTATCATTTCCCCTCTCTTATTAAGATGCATTTTCTTCTCCCTCCATCTCTCTCTTTGTCTCTCTCTGTAGCGTTGAAATGCGGCTTTGTCACAGCGTAAAGTGCACTAACTCCATTTGCGTCTTTTCTTCCAACCTAAAGCAGATGGTACGTGCGTGGTAGACAATGACGAACGAGCTCGGTGTCATAAATACTTCAGGCCAACAGCCTGTGAAGGCACACAAAGTGAGCACAAACCTTATTTGTTGCGGGGCAAATTGTATACTAAGATAAAAGATAAAAAGATTGCGTAAACTCCGCTTGGGTCGCTCAAGAAGTAGAATATGAACTTAACTGGGCCTGTTATATTCAGCGTTGGGTCAATTCAAAGTGGCTGATCCCTAAATTAGTAGTATTACTTCATTTTGTTATAATTTATGTATATGTATTAAATAAATAAAATATGCTACCTCAACACCTAGGTTACTATTCCAAAAACGAGAATTATAAATGTTATCTTCTGTATTTTTTTCAGATAATTAACAGCTTAAATTTTAACTTAAAATCAGTAACCAAGGATCCATCATATAAAATAAAATTTACGGCGTAAATAAATTGAAATATAATATAATAATACAAGAAAACAACATATTATAAAACTATCCAGCTTTTTCTTATTCTATACTATACACTAAATCACTGGTACCCAGCGAAAGATGCTGGTATCCAGAACTAACTTTGTATGTTTACTACACCCAAAACTTTCATGTCGAGATTCCACCGGAGATATATGTTCTAAGACCCCTTGAACAAACAAACGTTACTTTTACTGCTGTACGAAGTTGCTAGAGAAGGTACTGTATTTCAACCAAAAATTTTATGTCTATATTTTGCCGTAAATATACCTTTTGAGGTCCCCTGAATAAAAAAACTCTGTACAAAAAGGTGAGTGCCTGTGGTAAGCATAACTTAAAAACGAAAACACTGTTAAATACCAAGCTTGGTATTTGTATTGAGTATCTTCCAAGGATGCCATACAAAGATTTTAAAGAAAATCCTCCCCACTACAAACTACCCATTAGATGGAAAAAACTTTTAAATTTTGTTTTTCTAAAAATGGCTGTAACGATTTTGATTAAAATACTGTATATTAAAGATATTTACATCACAAATAAAATATATATTTTGAATTTTCTGAGAATAGCCTCTGATAATGGTTAAACCGTAACACACACAAAATACTACACAAAAAATGCAGATGTGATTAAAACACATAATTTATGTCAAATATTTTTTCTTGACTGTTTTTGAGATATTCTTTCTTACTGGTTACAAATTTAAAGTACCTAAATTTTCTTCAAACGGTACCACGCAAAGCGAACCGAATCTTAATTTTTCCCATAGCGATCAGCTTTCAAAGGATTTCACTACTACTTATTTCCCTCATACTTACAAGGAAGCAAGTAAAAACACCAATTCAGTAATGTTAATCTCGAATAGCATTATGTAAATAAAATAATAATTTTTGGTAAGATAAGTTGTATATGGGACAGCTAGAGAAAATTATATGATTGTGCACATCAGAATGTTTTTAGAAAAATTCATGTTTATATGTGCACATGTGGATACCATAAATTAAAAACAAGAAGTCCGTTAAATACCATACCTGGATGAGACATAACAATTTTTAAGAAATTTCCCCACCTAAAACTATTCTTTACATGGTGAATTTTCGAAAATTTTAATTTCATAAAAATGGCGCTAACGATTTTCATTGAAATACCATATATTAAATATATTTACATGACAAATAAAATGAGTTATTTGAATTTTCTTTGAATAGCCTCTGAAGACCACTTAATTCTGAACGAGTTTTGTATAACCGCATAAGATGAAAATGGACAAAAATTATTACACAAAAAATGTATATCTCGTTACAACACATAGTTTATGCCATTTACATATTTTTTCCGAGACATTCCTTGCAAAGGTTTCAAAGTTATGCAATTTAAGCATTTATAATACTGAAGGTCATCTTTCGTTGTATCTCTCTTTTGTTTTACTCCCGTACGTGAAAAACGAACCTAATTTCAATTGTTACACATAGTGATCGATTATTTAAAAGATTTTAATATAGCTTTAGGCTATCGAATTATCTTATTTCGCTTTTACTTCGAAAAAACTAATCAACCATTTCTGCTAATGTTTATCTCGATTATCACGATGTCGATAAAAGGATGCTCTTTTATAAGAGTGGTTTGTACAGACAGTCATGTAAATGCAACACATCAGCTTTTTGTCCACTTCTCGCTCTTGCAATTACACCTTTACATTCCTATGGGTTTTACATATTTACCGCAAATGCTAGCAACATTTACCCATTTGTATCTCCAAGCTCTAATGTGTATATGTATTTTGTTGATGCGTATTTTAATTATATTTGATAGTTAAATGTTGCTATTTTAATTTCACGAAGAGATCTACGAAATTGCCACGCAAGGGAGTACACCTTGTCGGCCCAGGTTCGATCTCAAGCGACCGCATGTAAGAGTTGTGGTAGACAAAGCGGCGCTCCGGTTTCCCCCGCTATCGCATTCACCGGTGCGTTACTTCAATCCATGTATCACCAATGTCATCGCCTGCGGTGGCACAAGTAGTAAAACGGTGTTAAACACTGTCAAAAAAACGACACGGTGTGTTAGGAATCATGACCCCACCGGGTCAAACACAATGCGAACAGCTCACTAACATGAAGGGCTCAAATGTTCGACCCAGTGTGCTCCTAGTGACGTTAGAAATATCACGATTGAGGGGTCCCCAGCACTCTCACCAAGGCAGTTGGAGAGACCGGGACCTTCACCTACAGGGTAATAGATAAGTGGATAAATAAATAAATTTGCATACAAAATAACATAAGTGAGTTTCTGTAGGTGACTCTGTTATTAAATGCTGGCCTTCGCAGGTTCAAATCTGGCCAAGACCGATGGTTTTTAAGTGCGCCTAAAGACGAAAACATGAGTAGATATACTGGCATACAAAAGAATTCTTTCGGGACGAAATTCCAGCTGATCACCGCCACTGGTGTGATCCTGGCAGTTGGCAGTTGAATATATACATTTTGTTCGTGGTAGTAGCAGGCGGCTCAGGTTAGATTTCCAGCGCCCTCATGTGGGATTTATGGTGGACGAAGCGCGGCGTCTGCACGGATACTCTCCGAGTCCTCTCGTTTCCAACGCCACTCATTCCACCAATTTCTCTATCATCCATTGCGCTGGCATTTTATATCATTCACTTCCCTCATGCTAATGCTTGGCTACGGGCCGACCACTCCTTCCAAGCTCTAAATTCTCCGTTGGCTCACCAACAGGCTTCTGACCCTTAGGCATCCGCTTGTAAGTCCTAGGAGGGTGTCAGTCCTAGAAATAAGGGAAGGTAAAGTCGACCACAACCACAAAATTATTATTATTATTATTATTGTTATTTTTTTTTTAATTTACGATCTATGAACACTTTACCACCATATTTTCTTAGATTTCGTTTGTGTTTCTTTCCGTTTGTTGTGAATAACAAACAACATAAAGGTTAAATTATGTGTTGCTTTTTTAGCGGTTAATATTCATTGTAAGTGGGCTTTTAAAATAAGAGCACATAAATGGAATTCTGAGAAATGTATTTAATTCACTGACGGAAATACGCACACTGATATTGACTTCAAAATGTACATTTATGCCGCCATAGGCTAAACTCAATCCGCCTTGCACTTCGGCAGAGCCGCATGACACCTTTGTTGAAGAAGTTGCCTAGCATGCGAGGAATTCATGCTGAGAGTGAGTATCTTCTGTGTCGTAGTGACAGATGGAGGTCTGAGTGGTATGTGATCTTTTCGCAGTGTTTTGCTCGACTGATATCGAAGGTCGAAATGTAAAATTTGTTTGATCACTTATGTAACCAAATATTCACTTTGATCAGTGTCCTCAGCCAACATCAGCTAAAGAGAAAAGCCTGATACCAAACATAGTACACGGCGTGACGTCACACTTTATGGGCGGAAACACGTTTGACTTGTATACAGTTGTGTGAATATTTTCATATTAATGGATTTAAGTTATATCTTATTTTAAAGCAATAATATCCTATAAACTTAGTGGTAATTAGGCGTACGATTCAAAGTGAGTCTGTTTTCCGTTTCTGAAGAAAAATGTCTAAAATAGATATCCCTTACTGATAAGAAGAATTTCCTACCTAAAAATAACTCCGCGGAATTTAACATATGTTTTAACATTTTTAGCATTTTAAAACTATTTAGTAATTTTAAATATTAAATCATTAAATAAACGGCATAACCTCCTTCTCTAGTCATTCACTTTTCATTGAATTTGTTGCAGGTTTGTGAACTGCACTTTGAAGAATCTGAAATCGAAATTATTACTGTTTATATGCATCTCAACAATCTTTAATGGGGTTTAGTAACACGCTCTTGGCCACAAAATATGAGATGAAATGTGCTGTTTGTGGTTCGCTCCAAGCTTACCAGGAAATGCATATTATTGCGTTAAGGTTGCAATGGCGCAAAGCAGGTTAGGACCTGTCTTTTAATTAAAGTTAAATGTATGCATACAAGACAGAAGTTAAAATATAAACATTGACGGAAGAAGAACAATTTGATGTGTTCCATGTACACGGCAAAAAGAAAAACTTTCAAAAACAAGCTTTCTTTACAAAAGATTATTCTTCTATCCAAACTATGCTAATCGAGAAATACTCTTATTACTTGTTTTCTTCTAAGTAGAAAGCGATAATCAAAGCTAAAGCGATAGCCAAAGTTTTAAAAACTATCACGATGTGAAACATTTGATGTTCAGCTCTATGAAACAAAAAGAGGTACAACGAAAATTGACTTCCCGCTTGAGAAAATCATAAGTGAAATTGAAGTGAATAAGAGGAAATATCACGAAAATGGTTAAATCAAAAAAAAAAACGTTAGGACAGAAATTCTGTATTTTAATCAGATCTACTGTTTGTAGTAAGTCTTTTTTATCTCTCACGGTTTAATAATAATCTTAAAGTGATTCTATCACGCCCAGTATAGAGGGACGCTGAAAACCACTGTAGTTAAAGAGCGTCCATAAATACCACTCCATTTTTATCATCCGTATACATATAATAAAGCACCTACCTCTATATATTTATCTAATTTAAAAGTATTTTTCGTTTTCGGAAAAAATCATTATAAATATATATATTTAAAGTGAGAGTGATTAAGAACACACTCGTATAACTCTTTACTTATGTATAACCTGCGTTTTTTCTCCACCCTTCTTAACGAGTCTTGTATATCTAGTGGGTGTTAAGCTGTAGGATCTGGGAATCATATAATAGAATATGCACATCAGGAACTTATTTGAATAATGCTTGAACTTATATATTTTAACTACTTGTTAATTTTACTGACGCTGAATTGCAGAATTGGATTATGAAACAAATAGAAGATGTTAAAATAAGGTGTTTGTTTTGAATAAAATGGAGATTATTAAAAAAGGAATAAATACTACGCTGAATATTAAATAAACATGCACAGGTTTCCGGCTAAATATACATACAGCTTTATAATTCATAGGTTACTATGCATTTTCTTCAATGTGCTACCTTTTTTTCTCTGCGTATAACATGTTTTCCACAAAAACGTTACTACTTGATGTTTTCTGCACGGCCGTAACAGTGTCGAGAAATAAACGTCTGCTTTGACATGTTCACACTTCAATACCTGTTTCTGGCTTAGTCATATAAGAATTAAATCCTCATTAATAATGGTTTTAAATTTCACATCTCATTTCTTTCTCTCTTTCTTTCACTTTTATGTGCACGTTTTAGATAAAACAAATGATGCATGTTTAGGAACGTAAAAAGTGTGAGTGTGTTCTCCATTTGATATTAGTTTGTGTAATCGACCTCAACATTTGTTATTGCGAAATTTGCTCACTTTGCGAAATTTGCTCTCGGGGACATGTGTGGCTTGTGTACCACGTGTACTTTGGAATACTAATCAACCTGAAAACTAACTACCCTTAATAACTAAAATTATTAGTCTGAAAGTGAATCAAATATCGACGTAATAGTGTCCACAATTACCAATAAAAATATCTGAATTTATACATCTAATAGCCTTATTATGAGCTTATATATCAGATAAAACAAAAGTAGGACAATCGGTTCCAAAATACATTTGAAAATAGATTGTAACATTCAAAAAGAAAGAAAACACCCGACTTCAACCTGAGGACACTATCAAGAATGATTTCTTTGAAGTGTTTATCACCTTTCTCTTCACTCCAGCTTCGTCTTATGAAGATGATGTGTCTGTCTATAGATGACAGGAAACCTTTCTTATTTATTCAGCAATGAAGAATCTTTCTTTTCTTCGCTAGACACGAGAGTATACACAGATGAGGGTCATATGGCTATATTGGCTACAAAACTGTCATTATTCTAATTTCTACTTTCTTTACACGTATACTATGTACATAGTGTATAGAAAGAGTACTGTATTGCACCCACAAATTGATACAGAGATTTCACCTGAAATATAATTTTGAGACCCCCTGAATACTAAAATGCATTTTTAGAAAAACGTCCATGTATGTGTGTCTATCTGTTAGTCAGTGTGTGAGTGTCCATGGGCAGCATAGCTCAAAAACGAAAAGGCCATTAAATACCAAACTTTATTTTTAAGTTCTGTATCTTCCAAGGATGAAGCACAAAGATTCTTAAGAAAATCCCTTAACATGGAAACATTTTCCAAAATTTTGATTTTTTCAAAAATAGCTAACTGGGTTGATTAAAATGTCCTACGTATAATAAAACATTTACATGACAATAAAATATATATTTTAAATTGTATGGGAATAGCCTCTGAAGGTCCCTTTATTCTGGATACATTTTACTGAACTTTGCATAGCTGGCAAACCGTAAGAGATATACAAAAACTTACCTACCAAAAATGTAGACTTCATTAAAACAACATGTATATTATATACTTTCTTCGCGTAGTTGACCATTCTTGAGGTACTCCTTGTTTTTGGTTTCAGTTTTAACATACATATACTTTTCTCATACTGGATTTATCAACTCCTGGCCATAAATACAAGGGAATTTAAATTACGTAACAGCCAGCTTGTAAAAGACTTGGCTATCATTTTAACCTATAGTATTCCTTATTTCCTTTCAGGTTACAAGGAAGCAAGTAATAAGACTATTTCTGCTAATTTTATCTCGCATGAAGTAGATAGAATAATAAGTTGTTTAAGAATAATTTACAACAGAGATGTAGAGAAAGTCATGTGAATGAAACACATCAGATTTTTTATCAGTGTAATAACTTTAAACCTAATTTATTCTGAAGGAGGTGAAACAGAAAAATCACTCTCACCTTGGACGACTGCCTCGCACCAGAGCTGCAACGAAGCAAACTGTTCTGCTTATGAACAAACATGACCTTTTCCAATTTTTCGTTGCCATTCTGATACAGTTGGGCATATATTTTTATTGTTTTATGTATAGGTCTCAATCAAGCCGTTAATTCTTTAATCTTTTATAACCCAGTTAACGTGTTCACGTCTCCGTTCTTTGCCATTCGAAAATTCTGAAATCAAAACCTTTCCTACTGCAAATACAGTCACAGAATTCAAAAACAAATATTCCTGGTAACGCAATTAAAAAACATGGAACACAACAGTCACTGGAACAAACATTGCACTCTTTGACTCCATAGGAAGCATATATTTGTTGCCATGTACGCATAAGCAGGGTGTGTTGTTGTTACAAATATTGCTGATTAGAATCATAACGGTGCTACATATAGCACTGGGCCTGTAATAAAATATTAAGTTTAGACTTGAAAACGCCGGATATATCTATTATTAGTATAGAAGGTACACTTCCGTGCATAAAAAGTGGTCTATTCTGATATTAGAATAGTGTGTTTCTCTATGTAAGGTTTCCAGCTTCAGACGACTAAGCTTAGATTCCTCTCAGCCTGTATCAATTCTGTATGTGTTTGGTCTGAAAAACAAATAGAAGCTTAAGCAGTAACTAATGAACCATGTTACAATCGTCCGAATCAGCTGAAAAATGCAATGCTACAACAGGCATTTGATCACGGTTTAAATGTTTTCACAGTAATTCAATGATAGAACAACCACACGTGGAACGGCAATCTTCGTGGCATTAAATCATTTAACTAATTGTAAAATTAAACACATACTCCTGGTTGGGAGTTATAACTAACACTAAACTCCATAGCACCTCAACCCGAAGTCCTGCCATGGCTTACCGCACGAACCCTGCGTCCCCCATCGATGTCCATTACAAGAGGCATGGATGGGATGCAGCACTGGAGAGTGGGAGTGGTTAGCGTCCCGAGTCCATCCCCACCGGTTAATGCGGTCTAAGGAACCTGGATCCGCTACTTTTTCCTCAAATAACTCCTCAATTGACCCCACAGGGACCTCATGAGGCTGAGTGCTCCCAGTGGGGAGAAAATCCCCACGTCGGT
Organism: Hymenopus coronatus; assembly: GCA_030762935.1. NCBI lineage: Eukaryota > Metazoa > Arthropoda > Insecta > Mantodea > Hymenopodidae > Hymenopus > Hymenopus coronatus. The sequence continues at coordinate 42,130,725 of CM060887.1, forward strand.
ACGGGAATCAAACCCGGGCCTCTCGCTGCGCTAAGGAAACAATTGAGTTATTATAACAGCATTTATCAATTATTAAATACCATGTTACAATACTTGGGAAAGGGAGGGGTAATCCGGATACCGACTCTATGAAATGATGTCGCTACGATTAGTACACGAGAAAAGGCTGAACCAATTGCAACATAGTTCTAGAGGAACGGGTGAAGAATAAACTTAAATGTGTCTTTAAACAAAACATTAGCCGCGACAGTTACTAATACTTTCATCAGCGACATGGAGACAAAAGTTAAAATTATTGCGGTTATCGAACGTGAATAACCAAGCCGATATTAAGAAAACGGTAGAGCAGAATGAATGGGAATAGGATACGGATGGTGTGGACTCGACACTGAACCGTTTGATGGTTATTGTATACTCAAAGACATTAAAAGTAAGCCTGGAAATAATTATTGTACGACGGTGACTTTTTGCTCACCCATCCATGTCTATAACCAATTTGCTATGCTATTGAAAGCGTATTGGACAGGCCACGTTACCAAAGGGAATGTACTGGATATGAAACGTAAGTTGCGACAAATGAAGTTCTGAGTTGCGAACTGGTGATCACAAAATTTCTGGTTAAACAATAACCACCTCTCTTTGCTGGTGTTACAAATTAGGTTAATATTTTCTCTGCGCTCCATAATGTAGTTTTAATGCCAAGGTAATGTGCGCACGTGTGGACAACTTTAACACACTGCTTATACTGTGCTGACGGAGCGTCGAACCGGGAGATGGATGAGGCGGTGAACTGCATAGTTTCTGTTTTTCTTACTCGTATGGTAGTAATGCCAGAAAGGCATCATTGAAAATCTTCTAAAGACGCGAGTCACCGTCAAGCGTTCACATTTTCAGCAAGATCACGGCGCCAGACGTATTTTTATTGTCTTTGAGTGTACATATTCTTCGCGAGGGGGCACCTCAGCATTTTTAAAAATATTCGCACAAAATTTCAAGGTTTGCAGTAAATAAGTTACTAAGTAGATAATTTATATTATATTTTCTATAGTCACCCTAATTGTAGAAAAATATATTATTTGTCCCACTCTCCAAAGCTGATGATTTTAAAAAATTAAATAATTTATTTCTTATATTTTGGAGCATTATTTTGAAAAAATATATATAAATATCCTTTGATATACTATTAGCAGTCAGAATAAATTGTGAAACAAATTAGTGTAAAGCATTATGAAAAGTGTTGTATAAACTTTGTGAATGAATAACGTTTAAAGTTGGGAGTGTCTTAATAAGTATGTTCGCATCCATTTATAGATTCACCTAGCACCGCATGTGAGATTTGTGATGGATAAAGTAAAGCAGGGGTAGTTTTTCAAAGGGTTCTCCAGTTTCCCTCCTCATTGCATTCAAGCGGCGCTACATCTGCATTCCATGCATCACAGTGTCATCACCTGCGCCAAAAGTAAACACTACAAAAACATTAGATATAGTTTTGATTAATTGATAATTAAAGTGCGCAAAGAAAAAAACTATATATTTTCTGAATGTTCGGAGTTTATATACTTTATTTAGAAAAAAAATAATTTTTAAAAATTTTCTCAATTTTGGTCAAATTTCATGGATACATCACTTTATGAAAGCGATACGGTAAGCATGATAAAAAGGGTCAAGTTATAATGTTACCATTCGTCATATTTTGGAGGAGATAAGTATTCTACAAATCCAGTGACTAAACTTACGTTTGGGAAAAAGAAGTGGTGGGGGTATTGTTACCAACATAAAAAGCCTCTGTCCCATTATGGGACTTTTTATGCACGAGGGATACAACTGATATATATATATATATATATATATATATATATATATATATATATATATATATATAAGATGTAAATGGATATTAACCACTTGATAGAAAGTCAGCAAATTTTATTTGATCAACATATCGTCACAATTGGAATATTGATCTTTCAACACTTATGTAACACTCCCCTCATAAGCCGCTCCAATACATCCCTCACAATCCGATCCAACTCAAGAATAAAAATAAATTAATCTGCTACGATAAATGAATTTTTTTATCATATTGATAATACAATTTTCATAAGACAAAGTGATTCATAAAGTATTTAAAAGCTCACTTAAAACATTAAACTGCTATTAATATTAATCTATTGGAGATAGGATAAAAGCCAATGTAGTCACATACCGGCAAGCATTTTGTTTCTTTCCTTCAATTCACCTTTGCTAGGGGTACCGTTTTTGTTGCATAAAACATTTGTGATTTTATTCAACTGTTATAAGCATTTGTAGGTACTAATCATGACTATCACTCAATGAGAGAATACAGCTGATTTAATGATATTATGAAAGCAAGAGGAGTTTTTATCAAGAATCGAGAAAATTTAGAACCCTTTAAACATTTAAAAGTAAGCTCATGTTCCATTCGTAAAGTTCAAGCAAAGTGGCCAATACAATCTATACATCTCAATCGGACTTTTGGTTGTGGGGTTACCTTAAAGAACGAGTTTTCCTGACACAGCCAACAACCCGAATAAAATGCGAATAATCTAAAACATCATCTACAAAATGTTGTGTATTGGGTCGCAGAAAGAATGGTGTACGTTGAACAAGGAAAAGTAGGACATCTTCCCAAATTTTTATAAAATCCCATTGCTTGCTGAGTTTGTAGCTTTTTTTCCCCCTATCTCAAATTTATAATACTTATTGGTTTAAAGTTTCAAGTGACTTTTGAAATATTTTATGCAACAGATAAATGTGTGCAGTTCTATATGATTAGTTAATGTTCCGCAAATAAGAGAATGTTACTGACGCAATGCATTACGCCACTGACATGGGTGGGTGAACTCGTATACCATGGATTCCTGACCGAGGTTTCTTCCACATTTTATAGTCGTCATAATTGCCCAATTCCAAAAAGATTATTTTAAATTTGTGCCTGCTAGTTTTTTTGTTTTTTATCACAAATGTTCTTTCACAATTATCGTTTCCTCTCATCCAATTTATTCATCGGTGTGCATTTACTGGGTGATACATGTGGTTAAAAACCATTAAAAATTCTGATGTGTTACTTTCATATGGCCTTTGCTACCTTCCATGTTTTATCAGTGGCCATACAAAATCATTTATTTAAAAAAACCTATTTTCTATTGATTCCATTTTAATCCAAATAAAACGTTGCAGAATTAGCTAAATTACACATTTCGCTACGCATAAAACAGCATAGTGACAACCTAATTCTTACAAACTAGGCGCTGAACTTATTTCCTTTTCATGCTTTACTGATAAATATTTGTAACTTAACAGGACCTGAAAAGATTGACAAAGAAGGACAATTCGAGTATTATCGATATCTTGGAAACGGCTCATGTAATGAATTGAATATTGTCATATATTTAGATTTAATTATCTATTTTAAAGATATCTACATGTTTTTATTTCTATACTTATGTAGAGAAAGTATTGCATTCCATTCTCGGGATTTCTCTAAAATACACGCTTTATTGTCCCCTATATTTAAAAATCATTTAAAAATGCCCGTGAGTGTGTGTCCTTATGTGTGCCTATGAATAGCATAACTCAAAAACGAAAAGAGTTTATCAAGATTAGAATCTTTCAAGCATACCACACGAAGATTTTCAATAAAAGCTCTTCTCTCCAAGCCACCCTTTATATGATAACATTTTCAAAAATTGTTTCTCTAAATATTTTAAATTAAAATACCGTGTATTACAAATATATACAAGGAAAATAATATTTATATCTAAACCTCTTATTCTGGATGAATTTTGTATACCTGATAAACCGTAAGAGATTAATAAAAACTTACATCTAAATTTAGATTTTGTTAAAACACACAATTGATATAATATAAAGTTTTGTGGAGTAAAGCGGCAGTTACTGTGGAATGAAAAAATTACGTTTTTTTCTTTTCGTCTTTAACAAGACATTTGAAGTACCTCGATATCTATTCAAAAGTAGGTAAATAATTAAAATACGGAAATAGTACACACAATTTCGTCTGCCTTATTTGAACAATTATTGTCATCTGCTGGCTGTCAGCTTGTCATTAAATTCTTCTATTTCATGCTTTTCACGTCTTCCGCTAGGTGTAAAAGAGCCTAGAGGCAACATGCCAGCCTCTGGTTCCCAAGATCACGGGTTCAAAATTGGCTAGATAATTTCAGGTGTAAATTCGTTAATTCCGTGCCATAGATTTACAGCTTATAAAATGACCACAAGAGTGATAAAAATGCTGCCAAGTAAACTAAGCTGTCTTTCTCGCCCAACATAAAATGGGACGCTGAGAACCGCAGGTGCAACAAGCGGTACTGCAGCACACCTACACCCGAATTCTCTCCGGTGGAGTGGTTTTTTAGTGGGTATTGCCAGTTTAGGGCGGCCCCCACACTTGGCAGAGCTATCCCCTCTGTCGCCTGTAGATTGGGTTTTTCCACTCCACTCGAAAAAAAAAAAAACAAAAAAAAACGTAGAAATCTCATGGGTCTCGTGGGCGCACATATTACTTTCTCTAAGCATTTTTGGAAAAATGCAAATACGCGCGCGCGTGTGTGTGTGTCTGTGGATAACATAGCTCAAAAGAGAAAAGTCCGTTAAATATCAAAGTTGGTTTTAAATTCAGTATCTTCCTATGGTACACCCTTATTTCGCTTCTACACAAGGAAGCAAGCAATAAGACTAGTAATGCTAATTTTTTCTCGATTAGCATGAAGTGAAAGGAAGCATAAGCTTCTTAGCAATAATTTGTTGCAAAGATGTAGAGTAAGTCATGTGAATGGAACACATAAGTTTTTTTTTTTTTATTCAAGAGGACCGAAAACATATATTTCCGGTGAAATCTCGGTATCGAAGTTTTGGGTGCATTACATTTCGTTCTCAATACACTATGTACAAGTAGGTATAGAGCAACTGCGATTATTTTTTACAATATTTTAAAACTATTTACAGCTAGCATATCTTTATGAAGTTACACAAAAACAAGCGGGAGATTCGAAATATTTATAAGCAATTAAAATACGACAGTGGAAAACAATTATGAAAATGCTATTTAGACTCACCTTAATGCAAAATAACAATAGAAAATCTTATGTGTTACACTCACATGACTTTCTCTAGCTGCTCTTTAAACTTCATAAAATAGTTCTTCTTTCTGCACCTTGCTAATCGTGGTACTCATTAGCACAATGTTCTTAATACGAGTTAGTTCCCTATAAGTAGGAAGCAAATAAGGGAATACACTATGCTAAACCAATAGTCAAATGTTTTAAAAGCTGTCGTTACGCGATTGTCATTACAAATCGCTTCTTTTCTTGGTCAGGAGTAGAACAAAGGAAAAAAGGACACTCCCGTCTGAGAAAAGTATAAGTACTTCACAATTGAAACTAATAACAATGAGTACCTCGAAAATGGTAAGCTCCACAAGAAAAATGTATATGACATAACTTGTGTATTTTAAAATAACCTACATTTTTGTACAGAAAGTTTTTGTCCATCTCTTACGGTTTACTAGTTATGTCAAATTAAGCAAAATTCATCCAGAATAAACAGGTCTTCAGAAGCTATTCCCAAAAAATTCAAGATGTACATTTTATTTGTCAGGTGAATATCCTTAATATACGATATTTTAATAAAATTCGTTAGAGCCATTTTTAAGAAAATCAAAATTTTCGAAAAAAGTTCCATGTAAAGGGTAGTTTTGGGTTGTGGGGATTTTTCTCCAAATCTTCGTGTCGCATCCCTGGAAGATACTAAACTTAAATACCAAGTTTGGTATTTTATCTACTATTCGTTTTTAAGTTATCTTGTTCACAGACACACGGACCTTTTTCTGAAAATGCTTTTTATGGATACAGGGGGGTCCTAAAACATGTATTTCCGGTGAAACCTTGGTATCGAATTTTTGGGTGGAATACATTACTTCTCTATCCTTATGTACATTGTACATACGGGGCTAGAGAAAGTAACAAGTGAGAAAAATCTGATGTGTACCATTCACATGACTTTCTCCATATCCCTGCAACAAATAATTCTTAAAAAGCTTATACTTCTATTTACTTTATGCTAATCAGAAAAAATTAGCAGAGATAGTCTTATTACTCGCTTCCTTGTAAGTAGAAGCGAAAGAAGGGACAGCCGTAGGTTAAAGTGATAGTCAAAAGCTGGTTGCTATGTCAATGAAGTTCCTTTGTTTATATGGATAGGACTTGACAAGTTCCAGTATGAGAAAAGTATACGTTTTTCATAGCAGAAACCAAAAATAAGGAATGTCACAAAAACGACGAACTCCACGAAAAATATATATAACAGAAATTGTGTGTTTTAATGTGCTCTGCATTTTTTGTGGAGTAAGTTTTTGTCCATCTCTTACGGTTTAGCAGTTATTCAAAATTTAGTAAAATTCACCCAGAATATACTACTCTTCAGAGGCTATTCCCAGAAAATTAAAGATATACATTTCATTTTTCAGGTAAATATGTTTAACATCGGAAATTTTAATCAAAATCGTTGGATCCATTTTTGAGAAAATCCAAATTTTCGAAAAAAGTTTTATGTAAAGGGTAGTTGGGGGTGGGGGGATTTTTCTCAAAATCTTCGTGTCGCATCCCTGGAAGATACTAAACTTAAATACAAGTTTGGTATTTTAGCTACTTTTCGTTTTTGAGTTATCGTGTTCACAGACACACGGACTCACGGACACACACGGACCTTTTTCTGAAAATGTTTTTCTGGATACAGGGGGTCCTAAAACATGTATTTCCGGTGAAATCTCGGTGTCGAATTTTTGGGTGGAATACATTACTTCTCTATCCTTATGTACATTGTACATACGGGGCTAGAGAAAGTAACAAGTGAGAAAAAACGACTACAAATTGTGTATGTAAGTAGTAGATACAATACAAATCTACATACAAGCTGTTGCTGAATATATTCCAAAACCTAACGAAAGCAAGAACACTCATCGCTGCCATACAAATCACAAACGTTTTCTGTCCTCAATAGGAAGATGCATTACGTTTATACGACAACAGTAGAGTAAATGAGAAAGAAGAAAAACACTTCAAAGAAATCATTGTTCCTAGCGTTCTGTAAATGAGGTCGGGCGCTCCTCTTTTGAGTGTTCCACCCCTTTTTAAATGTAGCTTGAAAGCAATCGATCTACTTTTGCTTTTCCGAGTCTAAACGGCTGGAACAAGCCATAGCACTTTATCTGCTTGTTTAATACTCAACGCAGAATCACGTTTTTGTAATAACCTTCATTCCATTCCAAACAAACAATTTACGTTCATATTTCCTCTTCATTTCATCATTTCTATCTTTCAATTCTCTGCGACAATAATATTTAAGAAAGACGTGATCCGATTTTTACTTTCTCTAGCCCAAATGTACAATGTACATAACTCCATGGCACGACAGCTCACGGGGAACCTTGGCCTACCGCCCGGCGGCTGCGTCCCCCATCTCGGTTCACTACATACGTCATGGATGGGGTGCAGTATTGGAGGGTGAGACGTGGTTAGCGCCTCGAGTCCCCCCGGCCGGTTAATGCGGTCCTCATGACCTGGAGCCGCTACTTCTCCATCAAGTAGCTCCTCAATTGGACCCCCAGGGACATTACGAGGCTGAGTGCACTCCGGTCCCCACGCCAGTACTGGGGATCGAACCCAGGTCTCCCGCTTGGTAAGCAGCAACGCTACCAACGCTAAGGAGACGACCCGTACAATGTACATAGGGATAGAAAATGTATTTTGTTGCACATAAAAATTCAATATCGAGATTTCACCTGAAATATATGTTTTGGGATCCCCTGAGTCCAATTTTTTTTTCTTTCTCTAAACGTTCTATATACATAGTGTATAGAGAAGGTATTCTATTGCATCCAAAAATTCAATAATCAGATTTCGTCGAAAATACATATTTTGGGTCTGCCTAATCAAAAAAAAAGCGTGTGTGTGGCGTCTATGTGTGTGTCTGTGCACATCACAGCCCAAAAAAGTCCGTTAAATACCAAACTAGGTATAAAAGTTTCGTATCTTACAAGGATGCAAACGAAGATTTTCAAGAACACTGCCACCCCCAAACTACCCTTTGCATGGAAAACTTTTCGAGAATTTTGTTTTTCTCAAAAGTGGCTCTAACGATTTTGATTAAAATTTCGTATATTAAAGATATTTACGTGACAATTAAAATGTGTATCTTGAATTTTCCGGGAATGATCTCTAAAGGGTACTTTATTCTGGATGAATTTAACTGAATTTTGCATAACTGCTAAACCGTAACAGATGGACAAAAAATTATTCCACGAAAAATGTAGAATACGTTAAAGCACACAATTTATGTTATATACTTTTTTTCGTGCACTTCATCGTTTTTGAGACATCCATTGTTTTTTGTTTCTCCTTTAAAAAACATACTTTTCTCATACAGGAATTTGTCAACTGCTTTCTATACAAAGGAATTCAGTGACATAGCAACCAGCTTTTGACTATCAGTTTAACCTATGGTACTCTCTTATTTCGCTTCTACTTACAAGGAGGCAAGTAATAAGACTATTTCTGCTAATTTTTTCTGATCAGCATGAAGTAAATAGAAGTATAAGGTTTTTAAAAATCATTTGTTGCAGAGATGTAAAGAAAGTCATGTGAATGGTACACATCAGATTTTTGTATTTTTATTTCGTTCTCTGTACGTACAATGTATAGTGTATAGTAGAAATATTTTATTGCACCCCAAAAATTTTTACCGAGATTTCTTGGAAATATATTGAATCCAAAAAAGCATTTTCAGTAAAAGTTCCCTGTGTGTGTGTGTGTGTGTGTGCGTGTGTGTGTGTGTGCGCACGCGTGTATTTGTCTGTCTACTTGCCTTAGAATGCCTGTGGACAACAAGCTAAAAAGCGAATAGACGTTAAATCCCAAACTTGGTATTTAATTTTGGTACCTTCCCAGAATGCCACAATAACATTTCCAAGAAAATCCACAAACCTCAAACTAGTCTTTATATGGATTTTTTTTTTAAATTTTTATCTTCTCAAAAGTGGCTGTAATAATTCTGATTAAAATCTATTTTATTTCAGATATTTACATGCCAAATAAAATGTATATCTTAGATTTTCTGGAAACATCCTCTAAAAACCTTTTTATTCTGGATGAATGTTATTGAATTTTGCATAACTGACAAACCGAAGAGATAGATAAAATTTTACTACAGAAAAACTTAATAATAACTCCATGGCACGACAGCTCACGGGAAAGCTTTTTCTACCGCCCAGCCGCTGGGTCCCCCATCTCGGTCGATTACAGACGCCATGGATGGGGTACAGAATTGGAGGGTGAGACGTGGTCAGCGCCTCGAGCCCCCCGGCCGGTTAATGCAGTTCCTATGACCTGACAGAAAAACGTAGTACACGATAAAACACACAATTTGGGATATACGCTTTTTCGTGGAATTGGCCGTTTTCGAAATATTCCTTGTTATTGATTTCAGTTTTGAAATACTCAAACTTATTAACAATAGCTTTTTACAGAAATATAGAAAAATTAATGTGAATGAGCAATTTTTATCTAATCGGGAGCGTGTTTCTGAAGCATCCCGCGAAAATGTTAACAGGCAGAAGTAAGCAACGACAGGTGCTATTTTCTATTCATTCTTAGATTGATCCGCGCCAAAACAGATCCACGTGGTCAGTCCACCGTGGTACAATACTGTAGTAGTGCGCGCAAGAATGTAATCCATGCTAACAATCTAAATTATAGAATAACGTTATTCTTAAAATGTACAATATTCTATACAACTGCCAAGGAGTTAAATTGACACCGATTTGTACCATTAAACAAAGGTACATGTCCCAGCATGCTATTCTTATGAGTCACCTGATTTCCGCAATGTTGTTTACACTGTAACGGTCGCTACTGTTTAGAATCATGGAGGAGGATCGCCGTCAGTTTTCCCTTGCAACTTTTAAATTACATAAAGCATAAGGCTGGTAAACCGTTGACTAGTGGTGAAAAAACTATAGTGTTGAAAATGCATAGTAAATTTTGTGAGAAATAACCAACAATTCCCGTGAAAAAAGCGATGAAATTAACTTTTGAGTTCACCGGTGTTTAGGCTACAAATATAAACAGTGCTCGTAAAGAAAAACCTGAAACGGTAAAAGAGTTTGCACCCAGGAAAAAAGGAAGCGTGTGAAATATACGATGCAAGAACGTGATGATTTTATGAGGAATGCATTTCACACATGTAAAAAAAGAAGAAGCGTGTTTTGGGAAATGGATAGTTTAAGTGACACCATTATTGATAACCTAGTTAACAACATTTGAGAAGAAATCAGCAGCAAATATTTCAGATGACGATTCTAATCTGGAGGGAATAGAGAAGCTTCCAGAGAACCAAAAAATATAAGCTGTCACATACATGACATTTATTTTTACGCTCGTGTTTTTTAGAGTTAAGTATTACATGTGTAGCTGTTTATTTTGTTATCACTATCAATATTATCTCTATTATATCTAAAAGAATATTTTAGTCACTGTTTTAGTTGTGGGAATAAGGGCTCTGTTCGTTTTACATTATATATGCTCCGTGTACGCGCCGAGTGGTCGTGAAAGTATGACAGCATTTCTGGCGGGAGTGGCGGAAGGTTACACAATAACGGTGAACTGGTCGCCTGGGTTTTGTTTTGGCGATAATCAACTTAAGGTTGAACAGGCTTTAAGTTTCATGTGGTTATCTCCCTTGGTTACGAACTAGTTCTATTACCCCTCCAATCAGAGCAAGAAAGCGAGGAGTACATTTTGGGCTTTGTTTACAAGAGGACAAATTCTTCTGGTGAAAGGGGTCCAGGAGCTCCACCTGGATTGTTGCACTTTTCAGTCATCTTAGAAAATGAACACGCATAATGATGGCATAAGGAAATGGCGTGCTTCACTGCGCATATGTGGCTATATAAGGAAGAGATGGGGTGGGGGCAAAGAAAGTTGGTTGTGACAGCCTCCCATTTTTTTTTCTGTAAATTTCTTTTTGTATTTATTCTTTTTTATTTAGTTTGTAATGGCATGGTACCCCCTTTGGGAATTAGGAACTTTATTTATTTCGGGAGAAGCAGGAGCTCTACATCACAACAGCCCAGTATAAAGAGGACTAATGCATGATATTGCATCCAAGATCATTCCGGATCGATATAGAATCAATCAGGTGCTCAAATCTGGTATATCCAGGGTTTAAAGGCGTTGATTCTGTTGTCTCGAATCATCCGCCACCTCTCTGCATACAAAAAACACAGTCAGCTGGCGTGTCCAAGGTACTAAGCCAAGCATAGGTACCCATTACTGTCCAAATAAGAGCTCTCCACAATGCAGGACTGCGTTCAGGTGCAAAATAACCGTTGCTGAAGGCTGCCAGGTGTCACCAGTCCAACCCCGACATCAGCTCAAGAGCCATGACCATATCAGTCCTTTACCTGAGCATTCCAAGAGTCGATGTGCGAGCGAATCCGAAGCTTGGCACATTGGACCAGCAGGAAGAATTGCCAGAAGATGTCTATGTAATTTATCTGCAGTTGGTAGGATTTCATTGACAATCTCATATGCCACCGAGACCCATTCTGTGTTGATTTCTGGTACAGCAAAGCCACGCCAAATTTGCCTCCAGGGCAATTGTGGATACTTAACTTGTATATGTGGAGTAGTAGGTTCCCTCCGTTGAAAAAAGGTATAGACTACCTTAGCCGTCCGAACACGGCCATTAGCCACTTCTGCTGGAGGTAGTGTGCTCAAGTCACGTAGGAGATCACGTAACATTTTAGGAATCTTATGGAGTTCTCTCCGCTCCCAAAACAACTGATAATGCCGTTGTACTAGCACCTCTACACTATCACCCTGTCCATCCAGTGCTTGCAGAATCATTTTTAAGGAAAGTGCTTTACATTGCATCGCCACATCTAACAACCCCCAGGCACCCTGGCCTTTTGGAAGACGTAACTGAGTACGGGAAATGCGATATAATTTTCCTGTCCATATGAAGTATCCGATTATTTGCTCAATTCTTTGGCTGTGCCGTTTTGTTGGAGGCAGCACGTGTGCTAAGTACCATATACGACTCAACGCAAAGGCATTACAAAACCATACACGTTGTATCAAGTTCAGCATCCTCGACTTTTGACCGTATAGTACACCACGTAAAGTATTAATGCATGACGTCCAATTATAGTCCTGCAGGTCTTCATCGTCTCCACTGAAGTATATCCCAAGAATTTTTGTGCGTTGCACAGTGGGTATTACTAACACCGTGGTATCCGGAGGATGCGGCCCAATGGGAAGACTTTCAGATTTCCTCAAATTAAACGTCATCCCCGCACATTGGGCGTATTTCTGCAAACAGTTTCGTAGATACGTGACATCCTGCTCGTCGGTAACCATCACCGTAAGATCATCGGCATATGCCCTAATGGCTAGTTTCTTTCCATAGACCTCCAGACCCGTTATCGTAGATTGCAGCTGTCGGAGCAAAGGATCGATGTACACAGCAAATAACAACATTGATAGGTGACAACCTTGGCGGACGGATCTGTTGACCGGTATGGCGGCAGTCAGAAACCCATTGTATTGAATCCTTGATAACGCAGTGTCATATAGTGCCCGAAGGAGGTGATACAACTTGTCCGGCACTTGCAATGACTCCAAACGTGCCCAAAGACCCTCGTGAACCACATTATCAAATGTTTTCTCAAGGTCCAGGTTTACCAGCGCAGCAGAGCGGGTTTCTTGGCGACAATGAAGAATACAGTCTCGCAAAGCTGCCACGGTATGGTGCATAGCCGCACCTCCGCGTACCACAGCCTGCTGCTCACTAAGCAAGGGCATACTTGCAGACTAAGGGCGATTATTTTTGCAAACAGCTTATAGTCACAATTAGGTAAGGTGATGGGCCAATAATCTGCGGGCCGGCTGGGCGTGGCGGTCTTTGGGAGTTGTAGAACCACCCCATCTCCAAATGTAGGCGGCGGGTTTTCATCCCTCTTGATTTCTTGAAACACTAGAAGAAGTTCTTTCTTAATAAACCGCCAACAATGTTTATAGAACTCATACGGCAGCCCATCTGGTCCAGGCGCTGTATGAAGTTTGGCTGTCTGAATCGCAGTGAGTAACTCCGTCTCCTTCAGCACGGGACCGTTGTAAACCCCCTGCACAACTGGCACATATTTGGACATATACGACTGGATTGAGTCCACCATATCCATCGGTCTGGCAAAGCGCTGGGTGTAATAAGAATGCAACACACGAAGAATCCCTGTCGTGGTCGTAACCTCTTGACCATCATCTATCAATTTGGTAACAAACGCTCTGCGACCTTGCCTACGCTCCTTCGCCAAGAAGAAGAAACTCATTTTTTCACCATAAACCATTTCTGTTGTACGTATTCTGGCTAAGGTTCCCTGGAGCTCTTGCGTTTTACGGTGCTGGATATGAACCTTGACTTCCCGGAGCTGACAGTGTACGTCCTCCCCATTTTGTTGGCGCAGGTGTAAATCTTGTAGCACTGCAAGATAAAAATCCAAAGTTTCTTTCCAAGCTACCTCTCTACGATACGCTGCGGCTTTAAAAAAGGAGCGTATCGCTGGCTTCGCCTTATAGATCCACTATGCTGCCTTATTGGGAGAGCGCTGAAAAGTCTTCTGCAATTTGGACCAACATTCTTGGAATTCTATCAGGGCCTCGGCATCTGTAAGTAAGGAGCAATTAAGCTTCCACAACCCTGGACCACTACGACGTCTCCGCACGACCTACAACGACATGTAGCAGTGCATTGTGATCACTAAAAGCTGCTGGCATTATCTCTGTGCGATGTATCCGGGATGCCATCTCCGGTAGAACATACATCCGGTCCAGTCGAGAGGCCGACTGGCCCCGTACGAAGGTGTACATCACATCATTACCGTGCTTGAATTCCCAGTTATCCACCAATTGAAACTGGTCCACCAACTGCTCCAATGCTATACAACCATTAAAGACCCCTCTTTGGTCCTTGGCTGCTAGCGTACAGTTAAAATCCCCAACCAATAAGAATGGGGAACTCCGAGGAATATGAGTTAAAAGCTCCTGTTGAAAAAAAAATCCTCTCGTTGTTTCCTCTTGTTGCTTCCCGCCGGGGCATAGATATTCACGAAGATAACACCATCATACTCCGCGGAGAGGATTTTTCCTGAAGGATGATAGGCAAAACCGTGTAGGGGCAATCCCTGGCGGTATACAACAGCTGTCCCAGTACCACCCGGGCCTAAATTAGTCTCATAGTCATATCCATATAAAAAGTCAATATTATAAACATTCACCTCTTGAAGAAAGCAAACATCAACATCATTACTACTCAAAAAATCCCGAAGCAGCTGTTGTTTAACTGGTTGACGCATCCCATTCACATTAAGTGACGCCCAAATTTGAAGTCCAACTGGCATGCAGGGTAAAGAAAGGTACTCACAATCTCAGGACCAATGTCGTGATACCAAACAGGAATTAGGGCGCGTGTCAGTTCAATCCGGGGAGTACAACCATTAATTGTCCGCACCTTCGTGAGGATCGTCCTTAGTATGCTTGTAGCAACGCCGTAGGTCCTCATCGGCGTCATTGGCATCTTCAGCCGGCCTCTTACCGGAATCACTGGCCTTCACTACGCGACCGTCAGGTAGCTCGTGAAGAAATCGTTGCACACCCGTGCCACCAGCTGGCGAAGACGATAACAGGCATCAATATGGCGGTCTATCGGTTGGAACTGGAGGCGAGGGTCTCGAGCAGATACAGAAACTCTGGACGGGCACCCAAGTTGCGGGTCGCGTCTTCAGACGCTTCAGGTACGTCTCTATCATTTGCCCTGCGGTCAGTATCCTGTTGTACGGTGTCCTGTGCATGCTGGATATCATCAACAATCTCCGGCGTCTCCGGCATCACCATGCTTTCCCCCTCTATAGGTAACTCCTCTCCCTCATCCAACTGTCGTTGTACAGTCATTACCTCCACTTGGGTCTCCATTGATGACCCAGGCGTGTGCATAACACCCTGCTGTTCATCCACCAGTAAGGTAGCTGGAGCACCCACTGCTTCGCTGAAGGTTGCCGGACGATTTCTAGGTTGCAGAGACAACCGAGTAGCTCTAAAGGGACAATCCGCTTTTAAATGCGTCGTCTCACGGCACAAATGACAGGCTTGCTGCTGTCCGGTATAGGCAATAGATATCACATAAGTATCAATAACCAAGGTAGCCGGTATATTGCACTTAATACCCATTTTCACGGTACACACGCCATTGTTAGCCGGAAGCAGATAATGAGAGTGCCATTTCTCACGTCGTATATCAAATACCTTACCGTATTTAGACAATTCTTGTGACATATAATTTATCATATAATAACGTGGAAACTAACTTGACATAAATAGCACGTTCACGACTATTGAGCTGAAGCGTGTCCACTTGATCCGGTTTTAAAGCCAGAAAATTTACCAACCATTGATATATTTCAGACGGTCTCGTTGCTGCGTTGTCAAACTGAATTTTAATGGTATTTACCAGCTTATACACGGCCATTTTAATGCTTTACCACCTTCTCGCAAGAAGAATGAAGGTGCCCAATGAAGTAGAACGCCTGCCCGCTTTCACAATTGGCAGAGACGCCGCAACAAACAAACAACTCACCGCAGTGAAGACTGGTTCCGCTCGCTCTACACAAACAACCTCACGGTACGCCGTCCAGCGAGAGACTGTCTCCTTCGGAGAGTGTAAGTGGATTAGAGAGCAGTCGACAGCAGAATGGACCACCATCGAAGCGACGAGAAATAAAACTCGTTCTACAGCAATTGAATGAAACATTTTTTTTTAATCAGATTTCGAGGTGCCACGATTCCAGATATAGTCAATCTCTGGAACCATAATATATACAGGCCGTTTCAAAACGACACCAAACGAAGATAACAGTCGATTAGGGTACACTTTAACATGTCCGAAACTTGATTCGCAACTTTCAAACTCTTCTATTTAAAGTTTTCTCATGCAAACTGTGCGGGTCGTGCAAACTGCTAAAACTTGAAAATATTACATTTTTTTTGTAAACTATATATTTAACACATACTAAAAGAGTTGGATAAATCGCATACTTGTTACAAATCATACCTTTCGCCCCCTTCTCTCTTATTTACGATCATACTTCCTTTATTTAGTTTAGAAAAGTATAATGCTCTCTTCATAAATTTCCTGGTCCAACATCTTAATGCTTAATGATGATGTTAAATTATAAAAAATATCGCCAGTGTTAGAGGTTGCTTACTTGCTTACAAATGGTGGTCATTAATATTAATGTATAAAAATTACTTTCACCAGAAGTAGAAATCCCATTAAATATTTTTATAACATAAAAATAACACTACTCTTTCAACAGGTTGAAAATAAAGGTCTAGAAGTACATTTTGCAGCAGATCTCAGATGTAACATACCTATGGAGTGAATCGTAAAGAAATTATTAAATTGTTTAGGTTTTATTATTCGACATTCAGTACATTTAAAGATAAAAGGTCACTTCAACTTTACAACTTCTTTGTTAGACCAAATCTCGAATGCGCATCTATTATTTGTAATACTAACACCAAATTCGAATAGTAAAAGTACAATTTTTGTTTAAATACGCACTATTTAAAATAACTGGATATTACCGTATATACTTTTTGTTGAACTTACCATTTCCGATTGATTTCCATTTTAAAATACTTTTACTTTTCTTATAGGGGAATGTTTTAACTTCTCGTCTTGCAAATGAATTTCAATCACATAGCAACCAGCTTTTAAATAATGTTACTATCGCTTTAGCTAAATGTACTCCCTTACTTCCTTATATTTACTTCTTTCCACTGATGGTATGAACCAATTGTTAAAATAAATAGAAATAAAATATTGTAAATATGAAAATTGTTATATTTGATCCAGTAATAAGACCAGTTCAGTGAATGTTCATCTCGATTGATACAAGTACTAGAAGTAAGAAGATAGAAGTAGTTAAAGAGAAAAGATAGAAAGAAATAGATAATGAAGTAAATAGTTTTTCCTTTCTCTAGCCCCGTATGTACAATGTACGTAGGGATAGAGAATTATTGCATTCCACCCAAAAATTGGATGTCGAGATTTCACATGTTTTAGGACCCCTTGATTCCAAAAAAAGCATTTCCAGAAAAAGGTCCGTGTGTGGGTGTGTGTGTGTGTGTCCGTGAGTCTGTAAACACGATAACTCAAAAACGAAAAATAGTTAAAATACCAAACATGGTATTGAAATTTAGTATCTTCCAGGGATACGACACGAAACTTTTGAGAAAAATCCCCCCACCCCAAACTACCCTTTACATGTAACTTTTTTCGAAAATATTGATTTTCTTAAAAATGGCTCTAACGATTTTGATTAAAATATCGTATATTAAAGATATCTACCTAACAAATAAAATTTTTATCTTGAATTTTCTGGGAATAGCCTCTGAAGACTACTTTATTCTGGAGGAATTTTGCATAACTGCTAAACCGTAAGAAATGGACAAAAACTTACCGCACAAAAAATGTAGAGCACATTAAAACACACAACTTATGTTATATGATTTTTTCTCGAGGAGTTGGTCATTTTTGAGATATTCCTTGTTTTTGGTTTCAGCTTTGAAAAACATACTTTTCTCATACAGGAATTTGTCAATTCGTGTCCATACAAATAAAGGAACTTCAGTCACCTATTCTACTAAGACTATTTCTGCTATTTTTTTCTCGATTAGCTTGAAATAAATAGAAGAATAAGCCTATTAGCAATTATTTGTTACACAGAAGTAGAGAAAGTCATGTGAATGGAACACGTCAGATTTTTTATGCTATGTCTAAAACGTTTTGATTAACTTAAAAAATAGCAAAATATACTTTTAATTGCTTTAAGATCATGCTCTAGAATTGCAAACTGATTTTGGTGGTGTGAGCATGCTGAGAGCAAACTTGATAAGATGAGGTTAATGATGGAAAGACAAGCTCTACAGCTTAATACGAAATGGGATCACTAGATTACTTTACGTGACCAAGTTTACTCAGCACTGTGGTCGTGATGTTCTCTTGAACACAAGGGATCCCAGACTCAGCAAGTTGATCTAATAAACGTAGTGAAGGACGTCAATATTTAAACCTGCCTGGGAATGACCTTCGACTTCCGCCCCAGTTCGTCGCTGCCATAGCATTCCTCTCAGCGTACGTGAGCAAAAATCGTTATAGCTCATCGAGGTTTCGGCATATTTTGCTAGAAAAAAATACTACTGAAATATTTGCAGCGAACTCGGATATTGCCAGCATGGTCCCTAAAAAATCGTCCCAAACGAAAGCAATTAAATATTTCTTCTCCATTCTCCAACTGCGAATAACAGTGGTTCTCAAATGGAAGCTCCAAATGATTAGCAGAAGCGTAGTTAGCTCACACGGAATATAAAAATGTGGTGTGAAAATTCATGTCTTATTCTCTACTTATTCTGCTACAAAGTCAGCAGACTCTATCTACTTCATGTTTTCAAGATAACCATTAGCATGGTTTTATTATATATATTTTTAGGAGTACAGGAGAAAAAGTGACAGTCACATATTTTAACGGTTAGCTGTTATGTATTGGCAAGAAAATGTCGTTTCATTTGTTTGGCGAGTATAAGAAAATATAGATAAAACATTTTTTTTATTTGAGGAGAATATAATTATTTATAAAATTGAACAAAAAAGTATGCAATATGTCCAAAAAGGTTAATTTCACAAAAAAGTTCATTTGACACAAATTGTGTTGCTTAAGGAGATATGCATTTTTGTGCCATGAAATTTTTGTCTATCTCTTACCATTTATCGACTATGTAAAATTCATCCAGAATGAAGAAAAATTCATTGGGTACTCCCAAAAAAATCTAGATGTATATTTATTTTCATGCAAATATTTTGAATATATAGCACACTAACCTATATATTTACGAACCTTTCTTCCATGTAAAATTCACTTGATGGACTTTCCCAAAAATTTGTGTCGCATCCTTAGAAGTGTATTTGTTAGAGTTATTTTTCAGGATTTTGTTTACTGAATGGCACAATTAATTATATTACATCTCGACAATTTAGAAGATGTGAAATTTCGCGTATTTCCTACAATTGCTCCATGTAGCTTGTTTCATTCTATTAAAAATGTGGTTAAGATTTGAACAAGATTGGCATGGTCCCAGAAAAAAAGCATTCCAAACGAAAGTAATTAAATATGTTTTCTTCAATGTCTACAAAGGGTTTGGGTGAACTGCGTACAATAGTGGTTCTTAAATGAAGGCTCCGAATGATTTGCAGGAAAACAGATAGCTTACACTGATTACGAAAATGTGACATTCTCTACCTATTCTTCTACAAAGTAAGAAAAAGCCATATTTTATCTATTTCAAGTTATCAAGATAAACATTATGATGATTTTATTACACAGTCTTAGGAGTACAGGAGAAAAATTCAGATTTGTATGGCCCAGATAAAAAATAAAAATAAATAAAACGAATAACATATTTTATTTCAGAAAAATATAATATTAGGAATATTAAACAAAAAAAAAGTTATGGTTAATTCCACAGAAAATACATTTGACATAAATGGCATAGTTTAACGGGGTATACATTTTTATGCAACGAGATTTTTTTGCATCTCTTACGGTTTATCAGTTATGCAAAAGTCATCCAAAATGTACTGAAATTCAGAGGGCATTCTTATAAATATTACAGATATGTTTTTATTTGTCATGTAAATATCTTTACTATATGGTATTTTAACAAAAATTTTTAAGACCCTTTCTTCCACGTAAAAATAGTAGTTTGATGGATATTTCCGAAAACATCGTGTCGTATCCTTAGAAGCTTCTCTATCTTCGAGTTTTTCAGAATTTAATATCCTGAATGGTAGAATTAATTACATTACATCTATATAATTTAGAAGCTGTGCAATGTTGGGTGTTTCCTACACGTAGTATATGTAAAAATAAAAAAAACATGTTTATTCTCATTCTCTTAAAGATTTTGTTAAACATTTGGACAAGATTTGTCACAAACTCCATTGCATGGAACATTGTGGGCACTTATGTAAAAATGAAAGAAGAATCATAATCCAGAGAAGGGATTGGAAATAATTACAAGCTACTGCGCTATATGTTCTTGAGCATTTAAATGGTCACGTGTTGAAGCTGAAAAGGACTCTTGAGAAAAAGCAAAACAAAACAACATAACATATCTACGAGTTGTGTCGTAAAGTAAGATTTCATTTTACCCCTCCACAATGCAAGTGTCGCAATTCCACGCATGCGCACTCTCTCTCTCTCTCTCTCTCTCTCTCTCTCTCTCTCTGGTTCACTGTCTGTCCACTGACACCATTACCTCCGGTCTGCATTGTATTTACAGTTATTAGTGCTTGTTCGAAATGTTTAAAACAATCTGATCCCGCCATCTGTGAAGTGTGATGCGTATTACGGTTTTTGAGCGCAAGGAATGTTAAGTCAATTTAAATTCATCGTCAACTTGTACACATTTGTAGTGGTAATGTAATCACATATGGGTTGGTGTGAAAATGCTTAAGAAATACAATGAAAGACGATCCATTTTACATGATGAAGCACGGAATGGGTGGCCTTCTGTTGTCATTGATGATTTTGTTGAAGAAACGACTGAGTCACTTCGTGAAAACAAACGGTTCACAATAAGATGCTTTGCGATGTGTGTGCCTAAAATAAAATGTTCAACAGTAACTACCTTCATTGGCTACAGCTTTCTTTGAGGAGGGAAAACAAACGTTTATTCCACGCTATAACAATGCATGTATAATGGCAACAACCATGTTGCAAAATAGCTTAAGGAATGATCTTTGATGTACAAATAAATTCTGTTGTGAAAATAAAGAGTTTATGCCCTTTACTTACTTTACGGGCACGCCCCGTGTTTGGCGATGTCTTGCGGCAAAGCGCTGTAAGCTAAGATTGAGAAATTTTGGTTCCGGCTACAGAATGCGTCCGGGTGCTATCCCACACATGTGGATGCAGATTTTGAGCCCCTAATATAGGAATGGACCCCACCTCAAAATCGTGGGAAAAGAAAACAGCTGCGATAGGCTGCGGTCCTGGACTCAACTGAACCAGCTGAACCAACTTCCTGCTGAGGGATGTGTGATGCTGACCACTTTACCGCTCAGTAACCGTTAAATGTTAACGCCACTCTGACCTAAGTGGGCTGAAGCCGGCAGTTGGATTGGCAGGTCGCTTTGTGGGCTGTAGCACCAAGGATTTGTTACTTTCTCTAATATGCACATAGCAGATAGAGAAGGCATTATGTTCTACCAAAAATTTGATATCGAAATTTTAATGAAAGTACAATTTAGGATGCCCTCTGTATAAAAAATATATAAAACAATAAATAAATTGAAATTGGCCTGCGCATATATATCCATTTCTCTATACACAGAGAAATCAAATCCAAAAGTTGATTAACTTGGTATTGAAATTCAGTTTCTTCTAAAGATGCGACACGAAGATATCTAAGATAACCCTCAAAGTTATCCTTTACGACGAAAACAAAGACATTTTTGGTTTTCTCAAAGAAAAAACTGTAAATGTATTTTATATTTAAGAAATTGTCATTGAATTAAAATATATAACTCGATTTTTCTGGAAATAGGCTCTAAAACCGTCTTCCTTTCTATGACATTTATATACCTGATAAACGTAAGCGCTGGACAAAAACTTCATGCACAAAAATGTAGAGCTTGTTAATGCTAAAAATCTATCAAACTACATTTTTTAAATAAAATTATCTATGTATGAGATATTCCTTTTTATTGATTACACTTTTAAAAGATTTCAGTTTCCCAAATGAAAATCATTATTTGTTTTTCTTTCACACGCAGTTTGAATGGCATAAAATAGTTACTGGCCATTAAAAGATTTGATCGCTTAAGCTTACTGTATTACTATATTTTAGTAGAATCTATAAGGAAATGTGCAAAAACGATTTCTAAAAGAAATTGGTTAGCATAAAGTAGAAGAGTAAGGCTTTTTAAGAATGATTATTAAAGTGGGAAGAGAATCACGCAACGTAATTTCTTTATATTACCAAAGTTAAAAGTTCAAAGCACTTTACCTCTGAAAATCGCTAAGTATAAACAAGTTAGTATTTAAACTTTGCTAGTTGCAAAACGTTGCTTTATGTTATCTGTTCTCTTATAGTTATTGGTATAAATTTGGTCGCATTTTACTGTGTTTGAACGTTGCATCATTACTGTTTAATTAAGCTCCTTTATACACGTTTTAAATAAACAGACACAATCAGGGAGCGATTTCTGACTGTAAATAGAGCACAAAAGTTCATATCATATTCTGTCCGGAAAATGCATAATTTCCTCCGTAGTTGACCACTCGACATTCCCTCATGGCTTGCAGTGTGAGTTTTGTATGTTGCAGATAATGTTATTTAAGCAAAGAAGAAGTACAATGGTCTAGTATTCATTCCAGGAACAAGCCGAGATAGTATTCATGTATGTCCAGGTAGGTGTAAATGTCGAGAGGCAGTACGTGTGTGCCGAGCTACATCTTCCTCCACATCGCAGATTTTGAACTATTTTTCGACGCTTGTGTGAGAATGGGTCCTTTGAGACAGTCGAATGTTCAGGCGGCCGACCAGATATGGAGGGAGGTATGTGTACTCCGTGATACTGAGAAGGAGCCTAGTACAAGCTCTAGGTAATTGGCCTGCCAACATGCCGTAAGACCAAGGACGGTTAACTGTGTCCTACATGACCAACGCTATCATTATCACCTCCAACGTATGTAAAGATTATCATTGGCGGTTTTTCCTCCCCGGGAACAGTAAAATAAATACGTAAGAACATAATAAAAATTAATCCTTGGATGGTTTGATTGTGATTTTTTTCTAATAATCCATGATGACTTCATGTCACAGTAATTCATTGGTGGATTTTCTATCCCGGGAATAGTAAAATAAATACTTAAGAGCACATTACAATTTAATCTTTTGATGGTTTGATTGTGATTGTTTTTTAATATCCAGATGACTGCAAGTAACAGTAGTTCCTGAAGCTAAGTAGAAAGGTAAACATGTAATTCTAATAGGATCAACCCTAAATTAAAAGAAGAACTTCTTTCGCAACGTTCAGTATTTTCCTGTGAAAAAGTATAAGTTAAATACATTCTTTATTTACTTCTTTGAAGAATAACCTGATCTGTGCAACAGGCCAACACAGATGGAATAATCATCATAATAGTCATCTGTGGGCCACAGAAAATCTTCAAGGAATGGTTGAAGCATCTCCTCAAGAGCGACTCAGCATTGTTAGGGCAGGGACTATTGGTGTGCGCCTAATTCTTCAATCATATGAAATGTACCTTGAGTTCTTTTAAAACACTCTGCCTCCATTACTGGAGAATGTGCCTTTGGCAATACGACAGGCAAAGTGACTGAATTACGATGGAGCGCAAGTCTTCTGCTGCATTAGGTTTGCCGACACCTCCATATCAGCTTCCTCAGACGTTGAAGATCTGTTGAATAAGACGTTGATGATCTGTTACATGGTTGGCTCGATCAACGGACTTACCTCTTGGATTTTTACTTGTGGGGCATCTGAAAAGAATTAGAGACAGCGTGTCCATATAGCCTCTGACGATATTCGGACACAGCCCAGGACATCCAATGTGAGGCAATCTATGATGCGACATGTGAGTGCGTGGAAGCTACTTTGGACATCGGCTGTGACACACAAATGGGATCAGGTCTGCCAGGACTCTTTGTTTGGTACCGTTCTTCAGTATTGCGGAAACTGCATTTCCGGACACAAGGTGCATAAGAACGTTTGTGCTCCATTTCCTTTTAGGAATCATCCCATGAAGTTTTTGGTTCATATCAAACTACCTGTATAAGTCGTTTTTGTGGTAATACGTGTTGGATAAGTGTTTACATAATTTGAAATTTTGCTTATTCTCATATCTGGACTGTTATATTTTATGACTGAAATCCACTACGCTAATACTTATAATATCTCGTATAGTGTCGATCTTTAACTTTTAATTTAAGATATATGGATCAACATTGGCAGAAGTTATTCAAGTTTTTATTTCTAATTATTATCAGTAACCCCCGCTTGATGATATTGTTAATTGTAACTTACTTATTAAGTATTTTACGCTGATCTTATTAAATGTGGTACCACAGGACATGATACATGCAATGAATGATATTTGGAAAAAAATTTGCGGAAGGAAACGTTCCAGGCCTATGTTTTGATTAACTCACAGGCATTTGCCAGTTATAAGGACTGAGAAGACCTGCAAAAAAAAATTATATAGGGTGGTCCCTGCGGAAATTGAGCCGTGAATCTTCTAAAATCGAACCTAGTGCTTCAGTATATGTGGGGATTTGTATCATTCCTCACCTCTCCCTTTTTCACCCTCTATTATAACATAATTTAATGTTTCTTCTTTCTCGCTAATTTTCCAGCATTCCTCTACCTTACTCTATTTATCTGGATCTCTACCCTCCCTTACCCTCCCTCAAACTTCTAAAACACGTTCACACTCTCCCTCCTTTTCTCCTCCCAAACACCATTAAATCCTTTTCCATTTGTTTTACTTTGATATTGTTTCTCGTCCGCACTACACTTTCCACCCTCTTTCTCTCCTCTCTCTTTTTTTTTTTTTTTTTTTTTATTTATTATTTTTTTTTTGTCACTCCCAAGCGTCACTGAACACCTCTCTGTTCTCCTGCGTATGTCATTTGACATTTAAAGATGGTAAAGGTAAAGGCTAAACAACGGCGAAGGACACGTCACCCACAACGATTTATGAAGATGTATTACGCGCTAACCCCTCCCAAGTGAATACTGCCACAGAGACACGCTGAAGTCTCTAATGGTTAATATCTGTGCCAGGAGCGGTACCATGGATTTCGGGAGTCGACAAGGCAACCACCCCACCACCACGAGGACAGCGACCATAGCGCCGTTCCAACGCCAAGAACACTATTCATAAAGCGCATGCATCCGGTGCCACAGGCCAGTACAGCCATACACCACGAGCCCAGAGGCGTTCATATGAAACATAAGTAAAGGACATGAAAGTGAAATAATGTAAAGTAAGTCGTGGAGAATAAGCACCTCAACAATCGTCTAAGTGAGAAGAGACACGAGAAATCCCAAGCCAAAGTGCGCGATCGACGGGATTCGAACTATAGAGGAGTAACAAACGATATAAAAATTAAGAGATATGTTTCAGAACTATTTCCCTGTTAAACAGTTTATCTACATGAAAAATGCTAGCTAAACGTTGGTAACTTCTTAAACATACCGCCTAACGAAATTTTGTTTATAACATAACTCGCCAGGATAATTTGATTATAAACGCTTACTACGATTCATTTTCCATTAAATAATAAACAACATATATTGTAATCCCCCTCTTTTGCAACTGAATTCTAAGTCATGTTAAATACTGGTGTTTGCATTAGTTGATATCATATACATACAAACCAAACATTTTAAAAATTATTTTTTTTTTTCCTTCAGGGTACGTTACTATACATATTAACATCAGTTATGTAACCGAAGTTGAAAATAACGTGACATTTTTCGGTCACAGCTTTATTATATGTATAAAGTATTAACTCGTGTTTTCCCATTACATTTATCAAATGCATGAAAGAGATGGAAAATAAAATGTGTTAATTAGGATGCACCTCGCCTTCCGCGCTATCTCTCCGAAGGCTCCCATATGTATATATAAATATGTTACACACTGTGCGGAATATCATAATATTCATATAATTAAGAATATCATAAATAAGTAATTGCTTATCAGCTCTTCTCAAAACTCTAAGGTTTATGCTAATTCTGATTTAATTCTCTATACATTTAAATCATTAGTAATTACGAAAGCGTACTAAACATACCCGACCACTCGCCTCTCATCTAGACGGCCCGGGTTCGATCCCAAACGACCGCATTTAAGATTTGTGGTGGACAAAGCGGCGCTGGGCGGGTTTTCTCCGGGTTCTCCGGTTTCCCCCTCATCGAATTCCACCGGTGCTCCATCTTCATTCAAGTATCATCAGTATCACCGCCTGTGGTGCCATAAGTAGTTAAAGCGGGCGTTAAACACTGCCAAAAAAAAAAAAAAAAACCTACTTGGAGGGAGGAAATCTTGACAGAAGTAGGGATGGGAGACATATGGAGGAAGGGAGAAGAAATAAAAAAAGATTCTGAGCCTCATTGAGACATAGGATTGATAAAAAGGTACTTTGGGATGTACTAGAAAATAAAAAATAGGTTTGTTTATACAGAAAAATAAAGGAAGGATACTATTTAATGAACAAGAGAGGTAAGGATTAGTTAGGATGAGAACAGTAACATTACTTTTGAAAGGGATGAGGGTTAATAAACTAGAACATTGAATTTTATGGGTAAAACATAGTATTTTTTACTGTTCAAAGAATGTAAAGAGGTAAGAAATTGGAGGAAAAGCACTGAGGACACAAACGGGTTACTATGCCAAAAGAAATGGTAGCATTGAAAATGTTGAATGTGAAGGCAATATTTGGGAAAGATTAAAGAAAAGTGGATAAGAAAGAAAAACTAAAGAGAGAGAACAGGGGAGATTGCAATGGAATAGGTAGCTCAAACCAAAGGGATATCTTCGCTAACAGCTAAGTATGAATAGTGCCTAAGCGGTATTCAAACCCATGTACATTAGGAAGTAAACTAGATTAAGTAGCTTGGGGCTCAGGTGGAAGAGACAACACTTTATAGTTAAGTTTATTGTGCCAGAACATTAAGTATTATCAAACAACTTGCCTCCTGAAGGGAGCCCATCCTATTGAAGCCAGTACTTATATAAGCAATAATAACTAATAATAACTAATGTTTTATGTCAGAAACAAGCAACAAAGTTGAAGACCTGTGGTCAAGCTAAATTCCTCTCTCCTTATAGAGATATCTATAGATAATGCTAAGAGCGGCCGGCGTTAAGAGTCGGGAAGTGCACCCCGTGCAAGCACCCCCAGAGAAAACACCCAGATCGCATACAACAGCTCGAAAGAAAAATACCAAAAGACCGGCAAACGGTTGAAGATACCTAGGAAGACCTTCGCATTAAGACGTAGATAGGTCTTACCAAATATGTTTTGAGGTGTAACAGCCAATCAAAATAGAGTAGAACATTCGTAGCAAGTAATGGAAATGGAGTTTTATTTATGAACGCTCTTTAACTTCTGTGGTTCTCAGCGTCCCAGTCTATGCTGGGCGTGAAAGACCGCTTAATTTTGCTCGGAGGCCTCTTTGCAAGCTTGGGGTTATTTTACGTGCCGTAAATCTACGACACAGGACCAACGACTTTACTTGCCTTCTGAAAGAAGCCATCTATGGATTTTACGCCCAGAGGGTGACTCCTAGCAACGCATGAAGCACCAGAGTTTCACATGATTTAGTGCAGTTCTGCACGTAGCTATGGGGAAGCTGATGTCATGGTAAAATTTACTAGGGTTATGATAGGAAGTGGTGGACCATAATCTTCCTGTTACACAACTGATTTGGAATATAATGTTGTCTGAAATTAAAGAAATCTATAACCATAACTGCATATTCAGAATTCAAAATAACATACTGCAACTCTCAACAGTATATGTGACAGTATGATTTTGTAAATAATTATAAATTAAACCTAAGTACAATAAATGTTACCAAGAACGAACTTGAAAACATACTACTCTTAATGAATAAAAATAAACAGATCTAAGTTAATCTTTTGTAATAACTTTATTATTAGATTGAATATCCTTATTATTTATAAGTTTTTAATAAGAATTTCTTCATTATAATTTTATATAGTGAGGATATAACACTTAAGCGATTTATTTTTTTGGTTTTAATACCTACTATCAATATTTTTTTTTAATTATTAGTCCTAATTTAATTAATGAAAGTAAATATCTCCGTAATGTTGTTTGTTCCTTACAAATATCTACACTTATATCTGTAACCGCCGATAAAGAGCTGAAACACTTAGTTTAGACCCATTTAATGCCTCATTTCTAAACTTCTCTCATCCAGGAATATCAAGGTGTTTCGCCCCCCCCCCATGCCCTATATTAATTAATCACAGTTCTGACAACCCACTTTAACCTCCTCGGCATACATAAAGAGGGATCGTTTCTTCAGATTTGCAAAAAATCTTGCAAACAAAGCAATTACCCAAACAATAATCCACCTGGAGCCTTGGAGCTTGCGAACCGAGAAAATAATGAACTTAATTAGTTCTTATTGTTGCTATTAGGCCCTGAGGAAACCATAAACATTAATTACTGAATTATTCCCAAAAGCTTGTTATTTCGGAGAGGCTTCGAAAGCCTGTTGAGACCAAGGTCTCGACAGTGGAAATGGGACGCTGCATTATAAAGTAAAAGGAAAGGAACATTGCGGACATCAGCGAGAGCTGGAAATGCTGTATTATCAAGTGAGCCACCGAGGCGGATTCTTGTGAAAGCAGTAGGTTTGAATTGACTCTTTAGAATCAATACTTGGTCTAAGTTCACGCCGAACCGCGTGTCTTCTTAACACAAACAGGCTCAGAACAGCCCTGCAGATTCATTAATGTAATTACTCGCTTTTCATCAAGTCTCTTCAGACTTTCGCTCTCCAAGTTTTCCAGCCAATGTGCATGCAGCCTTTTTATAGAGTGTGGTTATATAGAGTGCATTTGCGTGCCTTTCAGCATAAGAATATCAACCTAATATAACTGATATTTTAATCACAAAATAACAACACATTCAAAAGTTAACTTTTGCCCTCTTCTTTCTTATCACTAATTTATTTGTGATTAATTTTTTTATTGTTTCATTTATATAGTCCCTTTTAACATCTAATATCATATCGGGGGCTTTGCTCTTGAAACAATTCGTTGTCTGTAGGTTCTTTTGGTACGTTTTGGTTTAAATCATTTTATTTTCCTCAAACACACACACATTCACTCTCACATACACATTTCTAGACTCTGTAGAGGGTTAGAAAAATTCCCCGCCCCAGTCGGGAATGGAACTCGGGACCCTCGGGTAGGAAGTCAGCTCGCTCACTACTGGACCACGGATTATTGTTTTGTACAATTAATGTAAAAATTACTAATTACTAAATATGAGACTGGCTTAAGTGAAACCATAAAAAACTAAAAGTGAATAAACTTTGTAAACAAGGGAACAAATACAAAAGTAATAAACAATAATATATTAGTATTTTTACTTTCTCTAGCCCCGAATTTACAATGTACATAGGGATAGAGAAGTATTACATTCCACCCAAAAAGTCGATATATGTTTTAGGATCCCTTGAATACAAAAAAGGCATTTTTACAAAAAGGTCCGTGTGTGTGTGTGTATGTGTGTGTGTGTCTGTGGACATCAAGCTCAAAAACGAAAAGACCGTTGAATAGCAAACTTGGTATTTAAGTTTCGTATCTTCCAAGGATGCGACATGAACATTTTCAAGAAAATCCCCCCACCTCCAACTACTCTTTATATGGAACGTTTTTCGAAAATTTTGATTTTCTTAAAAATGACTAACGATTTTGATTAAAATATCGTATTTTAAAGATATTTACCTGACAAATATAGTGTATATGTTGAATTTTCTGGGAATAGCCTCTGAAGACTACTTTATCCTGGATGAATTTTATAAATTCAAATTATTTATGGCTTCATTTTGACTGATCCTATAAAGTTAGGTGCTGATGATTTGGGATCATCGATAATCGTGCTAATACCAGGGTCGTAAAACTCAATCGCAGCACTATAATGACTACCCAGAGCTACATTTTAGATAATACAGGAATCTGGCAACATGGTGACCCAAAATCTCCTGAAGCCTTGCCAGTATCAGTGCAAAAGCCCGTGCATGTGAAATGCGTGGATCACTAGATCTGGAAACATGTGCCTATCTGGTGATGATCCCATCCATCCCGTTGGCTTTGGGAGATTCAGGATCAATGCCAAATGCTTTATCCACGTGCAAGAAACCGCTGTCACTCGTAATCGACGATGAAAATTGGCAACAGACCCTCTGGCGCGAGATATCGACCATACCATTGCCTGTTAGCTTACGTTTATTCACCGTACTAACTAAATGACGCGGAACTAGTATACAAGAAAAACAATACAAATAAGTAAAGGCCTTCTTTGATTAGACCCTTGAGAAATTCTAAAAGAATGCACACATGTTTTCTTACTGTATTCCTCAAAATAGAATAAGCATATATCAGCAATTACAAAAATTCTTATATATTTTACTCTAGCTATTCCACAAAAGACTGTCGTCTTCCGTAATGGTTACCATGCTAACGTCATATAGCCAAGGTCACGGGTTCAATCCCGGTGGAGGACGATGGATTTTTTTTCGGGCGTAAAAATCCTGAGCATGAATTCCTTCGGAAGGGAAGTAAAGCCGTTGGTCCCGTGTCGTAGATTTACGGTACATAAAAGAACCTCAAGCCTGAAAGAGATGCCTCTGAGCAAAATTAAGCTGTCTTTCACGCCCAGTATAGAATGGAACGCTGAGAACCACCGCCGTTAAAGAGCGTCCATAAATAAAACTTTATAAAGGATTATTTATGTATGCCTTACGATAATCAAGATAAACGTTGCCAGAATTGGTCTTATTATTTGCTTATTTGTAAGTAGAAGAGAAATAAGGGAACACACTACGTGAAAACGATAGTCAGGTCTTTTAAAAGCCGGTCCCTAAGTGAAACAATCGAAATTCGAATACATTTGCTTGTTAGGAGTGACCAAGCGAGAGACGAAAAGAAAGATGTCTCCCGTTTGAGAAAAATTTAGGTACTTCAAAACTGAAATCTCTTATCTGAAAACGGTAAAGCCCACAAAAAAGTGTATAGTACATAAATCGTGTGCCTTAATAAGATTTCATTTTCTGTATATCTCTTACGGTATACCAGTTATACAAAAGTAATACAAAAGTCATTTAGAATGAAAAGGCTATTCCTAGAAAATTCAAGACATACATTTTGTGTATCGTAAAAATATAGTTATTACATTTAACATTTTCATCCAAATCGTTAGAGTAATTTTTAAGAAAAAGGACATTTTCGAAACATTTTCCACGTAAAGGTTAGTTTTGGGGTTGAAAATCTTTGTGTCGTATCCTTGGAAGATATTTAAATTAAATACCAAAGTTTATATTTGACGGAGTTTTCGTTTTTGAAATATGCTGTCCAAGAACACACTCTCAAACCTTTTTCTACGATTGCCTTTTGGGTTCAGGGAGTCTGAAAAATCTCGGTATTAAACTTTTGGGTGGAATACCATACCTTCACTATTCACTATGCACATATTATGTGTAGAGAAAGTAAAAATATAGATCTCGTTAAACCAATTTCCCACATATATATTTATGATAGAGTTAACCGTTTTCAAGAAAGTCCTTGTTAATTGTTTCAATTATAAGTTTTTCTCAAACGGAAGACTATCTTCCGTTTAATTTTCCTTTTCTTTTACTCCTGACCATACAACGCGAACTTAATTTCAATTAAGGACTATTAATATTTCAATATTTTTGAAAGCAAATTTAACTTTATATTAACTGTAAATTATTATTGTAATTCTGTTGATTTCGTTTACAAACCAGCTTTTTAAAGGATTTTATAGTTGCTTTAGCCTAGTGGATTATCTAATTCCCCTTCTACTCAGTAGGAACTATTACAACCATTTATGCTAAACTTTATCTCGATTACCACAATTTAAATATAGGAATAATCCTTTGCAGCAATAGTTTGTAGAGAAACCCACGTGAATGGAAATAATCAGATTTTTTTTTTCAATTTTACCAGCTGTATACCTTTGACAACTGAACTATAAAACGGATAAATATCTGTGAATTTGTTTGGGGAAGGTCAAATCGCATTAAGTGATCACATCAGAGCCCGGTCCAGAACTGCACTTCGGATCCCAAGATCTGATTTTTAAATGTGCGTTGCTGTTATTGCTATTACATACACATACACACACACACATATATATAAATTCTTCTGTTCGTGTATATGTGAAATGTTTTGTGTGTTCAAGTGGATTGTAGAATTGTTTAGATTTACAATTCAATATGATAGATAATGTTTCTTTAATTTATTTATTTTTCCTTGTTGTTAATTTTTTGATAATTTACATTGGATCCGACAAGCAGAGCTCCGATCGCGGTATCGAAATATTTGGAAACAGACCTGTAGTTGGTGCTACGATCTCATTCAAGAAAATTTCCTGTAAGTTTGTAACTTTTTCGCACATTCATGACTTGCGTCGTAGCTTAGTGTTCTTGTTACATTGAAATAAATGTTGCGCTATTTATAAACATTTAATAAAAGTGTAATTAATGTGTGGATCGTTTTGTAGTGTTATAATTTTTTAATGATTTACATTGGGTCCGGCAGATACACTGCGATCGCGGTATCAAAGTATTTGAAGATATATGTATATATATTTTTTTAATCTCAGTCAGACATGGTCGTTGGTGCTACAATTGGATTCAGGGTAAGTTCCTGTAAGTTTGTTACCTTCCGCAAATTCGTTGGTATTTTAATGATTTTTACATATATTTGCATCAAAATGGTCCAAATAATTACAATCTATTTAAAAACTTTTATAATTTTCGGATTTAAAATTTTTGAACAGGACAACGGCTGTCGGGTCCGCTAGTGTCTTCAGATGTATTCGGATTTTGCCACCAGCCGCGCATGACGTCAATACTAGTCAGCGAGATTATCACACATTGCCTCTTGTAGAGAACTATCGATGAATGAGTAGAAGGGATGGATGTCAACAGTTTGGAGGCACTTTATTGAAACAATATTTACATTTGGAACATCTGCTTGCGTCACGCAAACTCGCAATCGCAGCATTTATGCTGATACTAACGCATTCTTTCATTTCAGAAGAGTACTTAACCGTGTAAAGTCCGTGATCACCGATCACTTCCAGCTCACGTGCAAAGAATGCACAAAATGTTCTGGTGAAAAAAGTTCCAAACCGTCCAATACATCAATCAATTTACGAAGTCCAAGATTCAACTCCACACCTTCCCTTTGAGACAAGTGTCTCCTGGACCAATAACGGCGCAATGCATTTAAACACACTGGCAGTAAAGGCCAAATAAATCTGTGGAACCAGTATATAGTTTAACTACGTTTAAGCAATACAGACCTATTTACCATTATTTTTCGTTTATTTTTCTTGATACATTTAGAGTATTTATTAAAATATTAAATGTTTAGTTATTTTCAGCTATTTCCATGTCCTAGAAGTATACCTTTTAAAACGAATAAGTAAATCATACCGCACAAACTAATATCTTGCGAGTCTCTTTGTATGGCGAACACTTATAAAAATGTTCCAAATTAAAAATGCACCCATAGACATATATTTGTAAAATTTATAGTGTCCCTTAGTTAATTAGGATTCTAATAGACTGACCTCCATAAAAGCGTTGGCAGAATGTTAGAAAGTTTTGTTGGGTACCTTGTAAAATTCTTCTGAATGGAGTATTAGTATTCAGATTACCTGAAACAATTAAAGAAATACAATTTTAATTTCAAATTAATTTTAAAACTGTGATATTAAAGTATTATATGATCATTGAACACAGAAAAATTGAAATAGTACGATAATGTTACAGAACTTAAAGGGATAGAATGTTCTGGAAATACTCTGGAGACACAGAGAAGAATAATTACAAAATGGAATAACTGTTGATTACAAATTTGAATAACTATCATTAGGAGGCACTTAGAAACACAATATTGGTTTTAATAAAAATAGAAACTCAAATACTTGTTATATTGCTCAAACCCTTGCATATTTTAAAATTTCGTTGCTACGAGACACAGAAAAATGGCTACAAATTAAGAAAGACAATTTGTGTGCTTGATTTTCAAATATATCAGTTTGCTGTCACTGAATGACGCAATTTTAGAAGCAAATTAGGAGTTGATCCACTCAGTGGCCCAGTATCAGTAAGTGGCAAGCTGACTTCATAATGATTTTTCTGAAAAGAGTCGCGTCCACTGGAATTCGCGTACATGTTGCACATAAATATTAGGATTTTCCAAAGCTCATATCCTGACATTGTGTTTATGCACTTTTCCGGGCAGATGGAAAGTGGCTTTATTGATAAACAACAAAAACCCAATGAAACTTTCAGTTCCCATTCTGAATTGCATCTCATCACAGAGAGACTGTCGTTTGGTTTTGTCGTCTGGTTTCAGAGCCTGCAAAAATCACAGACGCTATGAATGAAACTTTAAACGTTTCCGTAAAATGTTCCACACAGTTTGTTGGAGAATGTATAATTCCGTACTGGCTTTTACTGTGAGTTTCTGTGGACTTCTAGTGAAGCTCTCTCTCACACGCTCCACATTTACCTTACTTACTGATGGACTTCCACTTACAGATGCATGCTCTTGCTTTGAAATTAGAGTACCACTTATGGATACTGAGCCAATTTGCTGCCTCAACACCAAATGTTCTTCTAAAAGTATTCTGTACAATGACAAGAGACTGGGATATGTGAAAATCTGGCACGCAAATCACCCTCCTGTGTTAGTTTGCAGCCATTTTTACTTTCTCTATACGTAGTTTGTACATACTGTATAGAGAAGGTATTGCACTCCACCAAAAAATTCGATACCGAGATTTCACCGGAAATATATGTTTTAGGGTCCCCTATATCCAAAAAAGTATTTTCAGAAAAAGGTCCGGGTGTGTGTGTCCGTGTGTCTGTAAACACGATAACTCAAAAACGAAAAGTATCTTCCAGGAATGCGACACGAATATTTTGAGAAAAATCCCCCCCCAAACTACCCTTTACATGGAACTTTTTTCGAAAATTTGGATTTTCTAAAACATGGACAACGCTTTTGATTGAAATATCTTATATTAAATATATTTACCTGACAAATAAAATGTTTATTTTTAATTTTCTGGGAATAGCCTCTGAAGACTACTTTATTCTGGGTCAATTTTACGGAATTTTGAATAACTGCTAAACCGTAAGAGATGGACAAAAACTTACCGCACAGCAAATGTAGAGCACTTTAAAGCACGCAGTTTATGTTATATATATTTTTTCGTGGAGTTGGTTGTTTTTGAAATATATATATATATATTTTTTTCAGCTATGAAAAACATACTTTTCTCATATGGGACTTTATGAACTCGTGTCCATACAAACAAAGGAACTTCAGTCACATAGCAACCAGCTTTTGACTATTACTTTAACCTATGGTACTTCCTTATTTCACTTCTACTTACAAGTAAGCAAGAAATATGACTATTTCTGTTATTTTTTTCTCGATTAGCAGGAGGTAAATCGAAGCATAAACTTTTTATAAATAATGTATTGCAGAGATGTAGAGAAAGACTTTTGTGAATGGAACACATCAGTTTTTTCTGTTATATAGTTTCTTAGCAATTAATTAATAAATTTGTAACTGATTTGCAAACATAAAAGAATTGAGTTTCTCTATCAATTGATACCAAAAATGTTTATATATGTCTCGAAATGATAGTTATTCAAGTTTGTAAATGGAAAGATCATTTATAGTAAAACTGTTTGGAATAGTAAATTTGAATGGGATATCCATGGTTCTGTCCATCTAACTATACATTTTACTATCAGTTTCGAACCTTTCCATTATCGCGCTGTCCCCAGGTTTCTAATAACTACAGCTAGGACTTTCAGAACTCGGCTTACAATGTGTGCGCTCTGTGAGCATAGGAGAGCAGCATGAGCTAACTACAGGAGTAAACAAAGTCAGCCAGCACAGGGGCATACAAATGTGCTAACAAACTATTTTCATAATACGTTACGTTATGTAATCGGCCAATCCTCCCCGTATTATGGATTGACTCACTGTATTTAGGGGAATCTGAAATTTATTCTAAGTTTATTGATTGTTCAAATTGAAGTTGCTGCTTTTTCTCAAATAGTTTTTATGTAAAGTGACAAAAATATTTCAGACAATACTGTGGAAATAAAAAAAGTTTTAAGCATCGGATTTTCAATGTTATTTACATTAGGAAACAAAATAAAATCCACTGTAAATGTAAACTTTATAAAATGTTTAATACATCTAAATAGAATTTATTTTTTATAGCATTATTGATTTATAAAAACCCTATGCTTAGTTTTACTTTGAATAGTTTGGGAAGATGAAGTAAAATGTTCACAAAATGTAGCATATGCTGAAAAAATATAAATTTTAGAAATTACTAATAAATACCTTTATTTAAATGATGAAGGCTTTCAAATATGATGTTTATCGGGAAAAAATTCTTTATACTTTACGCACACGTACTTTAAATTTCCTAGTATTTTTCAGTGAAAAAAATCAAAAGCATACTTTAAAGCTTTCACTCATAGCTTTACAAATTTAGCGATTCCTCTAACGTAGAACGACAATTTACCGCTTAAATGGAGCACAGTTAAAACCTGACCGCTCATACGGAAATTTGCATCTGGGTAGCACAGCTTGTAACAGCCGGCCGTGCCAGCACTCTATCTTCGCTTCTTAAATCTGTATTATCATAAAATTGTAGATAAAGCATAACAAAATTAACTGTTACCTCAAAGTAAATGCTTTAAATGTCATTTTTAACTTCTCTATACGAATTATGTACATAGTGTATAGAGGAGGTATTGCATTGCACCCAAAATTCGATATCGAGATTTCACCGCAAATACATGTTTTGAGACACTCTGAATCCAAAAAAAAAAAAGCATTTTGTAGAAAAATGTCCGTGGTTGTGTGTTTGTCTGTCTGTCTGTCTGTCTGTGTGCATGTATGTGTGTGCCTTTAGACAGCTTAGCTCAAAAACGAAAAGACTGTTAAAGCCCTAATTTGGTATTTAAGTTTGGTATCTTCCAAGGATGCAACACGAAGATTTTCAAGAAAATTCCTCCACTTCAAACTACCCTTTACATGGAAAAACATTCGAAAATTTAGATTTTCTTAAAAATGGCTCTAACGAGTTTGATTAAAATATCGTATATTAAAGATATATACCTGACAAATAAAATGTATATCTTGAATTTTCTAGGAATAGCCTCTGAAAAAGGATGAATTTTAGAGATGGACAAAACCTTAACACACAGAAAACGTAGAGCACATTAAAACACATAGTTTATGTCCTATACATTTTTTCGTGGAGTTTGTCGTTCTTAAGATATTCCTGGATTTTTGTTTCAGCTGTAAAATCTTATTGTTTACTCATACAGGACTTTCTCAACTCCTGTCCACACAAATAAAGGAGCTTCAGTCACATAGCAACCAGCTTTTGACTATCACTTTAACCTATAGTACTCCCTTATTTCCCTTTTACTTACAAGGAAGCAAGTAATAAGACTATTTATGCTTTTTTTCTCGATTAGCGTGAGGTAAATAGAAGCATAAACTTTTTAACAATTAATTGTTGCAGAGATGTCGAGAAAGTCATATGAATGGAACACATCAGACTGTTTTTACACCTAAACAAGTCGTGTGTCAAGTCAACACATTTAGGATCACACGATTTAAGTTGGCCACTGTACTATTTCATATTTCAGTTCATGTTTTTACCTAAGTTCCACTTTTCGTGAACAACGTCAAGATAATGTCCACTAACCAATTTTCCTTTTGTGGTCACTGCATATCTTCGCATGTGTTACTTGTTTTGCACTTAATTTGAAATTTATTCATAAGTTCGCTTGAAGTTCTGGCAGGAGGCATTTATGCAGGAAAACTCAGGATGAATTCTTGATGAACCGATTTGTACCTACAGTATAAATGTATGTTGTTCTTAAGACAAACTGCCTTCGTATCTTCACAAACGAAAGTGTCTACTGCCGTTAATGACTATGTGCAGTATATTAAGGGCGTGGTGGGTCACAAGGCACCCATCTTTGTCTCTGGGGCACAATATCATACAGCAATATGGTTTTATCCCGAAGACACAAATAAATGAATATTATACAAATAAATGAAATGACATTTAATTCACGCAATCTTAAATCCCCAGAGTTTTGCGGAAAAATGTATTAGCATTTTCAAAGATACGCTGGTTTAAACATTTTCTAGACTCTATATTTACAACAAGCAGTTTTAAAGAATCAAAGACTACTTGGTTTGTGAAGAAAGAAACAGTTTAAAAGTCATACAAGGCTTATACGTGAAAGGATTTTCCTGGAATTAAGTGCATCAAAGAACAGGAAAAACATTTAATAATAAATGTGATTGAAAAAAATTGTTTGTATTCAAAGAATAAACTAACATGTCTTTGTTTACATTTAAAAGCTTTTAGAGTTTCCTATTCTGAAAATGAGCACGCAGGTAAGAGAGTAAAAATGATTAATTATTACTTCTCTTCCAAGAAGTTTATATAAAAAATGTAATACACGCTCTTTTGTTTCAAGGATTCAGAGGGGCGTATGTAAATGAATATTATATTTAAATGCAAATAGCTCACAATTTAATCTAACAAATAATTACCAGACAATGATATTGTCTATTTAAAATGGATGTATTATTTCTGTGTTTCTGATTGCATTTCCAGTGTTTAGTTTCTGAGAATTATTAAGAAGGATATTACCAAAATATAGTACATTTTACCTTAAATTATTAATTATTAATGTGTTTTGAATGAATGAATAAGTGTATTTATGGACATAGCAATATCATACATAGAATTTCAACAGTCGCACGGGTCCACAGACCGTACGTTTTTTTAGCAATACACATTACAAGCAATATTAAAACAACAACAATAACAAAGAATTAAAAGAGTAAACACGAAAATAAAAAGACAAAGGAAATACACAGTCAAAAGCAATATTAAACAACAATAAAGAATTAAGAGTGATCCCGAAAATAAAAATACAAAGATATTCAAATATACCAATTTAAATTTACAGCACAGAGTACACCTTCATAAATGCACCCTCTTATAAAAGATAATTACACTTAAAAGACATATATACACATAATATATATACACCATATATAAAACCATAGCACAACAGTGACCTAAGTATGACATAATATATGTGTGTGTAGAACATTGTAGTCACTTTTGTTTAGTTGATCTTATTTCTCCCCCCCCCCTTCTCTATTGGCAGCCTCCTAAGATCTCAGCTGTCTTGCCTTAAGTAGAAATTTACCTAGCCCGTCCATATTTTCTGTGCCTGCCAGTAGCGTCCAACATGCTTCTAGCTCTACATTCGCAGTGGTAAAAAATCGCGGCAAATATTTTTCCCGCCATTCCTCCGTACCCCTACATCTTGCCAAGATGTGAGTCCACGACTCTTCCTCCTCGCAAATGGGACAGATTCTCGTACCATTCTCGTCAGAAATTTTCGTGCTCCTCCATGCTCCTAGTCTAATCCATGCGAGCCCCTCTCTAATGAGTTGGTACCTGTTTTGATGTATTGCTCCATACCCCACTCCGATTTCAGCCCAGACTGTACTTCTAATGACACCTTCTCTGTGCATTGCACAATTATTTGCTGTCTGTCAATATCACAGAGGTGGTTCTTAATTTTTCTCCAAATACTTCGCCTGTTTTCCTGCCCGCCATCTAAATGTCTCTCATCCCAATGGTTTCCAACCCTTTCTTTAATTTTGATGCCCACGTCGAATTACCTTCCATTCGCAACTGTTCACGGTAGCAGACTGCACTGATTAGAGATTGGTTTCCGTGAACGATTCTCAGCCGCTATTTAACTGCTCTGATTTTGCACTCTATCGTTTCACTATGTGCACCAAATTCCCTCATTATTCCGCAGTTTGTCGTACCCCTCCCTACATCCAGAATTCCTTTCAAAAATTGGGTCATCACTTGATCCAGATTCCCTATTTGTTCCCACCCCCATATTTCTCCTCCGTATGGCATCGTGGATCTAACTGTCGCTCCGTATACAGTTTCCATTAAGGTTATGGATATATTCGGTATTCTGTAGCGTATCCGGAGAGCTTCCGTCGCTTTCACCCTTGCCTTGTGTTTCGTAATGTCAATGTGTTTTGTCCATTTTCCGTTCATTGTGAATGTGAGTCCTAAGTACACAAAAGATTTAACATTGTCCAGTATCTGTCCTGCATATGTCCAAGTCTCCTCCCTGCTATAAACACAACCCTTTTTGAAAGTCATTGCCTTAGTCTTATTCATTAATTATGGAGAAGGAAGTATATAAGAATATGATACATTTTATCTTAAACGTAGGTTTTGTTAAAGTTTTCAAATTCTAAACCTTTAAATTCCTACTAAAGATGTCATGATCACCTGCTAATATGCTTCAACGTTTACCAACGTGTTCCTTTTAATACCAAAGTACTTCAACAATAAAAGAATATTTATAAATAGTTAAAATGACAGAATTTTAATCTTACTATAATGAAAACCGACAAACTGTTTTCTCATGTGAGTAAATGCAATTTATGTTATATCTTAGAATTTGAGAACTTCTAATCTCTATTCCCTACAACTAACATTTCCATAATATTGATATAATCCATTTTAAAAAAATTAATCAAAACGTACAAATAAATCATTTGCCTACACGATTTAAAATTCTAATTTTTTAGTTTTCTACACAAAGTTTAAAATAATAACCCTAACAGAAAGCAGTTTATATAGAGCATAATATAAAGCACTACTTGTGCAAGAAAAATGTTAATTGTTGTGCTTGCGTTTACATAAATTTGCTGCATAACTATTTTAAAAAGATCTGATGTGTTCCAATCACATGAATTTCTCTACATCTCTACAATAAATTATTGTTAAAAAGCTTATTCTTCTATTTGCTTAA
Source organism: Hymenopus coronatus (assembly GCA_030762935.1). Lineage (NCBI taxonomy): Eukaryota > Metazoa > Arthropoda > Insecta > Mantodea > Hymenopodidae > Hymenopus > Hymenopus coronatus. Next base: position 42,171,690 of record CM060887.1, read on the forward strand.
TACCAATCGAGAAAAAAATTAATACAAAGTATGTTATTATTTGCTTCCTTATAAGTAGAAGGGAAATAAGTGAGTACCATAGATTAAATCGATAGTTAAATGTTTTAAAAGCTGGTTGCTAAGTGAGTGAAGTTCCTTTGTTTGTATGGACAGGAATTGACAAATTCCTGTATGAGAAAATTTTTAAGTTTTTAAAAGCTGAAACCAATAACAAGGAATACCTCAAAAACTTTCATCTCCACGAAAAAAATTTATATAACATAAACTGTGTGTTTTACCGAGATCTACACTTTTTCTTAAGTAAAATTTTGCCTATCTGTTACGGTTTATGAGTTATGCAAAATTCCTCAAAAGTCATCGAGAACAAACAGCTCTTCGGAGGCTATTCCCAGATCATTGAAGATATACATTTTATTTGTCATTAAAATGTCTTAAATATAAGATATTTTAATCAAAATTGTGCATTCTTGAAAGGTATCGAACTTAAATACCAAGTTTGGGCTTTAACAATCTTTTCATTTATGAGCTATGCTGCCCACAGACACACGCATACATTTTTCTAAAACTTTTTTTTTTTTTTTTTTGGTTTCAGGGAGTCTCAAAGCGTGTATTTCCGGTTAAATCTCGGTATCGAATTTTTGGGTGCAATACAATACCTTCTCTATACACTATGTATATAGTACGTATAGAGAAAGTAAAAATCAGATGTGTTCCATTCACATGATTTCTTTATCTTCTCTGCAAACAAATTGTTCTTACAAAAGATTTTTCTTTTGTCACATCATGCCAAATTAGTAGAAAGTGTCTTATCAGTTGCTCTTTGTAATAAAATAAGGGAAGAGGCATCATATCATCGTCGTCGTTGTAATTAGCACTACAGCCCCAAGTGGGGGCCTCCTTTATTATCATCCTCCATTCTATCCTAGTTCTTGCTTTTTCACTCCATCTTGTCACATTCATAATTTGTAAGTCCTGTAAAACACAATAATGGCAATACACTAGCCTAAAGCAAACAGATCTCTCAAAAGTTGTGAAACAATTGGAATTGAGTTCCCTTTAAATGACCAGAAGAAATTAAAGATAACTTCCCATTTGAGAAACGTTTATCAAGCCTAAAAATAAAACCAATAACAGCGAATATCTCGGTAAAAGTTAATTCTCCAAAACAGGTATATGACATTAATTGTGCATTTTAATGAGATCAACATTTTTGTGTACTGAGCTTTTGTCTATTTCTTACGGTTTAGCAGTTATATAAAAGTCGTCCAGAATCAAGAGTCCATTTTGATAAAGGTAAAGGACTGAATCAGTGATTTCAAGTTAATAATTTAAAATCTAATTTAATTATTTTTGTGATTATATTAAATTTAATAATATTTATTATTTATTCAAATATCTTATATTACAGTATAACACCGAAGCTGTTATTGAGATAATTATTATCTTTGAATATAGAGGCTATTCCTGGAAAACCCAAGATATACATTTCGTTTGCAATGCAAACATTTTAAACATAAAATATTCCATGTAAAGAGTAGTTTAGGGCAGGAGAAATTTCATGAAAATCTTCGTGTCGTATCCTTGGAAGACATGGACAATTTTGAAAATAAAATAAAATATCACAAAATATCCAATAATTAGGCGGCACACAAATCCTCAGAAAATTCAGCCCAATGGGATAAAAGTACGCATATTTGTTTATTAAAAATCTATTTTGGTTTAGTGCTTTATCTTTAAAATTAAAAAATATGAATTTATGCAAGTTGAAGCACGGTACATTCTGTTAGCTGAAGACTGAAGACTGAAAAAGATCACGTAAACCACACATAAACGTAATACAACTGATAATGAACATTCATAACCCATTAGGATGCAAATATAACGTAATTTACTGTAAAAGTTAACACTTGTATTATTGCGTAGCTGAATGATTGTTTCATATTGTATGCGTCGTCTGGTTACACTTCCGTATAACCAATTTGATAAATACACCGACTATTTGTTTGCGTATGACAGTCGTTGTTATCGGATGCATTTTCCTTGCTGATGCTAGAGTATATATCCTTTTGACTTACGTGATATCAGAAGTGCTTTCACCAAAATCACTCGCTTTCTTCTAATACATCGCGAACTGAACTGTTATTTCCTCTTCCCTTTTTAACCTTTTGCTAGACGACGCCATTTTTCAATCAACATAAACACCGGCCAGTGTTTTTTGGAGAGTAAAGATAACACAATGACTAGAAACTCTATGGCAATGACGTAGAAAGTACACAGTCTCTCCCTTGGAGACGAGCTAAAACAAATGAAAATGGCATCACGATTAGATCGTGGTTGGCAATTCTCGCAGAATTTTCGGATTACAATTAGATCTAAAAGCGTTAAGACTCTAAATTCAGAGACCGCGAAGTAGCCGAGTGGTTTGAGGACCTTGGTTGGATTCCGGCTACGGCATATGAGATTTGTAGTGGACAAAGCGGCGCAGGGGCGGGTTTTCTCCGGGTTGTCCGGTTTCGTGGCCATCCGCTAAAATTTCATCTTGATTAGTGTCATTGTTTGCGATGCCGTCTATAGTAAAAGTGGGCGTTAAACACTACCAAAAAACTACAAATTAAATTAACTAACCTATGGCATTCTTAAACAGTGGTTGAAGTTTATTTTGAGCATCAAAGGCTGGGAATCAGGCATACGTTTCTATTTCCCGTTCCAGAAAGACGTCATGAGGGCTAGAATAAGAAGTGTTAATTTTCAACGTCCGGTGCAGCAGCTCGATAGAAATGAGGTGGTAAGTAATGACCCGTTTTACAACCACTTTATGACCGTGGCTTCTACATCCTGTGGTTCCATAAAGATGCTGTAAAACCAGCAACGAGAGAATAGTCGTCGAAGGATTTATGAGAAAACATAAGAGAGAACATTTCTGGATGATTATTTCTGGCCTGGATTGCGTACTAACTGTGAGTGGGAGTGTTTCCATACATCTCTATTTATAATCGTGAATTTTCAATGTTTACCTCCTATTAATACACCAACAAACAAGTGAAATGGTAATGTTTGGGGTTCGCGTTTGGAAGGTCCAGCGTTAGATTTGAGTTACACCAGGCTCTATGATTACGGTTATTAATTTCTCTAGTACATATGTACTAACAATGTACATAGTAACTAGGGAAGGCATTGTAATGTGTTGCATTCCACCCAAAAATTTGATGTTCATATTTCACTGGAAATATATTTTGAGATTCCACGACTCCAAAGAAAGCTTTCTTAGAAGAAGAAAAGAATTCTGTGTGTTTGTGGACATCATAGCTCAAAATAGAAAAGTTAAAAACAGTTAAAAACCATAAAAATAAACAAATAAATAAAGGATCTACATTTATTTGCATTTCTATATACACCATCGTTTTATATAAACATTTTGTTCTTCAGATAAATTATTAATGCCATTCAATTAAATCATTGGCAGCACTAGATTCAATTGATTCCATTTGTTTTCTTCTTTATAAAAATGGAATCCATGAATATAAAAACTACTTTGGTATTTATGTGTTATGTCTTCCAAGGATGCAACTCAAAGATTACAAAACATATCCTATATTAATAATATTTACACCACAAATAAAATGTATATTTCGATTTTTCTGGGAATAGCCTCTAAAGACCTCTAGAGGCTATATTTTGTAGAATTTTGTATAACGGTTAAACCGTAAGAAATAAATAAAAATGTAATGCATAAACATTTAGTTCTCGTAAAAGCACATTATTTATGTTCTGGTGGTGTGTGTGTCTTGCGTGTGTCATTTCCAGATTACAGCAGCTCCCAAGGGCGAATGGTGCGTCAGACCCAGGATGATATGAGAGAACTATCGAGGCGGCCGAAACCGGACCGCGGGGAAAGAGCCTCTGTGGAAGTCCCCAACATAGACAAATCAGCAATTCATCTCAACGGGGGAGTGCGAGGGGCCCGCGCCCCATTTTTGTCCAACACCCTGGTTCCGTCAAACAACTCCAACATCATCTATCCGCCCAGAGCTGAAATTCCAGGGCGCATTTATAACACAGAAGGGTGCTAGCACCACAATTCTGGCCGATACTTACAACCCTGAAAGAGACTGGTTGTAATAAATAAATCTCTCCAGCAATCGCCTAGTGCCCCAGGAATACCCACAAAAAACCCATGGGTCAGAGAGTTTGTCCACGGAAATCGAATACACCACCTCCCAAATGCCAATCGCAAACGAAATGAATATTCTGTACCTGGATCGGTTGCCTCGTTGTTGTGTTTCCCAAATGTCAAAATAAGCCCCCACTGTTAGTTGGATTATCTCATACTTCACATTTGTGAGAGACACGCCTCAAAATGTTTCGGGTCCTAATCCTTGATTTTACATGCTCTGCAAAAACACAAATATACGGTATTTCAATCAGCACCATTGGAGTCAATTTTGAGGAAACCATAACAAGTCAAGGCTTGCATATTGTGGAAGAATTTTCCTAGAAGCGTTTTTCGTATTTTGTTGTACATCCCAGTGTTCGTTTTTCAGGTGTATGGTTCTCCCTGACCAACAAAGTGGGATAGTCAGGTGGTTTCCTGTAGCCCGCATTCGGGAAGTCACCTGTTCGATCCCCGAGGTTGAGCTACCTGGCCCATGTTTTTTTTTCAGAGCTTTCCCCGAGTCGTCAAGACAATCCTGGGTATGTTAATTTCAGCCCAGGAATTCTCCGATCCAATATGCCTAATCATCACTTTCAGGGTTGGACCAAGTAGTGTATTCGGCGGGTTGCGGCTGGATAGTGTTTGGCGCACTATATAAGGTCAGGTACACTAAGTAGGGCTCCAGTTTTAGGACTTCTTCCGGAGTATCGTTTGAAGGGTCTAGGGTGTCGTCGGAAGCATTAGGGACTCCATCCATGCTTGTGCCAATCGTCATCCACATCAAGTGACCTTTGGGGTCTCTCTCTCTCTCTCTCTCTCTCTCTCTCTCTCTCTCTCTCCTGGGGCTCACGTAAGTGGCAAAGGGCATCAAGACTTCACGACTGATACTCTGCCTTAGAGGTTCTGAGGGGCCTGCCCATCACTAATCCTAATTCTAATCTCCCTCTCCATCTAATTCTTTCTTCCTCTCACCTACACAAATTCTTCGTTATGTTAAAATGCACTCTCGTATTTAGTTCTCAAATTACAAAGCAATCAAAACTCTCAGCGTATTTGCCTATTTTACTGCTTAATAACTATATCCGTTAATTTCTATTCATTTTCAGAATATTGCTTAAGCTACATCCGTCAACGGTCTGCTTCCACCATTTTTTTTATTATTTTTATATAAGTATTTTCTGTCATTATTAAATATTCAAGTCTAATCAACAAAGCGCAAAGTACTGTGCATTTATAATTAATTACTTTTTCTTCTTTCCTTGATCTCGTCAACATTGGTTTCGGATTCCTGATGTCGGGATATTTAGACTGTTTTTTTTTATCATTTATTCTATCGCAAATAATTCTTATTATGATTAATTTGCTTACCGTATCCAATTGTTTACTTTGACCTCCAGTTAAAATGCAAGAACAAAAAATATTATTATCTTTCCTGTTTTTATTCTATCATTGCACTGAAATTTTAAATTATAATGGTAATTAAAATATAGAAAATGGAAAAATAAATTCATAAACAGTGAAATATTTATTTACTCTTGCTTATTAATGAGTCAAACACTGTAAATATTTTATTTAATTAAATAAGGACGAATTCCAGATCAGTTTAGCATAGATAATAGAAAAATCTAAAATGATGGGAAATTCCAATACCAAGCTTAGCTATATCGTCAACTTTTATTAATTACAGCTTTGTGTTTTACTTAAAAAATGTTAAATCGCACTTCTTTTGTTAAAAATTACCACCAGCATCACACATTAACGGTAACCATACGTGCTGTCTCTTTCATCTATTACAAAAGGAGATATTCCTTGATCAGTCATTCCAGATACATAGAAATCAGGTTGCACCAGGTCTGTTAATGTTTGTCGACACTTTGAGACAGCGGATGTCGCGGCCAGTCTGGAAACCGTTCTGACGAAAATATATTATTCGCTTCGAAAGTGGCAAGCGCGTAATTTTCAAAAGTTCCTGAATTGTATACTTGATGTGTCATAGTAATATATGAGATATTTTGAACAAAACTGACCAACAAGAAAGGCCACTTCTTCCAATCCAGTCTGTACCAAGAGATTTACTATTAATGTCTAGGAGGCCGGTCCCCATGGCCGCGATCGCCAAAGCGTCTGGCTTTGGTGTTTCGCAGCGCAGGGGATCGTGTGTTCGAGCCCCACCTTGGGCATGGGTATTATATGTTTGTGTATGTGTGTGTAAAAAGTAAAACAGAAATTCAGTAATCAAAGTAAACAAATTAGTTAAATAAAAATTAGGGTATACAGCGCCGGAGTCCCGATCAGACTCCGGAACTGTATTTTATTAAGAAGCGTTTTGAATCTGTTAAAACATATGTATGTAAAAGTGCAATAGCAAAGTTTGATGCATATATGCTGTCGTAGTATTGTTTGTTGTGGCGTCGTTGTGACAGTAAGACGCTATCAAGTGAGTCTACTTGGAGTTGGTCGAGGGTTAAAGCTCGTGAAATTCTTTACATTAAGAGTGTACATACCTTGCAGATTTCCTTTGTTGCACTGGCTGAGCTCGTTCTAGTAGACCAGGAGTTGTCTCTTACCCGGGGGGGGGGAGAATGAAAAAGGTGTGTCATTCTTTTGGTATACTCAAATAAAAGAGAAATTTCACTTAATTCACTGTAGACTTCCTTTATTGATGAATTGTTGTTCGTTTGAGGCACTAACCCTACGAGTGACATAACCAAACGCGAACTTGATGAAGTAGTTTTGTTTAAGTGCTAATTCTACTTTTACGGAGTAGTTGTATTTTTAGGCTCGTCACCATAATCTTGAGTTTCTCGGTCCGTATAACATTTACGGTAATAGTTACTCGTCTAATTAATTTATAAAACACCCTTTTCCTACAATGTACGCCTCACGATTTCTTAGTCACCTTTCTTATACGTGCTTTCCTACATTGTGTGTCTTACTTTATGAGCCCGGTTTCTAGTACGCACATCATTTATATACTAAAAGGTCCGAGTATTGCCCTACTTTTTGATTGGCTGGAAAAGACCACGTAAGGAGCGTTGACAGGTGACTATCGGAGATTTTTCTTTATGTGACGTTCTACAATGAGAAATTCCCTATTTCAACTTTTGAAGGGAAAATACCTTTCTTCCTCTAAAAGGACGTTAATTGTGTCCCTGATGCACTAAAATTCGTGTTATTTTCAACAAAGCGCGTTGCCTTGAAGAATACAAAGAGAGTTTCTACACGCTACGGTACTGCGTTCTACTGAGCATATATTTCTTGTGTTAAATATTACAAACTAATGATTAAACTAATATATGCGTCGTGCTGAATAACTATCGCAATGTTAAGCTGTCCCTGACTTGTGTGTATCAAAAATACAAATGTAAACCCTTTTAAAACAACTACTTCTTATGACCCAAAGTTTATAATTACTTCTTCTAGTACGTATACACACTCAAATACATTAAAATTACGCCTGGGAATACTTATCGTAAGACGGGATCTTTTCGCTGAAACAAATAAAAGAAATATCTGTGAAATGGTGAACTCCTGATAAAAAGTACAAGACATTAAAGTACAAGACTACATATTTTCTGTAGTAGCTTTCTCTCTCTCTCTCTCTCTCTCTCTCTCTCTCTCTCTCTCTTACGGTTTACCAGTTATACAAATTTTATATAAATGTCATCTAGAATGAAGACGTCTTCAGAGGTATTCCCAGAAAATTCAAGTAAAACATTTTGTCATAAAAATATATTAAACTTACGGCATTTCATTCAAAACTGTTAGAGCCATCTTTGAGAAAATCAAACTTTTCGAAAAATGTTCCATGTAAAGGGTAGTTAGGCTGGGGTGATTGATTTGAAAATCTTCGTGTCCATCTTTGGAATCCTTTTTTTCGTAGTCGGCTTACACTCCCCGAATTTAGACCTGTCATCCCCCTAAGATTTACAAGCGAATACCTAAGCGTTAGAAGCCTGTCGGACACGAAACCACAGAATGGAGAATCTGGAACGAGTGGTCGGCACAAAGCCAAGCATGAGCAAGAGGAAGTGGATGACACGAAATGCAAGCGAAAGGGATAATGCGAAAGGTGATAATGGAGCAATTGGTGGAACAATAGCGGGGGAAACCAAAGGATCCGAGAACACCCGCCAGATGCAGCTTCGCTCAATACAAATCCCACATGTGGCTACTAGGATCGAACACGGGCCACCTGGATTGGAGGCGAGTGGCATAATCACTAGTCCACGCAGTCGCCCCTTGGAGGATACGGAACTTAAATAAAAAATTTGGTAACTAGCCAGCCAAATTTTCATTTCTGAGCTATACTGCCCAGACACACACACTTTTGCCTTCCAAGGTGTAACGGTCAGAAGCCTGACGGAAGGCAACGGCACGAAACCACAAAACGGAGAACCTGGAACGCGGGTCGACCCATAGTCAGGCATGAGCGTGAGGAAGCGGATGATATGAAATGCAAGCGAAATGGATGATAGAAAGGTGATGATGGAGCAATTGGTGGAATAATGGCGGGAAAAACGGGAGGACCCGGAGAAAACCCGTCCAAAAGCCGCTTCGTTCACCAAAAATCCCACATGCGGGCGCTTGGGATTGAACCCGGGCTCTTGGATTGGAGGCGGCCGATCTAACCACACAGCCACGGTGCCCCTTTGAAGATAAGGAACTTAAATACAAAGTTTGGCATATATGCTTAAGCTTTCAGGGCCGACGTTAATCCAGTAACATATAGAGGTTTCCGGGTTTGTAGACCGTGGTCGATTATATGAAATGTCACCAGACGTTTAGCCCGTGACTTTTCCGGGCATCTTCAGAGGATAACTCATGCTGGTTGAAACTAGCAAAGCCTTGAAACCTCTACATTTTACTGGACAAAGTAGGGTATTTAGCCAAATTTTCGTTTTTAAGTTATGCTGCCCAGATACACACACTAACATGTTTCTAAAAACGCTTTTCTTGGATTCAGGTGAAACATGCATTATTGGACAAAACCTGAAAGAGATATGAATATAAAGTTTTAAGATTCCGAATGATATATGGAACTATACATAGAACAATGAAAAATAAAACAAGAAAGGACATTAGGTTAAAGTTTTACAAAACAATGGTGGTCCCTACACTATTATATGGAAGTGAGATATGGGTTAGCACAAAGAAACTGAAAAGTCGTTTACAAAGTGCAGAAATGAACTGTTTAAGGCAAACAAAAAGATGTATAAACTTTTATCAAATCGGAATGAAGATATAAGAGCAAAACTTAATATAGAATCAATAAATTTCTAATATTAGTACCAGTGAATGCAACATGTTCAAAGAATGGTAGATTCAAGACAGCTTAGGATAGCATTTGAATATGAACCAAAAGGAACAAGAGATGTCGGTCGAAACAGAAAAAGGTGGAGGAATGAACTGTGAGACGGAATGGGCAATCTGCCCATACCGTGAAGTGAAGAAGAAGACAAACCTTCTTTATTCGCTACATTCGTGATAAGGAAAATAAGAGAAGCTTGTGCATTTCAAAATCTCCTCAGTAGTTCAATTATATCAGATTCAAATTAAATATGTAATTTAAGAGAGTTCCTTTTACAACGGAATATTATTGTGTAACCGTGCAATTTTGTTTCATTGTCTTTAATTGGTGTTATTATTGGTTAAAAAAGAGTCTTCTGCGCATGAGCAATGAACGATGATCGAATGTTGTGAATATCGATAATCTTGTTTTCTTGATGCAAGAACGAATGAATTAGTAATAGATTGTCTCATGTTTTGTTGTTGTTTGAAAAAGTAGAAGAACGAAAGAGAAGGAATGTACATCTGTATGATATATTTGAATACTTCGACGGTACATACTGTAAATAGAAAAAATAACTAATATCTTATACAAATATTCGTTTAAGGAGATACTTGTTGAGTTAATTAAAGTTTTATTTCAAAGATTAATAGTGAAATAAAATATTTTGTGGAATTATAAAACGAAGTGATTTTATTCAATAGCAAGTCCTTCCTTACACAAAGCGCCTTGAGAAAAGAGTCCACGCAATATTTGAATATATATTATAAACAGCTTGTTGGCCAGGCAGATACGAAAGATACATTTATTAATCAAATCTGAAGCTACTGAAAAGATATATAATTGGAAAAGGGATATTGGACGAAAATAAGTTTACATTTAATCAGTTAACAATCTTTCCGATAGTAAAAATCTGATGTGTTACACTCACATGACTTTCTCTAGCTGTTCTACAAACTTTATACATAAGATTTATCTTCTTTCTGCACCTTGCTAATCGTGAACTTATTAGCACAATGTTCTTATTATTTAGTTCCGTATAAGTAGGAAGAAAATAAGGGAATACGCTTGGCTAAACCAATAGTCAAATGTTTTAAAAGCTGTGGTTATGCGATTATCATCACAAATCGCTTATTTTCTTGGCTAGGAGTAGAACAAAAGAAAAATGGACACTCCCATCTGAGAAAAATATAAGTACTTCACAACTGAAACTAATAACAATGAATACCTCTAAAACGGTAAGCTCCACGAGAAAAATGTATATGACATAACTTGTGCATTTTAACAAGACCTAAATTTTTGGTGTAGTAATTTTTTGTCTATCTCTTACGGTTTACTAGTTATGCCAAATTAAGCAAAATTCATCCTGAATAAACAGGTCTTCAGAAGCTATTACCAGAAATTTCAAGATATACATTTTATTTGTTAGGTAAATATCTTTAATATATGATATTTTAATCAAAATCGTTAGAGGCATTTTTAAGAAAAACAAAATTTTCGAAGAAAGTTTCATGTAAAGGGTAGTTTGGGTTGGTGGAATTTTACTCAAAATCTTCGTGTCGCATCCCTGGAAGATACTAAACTTAAATACCAAGTTTGGTATTTTAGCTACTTTTCTTTTTTGAGTTAAGGTGTTCACAGACACACGGACACACACACGGACCTTTTTCTGAAAATGCTTTTTTTGGATACAGGGGGTCCTAAAACATGTATTTCCGGTGAAATCTCGGTATCGAATTTTTGGGTGGAATGCAATACTTCTCTATCCCTATGTACATTGTACATATGTGGCTAGAGAAAGTAAAAACTCTACCACTTAGGTTTGTCCTTTCTCTCCTATCATTAGTTCCATTCAGTTTAACCAATTATGTGCAACCGGACATTTAGATGACGGGACCATAAGCCTCTCTTGGTGGAGAACCGTAGCAGTGCCTCGTAAGGATTTTACTGACGAACATGTAACAACATGGCAGTAAAACACAGGACACTAAGTTACGGCATTTGCACACAGTAGTTCAAAGAGCTTTCTCTGCTAATGATGGAGGTGGAAAGGGGTGCTCTAATCATACCGGCCAGGGAGACATCTGTGATGAATGATCCTGTCCACTTCCTTGATCTACCTCTCATGTGGTGGGCTTCAGTTCCATACTCCACTCAGTACAACGCTCTACAGAAATTGTCGCGGGTTCAAACCCTGCGTAAGACGATGGATATTTTCGGGCGTAAAAATCCTTAGCATGGCATGGAAGGGAAGTAATGACATTGGTCCCGTGTCGTAGGTTTAACTCAGCTCATAAGGAACTTTGACCTACCGCCCGGCCGCTGCGTTCCCCATCTCGGTCCATGACAGATGTCATTGATGGGGTGCAGTATTGGAGGATGAGACATGGTAAGTTCCTCGAACCCCCCGGGGCGGTTAATGCGGTCCTCATGGCCTGAAGTCGCCTCCGTGGTGTAATGATCACCGGGTTCAAACCCGGCGAAGGACGATGGATTTTTCGGGTGTAAAAATCCTTAGCATGGCTTCCTTCGGAAGGGAAGTAAAGCCGTTGGTCCCGTGTCGTACATTTACAGCACGAAAAATAACCTCAAGGCTGATAAAGAGGCCTATGAGCAAAATTAAGCGGTCTTTCCCGCCCAATTTAGAATGGGACGTTGAGAACCACAGTAATTAAAGACTCCAAAAATAACACGCTATTTACATTTACATTTTTTTCATGACCTGGAACCGCTACTTTTCCATCAAGTAACTCCCCAATTGGGCTCCCAGGGACCTCACGAGGCTGAGTGCACCCCGGAACAGGTCTTCCAGCGGGAAATATCCCCACACCGGTACCGGTAATCGAAACAAGGTCTCCAGCTTGGTAAGCAGCTGCCCTAAGGAGACGACTTGTCATAGATTTACGCCACGTTAAAGAACCTCATGTCTGATAAAGAGACCTCTGAGCTAATTCTTTCACGCCTAGTATAGAATGAGACGCTGAAAGCCACATCAGTTAAAGATGGTCCATAACTAAAGAAAAAATCTTATGTATTCCATTCACATGACTTCCTCTACATCTCCCTAATTAACAATTGTTTATATTCTTCTATCTACTTCATGCCAATCGAGATAAACATTAGCAGATATGATCTTATTATTTAGTTCCTTATAAATAGAAGGGAAATTAGTGAATACATTAGGCTAAACCGACAGTCACATAAGAATGAAATCCGTTTCCTTTTTTCATTGCCAGGAGTTAACAAATTCCCGCATGTGACAATTTCTAAGTACTTTAAATCTGAAACCAATTACAAGGAATATCTCAAAAATGGTCAACTGTACGTAAAAAATGTCTATAACGTAAGCTGCGTGTTTCAACGAGAGTTACATATTTTGTGTAGTAAGTTTTTGTCTATCTCTTATGGTTTACTAGTTAATGAAAAATCCAGCAAAAGTCACCCAAAATGAACAGGTTTTCAGAGGGTATTCCCAGAAAATTCAAGATATACATTAAGTGTCGTGTAAATATCTTTAATGTACGGTATATTAACCAAAATCGTTAGAGCTATTTTTGGGAATATCAATTTTTTCCATGTAAGGGGTAGTTTGGGGTGGGGTAATTTTCTTTAAATCTTCGTGAGACATCCTTGGAATATACTAAATTTATATACCAAGTTTGATATTTTACCAAGTTTTCGTTTTTGAAAAATCGTGTTCACAGTCTTATGGACACACACACGGGCCTTTTTTATAAAAATATGAAATTATCCATTCACATGACTTTCTCTACATCGCTGAATAAAGTGATTGTTAAAAAGAATATTCTACTATTTTATGATAATCAAGATAAACATTAGCAAATATTTTCTTAATTACTTGCTTCATTGTAAGTAGAAGGAAAATATGGGAGTACACTAGGCTAAAATGGATATCAAATCTGTTAAAAGCTGGTTGCCTCTGTTTTTTGTACTGGGCCAAGACTTTACAACTCTCCGCGGGAGAAAATTTTTAAGTATTCTAAATAAAAAGGAATATCTCAGAAATGGTGTACTCCACGGAAGTATATGACATAAGTCGTGTGTTTTAACGTGATCTATATTTTTTGTGCAGTAAGTTTCTGTCTATCTCTTACGGTTGTTCAGTTTTACATCTTATATATCCCTCAAAAGGAAGATATCTCATACACTTCATACTGATGCTAGGTATTAAGTTTCACCCATATTTACCTTCAGTCTTCCTGTTTCAAATATGTCTGAAACTTTTCTCATCATATCTTCACTTTAAAATCATCCACCAAAAGTAGATTAAGTAGGATATATTGCTAAAGGATTCAACTTCCATTACAATTTCACATATGCAAGATATTATTCAAAGTAGTATTAATAAGAAAGCTATAAGTTCCACTTAGAAGTTTATGTTCAATAGGTGTCGAAACATAGCGCTGTTAATAATGGAAACATTGAACTGCCTTATCTACACTGAGGTAATGTGCTTCTAATAACTGCAGGGAAAATTGTAATTAGCAATTGCTTATTTGTTTTTAATTCAGATGGAAAACATTCCTAAAGGGTTCTGTATAGTAAATATGCAAACGGTAAAGCAAATGTTAAAAAAACCAAACCGTCAAGTCAAAAAGACAGATAAGATGTATGCTCTCTGGTTACTATATACATAAACGGTAGGTATTGAGTAAGTAGAAATAACGCACAGAGATTAAATCAATTCATTTTACTCTCATATTAAGTAGAAGTATTTTATTCAATCCAAAATCTCAATGTCGTGACTTTACTGGAGATATATGTTTTCAGGTCCCTGAATCCAAAACAAAGCAATTCTAGTAAAAGGTCCAAGGTTGTATTGGGTATCTGCGTGCCTGCGAATAGTGGGTATAACTGAAAAATGAAAAATACCAAAGTTGATATTTAAGTTCTGAATTGTTAATTTAATTGCTTTTCACACAAGCCATGTGTAGGACAGGAGTAGGATAAATAGAGTCAGACTGAATTTTCTATCAATTCCTGAAGTCTGCTTTATGTGGCCGTACACATTGTTGCACGTGAAGAACGGCTGCAGAGCTTCAAAGCCTTGGACTGTTACTCCTGAGCACAATGGAAACGTGCTAGTTTAAAGTAGCTAGAATAAAAGGGAGAGCTTCGATACGGGGCGAGTCAGCTTCGACTAGTTGTGAGCGCGCAGTTGTGTGAGAGAGATGGACGCGACGAGAGAATAAATGTTATGCAAGCATTGGAATAAAGACTATTTCTTATCAGTGTTTGGAAAATATTCACTCTAAAAATTTCAACCACTCAATTTGTAATAAATATTTTAAGAAATGTAATGCAAAAAAATGTTTTCATACAGCTTAATATCTATAGAAGCAGATAAATGTTGATTTAGACTGATTAAATCAAATGAATAGTTAATATATCCGGAATTAAAAGACATAGTTGAATTCAATTTTGTATGAATACTTCTTTTGTTGCCAGCAATGCCTGTACAAACAACTCCAGCTCTAGCTTTAATACCTTAGAATATCAGTTTTATCACTTTGGTGTTCCGTTAAAGAGAAGACTTACAAGAACAATTCTGGGTTACACACATCAACTATAAGTCTTTGTGTTCTTTCAGTAAATACCTCTCGTTTCTCCAACAGAATATTGGAGATATTAATCTGCGATCTCTCCTCCCTCCATCATGCTGTCCTTTCTTTTCTTTCTTTGTTTATTTCTTTCTGTCTGCCCTTTTTACTTCATCTATGTTTTTATTGTAGCTCTCTCTTTCCTTCCGTCTTTCTTTTTCTCTTTATTATTTTGACGCGATGTTTCTCGCCTAAATAGCGCACTCTTTTACGTGCTCTCGCGGTATTAGACAAGAATGGAATAGTAGCTGTTGTGTTTCTGGGATAGCTTAGCCAATTACGTCATTTCCGCAGTTTAAATATAATGTCGTGTGCTCGCAGTTGTCAATAATATTATCTGCAAACCTCAGACAGTGGTTTATATATGAACTAAATAGGAGAGCTTGGGAAATAAAAAGGATAAGCAACATCTATTCTATCCTCTAATGTTGAAACCCACATTGAAACTAAGAAACTTTACCTCTTTTATTGTGCATACTGCAGAACTGTGTTGTAAATTAAATCTGAAATTTATGTTTATACTAGCAGAACCACCTGGCATTGCTCTAGGTATTAATTTTTTCACTGTGCTACACATTGTTTTTTAAATTAATTCATTAACTGTCCAGGGGAAACACAAACCTCCTCTATACGATATTATTCTAAATGTAAAGTCTCTAAACGTATCCTATTCAATACAGTAGCTTGAATGCAAAGCATGTATAATTAAATTCAACAAAAACCAATAAACTAATCAAATATGTACAGACATATAATGCACACTGACATAAATGGAATCTTAGAACTACAAGAGTGTTTAAGTATGAAACTTCTAAGATTAACTCATTTCTACTTTCGCTATACGTACTATGCACATAGTGCATAGAGAAGGTATTGTAATGCACACAAAACTTCGATATCAAGGCTTCACCGGAAATACATGTTTTGAGCTTTCCTGAATAAAAAAGTATATTTTTAGAAAAATATCCGTGTGTGTGTGTGTGTATGTGTCTGTGCATATATGTCCTATTATGTACTTGCTTCCTTGTAAGCAGAAGCGAAATAAGGGAGCACCATAGGTTAAAGTGATCGTCAAAAGCTGGTTGCTATGTGACTGAAGTTCCTTTGTTTGTATGGACAGTGGATGACAAATTCCTATATGAGAAAAGTATACGTTTTTTAAAGCTGAAACCAATAACAAGAAATATCTCAAAAATGATCAACTCCACGAAAAAAATATATATTACATAAATTGTGAGTTTTAACGTGCTCTACATTTTTGTGTGGTAAGTTTTTATCTATTTTTTTACGATTTAGCAGTTATGCAAAATTCAGTAAAATTCATCCAGTAAAAAGTTGTCTTTAGAGGCTATTCCCAGAAAATTCAAGATATTCATTTTATTTGTCAGGTAAATATTTTTAATGTACGATATTTTAATAAAAATCGTTAGAGCCATTTTTGAAAAAAATTAATATTTTTGTAAAAAGTTCCATGTAAAGGGTAGTTGGGATGGGGGGATTTTCTTGCAAATCTTCGTGTCGCATCTTTGGAATATACTAAACCTAAATACCAAGTTTATATTCAACGGTCTTTTCGTTTTTGAGCTTTGCTATCCACCGACACAGACACACGCACACACCTACCTTTTTCCAAAAATGCTCGGAATCGAATTTTTGGATGGACTACAATACCTTCTCTATATACTATGTAGATAGTACGAGTAGAGAAAGTAATATATACATACTAACATACACAGTGTCCTAGAATTCAACCGCTCAAATTGGCAGGATTTTAGAGCAATGCATTATAAACAGTTTGAGATGTATGCACAATTATGAAAATAGTAATAATTTGTATTTTATAGTAGGATTGCATAGATTCCAATTAGGAATGTCGCTATAATTTTATTTCCACACGGATTATTCATAGTTCACTCGAACGGAATAAAGTTATGCAGTAGAATATGTCTGACGAGGAGAAAAGGAAAAGTTATTCAAAGTTTCCGCACAAAGAGGCAAAAGAAAAAGAATAGTTTTTAAATGAAAATGCAAACGTCGGAAAAGCGAGACTCGCACAGGAGCAGAATAATAGAAGTGTACGACACTACTCCCTTAATAAGGCGGAAAAATGAGGAAGTTTAAAACCCCACGCAATCTTTACAGGCGTTTCTCTTTGCTCCAGGTAACAATCAAATGCTTCTCTTTTATGATTTCTGAAAGCTTTAACATCTTTCCTTAAATATCCGACTGCAAACTTGAGTTCTATTCTTGAAGTTCTCCACTGCAATTGTCTACTGGCTTGCTGACTTTAGAGTCGGAGTTAGGGTGCTGAAACACCAACTTAATTTTGCCGGTTGTAGCCTGATGAAGATGCTTTTCTGTCCAACAACATTTATAGGCATAGAGAGCAAATACAAAGTTACTATGTACACACCTATGTTGGGCGTTAGTTTGACAGGGAAGCGGGGGCCGGGGAAAAAAGAGTGTGCACGTTTGCCTGCCTTTTCGCAGTGTTGCCAATCAAACTGCATTTCGTTGAGACCCCTCAGTCATTATGGCGAATAAATAAAAATAAAATAAAATAAAATCTGTGTATTAAACCCTAATAATTAATTAGTTAAACCAGGGTAAAACATCCCAAACTTACACATTCATTACTACTTATACCAATTACAAATTTAATCATACAATTTAAATTTACAGATATAAATTTAACCTACTTAACCTAAAATGCTTATAAATAAAAATTAAAGCCATAATTATTATTAATTAAACTGTGTGTTAATATTTAATTTAACATAACTTCAATTTAATTAATATTAATATCATAATAATTTCGTATTTTTAATATATATACTAGTATATTTTATTTGATTTTAGTACAGTTTTACTATTACTATTATTTAAATTTTATTTTATATTATTTATTTATATTATACACACTTAATTTTAAAAATCATTGTATTATTTTAATAACTATTCTATTAAATAATTTAATTATATTACTCTTACTATCATTATATTATTACTTAAAATGTATACATATAATTACTGTTTTATTTATAGCACTTAAAGTAAAAATATTACTTAAAATATTATAATACCAAATTATATTTTTATGGCAAATAATAAAATGAAAGTCAATGATGCAAAGCCTGAAGGGATCAGGGCCCATCGCCCGACCGCTGTGTCCACCATCTCGGCCCAGTGCAAGCGTCATGGACGGGGTGCAGTACTGAAGGATGAGACGTGGTTAACGCCTCCAGTCCCTACCGGAGCTGCTATTTCTCTATCAAGTAGTATCTTAAATGGCCGGTCAGGGACCTCACGAGGCTGAGTGCACCTCGAAAGCCTTGCCATTGAAGCTCCTAGATATTGACGTATTTTATGTCTCGATGTTGTCACTGCTCGTTTTGAAATTGCGCGAAGCCTGCCGTATGAAGACGGAGTTGAGCGCCCAAGATAAGTTACGCGTATAGTATATTTTGGAACTATAAAGGGAAAAGGATCTTTATATTAGTATAAAATTTGCTGTGCTATTTTCACATGAACTTCTCTACCCTATCCATAAATCCTGCTTCACGTTAAACATTTGGGAGATGTGGTGCATTTTATATTTTGTTATCGGAATAAGCGGAATACAGTCCTTTAAAACTAAGTCGGTCGAGTTTCTTTTTTTTTCTTTCTTTTCCAAACCAACATTCTCAAACCAACAAATGTCTAAACGAACCTAGTTCAACTGTCATACCTGCAGAGATGCTCTAAGGAGGCAGTATCATAGAGCACGTCGCGCCATCTATAGAGTTTTTGGAGAAATGAATAAATCGTCATCTTATTAGTTTGAAAACATTACTATACTATCTACACCATGCTAATATTAGAATTAGTCTTATTACTAGCTCCTTGAAAATAGAAGGAAAATAAGACAATACTCAGGCTAAAGCGCTACTCTGGTCCTTTAAAAGCAGTCGCTATGTGAAAAAATTTAAATTTTAATCTCTTAGCTTTCCAGGAGTAAATAAACGAGAAATGAGAAGAAAGGTGTGTTTCCATTTGAGAAAAATTTAAGTGACTAAAACCAAAATCAAAATCTAGAATAGCTCAAGAATGGTTAACTCTACAAAAAAACTGTAAATAACTTCAATTGCGTGTTTTAATCAGATCTACAATTTTTGTGCTGTAAGTTTTTGTATATCTCTTGCGGTTTTCCTGGTATACAAAAGTCATCCAGAATGTATGTCTTCAGAGGGTATTCCCAGAAATTCCAAGATATTCATTTCGTTTTATGATAAAAATGTCTTAGCCATAGGGTATTTTAATCAAAATCGTTAGCGCAATTATTGAGAAAATCAACATATTTTAAAAATGTTCCATGTAAACGGTGAGGTTGGGGGGGGGTAGATTTTCTTGAAAATATTCTTGTCGCATCCTTGGAAAGATACCAAATTTAAATACCAAGTTTGGTATTTAACGGTCTCTTTGCTTTTCAGCTATGCTGCCCACAGACACACACACACGCTTACACACCAACATACAGAAAGACAAACATACACACACACGCACACGGACATTTTTCAAAAAAGCTTTTCTTTTTTTTTTTTTTTGTACTCAGTGGGTCTCAAAACACTTATTACCGATAAAATGTTGGTATTGAATTTTTTGATACAATTACAATACCTTCTTTATAAACTACGTACATAACTCGTGTAGAAAATGAAATGAAATAAAATGAAGTTTTATATATGGACGCTCATTAACTGCTGTGGTTCTCAGCATCCCATTCTTTACGAAAGACCGCTTAATTTTGCTCAGAAGCCTCTTTATCAAGCTTGAGGCTCTTTTACGCGCGGAAAATCTAGGTTATGGCTTTACTTCCCTTCCGAAGGAAGCCATACTAAGGATTTTTACGCCCGAAAAAATCCAACGTCCTGTACGTGGCTAATTCGCCTAAATTTGGCAGCAGAAGTTCTTAGATTTCTTGCATAGTATCAATAACGTCCTGTAATATATGAGGTTTGGAATGATACAGTTTGTATTTAAAAGAACGACATAAATAAATAATCACAACTAATTAAGTCGGGGGAATGTGGGACTAGAAATCAGCACTTATAAATCTGTCATGAAACACTCTCTTCTTTTATTTAATAATTCCGTAATCTGTGTGGTGTTATGGTTGGTTTCAGCAAGATTTCGCAACGGCCTCTTTGAGAGCAGAAAGTCAACGTTTCCAACATTTACTATAAGGTACCTAAGGATTTTAGTGCGGCTTTGCCGGAACAACTTTCCCGGCGATTGTCGGTACTCTCGCGCAGTGTAGAGAGGTCGCGAGAGGGGTTACCTTATAACTTAACAACTATATATTATATATAGCACTATATTAAATTCAGTTGTATCTAATCATAGCAAGTTATATTTGGAGAAACTGAAATTCTATCAGATCACAAGCTTAATAAAATCAATTAGAATATAATTTAAGTAGTTCAAATAATAAAAGTAAGTGCATTGCTTTCCAAGAAAAATATTACAGAAGATATAAATTAGTAAAAAAAGTTCTGATATGTTCCATTCACATAACTTTCTCTATCTGTTCCAATGCAAGCTATTCTAACAAAAGATTATTCCTACGTATATATACATCGTGCTAGCAAAATTGTATTACTACTTAATTCCCTGTAAGTAAAGGGAAAATAACGAAATACGTCATGCTAAAGATATTTAAATCTTTTAAAAGCTAGTCACTATGTGAAACAATAGAGGTTTGGTTCGCTTTGTATGGTCCCGTTTGAGAAACGTTAGGCGTTTTAAAACTCAAACCAATAACAAGGAATAAGTCAAAAACTGTCTACTCTATAAGAAAAACGAATGTTATATAAATTATATGTTTCAACGAGATCAACATTATTATGTATTAAGTTTTGTCTATCTCTTACGGTTTACCCGTTATTCAAAGTTTTGCAAATTTTATATGTAAAATTAAAAATAATAATTTTATTTGTTATGCAAATGTTTATAATATACGGTATTTTAATCAAATAGTTGGCGCCATTTTTGGGGAAAATAAAATATTCAAACATTTTTCCAAGAAAAGGGTAGCTTAAGTTAGGGGATTTTTTTTAAAAATCTCAGTATACTTGGAACTGCTAAACATAAATTCCAAATTTGGTATTTTTGTTTTTAATGGTCTTTTCGTTTTTGAGCCATGCTATCCAGGGACACACAGCCATGGACCTTTTTTTAAAAAGGCTTTTCTCGGACTCAGGGACCTCAAAACATATATTTGCGGTGAAATTTGGACATTGAATTTTGGGTGGAATACAATACTTTCTGCAGTTACTATGGGTACTGTATGTACATACGTGTGTTCCAATCACATTATTTTAAGCTACTCTTACAAAAGATATTAATTTATCTAAAAGTAGTGAAATTCCTTACTAATTGCTTCCTTGTGAACAATAAGAGAAAACACTGCGTTAGCGGGATAGCCAAATAGACCCGTTGAGTTCTGCAACTCATTTAACGTCAAACACGGGCCACCAGATGTCTACTACATAGCTTAGTATTTCCGAAACTGAGATTTCTGATGTACTGCCTTAATTTCTGCAATGCGGTCATATTTCCCACAGAATTGTCCCTGAAAATGGCGCATTAAACATCGCAGTGTCCCTTTCAGGGATGAATATAGGACTCAAATCCATAACAGAATGCAGTGATATTCGTGATAGGGAAATTATGGTATATATACCCGGATTACATGTCATAAAGCCTAACAACGGAGTATACGACCTGGTTTAAAATGGATAACTAACATTGAGAAGACAGTTGACGGTTGGAGTACGCAACTAACCATCCAGCATAATGAACCAAGGCACAACATAAACCTCAACTATAAACTAAGAACTTTCCCTCGAACTCTAGAAATAACCTTCAGAGTGTGTACATGTTTCTTTGTAAAACGAGAAAGAATTATGGCGTCCATAAAGCTCTTATTCAAATAGTAAAACAGCGTCAATTATTAGGTAGAATGTTAACCTGAAAAACAAGAAACATTTTCTCCATTTGTGTTTTAGATCGATTACAGCTGATTTAATTTGTGGTGAAAGTATATCAAGAAAAACCTGATATATTCCATTCACGTGACTTTCTCCACATATCTGTAACAAATAATTTTAAGAAGATTATCATTTTTTCTACTTCATGATAATCTAGATAAACTTCAGCAGAAGTAGTCTTATTACTTAGTCCTTTATAAGCAGTCAGTTTATAAGTAATACACTAGGCTAAATCGACAGTCAAATGTTTTAAAACGTGGTTGTTATGGGATATATATGACATAAACTATATGTTTTAAGAAGGTCTATATTTTTTGTGTAGTAGGTTTTTTTTTTTTTTTTTTTTTTTTTTTTTTAATAAGTTTATCACTTATAAAAAAATAAGAAAAATGCATCCATAATAAACAGATCTTATAAGAGTATTCCCAGAAAATTCAAGATACAATTTTTATTTGTTACGTAAATAATTTTAATATAAGAGATTATAATCAATATCGTTAGAGCCATTTTTAAGAGAGCCAAAACTTTTGGAATCTTTTCCCTGTAAAGGGTAGTTGGGTTGGGGGCATTTTCTTGAAAATTTAGGAGCCACATCCTTGGAAGATACTGAACTTAAATATCAGGTTTAGAATTTAACGGACTTTCTGAATAAATATATATATATATATTTTTTTTTTATTTATGAGGTCCCAAAACATGTATTTCCGGTGAAATCTCTGAATCTAATTTTTAGGTGAAATATAATATCTTCTCTGTACACTATGTAAACGTGTTTGGCATTCTATTCCTCAGGCCCAGACATCACAAGAAAAAAATCCGATATGTTATATTCACATGACTTCTCTACTTGTAGAACAGACATATTTGTTGCAAAAGCTTATTCTTATTTCTACTCCATGCTAATTGAGATAACATTAGCAGAATAGTCTTTTGTTTACTGCCTTATAAGAAGAAGGGAATTAAGGGAATCATAGAGTAAATATTCAATTATTGCAATGCGATCGTCAATAAAATTCGCTGATTTTAATGATCCAAAATAAGAACAAAGAACACACCGGAAACTTCCTCTTTGAGAAAAGCATCAGCATTTTAAAATGAAATCAATAAAAAGGAATATGTTCAAAACGGTTAACTTTACAAAAAATTATATTTCACACAACGTATTTGTTTTAGGAAATATTAATTTTTGTAGTAAGTTTTTATCTATTTCTTGCGGATTAATACTTATACAAAAAGCATCCAAAATTAAGATGTCTTCAGAGGCTACTTCCAAATATTCAAGATATACATTTTGTTTGTCATTAAAATATACTTAACACATGGTATTTTGATCAAAATCTTAGAGACATTTTCCAAGAGTTAAAATGTTGAGAAAAATATTCCTTCTATAGTAGATGGGGATGCGTCTATTTTCCAGAAAATTTTCGTGTCGCATCCATGGCAGATACGAAACTATATACCAAGTTTGGTATTTATCCAACTTTTCATTTTTGAGTTACGTTTTCCGCAGACATGCAGGGACCGGATATTAAATATGCTATTTTGGACCCCAAAACAGTTATTTCCGGTGAAATTTAGGTTTTGAATTTTTGGCTTTTCCATCTGTTTTGCACATTGGATATTTGTGCTAGAGAAAGTAAAAATTAGTGATGCATTAGAATAAATTACTAATGAAGCCTAATTCCTAGCTTATGCACTATTAAAACTATTCAATGAGGAAACTTACAAAATAGATCAGTTTTTATCTACTTTAGTTTCTTATTTCTTCTAACACGTACACTGTAGGTAGATAATATATTGCATTTCATTCGATATTAAGAGTTCAGTGTATAAAGAGTTTTGAGGTTTACTGAATAAAAAATCTGACGTGTTCCATTCACATGACTTTCTCTACATCTCTGTAACGAATTATTGTTAAAAAGCTTATGCTTCTATGTACTTCATGCTAATCGAGAAAAAATTAAGAGAAATACCCTTATTACTTGCTTCCTTGTAAGTAGAAGCGAAATAAGGGAGTACCATTGGTTAAAGAGATAGTCAAAACCTGGTTACTATGTGGCTGAAGTTCCTTTGTTTATATGGACAGGAGTTGACAAATTCCTGTATGAGAAAAGTTTTTCCAAGCTGAAACCAAAAACAAGCAATATCTAAAAACGATCAACTCCACGAAAAAAATGTATGTAACATAAATTGTGTGTTTTAGCGTGCTCTTCATTTTTTGTGTGGCAAGGTTTTGTCCATCTCTTACGGCTTAGCAGTTATGCAAAATTCCGTAAAATTGATCCAGAATGAGGTACTCTTCAGAGGATATTCCCAGAAAATTCAAGACATTTATTCATCAGGTAAATATCTTTAATATAGGATATTTTAATCAAAATCGTTACAGCCATTTTTAAGAATATCAAGATGATAATCCATGTAAAAGGTAGATGAGTGTGGGGGGATTTTCTTGAAAATGTTCGTGTCGCATCCTTGGAAGGTACCAAACTTAAATACCAAGTTTGGTATTCAACTGTCTTTTCGTTTTTGAGTTATGCTTTCCACAGGCACACACGGACCTTTTTCTGAAAATGATTTTTTTTATTCAGGCACACACGGACCTTTTTCTGAAAATGATTTTTTTTTATTCAGGGGTACCCAAAACATATATTTCCGGTAAAATCTCGGTATCGAATTTTTGGGTGGAATGCAATACCATCTCTATACACTATATACATAGTACGTGTAGAGAAAGTAAAAATCTGATATATGCTATTCACGTGAATTTCTCTAAAAGCGCTACAAACTTATTCACAAAAGTGTTATTTCTTTACACTGCATGCTAATCGAGATAAAATTAGCAGAATGATCTTGTTACTTATTTAAATAAAATTAGAAGAGAAATATGGGAATATATTATGCTAAGGGCATAATTAATTGTTTTAAGATCAACCGCTATGCGATTGTCTTTGGAATTCGCTTGTTTGCATGGGCAGAGGTAACACTAAAAGAATCACGGGCAACGTTTTGTTTGAAGGAAGTATAAGTATTTTAAAATTGAAGGCAGTGACAAGGGATATATCGAAAACGGTTAATTGTAGAAAAAAGTATATAACAAACAGTGTGTTTTAACAAGATGGTTTACCACTTATGGAAAAATAAAGGGAAACCTAAAGGGTTATTCCACAAAATTGAAGTTATATATTTTATTTGTTATGGGTGGCCATCCTTAATAATCACTATTTTGATCAAAATCGTCAGGGCAATTTTTGAGCAAATCAAATTCTTGAATTTTTTTTCCATATAAGGGGTAGTTTGAATTGGGGGAGATTAACCTGAAATCTTCATGTCTTATTCTCAGAAGATTGTAAATTTAAATAAATATTAAGTTTTGTAACTTTTCGTATTTATGTTATCACGTTAGGGATCTTTTTCTGAACTTTTTTTTTTTTATTTTGATGCAGAGAACCCTAACTTTCATTATATTCCAGTGAAATTTCTATATCGAATTTTTGATGTAATACATTACCTTCTCTAGCTATGTACTATCTATTAAATTTTCTACTCCCTTGTAGGACTTAATTTTCCCAAGTAATTTTCTTGTAAGTTATTGCTTTTATATCCCTACTTTCTACATTTTCTTTAAAATGGCAAGTTAATTATATTTTTCATTTTTAAAAAAAAAATATGAATCGAATTTTGTACCACTCGCCTCTCATCTAGATGGCCCAGGTTTGATCCCAAGCGAACGCAAGTGTGTGTTGCAGAAAGCAGGGCATGGGCGGGTTTTCTACGGGTTCTCCGGTTTTCCCTGCCATCGCCTTCCAGCGATGCTCCATCTTCATTCCATGTATCATCAGTGTCATCGGCTGCGTTGCCATTTGTAGTAAAAGTGGGCATTAAACAGTATTAAGATAGAAGTACATGCATGTGCTGCAGCAGAAAACAAGTGAAGAAAAGAAGGCGCGATATACTTCCGGCTGCACTCAGTATATATACCAGAACGGAAGGTGTGATTCAAATTCTTACCGTGGTAAGCTGAAAGTTTTATTAAATGAAAATGGTGCATACGGACACTTGCGGTTTACAGAGAAAATGCGCTATATGCCGTTCTTGCACGCAAATATACTCAAGGTCGCGCACGAATATTTCAGCCTGGTACAGGCAAAATCGCGTACGAGAGCGCTAGGTACTCTAGCGCTCTCTTCCGCTCCGCGCTTCCGCTGGAGCGAGATAAGTTCAAACTCGCATTTTGCCATGTTAGCTCAATGGTTAGTTCAACCGTACGGAAACCGGGAGATCCGTGGTTCAAATCCTGACTATAAATATTTGTCTGATTTTTCTTTACGTTCTTCTTCCTTATTATATGACTATTTTAATACCTTAAAATCATCCAGTTGATAATACCAATTACGGACCAATTAAAAAACAAGAAATTTTAGGGAGCGGTGCTAAAAATACAAAAGGGAAGGAACTGTGTGTAACTTTTAATTCCAACTTCAAATCAGGTGTTTTTACGCCCTGTTCAGTTAAATTACATTATTCCTAATTACTTCGCCTGTTTTCTCATTTTTGCAGTTTTCACTTTCCTTTGTTTTAGCCAGGAAGGAGGATTTGTTTACACAGTTTTCTAGTAATTTCATGCTCCTTTACCTATATATTTTAGTCTTCAACAAATCCTTGGTCCAGGACGCACGTGTATCCTTCTTGAGCTGGAATAAAACGTCGACAAAGCTTCATTAGGACAGAAGACTTAATGTTCCTTCCTCTCACACCCAGATTCACTTTTGTTTCATCATGGAGCGCTTCTAATTCCTTTTCTCGACGCCTCAGGAGTTGTCTTTCTCTTATATCAATTTATTTCCCGTGAATCTACAAGTTTCCTCTTTTCCTCGAAAGAAACCCTGATGACAGCATTTCGTCTTTTGTCTTTCTCGATTATAAAATTCCGCCCATCAGTGGCGGCGTATCAAATGCCGTGGTGTGTGTTCTATTAAATATATAATCAAGGGAGCTCGTATATCTTGGCACAGCAGCGTTGGTTATTTCGTGAAAATTCTTGAATAATTGAAAGAGGCCGCCAGCTGCTAAAACTCAACCCATCTACCGACCTTATTACTTTCTCTGCTGCTTACATATACTAAGAGAAGAAGTGTTTGATATCGCATTTATTGTACTATGGTTACATTCACAATTATTTTAAAAATTATATCCGGCTAGTTAATTTAGTGTACTTCCTAATGTACCTCTTAGGCACCACATTCTACATAATTCCCTAGCTGTTAGCGAGTGTACCCCCCTATTCCATCCCAGTCTCTGTGTTTTCTTTTGTTTCTTTAGTCACTTTTCTTTTTCCTTTCCCAAATATTTCCTTAATTCTTCTCTTTCCCTTGACATTCAACATTTTCATTGCCACCATCTCTCCTGGCATACTATCCCATTTGTGTTCCGAAGTTTCTTTCCTCCAATTTCTTACCTCTTTATAATTCTGTAGATACAGTCAGACGAAAAACGCAATTCCAGAGCAGGGATTAAAAACACAATTAAATCAATACTAATGGAGCATAATAGCTGGCTATATTATGAATCCTGAGACTTAAAGTACTTACGACATTGTAAGTCTTCATTGGAGTATGTCATCTCAAAATAATTTGAGACCACCTTGTGGTTTACCAGGAAATATGGAGTCAGTTGACAAATTTAATGCTATGCCTGCACGTTGTCATGTTAGCTAATTGGTAGAGCAACCGGCTAGAAGTCCGTGGTTCAAATCCCGGCTATGCTATTGTATTTTTCAGTCGGACTCTACCTATACAACCCCTGTCCTACACACGGCTTGTGTGAAAATACAATGAAATCAAAAGTAAATAATATCTTTCTTCCCGCTTAAAATACTTTTTAGTTCATTGCCCCTCATCACTTTCAAAAGTATTGCTCCTGTGCCCATACAAGCTAAACTTTCCCTCTCTGTTTATTACATATATCTGCGTTTACCTTTCGTTACCACTTCTTTGTTTTTCTGTATATTCAAAGTGACCTACGATTTTCTAGTTTATCTGTGTCTTCTATCCTAAATCTCATTCCGAGGATATATTTTTAACTTTTTCCTCCCTTCATCTACATCGCCCATCCCTATTTTCTTCAAGGTTTCCTCCAGCTACCTTCACCAGTTTTTCTGTTCTTAAATATTTTACTATATTTCAAAAATACTTTGCAAGATTTGAACCTTCGCTCGTTATACACTTATAACAAAATTTCAAAACCCTCTCAAGGATTACTCCGTTTATCTCTAGTCTTCTTAATTCCACACTGCTAACCCTTTTGGTGTCCCTCTGTTTGTCCCTAAAATCTCTTTACAGAACATTATACATCTATGGTCTACTTTATTCATATGTTTGATACCCCCATATTTCCGCCGAGTATAACATTGTTGCTTCTATTTTTGCCTCGCAGATCCTCTCTATCCATTTACTGTTCAAGGAATAAAAACAAGAAATGGACGTGCATAGCTCACTCAGTAGAGCATCATCCTCGGGGCGACTTTTCTGAGGTTTGATTATCAGCTGGAGGGTTTTGAATTTTTCTTTGCACTCTGTCTCACACTACAATAATCCTGACAAGGAGGAATGGATTCAACTCACCATTAGTTTGACGCCACAATGAGCACATAAGTTTTTCAATTCTAATTGTAGTAACGCTAACCTCTTGACAATAAATGAAGTAAGGTATTGCCAGCAACGTATTAAATATTACATAATTAATATTATCGTGCAATGCAAGAGTGTATTTGCCTCTATTATTACTTTCCCTAAACGTACTAAGTATATAGAGTATAGAGAAGGTATTGCACTCCACCAAAAAATTCGATAACGAGATTTTACCGGAAATATATGTTTTAGGGTCCCCTGTATCCAACAAAAGTGTTTTCAGAAAAAGGTCTGTGCGTGTGTATCCGTGTATCTGTGAATACGATAACTCAGAAACGAAAAGTCTGTAAAATACCATAATTTATATTTTGGTATCTTCCAGGGATGCGACACGAATATTTTGAGAAAAATCCCCCCATCCCAAACTACCCTTTACATGGAACTTTTCTCGAAAATTTTGATTTTCTCAAAAATGGCTCTAACGATTTTGATTAAAATGCCGTACATTAAAGTTATTTACCTGACAAATAAAATGTATATTTAGAATTTTCTGGGAATAGCCTCTGAAGATACTTTACTCTGGATGAATTTTTCATAATTACTAAACCGTAAGAGATGGACAAAAACTTAACCCACAAAAAATGTAGAGCACGTTAAAACACAAAATTTATGACATATGCATTTTTTTCATGGAGTTGATCGTTTTTGAGATATTCCTTTTTCTTGGTTTCAGCTTTGAATTCATACAGGAATTTGTCAACTCCTGTCCATACAAACAAAGGAACATCAATCACATAGCAACCAGCTTTTGGCCTTCACTTTAACCTATGGTACTCCCTTATTTGCTTCTACTTATAACACAGCTAGAAATAGACTATTTCTGCTAATTTTTCTCAATTAGCATGAAATATATAAAAGATACGCTTATTAACAATAATAATTTACAGAGATATAGAGAAAGTCGTGTTAATGGAACACATCAGAATTTTTTTTTTAATATATTGACAAATCTGCTCCCTGAGGATACACTGTTTTTTGAATTGTTTGCAAGATTTCAGGGTTTGTGAGGTATGTGTGGTAAGGTGTCTCAAATATCTGAAACGACTCTTAACGATGAACAATAGCATCTGAATCAGAATTCACCTCGAAACCAACTTCATTTCTAGAATGGGTGTGTGTTATATGAAAACAACTTGTTACTGTTTCTTTAGAAATACAAAGCTAAGCTGTGTGCTATTAAACAATAGCAATAGAACGATAAGGGGTATAACTGTCTTGACTTACTACTTTCTCTATACGTACTATGTACAAAGTGTTTATAAAAGGTATTGCACTCCGCCAAAAAATTTGATACCGAGATTTCACCGGAAATATATGTTTTAGGGTCCCCTTATCCAAAAAAAAAAGTATTTTCAGAAAAAGTTCCGTGTGTGTGTGTCCATGTGTGTGTGTCCGTTTATCAGTGTATCTGTGTGTCTGTGATTATGATAACTCAAAAACGAAAAGTCGGTAAAATACTACATTTGGTATTTAAGTTTAGTATTTTCCAGGGATGCTACACGAAGATTTTGAGAAAAATCCCTCCTCACCAAACTACCCTTTACATAGAACTTTTTTCAAGAATTTTTGATTTTCTCAAAAACGGCGCTAACGATTTTGACTAAAATATCGTATATTAAAGTTATTTACCTGACAAATAAAATTTACATCTTGAATTTTCTGGGAATAGCCTCTGAAGAGTACTTTATTCTGGGAGAATTTTACGGAATTTTGAATAACTGCTAAACCGTAAGAGATGGAAAAATAACTTACTGTATGAAAACTGTAGAGCACATTAAAATACACAATTTATGTTACATACATTTTTTCGTGGAGTTAATCGTTTTTGAGACATTCCCTCTTTTGGGATTGTGCTTTGAAAATATAC
This sequence comes from Hymenopus coronatus, assembly GCA_030762935.1. Taxonomy (NCBI): domain Eukaryota; kingdom Metazoa; phylum Arthropoda; class Insecta; order Mantodea; family Hymenopodidae; genus Hymenopus; species Hymenopus coronatus. The sequence continues at coordinate 42,202,335 of CM060887.1, forward strand.
TTTTCTCATACAGGAATTTGTCAACTGCTGTCAATACAAACAAAGGAACTTCAGTGACTAGACACAGCTTTTGACTATCACTTTAACCTTATTTCGCTTGTACTTTTAAGGAAGAAGTAATAAGACTATTTCTGCTAATTTTTTTTTTCTGATTGGTATGGAGTAAATATATGTGTAAGCTTTTTAAGAATAATTTGTTGCAGAGATGTAGAAAAAGTCATGTGAATGGTACACATCAGATTTTTTTTAACGTATATTATTATCTTGTAAACATTCCTTTCAGTATTCACCAGCCTGGGACACATATGTGGTGATGTGAAGGATGCAGATGAAGGAATGCAAACTAAATAGCAATAGAGATAAGTGCTGGAATAGGATTTATGTTTCCAGTATTTGAGCTGCGATATAAGTTATGAAGAACTACAAGATATAAATAAACAGAACATGCAGACATTTCAACATATTTGTGGAACAACCACACGAACCCTGAGGAACAATATTAGAAAGAAAAAAACGCAGCTAAGATTTTACTCAACGATGTCACTACCAGTGGCGATGTATGGAAGTGAGGCCTGGATCCTAAAAGAAAAAGATAAAAGCACAATTTAAGTAACGGAAATGAGCTTCCTACGGGCTGTGAAGGGTTGTACAAGAGAAGAGCATATTAGAAACGAGAATATCAGAGGGAAACTGAAAGTAAAACCACTTCTTCAACAAATAGAAGGAAACAAGAACAATTGGATAGAGCATCTGCAAAGAATGACAGAGGTTAGGATACCAAATAAAGCCCTGATGTATAAATCTGGAGGAAGAAGATAGGAAGCTAAAACACTGATTTGAACAGATGTGAGATCGGAACAGGAAAATATCTAATCTGTGAACTAAGATGACATTTGTGTATGTTTCCTTTCCTGAAACCAATTATAAAGATTTATACAGTGTTGTACAGTGGTTATTGTACGATAGGAAGTAAAAGAAAACATCCATGATCTTCGCGCCGCAAATCAGCGCCCAACGATGTTCTGTGTCACTATGTCTATATCTCTTTATCTTCCCTCTCTTACACTAACATTAGGTTTTTACAATGTAAAAAAAATCTGATGTGTTACACTCACATGACTTTATCTATCTGCTATACAAACTTATTATAAAAGATTATTCTTCTGTCTGCACCTTGCTAATTGAGATAAACATTAGAATGTTCTTATTACTTAATTCCTTATAGGTAGAAGAGAAATAAAGGAATACGCTAAGCTAAACCTATAGTCAAATGTTTTAAAAACCTTCGTTATTCGATTGTCATTGAATAGCTTCTTTGCTTTGCCAGGGATAGAAACAAAGGAAAACGAGCACTTACTCTCTGAGAAAAATATGAATACTCACAACTGAAACCAAAAAGCAAGCAATATCTCAGAAACGGTTACCCCCACAGCAAAAATGTAAAGGACATAAATTGTGTGTTTTGATCAGATCAACATTTTCTGTTCAGTAAGTTTTTGTCTATCTCTTACCGTTTAGCACTTTAGCAAAATTTAGCAAAATTCATCCAGCATAAAGAGGTCTTCAAAGGCTGTTTCCAGAAAATGTAAGATATACATTTTATTTGGTATGTAATTATCTTTAATATACGGGATTTTAAACAAAATCGTTAGAGTAATTTTTTAGAAAATCAAAATTTTCGAAATTTTTTCCATGAAAAGATTAGTCGGGATTGGGGGGATTTTCTTGAAAATCTTCGTGTCGCATCCTTGGAAGATATCAAATCTATATACCAAGTTTAGCATTTAACGGTCTTTTCGTTGTTGAGCTATGCTGTCCACAGACACCCACACACAGGGACCTTTTTCTGAAAATGCTTTTCTTGGGTTCAGGGGGTCCTAAAACAGGCATTTCCGGTGAAATCTCGGTATCGAATTTTGGGTGGAATACAATACTTCCTCTATAAACTATGTACATAATACGTATAGAGAAAGTAAAAACAAAGAAACACAAAGTGCAATTTCAACCTTACAAGAGTTAAGAGCACATAGAAGTGCCTTTTTAAGTGATTTTGGCCATGAATTTCGATTTTCTTTTGGCACAAAAATTAAGTACATACTTGTGACAGCGAGATAGAAGTCACTGTAAATAGCCTTGGGTCCAAAATCTTCTCGGGCTTCTAGCCAGGTAAAAACTTGGCTTGACACCAACGTTTCGAAGAAGTGCATCTTCCTCGTCTTCAGGGTGAACTGATGGTTTGAGCTTGCGGAGACTGGTATTTATAAGAGCTGGGATGAAGCTAACATCTGATTGGTTCGCGAGATATTATGGCCATGTCTCTTAAATACCAGGCCATAATATCTCGCGAACCAATCAGATGTTAGCTTCATCCCAGCTCTTATAAATACCAGTCTCCGCAAGCTCAAACCATCAGTTCACCCTGAAGACGAGGAAGATGCACTTCTTCGAAACGTTGATGTCAAGCCAAGTTTTTACCTGGCTAGAAGCCCGAGAAGATTTTGAATTAACCTTGGGTCCTTTCAATATAGGAACTGTTCAGAAATGCTAGACACTATAACAAAAAAATCTGATGTGTTCCATTCACATGACTTTCTCTATATCTCTGCAACAAATTATTGTTAGAAAGCTTATGCTTCTATTTACTTCATGCTAATCGAGAAAAAATTAGCAAAAATAGTCTTATAACTTGCTTCCTTATAAGTAGAAGCGAAATAAGGGAGTACCATAGATTAAACTGATAGTCAAAATCTGGTTGCTATGTGACTGAAGTTCGTTTGTTTTGAGTGGACACTAGTTGACACATTCCTGTATGAGAAAAGAACAAGTTTTGCAAAGCTAAAACCAAAAACAACGAATATCTAAACAACGACTTACTCAATGACAAAAATGTATATAACATAAATTGTGTGTTTTAACGTGCTCTATATTTTTGTAGTAATTTTTTATCTATCTCTTATGGTTTAGGAGCTATGCAAAGTTTTGTAAATTTCATCCAGAATAAAGTAAGCTTCAGAGGCTATTCCCACAAAATTGAATATATACATTTTATTTGTCAGGTAAATATCTTTAATTTACGATATTTTAATCATAACCGTTAGAAATTTTTAATAAAATAAAACTTTTGGAAAAATGTTCCATGTAAAGTGTGGTTTGGGGTGGGGGGATTTTTCTCAAAATCTTCGTGTCGCATCCGTGCAAGATACAAAACTTAAATACTAAGTTTGCTATTTTACCGACTTTTCGTTTTCGAGTTATCGTGTTCATAGACTAACGGACACACCGACATACACACACGGACCTTTTTTAGAAAATGTTGTATTTTTTTTTGATATAGGGGACCCTAAAACATATATTTCCGGTGAAATCTCAGTATCGAATTTTTGGGTGGAGTGCAATACTTTCTCTATACACTATGTACATAGTACGTATAGAGAAAGTAAAAACCTTAGCAGAATTAATGATCTTATTACTTGGTTATTTATAAGAGATATAAGGGAATACACTAGTCAAATGTTTCAAATGCTGTCGAATGTGATTGACTTTGCAATTTAATTACCTTTCCATTGCCTAGAGTAAAACAAAAGGTATATGAAATGAATGAGAGCTTCCTGTTTTAAAGTACTTTTAAAGTGAACCCAATAACAGGGAATATATCGGAAAGCGTAAAAACCAGAAAAATATATGTCATAAACTGTATGTTTTAATGATATCTACATTTTTGTGTTGTAGCGTTTTACTCGTCTTTTACAACTTACCAGTTATGCAAATTCATTCAGAATAAAGAGGACTTCAGAATTAATTCTTAGAAAATTCAAGATATACATCTTATTTTTCATTTAAATATATTTGATATAAGTATTTTAAAGCCATTTTTTAGAAAAGAAACATTTTCGAAATTGTTTTATGTGTAAGATATGTTTGAGTGGAGGAATTTCTTGTAAATCTTTGTGACGCATCCTTGGAAACTGTTTAACATTTTGGTATTCAACCGACTTTTCGTTTTTGAGTTCTCAAGTTCACACACACGGACCTTTTTCTAAAAATTCTTTTTTTCTTTTTTCTTGTTTCGATACTGCGGAACCTAAAACAAGTATTTCGAGTGAAATCTTAATATCAAGTTTTTGGATGAATGTAATACCCAATATGTGTATGTACTGTAGTCATTTCAAAAATGAAAGAAGCTTAACATCACATTTTCGGTTCAATGTTTGATCTAACATTTTGTATCTAATTGGTTTCCTACAGAAATAAATAGTCTTGTAAAGGTTTGTATTTCCTATTCTGTTTGAATGCATAATATTATTTTTCGGCGTGGCGCAGTAATTTAGAGCATGATATTCTGGAATAAGCCCGGTTAGATCCCACTTACTAGGGTGCAGCTTTGAATTCTCCAGGATACCTGTACTTTCAGCTTCGTCAGAAAAATGAGGAGCTACGATAGGTGGCGGACCCGGTTAAAAAAATCAACTCTGCAGTTGGGGGAGGGATCACTTCCTCGTATCGGTTGAATTATCGTCCACATCCGTCGTGAGTACGTGAGCGTGATGCCGGCAATCGGTTGACAGGCCTAGGTACATCGCCAGCGTTGCATATTATTTATTTACCTATTTTTTAGTTTTCATTATTACGCAGTTGTTAGAAAGAACAACTAGAGATTATTACCGTATATTGCAAGTATAGTAGACGTAAGAAGTATCCTTCTAGTAATGAGTATGATTAGAGAAATTACCTCAAATTACAGACACGGAAGGTTATTCGTTAATCTACAAACCACTTATGGTTTTGCCCAGGATAGGACAATATAATTAAAAAAAAGAATACTGTTAAAAATATTGCTAGTATTCAGTATTCAATTTTCTTATAGATTTTTCAACAAAGAAGCTATTTGCAAAGCAACAAGTACAAAGTAAAATAGAACAGAGATGAAACGAAAATTGACATACTGTTTGAGAAAAGCAGCTAGTTTAAAACTGAAAGCAATAACAAGGAATATGTAGGAAATGGCCTACTTCCACAAAAAGTACATAATGTAAATCATATGTTTTAACCAGAGCCATAATTCTTGTGTAGTAAATTTTATCTCTTACGGTTTACCAATTATGCAAAATTCATCCAGAATGAGGTCTTCAGGTTATGCATTTTATTTATCATGTAAATGTCTATTATATGCGGAATTTTAATCAAAATCGTTAACTCAGTTTTTGAGAAAAGCAAAATGTTCAAAACTTTTCCATGTAGGTAGGGTTTGGGATAGGGAATTTTCTTGAAACTCTTTGTGTGACATCCTTTAAAGTTATTAAACTTAAATATCAGATTTGGTATTTAACGTATTTGAATTTTTGAGCTATGCTGCTCACATACACACACGCGCGCGGAGCTTTTTCTAAAATTCTTTTTTTGTATTTATTATCATTATTATTATTATTATTATTATTATTATTATTATTATTATTATTATTATTATTATTATTATTATTATTATTATTATTATTATTATTATTATTATTATTATTATTATTATTATTATTATCATTAATATGAATACTGTTTTTTAATACCTTTTTCTTTTTGATTGGGGTCAGAAAAAGCCTGATTGGCTTTTTGGGGCAGAGTATCAGCAAACATCCCTTAAACACTAAATGGAATGGAGGAATAATAAGCATTGTGGTTCCATTTGTAAACAGTGAGATCAATGAGCTAGATTTGTATACTGAAAGTGGCACTAAATCTCTTTCAGTGTAAACACAATGTTATTTTAGTGCTGCTGCAGTGTATAATTTTAATTTATAGCCTATTATAATGGCAGTCATTCTTCTAAACACTTTCCGAATAACATAGTAGATATTGCGTTCAGCCGCTATTAATTGCTTTATTCTATTAGATGCGATATGTCTTAGAAATGGTTTCTAGCTCCTCCCAGTACAAGTGCATGTGTCAAGCTGGCGTTCCTATATCCAAAACATATTTTACTGTAGCGTTTGGCAATGAAGTAAAATAAGCAGCGAGTAGATTAGCAATTGTTTAGAAATGTGAGTTGTGATAAAATAGAACAGCTGAAGAGCATTAACAGTCCATTAATCACATTCAATTAGTATTTTCTTCTTACTATTTTGTCCATTTCCTGACCGGTTGACAAGGAACGTATTCTTCTACTCTGTGTTTGCTTTTATGGGTTTGTTGACCGTTTAGACTTATGTAAGTTTTGTAAACAGATTGTATTGGATGACCACATTTTTCTTCATCTACTTTCAAAGATTAAACCTCATTAAAGTTGCTGTATTCAACTTTTCCATGGACGTCCCTAGTTTCTTTTTCCACTTCTCGATTGGTAGTTCAAACCTTTCCAGGGCATTCTTTTGGAATCCATTCTACTGACATCTTCGTACCATTGTCTTCGATATTCTTCTATTTTATCTTTAACACTAAGTTCTAGTTCTTTACGAATATCTTCACTTTGTTTATTGTCCATTAATGTATATCCTGCCACAGATTATATATATTTCATTCTTGCAGCTTCTATTCTTTTGAGTGTTTGTTTACTCAGAGACCATATTTCTGAACCATACAATAATGCAGGCACAGTCAATAATTTATAAAATTGTATATGTGTTTAATTTCCTTCTTTCTTTCCCGATGCTTTTTTCAGGGTGCTACACTGATACTGAAATCTTGGTAATTCATTATTTGATTTTTTTCTCTATTACACCTAAAGAAACACCCAGATAATTAAAATATTTCACTTGTGCTAGTATTCTTTCATTTAGCACAATGTTTATTCTTTGTATTTCATTGCCACGCGGAGCCATAACTTTTGATTTTGTGAAGAAATTTCTAGACTGAAGTCTTTTGCAATCATTTTTAGTTTAAAATCGTTCTCTGAGGAAGCCATTATAGCGTTGTTGTCAGAAATATAAATTTATCTACAAGGAATGGACACATTGAAGTCCTAAATATGAAAGGGAAGAAATAGACCTTTCCGTCACGATTTGTGTAGTTTTAAAATGTATGCGTAGTTTGAAATTCTGAACCCCTTAGAGACGAAGTAGGTTTAATTTTGCAATGCAAAACGAAAACAACACTTGGGAGAGTTGCCAAAAATAAATAAGAAAATGCTGGAAGTCTTTCAGAACCGCGTTTGCCTTTATATACGGTGGCGAGTATAAAACTGGACTTAACTATGTTGGTAACGTCTAATATAGCCCCACCCTCTGCCAGCGTAAGCTGCTCTGTTCCTCGGGTATAATTTTCTGGCCTTTGGATTGGCAGAGTAATCTTAACTCAACTATATAGCGCAACAGTCCGCAAGGGATCAAGGCCTACCGCCGGGTCACTGCTTCCCACCTCGGCCCGAAGGCATCTAGAATGGGGTGCAGTTCTGGAGAGTGAAATGTGATCAGCGCCTTGAGTCACTCGGCCGGCTAATGTGGTCATCTCGATATGAGGGTAATTTTAATCCTCCAAATTGCCGGTCCCCATGGCCGCGCTTGCCAAGGCGTCTCGCATTGGTGCTTCGTAGCGCTGGGGATCGTGGGCTCGAGTCCCGCCTTGGGCATGGGTGTTATATATTTGTGTATATGTGTGTGTGTGTGTGTTGTAAAAGTAAGAAAACAGCAATCCAGTAATAATACGGCAAAACAAGGTAAAAAAGAAAAAGGTAAATAAAAAAGTAGGGTATACAGTGCCGGAGTCCCGATTAGACTCCGGTACTGTATTTAAAAATAGAAAAATAAAAAAAAAAAAAAAAATGGCCTCACTGCTAGGCAACATCACACGTTGCATATTCTCCCTATAGGAATATCGCCAAGTTTCGTTGCATTTAGACACGAAAATGAAATATAATACAATAAGAATCTGACATGTTCCATACACATAATTTTGTTCATCAATTCTACAAATAATTATGATTACAAAAACTTAATTTTCTCTGTGCTTTATGCTAATTATCTTATTATTTAATTCCCTGCAGCTACAACAGAAATAAGAGAATGCACTGGACTAAAGTGATAGTCACATCATTTAGAAGCTGGCTGCTATGTGAACACGTTCAAATTAAATTCTTTTCATGGCCAGGAGTAAAAACATAAGAAAATGAATAATACATATTACCTTCAAATATGAGAAATGGAATATTTATTCTAATAAAAAGGAATATCTCGGAAATGGTTAAGCCCACAAAAATGATTATCAGAAAACTTGTGTTTTGACAAGATTTTAAGGTTTTGGGAGTAAGATTTTGATATCTCTTATGGTTTTTCTGTACGAATGATTTTTATACAGAAGACTTATAGACAAGTGTTCATTTCCCAAAAAAGACTGCAACGATTTTGGTTAAAATGCCGTATATTTGAGATATTTTTATGACAGATATATATAGGGTAGTTGAGGATTTTTTTTTTTTTTTTTTTTTTTTTTTGAGAATCTTCTTGTCCCTTCTTTGAAAGACACTTACGGATCTGTTTTCTAAAAATGCATTATTTGGAATTAGAGGACCCCAAAATATGCATTTCCACAGAAATTTCACAATCTAATTTCTGGGTTGAATGCAGTACTATCTCTACTTACTATGTACGTGGCAGAGAAATTAGAAAACGTTTTGTTTTCGTTTCTGTATCGCAAATGAAAGCTCTCACATAGATATCGTAACTGTGGTTAATTTTAAAGAAGCAAGAAAGCAATTTTTCATCTCTTCCCATAGAAAGCCGAAATATGCCATATTCACCCCGTTTTCTTTTTTAGCAATCTTAAGGAAGCGCTTTTATTTCACGTTGATTATACTATCATTCACTATCTTGTTGTTTAATATGACTGAAAGGTGCGAAAGTTTTATTCGTCGGTTTAATTGGATTATTTGAGGCATAAATAGTTATTAATTTATCAATGATTTTAATATAATTGAATTTTACTGCTCTCGAATATCGTATTTTTATACCGCAATCTTTATCATTCGACCACAGCTAATTCTCACCTGCAGAATTGCTATAATCAGCACTAGTTGTTTATTTAAACATGCACTTTCACCCTATCTCGTTATCCTTTTTACGGACATTAGAGGAACTTAGTTGTGAGGAACACACCATTACTTTCTCTAGCACGTATGTACATTGTATACAGTAGATAGAGGAGGTACTTTATTCCACCCAAGAATTCGATACCGACTTTTCACTGCACTACATATTTTGAGGCCCCCTGAATCCAAAAAATAACATTTTTATACAAATGTGCTTGTGTGTCTGTGTAGCGAGAAAGCATAAATCAAAAATAAAACAAATACCAAGCTTGGTATGAGACACGATAATCCCCAAATAACTTTTACATTGAACATTTATCGACCTTTTTTATTCTCTCAAGTATACGCTAACTTTAGTACTTTAACTACTTTAATTTAAATATTTTAACTTATAAAACTGAACATCACTTCAATGACAATCGCATAGCAACAGCTTTTAAAACATACGACTAACGCTTTAGCCTAGTGTATTCCCATATTTCCCTTCTGCTTTGCGACGGTATTGTCGCCACGTTGAAGAGCCAAGTGTGCGTCGTTTGTTGTCCACGTTTATTAAGTGCGTACGGACGTACTCCCCTACCAAAATAGCAGATCTCTGTACGTACCTAAATTTTCGAGATCCACTCTTGAAACTGCCTCGGCGTAACTCAGTCCACTTGAAAACTGACTCTCTCGGGTGATAATGACAATGAGGGTAGTTAGGAGTGGCCCTACGAAACAGTCAACACACTTTCACTTTCATTTATTTCTTTATTCTTGACTAAAATTGATACGTGTTTAGACAAGCACTTTTCTTTACATGCTAATTGAGTTTTGATGATTTATAAGAGCTTTCCCTATTCAACGACTTAACTTTACTTTTCCCGTAGAATTATTACCTTCTCACTTTGTTTGTACATACCATTCATAACAATTACTCTTCACACTATGTAGTAACTTATCAACGAGCATACGTGCCTTTAAACTTAACAGTGATTGTTCCCAACAGCGATTACGCGTACATGATCTCTAACTTAATAGTGACAGCCTCAACATCCTACAATCTGTTACTTATATAATAAATTCTGCCGTAATGGCTGCTTCATTCTCATTGGTCAAAAAGACCGCAAACTTGGCGTCTATGTGTCCCATAATGCATATTTTTTTACCCCAAATGCACCATAAACACCGCGTGACCGTCTCAATACAATGAACAAAAACTCACTTCTCTACAATTCAGGGCTTTACGAAATTACTTTTCACTTATTCCTCTATTTCACGCACATGCACAAGAGTACGTGATTGACAATGTTGTTCTCCTTCACAAAGAACTTACCCTTATTCAGTAGCCAAGTTTTGTAAACAACTTTGAGCTGTGCTTGCTAGAAGTTTATACATTCTAAATACATTAATTATTTGATAATTAACAGAAGTAATACTACTACTACTACTACTACTACTACTACTACTAATAATAATAATAATAATAATAATAGCGAGGCTAACTAACGGTCCCAGCTTACAAGAAAGCAAGTATTAAGCCAATTTCTGCTAAGGTTTACCTGGATTATCATGATAAAAGAATAATCTTTTGAAAGAATAGTTTACAGAAAGAGAGTAACTGTGATGGTGAGAGCGAGGGTGGGGGTCGGCGGGAGGGAGGGTGGGGTTTCGGGTTATTGCTAAAGATTCGTTCAATTTATGACCTTCTTACAAGTTCTGAGAAATATGCACCGTAACAAAACTTTGTGTTTTTAGAATAGCTGTAAAGTTCCACCTACATATAGTAGCAGATGCAGAAGAATTAATAAGAAATGAAATGGTGTCTTATTTATGGACGCTCTTTAGCTGTTGTGGTTCTCACTATCCAATTCTGTACTGGGCATGGAAGACCGCTTAAATTTGCTCAGAAGCCTCTTTATCATGCTTGAGGTTCTTTTAAGGGCCGTAAATCAACGCGCGGCGGCGCTATGGTTGAGTGGTTAGACCTCTTGCTTCCCATCTAGAAGGCCCGGGTTCAATCCCAAGCGCCCACATGTGGGATTCGTGGTGGACAAAGCGGCATCTGGGTGATTTTCTCCGGGTCATCCGCTTTCCCCCGCCACTCATTCCACCAATTAGTTCATCATCTCCTTTCCAATCACCACTTTCGTTTACAGTTTATATCATCCATTTTCTCATGTCTATGCCTGGCTACGGGTCGACCCCTCATAACAGGTTCTCCATTCTGTTGTTTCATGCCGTTGGCTCCCCGACAAGCTTCTGACTCCTAGGAATTTGTTTTGTAAGTCTTGGGGGTGTCAGGCCTACAAATACGGGGAGGGTAAGCCGATTAGGAAATGGAATCTACGACACGGGACCAACGGCTTTAGTTCCCTTCCGAAGAAACCCATGCTAAAGATTTTTACGCCCGAAAAAAATCCATCGTCCACTGCAGGGTTTCTACCCGCGACCATGCGTACATGAATTAGTAATAAAAGTTGTTATGGTAATAAATGACGCATTACCATCTTCCAAATCGATGTCTTCAGATGTGGGTCGACACTGAAGTCGAACACCTGTCGTCGAGTAGAAGAAGCGGACAAATTGCCTGTATCACTGAAAACGCAATTAAGCCCTAGAAAACTGAACACTACCCCTCAGGGGCGCGTGAGGCGAAGAAGAAAATTGGCAGGAGAAGCTGAGTGAACTGTGCCAGGCAATAATTGAATTATTCGACCATTTTGGGCACGTATATACTGCTTTTTGTACCCAAAGAAATGAAGCGTAGCACCAAACTCCACCCTCTGCTTTTTTCTTCCTTTTTGTTTTGTTGTAATTTTCTCTCTAGGTTGAAGACGTAAAAATATGAGAAACTCGTTATAGGATCGTTCTTTTTCACACAATGCAACAGTGATACACGACGTCATTTATTCATTTCACCATCTTTCAACACGCGCTTCCCATTTCGCCTCGCTCCACATTGTGTTCGTTAGAGATGCTGTTTAGAGTTTAGCACGTCGGATGTCTGAAAGTTAAATAGAACCTAGGGCAATATCTCTTTATTGCAACAATAAAGTAATGAATCTGTGAAATTTGGAAAAGCAATAATATATAAGACATTTTATTAAAAATTATACCTGTAATTAAACAAAATAATGACATCAAAAATTTGAGCTTGCATGTTTGTTTGTATAACAATCTTTTACTGTCTAAATTCCTTGTTCTAACATAAGTAAGCCACGTGATGCATTTTAAAAATATTCACATATAAAGTTTAGTTCAACAGGAAATGAGTCTAGAAATAGATGTCAAACTATAATTTTGCATACAATGTATGTAGTAGTCAGAGAATGTATTGCATTCCACTCAAAAATTTGATGGCGAGATTTTACGGGAAACAAATATTAAAGAAAACATTTTTAGATAAAGTCCGTGTGTGTATGCATGTATCCGTGTGTCTGTGTGCCTGTGAACACGATAACCCAAAAACGAAAAGTCGGTAAACACTAAAATATACTTGCTATTTAAGTTTAGTATCTTCCAAGCGACACAAAGGTTTTGAATAAAATCCCCACACTTCAAACTACCCTTAACATGGAAAAAATTTCGAAAATTTTGATTTTCTCAAAAATGGCTCTAACGATTTTGATTAAAATGTTGTATGTGAAAGACATTTATATGATAAATAAAATGTGTTTATTTAACTTTCTGAAAATGACCTCTGAAGACCTCTTTATTCTGGACCTCTTTCGTTGGATTTTACATTACTAGTAAACCGTAGGAGATAAAGAAAAACTTACGGTACAAATATGTAGATCTCGTTAATACGCACGATTTTTGTCATATGCATCTTTTTGGTGGAGTTGACAATTTATTAGATATTCCTTGTTATTCGTTTCAGTTTTAAAATACTTAAACTTTTCACATAGGTACGAGAATTAGTCAATCCCGGCAATGCAAAGAAATGAATTCATCCAAATGCCAACCGGCTTATAAAAGATTTGACTATGTTTTAGCCAAGAGTATTCCGTTACTTCACTTCTACTTACAAGAGAGCATTTCTGTTAATGATTATCCCGATTAGCATCAAATAAATGATATAGATGCAGAGAAAGACATGTGAATGAAACATATCAGATTTTTTACTGTCTAAACTCATCGTTCTAACAAAAGTGAGCTACGTGATGCTTTTAAGAATATATTTACATAAAAAGTTCAATACTACAGTATATGAGTTTACAAATAGATGGCATTCTATGCTTTTTATATTAGCCCCAATTAGTGTAGAAAAAGTAGTATTTTTCGTGCTCTCTAAAACTCTTGCTTTTTCAAAATATAAACATTTATTAGTCAAAATTGGAGCATTTAAATGAAAAAGCAATATGTCCATTTCCTTCAATTTAGTGTTTAAAGGCAGGAAAAATATGCTGAAACAAATTAATTAAAAAGTTTACCGCGTGGAACATTTTGATTATGGAAAAAGTTTGCAAGGATAAAAGTTTTAAAGTTCATAGTACATATTAATCAGCTTGCGCCTATCTACTTATAGATTTGTTATTGGCAGTTAAAGTTTGCTAGGTGAGCAAAATTAATATATTTTCTTAAAGTTTAGAGTACAAAATATTTTATTATGAAATAAAATATTCTGTTAATTTTTCTCGTAATAAAACAACATGACTTCTAAACTTTAGTAAAATATATCATTTTCCCACTTTGTGTAGTTGAAGAGGACACCAAAGTAGCAAAAGTGAATTCCTAAATTGTTAATTTTTTATTTTTTGTACAGACATTACTGTTAACAACAAAAGAAGCGTTCATACCAGGTCGCATTCAAATATGTATTTCCATTCTGGATGCATTAATTAATTCGATTTAATTACACATAATGAAACTACGCGTATATTCCACGATTTTGAGGTAAATAAACAATGTTTTCGTAAACTTCCACGGCCAATATTAAAATTATCTTGGTCCAGAGTTTCCGGTGTAGACCGCGTCTTAAGGCTAAAATCTGCCGACGTTTCGCCCATCTTGTGATAAGGCTTCCTCAGGGCTAACTGCCAACTGCTGAGTTAGCCCTGAGGAAGCCTTATCACAAGATGGGCGAAACGTCGGCAGATTTTAGCCTTAAGACGCGGTCTACACCGGAAACTCTGGACCAAGATAAATAAACAATGCTTAAGAAACATTATTTAATATCTTTTTAACTCTGTATTAAATATTTTACATTACAGAGTGGAAGAACTGCAAAAATATTACATAATCATACTAATTAATTTTAATATTACTCTATAACAATTATAAAAATTCCAATAAGACATTTTATTACATACTTTCTGCAGTTCTCTGTGAAAATTGTTTCGAGCTCTATCTGTGCTTTGGTAGGAGATAATAGATTTTGAATTTGAGAAAATAAAAACATCGGAACCTGAGAAAGATAGCTTTAAAGTTCGACATGGATAGTTAATTAAACAACGCAATTCTTTACAATTACTTCCAAAAAATACCTTCTTCATTTAATAATTTAGGTAATGTTGCACCAGTTTCAGCACTCGATATTAGAGACCAGATGTCGAAATGCTGACATAGCTGTGCCTTCCTATAGTGATGATGGCATTAGCATGGTTTTTATTATAAAAGCTTCAGTAACTAATCAAAAGACCTTGTTTCTTTTAGCTGCTTACGTTGTGAGACGTACTGATCTACAGCATAATTGTATTTAAAAAGTGTTAACTGTAAGATTCCGATTATCAGATGAGTTGAATGGAGTTTGGGTAACTCTTGGGTACTCTCACCCCTAATCACACCTTATTTTAAACAGTAAAATTCTGTGTCTCCTCGCACCGTTACTATATTTCTTATCTTTCTAACTAAATCTACTTCAAATCTTAAGGCCACCCAGCGCGAACAGCTCTACCTCTGAAACTAGCGCCCCTAATATGCTCAGTGTAAGTGAGAAACCTACCCAATACTGAGTAATCTACAGTATGATGTTTTTTGTACCAAAAATCCAAAAATCGAAATATTTTATAAAACGGTTAAAAATAACTTTTGTGTCCCTTTAATTACCAATTAAATGAAACTATAAATGAGCAGGTGTATGTATTTTAAACGTTGTAAATATTTTTAAACACTTTTCCATATTCAAAATTATTCACATGATGCAACTGTTTACTAGTTTATTTCAAATGTTTTTACCATTTCTCAAATGTACATTAAAGAGATTAGTCATGTGTTTTTTTTAAATAATGCTCCAATTTTGAGAAGTAAATTATTATTTTTTCAAAGCTCAAGTATCCTGAAGGGTAAGCAAAATACAATTTTTCTCAGAAATAGGGCTATTTTTAAGCTAATTTACTGCAGAACGTGAAATTTTTATGAAAATCTTTTCGAAAATGCACCACGTGGTTCATTTTTATTAGAACAATGGATTTAGTCAATAAAAATTATTATTTAAATAATCATGAATATTGATACATGGGAAAGTATCAGAATCATTGTGTATGATAACTGATATAAATGTCATTTCTTACATTACGTGTATTTTAAAAAACTCAGAGATGCATCACCTTAATGCAGTCACACTATATTGAAAAATGCTGCTGTGTTACGTAAACAATACTTCCTCCGCTCGCTGAACTGTGACTAATTCCTTCATTTGTTTATTATTTTGTTAAAGTGATCTCGACATTCGTTATCGCAAAGCCTACCCACTGTGTTGCCTTACAGAAATTCTGCATCGCGCTCTTGAGAAAACTAAACAAGTATGGATTGTGTGTGCCACGCCTACAACGATATAGTATCCAACTCAAATTACTGGTCTGCAAATTAAACAAATATTGGTGTAATTTTTACTAACACTCAATCAACTTATACCTCTAACAGCCTGTGTAGACTGTGGTAGAAAACATGGCAATATTTCTAAAAGGAATTCCTCTACCGTTACAGAATATTGGTTTGATCACAGCTGTCCGTCTGGGTGGCTCCAAGCCCGTCAGTATCTTAATGGATGATCCACCTCCAGTGTAATGGCTCTAGGGAAAATGAATGTAGCTTTTCGGTGTTCGAATTAAGTCCCCATCTGTCAGTTTCCCATCTTGTCAGTTTATTACCATATGCGACTCTGTTTCTTATGTCATTAGACGAAAACGCCGGGGAATAGGTAAACATTGGAACTCCGTAAAGCAAAATATCTAAAAGTAAAATTGATAGGTTATCTCAGAAAATATTCATCTTATAATATATCAAATAATTTAACATTGATATTCAAATCAAAGTGTTAAATGAACTACACTTTATTATAAAATATAAAAATTATGTAGTGGTCAGATGTTTCTAATTGTAGTGTTGTTGCCTACATCACAACATGTATTTCTTTGTTGATACACTAAGAGTCCATTTGTTATATTTTAACATTGCACTATACCGTATCATTAATCCGCTAAGTTGGTGCTTCATTGAGTATTATAACATTGTACCAGATAATAAAAGGTATTATTTCTAACATCATACTTTATGGATGCACCACACGAGGATCATTCTGAAAGTTTTGAGAATGTAAAACAATGAGTTGCGATAAGCCAAAGTACTTTTTCCCAACTTCAGATTGAAGTTCATGCAGTAACATATACAAGTCTGGGCACGCTACAACAATGCTCATCGTCAGCACCAAGTGCGTATGTATAGCATATGCTAGGATGGATCTCAACAAGAGAATTTCCGCGACATGGCTTTCTATGACTTTAAAATCAGTTTAGGGGAGAAAATAGAAAAACTTTCTTTCCAATTAAAAGTTTGAATTCTTCATGAAGTTTATTAATAATTAAGTTTCATAAAACTGGAACAGATAAAGTCTTGAAGGACTGGATCATGAATTTGAAAATCTTTACGCTTCGCTACCTAGGATTTATCGAGGTATGCAGAGTTTAGAAATGGAATGGATTCCTCAAAGATACGACCGACTACAACAATGATGGATGAAAATACGGTAAATGCAAGGCGCCTGTTGCGAGAAGATCATTGTTGTGAATGTTATCAGATTCAAGAAGTCATAAATACTGGATCGGCAGCAGTGAAAACAATTCTGAAAGAAAAACCAGAAGTCAGGAAGATTTTCAACATAATCTCCTTTTAGTTCGATATACTTTACACAGCGTTTCTCCAAATATTTTAAGTTGGATTTCGGAAGGTCCTCAAAACAGGCATCTGTTTGGGAGATGACCTCTTCGTTAGACGATAATAGTTTTCCACCGAGCCACTTTTTAAGGTTTGGAAATAAAAAACAGTCACTAGGGGCCAGATCTGTTGAATACGGTGGATGTTATAATAATTTGAACCTCATTTCTACAATTTGCACTGGTGTGCAACCTTGCATTGTCTTGATGGAAGAGAGACTTTTTGTTTACCAGATGAGAGCGGTTTTTCTTGTTTGTTTGTTTTTTTGTTTTTTTCATTTCTCCGTTCAACCGTTATGCAATAACGATGCATAATACTCTGCATTTATCGTTCTTCCTTTCTGCAAGTAGATGGTTCCGCGTGTATCCCAAAAAACCGAGGCCGCCACCTTGTCTGCAGATTTCACCACCTTTGCCTTCTTTGGAGCCGGTTCGCCTTTAAAACCCCACTGTTACGACTGTGCCTTTGTTTCTGGAGGTAGTAGGTATCCATGTTTCACACACAGTTATATACTGGCGCAGAAACTTGTCAGTATTATATCAGCTTCCGAATCGATCACATGATTGCTTTTATTCTCTATTAAGAACAAACGCGGCACCCATCTTGCCGAGATCTTTGTCAGATTTTTGTGGATGTACGTACACATTTAAATTCAGTTATCCTATTGTAATTTACTATTATTCATTTTACTATTATTTATATTCTCTTACTTACTGTTAAAATCACTGGATATTAGAGTACGCTATCCCGTACGTCCTCTTAAAACTGACTCATCAATACACACAAAACATCATGTACACAGAATAAAACACGAAAAGCAATGTAAACAATGAATAGAACCAAATAATACAGCAAAGATGTTAAGATGTTAACTTTAGGAGCTGTGAAATCGAGGAATTTATTTGAAATATTCTGCTAAATTATTTTTTTTTTTCGACATCGTAGAAGTTAATCAGTTTTGATTTATATGTTATTCTTAGTCCAGAATATTTAAATATTCAAACTATTTTACATATACGTGCATTGTAAAACAGAAGTTGGAAAGCGTGAGTGCAAAGACAGTCCGCAAAACTCAATGCCAAAACCGACAATTCAATCCATAACTGCACACAATCAGTGTGAAATTGACCCAACTTGGTTAAACTATGAGGGCCGGGATTTAAAGTGCTTACGAGGTTGTAAGTCAGTATCGAAGTATGTAATTTGAGATCTTCTAGTGGTTTATCGGGAATCAAGCGATTTATCTGGGGAATTTAATGCCGTTTCGGCTTATTGCGATGATAGATGATTGGTTGGAGAAACTACAAACTACACGGAGATCAGAGGACCTTTGGTTGAAATCCCGGATATGGCATTGATTTTTTTTAGGCTCTACCTTTTAAGTTACAATTAATACTTTTCCTATTGAAAATTTTAAGTTATTTTGCTATTTTTAATATAACATAAAAGAAATTGTTTATAGGTTATTCTAGATTCAAAATCTAGGGTCACATTCACTAACACTCATCTCGTTTGGACTATTTGTTGATACATAAAAAAGTTATTATTAACCATGTAAAAAAACTATTTAATTGCAGCCGACAAGACCATTATATGTAGGCGTTGAAATTACACACACCTAGCAATAAAACTAATAAATTAAATTAGCTAGCGAAAAACCGTAACAGGAAAACGAAAGTAGTGGCATTTTTGGGTTCTCATCAAGTTTTAATAAATGATAAAACAATACAGCAGATAAATAGAGTTACATATCCGGGATGTGTTGTAACCTTTAGGGAAAATTCTGTAACAGACAAAAACTGAATGATTTTAATTATTTTGTGGAAACATACTTCGAACTTTAGGAAGAAAAGTATAAAATATATCGTATTGAAATTATACAAACTTTTGTCACTACCAGTTCCAGTTTATGGCAGCAAGAATTAGACATTTAGGAAGAAATATGAAGACTTCTAGCAACTGTAATAAGATTTTTAAGATTTATAATTGCTGATTAGAAAAGTGAGGCTATTAGAGCAGAATTAAAATTACAAAACATTTATATGATGAAACAGATAGATTGGCAGAAACGTACAGAAGAATATATATAGGAAGGGAGGTCAATAACTACAGATAAACTTGATGTTTAATAGAAAACATTACGAATACCACACGTGAATCTCATTTGGTCCGCTTACTAATACCATTGCCATAAACGAGCACAAATGGCAGGGTCTAATGTGCTTTGAACCGCCCTGAGCTCTACATCGGCTGTGTTTACATACATCACTCCACCTAGTCGGGCAGGCCAGTGGTTAGACGGCAGAGGAGGGTGCCTTAGAGATAGGGAATAAATGTAATTTTAAAATGCTGAAATTTTCTCATAAACATAAGTTTACAAAATAACGAAAAAACTGCAAATATGGATCATTATATCGTCTTAAAATTCTGATACAAATATTTTCATTTATTGACCTTCCATCCTGTATTTACACACACACATATATATAAAATAAATAATAACCAAAGTTAGACACACATTTTAAGAACATTAAGTATAGCTTTTAATTTCATCATGTGTCAATTCAATATTCTGAGTGGAAGTTTGTTTCAACTAACCTAATTTAAATTAGTATTTGCATATTAAATATTTCGAGCTTAATGAAAAAATTAAGCTACAAAATTGAGTTTCCATTACTAATTTAAGTAAAATGTTCGTTGCATCTTGTAATTATTTATAATATGTACATATTACCTACATAGGACTAAATACCTGAAAAGTTAACATTCAATTTATTTAATGGACCATACAACAATAAATTCAAACGAAGATACGCAATGAATTAGTAATAATGCCAAACAAGACATGCCGTCCTATTCAAAGATTTAGTGGGAATGTTTTGTCTTGGTCCCTGCTGTTGCTTTTTTGTGTCACAGTGACACACTTAGATCTTATACTGGTTGCTGTTACCTTCTGGCTCTATGCAGAACGTGGATATAACTCAAAAGGTTTATATCATAAAATTGGTTGTATATGACAAGAACGTGCAGGGAAATACAAAGAAGATTCACTAATGTGTAGTATATATGGGGCATGACAGTAAACTTCAACCCGAGAAAATGTAAATCTTACACGATTGAACATTTTGAAAATTCAGTGCTATGAAAATGAATTTTTATGAGGCATGTGATGGATTAGTTAGTGGCAAGGAGTGATGGATCATTTTGTAGGGAGGGTGACTAAGTAAAAAGAAACAAACTGGTATCCTCTCAAAAAAATCAAATTTACCTCAAATGCGATTTAAAGAATCCTTCAGATCATTTTTACTTTCTCTACACATACTATGTACATAGTGTATAGAGAAGGTATTGCATTGCACCCAAATTGCACCAAGATTTCACTGGAAATACATATTTTGGGTCCTCCTGAATAAAAAAAAAAGCATTTTCAGAAAAAGGTACGTGTGTGTGTCTGTGGACAGCACTGCTCAAAAACGAAAAGACCGTGGAATACCAAACTTGGTATTTAAGTTTGGTATCTTCCAAGGATGCAACACGAAGATTTTCAAGACCCCCCCCCACACTACATGGAAAAAATTTCAAATTTTTTTATTTTTTTAAAAATGGCTCTCACTATTTTGATTAAAATATTATTTATAAAAATATTTACCTGACAAATAAAACGGATCTTGAATTTTCTGGGAATAACCTCTGCAGACTACTTAGTTCTGGATGAATTTTATGGAATTTTGCATAACTGCTAAACCGTAAGAAATGGACAAACACTTACCACACAAAAAATGTAGAGCACGTTAAAACACACAATTCATGTAATATACACTTTTTTCGTAGGGTTGATCTTTTTTTTTTTTTTAGATATTCCTTGTTTTTGATTTCAGTTTTGAACAACTTATACTTTTCTCATACAGAAATTTGTCAACTTCTGTCCATACAAACTAAGGAACTCCAATCACATAGCAACCAGCTTTTGACTGTCACTTTAACCTTTGGTACCCCTTTATTTCGCTTCTAATTGCAAGGAAGCAAGTAATAAGATATTTCTGCTAAATTTTTCTCGATTAGCATGAAGTAAATAGAAGCATAAGCTTTTTAAAAATAAGTTGCTACAGAGATGTAGAGAAAGTCATGTGAATGGAACACGTCAGATACTTTTACTTACAACTTTATCTATAAATACACAGATTATATTTTTACTTCTCTAGCAAATATATCAATGTACATAATATATAGAGAAAGCATTGTGTTCCAAAGATTCTATATTGATATTTCACCAAAGATAAATGTTTTGTGTCCCACCTGAATTCAAAGAAATAGCACCTTTACAAAAAACATCCACCTGTGTGTGTCTTTGTTGTGTGCCTGTGGATAGCATAACTCAAAAACGAAAAGTTTGTTAAATACCAAAGATGGAGCTTAACTTCAGTACCTATTCTTGTTATACGAAGATTTTTAGGAAAATACCCCACCTCAAACTACACTTTACATGGAATATTTTCTAAATTTTTTATGAGATTTCACCAAAAATATATGCTTTGTAGCCCACCTGAATTCAAAGAAATAGCATTTTTAGAAAAGCATTCATCTGTGAGTGCATTTGTGTCTATGGATAGTATAAGTGAAAAACGAAAAGTCTGCTGAATACCAAAGATGTAAATTAACTTCAGTGCCTGTTATTGTGACAGGAAGACTTTTAGGAAAACCTCAAATTGCAATTTACATGGAACATTTTTTAAATGTTTGATTTTCTCAAAAATTCGTCTCATGATTTTGATTAAAAAGCGTGTATAAATATATATTACTTTACAAATAAAAAGATACCTTGAATTTTCTGGAAATAGGTTCTAATGTCCTCATCCTCGATTACTTTTGCATAACTGGTAAACAGTAAGATATACAAAAGCTTGCCACACAAAAACTGTAGATCTTGTCAAAGCAACTTGTCACATAGATTTTTGTTGCAGAGATATTCTTTTATTTTCTTCAATTTTTAAATATTTATACTTTCACAAACAGTACTTATCCATGTTTCTTTAATTTTACTTCTGGCCATGGAAAGAGAAAGACAATGGCATACTGACAGCTGTTAAAACATTTGACTATAACTTTAGCCTAGTGTTTTCCCTTAGTTCCCTTCTGCTTACAAGAAAGCAAGTAAAGGGAATATTCTGCTAATGTTTATTAGCATGTAGTAGATAGAAGAAGAATATTTTGGACGAAATTTGTTTGCAGAATAGGAAGAGACAGTCATGTGATTGGAAACACATCACATTCTTTTTTTTATTGTTACATTTATATAGCCCCCTTTAACATCTAAGGTAATATAGGGGGCTTTGCACTTGAAACAACTTGTTGTCTGTAGGTTCTTTCACGTTTGGTTTAAATAAGTTTTCCCTCAAACACTCACACCCACATTCACTCTTACATACATTCTTCCGGACTCCATAGGGGATAGGGAATAATCTTGGCTAAAGACAAATTTCCGCCCCATCCGGGAATCGAACCTGGGACCTCCGGGCGAGAAGTCAGCTCGCTGACCACTCAACCTCGACATATCACATTTGTTTGTTTACGTACACTCTTTAACTGTTAAGGTTCTTAACCTCCCGTCCTATATTGATCGTGAAAGCTTGTAATTTGCCTCAGAAGTCTCGACAAACAATTCTTAAAAGCGCGTATTATTCTAACTACTTAACGTTCATCCGGATAAAAAATTACATAAATGCTTTTATTGCATATTTCTTTGTAGATATAAAGAAATAAAAGAATACATTGAGCTTAAGAGCTACTCATATCCTTTAAAAGCTGATCACTATGTATGCCTTTGAAATTCTGTTCTCTATGCCTGCCTACCTGGAAGAAAAACGAATAACAACATTGTATATGATTACAATTGGTTTAAAATTGAAACTGACAGCAAGGACTATATCAAATATATGTTTGAAATAACGAGATCTACATTATTTGTGTAGTAATTCGTGTGATCTTTCATGGCTTTCCAGTTTCACAAGTCATCCAGAATGAAGAGGACATCAGAGGTTATTTCTAGAAAATTCATGATATTCTTAAACATCCGATATTTTAATAAAACTCGTTAGAATTATTTTTTAGATAGTAAAAACTGTTCCAGGTAAAAAGTATTTTGGGATGGCTGCATTTTCTTCATAAACTTGTATCGAATATTGGGGAATTATAATTTTGGAATTAAACGAGTTTTCCTTTTTGAGTTATTCACAGACACACACACATATATACACATACACAACATACACTTGAAGTTTTCTCTAAAAAATTCATATTTTTTATTCAGGGGCTCTCAAAAATACAGTTCCGGTGAAATATCGACCGATAAATTTTGGATATAATATAATACTTTCCATGCCTATTGCGTACATAGAAGTCGGTTGAGAAACTAATAATTATAACCAATTTTAACAACCCATTAAATGAGTGGGATATTTTAATATAGACACACTTATGAAATTATGGACTGCTTCTTAATTGTATATCCAATTAGAACGAATATTCTTATACGCATTAATTAAACAGCAACGCAATTAAAGTAAAGCTTTCGAAAAAAAAATCTAATGAGTTCCATTCACATGACTTTCTCTACATCTCTGTAAAAAAGTTTTGCTAAGACGCTTATCCTTCTATCTACTGCATACTAATCGAGATAAACATTAATATAAATGGACTTAATACTTACTTCCTAGTCAAATATTTTAAAAAGCATGTATTTGAAATCTGTTTCTTTGCATTGTTAGGATAAGAACATTTTATATATTTAAAACTGAATTTTTTTTAGTAAGTTTTTTTTCAATCTCTTACGGTTTACCAGTTATGAAGAATTCAGTAAAATTAATGTACAATGAAAGAGGCTATTCCCAAAAAATATCAGATGTAAGTATTCCTATATAAATGTGAATAAAAAATAAATTCCGATAGCTCCAAAAATTAAACATATGAATTTTATATGTATCTTTAATTTACCATATTTTAATAAAAAATGTTAAAGCCATTTTTGAGAAAATGAAGATGTCCAACATTTTTCCATATAGGGAGTGTGTTGGGGTGAGGGAATTTTTCTCAAAATCTTCGTGCCGTATCCTTGGAGGAGCTGAACTTAAATACCAAGTTTGATATTTTACAGGTTTTCGTTTTTGAGTTATCGTGTTAAAGAACACACGGGTACACTGACACACGGACAGTGACTCACACACAAACACACATGGACTCTTTTCCAGAAATGCTTTATCCTAAAAGCGTGTATTTCCGATGAAATCTGCTGCAGTACGTTATCTACCTACGTACGTATCATGTATTGTGTCGAGAAAGTAAAAATATACAAAAATGTGGACATTGAAAATGCATTATTTCCCTGAAAGCAATTAAAATTAATAAATATCTAAATAATAGTTTCTATATGTTTATATAGTAAAATGAGATTAAAAGTTTTGAAGAGATGGGATTAAAGGTAGCGTCTAAATAATATTTCAAATTAACGAATAATAGATTAGTCTCTTAACAACGATTGGACTTAGGTGTTTAAAATTATATTTGAAGTACATGTTTCAACTTAAAGAATCCTAAGACAGCTATATATGTTTTTAATTGTTTTTTTCACACAAGCCGTGTGTAGGACAGGAGTTGGATAGGTAGAGTCAGACTAAAAAATTCAATGCCATAGCCGGGATTTGAACCACGGATCTCCCGGTCTCTAGCCGGTTGCTATTGAGAGCACCTTGTGGTATACCGGGAAGCATGTGAGTCAGTTGACAAATTCAATGCTATGCCGACATGTTGCCATGGTAGCTCAGTGGAAGAGCAACTGGCAAGGGACCAGGAGACTACCTATCCAAGCTATATATTCTTTTTTTTTCGAATACACATTATTTTAAATTTAACACAGCTATTTTACACGTTTGATTAAGTGTGACCAAAACTCTTACAAGGAATCAAACAGCTACTTTCCATGTCGGGTTCTCTGACAGTGGCTACCGGTTTAAGTGTGACGATACTTTCTGGAGCAATATCCCAAGAATGAATTATTTATTTGAAATCCGCAGCCTGGTGCACGAAGCTCTTGGAGGGATTTAAGAGACGTGGGTCTGGTAGAGAGGAAAATGCCCAAATTTAGCGCTGTGCCTAAGCCCAGTCTTGTCACCGGCCTGATTTACAGCGGAAGTGAGAGTGCATCGGAACTTTCTACTGGAGGTGACTTCAGGGGATGAAAAAAGAAAGGGAAACTTTTCTCACGACGTTGAAGAATATGTTTATACGTGTCCCTCTCATTGTTTTACTTTCTCTACTTTATACATAGTACATAGGTATAGAATAGTGTCATACAAAACACACATGTGTTGGGTTCATGTTTAACGAGTGTGATCTCTACCGAAGTTTGCTTCTTACAGAGAAGGCAAGCTTATTTTATAACTCAGTCACAGGTAGAACATTCGTAAGGCTTCCTAAGAAATAGGTAATCAAGCTTGCGGGCTACGAAGCATATTTTGGCGCCTTACGCACTTTAGTGTAACAAAAACTCTAGATCTATAACAAACTCTAACTCTTCCCCTCTTCTGATTACAATCAGGATCTGCTCAAAAACAACTTATTTTGTAACAATTCAGGCGTAAAGTTTCTTCTCGACGTTCTCTGCGGCGACGAAATTCCCGTCAAACTCACTCAATTGTAGCATGTGATGCATTTCCAGTGAAAATTAAACTCTGGGAACTTTGTGGGTTGCGTGACTAGACATTTCCAGAAGCCGTCGCACATGCAGTATCACCGTAGGTGTCACAAACTCATCAACAATGTGGCAGCTTTGACGTCAAAAGATTTACCGATAGAACACGGGTCCACTAGTACAGATGTAGCAATAATAAAAGAGCTTGCTGCGGCACAGGTGTCCATTTACGCAGTGTAACAATGAATGACAACTTGCTGTAACTTAGAAAGCAAGCCGAACATACACGTTCAACGATTACGGCCGCAGCGTGTAGTCATATTATTTTTCTTTTTTACGAAAATAGATACAAATTATTACTTTGTCCTGAATACGGGGAGATATGCCGTCTACGAAAATTATTATTATTATTACTATTATCACTATTATTATACACAAAGATACATTCTACGTTTGTCAGCCAGTCAGATTTGTGGTAGTTCTGGTGACGTGACTAAGAGAAGCAAGCAACTTGTTGGGCTATATATTGATTCGAAAGCCAATTAGCCAGCTCTTTAGAGAGCTTGGTCTTTAGTTCAATCACTGCAGAATTACACAAGGGAGATCGGCGAATGCTCCGAAGGCTACAATAGCCGAACATTGCCGAACTGTATCAATTTACGCGCAGCAATTAGTTACACCGGACAAAAGCACAAAACACCGGATTTGTTACATCAGTTTAGGTACTGTACTATGACATCATCTAAAATTGTAAACAAAGCAATAAATCACAATTCCAATAATTGTTCTGTGATTTATGTTTGTGTTCCATGTTGCATGTACGTATGACAGATACACAATTTTGAGTATCATCAGTTTGAGGAAATATGTGTAACAATCTCAAAACCATTAATTAATAAAAGCTTCTATGTATATTTTCAGAAGACTCTTGTCTATTCACTCTTCTCAAAACTATTCATGCAAAAACTTATTACTTTCTGTACTTAGTACATAGGAAAATAAGGTGTTACATTCCAACCAAAAGTTCAATACCGAGAATTGAACCAGAAATACACGTTTTAGGCTCAAAAATTATTTAAAAAAAGGACGGTGTGTATCCATGTATGCGCGTTTCCGTGTGTTTCTGAACAGGATAATCCAAAAATGAAAAGTCGATAAACCACCAATCATGAGATTTAAGTTTAGTATCTTCCAAGAATGTAACACGAAACTTTTGTGGAAAATCTCTCCACCTCAAACTACCCTTAACATGGAATAAATATCCATATTTTTTATTTTTTGATTAATGGTTCAAACGATTTTGGTTAAAAATATTTACAGCTATTTACTCAGCAAAACTTCACCTCCTGTCTGCACATCTGTTGTTAATTATAACTGTCAGACACATCATAGAAAAATGCAATAAATACAACTAATACCACATAATAAGAAAAATAATAGTATAAGTAATAATAATAATACCATAAGTGGCAATTTGACCACAAGGACAAACCGAAGAAAAAAACTGCAGCAATGTGGACAGAGGAGAGTAAAGAAGCCCACAGCCAAAGAATGAGAGAAATATGGGTTCAAAGGAAAACAAAGCGACGTTTCTAAGTACTTTGCGTAGTCCCTCATGTGCTCATTCGTAAAAAAAAAAATAATACCATAAGCCAATGTTTCTTGTGAATTAACGAAAGACTGCTTATTTAAAACTATTTTATACATTTGCAACATTATTGAACACAGTAAACAAATGTAAAACGCAACAACACTGCAACGTTGTGGTGATATGAATTATAAGCTAAAGCGACAATATACAAACAAATTATAAAAATGTTTATAGGCTAACAGGAAGACGGGGTTGAGGAAGACCCGCTAGAAGATAGATACAGCCACTTTATTTGGGGTCGGATCAATCAATCAGATCAACCCTATTGGTATGATGATTATGATGATATTTTCATGAATACAAAAATGTATATCTTGAATTTTCTGGGAATATCCTATGAAGATCTTTTCATTCCGGATGACTTTTGCATAACTGGTAAACCATAAGAGATGCACAAAAACTTGCTGCACAAAAATGTAGATCTTGTTAAAACACACAATTTATGTCATATATACTTTTCGTGGAGTTGACCATTTCAGAGCTATTCCTTTTTATTGGTTTCAGTTTTTAAATGCTTAAAACTTTTCTTCTAAACGGAAATTTGTCAACTTCTGGCATGCAAAGAGGAGGAATTTAAGTCACAGCAACCAGTTGTTAAAAGATTTGACCATCGGCTTAGCCTAATGTATTCCCTTTCTTACTTTCTACTTATGAGGAGCTTTGTAATAAGACCATTTCTGCTAATGTTTATCTCGAATAGTATGAAGTAAATAGAAGGTTAAGAAGCTTAAGCTTGTTATAGAAATGTATAGAAAGTTATGTAATGCAAAATATAGTATTTTTACGTTCTCTACACGTACTATACGTATAGCAGGTGGAAAAAATATTGTATTCTAAATCAAGATTTCACAGCAAACATATGTTTTGAGGTCCCCTGATTAAAAAAAACATTTTTTAAAAACAGAGCAGTGGGTGTATGTGCGTCCTCTTATATATATAATGTGTGTGTCTATGCAAGTGTCCGAGGACAACACAACTCAAAAACGAAAAATACTTTCAATACCAAACTTGGTATTTAAATTTGGTTTCCCCCAAGAATGCCACACGAAGGTATTCAGCAAAATCCCCCATCCCAAACTATTTTTTACATTGAAAAGTATTCGAAAAATTTTATTATCTCGAAAATGGTTTGATTTAAAATTCAATTGTTAACAATAGCTACAGGATAAATAAAATGTACATCTTGAATTTCCTGGGAATAACCTCTAAAATTCTCTTCATTCTGATTAGCTTTTGCATAACACATAAACCGCAAAAGATAAACAAAATCTTAAGACTGAAAAACGTTGATTTTGGTCAAAGCACATCATTTATGTCTTATGTATTCTTTTTTCCTTTTTGTAGAGCTAAGCGTTTCCGGGATGTTTCTTGACATTCCTTTGACGTTTAAAATACTTATAATTTTCTGAAACATGAACTGGTACGTATATTCCTAGCTATGCAGACAATGGATTTTCAATAACAATCTCAAAGCGGCAGCTTTTAAAACATTGTATTATCGCTTTAGAATAAACAAAGAACTAAGTTATAAGACCATTTTCATAATACTTAACTCGTTTGGCATGGCGTAGTATAAAGAATAATTTTGGTAAGAAGACGTTTTATAGAATTTGTTCAGAAGGTATACATGTGATGGAGCACAAACATTTTTAATAAAAGTCCTATGTATTACATTCACAGGGCTCAGAATATCCACTTTTCTCAAAATTACTCATACAGAAGTATATTTTTATCTAATTATTGTAAACTGAGGCAAATGTTTGCCCAAATACAGTATTACACGAGTAGTTATAGGTGCAAATAAGAAACTGAAGCAATGTTATAAAAAACCTGAAAGTGTTCCATTCACATGACTTTCTCTATATGTTCTGCAAATAACTATTATTTCACTTACATAATGCTCATTAAGACAAATATTATTAGATATGGTCACGTTACTTAGTTTCTGTATTTCTATAGTTTATATAGCAAACAAACAATTCTTCCAAAATTATTCTATTATCTACATCATGTTTATCAAAATAAACACTAACAGAAACGGTTTTATTACTTAGTTCCTTATAAGTAGAAGAGACATAAGGGAATGCACTAGGCTAAAGTGGTAGTCAAGCATTTGAAAATCTGTCGCTATGCATTTGTTATTGAAATTCGGTTCTCTGGGAAAAAGAAACATGAAAGGAAATATAACTCCCCACTTGAAAAAAACTTCAAGTAGTTTAAAATTGAAACCAATAACCAATAACGTCTCGGAAACGCTGCACAAATGTATATGACATAAATTGCGTGCTTTAAGATGATCTATATTTTTTCTATAGTAAGATTTTGTCTATCTCTTATGATTTGCCATTTATCCAAAAGCCATTCAGAATCAACAGGTCTTCAGAGTATGTTCCCATAAAATTCAAGATACACATTTCGCTTGTATTAAAAATTATCTTAAACTTGTGGCAATTTAATTTAAATATTTAGCCATTTTTGATGAAATAAAATATTTCCATATAAATGGTAGTGGGTGAGGCGGGATTTTCTTAATAATCTTCGTGTCACCTCCGTGGAAGATAATTCAGTTATGTACATACAAGTTTGGTGCTTAACTGTCTTTTTGTTTGGATTATTCTGTGCACAAATATTTTTTATATTCATGGGTTCTCTAAGCCTGTATTCCCGATGAAATCTCGGGTTTGAAATTTTGGGTGGAATACAATAGACACCTTCTCTATCTACTTTGTACTTTTTTTCTATATATTACCAGATATCAACATTTACATATATCCGGATTTTATCTTAAAACAGAAATTTAAAATAAATTATTCCTTTATAATTCAAATAGGTATATAACACAATTTTTTCATATTGCTGGCGGAATTGTAAAAGCGGAGTACAAAGGAGCTAGCTCAAAGAAATAGTGAAAGAGCATACTACTTTATTGTAATTATTTATCATTCATCATAACGGAAATAAGAAACCCAAAATACGACGAAGCCGTTTTTTTTTTCAACCTCCATTAGACTATAAATAAAAGACAAGTTCATGGAAAACAATTAGTTTATTACTAAAAGTATTTTACATTTATGGTTGCTTTTCAACATAATCACTGAAAAGATTGGGACATATATCGTACCTGTGCACAAGTTTTGCAATACCCGCATCAAAAATCGTTGCCGTCAATGATTTCAAATGAGTATTGATGGTGTTTTGAAGATCTTCGAACTTTACGACATTTGTGAAGAGCCATTCAAAACAAACGAAGAGGAATGCTGACTTCAGGAATTGTGTTGATCCATGACAATGCTTGTCTACACTGCTGGCACAACCCACATCGGCTCCTTGAACAATTTCAATGGGACATTTTCGATCATCCGTCGTACAGTCCTGACCTGGCGCCCAGCGACTTTCACTTTTCCCTGAACTGAAGACGTGGCTAGGAGGTCAGCACTTTCAAACCAACAAAGATCTTCAAAACAAAGTCAATGCTCATTTGAAATCATTGGTGGCAAAATTTTTTGAAGTGGGTATTACAAAGCTCGTGCACAGGTACGATAAATGTCTCAATCTTTTCGGTGATTATGTTGAAAAATAGCCAATAGTGTACAAAACTTTTAGTAATAAAGTAATGATTTTCTATGAACTTGTCTTTTACTTGTAACCTAACGGAGGTTGAAAAAAAAAAAGGCCCTCGTATGAGTTATCTTTAGATTAGAATTTGACTTCAGTCTCCGGGAGTCCTTAGCAATGCAACAGTGTGTCACCAGAAGTTAGCGAACCCATTTCTTCAGCAGAATTCAGTGAGGATTCAGCAAATTACGCCATGGCATTAGCAAAAACCGAGCACTAAGTAAATATTCAAACACACTCAACGTGAGATCCAAGGCTATTAATTATGCACGCAATGCACTTCCGTTCGCAAAGTACATGGCGTACAGAAAAGCAAGTGTGATCTTCCACTCGTCACTATTTATGACATAAAGGACTACCAAACCACATGATATGCTGATCTAAAACAGGAATATTAATCAATTTCTCACCAATTTTTACTTTTTCTACATAGAACATGATTCGGAACTAGAGAAGAAATTAGATTCCACACATGAATTCGATTTAAGGCTTGGAATCTCTATATCCAAAAAATGAGCAATTTTAGAAAAATATCCGTGTTTTGATAAACACGATAACTCAAAAACGAAAGGTCGGTAAAGTACCAAAATTGGCATTTAAGCTTAGTATCTTTCAGAAGCGGAACACAAAGGTTTTGAGAAAACTCCCCCCCCCCCGCCCACACCAAACTACCCTTTACATGGAAAAAGTTTTGTAAATGTTGATTTTCTTAAAATTGGCTTCAACGATTTTGATTAAAATACCGTATAGCAAAGATATTTAGAATGCAAATGAAATATATATCTTGAATTTTTTAGGAACAGCCTTTGAAGATTTCTTTATTTTGGATGAATTTTGCTGAGATAGACAAAGACTTACTACACGGAAAATGTAGATCTCTTAAAGTACAGAATTTGAGTCATATACACTTTTTTTGTGGAGACAAACCATTTGGACATATTCCTTGCTAATGACTTAAATTATTAAATATTTAAACTCCTTTTATACGCGAGTTTGTAATCATCTGGCTTCTTCACAAGAGTGGAGAAAAAATCTTAAGTGTTGTTTCATTTAATTTTCTTCACTTGATTTGCAAACAATCCCGTTTACAATACATGATTCTTTTATCTATACCACACTAATCAAAATAAACATTACCAAAAACAGTCGTATTACTACTACGTTATAAGTAAAAGATAAATAATGGAATACAATAGACTAAAACGACGGTGAAATCTTTTAAAAACTGCCGCTTCGGTTCTCTTCTTAAGGCCGGGAGTACAAAAAAAATTATTAAGCGAAAGATAATATCTAGTTTGAGAAAAGTTTAAGTAGTTTAAAACTGAAACCAATAAAAAACGAATACGGTTAACCCCACAAAAAAGGATAGGAAATTGTGTGTTTAACATGAACTTCTTTTTTGTGTATTAAGTTTTTCTTTCTATTTTTATTTTTTGCGGCTTACCAATTATACAAAATTCATTTCAAATGAAGAAATCTTCCGAAAATATTCCTATAAAATGGAAAATATACATTTTGTTTGTAATAAAGTACCTTAAAATAAGGTGTTTTAATCTAAATGGTTAGAGAATTTTTGGGAAAAGAACATTTCCGGAAAATTTTCCATTTATATGGTAGATGGGATGGGTGAAATTTGGTGAAAATCTTTGTATCGCACCCTTGGAATGTGCTGAACTTAACTACCAAGTTTGGTGATTGTTTTAATTATTTTCTCACAGAAACCGTGTGTAGGACAGGAGTTGGATAGGTAGAGTCAGACTGAAAAATTCAATGCCATATTCGGGATTTGAACTTCGGATCTCCCGGTGTCTAGCCGGTTGCTCTATCACTGAGATACCATGGCAATACATGGCCTTAACATCCAACTCCTGTCCTACACACGGTTTCTGTGAGAAAACAATTAAAATTATCACAACTGTCCATAATAGTTGGTTATACTATGAATCTTTGAACTTAAAGTACTTGCAACATTGTAAGTCGCCATTGGGGTTGTCATCTCAAAATAGTTTGAGATCACCTTGTGGTTTACCGGGAAACATGCGAGTGAGTTGAAAAATTCAATGCTATGCCGGTATGTTGCCATGGTAGCTCAGTGGTAGAGCAATCAACTAGAGACCGGGAGATCCGTGGTTCAAATCCCGGCTATGGCATTGAATGTTTCAGTCTGACTCTACCTATCATAACGAGTTTGGTGTTTAACCGACTTTTCTATTTGAGTTCTTCTGTCGCAGACATTCATATACATACTCACAGGTAGACACAGACATGAACCTTAGTCTAAAAAGCTTTCTTTTGGGATCAGGGGTTCTCAAAACATAATATACTACGATCACCCTTTTTTCAATCCAAATATAGCTTTAGCCTATAAACTGTGGGCA
This sequence comes from Hymenopus coronatus, assembly GCA_030762935.1. Taxonomy (NCBI): domain Eukaryota; kingdom Metazoa; phylum Arthropoda; class Insecta; order Mantodea; family Hymenopodidae; genus Hymenopus; species Hymenopus coronatus. The sequence continues at coordinate 42,235,805 of CM060887.1, forward strand.
CAGTATTTGGTTAAAATCTATTGAGAAAGCGCAAAGGGCAAAGCAAGGAAACAGTTGCTCGTGCCCTAATCTGTTATAAAATTCCTTTGTAGCCAGGTGACATCCTTTTTTCCCCCTTTCCAATATCTCAAAAAACAGACAAAAAATATTTCTGGTACCTAAAACGAAATCTTTAAATTTATATTTAAATGTCAAATCTTTTTACTTGCTCTACTTTTTACACAGATAGAAATTGGTAGCGAAGGCGTTGCATTCGACCCAAAAATTCGATACCGATATTTAATTGATAATACACGTTTTAAGGTCCCCTTAATCCAAAAACAATGATTTTTAAAGAAAACCCATGTGCACGCTTGTATGTCTGTGTATGTATCTGTGAAAAGCATAAGTCAAAAAGGAAAAGTCGTTTAGATACCAAACTGATATTTAGGTTCAGTTTCTGTCATGGATACATTACAAAGGGTTTCAATAATATCCCGCGCCCCAAACTACTCTTTAAATAGAAAAACTGCGCAAAACTTTTATTTTCTTAAAATTATTATAATAATTTTGTTTACAACACCAAATATTTAATATATTTACATGATAAATAAAATACAAATCTTGAATTTTTTTGGAATAGCCTCTGAAGTCCTGTTTATTTTGAATGACTTTTACATAACTATTGAACTGTAAGAGACAGACAGAGCTTACTGCTCAAAAAGATCTAGAAATGTAAAATACACTTTTGTTATGAAGCTAACCATTTCCAAGATATGCCATCTTTTCGGTATAAATATTCAATTACTTATACTTTTTCTTAAATGGGAAACATTTTTGATCTCGGCCAAGAAAAGCCAACCTATAGCTATTGGATCTTAGAAGTTTGACTATCGTATTTGGTTTACTGTATTTATTTGTTCTCTTTAACGAGGTAAATTGTAATTGTAATATAACCATTTCTACACATTTTTATTATGATAAGCATGAAGTGAAAGGAAACTTTTTATGAACTTTGATGCTGAAAAAGTTATGTGAATATAGCACATCCGCTTTTTACTTTCTCTACACGTACTATGTACATAGTGTATACAGAAGGTATTTAATTCCACCAAAAAATTCGATACCGAGATTTCACTGGAAATACACGTTTTAGGTCCTCCTGAATCCAAAAAAGCATTTTTGGAAAACAGGTCCGTATGTGTGTGTGTGTGTGTGTGTGTCTGTGTGTCTGTGTGTCTGTGGACAGCATAGCTCAAAAATTAAGATACCGTTGAATACCAAACGTAGTATTTAAGTTTGGCATCTTCCAAGGAGTTCGATCCCAAGCGACCGCAGGTGAGATTTGTGGTGGACAAAGCGGCGCTGGGGCGGGTTTTCTCCGGGTACTCCGGTTTCCCCCGCCATCGCATTCCACCGGTGCTCCATCATCATTCATGTACTACCAGTGTCACCGCCTGCGGTGCCATAAGTAGTTAAAGCGGTCGTCAAACACTACCAATATCTTCCAAGGATGCGACATGAAGATTTTCAAGAAAATCCCCCCACACCCAACTACCCTTTACATGGAACATTTTTCAAAAATTTTGATTTTCTCAAAAATTACTCAAACGATTTTGGTTAAAATATCGTATATTAAGATATTTACCTGACAAATAAAATATATATCTTGAATTTTCTTGAAGACTACTTTATTCTGGATGCATTTTGAGGAATTTTTCATAACTGCTAAATCGTAATCGATACACTAAAACTCACCACACAAAAAATGTAGAACACATGAAAACACACAATTTGTGTTATAAACATTTTTTTCGTGGAGTTGGTCGTTTTTTAGATATTCCTTGTTTTTTGTTTCAGCCTTGAAAAACTTATACTCTTCTTATACTGAAATTTGTCAGATCCAGTCCATACAAAGAAACTTCAGCCACATAACAAACAGCTTTTGATTATCACTTTAACCTAAGGTACTCCCTTATTTCGCTTCTGCTTACAAGGAAGCAAGTAATAAGACTAATTCTGCGAAGTTTTTCTCCATTATCATGAAACGTATAGAAGTATAAGTTTTTTAACAATAACTTGTTGTAGAGATGTAGAGAAAGTCATATGAATGATTTTTTTTCATAAAAATCAATGAGTAAATGAACCAATAGAACTCAAGTGTTTGGCCACTGGCTTCCAAAATTGTTCAAGGCTCTAAAATTAGCTTTAATGATTAAACAAGCCTTCTCACGGAAACCAGCTTTTGCATAGCAGATCCATCTTCGTTTCTTTTTGTTTCCACGATGGAATAAGATGGTGGGCGCATTTGTGGAAGAGGTGAAAGGTGACATTTTCATGGCCTTGCTCTGCAAACGAATTTCCTCTTCTCCTTCTTCTCTTGTTTCGTTTTGATGTTCGTGATCGGGGTGTGTCGAGGGAGACAGAGAAACGGAAAATGCAGGGAACGATGGAAAGTGAAAAGTATAAAGGCATAACTCAAGCAAGACTTGTCAGGAACTGAAATATAGCAACTAAACCGATAATCTGTTTTGCCTTTCTCGTCTTGTTCCTACATCACCGTAAAATTATGAATACCTCGGTTTTAGACAAAATTGGAAAACATTTGCACTTCAAACTCCAGGACAAATGTTTTCGAAGTGTTTGATATGACTCAAAGAATATGACAAGAATAGTGATCGTGTACATTTTTGCAAGTGAGACACTGATTCGACTACAGTGGTACCAAATTAAAGCTCTCAATCACTAAAGGCATGCGTAAAGTAGGAAAAATTCTGACATGCAGTTAATTGTGTATAATTTATCGGTATTGTACTACCGAAAGTGGGTTTTCTGCAGGGAATCTTATAAAAGTCACGATAATAAGGTTAACAATCTGGCTGCCTCCATGGTCGAGTGGTCAGCGAGCTGACTTTTTATCCGGAGATACCGGGTTCGATTCCCGGTTGGGGCGGGGAATTTTTCTTTAACCAGATTTATTCCCTATCCCCCACAGAGTCTGGAAGTATGAATGTGAGAGTGAATGTGCGTGTGTATTAGTAATATAATAATGATTAACCTAATGTTCTAACCTACAGTAATACGGGTTGTTTCACAAGTCAAAGCCCACGATATGACCATTGAAGTTAAAGGGGGCTATACAAATGAAACAATAAAAAAAAAAAAAAAAAAAAAAAAAAAAAAAAGATTAATAATACCAATAGTAATGTTTAAAGAATGTCGAGGTTTATTTATAGACACGTTTTAACCGGCGTGGTTCTCAGTGTTCCATTCTATACTGGGTGTGAAAGACCGATTAATTTTGCTCAGAGGCCTCTGTTATCTGGCTTGATATATATATATATAATAATTAATAATAATTATAATATATATAATATATATAATAATATAAATAATATATATAATAATTAAATAAAAAATAATCAATATTCCCCGAACTAAATTCGTTTATAAAAAACTAGATATCCCTAAAACCGATAAACATTTCATTACCAATAAAGCATTTTTAATATTTATGAAACAATAACTAAAACAGCACGGGACCAACGGCTTTACTTTTCTTCCAAAGGAAGCCATGCTAAGGATTTTTACGCCCAAAAAATCCATCGTCCTCTGCCGGGTTTGAACCCGCAAACTTGGGCACATGAAATTAGCATAGTAACCATTACACCACAAAGGGCGAGTAATAAACAGAACATAAAATATAAATGATGCATCAGTAGAAGCAAGTCTCACATTTTAATTAATTTGGATGCGATGTTCCAAGGGCAACGAGCAGAGAGCAAAGGAGGTTCAACGGTGTGAACCGTTAACAAAGAACTGAACTTTTGAGACAGTAAATAAGTAAATAATAGCCATCCTCAAAACATTGAGACATTTTCCTCATAAACCTAACCTTAGAAAATAGCGAAAACAACTGAAAATACTAGATCAACACATCTGTGTAAAAAGTAGAGAAAGTAAAAATAGTTTACATTTAAACATAGATTTAAATATTTCGTTTTAGGTACCAGAAATATTCTTTTGTCTGCTTTTGAGACATTGGAAAGGGGAAAAAAGGATGTCACCTGGCTACAAAAGACACGAATTTTATAATGGACTAGGGCACGAGCAACTGTTTCTTTGCTTTGCCCTTTATGCTATCTCAATAAACTCTAACCAAATACTATACCTACATTTTATAGGCTAAAGCTATATTTGGATTGAAAAAAGGGTGATCGTCCTTTAACTCTGATAGAAATATTTGCATTTATTTAACACCCACCCTGCATAAACTAGATTTGTATCTCTCTCTTTAACCATAGTGGTAGAAAGTTTGTGCATTAACACATACCATTGGACCTCTTAAGAGAACATTTATATTTATATAATCGTGGCATACTGGAATTTATAACAGCAAATTACGATTAATTCTATGTTAGTATTGAGTGTAATTATATAATCTTTAAAGAGCAAAACTATTTAGTTTCTGAAAGTTTTAAAAATATTTTATTGTTGGATGTAAATTTTATAAATATGACTTCACTAAATACAAATATAACTTCTTGTCTGAGAAAAGTATAACCACTATAACACGGAATATCTCGGAAATAATTACCTTCACAACTAAAACGTAAAGGTCCAAATTGTGTGTTTTGACGAGATCTAAATTTTTGTGAAGTTAGTTTATTTCTATTTCTTACGGATGCTACACAAAGATTTTCAAGAAAATTCCCCCACCACAAATTGCCCTTTACATGGAAAATTTTTCAAAAATTTTGAATTTTTTAAAAAAAAGCTACGATTTTGATAAAAATCCGGATATATAAGATATTTACATGCCAAATAATTGTATATCTTGAATTTTCTGGGAATTTCCTCTAAAGGCCTCTTTATTCTGGTTGCTTTTTATTTATATTTGCATAATTGGTAAACACATAAGTGAACATTTTCTTTTAAGAACAAGGTGAATTTATCAATGAATCACAGTCCTTTGTTTTATTCTTCAAATTTTTTTTAACTTTTTGTCACATATTAGACACATGCATAAACGGTACAGTACTCACTCATAATCACTGATACGTTCTCAAAATAATGATTATTTTGAGCAATTATATTTTAGGTAAATTGAGATTGTTGAAATGATTTCTGAATTTTCTGTGGCACAAAAAAGTAGCCTTCCTTTTAACTTTCTCTATCACGTATAAGTACAATATACATAGTAGATAGAGAAGGCACTGCATTCTACCCAAAATCTCTATCACATTGAAGACTCCTGAATTCAAAATGAAGCATTTTCAGAAAAAAATCACGGGTATCTGTCTGTTTTTGTTTTTTTAAGTGTTTAGCACCCAATTTACAGCACAGGTGATGAAACTCATGATTCATGAAATAAAATAGAGCACCGATGGAATGATGGCGGGGGAAACTGGAGAACTCGGAGTAAGCTCACCCACCCGCCGCTTTGTCCACCAAAAATACCACATACGGTCGTCTGGGAGCGAATCTAAGGCTATAGTAGAGTTAAACTGTAGTTTATTAAACATATTTACATGAAAAATATAATGTGTATTTTGAGGGAATATCCTCTGAAGACATCTTTATTCTAGATGAATTTTGCATAACTAATAAACCGTAAAAGATAGACAAAGACTTACTTAATAAAAAATATAGAGCTCGTTAAAGTACACAATTTATATTATATAGAAATGTTCGTGAAGTTGGTCGTTTAGAAATATTCCTTGTAATTGGTTTCACTTTTTAAAATACCTAAACCTTCCTCATACGGGAATTTGTCAACTCATAGCCATACAAAGGAATTTCAGGCGCATAGTAACCGGTTTTTAAAATATTTCACCGTCCCATTAGTCAATATTATCCCTTATTTTTCATCTACTTAAAAAGAAGCAAGTAATAAGAACATTTATGTTAATGTTTATCTCGATTGGCATAAAATAAAAGAATAAGCTAATTAACAATAATTTGTTACGGAGATGTCGAGAAAATCATATGAATGGGACAAATCAGATGTCAACAAAGCGTCATTTTACAACACAGGTGAAGAACAGAGTAGCTTCTAAGAAGAAACTGAAAGGATAAATCTTTGAGGTCGAATTCTAGGGACAGATATTTGAAATAATAAACCCTATGGACCGAGGGGCCGCACAACTGCAGTTGAGGATTAAGATATTGTATGTCCTGTTCAGCATCTCTGGTGGAAAGAATACTGAAAACAAAACTTTGCATCTTTTTTTTTTTTACTTTCTCTACACGTACTATATAGTGTATAGAGAATTTATTGCAGTCCACCCAAAAATTCGATACCGAGATTTCAACGTAAATAAATGATTTAGGGTCCTCTGTATCGGAAAAAAAAAGTATTTTGAGAAAAAGATCCGTGTATGTGTGTGTATTTGTTTGTGTGTGTATGTGTGTGTAAGTCGGTAAATTACCAAACTTGGTATTTAAGTTTAATATCTTACAGGAATGCGACACGAAGATTTTGAAAACATCCCCCCACACCAAACTACCTTTTACATGGAACTTTTTTAGAAGATTTTGATTTTTTCAAAAATGGCTCTAGAGGGTTTGATTAAAATATCGTATATTAAAGATATTTACCTGACAAATAAAATGTATAGCTTGAATTTTCTGGGAATAGGCTCTGAAGACTACTTTATTCTGGATGAATTTTACGCAATTTTCCATAACTTCTAAACCGTAGGAGATGGACAACGGCTTACCACACCGAAAATGTAGAGCACATTAAAACACACAATTTATGTTATGTACCTCTTTTTCGTGGAGTTGATCGTTTTTAAGATATTCCTTGTTTTTAGTTTCAGATTTGAAAAACATTCATTTCTCGTACATGAATTTCTCAACTCCTGTCCATACAAACAAAGGAACTTCAGTCACATAGCAACCAGCTTTTGACTGTCACTTAAACCTATGGTACTTACTCCCTTATTTCACTTCTACTTACAAGGAAGCAAGCTATCTCTGCTAATTTTTTCTCAATTAGGATGAAGTAAATAGAAGCAGTTTTTAACAATAATTTTGTTGCAGAGATGTAGAGAAGGTCATGTGAATGGACCGCATCAGATTTTTTATTGTCACTAATAGTATATACATTTAACTAAGTGTAAGCAAAGAAAGGAACCTAGAAATGTGAATAAGCACGGTTAGTTTGAACTACAAAGATAAGAGGTTTGGGACCACATCGGATTCCATTACTGAATATGAAGCACTCCCAGTCGACAAAGCGGAATGCATTGCATTTCCAGATCACGTCTTGGGGGGTGTGCAGGTAAACAAGACCCGTTTTAATTAGCTAAACTTGTGTCCTGTGCAAACAACTGCTTGCGTCAACACAGGTAACCGCCATGTTTAATATCAACGTCGTCATATGAAATAACAGGCACACGTGTGTGATTAGCTAACTTGGTCGTACTTCATCACGTGTCGCGCTGCGAGCTAATTCCTCAAGTTCCACAAAACGGCACAAGAAACGCACAGTACACAGTTTACTGTGAATATTGTCCTGAAGAGTTGTCACCTTTAGCTCAGAACTCTCACACAATATAAACACAGTCTAATTGTCCATTCACACAGAAACTTTAATGCAACATGAATAAAAAAATCTTATGTGTTACACTCACATGACTTTCTGTAGCTGCTCTGCAAACTTCTTACAATGCTAATCGAGATAAGCATTAGCAAAAATGTTCTTATTACTTAGTTCTTTATAAATAGCTTTCAACTAAAGGAATGCGCTATGCTAAAGTGATAGTCAAATGTTTTAAGCTACCGTAATACGATTGTCAATGCAAATGGCTTCTTTTTTTTTTTTGTAGTGTATAACGCCCGCTTTAACTACTTATTGCACCGCAGGCGGTGACACTGATGATACATGAATGTTGATGAAGCACCGGTGGAATTCGATGGTGGGGGAAACAGGAGTACCCGGAGAAAACCCGCCCCAGCGCCGCTTTGTCCACCACAAATATCTCATGCGGTCGCTTGGGATCGAACCCCGGCCGTCTAGGTGAGAATGGCTTCTTTGCTTGACCTGCAGTGGAACAAAAGAAAAAACGGACATTTCCTGTCTGAGAATTGTTTTACAATTAAAGCCAATAACATGGAACATCTAAAAACGGCCAACTCCACGTATAAAAAAAAAATATGTATGACATAAATTGTGTGTTTTATCGTGATTTACATTTGTTGTTAAGCTAGTTTCTGTCTATTTCTTACGGTTTGCTAATTATGCAAAAATTCAATAAAATCATCCAGAATAATGAGGTCTTAAGAAGCTATTCCCAGAAATTTCAAGCCATGCATTTTATTAGCCATCTAAATATCTGAAATATAAGAGATTTTAATCAAAATTGTTATAGCCGTTTTTGAGAAAATCAACATTTTCAAAGTTTTTCCATGTAAAGGGTAGTTTTGGGTGCAGGGATTTTTCTCAAAACCTTCATATCACATACATGGAACGTACTAAACCTATAATCCAAGTTTGGTACGCCACCGATTTTTCGTTTTGGAGTTATTGTATTCACAGACACACGGACACACTTAAGGACGTTTAAAAACAAATTGATACTGGGTCTATTCCGGTGAAATCTCGGTATCGAATTTTTGGGTGGAACGCAATACCTTCTCCATTCACTATGTACATAGTGCGTGTAAAGTAAAAAGCCTGTGGGAAGGTCAATAATTGAGGATTTCACAATGATTTTCATTAAAACGAATCTGAACCAGATCTCCAGGTGCTAATACCAAACTTTGCAATCCACAAGATTTCATGTGCGTGTGAAGGTGTTTTAAAACTGAAACATCAAGTTTGGTATTTAACAGATTATTCGTTTTTTCTTATATGGTACAAAATACGTTGACAATACCTACGTGAAAGGTTCACTTGGATTCTGGATCATTCGTGCTTGAATATCCACTATCACAGCACGTGTGCGAACGGGCGCGGCTCCATTCTCCTTTTTTTTTATGCTTGCAACTGTAGTATGCTACTTTGTCAGAAGCCTATGTGTCTCTTATTTCCTTAAATGAATCAAATACACCTCGGTGAGATATTTGCTTCACGTATCTTATCCAAGTTGCTAAGGATTTCGTATAGTGTTGCTAACCAGATTTTATTAAATTTCTTTGAAAAAAAAAATCTGCAGATTACTTTGCAGTTACAATAATTTCTATAGATATCTTTGTTACATAAAGGTGTAGCTTTCAAGCCTTACCTTAATACATTTGTCTTGAAGATCAGCAATTCTGCGTCTGGTGACCCTATTATATAGAACTTCTACAGCATGTTGTACTAAATTAAATGCAATCTTCAGTTTATGCACACGTATAGGCTTATATTGCATTAAATTTGTATGATTATTAGAATTACATTAAAGAACATTCCTGATCGAACTTGACACAATATTATATTATTATTACTATTATTATTATTATTTAATTTTTTTAAATTTCTCAGTTCTTTATTCACTACCACGTTTGGAATCGTTTCCCTTCCTCTTAAAATCGTACATAGGCGAATTCATTTCTGAGATATGTCTTTTTTTGAAAGGCATATTATAACAAGATGTGCCCATGAAATTAAACTAGCAATAATTTTAGTCTGCAATCTATTGTTGAACTTGAGTGTGGGGAAATACAACAACTACCTCACAAACCGAGATATTAACGGGTATGAGTGCCACTCTCATTTGTTCTAAGGGGACAGCTTGTTTTAAAATCATTTTGTTTACTAAAAGAGAACAAATGAAACACATCTACAAGTTGTTTAAATACGGGAGCCATCCAGAATAAATAGATACGATTTGACTTAACTAAATGATGACGAAAGATATCAACACAAAACTTTATTTACAAGGTTACTATACATTACTCTACTTCTCAACGTAATCTCCATTCTGTCAAGACATTTATTGTCACATGGTATACCAGTTTTGCAATGCCAATGTTATACTTTCTACCGTCAAAGAACTTGTTTGTTTTTTGAATGCACAAATCGAATTCTATAGGCAAATAATGCAAGTGTATGTGGGTGATAATTCAATGAACGAATCTTCAGTGAAGAAATAACGCATAATTTAGAGTAATCAGGAATGAACCAGAGTGTAAGATAAAGACCGGAGTGGAAGTTCATCATTATGGAGCAGTTGAAAGCAAATGTTGATAAAAGAACTAATAAAAACGGTGTTTCACTTTGGACACCGTACCTGACTTTTTGGATGGAAAAGATTCCCAACCGATGAAGACCTCGAAGTGACAGTGACATCTTGGCTCATATTTTTAGCGGTGGAAAAGTATAGCATCTGCATTGAAAAGCCAATACCATCTGACAATAAATACTTGATAGCAATGACGATTACGTTGAGAAATAGAGTAAGATACTTTGTAAATAAAGTTGTGTGGATAACTTTCGATATTGTTTAGTTATGTCAAATCGTCTGTCATTTCTGGACAGCGCTCGTATTTCTTGGATTCTTTAACTCGTTAGGTCTTTCTGTAGATCCACAGAAATTCTTTGAAGTTGGCAACGCTGTTTCGTACTAACAACTCAAATAGACGACAATAGGCAGTCTAGTAATAGGCAGTCTAGTACTCGGGGGCGGTTTTTCCTGCGCCATCCTGAACTTAACAGATATAACGCATAAAAGTTTCCATTATTACCGACCTATGAGGACTTCAAAGCCGGCACATTATTTTCACTCAGTCGCAGTAAGAATACACCGATTCTTACACTCATGGTTTTATTCACTCAATAACTTCTGTTTTCTGTGATTTATCGCAGGTCAATTGGTCGAAGATGCATGATAATCTTGTGCTCATTTAGACAATATGTACCGGGGAAATTGTTTATACGCGTTCTTCTTCGTCTACAATAACAAGACGAGCGTCGTATTCGGTCTCAAAGAGTAACTTATCAATCTAATACATTCTAATCCTTCTAAAACTACTTTATTTATGACTTAAGAGTGCAATTGTTAGGAGAAGTGACTGGTGTACCATGGCACGGTTTATAGCGGTTAGCGAAGGCTGGAATATAATGCAGTGAAATCCGATCAGGTCGGTGAGTGTTTAGGCCGCGTTCGATCCCGAGCGCCCTCATGTGGGATTTATGGTGGACTAAGCGGCGCCTTGGCGGGTTTTCTCCGGGTCCTCCAGTTTCCCCCGCCATTCATTCCATCAATTGCTCCGTTATCCCCTTTCCTCATCAATTTCATATCACCCCTCGTAAAAGGTTCTCCATTCTGTGGTTTCGTGCCGTCAGGGTTCTGGCTCCTGCGATTGGGTTTTAAGTTCTAGGGGTGTGTCATTCCTACTAATACAATCCGAACATCAAAACATCAGCACAGCGGGCCTAAATAAAATAAACTAAACGATCCACTACAAGTTCAACTTTTTCCTTTATCACTAATGAATATTAATTTTCTATTTTGTGAGCGTATGACTTTGTGTGGCGATGTTTGCATTTTGACTTGATTCGAACCCGTCCACTGTGATAAGAGACTCAACTGTTGCAGTCTAGTATTGCCGGACTGTACAGAGCATGTACCGGGAGTGATGACGTAATACCGCTTATCTGTTTGTGTTTACTCGTGGCGGTCTGAATTCATTCTTCAGACAGCTAATGTTACTTCCAGATTGTGGTGCTTTAATTTCTTGTTAGTTAGTCTGTTATCTACCGTTCATGCTATACGTTGTTTTCGTTGTTTTCGTTGTTTTCAAATGTTTATCAACATTCTAATTTGAAAGGTCGCGATATGATCATGCCGTTAAAGCGACCAAAACGAAATAATATTAAAAAAATATCATTTCTTTGATGATGTACAATCTTATCAACAGCTTTCAAAGCTGTCACATTCATTCATGGCCTGTTTCACGTTTCATCATAAACCATTGCTGTTACATGCAGTTAGTAATTATAAATTCTCTGCAAAAGCAGCAACACATTACAGGAAATTCATTACACTTGATTCTGTTTTAGTTTTTACAACTTGGTTCAGAGATCAATTATCACACCTATATATCAATTGTGAAATCGCTGTCTGTTTATATAACATTTTAATTGGGTAGTTTCTTTTTTTTAAATAGTTTAATTTAATGATATATTTGTTGGAATGTTTTTGTGTTATATTGTTTATTCAAACACAGCTTTCTATATAATGGTGTGTCTAGTAATAAGCATGGACCTGAACATTTATAGTTTCAATTAAATGCCAATGGAGTGTGCAAAGTTGGGAAGAACGAACCCTTTTTCTTAAAGCTTAGAATTCATATTAATATGAGGAAAAGGCTTAGTTTTTTTTATAATTTTAGGACAAATTTCACAGATTTCACTTTAATTTCTAATACATATTTGCATGTACTCATCTGGTGATACTATGGTTGATATTTTACAGCATTTATTGTTCTGAATATCACTATGAACCAAACATGCAAATAAAACCTGTACAGGCTGCTCGTTCCTTCTAGACGCATTACCTTTAGCAAAGATACAGGTCAGCAATTAGTTTATGCAACAGCAACAAAATAAATAGGTCTGCTTTCTTATAATCACATTTCGAGATTATTCATTATACAGTTGACTGCAAAGTGTTTTGCCTCATCGGTTTATGCTATTGACATTGTTTTAAAGAGAGATGCTTAGTCAATAATGAAAATGACAACAATTTAGCAGAAAAAGCAGAAGATGGTGAAATGTCGGGAATAGAAGAAATATAAGAACTTTAAGTGTAAAGTGTAGTGTAAGCAGTAACCGAGCTTGAGAGTAATGTGACTGGCATTACTGGAAGTATGTTATTTACTTTGTAGTGACTATACTATTGTAGCGTAGAAACATAAGAATAACGTCCGCAACACCTGACTGTTGTTGCTGTTTCTGTGTAACAATGCTCCAGTAAAGGTGAGAAAGTGACTCGTATCTAACCTATTATTTAAAAATTTCATTCGTCACGAACTGGCGCGCGACCTATACAACAGAGTTACGAAGTAGTTATTCTCCAAGGAGATTAAGTTGATGAATTTTCATTTGGTATAATGAAAGGATTAAATTTAAATTGTTTCTGTACATTATTTCTCTGGTCCCCTTTGTGTACTTCACGCTTTTCGATTTAGTTGTTTTGTTAAAAACACGTCGGTGTATCTTGCCCAGGAGAACGCAATATGGTGTCTCGAGAGTGGATCACAGCAGTTCCAGCTGAGTAATTGCTCTGTTATAGCAAATCGCCAACATCTGAAATGTTTGATTCAGTGTGCAACTCATTAATGCCCATTGGTTGACACGATTTGGTAGACGCCTAGAAGGTAATTACAAGGGAGAGCTATAATCTTTTGGGGGTTTATTTGACACACCGAAGTAATGAAAAGAATTAAAATTTAATTTTTTAAAAAAACAGGCATTACTGACAACAAAAAAGAATCAAAACCAAGGTTAATTCAAATATGTGTTTTTCTTATGGGTATAATAATTTATTCTATTCGACCAGATAAATAAAGAATCTTCTGCTACAGAAGTTGAGCTATATTCACCATTTTTTCTTTCCCATAATATAGGTCTTAGGTTCCCTGAGTCCAAAATAGGCATTTTTTAAAAAAAAAACTCAAGTTATTTGTCTGTTTGTGTCTGTGGACAGCATGGCTAAAAGCTAAAAGATCTTTAAATAACAAACTTAGTATTTAAGTTTAGTATCTTCCAAGGATACCACACCAAAATGTTCAAGAATATGTCCATACCACAAACTACCTTACCTGAAAATATTTTTGAAAATTTTGATTTTCTCAAAAATAAGTAACAATTTTTATTAATATTCCGTGGGTTATAGATATTTACATGACAAGTAAAACGCATATTTTGAATAGTTGTAAATAACCTCTGAAGACCACGTAAGAAGAGAAAAAAAAACTTAAACTGAAGAGTAGATTCAATGTATTTTTATTAGCTACTTAATTTAATCTGCCAAGATGAAAATAGAATGGTGGCATGGAGTTATTCTGGATGAATTTTGCAACGTTTTTCAGAACTGCTATATCGCAAGAGATAGACAAACTGTTATTTCTCAAAACTATATATATTTTTTAAAAAAAAGTATGTCACATATGCAGGTTTTTCTTGTAGATTTTATCGTTTTCGAAGTGCTCGTTGTTATTGGTTCCATTTTAAGGTACCTCAATTTTCTCAAACGTCTTTCGTTTTACTACTGACCCTGCAAAGAAAACCTTACTTCAATTATTTCACTTAGCTACTACCATTTAAAATATTTAGCTATCACTTTAACTTCGGATATTTCCTCATTTCCCTTCTACTTGCAAGGAAGCAAATAATAAGACCAATTCTGCTAATGTTTATCTCGATCAGTATGATTACAGATAAAAGAATAATTTTTGTAAGAATAATTTGTATATGGAACAGCTAGAGATGAATGGAAGACATCAAGATTTCTTTAAATACATCCCTTAATACATAGGTAACAATTACTATGGTTTAAATTTCCTTAAGGTTGACAGTCTTTTTTAAGAAAAATTACACCACAAAAAAAACTGCAAAAAATAGGCTATGAATAAGTAATAAATAAATATATTATATATAATTAGCTTTAAAGTTTGACATAGACAGTCATTTAACCAACTTTAAAATAGTGCCCAAAACATAAGTTACAACAGAAAGAATTAAACATTGCATATATGTTTATGATATTGTGCTCTTTTAGCACTATATATCCGAAAATCGAAAGTTTAACAGTAACCGATATTTTTAACCAAATTGGCCAAAAACATACTTCTTTTTAAACTACTTTTCACACAGTATATCTTTAAACTTAAAACCTATATGAATAAGTTTGATGTGTTCCATTTACATAACTTTCTCAACTTTTCTGCAGCATACCTATATATTCTTGCAAACGCTGACCCTTCGCACCACTTCGTGCTAATCATGATAAACTTCAGCATACAATGGTCGTATTATTTACTTACTTATAAGAAGAAGTGAATAAAGGTAAGAAATTGGCTTAAGAGATAGACAAATGTTTTAAAAGCTACTTCTATATGATTGAAATCCGTTTCTTTGAATGGCCAGGAGTTGATAAATATGCGACAGTCAAATGTTTTAAAAGCTGTTGCTACGTGATTGAATTTCGTTTCTTTACATGGCCTGTAGTTGACAAATTCCCATATGAAAAAAGCTTCAAGCATTTTAAAACTAAAACCAATAAGAATGTGTTTCTCCGAAATGGTCAACTCCACGAAAAAAAAGTATATGACACAAACGGTGAGTTGTAAGGAGGTCTACATTTTTTTGCATTAAGTTTTTGTCTATCTCTTATGGTTTACGGTAAATATCTTTAATATATGGTGTTTTAAACAAAATAGTTAGAGCCATTTTTAAGAAAAGCAAAAATTTCGAAAAAAGTTCCATGTAAAGGGTAGTTTGGGGTGGGGGAGTTTTTCTTAAAATCTTCGTGTCGCATCCCTGGAAGATACTAAACCAAAATATCAAGTTTGGTATTTTACCGACTTTTCGTTTTTCAGTTATCGTGTTCACAGGCACACACACAAACACACACACAAGTACATTTTTCTGAAAATGCTCTTTTTGGTTACAGGGGACCCTAAAACATATATTCCGGTCGAAATCTCGGTATCGAATTTTTGGGTGGAGTGTAATATCTTCTCTATACACTATGTAAATAGTACGTGTAGAGAAAGTAAAAATGACATCGTGTGGAGAATTTTGGGAATGGTAGTGTTGGAAAAGAGTCTGCGATAAAATTTGGGAGTGCTTATTGATAACTATGTGCTATTCATTTATAGCTTCGGTCAATTAGTAATTAAAGTTCGGTAATTTTAAAAACGATATATTTTCTTAAAATTTAGAATACATATACTTTTATTATGAGAAAAATAATGCTGTTTTAATTTTTCAAAATGTTATACAAATTTCACAGATTTAAAATAATAGAATGCATACGTATGCAAATTATAAGCATTAAAACCTATTTCTGTTGGAGGGAAAGGGTGGCGGGAGGGAAGTAGAGAGAGCAGCGTGTAAGAGAACTAATTCGTCTTGAAGCAGAAAAAGTCTCCTCTGCTTCCACAGAAATTGCAGCCACATATAAACACTGCCGAAGTGTCAGTTCAATTAAAAGAATTTCATTAACTTTACTTCAGTAGTTAATTGGATCTTCTCTAACCACTATGTACTGTACAGTCGAGTGCATTGCTCAGTGTTAACAGAATCGGTGCTCTGTATCATCCACACCAGACCAGGGATCTTATTGGTTTGTGTTCAAGTACACACATACACACAGTAGAGTGAAATTAAATATTAATAAAATAAAATTTGCAATTACACGTCTTAGATACTT
Source organism: Hymenopus coronatus (assembly GCA_030762935.1). NCBI lineage: Eukaryota > Metazoa > Arthropoda > Insecta > Mantodea > Hymenopodidae > Hymenopus > Hymenopus coronatus. The sequence goes on from CM060887.1 coordinate 42,252,157, forward strand.
ACTTGAGTCTCTACAAAAACGTATCACTTCTTTTCGAAACCTATAACAGATCTTAACTGTCAGTAAAGCCAGCGCTACACTGTAACCAGTCATCTAACTCCGATTTGTAAGGGAAGAGTAATAATTACAATAATTAAATAAATCATCTGTGGATAGCAATATAACCAACAAAAGCCTTATGAGGAAATGCGGGAGCTTATTTTCGTGTAACTGGAAAGGCCAACCCCTGCAGACAGGTGCTGTTCTAAGAAATAACTGAATATCTCACACAATAGCTTTCTCCAAAACACGATGGCCTCCAAACGGGATCGCTCCCCTCTGCAATTAGCAAACAAAAGACGATTGTACTAGGGGCGAGAAGCAACGTAATAAAATCTCTTTCCTGGAGACTCGAAGACTCTGCTTGCAAGTCGAGATTCGCACCTCAGTTATGGGATCAGGAAGTTAAGGAACTTGTCAACTTGCCATTGGAAGAAGAGTGGGACAGGGTCATAATGTTCTGAAAAATACTGCACAAGAAACAGACATTGAAACCGACATTGAACCTAACGGGTCAGTAAAAGCGAAATCTGGTTTCGAGATGCTAGTAGTGCTCACGTGATTTAGGTGGAAGAAAGGAGAGAGAAATACTCTAGAGAGCTAAAGAAAAATATTATGTGCTTTCCTCACATGACTTTCTCCAGCTGTTCCGCAAACAAACATTTTATTCAAAAGATTAACCTTTTATCTACATCATGCTAATCAAGATAAACTACAATCATTTCTACTAATATTTATCTAGATTAGTACGAGTATAGAGAACAGCATACTTTTATAAGAATAAATTGTTGCAGAAATGGCAGAGAAATTCATGTGAACAGAACACTTCAGATTTTTTTTGTTAAGAATTACTGGAAAACCATTATTTTGTTTACAATCATATTTCTTACTTATTTTATTATTATACAGACGAATATGAACAAAGACGAAATGAGAGGAGTGAGGGAATATTTCTCAACTGCTACGATAATGATTCAGAGAATTTCTACTCCAAATTCCTGAACAGTTTACACTCTTTTCGTTGAACCCGATATATTTTAATTAGCTCGGAACATCTGCAACCAACGTCATAAATCATATATTAAAACATGCGTTGTGAAAAAAAGGAATGCAGAACAATTGGATTGATAAACCATCAAGAAACAATCAGTGATGTAATTTAACCCGAGCATTAGTATTCAATTAGCAGGTTTTGTCAAAATGAATTACAGTTCATTTGACAGTACAAAACCTAGTAATCTCCTCATCGGTTAGCCTTAGGTCCTAGTGATATATAAGCTATTTTTAACTTTTGTTCAAGGTATTATTCTTAAACTGCAGAATAGGATACATTATAATATTAATCAAGGATTAAAATAATCAGGTATGAAATATATTGCATTTTCTCCACATTCCATGAATCGGTTTCGTATTCGGAGAGGCTATAACGAGGTCGAAAGGAATGTGTGTATGTGTGTGTCACGCTTGAGCTATGATGGGATGAACTGGTTTAGACTGGATTGGAATTACTTGGAATGGATGGCTTGGGATTACTTGAACTGGAGAAAACTGTAGCCTACTGGTCGGATAAATGGACTGAGAGGTGAATAAACGATACCATGTACCGCATTTATAGTACAATCAGCTAACAAAGTTACTTAAGAAAGCCGTTATTGCAACTCTGGAGGCGTGAGCCTAAACGATTAATGAATATATGTGTGAAACACGTGTGATAAATATTTTACTCCCACAAAAGACGAAAAAATTCCAGTGAGTTACCCAGACAACCTTATCTATTTCACAGAATATAGTCCTTTATGGTGTTAAACAACTTGAGGAAACTTATATAAGCAGCCATTTAATTCAGTAAGATTACATTTACCTCAATTACATACTACAACGTTGTTAAATAAAATGCCTAAGTACAATCTTGCCCATACTTGATATTGCATTTGCTAGAGTCCTATAATATGTGTAATATTGAATTCCAGTGGTCAAAACTGCTTTCAGCAATAAGAGAACTCTACCGTCATGCACTCGATTTGCATCTAAGGAAAAAGCTAAGAAGAGCTTTATACGAAGCTAATGAGACGTACTTATAGAGGAAAATAGAAAAGAATCCGTGGGCAGAATTTAGAAGAGTGGACCAAAAGAAGCATATCTTGCATGCTGTAAAGAAGAGAAAAAAATCACTGGTTTAAGACACATTATGAAAAAAATTTGATGTGTACCATTCATATAACTTTCTCTACAACACTGTAACAAATTATTGTTAAAAATCATATTCTTCTATCTACTTTATGATAATCGGGGTAAACATTAGCAGAAATAGTTTCATTTACTTGCTTCCTTGTAAGTAGAAGGAAAATAAGGGAATAGACCAGGCTGAAACGATAGTCAAATCTTATAAAAGCCGGTTGCCATGTGAATGAAATCTGTTTCTATGCAGGGCCAGGAGTTTACAACTTTCCACGTGAAAAAAAAAAGTTTAACTATTTTAAATATAAAACAAATAACAAGGAAATGTTATGGTCAATTCAAGGAAAAAAACGTATATGACATCAATTGTGTGTTTTAACGTGATCTACATTTTTGGTGTAGTAAGCTTTTGTCTATTTCTTACGGTTCCCCAGTTATGTAAAATTCAGGAAAATTCATTCAGAATAAAGAGGTCTTTAGAGGTATTCCCAGAAAACTAAAGATATGCATTTTATTTGTCATATAAATATCTTTAATATACGGTATTTTAATCAAAATCGTTAGAGCCATTTTAAAAAAAAAAAAATCTAAATTTTCCAAATTTTTTCCATGTAAAGTAATATGTTTCTGAAAATCTTCGTGTCGCATCCCTGGAAGATACTAAACCTAAATAACAAGGGGGATCCAAAACATATATTTCCGGTGAAATCTCTATACACTATGTACGTGGTAGTGTAGAGAAAGTAAAAATTAAATGAATAAATAAATCGAAACAGAATCATTAGACGCTCGGTGGTAGTCACAATACATTTACATATTTTATGAGCTAAGAATAACTAGAATGGCATAATCATGTACGTAATGAAAAGAAAAACAGAGCGTGGACTCTTCAACCCAGTTGTTCTTTTGGTTCTTTCTTATTTTAAGAAATGTTGAGCAATGAAATTTACTGTTCAACATCTCAACTTTCCATGCGCTGCCAGAGGAATACAAAATCAAGTATTCATGGTTTGAACTAGATAGTGTTACTGCATAAACAGCTAACAGCACTATGAAACTTCTCTAGGAGCTAGTAGGAGAACATGTCTTCTCTAGGGGCTCTTTGGACTTGAGTCCTAACTATGGAGTGGCAAAACCTGCAGTGTATCGTGACCGTCCAAACAGATAAGGGGTGCTCACTGCCTTTGAGTATTGCAGTACAGTAGCTCTACCAAAAGTTTATAGGAAACCATCGTTATGTGATAATGCTTTGTAAATTGCTGTATTGACTTCTGATATACAGCATCAAAATCTAAAGGAATCCTATTTATTACATTTAATTGAGTTTTCTACATATTTAAACGTCTATTTACAAGATTCTTCTTCTAATTATGTGGTGTTAATCTAGAAAAATATTTTTATCCATATTTTAATACTGTAGCTTATCGACAGCCTTTTTAATTTCGTTTATTATTGATAAGTTGGTAATAACCCTCACAAATTCCGTTAGCCGGGTGGTGTAGGCTTCTTCTGAGACTCAACTTTGATTTAATGTACAAGTAGTGACAAGCTATGGCGGCGTAAACTGGCAGACGACATTCTCTAAATCCTTGGGCCCAAAATGAAAATATTGATGTAAGTCTAACCTGTTTGTTGTTTCTTTTATGTATAAAGTTAAGGCCTTTCCATGATCCCAGTACCAATTCCTCGCTGGCAAGCCTGAATCGTCCCGTCGTGATCCTTTGTGTGTTTGATCAAAAATGGTAACTTATATGTTAGTTTATAGAGATATTGCAACAATACTTTTTCGTTTAAGATACAATGAGTGCAGGGGAATACTGTAGGCGTAAACAAGGCAAAATTTCAAGAGCTGGTTGCTATGTGATGACTTTGAAAATTCATTTTATACATGGCTAGTAGAGAAAAGTGTATAACCTGATCTTGTTTTAGAAAATTTGTAGGCATAAGTAATGTGTTTTGATGGGATATAACTTTATGTAGCAAGATTTTGTCTATCTCTTATGATTTACCGATTATATAAAATTTAAAATGAAGGGAATGTCGGAATTTATTCCATTCAAAACTAAAGATGTGCATATAATTTGTATAAACTTATTAAATATAGTATGGTATATAATCAAAATAGATGGGAAAATGAAATTTTCTATCTAAAAGGTATTGGGAAGCGGATATTTTGTTGAAAATCCTTGGAAAGTGGATAACTTAAGCACCATTTTGGTATTTAGCCAAAGTTTTGTTTCAGATATGTTACAGCATTATGTAAGCAGACACATGGTTACCCAATAATAAGATTTTTTTCTAAGAATGCTTTTTATTTTATATTTTTGTGTATGGTAGATAGGTAGAGAAGGTAATGATTTATACCCAAAAATTCATTATCGGAATCTCACTGGAAACGCACAATATAGGACTCCTATTTCCATATCCACATTTTTAGAAAGAGGCTAGTGTATGTGTGTATGCGTGTGCGTGTGTGTTGAGAAAGTACATGTCTTGTCCGGGGCAAAGAATTATTCAAAAGGGAAATATAAATCGTTGCTAATAATATAAATTATAGCAAAAAGAAACATATAAATGTACAGTGAAAATGGGAAGAGTAGAAAGATTTAACCATGTATAAGTCACGAGCTCGGGGCACAAGATCCCGTTACGTCCATGCATTGAAGCGAAGGAATGAATGGACTCTGCCCGAGGGGACATAACGGGACAGAAAACAATGATCTCCGCTCCTCATGAGACATTGTGAGGCACTTGGTAAAGAACCTCCGCACAACCAAGATGTGATATTTAGAATCCGTGGTGGAGGCGAACAGGCTACCTGTGAAAGAGAGGGAAATAATTATTTTAATATTGAAGAGAGTATGGAACATATCATTGCATCAAACTAATTAATAATAATAGTCGCGGGCGAGTCAAGTGTAATTTCATAAGTATAAAATTAAGAAGTATGTTCGAGGGCAGAAAAAGGCCCAACTAAATTAATAAAGCACTGTGTCTCACCATAACCTGAAAGAGTTTCCATGCTACTTAAAATCCTGAGCTAGCCACCCACAAACCCACACCTTCTCGATACCAATAACCCGTGCTCGGGATACAAACCCGGATTCATACCACCCTAGTGTGTGTGTCCGTGTGACTCTGAGCCCGATAGCTCCAAAACGAAAGGCGATTAAATACGTTGACATTTATGTTCAGCATATTCAGTGGATGTGACCCGCAGACTTTCAAGAAAATCCCCCTATCCAAACTAATCTTTATACGTACCAAATTTGAAAATTGTTATATCCCCAAAACATGGACTATGAAAAGTCGGTAAAATACCAAACTTGGTATTCAAGTTTAATATCTTCCAGGGATGGGACAGGAAGATTTTGAGAACAATCCCCTCACCCCCAACCACCCTTTACATGAAATGTTTTTCGAAAATGTTTATTTTCTAAAAAATGGCTCTAACAATTTTGATTAAAATATCGTATATTAAAGATATTTACCTGACAAATAAAATGTATATTTTGAATTTCCTGGGATTAGCCTCTGAAGACTACTTTATTCTGGGTCAATTTTACGGAATTTTGCATAACTGCTAAACCGTAAGAGATCGACAAAAACTTAACACACAACAAATGTAGAGCACCTTAAAACACACCATTTATGTTATATACATTTTTTCCGTGAATTTGATCGTTTTTTATATATTCCTTGTTTTTGGTTTCAGCTATAAAAACTTATACTTTTCTCATACAGAACTTTGTGGAATCGTGTCCATACAAACAAAGGAACTTCAGTCGCAGAGCAACCAGCTTTTGACTATCACTCTAACCTATGGTACCCCCTTATTTCACTTCTACTAACAAGGAAGCAAGTAATAAGACTATTTCTGATAATTTTTGCTCCATTAGATGAAGTAATAATTTGTTGCAGTGATATAGAGAAAGTCATGTGAATGGAACACATCAGATTTTTAAAGCTTATTACTCCATGAACTTTAGGCGAATCAAGAAAAACATTAGCAGAAATGGACTTACTACTTAGTTCCTTATAAGTAGAAGGGAAATATGACAATGAAGTGAACTATTAAACAACTATTTTAACCACTGGTTGCTATGTGATTGAAATTCGTTTCTTTTACAAGGGCAGGAGTTAACGAATTTTCCTATGAGAAACTTTAAGTACATGTGTTAAAATTTAAACCAATAAAAAGGAATATCTCGGAAGTGATCAACTCCACAAAAAAATTTGCATGGCAAAAATTATGTAATTTAACGGAAATATAGAATGTTTTAGTGGAATGCAATATTTTATCTGCCTATGTATGTACCATATACCAAGTAAAGAGGGTAAATATTTAAATATCTTTAAAATACACAATTTATGTCACATGCATTTATTTTAGAGTTAATGGTTTTCGAGAAATTCCTCGTTATTGGTTCCGATTTTAAATTACATATATTTCTCAAAGAGGAAGTGCCCATCCGTATTTCATTTGTTTACTTCACCCATGTAAAGAGAAACTTATGTCAAAATCAATGACATAGCCACAGTATTTTCCGTTCTGCTTATAACGAACTAAGTAATAAAACTATTACTGCGAAGTTTATTTCAATAAGCATGAAATAGAAGAATAATATTGTTTAAGAATATTTGTTTGCAGTACAGGTAGATAAAATTATATGACTAGAACACATACAATTTTGGAAAAAAAATGTGTGTTTATACATATACGTGTGAACACAACTCGTAAACAAAACGACTGTTAAATACCAACCTCGATATTTAAGTTCAGCATTTTCCAAGGCTGAGACACCCCAACCTATTCTTACATGACAAATATTTTGTAAAAGTTTATTTTCATAAAATGACTAACGATTTTGAGTAAGCCACATATTAAAGATACCTACATTAAAAGATACAATACATAACTTGAACTTTCTGGAAATATCCTCTGAAGATCTCTTCATTTTGGATTACTTTTGCATAATTGGCAATATATATATATATATATATATATATATATATACTACTGAATTAAAAAGAATCTCAGAATTTGCAAATAATACAGAAAAAAGTTACCGTAAGGCAATTTATACAACTTTTCAGATGTTTGCCTGATGCATTTCTTAGCGTTCGAAAATCTTGACTGATGCTTTCTTCATCATTCTCAATGTCTGTGAGGGAGATTTGTTTAATAAAATACATAACTGTATGTCTGAACATGCTCCGTTGCCGGCATTATGAAATGAGATAAAAGAACATATATAGACAATAAAAAGTAGTTGACAAGCTATGAGCATGAAAATTGTAATGAAGTTCGTCATGGAATATACGAATATTATATACAACATTAATATTTACAAATATAGAAATATTTGTGTCATTTTAATTCAGCTAAAAAATTTGGTACGCGTTGCTTTCGTATATATTAAAAGGAAAATAAACGATTCCGAGGACTTTTTGAATCTAAGAATATATATGTGTGTGTAAATTTTACGATTTCCAAGATATTCTTGTTATTGGTTTTAATTTTAAAATTCCTATACATTTTACAAGCAGGAGGACATTATCTGTATTTCATTTGTTTTACTTCTGGCCATGCTTTTGTATATGCCTTTAGTTCTTAGAAACTAGTAATAAGATAATTCTGCTAAGTTTATCTCGGTAATTATGAAGTGGATAGGGTAATAATCTTTTATAAGAATAGTTTGAGAAAGTCATGAGAATGAAACTCTTAGGTTTTTATTCAGGGACCTCAAAACATGTAGTACTAGTAATTTTAAGTGGAGCACATATTGTCTGCATTTCATTTGATTTACTCCTGGCCATGCTTTATTCTGGTATATTCCTTTAGTTACCTTCCTCTAAAACGAATTAGTAATAAGATCATTTCTGCTTATCTTGATAAGCATGAAGTAGAGAGAAGAATAATCTGTTGTAAGCATAAATGGTTTGAGAAAGTCATGAGAATAGAACTCATAAGTTTTTAATCAAGGACATCAAAACTTGTATTTTCAATGGAATATGTGTAAGTAATTTTTAGTGGTATACATATTGCTATAGGCAAGCAGTACAGTAGTACATCAATTGTTACGTGTTTTCAATTCATTAATTATCTGGCATGAGTGCAGTTAGAAAATGTCTGTTTCGCGTTCCAAATGTAAAACTGTCCGCACTCCACATACATATTAGCTGGCGTGACTAAGTAATTACCGAATAAAACATCAGCTGAGTCTTGTTTGCTTGGAATGGCTTCCAAGGAGGAACAATTACGTTAGGTGACAATGGATGAGAAGTTGGCAGAAATGGCGGATTTTAAAAATAGCATGAAGGAAACCTCTGGATATCCATGGCAATCAAACAAAAAAGTGTTCTGCTCACTCACCTCAGTGTTCCGCGATGACGTCATATGGCTTCCTCTTGTGGAGCGCCACGGCTCTGCAAACAGAGAAACTAATGTTGTGTGAAAACAACACAGACCTACTTCATTGCCGTTAGCTGGTATCCCGATGAAAAGACGAGGAAGATAGTGCCCAACCTTACCGGGTGTTCTCAACGACTCTATTTATGTGACCTCAGCCCGGGAAAAGCTACAGACCAGCTTCGCAATATCTTCCTTGTGCTTCTCTCGGAACCTCTAGAATAGTGATTCCCAAAACCTCCCTGTTGCTCCCCAAATCCCATGCCCCCAACAGTCATTCGGATTTTCTTCCTCAAACATGCATAAATTTAAGCTTTATTTACAATAAGACGTTCTACAAACAAACTTCTTAGAAAAGACTATTCGTGCTTCTAATCAAGACAATCATTAGTAGAATGTACTTATTACTTAGTTCCTTAAAATTAGAAGAGAACTACACTATGCTAAAGCGACAGTCAAATGTTTCAAAGATGTATCTACCCAACTGTCATGGAAATTCGCCTGTTTGTATGACCAGGAGTAACACAAAGGAAACACGGAAGAATTCTTGTCTGTAAAAAGCTATAACTATTTTAAAATTGAAATAAAAAGGTATATCTTCGGAAAGGGTTAGCTCCACAACAAAAATGTGAGGCCTTAATTTGTATGTTTTGACGAAATATACGTTTTCTGCCGAGTAAGTTTTAATTATATTTTACATTAAAGCAAAAGACATTCAGAATGAAGAGGACTTCAGAAGATATTCCCAAAAAAATCAAAATATACATTTTATCTGTCATATAAATACGAGGACCGTTTGTTTTCAACTTCCGATAGGCTATAAATAAAAGACAAGTTCATAGAAAGCAATTTTATTACTAAAAGTTTTGTGCACTGATGGTTACTTTTCAACATAATCACCGAGAAGATTGAGACATTTATCGTACCTGTGCACAAGCTTTGCAATACCCGCATCAAAAAAGGTTGCCGACAATGATTTCAAATGAGCATTAACGTTGTTTTGAAGATCTTCGTACTTAACGACGTTTGCGGAGAGCCATTCAAAACAAACGAAGAGGAAAGCTGACTTCAGGAATTGTGTTAATGCATGACAACGCTGGCCTACACAACCCATCCGCTCTTTGAACAATTTCAATGGGACATTTTCTATCATCCACAGTACAGTCCTGATCTGGCACCAAACGACTTTCACCTTTTCCCTGAAATGAAAACGTGGCTAGGAGGGCAGCACTTTCAAGCCAAAGAAAATCTTCAAAACAACGTCAATGCTCATTTGAAATCATTGTTGACAACATTTTTTGAAGCGGGTGTTGCAAAGCTTGAGCACAGGTACGATAAATATCTCAATCTTTTCGGTGATTATGTTGAAAAGTAACACAAGTTACAAAACTTTTAGTAATAAAATAATTGTTCTCTATTAACTTGTCTTTTCTTTATAACCTATCGGAGTTGAAAAAAAAAAAAGGCCCTCGCATATTTAATGTGCTATATTTTAATTAAAATGCTTAAAGCCATTTTTAAAAGGATCAACATCTTAGAAATTTTAGAACGAAGGAAACAAGCAACAAAGAAACAAAAAGAAAGAAAGGTCATATTGACAGAATCACAGAGAATAAATTACCAAAGAACTTAATGAATTATCGGCCGATGTGGAGAAATCTAGATAGACTTCGTAAGAGATGGTTGGATGATAAAGACTTGAACGGCAACACCATATTTGGAACAGGAAGTGACTGGACAGTATTTTCACGTCCATATGCCCTGATTTCATTCTATGATGCCATATGTAGGGACGAGATGATCCCACTTCACCATATGGAGTATTACAAATTCCACTCGTCAAGGAAACACCGTTAGATGTTCCAATACACCGACATGATGTGATGCAACTAAATTAAAATGGAATATAATGGTTATGCAAAATTGATAAAGAACCCTTTAAAATCTTTAAACTAAGCCCTTACAACAATAAGAATTAGTTGATTAATTGATTGTATATTTTGTTTGTTAATGACGATATCAATTGCCAGGATATATCAGCACCACCGGTGTGACGAATTTCATTCCGCAGGAGTTTTTTATCATGCCAGTAAATCTAATGACAAGGGACTGTCTTTTAAACACACCTCAAAACCATCGGTCTGGGCCGGATTGAAACACCAACACCACCACCACCACCACCACACTACTACCACCACCACCAATACTACCACCACTACGGTAATAACGATAATATTAGTAATACTCACAAAAATAATATTCTTAATTATTATTATTATTATTATTAGCTTTGTGAAAATAGAACTAGGTAGGAAGAACGAGGCAAGTATATTTTAGTAAGATTAATTAAAATCGCGGAAAGAAATAACCATAACATTAATTCAATGGCACAACAACTCACGGGGAACCTTGGCCTACCGCCCGGCCGCTGCGTCCCCCATCTCGGTACACTACAGACGTCATGGATGGGGTGCAGTATTGGAGGGTGAGACGCGGTCAGCGACTCGAGCCCCCTCCCCGACCGGTTACTGCGGTCCTCATGACCTGGAGCCGCTACTTCTCCATCAAGTAGCCCCCCCAGGGACCTTACGAAGCTGAGTGCACCCCGGGCCAGGTCTCCCAGCGGGGGAAAAATCCCCACGCCGGTACTGGGGATCGAACCCAGGTCTCCCGCTTGGTAAGCAGCTGAGCTACCACCGCGCTAAGGAGACGACCAGAAATAACAATACCCATGTATTTATAAATGAAGCAGATTTTAATAACTCAATAAAGTATATATGTACACATTTATATCAATAATTGGTAGGGGTTACATAATTACTTTGTATAAAATAGAATGTCTGAAATTCAGGCTCAAAAGTGCAGATATTAGGTTGCTCTAACCACTGAGCTAACATAGCAACAAGCAACATGACACTAAATTTACCTAAATAACACGCAACTGGGTGGGAGATCTATGGTTTAATTCCCGGTATGACATTACATTTTTAAATCCTCTAGCACGTATGTATATAGTTACTAGAGTAGGCATTGTACTCTACACAAAGATTGGTATCCAGAATTGACCGTAAAAATGTTTTGAGGACCCTCGAGTCAAAAATTTTCGTGTGTCTGTCTATGGATAGCATCGCACAAAAACTATAACACCATTAAATACCAAACTTGGTATTTATGTTTGGTATCTTTTAAGGCTGCGACACAAAGATTTTGAAGAAAATTTCACCATCCCAAACCACACTTTTCATGGACAATTGTTTAACTGATTTTGGTTATAATACCATATATTAAAAATATTTACGTAGCACATACAAGGTATATTGGGACTGTTAAGAAACAGGGTCTGAAGATTTTTTTTATTCTAGATGAGCTTTGCTTAATTTTGAACAACTGGTAAACCGTAAGAGCTAGACAAAAATTACTACAAAAAATCGTGGATCTCGTTAAACCACATAATTTATGTCACACACAATTTTTTCTGTAGAGTTTTAAAGATGTACATTTTTATTGGTTTCAGTCTTAGCTTAAACTACTCATGTAAATTTCCTGAAATTGGCAGTCATCTTTAGTTTCACCTCTCTTGTTCTACTACTGGTCATGGAAAGCTAACTGTACCCTCTATTGTTGCACATAGTTACCAAATTTAAAGAATTGACGATCCCATATTTCCCTTCAAATTACATGGAAGCAGGTAATAAGAGCAATTCTGTTAACGTTTACTTCAATTAACATAATGTGGATAAAAGAATAATCTTTTGTATGAAAAAATTGTCATGTGAATGTAACAAATCAGATTTTTCAATCTAGTTCTACTTTTCCAACTTCTGTCCTACAGAATACTAGTAAGGGAAAAATTCTGATGTGTTCCATTCACATTACGATCTTTACAAGCTATTGATACAAAAGATTATTCTTTTATCTACATCGTAGTATTAGAGATAAACTTTAGCAGATATAGTTCTATTGTCTGCTTTCTGAGCACAAGGGAAATAAATTAAAACGCCAGATTAAAGTGATAGTCAAATCCTTTACAAAAGCCGATTAGTATGTGAAATAATTGTAATTCGGTTTTTTTTTTTTTGCGTGGCTAAGAATAAAACAAAAGATAGATCAAACGAAAGGTGAGCTCTTGCTTTAGAAAAGTTCGTGTGATATAAAATTGAAACCAATAACATGGAATATGTGGGAAACGGTTAAGTCTACAAAAACATTTTACGACATAAAACGTGTGTTTAACGTGATATTCATTTTTTGTGAAGTAACTTTTTTTCTGTTACGTACGGTTTATTACTTACGCAAAATTCACAATGGTGATATTAGCTCACAGACTATTTCATATCATTTAAAATATTAATTTTATTTGCCATATAAGTATCTTTAATATATGATATTTTAGTCAAAATCATTAGAGCCATTTTTGAGAAAAACAAAATGTTCAAGCATTGTTTGGGGTGGAGGGAGTTTCTTAAAAAAATTCATGTCGCATCCTTGGAAAATACCAAATTTGTTATGTAAGTCCTTTCGTTTTGGAGTTATGCTGTCTCTACATACACAGAACTTCTTCTAAAAATACTTTTTTGGATTCGGGGATCTTAAAATATACATTTACAGTATGCTATGTGCATAGTACGTGTGAAAAAGTAAAAAATATGATCTGTTCCGTTCACATAACCTTTTCTATGTCTCTGCAACAAATTATTCTATTTACTTCATCTAATCTAGAAAAAAATTAGCAGAAATAGTCTTATTACTTGCTTCCTTGTAAGTAGAAGCTAAATAATGGGGTTACCATAGGTTAAAGTAATAGTCAAAAGCTGGTTGCTATGTGACTTAAGTTCCTTTGTTTGTATGGACAGGAATCGAGAAATTACTGTATGAGAAAACTATGTTTTTCAAAGCTGAAACCAAAAACAAGCAGTGTCTCAAAAACAATCAACTCCACGAAAAAAATGCATTTAGCTTAAACTGTGTGTTTTATGCGTTGTACATTTTTTGTGGGGTAAGTTTTTGTCCATCACTTACTGTTCAGCAGTTATACAAAATTCCATAAAATTCATCTAGAATAAATTAGTCTTCAGAGGCTATTCCCAGAAAATTCAAGATATACATTTTATTTGTTAGGTAAATATCTTTAATATATGAAATTCTAATCAAAATCGTTAGAGCCATTTATAAGAAAAAAACATTTTTCGAAAAAAGCTCCATGTAATGGGTAGTTTGGGGTAAGGGTATTTTTATTAAAATCTTCGTGTCGCATCCCTGGAAGACACTAAATTTAAATACCAACTTTGGTACTTTACCGACTTTTTGTTTTTGAGCTATCGTGTTCACATACGGACACACACACGGACCTTTTTCTGAAAATGCTTTATTTGGATACAGGAGACCCTAAAACCTATATTTCCGGTGAAATCTTAGTATCAAATTTTTGGGTGGAGTGTAATACCTTCTCTATACACTGTGTACATAGTGCATATAGAGAAAGTAAAAATTAATGTCGACGTTTTTCTAAAAATACTTTTTGGATTCGGGGACCTTAAAATATATATTTCCAGTATGCTATGTGCATAGTACATGTAGAAAAAGTAAAAAATAATTAATTGGCAATGCGTAAATTAACAGAGATTATCATCCATCACAAAATACTCAAGTGTGAATAATAGCTTCCAGGTAGTTTTCACAAATTAACAGTACTGTTCAGTTTATAGCAAAGTGATGGGATTTGTCCATGTTTTGCAAGTAGCTTCAAAGATGTACTACATCGCTGCTGTTAATCATTGGTGGCTATAGACGAAGTTACACGCATGCACTGAATCATCCAGGCTTGGCCATTAACGCCACACAGTGACAACGCTGTGAATTAGTTTAAAACAAATGATGGAGCTTATCTTCACCGTTTAATATAAACTTGCACTGCAGAGGTCCTCTTTGTCATAGGCATCACGTTATTGCAAAACAGTTCTCTAATAATTCAGTGAAACCAAGTGCCCTGCGTGTATTTTAACATCCCCAGAGGAACAACTGCAGAGCATGTCCATATACAAGAAACAAATGCTAAAGGTACCTTAATATCTAAAATATAATTAAGAATCCTTATAATTTCCTTTCAAAGCTCGTTCATTCTAAATGGAAATATATAGTAAAAGTGTTTTTGCAGATGTATATCTCGATTAGCTTGAGGTTGACAGAAGTATAGCTTTTAGATATGTTTGCTAAAGAATGGGTAGGAAAAAAAAAAAACCACGTGAATACCAGAGGACATGGAAATGAATTTTAGAATTTTTGGTCAAAAATGTCGAATTTTGAACTTTAGTGAAAAAATGCACCAAATTCTAAAGTACATATTTGGAATGTTTAATTCTCCTAGGGCGGATGTTACATATGTTTAGAACACCATTTTAAAGCGTTGCGCTGGTTAAATGTATTTTTTCTCAAGTTCAATTTTTTGGTACTTTTCCATATTCAAAAGTTCACAAAAATACAGCCACATGTCTGAAAATTTCTCCAAAGCAGTACAGAATTTCTGTATAATATGTCTGTTTTATTTTTATATTCATCAGAGATTTAGTTTTAAAAAATTAATCAGTATAACCATGCAGCATTTTACACTTTCTGGTATAAAACCTTTTTTCTAAAAACCTCTACCCAGCATATGAAAATTTCAACCACACAATTCGTCATAGAAGAATTAAGGAATGTAATGTAAAACAAGAAAAATAGTACACTCAAAGACATTAAAATTCGCCTGGAAATACATATCGTAAGACGCAGTCTTTTCGCTTAATTCGCCCATAAGTTTCATTTGGGTGCAATGGTCTAAAAAGCACTTTACCCAAGAGAAGCGGGTAGATATAAAACGTAACTTGAATGTCTGATTTGCAAATTGGTGATCGCCAAAATCGTTGGTTGAACGATAATCGAACCTTCTCACCGGTTGATACAAAATAGATTATTATTTTTTCTGCGCTACATATTGAAGTTCTAAAGCCAAGGTAAAACGCACATGTGGTGAACTAAATTAACACACTTCTTATACAAGTCAACCTGGTCTGTGGGAGCGTCGAACGGATTTCAGGAATGAAGTGATGGATTGCCCAATAGGTTTTGTATTTTTTTATTTGCGTGGTCTGTTATGGCAGGACATAAACAACCAAATCGTTCTAAGGCCCCGGTCCCCATCAAACGTTCATATTTTCAGCAAAATCTCACTGACAGATGTTTTTTATTGTCTTTGAGTGTATAAGCAGCTCAGTATCTTAAGAGAAAGTAAATGCTGATTAAATCAGATACATTAATGTATCCAGAATGAAGTCAGATATTTGAATGAAACTTACTTAACTGGTAATCCGTAAAAAGTATACTAAAAATTACTATACACCAAAAATTAAATGACATTAGACACACAATTTATGTCATATACGCTTTTGGGCTAACAATTTTCGAGCTATTTTCATAGATTTATCTCAAATGGGAAATCGTTATTTACTCTTTTGGCATCTTGATCATGTAAACAGAAGGGAATTTTAATTGCATAAAATGGAGACCAGGTTTAGGCTAATCTTGGTTCTCCTTGCTGAGAAATGAAGCCATATCTACTAGATTTATCTCAATTAGCTCGAAGTAAACAGAAGAATATACTTCTTTAATACTAATAATTTCTTGTAGAATAGGTAGAGAATTTTATGTAAATATAATACATCAGCATTTTTTCTTTCCACACATACATTGTGCCGTGTACACCTCCAGAAGGAAGGAATATGATGGAAGAACTAGGGAAGTTGCCGGGACCAAGTAGCAGCAGTTGCTGATATTGAAGTTCTTAAATTTGGAGACACCTCTGGAGGCAATCGAGCGCTCTCCTGACGAACAGACAAAACTGCCCTGGGTCCGTAATAGAGGTGGAGGAAACAGTTACCTAACGCATAGGTTAGGAACGTCAAGCTTCCAAATGATTCCTTCTTACCTGTTTCATGAGAGATTACATGAGAAATAATTCCAAATCCTGGAAGAATTAAAATATAAACTTCAGAATGTCGTAACATTCAAAATAAACAATTGGATCTCCGCGCCTCCGAAATAATTTGAGCATCATTATTCATCGTCCGATATGATTCAGTTAAAATGTCGTTAACCTAAAAAAAAAAACAAAAACTCTGTGTCCCGTAGGTTGATATGAAATGATGTGGAATGAGCAACAAAAATATTCGTGGTGTCAGAAAACATACTCCATCATTAATATTGAGACAAGGGAAAACCACGAAAAAAGCAAGTCAGAGTGGGTAGACAACGGGGATTCAACAAGCCACCTCCAAAATAAGGGTCACCGACGACACAGCCTGATC
This sequence comes from Hymenopus coronatus, assembly GCA_030762935.1. Lineage (NCBI taxonomy): Eukaryota > Metazoa > Arthropoda > Insecta > Mantodea > Hymenopodidae > Hymenopus > Hymenopus coronatus. Next base: position 42,269,125 of record CM060887.1, read on the forward strand.
TGGAATGTGAAATTTTACCAAAAATTCTGAAAAGTTAAAACATTATATATCTTAATACTAAACTTATATGAGTTCTGAACTTTCAGAAAATATAACGTTTTCTCCACTTGGAGGACTTAACTACAATTAACTGAAGCTATAAAAAAGAAGGTCTATGCTGATTAAAATGCGCTCGCAAATTGTAACCTTATTTTCTCGAAAAAATTTTCCAACACTTTGCCGTATTCAAAATGTTCCACACGATGCAATGTTTCATTTGTTTAAAACGGTATAATGCCTCTCCAAAGCACTTTAACATATACTTTTTCGAAAAAGTGCTCAAATTTTGAGGTATAACTTTTAAATTATGAAAAATCCAATATTTTGGAGCGTACCAAAGAGTAATAATTTTTCTGCACTAATTGGTAGTAATATAAAAATCTGATTTGTTCCATTCACATGATTTCCTATACATCTCTATAAAAAATTATTGTTAAAAAGCAATGGTTCTATGTATTTCATGGAATTGAGATAAACATTATCATTATGATTTAATTTTTTAAGGAGATGGAAATAAGGGAATACACTAGACTAAAGAAATTGCCATATGTTTTAAAATTTGGCTGCCGTGTGGTTGAAATCCACTTCTTTGCATGGCCTAGAATTGACAAATTTCTTTCTGTGAAAACAATTTTAAAATTGAACCAAAAGAAGGAATATCTAAATATGATCAACTGCACCAAAAATGTAGGTATATGACATAAACGATAATTTTAACGATACCTACATTTTTATAGAATAAGCTTTGTCTGCCCCATAGGATTTATCAGTTATTCAAAATTCCGCAAAATTCAGTCAGCGTGAAGAGCTCTTCAGAAATTATTCCCAAAAAATTTAAAATATACATTTTATTTGTCATGGAAACATATTTAACATACGGTATTTTAAAAGAATCGTTTGAGCCATTTTTGAGAAAATAAAACTTACACATTTTTTCCATGTAAAGGATAGTTTGGGGGGGGGGGTTCTCAAATTCTTCGTGTCACATACTTGAAAAATTGATACTAAACTTAAATGCCAAATACACGGCCACAAACACATACACACACCCACAGACTTTTTTTCTTAAAGTACTTCTTTTGGATACAGAGAGCTCTTAAAATTGGTATTTCCGATGAAATCACAGTATCTAATTTTTTGGTAGAATACAATGGCTTTTTATACTTATGTGTAGAGAAAATAAAAATAAATATGACAGAATCATTTTTAAATTATTTACTGGAAAACTGGATTATTTAATGTAAATATTTTTGAAAATGCCTCGTGTGGATCATTTTTATTAGAACATTCTGTCAGGAATAATTACTTGGTACTTAAATAACCATGTGACATAACATCTTTATAAAGTGCAAAAATATTAATATTACTGTGTGTCATAATTGATACAAATTTTCCAAAACCCAGGGATGCATCGCCTTAAGTGAAGTGATTTTGAAAAGTTCTAGATAATATTCAAAAGCTCCTAATGCAATTATTTCTAAAGTTATTGGGGAGAATGAGTGTGAAGCAGGGAATATATTATATTTTCTCGTACAGGAAAACGACTACATGAAACGTTTATAACGCAAGTCATAAATTTCTTCCGCGCCTTCCAAACGTCCAAAGCAGGAGCTCATGAAAGTGCAAGAAAACTGCAGTTAATAACTTCAAAAGATGAACCGCTTGTTTTTGTTAATGACATTCGAAATTATATTCCAGCAACTGTCCTTGAGGGAATAATTTTACTTCCCTGCATCTGTCGAAGAATGATTTTGAAAATGGACATTTAAATTATAATAATACAGGGTAACTCATGCAAAAATTCCTGCAAATAAAATCTTCGCCCTTCCACCAGAGCCAGGGTAGTCTATGTAGTCTTTAACTATGATATGAAGAGTTCACAGGTGTAAAGGAAGTATTATTTTTATCTATTGTACTATTTTACAATAAGATAATATTATTTTGGATTATAAAATTTTCATATTTATACTTAACAATTTCCCTGAAACTAAACAAAATGGGTTACAAAACATTATTATTTAATCTGCATCATCGAGAATCGAGAAAACATTAGTAGAAAATAAAAAAACTGGGGAACGATAAACTCTTATAAAAGTTTAGGTATAATATGTGTTTTAACGACATCTACTTTCTTAGTAAGATTTTGTGTATATCTTACGGTTTACCAGTTATAATAAATTCATCCAGAAAAGTGATCTTCAGAGGCAATTCCCAAAAGTGCAAGATATAAATGTTATTTGTGATGTAAATAGCTTTAATATAAGGTATTTTAATCAAAATCGGTAGAGCCATTTTTAAGAAAATAAAAATTTTCGAAAAAAGTTCCATGTAAAGGGTATTTGGGGGAGGGGGGATTTTCTTGAAAATCTTCGTGTCGCATCCTTGGAAGGTACCAAACTTAAGTACCAAGATTAGTGTTCAACGGTCTTTTCGTTTTTAAGCTATGCTGTCTACAGACTCACAGACACACATACATACACACACAGACACACAGGACCTTTTTCTAAAAATGCTTTTTTTGGATTCACGGGGACCCAAAACATATATTTCCGGTGAAATCTCGGTATCGAATTTTTGGGTGCAATACAATACCTTCTCTATACACTATGTACATACTACGTGTAGAGAAAGTAAAAATTGTATTGCATCCTTTGAGAATACTGAACTCAAAATATTTTTGCAAAACTACTTTATTCGCATTCAGGATACCCTAAAACATTATTTCCGGTGAAATTTAAGTGTCGCATTTTTTGGTGCAATATAATACTTTCTCTACCCCTATGTACATTGTACATACGTGCTTAGTTAAATACATTTAAATAAATTGCGTTATTAAAATTTAAAATAAACTTATTGGAGTAAATATACAACTTAGTGCCGGATACCATGACGTATTTTATAGTGTTGAACAGGAAGCAGCTGGATATCAGTGGTAGAGTTGGTGGCTATTCAGTAACATTTTTGTTTTAGCATCGTTTGCTTTTATTATATTATTATATTTTATTTTAATTCATATACGCCTTAACTTTTTTATTTAAATTCTAGATCTTTTGTGCTGGTTTTATTATAAATTTTAATTTTTTAGATTAGTTAATTTTCTGAAAAAAAAAATATATATAAAATTTGCAACGCTTATTTTTGGAAATGCATTTAAAGTTGGAATATATGTCCCTATATAGTTATGTAGGTGCGGAAGTTGCATATTTGGAGTTTATTTATTTATTTTGTACATACATGCTAGAGAAGGTAAAATTGCACTTTAAAGACAATATGTGTACGGTCCCACTAAAGAAACAAAAGATGGGCATTGCATGCAAACGCTAAGCGATACTTTAGGATACTCGTATTTAAATGGAAAATCCAACAAAAAGAAACATATTTGGTCCAGGTGAAATATCGATGTAAGCGAGATTACTTTTCGATCGGTTCAGTGATCATTTTCCCGTTTGCCCTCGTATCATAAAAATGAAAGAGAGCTTGGGCTGGTGACCTAGATGGGGGTGTGCGTTGAGGCAGTCAAGTGCAGCGGGAACCCCGTGATTTGTGCGCGTCCCTCCCTTTCATTGTGGATAATACAGGGCACGTGCCGGAAATCGAACCTTGGACTCACAGCTCTTATAATAATAGCCTACTTGACGAGAACTCATATAACATCTAGTAAACAACAGAGTTTACAAAATCGGAAACAAAGCTACCCAATGATGTGCACATAAATCCCAGAAGTATTCTGTTTAACATTTTCATGTTTAAAACATACCATCAAACTATTACAATATACATGCTTTAGAATGACCAGTTATGCAAATTCACTCAGACCAAAGTTATACACACGCTTTAAATGCATAAGTCACTCAGAATAATTATATACATGTTTTAAAATTATCATTCATGCAAATTCTTTCACATCAATAAATTACATACATGTTTTAAATGTATGCAAACCCGGCGGAGGACGATAGATTTTTTCGGACGTAAAAATCCTTAGTATGGTTTCCTTCGGAAGGAAAATAAAGCCGTTGGTCCCGTGTCGTAGATTCACGCACACAAAAGAACTTCGAGTCTAACAAAGAGACCCCTGAACAAAATTATTCGGTCTTTCACGCTCAACATAGAATGGAATGCTGAGAACCTCTGCAGTAAATAGTGTCTATAGATAAAACTTATTTTAATTTAAAAACTCTTGCTGTAAATTCACTCAGCTCAAATATTACATACGTGCTTTAAAATTATCAGACGTGCAAATCCGCTCAAATCATGCAATTATTTATTCGTCTCCTTAGTGCGGTGGTAGTGCAGCTGGTTACCAAGCGGGAGATCTGGGCTCGATTTTCGGTACCGGCGTGGGGACTTTTTTCCGCTGGGAGACCTGGCCCATGAGATCCCTGGGGGGCCAATTGAGAAACTACTTGATGGAGAAGTAGCGACTTCAGTTCACGAGGACCGCATTAACCTGCTGGAAGGGTTCGAGGCGCTGACCACGTCTCACCCTACAATTCTGCACCCCATCCATAGCGTCTGTTGTGGACCGAGATGCGGGACGCAGAGCCAAGGTTTCTTGTCAACTGTCGTGACATGATATTATGTTATCATTTATTATGAAAATAACAGCTATAATCCCAATTATAATATGAATAGTTATTTGAATATAATATTTATTTATATTATAAGTGGCTTAAATAGATTATTATTTGTGAGTGGGATGTTTAGTACACGATCGTGTCAGCGAGAATGTTCTAATTTCTCATGAGCAAATAATATTCTGTGAATATTGTTTTTTGACGCCCGCTTTTACTAAAAATAGCACCGCAGGCGATGATACTGATTATGTATGGAATGAAGAATGAGAATCTGTGGAATATGATAGAAGAGAAAACCGGAGAACCCGGGGAAAACCCGTCATGCGCCACTTTGTTCACCACAAGTCTCACATGCGGTCGCTTGGGATCGAACCGGACCACCTAGGTGAGAGGCGAACGGTCTAGCAGCTCGGCCACGGCACGGACTAAAAAAAACAGTTTAATAAGCCTCGTGTAATATATAACGATTTATCCTATCCTAATATTAAATGAAATATTCTTATATGTATTAATCTTAATATTATTAGAATGTCATTACAAAAAACGGAATTTTAGTCGTGACGTAGGTGGTACTTTGTTCGTTGCTGCGTAACCCCGCCGGAATAAACAGTTTCAATTCTGGTGGTTTAAGGCGACAAGGTAGTATGAATTATTCTATAAATCATGGCAATTATTTCAAGGGACTAGAAACACCCCTCCCCAATACCAGAATACGTTTCCAGAAACGACATTGTATTTTATTTAGATTATCTACCCTATCCCATCCCCACAGCACACTTCTATTGCCTCATACATGGTTTGTAATATTTTTACTGGAATATCTGTTATCCGGGTCAATAACTTCAATATTTCAGAAAGTTGTCCAATCCCTTTGTGTTTTGCCAACTCGGTGTTCTTGTGCTATTTTCCTGTCATGTCAAACCTTACAACTAGATAATCGAAAGCTTTAACGTTTTTAATTTCTTTCTCCCTACGTCCACTTTTCCTGCTGACCGTACACGTAACCAATTTTTAAATGCGAGTTCTTTAGTTTCAAGAATATTCACTTCCATGCCCCATTGTCTAAAAAGTCGTTGCAGACCTTGGGACATGGAAGTGAAGATGCTGTTTATGCTAAATTAAGTGTAGTTAGATACTGGCTGCGAATAATTAAAGGTGATCAAAAGACTCTTAAAGCAATATTTTATCGGCATCAGATGAATAACATAAGAGCATCCAAAATAGTGGGCGGCGAGGCTACAACGGGGATTATCAAAGATTGGCTTAAACGATATTTGGCAAAGGGGCAGTGAAAATAGATATAACGTTGTGAATGAAGTAAAAAGACGCCTGTTCTATTTAAACAGGCAGAAAATAGAATCTGAATGTAGAAACAAATCGTCATTGCACTTAAAAAACGAAATAAAAATTGAGTGGGGTAAAGAAACATATATTTTAAAATTGGGTATGAAACAAATATTGGGAATAGCACTGCTCGGGTTGGGAGGGTGGAAAAGGTAGTTGATGAAGCTGGTAGGCGGATTTGCCCATTATGCGGGGATCAGGAAGATTGGACGCATATTTTGGCAGATTGCGTGCAGATGGAGGATGTTAGGAAAAAATTATTGCCGGAAGAATTTTTAGCTTCAAACAGACGAAGAACAGCATTCTGGGATTTGATTCAAAACAGCCAAAACTGGCCAAGCCTGGGCGCATATTTAATGGAAGTACGTGCACTAAGAGAAAAAAATATTTGTGTACATATCGTATAGACTTATTTGGTGTTTGAATAGTCTATATGTATGAATACGTGGTGTAGTTGTGTGTGTGTGTGTGTGTGTGTGTTTCCAGTATTGCTAAGATATATAAAATATATATGTAGGTAATATCTTAAACTCAAGTAGTTTTTGGCAGCATGTACTATCACTCGACCCATGTGACTATGTGACGCAAACATTGTATTATTGTAAACTTAATAAAACACCATCAACCAACACCACCACCACTACTATTGAAAGTGGTTGTTTGCATTAATAGCTTATGTGGTTGAGTCTATAAAAAGTACATCTTTCAGCAGAAAAGTAATGAAACTTAGTCTTAAAACATGTGAAATCATGTACCTTTTTCTCTGATACTACTTGCAATACATAATCACACTTTTGATGCTTGTTCTTGGTATAATCAATCTTCTTAATCTCGGTTATTTATATATGATACAATTTCAGTGGAAATTAAAAAAATACATATATTTGCAAATTCAAAAAAGTAAAAAGTGGAAAGTTTGCAATGGTGTCGCTTTCTTAACATGATTAATACTGCTATAGCATCACGAATCTGGTTCAGAAAGTTTAACTATGTGTTGGTATATGGGCTGAAAATGTCAGCTTCCAATCTCTCATACTTTCTGTAAAAAAGATAAATATCCAAAAATGCTGTTATGAGAAAACTGAATTTAAAGACACAAATTTTCTAAGAAGGGGCTTGGCATAACAGCTTAAAAGAAATGCAGACTAGCATTTAAATTATAGATAAATTGATTAAAAATCTTTACAACCCCCCCAAAAGTTAAATTTTCTGAAACTAGAAGTAATAGAGGTTTTATTAGTGTCTAAAACAAAGTCAGAGTACTTTGTTCCCTCAAAATGCACCAAATAAATCAATAAGTGAATGAAAATGGATCTCCTGAAGAAGTTTTAGATTATGTAGAAACAACTGCAGCTAATTCCAAATTTTCTCGGGCTTCTAGCCAGGTAAAAACTTGGCTTGACACCAACGTTTCGAAGAAGTGCATCTTCCTCGTCTTCAGGGTGAACTGCATTAAAAAGATGCACTGAAGACGAGGAAGATGCACTTCTTCGAAACGTTGGTGTCAAGCCAAGTTTTTACCTGGCTAGAAGCCCGAGAAAATTTGGAATTAACACGTCGCCAGGAAAGCTTCAGTTCTTATTTTAACTGCAGCTAGTTTTATACCCGGCAAATCTAAGGACTTTCAAGATAAGGAGTTAAAATAGATAAATGAAATAAAGTACAATCAAATAGACTCATTTTTGTTGTTTTCTAGGATGCATGAAAGGTATACATGAAGTTCTATAGGATAAAACAAAATACATTTACATACAATTGTTTCTAAATCTATACGTATATCTTATACATATGCAACAAAAAAATTATAAATAATAAGTAAAATAAGGTGGTATGACGAATAATACAAATTATTCTTATTAAAGATTATTATTTTATCTATCTCATGCTAATCGAGACACACATTAGCAGAATTCGTCTTATTACTTGCTTCCTTGTTAGTAGAAGGTAAATAAGGGAATTCAATAGGCTAAAGCGATAGTCAGTTCTTTAAGAGCTCGCCGCTTTGTGAAACAAATGAAGTTTGGTTCGTTTTGCATGGTCGTATTGAGAAGAGCTAGGTAGTCTAAATGTGAAATCAATAACAAAGAATATCTCGAAAACGGTTAACCGTACCTACAATAAAAATTAATATTATATAAATTGTGTGTTTTTAAAGAGGTCTATATATTTTGTGTATCAAGTCTATCTCTTACGGTTTAACCGTAATGCAAAATTCAGCAAAAGTCTTACAGAATAAAGAGGCCTTCAGAAGCTATTCCCAGAAATTTCAAAACAAATATTTTAATTGCTATGCAAATACCTATAATATACAGTATTATAATCAAAACCATTGGAGCCATTTTTGAGATAAACAACATCTTCAAACGTTTTTCCATGAAAAGGGTAGTTGTGTGGGGACAGTTTCTTGATAATCTTCCTGTCGCATTCTTGGAAGATATTACATATAAATAACAAATTTGGTATTAAAATGTCTTTTGGTTTTTGAGCTATGTCCACAGAAACACACACACATGGACCTTCTGAAAATTCTTTTTTGGTTCAGGGGGTCCTAAAACATGTGAAATCTCTGAATCGAACTTTTGGGTGGAATACAATACTACTTCTACACACTATGTAATAGTATGTGTACAGAAAGTATAAGTATTCCAATGGCAGAAATGAAGTTCCTCAGATTCTTAGCTGGATATGCTAGATAAGATGTAAAACGAAACAATGAAATACCACAACACTTAAAAGTAAAATAATTAAACAAAATAACAGAATATAAAACAAACTGCAAACAGCCCTTAAACAGAATGAAAGAAAATAGGATTCCAAAAATTGCATACATTTACCAGCACAAGGACAAAGAAATTCGGGACGTCCGAGAAAACGATGGAAGGAGCAAGAATTTGGAGCTGGAACAGCCTAATAGTCTAAACCGCGTTGTAGAGGAAGACCATTTCGCTCAGATCAAAAAGTATATACATGCTTTGAAATAATCAAAAATACTCATTCGCTCAGATCAAACTATTGTATACATGTTTTAAAATCAATAATCAAATAATCAAATGTTATATTTTCATTTATCTTTGAAGTTGCGTTACGGTATGTTGGCCTAAACGGCCGTTTTTAACGGCGATATCTTGATAAACAGAATTGCTTTCGCGATTTCTGATAATATGCACATGGTGCCGAGGGAACAGCTTACTGCATATATATTACACCATAGGATGAAATCACGACTCGGAGACGTGAAAATCATAGATTTTAGACCAGACACCTTTTCTTTCATGGCATGGTGTTCTTCTATGTGCAAATAAACATTTACTTCTCTTCCGAAGAAAGCTATGTTAAGAATTTTTACGTCCGAAGAATACAACAGCCTCCGCCGGGTTTGAACCCCCAACTTTCCAGTAGTAGCTAGAATGCCAAACACTACACCACGGAAGCGACTAAATATTTTATAACCATACTTTGTAATTATCAATAGTTAAAGTTCATTCAAGCACAACAAGAAATGCATTTTAAAACTATAAAACATGCAAATCAATTAGATCAAAGAAGTATATACCGTGTTTCAAAGACTTCAATCATATAAATTCGCTCACATAAAAAAACTGATAAGTTCCATTCACACGACTTTCTCTACATCTCTAAATTATTGTTAAAAGGCTTATTCTTCTATTTGCTTAATACTAATCGAGAAAAAATTAGCAGAAAGGGTGTTATTATTTGTTTCCTTGTAAATAGAAGAGAAATAAGGTAGTACCATAGATTAAATCGATAATCACATGTTTTAAAAGCTGGTTGCTATGTGACTCAAGTTCGTTTGTGTGTATGGACAGGAGTTGACAAATTCCTGTATGAGAAAAGTAATAGTTTTTAAAGCTGAAGCTAACAACAAGGCATATCTCAAAAAGGAACAGCACCACGGAAAAGATGTATATAACATAAATTGTGTGCTTTAACGAGATCTACACTTTTTCACAGACAATTTTTGCCTATCTCATACGGTTTATGAGTTATGCAAAATTCCGCAAAATTAATCGAGAATAAACAGCTCTTCAGGGGCTGTTCACAGAAAATTGAAGATATACATTTGATTTATCATTAAAAATTTTAGAGCCATTTTTCAGAAAATCAAAATTTTCGAAAAAAAGTTCCATGAAAAGGGTAGTAGCGGGTGGGGGATTTTCTTGAAAATCTTCGTGTCGCATCCTTGGAAGGTACCGAACTTAAATACTAAGTTTGGTATCTAATAGTCTCTTCGTTTTTGAGCTATGCTGCCCCCCATTCACAAGCACACACAGACACACACAAATAGATAGACAGACTGACAGACACACACAGACATTTTTCAAAAATTTTTTTTTTTGGATTCAGGGAGTCTTAAAACGTGTATTTGCAGTGAAATCTCGGTATCGAATTTTTGGGTGCAATACAATAGCTTCTCTATACACTATGTACATAGTACGTATAGAGAAAGTAATTATGTACAGGCTTTAAGATTATCTGCAATGTAAAGAAGCCCAGATCAAACATTATATACATGGTATTTCATCATGCAACATTGCTGGAATCAAATGATTATATACATGTTTTAAAGCCATCAATCGTGCAAAGTTGCTCCGTTCTGAGTATACAAATGCTTTAAGGTTATCCATTAGTAAAATTGCTCAGATCAATTATATTATAAGTACACTTTAAAGTTATGCATCAGCAAACGCTCAGATAAAACATTAAGTGCCTACATCCTTTAAAGTTATCCACCATCAAAGACTCTCAAATCAAATAATTAGAGTTTTAAACTATCTATCTCCAAAGTCTCTCAAATCAACATTAAAACCGCGCTTTAAAGTTATTACATCAGCAAACGCACCCTGATCAAACATTAAATACATGATTTAAAGGTATCCATTACCAACATCGCTCGGATCCATCATTTGTGAACATGCTTTATATTTATCCATCAGAAAAGTCACTCAGATCAAATAGTTATATGCATGCTTTAAAGTTAATCACCAACTTTTTTTTATTAATGCAGAAACACTTAAATATACCATTCATTGACCAAGAACAACAAGAGAGCGTTGAGATCAAACAAAAACTAGTAATAAAATAATGAAAAATAACAAAGTGTAATACTGATATTAGGTTTGTGATGGTTGCAGCATTGTCTTCTCCAATAGAAATCATGGATCTCAGTTGATGACAAGGCAGAAGAGTGGTAAAGATAATCCGAGTCTATATCTGCAGATGGCTTACATAGTAGGCAGTAAGAGTTGTTACATATCCCAATTCGATAGAGGTGGCTGGTCAAACAATCATGCCCCGTAGCTATTCGGAAATTGAACACAGTTTCCTTTGGCAGCCAGTCTGGTCATTTGGTCTTTATCTTATCCTTCCATTGATGGTTCTTTATTCGTTCAGCATTTTTGCCTACTTTTAATTTTAGAGTGAATAATTAGTTTCATGATGTTGAAGGAGATATCTTTCCTATTTGGTGGTAAGATTTGGGTCCCCTTTTTTGCAAGTTGATCTGCTGCCTTCTTTCCGGCAATAGCACAATGAGCTGGTACCCACAGTATGGCAACTCTCTTTTGATAATTAAAAAGTGTTTTGACATGTTTTCTGCATTCTATGATTTTATTGGTGGATGCAGGTGTTAAATAGTTTGCAACAGCACAAATTGCAGCCTGAAGGAATCAGTTTTATATTCAAGTTGGTTTATGGCAGAGCGGATGGCTTCTACTTCAATATCAAAAGCTATGTGATACTTACCAAGTGATAACTATGTTGATTATCCTTAAAACAAAAACAAAACTTTATTTGTTTGAACAGGGAGACTATGTTTGCGATAATTACCCAAAGTCGTTCAGATCGGACGGTTATATAAATGGTTTGAAGTTATTTATCAGCAAAGTCCCTCAGATTAAATAATTATGTACGGGTTTGAGACAGTTAGTTGGCTTCTCTACAGTGGCCATTGTCACATTCTTAATTATTTATCAGTTTATATTTAAATAGTGCTAATACTCAATTATTTCATTATTTAAAAGTGTAAAAATTAGCTTTTAGCAAGAGCAGTTTGGAGTTGTTTACTTCAAACTTGGAAAGTGGAAAGAGAAACGTTCTTTGTTAGGACAATCTATTGTTAGGGCACGTACGAGTAGCGTTGAGTGCAATAGAGAACCAAGTGATGGTAAAGACCCTTTTAGTTTAGAGAAGAGTTTTTTTTCCATTGTGTAACACTTGTCACGTGGGCGTTATGATGCATCCTGGGTCGGAAATAATGCATTTTGGGTAATATCATCTCCAGGTTCGCGGTATTTCCAACCAATTGGAAAGAAGCCGCTATGTTAGCAATTTTATTATATAAGCAGAAGATTACAGCACGTCGAGGCTGTCTTATAGTTGTCTTTTAGTTACACCGACCGGTACGGTCTTTCAGATACATCGTGGCCCTAAGGTTACCTCGCGACGGTCTCCCAGTTACATATCGGCATTCAAGTTAAACATCGCAACACTCAGCAATACTTAGTTAATTATCGGCGCTCTTAGTGATGAATGGTGATTATTTGATTTAGCTGATTGTACAGCAAAGTACTTATCTCGCATCTTCTAGTGGTAATAAACTGAAGTAAAAGTAACGTGTGTTTGCCTAACTTTATAAGATCACTCCCCAAACTAGCTATGCAGGCTGAATTTAGCTGAGGCTCCTCAACGGTAGTAGATCTTAACAACAAAAGGTACTAGATCTACTCATCTGGTAGTGGAGTGAATCTTGAAACATCATACATCTGGGCACGTGGGGCCAATAATAAACGCTTCATACTTGGCTCTTTAACGTGGTGCAACAACGAAATTGCTACAGGTTTTAAAGTTATCCATAAGCACAGTGGCTCATATTAAACAATTGCATACAATCATTAAAGGTATCCTCCAGCAAAGTTGTTCACATTAAATATATACATGCTTTAAAGTTATCCATAAGAAAAACTGATCAGGTCAAACAATTATATATGCTTTAAAAGTTATCTGTGAGAAAGTTACTCAGATCAAACTAATATGCATGCTTTTATGTTTCCATCATCAAACTTGTTCAGGTCAAATATAGTTAAAAGCTATCCATCTGACAAGTCTCTCAGAATAAACGAATATATATGTATGCTTTAAAATTAATAGCAGTCATTCATATTCGCTAACTTCAAACTAATTATATGCATTTACTGTTTATTTTATTTACACTGCTACTTGAAATCCAGAAATTTAACCAAACTTGCGGCATTTCGAGTATACTTCTTCCACGCCATGAAGCATATGCAAGCTTTAAAATGATTATCAATCATGCAAATTTCATCAAATCAGATGCTATTATATGCATGCGTAATTGTTATCAGTCATGCAAATTCAGTCAGGTCAGATTATTATATTGTGTCGTTCACACAATTTGGCTCCGATATTGGGAAAAATTTGTTCAAAATGTTATTTTAGTGTCTGTTAATAGGAAATCCAATATCACGTCCATATATCAGAGGCACTAATATGAAATCGTTCATCCTACATTTTGGATTGCTAGAAATCGTTACTTTCCTATCTCCTCACATTCTATACTTGGAAAGAAAAAATTGATGAGTTTCATTCACATAGCTTTCTCTATCTCTGTAAGAAAATGTTTCCAAAAAATGTATTCTTCTTTCTATTTCATGCCACTTGAGATAAATTTTGCAGAAATGGTATAATTACGTAGTTCCTTGTCAGTAGAAAGAAACTATGAAAATACAGAAGAATATTTTAAAAGCTGGTTGCTATGTGATTGGTACTCGTTTCTTTGCACGACCAGGAGTTGAAACATTTGCGTATGAGAAACGTTTTAAGATTTTAAAACTGAAACCAATAACAAGAATATCTCGGAAATGGTATACTTCGAGGAAAAGAAATATAAAAACAATAGTGTGTTTTAACGAGATCTACACTTTTTTGTGGTAAGTTCCTGTCCATCTCTTATGATTTGTCATTAATGTAAAGGTTACCTAGGATAAAAGGTAACCATAAAATTCAAGATATACACTTTATTTTAATGCAAATATATTTCATATATGGTATTTTAATCAAATTTCACTCAGCCATTTTTGAGAAAACAAAAATTTACAAAACTTTTTCCATGTAAAGGTTAGTTTGGGGTGGGGGATCTTCTGTAAAACTTTCGTGACGCATCCTCATGTCTGTAATTTTACCAACTTTGAGTAATACGGACCTTTTTCTAAAAATGATTTTTTAGATTCAGGGTGACCCAAACATATATTTCCGGTGAAATCTCGGTATCAAATTTTGGCTGGAATGCAATACCTTCTCAATACACTACGTGCATAGTACGTGTAGAGAAAGTAATATTTCCTGAATTAAATTCAGTTATTAAAACCGGATCTTGTTAAAATGATAAACGTTTCTTTATAAATAAAGTATTGTATAATAAATTAAATCCTAATTGGAGGATTAATAATATTAAATACTTGAAGGTTTTATGTAACCCTTGTAATAATTGCTCATGGTTTATGTTCTTCAGGTTAAAATAATTACGCAGCTGCAAAGCTAGAAGATCAGAAATGACAAAACCTATAGAAAACTCAGAGATCCTGAGGGAACGATTGGACGGAAACACATGCCCCCTCATCCAGGGATGATGACAATAAGGGTGGGATCCGGGTAATTGGTTTACTTCAAGAAGCGGCAGCAGATGCGGAGGAACAAGTTTTATTCTTCTCCTTTTGAGGAAAATTGGTCATTGAGGGGAAGCGCTGGCCCTGGGTCGTACCCGGCACCTGCCAGCCACGACGTGCCCGGACTCGATAACGGCGTCAACACTGGAGGCTCCCCAAGTAAATTGCGCGACAAACCATTCATTTCGGCTAATCTACAGTGTCCACGACAACCGCTGACCTCATTTACCATCCACGGTAATAACCACTCTTGGCCGCAGTTGAGATATGGAGGGCGCCGAAATATATGTATCACGTAATAGCACATTTTAGAGTACATATAATAAATTTATCTTACGTCGCAAAAGATAAACAGGCTATAATAACGCGAGAAGCAGTGTGGGCCAAGAAATTACGATACTGCAGAAGGGAAATAGTGAAGCGCTTAAGTAAATATATTATTAAGTAAAGATCTTGGTAGGAAGATTCTCACAGCAATTACTAAAGGAATAAGTAAATAGTAATTTAATGGCCAATAGAGTAGCGCCTCATGAGTATGGATTTTGGATATTTACAAAATTGTAGCTTCAGTTTGCCATAAAAATGTGAAACTGCATTACCTAGTATATTACATGCCATTATGAATAAATTGAAACAAATGTACCAATAATAATAATAATAATAATAATAATAATAATAATAATAATTATAGTATTACATATAATAACAACAGAAACAGAATTTTGTCACCAACATCTTCTGCAACATTTATACTTTTCATCTTTCTTCTTTTGTGTCCAAAAATTGTTTCCTAAAATGTATTTTTCTTTATTTTCCCTCGATCTTATACCACAGTATCATTTTTGGATTTCTGTTACTTTCCTTCTTTACTCGTCCAAACAATTTCAATATTTGTACTTTCTCTACACGTACTATGTACATAGCGAGTTGAGAAGGTAATATAACGCATCCAAAAATTAGATGTCGATATTTCATTGGAAATATATGTTTTATGGTCTCCTATGCGTAAATAAAAACGTTTTAGAAAAAGGTCCATGTATATGTCTGTGTGTCTGTCTTTAGACAGCATAGCTCAAAAACTAAAACACCGTTAAATACCAAACTTGGTATTTAAGTTTGGTATCTTCCAAGAATACGAGACGAAGATTCACAAGAAAATCCCCCCAGTCCAAAAGCTGGTTACCATGTAGATGAAATTCATTTCTTTGCATTGCCAGGAAGTTGACAAAGTCCCGTATGAGAAAAGTTTAAAGTATTTTAAAACTGAAACCAATAACATGGAATATCTCAGAAACGGTTACATTCACAACAAAAATGTAAAGGACATAAATTAAGTATTTTGACGAGATCTACAGTTTTGGTGTAGTAAGTATTTGTCTGTATCTTACGGTATACCAATTATGCAAAATTTGGCAAAATGTATCCAGAATAAAAAGCTCTTCAGAGGCTATTCTCAGAAAATCCAAGATATAGTTTTAATTTGTGATTTAAATTTCTTCAATATACAACATTTTAATTGAAATCGTTAGAATTATTAGAACCATTTTTGAGAAAATCAAAATTTTCGAAATTTTTTCGAAGTAAATGATAGTTTGTGTAGGGGGAATTTTCTTGAAAATCTTAAGTGTTGAATTCTTGGAAGATGCTGAACTTAAATACCATTAATTCAAAATCTTCTCGGGCTTCTAGCCAGGTGAAAACTTGGCTTGACACCTGTCAAGCCAAGTTTTCATCTGGCTAGAAGCCCGAGAAGATTTTGAATTAACACGTCGCCAGGAAAGCTTCAGTTCTTATTTTAAATACCATGTTTAGTATTTAATGGACTCTTCGTTTTTGAGCTATGTTGCCAAAAGATACACACCGGGACATTTTTCTATAAACGACTTTTATTTGGATTCAGGGGGTCCCAAAACATGTATTTCCGTTGAAATCTTGGCATCGAATTTTTGGGTGCAAAACAAAACCTTCTCTAAACACTAGGTACATAGTACGCGCTCTCTCTCTCTCTCTCTCTCTCTCTCTCTCTCTCTCTCTCTCTCTCTCTCTCTCTCTAAAAAGGTTCAATTATTTTAGATCCGAAACTAATAACATGGAATATCTCAGAAATGGTCAATTCCACGAAAAAAAACATATATGACATATATTGCGTGTCTTAACGACATCTACAATTGTTGTTTGGTAAGTTTTTGCCTATCTATTACGGTTTACCAGTTGTAGAGAAAATAAAAATAAACTATTTTAACTATGTGTATGCGTCAATTGTGTGTGTCTGTGTATGTTTAAATGTGTGCGTGTGTGTCGACATTACCTCAAAATGAACCAAACGTTTAAATTTAGTATCTTCTAAGGACACGGCACGAAAATTTATGAAAATTCCCCTACCTCAAACTACCGTTTACATGGAAATTCTTTCGTAATGATTTATTTTAACTATTTAGATTAAAGTACCTTATACTTAATATATGCCTGTATATTTTTATGACAAACGAAAAGTATATATTGAATTAAAATAGTTTAAAAAAATTGTTACATACAGTGCAGCCATCTTGTTGTACAAATCCATTGCTGACACTTGCTCTACTAGATTTGGAGTTTGTGATCTGGACGCGTTTCGGCAGCCTCCGTTGTCATTTTCTTGCAGGTCTGAGGAAGCTGGAAAGCTACGTCGTCTAATGTAGTTGTCATATATATTGTAGTATACCTTGAATTGTTTGGAAATAGCCTCTGAATTTCTCTTCTTTCTGAAAGACTTTGCATAACTATTAATCCGTAAGAGATGGATAAAAACATATTGCACAAAAGTGCAGATCTCGTTAAAACATACAATTTTAATAGTGGTGAACTATAAAAGACTTAAGTCTGTAAGTCATCGTTGAAGAATTTGGTATCGTGCCAGCATCTTGCTATGATACCTCAGTGGTCAGAGCAACTGGACGGAAAACAGGAGATCGGTGGTCAAATCCCGGCGGCATTGAATTTTTTAGTCTGACTCTACCTCTACACACCTACATCCTAAAACTTTTTTTTTTTGTTGGGGAGGGCAGGTTCAGGGCGTTTTAAAAATATATTTCCGGTGAAATCTAGGTATCGAATTTTGGCATGGAAAGCAAAAATAACGTATATATAACGTACATAGTAAATGGGTAGTTAGACATTGAGCAGTGCATAAAGACATGTGCAAAAGAAATTAATACCGACTTCCACATCGAATTATGAGATTATTAGTTAGCCTTTTAGGTATCTACACCTGAAAAATAGTTATAAGAATGCTGAGATTGTTTCTAATCGTGGTTTAAAGTGTGGTTAGGTTAAGTATCTGTACCCGAGAGTCATACTATCTTAAGTTCCAAAATTTGAAAAATCGATATTTTGGCACCATTATCGATAAAAAACAATTCTCTTTAGAGGCATACTATGATATAGTTTGGATTTTTGATAGAAGGTGAGATATTGAGAAGCATATGATTGTAAGTCCCTTCACTCTTTAATGCCAAAGTATCTGAAAAGGACTTAAGATTTGCTGCATCGATGAACCTTGGCAAGAATGCTTATCTGAATTTATTGACGATGAAATTAACAATATCAATCATGTGGTTACATAATACGTAAGAAATGAAAGACACTTACTTCAATGCAATCACGGAATAAATAAGTGATAGAGTTAAGATTATAATCTGAAGTTCACCGCTATTTACTTCTTCAGAAAAATTACTGGCTTTGAAATCCGTTCAGTCCCTTCTTTGATGCAATTTGTAAGCATAGCAGTTCCGTAGCTTCATACTTGGAAATTACAGTTTTGGTTGTATTAATACTTCGGCCTATTTACTTACCTCTATATTGCTTCAGAAAGCAATAATAATCAATTTAAACGGCATCCAACTTTCCATGTATTTTATCATAGACGTTTTACCTATAAACAACGTTGATAGAAATCACTTATAGAAAACAAAACCGGGCTTGTAGGCCATGGTCCCGCCACTGATGATGCCTGCCGCAGACGCAGGCGAAACGTCTGGGGAACGAGGGGAGAAGCCCAGTGGACCACGGCCTACAAGCCCGGTTTTGTTTTCTATAAGTGTTTCTAACACCGGCCGTGAAAGCCTTCGAATTTTGATAGAAATGTTTTGCAGTGAATTGCTGGCCGTGCGTTCAAGAACTGAGAACAAAAGGTAGTATATAATTTAAGCTGATGATTAGAGCTATTTTAAACACAGAGCTAATGCTATAAATTTTGGACTAAAAGGTAATTTATTAAGAACATTTAAATTCTATCTCAGCTTAGTGTTTAGAACTGTTATTGTTGATTACTTGTCTAGAGTTTTTAAGGATCATACAATTATTTTACTACCATGCAATAATAATCATTCATTAACTTACAGGTGTGATGGCTCCGGAGGTAATAAAATAAGTTTTGACATTTTCATATAACAGTTCAGCATTACAATAAAACCAAGTAACATAGCAGTGCTCCGGGATTGGAAACATAACAATAAAAGTTAACCTCAAGGGAGATTGTGAAGGAGGGAATGAGGCGACACTTTGGAGGAGGCAGTAAACAATACATGGACACGTTTTCCCGCGCTATCTCACTCAGCAGACCGGAACCAGTAACTCAGAACTTGACACAACTTCCGGACGGCGCTAGTAGCAGGTATGCGCGATAATATGGTGATGAATCACCGCTGTAATACAACATGGACTCCTTCCAGTAAAACTATCCACTTAAAACCATTATCATTAGTGTCGCTCCCGTTTTACCGTTTTTATTCTGCTTAGGGGTGCATAATGGTCCTTTTATGTAATGAATAATAGAGAGAAAGTGTTGCTGTAACTGTTTCATGTATAGTAATTCAGGGATAAAAGTTCCACTTCACAGTTTTTACTTTCTCTACATGTACTATGTACTGTAGTGTCATTATTTCTGGATACTTTTTGCTTAAATTAAATTTCAGATTAATCATTCCTATTATCCAGGATTATTCTGATCTAATAAATTATAGCCAAGACGTGTTAGCATGATATATTGTTGAAGCTTTTAGCCCTATTGTTGTAGCTAATTTGGCCCTTAATTGGCTAATTTAGCACAACTTTTGAAAATGTATTATTTTATAAATATATAGATATATACACATAATTTATTTTATATTCTATCTAATGTGAAAATTGAAATTATTCCCTCATGTTATAAAAGAGGAACACAACATTTTGGGACATATTTAAGATTATAATTTTTATGTTGATCCCAAAAATATTAGATTTCTTCAACTTTTCCTTTATAATATGAAACAATAATTGATAAATATTACATATATATATCACCAATTTCGAGCCCTCTATTATAAGAGGGTGTTATTTCATTATATTTCATTTTGGATGTACCATAAGCTAAACATTATAATTTCCAAGTACCTATACTTTTATTATATTTTGTATTCAATGTGAAATATAAATAGGGGGATCAAAATTGGGAAAAATCGCGTACATTTAAGAGTACGGTGGTGTTATTGAGATGTCATAACCCTAATATTATTAGACTTCCTTAATTTTGAATTCCTTTATGAAATAATCTGTTTCAAAAGATGTCTCAAAATGTGCCCATTAAGTGCCAAATTATCTCAAGTTTGTGCAATAATGTATTGTGCTAGCATTTCCTGACTATTAGATAAGAAAAATCCTGAATAGAAATGGAATATTTCAATGTGAAACTTAATTTATCCAGAAAATGTCCAAAATTAATGCCAAAACTGTACTAATGTATGGAGAAGGTATTGCATTCCACCCAAAAATTCGAAACCGATATTTCACCGGTATTTGAAATTTTAGGTTTCCTGTATCCAAAAACAGAATATTTTAGAAAAAGGTCCGTGTGAGTCCAGTGTGTCCGTATGTCTGTGAACACGATCACTCAAAAACGAAAGTTGGTGTATAAGTTTAGTATCTTCCAAGGATGCGACACGAGGACCCCCCACAGCATACTACACTTATCTTGGAAAAGATTTAGAAAATGTTGATTTTCTCAAAAATGCCTCTAACAATTTTGATGAACATACAGTACATTAAATATATTTACACACAAATAAAACGTATATCTTGAATTTTCTGGAATAGCCTTTGAAGATCTCTTTATTTTGAATGGATTTTGCATAACTTGTAAACCGTAAGAGATAAACAAAAACTTACTACCATAAAAATGTAGATGTCATTAAAACACACAATTTATGTCATATAATTTCGTAGAGCTGAGCTATTACTTGTTTTTTTTTCAGTTTTAAAATACCAACTTTTAATGTCGTTTTGGTCTAGTTATTCCATTATTTCTTTTCTGGTTTCAAGAAAGCATTTCTGCTAATATTTATCTTTATTAGCATGAAGTAGATAGATGCTCGAGCTTTTTAACAATACATTTTTACAAAAATGTAGAGCAAGTTATGCAAATGGAACACATAAGACTTTTCTCTTTATTATGCAACAGTTTTACTCTCTAATGTACTTTCCAGATGCATAACCCATTTTCCTGATGCTACATGACAGCACTGAGTTGCAGTTCAGTTATTTCAGTGGGGAACTGGCAAGAATAATGAGCGCGAGCCATTCTCCGTCTCGTTTGATAAGCAACACAGGGAAAGCCAATAATTTACTGTCAGATTTTAACTTAAAATGGACCCATTGAGTTCTGCAACTCTTTTAACACAAAAAGGGATTAAATTAAATTGAGTTTTATTTATGGACGCTCTTTACCTGCTGTGGTTCTCAGCGTAGCATTCTATAATAGGCGTAAACGCTCAGAGGCCTCTTTATCAACTTGAGATTCTTTTATGAAAAATCTACGACAGGTACCAACTGCTTAGTTTCCTTCCGAAAGAGGCCATGCTAAGGATTTTTACGCCCGAAGAAATTCCATCGTCCTCCGCCGGGTTTGAAACCGCGACGTTGGGAAATCATAAGGCTATTAATGTTCTAATAAGGCTATTATTATTTATAAACAAACACGGGTAA
Organism: Hymenopus coronatus; assembly: GCA_030762935.1. Lineage (NCBI taxonomy): Eukaryota > Metazoa > Arthropoda > Insecta > Mantodea > Hymenopodidae > Hymenopus > Hymenopus coronatus. The sequence continues at coordinate 42,290,783 of CM060887.1, forward strand.
AACATTGCAGTACCTAAAGGCGTACGATAACAAGATTTTCTAGCTTACCGAAAGGCGGCCGTTTATGAAGACTGTTTATATGTCGAGCGCATTCGGAAATTGGGTTTATAAAATATCTCGCGCAAGGCAATTCGATTTCAGCATGAAAGTTGAGTCTCCAAACATCGAGAAGTTGGGAGGTCGTTGTAAAGTTGCAAAATCTCAGTTACCTCAACCCAAACAGGGATGTACATTAGCTCTTTATCTTCTTTTCGCATTTTGCTTGTGGTTAAATTCTCATATTGCAGTAATCTACGATTTTATCAGAGAAAGCGCATGTTTACTGTAAGAGGAAGCTTATTGGTTATGATGACAAGATAATTGCTAAAATGTATAAGTTTTTAATTTACAGTATGGAATCATTTTTAACAAATATTTACATATCATAAATCTGAACGCATAATATCTAGATGTTTTTACTTTCTCTAATGTAAACAGGAAGTAGAGGAGGACTATTCTATTAAAAAATTCAACACAGTAATTTCACCAGAAATAATGTGCTAAGGTCACCTGAATTATTAATGCTCCTGAATTTTCCACTTAATTTCTACATTTTTGTTTCTTAATATCGTATACAATACACAGATAGCGTATTACATTCCATCCAAAAACTTAATACCGAGATCTTCCTGGATACACACATTTTAGGTTGGTCTGATTTCAAAGAAAATTCATTTTTAAAAAAAGGCGAAACTCCTACAAAAGAGTATTCTTCTTTGTACACAATGTTAATCAAGATAAATGTTAGCAAAATGTTATTACTTAGTTCCTTATAAGTAGAAGGGAATAAGGGAATGCACTATGCTAAACTGATTGTCAAATGTTTTAAAAGCTATCGTTATGCGATTCTCATTGCAAATCACTTCTTTGCTTGGCCAGGAGTAGAACAAAAGAAAAACAGACACTTCCTGTGTGAGAAAAGTTTAAGTACTTTACAATTGAAACCAATAATATCTCGAAAACGGTTACCTCCACAACAAAAACGTAAAGGACAAAAATTGTGTGTTTTGTCATCAGACACATTTTTTTGTGTAGTACGTTTTTTCTATCTCTTACGGTTTAGCAGTTAAGCAAAATTCAGCAAAATTCATCCAGAATAAAGAGGTCTTCGAAGACTATTCCCAAAAAATTCGAGATATACATTTTATTTCGTACATAGATAGCTTTAATATACGGGATTTTAATCAAAATCGTTAGAGCAATTTTTAACAAATCAAAATTTTGGAAATTTTTTCGATGTAAAGGGTAGTTTGAAGTGGGGGGATTTTTTTGAAAATCTTCGTGTCGCATCCTTGGAAGACACTAAACCTAAATACCAAGTTTGGTATTTAACGGTCTTTTTGGGGGGGCTATGCTGTCCACAGGCACACACACAGAGAGACACACACACGGACCTCTCTTAAAAATGCTTTTTTCGAACATGTATTTCCGGAGAAATCTCGGTATCGAATTTTTGGGTGCATTACAATACGTTCTCTATCCCTGTGTACATTGCAAATGTGGGGCTACAGAAAGTAATCAGTGCGACAAGAAGATTTTTAAGAATATCACCACTTCCCAAACTGTGCTTTACAAGGAAAATTGTTTGAAAGTTTTTGATTTGTTCAAAAATGGCAGTGACGATTTTTATTAAAATAACCTAGTGTAATAAAGATTTCACATGAGACAATTAAAATAATTATTGTGAGTTTTGTGGGAATGGCATCTAAAGACCACTCATTCTGGATGACCTTTGAATAACGGGTAAATCATAAGACATAAACAAAATCCTACTACACAAAATATAGATCTCGTCAAAACACATCATGTATGTTCTATTCATTTTTATGGTGGATCAAACCATTTCCAGAATTTTTCGTGTTATTTGTATCTGTTTTAAAATACTTAAGAATGCTTTTATGAAACATTAGAGTTTCTTTTGTTTTACTCTAGGTCATGCAAAGAGAACCGTAATCCAATGACAATCGCATAACCACCAGATTTTAAAAGAGTTGTCCATCGCTTTAGTATATGGTATTCCTTTATATCCTTTTTACTTACGAGGAACTAAGTAATACTTTTTTACTCTCTGTACACGTACTAAGTACATACTGTATAGAGTAAGTATTGTATTCCACTCAAAAATTCGATACCGAGATTTCACCGGAAATACATGTTCTAGGATCCCCTGAATACAAAAAAAAGCATTTTTACAAAAAGGTCCGTGTGTGTGTGTGTGTGTGTGTGTGTGTGTGTGTGTGTGTGTGTGTGTGTGTGTGTGTCGGTCTGTCTGTGTATTTGTGGACAGCATATCTCAAAAACGAAAAGACCGTTGAACACCAAACTTGGTATTTAAGTTTCGTATTTTCCAAGGACGCGACACGAAGATACTCAAAAAAATCCCCCCACAACCAACTACCCTTTACATGGAATTTTTTTGAATTTTGTTATTTTCTTAAAAATGGCTCTAACGATTTTTATTAAAATATCGTATATTAAAGATAGTTATGTGACAAATAAAATGTATATCTTGAATTTTCTAGGAACAGCCTCTGAAGACTACTTTATTCTGGATGAATTTTACGGAATTTTGCATAACTGCTAAACCGTAAGAGATGGACAAAAACTTACCACACAAAACATGTAGAGCATGTTAAAATACACACTTTATGTTATATATATATTTCGTGGAGTTGATTGATTTTTAGATATTCCTGTTTTTTGTTTCTGCTTTGAATAATTTACTTTTCTCATGCGGAATCTGTCAACTCGTGTCCATAGAAACAAAAGAACTTCAACCACAAAGCAACCAGCTTGTGACTATCACTTTAACCTATGGTACTCCCTTATTTCCCTTCTACTTACAAGGAAGCAAGTAATAAGACTATTTCGGCTAATTGTTTCTCGATTAGCATGAAGTAAATAGAAGCATAAGCTTTTTAACAATAATTTGTTACAGAGATGTAGAGAAAGTCATGTGAATGGAATACATCAGATGTTTTAAAAATGTTATCTGTACTAAGTAGATAGAAACACACGTTTTTAAACATTTTTTTTTGTTTGTAGAGCAGATAGAGAAGGTCCTTTGAAAGGAATTCACGTCTTGTTTACAGCATTCCTGCATTTGTATTGTTACAACTTCACAATTATTGAAGGAACTACGAAAATCCATTTTGACTAGTTCGATGTACCGTTTTAAAGTACGCCAACTCAATAGATTTAAAAGGGCGAGATATATGGGACATTATTTTTTGTTATCATCATTGATGCCAGTTTGATAAATCGAACGATTTCAAAATGCTTTTCGAGATGAAGCACCATGAATGAGGACTAAGTGGTCTGGGCAATTCAAACCTGGACGCTCCTATATCAGCCAGTGTTGGCTATGGACAACCTGCCAAGGGCACTAGTGATAAAAAATATTAATGCTATGAATCAAATGACTGGCGAATATAATCCAATCATGTTTGCATTAGGGCTTTTTGGGAATAGGCACGGAAGCAATACAAAAGATCTCTCATGCTCACTTGGTTATCTCATGTCAAATAATTTGATATGACTACATAAAAAGTACGCAAGCATGCTTTAAAAATTCAAAATGAGGCCAGGAAATATGTTGTTTATAGCTTGAAGCTGAAAACATGTTGCTGCTTCAGTTGAAAACAAAAGAGTTAATTAATTCAACAAAGTGAAAAGCCACACACTGATATTTATTTATGTGCTGGTGTCTGTTCTAGGATAAAGCTACACACGTGTTTGATATTGACCCTAGCCATTCACCAGACAATACACAAACTCAGCATTTTAGCTACAAAAGTCACAACTTTCCTATTCACTAACCACTTTCATAACATTTTTTACATTCGATAAAAACGTTCCAACACCTTTAGATTCGGGAGATTGCGGGCTCAATCCCAGTGCCTGGCCAGGAGAACGCGTAATGGACTTCTAGCATCCCCGAATTTCCTGTCCCACCATGCCGTTCCCATTGTCATTTCAATCATCTTCATCCCGTTGGTTTCTTTCAGAGTTGAAAGTGTCGGTAATAATGCTAAGCACAGATTGGGGATAAAATGTGCTCATTGTGGCGCTCTCGATCTCCGGACTTTAACTGGTTGTCGGGCTGAATTAGATTCGCCCCCAGCGACGGCGTTGGACCCTGTGTGGAGACACTGCCTGTCCAACGATAAGACGGTTGAGGTGCTTCAAACATTGCGGTACCGTAGTTCCTGGTTCCGGCTGCCCGGTGTCTACTCTCACCGCATCCCTCCCGGAGACGCCATCTCTTGTACAGGTGCAACAGACATACGAGGGTGGTTTGATAAGTCTAGTAAATTGTCAGGAAATTATGGAATATTTTTGTTACGGCTTGGTAAGCTTGGTAAGCTTGATTATTCAAAGGATTGTACAAAATATTTCCACAATGTACAGCGTAAAGTTCATTATTGACAGCCGTCTGAATTTGTCCAATTATAGACTGCAATTGAAAATAGAAAAAACCGAGTTTCTTAGTGGTATTAAGTATTCTCATTTGAAGGGTTGGATTGGTGTATAGATTAAAGCAGAATTAGATCAAATTCATGTTAACTTTGCACCACCATCGAAGACCATTTACTTTTGGATTAATGCATTTAAACATAGTCGGACCAACACCGAAGACAAAGCGCGCTCTGGCCAATTTAGGTCACCAAATAGAAAACTAGTATAACAAAACCGATACTATGGCAATGGAAGACTGCCGAATAGAAATTCCTGAGATTGCTGAGTGTTTAGACTGAGCAAATTCCTAATATCCTGTACGGAGATTTGGCTATAAAGAAACTGTATGAGATGTGGGTGCCGCAATTCTCACAGCCGACCAAAAGTGCATCTGGAACAACATTTCAAAATAATATCTGGCGATGTTTAATCAAGTCCGCAAGACCTTTTGCGTCGATTTGTGACTGCTGCCAAAACTTGGATCCATCATTAGTCGGTCAAAACAATAGTCAAAACAATGGACAAAGGCTGCTGAAAGTGCACAGATGAAGGTAAAGACCATTTTGTCAATGACCATCGTCAATAATCCACCTAAACTACTTGGAAAAAGGCAGAACCATAACTGGGCCCTATTATGACTGTCGTTGCATCGTTTGAAACTTACACTGATTGAAAAAAGACCAAGGTCATCACGTAAAAAGGTCATCTTTCACCAGGATAATGCACCGTTCCACACATTAGCGCTAACAATGGCGAAAGTTCAGTGTTGGCTCCTAATTCACCATATTCACCAGACTTAGTCCACAGTGACTTCTTCTTGAAACTTCGGCTTTGTGGGAAGAAATGTTCTTCAAATGAGGAAGTGATAGTCGCGGTCAAGCAGTATTTTGCTTACTTTGACAGAAACCAATTTTTCTGACGGGATTACAAAGCTGGAGGATCGCTAGACCAAGTGTGTATCTTTCAAAGTAGACTTTGTAGAGAAGTAAGATCACCTTTTTTCTGTTCTTTTATCAGACTTACCAAACCACCCTCGTATTGATTATATTTCCTTCAATACATTCTTCTATTTATTCTGAAATTCCACATTATCAAACTAACTAAGCAATCCTTTCTCTTACATTCTTTCACAAACTTCAAGATGTAACTCTATCTCTGGCTTAGATTTCCATTAATTTTAAATACTAAGTGATTTCTGTTTACCCATCCATATCTTCCGGTCTTTCTCTGGCTATTTTCAAACTGACTCCATTAGTTTACAACCTGGATCTCATATTCCTTTAACCCATTTTTCATTAACAATAATATGTTCTTTTTTTCGCACCTTGTTTGAATACGAGATATTTCTTGGATTTTGAAAATTCTATCACATGGTTAATAGCTCACTGTCTCTTAACTGCCGGATACTAAAGAAGTAGTGGATAAACTCCCGATCCTAGAGGCTCTCGAAATTGCTATATCCATCACACATGAGTAGCATTTTATTATTAAAATGTAGAAATGCACAATAATAACACGTATTCAGTACAATTTTTCATGTTTAAATGTGATTATAGCCACAGATTATCACTTTTGTGCTATTGTGTTTCTCCAACACAACGTACATAATGCGAAAATGGTACATGTCGCTCCCTAGGCATCATGGGCAAATAATTTCTTCCGTCATTGTCTTTCCGTGAGTTGCCAACATTCACAATCTGAACATAGGGGAAGTAGCCGAAGGATATTTTATATTAAAAAAAAAAAAAAAGAAAGCCGGTCCCCATGGCCGCGCTCGCCAAGGCGTCCCGCTTTGGTGCTTCGTAGCGCTGGGGATCGTGGGTTCGAGTCCCGCCTTGGGCATGGGTGTTATATGTTTGTGTTTATGTGTGTGTTGTAACAGTAAAAAAACAGCAATCCAGTAATAATACAGAAAAAACAAGCTAAAAAAAAGGTAAATTAAAGTAGGGTATACAGTGCCGGAGTCCTGATCAGACTCCGGTACCGTATTAAAAAAAAAAAAAAAAAAAAAAAAAACCAAGAGGGTCCCAAGCAACAAATTGTAGCCAAGAACAGAAGGCCCTAAGCCAGAAAACCTAGCCAAGGGTTTGAGGGCCCTAAGCCGAGAGTATGACCGAGAAATTTGGGTCCCTAAGCAGCAAAGTATGCCCGAGGGATGTCTTTTAGGAGCATATTTAGCACACGGTTCTGCGTTGTTGCAGAGCGACAACAGTGTTGAGGGAAAAATTAAATTGAGTTTTGTTTAACGATTCTGTTTAACTGCTACGGTTCTCAGCGTACGATTCTATATCAGGCAAATTTGAGACACGGGACCATAGGCTTTACTTCCCTTGAAAAAGAAAGCAAACATAAAATCTAAAAAAATAAATTGATCATTTGTTTGAATTAAAATAAATTTTATTTTTAAAAAGCTTGATAAGCAATTAAAGCCTTTATATCTACTTGGCGTAAACACATTAATATAACTAAAAGCTTTTGAAACTGATTACAATGAATTAGCTTCTTACTTAATTTAAATCAAGTAAGGATATTTACATTCAGTATTAGTCAATGTTAAATAATAAAGCAATTTATTCATGCAAGACATTCAACTACTCAATGTAATCATAAATGGAAAAGTACATAGGCAATCGTTATACTAAGGAAATTACAGCCGAAAAAAATCCATCGTGCTCCACTAGGTTAAAATCCAGGAAGTTGGGAACCAGAGGCTTTTAACCCATAGACAAGGGAGAAATCTGCGTAGTTGAACCTCAATAAATCACGGCGTAGCCGAAGGTTTCGCGACACCTAAATCACACGAAATACCACAAATAGCAAATTTTTATTTTTATGGATTGGCAAAATTAATTTACCAATGTTCTTGGCTACTCTTTGCATACAATTTAGTTGATATTGTCGTTACTTTGTCATATAGGTATATGTGACGTCGCAAAGAAGGGCGGGTAGGTGAGCAACATTGAACATAATGTTTTGTTTTTTTTTAAAAATGTTCAAAGTAAAAAGGAGATAAGGGAGAGGGTTTCTTTTTTGAAAACCTTTTTATTGCATCCGCGAAACCTGCTGAACTAAATTACTAAGTTTAATATTTCGTGTTTGAGTCATAACATGTTTTTTTTTACTTTCTCTACACGTAGGTACTATGTGCATAGTGTGTACAGGAAGCAGTGTATTCTACCCAACAATCCGATATTGAGATTTCACCTGAAATACATATTTTAGAACCCCCTGAGTCCAAAAAGAGCATTTTTAGAAACGTGTGTTTGTGTGTATGTGTGTGTATGAGGACAACATAGATAAAAAACGAATAGACTATTAAATACTAAACTTCATATTTAAGTTTGGTATCTTCCAAGGATGATTTTTAAGAAAATCCACTCCACCCCAAACTAACTATATGGCAAAATTTTAGAAAATGTTGTCCTCAAAATGGTTGTAAATATTTTCATTAAAATACCACATATTAAACCAATTTCCATTACAAAAAAGATGTTTATCTTGTATTTTCTGGGAATAGCTTCTGAAGATTTTTTGATGAATTTTGTTGAACTTTGATAATTTTGATAACTTTGTATAACTAACAAACCGTAAGATGAAAACTTACTCACAAAACGTGTAGATCTCGTTAAAATACACTATTTATGTCATACACATTTTTCGTGGAGTTGTCCCTTTGCGAGATATTTCTTGTTATTGGTTTCAATTGTGAAGTACTTATAATTTTCTCAGACAGGAAGAGTCCGTTTTTCTTTTGTTCTACTCCGGAACAAGCAAAGAAGCCATTTGCAATGACAATCGCAAAACGATAGCTTTTAAAACATTTGACCATCACTTTAGCCTAGTGCATTCCCTTAGCTCCCTTCTACTTGTAAGGAACTAAGTAATAAGAACATTCTGCTAATGTTCATCTCGATTAGCATGATGTAGAAAGAAAAATAATCTTTTGTAGGACATTTGTTGACATCTAGAGAAAATGAAGTGAGTGTAACACATAAGTTTTTTTTTTTTTTTGTATTCAGGGAACCGCAAAATGTATATTTCCAGTTAAATCTCAATATCTAATGTTTGTGTGGAATAAATTACTCATCAACCGTTTATGTGCTATAGAAAGTAGAAATCTGATGTGTTCCATTCACATGACCTTTCTCTACATCTCTGTAACAAATTATTATTAAAAAACATATTCTTCTAGCTACTTCATGCTAATCGAGATAAACATTAGCAGAAATTGTCCTTATTACTTGCTTCCTTGTAGGTAGAAGGGAAAAATCTAATGTGTTCTATTCACATGACTTTCTCTACATCTGCGTAACAAATTATTGTTAAAAAACATATTCCTGTATGTACAGCATGCTAATCGAAATAAACATTATCAGAAGGGAAAAAATCTAATGCATTCCCTTCACATAAGGTCCTTTAGCTGTTCGGCAATCAAACCTATTATTCAAAACATTTATCTATTATATACATCATGCTAATCAAGGAAAACATTACCAAAATTAGTCTTATTACTAAATCCTTGTAAGTAGAAGGGGAATAAGAAAATACACAAGCCAAGCAATAGTATCGTCCTTCAAACTTGAAATTCTAATCTCTTTGATTGCATTGAGTAAACAAATGAGAAACGAGAAACGTTTGAGAAAAGTTTAAGTAGCTAAAACTGAAGGTAATAATCTAGAATATGTCGAAAATGGTTAACACTACAAAAATAAATGTATATAACATAAATTGTGTGTTTTAATGATATCTACATTTTTGTGTAGTAAGTTTTTGTATATCTCTTATGATTTTCCAGTAATATAAAAGTCATCCAGAATGAAGAGATCTTCAGAGGCTGTTCCCAGAAAATCCAAATATACATTTCTTTGTCTTAAAAATATTTTAGACATAAATTATTTTAAAATCGTTAGTTATTGTTGAGAAAATACACATTTTCGAAAAATGTTCCATGTAAAGGGTAGTTGAGGTGGGGGGATTTTGTTGAAAATTTTCTTGTCTCATCCTTGGAAGCTACCAAACTTAAATACCAAGTTTTAGCTATGGTGCCCACAGGCACACAGACGGATATTTTTTAAAAATGCTTTTCTTTAATTCAGGGGGTCTCAAAACATGTATTTTTGGTGAAATCTCGGTGCAATGCAATACCTTCTCTATACACTATGTAACTAGTACGTGTAAAAGTGCACACTTGTATTGATACTTTGCAATCTGGGAGATACGTATTTTTCCCTAAGCTCTTCCGTTTTATTACAATACGCTAGTTAGTATAGTATATTTGAATTACTTATGGAGTTACTTAAGTTAACTATGAAGTAAATCTGCCGTACTCCTTACAAAGGCTCTCAGAGGGTTTAGTCTGGAGCTTGGAATATAAACTCGTAGCAAAGCAGACACACCTGTTATAAATGCCTGTCCGTGTTCAAAGAAACAATAGAGGGAGCACCGGCTTACACAGAATAGCTACCCGTACAAAGCTTTATGAAACACTCTATACATCCGTTCATTACACCAACTTGTATAAACAGAGAGGTTTATTCAGTGTGTCAACATTAAAGTTATAGTGTGAATCTTCGACATTAAAACGGAATCTGGATGTTGGTGTTGAGCTTCGCATGAGACAATGGTAAACGCCTGAATAAAGACGTAGACAATGGGGGCATTGTGTTTACAAAATCACAAATCACATGCTGTCCGCATATTGTTTGGGGAATACCGCCTCCCTTCTATATCGAATTGAATATCCCTCGTAAACAGATTACTGCGGCTTACTTCGTTTTATTGCTGATTCATGAGTGAAAAGTTAACGTATGCACTCATCACACTTCTAATGCTTTTATGCTTTGGCCTTTCGTTTAAATGGTTAATTACTGTAAGTTATAATCCACTTTCTCATATTGTGGTATATAACATGCTTACTTAGTTAGCTTTACTGCGTACAAATACTTCTCATCTAAAAATCTAATTTGTGGTGGCGCCATGGTTAGATGGTTAAGCGGCCAGAGTTCCATTCCCAGTACCTACATACGGGATTTGTGGTGCACGAAGCGGCGTGAGGGCGGGTTTCCTCTGGCTCCTTCGAATTCCCCCGTCATTTATTCCACCAATTGTTCCATCATCATATTTCCAATTATCAATTTCATGTCATCCACTTCCTCGTGTTCATGCCTGGCTATGGGCCAATCCTTCGTAACAAACAAATCGTCCGCCTGGGTAGTGTGGTCTGCCTCACATTCAACAGGTCGCGAGTTCGAATCTCGCTTTTTTTTTTTTTTTAAAACAGTAACGGAGTCTGATCAGGACTCCGGTACTGTATCCCTATTTAAATTTCCCCCCGTAGGTTTTACTGATACTGGTTTTACTGTTTCTTTTACAAACATATACACATTGCACAAACATATGACACCTATGTCCAAGGCGGGACTCGAACCCACGATCCCCTGCCCACGAAGCACCAAAGCGAGACGCTTTAGCGAGCGCGGCCATGGGGACCGGCTCGCTTAGGTGAGTACCCAGAGAAGTTTTTTTTTTTTTTTCCGGGGTTTTCCCTTATCCTGAGGAGACGAATGTCGAGTAACTTTAAGCTCCATGGACCCCAAGATCATTTAAGCATCATTTCACCAATTTCATTCATCGTCCGATATAACCATCCAGGCTAAAGAACGTTAAACTAATATATTACATTCACTTATGCTTAACAAAAGTGTATTATTCTCTCTTCTTAATTGTAATTGATATAACGTTTACAGAACCCATTTTATTACATATAATAGTTAAGCTGGTCACTGTGAAATTGATTTGAAATCCCATTAGCTTCTTAACCTGGAGAAAGAAAAACCAATAACCACTTTCCATAAGTACTTATTTTAAAATCGAAAGCAAGACTAGGTATATCTTGAAAATTATTAACTTTATAAAAAAAATACCGATATATAAATTGTGAATTTTACGAGATCTTCATCAATTTGTCTATCTCTTACAGTTCATCAGTTATGCAAAATTAACATGATTTTAGATGCTATTTGTAGAAAAAAGGCATATAAAATATGTATACATGCACATTTATTTATTATGAAACCCAATTAAACGTACAGTATTTTAATGAAATTATTAGAGCATTTTCTTTGTATTATTTTGCAATAAGATATTCTTACAAAAGCATATTATTCTATCTCCTTCGTTTTAATCGAGGACATAATTATTACATATTATTTGTTGTGGTAGCAATGAAAATAACAGCATACAGTAAATGGATGCATAGGTTTCCACGACCTGTGTCTTGATGAGTCTTCTTAGCTTCCGAAGAAGGCCGTGCTATCTTGCATGGGAATGCCGACGTTTCGTTCATCTTGCCGTGAGCTTCTTCTGGGCTCTTGTGCGGTGGTTGTTTATTTGTTCTCGCTTATATAGTGGCAATGCGGTGGAGGTTGCGAGAGTGCTCTCGCATCTGGTTGGCTAGTTGCCTGCCAATTGGTTTTTGTTTCCTTTTTGTCTTATTTCTTGTTCTAGATTGTGGTTTGGATCTTCTGTTAGTAAATGCTGCCGTAGTTTGCCGTCCGTTTCTAGAGTGCCGCATGTCTCCGCCCCTTGCCTCTCTTTGGCTGGAGGCCAGCCTATGGCTCTCCTTGTGAGCAGAGTTTTCCAGATGTTATGGAGATGTTTTCCGCCGTCCCAGTTGATGTTGTTCTTTTCTTTGAAAATCTCTATGCTTTCACGGGTCATTCTGTGATGAAAATTGCTGCAGGTGGCTATAAGCTGTGTGTTGTCAAAGTCGATGTGGTGGCCGGTTGTTGCTATTACGTGTTCAGCTAGTACGGATTTTTCGGGTTGGTTGACTTTTCCTCCGTGCCATTCGCATATGCGACCCTGAGCTCGTCGGAGAGGAAATGAGACACCTGCATGGAAAACATTTGTATTTAGTAACCATCTTCCCTGACTAGATGGCAGTTAAAAGTTTCAGCTATATCTATCACGTGGTTCGTTTTCAAGGCGATTGAATCAACAATCGTGTGCTTCTTTAGAAAGATGGGGGAAAACTAGCTTCGTGCGGTGATTAAACACTTCTATTTAAATGACCTAACATCGAAAGAGATAAAAGTCTAGTTGGATGAAGTTCATGGCACAATTTACAGTTGAATAAACTAATTTAAACGAGGCCGTACTTCCACAAAGATGAACATCTTTTCGGACGTTCAGTAGAAGTAACTTCCTCGAAATGGTTGACAAAATCCAAGATATGGCTTTGAGGGATCGGCGAATCAAAGTTCGCGAAATAGTAAAGGCCACAGGCATATCAAAAGATTCTGAATTTTGCACCAAAAATTAGGTCTAACAAAAGTCTAGGCAAGATGGGTGCTGCGTTTTCTCTTACAACCACCTCCAGAGACAAAAGAAGAGTCAAAACAGTGGGTTCTTAAATGCAAACCGGCTCTGAAGAAGGCAAAGGCGGTGAACCCTGCAGACAAGGTGATGATCGCGGTTTTTTGGAATGCATGCGGAATCATCTACATTGATTATTTGCAGAAAGGAAGAACGATAAATGGAGAGTATTATGCATCGTTATTGCACCGGTTGAACGGGAAATCAAGACAAAACGCCCTCATCTGACAAAGAAACAGGTTTCTTTCATCACGGCAATGCAAGGGTGCATATCTGCGCAGTTTTTATGGCGAAAATAGTAGAATAAGGTTCGAATTACCTTAACATCCACCTTTTTTCTTCAGATTTGGCCCCCAGAGACTTGTTTTTATTTCCTAACTTGAAAAAGTGGCTTGGTAGAAAAAGATTCACCTCTAAGCTGAGGACCTCCGGAAATCCTACTTTTTGGAAGGCTTAAAACCGTTGGATAAATGCTAGGAAGAGTGTAATGGGCTAAAAGCAGATTATGTTGAAAAATAAAAAAAAATACCCCAAATAATTTGTTTTCTGTCTTTTTCTGAAGACTTGTTGAACGACCCTTGTAGTAAAAGATGAAAAAAATCTTAACATGACTTCCTTTGTAATAAAACCTAGCCAATGGCACCGTGTAATGTTTATTTGCATATAAATAACCCCTAAGCCTTAAAAGATAAGGTCTCTGGGCTAAATTTTTCACGTTTGCAAAGTTGTAATTTCCAACGATGGATAGATTCCTCGCTACCGTGCAAACCATAAATTCATCATTGTGGCATATAACCTGGTTACCTAGTCAGGCTACTGCGTAACAATACATTGGTTCGCACAACAATTACATTAGTTTTAATCAAGTTCCTTTTAATATTTTGTTTCTGTAACATTTGATGTTGCATTCACATGCCTTTCTTTACCTATTCTGTAAGAAATTATTTATACAAAAGCTAATTTATCTATCACCTTTAGATTAACTGAGATATACATTTACAAAACCCATTTTACTACCTATTTCCTCGTGGGCACAACGGAAATAGGGGCATACAGTAGGCTTGTGTATATTTTGGGCTGATCGCTATGTAATTGCCTTGAAATTATATTTTATTTGCTTGACTTGACTAGCAGAAATAAAAACACTAACCAATTTTCATTTGAATATAATATAGGGTAAGCGGGGGCCAAGGTGCGAACGGGGCAAAGATCCGAATCTAGTGTTTTCCTATTTCTGAAGTGTAGTGTGGCGGCCCTGCTCCTTCAGTTGAGAGCTGTTGTGGCGGGAAGTGTCAGTGGTGTTGTATTGTTGATTTGCGTCTTAAAGCTTTAGAGATAGGAGGTAAGTTTGGTTTTTGGAACTTTTGATCTAAATATTTACGGTGTAATTGATAGTGTTCTGTCTACTATAACAAACACCAAAAGAATTACCAATGCCTCGTATGTAAGTGCATAACGTAACTCACGCTTTAAGCTTTGTTGTTAGTTTATCAAGTTGCATACATGGCAGCTGATATAAGAAGTTCAAAAATCGGCGCCACGGGGCAAAGATCCTACGCATGCGTACCTTTGCTCCAAAAGTTTGTTTTTGCTTTCTTCGATTTTAATACTTAACGCGTAGGTTTATTTGTAATATTTGATGCACCCTAATTTATAGTTCACTGTTTCAGTATTAGTTAGACTAGTTAAACTTCATTTTACAGAAACTACAAGAGAAGCCGTTGTCTTCTAAAACGTTAGAGGAGGCTAGAAAGCTAATAGAAAATGGATCTTCCATTAGAAATGCAGCTGCAGGACTTGGGTGTACTGAATCCACGTTAGGTAAAGGACTTAAAGCAGGCTATGGAGTGGCATCATTGGGGCGTTTCAGGAGAGTATTTTCTGAGACAGGAGAAACTAAATTGGCGGAGCACTGTATCAATCAGGATTCTATGTTCTATGGCCTTACGTTTAAACACTTCCGACATTTGGTATACCGGTTTGCCGAAAGTAATGGCGTCAACCACCCATTTAATAATGAAATCCAATTGACAGGGGAAGTCTGCTCGTCATAATTTAAGTTTGAGGCAACCGGAGAAAATCAGTATCGGGAGGATAATGGGATTCAATAAAGCACAAATGGAGCTTTATTTCAGAACTGGAAACTTTGCGATCTAAATATAATTTTCCGCCCCATCGAGTCTATAACGAAGACGAAACAAGAACACAAACTGTACCGGGAAAATTGCCGAAAAGTGTGGCAAGAAAAGGCCATAGATGTATAAGTAAGGCAGTTGCAGCCGACCGAGGCGAAACCGTTTCTGTGGTAATACGATCACGATGATGACACAATGATGATTGTGATGATTCTGATATAGTAAAACATTAATAATGACACGAACTGACAAATACTGTAACTGTGTTTTATAATAACTTCTTTCTGTGCCGGTATTTTGCCCCGTAACTATAGGATCTTTACCCCAGGCCTGGGGCAAAGATCCATTTTTTTCATTTCTAATATTTTGTTAAGTATAATTTTAACACATCATGCAACCAATCTTGAACTTATTGTATCGTGTAAAGTATGCTCCTAGGTGTATTGTGTAAAAATTTCATTGTGATGTAACCAGAATAGCAGAAGGGAAAAATAAAAAAGCGTTAAGTGCGCACCTTTGCCCCCGCTTACCCTAAGTAAAAAATCCTTCGGAAGGGATTTAAAGCCCTTGGTATCGTTTAATATCTATTGGCACTTAAGAGAACCCCATACTTTGAAACAAAAGGTCCCTGGGCTAAAGTTACCATTTTTCACATCCGCAAGTTGATTTTGTCCTATAGTAAGTACGATCTATGGGTAATGAGTTGCTTCGTTACCATGCGAATTAGAAACTCCCTGATCAGAACCTCTGTAAAGGTGGCCCAATGTACGCCGACATAGTGTGATAAAACTTGTTACGATAGGTCCACTGAAATAATTTAGTTGTGGAAAGTGCAATAAACAAAGAGGAGGATTTAAATGGGGATAAAAACCCCGTAATCGATGAACTTTGTTCAATTAAGTCAAATGGTTAGTATGCTTGCCTCCCACCTAGGCGGACCAGCCTCAATCCCAAGCGCCCACATGTGGGATGTGTGGTGGACTAAACGATGTCTGGACGGGATTTTTCAGGGCCTTTCCCGCCACTCATTCCACCAATTGCTCCATCATCACATTTCCTATCATTCATTTCGCTTTCACTTTATATCATCCACTTCCTCCCGGTCGTGCCTGACTACGGGCCGACCACACGTTCCAGGTTCTTCATTCGCTCCCGACAGGCTTCTGACCCCTATGTACCCGCTCGTACCCACCTCCTAGGAGGGTATCAGTCCTACATACGAGGAGAGAATGAACAATGCATCACATAGCAACCAGTTCATAAAATTGAAATGAAATGGTGTTTTATTTATGGACGCTCTTTAACTGCTTCAGTTCTCAGTGTCCCTTTCTATATTGGGCGTGAAAGACCGCTTTATTTTGCTCAGAGGCCTCTCTATCAGGCTTGAGGTTCTTTTACAAGCCGTAAATCTACGACACAGGACTCACGACTTCACTTCCATACCGCAGGAAGTCATGCTAAGGATTTTTACGCCTGAAAAATTCCATCGTCCTCCGCCGGGTTTGATCTCACGATGGTAACCATTACAACACCGAGAGTGACCCAGTTCATAAAGGATTTAACTATTGTCTTGTGAATTCTCTTATTCCGGAGTATCTATCTATACGGAAATAGATAGGGCATAAATCTGATTAAGAAAAATTCCCCGCCCCAGCCGGTAATCGAATCCGGGACCTCCGGAAGAGAAGTCAGCTCTCTGGTAAACAATAATAGAGAAAAATCTGCAACATTAAAAATGTAAATATTTTTAAAATACACAATTAAGCATTACATTTCTAGATTTAATAATTTCCGAGATATTTTGTTTCCTTTGTTTTATTTCTGGCCATGAGTAAACCGAATGTCATTGACAATCGTATAGGGACAACTTTTAAAACATTTGACTATCGTTTTAGCCTAGTTTTATCCCCTCTCCTTTAGTGCTAAACTAAGGGGAATAAACTTAAAACCGGACCAATTTTAATGCTTACTTTCATTTAATCGTCGAATAAGCTGCTCGCCCATGTGGGGCATCAAAGCATTAACAAACTGTTTCTAAAATTCCCAATTTTAACCAATTTGTATTCAGCGAGTTTTTAAAACTGTGCAGTTCAAATGACATGTTAATACGAGCACATTTTTACTCTTAAAATTATGTTCCCCAATTCGTGATTATTGAAATGCAAATTTCAAAGCCCAACGATATATCATGGTGTACTCTATTATTGATAAAGCATGCCTATGTGGCGCCATAATTCTGATGGAGGCCCGGCCGAAATTATTATTTACCGTGCAGCGGCGGAACTTTCTCTTTTTTTCCCCAATTTTTCCGTTCGACATTAATATTCCATACCTACCGCCGCTACAAAACATATTGCAGCTTCCGATACCCAGCAAGCGTAACGGTGACGTCATAAAGGTTGAAAAAATTGAAATACGCGTATGAAAAGTTATTACAAACTGCGAGCAACTTTCAAAGCGATTTGTTTTACCTATCCAAGGTTTTCACTTTGAAGTTGCTTCTCACAATTATCATCCTCTGCTGAGAATTTGGCAGGAAACAATGTTATTTTACAGCTCCCTAACAATGACAAAAGATAAAAAACCTTATTACGCATTTATTCAGCATTCAATGTTGTTTTTATAAGTTGATATTGTAGTTTAAAAAAAAATCTGATGTGATCCGTTTACATGCCTTTCTCTACATCTCTGTAACAAATTATTGTTAAAATACTTATTTTTCTATCTACTTTATGATAATCCTGATAAACATTAGGAGAAATTGTCTTATTTACTTGCTTCCTAATAAGTAGGAGAGAAATAAGGGAATACACTAGGCTAAACCGACAGTCAAATCTTTTAAAAGCTGGTTGAAATCCGTTTCTATGCATGGCCAGGAATGTATAACTTTCCGTATGAGAAACGTATTTCAAATTAGAAACACAGAACAATGAATATCTCAGAAATGGTCAATTCCACTAAAAACATGTACCTATATGACATAAATTGTGTGTTTTAACTTGTATATTTTTTGTGTAGTAAGTTTCTGTTACGGTTTACCAGTTATGCAAATTTTAGCAAAATTCATTCCGAATAAAGAGATCTTTAGAGGCTATTAACAGAAAATTGAAGATACACACGGTATTTTAATCAAAATCGTTTGAGCAATTTTCCATGTAAAGGGAGTTTGGGGTGGTGGATTTTTCTAAAAATCTTCGTGTCGCAACCCTGGAAGATACTAAACTTTAATCTCATGTTTGGTATTTTACCGACTTTTCGTTTTTGAGTTGTCGTGTTCGCAGGTACACGAAACACGGACCTTTTTCTAAAAATATTTTTTTCGATACAGGGGACTCTAAAATGTGTATTTTCGATGAAATATCGATATCAATTTTTGGGTGGAGTGTATACTATATACTCTGTATACTATGTACATAGTATATGTAGAAAAAGTAATAATTAACTATAACATTTTTTTTTCAAATGATTCAAAATTTAACCTTTTCTACAGTGCATACTATACATATGTTAAGAGGGTATTACATGTCACTAAAATCTCGATACCGAGATTTCACTGGAAGTACATGTTTTACGGTCCCCTGTATAAAAAAATACATTTCTACTTTTTCTGCGCAGTACATAGTGCATAGGAAAACATTATTAAGGATTCACCAGAAGCATACTTTTTAGCTTTCCCTGTATTCAGAAGAACATTTTTAAAAAGTCTGATGTTTTCCATTCACATGACTTTCTCTGTCTGTTCCAAATACAAGCTATTCTTACAAAATATTATTCTTTTATTACATCATATTAACCCAGATAAACATTAGCAGAAACGGTTTTAATACTTGCTTCCTTATATGTAGAAGGGAAATAAGAGAATACATTGGGCTAAAGCGATAGTCAAATCTTTTAAAAGCCGGTCACCTTGTGAAACAATTCACTTTACATGGTCCCGTTTGAGAAACGTAGGTAGTTTAAAGCTAAAACTGATAACAAAGAATATCTAAAAAATGGTTAACGCCACGAAAAAAGTGCATGACTAGGGCTCAGATAGTTATGCTTTAAAAAAACGTAAAATATGTTTATAATTATGCAATTTAAAACAGCGATATATGCACTAACAAGCTAGAAAATATGTGCTATCCAAACCTCACAAAAATGGTGAAATAATAATATTTAAAAATCGACATTGTGATTTCATTTAATATTCGTTATATTTGCAAATACAAGTTAACATTATAATCCACCAAAATAATGTCGCCCTCCGTGGTGCAAAGGTTACCATGTTAACTTTATATACCCAAGTTCACGGGTTCAAACCCGGCGAAGGACGATGGATCTTTTCGGGCGTAAAAATCCTTAGCATAGCTTTCTTCCGAAGGTAAGTAAAGCCGTTGTTCCCGTGTCGTAGATTTACGGCACGTAAAAGAGCCTCAAGCCTGATAGAGAGGCCTCTGAGCAAAATTAAGCGGTCTCTCACGCCCAGTATAGCTGAGAATCACAGCAGTTAAAGCGCGTCCATAAATACGATGGTTGGGTCCAAAGTCATGGCAACTATTTATTTTCTTGAAGATACCAGTCCGGTTGGAAAATGCGATATAAACAGACGAAAGGGCAAGGTGTTAACTACATGTGTGGACAATGAATGGCACTGAATATCGTAACACACTAATTTATTATGGTAGTATACAGGGCAATATGGATTTCACGCTGGAAAATAACAACACAGTACACATACAGTTGACATTGACAAACCTGGGCCTAAAGACCCTCAAAGTAGTCCCTTGATACTATCACCACACGCTGCCAACGATGTTGGAGGCGCTGAATACCACATGCCGCAGAATTTGCCGCACTAAGTGTGAATCGGGTCATCTGTTTGCGCACAGCATTAGCAATCTCCACTCGTGTTCCAAACCGCCTACCACATCTTTCGAATGAAATCGAAGTCATAAGGCGAAATGTCGGGAGAGTACAGTGGGTGATCAATTTCTTCCCATCCCCAACGTTGCAGTAGCTGCCCTACACACTCTGCTTTATGTGGTTTTTGCATTGTCATGCAGGATTATTGCACTCTTCTGGACGTTTCTCCCGAACGCCATGTCGTAACTGTCACAACAGGAAGTCTCTGTAGTACTTTGCGGTCACTGTTCTTCCATGTGGAACAAAGTGGCAAACAATGACACCCTCGACGATCACCATCAATTTGACTGCGAAGGATTCTGACGGAACTTCTGTCTCCTTAGTGATCCAGCGTATTGCCACTCCGCGGACTGACGTTTCAGTTCTGGTTCGTATGCCCTGGCCCAAAAGTCATCGATGGCGATTATTCGTGACAGTAATTGATCGCCAGCGTGCAAGGTGGTCAGAGCATATTGCATAGCGCACCCACCTTTGAACTTCCGTCAGTACATGCGGTATACACCGCGATGCGATTTTGCGTAGTTGCAGCTCATTACGCAATATCCTGTGAACGCTGCGTTTCTCGATGCCACTTGCCCACTCTAACTCCAGTAGTGTCCATCGTCTGACTTCTTCCAATAGGTGCTCGATGATGGCACACAGTAGTTTTCAGTTTTAAAAGTTTAGAAGGTGTAGGAACAGGTTTGTAAAACACCCACTTAATGTGCAATATGGCTGAGAAACTTGAGGTGAGCGTTGGAATGCAGCACCAATTTCAGCTAGCTATTTCTCCAATAGAACAAATCGTTTTCGCTTCTTTTTTGGGTTTAGCGATCCCGTTGATCTAAATTTATTGACCAAGCACCTCACACCGTCTCTACCTGGAACTGAATAAGCAGGAAATTACTGCTGAAATATTCTACGCATTTGTATATATGATTCTGTTTTCACTATACATTGCATATTAAAATATGCTATTCAGGCGTACAGTTGTTTGCTGCCATTTTTGTGGAGTAATAAGAGAATAAAGTTCCTAAGTAAATCACACACAAAACACGTTTTGTCAAAATACCTCATAACACAAGAACAAAACAACAATTAAGACATTTCACAGCCCATAAACGTACTCTTGACACGTCCTGAGCCGCTTCTACGCAATGACACAATACCAAGGTCATTGACGTTTCGGCCGATACACATGTAGTAGCCATGGAATAAAATGTGTTCACAGGAGTCAAGGTTACGACCAAATTGATGCAACTACAGCCACTCCTAACAGCACAAGCAACAACAACATTATCAATAATTATAAAGAACATATACTGCCTGACGAAAGAGAGCGTTAGATTTAAATATGTTGTTATGCACATAATTCAATTCAATGTATTAGGATAGAAACGAAGTAATGTGTAAATTAAATCGTACCTATTTGATATTGTTGATGGTATGGAGAATCCGTGCGAAAATTCGGCGCTCGTACACGTTATCTGCTTCCTAGGACATAAACCTTGAGCGCAGTGTTGCCAACTTATCAACATAAAAAGTGGCTAAACTACTTCAAAAACATAGCTAAAAGTGGCTAAAATTACAAATAAAAATAGCTAAAGAAAAGGCTACATTAAGTCACCTAATCAATGAAAAATACATTCTCCTAATCCTTCTCTTAGTTACTATTTATTTTACACTGTCAGCTTCAGTCGTTTACTTCACTCATTTACTTTGCGTCACAATTTATTCCAAATTACACACATCTGTTTCTTGAAGCAAGCACAAATACTGAGTTGTAGTTTCAGATGAGCAGCTAACCGTTGGAATTAGGGGATTTCTCGAATCCCGCCTAATGTTTGCGTCACTGACCTGTAATGCTGCAATGCGAGTCACTGTACTGACTTGTATGTCATTCGCAGTGGGATAGAAAACACGAATCACTAAAAATATTATTAAAATGAATGAAAACCAAAACAGCACACGAAAAAGAAATGTATGGCTTAAAATATAGCTAATAGCTGAACTCAAAATGTTGTAGCAAATCAAAATAGCCAGAACTAGCTATAAACGTTCTAAACTGGCAACATTGCTTGAGCGTTGTTTACTTGCGACACTTGTGTACAGCGAATATAGGTTAGTTGAAGACAAACACGATAACGTCACCAAACCAGAACAACAGTGATTCTTAACTTTTGTCTTTTGCTAAATACAAAAGACTTCCACCTAAGCTTCATGGAACTCTTAATAGAGGACTCTGATAGCTGGTACCTGTTTGAAGGAACATACACGAAACTGGTTGCGCAACAAGATGCCGTCTTTGGGAGGATGAAGCAACAGCTTTGTAGAACCAGTTAGTCTCGGACACCGACATGCACCGAAGACATCACCTGGGACGATTTTCCTTTTCTATGAAAAGACTGAGCATCGTTTACACCTATTTTAAACTCACTTCATCATCCTTTTAGCAAGTTTATCATTTTATAAATTCATTAATATTGGGCTCGTGCAGGTTTTAACCTAACTTATTTTTGTATGGCAAAGATGAAAGGTCATTCGTAGTGTTGCATAAAGCAAGGAAAGGAGAGAGGCAGAGGAACTTTCTTGGAATGCTATTTATGTATAATTTGTGAAAAGAAAATCTATTTGTGTTAAAGATATTTTGAGTTTCGTCAAAAGACAACCAAAAGATAACATTCAAAACAGAGAAAGCACGTGAGCTCATGTTTGAAAGAAAAATTAAATATGTTTCGTGTGGCAAAGGCTAAATGTCACTCACAGTATAATGCAAAAAAGTGAAAGAAAAGAGATTTGGAATTCTATTCATTTTAAAATTTGTGCAAAGAAAACCTGCTTGAGTAAACGAATAATAAAGAAAATAAATAAAATTAAAAATAGAGAAAATTCGTTGCCAACAATTTATGTTGGTAAAAAAAAAAAAATCAAATGTTTGGAAGGAATACTATTATAATTTTTCATTGTTATAAGTGAGATATTGTTTCTTACGGACCTTACCCATGTTCATCGTCTTAAAGGTAATAAGTAAATTGGAGAGAACATATAAAGCAAACTTGATTTATCCTTTAAATTACACGTGTTGATGTTAATTTTGGTTTTAGAGAAGCGATAAGAAGAGAGAATCTGATGTTTCCCGTTCATATGGCTTTCTCTATCTGTTCTACAGATAGATTATTCTTACAAAAGCCTTTCTTTAATCTACATAATATTAATAAAGATATACATTACAATAAATAGCCTCATTAAAAGTTCCTTATAAGTAGAAAGGAAACAAAGGAATACGTACACTAGTCTAAAGCAACAGTCAAATCATTTAAAATATATCGCTATGTCATTAAAGTTAGATTCGCTTTACATTTGAAGTGTTTTAGCATTTAACCATTCTGAAATGGTTAACTCTACATTGTGAGTTTTATTGATATCTACTATTTTTGTGTAGTAAGTTTCTGTCTATCTCTTACGGTTTATTAGTTTGGCAAAAGTCAACCAAAATGAAGATATCTTCAGATGCTATTCCCAGAAAATTTAAGATATGTATATTACTTGCATATACATTTAGCTAATGTAGGGCATTTTAAACAAAATAGTTACTAATTTTTGAAAAAATCAAAAGTTTTAAAATTGGTTCCATGTAAACGGTATTTCGAGGTGGGCGGATTTTTCGGAAAACCTTCGTGTCGCATTATTGGTGGATGTTGAATTAAATCAAGTTTATTATTCAAGCAGCTTTTTGTTTTTGAGTTTCCATACTCACACATACACATATTCTACCAAAAATTCCTTTTTTTTTGTTTTTGTTCGTATTCAGAGAACCCCTAAAACTTGCGTTTCTGGTGAAATCTCTGTATCGGATTTTTGGGTGGCATGCAATACCTTCTCTCCCTATGTACTTTGTATTAAGTAGAAATAGTAAAAATGAAAACAATGAAATAAAGTTAATTCTAGGCTGCCACTGCGGTCGAATGGTCAGTGTTTTTACCTCTCACCTTAATGTCCCGGGTTCGATTCCTGGCGAGAGCGTGGAATTTTTCTTGCCGGTCGCCATGGCCACACTCCCTAAAGCTTCTAGTTTGGTACTCCGTGGCACAGGGGATTGCGGGTTCGAGTCCCGTCTTGAGCATTTTTGTGTTTTTATAAATGTGTGTATATATGTAAAAAAGGAAAAACTATTAGGAAAAAACGTAGAGGAAACAGCACAAAAAAAATAATAATAATAATTCTTATTATTGAAAGCTGTTTTTAAGTGACTATGAGTAGGGCAGTTCATATGCGTGGAAATCTGTAACATAATGAAAATCTATATCGAAATGGGCTACATTTCCATACAGATTTCTAACATCACATGAACATAAATTAGTATATAAGTCAAAAAATTTAGCACTTAACACTTCACATTGACATGCGCTACTTAGTGACGTTTAACAACATTCAAAGAAGAAAAACTAACCAAGAAATCCTGAAGGTGTTAAAAGTTACTGCACTTATTCAGCACCTGTCACTGCGCATATTTGCTTCTCTTGTCTTTATGTCAAGTTTCCGTGTAAATAATCATTTTGAGTGGATTTTTCTAGCATTTTCAAGGGACAGAAACGGGTCAAAAGGCATAATCCCAGCAGAAGTAATGAAAAATTAAAAAGATAAAAGTGAACCTCGCGGGTATTCCCCGTTATATATTTTTCTAACGAGTCGGAAAATCGAACTGCTCAGTCCTTTGCGCGCCTTGTGCAACAGACACTTTTCATCATTACGCTACGTTTTACATTCAATAAAAAAGCAATTTAGTAAAGGAACGCCCAGCGAGAGTTAGTAGGAAGAACAGCAAATAAATGTTATCGGGTTTTGTGAGCATGCAACAATAACAACAAACGGCGTGACGTACACCGTTACGTCATAAAGTACCAGGCGGGAAAACAACCCTAGCAACTCACTTTTATGATGCGCAATAAAAACGGTAGTTTCGAATCTGAGGAGATAAAAACACGCCTATAAAACAGCTCTCCGATACATGCCGCGATAGAGTGGTGTAGGTATGTGCATGGGCCGTGACACAAAATTATCGGGCAACGTTGTCCGGGTAATTTGTTTATCAGCAGGTATTGGTGGACGAGCAATCATTTGCATCGCATTGTGTATAGGTTAGACCATGTCCTTTTCACATGCACAGTACAAATTGTTTCGAACAAAGGCTTTTAACACTCTCGCCAATCATCCATTCCAACGTGTGAAACAGGAATATGTCTCAACTCTACGCCGCTGAACAAACACTGAATTTCAAGATGAAAGCTCCGTTAATATGCCAGGAATAGTCTTATTTCAAGAAACATGTCTTTTAACCAATTCTGATTTTTCAATAATGTATAATATCTCTTGACCACAGGCAAATTTTCTTCCCATTCAAGAATTTACAGTCAAATCCTTAAAAAGTTTGACAAATGTGTTAAGAGTTGATAAGAAATAACTAGAATGTAAGGATTTAGTAAGCAGCTCTTCCCTTAATCATGGTTTCACATGTTTTTTAGCAAGAAAGATGATTAGAATACCGCTTTCCATCACCAAAAGTGCACTCGAGTCTAGAATCCAAAAAATGTTTGACCAGTTGAGAGAACATTAGCAATTTAATTGTTTAATTGCTCTTTCTTGGTTGGAAATTTAGAATCAGAATGGAACAGAAATAAGTCAACAATGGGGTGTATCTCAAGAGAAGTTTAGGGTACCTTGATTTTTACCGGAAAAGTTCGAGTCCATAGAAAGTTTTATGCTGTTCCAACATGGAATTCGTTGCTTCAATGGGAGAGCAGCGGCAATTAATATAGAATATTGGGTTTCGGATTCCGAACTTGACAATTAATTTTATTCAGATATTATTCAAATTTCACAATCTGAGCTATAGACTGAGTCTAAAGAATGAGTCTCTTGCATTTCAAGTAATGCAAAATTGCAACCTTTTAGTAGTTTTCTTTGTTTTACTGGTTAACTTTTGTAAAACTCAGTTCCTTAACGTAATGTTCATGTGGTAAAAGACGGAGAGGCCCCAGGTAAATTAATCTGGGCGATGACACTCTTGAATGATGACTGCAGTTATAGTGGTTTTATTTTTTGTTCTAAAACACTACTTTCTTTTGCAAATATTTCA
The DNA here is from genome assembly GCA_030762935.1 of Hymenopus coronatus. Classification (NCBI taxonomy): domain Eukaryota; kingdom Metazoa; phylum Arthropoda; class Insecta; order Mantodea; family Hymenopodidae; genus Hymenopus; species Hymenopus coronatus. The sequence continues at coordinate 42,316,811 of CM060887.1, forward strand.
ATAATAATAATAATAAAACAGCCTATAAAACAGGTCTCCGATGTATGCCGCGATAGAGTAGTGTACCTACTCTAGTGTGCATGGGCCGTGACACAACATTATCGGGCAACGTTGTCCGGTAATTTGTTTATCAGCAGGTATTGGTGGATGAGCAATCATTTGCATCGTATTGTGTATAGGTTAGACCATGTCCTTTTCACATGCACAGTACAAATTGTTTCGAACAAAGGCTTTTAACACTCTCGCCAATCATCTATTCCAACGTGTGAAACAGGAATATGTCTCACATTCTGTGCCACAGGAATGATGCTGAATAAACCCTGAAGTTCAAGATGAGAGCTACGCTGACATACCAGGAATAGTATTATTTCAAGAACCAATACGTTTCATTCAGTTTAGTCCATTAATCGATTTTACTTTATCAATAATGCATAAAGTCTCTTGTCCTGATCAAATATTCTTCCAATTCAAGCATTTACAGTCAAAAACCCAAATATTTGACAGATTGGCCAAGAGTTGATATGAAATGACAAGACTTTAAAATGTCATAAATGTTTAAAGATTTTGTAAGCACTCGCTCCACATGTTTCTAGCAACAATGGTGGTTAGCATACCATTCTCCATCACCAAATGCGCACTCGAATCCAGAATCCAAGGAGTGTTAGACCTGTTGAGAAAATATTAGCAATTCAATTGTTTAATTGCTCTTCCTAGGCTGGAAAGGAAGAAACAGAATGAAAAAGAAATGAGTCAACAATGATGCACATCTCAAGATAAATTTGGAGTACCTTGTTTTTTTTACCGGAAAGGTTCGAATCTATAGAAAGTTTTATGATGTTCCAACATAGAATTCGCTGCCCCAACAGGAGAGCAGCGCCAAGGAAAACGAATATTGGGTTTCGGATTCCGAACTTGACAATGAATTTTATTCCAATTCTACGTTTTCAAAATTACTTTAAAATTAGCATTATCTTATACAAATTTACTATCTGGAGTCTGATTCAGGTAATGCAACATTGCATTATCTTAATATTAACTATTATGTAATGATGACGAGAAGTAGTACAAGAAAGAACTTATCAAGCAAGATTGGCATTATACGGAAGTAATAATTGTAGCCTTCTTTGCTTTACTAGTTCAGTTATATGTAACTCAAGATCCTTACTATAAAGTTCCTGTGGGAAAAGACGGGAAGAGCCAAGGTAAAATAAGCTGTATGATAGTATGCTTAGATGCTATCTGCAGTTGCATAGAATGTTCTGTTACTTTTAAATATTATTGCGGTTCTTATTTTAAAAAGTAATACTGCAATAATAACAGTAGTTTCGAATCTGAGGAGATAAAAACAGCTCTATAAAACAAACAGCTCATGCCGAAATAGAGTGGTGTAGGTATGTGCATGGGCCGTGACACAAAATTATCGGGCAAAGTTGTCCGGGTAATTGGTTTATCAGCAGGTATTGGTTGACGAGCAATCATTTGCATCGTATTGTGTATAGGTTAGACCATGTCCTTTTCACATGTAGAGTTCAAATTGTTTCGAATAAAGGCTTTTAGCACCCTCGCCAATTATCTGTTCCAACGTGTGAAACAGGAATGATGCTGAACAAACACTGTATTTCAAGATGAATGCTATGTTGACATGCCAGGAATAGTCTTATTTCAAAAAACGTGTCCATTAATCGACTCTGCTTTTTCAATTGTGTATAATGTCTCTTGTCCATGGCCAAGTTTTCTCCCCATTAAAGAATTTACAGTCAAATCCAAAAAATCAGTTATTAATCAGCTTTAATCAGTTATGTTTTCTCTCTCTTTATTTCCTGTAAAGATACTGGTATCCTAATTAGATACTATTATAATTTTAAGTCTGTTTTCATGAATCACAAAAAAAAAATAATCATAAGAAGCAGACAGTATTTTAATTTTGGTTAAAAAGATTTTAGAACTAGCTGTAAAATACAATTGTTTCTTTAAGTGAATGCATTATTCTAGCAGTCACTGATTTATCTCAGGAAGCGTAGAAACATAAGAATAAGATCCGTTGAATTCAAACGGTAATAGTTCGGCTGTAATACAGTTTTTCCATCTTTAAGCAGACAGATAATTCAGCTTGTGTGAATAGCACTCTAATGCCATTTGCTTGTCACTGAACAAAGTAGTATGGTCTATAGGGATGTGGCCTCAAGGACTGGCTGAACTCTTCGATTGACTACGGATGATGGGGTAGTTAGACTAGAAGTCTCGATGTTTGGCTGTAAGCCGTTGCAGATGGAGAAAGTAGTTAATCTGGAACTTTGGTTGACAAGGCTAATGTTTTATTTTTAAACTATTAATACGTTTAATGTTAAAGAAAGCTTACTTAAACAATAAAAGCACAACAATACATAACTGGAATTTTAAACATTAGAAATAGTTTAAGAAAGCTACAAAATATAAAAAACCTATCTAGAAAATAATTATAATCTACATGTTAGTGTATATATATATATATATATATATATAAATCTGCGTGTTTGTGTGCATGTATTTTCCACATTATATAAAATGAATAAAAAAATTGATAAATATACCGTATATTAAAAGTATTTATATCACAAATAAATTGTAAATCTTGAATTTTCCGAAAATAGCCTCTTAATAATTCTGCATTTTTGGATGAATTTTGAATAACTGGTAAGCCGTAAGAAATAGACAAAAACTTACTGCAGAAAAACTATAGAATTCGTTAAAAGCCATAATTTATGTCATATATATTTGTTTTGTAGTCTTGACAATTTCGGAGATATTTATTGTTACTGGTTTCAATTTTAAACTATGTAACTTTTCTCAAACGTAAAGTCACCTTTCGGTTCATCTCTATTTTGTTTTACTTCGGTTGTTCGTTAGCCACTAGTTTTTAAAAGATTTGACTACCCGTTTAGCTTAGTGTTTTCCCTTATTTCCTTCCGCTCAGAAGCACCAAAAAATAAAATAATTACAGCTAATGCTGATCTCAATTAGTATGACCTAATTAAATGAAAAGTCTTTTGTAAGAATAGATTTAATTAATATTTTTTGCCATACAAGCCGTGTGTATGACAGGGGTTAGATAAGTAGATTCAGACTGAAAAAGTCAGTCATAGCCGGGATATGAACCACGGGTCTCTGGCCAGTGCCTTGAAACCAGGGACATAAGTATTCACTACATTGTAAGCCGCCATATTGGCACATCATCTCAAAATAATTCCTTGTGGTTTACCAGGAAACATGCGAGTCAATTGGAGAATTTCAGCTGTATCGGATATTATCATGGTAGCTCAGTGGTTAGAACCAGTTCTTGAAAATCTTCGCGTGGCAGTTTTGAGAGATAAAGGACTTAATTGTCAAGTTTGTCATGAACAATTAGTTGTTTTTTTTTTTTTACTTTCTCTAGTCTTATGTACATACAACGTGTATAGTAAATAGATAAGTTATTGTATTCCATCCAAAAATTGGATGTCAAGATATCACCGGAAATATATGTTTTTGGGTTTCCTGAGTCCAAAAAAAGCATCTTTAGAAAAAGGCCCGTATATGTCTGTATTTATTTGTGGAAAGCATAGATAAAAAATGAAAAAAACTGTTAAATAAGTAACTTATTTATAATATCTACCAGGATGAGAAACGAAGATGTTAAAGAAAATCCGCCCCCCCCACAAACTTGCCTTTATATGGAAACATTTTTGATTTTGCTTTTCTCAAAAATACTCTAACGATTTTGATTAAAATTCTGCCTATTAAATCTAACTACATAATCAAATAAAATGTATATTTTGAACTTTCTGGGAGTAGCTTCTGAAGACCTGTTCATTCTGGATGAATTTCATTTAATTTTTATAACCGCTAAACCGAAAGAGATACACAAAAATTACTGCATACAACATGCAGCTTTCATTAAAATACCGAGTTGTCCAGTTTTGAGATATTTCTTGTTATTGATTTAAATTTTAAACTATTCATTTTCTCAAACGGGCTCACCTTTCGTTTCATCTCTCTCTTGCTTTTCTGAAAATGCAGAGCGAACCCACCTTCAGTTGTTCACATGTTAATTGGCCTTTAAAGACGCTTTAGCCTGGTATACTCCTTTATTTTCCCTTCTGCTCATAGGGAACTAAGTAGTAAGACAACTGTGTTAATGTGTTTCTCGTTTAGCATAAGGTAGATAGAAGAATAATCTTTTATAAAAATAGTTTCTTTGCAGAACAGATAGAGAAACTTATATGAATGCAACATATTAGATGTTTCACGTTTATGCACACACACGCGCGTGAGGAATATTTTACTTACAAAATTTGTCTTTGAATTCAGGAATTTCTGCTCTAGCAACTCTGGCACATGGTAGAGAAAGAAAAAGTTACTTAGAAATAGATATTAGTGCTACTTCATCTGAAAATTTCGTTTCGTAATCAGCTTACTCTACCCGTAGCTGTAGGACCGACACCTCCCCTAAGACTTACAAGCCATTGCCTAGGGGTCAGAAGCCTGTCGGAGAGCCAATGGCACGAAACCACTGACTGTAGAGCATGTTACGAGGGATCGCACGTAGCCAAGCATGAACATGAGGAAGTGGATGATATGAAAAGTAAGCGAAATTGATTGTAAAGGTGAAGATGGAGCGGTTGATGGAATGAGAGGCGGGGGAAATTGGAGGTTCCGCCTAGATGTTAGGCGAGCGGTCTGACCACTTACTCACAGCGCCGCCAGTAATCTAATAGTTACATATCTAAAATTTTAGTTTAAGATACTTTTATAGCGTTAGAGACCTCTAAATAGAAGATGGTCCTCAATAACACCAGTTGCCACTTTCTGTCAGAAGAAAATTATTTCTCAGCAACGTGAAACTTTTGATCGGTCATAAATTACGGCCAATGAACATTCGCTAGTGTTGCTGCCGCTCCAGAATCCTCGCCATTTTCAATGATCTCTGCTTGGATGTCTAGAGCGCAGTAAATAAACCGTGAGCTGGTTTAAATACCAAATGTGGCAGGTACATGTAGACGCTGGACCCTTGCGTTTCGTCAGGAGGGGTGCTCAATAATTCATCAACCTCCTCCTCTCTCTCCCCCGCTGATTTCATTTCACTTTGGCTCAGAAGCACTCCTGGCATTAGCCATGCAGAATCACCTGTTAGCTTCTTCCGTCAAGTCCCGCAAGAACCTCAGCGTTTTTAAATTGTTTAATCGCCAAAGGTATTACCATCAAGGCTTTCATCTACACCTCTGGAGCGTTCAAAGGATCCCATCTCTAGCCCGCACATAAATGTGCAACTGCTCTGAACTCTGAGACTCGGAAATATGATATCCTATGTATATGCAAAGCGAGGATAAACACAAGATGTACTCAGCTTCATGTCCAAACTTCGTCGTTAGATGATGTTCATACAAGCACTTCGATTTTTTCAAGATAGCACATTTTAAAGCAAAGAGTTTCAAATGGGTTCACCTTGTCAGACATTTATGGACTCTCTCTGAGGGCAAGAAATGCTTCAGGTGCTGAGCAAACCGCTTATATTGCATCTCTACACCAGCTTAAAGCTAAAGTGGAAGCATAATAGGAACATTAGTCATGTTAGTGTTAAGTTATCACAAGGTTTCGGACACGGTTGCGGTTTGGTTGCGCTCTGACCGGAAAATAGATAAGTGCACACATGGTTTCACTAGGACCTTCCCCTCTTAAAGCATTGCCGGTCATTTACCTTAAATAGGTGATTAGTGCACGTACAGAAAGTTCTGAAGTTACGAAGATCAATTATACTTTTCATACACTCAGAAATTATACTGTAATCCATTGCAATAATTGTCAATGCATGTACACACATTTCACTTGTCACAGAACAGATTGAATATTTTGCTCATGTTATTTATTAATGATTTGTAGTTAAACTATGTTCACTACTAACTTTACACTTATTTCAGTGCCCAGCTATACCTATAGCACAAACAATAATTTATTCCCGTCGCTTCGACTCCCACATCCTTGCCTCGCTGTCTCTATACTCCTTTTCGGAACTAAACTGCTTACCCTTTTATAGCTATCGCGGTCCAAAATTTCAAGAGGTTATGATTATTCCAGCACGTGTCCACACACGCAGAGGCTTCGAGGCAGAGGCTAGCCTTCACGTGTTAAATTTATAGCCCCTAAGACGATATGTGCCGCTAATGAAGAAAACCAAAAGCAGGCAGGCGGAACATCAAAATCCATGAAAAATGAAATGTTTCACAATGCATGTTTCTATTCTGACTGGCTTGTAGGTAAACTCTAAAATGTATCTAACATTCTGAAAATTTAGTATTCACGATGCATGTTGCTATTTTGACTGACCTGGAGGGAAAATCTAAAATGTACTTAACATTCTGAAAATTCAGAAGCAAAGTATATGCAAAGTTAACAATTACCATGATGTACCCATTGTTGTTAAATACCTCCAGTGAAATAATGCATCTGTGAAAATAACAAAATAAGAGTATGCATGTAAGATTATCATTTATTTAAACACATAATAAAATAAACGTATTTTCTATATTTAAAACTTTTAGCTTCTATGTTGATTTAATATTATCCAGTTTAATTGTGTGCATTCATTTTATTAATAATAATTTTCCACAGGATACACTTTTACTTTCTGAACTATGTACAAAGGTATCGTAATCCACTAAAAATGTTGATACTGAGAATTCATCAGCAGTACCTAAATAAAAAACAATCTAATGTGTCCCATTCTCACGACTTTCTGTATATCTTGCTAACAAATTATTGTTAAAGAGCTTATTTTCTATCTACTTCATACTACTGGAGCTAAACATTAAAAGGAATGTTCACTTTTGAGATCAAAGAATTATGTACTCCTTTTGTGATTCGACCACAGTAATTTTATGATACCAGCTTTGAATGAGTAATTTAACTAGCGCATCATTTGTCCTCCGTTGTGCAATAGTTACCAAGCTAGCTTCATATAAGCAAGATTGCGGGGCGGAGGACGATGGATTTTTTTCGGGTGTAAAAACCCTTAGCATGGCTTCCTTCAGAAAGGAAGAAAAGCGGTTTGTCCCGTGCCATTGATTTACGGCACGTAAAAGAACCTCAAGCCTGATAGAGAGGCCTCTGAGGAAAATTAAGTGGCCTTTCATGCTCAACTTAGAATGGGACGCTGAGAACCGCAATAGTTAAAGAGCGTCCATAAATGACATGCCATTTAGTTTTATTTAACTAGCGGAACGCTTTAAATGCAACACAAAACATGTGATACATTATTAAGAATTTCAAGATAATTTGCACTTTATTTGTGTTGAAAATGTCTTAATCATGAATGTTAATCGAAATCATTAGAGCCATTTTAGAGATGACCAAAATGTTCATTAAAGTTTCCAAATAAAGAGTAGTTTGGTGTTCTAGGAAATCTTCATGTTGCATCCTAGAAAATGAAGTGAAATAAATAATTCTGCCTTAAATAAAGCATCAGTCAACAAATGAAAAAAGCTAAATTAGTAAACCCTATTGATAAAATTCTAAAAGCAGTTTGGGCCGCACCGTGGCTGAATGGTTGGACCATTCGCCTCTCACCTAAACGACTCGGGTTTGATCCCAAGCGACCTCATGTGCGATTTGTGGTGGACAAAGTGGCGCAGGGGCGGGTTTTCTCCAAGTTCTCCGGTTTCGCCCGTCATAACATTCCACTGGTGCTCCATCTTCATTCCATGTATCGCCTGTGGTGCCATGGTAGTAAAAGCGGGCGTTAAACACTATAAAAATAAACGCAGCTTTGACAATATGGATGAAACAATAACGTTTCCAAATCATATTCAAAATTAGTCCCTAATTCTGTTAAAATTAATAATGTTAATAGACTTTTAGTTTTTGAGTTATGCTGTCCAAAGCCACACTGACACATACACACATACACATGCACACACATATTTTTTTCTAAAAATATTTGGGGGGATTGGGATTCAGAAGACCTCATAACGTATATTTATTTCCTGTGAATTCTGGACATCGAATATTTGTGTGGAATGCAATAACTTCCCTACCTCCTATGTATATACTACGGATCGATAAAGCCTCTGTACATAGAAGGAGCAAGTTTCCTATTTTAAAGATAACTTAAATACGAAATCGATCCAAAATTACCTTCTCATAACGAAATTTAAGAGAGAAAGTTACCCTGTTTATAGGAATGTCCTTTGCTTCTTTAAAGTAACGGTGGCAAATAGCCGAGTGGTTAAACCGCTAGCCTCATGCGATTTGTGGTGGACAAAGCGACTTCTCGGAGAGTTTTATATTCGTGGAACATCTAACCGTCAACAGGATACGGAGAAAACTACTTCGGAAAACGTATTCAAGTTTTATACTTTGGTCGTCAAATGACGTCTAATGCAGGTACAAAATATTTTTGGAAGCCGATTCATTATTATGCGAAAGTTCTCCAAGAATTGCATTCAGAGAGTGCAATTGAATAAAACAGAGCAACAATGTAACGCTCTGCCCAAAACTGTTAAGTACTATTTACTAAATCCATTGTTACTGAAGATTGTGATGGTTTTGTTAAGGTGATGTGAAGGGTATTTTTCTGTTTTATTGTATTACTTAACAGTAAAGTCCCCAAAAGATGGAATTACATCCCCTGAACTTACATCTGAATGCCTAGGATCAGAAGCCCGTCGAAAGCCAACGAACAAGCATTTAATAATACGAGGGGTGATGATCAGAAACTAAGGTAACAAATCCTGCAGTGAAATGAGCATATTTTAGTTCTAACAACTATTACAGCCATATGATATTACATGCATTAGGTTATTTTTCTCCATATCGGTTAGGCACTTGTCGCTTTGTGGGATGAGTTCCAATATTCCCTCATGGTAAATCTTGTCCTTGCGTGTTCAGCCACGTAAAGTTTAGCACATCCTCATCGGCCTACTAGGTGTTCCTTTAAGTGAAGAAAAGGTGAAAGTCGCGCTTGGAGCGAGATGCGAACTATAGAGAGTGTGGTCGATGTTATTCTAGCGAAACTGTTTCAACAGCAAGGTAGTTATCTGAACTGTATGAGGTTGAGCGTTGTGGTGAAGGAAGATGATACCTTCGGCGATAAGTTCTAGTCGTTTCCTACTGATTGCTTGTGCCCTCTTTCCAAAAAATGTCAACTGACATTCGAACTATCCCAAAACACTGAAGCTATCAGACCGACCACCTTAAACTTTTTTGTTTTTGCAGAATAGGTGCAATGATGACTACTTATTGCTAAGGGTATTGTGGTGGATCCATCTTTCGTCACTTCCATGGATAACCGTTGCAAAAATCGCAGACTTCCCCTCCCCATGCGCTTCCCCTTGTATTGGTTGAATAGATATCGTGGAGTACAACCGGAACAAACCTTCCGGTACTGCAGAATATCGTGAACAATGTGATAAATGCTTTCAAAAACATTCCCGGTTATACCGTCATATGTTATAAGTGATTCTCCTGTTGCCCTGAATGAGCTCCTCCACGAAGTTGTGTTCAAATTTGTGGATACCGTCGGCCACGGTGATTCTTATCGGCCACGGTGACATTTTTTCTACTGGCCGCAAACTTTGTCACCTTTTTGCGACATGCTAGTCGCTCCATAAACCTTGCTGACAGTGAATGTCAGCCGCAATTGCATGTTTCGCCCACAGAATTTCGAATAACTGAGCTGATTTCTACGCCAGATGAATTTCCCAAAGCAGTACCCATTTGTGTTTCCCTTGCAGTAGCGCTGTAGGTTTCAGTTGGATGAAACTCTGTACAGTTGCGAACCGCGAATATTAGAATTCGTCCCCTTGTAAACGCAGGTGCCTTGTAAACTTAAGTTTCTGATCATCTCTGATAGAATGAAGAACTCGGAACGAGATATCAGCTTGTGGTCACAAATGAGAGTGGGTGAAGTATAACATATGAAATGAATACGACATGCATGATAGGAAAGATGATGGTGGAGGAATTTGTGGAATAAATGGGGGAGTGGCCCATAGAAAACTCGCCGAGAAGCCGCTTTGAACACCACAAATCCCATATGCCATCTGCTGAGAATGAAACTAGGGCTCTTTGATTAGATGCTAGCAGTCTAACCACTCGGCCACGCGCCACCAATTTTTGTTGTAATAAAAGCTTAAAATGTTTCTATTTCTTTGAAGTAGTGAAGGCCAATTCTATAAACTGGTTAACTTTCTCTTGTAAAGCTCGATTCGTATTGGTCATTGCAGTTTTATGTAGAGTTTTCTTTTAAAGTTACTCCTACTTGTTCGCTATGCACAAAAGATCTGTCAGTCTCTCATGTATTGCTAAAGTGCATTCATCTAGCAACATATCTACAAATGCGGGTGAGTCTTGCTGAAGTCATGGTGGACGATCACCGATCGGTTTTTAAGCCAACGAATAATTCAATCATCAAAACATTTTTGTAGGCACTTTTAGGAATCGATGTCATTTGTGGCCGCAAATTTTCCTTTATGACTTCATTTGACTGAAAACGGGTGCCTCAAAGTGGTAACTTGAGTTTTGGAAAGAGAAAGAAATCAGCAGGAGACACATCAGGTGACCTTTTTCGCCGTATTTGTTCTCTAAAACGCTACATAACGCTTATATAATTGTCTTTATTTACCAACTGACCTTCTGGCAACAACTCTTTGAGTGCACTACACCGCGATAATAAAAAAAACTGTCAACATGACCTTCAGTTTTGATCGAATTTGAGGTGCCCTTTTAGTTTTCGGTTCAGTTGGAAGGCGCCATTCGGAAGCTTGTTGACTGGTTTGAGTGTCAAACTCGTAAACCCACGTCTCATCACCAGTTACAATGCGTTTCATGAATGTGGGATCGAACTGGCTCATTTTAGCATGTCTTCAGCAATCCTTACGCGATTGAGTTTTTGTAGAAAATTCCAGTATTTTGGAACTAACCGAGCTGCAACGCGTGTCATGCCCAAACAATCCTTTAAAATAGTACGAATCAATTCGTGAGACACAGAAAGTTTAGCGGCAATTTCTCTCAGATCTAAATGACGATTTTCAGACACCATTTTCTTCACCTTAGCGATGTTCAGTTGAAACCGTTGATGACCGACCAGAGCAAGGCAAAACTTCCACCACATTTCGATCACTTTTGAATGCACTGTACCACTCATATGCACGTGTTTTTGATAAAGTAGATTCACGGTAAACCCTCTGTAATATTTTCAGCGATTTGGCACACGAAATACCGCTTGCAACGCAAAATTGGAGACAGATTCTTTGTTCAATATTTGTACCCCATCGTAAAATCGCAAATCACTTTTGAGATTAACTAACAATATAACGTACTGTAAAGAAACTATATGACAGATGACGATCAAACTCCGTGTGGGCATAGAGGAAAGTTGTACCAACTTAGCGACAACAGTAATTTTGAATCCTCTTTTTAACAGCATTTTTAAATGATCAATTCCCGGTATTTTCTTGACAGAATGTAAATATATTTTTAAATCCATGTAGCTCTTGCTTTTGTCATGGTTTGATTTATATACCTCGAATTTATATTCGACTTTTACTGTAAATCACACCTACCCAAAAATTCACTATTAAGATTTCAGCGTAAATACGCGTTTTATGATCGTATCCAGAAAAAGCATTTTTAGAAAACGGTCCCTGTGTGTCCCTGCGTCTGTAAACATGGTTATTCAAAAACGAAAAGTAGGTAAAATATCAAACTTTAGATTTAAGTTTAGTATCTTCCAGGGATGCAATACGAAGGCCTTGAAGAAAATTCCCCAAACCCCAGTTATCCTTTACGGGAAAAAATTTTCGACAACGTTTACTTTCTCAAAAATGGCTGTAACGATCTACAATAAAATACAAAGATATTTTCATAATAAATAAAATGTATATCTTAAATTTTCTGGGCATAGCTTCTGAATAGCTATTTATTATGGATAAATGGTGCGTAATTTTGCAACTGGTAAACCTTAAGAGATAGAGAAAATCGTACTGCACAAAAATGTAAATATCCTTAAAAATACACAATTTATGTCATACACATTTTTTGTGGAGTTGACCATTTGTGGGATACTCCTTGTTTTTTGTTTCAGTTTTAAAATACTTAAAACGTTTCTCTTGAGGGAATTTGAAACTCTTGGCAAAGAAAAGAAAATACTTCAACCACTTAGCAAAGAGCTTTTAAAAATGTTGACTATCATTTTAACTTAGTTTATTCCCTTACTTCCCCTGTTCTTACAATGAAGCAAGTGATAAGACCATTTCCACTAATTTTATTAGCATGAATCCACTAATTTTTATTAGCATGAAGTGAATAGGAGAATACACTTTTTAACAATACTTGTTGCAGATGTAAAGAAACTCATGTGAATGAAATATCAAATTGCTTAATATTGGTCTTTTTCTCTAGCTTTTGCTATGATTTGTTTTATAAAAGGCACTAATAACCCTATAGTTGAGTGTCCTTAAATACTCATTATTTCTGTGAAAAATAGTATACAGATGACCCTATACAGTATTCTCTTTGGCGTGCTTCGATTCAGTGTTATATTGAAAAACTTACGCTATATTGGCTTTGAAACCAAGAAAATTGCTCCACTGTAAAGTTGAAACTTTCAGACATCTTTGATTCTCTGTGTTGTATAACGCGTAACAAACCTCTTTCATAGCTGGTATCGCAAAATTACTCCAGTTGAATCACAAAAGGAATATACAACTCTGTAAATATGTATTTGAAAATTATATTTCCCCAGAGATCTCGCGTCTCAAAAGTGACATTGTGACGCGAATACGTGAGCCCATCTTCGTGGAATAATTCCTTTCGAAATAAAGTCATTTTACCAGAGGCATCCTAGAAACCACGTTTTAAATCGTTTTCCCTAGCACGTATACCCAATGTTCATAGTAGGCAAAGGGTTTATTGTACTATTCCATTAAAAAATTCGATAGAGAGATATCACCGAGGATACATATTTGAGAACCCTTGAACATTTAGAAGTAATTAGTGTGTGACTGTCTGCCTGTGTGTGTGTCTGTGAAAAGCATAACTCAAAGTCATAAGTCTATTAAATACCAAACAGTTATTTAAGTGTAGTATCTTACAAGGATACGACACGAAGATTTTTGGGGGAATTTCCCCACTCCATAATACCCCTTGCATGGAAGAATTTTCGAATTTGTCGATGTTATTAAAAATGGCATTAACATATAATATAGAACTTTACATAACAGATAAAATATAAATCATGAATTTGTTAAGAATAGCCTCTGAAGTCTCTTCATTCTAAATTACTCTTGCATAATTTGTAAACCGTAAGAGATAGTCAAAACTTACCGCAAAAAAAAAAAAAAAAAAAAAAAAAAGGAAAATTAAATTAGAACGTCCAATTTTTGTCATATGCTCTTTTTTGTAGAGCTAAGTATTTACGAGTTATTCCTTACGCATATTTTTCTCAAACAAGAAGTTCATTTGTTTTGTATCTCTTGTTTCAGTTCTGCCCATGTGAAGTACACCGAATTTCAATGTAAAATATTTGACTATCACTTTAGCCTAGTGTACACCCCCATTTCCCTTCTACTTATAAGGGGCTAAGTAATAAAAATATTTATGCTAATGGAAAAATATTTCAAGATTTGGAAATATAATTATAAAATAAATGTAGGTGCTAGATTATTAAAACACTTAAATCGACCCACAGATTTAATGATTTTGGCGAAAATTGATGTACAATAAACTGATTCTCTCACAAATTTTAATAGTTAGCAATATACAATTCAGCTAATAGTAATAACAATTAACAGTTAAATAAACAGCAGAAAAAGGAACTTGGGCTGAAGTTACACTGGAGCTTTAATTGTCCATGAAGATAAATGAAATATTGCTACAAATTATTGTTATATTAATAATAAAGTATTTTAACTTTTGAACTTGAGATGCTGAAATACTAGTTGTAATTTAACTATTTTAAAAAACTGAATCTTGGCAACATTAGGAGGAAAAAAAAACAAATTTGATGTGTTGTAGTCACATATATTTTCCTACCTGTTTTGAAAAAAAAAAAAAAAAAAAGAAGAGATGTTCTTTAAAAAAAAATCTTCTAGGTATATCATACCATGCGAGATATATATTATGGTATTCCTATTTAGTATCTTATAAGCCTAAGGAAAATAAGGACATATTCCAGACTAAAGCGATCGTAAAATCGTTTAAGAGCCTATTAATATGTGTGCAATTGGAGTCCGGTTCGCTTTGCATTATCAAAAAAACAAAAGGGGGATGAAATTAATGGAGTCCATTTTAAAGATGCGTAGTTTAAAATTGAAACCAATAACAAGGATTACCTCGGAAACGCTCAAAAGTGCAACAAACATATATATGTACAAGATGTACAAGATTCACATGCTTTGTGTAATACTTTTTGTATATCTCTTAAGCTTTACCAGATACACATGCAGATCTTCAGAAGCTATTCTCAGAGAATTCAAGATTAATATTTTACTATGATCCAAATATGATCGTTAGAGCCATTTTTGACAAAAACATATTCAAAACATTTTCCATGTAAAGAGTATAGGGATTTTTTTTCAAAATTCTCTCGCCGCAACCTTGGAAGATGAAGTTTGGCACTTAAAGGTCCTTTAGTTACTGAGCTATGCTGTGCACGTGGACCTTTTTCCAAAAATGCTCAATTTTTTACTTTCTCTAGCCCCATATGTACAATGTACATAGGAATAGAGAAGTACTGTATTCCAACCAAAAATTCTATACCGACATTTCACCGGAAATACATGTTTTAGGACCCTCATTTTCAGAAAAAGTCCGTGTGTGTCCGTGTGTCCTTGTGTCCGTGTGTCTGAACACGATAACTTAAAAACGAAAAGTCGGTAAAATACCAAAATTGGTATTTAAGTTGAGTATCTTCCAGGGATGCGACACGAATATTTTGAGAAAAATCCCCCACCCCAAACTACACATGGAACTTTTTTCGAAAATTTTGATTTTCTTAAAAATGACTAACAATTTTGATTAAAATATCATATATTAAAGATATTTACCTAGCAAATAAAATGTATATCTTGAATTTTCAGGGAATAGCTTCTGAAGACCTGTTTATTCTGGATGAATTTTACTTAATTTGGCATAACTAGTAAACCGTAAGAGATAGACAAAAACTTACTATACAAAAATGTAGGTCTTGTTAAAATACACAAGTTATGTCATGTACATTTTTCTCGTGGAGCTTACCGTTTTCGAGGTATTCATTGTTATTAGTTTCAGTTGTGAAGTACTTATACTTTTCTCAGACGGGAGTGTCCGTTTTTCTTTTGTTCTACTCCTGGCCAAGAAAAGAAGCGATTTGTAATGACAATCGCATAACGACAGCTTTTAAAAGATTTGACTATTGGTTTAGCCTAGTGTATTCCCTTATTTTCTTCCTATTTATACGGTACTAAATAATAAGAACATTGTGCTAGAGTATCACGATTAGAGGTGCAGAAAGAAGAAGAATCTTATGTATGAAGTTTGTAGAACAGCTAGAGAAAGTCATTTGAGTCTAACACATCAGATTTTTTATTCTGGGGACCTAAATGCATATAGTTCCGGTAAAATCTCGGTAAAACCAAAATAAAAGGTATGAATAATTTAGCTGTTCCTCCTCTAGCCAGAAAATGTCTTTATACAGGGTCGACCATTCAACTTGAGACTGTAGATAGAATATTTCCAAAGCTAAGAGCTATAGAAAGAAACGTTTTGATATAATGGGGGAAACTAAACGTCATTTGTTGTGTTTTAATTGAAAAACCTTTCGATGGTAATTTGAGAGTCAAGATATGGTTTTGCTTTCTCTACAAGTACTATGTATATAGTCTATAAAGAAGGTATATAATACATCCAAAATTTCTATATGGAGATTTCACCGGAAATATACGTTTTGAAACCCCAGTAAAAGAACCTTGTACAAGGAAATGGTTTAAACAAAAGTTGTTTATTTTTTTAATGAGGAATAAAGAAACAAAAACCAGTTTATTTCCATTTATAAAATCTGATGTGTTACATTCACATGACCTTCTCTACTTCTCTGCAACAAATTATTGTTAAAAAGTTTATACTTCCATTTATTTCATTCTAATCGAGGAATAATTAACAGAGATAGTCTTATCACTTGCTTCCTTGTAAGTAGAAACGAAATAAGGGAGTGCCATAGGCTAAAGTGATAGTTAAAAGATGGTTGCTATGTGACTAAAGTTCCCTTGTTTGTATGGACAAGAGTTAACAAATTCATGTATGAGAAAAGTATGTCTTTCAAAACTGAAACCAAAAAACAAGGAATATATGAAAAACCATCAACTCCACGAAAAAAATGCGTATAACATGCTCTATATTTTTGTCTGGTAAGTTTTTGTCCATCTCTTACGGTTTAGCAGCTATGCAAAATTCCGTAAAATTCATTCAGAATAAAGTAGTCTTCAGAGGTTATTCCTAGAAAAATCAAGAGATACATTTTATTTTTAGGTAAATATCTTTAATATGCGGTATTTTAATGAAAATCGTTAGAGCCATTTTTAAGAAAATAAAAATTTTCGAAAAAAGTTCTATGTAAAACGTAGTTTGAGGTGGGGGGATTTTTCTCAAAATCTTCCTGTCGGATCCCTGGAAGACACTAAACTTAAATACCAAGTTTGGTATTTTATCAACTTTTCGTTTTTAAGTTATCGTGTTCACATGCACACGGGCCTTTTACTGAAAATGCTTTTTTTGCATACAGGGAACCCTAAAACATATATTTCCGGTGAAATCTCGGTATCGAATTTTTGGGTGGAGTGCAATATCTTCTCTACACACTATACACTGTACGTGCAGAGAAAGTAAAGGCGTACCTTGACGCTCAAATTGACATACGAACACATTAAACACAAGATATGACATTAATTTTCTTCCATTATAACAAGCAATTTGTACTCAGGAAGTTTCTTTCTACAACGCCTAGTTTTGGAGATATTCTACAGTCTCAAGTTAAAATGGTCCAGCAGCACTTAAAGGAGATCTCCCTTTCTTCCATACGGTATTGTAGGAATCAGATATTTTCATGCACATGACTTTCTCTCATCGCTGTAACAAATTGTTAAAAAGCATATTCTTCTATCTACTTTATGACAATCTAAATAAACATTAACAGAACTTGTCTTAAATACTTGCTTCCTCATAATGAGAAGGAAAATAGGGGAATGACCGATAGTAAAATCTTTTAAAAGCGGTTGCTATGTGGATAAAATCCGTCTACAACTTTCCGTGCGAAAAAAAGTTTAAGTATTTTAAATATGAAACAAATAACAAGGAAATTCTCAGAAATGGTCAATTCTACGAAAAAGAAACGTATATAATATAAATCATGTGTGTTAAAGTAATCTACATTTTTGTGTAGTAAGTTGTTTCTATCTCTTACGGTTTACCAGTTACGCAAATTCAGCAAACTTCATTCGGAATAAAGAGGTCTTTAGATTTTTTCCCCAGAAAATTCAAGATATTAATTTTATTTGCAACATCAATATCCTTAATATACGGTATTTTAATCAAAATTGTTGGAACCATTTTTAAGAGAAGCAACATTTTTGAACTTTGTTCTATGAAACGGGTAGTTTGGAGTGGGGGGATTTTTCTCAAAATCTTCGTTTTTTTTTTCTTTTTTGGTAGTGTTTAACGCCCGCATTAACTACTAATGGCACCGCAGGTGACACTGATGATACATGAATGATGGAGCACCGTTGGAATGCGATGGCGGGGGAAACCGGAGTACCCGGAGAAAACCCGCCCCAGCGCGCTTTGTCCACCACAAATCTTACATGCGGTCGCTTGGGGTCGAATCCCAGCCGTCTAGGTGAGAGGCTAGTGGTCTAACCACTCGGCTACGGCGCGGCCACAAAATCTTCGTGTCGTATCCCTGGAAGATACTAAACTTAAATACAAAGTTCGGTATTTTACCGACTTTTCGTTTTTGAGTTATCGTGTTCACGGACACACGGACGCACACAGACCACACACATACACGGATCTTGTTTTACAAATGTTTTTTTTTTTTTTTTTTTTTTTTTTTTTTGATTCAGGGGATCTAAAATGTGTATTTGCAGAGAAATATCGGTATCGAATTTTTGGATGGAATGTAATACGTTCTCTATACACTATGTACATAGCATGTGTTGAGAAAGTAAAAATATATTATCTCAAGTTTTTCTCCAAGGTGCTCTTGTACATTATAAAAATAGGGAATAAAATGACGATCAGGTTATTCTGACGTCAATTTCCATGTTCTCGGAACAAATACAAATTACATGTTTCCTTCTCCCCGAATGACCCCGGACATCGACACTAACGACATCTGTTTTTTTCGCAGGGAGCAATGCTTGGGAGAATTTATCGTTACAAATAACTCATTTTTAATAAAGAAGTGACACACACACGGTGTGAAATATGCGGATGAAGCGCAGCTTTCCGGCCCCGGCAGCTCGCTCGATAATTCACTGGCGGCACGGCTTGGAAATATACGACAGGCATTTCGGCCCTTGAAACAGAGACCCAGTTCTGCACCCCCGCCTCTTTTTTGCGTTATTCATGAGGCGCTTAGCGTCGCCACGTCACCGGAAACCAATTCTTCTTTTGACATCTTTCATGTCAGCAGTAGCTTTGAGGGGGATACGGAATATATTTGTTTGCCATTACAGATCCATCCTAGAGATGGAATACAATTTATTGGCAATATGTTTCTTTCTATGGATTGAATGATTTTGCTTGGAAAGGTCCTATAAAAGGGAACAGAAAAGAATGTGGCCACAAAAACCCGCTGTTACATTTGCGTGACCTTTTACTTTCTCTACAGTACCGAGATCCCATAGGAAGTACACGTTTTAGGGTCCCCTGTATCCAAAAAAAGCATTTTTAGGAAAAGGTCCGTAGGGGTGTCCGTGTGTCTGTGAACGCGATAACTCAAAAGCGAAAAGTCGGTCAAATACCAAACTTGGTATTTAGGTTTGCCCCAAGGATGCGACTCTTAAGATTTTCAAGAAAATCCCCCACTCCCAACTACCTTTATTTGCAACTTTTTCGAAAATTTTGATTTTCTAAAAAATTACTACCGATTTTGATTAAAATGTCGTATTTAAAGACATTTACTTAACATATAAAATGTGTATCTGAAGACTACTTTATTCTGGATAAGTTTTACGGAATTTTGCATAACTGATAAACTGTAAGAGATGGACAAAAACTTACCATACAAAAAATGTAGAGCATGTTAAAGCTCACACTTTATATAATATACGTTTTTTTCGAGGAGTTGACTGTTTTTTAGATATTTCTTGTTATTGGTTTCAGCTTTGAAAAACTTTTACTTTTCTCATACAGGAATTTGTTGACCTCTGTCCATACAAATAAAGGAACTTTAATCACATAGCAACCAGCTTTTAACTATCACTTTAACCTATGTTACTCCCTTATTTCACTTCTACTTGCTTCGCTTGCGTTATTACGCAAGTAATAAGACTATTTCTGCTAATTTTTTCTCGATCGCATGAAATAAATAGAAGCCCGAGCTTTTTAATAATATGCTCTTGCAGATATGTAGAGAAAGTCATCTGAAAGGAACACATCAGTTTTTTTTTAGCACTTATCGAGACCGGCAGTCCCATGCCAGCCTATTTTTCAGGGCGAAACTCCGCGAACATAAAAGTACTAGTTCCATTTTAGAAATTTGTTCCCATAGCGTGGTGAACGTGTTTTAAAAGTGAACTACATTGTAAGCGAGAACTCCCTGCCTTACATTTACACTGTCCTGCCGAGAAGTGCCCGGGACATGTCTAGCAAAACACAGGTATGTAAGATCCTGTAAGTGTGGATCACACCTGCACCTGGGGAGGCGTAAAAATTGTTTGTCTGACCATATCCTGTTCCACACCACTTATCGACTCGCCGAAAGATACTCTTTTCCCACTTCCCCTATAACTGTAAGTTTCACTTAAATAATATTATTTAATAAAATTAATTTTAGTATATTAATTAAGGTCTTCGATCTTTAGTCATAGTTATTGTCATGTTTTTATAATTGATAAAATTTATTTTAGTCCTAATTTAGTTAGACTTTTATTAGGTTGTTGTTAAGGTTGTATTAACTGCTTTATTAAATCTGTGTCTCCATTAGCCAGTTCTTCAACTTTAGTTACAGCAGGGGTATAAATATTAATTTGGTTTAATTAGTTTTGTAATCCATAAATAATAATTAATAGATTAAATTACCTTAGGAATAACAGCATAATTTTTTTCAGAGTTCTTATCGAAAAAACGAAGGACTTTCATGAATAAATTGTTTTATTATTTTATCGATCCAAAAAATTTCCCCATTAATATTAATTTCCTACTTATTAACCAGTAATTATTTCATCCAATTTGTAATTATTCTCTCTGGATTTATTGGAGCTATTGGTGGATTTAACCAAATTACTAGAAAATAATAATAATCAAGCTATTCAAGGATTAGCATTTATTATTGTACTAGGTATTTATTTTACTCTTCTACAATTATTTGAATATATTGAAGCACCTTTTACTATTGCAGATTCTTCAAGCTGTAGCGTATTATTGATTGAATGAAGCTTACTTCGCCTTGATCATTGATACCGCACAGTATAGAAATTTATGTCTCCAGTAAACGAGAGAGTTTGCAGATAATATCCAGGCTGATGGTGTGATTTCAGAACGCACTTGTGCCACTTTAGCTCTAACCGTCGCTCTTCCATTGTTGAAGAGGTTGCATACCTCAGTGGATTGCTGCCAATATGCTCACGACGTCCTCTAGCGGATTTTAGCCGCTCGAGCGAGACTTGGCGTACGAAGCATCATTTGTAAACTCCATACACCGACTATTCCAAACATTATTATCATCTCCATCTCATCCACAAATATGCCGAGCACTTTGCGTGGAGCGCGCCGTTAAATTGCGTGGAACCATATTACATACTCGCGGAAATTCATATTTTGATGTCTACCTTCAGCATCTAAGGTTAACCCCGGCATTTGAGAGTAAAATAAAAGCCAATAAGATAATTTAATTCATTTTGTTAGTATGAATTCACGACCAAAAAGCGGTACTCTTCATTAAAATAACATTATTAAATAAACATAAGAGCAACAATGAGGCATGCAATAACGATAATGTAAACTAATATAGTGCAAATATATAATGTTCAATGCACAGTTACTAAGGTTTGTAAACTTCTGCTTATAAACTATATAGTCTAGGTACATATTTACAATTTACATATTAACAATTTACGAATAACAATGAAGGCCGCGCCGTGGCCGATTGGTTAGACCGCTCGCTTCCCACCTCGGCGGCTCGGGATTTATAGTGGACGAAGCATCTGGACAGGTTTTCGCCGGGTGCTCTGGCTTCCCCTGCCAGTTATTTCACCAACTGCTCCATCATCACTTTCCTACGGTTCGACAACTCGCTCTCCATTCTGTGGTTTCGTGTCGTTGGCTCCCCAATAGGCTTCTCACCTCTAGGCACTCGATTGTATATCCTAAGGAGGGGTTATCAGTGCTAATATGGGTAGGGTAACAGACTACGAAACACGAAACAAATAACAAATGCTTCTAAACTCTGTTTCACAATAAATGTTGAACTGGTAAAGTTTGAGGAACTTTACGAATCCAGATATTCAATTTACAAAAGCAAACATTATGCACATCAGTTATATTCTCATTTAAAAGCGCCTGCAACCATGTACCAAAATACCAAAAAAATAACACAGAGTTAAATTACTATGTCTCAATATGTCTAGCACATTCGATAAGTTTTATTTGTGTATATAATTTGAAATACGTTATATATCATATTTAAAGATTCAAAGATATCAAATATTAACAACATACAACTACAACGTCTCGCTTTTAGTATATTAACTGCGCTGATGATCTTTGATTTGATTGGACATGTGTAAAATGTATATTATATCATTGACATTGCATAGATTCAGGTTACTCCGAATACTCTATGTGCTCCTCTGGTGTTTTGAAGTTAGGGCTTCATTTTTAGTTTCTGTACACGTACTATGTACATAATGTATAGAGAAGGTATTGCACTCTACCCAAAAATTCCATACCGAGATCTCACCGGAAATACATGTTTTAGGGCCCCCTGTATCCAAAAAGAATTGTTTAGAAAAAGGTCCGTGTGTGTCCGTGTGTCACGATAGCTCAAAAACGAAAAGTCGCTAAAATACCAAATTGGTATTTCAGTTTAGTATCTTCCAGGGATACGACACGAAGATTTTGAGAAAAATCCCCCCACAACAAACTATCCTTTCGAAAATTTTGATTTTCTCAAAAAAGGCTGTAACAATTTTGATTAAAATTTCGTGTATTAAAGATATGTATCTGTCAAATAAAATGTATATCTTGAATTTTCTGGGAATAGTTTCTGAAGAATTCTTTATTCTGGATAAATTTTACGGAATTTTGCATAACTGCTAAACCGTAAGTGATGGACAAATACTTACCACACAAAAATTTAGAGCGCATTAAAACACAATTTATGTTTATAACCTTTTTTGTGGAGTTGGTCGTTTTTTAGATACTTATTGTTATTGGTTTCAGCTTTGAAAAACTGTACATTTCTCAAAAAAGGAATTTGTCAACTCGTGTCCATACAAACAAAGGAACATCAGTCACATAGCAACCAGCTTTTGACTATCATTTTAAACTATGGTACTACCTTATTTCCTTTCTACTTAAAAGGAAGCAAGTAATAAGACTATTTCTGTTTTTTTTTTTCTTCTCTGGATTAGCATGAAGTGAAATGAAGCATAAACTTTTCAACAATAATTTGGTGCAGAGATGTAGAGGAAGTCATATAAATGGAACACATCATTTTTTTCCAGTTGTATGCTATGTGATATTCTATATCTTGCAATAACAATTGCATTTCTAAAGGAGTCATCCAAAACCTTGTGTTGTGTTTATAAATATATGCTATTAATTCTTAGTCTATAATGTTTATATCTTCATGGTTTCATCATTATCTGAATCATTGCAATTGCTAATAAATAGTATTTTATCCAGTTTTCATAGATGTATTGCCGTGTACTTAACTGTCTACTTCTTTATACGTTTTTGCTCACAAATATTAAAAATACTGGTTATTTTACAAACCTTAATCCATGTGTAATTGCTTACCTTAAAATGTTGTGGAATTATTATTGTATTGTGAAACAAAACATTTTTGAACTCTGTAAAATTTCACATTTAATTGTATAAATTTGTTTGTAAACTTCAACTTAAAAACGTCCATTGTGAAAACGATTTACAAATTACAAACAAGGTTTACATTTAACAAAGCTTGTAGCTATCATAAAACAGGCCCCTGGAAGAGGAGAAGTGATTCCTGATAAGTTATCGAAATATAAAGAAAAAAGGCGAGAATCTGCTAAATATAGGAAGATAGCTATTTTAAGATGGTGAAAGGAAGGCAGCTGGTACAGCAAAGATAACAACACCACTTAAATTAAGCCAATATATTAAGAAATATTAGTAATTTGTTGCTTGCGAATGTTTGGTTTACAAAGGTGGGGGTTGTAATATATTCTATTAATCCTGGCCAATATCATTCTGATTACGAGGGTTACTAATATAAAGCCTTACCTTAAGAAATATGTCATGGTGTGTCTAGACTAAGTAAGAGATGAAGTGGTCGAAATGGTAGCCGGTTCAGACCGGAGTGACGCCACAAGACGCTCACAAGCAAGCAGAGGTTCCTCGACGGTCAAAGACAAGACCTGGTAGTCGGGTCTGTAGTCCCTTAAATAGATTTAGCGGCATCCCGGAAAGGCCTTCCAACATGGTGTCCATTCTCCTAATATGGAGAACCAACGCCCTGATAGCCAATCAGCACCGAATGCTTAAATGTCCTAGAATATCCTGTGTGACGTCAAAGTGCGAATGTGCACGTAGCCCAACGTAAGTTGGTATCACCGAAAAGTCCACTAGGAGAGCCATCAGAAGAGGCTAGTCACTTCCATCCTGTTACTTAATCAGCTTATAACAAATCATGTATCCTTGGAAGAGACTGAACTTAAAGGCTTAAATTAGTTTTGTATATAACCAACTTATTGTTTTTGGGTTATCATGTTTACAGACACACGGACACCTAGTCACACATGAACCTTTTTCTTACAATTATTTTATGAATACAGGGGGTTCTAAAACGTGAATTTTCGGTGAAATCTCGGTATTGAAATTTTGGATGGAATACAATACCTACTTTATCCACTATGTACATTATGCATACAGGCTAAGAAAGTAAAAAGTAAAACAATTTTTTTTAGAAAAGGATCTAAATAAGTTTATGTATATGTGTTTCTGTCCGTTCGTCTGTGAATATAATCATTCAGAAATAAAATATCGGTGTCTGGTAAGCATGAGCAGTAACGTTTGCACGCACAGTTATATTATGAACATTAAAGTAATAATTAGTGGAATTCCTCTGAGATTCTCTCTTTTAACGTGTCCCTGTGAATGTCCTCCCTTGAGTACATTAACACACAGAGTTTAATATAGTTTTAATTTCCCATGAAGCTAGGCATACAAATCTAAAAAACCATTGGTTGAAAACATAAACACAAACTATGCAATAACTTTCTTAAATTAATTACTCGGACACTTTAATCTCCAATAAATTCCGTAAACTATGCATTATTCCCTCCAACTTAAACAATTTGTTTTCCGCGGAAGGAGAGTTCAGACCTTGTTATACGTATTGTTGATAAAAGTGTCAGTTATTTTTCTCACGCTTCCGTTAGAGAAACTGTAACAAAATTACAGGTTTGTAACAGTTTTCCTCTCTATAACAAGTACATACTATCAACAAAGTACTAGAGAAAAAGTTATATTCAACGTAAAAATTCAATATCGAGATTTCATTGGACAACCGTGTTTTGAGAATCCCTAAAACCAGAAAAAATGTATAAAAAGTTCGCAGGTACGCAGGTACGCAGGTAGGTAGGTAGGTAGGTAGGTAGGTAGGAATGTCAAAAAATCTGATGTGTTCCATTCACATGACTTTCTCTATATCTCTGTAAATTATTATTGTTAATAAGCTTGTCTTTTATTTATTTCATGCTAACCGAGAAAAATTAGCAGAAATAGTCTTATTTCTGGCTGTATTGTAAGTGGAAGCGAAATAAGGGAGTACCATAGGCTAAGGTGAAAGCCAAAAATTGGTTACTATGTGACTGATGTTCCTTTGTTTCTAGGGACAGGAGTTGACAAATTCCTGTATGAGGAAAGTATAAGTTTTTCAAAGCTGAAACCAAGAAAAAGGAATATATCAAAAACGATCAACTCTACGAAAAAATGTATAGAACATAAATTGTGTGTTTTAACGTGCTCTACATTTTTTGTGGGTTAAGTTTTTGTCCATCTCTAGCGGTTTAGGAGTTATGAAAAATTCATCCAAAATAAAGTAGTCTTCAGAGACTATTCCCAGAAAATTCAAAATATACATTTATTTGTCAGGTAAATAACTTTAATATACGATATTTTAATAAAAATCGTTGGAGGCATTCTTTAGAAAATCAAAATTTTCGAAAAAAGTTCCATGTAAAGGGTAATTTGGGGTGGGGGATTTTTCTCAAAATCTTCGTGTCGCATCTCTGGAAGATACTAAAATTAAATACCAATTTTGGTATTTTACCGACTTTCCGTTTTTGAGTTATCGTGTTCACGGACACATGGACACACACACACACACACACACACACAAGGACCTTTTTCTGAAAATACTCTTTTTTGATACAGGGGACCCTAAAACATATATTTCCGGTGAAATCTCGGTATTGATTTTTTTGGTGGAGTGCAATACATTCTCTATACACTATGTACATAGTGAGTATAGAGAAAGTAAAAACGAAAAGTGGGTTAAATACCAAACTTGGTAGTTAAGTTCAGTATCTTCCAAGGATGCAACACAATGCATTTCAGAAAAATCTCTTCCCCCAAATTATCCTTTACATGGGACATTTTCAACTATTTAAAAATGGGTCTAATAATTTTGATGAAAACTCCGTTTTTACGTGGCAAATAAATTGCAAAGAAAGAATTCATTCGGAATAAATAGCTCCTAAAGTCATATTCTTTTAGAATTGCTTTTGCAAAACTAGTAAACCGCAATGGGTATACAAAGGCTTACAAAAATCTACATGTCATTAAAACACACAATTAATGTCATATAGAGTTGTTATGCAGAAATGAAATGGAGTTTTATTTATGGACGTTCTTTACTTTGGTTCTCAGCGTCCCCTTTTATACTGGGGGGGTGAAAGACCGCTTAATTATGCTCAGAGGCCTGTTTAATCAGAACATGAGGTTCTTTTAGGTGGCGTAAATCTACAACGCGGGACCAATAGCTTATTTCTCTTTAGAAGGAAGCCATGCTAAGGATTTTTACGCCCAAAAAAATCCATCGTCCTCCACCGGTTTTGAACCCTTTTTTTTCTGGAGATTTCCATTTGTAAGCTGTTCGTATTATTGGTTTCAATTTCAGAACACATGAGTTTTCTAAACGGAAAGTTCTCATCACTTTCATGTTTCTTTTATTTTACTCCTGGCTATGGAAAGAAAACCGAATTACAAACGCTTTTAAGAGGTTTGACTGTCAGTTTAGCCTAGTGTGTTCCCTCATCTCTCTTCTAATTATAAGGAACTAAGTTACAAGATAATTTATAATAAGTTTATCTTGATTAGTATGAGGTAGATAAAAGAATAATAATAGTTTGTAAGAAGTTTCTTTACTGTGAGGTGACACATATGTGATGGATGGTTAGTGGTAAACACCTCATTTTGGTTATCACTGTTTGTCGAATTGAAGATTGTTGGAGATTCAGGATTAAGTAATCTCAGGATCGAATCTCGTAGTTGATGTCTCGTTCTTCGGCTAGCTATCTGTATCTACATGGAACTTGTGATGCTATAAAAATTAAAAAAATACAAAATTTACTGATTCGCAGTGCTGACTAATATAAAATCTGTTACATTTTGACGTTACTTCCCACGAATCTTGCAATTCCTTAATCTTGGGCTTGTTTGTAGTTACACTTATTCGTGCCTGAATTTACTATAATAGAGTATCACATTCTTAAAGGTGCAAATTGATTAGGAGCGAGGCGGAGTCTGCACGTGTTATGAAGAACTAGTCCCGGAACTTGAACGAGAATTCTATTTATATTAGCTGCAATCCACGATAATCCAGCCAGTTAGAAAAACTGATATTGGAAATTTTTGGCGGACATTTTAGTTTAAATTCAAATATTATTTTCTCATTGTGTCAAGGGTAGCGTTAGGAAGCTGTCGTAGTATTCTTTGTTGTGGCGTCGTTGGGGTGCCAGTATGATACTGTCAGGTGAGTCTACTTGGAGTTGGTCGAGGGTTAATGATCGTGAAATTCTCTACATTAAGAGTGTACATACCTTGCAGATTCCCTTTGTTGCACTGGCTAAGCTCGTTCTAGTAGACCAGGAGTTGTCTCTTGCTCAGGAGGGGGGCTAAGAATGACAAAGGTGTGTAGCACTTTTGGTAGACTCAAATAAAAGAGAAATTTCACT
This sequence comes from Hymenopus coronatus, assembly GCA_030762935.1. Lineage (NCBI taxonomy): Eukaryota > Metazoa > Arthropoda > Insecta > Mantodea > Hymenopodidae > Hymenopus > Hymenopus coronatus. The sequence continues at coordinate 42,344,458 of CM060887.1, forward strand.
TAATTCACTGTAGACTTCCTTTATTGATGAACTGTTGTTCGTTTGAGGCACTAACCCTACTAGCGACTCCCGACATAACCAATCACGAACTTGATGAAGTAGTTTATTTTAAGTGCTAATTCCACTTTTACGGAGTTGCTGTATCTTTACACTCGTCACCATAATCTTGAGTTTCTCGGTCCGTATAACATTTATGGTAATATAATTGCTCGTCTGATAACTTGTAAAACACCGTTTTCCTACAATGCACGCCACGCGATTTCTTTGTCACCTTTCTTATACGTGTTTTCTTACATTGTTTGTCTTACTTTATGAGCCCTGTTAGCTACATTGTGAACATTACTAGCCTTGTTTAAGTTATACGTGATTCCTACATTGTGAATAACTTTGTGAGCCCGATTTCTTGTACGCACATCATTTATATACTAAAAGGTTCGAGTATTGCCCTCCTTTTTGATTGGCTGGAAAAGAGTGTGTAAAGTGGAATTGTCAAGTGACTATCGGGGATTTTTATTTATTTTGCAGCCAGCTGACCTTTTTCTACAATGAAAAAGTCCCTCTTTCAACTTTTAAAGGTAAAATACCTTTCTTCCTCTCAAGGGTTGTTATTTGTGTCCCTAATGCACTAACATTCGTGTTATTTTTAACAAAGCGCGTAGCCTTGAAGAAAACAAAGGGAGTTTCTACACGCCACGGTACTGCGTTCTACTGAGCATAGGTTTCTTATGTTAAATATTACAAACTAATGATTAAGCTAATAATATATGCGTCGTGCTAAAATACTGTCGCAAAGCCTTCCCCAACGTGGGGAATGAGAAGGCGCCGTTCTGTCAGTCACCCAGAAGTCCGAGAGTTACACCTTCAGAGTAAATCAAATTTTGCCTATGTATACAGCTTTACCGAGAAACAAATCTTAAATTATTTCGCTATTTATTCCTCAAAATAGCTCAAACTGAAAACAGATATTCAGCATTGTACTGGCTTCCTAACGGTATGTTCACATTGTTTTTATTCCCAAAATTACCGATCTATATTAATTTGGCCGATAATCTTTCATTAATTATTGTTTTTCATTATTATTATTATTATTATTATTATTATTATTATTACTATCCTAAGATTGAATTTTGCTATATTTTGCATAACTAGTAAACCGCATAAGATAGACAAAAACTAACCACACAAAAAATGCATATCTCGTCAAAAAACACACTTTATGTCACACACAATTTTTCTTTTCGTCGAGTCGACCCGTTTTGTGATATTCCTTGCTATTGTTGTGGTTTTTAAGTACTTTAACTTTACTGTTACGGATATTTGTCAACTCCTGATCATACAAAGAAACGGTTTAAAATCACCTGACATCCAGCTTTCAGAAGATTAGAATATCGTTTTATTATAGGCAGCTGCCTTATTTCCCTTTGACGGCAAGTAAGAAAGTAATAAACCATGTTTTCTAATCCATTACATGACAATTACAGGAGAATAAGCTTATTAACATACTTGGTTACAGAGATATGGAGAAAGTCATGTGAATGGGAAGACATCGGTTTTTAATCAAGTGAATTTAATGATGTGCCTCTTTGCATGTGGGTCCAAGTATTTTACAATTCTAAAATGTTTCTATTGTATACGTACATTAAAATTAAGAAATACTTTATGAAACAATTACTAAAACTTTAAATGTTTGGTGGGTCTTAATCTGAGCTTAATTTTGGGCTGATGGTACATATTAAACGCACACACTCATCTGGATCTTTATCGATCATTTTACTTTCTCTACACGTACTATGTACATTGTATAGAGAAGGTATTCTATTGCACCCAAAAATTCGATAACGAGATTTCACCAAAAATATATGTTGGGTCCCCCTAAATTAAAAAAGAAAACATTTCTGGAAAAAGGTCCGTGTGTGTGTGTGTCTTTGGATACCATAGCTCAAAAACGAAAAGACCGTTAAATACCAAACTTAAGTTTGGTACCTCGCAAGGATGCGACAAGAAAATTTTCAAGAAAATCACCCCACTCCAAACTACCCTTTACGTGGAACCTTTTTTGGAACATTTTGATTTTATCAAAAATGCCTGTAAGGATTTTGATTAAAATATATTAAATATATTTACCTGACAAATAATATGTATATCTTGAATTTTCTGGGAATAGCCTCTGAAGACTACTTTATTCTGGAGGAATTTTACGGAATTTCGCATAACTGCTAAACCGTAAGAGATAGGCAAGAACTTATACAAAAAATGTAGAGCACATTAAAACACACAATTTATGTTATATAATTCTTTTTCCTGGAGTTGATCGTTTGTTTTTGTTTTCATCTTTAAAAAACATACTTTTCTCATATGTGAATTTGTCAACTCCTGTCCATACAAATAAAGGAACTTCATTCACATAGCAACCAGCTTTTGACTATCACTTTAACCTATGGTACTCCCTAATTTCACCTCTACTTACAAGGAACCAAGTAATAAGACTACTTCTGTTAATTTTTTCTCTATTAGCATTAAGCAAATAGAAGCATTAACTTTTTAACAATAATAATTGCATAGATGTAGAGAAAGTCATGTGAATTGACCACATCAGATTTTTTTTTTTTGATTCAGGGGACTTAAAGAGCATTCTTCCGAAGAAATCTCGACATGAAATTTTCTCCAAGTATTATGTATATAGTGCGTTGTAGAGGAAGAAAGAAAAACAGAGTTAATTGCTACAATCCAGTGAGAGAGCGGCAGAAACCTTTATGCTAAGTGAAAAAATAATTTAGAAGAAAGATAATTACATGTTAAATCCACTTTGCCGACTAACTTTCTTTTGATCAGATAAAAGATTGCCTAATTAATTTCTTTGCAATGTTTGCAATTACCTGCGAATCTTTCTTTCTGTAACTTCCTTTTATTAACTCCGTATCATACGAGATAGAATTTAAGGAGTGCTGAAATAATGTGCTTAAATTCCTTTGCTGTAATTTAAAGCAATTATTACATAATCATTAAAATTATAGTTTATAGTTTAGTTCATCCTAAAGTTTGCATTTTTACTTCCTCTACATAGTACATAAATAGAGAAGGTATTGTACTCCGTTGTACTATTTCGATAGCGAGATTTCACCGCAACTAGACGTTTTATGATCCACTGTATAAAAACAGAATAGCTCTCTTAGGTCCTTGGGTGTATATGTGTGTCCATGTCCGTGTATTCGTGTCTTTCAAAGCTCAAAAACAAAAAAATTGGTAAGGTACCAATCTTGGTATTTAAGTTTAGTATTTAGAGAATGTTACACAAAGGTTTTGAGAAAATTAGTTTCCCCAAACTATACTCTACATGAAACAAATTTCTAAAACTTTTAATTTTCTCAAAAGTGGCTCCAATGATTTGATTAAAATACGGTATATTAAACATCTTTATAAGGAATATAAAACATATATCTTGAATTTTCTGGGAATATCCTCAGAAGACCTCTATTCTGGATGGAGTTTGCTGATTTTGCAGGTAACTGGTAAACCGTATCAGATAGACAAGGGCTTACTTTAATATACAACATCTACAAAAAAGTAGATCTCGTTGTAGAAGATGTAACACTTAATCGATTTATTTTTTTTGGTTTTAATTGTTTTATCAATCATTTTGAATACTTTTTTAAGGTTTTCTCCTGGAATGGACTATTTCCGAGATGTTCCTTCTTAATGGTTTCAGTTTTCTCATACGGCAATTTGTGAACTCCTGATCATGCAAAGAAATGAAATTCTATGACTCAGCAACCAGCTTTTGAAAGTTCTGACTATCGCTTTAGCCTAGTGTATTCCCTTATGTCCCTTATATGCAAGGAAGCAAGTAATCAGCTAAATATTTATTTCGATTTGTATCCACTACTTAGAAGAATAAGCATTATAAGAATAAGTTGTTACAGAAAGGTAGAGAAAGAGATGTGAGCGGAACACATCAGATTTTACTTTCTCTACACGAACTATTAATATAGTGTATAGATAAGGTTTTGTAATGCACCCAAAAATTTGATACCGAGATTTCAGCGAATTACATGTTTTGACACCCCCTCAATCCAAAAAAAGCATTTTTAGAAAAATGTCCGTGTATGTATGTATGTATGTATGTATGTGTGTGTATGTATGTATATATGTATGTATGTATGTATGTATGTATGTATGTATGTATGTATGTATGTATGTATGTATGTATGTATGTATGTATGTATGTATGTATGTATGTATGTATGTATGTATGTATGTATGTATGTATGTATGTATGTATGTATGTATGTATGTATGTATGTATGTATGTATGTATGTATGTATGTATGTATGTATGTATGTATGTATGTATGTATGTATGTATGTATGTATGTATGTATGTATGTATGTATGTATGTATGTATGTATGTATGTATGTATGTATGTATGTATGTATGTATGTATGTATGTGTTTATGTCTGTGGGCAGCATAGCTCAAAAACGAAAAGTCCTTTAAACATCAAACTTCGTATTTAGGTTTGGTATCTTCCAAGGATGCGACACGAAGATTTTCGAGAAAATTCCCCCACCCCAGACTACCCTTTACATGGAAGATTTTCCAAAAATTTTGATTTTATAATAAATGGCTCTAACGATTTTAATTAAAATATCACATATTAAAGAAATTTACCTGAAAAATAAAATATATATCTTGAATTTTCTGGGAATAGCCCCTGAAGACTACAATTTTCTGGACAAATTTTACGAAATGTTGCATAACTGCTACACCGTAAGAGATGGATAGTAACTTACTACACAAAAATGTAGAACACATTAAAATACGCAATTTATACTATATACATCTTTTATCGTGGGGTTGATCGTTTTTTAGATACTCCTTGTTTTTGTTTTCAGCTTTGAAAAACTTACTTTTCTCATACAGGAATTTGTCAACTCCTGTACATACAAACAAAGGAACATCAGTCACATAGCAGCCAGCTTTTGATTATCACTTTAACCAGTGGTACTCCCTTATTTCGCTTCTACTTACAAGGAAGCAAGTAATAAGACTATTTCTGGTAATTTTTTCTCCATTAGCATGAAGTAAATATACAGAATCCTAACCTGTTTAACAATAATTTGTTGCAGAGATTTAGAGAATGTCATGTGTATGGAACACATCAGATTTTTATTATTTAGTCTTTAATTTTGTCTAGTTAACAAGGGACTACTAATGCAATTAGGGGCCGGTGCACACTAATTCCCCTGGGGATCTCCTCGGTTGATGTGCCGGGTACCTTCGGTCCTGAATTGATCCCATTGCGTGCATAACGGAAGCTGTAAGTACATTTGATAGTGCACTATGGTTTTCGTTTTCCATTTCAATTTCGTTTCAAGTTCTAGCAGTGTTGACAGAAAACGTGGTGCCAATTAAGTCTGCAGGATATTTTTAAGAGAGTCGATGGACAGAAATGTTAGACATTATTGTAGTGTTTTGTTTTAGACGATGTTCAGTTCTTTCTTCTTTACGTGGCAATATTAGATCATCTAAACTTGGCTAGCATTGATATTAGTCACACAGAGATTTATATGAAATACAGTTAATTGTGAGTATTATTAGAAGCTCCTGAGTGGAGCATAGGGTATCGTTACGATGTTTCCTTATCGGATTTGACTTTCTAGTTCGTGAGTTGCCCGCGAACACCCTTAATCAGCGTGGTGGCCCAATTGTATTCCTTATTTCTCTTCTGCTTATAAGGAACTAAGTTATAAGAGTATTTCTAGCAATGTTTGTCTTGATTAGCTTATGTACGTAAAGGAATAATCTTTCGTAAGAATAGAGCAGATATATAAATCATATAAATGTAACAAATCAGATATTTTTGTATTATTATCATTAGCCTAATCATCATCTTCAGAGGCAACACCAACTCTTTCCTCATTTATACAGGAAGTGAGGTTATGTGGAAAAAGGATTATTTAACAACTACTATTTTGGTAGTGTCTAACGCCCGCCTTTACTACTATTGGCACCGCAGGCGATGATACTGGTGACACATGAATAAAGATGGCGCACCGGTCAAACGCGATGGCGGGGGAATCCGGAAAATCCGGAGAAAACTCGCCCCTACACCGTTTGGCCACCACAAATCTTACATGCGGTCGCTTGAGATCAAACCCGGGCCATCTAGGTGAGAAGTGAGTGGTTTAACCACTCGGCCGCGGTGCGGCTGGATCTGGCTATGAATACATAGTAACCAGAAATTGCAGAGTTGTTAACCGTAAGTTGAATTTAGAAGATAAGGTAGGTAACTATCTAAAGGATAGTTTACAAGGATCCGAGATAGATAACCAAAGATAACCAAACCGAAAACAAGGAGGAAAAGCAATGCAACATATATTTTGGTTCACATTAGCCCGGTAACAAGAACGTGAATACATGTGGATAACCATTTCAAACTCAAAGGTGAAGGTCGATTGAGAGAATTCAGAGTTATTTTTGTTTCCCTTCTTTATACATAATATGCACATAGTGTATAGAGAAGGTATTGTATTCCACCAAAAATTCGATACCGAGATTTCACCGTAAATATATGTTTTGGGTTCTCCGGAATCCAAAAAAAAAACTGCATTTCTGGAAAAAAGTCCGTGTGTGCGTGATTGTGGACAGCATAATCAAAAACGAAAAGACCGTTAAATATCAAACTTGGTATTTAAGTTTGGTGTCTTCCAAGAGTGCGATCCGAAAATTTTCAAAAAATGTCCCCCACTCCAAACTACCCTTTATATGGAAAAAAATTCGAAAATGTTGATTTTCGCTTAAGTGGCTCTAACGATTTTGATTAATATATCGTATCTTAAAGATATTTACCAGACAAATAAAATGTATATCTTGAATTTTCGGAAAATAGCCTCTAAAGACTTCTTTATTCTGGATGAATTTTACGGAATTTTCCATAATGCTAATTCTAAGAGATGGAAAAAAACTTACCACACAAAAATGTACAGCACAATAAAACACTTTAACTTATATACATTTTTTTTCCTGGAATTGATCGTTTTTGAGATATTCATTGTTATTAGTTTCAGTTCTGAAAAACTTATACTTTTCTCATACAGGAATTTGCCAACTCCTGTCCATATAAACATAGCACATTTCACAAAGCAGCCAACTTTTGAGTATCACTTTAACTTATGGTACTCCCTTGTTTCGCTTCTGTTTACAAGGAAACAAGTAATAAGATTATTTCTGCTAATTTTTTCTCGTTTAGCTCAAGTAAATAGAAGCATACGCGTTTTAAAAATATTTTCTTGCAAAAATGTAGAGAAAGTCATGTGAATGGAATACCTCAGGTTTTTTAACTGACAAATATTATTTTTTACCTATTTCTAATTCAGCCAACATAATGCGAAATATCTAAAGTAAAATTTAGAAAGAATTGCTACTAGATTGAGCTGTAGCAGTTGTTTCATGTTACAGGAGCCTAGAATAATCACAACTGTGAGTCTAATGTGCACAATATATGCCCTGCCCTAGTAAAAGTAAGTCTCAGTGACTGAGTGAGGTGGTGCGGTAACCAGTGAGACTCGCATTTAGGGGTTCAATTTCCTTGTGCGGGAATGCGAACCCATGCGTTTTTTCGGGTTTTCCGTGTTTCCAGCTGAATGTAGAGAAGTTTCCATTACATTCCCTGATTTTCTATCGATTATTTCCTCGTGTCATCTGGTTAGGATTAAAGAACCGGTGTTCGGTGAGTTGCGGCTGGACGGTGGCTTGCGCACTGGCGACATCGCGGTACTGCTTGATCGGGACATACCTTCAGGAGTTTCCGACACGGAGAACCACAGAGTGCGTCCGCCAGTAATAAAAAGGATAGAGGCATATGTTTTACGATGATAAACAGAATGGATGTGAGTAGGAAACTGAAACAGCTATGGTTGGCCAGAGGGAAAGGAAGAGGAGGGAGAGGACGACATAGTTTGGAGTGATTATGTATAGAAAATAGTAAATAAGAATGGAAAGTTTTTGAGGGACGTTAAAAAACTAACTAGGGATAGAAAAAATATAGGAAATGGATCATGACCGGCTGGGGAAACCCAACGCTAGAAAAGGCATAAGAGGGAGGAAAAGAAGAAGAAATGTTCCATACTATCCGCCATGTTGGAGGGGGATTGCGTCGTCACCTACAGATGGCACTGTAAGACAAAATCACAACTTACTAATGAGAAATGGGGGAATTTTGCCCAGAAACCTTCTTCTTTCAAGGTATGGGGTTCTTTTACATGCACGCAAACATTACACGGCACCACTGGCTTTAATTGCATTCTGAAGGAAGCCATACCAAAGATTTTTGCGTCCGAAAAAGAGTCATCTCCCACCCTCCGTCAGGTTTGAACCTGCAGTCTTGGGCCACACTGTGGAGGGCGACAGAAAATATGTAATTAAACATAAAGTTTCGTTTCGTAATCGGCTTACTCTCTCGTATATGTAGGACTGACACACCCTAGGACTTCCAAGCTAATGCCTATGGGTCACAAACCTGTCGGGGAGCCTACAGCACGAAACTACAGAATGGAGAACCTGTTACGAGGGGTCGGCCCGTAGATAGGAAGTAGATGATACGAAATGTAAGCGAAATTGATGATTGGAATGGTGGTGTTGGAGCAATTGGTGGAATGAGATGTGGGGACACCGGAGGATCCGAAGAAAACCAGTTCACACCCCGCTTCGTCCCACAGAATCCCACTGGTGGTCTAACCAGTCACCCACGACGCCGCCTAGTAAATATGAAGTAAAGCAACAAAACAAGGAGAGTTGCAGTACTGAAAATATTAGAAGCGACGTGAAAAGAGCAAAATATGTGTTACTAGTTTTACAAAAAAATCTGAATAGTTGTATTATGTGCCATGATATTCAGGATAAAATTAGCAGAAATGGCCATATTACTCATTACCTTGAGGGTTATCTTTAAAGAGCTGGTCTCTCTGTGACGCATGAAATGGGTTCTCTTAGCAAGGCCTGAAGTAATAATAATTAAATAAATAAACGATAATAAAAAGGAATCATAACTTCCATTTCAACTGGAATAAAGTAGTCTTCAGAGTCTATTCCCAGAAAATTCAAGATATACATTTTATTTGTTAGGTAAATCATTTTAATATACGAAATTTTAATCAAAATAATTAGAGCCATTTTTGGGAAAATCAAAATTTTCGAAATAAGTCTCATGTAAAGGGTGGTTTGGGGTGGGGGGATTTTTCTCAAAATCTGTTGTGTCACATCCCTGGAAGATACTAAACTTAAATACCAAATTTGGTATTTTACCGACTTTTCGTTTTTGAGTTATCGTGTTCACAGATGGACACACGGACTCACAGACACACGGACACACACACACACACATACACACACGGACCTTTTTCCTAAAATGCTTTTCCGGCGTAATCTCTGTATCGAATTTTTGGGTGGAGTGCAATACCTTCTGTATACACTATGTATATAGTGCGTATAAAGAAAGTAAAAATACGTTAAATAAAGGGCATATCAATAAAATTCTGATTTGTTCCATTCACATGACTTTCTCTACATCTCTGCAACAAATTATTGTTAAAAAGCTTATGCTTCTATTTTCTTCATGCTAATCGAGAGAGAAAAAAAAAAAAAACTAGCAGAAATAGTCTTATTTCTTGATTCCTTGAAAGTAGAAGCAAAATAAGGGAGTTCCATAGGTTAAAGTGATAGTCAAAAGCTGGTTGCTATGTGACTAAAGTTATTTGTTTATATTGACAGGGGATGACAAATTCTTGTATGAGAAAAGTATAAGTCTTTCATAGCTGAAACTAAAAATAAGGAATATCTCAAAAACAAACAACTACGCGAACAAAAATGTACATAACATAATTTGTGTGATTTAAAGTGCTCAGCATTTGTTATGTGGTAAGTGTTTTTCCATCACTTACGGTTTAGCAGTTATATAAAATTCCGTAAAATTGACCCAGAATAAAGTAGTCTTCAGAGGCTATTCCCAGAAAATTCAAGATATACATTTTATTTGTCAGGTATATCTTTAATATACGCCATTTTGGTCAAAATCGTTAGAACCATTTTTGAGAAAATCAAAAATTTCGAAAAAAGTTCCATGTAAAGGGTAGTTGGGGGTGGGGGAATTTTTCTCAAAATCTTCGTGTCACATCCCTGGAAGGTTGTAAACTTAAATACCAAGTTTGGTATTTTACTGACTTTTCGTTTTTGAGTTATCATGTTCACATACACACGGACACACTGACACACGGACCTTTTTCTGAAAATGCTTTTTTTAGATACAGGGGACACTAAAACATATATTTCCGGTTAAATCTCGGTATCGAAGTTTTTGGTGGAGTGCAATACTTTCTCTATACACTATGTATATAGTGCGTGTGTAGAAAGTAAAAATCCTTGATAAAGCAAAAGGTTACGAAAATTTTTTTCATGCAAAGGTAGCTTGGAGGAAGCAATTCTTTTTTGAATTTAACGGAGATATGATGTCACCATTAACACAGACGTACACACAAATGCTTATCTAAAAATCTCACGTGTTCCATTCACATGACTTTCTCTAGCTGCTACACAAATAACCCTCCTTACAAAATATTATTATTTTATTTTCAACATACTAATCAAGGTAAACATTAAAAGCAATTGTTACTTGCTTCTTTGTATCTAAAAGGGACACAAGGGAATAAACTACGATAAAACGATAGTCAAATCTTTTACAAGCTCGTCCTATGTGATACAACTGAAGTTAGGCACACTTTGCATGGCCTGCAGTAAAACCATGCGATGAAACGAAACGTTACTTCCCGTGGAAGAAAAGTTAAAAGTAGTTTAAAATTGAAACCAACAACTAGGAATATCTCAGAAACGATCAGCTCTATATAAAAAAGTATATGACATAAATAATTTTTAACGAGATGTACAATTTTGTGTGGTAAGTTTCTGTCTATCTCTTACGGTTTAACCGTTATGTAAAATTTTACAAAACTAATCCGGAATAAAGAAGTCTTCAGAGGTTATTCTCTGAAAATTCAAAATATTCAGTTTATTTACAATGTAAATATCTTTAATATATGACATTTTAATCAAAATCGTTAGAGCCATTTTTGAGAAACACAAAATTTCCAAACATTTTACTATGTAAAAGGTAGTTCGAGGTGGGAGGATTTTTTGAAAATCTTCGTGTCGTGTTGCATCCTAGGAAGATACTTAAAGCTTCGTTGTTAACGGTTTCTTCATTTTTGTTCTATGCTGTGCACAGTCACACACACACGAACCTTTTTTTAAAAATGTATTTTTTCGGATTCAGATGTCCTAAAATTTATTTCAGGTGAAATCTCTACATCGAATTTTGGGTGGAAGCAAGTACCTTCTCTATCCACTATGTACATTGAGCTTACGGGCTAGAGACATTAAAAATCGTTTTCTTCATTCAGGTGGCCTCAAAAAATATTTCCCGTGAAAAATCGACATTGAGTTTTTGAATGGAATACAATACTCCTCTTAGTTACTATTGATAGAACAAGTGAAGAGAACGCTCTCGAACAAAATTAGTAATATTGTGGGTAAGAACATTGATAGCGCTATAAGACAAACCACGTCGCAAAGATAGCTCCTTTGCGCATGTTTGCCAAGAAAGAAAATGGACACTTGCCCTTCTCTTTGATATGACTGATGAGGAGGGAATTGCGGAGAGAGAGAGAGAGAAATAAAGAAACCATGGAGGTGGAAACAGCATACACTAACAGTAGCTGTTGCCAAGTTTTTTTTTAAAGTGGTGATGATATACATATATTGCTGTCGAGTATAAATTGGACGAAACATTAGATAAATCTGAAACTTGAAAACAACAACATAACCTATATTCTATTGCCACATATAAACATACAGTACTTTCAAATAAAAGAATAATGGAAACTGCATATTCCTTATAATAAATAATTACAAACGTAATAAGTGACAGCTGATTATTTAAGGTAATACAGCTGTGAAATTTGGAAATTCCACAGCATGTAAGATACCTTATTGGAACTAACACCAGCTATGATACATGATGACAATAATAGTGAAATCACAATACTACTTATAATATTTTTGCCATATATCAAAGTTCTATCTGCACGGTTATTTAAATAGCAATTTTAATTGTTTAAATTTATAGCGCTAATAAAAGTGAGGCACGTAAAAGTATTTACATAACATTTTATGTTTCACGGTAAATGATTTTACAGGTAGATTTGCTTGACGTATTGTTTATATTAACCCTAATTTTAATAAGACAATTACTTTACTTTTAGTACTCTCCAAAACTACTGGCTTTTTAAAATTTAATTCCTTATCTATTAAAATTGGAACATTACATTCCGTCAAGAAAATATCGGGAAGTGATCATTTAAAAATCCTGTTTAAAAGGAGATTCGAAATTATTGTTGTCACTAAGTTGGTACAGCTTTCCTCTATACCCACGTGGATTTTGATCGTCATTTGTTATCTAGTTTGTTTACAGTGTGCCATTTTGTTAGTTCGTCTCAAAGTTGATTTGCGATTTTACGATGGATACAAATATTGAACAAAGCATCTGTCTCAAATTTTGCATTGCAAATGGTATTTCGTGAGCCAAATCGCTGAAAATGTTATAGAGGGTTACGGTGAATCGACTATATCAAAAACATATGAGTGGTACAGTGCATTCAAAAGTGGTCGAGATGTGGTGGAAGAATTGCTTTGCTCTGGACGGCCATCAACAGTTTCAATTGAACTGAACATCGCTTAAGTGAAGAAAATGGTGTCTGAAAATCGTCATTTAGGGCTGAGAGAGATTGCCGCTGAACGTTCCGTGTCTCACGAATCGATTCGTACCATTTTAAACGATTGTTTGGGCATGACACGCGTTGCAGCTTGGTTAGTTCCAAAAGACTTGAATTTTCTACAAAAACTCAATCGCGTAAGGATTGCTGAAGACACGCTAGAACGAGTTAGTTCCGACCCCACGTTTATGAAACGCATTGTAACTAGTGGTGAGAAGTGGGTTTACGAGTTTGACACTCAAACCAGTTAACAAACTTCCGAATGGTGCCTTCCAACGGAACCGAAACCTAAAAGGGCACGTCAAACTCGATGAAAACTGATGGTTATGTTGATAGTTTTTTTCGATTAACGCGGCGTCGTGCACTCAAAGAGTTCTTGCCAGAAGGTCAGATGGTAAATAAAGACTATTATCTGAGCGTTATGCGACGTTTGAGAAAACAAATACGGCGAAAAAGGCCAGATTTGTGGAACAACAACTCATGGATTCTGCACCACGATAAGCAGCTCACAAGGCTATTGTTGTGAACGAATTTCTGGCCAAAAACTCAAAAAAATTCATCGAACAACAACCGTATTCACCTGATTTGGCTCCTGCTGATTTCTTTCTCTTTGCAAAACTCAGGTTACCAGTTTGAGGCACCCGTTTTCAGTCGATAGAAGACATAAAGGAAAATTCGCGGCGACAATTGACATCCATTCCTAAAAGTGCCTACAAAAAATGTTTTGACGATTGTTTTTCGTTGGCATAAATGTATAATTTCTGAAGGAGCCTACTTTGTAGGCGATAAAATAAAATTGGATGAATAATTAATGTTTTGTGTCTTATTGGCAAATTTCCGGAACTTTCTTGACACAGAAGTATATCAAAAAACTATATGACCATCTTCTTTAGTGTACTCTCATTTTGAATACTGAAATTTTTTGGAAAAGACTCTGCGAGAAAACAAGTTTTAAAATCGGGACTAACTGTTAATAAGCACGCGCTTCCACATTCAAAGCTTCAGATAATTGGTAGTTAAAGTACACCCAGTGAGAGAAAATATATATTTATCTAAGTTTATAGTTAATATTATTTTACTATGAAAAGAATAATTTTAGAATTTTGCACAACCTTAGGTTCAATTTTCACGGAAGCATTTCCTTAATTTGAATGAGTTAATTTAAACACTGCACGTGTTTGAAACTGTATTAAATTTCATCCAATTAGTTCTAAATGTAATACAGAGTTAATAAATTATAAGGTATTAAGGTCTCTATAATAGAACAGTTACATCAAAGTATGGAAGACCGAATAAATCATACATTACCTTTGCTTCCAGCAAATTAAACACAAACAATGGGGTACAATGTAAGGGAGGAAAGAGTGAAGAGATTACTTTCAGCTGGCTGGTTATACGGGTCTGGGTGTAAACATCAGACAGCAAGCTGACTGCTTTACATTTTCGAATTAGACTGACCTTTATGGTCATAGCTTGGAAATATTATACTCGTAAGTGTAGAGCTTCTGTATATTTGTCTTTAATGTATTTGTAGAATACTATTTTTGACAGAGTGTACCAACTCAAGGCATCATGAAAGCTTTTAACTTATTAACTTGTCTCCAAATGAATGTCTGTGTTTTATTTTGAAACAAAGGGCTTAGTTTTAACTTCACTAATTAGTTCTATTGTTCTGTGTTGATTCTTGGAGGATAAATGAGCAGCAAAATATGTTATTAAAGTTGGTTCTTCAGAAATACAAGAATATTGTTTCTTGTACCTTTAGTAAGTACCGCTTGAATTAAATAAGCTCACAGGATTCTGTTTAAACAAACTCAATAACATTTTTTTTAATCATTTGTATAGCTCCCTTTAACATCAATGGTGATATCGAGGGCTTTGACTTGTTCAAGCTTTGTAGGTTCAGAAAATTAGGTCAATAAACTTTTATATTACTAAACACACGCACATTCGCTCTCACATTCATACTTCCAGACTCTATGGGGGATAGGGAATAATTCAGTTAAAGAAAAATTGCCCACCCCAGCCGGGAATCGAAACCGGGACCTCCGGATGAGAAGTCAGCTCGCTGACCACTCGACCAGGGAGGCAGTCACAATAACATTATTTGTCTGTCAAAGGGAATAGAACTGCCAGTTATGGACCTTGGGCATCGTGATTAGTATTATTATTATTATTATTATTATTATTATTATTATTATTATTATTATTATTATTAAGAATTGATATTGCTTAGTGTGTTATAATCTCACTGTAAACTAACTTAAGGGGACGGTCAACTGAAAAAAATTATGTTTTTAAGTACATTTGTGACCTTTTGTTTTTATTACTAAAACTATCTGTTTCTTTGTGTATTTTAAGTTGGTGTAATCTTTCAGTCAGCGCTATGTTTAAATGTTTGAATGCCCATTTAAACATGATAGTTCACGGAATTTCTAATGGTGAGGGAATTCCATTAAGCTTTATTCCCTAGGTTTCCCATAACTAAACATTGTTTCATATAAAAAGTCCTTTAAGGAGCAATTTTAATAAAATTGTTATGACATTTACAATATAAGATCATCAGCGTCTTTGATTCATAAGTTGGTCTGCGATGTTATGAGAATTAGTTGAGCATTTTTGTAGCACTGAATGTTTATACATAATATACATTTTTAAATTAAATATTACAGATACAAAACTATACTGTACCTTGTGTTTACTATACGGCAAAGCGAGGAGGAAGACTCACATCTTGGCAAGATGTAGGGTTACGGAGGAATGGCGGGAAAAATATTTGCCGCAATTTTTTACCACTGCGAATGTAGGGATAGAAGCATGTTGGGCGCTACTGGAAGACACGGAAAACATGGACGGGTTAGGTAAATTTATACTTAAGGCAAGACAGCTGAGATCTGAGGAGGCTGCCAATAGAGAAGGTGGGGGGAGGAATAAGATCAACTAAACAAAGTGACTGCAATGTTCTACATACATATATATTGTGTCATACTTAGGTCACTGTTGAGCTATGGTTTTATATATGGTGTATATATATTATGTGTTAATATGTCTTTTAAGTGTAATTATCTATTATAAGAGGGTGCATTTATGAAGGTGTACTCTGTGCTGTAAATTTAAATTGTTATATTTTAATATTTTTGTATTTTTATTTTCGTGTTTACTCTTTTAATTCTTTGTTGTTGTTATTGTTTTAATATTGCTTGTAATGTATATTACAAAAGCACGCTCGGTCTGTGGACCCGTGCGATTGTTGAAATTCTATGTATGATATTGCTATGTCAATAAACACACTTATTTATTCATTCATACGGCAAAATCGAGACCTAAGATTTTTTAATATAAATCAGATCATGTTTACCAAATATTATACATGAAAAGTTCATTTTACATTAAATAATTAAACTATTAATTAAAATTAATAAAGAAGAAACTATCGGAGAAGTTTACTGAAATTTGGCAGACACTAATATTAGTAAGAGAAATAAATATACAAAATTGAAGATCTTGTCTTTAAAAATAAATAATTTCGGATTTTCACCTGACTACCTCCTTAACATAAACTCTGATTACCCTTTCAAAAGCTTCATTGCGCCCCTCAAATATCTCATGATAATAATTAATCAGTGACCAGTTATCGGTAAATGGGCAACAGACAACCGTACGTCTTATGGCTCTAGCTTGTAAGCTATCCAGTTCAGCAACGTCTTTACAGGGCGGTGGAGTGGCTTTTCTTTCTGGTAAACTTATAGAGGATGAGTGAGTACCAGTATGCTGAACCAATGCTGCGCGTAGTTAAACTAAGTAAATCTAAATATTTTCATTAGTTAAACCCTAATTGCTTGGAAGGGCACCCACACCCCCTAGCTAAAAGGCCATGAACGTGTGTTTCTTAATTTTTTTTTTGTCTTTTTAGGCAATCTATATGTCTACTATTTTATAATAAGATAAGATCTTTTCTGAAATCCTATAAAATGCCCTGTCCACATTCACACTGTAGGTAAATTAAACTTTTTTTTTGCTGAATGAACGAAGTTTACAGCAATAGATGGTTTAACGCCTTCATCTTCCTCTACCATGACCTCTTGCTCGTCCATCATCTGCCTCGACTTGTTCATCTTGCTGCTTCCTTCTTCTTTGCCTTTGCTTTGGGTGTGTCATCTATTAGAAGTGTTTCCAGAGAAAGTGAAACTTGTAGAATATAGTAGCGAATGTTATTCCCACAAATACTCAGACTTTCAAGTTGTACTGAATCTCTATTTTTCACTGTCATTTTCATAGCCTTAAGATGAGTGTTCATTGCCACATCCACACCTGTAATTGTTCCTTGAACTTGGGTCCCATTTTTAGCTCTACGGTTACAGTCTCCTGACTGAGTTTCATCAAAAACCTAACTAATTTCATTTTTGGGAGCACAAATCACCACTTTTTCCTTTACTATGTTACTAACTAGTAAGAAGCGTCTGTGCGCCTTTGCTTCCCTATTTTAACTACTCATAACCAGATGTAGGAGTTTTGAAGTAGATAGCTTGTTATCTACACTTTACATTTCAAGTCGCCCTCCATGGTGTAATGGTTGCTATCCTAACTTCATATACCCAAGGTTGCGGGTTCAAACACGACGATGGATTTTATATATATCGCCATCGAATATTTGGGTGTAATACAATACCTTTTCTGTCTACTATATACATTGTATAAGCGGGCTAGAGAAAGTAAAAATCTTATGTGTTCCACTCACATGACTTTCTCTACTTCTCTGCAAAAAAATATTAAATAGCCATTGCTTCCATTTCCTTCATGCTGATCGAAAAAGAAATATCAGATATAATCTTATTACTTGCTTCCCTGAAAGTAGAAGCGAAATGAGGGACTATCATAGGTTAAAGTGATAGTCAAAAGTTGTTGCTACTATGTAACTGAAGCTCATTTGTTTGTATGGAAAGGAGTTGATAAATTCCTGTATAAGAAAAGTTACGTTTTTCATAGCTGAAATCAAAAACAAGGAATGTCTCAAAAACAATCAACTCCAGGAAAAAAATGTATATAACATAAATTGTGTGTTTTAACGTGCTCTACATTTGTTGTGTGGTAAGGTATTGTCCATCTCTTACGGTTTAGCAGTTATGAAAAATTCCGTAAAATTCACCCAGAATAAAGTAGTCTTCAGAGGCTATTCCCAGAAAATTCAAGATATACATTTTATTTGTCAGGTAAATATCTTTAATATTCGAAATTTTAATCAAAATCGTTAGAGCTAAAGGGTAGTTGGGGTGGGGGATTTTTCTCAAAATCTTCGTGTCGCATCCCTGGAAGATACTAAACTTAAATACCAGACACATAGACACACTGACACACGGACACACAAACGGACTTTTTTTCTGAAAATGCTTTTTTTTGGATACAGGAACCCTAAAACATATGTTTCCATTGAAATCTCGGTATCGAATTTTTGGGTGGAGTGCAATATCTTCTCTATACACCATGCGTATAGAGAAAGTGAAAATTAGTTAGCACTTCTGAAATCAATGTTTTAGGTATTCTATGGAGTATACTTAGGGTTGTGAAATCGGAGTGTAAATACAGGAAATCGAATAGCGTTGCGCCAGTGTTGCACGTCACGTGGTAGAATTCCACCGCAGCACAAATCCGTTTCTCTGGGAGTTGCTTCTATTAAAGGAAAACTCGAGCGAGTGTTAATGTACTTCATTTGAAACAGGCAGTGGGGGAAATGTGGACCTCCCCACGTATGATCTCATGCAGAATCTAGGAATTTGCTTCCCGCTTTGCAATAAGTGCACGGAGCTGATTCCAATCTCCACTCCGAAACAGCTCGGCCGGAAGGTGGCCTCTCCAGAGTCACATCCCCTGGAACTGTAGCACAATGCCTCCAGCTCCATATTAGCTCGGCTTTTCTGCTCACCACTTTCCGGAACAATGCTTGGAATGTAAAAACGTTGATGTGTGAGCTTTATCTTCATTCCCCCCTTTTTTCTGTTCCTTGTACTACTCTTTCTTCTGCGAACAAAACACTTGCGCTAAATCAGAGTGATTTTGTAGTGCTTGCTTTTTATTCTTTGTAAAAAAAAAAAAAAAAAAAAAAGTGACTAGTTTTGCTCTTTACACACTCTTTCTTTCTCTCTCTCTCTCTCTCTCTCTCTCTCTCTATTCGTTACTACATCTGATATTTCCATCCATATGACTGTCTCTAGCTGTTCTATATACAAACTATTCTTATAAGGTGATATTTTTTTTTTA
Organism: Hymenopus coronatus; assembly: GCA_030762935.1. Lineage (NCBI taxonomy): Eukaryota > Metazoa > Arthropoda > Insecta > Mantodea > Hymenopodidae > Hymenopus > Hymenopus coronatus. The sequence goes on from CM060887.1 coordinate 42,363,535, forward strand.
TCTAAATCACGCTGATAGAAATAAACATTAGCAGAATTGGTCCTATTACTTGCTTCTTTTAAGTATAAGGCTAAAACTAATAACTAGAGAACCGTCAACAGTAACACAACACCTTCACCACCTAAATTCCCTTGAGGTAAGTTCCTTAGAGGACAGGCTAGGGAGATGGTTTACAATGATGCCTCTTATTTCCGAAAACAAGTATTTTTGTTCTCATCCTACATCAGCCACGCAAGCGCATATTGTAACAATGATACGGCGGTAATGGCAAACTCTCCGAACGGAGGCCGGCTAGATTGGAAAGAGAGAAGCAGTGGAAGGCAAAAGTTGCGCGGACTGAAATGGCACAGCAGGCGATGACAGTGATGACACGTGGAATGAAGATAGCGGGGGAAACCGGAGAACGAAAGAAAACCTGCCCCTACGCCGCTATATCCTCCACAAATCCCACAAATGCAGTCGCGTGGGATCGAACCCGTTCCGTCTAGGTGAGAGGCGAGAGCTCTAACCACTCGGCCACCGAGCGGCCTGGTAGTAGTCCTTTGATTAACTACACAATCATTAGCATTACTGAGCGGGATGGTTCTGTCGGCCCGTGTTCGGCAGGTCCTGGGTTCAATCAATCTTGGTTTCTCCCATTGGCATTTGGATATTTTATATGTACTACAACTCAAAGTTCTACCTTCCATCGAAAATGATAGCAAAACCAAAAATGGATGATGGTTGCAATTGCGCTGTCATTTATGCACATATACTTTAAGTAGTGGCTAGACGGCACCCCAAATCCTGTCTGTTTGTCGCGGAGGTAAGTGGTAAGAATGGCGTGAGATGAGACCTTGAAAGCCTAGCTGGTCTTTGACATCTGACAATGACTGAATAGTAGTGTGCTGGACCGAATGGTCCTCTAACACCTACTTTTTTTTTTTTTTTTCATATTATAGATCTAATACATAAGAAATACAGTACATTAGCAATAATACATTACATTAATCAATATTTTTTCGACTTTTCGTTTTTGAGTTATCGTGTTCACGGACACACACGGACCTTTTTCTGAAAATACATTTTTTGGATACAGGGGACCCTAACTCATATATTTCCGGTGAAATCTCGGTATCGAATTGTTTGATGGAGTGCAATACCTTTTCTATACACTATGTATGTACATAGTAGTGTAGAGAAAGTAAAAATGCTATACAGAAATAAATGATATTAGGGTCAACAGCAATATTGTGAACTCGCACTAAGTCTCTGTTCCCAGGAGGTAGCATAAAAATAGACGAGAGAAGCTGTCAGTGTAAATGAGCACTCTAGCTGTGAAATTCTGGAATGGAAACCCATAACAGTAAAACTTTTTTTTTTGGGAAGAAGGGCCTTTGTTTAATTTTACTTAATTCATACCTCATGTACCAATCCAAATCACCCCTTCGTCTTGATTTTTGGGGAGGGGGAGTAATTGCTGACTGTCATAGTTCTGCACCTAGAGTCTCTTTAAATGCCGAAGATCTAACGACAGAGGAGTCTGTTTTTCCAATTCCCAGCGCTCTTTCCGGATACAAATATGGAAGTCTGGTATTTGTGCCTCGTCTCCAACCAGAAGAATCCCATTCTATGTGGTAAATATGACCCAGGTTTGCAGGGGGGGTGGTGAAAATCTTCGTGTCGCATCCTTTGAAGTTACTGAACTTAAAATGGAGTTTGGTATTTAACGGAGTTTTGGTTTTTCAGATATGCTGCCCACAGTCACGCACGCACACATACACACACACAGATACGAATATGTTTCTAAAAATGCTTTTTTGTTTTTTTGATTCATAGTGCCTAGAAACGTTTATTTCCGGTGAAATCTCGGTATCGAACTTTTGGGTAAAATACATTACCTTCTCCAACCACTGTGTACATTGCTCATACATGATAGATAAAGTAAAACATCTTATGTGTTCCATTCACATGACTTTCTCTACATCATTACAGCAAATTATTGGTTGAAAACTTATTCTTTTATTTATTTTATGATAATCGAAAAAAACCAGTTGAAATGATCTTATTACTTGCATCCTTGTAAGTAGAAGGGAAATAGGGAGTACCATAGGCTAAAACGATTGTCAAGTCTTGTAAAAGCTCGTTGCTATGGGATTGAAGTTCCTTTGTTTATATGGCTAGGAGTATACAAATTCCTGTATGAAAGAAGTTCAAGTATTTTAAAACTGAAACTAAAATTAATAAATACCACAAAAACGGTCACTTCACAAACAAAAAATATATATCAGGCATAAGTTGTGTGTTTTAACGAGCTCTATGATTTACCAGTTATACAAAATTACTAAACATTCATCCGGAATAAAGATGTTTTAGAATCTATTCCTAGAAAATTAAAAATATGCATTGTATTTGTATGTAAATATCTTTAACATGCGACATTTTGATCAAAATCGTTTCAGCCATTTTTGAGAAAATATAAATTTCCGAAAATATTTTCATGCAAAACGTCATTGTGTGAGGGGATTTTCCTGAACATTTTTGCGTCGCATCTTTGGAAGAAACAAAACTTAAATACAAAATTTGGTTTTAAACAGTCTTTTCATTTTTGAGCTATGCTGTCCAAAGACACACGCGGACCTTATTCGGACTAAGAGGCCCCTAAAAACATATCTTTCGGTGAAATCTCGACACCGAATTTTTGGGTGTAATACTTACAATATATTCTCTAACTACTATGTACATTGTATGTATAGACGTGTTAGAGAAAGTAAAAGTCCGATGTGTACGATTCACATGACTTTCTCTACATCTCTGCAACAAATTATTATTAATAAGCTTATACTTCTATTTACTTCATGCTAATCACAAAAAAATAGCAGAAATAGTCCTATGACTTGCATCATTGTAAGTAGAAGCGAAATAAAGGAGTAGCTTAGGTTAAAATGATAGTCTAAAGCTGGTTGCTATCTCACTGAAGTTCCTTTGTTTGTATACTCAGCAAGTGACAAACTCCTGTATGAGAAAGGTATAAGTTTTTCAAAGCAGAAAGCAAAAACAAGGAATGTCTCAAAAACGATGAAGTCCACGAAAAAATGTATATAATATAAATTGTGTGCTTTAATGTGCTCTACATTTTTGAGTTGTAAGTCTTTGTCCATTTCTTACGGTTTAGCAGTTATGCAAAATTCCGTACAACTCAATCAGAATATAGTAGTCTTCAGAGGCTATTCTCAGAAAATTCAAAACATACATTTTATTTGTAAGGTAAATATCTTTAATATACAATATTTTAATCCAAATCGTTAAAGCCATTTTTTATAAAATCAAAATTTTCGAAAAAAGTTCCATGTAAAGGGTAGTTTCAGTTGGGGGGGACTTTTCTCAAAATATTCGTGTCACATCCCTGGAAGATATTAAACTGAAATACCAAGATTTGTATTTTTCTGGCTTTTCGTTTTTGAGTTATCGTGTTTATAGAGATACGGACGCACACGGACTTTTTCTGAGAATACCTTTTTTGGATACAGGGGGACCCTAAAACATATATTTCCATTGAAATTTCGGTATCGAATTTTTTTGTTCGAGTGCAATACCTTCTTTATACACTATGTACGTAGTATGTGTACAGAAAGTAAAAATGTTATACAGAAATAAATGATATTAGGGCCAACAGCAATATTGTGAACTCGCACTAAGTCTCTGTTCCCAGGAGGTAGCATAAAAATAGACGAGAGAAGCTGTCAGTGTAAACGAGCACTCTAGCTGTGCAATTCTGGAATGGAAACCCATAGCAGTAAAACTTAACTCCGTTGCAAAATCGAAAGTGCAAAGGTTTGCATGGAACACGTTTCATTGATCCTAAAATTGTACCTCTATAGCTTACATGTTTTTGTACGCGTATTCTAACCGAAGGGTAGCGCCGTAAAATGGCGATAGATGGAGTGGACGACACAAGCTGTTGATTAGTGAAAAGAGAATGGAAAACGTCAATATTCCTCATTAATTATTTAGGTGTTTGGTTTTTCCTGTTATTTCATTGTAATCTTTTGTGGGAATTTATTACATTCCCTCTAATAAGTAGTTAAAGGCGTTAGGGATCTAAAAAAGACCCCATTTACCAATGCAATGGTTAAATTGACAATTAAAAACAAGAACTACAAGGGCCATCAATAACAACTTAGACAGTCCAAGAAATTATACTCCTAGAATTGAAAAAAGTTTGTGTAAAGTAACCGTCTTACTAGATGACGGCTAAAGTTTCAGCTATATCCCTCACGTGGTTTCGTTGCCATAGATTGAATCAACAATCTTGTACTTTTTAGATGAAAAAAAAATCAGTTGGGTGCAATCAATAATCACTCCTATTTAAAAGGTTTCACACAAAAATGGATTAAAGCCTAGTTAGGTAAAGGTCATGGCACATCTGCTCCTGCGTTTGCAACGGTTAACAACAATTTAAACGTGGTCGTACATCCACAAATGATGATCGACGTTCAGTTGAAGTTACTTCCTCCGAAATTGACAAAATCCAGGACATGGTTTTGAGTGATCAACCAATCAAAGTTCGTGAAACAGTAAAGGCCACAGGCATATCACAACATTCAACTTTCTCAATTTTGCACCAAAAATTAGGTCTGAAAAGGGTCTCGGCAAGATGCTCTTAATGGAGAATAAACGCAGTCGTGTGATCGATTCGGAAGCTGGTTTGGCACTTTTCCGTCGCAATCTTGACAAATGTCTGCGTCAATTCATAGCTGTGGAGGAAACATGGATACACTACTACACTTCAGAGACAAAAGTGCAGTCGAAACAGGCTCCGAAGAAGTCTAAAGTGATGAAATCTACAGCCAAGGTTATGGTCCCTGTTTTTTTGGATGCACGCGGAATTATCTACTTGATTACTTTCAGAAAGGAAGAACGATAAATAGAGAGTATTATGCATAGCTTTTGTACCGGTTGAAAGGAGAAATCAAGAAAAAATACCCTCATTTGGTAAGGAAAAAATGCTCTTCTATCAAGATAATGCAAGAGTGCACACCTGCGCATTTTCGATGGCGAAATTTGTAGAATTAAGTTTAGAATCACTTCAACATAATCATGTTCACCAGATTTGGCCTCCAGTGACTTTTTATTTCCAAACCTGCAAAATCTGATGTGTTCCATTCACATGACTTTCTCTACATCTCTGTAACAAAGTACAGTTAAAAGATTTATTCTTCTAATCACTTCATTCTAATGGAAATAAATATTAGCAGAAATTGTCTTATTACTTGCCTACTTATAATTATAAGGAAAATAAAGCAATAAACTAGGTTAAAACGATAGTCAATTCTTTTAAAATCTGGTTGCTATAGGATTGTAATCCGTTTCTTTGTTTGACCAGGAGTTGACAAGTTCCCGTATGAGAAACGTTCTAGCATTTTAAAACTGATACTAATAACAAGGAATATCTCGGAAATCTCAACTGCATAAAAAACTTCTATAGCATAAATTGTGTGTTTTAACGAGATCTACATTTTTAAGTAGTAAGTTTTTGTCCATTTTTTGCGGTTTACAGTTACCCAAAATTCCGCAGAATTCATCCAGAATAAAGATGTCTTCAGAGGCTATTACCAGAAAATTCAATATATACATTTTGTTTGTCATGTACATATTTTATATATACGGCATTTTAATAAAACTCGTTAAAGCTATTTGCGAGAAAATCAACATTTTAGAACATTTTTTCATGTAAAATGCAGTTGGAAATTGGGGGATTTTCTGGAAAATATTCGTGTCGCATCTTGGAAATACTGAACTTAAATACCAAGAATGGTATTTGACGAACTTTTCATTTTTCAACTATGCTGCCCACAGAGAATTGCTGCCTTTTTTGAATTGTCGCAACTCTTTTGTCTGTCATGGAGTCGGTCTGAATTAGTGCCAGTGAAATACTTTAAAATAGGCGAGTGCATACCTCTTTGACCTTCTATGATGCGCCGGCTATGCTCATCAATGTAGGACACACAAATTTGGCTCTCACTGTGAGGAGAAAGAATGACTGGAGTATGTCACACTGGTTAGACTCACAAACACAAGAACTTCACTTAAGATTCCTCAGAATTGATGATGTTTATTGATATTTATTGAGACACTAATCCGTCGAGCGACTGCCGACATAGTTCTTGTAGATGTAGAAATATATACTTATAACTGGTGCTATTTCTTCTGCTTGCAACGTTTCTCATTTCTGCGGTCGTCGATAGTTACCACTTACTGCTCTATTACGCGACATATCAACTCATGGGGTAACTGCACTATTTCGTGTAAGAATGTCACCTCATCGAGCACTAACACTACAGAATCCCCGTACATGCAGCATCCATCTACATACAATCCACCTACATACAGCATACAGCCTATTTTCTTGTGTGCACACCGCTTTTATAACCAAAATTTCCAAGCTTCGGGCTCATTTCTGACTGGTTACAAAGTAGCTCGAAAATAAAGTTGTCGCGTGGTTAGTTTTGGAAGTTCATTGTGATACGTTCACGTGACCGCTCTTTATAATGGAAGAGTCCCGAACTGCGAGCTTTTAGGGAAAAGACCTGTCTCTGAGAATCTCTCTGTTACTTAGACCTCTAATGCACTAAAACCATGCTCTTATAAAAGCATTTGTGTTTCTGGATTGACTAAAGAAGTAACCTTTGCACATACAATAACAACTTCTTATCCTAATGTTTTGTGTTCTGCAATCTGCCCAGTCTTGGCTACTGAGGAGATATTTTTCCTATGCTAAACCTGTGAAAATTAATAATTAAAATAATAAAATACTGCTTCTATACTGTTGCAGATGCAGGGGTCTTAAAACATGTATTTCCGGTGGTATCTCGGTGTCGAATTTTTGGGTGCATACAGTAATTACACTATGTATATGGTGCCTGTAGAGAAAGTAAACACTAGCTCGGCGGAAAAAGATTCACGTTTAACGAAGAGGTCATCTCCCAAACAGATGCCTATTTTGAGGTCCTTCCGATATCCTACCTTGGTTACAGCAGGAATTTATTTATTGATTCGATTTAGTAAGGCTTTTCCTGGATGGCTATTGAAATTTTTGTTAGTGATTTCTGTTTTAACAATATTTATATCAGGTTTAGGGGCTAATTTTGAGTATGATTTAAAGAAAATTATTGCTTTATCTACTTTAAGACAATTAGGTTTAATAATAAGAATTTTATCTATAGGATTTGCTGATTTAGCTTTTTTTCATTTATTAACTCATGCTTTATTTAAAGCCTTATTATTTATGTGTGCAGGAATGGTTTGGAAGGCTTAAAACAGTTGGAGAAACGCTTTTGAAAAGTGTATTGAGCTAAATGGAAATTATGTTAAAAAATAAACGCACTAAAAATAATTTGTTTTTCGAGCTTTTGCTCAGTAGTTATTGAATGTCTTTCGTATCTAAAATGTTATAGTAACAGTTACACTGTAAAGTTAGCAAGGATGGAATGACCCAGATTTTGATGCCCTTAAGGTATATATTTATGCATGTTCTTTTGGAAGTAAAAGCCAGTACGCCAGAGTGCATAAGGTAACCGTACCCTCCATCACATTAATAATATCTCATCTTCAGAAGGGGACACGAAACATAAAAAAGAATATGTATACAAAGGAGTCTTGGAGCACGTGTTATGAAATATATATACGTAACGGAAAAGAAAGAGATCGGCGTACTGCCTTTATCTACATCAGACTTCTAGAGAGTTCGTGTGACGAATAGAAGGCCTGGAGGTCAACGTTAAACATCACAGGGGTGCTGCCATCTCAAGACTTAATATAAAAGAAAAATATATCTCATACAAGTTTCCTCTCGCCGTCTACGGGCGTAAAATTATACGATTTTTACAGCCAATAAGGCGCCAAAATGGCTTTCCTCCCCTGTGTTTTTTGTTATATCCTCTCACAGGCCCTTACCTCCACGTTAACAGCAAAGTTTCAAGTTGCAGTTGTATGTGCGAGCGGGTAGTTTGGGGTGACGGAGGATGTGTGTGAGACATAAAAAATGTTTCTCCTCAACTTGTAGGACGTATAGCCGTTTTTTCTTCTTCCTCCTTTGGAAAAAAGAAAACGTCAAAGTCGTCTCTGGAGAGGTCGTCCTGACAGGCGCCATTTTCCGGACGTCAAGGCGATTAGACAAAAGACTAGGCGTTAAACAAAGCTGGAGACGGTAGATACCCACATAAAAGGCCTACATATGTAATAATACCTCAATGAATTACTTCTTGTCTAACAAAACATTTGATGTGTTCCATTCACATGGCTTTCTCTATATCACTACAACAAATTATTCTATTTACTTCATCTAATGGAGCAAAAATTAGCAGAAATAGTCTTATTACTTGCTTCCTTGTTAGTAGAAGCGAAATAAGGGGGTAACGTAGGTTAAAGTGAAAGCCAAGAGCTGGTTGCTATGTGACTGAAGTTCGTTTGTTTGTATGGACACGAGTTCACAAAGCCCTGTAAGAAAATTATAAGTTTTTATAGCTGAAACCAAAAACAAGGAATATCTCAACTTCACGAAAAAAATGTATACAACATAAATTGTGTGTTTTAAGGTGCTCTACATTTGTTGTGTGGTAGGTTTTTGTTCATCTCTTACGGTTTAGCAGTTATGTAAAATTCTCTAAAACTGACCCAGAATAAAGTAGTCTTCAGAGGCTATTCCCAGAACATTCAAAATATACATTCTATTTTTCAGGTAAATATCTTTAATATACGATATTTTAATCAAAATCGTCAGAGCCATTTTTTAAAAAATCCAAATTTTCGAAAAAAGTATCATTAAAGGGTAGTTGGGGGTGGGGGGATTTTTCTCAAAAATCTTCGTGTCGCATCCCTAGAGGATACTAAACTTAAATACCAAGTCTGGTATTTTACCGACTTTTCGTTTTTGAGTTATCGTGTTCAATGACACACGGACACATACACACACACACACACATGGACCTTTTTCTGGAAATACTTTTTTTTTTTTTTTGGATACAGGGGACCCTAAAACATATTTCCGGTCAAATCTCGGTATCGAATTTTTTGATGGAGTGCAATACCTTCTCTATACACTATGTACATAGCACGTATAGAGAAAGTAAAAATGGATTGGTTGGTGAGGGATGAATTGAGTGAAATAAAGCAAAGGCCCTTCTTCCTCAAAAAAGACTTTTCGCCCAAAGTTCAAATTTTTATGTTTGTCCTAAAGCAATGCAATTTTGAACAGATACCAGGGGCGTTGAATAAGTCCTTTGAAAAACTAAGAAATTACAGTCGTAACATCCAAAAAAGTTTGTATTTCGTAAACGTCTTCCTTTACTAAATAGCAGTTAAAGTTTCAGCTATATCCCTTACGTGGTTTCATTGCAACAGGCGATTGAATCAACCATCTTGTGCTTCTTTAGAAGTAGGAAAAAAAGACGAGTTTCGTGTGGTGATTAAACATTTCTATATAAAAGGCTTAACTCTGACAGAGATAAAAGCCGAGTTGGATGAAATTCATGGCACATCTGTTCTTGCGTTTGCAATTATTTACAATTGGATAAATTAATTTTAACGTAGGCGTACATCCACAAATGATAAACTTCGTTCCGGACATGCAGTAGCAGTGAATTCCACCGAAATTACTGGCGAAAGTTAAGGATATGGTTTGGAGTGATCGACGAATTAAAGTTTATGAAATAGTAGAAGCCACAAACATATCACAAGGTACCGTGTTCTCAATTTTGCACCAAAAATTAAGTCTGACAAAGATCTCGGCAAGATAGGTGCCGCGATTTCGCTCTATGGAAGATAAACGCAATCTGTGGTCGATGCTGAAGCTGGTTTGACACTTTTCCGTCGCAATTCTGATAAGTTTCAGCAACGATACATAGCTGTGGATGGAACATGGAGCGGGCGTGTTCTCCAGGTTCTCCGGTTTCGCCCGCCATCGCATTCCACCGGTGCTCCATCTTCATTCCATGTATCACCAGGTGAGGTTGGCACTTATTTTATTCTTTTGTTTCTTTAATTATAAGATATTCTTTACTTGAATTTTTATTACTAGATGGGGATTTGATTTATATTTTTGTTTACCTTTATGTAATGTTTGATTTGTTTGATGTCCTAACCGCTTCCGATATATTCTTTGTTATTGGTTTCAATTTTAAACTTCATACATTTTTTCAAAAGGAAAGTCATTTTTCGTTTCAGCTCTCTCTTGGTTTACTCCTGACCTTTGTAAAGAGAACCTAATTTTACTTCACATAGTAGTGTTTAACGCCCGCTTTTACTACAAATGGCACCGCTGGAAATGACTCTGATGAAACATGGAATGCGATGGGGGGACCGGAGAACCAGGAGAAGAAAAAACATCTCTGCGCCGCTTTGTCCACCACAAATCCCACAAACGATCTCTTGGGATCGAACCGGGGCCGTCCAGTTCGTAGGCAAGTGGTCAGATGCTCTGTCAAGACCAGATTTTAAATGATTTGGCTATTGCTTTAGCCTGGAGTACTCTCTTGATACCCATAACTTATAACTAGTAAGAAGAATGCATAAACTAGATAGAAGAATAAGCTTATATAACACAAGTTTGTTACAAATTTTTTCAAATCTGATTCAGCTATTTTAGCTTAACTTAGGCTTTTCCATTAGTAAGCCCAGACAAGGGCAACACAAAGTACAGTGAGAACAAATCTAGAAGCTGAATTCAAAATACATTGGACAAAAATCTAGAAAAAATATAGTGCAAGTTTGTGATGCTAAATCCATGTCCAAGAAGCACTACAATTAAGAAATTAAAGCCAAAGCATATGTTTATTATATCGATTATTAATGGCTATGATAGTTTCAAAAAACATCTGTGCACTATAAAGGATAGGGTAAAGTCCATGGTGTATGGGAAAGAAGTTGAAAAGGCGCATCATATCATATTCTCAATGCACTGGAAACATTCTTCCATACAAGTATAAGCTCTTTCGGCCTTTTACGGTCCCATTGCCATATTTTTTGGGTCGTTTCACTTCCTCCTTCTCCTTAAGGGTCAATAATTCTATATCATTTTGGGATGCGAGCCTCCCCTCTTCATTGCAGAAGCATCCAATTATTTGTTGTTGTTGTATATTTGCTTAATTCTTCTATTAATTGCTCATTTGAAATCCTGTCTCTTATGGACCATTTTGTAGCAACTTGAAGTTATTTTATTTCAGCTATCATTTTCTGATTTTTGTGTGTATCTATGATGATTTACCATATCGACAGCCATTACATTATACACCTTAAATTGCAGATCTTTCTGTGTAATTTTAAGATTATCTCTTATTGTTTCATATATTATTTCATATTTCTATAATATTGTGTCTAAGCCTTGATAATAATTATATTAAACTCCTGCGCAATAGCCTACAAGGAGCCAAGGCCTTCCGCCCGGCCGCTGCGTCTCCCATCTCGATTAAAGACAGGCGTCATGGATAGGGTGCAGTATTGGAGGGCGAGTCCCTCCCTGCCGGTTAAAGTCATCTTCTGGATATGGAGCCGCTACTTCTCCATCAAGTAGCTCCTCAGTTGTTCACTCAGGGACCTAACGAGGCTGAGTGCACCCCGGAACAGGTCTCCCACCGGGAAAAAAATCCCCACGCCGGTACCGGGAATATAACCCAGGTCTTCCACTTGGCAAGCAGCTTCGCTACCAACGCGCTAAGGAGACGACCAATAATAATAATAATAATAATAATAATAATAATAATAATAATAATAATAATAATAATTGATGTAATACTAATAATAATAACAATTAATAAATGATAATAAATCTATTCATACCTGAATTATTTCCTAAAAAGTGTATGGCTATTTTCTCTATTAAGATATTTATAATAACATAAATATAAATGAATATAAGATTAAATGAATTAATTGCTGGCTTTATGAACACATTGATTGTAAAATCATCCTAGAAGAGATATTTAAAACAAAAATCAAGAGGAATGCCAAACATAAAAGGCCTAACAGGAGATGAACGGAATGCAAACAGACTAATAAGGATACCTGCAGTATACCTTATCTATGTCATTCTGAATTTGGCGTGAAAGACATTCTAATTTACATCCGAGGCCTTTATCGGGCTTTAAGTTCTTTCACGTGGAGTAAATCTATGATAACGGACCACCGGCTTCACTTGCCTTCGTAAGGAAGCCATGCTGAAGATTTTTACGCTCAAGAAAATCTGTCACACGCCACCGGGCTAACCCAAAACCTTGGGAATCAGAGAGTAGCAAACGAAAAAATCTGATTTGTTGTATTCACATTATTTTCTCAACATCGGTGTAGCAAATTATTGCTAAAAACTAAAAACTCTGTCTACTTTATGATAATTGAGATAAACATTAGCAAAAATTGCCCTAATTACTTTCTTGTAATAGAAGGAAAATAAGGGAATCCACTAGACTAAAACGATAGCCAAATCCTTTAAAAGCTGGTTGCCATGTAGTTGAAATCCGTTTCTATGCTGGGCCAGAGTTTAAAACTTTCCATGTGAGAAAAGTTTAAGTATCTTGAATTTGAAGCAAACAACAAGAAATATCTTAGAAATGGTCAATTCCATGAAAAAACGTATATGGCATAAATCGTGTGTTTAAATTGATCTACAGGTTTTGTGTAATAAATATAGGGTTTACTAGTCAAGCAAAATTCAGCAAAATTCGTCCAGAATAAAGAAGCCTTTAGAGGCTATTCTCAAAAAATTCAAAATATACATTTTATTTGCCATATAAATATCATTAATGTAGGATATTTTAATTACAATCGTTACAGCCATTTTTAAGAAAATAAAAAATTTCGACATTTTTTTCCATGTAAAGGGTAGTTTGGGATGGGAGAATTTTTCTCAAAATCTTGGTGTCGCATCCCTGGAAAATACTAAACTTAAACACAAAGTTAGGTATTTTATCGACTTTTTGTTTTTGAGTTGTCCTGTTAACATTCACACGGACCTTTTTCTAAAAACATTTTTTTTTATTCAAGGCACCCTAAAACGTCTATTTGCGGTGAAATTTCGGTATCGAATTTTTGGGTGGAATGGAATATCTTCTCTGTACGCTATGTGCATAGCATGTTATACAAGGTAAAAAGCAACATACTTTCAAACGGATAAAAATAAAACCATCTGCAGATTCAAGGCATAAAGGGTGGAGGTTTAGAGCGAACATTTTTATAAACAAGAATCTGGGCTAGATATAATGGATTTCCCCAAGTATTCTAGGGATTTTTATTTAACATCAATAAGGTTAACTTTCTTTTAAAATCTCCCAATTTCATCTCATGCGTCATTAAGTCTCACTCCTTTTTCATGCTCCAATAGTCAAACGGTGCAAAACACCATCAAAGAAAAGTAGTCCGAAAAAAAATAAGTATTAAGTGTGTGGTCCAGGGAGATATAGCGACCTAATTCTCGAACTAAGTTAATAGACATTTTACCGTTAACTCACATGCATTCAAGTGTGAATGTTTTCGCCATACACAAAGAACAAAAAGCTCGATTTGCCAGTGGCACAAACGCGAAAGCCTGGCTGACATATTATCCGGGCACAGGGCTGATTTGTCCCAGAGCTGGCCGCTGTCCGACGCGCAATAATTCATGGGATAAGGTCCAACAGAGTGAAGAGTAGCAGAAGAAAAGGAAGAAGGAAATAATCGGCTTACTCTCTCAGCGAACTGAGGGGGAGGGGAATAGTGGGACGAGTCGCCTTCTTGTTTAGCCCGTCTTAGTTTTTTTTTTTTGTTTTTTTTTCCGCATCTGTCCCACTTGTGAAGTTCTCGCAGCCGTCAGGGAATAATTCCAAAGTTCTCGAGGCCGTCTCGAGCATTGTCTATAGCCTACCTGTTTGCTTTCCTTGTATGCACAGTGCAGCCAAAGTACGCGCTAGATTAACACAAATACAGGGTGTATCATTGAAACCAACTTACTTACTTTTGTGCATATATTGTACACTCAAAGACAATAAAAATTCGCTTGTAATATTGCTGAAAATATGAACGTTTAACGGGAGCTCGGGTATAAAGACGATTTTCATTGATGCCATTCTGGAATATCATACCACGCGATTAAGGAAAGGCAAAACCTTCAGCCCTCATCCCGCTCGACGCTCCATCAGAACAGTATAAGCTGTTCACCAAGTTCACGCATTACCTTGAATTAGAATTTCAGTATGAAGTGCAGAAAAAAGCTTGGACTCATTTTGTAACACCCGGTGAGTGGAATGGACTATTGTCGAACCAGAAAGTTTAGGGAATATCAATTCGCAACTCAGACCTTCGTTTGTCGCAAGTTAGTTTCTTGTCCAACCTCTTCCCTTCGGTAATGTGACCCGTCCAATACGCTTATTAAGGGCATAGTGAACAGGTGAAATACATGGGTGGGGTTAGCGAAAGACCCTGGCTTGCGATATTTAGGGGTATATAGTAGGTAGAGACGGTATTGTATTCCATCCCAAAAAACGAAACCAAGATTTCACCATAAATACCCACATACTTTGAGGCTCATGAATCGAATTTTTATGCAGTCCTTTCATATGATTTTTTCTAGCTGCTCCGCGAACAATTATTTTCTTACAAAGGATTATTCTTTTATCTACATCATACTAATCAAGATAAGCATTAGAAGAAGTAATTCTTTTTACTTTCTGCTTTGTAAGTGTGAGAAGGAAGGTAACAGAATGCACCAGGCTAAAGTGATAGTCAAATATTTTAAAAGCTGCTCGCTATATATAACAATTAAAATTTGCTTCTCTTTAATTGTTTGGAGTCAAACACAAGAGAGACGAAAAGAAATATGTCTTCCCGTTTGAGAAAAGTTTAAGTACCTTAAAATTGACATTTATAACACAGAAAACTACATTTATACAAAAAATATACAAAATCATCCAGAGTGAAGAGTACATGAGACTCTTCTCAAAAAATGCAGGATATATAAATAATTATCTGTAATATACGGTATTTTAACTTAAATCATTGGAGCTGATTCGAAAAATGTTTTAAGTAAAGGGTAGTTTAGGGGGGGGATTTTCTTGAAAATCTTCGTGTCGTAACCTTGGGAGATATAAACTTAAATAACAAATTTGGTTTCTAAGAACCTTTGGCTTTTGAGCTATACGTCCACACAAAAAACAGATAAGACAGATAGTCAAACACACACACACACACACACACATATACACATACACACTCACACACGTTTTTACAATTTATTTTAGAATCAGGAGGTCTCAAAACTAGCATTGCCGTTGAAAACTCGGTATCGAATTTTTGGATGGAGTACAATGCTTTCTGTACATGATGTACATAGTACGTGTAGAGAAAGTAAAAAGCGACTGTGTGTGAACATGGTGTGGTTACGACGGTAACATGTGCCGTTTTGGCAGCTCGGGATTTTTAAGGATGGGTTCTGGATCGAGACTACCTAAGGTCGCATGGACCTTCTGTAACTTGGATCTAAGGTTTGATATTCAATGCAATTGGTTGGTTTCAGGTTCTGCTTTTAACCTTTATTTTCCCGGACCATTTTGTTTTTGTTAACCACACCGTAATCTGTTGCGTTATTTAGCAACAATATTTCTCCATGTCATCTTACTGCCTCGACTCAATATTTCACACTTAAGAGTTACTGACGTCACTGCTACGTGCCCGACTCTCCAACAAGGAGCGGAAAGGTGGACCTCCCGGCTGAAGTTGTCTGACAGACTTTTCAATTGTAAGTGATTTTCAAATTTTCAACATTTACTGGCTTGTTTACATATGACGTCTAATAAGCATTATAGCATGGCAAGGTAATTAAAAACACTACCATTTTTTGCTGTGCGCAGCTGAAGTCTTCGACTGCTTTCCTCTTTCCCTAATTATCCAGCCATGTTCGGCGATGCTAAGAAATTTAGGGATGGAGGGAGAGATGGCCATCACCCCTGTACCATTGTTACAATAAGCGCGAGCATGGCTGAATGCAGGATGAGAACAAATACTTGTTTTCCAAAGTAAGTGTGCAACATTGTAAACAATCTCCTTACCAGAGGAGAACTTAGGTTTTGAAGATCCCGACATTAATGTTAATAGTTCTCAGTTTAAATACTTTTACAATAAATAATATACTTGATTTTTGTTATCACTCACTGCCGCTTGCGATGCTTTCTCTCCCGCCACTGACAAAAACCTCACGATGAGCAAGCGTGTCTGACTCACATGGACATGCAGGAGAAGGGAGAATGAGTAATTGGCAAAAGTTGCGCTCACGACGTTCTGCGCAGCTTTTTCATCACCCTGGCAGGGAATAAACATACAGCTGTATAAATCTATGCACACGCATCCTGTCGACAAACCCCTCAATTTTAATTCTCCCATCCATTATAAATTAAGACACCCGGAGATTATTATCTTTCTCCGTAGTCTATACTGGACTCCGATTCCCAAATTGGCGGATTCAAGCATGGCGGAGGGATATTGATTATTTCGTTAAACCGTACGATTTATGTTAAATTCATTTTTTTATCAAATGGAAAGTCGTCGGTTTCCCACTTCCGGATCAAGTAGGATACACAGCTCAACGACCAGTTCTTAAAAGATTTGTCTGTCGCTTAAGTCTAGATGTATTGTATCCGCAGGGTAATATCTAATCAAAACGTTTCCCAACTGCCTATCTCGATTAAACTGAAGTAGATTGAAGCATAAGCTTTAGTAAGAATAGTGTAAAGAAGAATGGCAGAGAAGAGCATTCGAGTATAACTATCCTTAAGAATACTTAGTTTGAGAAGGTATATAAAACAACCAAATTTGAGTACAAAAGGTCATGTGAATTATAACACCTGTTATTTGTTTCCATCTGTAGGAGAAGCTTATATACTCGTATAATAAATGTAGCGATATCACTCTCAATCCTCAACAATGGAGTACAATAACACAATAATGTTATGTGAAAGATTTAGGTTTAAGAGCCCATTATCTGAAAAGGATAAGTAAGCGATTGTGAAGGAAGGATGGGTGGCTATCTTATGGATCCACCAAGGCCTTATACTAGAAAATGCATACACCATTCAGGATTTTATGGTTCCTTTCTGTAAGGCGTCACGGATGAGACCTACTTGTGCATATGTAAACAAGAAAATGTTAAAAGACACGCTTCCTAGTGAGCTACTAATCCGACGTGAAGCTTCTGCTGCCGTATATCAAGTGTATGGTGCCGACTAACTGGCCAGTTGAAGGAATACGGAGATATCCCGTTCTGCTCCGAGGTAAAATCCAGAGGCGTGCACGACCGTGATAATTCAGGAAGGTTCTTTATCTTCTCCCACGAATAATCCAGAAATTCTTATAGTGACATTAAGCCAGTCAATTCATGATAGTTATAGATTACGAAATACAGTGTTGTTCTACGAGTGAGGTGTGGAGATTGTTGTAACATTGTTCTACTGCAAGCGTGTAAAAAGACTGTTTTTGACGCTCTAGCGAGTGAAACAAAAGGAAGAAGAGGCTCTTAGCAGGGATTTTGTTATGCCACAATGCGAGGAAAAACGAAGTAACTAACCATACTCAATGGGACTACATTACTGAAGTGATAGTGAAAATGGAAAAAAATTCAAATTTCGCGATGATGAACAACAAAAAGGAAATTTGGTCTCAAAGTAATCAGAACTTCACTTCTGGGGCATAATTAAAACAAAGTTTCTGTAGTACCGAAATATTTCCGGCGCTTTGTAAACTTCAGGCTTCCGAGAAACAACGCCGGTTGAAAAAAATATAAAAGACAACATACCCATATCTACAGTACTGCCAGTTGGCCTCAACAGTACAAGAGATCGGCGGCCTTGAATTTTGGATACCCCACATATCCTCAAGTCAATTTTAGGCCGGAACGCTGTCGGCATAACGTTCCCCCATGATGCAGATTCACTACTGATTAAGATAGTCGATTTCGTATATGTACTTCACCCCTTCCCAAATGTCACTCAATGTGTCGCGCACAGCCTCTTTCTTCAATTGATGGATGGTAATCTGCTGATTTCACTTTCCAAAGGCATGCTTTACATCGATATGCAGCGATAAATTCCTTCAAATATTGATTCTGTTTGTCATGCACATTTTTCCAGTATCAACGCACTAGGCGGGCCCGGGTCGCTCTGTGGTTTCGTTCACGGCTCTTAGCTAAGTATTCGTGGTTCGGTTCCTTTTCCTGAATGGCGATTTTAATTTGCAGCACCACTGGTGAACCTCGGACGATGAATGAAATCGGTGTAATTGTGCTCAAATGATAACGGGTCCATGGATCTTTAAATTCATTCGTCTTTTCAGGATAAGAGAAAATCCCGAAAAAAACCTTATCCGGGTAACTCACCCTCAGCGAGATTCGAACTCGTAACCTGTTAAATGTTAGACTTTATTTTATTCTTACAAGCGAATTGTATATGTTCAATTGGAGGATATATATCCTGACAAGAAACAAATCAAATATTACTTAAAGGCAAACATAAAGACAAGAATCAATTTCTAACTTCATAAGAAATAGTTTGTGCCACTGCACGTAATCCTCCTAATAACGGAGAATTAGAATTTGGGTGAAGGCACGCTACTTCCACACTACCCAGGCAAGCTGATCAACTTTTGTGAAGTATTCCCAAGACTCAACGAAGTTCCGAGTTCATGGTAAAATCTGTAGGTCCACTCACTTCAATGTCATTCTCATTATCAGCATTCCCTAGGAGGTAATGGACTTCGCTGCTGAATGCCTGCACCTCATATGTAGACCCAGTTTTCGGTAGGTGAAGAAAGGCTACTCCTTAGGTCGGAGATTACATGAGGAGGATTAGAGGCGAGGACAAACGAAGCACTCACGTTCATTTGGTCAATCAGTAGAGTAAGACTAGTTAACTCTTATGAAGCTCGACCACCTCCTTTGGGAAATAATCGTTTTAGAGCGCAAACCCAGCCTCCTGCAGAGTTTTCTGTGCAGTTGCAAATTCTTAACATCACCATATCTTACTAGGCTTTACCTCTCTGTGCAAAACGAGAGTTTTGAATTTTGGAAACTGAGACTTGACGTGGAGTCGACAGGTGAGTGTCACTTCATAAAATTAGGTTGCTATTGTTCAAGGACAGGGACAGAAGTTTCGCTTTTCTAGGGTTTGGAGATGGATTTATGATAGCCTTAGTTGCGATTAGGCTTTATACCCTTTTTGAAATAACTACACTCGTGGTCACTAGACAGTCTCAACGGTAGTCTGTGACAGCCAAGACGTTCCACATAAGGTATCCGTTCAGGACAGTTCATGAGTGTCAATATTTCTTTCTAGACTAGACAGGCCCAACCGTGACCCGTGTGAGTCAGTGAGCTATGGACTCTGAACACCTCCACCTTCCTGATGAGGAGAAAGGCCCAACGGACATGCTAACTTACTATCTGTTCGATGTCGTATTTATTGTAACATTCACAAGATCAGTCGTACTGGGGTAGCTTTTTCAGTTCTTGTTTTGCGTTGACATACTCAAAGGATCCATAGTTCAAATGTCATTTGATATTGCTCTGAAACTTCAGCTTCAAATATGTACAAATATCTGAATCCTAGATGGGTCTACTTGAGGGAAGTACTTCAATTACAGAACTGCACTGCAATTAAATTTTGTAATAAAAAAGTGTGGAATTTTTTAAAACACTGTCCGGCGATAAATTTCCTCGGTTACGATGATTGCAATAAATTTAGTGGTAATCTTCAAATGCATACATATTTTCGAGCACATTTTCAAAATGAATTACATTAAACTAATATTGTAATAGAATAAGCGACAATCACTTGATTTAGTCTTCTGAATACTTCTGCGTCATATATAACGGTTTCTTGAAACTATACAAGCTATCATAATAAAAATTATCACTTATAAAACAATTTCTTCTGAAACCATTGTCAAATCATAACTTAGGTTAATAATTGTAAACTTGGTCAGCTGGAAACAGAGTTAAAAATTAAATGCCATAGCCAGGATTGGAACCATAGATCTCCAACCGGCTGTTCTAACCACTGAGCTACCACGGCAACACACCAGCATAGCATTCAATTTCCCAGCCGACTCGCACGTTCCCCAACAAATCACAAGCTGATCTCAAATTATTTTGAGATGGCATATCCCAATGGCGACGCTGAGGCGAGATAAACAATTTCGTTCCATTATGGGAGGAGTATTCTTGGATTTGAAAGACGGAAGAAAATTAGGTTTAAGGTTGAGTGCCAAATTTTACTTCAATGGCATCGAGGCAATTAAATACTGAGATTTAAAAATAATAGAAAATAAGAAATTGGAACTACCATCAACATGCAGAATTTAAGCGTGTTAAAAGAAAAAAGTATGTTTTCTCTGTGTTTCTATTTTAATTACAACACATATGTTTATTTATTTACTTAGGTTTACCTGGATCAAAATTCAACTAAGCATTATAGTAGTATAGTATTCTCTGTACCCCCTAAATGGAGTAAAGGACATTGTTACGGCGTTTTCATGATCGGATTTGAATTTCTAATTCTTGAATTCATCACTATGCGCCATGGTGACGGGAGATCAGCTCGTCGCACACAGATGGCACTGTAGGACGAAATCACGACGTGTTGACCGAAATGGTAGAAAATGTTGCCCTGGAACCTCCTTTCAAGGTATGGGGTTCTATTACAAGCAAAATGAATATTACACGGCAACACTGGCTTTACTTCCCTTCCGAAGGTAGCATACTAATAGTAAAATAATGCACAATTATTATAGTGGTAATGTTAATTTCGGCAGTTCCGCCATATTTTGGAAAAAGCGACGAATTAATTTCGTGACTGGAGGAGATCACTCTGTCAGAGTGCGGAGCGTAATTTATCAATGGCAGCATAAACTTCGACGTTCTATTATGGACCACTTTTTGTATGCACGAGTGTGCATATATGGATATCTAAACACAGCAAGTATTACAGATACAAAACTTTGCTTATGGGAGTGGATTCAAAATCAAACGTTATCTCTATAAACCCGCCGCCCTAACCACACGTACACAAACACAGCTGCCAATATGTAGGTCAAATCAGCTACCTAGTGGTTAATCCTCGGATATCCGATTCACAACGGCCGGATTATTATTATTACTATTACTGTTATATTATTTTACACAGGTACGAAACATTATATTAATATTAATATTATAAACATTATAATCCTATCCTAAGCATAAATTACAAATAATTAAAACTAAGAACAGATAAAATTTTAAAATGTTTAATTTGAAATAAAAACCACCTGATGTTTTCCATTGACATGACTTTCTCTACATCTATAACGAATTATGTTAATAAGCTTATTCTTCTATCTACTTCGTGCTAATCAAGATAAACGTTAGCAGAAACGGTTTTATTACTTAGTTCTTTATAAGTAGAAGGCAAATAAGGGAATACACTAGGATGATTGCTATTGTATTGAAATCTGTTTTATTTGCACGCCCAGAAGTTGACAGGTTCCCTTATGAGAAAAGTTTTAAGTAGGTGTTTTAAAACTGAAACGAATAACAAGGAGTATCTCGAAAACGGTCAACTCCACGAAAAAAGGTATGTGACATGAATTGTGTGTTTTAAAGGAATCTGCATTTTTTGTTAGTAAGTTTTTGTCTATCTCGTACGGTTTACTAGTTGTAAAAAAATTCAAATAAATTCATCTAGAATAAATAGATCTTCAGAGCCTATTTCAAGAATATTTTATTTGTCATGAAAATATCCTAATTATTAGAGATTTTAATCAAATCTTTAGGGCCATTTTTCACATTTTCTAAATTTTCGAAATTTTTTCTGTGTAAGGGTAGTTGGCGATCGGGAATTTTCTTCTAAATCTTCGTGTCGCATCTTTCGAGAATATTGAACTTAATATCAAGTTTGGTATTTAACGAACTTTTCGTTTTAGAGCACACACAACAGAAACACACACACACACACATTTTTATAAAAATGTTTTTTTTATAGATTCAGGGCCTCTATTACATACATTTCCGATGAAATCTCGGTATCCAATTTTTGGATGCGATACAATACCTTGTTTATGCTCTATGTACATAATACGTGTAGAGAAAGTAAAAATCTGATATGTTCCATTCACATGACCTTCTCTACCCCTTGCAAACAAACTACCCTTGCAAAAAGTACTTTTCTCGACTTCATTCTAACCGACATAAACACTGGTATAAACTGTCTTATTAATTTCTTCCTTCTAAGCACGGAAATAAGGATAAAGTCTGAATCAAATCTTTTAAAGATCTAATGGTTAGGGTTGGGTGTCTGCCTCTTTCAACAGGTCTCGCTTAGGATGAGTTACCCAGATAAGGTTTTTTCGCTTTTTTCCGTTATCCTGAGAAGATGAATGCCAGAAAATACATAATGAAAATGAGGTACGACATAATAACTATCAGGAAGAATAATATGCTGAATTAGCTAAACTTACTCCTGTTAAGCCTCCTATTGCCAAAAGAATAAGTTTAAGTTGCATGTACCTCGAGATCATTTGTGCTCGTTTCACCAAATTCATTCATTATCCGATGGACCAACCAGGTTTAATGACGTTATGCCCAAAAAGAGTAAAAAAAGTGTATTAAAAGCTGGCCGCAATGTCAGCAGTTGAAGTTCGGTCCTCTTTGAATGACCAGAAGTAAAACAAAAGAGAAGCGAAACATAGGATGACCTCTCAGTGACAAAATTTAAGTAGTTAAATTGAAAGTAATAACAAAGAATGTCTTCTATTCATATAGACATGCATATGACATCAATTGTGCTTTAATGAGATCTACGGTTTTATTAATTATTTATTTATTAAACACAATGTGTACAACTGAACTTGTGAACTTTTTACCTGTCTTTAACTATCATAGTTAATGCCTGAAGTCAGTTTTCACACTTCATTAACTGGTACTTAGAGCATGATTTATTGCAGACACATTCCTCCTTGGTTTTATGGTAGGACTCGTTCTGACTGATCCTCCCATAAAACCCATGGGTGGGGTATACGGGTATCGAAGCTCCAAGTTTGGTCCTTTCCATATTTCTGTCTTCATAGCTTTGGTCTTCATTATTTCTTTTGGTATTTCATCAGTTTTTTTCTGTCTCTATTCGAGCATGGTTTTATACGCTTGAGTTTTCGGCAATCCGAAGATTTGTCTTATGTCTTCCATGAAGAAGGGCTCCTTCGCTATTTGAGATTGAGAGACCTCTTTTTCAGAATCTTGCTTCGACGTTCTCTAGCTTCCAGAGGTTATTCACAGTTAGGTGCGACCACATTAATTGACGTCATATATGGCGGCCGACATACCTTTTAAGTATGAAGAGCTTTATCACAATTGACAGAGATAGGATTTGGAGTTTAGGAATGTCATATGTGGCTTTTTTGCAGCAGATAAATAGAAAAGTAGATGAATTGTTAGAACGTATTATGAATTATTAGATATATTAGTTGGTATATATTTAAATTAGTAATGTTAGCAGTTAGTGTTGTAATTTTAATAAGATAAAACAATGAATGATTATTTTAAAAGGAATTAGTGTAGAAATAAATAAGTATAAGCTTAGAATTAAATTGAAAAATAAAATGAAATAATAAAATAATAAACATTTTCAAAAATATAAATAAATAAATAAATAATATTAATTAATGATATGAGAACTGTGTGCATGAATGGAATAGTGTGAATGAGTTATATAGATAAAAAGATATATTTATGTGTAGTTTAATAGTGTGAGTGTATAATGTTAGTCTGAATTAGAGTTAATAGAAACATATTGGTTCTTCTTTTATTTGGTAGTTGCGATTTTTAATTGAAGGTTGCAGTTTTTATATTTGTTAAGTTATTATGTAGATTTTAAAAGTTAAATTATAAGAACTTGAGATACAGGCCATGGCCTCAGCAATTATATGCTAGGGATTATTGTTGCAGATTTTTATTTATTTATTTGTTGCAGAAGATGCACGCACCTATATATGCTGGGAGAAAGTGGTTCCAGTGTTTGAAGAACAACACCCAAATATTTTAAATTCGGTACGAACTCTCAAGTATCTTCTCCGCACGTGTGACCGTTTTTCTTAGCTATCCGTCCTCCCCATCTAAAATTATTTCCTTTGTTTTGGTATTTTATACAGTAAAGTTTTGTCTGTGTCTTAAATGTCAAATCCAACCAGAGTGAAGAGATCTTCACGTTCTATTCACAGAAAATTCTATATATTCACATTGTCATGTAAATACCTTATATAAACAAACATATTGAACCAAAACTTTTAGAGCAATTTTGGAGAAAAACATAATTTTAAAAAAAAAATCTGTGTTACATTCACATAATTTCCTCTACATCTCTGTAATAAATTATTGTTAAAAAGTTGATGCTTGGATTTACTTCATGCTAATCGAGAAAAAATAGCAGAATTAGTTTTATTACTTGACTCCTTGTAAGTAGAAGCGAAATAAGGGAGTACCATAGGTTAAAGTGATAGTCAAAAGCTGGTTGCTATGTGACTGATGTTCCTTTGTTCGTATGAACAGGAGCTGAGAATTCCTGTACGAGAAAAGTATAAGTTTATCAAAGTTGAAAAAAAAAAAAAAAAAAGGAATATCGAAAAAACGATCAACTCCACGAAAAAATGTATATTACATAAATTGTGTGTTTTAACGTGCTCTACATTTTTTGTGGTAAGTTTTTGTCTATCTCTTACGGTTTAGCAGTCATGTAAAATTCCATAAAATTTATCCAGATTAAAGTAGTCTTCAGAGGCTATTCCCAGAAAATTCAAAATATACATTTAATTTTGTAAGGTAAATATCGTTAATATACGATATTTAATCAAAATCGTTAGATGCATTTTTGAGAAAATTAAAATTGTCGAAAGAAGTTCCATATAAAGGGTAGTTTGGGGTTGGGGGATTTTGTTGAAAATCTTCTTGTCGCATCCTTGGAAGATGCCAAACTTAAATAACAAGTTTGGCATTTAACGATCTTTTCGTTTTTGAGCTATGCTGTCTACAGAGACACGCAGGCAGACACACACAGACACTAACGGAGACTTTTTTGGATTCAGGGGGACCCAAAACATGTATTTCCTGTGAAATCTTGGTATCGAATTTTTGGGTGCATTCCCTATACACTATGTACAAGGTACGTATAGAGAAAGTAATAAGTTAATAACATTTTCAAAGGAAACTCCATGCAAAGGATATTTTGGGGTGGGGAGAATTTCTTGAAGGTCTCCTTGTTGAATTCTTGTAAGCATACTTGAAAAATACTAAACTTAAATACCTAGCTTGGTATTTAAAGCTGTTTTAATTTTTCAGCTAAGCTGTTCACAGACAAACACAATAATTTTTTCTGAACATGTTTATATTATTTTGATTCACGGGGTCTCAAAAAGGCATTACCGGTGAAATCTCGCCATAGAGATTTAGGTCAAATACATATATTATCTTCTTTTTCCATTATATTTATTGTATACACACGCTAGAGAAAGTAAATGTTTTATCTCCAGCGCCACTATTCGTCTTATCAAATGAATCAGTATTATAATGTTTATCTAAGACTACCAACCAAAAATTTTTCCCCATAAAAATTATAATATATACCAACGAATATAAAGTGTCCTAAAAAGAAAGGAAGTTTTAAAAATAACAATTAGTAAAATGCCTGATTTAAAAGGATTATCGTGATAGGATAATTGGAACAAACTAAATGTACCACGTTTGTGGACATAGATACAATACCTTTTTTGCACAGTTCACTTGTATTCTTTTCGGCTTGGGTTTATAGGCGGGGGAAAAGGTGCCACTTGATGCAGGACCGGTGTTTTCCCATCTTTCCCTCCTGCTGGGAATAGACTAACTGTGATGTATTGCTAATGCTAGCTTTTTCATACCTGTCATAACAACTTGCTTATTTTCCTTTTGAACATGCAAGTTATTCAATAATTTCTCTTTCATTGCTCATATTATTCACCAATGATGCAACGCACAATGTTATCATAACTTGCCATATTGAAAACTTCTGACGTATTCAATTACCTCGTTTCCATGGGGAATTGAAATTGATTAGAATACAATTCCATTTAAATAGAGTCTACGGTTTATTTTTTTTTTTTCCATTTCCATCTAGCCCCATTTAACTTCTATGGTCATATCGGGGGCTTTTGTGAAACAACTCATCTGATCACAATGTGATATTGAAATTAGGTTTATCATTTTATATCATTAAACACATGCACATTCAGCCTCACATACATACCTGGTTAAAGAAAAATTCCTCGCCCCAGCTGGGAATAGCACCCGAGACTTCTAGGTGAGAAGTCAGCTCCCGGACCAGTAGACCTTGGAGGCAGTCAGTCCACGTTCTATGTACTAAATTCTGTATCTATTGAGATCATTATACATTTTATATGTGTATATATACAATAATTTCGAAAATGTGCCATGTAAAGGAGTTTGGAGGAGACTTTACTGAAAATCTTCATGTCACATCCTTGAAGTCGCAGAGCTTCAACACCAAGTTTAGTGGTTCAATAATTATTGGTTATGAGTTATTCTATCCACACATACACACATACCACAGAAAAACATATGGATCTTTTCTCTGAAAAAAAACTTGTTTTTAGATTCAGTGGATCTCAAAACAGATATTTCGGTGAGATCTATGTATCGCATTTTTTAATAAAATAAAAACTATATCTATCTGCTATGCATCTAAATATACACACTACAGAAATCAATTTTGACTTAAAAGTTACGATATTCTCCTTTACTTGCTGAAGCTTGCAAGATTTTGAGTTTTATCGTATATTAACATCAGAGATTTTTTACAGCAGTCGTATAGTAAAGTATAATTTCATCGTAAACCAAACGAATTATGGCATTTTCATTATTAGTTTTGAAAGCCTAAAACATGAGCAAGAATACAGATGTAAATAACGCATCCCTAAAAAAACCCGAATGGAAATGTGCCACGGTCCCACGCCCCTTTTCAATTAAGTGTGTGTCCAAAAGAAAAACTGGACTTCTGCAGCTTTTCCGCCACGTATCTCTCACTCGCTCTCCAATTTTCGAGGCGCGTGCAGCAAAACAGCGCTAATTTGCTCCCAAAACTTCTCACTGAAAGACACATTCGCCCACTACACTTCTAGCGCCCTTGGTATGAGGGTGGAAAGGAAAAAAACAGGGAGGGATGAGAACCACAGCTTCTGTGTTTTCTGTCTAGGATACCGCATTTTCCCGGGTGGCCATTTTAATTCCACCGAGCATATTGAGGAATAATTATTCTCTTGTTGGTGGAGTTGCAGTGCTACCAGAAGAAAATATATACCTTAGGGGTTCACTTGTCTCGGGGGCAATTAAGGTCGCTTCCCTAATACAAGCGAGTACAAAACAACAGACACTCAGGAATAATTAACTTCTTTTCTTTTCAGCATATCTGCTTCTCTTTCTTTAGGCACAAGACGAACATGGTTAGGGCAAATTTCATGGAATAAGGTACAGAATGAAGATAAACGCACTACGTTCAAAGCATATAATTATGGAAATGAACGCAAACACATTTGTTGGTTTGAGATGAGGTTGTCAGCAAGGGAAGAATTTTAAATGCTTGGAATTTAAAGAGATCCAAAGCGTTATATTAAAAAAATCTGATATGTACCATTCACCCGACTTTCTCTATATCCCTGCAACAAATTATTCTTAAAAAGCTTATGCTTCTATTTACTTCATGTTAATCTAGAAAAATTAGCAGAAATAGTCTTATTACCTTCTTCCTTGTAAGTAGAAAAGAAATAAGGGAGTAGCATAGGTTAAAGCGAGAGTCACAAGCTGGTTACTATGTGACTGAAGTTCCTTTGTTTGTGTGGACATAAGTTGACAAATTCCTGTATGAGAAAAGTTAAAATTTTCGACCCTAAAAACAAAAACAAGGAATATCTCAGAAATGATCAACTCCAAGAAAAAAAATGTATACAACATAAATTGTGTGTTTTAATGCGGTCTACATTTTTTGTAAGGTAAGTTTTTGTCTCTCTCTTACGGTTTAGCAGTTATACAAAATTTCGGAAAATTCACTCAGAATAAAGTAGTCTACAGAGGCTATTCCCAGAAAATTCAAAATATACATTTTATTTGACGGGTAAATATCTTTAATATACGATATTTTAATCAAAATCATTACAGCCGTTTTTTAGAAAATCAAAATTTTTGAAAAAAGTTCCATGTTTGGGGTGGGGGAATTCTTCTCAAAATCTTCGTGTCGCATTCCTGGAAGATTCTAAACTTAAATACGAAGCTTGGTATTTTACCGACTTTTTGTTTTTGAGTTATCGTGTTCACGGACACACTGACACACACGGACCTTTTTCTGAAAATACTTTTTTTAGATAAAGGGGACTCTAAAACATATATTTCCGGTGAAATCTCGGTATCGAATTTTTTGGTGGAGTGCAATACCTTCTCTACATACTATGTACATAGTTCGTATAGAGAAAGTAAAATCGCTTCCTAACCATTCTAATAAGTCGGATGCGTTTCATTCTGATGACTTTCTCTAGGATGAATAGGTAGAGTCAGACTGAAAAATCCAATACCATAGTCGGGATTTGAACTACGGATCTCCCGATCTCTAGTCGGTTGCTCTGCCACTGAGCTACCATGGCAATATGCCGGCATAGCATTGAATTTCGCAACTGGCATGAATGTTTCCCATTAAACCACAAGGTGATCTCAAATTATGTTTAGATGACAACCCCAATGGCGACTTACAATGTTGTAAGTACAATAGACCTAGGATTCATAGTATAGCCAACTATTATGGTCAATTGGTATTGGAATACTTGTTTTTTCACACAAGCCGTATGTAAAACAGGAGTTGGATAGGTAGAGTCGGACTGAAAAGGGCAATGCCATAGCCGGGATTTGAATCATGGATCTCCCGATCTCTGCCAATGAGCTACCATGGCAATATGTTGGCATAGCATTGAATTTCTCAACTGACTTGCATGTGATCTCTAAGTGTTTCAATACAAGTTATTTGTACTGTGGCGGGAATTTTGTCCTTGGTAGGCCATTTAATGGCAGGATAAGGGTTGTTAAAAGCAGGATCTCTTTTAGGGATTTTCTCAGGGTACGTGTTTATAAAAAAAATTGTAGTTTTTTTTTTCGGACTATACCAATTTATCCATTTTCACACATAGTCAAATATTTGTCTTTTCTGACTTCCGTTTCTTCCTTTACTAATGTTATTCCTCCACACTGAACGAATTTTTATAATAAACTTTTGTGAATTCACCCAGATTTACCCCATTTTCCGACTACTTCCTGTTTTAATTTCCATGTGAACCCGGAGAACTAACTCTTTGTCCACCACTCTCTTTCCTAATATAAATAGACACATAATTTGTATCGTAGCACTGAAGTTAAAATTTATTTTACAGGAGCACAACATGCAACGTGACTGCTCAGCACCAATGATAATTTTCAAGTTAGTTCTCCCATTCTCAATTCGTGACCGTAACCTCCCCTCGTATCTAGACAAATTTCTTACAGCTCCTAGTTTTACTTTCTCTATAGGCACTATGTACATAGTGTATAGAGAATGTATTGCACTCCACCAAAAAATTCGATACCGAGATTTCACCGGAAATATATGTTTTAGGGTCTCCTTTATCTAAAAAAAGCATTTTCGAAAAAAGGTCTGTGTGTGTGTCCATGTGCCCGTGTGTCTGTGAACACGATAACTCAAAAACGAAAAGTAGGTAAAATACCAAACTTGGTATTGAAGCTTATTATCTTCCAGGGATGCGACACGAAGATTTAGAGAAAAATCACCCCACCCCCAACTACCCTTTACATGGAACTTTTTTCGAAAATTTGGATTTTCTCAAAAATGGCTCTAACGATTTTGATTAAAATTTTGTATACTAACGATATTTACCTGACAAATAAATTGTATGTCTTGAATTTTCTGGGAATAGCCTCTGAAGAGTAGTTTATTCTGGATGAATTTCACTAAATTTTGAATAACTGCTAAACCGTAAGAGATGAACAAAAACTTACTGGAAAAAAATGTAGAACACGTTAAAACACACAATTTATGTTATATACATTTTTTCGTGGAGTTCGTTGTTTTTGTGACATTCCTTATTTTTGGTTTCTGCTATGAAAAACTTATACATTTTTCATACTAGAATTTGTCAACTGCTGTCCATACAAACAAAGGAACTTCAGTGACATAGCAACCAGCTTTTGATTATCACTTTAACCTATGGTACTCCCTTATTTCACCTCTACCTACAAGGAAGCAAGTAATATGGTTATTTCTGCTAATGTTTTACTGATTAGCATGAAGTTAATAGAAGTATAAGCTTTTTAAGAATAATTTGTTGCAGGGATATAGAGAAAGTCATGTGAATGGTACACATAAAATTTTTACTTTCTCTAGCCCCATATGTACGATGTACATAGGGATAGAGAAGTATTGTATTCCACCCAAAAATTCGATACCGAGATTTCACCGGAAATATGTGTTTTAGGGTCCCCTGTATCTAAAAAAAGCATTTTCACAAAAAGGTCCGTGTGTGTGTGTGTGTGTGTGTGTGTGTGTGTGTCCGTGTGTCCATGTGTCTGTGAACACGATAACTCAAAAACGAAAAGTCGGTAAAGTACCAAACTTGGTATTTATGTTTAGTATCTTCCAAGGATGCGACACGAAGATTTTGAGAAAAATCCCCCCGCCCAAAACTACCCTTTACATGGAACTTGTTTCGAACATTTTGATTTTCTTAAAAATTGCTCTAACGATTTTCATTAAAATATCATATATTAAAGACATTTACCTGACAAATAATATGTATATCTTGAACTTTTTGGGAATAGCTTCTAAAGACCTGTTTATTCTTAATTTGGCATAACTAGTGAACGGTAATAGATAGACAAAAAATGTAGGTCTTGTTAAAATACACAAGTTATGTATTACACCATTTTCTCGTGGAGCTTACAGTTTTCGAGGTATTCAGTGTTATTGGTTTCAGTTGTGAAGTACTTATACTTTTCTCAGACGGGAGAGTGCGGTTTTCTTTTGTTCTACTCCTGGCCAAGAAAAGAAAGGATTTGTAATGACGATCGCATAACGACAGCTTTTAAAACATTTGACTATGGCTTTAGCCTAGTGTATTCCCTTATTTTTTCCTACTTATAAGGAACTAAGTAATAGGAACATGAGTACCTCAATTAGCAAGATGCAGAAAGAGGAATTCTTTTGTAAGAGGTTTGTAGAACAGCTAGAGAAAGTCATGTGAGTGTAATAGATCAGATTTTTTATGATCTGACGCTAATTGGTCCGAAGTTAAATATTTCTTATTTTCTGTTGGTTACAATTTCCTGTCAAAGGTTTCCAAATCGGTCTCACCTCAGAAAATATGTTTGGCACCGCAGCTGAAACATTAGGCTCAAGTGTGTTACCACCATGTCTAAAGTTCTCTTGTTCATTAGTGCTCAATGTTTCTCCTTTATCAAACTCTGAACACAAAATTTCCGCAATTCTATTATATTTATTTTCAGCTAATGGTTTTCTGATCCACGTTATCAAACAAATCTATCAGCTCATGTTCCTACGTCAGTGGTTTTTCGTATCAGCAGTAATTTCTTTTCATGTGCAGAATAAATATTCTTAATAATTTTGAACAATATTGCTTATTATGATATATTTCCTTTTTAATACCTTTATTCATTTATTATTTAGTTATTGTAATCTATTCCTCCCCCCCCCCCATTCGTTTATATTCGTTTGCTTATTGGTTTTATTTTCTTTCTTATATTGTAATGTTTCCTATTCCTAAGAACATGAGTATTCTAAAATAGTACAACAATTATTCTTTTGTCTATATCATGCTAAATAAGATAAACGTTATAGCAGACTTTATCTTATCACATGCTTCCTTGTAAGTAGAACGGAAATACTGGAATACATCAGAATAAATCATTTCGGTAAGTGAAACAATTGAGGTTCGACTCACTTAGCATGGTCCTGTTTGAGAAAAGTTAAAATAGTTTAAAGTTGAAACCTACAACAAGCAATTTCAAGAAAAATGCATATGGCAAAAATTATGTGTTTTAACGAGATTCTACATTTTATATGCAAGCAGTTTTTGTCTCTTACGGTTTAACCGTTATGCAAAATTCTGCAAAACTTGTCCAGAATAAAGAGGTCTTGAGAGGTTGTACCCAGAAAATTCAAAACCTACGTTTTATTTGTGATGTAAATGTATTTAATAAATGGTATTTTAATCAAAATTGTTAGAGCCATGCTTAAGGAAAACAACATTTTCAAAAGTTTTTCGGTAGTTTGTGGTCGGAATTTTCTTGAAAATCTTCGTGTCACATCCTTTGAAGGTGGTAACATAAATGCTAAGTTTGATATTTAAAGGCATTTTCGTTTTGAAGCTATACTGTCCATAGATACACAAGCACCATTTTATAAAAATACTTTTTTGTACTCGGGGACCTCAAAACATATATTTTCGGTAAAAAATTTCACATATTTTGGGTGAAATACAGTATCTTTTTCAGCTACTATGTATATTATATGTGCATACGTGCCAGAGAAAGTAAATTTCTGTGTGTTTCATTCATATGACTTCTTCTACCTGTTCTGCCTACAAATAACAAACAATTTTAACAAAAGATTAGGTATCATTTTATATATATCATGTTGATGGAGGTAATCATTATTAGAGATTGTCTAATTACACAGTTTCTAATAAGTAGAAGGGGAAGAAGGGAATATACTAATGTTATACTCAAATATTTTAAAAGCAGGTCGCTCTATGAGCAATTGAAGTTCGGTTCTCTTTGCATTCTTCAATGTAACACAAAAGAGGTATGAAACAAAATATCTCTCCGAATGAGAAGAGTTTAAATAGTTTAAATCTGAAACCAATAACAAGAAACATCTCGAAAACGGTTCACTCTACAAAGCAAAATTCTCTGATAAAATGTGAGTTTCAATGAGAACAACATTATTTGTATAGTAACGTTTTGCCTATATTTTAAGGTTTACCAATTACATGAAAGTTACCCAGAATCAAGAACTCTTCAGAAGCTATTCCCAGAAAATATATGATAAACATTTTGTTTTTCTTGAAAATAGCATATGGTATTTTAATCATAATCGTTATAGCAATTCGTTCTATGTAAAGGGTAATTGGGGGAGGGGGAATTTTCCTGAAAATCTTCGTGTTACATCCTTGGAAGACTCACAAACCAAAACACACACACACACACACACACACACACACACACACACACACACACACACACACACACACACACACACTAGTGTTTTACTAAAAAAAATACTCTTTTTTTTTTTTTTTTTTTTTTTGATACGCGAGTCTTAAAATATGCATTTTCAATGAAATCACGATATCGAATTTTTGGAAGGAATGCTATAAGTTCTCTATTTGCTAATGTACATTGTACGTAGGTGCTAGAGAAAGTAAAATATATAATTGTCTAACTACTTCACGTTTATCCAGATAAACGTTTGCATAACTGTTTTATTACGCATTTCCTTGTATACATAATATAAAGATATATAATATACACTAGACTAAAGTAATGTTTGCTTTTTAAAAGCTGGTCGTTATGTAGTGACTTTTACTCTTTGCTTGTCCAGGAGCAAGGAAAAAAAAATAACCACAACCATTTAACGAAATAATGTTCAAAATTGAAACCAATAATAAGGAATATCTCGGAAATGGAATAGCAAAAAAAAAATATATATGTATTACAAATTGTGCCTTTTAAGGAGATCTATATTTTGGTGTGGTAAGAGTTGGTCTATCTCTTACGGTTTACTGTTAACAAGTTCTCCTGAAAGAAAGGACTTCAGAGGCTATTTCCAGAAAACTTATGATACATATTTTATTTGTTGTCTAAATAGATTTAATATATGGTCTGTATTGATAAACGTTAAACCCATTTTGAAAAATGGGAAGTTTCGAAAAGCATTCCATATAAAGTGTAGTTTTGTGTGGGAAAATTTTTCTGAAAATGTTTGTGTCACACCCTTGGACGATGCAGAACTTAAATATTAACTTTCATATTTAACCGGCTTTTTCTTTTTGAGTTATGTTTGTTACTTACTGATGAACGGATACACAGTCCCACAGCTACACGGATACTTCACACGGACCTTTTTATTAAAATGTTTTTTTTTTGTTTTTTTAAATACAAGACACTCTAAAACTCTTATTTCTTGTAAAATCTCGGTATCGACTTTTTAGATAGAATGCAACGCCTTCTATACCTTTGTACTATATAAAAAAATAAAAATATTGTGAATCGTTTTGCTACCAAACAGTGTTATTCGTCTTATAGATGTTGAGTTGCATTCTGTTTCTCAGCCGCTAACTGCATTCGGCTCTCAGACTGACCTGTTCTCCGCTGTGCACTAATCAGTTTTGTCAAATCTAGTTAGTAGATTTACGATACCATGCTCCAAAATTATTTTATTTTAGCGAAAATTATGGCAAGTTGTATCTTTTCCATTGTTTATATGTATACGTATACGTCTGTATATATAGGTATTGATCTCTGCAACTCCTCCTCATTATCCATTAGTAATATCTGATCATCCCCAAAAAAGATGGTTTCAATTTTAATTTCATATATTATAAATCACTGTTGTGGTCCCTTGCGGTATTTCTCCACTGTTCGATTATAGAAAATGTAAATACATATTTATAACAGAATAAGGTTTTCAAAGGGCAAAAAATCGAAGCATTTTGCTGATTTGGCCACTTTGGAAGATTGACCCGCTTGCTTACAATAAATGCTGCTACAACTGAACACTCCTAAACTGCTATGAAGATGGCGTATTTTTATTCCCTTTTTTTCATGAATACTTCATGAGGTCGATAAGCATCTTGGACGTACACAAGAAGACGAAAAACTGAGCGTGTGTGTCCGCATACATTTTCATCACAGACGTCGTCAGGGAACGAGGGAACCTTCTAGTATGTATTTCCGCCTCCACTTAAAGTCCCATTCACATTTTATTTCATTTTCTTTCCTTTTTATCGTTGCGTTATAAAACGAACTTGGGCAAGCTTATATAGTGCTGAAATTCTATTCCAACAACTTTATCTCGACTTATAGAATCGAAGAAACTCGAAACCTCTCTGCATTTTATCGGGCACTAAATATTCGTTATGAATCATAAAGCTCTTTCAAGTTGCTGCATCTGAGTGAGAAAGCAAACCATGAATTTGTTGGACAACGATTACATATTTGGTTTGTATTGAAGTTCCCAAGTCTGTTGGGTCCTGCTAAAGTGGTAATCTGAGAATTCTTTCTCAAAGAGCATTTTTTAGCGATTACGAGAATGGACAACAGCATGTTCATTTACTCTGACAATTCAGCTCAACTTATCAAGCACCAATGGAATGGCCGAGAATAGGCAATTTCAACCATTCGCGGTCATCTGATTGGAGCGATATTGTTGAAAAATGTTATCCCTGCTGATGTTCATTTCTTTGAAATCTTGTCACACCTGATGTTCGTATGTTTAATCTCCAGTCTTGGTTATTGGTAACAAGGTGACAATCCAGGCAGCCAATCTTCAGTATTAATAACCATTAGTTCCACAACTGTACTTTGAATTAATTCAGTCACAGTGTTTGTTTGAAGTTTTATCCAGTTCATAATGTACTTAGTTAAAAAAAGGAGTGAAAATAATCATTATTTGTTGACGTGAATAAAATGAGACCATTGATGAGACCTCCCTCTACAAATGTGGTCACCTATTTTTTCCGAACATTGGCAGGGTAACTTACCTCATCAAAATGTGGACGAAATACCGAAAGATAACATCACAACTTAAACCTTGCATTAATGTTGCACGACTCTGGTTATTCGCGTTCGATAAGGACAATAACTTAAACTTCCGTCTTCATTGTGATGAAGGAAGCTTTCATATAAATGTAAAATTGCTCAGCTTAACAGCACATTCATATATTTATTCACCCCTTCCTCTGCTCCAGCTTGTCTGAATATCAAAGGGCAGAGAGCTACTCACTTGTTAATAGTGAAATTTAAATACTCCTCTTCATTAAGGGCAACATATCATCATGGCTGAACCAAATGTTAGAATGCAAGAGCACATATTGTGCTAGACCATCTCCCATTAACATATTAGCCAACAGCTTACCTTCTACAGGGTTTCGAAATTTAGGATTGAGTACGCACGAATATTCCGACTCAGACGAGTAGAGTTGGAACATCTTTCTGTGATTGATTTAGATTTTCCTTGTACACTATTCGTAGCTTTTATAGAGAGGTAACCAAGCTTTTGCTCCATTTTAAAATGATTCTAACACATTCATTGTTTAGATTTTGTGTCTGAATGGATTTTCAGCTCTGTAAAATAGAGAGCTGATACCGACTGGAAAAAGTCAAAGTTGGTTATCTGAGAATGTGAGCACTAATGCGATGGGCCACCTTTTATCAAGCACGTAAATAGAGTGTACAGTTTTGTACCGGCTACGAATTAGTTACAAAAGAACTTGATCCCCTAACGAAACGACCATGTTATAACGATTATTTCATATATGGTGGTGCTTAAACATAAATGATTTACTACCTGGTTATTCTTTTGTTTAGTCAATGTCACAAGCAGTTTTAGTTTCTTTAGCATGTATGTACAATGTACATAGTAGATAGAGAAGATATTGTTTTCCACACAAAAGTTCAATACCGAGATTTTATCGGAAATATCTATCCCCTGAAAAAAAAAAAAATAAAATCATGTCCGTGTGTGTGTGTCTATGGACAGCATAACTCAAAAACGAAAAGTCGAGTAATACTAACATTGGAATTTAGTTCAATATCTTCCAAGAACAAGACACGAATGTTTAAACATTTTTGATTTTATCAAAAGTGCCTCTGACGATTTAGATTAAAATACAATATGTTTAAGATCTTTTCATGGCAAGGGAAATCTATATCTTGATCTAAAACACACAATTTATATCATACACATTTTTTTGTAGAGTTACCCGTTTCCGAGATATTGGTTTTTTCAGTTTTAAACTTCGTAAATATTTCTTAAGAGAGAAGCGAACTTTCATTTCACTTGTTTTGTTTGACTCTCAGGAATACAAAAAGGAGTTGCAATTCTTTCACATAATGATAGCTTTTAAAAGCTTGACTATTGCTTTAGTTAGTGCATTTCTTAATTTTCCTTCTACTTACAAGGACGCAAATAATCTAGACCAAATCTGTTAACGTTTATATCCATTAGCATACTTAGATAAAAGAGTAATATTTTTAAGGGAGGTTTATTTGTGGAACAGTTATAATAAAAAGTCTTGTGAATGGAGCACTCAGTTTTTTTTAAATAGAATTCAACATTTCCTGTTAAAATCTTTGTGATATATGCAATCTTTAAATCCATATTTTATATAGATATGAAATAGTCCAGATAAATGCCATTCGACAGTCTGAACAACACAGATAAACGTTCTCGCTTTACATGAGAATTTATGTTAGGTTTTGCTTGTGATATTGCATTTGATAAACTCTGTTTGGAAGTTTAATGTAAAATAACTGTATAAAAATGTTTGTGTAAGTTTATAACTTACCTCAAGGATACAGAACATCATCTCTATGGGACTACCGCGAAGAAAACATATTCCATTTGAATACTTCTAACCCAACAACATACCTGCAACAGAAAAACAAATTTATGTACAAATGAATAAGAAATTTGTCAAGATAAATGAAGTTTAGCTTATGAAATATAGTCTGGAGATAATCAATAGGTCGATATTTCTTTGCAGACATAGCTGATTAGTAATATCCGAGAAAAGCACCGGCACACAGACACAGCTGCGGATGCTGTATTTTTACTTTCTCTACACGTACTATATACATAGTGTGTAGAGAAGATATTGCATTGAACCCATAAATTCTATACGATATTTCACTGGAAATACATGTTTTGGGACACTCTGAAAATAAATAGAGCATTTTTAGAAAAACGCCTCTGTGTCTGTGGGCAGCGCAGCTCAAAAATGTAATTCCAAACATGACTCACATTCATTTTCAAGTAAGTAATAAGACCGTTTCTGTTAATGTTAAATAGATAGAAGATTAAATAGAAAAAAAATAAGGTTACTAACAATAATTTGTTACAGAGATGTAGAGAAAGTCGTGTGAATGGAGCACATCAGATTTGTTGCATACTATCTCCTCTGTAAATACTAGAACTTTTTTATGGACACCTGGTATAGGAATTATTTTCCTCCAATTCATACTTGTTATATTCTACATAGGTACGGTGTGCAACGGAAGCCTTTGGCATTGTGAAAATTACGTTGCAGCTATTTCATACAATCGTTGATTTTTGTACACGGTATGAGCTTTTTTTATCCTGTTTAACTTTCCTTTGTGCAACTATTGAAATTAATTAACAACGGAACTGTAAACCTGGGGAATAACAGATAACACTAATTTTAAAAACTCGTCTATTTTTAACCACCACATTGTATTCTAAACTAAAATCAGTATCCTTTGCATGTTTTAGCATTGTAATTTTCATTTGCAGTAATTCAATTAGAAGTAAAGCAACACGAATTTTAAATTTTTTCCAGCAAATGGAACATAATTAAATGCTCCTTTCGAATTATTCTACTAAAATCTTTATTAAATTTGTGTTCGATTAAAACAAGTTCGTTTTTATTTTCCTTTTGCTATAGGTTATTACAAGGTGGATATGATGGTAATACACTCTAAATATAAACTTCGTTTAGATAATATTTAATGAATAAAAAAATTTGGAAGAAAATATTTATGAATGCTAAGCCGGAAATCAAAATAAAGCCATTTAATGTGTTACCATCACATGACCTTCTCTACTATTTTTTTAGAAAGCCATTTTTACAAAACCGTAATATTCCATCAGTTTTATTTAAATTGCAATAAACAGTAGTAGAAATGTTTTTTATTTTCCCTATCACGTATGCACATACAATATGCATAGTAATTAAGAAATTATTGTATTACACCCAAAAATTCGATACTGAGATTTCACCTGAAAAACATTAGAGTCCCCAGAATCCTGCCTGTGGGCAGCATAACCAAAAACACAAAAAGTAGGTTAAAACCAAACTTGGTATTTAAGTTCAGCATATCCCCTCCAACAACGCTTAATATTGAACATTTTCGAAAATTTTGATTTTCTAAAAATTGACTAACGATGTTCTCATGACAAATGAAGTGTATATCTTCAATTTTCAGGCAATAGCCTCTGAGGACTTGTTCATGGATGACTCATATAACTGCAAATCTCGTAGATCACGTTAAAGCCACGATTTATGTCATGTACATTTGTTTGTAGAGTTTACCGTTTCTGAGATACACTCCATTCGTATAGTTTTCGGCTAGGGCTTGTAGGAGGGGAAGGATGCCGCTTGATGCAGGAACCGGTCTCTCCCCCTGTTTCCCACATCCTGGCCGAAAAGAATACGAATATACTATGACAACTTGTTGTTGATTTTAATTTTACACTAGTTAAAAGTTGTTTCAAAACAGTGTGCTTTCATTTCATCTCTCTTTTACTTTGCTCCTAACAATGCAAAGGGAAATTCATATCAATTATTTCACATAGCACCCAGGTTTTTAAATATTTTGATGTCGCTTTAGTCTACTGCATTTGCTTCATTCCCTTATTTATATATAAATAAATGTATATGGTCCAGGAAATAAAAATCAAAGTAAATGATCTAAGAACAAAATAGTTTATCTGTTCCTTTCACATGACTTTTTCTAACTCTTCCACAAACAAACTTTTCTTACAAAAGATTACTATTTTATCTACAGCATGCTAATAAAGATAAAACATTACCAGAAATGGTTTAATGACCTATTTCTTTGTAAGTGGAAGGGCAATAAGGACCACACTAGGCTACACCGTCTACTCTTTTCAAGGCTATTGCTATGAAAGCAATTGAAATTCGGTTCTCTTTGCTTGCTATGAGTAAACAAAAGAGAGACGAAAAGAAAAATGCCCTCTTGTTTGAGAAATGTGGGAGTTGCTTAAATTAACTGAAATATCTCTAAAACTGTAATTTCTATAAAAAAACTATATATAACATAAATTGTTTATTTAATGAGAACTACATTTTCTGTGCAGTATACCTTTGTTTATCCCTTAAGTTTACCAGTTACTCAAAAATGTACAAAAATCATCCAGAATGAAGAGGGCTTCAGAGGCTATACTCAAATATTCAAAATACACATTTTAATCGTGAAAATATCTTAAACATGTGGCATTTTAATCAAAATCGTTAGATCTATTTTTGAGAAAATCAAGATTTTCGAAAATTTTTCCACATAAAGGGGAGTTTCAGTTGGGGAAATTTTCTTGAAATTCTTTATTGGATCCTTGGACAATACTAAACATAAATACCAAGTTTATCATTTAATGATGTTACCCTTTCTGAGCTATGCTGTCCACAGACACACATGGAGCTTTAACTAAATATGGTTTTATAGGACTCAGAGGCCTCAAAATACATATCAACGATGAAGTCTCTGCATGGAATTCTACAATACCGTCTCTAGCTTGCATCTATGATAGAGAAAGTAGATAGAAAGTAAAAAGAAGTGCATTATAAGTAAAAAATTATTTTTGAGATAATAGGTCATGCCTACGGTAGATTTAACAGCGGGATAGAATTTATCGTCT
The DNA here is from genome assembly GCA_030762935.1 of Hymenopus coronatus. NCBI lineage: Eukaryota > Metazoa > Arthropoda > Insecta > Mantodea > Hymenopodidae > Hymenopus > Hymenopus coronatus. The sequence continues at coordinate 42,404,322 of CM060887.1, forward strand.
ACCATAACTTCTGTATAGTAAAATTTAAGTTGCCCATGTGTTTTATTTCTAGCAACCAATATTTCATCGAGTTTCCCCACTTTTGGAACATGTAGTGTACATGAGTCCTGAATATTTGCCGCATATTCTATTCAACAGATGTGGTATTCAAGCTGTAATTACACGATTATATAAATATAGGTGTTCCCAATTTGTGTTAAGCATTGTCATTATTTGAATTCATCCGGTGCGGCGGGGAATATAGATTTAATACCTAGTTCCCATGACAGGCTGAAACTGTATGGACGATTCCGGACGATATAGACATAGATCAGTCCGCCTATATTTCCCGTTAACACCCCCTGGCACCACGTGTAATGAAACACTTCATTTCCCTGCGAATTCTGAAAAAATCACAGCTGTCGCACACGGTTTTGCTTTATCGGTATGATAGAATCCATGTCGTCAGTGCTGCACTGTAAACCAAGAGCTCATTCAATGTATCCGTTTATTTCATTGTTTCAAGACATTTTTATTTTCTCTAGCGCGTATATACAATATACAAAGTGGATAGAGAAGGATATTGCACCCAAAAATTCGATGTCAAGGTTTCAAAAAACACAAAAACAAAAAAACAACAAAAACAACATATGATTTGATGTCACCTGAGCCCGAAAAAAACACGTTTACTTTCTCCACACATATTATATACATCGTATAGGAAAGGTATTGTAATGCAGCTAACAATTCGATACCAAGAGTTCACCGGAATATAAATTTGAGACCACCTGAACCCCAAAAAAACATTTTTAAAAAATGTTAGTCTGTTTGTCTGTCTCGGGGTAACATAGATCGAAAACGAAAAGTCAGTTAAATACCAAACTTGCATTTATCTTCCAAGAATGAGATACGAAGATTTACAAGAAAATCCGCCACCCCCAAGTACTAATTACACGGAAAAATTTTCGAAAATTTTGATTTTCTCAAAATGGCTCAAACGAACTTCATTAAAATATCGTATGTTAAATATATTTAGATGAAAAATAAAATTTAGATGTTGAATTTTCTGAGAATAGCCTCAGAAGACATCTTTATTCTGATTGAGTTTTGCGGAATTTTGCATAACTGGTTAACCGCAAAAGATAGACAAAAATTTACTGAATAAAAAATGTAGGACTCGTTAAAACACACAATTTATAGTATATACAGAGTGTTTCAAAAATACCGGGTATAATTTCAGGTATGTATTTCCCACATGAAGACAATCAAAATAGTTCATTATAACATGTGTCCGGAAATGCTTCATTTCCGAGTTATGCCCCTTACAACACTGAAAGTCCCACCTTTAGACAATCAAAATAGTTCGTGTCCAGAAATGCTTCATTTCCGAGTTATGGCCTTCACAACATTGGAATTCACTGGAACGTTTTTCTTTCCGCAGGTCTTTGCTGTCAAAGGAGACATTAGGAGGGCGCTCTGATAGTTCATTCTGAGGAAGGTTACATTCAGTGTTCTTTAGGCGTTAAGACTGTGCGACATGTATTCAAATCAAGAGCTGGCAGAGATACACTTCATGTACGGTAAGGCGGACGGCAATGCTGCGCTGGCTCTTCGTGTGTACCAGGAGAGGTACCCACAGCGACAATGTCCAGATCGGAAGACATTTGTACGTCTCCATTCCCGTCTGTGCGAGTATGGAACATTCACCTCTCCTGGTTTGGGAAGGGGACGACCATAATCTACAACTCCAGAAGTGCAGGAGGAGATTCTGGAGGCTGTGGACAGGACTCCTTCTATCAGCACACGACGGTTAGCGTTGGAAGTCAATGTTCCTCATATGGCTGTCTGGAGACTGTTGAACGAGTATCAATTGTATCCTTATCATTTGCAATGTGTACAGGCCCTGTCACCAGCAGATTACCCTGCACGAGTTAGGTTCTGTCAGTGGTTCTTGCAGCAGTGTGGTGTAAATCCGAACTTTTCTGCCGTCGTATTATTTACAGATGAAGCACAGTTCATAAGTAATGGCATAACAAATTTTCACAATCAGCAAGTATGGTCGCATGAAAACCCACATGCAGCTGTTGTATCTCATCACCAGGTGCGGTTCTCCCTCAACACGTGGGCCGGTATCATTGTAGATCGATTAGTTGGACCCCATGTACTTGTAAACAGACTTACGGGGCAGGCGTACACAAACTTCCTAGAAAACACCATACCTGACGTTTTCGAAGACACTCCACTGATCAATCATCAACACATTCACTTCTTGTATGATGGCGCTCCTGCACACTTCAGTCTTACGGCTCGCCGGTACTTGGATCGAAGGTTTCCTGATCGATGGATAGGTAAAGGTGGCCCAATTGCTTGGCCTCCAAGCTCACCTGATCTGAACCCTCTCGATTTCTACTTGTGGGGCCATTTAAAATCATTGGTTTTTCGTCTCCGGTGCCGGATTTGGAATCCCTTCGGAATCGAATTGTGGCAAGTTGTGAGGACATACGCAATACCCCTGGAGTTTGGGATCGTGTTCGCAGGTCAATGAGACATCGACGTGAGGTCTGTATTCAAGCAGGAGGTGGACATTTTGAACATCTTCTGTAATGACAACAACCTGCGGAAAGAAAAACGTTCCAGTGAATTTCAATGTTGTGAAGGCCATAACTCGGAAATGAAGCATTTCCGGACACATGTTATAATGAACTAATTTGATTGTCTACATGTGGGAAAAACATATCTAAAATTATGCCCCGTATTTTTGAAACACCCTGTATATACCTTCATGGAATTGATTGAATTTGAAATATTCCTTGTTATTGATTTCAGCTTTATAATATTTATACTTTACTCATACAGGAACTTGTCAATACCTGGTCACGCAAAGAAACGGATTTCTATGCCATAGCAACCACAGTTTAAAACATTTGAGTGTCGGTTTAGCCTCGTGTATTCCCTTATGCTTGTATGGAACTAAGTAATAAAACTGTTTCTGCCAATGTTTATCTCTCATAAAAGAATAAGTTTACTCACAATAATTTGCTACAGGATGAAGAGAAAACCATGTGAATGGAGCACATCAGACTTTTAGAAATACCGTATGCGTGCGTGTGTGGAAACCATAGCTCCAAAACGAAAAAGAAAAGACCGTTAGAAAGCAAACTTGTATATTTAAGTTTAGTATCTTCCAAGAATGCGACAGGAAGATTTCAAGAAAATCCCCACACCCCAAACTACCCTTTACGTGTAAAAAATGTTTGAAAATTTTTAGTTTATCTCTAAAATGCCTCTAACGATTGTAATTAAAATACCCTATGTTAAATACATTTACATGATAAACAAACTGCATACTTTTAATTTTCTGGGAGTATCCTCTAAGGACCTGTTTATTCTGAATGAGATTTGCAGAATTTTGCATAATGGTTAAACTGTTAGAGATACACAAAAATTTACGCACTCTTAATATACATCTCGTTAAAGCACATAATTTATGTCATATGCATTTTTTATTTAGAGCTGACAGTTTATGAGATATTCCTTATTATTGTTTAAATATTGGACTACTTAAATGTTTCTCTAACGGGATTTTTCTCTGTAACAAATTATTGTTAAAAAGCGTATGACTCTATTTACTTCATGTTAAGCGAGATAAAAATTAGCACAAATAGTTTTTATACTTGCTTCCATTAAAGTAGAAGTAAATAAGGGAGTACCATAGGTTAAAGTGATAGTAAAAAGCTGAAGTTCCTTTGTTTGTATGGACAGAAGTTGACAAAATCATGTATGAGAAAATCATGATTTTTAAAGCTGAAACCAATAATATGGAATATTTCAAAAACTACCAACTCCACGATATACAAACAAAGGAACTTCAGTCACATAGCAACCAGCTTTTGACTATCACTTTAACTTATATATATTGAGTTTGTTCTAACATGCTCTACATTTTTTGTGTGGTAAGTTTAGCAGTTATGCAAAATTCCGTAAAATTCATCCAGAATAAAGTAGTCTTCAGAAGCTATTCCCAGAAAATTCAAGATATACATTTTATTTGTCAGATAAATATCTTTAATAATACAGAATTTTAATCAAAATCGTTAGAGCCATTCTTAAGAAAATAAAAAATTTCGAAATAAGTTCAATGTAAAGGGTAGCTTGGGGTGGGGGAATTTTTCTAAAAATCTTTATGTCGCATCCCTGGGAGATACCAAACTGAAATACCAAGTTTGGTATTTTACCGACTTTTCGTTTTTGAGTTATCGTGTTCACAGACACACGGACACATACACACACACGGGCATTTTTCTTAAAATGCTTTGTTTGGTTACAGGGGACCCTAAAGCACATATTTCCGGTGTAATCTCGGTATCGAATTTTTGGGTGGAGTGCAATACCTTCTCTTTGTACATAGTTTGTACATAGTACGTGTAGGGAAAGGAAATATACAAGATGCTTATAGACTACACCGAAATATTTTCAGAAAGTAAGGAGATAGGAGACCTATGGTCTATAATTCTATATGTTAAAATTTTGAAGTTACGGATATAAGTTTATAAAGTACCAGTCCGCCACTGGTTGATGATGATGTCATTCAAGAACACAGCAACAAAACGAAGGACCGTTGGAGAGCGTGCTTTTCTGGTGTAATGACTATGACATTAACTTTGCACAATAAATAGTATTCCTTTTCGTGTTCCAATCGCTCCACCAAGCAGCACTTCTTCTATGGACTTAAAATAATAAAAGCTAAATCCATGGCAGGAAACGAACCTATGACCTTTGAGTCATCAGCTTTTAAAGTTAAACATCAAGAGCAACAAAAAAAATTCCTCTAGAGTGGACTACAGAACGCAAGAAAGAAGTTAATCCGTGGAAGTTTTCGCAATTTAAAGTGATCTGTTCTAGATTTGAGAGTACTTTATGACAGTGAATCTTGAGAATGTGAATAATGAGCTGCTGCAAATCGATATTTCTATACTCATTTGCATTTAGCATCATCTGATTTGGATTTAGCATCGACTTAGTGTATTTGCATTTGCATTTGAAACCAAATAACAACTTATAGCTGCGTGATGTTTAGCCGAGCACCATGCATTTACGTGTATTTGATATAGCATTAACCTATCAAATTATGTCAACACCCTGTATACGCATATTAAACAATGTAGCTCAAATTAGTATATTTCGTACAAAAATTGCTTCCCAACCTGACGTCAGGAATATGTTTAACGAGGTAAAAGCTGCTAATTTTACGTCATTCCCATTTTTCTTAACTAAGCAAACAGAGTTGAATGTGCTTCGTGACGTCACAACTTTAGCTAGGAACAGACGGGCAAAACACGTTGTCTGGAATACATGCTCAACTTTAGCATAAATGGAATGTTTCACTCCCTTCACTTAAACCTTTAAAAGTCCTAGTCGGAACTTTGGTATTTTGTCTCTGAGAAGAAGCAGATGAGAATTGGAGGTCAGGGGTTGAGTCCGAGCTGACCAGTTCGTCGGTGGCATGTTGGCAGTGGAATGACGCACGCCATCGCTTTACATGGGCACCCTAACGTCCGTCTCATCAATCAATTTTGGACAGAGGAGTATTCTGTTCTGGCCCACCAATGGAAAGTCACCTCCTATCAGTGCTAAAAGGGCTTATATAAAAAAGCGGAGGTGCAAAATGTTTATGAATGCTTTAAAGTACTTCTAAATGTTCAAAAACTGTACTCTATCTCGGATCTCTCGCTCCATAATATGCTCCTCTTATTTGGAATAAGAGAGTCCAGAAACATAGGGTGAGATAAATTACTTAGCTGAAAAAACTAACATATAAAATGTATTTTTCTTACCATATTTTATTAACAAGATAATCTCGTGATGAAATATCTAAAGTTTACGGAAACTCAGAGTTAACTATGAACTCCAAAAAGAACTGAATGAAATTCAAGTAAAAGGACAAGATCTGGCAATAGTATATAATATTACTAAATATACTAAAATATAAATAGGGATAATCTGCAGCAAAGATATTCTCATTGGTGAATTAAATGTAAAATAATGTACTTATGTAAAGGAAGTATGTGGTGAAAAAATATGTAATGGTAGGGAAAATAAATGGCGTGTTATTTATGGACGCTCTTTAGCTACTATGGTTCTCAGCGCCCCATTCTGAATTGGGCGTGAGACCTCTCTATCAGGTTTGAGGTTCTTTTATGTGTCATAACCTACGGCACGGGACCAACGGCTTTACCTCCCTTCCTAAGGAAACCATGCTAAGGATTTTTACACCCGAAAAAATCCATCGTCCCGCGATCTTGGGTATATGAAGTTAGCGTGGTAACCATTACACCACGGAGGGTGACAATGATAGAGGAAATAAGATTAATTTATTATTAGAAAATTCAGGTACAGATCATTGGAGGGAACATCTAATCTGTAGAAAATGGTTAAATAGGAATAAAGAGTACTAGTGAGAAAAATTTCCAAAGACTAGTCAGAACTAAAAGTGTTGGAAAACATGTAAGAAACAAATGGAAGTGGTCAGTGGACAGAACAGTTGAAGGATGAGTCTTTTGGAACTAAAATAAAATGTTGTGTATTTTCTGATGAATGGCTAGGGCCGATATCAAGCAAACACGTATATTAATAATAACATAATTATTAAGTGCATGTCAAACTATATTCTGAAACAGTTTTCAGTAATTAAATCCTGGTGTGTATGAATTGCTGGACTCGAATATCTTATTTACAGCTGAAGATTCAATCAAACAAATTCCTAGTACTTAACTAAATTAAATACCTACATTTATGCAGATTCTGCGGTCGAATGAGCAACCTCTTCTTCTTCCGTACTTTACCTGTATGAGATTTTTTTTCAACAAAGTGTTTTTTGTTTTTTATACTTACTGAAGGTATGGTTGCGATTTTAAATGTATCTGCTACACTGTAACCCTGTGTAATAATCTAGAAACGCCTGAACATACAACTTTCTAATGTAATGATCATGTATGTATGAATACCTCAAATACATTAATTAGATGGATTGGAAATCTTATTTTGTGCAATATGTTAAACTTTATTCCTACTTATACAAAACAAATTTCATAAACTGTAAATGCCCATTCAGTTTCCAAATTAAACTACTTTCGTTTTTAATTATCTGATTTATTCTATAATTTGCAACTGTACATGAGTGATTAATTTCAAAACCAATCTGTTCTTTCATTATTAGAGCTTCTAATATATTTCTTAGTCTTTTCTTTAGACTTCTAGCCTACATTTTATAAACTGTATTATGTAGCATGATTTCTGTATAACTGTATTATTTATTTTTTCTATAATTTTGAAAATATGCATAAATTACTCGTGGTTTGGACTTCGATTTTGGTATTCCACAATTTTTTCAAGACGTGTTCATATATGTAAAGTCTACATTTAATAATTGGCCGACATATTAGGTATCGCAACTGCCCCGTATTTGACATGTGCAGATATCTGTGTTAAAAGAGTTGCAGAACTCAACGGGGCTATCTGAAGTTAATCCCGTCAGCGAAGAACTGGCGACAGAATCTTCATTTTAGCTCTACAGTGAGCACGACTCGTGCACTGTCTCCGTCGAAAATCGCCAACTCTCCATTGGCGGGTTTTAAATTGAAATAGCCCCGTTACGTTCTTCGACTCTTTTAACATGCGAAGGGACACCTGGTATTTTAACAGTTCTGCATGTATTCTTCACCTGCTGCTTAACTTTTTCATATCTTTTAATGCAGTTTCTAATTCTTCCAATGTAATAAAATCACCTTTTCAAATATCATTCTTCCATATAATTTTCCTCGTGGTTGATTTTTATTCTTCTTAGCACCAGATATATTTATAATAGTTTATCCAAGTTTATTATCTGTATCTTTACCAAGTTTCTTTCGCGGTTATTAAAAGAAAACTTTTTATGGGCAATTATACGAAATGAATATTTTTATCTCTATTCTGCTAAAATATAACAAAGTTATATCTTAAGGTATTTATTGCTATAGAATACTATTTCTTGCTTTAAAAAGAAATGGCCCTGAAGATATTTCAACAGTGCTGACAAAGGATGAATAGACTCTTCAACCCACGGTTCTAGAGATATCACAGCGATGTGGTATATGCTGAAATAAAAATCTTTTATTTTTTAGGAAAAGTAGCACAGATATGAGTGACGGCATTTCCCAAGCTGGCCGCCTTCATCTCTTTTCAACGGTGCATTGTGGCTTCATAGCCAACTGTACACTTTTATGACCGTTCTCAGTTGCCTGGGAGAACTACGTCATGATTCATAAAACAGCTGGCGGTATTGTCCCTACACACTAAACCACACCCTTTCTTTTTCTGTCTCCACCTCAACATATCCATCTCAGGGCTATGCGACTCCCAAACTCCAAAACTCTGAAGTTTAACTTTAAAGAGCTTAATGTTATTTGAAATTTGAAAAATCTATAGTATTATAACAAAAACTCTTCTGTATTATTTCAAAAAACAACTCTTTATTTCCTGATAAACAATTTCAACCTGTTCAAACATAATTTTACATACAAGAGGACCGTTTTTTTAACCTCCGATAGGCTATAAATAAAAGACAATTTCATAGAAAAAAACGAAGAGGAATGCTGACTTCAGGAATTGTGTTGATCCATGAAAACGCTCGTCCACACACTGCTGGCACAACCCATCGGCTCCTTGAACAATTTCAATGGGACATTTTCGATCATCCGCAGTACAGTTCTGACCTGACACCCTGCGACTTTCAGTTTTTCTCTGAACTGACGACGTGACTAGGAGGGCAGTACCTTCAAACCAACGAAGATCTTCAAAGCGTCAATGTTCATTTAAATTATTATTATTATTATTATTATTTTTGAAGCGATAAATATCTCAATCTTTTCGGTGATTATGTTGAAAAGTAACCATAAGTGTACAAAACTTTTAGTAGTAAAATAATTGTTTACTGAAGTTTAACTTTAAAAAGCTTAATGTTCTTTGTAATTTGAAAAATCTACAGTATTATAACAATCGCTCTTCTGTATTACTTCAAAAAACAGGTATTTTTTATTTCTTCCATTGATAAAAAATTTAAATCTATTAAAAATAATTATATATATATATATATATATATATATATATATATATATATTCAATTATTTTATTAGTAAAAGTTTTGTACACTTGTGGTTATTATTTTTTCAGAAACAGTATTATTTTAAACAAATTACTTAATAATGCATTGTGCGGAGTATTTTGAGTGTGGAAAATTGTTACAAAAATTTTGCGAGAAAATCATGCTTAATTGGTTCTGTCTATTCCAATTTGTATTATCTCAATGAGAACATACATGTACTTTAGTTTCATTTGATATTGAGTTAAAATCTACACGAAGAATAAACACAAGAATTAAAATCTGGAAGCTTATTCCAGGCAGATTATATCTCCCATATTACCTCCCACTACTCAGTCCATTTTTATTTAGATTTATGATCCACTGCTTTTATACTCCACTGCGCCAGGATGGATATTTTTGTCTTAGTGATTAATTCTGCATGCCACATAAACCTCTTGTCACACAGATATTTTTACTGCTTTACATTCAAAAGGTCTCGAGTTCGAATCTTGGTTATTGTGAGTTATTCTGGTAAGATTTTTTTTTTTCCAATTTTTCCCTTATGCTGAGAAGACAAATCGCGAGCAACTTTTTAAGCTCTATGATGTTGATGAGTAGGTTTTAGGGTCTTCAGCGCCCACCAGAAATAGTCGATACTAAAACCAAATGATGAGATCAAAGGTTAAAAATAAGCAAGAGTGAATCTTAAAAAAAGACTAAAACGCCAATAAAAAATTCCAAACAAATAAAACTTCCTAGGTAGAACACCAAAGGGAGCTTAAAACAATTAAAACATGGGAGCTAAAAGTAAAGTCCTACAACAATAGTGAGCTAAAAGGTGCAACTAAAACCAAATACCTAAACCAATAGGCACATGTAGCTAAAATCGAAGCTACCATACCAACAGCATACCAGAAGAAATAAAAATAAAAGTAAAATCTATATAACAAATCTAAAAGGTAGGGATAATAAACATTTAAAAAGACGATCCACCGCTCCGGTATCATCCACAAGAATTTGTTTCGTACACGTTTAAGCTCTATAGACTCAGGGCTCATTTGAGTATAATTTAATCCATCGTTTGATGCGATAACCCAAATTAAAGAAGATAGATTAAAATAAAAAGACACCTATAAGGTAATGTTGTACCAACCAAAATAAAAAACATCGAAATAACTTTTGGTTGTATTTCTTGAGAGAATACTGGTAATGAGACGGATGTTACGCCCTTGAATTTTGAGGAAAAATTTTAGAAACGTTTGTCATTTACTTTTAAATTGACTGCAAATTGTTTTAAACTTTAAAGATACACGCCACCTTGCGTAAATATTTTTCTATCTCTACAAAGTTTTCTAATAATAAGGATTTTAAGCTTTATTTCTTTAGATCAGCCTGTTCCAACTCTGTTCTTTGAGTCAAAGTACTCGTGCGTATGTAACAGTATTTGCGGGAGACCATATTAGCCAGATATAAGGATTCTCATGCAATCAGCTTCACTATAATTAACCTTTCAATACGACCTTGAGTCACAGATGACAGGTTAAACGCAGTTTCATATTGGTATGTAAACAGAATAAAAACTTAAAATTGGTTGGCTGTTAACTACAACATAACAGCGTAAACAGAATTGCCTGTCTACTAACTTTAATGCTTGGAAATTTATTAGCCTTGTGATAATTGGATGAAGGTAAAAACCTCTGCACTTACTATCAGTCTTGGCCCTTGTTTTCAAATCAACTCGAGAAGACTTCGTTCACCATTTCATGGAAGGAAATACTTCTATATACCGAAAAGGATGGGCTTCTGCAGTGGCTTATATACTATCAAAAACAGCAGAATTTGGTGCTGAAATGGAGCATGCTCCTTTGAACGCTGAAGAGCGTTGCATGCTGTAGGCAGACTCCTGTGAGTGGTGATTACACTATTTTCCAGACATATATACGTTTTTCTCAAACATTTTAAATGCTTCAAAGCTGAAACAGGGTACACTTAAGTGAAACAAGTTATTATAAGTACTAAACTAGTTATATCTTTAAGCTGGTGCAAAAATTGTGGATTATGTTTAAAAATTTAGATGAAACTTTTGGATTATATTACTAAAAATAATAAGATTTTGTATGAATATTTTCATGCAAAATAGATGTCATGCAGTTTTAGTATACCAAATACTTAAAAATTTAACGATCGATTTGCTACTATATACTACAGTAAAATTTCGTCAAAATCATTAAGTGTGTAGTCAAATTTATCTGCGTTAGTAATAAGTAGCTAAATTAATACGTCAACTAGTTGAAAGTCTAGCAGAGAAAGTCATATAAATGCAACATATTAATGCACTAATATACTATCATATAAAGAAGTGGTTTTCAACCACAAGACAACCAGCTTTTGAAAGAGTTGGCTATCGCATTAGCCTAGTGTATTCTCTTATTATCCTGCTACGTACAAGGAAGCAAGTAATAATAGAATTTCATCTATTGTTTATTTTATTAGCATGACTTAGATAGAAGAATAATTTTTTATTAATTTCCAGTGGCTTTTTAGTGTTAATGTAAGTTTAGAACTTTCATCAATTAAATAAAGAATTCTAATAGCATTTATTTCCTTCTATCTTAAAACACTGTGCATATAAAAATATTGATATGAAAATCTACGATTACATACTTTGTCATTTGAAGTACATATTTAATTTACAGGTTTGAAAATCTAAAAATTCTTGTATGGAATAAAAAGGATTTGTAACCAACCATGCATATACTCTGGACTTAAAAATTTTCCTATCTAAGCCTTTAATACACTCTGATAGCTTATTGTATGGTTAGATACCTAAATACATACAACTATTTTGAGATTTTGACAATTTAAAATGAGGAAGATTTACATTTGATTTGTATTATAATTATGATTGTCTTCTTAATGTTTGGCTTTCAGAAAATGTGTGTATATAAACTAAAACATTTAAAATATGAAGATTGAAATAGTTAAAATACCTAATTCAATAAAGAGTAGTCTACATAGAGTTGTATAGCACCATTATTTAATTGTCCTATTAATTTTCTTTTATAAAAGGAGGATTTCATATATTTTATTAGTGCTAAAGGATTAAACCATATCTTGTAACTGACTCGAAAGATGAAAAGTACATACTTCTGACACATTCGAGAGGAATACACTCTCCCAGGTGTCTTATTAAACACATTATGCTCTAGAGTCTTTTTTTTTTTACAGATATTCAATATAAGAAGTCCAGGTTAATTGACTATCAATATGAACTCCTAGAAATGTAATATTAGTCTGATAGAAATTAACTGAATCAGTTTCTGATGTTCCAAAGAAAAAAGAACAGTGGCAATTTTATCTTTATTTAAGAGCATAGTGTTTGCTTCGAACCATTCAGATACTTTTTATCATAATAGTTTCACATTGTTTATTAAATCTATTTATATCCTTTCCACTAGTAACGAAAGTTGTATCATCAGCAAACATTATAATGCAAGTTTCGAATATTAGTGGGTAAATAATTTAATGCAATCAAAAATAAAAGTGGACCCAAAGCTGAACCCTGTGGAACACCGCTATCAATGTTACGAATTGAAGAGAACTCACTTCAGAGAAGCTACATGTTTTCTATTCAAAAAATAAGATTTCAAACCTTTAATTTGATAGTTTCTAATACCATACTAAGTGAGTTTATCCAGTAAAACATTATGACCTAAAGATTCAAAAGCTTTACTTAAATCACAAATTTTCTGGAGCATATTTACCATTTTCAAAACAATAATGAATTAAATCCACCAAGTTTTAGCAGTTCCTACACTTATTTATCCTTCCAAAAAACCATACAGTTCTTTAGTAAACACATAAAAATGCTTTTAAACACGATTTATTTTACCAAACACTATATATTAAAAAACATTCCTGCTACAGAAATAAGAGATATTTGCCGATAATTACATGGCTCATATCCTTCCTTTCTTGTGTACAGGAATTAGTTTTGCAATGTTCAAGTAGTTTGGAAAAACTCGTTATTTACAATAAGATTACAAGATAGCACTTCACCTTTAATAGAGCAACTTATATACTTCTATGATCATTCAATATTTATTATTACTATGATTGAAATCTCAGTAGATTATATTATAATCCTATATTTTATAACAAATAAATTTGTAGCTCGATATGTAAAAGGAAAAATAATTACAATAGTTCCTTTTAAAAAAAATATTTGGCATATCACAAATATCTGCTCTAACCGAGTTTTTAAAATTTGAGACTATGTCTGATACTTGTTTGGTGCATGCTTATTTCCAAAGGAAATTTACATTTAAAGATATACAGTTGCTAAAATGCAGTTTTGGGCTTACTAATTTTCGATTTAATATTTCCAAGTTTATAAAAAATTCATTCAAGCTAGCAGGTAAAATCGGTATTTTAGGTTTGTTATTATCAAAGTTTTAAAAAACACTAGATTTTAATATCATTTGTTTCAGAGGAGCTTTGCTATGTGGAGCCAAACATTGTCATTAATGTAGGGCAAATAATCGTAAATTGGAAAATGAATCCTTAGGAAATTACTTAAATAACACCCAACATATTATGTTCATACAATTATGTAGAGCAAGTAGTTCTATTTGAAGTTGGTTTAGAGGCTCTGAAAATAATATGAAAAGAATACTTCCAACGTTTCCAAGCAGATATTCTCTATATATTTGCTTCAAATCAGGATGCCGGACACTATACGTATGTATTACAGTATGTGTGACTCACCAACACTTTGACTGGCGTAGGGGGAAAGGTTTTGTCGTCCGTAACTCGCAACAGCTACTATGCACATGACTCTTGTAGCATGTAATACTTCCACATTTAGATTGTGTGCGCCGCAGTGCGTATTCCGAAACGCAAAGCATGGGATAGTAAATAGAAACAGCGTTATTGTTCTCCATTTTTCATTACTATCGAGTGGTAGCGCGGCAAGTAATGTTAAATAGCTAGTGAGCAACTAATGAGGCAAGGAAAAGAATGAACACCATGTTTACAAATTTCGAAATGTAGCTGCCGCATTGTGCATGCGAGAATTTCCAGCAGGTATCAATCACATTAGCGTCTAATGCGCATCCATACGTCATAACAAGCTTCATTTCGCAAATAACGTGCTCTTATTAGAGACCGTCGTACTTGGAGCGGAACGGATAAATCCTCTTTTAAATGTTATTGCGCACTTTGTGCATTATATAATCATTTCAAAACTACCAAGTGCCCTCGAATGCTGCACAATTGCTCCTCAAGTGCCAGGAGATGCTGCAAGCCACACAAACAGGGAGAACAGTGTTGGGGGTTCATGTCTAAGCGTTACGCTAATTCCCTGTCTCTATTCATGTCAACAACAGGCTTTCTTCAATAAACAGATAAATGACACTGCGGCGTCGAATGCGGAATTTAAAAATCTGATGTGTACCATTCACATGACTTTTTCCATATCCCTGCAACAAATAATTCTTAAAAAGCTTATACTTCTATTTACTTTATGCTAATCAGAAAAAAATAGCAGAAATATTCTAATTACTCGCTTCCTTGTAAGTAGAAGCGAAATAAGGGGCAACCGTAGGTTAAAGTGATAGTCAAAAGCTGGTTGCTATGTCAATGAAGTTCCTTTGTTTATATGGATAGGAGTTGACAAATTCCTGTATGAGAAAAAGTATACGTTTTTCATAGCAGAAACCAAAAATAAGGAATGTCACAAAAACGACGAACTCCACGAAAAAAAATGTATATAACATAAGTTGTGTAATTTAATGTGCCTTACATTTTTTGTGTAGGAAGTTTTTGTCCATCTCTTACGGTTATTTATTCAAAATTTAGTAAAATTCATCCAGAATAAACTACTCTTCAGAGGCTATTCCCAGAAAATTCAAGATATACATATTATTTGTCAGGTAAATATGTTTAATATACGAAATTTTAATCAAAATCGTTAGAGCCATTTTTGAGAAAATCAAAATTTTCGAAAAAAGTTCCATGTAAAGGGTAGTTGGGGGTGGGGGGATTTCTCTCAAAATCTTCGTGTTGCATCCCTGGAACATACTAAACTTAAATACCATGTTTGGTACTTTACCGACTTTTCGTTTTTGAGTTATCGTGTTCACAGGCACACACACACACACACACACACACACACACACACACACACACACACACACGGACCTTTTTGTGAAAATGCTTTTTTTGGATATTGGGGACCCTAAAACATATATTTCCGGTGAAATCTCGGTATCGAATTTTTGGGTGGAGTGCAATACTTTCTCTATACACTATGTACATAGTGCGTATGGAGAAAGTAAAAAGCTATGTGTAGCAACCACTTTCTCTACATCTCTGCAACAAATTATTGTTAAAAAGCTTATGCTTCTATTTACTTCATGCTAATCAGAATGATTAGCAGAAATGGTCTTACTACTTGCTTCCTTGTAAGTAGGATGGAAATAAGGGAGTACCATAGGTTAAAGTGATAGTCAAAAATGGTTGTTATATGACTGAAGTTCCTTTATTTCTATGCACAGGAGTTGACAAATTCCGTATGAGAAAAGTATAGTTATTTAAAACTGAAACCAATAACAAGGAATATCTCAAAAAACAATCAACACCACAAAAATATATATAACATAAATTGTGTGTTTTAACAAGCTCTACATTTTCTGTTAAGTTAGATTTGTGTATATCTTACGATTTACCAATTATGCAAAATTCCGTAAAGTTCATCCAGTATAAATAGTCTTTAGAGGCTATTTCCAGAAAATTCAAGATACGCATTTTATTTGACACATAAATATCTTTAATGTACGATATTTTAATCAAAATCGTGAAAGACAGTTTATAGAAAATCAAAATATTTGAAGAAAGTTCCATTTAAGTGTAGTTGGAAGCGGCAGGATTTTCATGAAAAAGCTTCGTGTCGCATTCTCGGAAGATACGAAACTTAAATACAAAGTTTAGTATTTAACGATCTTTTTGTTTTTGAGCTATGTTGTCCACAGACATACACACATAGACACACGGACTTTTTTCTAAAAATGCTTTTTTTTTTATTCAGAGGAACTCAAAGCATATATTTCAGGTGAAATCTCGGAATCGAATTTTTGGGTGCAATACACTACCTTCTCTATACACACTGCACATAGTACGTGTAGAGAAAGTAAAATAAAGGACTTTCCATTAAGTCGTAAAGCAACATACCCTAGCAGAATGAGTTACTCCATCTTCCCCTCTGGTCCTTCAATTTCGACATATGTACTTTGTTCTTGAACAAAGCACCTTTTCCTTTAATTACATCCTCTAATTTACTCGCATTGGTAGGCACTTTACCTAATGCATATGCAGGATTTTTGTAATGGTTTAGTCTCCTTTATAGGTTGTGAAAAAATTTAAAACGCTCCTTACTTAGGCCATCCAAGAATTTAACAAATTTAATAGCATATTTAAAGCCATGCTCATACCGTTTCTGAGTAAACTGCTTCGTCTGTCCCTAAACATGCCAATACAGTATAAAATTCAATCTCTTCCCAAATTTGATCCAAAACTTTTCTGCAATGATGGATTTAGTTATCAGACATAATATCTCTCCGAGATTCAACCCAACTTCGCGTTTACAGGGCACGATTGAAAACTCTTTACGAAATAAATACAATGAGAAATTTAGAATTGCCAACTGCCTTTCTACAGGTTGTGACGTAAGCTAAGGATAGACTAAACTATATGCTGGAATCAACAGTGAATGATATCGCACAATTGGCAAGCTACAAGGCCAGATATCGGAGCCAACGTTTCGTCGCTGCTAAGAATTACGTCACTTGAGGCCTAGGCTATTTCTTGATTCTGTCTTGTTCAAGCTTAATTTCATAGTTTTACAATTTGTAGAAGCAAAGCAAGTTGACATTGACTGAAAATGTAACAAAAGATCTAATGCAAGGCAACGGTAAAAATATCGTCTTTGGTGTTTTGTCTAATAGGTAGGCCAAATAGGCGTGTAGGTTCTGCCCAACTCTATGTGATGTTCTCATTACGTTTGTGTGTATTTTCTTTGTTTTATCTCTCATTTTATGAATATTTTTCGAAACGTTTTCCATGTAAGGGGTAGCCGGGATGTTTTTTTTTAATCTTCGTTTCCCAATCTTGGAAGACACTAGACTGTACATTAGGTTAGCTACTCAACCGACTTTTGGTTTTTAAGTTATACTGTTCATACGCAGACCTTCTTATAATCTTTTTTTTATTCAATGGTAATAAAAATATGGATTCCCAGTGAAAGTTCGCCTCGAATCTTTGGGTGGAATACAGTACCTTCCCTACTTACTATGTACCTAGTACCCGTAGATAAACGTAAAAATCATAAGAGCCACTTTTGGGAGAAAAAAATGGAAATATTTTCTACGCAAAGATTACTTGAGGTGCAATTGTTTGTTGAAAATGTTTCTGTGCGATTTTGGAACACGCTAAATAAATTTAAGTTTGTCTCTTAAATTCCCAATACTTATTTTTTACAAATGGAAAGTGTTATTCCCTTTTTTCATTTCAATTGCCATAAATAGTTACCAACTTTTAAAGGATTTGATTAGTATATTTCCTTATTTAGAACTGTTGAGTAACATTACATCGAAAGAGTTAGAGAACTGTTTTATACTGCAACGCCTGCTTGTTCAGTGTTCATTCCAACAATATAGTCTTTCCATTTTTATTATTCCCTGATGTTTAATATTTTTATTATGAATATTTTTATGATTTAATATTTAATTTGATCTTTAAGACAACCACTAGCATGTAACTCAAAAATTTCATTTCAGTCATTTCAAGCATTTTTAGTTTCTCTATACGAACTACGTACATAGTGTATAGAGAAGGTATTGCACTCCACCAAAAAATTCGATACGGAGATTTCACCGGAAATATATGTTTTAGGGTCCCCTTTATCTAAAAAAAGTATTTTCAGAATAAGGTCCGAGTGTGTGTGACAGTGAACACGATAATTCAAAAACGAAAAGTCGGTAAAATACCAAACTTGATATTTAAGTTTAGAATCTTCCACGGATGCGACACGAAGATTTTTAGAAAAATACCCCCACCCCAAACTACCCTTTACATGGAAATTTTTTCAAAAATTTTGATTTTCTAAAAAATAGCTCTAACGATTTTGATTAAAATATCGTATATTAAAGATATTTACCTGACAAATAAAATGTATATTTTGAATTTTCTGTGAATAGCCTCTGAAGACTACTTTATTCCGAGTGAATTTTCCGGAATTTTGTATAACTGCCAAACCGTAAGAGACAGACAAAAACTTACCACATAAAAATGTAGAACACATTAAAACACACAATTTATGTTGTATACATTTTTTTTCTTGGAGTTGATCATTTTTTGAGATATTCCTTGTTTTTGTTTTCAGGGTCGAAAATCTTAATTTTTCTCATACAGGAATTTGTCAATTCATGTCCATACAAACAAAGGAACTTCGGTTACATAGTAACCAGCTTTTGACTATTGCTTTAACCTATGCTACTCCCTTATTTTTCTTTCTACTTACAAGGAAGAAAGTAATAAGACTATTTCTGCTAATTTTTCTAGATTAGCATGAAGTAAATAGAAGAATAAGCTTTTTAAGAATAATTTGTTGCTGGGATATAGGGAAAGTCATATGAGTGGTACACAAAAGATTTTTTTATCATTCTTATTTATGGCCCATTTCTCGGCTCCATAAGATATAATGGGCGCAGTTTTATAAAATGTTAATAGTATATCTTCTTGTTCTGTTATTTAGTGTTCGTTTTATTGTGGGCATAATGTCGTGAACTAGAATCTGCGATATCTATTTTAGGGGGTGAAAGGAAGGCAGATGATAGAGCATTGATAACAACCGGACTTAAATTAAGCTAATATATTAAGTGAGATTAAATAATTTGTTGATAGCGAATGTTTGGTTTACAAAGGTGGGGGATTGCAAACTATTCCATTAATCCATCCTGGCCAATATTATTCTGATCAAGGGGTTACTAATGAAGCATTACTTTAAGAAATATGTTACGGTGTGTCTAGGTGAGGTGAGAGATGAAGTGATCGAGGTGGTTGAGCCCGGAGTGACGCCCCAAGACGCTCACAAGCAAGCAGAGGTTCCCCGATGGTCGGGTCTACAATCCTTTAAATTGATTTAGCGGCATTCCGGAAAGGCGTTCCAACATGTTGGCCGTTCTCCTAATATGGAGAACCAACGCCCTGATAGTGGGTAGTCTTAGCCAATAAACATCGAATGCATAAATGTTCTGGAATATCCGGTGTGACGTCATAGTGCGAATGTGTACGTAGCCCAACGAAGGTTGGTATCATCGGAAAGTCCACCAGGAGTGCCATCGGAAGAGAAAAGTCACGTCCATCCTGTTACTTAATCAGCTTATAACGAATGTGTAACAATCAAATCTCAATAAATTCAGATTAATTAGTTCTTAATAAAATATCACTAAAACTATGTAAGTTAAACTATCGCAAATGACACACGAGACAATATGCATTAAAGTTATTAATTTCTATTTTAGATCTCTTTCATATTCAAATGAAGTTTCACACACTAGGTAGTTGATGTATTTCACTTGTTTAATTGTTTAGCAGTATTTTTGATCCAGATGATATTTACCAATAAAAAGACGTTTTACCTTTAATTTCTCTGCTGAAATAAGTATAATTTACCTCACAATTGTTTAATCGAATTGCTACAAAGCTAGTTATTGTCTGTGGCTGCCAGATTGGCTTAATCATCTACAAATAGAGCTGTTTTAACACTGTTCGTTCTAATTTAAATTGTAAAAGTTTACAGCTGTGTTTCCTACTCGGCAACTGCTGCAACTATACACATACATACACACCCACAGTCATTTCATTTCATCCACTGCCTTACTTCCATACCAGACATCAGCTTGATCACCCACCTTAGCTTCTCTAGATACACAGGCTCTCCTATTCAATAGGTACCCGACCTCAGGCTTTAGCTGGTAAGTCCTGAAGAGCGCAGGCCCTCTATACGAGGAGGGTAAAAAGAGAAGAAATGGAGCAAAAACACAAAATCTTAATAAAATACATTTCTATCCAGTTTGAAACATTCAAATTGTTCAATAAATATAGCATTTAAACAATGTAAAACTGTATGAAAATGAATAAATTAATGTCAATGAAATTAAAGTTAATTTAAGTAGTCCAGGTAGCAGAGCAGGGGTATGGGAAGACGTAGACCCCGAATATAGCATTTATTTATATTTTTAAATCTCATTCTAGCTTCCCTTAGCCTACTTCGCAATTGGGATTATGTTAAATAAATGTTATTATCCGATTTTTACAACAAAAATTATCATGCTGGTTATCAAGCAATTTTAAGTATGAAATCTATATAGTTGAAGAAAATACTAAAAAAATATAGAAAAGTGAAACAATATTTTCAAAGGTTTTTTAAATCAAATTTTAATTGTGTTAGTCATCACCTTAGCGCGGTGATAGCTCGGCTGCTATTAAGCGGAAGGCTCAGGTTTGATTCCCGGTACCGGCGTGGGGATTTTCTCTCACTGGGAGATCTGGTCTGGGGTGCACTGAGCCTCGAAACATCCTTGGGGCATCAATTGAGGAGCTACTGGAGGAAAAAGTAGCGGCTCCAGGTTTCGTAGACCTCATTATCCGGCCGGGAGATGCTCGGGGCGCTAACCACGTCTCACCCTCCAGTATTGCTCCTCATTCATGACGCCTGGGCAGAGATGGGGGTCGCAGCGATCGGGCGGTAAGTCTTGACCCGACTTTGGATGTTGTGCCACGGAGTTTTATTTGATTATTTTGGGAGTATAGGTTATTTTTTTTTAACTTTAATGAAATATGTATCCCATAAATAGCCTTTTTAATCTTTTTTCATTTTATGCGGTACATTTGTGCAAAAACCAACATTTCTTTCTTTTTATCTGTAATATAAAGCTTTACCAGTAAACCTATTTATAGCTTTTTTGCTTACAGTGAACTTATGGTTTTTTACCTGTGTCCTTTTTTTATTTCAAATAACATATAATCAAGTACAATATATTCATTGATTAATTAGGATTTCTGTGTCATAATTTTGACATTAAACCAATAGATGATGGACAATCTGCCAGAGTCTTTCAGCCACGCTCCCTTTCAAACACTTTTCATACCAGTAAATATTTACCTACGTCTGTTTAATAAACATCGAGAGGGTACTTTTTTAGAAAACAGAAAAGTTCGCAAAATGTCCCATGTAAAGAAATATTTGGGGATATTGTGAAAATCTTCGTGTCGCATCCTTGAAAGATCGTACATAAGTACTCAAGTTTTGTCTTTAAGCGACTTTTCGTTTCTGAGCTATTCTGTCCACACACAGAGACATACTTTTTTCTAAAAAAAATATTTTATGTATTCAGGGGTGCTCAAAATATGTGTTTCCGGTGAAATCTCGGTATAGAATTTTCGGCTGGAATACAATACCTTCTCCACCTACTATTTACACAGTGCATACTGGTCCACAATGTCAAAATAGATAATTACAAACTATAACATACACAACACGATAATCAAGTGAAATATATCATGTTTGTAATACGGAGGATTATATGAAAGAAGTGATATAAGATGTATAAAGGAATAGAGTGATTGTATAAAACCGTTAGAACACAACGCTTAAAATAACCTTAAAATATTTCTTGTATTTCTGTACTTGAAGTCTAGGAAATATACCCGTTCCTACCTGATGTGGGAATTTTGGTGGGCGTAAAATATGAGTTACAACAGTCCAGCGAAGGAATGTTACGGAGATAAAGGAATTTTGCCAAATAGCCTTTCAGAATTTTGGTTAGGAGCATGGATTTCCAGAGATTTGGATCTCAGGTTGTGTGCATAGAAACCGATGAAACCTTTTGATATATTTTCCCCCCTCTTTTTTTTTTTTCTTTTTTTGTTTAACGGCCGAATTCACTACTATAGCAACGCAGGTGATGACACTGATGAATTGATGATACAGGGAACGAAATTGGAGCACCGGTGGAATGCGATGGCTGGGGAAACAGAAGAATCCGGAGAAAACCATCCCCTGCGCCGCTTTGTCCACCACAAATCCCACATGTAGTCCCTTGGGATCGAACCCGGGAGAGAAGCGAGTGGTTTTTCTCCCTACGACTTCCTTTTGGATAATTTATTCACCTTGGCTTAGTTAATTCCCAATCAAATAAAGTTATTTACTTTTATCTCGGAATAAATCGTTAATTTAAACTACAAGGTTTTAAGCAAGTTTCCTTATACATATTAACATTTTCCTATACATTTTTCTTGAGAATGCTGATAGATAAATCTTTGTTCCACATTTTATACACGTTTTTGAATACCACAATTTTAACAATTTATTACATTTTACACAGGGAAAATTATTCCTCAAAAAAGTTTTCCTCTTTATATATCGCGAGGTATTTCAGGAAAGATTTTCCATTTCAACTTCATAGGTATTGCACGCCGCTCTCCGCCTATTTTTAGGCCATGAGCGGATCTTACAAGAATTGTACATATTTCACAAATATTATTGGTGAAATGCAGAGATGTTCTACTGCGTCCTTTTTTTTACTTTCTCTACACATGCTATGTACCTAGTGTATAGAGAAGCTATTGCACTCCACCAAAAAAATCGATACCGAGGTTTCACTGGAAATATATGTTTTAGGGTCCCCTGTATTCAAAGAAATGTATTTTCAGAAAAAGATCCGTGTGTCTCTGAATAAAATAACTCAAAAACGAAAAGTCGGTAAAATACCAAACTTGGTATTTAAACTTAGTATCTTCCAGGGATGCACACGAAGATTTTGAAAAAAATCCTCGGCCCCAAACTACCCTTTACATGCAACTTTTTTCAAAATGTCTAATTTTCTAAAAAATGGCTCTAATAATTTTGTTTAAAATATCGTATATTAAAGATACACCTGACAAATAAAATGTATATTTTGAATTTTCTGAGAATGTTCTCTGAAGTCTGCTTTATTCTGCGTAAAGTTTACGGAATTTTGCATAACTGCTAAGCCTTAAGAAATGCAGAAAAACTTAACATACACAATATGTAGAGCATATTATAACAAACAATTTATGTTGCCTACATTTTTTCTGAATTTGATCATTTTTTAGATATTCCTTGTTTTTGGATTCAGCTTTGAGAAGCTTAACCTTTCTCATACAGGAATTAGTCAACTGCTGTCCACACAAACAAAGAAACTTCAGATACATAGCAACCAGCTTTTGAATATAATTATAATCTATGGTATTCCCTTATTTTCCTTCTGCTTACAAGGAAGCAAGTAATAAGATTATTTCTAATAATTTTTTCTCGATTAGCATGAAGTAAATAGAAGCATAAGCTTTTTAACAATATTTGTTGCAGAGATGTAGAGAAAATTATGTGAATGGAACACATTAGATTTTTTTTTAGCTTAACGTATTTTAACCTGGTTGCTCATATCGGACGGTGAATGAAATCAGTAGAATAATGCTGAAATAATCTTGCAGTCCAAAGAACTTGAAAGTTGTTCGAAATTTGACCTTTCAGGATAAGAGGATACTCTGAAAAAGACCTTACCCGGGTAAGTCACCCTAAAGGAGAATTAAATTCACGACCGTTTGCTTGTAAGGAAAGTACACCCTCACACTACCGAAGTAGCTTATGTGTCTATAGGGTTTGTTTAGTTGTAGTGGGTATGTCTTGGCACCCTACTGAGATATACTAATTTGGATAGGTAAAGTCAGACTGAAAAATTCAGTGCCATAGCCGGGATTTGAACCAATACCTGAATTTTTCAGTCTGACTCTACCTATCCAACTCCTGTCCTTCACACGGCTATGTGTAAAAAAATTGTTGTGTACCACTTACATGACTTTCTCTATATCTCTGCAACAAATTATTCTTAAAAAAGCTTATACTTCTATTTACTTTATGCTAATCAGAAAAATTTAGCAGAAATAGACTTATTACTTGCTTCCTTATAAGTAGAAGCGAAATAAGGGACTACCATAGGTTAAAATGATAGTCAAAAGCTGGTTGCTATGTTAATGAAGTTCCTTTGTTTATATGGATCGGAGTTGACAAGTTCCTGTATGAGAAAAATATGTTTTTCATAACAGAAACCAAAAACAAGGAATGTCTCAAAAACGATGAACTCCACGAAAAAAATGATATAACATAAATTATATGGTTTACCGTGCTCTAAGTGTTTTATTCAGTAAGTTTTTTCCATCTCCTACGGTTTAGCAGTTATTCAAAATTCAGTAAAATTCATCCAGAATAAACTACTCTTCAGAGGCTATTTCCAGAAAATTCAAGATATACATTTTATTTGTCAGGTAAATATGTTTAATATACGAAATTTTAATCAAAATCGTTAGAGCCATTTATGAGAAAATCAACATTTTCGAAAAAAAGTTCCATGTAAAGGATAGTTGGGGGTGGGGGGATTTTTCTCAAAATCTTCGTGTCACATCCCTGGAAGATACTAAACTTAAATACCAAGTTTGGTACTTTACCGACTTTTCGTTTTTGAGTTATCGTGTTCACAGACACACGGACACACTGACACAGGGATACACGGACACACTGACACAGGGATTCACGGACACACGGACCTTTATGTGAAAATGCTTTTTTTAGATATTGGGGACCCTAAAACATATATTTCCGGTGTAATCTCGGTATCGAATTTTTGGCGGAGTGCAATACTTTCTCTATACACTATGTACATAGCGCGTATAGAAAAAGTAAAAAACAGTTATTCCATACAAATTGACCATAATAGTTGGCCATACTATGAATCCTGGTTTGAAAGTACCTGCAGCATTGTAAGTCGCCATTGGGGTTGTCATCTCAAAATAATTTGAGATCACTTTGCAGTTTACCGGGAAACATGGAGTCAGTTGAGAAATTCAGTACGATGCCGGCATGTTGCCATGGTAGCTCAGTGGCAGAGCAGAGATCGGGAGATCCGTGGTTCAAATCCCAGCTATGACATTGAATTTTTCAGTCTGACTCTACCTATCCAACTCCTGTCCTTCACACGGCAATGTGTAAAAAAACAAATATTCCATGTACTAATCTATTTGGAGAATTCCTTTCATCGAAAATACTTTTATATTTATTTTTGTTTTTGGCTTAACGTTCTTTAATCTGGTTGGTCATATCCTACAACAAATGAAAAGGCCACGCCGTAGTCGAACGGTTCGCCTCTCACCTAGACGGCCTGGGCTCGATCCCAAGCGACCGTAGCGAGATATGTGGTGTACAAAACGGCGAAGGGGCGGCTTTTCTCCAGGTTCTCCAGTTTCCCCCGCGATTGCATCCAGTACTCCATCATCTTTCCATTTATCACTAGTGTCATCGCCTGCGGTGCCACAAATAGTAAAAGCGGGCATTAAACACTAAAAAATAAGACGAATGAAAACCGTGAAATTATGCTCAAATTATATCGGATCTAGGAGTGTATGGAACTTAAAGTTGCCCCACATTTGTCTTCTCTCATAATAAAAGAAAACTTATTACAAAAGATTATTCTTCTTTCCACACAATGCTAATCAAGATAAATATTAGCAAAATGATCTTATTACTTAGAGCCTTATTAGAGAGAATGCACTAGGCTAAAGTGATAGTCGAGCGCTTTAAAGGCTATTGTTATGCGATTGTCATTGCAAATCGCTTCTTTGCTTGGCCAGGAGTAGAATAAAAGAAAAACGGACACTTCCTGTCTAAGAAAAATATAAGTACTTCACAATTGAAACCAATAAAAAGAAATTTCTCGGAAACGGCTACCTTCACGACAAAAAACGTAAAGGACATAAATTGTGTTTTTGACGAAATCTAAATTTTTGTGTAGTAAGTTTTTGTCTATCTGTTTAGCAACTAAGTAAAATTCATCCAGAATAAATAGGTCTTCAGAAGCTATTCCCAGAAAATTCAAGATTAACATTTTCTTTGTGGTGTAAAACGCTTTAATATGCGGGATTTTAATCAAAACTGTTAGAGCCATTCTTAAGAAAATCAAAATTTTCTAAAAATTTTTCATGTAAAGAGTAGTTTGTGGCGGGAGAATTTTCTTGGAAATCTTCGTGTCGCAGTCTTGGAAGCTCTGAACCTAAACACCAAGTTTAGGATTTAACGGCCTTTTCGTTTTTGAGCTATGCTGTCCATAAGCACACACGGACCTTTTTCTAAAATTGTTTTTTTAGGACTCAAGGGACCCCAAAACAATATTTCGGCGAAATCCTGACATCGAATTTTTTGGTGGAGTACACAACCTTCTTTGTGCACTATGTACATAGTACATGCAGGCTAAAGAATGTAAAAATAAATTTAAAGAAAGAACCATATTGATATAACTTATTCTAATAGAGAAAATCGAACGCACGACCTCTTGAATGTGAGGAAGACGCGCTAACTACCAAAGTGGGCTTACCAGTCTGTTATTTTCTTTAGTGGAAGTGTGTTTTAGTACATTCTTATTTCGATAAAAAATAAATCTGGTTTTAAATAGTTTAGCCAGATGTTTACTCCATTTTTACTTTCTCTATAAGCACTATGTACATAGTGTGTAGAGAAGGTATTGCACTCCACCCAAAAATTCGATACCGAGATTTCACCGGAAATACTGTTTTAGGGTCCCCAATATCCAAAAAAAGCATTTTCACAAAAAGGTCCGTGTGTGTGTGTGTGTGTCCGTGTGTCCATGTGTCTGTGAACACGATAACTCAAAATCGAATAGCAGCTAAAATACCAAACCTTGTATTTTAGTTTAATATCTTCCAGGGATGCGACACGAAGATTTTGAGAAAAATCCCCCACCACAAACTACACTTTACATGGAACTTATTTCGAAAATTTTGATTTTCTCAAAAATGGCTGTAACTATTTTGATTAAAATTTCGTATATTCAAAATATTTACCAGGTAAATAAAATGTAAAACTTGAATTTTCTGGGAATAGTCTCTGAAGAGTGGTTTATTCTGGATGAATTTTACGGAATTTTTAATAACTTCTAAACCGTAAGAGATGGACAAAACCTACTACACAAAAAATGTAGAGGACATTAAAACACACAATTTATTTTATACACATTTTTTTCGTAGAGTTCGTCGTTTTTGAGACATTCCTTATTTTTGGTTTCTGCTATGAAAAACGTATACTTTTCTCATACAGGAAATTGTCAACTCCTATCCATATAAACAAAGGAACTTCATTGACATAACAACCAGCTTTTGACTATCACTTTAACCTATGGTAGTCCCTTATTTCGTTTCTACTTACAAGGACGCAAGTAATAAGGCCATTTCTACTATTTTTTTTTTCTGATTAGCATAAAGTAAATAGAAGTATAAGCTTTTTAACAATAATTTGTTGCAGCGATATAGAGAAAGTCATGTGAATGGTAAACATCAGATTTTTAGTTACTTATTATTAATAGCTAAACGTTCTTTAGCCTGGTTGTCATATCGGACCATAAATGAAATCAGTGAAATGATGCCCAAATGACCACGACTCTCGAGGTTCATGGAACTTAAAGTTACTCTACATTTGTCTTCTCAGGATAAGGCACAACCATGAAAAGAAAACATATCCTGGTTACTCACCCTAAGTAAACATCGCACACGCGACCTCTTGAATGTGAGGAACACACGCTACCCTCAGACTATCGAGGCGGGTGAGTGTCTGTTTTGTAAGCTTACACATGTGGTGTAAAAGGAGAAATAAACTAGCGAGTCTGTGATGATATACGAGCAGAGTTTAGTACTGTTCTAGCGCATTTTATATGAACAGTCGTTGAAATTTGATAGATCATATCGTCGGATATTGGCACTATGCAGAGAGCAAACAGAGATTTGCCTGCGGTAAAATACACTAACACTTCTTGTTACGAGTTGATCATAAACAGAACCATTGCATATCTAGTGCAGTAGATAAACTTTACCTCTTTTTACATATAAAAGCAAATACCAATTGCAGTCGTCGATATAAAACTGCTGGAGGTTCACATAAAGTGTTCGTCTTCAATGAATAGAGAAAAATCGTATGTGTTCCATTCACATTCTCTATTTCTGTAGAGCTAATTATTGCTAAAAAAAACCTTATTCTTCTATTTACTTCATACTAATCGAGAAAAATTAGTCGAAATGGTCTTTTTATTTGTTTTACGTGGAAGAGAAATAAGGGAGCCCATAGGCTAAAGCAATAGTCAAAAGCTGGTTGCTATGTACTTGAAGTTCTTTCTTTGCACTGCCAGGAGTAGACAAATTCTCGTATGAAGAAATTTTATCTTAAAACTGAAAGCAATAACAACGAATGACTCAAAAGTGATCAATTTCACAAAAGCGTATATGACATAAATTGTATGTTTTAATATCTACATTTTCTATTAAGTAAGTTTTCGTCTGTCTCTTACGGTTTACCAATCACGCAAAATTCAGCAAAAGCCATTCAGAATAAAGAGGTCTTTAGAGGCTATTCCAAGAAAATTCAAAATATACATTTTATGGGCCATCTAAATATCTTTAATATAATTGTTAGAGCCATTTTTGAGAAAATCAAAAATTTAGAAACATTTTCCATGTAAAGGTTAGTTTGGGGTGGTGGGATTTCTCTTAAAATCTTTGTGTCGCATCGCTGGAAGATTTGACATAAAATACAAAGTTTGTTATTTTTCCGACTTTTCGTATTTGAGTTATAGTGTTCACGGACACACGGCCCTTTTTCTAAGATAAGTTTTTGGATACAGGGGACCTTAAAACGTCTATTTCCGGTGAAATCTCTGTATCGAATTTCTGGGTGGAATGCAATTCCTACTCTATACGCTATGTACATAATACATGCAAAGAAAATAAAAACTTATTCATCTATCTACTTCATGCTAATCTAGATAAGCATTGCTAAATATTAGCAGAAATGGCCTCATTACTTGCTTTCTTATATTAGAAGGGAAATAAGGGAGCACGCCAGGTATTGCGATAGCCAAATCCTTTAAAAGTGGCTCCTATGTGATTGAAATTAATTTCTGTGCATGGCCAGGAATTAATAAATTCCTGTATGAGAGAACCTTAGGTATTTTAAAATTGAAACCAATAACAAGGAATTTCTCAGAAACGGTCAACTCCACGAAAAAACATATAACATAAATTGTTTGTTTTAACGAGATCTACATTTTTATTTTCTCTAGCATATATGTACAATTTGCACAGTGAATAGCTATATACATTTTATTTACCTAGTTAATATGTTTAATATACGGTATTTTAGTCACAATCCTTAGAGCCATTTTTTAGAAAATCCAAATTCTCGAATTGTTTCCCATTTATTTTTGCTTAGTGTTTAACACCCGCGTTTATTTCTGATAATGGAAAGAAGATAGATCACCGGTGGAATACAATGGCGGGGGAAACCGGAGAACCAGTGCATTTTCTTATCCCTTCTACTCACATGTAAGCTAGTAATAATACTAATTTTTCTTATGTTTATCTTGATTAGCATGATGCACATAACAGATAAATATTTTGAATAAAAGGTTTGTTTACCGAACAGCTAGAGGATAGTATGTGAACAGAACACGTTAATTCTTTTTTCTTCTGCTTACAAGAAACCAAGTAATAAGGACAATTTCTGATAATGTTTATCTCGATTATCCTGAAGAGATAGAAGAAGCTTTTTAATAATATGTTACATAGATGTAGAGAAAGTTATGTGGATGGAACAAATCAGTTTTTTGTGTTTAATTTTTACTTCTCTATACGTACTATATACTTATTGAATAGAGAATGTATTGTATTGCACCCAAAAATCGATACCGAACTTACAATGAAAATATGCGTTTTGATACCCCCTGAATAAAAAACAGGATTTATAAGAAAATGTTCGTGTGTATATCTGTCTATTTGTCAGTGTGTGTTGTGTGTGTGTGTGTGGGTGTGGGTGTGTGTGTTTGTGTATGTCTGTGGGCAATAGCCCAAAAACGAAAAGACCATTAAATAGCAAACTTGTTATTTAAGTTTATTATCTTCCAAGGATAAGACACGAAGATTTTCAATAAAATGCCCCCAGCCCTAACTACCCTTTACATGGGAAATTTTGAATGTCTCAAAAATGGCTCTTTTGATGAAAAAAAAATATGTAGTAAAATGTAGAGCTAGCTAAATCACACAATTTATTCTATATACATGTTTTCGTAGTTTTAGATATTTCTTATTATGAGTTTCAGTTTTAAAATACTTATAATTTTCTAATACGGATATTTGCCAACTTCTGGCCATATAAACAAAGGAACATCAATCAGCTTTCAAAAGATTTGACTGTTGCTTTAGCCCTTTCCCTTCTACTTATAAGGAAGTAAATAATAAGACTATTTCTGCTAATTTTTTCTCGATTAGCATGAAGTAAATAGAAGAATAAGCTTTTTAACAATAATTTGTTGCAGAGATAGAGAAAAAGTCATATGAATGGAACACATCAGATTTTTTAAAAAAATTTTCATAATATTTGTACAAATTCTAAAGATGCATCACCTTAAATGTTCATGGTGAGTTAGAACATTTTACATCGTGCCATATTTATACGATTTCTAGCATTTTCTATATTTCTATATTCTAGCAGGTTCTTTGTCGCCTGTGTTTATTTACGTTCATATTTCTCGTCCAGCAGCCTTGCAGTGTTGGAATTAACTAGAAGATGAAGAGAATCACTTATCTACACGTGAGAGGGTATTCCAAACAAGCGAGCACTTTGCAGACTTCAAAGTGGTTGATAAACTCACAACCCGCTCTGTTGTTGAAGGACTTTAAAATTGCCGACACGAGGCATAGGGGGACGAATAAACTTTCATATACTCCAATCTTTGCCGTGAAAATTGTTTTTAAGGCTTTACTGGGGTTTTATTTTCTTTATTTATGAAGGTTCCTGAACCAGAGGCTTCACACACACCAATTAAAATAAGTTTGTGGAGTACGCAAACATACATCAAAGCACAAAGTTCTTTCCCAGCCCTTCTAGGAATTAAATAGGTACGTCTTTCGGTAAGAATTAAATGATGGTAATGAACGCATAACGAGGCAATTTCAATTGCACAGTGCAATCCATATACACGTGAACCATTTTAACAGCCCATAATTTCTCTCTGAAATCTCGTAAACATGTAAAATTAGTTTTATAGATCTCAGTGACTCAAGTTGAATCGACAGCAATGTGGCAACAATCGATCAATGCCATCCGTTGACTACATAATGATTTTGATGGAAATTGCCTGCATTTTCATGGCATTGTAGATCATTTTAGTTTACAGCAACATGCAGTACTCACTTCGAGAGCGTGTTTTCATTGTGAAAACATATTGAAAGACAAGTTCCTTGGTAACAACACAAAGCATTTCGAAAAGTATTTAATATACGGGATATTCCGGCAAAGGCAACAATTTTGTCGTTAGCAAGAAAGCTGAGATAGCTAGTATACTCGTTAGTGAGAGTGGAAAACATAGACCACTATTGAGTGCAGGGCTGTTACAAATGCTCGAAGAAGGCTAGTAAACTCACCGAATAAATCGTTGCGTCGATTGGGCCAGGATTCAGGCTATTCATATGGCACATGTCAAAGAGCTGCGACTGTCTACAATGCCACTTAGATCGTTAAAACTAATTTTATATTTCTAAAAATTTTCAGAGACATTATGGCCTATTAAGGTGGCTCAGGTTTATGTGGATCGCACTCTCATAAAATATTCACAGTATCTAAAGGAATAAAAATCGTATGTGTTCCATTCACATTATCTACTTCCTGTGCTCATTCTGCAAACAAACTTCTAGCACAAGATTGTTCTTCTATCTCATACCAATCCACAGATAAATAGTTTATTGCCGGTTGCCACACACTGTACAGATAGACTCGTCATAAAAGTACATATTAATTTGAGAGAGCGCTAATTAGCTTCCCTATCGAAATTATTATTAGTTATTAATTATTTATTAATGTAAGGCTAATAGAGTATAGATGTATGTATTTAACTGAGAAAATTCAGCTGGAGAAGAAAGCTGGCGCCAAGAGAGTCAAAGGGGATGAGAAGCGCTTTTGTTAGAAAGTTCTGTTTTGTCCAGTCACGTACAATCGAGCTACAACGGGGTTGAACAGTAAAATTCGGAAGACGGTAATTCTTCATTGTATAAGACATGTCACGCGGGATAAGGAAATTGACTCTTGGGAAATATTTACGTCAATCGTGCGGCCTTTCTGTCCAATCAGAAACAGGCCGCCATGCCGGTATTTTTTGTGTATAAAGAGCCCAAGAAAGCACATCGTGATTTGTCCGTGAAAATGGCCTGTCCATGAAAATGATCTGTCCATTGCTAGCTGTCTCTTACTAGCTGATCTATCTGTCGCTGTTATGCTGTCGGTCGTCGGGCTGAAGTTAACTTCACACAAAGTTAGACACTGTAACGTGTAACGAATTTAAAGTCAGTGACGCGTACTAATGTATATAGTATAACGCAGAATTAAGGAAGAAGAAGGGACTGTAGTTACGTGTGATCAGCCAAGTGTTAGAATTCGTAACAGGTGTACAAGTTAGCGTTATTGTAAGGTAAATGTGCTTCTCTCGTTTCTCCTAGTAAGGAATAAACTCCAGGAAAGTATATAAGTTTTAATTATTATAAGACACTCCCTGTTCAACGGTAGTAGATTCACCCTACCAGGTAAGTGGGTTTATTCGTAGGTAGTGGAGTGAGTCTTGCCCATGCCTTCAATCTCTGCTCACCGCATAAGGTGTCTCAAATGTGGTGCAAAAGCTTGCATATAGCAACCAACGTCAACACGATTTTAACACCGCAAATTAAATAATTCATATGAACTGTAAAATATGTGTTCATGTAAAAATGAACGCAGTGATTTTTAAATTTACACAAGTCATCTATTTTAATAATATGATATGGGAGAGCATTGAAAATTTTACTTATAAAGAGCTAACAGATTTGTAGTACTTAATTCCTTATAAATAGATGGAAAATAACGCAATAGCTAACCTAAAACGACTGTCGAATATTTTAAAAGCTGTCACAATGCAGTTACGATTAAAATTCGGTTCTCCTTCATGGCCAGGAGTAAAAAAATTAACTTGGATGGCTTCCGTTTGAGGAAATACGAGTATCTTAAAAATGAAGGCAATAACAAGGAAACGGTTAGTTCCACAACAGAAATGTGCAGGACATAAATTGTGTGATTTATAAGCTCTACATTTTTGTGCAATAAGCTTTTTCTGTATCCTACGGTTTACCAGTAATGTAAATCTCATTCAGAATGCACAGACTTCTGGGGCTATTCCCAACAAACTTAAGATATATTTAATTTGCCATGCACGGTATTTGACTGAAAATCGTGGTAGCAATTTGTCAAAAATAACAAAATTCAAAAAATCTTCCATGTAAAGGGAAGTTTGCGGTGGAGATTTTTCTTAAAATCCTGATGTAGAGTTCTCGGAAGAGACGATTTAGATTTTAGGTTATGTTCTAAAAAGGGTCTTTTGGACTTAAAGGACCTCAAAATATACACTTGCACTGAAATCCCATATCAAATCTTGTATGGAATATAACGCATTATCTACCTATTATGGACTTACATAATACGTGTAAAGAAAGTAAAAATGATTAAACAAAAACAAGAATACCACCAACTGAATAATTTATTTTTTTCTAGTAGGTACTTACATAGATAAGGACGTGATAGCAAGATTTAACTAAATACATATTTTGCAGCACCTATAATCCAAAAAGCATTTTTAAAAACCTGATGTGTTCCATTCATATGACTTCTTCTACATCTCTACAATAAATTATTGCTTAAAACTTATTCTTCTATTTACTTAATGCTAAACAAGAACAATTTGGCAGAAAGGGTCTTATTACTTGCTTCCTTGTAAGTAGAAGGAAATAAGGGAATACCATATCTTAAATCGTTAGTCAAATCTTGATATGTGATAGAACTATCTTTGTTTGTATGGACATGAGTTGACAAATTCCCGTATGAGAAAAGTATAGGTGTTTTAAAGCTGAAATTAATAACAAGGAATATCTCAAAAATGGTCAACTCCACGAAAAAAATGTATATAACATAAACTGTGTTTTAACGAGATCCACATTTTTTTTCTTAAGTGTTTCTGTCTACTTCTTACCGTTTAGCAGTTCTGCAAAATTCCTCAAAAATGATAATCAAATCTTTTAAAAGGTGATCGCAATTGAAGTTCGGTTCGCTTTGAATGGCTAGCAGTAAACAAAAGACAGCTGAATTAAAAAGTGACTTCACGTTTGAGTAAAGTTACGTAGTTTAAATTGAAATCAATATCAAGGAATATCTCGAAAACGGCTAACTCTACTAAAAATAGCCTATGTGTTTAAATTATGTTACATGTTTTTTGTGTGTAATAAATGTTTACCAGGAATGCAAAATTCATACAAAATAAAAAGCTGTACATAAACTATTCACCGAAAATGCAAGATATACATTTAAATTGTAAAAGGAATTTACAAAATTTAAGAATTTTTTTCACGCAAAGAGTAGACCCGGATGGAGGGATTTTCTTAAAAATGTGAATGTCGCACCCCTGGAAGACTATAACCATAAATATTATGTTTGTCATTTCGTTTAATTATGCTGTTTACAGAAATACAAGAACATTTGTCTAAACACTTTTTTTAATAAAGGGGACCTCAAAACATATTTCTCTAGTTACTATGTATATTTTAAGTATATAGTAATAGAGAAAGTAAAATATCAAAAATTAAAATAGATTCTAAATAATAGTAACTGGTTTAAACTCATATATTGACACCACTTCTATCTGCTATCTTTACGAAGATTGAATCCTCAAATTCGTGTTGTCATCTATTACACAAAAGAACGTATTACGCATAGCTTATAATTATATTGGATTACTGGTGTGTTTCCTTTTAAAACAGATTTTTACATTGATTGGAAATTTCAGGGTCTTTTAAACATAATACATTTTAACTTTCTCTATACGTACTATGTACACAGTGTATAGAGGAAGTATTGTATTCCACCCAAAAATTCGATACCGAGATTTCTCCCGAAATACATGTTTTGGGACCCCCTGAATCCAAAAAAAAGCATTTTCAGAAAAAGGTCCGTGTGTATGTGTGTGTGTCTGTGGACAGCATAGCTCAAAAGCGAAAAGGCCGTTAAATACTAAACTTGGTATTTAGGTTTGTTATCTTCCAAGGATGCCAAGCGAAGAATTTCAAGAGAATCCCCCCAATCCCAACTACCCTTTACATGGAAAAATTTTCGAAAATTTTGATTTTCTAAAAAATGGCTCTAACGATTTTGATTAAAATCCTGTATATCAAAGATATTTACATACCAAATAAAATGTTTATCTTGAATTTTCTGGGAACAGCCTCTGAACACTACTTTATTCTGGATGAAGAGATGGACAAAAACTTACAACACAAAAAATGCAGAGCACCTTAAAACACACAATTTATCTTATATATATATATATATTTTTCGTGGAGTTGATCGTTTTTGGGATACTCCTTGTTTTTTGGTTTCAGCTTTAAAAAACCTACTTTTCTCATACAGGAATTTAACAATTCCAGTCCATACAAACAAAGGAACTTCAGTTACATAGCAACCTACTTTTTACTATCCCTTTAACCAATGGTACTCACTTATTTCGCTCCTACTTACAAGGAAGCAAGTAATAGGACCATTTCTGTTGATTTTTTCTCCATTAGGATGAGGTAAATAGAAGCATAAGCTTTTTAACAATAATTTGTTGCAGAGGTATAGAGAAAGTCATGTGAATGGAACACAACAGATTTTTTTGAAAGTGCACCACAGGCGATAACACTGGTGATACATGAAATGAAGATGGAGCACCGGTGGAATGCCCACCACAAATCTCACATACGGTCGCTTTGGATCGAACCCTTGGTGAGAGGCGAGTGGTCTAACTACTCGGCCACGGCACGACTCCGGTTTAAAATAAATATACATCAGCTTTTACAACTTCAAAGCCAGAAAACGCTTTGAAACAATCCATTCGCTTTAGTGATTATTTTGATTGCTAAAAAATCTCAACATATGTTGCGAAACATTGCGTTAAAAGCTATTTTAGTACGATCACCTCAAATGGCAGAAAAACTGTATTCACATGTGTTCCATTGAACAAAAATTCCCGCAGATTCAATAGTTTGGAGAACTTTTAATTGACTAATGTCGTTTCGCTGTGAATGACAGAGACCGAAGCGCCGTTTGTGTTTGACCTCGTCATTTGTTTCCATGCGCCCAAGCTGGTAAATTTGTAAAGTGGCCTTCCATGTTGGGGTGGCCGGGGGTGCTGTCGCTGCACGTTACGAGGTTCGGGAGTTCGTGGTTTGCTACAACCCCACTGATTTAGACGATTAGCCACATGACGCGTGTATGTATATTGTAATCGTGACGCAGGTCTTATAATACGAGGGCCGTTTGTTTTTCAAGCTAAAAATAAAAGACAAGTTCATAGAAAACAATTATTTTATTACTAAAAGTTTTGTACACTTATGGTTACTTTTCAACATAAATACCGAAAAGATTGAGGCATTTATCGTAACTGTGCACAAGCTTTGCAATACCCGCTTCAATAAAAGTTGCCGCCAATGATGCAGCCCGAAACCACTATCAATGCAACTGTTTATTGTGAAACTTTACGACGTTTGCGGAGAGCCATTCAAAACAAACGAAGAGGAATTCTGACTTCAGGAATTGTGTTGATCCATGACAACGCTCGTCCACACACTGCTGGCACACCCCATCGGCTCCTTGACCAATTTCAATGAGACATTTTCGATCATCCGTTGTACAGTCCTGACCTGGCACCCAGCGACTTTCACCGTTTCTCTGAACTGAAGACGTGACTAGGAGGGCAGCACTTTCAAACTAATGAAGATCTTCAAACAACGCCAATGCTCATTTGAAATAATTGGCGGCAACATTTTTTGAAGCGCGTATTGCAAAGCTTCCCAATCTTAGGTCGGGTGTTTCACACCAAATATATTCGTCAAAACCAATAAGATTAGAAATGTATATACCCAAAGATACCTACCTACTGGCTAAAAACTAACAGAAAGGTCTGTAAACTGATTTATCATGTTCTAAAGCAAGTTTGAAAAAAAAAATTGGAAAGTTATGGTCTGCGGCGGTAACTATAGGGGGTTTCGGGTTCGTATCCCGCGTAAAGGTTTTGAATATTTAGGAATGGTGTGGTGATGTGGGTACCCTAGCTCAGGATTTTGTTGGCATGAAATCTTTCTCAGGTGTGGTAAGACGAAAATGATTTTCTTCGAGTTCCCGATTATTATTGAACTCATTTACTCATTTATTCATTTTGTTCGGTCTTTACTGCCGTCAAACACTATTAAAATAAACACTGTTTCTATTGCGGCCGTATGTGAAGTCCGTTCGGCTCCTCCGCGGATCCAAATATCACATCTTACCTCCGCTACTCTTCCATAGCTAGTGAAAAAGTGTCGCTTGACCAGCAAGGAAATAGGTTCTCCTCCTTGCCTTGTCTACCCTCGGGCAGTGTAAGCTCACCATTCAGTTCAATGTCCTTCCCTTAACGGTACTTCCTACCTGGGTCGCTTATCAGCTCGTGATAACTGTTTGTTCTTGCCTTCTTAGACGTGTTTTACAATATTTCTTCCCTAGCTATTTTCAATGTACATTTGTCCCCTCTTAGTATAATTTATATTATACTGTCTATAATTTATATCTCCAATTTAGATAACTTTTAACTCCGTGACACGGCATGTACTGTCTCAAATCTTATATAAAATGTGCGAGTGAGAAATTAAATCTGTAAATATTTTGCATAACCATTTTTATAAAAATATAATTTCAAATAATTAATTTCAGATCTAATTTATTTATCAATTACACACTTAAAAACTTAAATTTGGACTAAAACCCAAAACACATGGAAGTTTGACATTTCAGACTTTACTATCGCTCTAGCCAATTATACTTTCTCATTTCGTTTCGACATACAAGGAAGCAAGTAATAATAAGACCAAGTAATACCATTAGCATTAAGTAAATGGAAGACTTAGCTTTTTAACAATAATTTGTTGCAGAAATGTAGAAAAAGTCATGTGAATGGAATGCATCAGAGTTTTTACTTTCTGTATATGTACTATGCACATAGGGCATAGAGGAAGTATTGTATTCCACCCAACAATTCAATACCGACATTTCACCAGAAATACATGTTTTAGGACCCCCTGAATCCAAAAAAAAGCATTTTCGGAAAAAGATCCGTGTGTGTGTCTGTGTGTGTGTATGTGCGTTTGGACAGCATAGCTCAAAAACGAAAAGACCGTTAAATACTAAACTTGGTATTTAGACTTGGTTACATGAAACATTTTTCGATAATTTTGATTTTCTAAAAAATGGCTCTAACAATTTTGCTTAAAATCACGTGTATTAAAAATATTTACATACCAAATAAAATTTATATCTGGAATTTTATAGGAATAATCTCTGAAGAGCTCTTTACTCTGGATGAATTTTGCTAAATTTCGCTTAATTGCTAAACAGTAAGAGATAGACAAAAGCTTACTACACAGAAACTGTGGAGCTGATCAAAACACACAATTTATGTTCTTTACAATTTTGTTGTGGAGGTAACCGTTTCCGAGATATTCCTTGTTTTTAGCTTCAATTGTGAGTACTTACACCTTTCCCAGACAGGAAGTGTCCGTTGTTCTTTTGTTCTAGTCCAGGCCAAGTAAGGAAGCGATCGAATAACGACAGCTTTTAAAACATTTGACTATTGGTTTAGCCTGGTGTATTCCCTTATTTTTTTCTACTTATAAGAAACTAAGTAGTAAGAACATTCTGCTAATGATTATCTCGATAAGCAAGGTGCAGGAAGAAGAATAATCTTAGGTAAGAAATTTCTAGAAGAGCTAGAGAAAGTCATGTGAGTGTAACACATCAGATTTTTTATACCCGTATTTCGTTAATTTCTTCTAATGTAAACAATACTAAAATATAAGTCTAGACAAAACATATTCCGAACTTAAAAGCAATGCATATTCACAGAGCAAGCGCCAAAGAAAACATTTTGGAAAGGTTTTATAATCACAACTATAAGTATTAAAAAAGCAGCGCTCTGGAGCTGGTTAGAATAGCTTTAGCGTGATGAAAAAGAATAGAACAAATTGGATACGGTATGGGTTTAAGTATTCAGGGAAAACAAGCTTGGATAAGTAAAACATTTCCCTGACTAATCCGCATAAAAGAATAAAAACATTTGCAGAGGACCTGGCTTTGTTTCCAACATGGAAACGAAAGCACTAAGCAAAACAAAGAATAAAAATTCGTAATCATATTACTAAAAAGAAACATTGTAGGATTTTCGAGATAAATAGCCAATGGAAGCGGCTATCGAATAGGCGTTTTAAACAAACTGAACCGCTCTTCAGGGTGTACAGTTAGAACAGAAAGTATTGTCAGTTTAAGAACTTCTGGCAGCTTAAAATGGGGAGGTCAGTTCTCGTTTATACAGAGTGGGACAAAAATAACTAGCCTGAATACTTTGTGCTTGGACAAAAATCTGATGTGTTCCATTCACATGATTTTCTCTACATCTCTGCAACAATTCATTGTTAAAAAGCTTATGCTTCTATTTAATTCATGCTAATCGAGAAAAAATAGCAGAAATAGTCTTATTACTTGCCTCTTTGTAGTAGAAGCGAAATAAGGGAGTGCCATAAGTTAAAGTGATATTGCAAAGTTTGTTGTTATGTGACTGAAGTTACTTTGTTTGTAAGGACAGTAGTTAACAAATACCCGTATGAGAAAAGTGTTTTTTAAAGCTGAAACAAAAAACAAGGAATATCTCAAAAACGATCAACTCCACGAAAAAAAAATATATGTAACATAAATTGTGTTTTGATGTGCTCTACATTTTTATATGGTATGTTGCTGTCTATCTCTTACGGTTTAGCAGCTATGTAAAATTCCGTAAAATATATCCAGAATGAAGTAGTCTTCGGTGGCTATTCACAGAAAATTCAAGATATACATTTTATTTGTCAGATAATGGATATTTTAATGAAAATCTTTAGAGCCATTTTTGAGAAAATAAAAATGTTCGAAAAAAGTCCCATGTAAAGGGTAGTAAGGGGTGGGGGTATTTTCTTCTAAATCTTCGTTTCGCATCCTTGTAAGATACCAAAATTAAATACCAATTTTGGTATTTAATGGTCTTTTCGTTTTTGAGCTATGCTGTACACAGGCGCGCGCACACACACACACACACACACACGAACGTTTTTCCAGAATTTTTTTTTATTCACAGGGACCCAAAACATGTATTTCTGGCGAAATCTCGTTATCGAATTTTAGGGTGGAATGCAATACCTTCTTTATATATTATGTACATAATACTTGTGAAGAGAGTAAAAAGAAACATTGTATGATTTTCGAGATATATAACCAATGGAAGCGGCTATCGAATGGGCGTTTTATACAAACTGAATCTCTCCTGAAGGTGTACAATTAGAACAGAGATTATTGTCAGCTTAAGAACTTCTTGAAGCTTAAATTGGGGAAGTCAGTTCTCATTTATACAGAATTGAGCATAAATACCTAACGGATTTTAGGTGATGCATCTATGAACTCTCACCAAAAATGCTGAAAATTTTAAAAATTACATTTGTTTCATAACAAAATGATATAATCAAAGTTCTTAGGCTTTCACGGCCAATGTCAACACTAGCTATAGTATAATCCAGCTTGTGGGCCGTGGTCCACCGGGCTCCTCCTTCTTCTTCCCAGATGTTTCGTCTGCGACTACGGCAGACATCTTCGGTGGCAGCGGCGAGGTCGAGCTTTCTTATTGACAATCAGTCGCATGGCTCACAAACCCTGATTTTACTATAGCTAGTAAAATGTGTGAATTCTAAACTTAAAGCATATGAGTTTTCCTACTTGGTGAAGTTTATCTAACAATTAACAGAAGCTATAGACACGCAGACGCATGCTTACTAAAAGGCACTCCCAACTTTAAACCTTATTTTCTTGCAAATTTTCCCAAATTTTCCATGCTCTAAGTGCTCCACACTATGCAATTTTTCACTAATTTGATTCAAAATATTTACACTTTCATCTAAAGCCACATTAAATAAAATA
Source organism: Hymenopus coronatus (assembly GCA_030762935.1). Lineage (NCBI taxonomy): Eukaryota > Metazoa > Arthropoda > Insecta > Mantodea > Hymenopodidae > Hymenopus > Hymenopus coronatus. The sequence continues at coordinate 42,445,685 of CM060887.1, forward strand.
TTACTTTTTCAAAATAATTATCAAGTATTGATGAATAAATTATTAAATTTTGAAAAATGAAGGGTACGAAAAGTAATAATTTTTCTACACTAACTAAGCCTAATATAAAACAAATGTAATACAACAAACCTACTGGTATATTCATGTACTGTAAGACTAGATTTTTATATAAAGAAATTTTGAAAAATGCATCGCATGGCTCATTTTTAGTAGAACAATGAATTAAGGCAGTAAAAAGCTATTATTAAATCACCATGTAAGCTAGAATGTTGATGCGTGGCGAAAAGATTTAATATTATTATGCATAACTGGTATAAATTTCAATAAGGTATCTTAAATATTCTGCATTTTCAAAATTTCACAGATGCATCACCTTAAAACCAGTCTGAACACTGTGTGCTTGGATAAATTCTTGATGTGTTCCATTCACGTGCCATTTTCTACGTATCGGTAACAAATTATTGTTAAAAAGCTTATTCTATTTACTTCATGGTAAACGCTTATTCTTCTATCTACTTCATGATAATCGAGATAAACATTAAGCGAAATTGTCCTTATTACTTAATTCGTTATAATTAGAAGGTGAAACATCTAATGTGTTCCATTCACATGATGACCTCCGGCAAACAAACCTGTTATTAAAAATTCTATTGTTTTATCTATATCATACTAATCAGGATAAACATTACCATAATTAGTCTTATTACTAGCTTCCTTATATATATATACACACACAGGCAAAGGCGATAGTCTCGTTCGTTAAAAGCCGGTCGCTATGTGAAAAAATTAAAATTACAAAATCTTTGCTTGCTAGAAGTAAACAAACGAGAAACGAGAAGAAATATGTCTTTTCCTGTTTGAGAATAGTTTAAGTGGCTTAAATTGAAAACAAACTCTGGAATATTTCGAACACGGTTAACACTACAAAAAATGTATATGACAAATACTATTTTTTTTAATAAGATCTACATTTTTTGTGTAGCAAGTTTTTGCATATTTCTTAAGGTTTGCCAGTTATACAAAAGGAATCCAGAATGAAGAGGTCTTCAGAGACTATGCCCAGAAAATTCAAAATGCATTTGTTTATCATAAAAATATCTTAAACATAAGTTATTTTAATCAAAATCGTTCGAGCCATTTTTGAGAAAATTAAATTTTTCGTAAAATGTTCCATTTAAAGGGTAGTTTGGAATGCGAGAACTTTCTTGAAAATCTTCTTGGCGTATTTTTGGATGATACTAAACTTAAATACCAAATTTGGTGTTCTACCGACTTTTCTTTTTTGAGATATGCCGCCCACAGACACAAACACACACCCACACACACACACACACACACACACACACACAGACAGAGACAGACATATACACAGACCTCTTTGTAAAAATGGTTCTTTTGAAATCAGGAGACCTCAAAACATATATTTCCGGTGAAATCTCGGTATGTAAAATACAATATCTTCTCTGTACATAGTATGTTTAGTGAATATAAAAAGTATAGTCGTGCAATGTATACAATGGTAAGGATTTTCAGATAATATGGTTAATTGCTATTTTGATTGCTGACAATTACATTGATATTTGTGGTAAAATAGCAAGGGAAGGCTTTTTTAAGGGTAGAACAGGGGTGGTAAAATTGAAATGCTTGAGAAGAGAGAGTGATATAGAGAAATGCCCACTGTGTCGGCTAAAAGGATAAAGAAAGCAAATAGTTTTTGAATGTGAAGGAACTAGGATTCTTAGGGAGAGGAATAGGGGGAAAAAAAAAAAAAACAGAAATGGAGAACGTTACCAAGAAACCCAAGCGAGAAAGTTAATTAATGTATGTAAAAATCAAGGAGAAATTTAATTGAAATTGGTAACTTTTTGGGTGGAGTAAGAGTAAAATGGATAAGAAAAATTAGAGAGCAGGGCGAAGAAGAAGAAAATTAAACACCAAGAGGTAGTGTGTATTAGATTTAAGATATAGTAGGACTCAATAGTTCGGCAGGCATAGGGTTGGAGCCTATTGGGCTCCAGGGTAAACAGCTACTCTGTGGGGAGATAAAAATATAAGGAAATGTATAATAATTTGTAAAATCCGTGAAAATAAATACTCATTCATTCATTTTGATTGCTTCTTTTTACTTTCTCTAGCAGTATGGACGATATACATAGTAGATAAATATATATAATGTATTATACCCATAAAATTCGATAGCGAGACATTATTGAAAATATATGTTTTAGACTTCTTGGAATTAAAAAAAGAAAAGTATTTCTAGAAAAAAATCCGAGTATGTATGTGTGTGTGTGTGTGTGTGTGTGTGTGTGTGTGTGTGTGTGTGTGCGGACAGCATAACTCAAAAACGAAAATTCATTTGAATACCAAACTTGCTATTTAAGCTCAGTATCATCCCAGCCTGGACAGGAAGGTTCACAGGAAATTTTGCCACCCCCAACTAACCTTTTCATAGAATATTTTTGCAAAATTTTGAATTTCTAAAATATCTCTTAACGATTTTGATTAAAATACCATATGTTTAAGGCAGTTTTACTTTCTCTACAGAGACTATGTACATAGTGTAATAATGAGGTATTGTATTCCACTCTAAAATTTGATAGCGAGAGTTAACCGGAAGTGCATGTTTTAGGGTCCCTTAATCCAGAAAAAGTATTTTTTAAAAAATGTATCTGTGTGTATGTTTGTGTGTGTGTGTGTCTGTGAGCGTCTGTAAACATGATAACTCAAAACTGAAAGGTCGGCAAATGCCAACCTTGGCATTAAGTTTAGTATCTCCCAAGGATTCATTATGGCTTCACGGGTGATCAGCCGTGCCAGGAGCAGGAACTAGTCGCCCGAGTGTACTCGGGTGGGGGCAAATCACCACGGTACCTATCCGCTTTTCTCGCGGATTTACCCGTGTGATATAAAAGATGTAGTCTTGTGCAAGCGTTTATGTCTGTGTCGAAGTAATGTGGGCAGGGTGTTTCCCTCTGTGCAGCCGGCGCGGGCTGGCTTACCTACCTGAGTGGTCAGCCACCCAGAGAGGGACCAGGCCCGATGCTGCTTAACTTGGCCAGCTGCTTGGGGGTTGTCAAGGAAAGCAGTGCCGGCTAGCGGGGAGAACTGAAACGATGTAGGTACGGGGTGGGGGAAAGCCAGTGTTGCAGATCTGGTCGCAGTACAACTGGACGCTCACCCGTCCGAGTTGTGACCGGGCCCGATGCTGCTTAACTTGGCGGGTAGTACTGTATAGAAGGGAGAGGCGACCGAAAAACTACCATCCCAAGGCGTCCTTGGGAAGGCGGTAGCTTACGCGTCTCCTAGGCAGCGTGTGGTCGTAAAGACCGAGAGTGTTCACCTGAGGATTTGGGTGAGGAGCAAGTTTAGTGTATATTGTGCGAGCTCTTTCTCACACAACGTCCACTATGTAAGGGATTCCGGAATGGGAATGGAGAATGTGGGACGGGAATCTACGGTCTGTGCCATATATCATCCTCAATGCCCTGTTTTGCGCGGTCTGCAGTCTGCGGATGGTGGAACGAGCCACCGAACCCCAGACCTCGCAGCCGTACAGCATCAGGGGCGGGATGACCGCGCGGTACAGCCGTAGTTTTAGGTATGTAGGCATAGCGGAGCGGAAGATAGGAAAAAACTGCCGTAGGGCAACGTGTCCCATACCGACCTTCTCCCTGACATGTGGAGTGAAAGTAAGACCGCGGTCGAGGAGGACTCCAAGGTATTTGGCGGTGCGGACCCAGGGGATCCGCTGCCACCGCAACCTCTCCGGCCGCCAGCCACGGACTTTAGCCAGCAGTAGAGCTGAGTTCTTCTGCGGGCTGATGGCCATCCGCCACTGTTCACTCCATCTGCCTATGGCCTGGAACTGTCTCTGTAGCGGGGGGAAGCAATATCGTTCTTGTTACGTGCCATTATGAGGACATCGTCGGCATACTGGCACGTAACTGTACTGGGTTCTGTGGGGAAGTCGGACATGTAGACGGCAAAGAGTAACGGCGACAGCACGCTGCCCTCCAGCACTCCCGCCGCTATGGGTCTGACTGTGGAATGCTTCCCCTCCACCCTCACCCTGAAAGTGCGGTCCCGAAGGAAGCTACTAAGCAGGTGAAGGTAGGGGGGAGGGATTTCTGCGTTCTTGAGTTTGTACAAGAGTCCCTGATGCCACGTGGTGGCGAAGGCCTTTTCCACGTCCAAGAGCACCGCGACTGTCTTGAAGTTGTCCTGGAAGCCCAGGGCAGCCTTCTCAGCCAGTCTCAGCAACTACAGGGTTGACCAGACCAGAGCAATTGGCAGGCTGAGGGCAGCCCGAGGTGTGATAGACGTGTCCCTGCTCTCGGAGAGAACTTAACCACGTTCTGACGGCATTGTGGGGTTTTGCAGGATGGCGGTTGAGTGTTTGGGCTGTGGAGTGACGGGAGAAGGCAAGTGTTGCCCCTCGACGGTTGCTTATGATGGTGCAACGGCCCTTGTGCACCGCTGGCGTGTGTTTATCAAAATGTTTGTTTTGAGGTTTTAATTTTGAATCCAAGCAACTCTTGAAGGATTATAAGGAGCTTTAGCCGTATCAGCTGTTGGAGGTGCTCCTTCGTTACCGAGGATGCCCGCAAGCCATGCGGCGAAGCCGGTATCGCCTGAAGCGGCGGTTTGTGGGATCGTAATCCCCAAGAGACCTAACGAGGGCGCACCGGTGGAATGGTAACCCTTCGTTGAATTTTGTTGCCCGACGCCTAATCTCGTCCTCCAGGTATAGTAGACCAGAGGCTTCGTGCAGGAGTCTCGTTGGAAAGCCTCGAGGCACAGAATAGATAGCCCGAAGACACCTATTCTGTACCCGCTGAAGCAACAGCAGACTGGAGTCTGCCGCCATGCCCCAGATCTCACAGGCGTAGATTAACAAGGGCACTATGAGTGCCCTCAAGAGGCGCAACTTAAGGGGAACCGTCATCGAGGACTTCAGCATCGGGTACAGTGAGGCCGCAGCCCCATTGCCCCGGCACCACAGCCCCCTGATGTGCTCCCTGAAAGTGACGCCCCTGTCAAGCTTCACCCCCAAGTATCCATTGTATCCTTCGTCTGAGGTACGTGAATGTGGGGAAGTTTGCGGGAAAGCGGCGCTTGGTGAAAAGAATAGCGTGGCTTTTCTCCGGGTTGATGGACAATCGCCAACGCTCCTGGATGAGGCAGAGGTGTCTCTGAATAAGGTTGAAGGCTCTGCGTGGGTGTTTGTACAGTATAACAGCACGTCATCAGCATACTGGGCTATGTTGACTTGCTGCACTGTTGGTAGATCGGCCATGTAGACGCTAAAGAGCGTGGGGGAAATTACAGAGACTTCGGGGACTCCACCTCTTATTGGCCTAAGTGTTGATTTGTGTCCCGCAACTGAAACTACAAAATATCTGTGTTTGAGGTATGAGTGTAGTAGGTGTATGATGTGTGTCGGGAGCTGCAGTCGGATGAATTTGAGGAGCAGGCCCGCGTGCCAAGTCGTAGAGAAGGCTTTCTCCATGTCCAGCGACACCGCCGCAGAATAGGCTCTGTCCTGGAAACCCAGAGCAGCGGCCTCCACCACTCTCAGTAGTTGCTGGGGTGTAGAATGCCCAGGACAAAAACCAAACTGGTGATCTGGGATGGTTTGAATGTCGCCCAAAAGAGGGGACAAACGGACTAGTATTAGCCTCTCGAAAACCTTCGAGAGAACTGATAGGAGACTGATGGATCGGTAGTTGGATGGGTGTATCGGGTCTTTCCCCGGCTTCAAGATGCATATCACCCGGGCCTCCCTCCACTCGCGTGGAAAGTGGCACAAGGTAAGGTACATGTTGAAAACCTTGGTTAGACAGAGCACCGCCTTGATGGGAAGGCATTGGAGCATGGCGGGGGTTATACCGTCAGGACCCGCTGCCTTTTTGGGGTTGAGACGCCGGGGAGCGCCCTGGAGTTCACTGGGTCGGATGACAGGAAGTCGGTCCGCCTCGTCGAGGGGACGTCGAAGGTAACGACGCACCTCCCGCCGAGCACAGTCCGAGAAGTCTTCGTCCTGGGGGTCGTCTCGTGGCCTCATAGACCTTTCGAGGTAGTCAGCGATCACATCGGCTTTGGCTCGGGGTTCATAAGCCAGGCCTTGGGTGCCTTGGATTGGAGAGTTGATTTGACCTCCGCGGTGTCGGAGAGCTTTGGCAATTCTCCACACGTCGCCATCCTCGAGCCTCAAGCGGGTCATCGTCTCCTCCCACGCTCGCACCCAGTGCTCGCGTAGTCGGGTCCGGACCCCTCGGCGTAAACGCCTCAGGAGTGCTCGGTTATGTGGCGTGCGGTGACGCTGGTAAAGTCTGCGGGCAGCCCAGGAGAGGCGTATGAGCAGATGGAGTTCAAGGGGAACGACATCCTGGTGTAGAGGTGCTGGGGTGTGAACAGTTAAGTTATGAGCAGTTCGCACCACGATGGAGGTAAAGGATTGGACCGCAGCCTCTAGGGATGGGATGTCTCTGATCCTAGGGTTTGGCGGGATGGAGTCATTGAGGCAAACCCTGACGCATTCCCAGTCGACGTCGCGGTTTTGAACCGAGACGTCATGACTGGCAACCTATGTGTTAACCCAGCTAACACAGGATTATGATCGGAATGAAGTGCGTTGATCGAAGTGAGAGATGTATGAAAAGGGACTTACTTGATGATCGCGAAGTCAATAACGGATGCCCGTCGTTGACCTCGTGGATGGTGTGTGGGTTGCCAGTGGCCCTCTACTCTGAGTTGAGGGTCCGCATCTATCATTGCCTCGGGCGTCCGCCCGGGGGCCTCAATGCCAACCCGGATGTTTGGCATTGAAGTCCCCGGCCAGGATGACATTAGGATGAAGGGCTAGGATGGAAAGGTAATCGTTTAGTACGAACTGCCTATGGGGTGGGTGGTAAACAGATACCAGTAAAACTTCCGTACCGCCAAGGTCAACACAGAAAGCCATTGCTTCCATGGTTTGAAGAGGCAGGAGCTGGATGGGTTTATGGACTACTCTGTTTCTCACGAAGATCGCTGTGCCGCCTCCTCGGCGGCCCGCACGATCCACTCTGAGGCAGTTGTAGCCCGGAAGTCGGAATAAGGTGTCTGGACGGAGATGTGTCTCGCTGACCAGCACAAGGTCTAGGGCAAATGAGCCGGCAAAATGTTGGAGCTCACTCCCCTGACCGTTCAGGCCACACGCGTTCCAGAACGCGAATCGGAAAGAGGTAAGAGACCTAGTACGATTCGCCATTCTGGGCGGTCTGGACGATCACGGTCAGGAGGGCAAGTTCCTCCATGGCGACAGCCATCTTTGCGGCTGGGTCGGTGGCAGAGAGGAATCTCACCAGCAGTTCACAGATGCGCTGGCCGTGTTTCAGCAGAAGCTGCTGTAACCACGTCATCACATCCGATAGCTGCAGGATAGGAGTGGTAGGGGTGATGTTTCTGGGAGAGGGTGTGGGAGGAGTACGTCGGGGCGCTGGTACGCCGCCAGCCGCCTCCTGCTGACGCTCGGGCACGGGAGTATCGTTCCCTTGCGGAGCCCTGGGGAAGAAGCTAGGCTGCCTAGCAGACCAGCGCACCTTCGCTTCAATGGGTTGCTTTTGTCTGGAACTTGTGTTTTGCGTGGGGGTTGGCGTGTATTTGTACCAGCTCGTGACATCGCAGGGCCACGCGCAGCCCTTTGCGCCGTAGTGGTGTTGGTGGCGATCCTGTCCTGCGCCGGCTGTCTAGGTTGTGGAGCAGGTGCTGGTGCAGGTGTTGTTTCTGGTGTTGCCTCTGCTTGGCGCTGGTTTGTTGCAGGTGCTGCTCTTGTCTCCTGCTGTGCTATTGGAGGTCGCCTAGCAGCTATGACAGCTAACCTCTTGGGACAGCCACCATAACTTGCGATATGCTCGCCACCACAGTTCACGCAAACTGGTTTCACGGTGGGGGCTATCGGGCAGACCTCTTTAGGATGGGCTTTTCCGCACCTTAAGCAGCGTAGGTTGCGAAAACAAATGTGACTGGAGTGGTTAAACCCCAGGCACCGGTGACATTGTGGGGGCCCGCCAGAGCCCTTGGATCGTTCGATTTTGACCCGAAGGTAACAGATGGCAGTGACTCCATCTATCTTGACCTCCGGGTCGTTGACCCTCTCCACTATTACTAGAAAGAGGGGGAGAGGGGTTTTGGGGCCATCTGGTGCGGACCTGGTAAGCTGCTTCACCAATCTTGGGGTGATGCCCTGGCGGATGAGGTCTGCCTCGATGTCCCCCACCGAGGTGTCGTTAGGAAGCCCACGTATGACCCTATGGATGTCACGGCTTTTTTCAAGACCAAAGGTGAAATGGGGAACACCGTTCTTCTTGAGAGCTTGCAGGAGGAGATTGTAGTCCTCCGGAATCTTGGCCTGGAAGACATATCCATGTTTGTTCCTAGTCACCGTGCAATGACCAGATAGAGATGGCATGACCTCCTTGAGGAAGCCTACAAACCCCTTGAAGTCATCCAGAATGATAGGTGGAACGTGCCTCCTCAACCCGGTGTTCTGGGCGGACCCAGAATCACCGGGGCGGGATGTTGCTTGTGATTGGCCAGAAGGCACGCCCTCTGCAGCCAATCGGATTCGCCTCTTCTCCTTCCTCGAGGCCACCACACGACAGTCGTCCTCTCCGTCTGTAGAGAGGCCGGAAGAGGACTCCTCATGATCTACCATCATGTAGGACGAGTGGTACGACAAGACCGAGGTCCTGCCGCTGTGGTGTGAGATGTCTGTGCCCACAATGGCACAGTCGTCGTCGGAGTCAGGCTCCGCGTTTTGGCCTATGCGAGAAACTGGGAGGCCCTCGTTGGTATTTTGCTTGGATGAGTCCAGACATATTATCTTGCCTTTACCGCCTTGGCGTTCCTGGCTAGATCTCTTTTTACCCTCAACAGTAGCAGGGCCACTGGAGGGCAGGGTGTGTGCACCAGTGCTGGTGATGTCAACGGCCGTTGGTTCATAATTGGCAGAGCCGCTTGGGGCTTTGCTTTGGTTGGTTTGGATTTAGCTCGGGTCACGGTGGTAGAGGACAGGGATACTTGCCCTGCACCCTAGGGTGCAGTGCACAAAATCACACCTTGTGCAGGGTTGTCAGGTGTATAAAATCCAAAATACTGCATCTAGGTGGGCGGAGCCCGCCCTGCCCTGGCCAATGAACGCGTGATGATCTGCGATTGGCCCGACTGACCGAAGGGCCGTATTTCGTCTTGTCACCTCTATTCCCTAGGCTGCAGTCAGCTTCCATGGCTGTCAGCCTAGAAATAACCTTCCACCCGCTCCCGCACATTTTGCGGCAGCTTCCTACCTCTCGACTACTAACGCGGGTGCATCAGCGGGACCGCGCAAAGCCACGTGATTCTCAAGAAACTACTGTTATAACGTGGAGGGGTTTTTTAGTGGGTATGCCGCATGAGGAAGCGGAGAGTCCCACATATCCTCCGAGCCATTGCACCTCGGCTGGGGTTTGAATGCGTAATGCATTTTTCCCCTCCACGGTGAAAAAAAAAAAAATCGATGTGAGAGGAGAAGGATGGATCCAGCTACAAGGGCAGCTTTCGACGCAGGCATGGTCTACTACCACAACGCTAGCAAAGAAGAGGACTGCGACGGAAGAACCACCATGCCAGTAGTCAGGGGGCGCTGGCGCGCCGTGCCGCCTTGCTGCGGACCATGGAGACGCCTTCTGCCCCTCTTACTACGCCGCCTCCTGCCACGCCACCTACCATTATGGAGCAGACAGCACACATCGCACCCAATAGGAAACCGGCCCGGCCTCATCCACCGACAGCCTCCGCCACCGTGCCGGAACCCAACCTGGAACTGGCCCGGCCCCAACCGCCGACCGCCTCCGCCGCCGTACCGGACCCCAGCCGGGAATAGGTCCGGCCTTCTCCGCCTCCAATCTCACTCTCCGCCGTGCTTGTTGCTCCGCTGGGGCAGGGCACCACTCCATCACCAAGACACCATGATGGCCTCCTTACAGTGGTCGTCAAGGGGTCCCGAGGGACCTTCCATCCCTCTTCGTGCTGGATGCCGCACGCCGCCTTTGGCCCTCTGCAGTGGCCAACCGGATCTCATCACCTCGGGGACCCACATCGCTGGTCCGCCTCCACCTGGGGTCTGCGCCTGAAGCCGAAGCTGCCTTGACATCACGCCTGCCCCTGTTAGGGCAACAGCTACGTGTCGAGGCTAGCAGAAACGAACGTCCGGTCCCCTGACGACGCTGCTGCACCTACGGTCATCGTTCGGAGGATTGCCACGCCGCACCTAGGTGCCACTACTGTGGGGCAAGCTCGCTTACAGCCGCTTGCTCCAACCATGATCTGCGCCGTAGACGCCGCTACTGCGCTACCTGCTCCGGGAACTCGCACTACACAGGGCAAGCCACGTGCCCCCTGTATCCCCGGAGTAGGCCTTCACCTCCACAAAAGCCACAGCAGCACCACCAACCATCACCATCAGTAGACTCTACACCGAACACTTCACCAGTCAACTCTTTACCGACGGACACCTTCCTAAAGGACGCCGTGGACTCAATATAGCAGAACATTGCCACCATCCAGGCGGCTACACACCAACTCGGTCTCCGTCTCGAGGAACTTCAGAGGGAAACCAACGAACGACTCGCAGCATTGGAGGCCAAGCACCAGGACTCTAATCGTGTTGCAGGTGATAATGGCGCGGTGCTTGCGTCTATCCAGCACCAGCTGGACCGCATAGAGAGCCACCTCGTCCATCCACCTGCCGAGGACAGCGACGACCAGTGCCCGCGGCTGGGGTCTCTTGAGGCTTCGGTCGTGGGTGTCCCAGAGCTGCAGCACCAACTACATCAATCCATATCCAAACAACTACACGACCTTCGGACAGGACTTACCACTGACATTCTCGTCTACATCGCTACCGGTCCAGCCCCCAGGGGAAGGAAGAACCGGTAGTACCGACATCATCACCACAGGGAGAGAGTGGCAGCTCTCCCTGCACTCCCAATCCCATGTTTCACTAACAATTCCCAACCACCCACAATTTCCTCAACTCCTCACTTATAATTCGCTACGGGGGCCGGCTGGGCCTGGGTCAAGCCGGTCTACTAGCACAACCCTCTCCCCTGGCGGCCGCACAGCGGGCCAGTTCACCTTTACCTTTTACTGCGCGGGTGAAACAGCGGTACCGCAGCATCCTTACCTTCTAATACCGGTGGAGGGGTTTTTTAGTCGGTAGGCCCATTCTGGGAGACCCCGACTCTCCGGGCATGCCTGCCCGGGTTAGTCCTTAAGGTGGATTTTTCCCCTCCACTTGAAACTTAAAAAAAAAAAAAAAACGATGTCAGGTTCGGAGCTTCTTCTTTGACTCTTAAGGATGGCTAAGAAGAGACAACGCAGACTCGCCGCTGCTAAGGCAGCACCCGACGCCTCTTCCCCGGCAGCCGCCGAGGAGGTAGCATCTCCGAAGACACCGGTCGTGGCAAGTCCTGCTTCGCCCCCGGCCGCCACCGTAGTCTCACCGCAACTGCAGCCGCAGCTGCCACCAACGGCGCCGCCACCGACGCCTCCACCCAGCTCTACGACGCCGCCCCGGTTCAGTGCCGTGGTACGGGGTGTCCCTAGAGACCTTACCACCCGGCATCTGCTCACCGCCGTACAGTCGCGATGGCCTTTTTGCTTGAGGGCCACTCGCATTTACTGCGACCAGGGGCCAACGCCGCTCGTTCGTTTGGGGTTTCAGGACCAGGCTAACCTGGAAGCTGCCTTGGCGTCGGGGTTGCCCTTATTAGGTCGACTTCTGGTCGTCGAGGCTAGCCGACAGGAACCCCATCGGCCCTGCCGCCGCTGCTGCGCCTTCGGGCACAGCCAAGATGCCTGCACTTCAGCGCCGCGGTGCCATTACTATGGGACCAGCGTCTTGACGACGCAGTGAACAGGGTATGATCTCCGCCGCCGTCGACGTTTCTGTGCCACCTGCCGTGGCACCGGACACTTCACTGGCCAGGCCCAGTGTCCCCTTTACCCGAGGGACGGGCACACCACTCCGCAGCCAGTACGATCACCGCAGACCCTACACACAGACGCCACAGCTTCTATTGACTCAGCGACGCGGGATGCCATTCAGGATCTTCATGCGGAGATCCTGAATATCGGCGCTCGCTTAGCTGAGTTAGAAGAGGCCTTCACCAGTGTTATCACCTTATGTTAAAGATATTATATTAGGATATTTACATGACAAATAAAATCATGTTTTAAATTTTCTGAGAGTAACATCTGTAGAGCTCTTGATTGTGAATGAATTTTGCTGAAATTTGCATAACTGGCAAATCGTAATAGATAAACCAAAAACGTAATACACAAAAGTGTAGATCTCGTTAAAGCACACACTTTACGTCATATATATTTTTCCTGGAATTTACCTTTTTCGACATATTTCTTGTTATTGCTTTCAGTTTTACAACGTCCTGGCAATGCAAGAAAAATCGCATTTCATTAGCATAGCAGTCGGCTTCTAATTTTGTTATACGTTGGTAAAACAGTTGACAGTTGCGGATATGCTCTAATAATGCATTTACAGTTAAGGTGCATGGTACGTTGGCCTATACCAAAGGGTATTCATTCAGTAGAAACGTTTATCAGATTAAACTGAGATATATCTGTTCAGATGGAATCCAGGAGAACTTTCTGGTTATAGCGCTCCTCCAGAAATACTGTGTCACTGTGGGTTAAAGATGACATGAGGAAGGTTCAGTAGGTGAATTTCTTCTGACAGAAGCTTCTACTAAATGAACACAACCTATTCAGTGTTTCTAAGGGCTTGCGGAAGTCTTATTCATGGTACGAATTTGTAGTATGAACAGTGTTTTGAACCCGAGACAATGACTTTTAAAGCAGGAATTTTACAACAGTGGACAGAAGTCAGAAATGAAGTCTTAAAGATGTTGAATTTCTTTGTCATAATTTCTCAACTTAGCCTCTGTACTCTGAGATATTAAAAAAATATATTTTTTTTTTGTTTTTTAGACACTAATAAAGCCTATATTATTTCTAGTTTCAGAAAATGTATACTTTTGGGTAGCTACGAGGATTTTAATCAATTTGAATATAATTTAAATTCTAGTCTGCATTTCTTTAAAGCTCTTGTGCAATGCTCCTTTTTAGAACATTTGTATCTTTAACATCAGTTTTCTCAAAACAGCATTTTTGGATACTTGTGAGCTGGAAAACTGAAATTTTCAGCACATATATACAACACATAGTTGAACTTTCTGATACCACAACGTGATGTTATAGTATATATTGATCATATTAAGAAAGCAACAACATTAAAATTTTCCACATTTTTATTTTTTCAATTTGAAAGTATATTTATTTTTTAATTTCTACTGAAACTGTATCATAGCTAAATAATTGAGATTCAGAAGACGGCAAATTATACAATAACAAGCATACAAAATTGTGATTATGTATTTGCAGTAGTATCAGAGAAAAAGGTACATGAATTCACAATTTTATCGACTAAGTTTTATTACTTTTCTGCTGAGTCAATTACTTCTTATAGAGACAACCACATAAGCTATTAATGCAAACAACCACTTGAAATAATTGTCATAATTTATACAGTGTGCGCACAAAGTCCATATACCCGTGTACTAAATTTAAAATTACGTAAATAAATATGCTTTTTTGAGGTTGGTATATATTCATATTACTATCCTGTCAAACTAAATTCTCTATACACTATGTACACAGTACGTATAGAGAAAGTAAAAACATTGATTAGTATATAGGAAATTAACATTAATGGGGCAATTTTTTGAATTGATAAGATAATAAAACAGTTTATTCAGGAAAGTCCTTCTAACCCTAAGAATTATAATTTTATATCTAAATCATCCTTTATCTATAGAATTAATTCTATTTTTGAAGATGAATATATCCTAATACCTTACGCTCCAATAAAGTAAAAATCTGATGTGTTCCATTCACATGACTTTCTCTACATATCTGCAACAAATTGTACTTAAAAAGCTTATGCTTCTATTTACTCCATGTTAATTAACAGAAATAGTCTTATTACTTGCTTTCTTGTAAGTAGCGAAATGAGGGAGTTCCATAGGTTAAAATGATAGCCAAAAGCTGGTTGCTATGTAACTGAAGTTCCTTTGTTTCTATGAACAGGAGTTAAGAAATTCCTGTATGAGAAAAGTAAAGTTTTTCAAAGCTAAAACGAAAAACTAGGAATATCCTAAAAATTATCAACTATACGAAAAAAATGTATGTGACATAAATTGTGTGTTTTATTGTGAGCTATATTTCTGTGTAGTAAGTTTTTCCCCATCTCTTACGGTTTAGCATTTATGCACAATTCCGTAAAATTCATCCAGAATAAAGTAGTCTTTAGGGGCGTTTCCCAGAAAATTCAAGATATATATTTTGTTTTTCAGGTAAGTGTCTTTAATTTACGATATTTTAATCAAAATCGTTAGAGCCATTTTTAAGAAAATCAAAATTTTCAAAATGTTTTCATGTAAAGGGTAGTTTGGGGTGGGGGAATTTTCTTGAAAATCTTCGTGTCGCATCCTTGAAAGATACCAAACTTAAATACCAAGTTTGGGCTCTAACGGTCTTTTCGTTTTTGAGCTATGCTGCCCACAGACACACACACATACACACACGGATATTTTTCTAAAAATGTTTTTTTTATATTCAGGGAGTTTCAAAACATGTATTTCCGGTGAAATCTCGGTATCGAATTTTTGGGTCCAATGCAATACCTTCTCTATACTCTATGTACATAGTTCGTATAGAGAAAGTAATAATTTGCTTTAGAATAAATATAGAAACACGTGTGAATTGAACACATTAGAATTCTTATATGTACATTAAGAAAAAAATGACAGTTTACGCATTTGATGATTTACTTACATCATACTAAAAGCGACAAAAATAAAATTTTACAAAGTCATGGCTGTTCCATTGTTAACGTATGGACCTGAAAATCAAATGCAAAGGAAGACAGAAATAGCAGAGATGCGTTTTCTAAGACACGTAGCAGAAGAGACAGAAGAAGGAGTGAAAGCATACGTAAAGAATTAAAAATCTTCAATCTGTTTAGAAAGAATCAAAGAAATCAAAACAACATGTTGACAGGATGAATGAACACTGCTACACGAACTTGCTTTTAAAATATACAGAAAAAGATCAACAGAACATTGGCTGACTTAAAATAAGATGACAGAATAGTTTAAATAATGAGACCAGAACGAGCTTAAACCATGAAAGATGATGATGATGATGATGATGATGATGATGACGGTGGTGGTGATGATGACTATACTTGGGCTTTCAATTAGGGAATACGTTAAAAAAGAAATATAAGCTCTTAAAATTAATTTGTTGTTGCTATCATTGTAGTACTGCTAATTTAATTTTCGCAATAATGCAAAAGATACAAAATTAATCTATATAACATAACTCCATGGCACGACAGCTCACGGGGAACCTTGGCCTATATTTATAACTATAATAAATTTTCCACTTATTAGATAATAGTATAAAATAAATAAAATTAAAACAATAAAATCCAATCTTAATACAGCTATTAATAAATTGTGTTTAGAAAAAAAAAAAAAAACATTCATAAACCACAAAAAAGTAAAATAAAATATTATTAAAATTAAACTACTCAATATTTTAAACAAAAGTAAATCTGAAATAAGTTTCACTTTTAAAGCTTTAAATGAAGACATTTTTATTAAAAAGTAATTTTTACTTTAAATTATCTTTTAGATATTTTATATTTATTACTAAGAATAAGAAAAATCTAAATAATTACATTCTTATATATAGCTTTCTTCAAAGAAAACTATCCTATATAGGATTATTTACGGTTTTTTTGTTCTATTATGATCAACCTTTAATTTGAGAAAGAAAAGATGTGAAGATCTAGCAAGATCAAATCCATATTCAAAAGAAGAACGCTTTACTTCTAAAGCTTCAAAGGAAAAAAAAAAATATTATCAAAAACTAATATTTTTACTTTAAATTATCCTTGGATATTCTATATTTTTACTAAGTATCTAAAGAATTGTAGTCTTATTTCTAAATTGATTGAAATAAAAGGAAACCCTATAAAGGATTATTTAAGATTTTTATTCTATTGTTTACTATGTGAAGATCTGTTAGATCAAATCTACAGTGAATAGAAGAACAGATTTTTTGGTCTTCAATTGTTTTAAAACTAAACGAACAAAGAAACATCTCTTTGTAAATAATCTGTTTATTCAGCAGTTAAAAACACAATGGTTTCTTACCTCGTTTCTGCCCAGATATCTTCTTGTCCGCTACAGCCTAACCTAACAATGAACCTTGAGCAACAATGAGGGATGTAATCAGATGGTTCGGCCACATTAGCGTCTATCTCACTGTGTCATGGTCCCTTCTTTATTACGCAAACAGGAGCAAATAAAGTGGAAGAGGACGACATTGCCACAGTTCTATTTTTACCGCTTCCCGCACACAAAGTAAGATTGATGATGGCTTGTCCGCCAGAGGAATGGCCTTTACACACACAAACATGGCGTCACGGTTCCTAGGTTCATGCACCGGCCATGCCATTAGCCTACCTTGCTGTTCCCCAAGTTTGGAAAACTTTGCAAGCAACTAATGAAGGCGGCAGAAGTTTCAGCGTCGTGAACTAGGTTAAGTGGTGACTGTGTGTGCTGTGCACTCAGTTATAGTCTCAGCAGTGAAGCCCTTGCTTCCTTGCTACATTTGTACCTTTAATAAAAAAAGTCCTAAACCTTACTCAACAATACAGAAGTTTGTGTACTGTAGAAGTCCTAGGCAAAACTAATATTCAAAAACCCCACAGGGGATCTTTATATAAACATGTTTCCTAAAATGCTTAGGGAAAATTTTCTAGAAAAGTACAAAAACACTGGCAGAGTTTCACCATATTTATTTTTAATAACCTTTCTACATTCTCTACACGTAATATGTACATAGTGTATAGAGAAGGATTAAGTATTGTACCCAAAAATTCAATACCAAGATTTCACCCTCTGAATAAAAAATAAGCAAATTTAGAAAAATGTCCGAGTGTGCTTGTGTGTGTGTGGTGTGAAAATTGAGTGTTATTCATGGACACTCTTTAACTGTTTATCAGGGTGATATATTTATCATTATGTTTTATTAGATTTTTATTAATATTCATATCTTTATTAAGATTTAGTTTGTTGTACATTATATTATGCATAATATAATTTATTTTATTGAATGAAGGTTATGACACATTTGCAACAATTTACAATTGGAACAAATGAATTTAATTGTGGTCGTGGACACCTACAAATAATGAGCATCGTTCCAGACGTCCAGTAGAAGTGACTTTCTCCGAAATGAACAAAATCCAAGATATGGTTTGGAGTGATCGTCGAATCAAAGTCCGCGAAATAGTATAGACCACAGGCACATCACAAGGTGCAATGTTCTTAATGTTGCACCAAAAAGCAGGCCTGACAAAGATAACGGCAAGATGGGTGCCGCGTTTGCTCTCAATGAAGAATACACGCCATCGTGTGATCGATTCCCAAGCTGGTCAGGCACTTTTCCGCCACAAATCCTTGTCGATGTATAACTGTGGATGAAACATGCGTGAACTATTACAATCCAGAGACAAAAAAAAAAAAAAGTCAAAACAGTGGGTTTTTAAAAGCGGTTCGGCTCCGAAGAAAGCAAAGTCGATGAAATCTACAGACAAGGTGATGGCCTCGTTTTTTTTGGGATGCACGCGAAATCATCTACACTGATTACTTGCAGAAACAAAGACCAATAAATTGAGAGTATTGTACATCGTTATTACACCGGCTGAACGGAGAAATGAAGGAAAACGGCCTTATCTGGCAAAGAAAAACATGGTCTTCCAACAAGACAGTGTAAGGGTCTTGTACAGTTTCGATGGTAAAAATTGTATCTAGAATTAAAGTTTGAATTGTTATATCATCCACCACTCACCAGATTTGGGCCCCAGTGATTATTTTGTTTCCAAACTTGAAAAAGTGGCTAGGAAGAAAATGAAAGGGTCACCTCCCAAACATATGCCTATTTTGAAAAACCTTTCGGAGGGCTCAAAACAGTTGAAGAAACGCTAATAAAAGTATATCAAGCTAAAGAGATTATATTGAAAAAAAAAAAAAAATCTACCAAAATAATTTGTTTTTCTGTCTTTTTCTAAATCGTAAGCTGTCATTTTTAAGAAGATCAACATTTTCGAATTTTTTGCTACATAAAATGTACTTTGGCGTTGAGAATTTTCTTGAAAATCTTCATATTGCGTCCTTAGTAGATACTGAAATTAAATATCAAGTTTGGAATTGAGCAAGCTTTTCGTTTTTTGAGTTATTGTGTTCAAAGAAATACACACGGACCTTTTATGGATTCAGGAACTCTAAAACCTCTATTTCCAACGATATCCTGAATCGAAATTTTGGATGAAAATACAATACCTTCTCTATGTACTATGTAGGAAACAGAGAAAGTAAAAATAATGATTAAATTGAGCAAAGCGTATACTTGAAGAATTTAAAATGAAATAATGTTTCAAGAACCCTTTGATGCTTTTTGCCCTGAATACCAGAAGTTTATATCAAGTTGAGAAGTTCGAACAGACCCAGAAGCTTTGCTCTGGAGGCATCTCTTCGCTTTCTCGATTCTACAAGAGAACTGCAAAACCGTACGCCTGACCAAATACAGAATGTATCTCCGAGGGAACATATCGAATCTTTCCTATACTTTTCCATTTCTAGTAGTCATCTCTTTCATCTTGCCTGAAGAATAAACAAAAAAGGAATAAGGGCTGATGAAAGTTAGACGGCCCCTATTGGACGGATAAAGCTCTCTCAAGCGGAACAGGGATAGATCACGTTTTTTAAAGAGCTTGTTGGACAGACAGTTGAATCCATAGCAAGCAAAAGCAGATTCATAATAAAAAGTATATCTTGTACTACTGCCACGTGACTTTTAATACACAGTGTCGCTTAGTTTTATACAACTTCTGCAAACCTTTTACAAACCCTATTTTTTTTCTATTTAATGCGAATCAGGATAATTATTTGCAGAAATAGTTAAACCAGAAATTCGTTGATGACTGTGAGTTGGCTCACATATTCCACACTAACTTCCATGTCATGGTGAAAAATAACGTAACAGTGATGCGCTGTTGACAATTTTAAACTTATAATAATGAATATCTCGGAATGGCTAATGCCAAAGAGAAATTTGTTTTAAATAAATTGAGTTTTAAAAGGTTGTACATTTTTACTATCTCTACATGCACTACGTACATAATGTATACAGAAATTACTGTATGTCACCCAAAATTTGACATCCAGATTTTACCGGAAAAAAGTTTTGAGTTCCCTTTTTAGAAAAAAGTCCGTGTGCAAGTCTGTGTGTGTCTGTGGGCAGTATAGTACAAAAATGAAAAGTCAGTTAAATACCAAAACTTAAGTTGAGTATCTTCCAAGGATGCAACACGAAGATTTTCAACAACATCCCCCCACCCCGAATACCCTTCACATGGAACATTTCTCGAAAAGTTTGATTTTCTCAAAAATGGCTGTAACAATTTTGATTAAAATACCTTATGCATAAGATATTTTTATAACAAACTAAATGTATATCTGGAATTTTCTGGGAATAGCCTCTAGATCTCTTCATTCTGGATGACTTTTATATATCTGGCAAACCATAACAGATATACAAAAACTCAATACACACATATGTCATTAAAACACAAAATTTATGTGATATATATGTATATACAGAAGTCGATACCGAGATTTTATCAGAAATATTTGTTTTAAGGTTCCCTGTATCCAAAAAAAAAAAGTATTTTCAGAAAAAGTTCTCTGTAGGTGTGTGTCCGTGTGTTTTTGATCACGATAACTAAAAAAAAACATAAGGTCGGTAAAATGTCAAACTCGGTATTTAAGATTAGTATCTTCTAGGGATGCGACACGAAGATTTTGAGAAAAATCCCCCCACTTCAAGCTACCCTTTACATGGAACCATTTTTCGAAAATTTTGATTTATTCAAAAATGGCTCTAACAATTTTGATTAAAATATCGTATATTAAAGTTATTTACCTGACAAGTATATCTTTAATTTTCTGGGAATAGCCTCTGAAAACAACTTTATTGTGGATGAATGCTACGGAATTTTCCATAACTGTTGAACCAAAAGAGATGGACAAAAATGTAGAGCACGTTAAAACACACCATTTACGTTATATACATTTTTATCGTGGAGTTGTTCGTTTTGAGTAATTCCTTGATTTTGGTTTCACCTTTAAAGGACTTACTTTTCTCATACAGGAATTTGTTAACTCCTGTCCATACAAACAAAGTAGCTTCAGTCTCGTAGCAACCTACTATTTTAACCTATGGTACTCCCTTATTTCGCTTCTACTTACAAGGAAGCAAGTAATAAGATTATTTCAGCTATTTTTTTCTCAATTAGCATGAAGTAAATAGAAGCATAAACTTTTTAACAATAATTTTTTGCAGAGATGTACAGAAAGTCATGTAGCACATCAGATTTTCTACAATGGTACAGGGAAATTCAAACTTCTATTGGTATACCAGCATCTAATTTCTGTCCAATTTTTATTTCCGGTGCTGGAGATATATTTCAAAGCTGGTGTAGCTTTAACAACAGAAAATATGCTGGGAAACGTTTTCAATTTCCTACGTTTTCCTGGACGACCAAAGACAAATCAACACAAGTGGCACTCGAAGAGGACAGAATGGATCTCAGGACCACTCTCAGCAAGAGGACTCTCGCGGGTGATTGAACCAATCCGTTTGTGAGCCACCCTTCCCTTCTTCTCAAGTAAGCCTTTCTTTCCACGAGGTCTCAAATTGATTGTCTGTTAAAGGTGCCCGCTCACGTACTCGCATGATATGCTACAATCGTTTCTTGCTTCTTTTGCACTAATTCGATCAGCGACTCACATCCATCTCTGCACTAACGACTCAATGAAGTTTTTCGTTTCACTACTGTTTCGTCTAGAAACCACATTTGTGGTTCCTCTTTTTTATTTCATGAATTTCTCAGATATTCCTTACGACATTTTCCATTTTTACCTTCTCTAGCATGTATGTATCATGTACACAAGGCACAGAAAGAAACCGGCACTGTCTTGTTCCTTACCGTTTGTAGGGTACTTTATTATGCCATGTTTTATTTTATTGGCTGATACTGTAAACCTTGCAGGCGAGTGTTCTATATCGCCCAATAGAGCACTCTTGATCAACTCATTCGCTAATGGGAATAGCCACCTTGCTCAATTGGAAGCGAGATTAGGTAACTTGTAAGCCACAACCCCTCCTCCTTCCCCAATTAGAGTGACGAAGGGGCCAGCGGATATCAGAAGACACGCCCTATAAATGCCCGTACAGACAATCAGAAATTCGATGTCTAATACTATTTGTGCTCTGTGTACATAGTAGGTAGAGAAGATAATGTTAGTGATTATTATTTTTATTGAAACTAAATTTTTCCTATAAAACTATAAAATAACAAATAAATAGATCTAATAGCTAAAGGAAATCATATATAAAGATCAAAGATAGTGTTAAACAATAAAGCGCTAGAACAAGTGGGAAAATGTAATTACTTAGGTTGTAATGTAACCTATAAAACAAACAATGAAGAAATAAATAATACAGTAAGTAAATTCCAATATATTTGTGGAGTAATAGCTCGTACTTTGAAAAGAAAAACCCGAAAAGATACAAACCTAAAATTCTATAAGACAATGGCTGTTTCACTTTTACTATATGGATCGAAGATATGGGCACTTAAAAAGAAAGATTGGAGCCAAATACAAGCGGCAGAAACGAAATATCTCCAAGCAGTGAAAGGATGCAGCAGACAAGATCATATGAGAAACGAAGACATAAGGCATGGATTAGACATAATCTCCTTAAAAGAAAAGACACAAATAAATGGAAAAGACCTTCATAAAGAATGGATAACTCTCGCATTCCAATTCAGTCATACAAATATAAACCTCTATGCTACAGAACAATAGGAAGGCCAGTTAAAAGATGGGAAGAAATATGAGGCCGGAACAGGAGAATTCTCTAAATCCATTTAGAGTTGGTGATGATGACTAAATTTTTCTTGTGGCAATGCCGTAAGTTCACGTCAGCGTGAGAAACAGTAAGTTAGATTCCCGGTGGGCAGCCGTGTTTGGTGCCGACCAGGCTTTGTTTGCATAATGCTAACTAATGCTGAGGTCAGTTTTTTAAATTACACTAAAACCTAGGATTTTTGTATTGCGATGTCTTTCGGTCACGACTGCTACCGGAATCCAAAATATTCAGCTCTCCAAATGGAACTTATTTTATTTCATCAGTGAAATACGCCAAAACCTCCAGCGAAGCCTCGGAACCAACGGCACGATCTCCGGCTGAGAAGGTAAATTATTTATCATCGTGTAAAAGACTCATTATTTCTTTGTAACATAATGGAAATAAAACTTAGTTATCATCTAGAGTTGTCTCTCTCGTAGAGTCTAGTTTCAAGCAGTGTATTACCTTTTACCACAACATAGTCATTTTGGACGATATGAACGAGTGTGTCATTAGAAGAAAATAACAGGAGAATTACGAGGTTAAAAACATATTATTGGACTTCAAGAAGGAGAATGATTTCTCTGGATGTAAAGAAATGCTTAGGAAGATATTTAAAGATAAACGCAGTTTTTTGACGTAGTGGCTCAAAAAGCATTATGTCTTAGAATGCTATTGGCTCAATAAGAGCAAATGAGTGGAAAAATCGGTTCAGAAGGTGAAAAATATTCAAGAAACAAGCTGAAATAGAGATGTATCAATGGAAAGACAAATAGAAAGGATAATAAATAATCCAGGATTCGACAGCAATGCTGAATCGGGAGAAGAAATTGCCACTGGATCAAAAACCGACACGGCAAGTGAGGACCTAACACGAAATAATCCAGGCACGCGAGAGAGTGAAATAGATGTTCAAATTTATTCTAATGGATTTGTGAATATATTCGATTGCTTATTATATGCATATAAACACGATGTTAACACACACACATACACACACAACGGAAATGCCATCATGAACTGTCACTCTCGTTTTCCCAACTCGACTGTACTCGAGGAAGCCATTACATGTCCAAGTGGCGCTCCCCGGAACAGCACTTACTCACCTTGCCCGGCTTATATTCCTAATACTTCGCTCCCCCATCACTCTCACCACATCTCATTTCACCTTTGTTGTCAGGACATCATAATCTACGAAGATTGGAGCCATCCAAAACTTAGGCCAGGCTTCTTATTATTGATTCTATTATTTGTGAAGATCTGCTACTATACCTTTTAAATTATAGCACCACTATGAAACGTTGAAATAGCATATCAGATCTGATTTGTTACATTCACAATGCTTACTCTACATCTCTGTAACAAATTCTTGTTAAAGCGCTTATTCTTCTATCTACTTTATGTTAATCGAGATAAACATCGACAGAAGTGTCTTATTATTTCCTTTCTTGTAAGTAGAAGGGAAATACAAGAATAAACTAGGCTAAAGTGATTGTCAAATCTTTTAAAAGTTGGTTTCCATGTGGCTGAACTCCGTTTCTTGTATTGCCAGGAGTTGAGAAAACTATTTTTTAAAAATGAAACCAATAACACAACAAAACTGCATATGACATAAATTGTATGTTTTATTGAGATCTACTTTTTTATACAGTAAGTTTTTGTTTATCTCCTACAATTTATCACTAATACTAATAAATAAAGAGCTCTTTGGAGGTTATTCCGAGAGAATTCAAATATATATTTTATTTCTCATGTAAATATCATTAATATACGATATTTTAACCTAAATCGCTAGTCATTTTTGAGAAAATAAAATTTCGAAATACTTGTTATGTAAATTGTAGTTCGAGGTAGGGGAATTTCGCTCAAAGTCTTTGTGTCACATCCCTGGAGGATACTAAACTCAAATATCAAGTCTAGTATTTTACCAACTTTTCGTTTTTTCTTGAGAGATGGCATCTTTCAGTTGAGTCGGGTTGTTGGAAAAATCCTTCTTTAAGGTAACTGCACAATAAAATTCAGTTGGGTTGAGATCTGGAGATCACGGAGGCCACTTTTTTGGAAAATGTCTACTGATGACGCGATCGTCTAGGATTTGAATAATTACTTGCTTTACAGGGGTGTAAATATGAAGCATCTCGGTAATCTGACATCCTTAACCTTTCAGGTCTTCTTGTCATTAAGAGAGTCAGTGTACTAAAACCTCCTGATAATAATCTCATAAATTATTTAGAAATTGAAACTGAATTAAATTTATCGACGCTTTTTAAGTGCTGCAGATCTCATTCCATATTCGGCGTGAAAAACCACTTACTTTATCTCAGAGGGTCCCTTATCAAGTTGGAGGTTCATTTACATACGAAACAGGACCAATGATTTTATTTCCCTTCGTAAGGAAGCCATGCTAAGGATATCTATGCCCGAAAAAAGTC
Organism: Hymenopus coronatus; assembly: GCA_030762935.1. Taxonomy (NCBI): domain Eukaryota; kingdom Metazoa; phylum Arthropoda; class Insecta; order Mantodea; family Hymenopodidae; genus Hymenopus; species Hymenopus coronatus. The sequence continues at coordinate 42,470,269 of CM060887.1, forward strand.
CATCGCTCCCCACCGGGTTTGAACCTGCAATCTTGGGAATCATACAACCCTAGATCACAGAGGACAATAAAATTTATTTTTAACACTACTAAATGTTCTCAAACATGGAGAAAAACTCTTTTTTTCATGATAGCAATGAATCAGCTCTATTCTATCATTTTGTGATTGAGCCATGATTTGTAATTTAAAAATTCTTATTACAGTACGAGTAAAATGATTAACATCTAAACTCTACCCATAATAACGGTAAAGTTAAAAAAAACAAAAGAAACTCAAACTCCTTTTCTTTTCCAGTTTGTTACTCCTTTTATTTTTATTCTATCTCATGATATTTATAGTGATTTAAAATTTGATGTGACATTTGAAAGAGTTTATACAGTTCATAATATTGATTTATTGTAAGAGCTTGTTTTTTTCGTAATAAGGTTATCATGTAAATGTATTTATTTAATATTATGTTTATGCTAAGAAGCTATCAAATACTTACCCATAACTTTTCAAAACTGACAATATTAAAATACTTAATAGAATAGCTTGTTTTATTCTTAATAAGATTATAATGTAAATGCATTTATTTAATATTATGTTTATGCTAAGAAGCTATCAAATAATTACTCATATCTTTTCAAAACTTACAATATTAAAATATTTAATCGAAATGTAGAATAAGTGCAGAAACACAACTTAAATGGACACAGGAAAAAGTATTATTCTTGTTTTCTCGTTATGTCTATTAATACACCTCTCTCTTGACTTCCAATACCGCTAGCCACGCTTTGGTGTCAGAACGCTTCATTTCTTTTATTTTCGTTACCAGTCTGAGCTAAAACCCTTTTAAATGTATGTTTTAACAAAAGATAGTGACAATGATATACCGCCTAAATATGCAAATATTATATCAACATTAGTTCGAACAAACCAGAAATTTCAAACCCACAGCAGGATGGTATCTGCCTGTTTGCAGTTTGACAACAGTGTCTACCCACATATCCGTTATTTGCACGTTTATACCTACAAGCACTTTTATTTTGTTTGCAAACAGCATAGACTGGAAAAAATTCGAAAACTGCTTTTCAATTTTAAACGGATGGCTACATATGCATTACGATTATTTTTTATCTGGTGGCACCTGTGGCAACTGAACAACTCCAACATAAGGAGAGTCACCAGCATATACAGGGTGTTCGGAAAGTCATGTTATCAACTTCTAGGGTTAGTACAGGGTGTAAGAGGACATACCATATGCACACAAAGCAGTATAAAAGTGGAATTGTACATAATATTACAATTGTAAAGAAAAGAATGTTAAAACAGTTCAGAATATTTAGAGGTAGAAACATGTACAAAACCGAGTTTAACTTAAGTAATTAAGGCAGAGGCGACCTAGCTAAATTCTAGGTAAGAGTCCATCAACTACCACTTGGTAATAAGCACAGATTTAGGCTAAATGATGTAACATAGAAAAGGGAAGAGATAGAAATGAGTGAGACAAAAGTAGTGACTTATCCTACAGGAAGTACAGGGGCTTGGAAAAACAGACGAGGTAAGAAGGAAGTTAGAGTGAGAGGGAATCATTGGGTTTTCCCAGACGCGTCATGTGGACGCGATGCTCACAAAACTTGACTAAATTATTCTCATTGTATGTAAAGTGACGCTATCAAAGAACCAATCAAATATGTACCTAGACGGCCGGGGTTCGATCCCAAGCGGCCACATGTGAGATTTGTGGTGGACAAAGCGGCGCTGGGGCAGGTTTTATCCGGGTACTCCGGTTCCCCCCGCCACGCATTCCACCGGCGCTCCATCATTATTCAAGTATCATCAGTGTCACCGCCTACGGTGCCATAAGTAGTTAAAGCGGGCGTTAAACACTACCAAAAAAATCAAAGATGTGAGTACATTTTATGGCGCGAAGGTTGGCGTCACCCAGTGGCAGTGTGGAAGAGAGAGTATATCTCAGTTTGGTTTACTTACTTACTTACGTACGTAGTAACTTACTCTGATCTGAGTTGTGAGCAAAACGTGTGCACGTCCACATGCTTAGGTGGTGGGGGAACGATATGTTGATGGATAGATTAGACTCCTTGTAAATTTATTGAAGTTGTGGGAGGATTATTAAGGCAAATATATTTAACGGAAACAAGCTAGCCGCCCGTTAAAACTTTTCAATAGATAAATTCAAAAATTAATGGAAATGCAGTGTTGTTAAATATTTGCCTCAGTCACAAAGCACCATGAGATATAATTAGCCAGGCAACACTAGAAGTGGAATTTTTATCAGTCACTGAACCGAGGACGTCGGAGACCAACCACTGAGTTCCCGCTACAAGGGGACTAGATAAACAATGTCTTGAATAGGAACCCATGTCCGGAAACACTCAGAGGAGCTCCATGTGAATTGAGATGTGACGTAAGGTAAGGAATCAAATAATCTTTGACTCATTACACAAGAAAGTCAAATTTATTTAATAATAATACCAAAGTAACAAAAAAAAAAAAAGTTATTGATCACAGTAACATTTGTGTAAACAGTGAAAAAAACAAATTTGTTTGTGTATTCTGCACCGGATATGTCCCACGAAACTGCTCACTACAACAGAGGCTCGACGATGTGACGACCAGCAACGTCGTTGCACTAAGTGTACCGACGAATCATGTTCCGGTACACTCGGTCCATGACGCCTGGTGTCCCGAAAATCTCTTGTGCCCGACCATAACTCGCCAGCAGTTCTTAATCGGTATCTACAGGAATCTCGTACACCATATTCTTCATACGAACAAAGAAAAAATAGCCCAACGTTATTAAGTCCGGCGATCGTGGGAGCCATGCAATAGGACCACCCCGACCTATCCATCTTTGTCCGAATCTTCCGTCCAGTTGTCCCAGGGCGTCACGTGTAAAGTGCAGCGGTGCGCAATCTTGCTGAAATCACAGTTTCTGAGATAGACATGCAGTAGCAATCATCCAAAAACAAAGCAATATGTCCTGACACTCTCTTACGTAATCAGGGTAAACGTCACATGCCATCAAGCGATCCTCTGACGCCATGTACTGCCTATCCGGATGCAAAACAACATGGGCATATCCAACACATTATGATAAAAAATGGCGTGTTATTTATGGACGCTCTGTAACTGCTGTGGTTCTCAGCGTCCTATTCTAAATTGGGCTTGAAATACCGCTTAATTTTGCTCACAGGCCTCTCTATCAGGCTTGAGGTTCCTTTACGTGCCATAAATCTACGACACGGGACCAGCAGCTTTACTTCCCTTCCGAAGGAAGCCATGCTAAGGATTTTTACACCCGAAAAAATCCATCGTCCTCCGCGACCTTGGATATATGAGAAGTTAGCATGGTAACCACTACACCACAGTCATTGAAACAAAAAACACTTTTAAAATAATAGTCGAAGTTTCAGCAGAACGTTTAAACAGAGCTCAGATCGTGTTATTGCTCTAAATGTGAATCCTCTTCTCTCACTCGCTCCTTCCTTATCTCTCTCTCTCTCTCTCTCTCCTCCTTTTTATTCCTCTTTTACTTATAACTTTTTGCTTTTCTCTCTTAGTTGCAAGTACGCCCTCGCTTCTCATGTTTAACTTACTACCTGGGACAAATAACTAAATGTACGTGTGTTTATCTGCGGATATAGAAGGAACTACAAGAGCTGTGAGTGACGGCAACAGCCTGCACATTAGCCTAGTTCAGGCATTTCCAACTGAATGCTCTGTGACGTCACTCAGAGTTTCTCTCTGAAGCAGGCTGGCAGAGAATACGAAGCAAATAAGCCTCTTGACCTTGTCGGAGCAGTGGCATTAGCACCATGAATAACTTATAATCATACAGCACAGGAATTAATTTATTTTATGTGTTTAGTAATCATGGAGCCGTAGGGAAATGGGACTGTGGTAAATGTTATTGTAACCCACAAAAAAACAATCTGATGTGTTCCATTTAATGACTTTCTCGACATCTCTGTAACAAATTATTGTTAAAAATATATTTTTCTGTCTAATTCATGCTAATCGAAATAAACATCAGCAGAGATGCTTACTTGTAAATAGAAGGGAAATATAGAATAAACTAGACTAAAACGATAGTCAAATGCTTTAAAAGCTAGTTGCCGTGGATGAAATCTGTTTCTTTGCATTGTCAGAAGTTGACAAATTCCCATAACCGAAAAGTTTAAGTATTTTAAAACTATAGCCAATAACAAAGAATATCTAAAGAATGGTCAACTCCACGAAAAAAATGTACATGACTTAAATTGTGTTTTTCAATGAGATCTACATTTTTTGTGTAGTAAGTTTTTGTCTATCTCTTACGGTTTAGCAGTTAAGCAAAATTCGGCAAAATTCATCCAGAATAAGGAGATCTTCAGAGAGTATTCCCAGAAAATTCAAGATATACAGTTTATTGGGGATATAAGTATCTTTAATATACGGGACTTTAATCAAAATTGTTAGAGCCATTTTTGAGAAAATCAAAATTTTCGAAAATGTTTCCATGTAAAGGATAGTTTGTGGTGGGGTACTTGAATCCAAAATAAGCATTTTTATAAAAATATCCGTGTGTGTGTGTGTGTGTGTGTGAGTATTTTTGGAAACCGTAGCTCAAAATCGAAAAGTCCGTTAAATACCAAACGTCATATTTAAGTTCAGTATCTCCCAAATATGCGACAAGAAAATTTTCAAGAAACTCCCACCAACCCCAACTACCCTTTGCATGGAAAAAATTTCGAAAATGTTGATTTTATGGAAAACGGCTGTAACAATTTTTATTAAAATCTCGTATATTTAGCACCTTTACATGACAAATAAAATCTATATCTTGAATTTTCTGGGAATGCTCTCTGAAGACTTCTTTATTGTGGATGAATTTTTCTAAATTTTGCATAACTGGTAAACCGCAAAGGATAGACAAACCTTTACTACACTAACAATTTAGATCACGTTAAAACAATTTATGTGAAATACATTTTTTCGTGAAGTTGACCGTTTTCGAGATAGGTATTATTTGTTGTTGATTTCATTTCTACCATTACTCATACGGGAACTTGTCAACTCCTGGCCACGGAAAGAAACGGACTTTAATCCCATAGCAACCACATTTTAAAATATGTGACTGTCGGTTTAGCCTAGTGTATCCCCTTGTTTCTCTTCTACTTAAAAGGAAGCAAGTAATAAGACACTTTTTGCTATTTTTTACTCGATTAGCTTTCAGTAAGTAGAAGAATAAACGTTTTAACAATAATTTGCTGTACAGATTTATACAAAGTCATGTGAATGGAACACATCAGATTTTTGTCTCAAAATCTTCATGTCGCAACCTTGGAAGATACAAATCGTATATGCTAATTTAGGTTTTATTACCAATTTTTCGTTTTTGTTGTCGTGTTCACAGACACACGCGGATCTTTTTCTAAAAAATTCTTTTTTTGGTTACAGGAACCCTAAAACATGAATTTTCGGAGACATCTCGGTATCGAATTTTTCGGTGGAATGCAATACCTCCTCTGTACATTGTACGTAGTACATGCAGAGAAAGCAAAAAAAAATATTTGTACTTTCTTTACACATACTATGTACATAGCCTAGTGTATCCCCTTTATTTAACTGCTACTTATAAGGCACTAAGTAATAAGACCGTTTCTGCTAATGTTTTAGCATGAAATCGAAGAATAAGCTTATTAACAATAATTTTTTTACAGAGACGTAGAGAAAGTCATGTGAATGGAACACATCAGATTTTTATATTCAGGTTTCTCAAAAAGTGTATTTTCCGTGAACACTTTGCATCAAATTTTTGTGTTGAATACAATACTTGCTCTAGGTAAAAAATTCAGCCCATGTGTTCCCTTTCTTATCTAAAGTGGAGTGGTGCATGCATATTTACTAGGACTTTGATGAAAGCAATATAGTGAGATGTACTGCGAGTTTGCGCTCCTTATGAAGCGCTATGCTGCAGTTTATATGTAAGAGCTGTCTAGCGAGAGAAGCACTATGGCGACACTACGAGAAACGCTTTGTGCAGCAGTAGTTTGTGTGTCGTGGCGCTACTGTAGTGAGACACATTATCTGTCAGCACCTTGCGAGAAGTGGCGCATGTTCCAAGTAGTTTATGGGCGCGCTCAACCGTACAACGTTGCCCCGATATTTTATATGTTTTAAAGATGCCTCTAAAATACTCTCTGTTCCTGGCTAGACTTACTCCGCTTGATAATGCAAACCTCCGCCCAGGGAGAGAGAGGGGGAAGGAGGGCGAACCATAAAAATAAATCCAGAGATTGAGAGTCTGAATCCAAACTGGATTTCCACGGTGGAATTCCTTCGTCAGCAGGTGCTTCAGCTCTCGACTTCCGCTATTCCTTACTTCTCTTGTTTTAAGGTACGAAATTTGCTGTCACTTAATTGTCCACAAATTAATTAAACCAAATGACGAAATATATTAAAACAATACATGAAAACACTAGATCAAAATGTTTATCTGGATTGTGAAGTAATAAGATTTTTACTTTCTATACACGTACCATATACATGGTATATACATAGATTTTACCGGAAATATATGTTTTACCCTGGGTCCAAAAACAAAACATTTTTAGTAAAAGATTCGTGTATGCATGTCTGTGAACAGACAGCTCAAAAATTAAAAGACCGTTAAGAACCAAATAAAATACCTTTTTACTTTTCCTTATATCTCGCTTTCGTTTACTGCTGGTCTTGCAAAGCAAACGAAACTTCAATTATTGTTCACAGACCGTCCGATATGGTTATCGCTTTAGCTATATTTCCCTTTTGATCACAAGGAATCAAGTAGTAAAACCATTGATTAACATTTTGTAGATATAAGGATGTCTTTTGTAAGAATAGTTTGTTTACAGAACGGGTAGAGGAAGACTTGTGAATGGAACACATCCTGTTTTTGTAGAATAGTTTGTTGAAGAATTGGTAGAGAAATTCATGTGAACCTGTCAATTCATAGTTGTGTCCTATCTACTAGGGACAAAATTGTAAAATCGTAACTTATTACATCCTCGACTTCACTTTCCTTAATTATATGAAAACCTATTCCTTATAAAATATTTTATTTCGTAAAAATTTATCCTCATACGATTTATTATTATAATTCTCCATTTTAATGAAAATGACTACTTTTAAATACATTTATTTGTTGCAATTGTATTCACATTCTCTACACGTACTATATACACAGTATGCAGAGAAGGTATTGTTTTTCGCCCAAAAAAATCGATGTCGAAATTTCATCGGTAATACGTCCTTAAGTCCAAAAAGAAAAGCAGTTTTAGAAAAGGGTTCGTGTATTTGTCTGTGGACAGCATAACTCAAAAACCGAAAATAGGTTAAATATCACATGTGCTATTTAAGTTTAATACCTACCAAAGGTGCAAAAAGAAAAATTTTATGGAAAACTTCCGCACTGCAAACTACACTTTTGGAGGAAAATTTTCCGATAATGTTGATTATCTCAAAAGTAGCTGTAACGATTTTGATTAAAATACTGTACATTAGAAATATTTGCCTGACATATTAAATGTATATTCTCTTGAAGTTTCTGAAGGCCTCATCATTCTTCAGCTCAAGAAGTGGGTGTCTATTTGATGAACTGGGAATATATACCCTCTTCCTGGGAACGTCTAGACATTAAATGTAACCTCAGATTTTGTTTCACTTTAGCGTGTTACTTAGCTTCTTCTTCCTGCGCCAATAACTAGATGTTTCACATCCCTTTTTGGCCCTTTCTAAGTCGGCAGCTTCCAAATTACTAAAACACTCTGTTCTTCCATTCACATGACATTCTTCACTTATGCTGCAACAAACTATTCTTATAATAGGGTATTCTTCTATTTACTTCAGCTAATCGAAATTAACTTTGGCAGAAATCTGCCTTGTTACTTAGTTGCTTGTAGAAGGGAAATAAGGGAATATGATAGGCTAAAGCTATAATCATCCAAAAACTGGTCGATAAGGCATGACCAGGTGTAAAAAGAATGACAACTTCCCGTTAGAGAAAGGTTTAAGTATTGGAGAATTATACCAGAACCACAAATATCTCGTAAATCATTGACTGTACAAAAAAAAAAAAAATTCTTGCTTTTACATTTTCACACCTAATTACGTAGCCTGCAGGCATAGGTGGTATTGGACCATTATTCATATACAACAAACTGAGACCGTTAATTAACCTCGTCGTAATAATGACAATCATTCTATTAATTATCTAGATGTATATAAGTAAAGAATGTTAACATTTATTAAATTGTACACATAGGAACCAAGAAGTCAGTTGTTGACTTGAAAGCTACACAGAATCCTGACGCCAGACTGCAGAGAGGGGTGAGAAGTTGCCTCTTTTGTGTAAGTCACGTACGATTTTCTTACATAGGGGCAGTCCAGTTTAAATCTGCTTTTATATTCGTAGTATCACGCGGTTATTATGACGAATTCTGGGAGGTTCGCAATGGTTTTTGAGTCACGATAGTGTCATTTTGGCGGACTTTCTAATCAATCAAGAAGAAGCCACCATGGCACCGTTTTTAGTATAAAAGAAGTAGGGTTCGACACATCGTGGTCGTTTTGCTAAGAATGTGCCCGTGAGAGGCAATGTCGTTTGTCAAGAATCTGTCCACGAGATGCTGTAGGTCGTCGTTCTGTAAAATAACTCTGTTCGCGAAGTAATGACGTGCAAGTGTAAAACTCTATCCGCGAAGTAAGATTGTTATGAGCAGAAACTGTTAGTGAATTAAAGTAACTTCGCTCACTTATTTAATAGTCGGCTCGTAATTATTTGAGAGTGAATTGTGCCATGTACTCAACTTAAAAACATTGTGATTGAGAGTACGTGTGAGTGAGTGGTAAGAGTACCAGTCAGCAGAATAACAGTGCACAGCAAGGTGCTTGTTTTGGAATCTCCTTATAGAATAAATAACAGTAAAAGTTCACAAGTGTTTTCTTCACAATTAAAAGATCACTCCTACAACTTCTCCCACTTGCCAAATCCACGCCAGAGAGAGAGAGAGAGAGTCAATGATCGTGCAAGACTGAGCAACGCCGTGGCAACCCATCCAAGAAGAGCTTCAGTACCAGGCACGTGAGTGTAGTGGAGTTAATATGAAGTGACACTTAGGTCGCCGCACATAAGCACCCACGTTGAGGCGTAAAGCTCAACAACATAAAATTCCTATTTCATATGATTGTCCGACGTGCGGTGTAAACTACAAACCACCATATGAAGTCTCGTTCCATATAACCTCCCAACGTGGGGTACAAACGAATAAAAAAACCAGGTTACAAAACTTTATTGCGATACCCCACACAAGGTAACGCTTTCCAACCCACGGTCTCCAAGAAAATAAAACACGCATGTCTTATGTGTGGCACGCCTACTTGAAGGATACCCAAACTGAAAAAGTGGTACTCTTAATAAATAAAATTATAAGTCCGGATATGAAGCAAATATTGATGTAATGTTGATTAAACTGTTCTGAAATACCAAAACAACATATATAGTGGCTGTGGCTAAGGTCGGACGGGGCTATGGAGGAGGAGCATTATTTATGTTCGAATAATACTCTGAGAATTATTTGTTTCAGGTCAATGCTGTCTGGTTGTGCTTGCAAGAGAAATCAAAATGAGAGACTTGAGGACATATTCCTTATTAGTGATAAGATTTCAGAACATTTAAAACGTAAATTTCTTGAACGTTTTGCACATTTGATATGTGATTCTGTGTGAGATTTAGTTATTAAATGCTCCAAAATGCGGTAGGTCTAAGATTTTGAAAGGCTAACTGGTCGAAATTTCGGATGTACTCGTATTAAGTAGTCCCATTAAAATGATTGCATTGTTTCTGTGCAGGAATAACAAAGAGCCATTATTATGGAAATAAAACTGCATCTTTAAAAATGTGCAGCTGTCCCGAAATAAAAACGAACTGAAGCAAATTACAAATTTACGCGGGAAACCTTACACAAGGGCAAAACAGTTGAACTCTGCCTACCAGAGACAAAATCTTCTGTGGCCGTGGTAAGTATGTAATCTCAGTTTCAATTCACCTTCATTTCCAATAATAACTAGCGCGATCTGATACCAACCAAACTGTGATCAGTGCGTGAGCTAGCGCATTCACCTCACTGCGGAGACACATTTAAGATGCCTGTTACTTTAATGCCGTCTATGGCATTAAAGTAATACTCTGATTCAAACTAACCAGAATACTGACTTTAAGAGTATATTACAACCCTTACACTGGCAATATTAAATCTGTTTATTTCTGAATCGATTAAACAGATTTCACAATAAAGTTTTATAAATTGCAGATGCGTTTACTGACCTATTTTAATATAATAAATGTTGTTCTTGAGGAAGATAATTAAAGGACTGAGAACCATAGTGGGTCATCTCCATGTGAGGTCAAAATTGAGCTGTTGCCATCTGTCGGTATAGTTTATGGTTATACATCTTATATTGCAGTTATATCTTATAAGTGGGCCATTTCCAGCATTTCCCGTTTACAAACAGTAGAGCATAAAAATATCGGTCTAAATGAAACTACAAGTTCTGTTATAGTCAGAGTGGTCTAAATCCATGTAGCAAATCACGCTACCGCATATGATCTTATGTACATGCTACCCTTTATTCCCCCAGTGAATCATGATTTTTACTAGAGTTTGAGTGTGCAAGTCAATAATGATGATCAGCAGGATATTGATTAGATGTATGGAAATGACCCAGTTACATTTCTTTAGGCTGAGCCAAATCCCAGCAAAGGAAAATAGCTCCCAATAAATAACTGTAAAAGCTAATTTTGCATGAAGCCACATTAATGTTGTACTAATACAAGATATAAAATATATTCTAGATTGCTGTGGCATTTAGTTATTATGTGTAACTTGGCTCAATAAATTGTGATATTGAAAAAACATTGACCTTCTATTTCTCCATTTTTAAAAAATGATGCTTGGCCTACTATGGTTCTCAACCATTCAATTATTTTCTCAATTATGCCATGCTTTAAATAAAATTTATCAGTAACTACCTTTTAAAAAATAACCAACCACACAATAAGCATCAACATCCACATTAACAATTACCATAAGTTAATATTAAATACTGAACTATAATATAACTATCTTCCGTAGTTTTTGCGGAAATAGATATTCATATAAGGTAATTTATCTAAAAACTGCGGAAAGCAAACCTCACGTACACTTACAAAAAAATAAACCACATAGTTTTAATTTGCAGCAACTGTCAAAATTAACATTAAAACCAATTTTACAATAAAGTTTGCTTCAAATAATGGAATAAAATACATAAATTATTCTAAAGTGTTCCGAGTTATGATTTTCATTTCCGAGAAGTGCTGCGGGATTCGAAGAATAGATGCACAATGACGGTCGCGCCGTGGCCGAGTGGTCAGACCACTCGACTCTCGCCTAGACGGTCCGGATTCGATCCCAAGTGACCGCATGTGAGGTTTGTGGTGAACAAAGCGGCGCAGGGGCGGGTTTTCTCCGGGTTCTCCGGTTTCCCCCGTCATCACATTCCACCGGGTCTCCATCTTCATTTGTTATCAGTGTCATCGCCTGCGGTGCCAGAGCAAAAAAAAAAACTGAAGATGGAAATGCGGAGGTTCGTAATCCGCATTCGGACTTGGAGAACATTATTATAATGAGTGAGTAATCTTAAAATGAACACAATGCAGTTATCTACAAAAATATTAAACCTAATTTTAACAGTGTTTTATATTTTAACACATTAAGGTCTTGTTCATGTCTTACGCTTTGTCAATTATACAAAATGGTCCTTACCGGCTATACCCTGAAAATTGAAAGTATGAATTTTATTTGTGACAAATCTTTAATATAATAATTTAATCAAAATCTTTGGAGATATTTTTGAGAAAATTAAAATGTTCAATACTTTTCCATGTAAAAGATAGTTCTGATGCGGGAATTTTACACACATTTTCGTATCTCATCCTTGGAAGATGTTAAACATAATTATCAAGTTTGGTATTTAACCGACTTTCGTTTTTGAGTTATACTGTCTAGATGCATGAACAGACACACACATACACGTGAGCTGTTTATAAAATGCTTTTTATGAATTCAGCAGAACTTAACTGGTAGTTCAGGTGAAGCTTTGGTATAGAATTTTGGGTGCAATACAATATCTTCTCTACTTACTTTGTACATGTGCAGACATGCTAAAGATTGTAAAAAACACTTTTCAGATTATCATAAGAATACATACGTTAAGGAATAGGTGGAGACAGAGAGGGGTGCGACGGAGAGGGGAAAGATGGTGGCGGTGAAAGGAGTGAAAAAATTATATTGAAACAGATTCCCTCTTATGACAGAACTTGCGATAGAGCGAAAGAAAGAAGGTAGGGAGTGAAAAATGGTGGGCTTGAAAGCGAATAAGGAAGAAGTGACAGAAAGTTAGGAAGAAGAAAAAGAGAAAGAGATATAATGGAAATTGAGGGAGATATAGAGAAATAAAGAAGAATAAAGACAGAAAGAAATTGCTAGTGAGCGGGTGAGAGAGAGCGAGTTTGATAGAAATACATAAGAGGCAGAGAAAGGGAAGGACATCCTAACAAAGAGTATTTCGTAATGTGTTATGTCTTAAAAGCTCGTCAATAGCAATTCTGGTGTTTGATGCTATTTGAAAATCAATTCTTCATGACTATTTATAACCTTTTGTTCATTGGATGATACTCGTTCCCTCTATTCAAATTTAAAGTCAAAAAGCGGCCTCGCTTGTTTATTACTTCCCATATACTGAGTTTCTTCTATATTACAATTTCGCTTGGTGCATTTATCATTTTCATATAGCTGTTATTACAACCACAATGAAACAAAGGGTCAACAAGTCCTCATTTTGCACTACTTTGCCGTGAATGTTGAGCATAAATAATGAATATAATATATTAAAACTTATATAAAGTCAGGTTAATTTCCAGAAATTTTTCTTACCAGGTGGCGCAACATGACGTGCAGATAGCAAAGTTGCACATTCTAGTTTAGTTTTAGACTGGAACTCTGCCATTGGTCGTTTGATAAACATGGCTGGGCATAAGCAAGCAGATAGAACAAACAAAAGACTGTGTATTTTGCACTGCAAAAAAACTAAATGTTTAGTTTCTCTACATGTACTATGTATATAGTGTATAGAGAAGGTACTGTACTCCACCCAAAAATTCGATACCGAGATTTTACCGGAAATACATGTTTTGGGTCCCCTGAATCCAAAAAGAGCATTCTCAGAAAAAAGGTCCGTGTGTTTGTGCGTATGTGTGTGTGTGTGTGTGTGCATGCGTGCGTGCGCCTGTGGACAGCATAGCTCCAAAACGAAAAGAACGTTGAATATCAAACTTGGTATTTAAGTTTGATATCTTCCAAGGATGCTACAAGAAGATTTTAAAGAAACCCCCCACACCAAACTACCCTTCTCATGGAAAAAATTTCGAAAATGTTGATTTTCTTAAAAATGGGTCTAATGATTTTGATTAAAATATCGTATATTAAAGATATTTACCTGAAAAATAAAATGTATATCTGGAATTTTCTGGGAATAGCCTCTGCATAACTGCTAAACTGTAAGAGATGGACAAAAATTACCACATAAAATGTAGAGCACTTTAAAACACACACTTTATGTCATATATATTTTTTTTCGTGGAGTTTATCGTTTTTTTAGATATTCCTTGTTTTTGGTTTTAGTTTGTAAATACTAATACATTTCTCATACAGGAATTTGTCAACTCGTGTCCATACAAACAAAGGAACTGCAGTCACATAGCAACCAGGTTTTGACTATCACTTTAACCTTTGCCACTCTCTTATTTCGCTTCCACTTACAAGGAAGCAAGTAATAAGACTATTTCTGCTAATTTTTTCTCGATTAGCATGAAGTAAATAGAAGCATAAGCTTTTTAACAATAATTTGTTACAGAGATGTAGGGAAAGTCATGTGAATGGAACACATCAGATTTTTACTTCTTATTTCGATCCAGTTTATTTACACACACCTAACCTAATGTAATGTAACCTAACCTAACAAAATCTCGAATTCTGTCGTTCGCAGCGGCTCGCTAATGCCTCCACTTGCCTCATATTCGTTTTTTCAAAAACATTTAGAAAATGGAAGAAAGTTCCGGGTCTCCCGCGTCACATATTAGAAAGAAGAGCCGCCAAGTTATTTTGCCACATCCCCTGTGAGATCAGCTTTTCTGTAGATATGGTCTCACTAACCAATAGGAAAGGCTGAACTGGGGTCGCGCCGTGGACGAGTGGTTAAACCACTTGCCTCTCACCAGACGGCCCGGGTTCGATCCCAAGCGACGCACATGTGAGATTTAAGGTGGACAAACTGGCGCAGGAGAGTTTTCTTCGAGTTCTCCGGTTTCCCTGCCATCACATTCCACCAGTGCTCCATCTTCGTTCCATTATCATGAGTATTATTGCCTACGGTGCCACAAGTAGTAAAAACGGGCTTAACTACATATATTTCCGGTGTAATCTCGGTATCGAATATTCGGGTGTAATACAATATCTTCTCTATACACTATGTATGTAGTACGTGTAGAGAAAGTAAAAATTAAGATATACATTTATATTTAAAGACAGAAAACTAAAGGTATGTAAAAAAAAAAAAAAGACATGGCACATATAATATAACAAAAACGCCTGGTTCCCAAGCTCCCGGGTTCAATCCTGGCGGAGGGCAAAGTTTTTTGTTGTTTTTTTTCCAATCGTAAAAATCCCAAGAATTGCTTCTTTCGGAAGGCAAATAAAGCGGTTGCTTCCGTGTCGTTGATTTATGGCACGACAAAGAACCTCAAACCTGATAAGGACGTCCCTACGCAAACTCGCATATTTCTCCCCCAATATAAAATGGAAAACTGAGAACTCCAGACGTTAAAGAACCCTTATAATGAAAACTCAGTTGTAGTTAACAGAAACTTGAGATCTGCAAAAGGTATAAAATTACCGAATATTTTTAAAACACAGAAATGATTTTCGTGTTTCATTTTGTGACCTTTTTATCTTTATTGGATATTTACTTTTTGTTTCTTTCATTTCTTTCTTTTCGGGGATATTTTTGAAACGTAATGTAGCCGAGCAAGTTGGCAGCTGGATAGCGTGTGCGACTTGCATTCAGGAGGTCTCAGGTTTAATCACCACTCTGACCATAGATTTTTGTGTTTTTTCTGTGATCGGCAGGCGAATTTGGGGATGATTTCACATACACTACAAGTTCATTTCCATCATTCCACACCATTCCGATTGCTTGTTATCTATCAGTATGTTTTCAGGTTCTAGTGTGTGACGGTGTGGGCAGATGAGGCGGATGCATGCTTAATAGAAAGAGTACTCCTCGTAGATTCTAGTGAGACTCTCGTCAGTGAGACGAGTCTTAATGCTTTGAAATTTTAGGACTTCCATGCGTATCCCGGTGCGCATGCGACCTATGTAGTTTCTTATAATATCCTCACTTCAGCTCCTGGGATTTAGCCACAGATATGCAGGGTGTTAATGAACTATACCGACATATTTTCATAGAATATGTAGATTACTTAAATTAGTAATTTGAGATAGGAGACTTATGGCTGGTTTATTGAAATTTCCAAGTAACGGCTATAAGTTTCTGAAGTGCCAGTAAGCCACGTATCATGGCACTTAGTCTGGAATGAAAATAATAATAATAATAATAATAATAATAATAATAATAATAATAATAAACAGCTACTCTATGACAGAGATCGAACTCACGACCTTTGAGATAGCAGCTTCCCGCGTTAGGCATTAAGCCACCAGAGCAGTTGAAAAAACGCCTCCAGAGTAGACTACATAACTCAAGAACGTAGTTAATGAATGCTCAGTTCGCACTGTCAAGTGATTAGCTCGAGATTTTACAGATTTTTGCGACATTAAATCTTGAGAACGCTAGAAATGAGTTGCTAAAAATCGATATTTCAATACTTGGGCAGCAATTTTAAAGACATTCTAAGCCATTTTTGCTTAAAATGGCAAGCGCCCACACGTTTAACGCTATGTAGCTGCGTTATGTTTATCCGGGAACCATGCATCGCCATCTCAAATCAGTCACGTGCACAGTCTCGCAGATTATTTCGGTGTAGTTCATTAACTTCCTGTATATCTGAAGAGGTGTTCCGTGTCTACCTTCTTTTCTCTGCTATAAACAGTAAAGTGACGGAGAAAAATGCCACAGAAATTGGTTTGCGGAGACTAAGACTGTTTATGCGGTAAATGAATTAAATGTTCTAATTCAAGAAGGACACTTAAACCAAAAGCGTTAGACCACAGGAGAACGATAAAGCAGATTTGCAGTCTCATCTCTAAGTACTGCATGCACGAAAGCATGCCAACGGCGAGAGTTTAGCTAATGCAATATTCTGAGTTGTTCTGGCTTTGTATATAAATGAAGATCCTGAATGAACTATTCAAACACTGTATAAAATAATATAGAGTTTTAAGTTTACTCACTTAAGTACACTGGACACTCAAATACAGTTTTAAATCAGGTGTAGTGTCGCAATAAATGCAACCTCATTTTAAATTACTAATGTTTAGTTTCCCTACTTAGTGCATAGTACACAGATGGAGGGCATTACATTCCAGTCAAAAATTCCATTCCAAGACTTCGCTTGAAATATACGTTTTGGGGCCCTCTGAATAAAAAAAAAACAATTCATTTTTAGAAAAAGGTCTGTGTGCATCCGTGAGTACCTAGCTCGAAAACGAAAAGTAGGTTAGATACTAAACGTAAATATAAAGTTCAGCATTTCCAAGGATGCGACAGTAAAATTATCAATGAAATTCCCCACCCCAAACTATCGTTTACAAAGAAAACGTTTCGAACATTTTGATTTTCTCAAAAATTGTTCTAACGATTTTTATTATAATACCATACCTATATGAAAAATTCTCACATGACAAATAAAATCTACATATTAAATTCTCTGGGAATAGCCTCTCAAGATCTCTTCATTCTGGATAACCTTGCAAAATGGTCACCGTAAGAGATAGACAAAGAGTTACCACACGAAAAATGTAGAGCTCGTTAAAACGCCCAATTAGTGGTATATATAGTTCTGTAAAGTTAACAATTCTCGAGATATTATTGTTATTATTTTCAATGTAAAAGTACTATAATTTTTCTCATTAGTGAGGTTTTCAACTCCTGGTCATGCAAAGAAGGGGATTTCAATAAATTAACAACCAAATTTTAAAAGATTTGTCTATTGCTTTAGTCTAATGTATTCCTTTATTTACCTTCTACTTACAAGGAAGCAAATAATAAGACCATTTCTGCTAATGATTATTCAGATTAGCATAAAGTAGATAGAAGCATAAGCGTTTTAAGAAGAATTTACTATACAGAAGTGGAGAAAGGCATTGAATGAAACACATCCAAGTTTTAGAAAAACGTCCGTGCAAATGTCCGAATGTTTGTGAACGCGAACACTCAAAAACGAAAAGTCGGTTAAATACAAAACTTTATATTTAAGTTCAGATTTTCCAAGAGTGTGATACGAAGAATTTAAAGAAAATATCCTACCCCAAACTGCCGGTTACTACCCTTTGAGAATACTCTGCAGCGGAAACTGTAGAGAAAACAGAGCGAAAGTAACACACGTTTCAAATTTATTTTATCTCACCTGGGCAGTGTGATGGTAGCGTGTCTGTCTTACATTCTACAGGTCGCGAGCTCAAATCTCGCTTAGGGTGAGTTACCCGGATAAGATTTCCCGAGGGTTTCCCGTATCCTGAGAAGGCGAACTTTAAGTTCCATGGACCCCAAGATCATTTGCACATCATTTCACCAATTTCATTCAGCGTCGGATATGATCAACCAGGTTAATGGACGTTAAGCTAACATTCGCCTTTTGATTAACATTAAGTATATTGAACATAAAACTAAGGAAAATAACCACTAATCATGAAGTGTGATTGATAAATATACTTGACATCATAGGATGAAGCCATTTTTTTTTTTATTTATATTCCGGAGTCTGGTCGGGGCTCCGGCGCTGTATACCCTACTTTTATTTACCTAATTTGTTTGCTTTGATTGCTGTATGATAACTGAATTTCTGTTTTCTTCTTTTGCACACACATATACACAAACATATAACACCCATGCCCAAGGCGGAATTCGACCCCACGACCCCCTGCTCTACGAAGCACCA
The DNA here is from genome assembly GCA_030762935.1 of Hymenopus coronatus. Classification (NCBI taxonomy): domain Eukaryota; kingdom Metazoa; phylum Arthropoda; class Insecta; order Mantodea; family Hymenopodidae; genus Hymenopus; species Hymenopus coronatus. The sequence goes on from CM060887.1 coordinate 42,488,510, forward strand.
AAGCGAGACGCCTTGGCGAGCGCGGCCATGGGGACCGGCAAGTCATGACTTGCGGAACGTGAAAATGATCTAATTTTGCCCAAGGGTCTTTCTTTTCAATATATGGGGGTTCCTTTACTTATAAATAAACATTATACGGGACAAACGGCCTTACTTGTTCTGCTTAACAAAGGAGCTCCTGTATCACACAGTCCTTTCAAAATACTACCAGACCAACGATAAAGTGAAGGAGTCAGATCATAAACTCTACTACAGTTTTAGACGTGGAACTGTATTTTCCCTCCTGTGTAGTTAGAAGGTAAATCAATGGCTAAGAGCACGGAGTTCTGGGAATATAGAAATATCTCTTTCTTTTGCCTTTTACACACCATTATTCTTAAGCAGGACCTACCGTTCAACTTCAGGGTTCAAGGTTCTAACTCCATGGTTAAACGCGGTAATATTTTGCCGTAGACAGTTAAGTAGACCCAAACCTTTTCTTTCACAAACTCTCAAGGTACAAAACATACTTGAAATGGGCATATTTTAAACGATTTTTAGAAAATATTAGCTATACCTATAACTATGATAAGCGGTAGCAGTTCATAAATCTTTAACTTCCAGGGGGAGGCTCAGTGAATCTATATTTAAAGAATAACTTTTGTAATAAGAATACGAATTCATAACAAAGAAAAATAAAAATGCAATTATATATTTACCTTTCATTTAAACTGGAACTCGATGCGACGACCGTTCCTGCGGAATAATTGTAATAATGTATTCTCCTAGCTGTTGAAAACTGACTAAATTAGCTTTATGCTTAGAAGAACCAAATGTTTCAAGTCATATACACCGTTAGGTCCTCCTCCTCCTCCTCCTCCTCCTCCTTGGCCACCACCACCGAACAAAAACACGAAACAAAAGATTTTTTCTTCAACTCCACACAGTCAGGAAACTTTTTCGTACAACAAATATCAAATTTTCTGGTACAAGTTCTACTCTTATATTGGAGTTAAACAATGTTAAGATCAAGCTTTGTTTGGCCCCAGTTCTAAATTTTTGGATAAAATTAGCAAGCTTAATACAGCCTTTTTAGTTCACAAACATTCCTTGTTTCGTGCTGTAGCGCATTGTAACTGAGCCCCAAGCCAACTGGTTACTATGACTGGACATCAAAGAGCTGTAAATGCCAAAATAGACATACAAGGAAAAATCTCTACTCTTTTTTCACTTCAGGCAAAAGCATCTTCGTACGTTGAATGAGTGGTTATTTCCATTGTTCATATCTCCAATATGAAGCCAGACAATTTCAACTGCGGATACCTCCTATGTCTTAAGACTAAAATTTATTTGTACAAATTTGCTCATATGCTCTACACATTATGGAGACAATCGTGCAATCAAGTAATTTACAATAATTAACACCAAGCTTGCTAACGCTATAGAAAAAATAACACCAGTTTTTCCTCTCCATATATTTCATGACACATTCCCTATCTAAGGGAATAGGACAACCTTACAACTATGCCGTTGCCTTGGTTACCGACGAAAACAGAACAGAAAGCAACCGGCGCTGTCAGGATCTCAGTCCGGCAGACTGTAGTCATAAAAACCTTGTGTGTCCCATTCACATTACTATCTCTACATCGCTGTCACAAAATGTTGTTAAAAAGCATATTCTTCGATCTAGTTTACGATAATTGAAATAAAAATTAGCAGAAATTGTCTTAATTACTTGCTTCCTTGTAAAGATAAGGAAATCAAGGGAGTACACTACGCTAAAACGATAGTAAAATCTTCTAAAAACCGGTTTCCACGCGGTTGAAATCCTTTTCTATGCATGGTCATGAGTTTACAAATTTCCGTGTGAGAAACATTTAAGCATTTTAAATATGAAGTAAATAAGAAAGATGTCAAAAATGGTCAATTCTAGAAAAAGAATCCTATATGATATAAATTGTGTGTTTAACTGAGATCTACATTTTTTGTAGTAAGTTTTTGTCTGTGTTTTACGATTTACCAGTTTCCCAAAGTTCAGAAAAATGCATCCAAAGAAGAAGGTCTTCAGAGGCTGTTACCAGAAAATTTAAGATACACATTTTATTTGTCATGTAAATATCTTTAATATATGGTCTTTTAATCAAAATCGTTAGAGCTATTTTTGAGAAATTCAAAATATTTGATACTTTTTCCACAAATAGCCTAGTTTGAGGAAGGGGAATTTTTTTTAAATCTTCATTTTGGAAGATGCTAAACTTAATACCGAGTTTAGTATTTTACCGACTTTTAGTTTTTCAGTTATCGTGTTCATAGACACACGGGCACATGGACACACACACACATGGACGGACCTTCATCTAAAAATGTTTTTTTTTATATAGAGGATCCCAATACGTGTATTTATGGGGACATCTCTGTATTGGAATGCAATTTAGTGGAATGCAATACCTTCTCTATACACTATGAACATAGTACGTACAGAGAAAGTAAAAATTAGCCTTAGAAATAGGAGAAAAATAGAATCAATATTTTAGTTTTTGGAAAATGAAATAAAATTTCATTGTAAATTACATTATATCTAGCATTTTGATATAACAAAAGAATTTGTTATACCTCACAATACGTACTATAGATGTAAATTAAAGATTAAACATCGTAATATATGAGTTTTTTATTAAAGTTTTCATTTCCTTGAGCCCAACCCTACACTATATGTTTTGGGACCCCCTGAATAAAAAAAAAAACAAAACAACAACACATTTTTGGAAAATGTGCGGGGGGCTGCATAGCTCAAAAACGAATATTCCGTTAAACACTAAACTTGATATTTAAGTTTAGTATCTTTCAAGGATGCGACAAGAAGATTTTAAAGAAAATCCTCCAAACTGCAACTACCATTTACATGAAAAATGTTTCGAAAATGTTTGGTTTTCATAAAAATGGCTCAAATGCTTTTCATTAAAATCCGTCATATTTAGACATTTGCATGACTCATAAGATGTATTCTTTGAATTTTATGGGGAAAATCTCTGCAGACCTCTTTATTTTGGTTGCACTTTCCTGAATTTTGCATAAACGGTAAACCGTAAGAGATAGACAAAAACTTACTTAATAGAAAATGAAGATCTTTTTAAAACACACAAGTTATGTTATAAACCTCTTTTTTTGGTGGAATGCATAGTTTTTGAGATATAATTTTGTTAGATTTTAAAAGATTTGACCATCGGTTTAGCCTTGTGTATTCCCTTATGCCCCTTCTACTTTCAGAGAAGCAAGTAATAAGACAATCTCTGCTAATTTATACCTTGATTAGGATAAAATAATAAACTTTTGTAAGGAAAGTTGTTTGTGTATCAGCTACAGAAAGTCATGCACATGGAACACATAATATCTTTTACTTTGTGTGCATTATTTTGTACATAGTGTATAGAGAAGGTATGTGTATTCCACCCAAAAATTTGGTACCGAAATTTTAACGGAAATACATGTTTTGGAACGCCTGAATCTAAAAAAAGCATTTTTGGAAAAATGTCTGTGTATGTCTGTCAGTCTGTCTGTCAGTGTGTGTGGATGTGTGTGTGAGGGGGGGGCAGCAATACTCAGAAAGGAAAAGTCGGTTAAACACCAAACTTTATATTTAAGTTCTGGATCTTCAGGGTACAGCACGAAGATATTTAAGATGACCCCCCCCCCCAATTACCCTTTAAATAGAAAAAAAGGTTGAACATTTTCGTTTTCTCAAAAATATAAGAGATTTTAAATAAAATCTTTTATATTTAATATATTTATATGAAAAATAAAATGTTTTTCTTGAATTTTCTGGGAATAGCTTTCGACGGGATCACCCTTCATTTTTCTCTCTTTTTTTTTTCTGGAAAAGCAAAGCGAACCGAACTTCATTTGTTCACATATCGATCGGCATTTAAGAGAGTTCACTATCGCTTTGGCCTGGCACATTCCGTTATTTCACTTCTGCTTATAAGGAACTAAGTAGTAAGACCAATTGTATTAATGTTTTACTGGTTTAACATAGAAGTTATAGATAGAAAAGAATTAGACAAAAGAATAATATTTCATAAGAATAATCTATTTCAGAACAGATAGAGAAAGTCATTTAATGCAACATATATGGTTCTTACTTTCTCTACACGTACTATGTACATAGTGTATACACAAGGTATTGTATTCCACCCAAAAATTCGATACCGAGATTTCACCGGAAATACATGTTTTGGGTCCCCCTGAATCCTAAAAAAGCATTTTTAGAAAAATGTTTGTTAGTGTGAGTGCGTGTGTCTGTAGTCAACATAGCTCAAAATCAAAAAGACCGTTGAATACCAAACTCGGTATTTAAGTTTGGTATCTTACAAGGATGCGACAAGGAGATTTCCAAGAAAATCCTCCTACCCCCAACTACTCTTTACATGGAACTTTTTTCGAAAATTGTTATTTTCTTAAAAATGCCTCTAACAATTTTTATTAAAATATCGTATATTAAAGATATTTACCTGACAAATAAAATGTATATCTTGAATTTTCTGGGAATAGCCTCTGAAGACTGCTTTATTCTGGGTGAATTTTACGGAATTTTGCATAACTACTAAACAGTAAGAAATGAAGAAAAACTTAACACATACAAAATGTAGAGCACATTAAAACACAGAAATCATGTTGTATACATTTTTTGTGCAGTTGATCGTTTTTTAGATATTCCTTGTTTTTTGGTTTCAGCTTTGAAAATCTTGTATTTTTGCTGTAGTTAATTCCTGTCCATACAAACAAAGGAACTTCAGTCACATATTAACCATCTTTTGACTATCACTTTAACCTATGGTACTCCCTTATTTCATTTCTACTTACAAGGAAGCAAGTAATAAGACTATTTCTGCTAATTTTTTTCGATTAGCATGAAGTAAATAGAAGCATAAGCTTTCTAACAATAATTTGTTACAGAGATGTAGAGAAAGTCATGTTAATGGAACACATCAGATTCTTTAAGTTAATTTCTAAAATGGATAATTTTAAACGTTTACCATATGTCTAGTTTTAGAGCTTCTTCACTCGATGCTCTACAAAAGATGCAAGAGAATGCACTCAAATGCACAAAGACGTCAAAAGAAGAAATTGAGTTTAAGAGAAATGTTTTGATGCAAAAACCTTTGAGGCGCCTTTTCCCTGCGGCGGGTGACTGTTAAACTAACATTACTATACGAACTTTCCCCTCTTATGCACTTGCCCATTTAATCAAGAAAGGTGGTAGCGGCTGCTATAGGTTTAAGTGGATTGGATGGGGGGGAGGCTGTGGAGATTAAGAGGCGTGGAGCATGAGGAAGAAGAAGAAGAAGGAAAGAAGGGCCTGGAAATTTAATCTAGCACGGGGGCAAAAACAAAGGAACATCGCCGCGTGTATAATCATACTAGTGTTACATCACCCCTTTGGCCTAATTAACAATGTCCGGGAGGAAACAATGGGCAGAATTTCCCCTTCATAACCCCAGCTTCTTGGCACGCTCCCTCTGCTCTTGCACGAGACACCTTTGTCAAATAGAACTAACTTGTTTCGTTAACACTGCTAATGGAGCAACGACAGAGTAACAAAAGGTCGTTGTGTCGGTGAAATTGAATAGAATGCTCATAGAGATGGGGAAATTAGCTCAAAACAATATCTCTCTGATGATAAAACCTTATTTTTACCAAAGTTTACTGGCCAAAAAGTCGCTCACCCTTGTGGCATCCTAAGAAATCGGTTACGACATCAGTTCAAATATGCTCCAGCACTGCAACCTATAGTTTAAAAAAATCTGATGTGTCCCATTCACATGAATTTCTCTAAATTTCTGTAAAAATTATTGCTATTAAGCTTATTATATCTACTTCATTCTAATCGAGATAAACATTAACAAAAACATTGTTATCACCTAGTTCCTGATAACTACATGGTGATTTATATAGAGCTGACACATTTCTTTCTATAATTGTTTCAAAACGAATTATGCTAGCCACAACTTATTATACCTAAATTGTAGAGACAGTTTGGGAGATTATTTGTTAATGTTAAAAATGTCCTCCATCCTGCATAAGGCACAACTCAATACGTCGTTCCATGTTAATGGCCACTTGTTGGAGGATTCTGTTGTCAATAGCTTGAATCTCCTTTGTGATGTTGTGCTTCAGTTTGTCCAATGTCTGGGGACGTGTGGCATAAATCCTGTCTTTTAAGTAACCCGATAGAAAGAAGTCCGGCGATGTCAAATCCGGAGATCTCGGTCGCCACAGGTTCCTGGAAATTATCCGGTCGTCAAAGAAACTTGCAATTAGGTTCATGGATTCATTTGGTGTATGACATGTAGCGCCATCTTGTTGGAAATATCCTTCACTCAGCTTCACATCGTCTAGTTGCTCAACAAAATCCATGAAAGTCAGTCGGTACTCAGCAGTGTTCACAGTCTGGTTAAATATCTGCGCATCTAGTGACAAGGAATCCAAATTCCAGAACATTCTGCTTAATTTGGTGCTAAAATTGGGCCAGTGAATGAATTTCCAACGGAATAATTAAAGAAAGAAATGTGTCAGTTCTATATAACAGGGCACAGAGGAATATATTAGGCTCAACTGACTCAAATGTTTTAAAATGTGGTTGCTATGGACTTGAAGTCCGTTTCTTTGCGTGCCCAGGAGTTAAGAAGTTTCCGAAGTATTTTAAAACTGAAACTAGTAAAAAGCAATATCTCGAAAACGGTACACTACACGAACGAAAATGTATATCATATAAATTGTGTTTTAAGGAGATCTGCATTTTTGGTGCTGCATGCTCTTGCCTTGCGATTTACCAGTTATGCAAAATTCTGAAAATTCATCCAGAATAAAAAGGTCTTCAGAGGCTTTTCCAATGAAATTCAAGATATACATTTTATTTGTTACGTAAGTGTCTTAAATATAGGCGACTTTAATCAAAACTGTCAGCCATTTTTGAGAAAAAAAAATAAAAAAAATCAATGTAAAGGGTAGTTTGGGGTGGGAGGATATTTTAAGTTACTTAACTCACTAACAAAATACATAGAGCTTGTTAAAGGACACAATTTATGATATATATATATATATATATATATATTTCGTGGAGTTGGCCATTTGAGATATTTCTTGTTATTGGTTTGAGTTTTAAATACACTTCTCATGCGGGAATTTGTCAACTCCTGGTAGTACAAACAAAAGGAACTTCAATCAATTAGCAATCAGCTATTAAAGGATTTGTCTATCGCTTTAGCTATTGTATTCTCTTATTCCCCTTCTACTTACAAGGAAGCAAGTAATAAGACCATTTCTGCCACTTTTTCCCCATTAGCATAAAATATAAGAATATGCTTTTTAACAATAATATGTGGCAGAGATGTAGAGAAAGTCATGTGAATGCAACATATCAGATTTTTTTTACCACCAAGAAACTGCTCATTGGGCCTGTTGTGGCCTATCTAAGTAGTCGGTTAGACATCATTTCAAACTTGCCTCAGGAGTAACAGCATCAGTACAGTCTAAGTTTACAGATATAGGTTATGTTTCAGTGTGTTAGCTTCTACTTTTCTTATTCTTGTTATTCTGCATCTAAAGGAACTATGGCTATGACATGGAATGTATAAATCGTCTAATCACCTTTACTTTGGTATACCTACATTTCTGTATCCTCTTGGTTAGTATTAAAACTTGTTCAGGCTTTTGGTCATTATTCACTCTCTAGTTGGGATCTGAAGTTTTTGGATGGGCACCCACGACTAGTCCCACTCAGACGAGTGCAGTTTGAACAGTCTACCTTGTTAGGTCATTTGTACTTTCAACATGACCTCTGGGAGGAAGGAATAAGGGGGAGATCCATAGGGGAACAGCTACAAATGACAGCGTATGCGAGCAAGGATGGGTAATTAATATGACAAATTCTGAGTCAGCTCTGCCTAGTTACCCGGTTATACAAGAGTTAACTCCATTATTGATAGTAAATATGTTCCAAAGGTTAAAGTCCATCTATATGAGCATTGAAGATAAATGAAACAATAAAAATCTGATGTGTTCCATGCATATAACTTCCTGTAGCTGTTTTACAAACAAATGTTTCATGCAAAAGATTATTCCTTTATCTACGCAATGCTAATCTAAATAAATATTAGACGAATTGGTCTTATTACTTGCTTCTTTGTAAGTAGAAGGAAAGTAAGGGAATACACTAGGCGAAAGTGATAGTCAAATATTTTAAAATCTGGTCGCTGTGAGAAACTATTGAAGTTTGATTCGCTTTGCTTGGCGCCTTTTGAGGTATTTAAAATTAAAACCAATAACTCAAATCTGTCAACTCTTCAAAAGACAATTTAGTGTGAAGGACGCTACCTCAAGATAAATGAAATCTACTTGGGTAAACCAAATAATTATATCTTAATTATTTTTACAAAAGCATCATCAATTTTACAAAATATGGAACGCATAGGGGACATTACCGTTCAAATCAGCAGATATTAATGCAGCTCTTATTAGATACAGATATATGAAATAGTTAGTAACAAATTTCAGAAAATTAAGTGTAAATTAAGCATCATCAATCTTGCGAAAGCTAGAAACATTTACATTATCAGTTAAACATGTAAAACTAAATGCACATCTGAAGATTTATAGATATAGAAATTAATTAATAATACATTTTGAAACACTAATGTTAGCAGACTAAATTATGAATCTTTCATTTTTGTTCCTATTTGAATTCATCAATTGAGTATCAGATAGTCTTTATTCCATTAATTTTTTTCATTTCTTCATGTAATTGCTTAATCTAGTGAGGTAATTGATTGATTGTATAATTCGTTTACAACATTCTCAACGCGGCAGTTAATTATATCTTTAAGCTGTTTCTAATGAGGTTATGTTTGGTTTCTGTATTATGATCATGAGCATTTCTACTTTTTCAGTTTGCGTTCTTACATTCATGTAAAGACAGACAGTAGTGTGAGGATTTTTACTTATTTAAAATTATTTTAAAAGCTTGTTTTCTTTTAACTTTTTCTATTATTCTTATTGTTTTTTTTTTTTTTGTAGTATAAAATTCTTAACATACCTTTCTTACTCCCAACTCTCAATAAGAATATTCCATAATTAAGATGTGAGGGTATAAATGTGAGGGGATAAATTGTTTATCCATAATGTGTGTTATTTGTTTTAATACATATAAGTCCTTACTAACTGTATGTTATTAAGTTATTGTGTATAACTATTCCTAAAAATCTGTCTGTACTTGGGAAATTAGCTTATTTTGTATTATGTGTTGTTATTTATCGTCTTATTATCTACTAGTTAATTTGCATCTATTGTGTTTAATGGCATTCTATAATTATTTTAATATTCAAGGCTCTAATTATTTATATATGAAATTTGCTTTATCTTACACTTCTATTTACGTCTTATCTGCTAGCATCTACTTAACTAATTGTATTATTATTTATTAAATGAGTTACAATATCAAATTATGACAGTTCCTATCAGCAAGTTAACTTTTTGAGCCTATCCAGCTTAAAAAAAGGAAATATAGAAACATAGAATACGGAGCACACGCGCAAGAATGTAAAAGCAGGACCATATATTCTGTTACTCAACAAATCAATATTGTAATTAAGTTGTTACATGTAAAATGATCATGTCATCCAGTTTACCTGGTCGCGAACGCAACGAAGGAAGGTGCTGAACTTGCACCGACAACTAAGCCGTTCATTAGTCATTCGCTTGCTCTGCCAGCGATTTACATCCACTTAAGTTTATTCACTTAACTGGTAGTCGTTTGTATTCTCTCCGCGACCTTTTGAATCCCAGACTGCCTCGTTTCGGAAGTTCTCTATCAGGGCCTTCTCATCGCACTTACCCATCAATAAAGGCATTAACTTGTACCAATAATATGGATGTAATTTCTTAGTCAGAAAATGTGACGCAGATTTCTACACTATGTACATAGTGCATAGAGAAGGTATTGCAGTGCACCAAAATATTCGATACCGTGATTTCACCGGAAATACATCTTTTAGGTTCCCCTGAACCCGAAAAAAACATTTTCAGAAAAGGGTCCACGCGCATGTGTGTATGCGTGTGTGTCCGTGAACACGATAACTCAACAACAAAAAGTCGGTAAAATACCAAACTTGGTATTTAAGTTTTGTATCTTCCAGGGGTGCAACACGAAGGTTTTGAGAAAAATCCCCCCACTTCCAACTAACCTTACATGGAACTTTTTTCGAAAATTATAATTTTCTCAAAAATGACTCTAAAAATTTTGATTAAAATATCGTATATTACAGATATTTACCTGACAAATAAAATGCATATCTTGAATTTTCTGGGAATAGCCTCTGAAGACTACTTTATTCTGGAAGAAATTTACGGAATTTTAAATAACTGCTAAACCGTAAGAGATGGACAAAAATGTACTGCACAAAAAATGTAGAACACGTTAAAGCACGCGATTTATATTATATACATTGTTTTGTGTAGTTGATTGTTTTTGAGATATTCCTTATTTTTGGTTTCAGCTTTGAAAAACATACCTTTCTCATACAGAAATTTGTCAACTCCTATCTATACAAACTAAGGAATTTCAGTCATATAGCAACCGGCTTTTGGCTATCACTTTAATCTATGGTACTCCCTTATTTAGCTTCTTCTTACAAGGAAGCAAGTAATAAGATTATTTTTGCTAATTTTTTTCGATTAGCATTAAGTAAATAGAAACCTAAGCTTTTTAACAATAGTTTGTTACAGAGATGTAGAAAAGTCATATGAATCGAAGTCATCAGATTTTTATAAACTTGTTTACCACTTTTAAGACACACCGTATTCAAAAAATAAAAGAAAGTTAGGAAAAATAATCATAAAATCAGATTAAAAGCCGGACAAATACTAAATTACTGGCTTAAGTACACCTTTTTAAACGGTGCAAGACGTAGGTTTTTAGAAATTTCTTCCAACTCATAAATGTGTTAAAATTAAAAATACCGTTTTTATTTTCTTGGAAAAATGCATGTATACTTTACCTAATAATGTGAGGCATCACAGAGTATGGTAGTCAGAATTTAATACTTATTTTAAAATATAAACTCACGTTTGTCTAATAAATGGGAAAGTTTACTCAGAAAGTTACTTAGCTTGAAAAGCTGACGATCAATCGAACGATATGAAATAGTTAAAATCTTTTTTTCGCTTTTTAGTGATTTATTAATGGCACATTTTCGAAAATGAAATTAAATTTTGAATTATTGATATAGTTTGGCTAATCTGAAACTTCGATAATGGCTAGTAGAAACTCAAATCTCCAACATGACTCTTGGCCTGAATTTGTCAGCCATGTCACCTTATTCGGCCTTTAGAAGCTTAACAACTCTTGGGCAATATGCGACAAAAACTAAAGAGAAATTAAGCATAACTAAAACAAATTGATAGGATTTTATCTAGCTGTTTCACAAACTTTATACAAAAGATTACTCTTTTGTCTACATCATGCTATTCAGGATAAAATTATCAGAATTTGTCTTATTACTTGCTTTTTTTAAGTAAAGGGAAATTAGAGAATGCACAGGATGCCGATTGTTATTTAAAATAATTGAAATTCGGTTCTGTTTACCTGTTAGGAATTATTTCCCTTTTAAGGAAAGTTGTATCTTAAACTGAAACCAACAATTTGGAATTTCTCAAAAACGGTAAACTCTCCAAAAATTTATATGAAAAAGTGTGTGTTTTAACGAGGTCTATACCTTTTTTGTAAAGTAAATTTCTGTCTATCTCTTAGAAAGATTACAAGTTATATAAAATGTATATGAAAGTCAGCCAGAACGAAGAGGCCTTCAGAAGCTATACCCATAAAATTCAAGATACCCATTTCAATTGTAAAAATCTGATGTGCTCCATTCACATGACTTTCTCTACATCTCTGGAACAAATTATTATTAAAAAACCTGTGTTTCTATTTATTCCATACTCATCGAGAAACAATTACCAGAAATAATCGTATTACCTGCTTCCTTGTAGGTTGAAGTGAAAAAAGGGAATACCATAGGTTAAACTGATAGTCAAAAGCTGGTTGCTATGTGACTGAAGTTCCTTTGTTTGTATGGACACAAGTTGACAAATTCTTGTATGAGAAAAGTATGTTTATCAAGGCTGAAACCAAAAACAAGGAATATCTAAAAACAATCAACTCCACGAAAAAATTTATGTAACATAACCTGTGTGTTTTAAAGTGCTCTACATTTGTTGTGTGGCAAGTTTTTGTCCATTTCTTACGGTTTAGCAGTTATGCAAAATTCCGTAAAATTGAACCAAAAGTATTCTTTTCTTCCCAGAAAATTCAAAATATACATTTTATTTGTCAGGTAAATATCTTTAATGTATGATATTTTAATCAAATTCGTTAGAGCCATTTTTTAGAAAATCAAATGTTTCGAAAAAAGTTCCATGTAAAGGATAGTTTGTGGTGGGGAGATTTTTCTCAAAATCTTCGTGTCGCATCCCTGGAAGATACTAAACTTAAATACCAAGTTTGGTATTTTACCGAGTTTTCGTTTTTGAGTTGTGTTCACAGACACAGACACACTGACACACAGACACACAGACACACACGGAATTTTTTCTGAAAATACTCTTTTTGGATACAGGGGACCCTAAAATAAATATTTCCGGTGAAATCTCAATATCGAATTTTTTGGTGGAGTGCAATGCCTTCTCTATATACTATGTACATATGTACATATACTATGTTATAGAGAAAGTAATAAAAATATCTTAAACATTATTCCGTATGCTATTTTAATCAAAATCGTTAGAGGCATTTTTGAGAAAATCAACATTTTCGAAAAATTTTCCATTTAAACGGTAATTGGGGAAGGGAGTATTTTCTTGAAAATATGTGTCCTTTGGTATTTAACCGACTTTTCAGTTCTGAGTTATGCTGCCCACAGACACACTCACAGACATGTTTCTAATTTTTTTTTCTATTCAGAGGGTCTGAAAACATGCATTCCCGGTGAAATCTCAGTTTAAAATTTTGGGTGTAATACTATACCTTTTCTGTTCACTATGTACTATGTACATACGGGCTAGAGAAAGTAATAACATAACTAAATAATAATAAAACTTTATTTACAAAGTTGCAGTAATTTACTCTATTTGTCAACGTTATCGTCATTTCTGAAAAGGCATTTATTGTAACCTGGTACCTATTTTTTAATGGCGATGTTATGCTCTTTTACTGCCAAAGATCTGCCGCTTTGAGGTCTTCATTGGTTGGGAACTCTTTTGCACACAAAAAGTCATTTAAGGTTCCAAAGTGAAATGCGGATTACCAAACTCTTTCATTAATATTTGCTTTCATCTCTACCATCCGGATTTCAATCTTGTACACTTGGTACTATGCACTATTTTCTCACTAAACAAATGTGCATTTAGCTCATTACAATATTATCTGCACTTGCGTTATTTGCTTATAAAATTAGATTAGAAAAGCCTTTTGTTTTTGCATTCAAACAACTAATCAGGTCTTTGGCGATAGAAGAATGTAATATCGGCACTGAAAAAATGGTCCTAGTTGACAAATGCCTTGACAACAGCAGGAATTACTATCTATTAAAATGTTTTGTTACCATTTAGTTATGTCAAATTGTTCTCTACTTTCTGGACAAGCTTTGAATATGCATTCTCATGTTTTGGCTTTGGATTTAGTGTAGAACCTGACTTCCAGCATACATTAACTGAATATTGGGTAAATTTACTGCATCGTAAGACCAAAACCGCTGTGAATACATTCTGATTTGATGTTAAAATTTTGGGATTTCTTATTTTATTTTCTTTTTATAGTGTTTAACACCCGCTTTTACTACATATAGTACTGCAGACGTGACATTGATGATACATGGAGTGAAAATGGAGCACCGGTAGAATGCGCTGGTGGGGGAATCGGAGAATCCTGAGAAAACCCGCCGCTGCGCCACTTTTTCCACCATAAATCCTAAGTGCGGTCACCTGGTAACGAACCCCTGTCGCTTTGGTGAGAGGCGAGTGGTCTAATCACTCGACCATGGCGTGGCCCGTTAGGAGTGGTAATTGTCTTACCATTTAATAGAAGCATTTTTGAGCTAACTTTCTAGAATATTTTTGAAATTTTCTATAGGTATTCATCTTCTCTCCAGTTGTTAAAATATTGCTCACGACAAATAAAATATGAACGGAAAGACTTTAGAAAAATAAGCGTTCTGGTAAAATTAAAAAAGCTATGTAAAATAAACTTGATTACAGCATGCATAATTTCGTAATTAATTTGTACGCACCTTCGTTTGAAGTTTCGTATAATGTGAAATTTTAAATTGGTGCTCTTGTGTTTCCAGTGAGTTTAAGAAAAAAAGTATGTAATGTCAAGGCTAAGTATGAGTGTTTAATTTTTTTCGCTAAGATCTTTTCCTGCACATTTTGCAGTTATGAGTCGAGTTTATCAAGAGCTGGCACAATCAACTGGAGCTTTAAGGTGATGTTGAGGGAAAAGCAGCCTCAAGGTTTATTTCAGAGACGTTATCGAGGATAACGGGATTTTTCAACAAACGCCTTTACCCACCTCTCGTGAGGCTTCCAGAAACCTCGCAGTTGTACATAAGCCAGTATGTTCGAAGTTAATCAGTTGTCCTTGAAGCCACATAATATGTTAGTTACTCAAGTGTGTTCTACGAGTGAGGTTGTGACGATGCGACACAGGGTGACTACTGTTACTGCGCGCGATTACTCTTATTCCTTCTCTACCCCGTATGTACAATGTACATAGTAGATAGAGAAGGTATTGTATTCTACCCAAAAATCCGATGTCGAGATTTCACCGGAAATAAATGTTTTGGGGTCCCCTGAGTCCAAAAAAGCATTTTAGGAAAATCTCCGTTTGTGTGTCTTTGTGTGTATGTGTCTGTGGACAACATAGCTCAAAAAACGAAAATACCGTTAAATACCAAACTTAGTATTTAGGTTTGGTATCTTCCAAGGCTTTCAGAGGCTATTCCCAGAAAGTTCAAGACATACATTTCACTTGCCATGTAAGTATCATTAGTACATTGTACTTTAATTAAAATAATTAGAGCCATTCTTGTTGAAAGTCAACATTTTTAAACAATTTTCTTTATAAAGATTAGTTTGGGTTAAGGGAATCTTCGTGTTGTACCCCTAAAAATACTAAACATAAACACCAAGTTTGGTATTTTATGGACTTTTTTCGGTTATCGTGTTCGTAGACAGACACACGGACCTTTTTCTAAAAATGCTTTTCTTTGGAAGCAGAGGAACCTACAATGTGTATTTCCGATGAAGTCTTGGTAACGAATTTCTAGGTGGAATACAGTATCTTCTCTATACTATGTACATAGTACGTGTAGAGAAGTAAATATATTAGTAAACAGAGAAAACTAGAAGAGTCATTTACTAAGAATTCAAGCATATCTATATTTACAGGAGAATAAATTAATTCTTGAACCTATTCATGCTATTTATGAATTGGCACATAGTGAAATTAATACACCCATTTTAAAAAAAAAAATCCCTAAAATGTAATTCAATTTATAGCTCAAAATTAGATAATCAGAGCATAGAAGGGCAGGAATATCTATAAAGGCATGGAGGGAAACACGAGGCTGGAAAATGAGATATCTTGTTAAACGTAAAGAGTTACTGATGACGATGGTGATGATGTGATTACCAGAAGTAATTGCAAAGGAATAGACTCACCAACACCACGACATGATGGCCAAAGAGCTAAAGTTTACATAACTGGGTCTGTCTGAATGTGTAAATTATATGGCTGACGGTAGCAGCTGGCATAGAATCGAACTCGCTCCCTTGAGCAAGGTGAGTGTTGTTGAATTTAGAGGGTTATACCTCTCCGAGAGGTTTTACTGCCAGTCACAGGCATGCAATCCTTCACGCTCCCCAATACCGCTTTATCAACGTCTGAGTTCTCCTATCTTATTCCCCGCAGTTTCAAGCTGCTGCAATAACGTCTTATTACTCGTGCGCGCGCAGCTCTATTCAACAGTCTCCGGTTAAGTTTACTCGCTATCACTGATAAGTTAATCAAGGGACGCATTCATTGCGCAGCGCATTGGCTCGAGGTTACAAATGGAAGACCAGGTAGAAAAAGCTTGCTTTTAATAGAACTAGAGTATAAAGCCGATGTCCCACGGTTAAATGTTTTGATCCAATACTCTTCAAACTACAATTTGGATCGTGGGACATGGGATAATTTCATTGTATACAATTTCCGTCCTATTTTTTGGTCCAATTCGAGTTTGCTATAACAGCGATTTCTAATTTTTGGTCCAAACGTATGAAATCAACCTAGTGGTAATGACGTAATAAGTGACAGCTAGCGCTGGGTCTTCCTTCCCGCCCACGTAATTGATTGTGTGAAACTTGGCTGTGACTTGTAGAGTTTGCCCTAAATAATAGGGTTACAGTAGCAGAGCAATGGTTGAATGCACCTTTTTTGTGCGGCAGAGATTTATGAAATAATGACTCGGGTATTTATAGCCCCTGAAAATGTATTTTATCGCATCCATATGTACCTAACCTTTTTTGCTCAACAAAGCATAAAAACGTGGTCTTACCTTTGATTTGCTGGCATGGACTGCCCCATATTTGCATCTTGGCAAGTGATTTTTGCCTCAACTAGGACAGTAACTTTCCAAACAAATTTTCGTCCATTCTAAGGAAGTTAAAATAATTTACAGAGTTCGTTTTGTAGAACATGTAGTACATCTCTTCCTTGGCCTGCATTTCTACGTTCCAGCCATGGTCTAGCCCACCAACGCCTCTTTATTGGTTTTTTCTTTCTATTATAATATCTTTTGCAATGGATAAACTAAGCTTGCTACAGCAAACGTAAATAAGTGTGGATCAGCAACATCTGCCATTATTTATCAGCTGTTCATGTGCATGCGAGAAATATTTGGACAAATACACACTCTCTTGGAAATGGAATGGAGAAATTGTACACAACCTTCACGTTGTATTAACATTTGAACCAAATTTTAACCGTGGGACACCGTCTTAAGAGATATGCAGTCATGTGGCAAAACTATAGCAAATAAAAGCCTTATGTGTTCTATTCACATACCTTTCTCTACATCTCTGTAACAAATTATTGTTAAAAAGCTTATTCTTCTATCTACTTTATACAAATCGAGATAAACTTTTGCAGAAATGCTTTTTAGAAGTAGAAGGGAAATAATGGAATACACTAGACTGAAACGATAGTCAAATATTCTAAAAGCTGGTTACTATGTGGATGGAATCCGTTCCTTTGTATTGCCAGGAGCTGACAAGTGAAAAGTTTCAAGTGTTTTAAAACTGAAAACAATAACAAGGAATATCTCAAAAACGATAAACTCCACGACAAAGAGGTATATAACATAAATTGTGTGTTTTAACGTGCTCTACATTTTTTGTATGGTAAGTTTTTGTCCATCTCTTATGGTTTAGCAGTTATGTAAAATTCCGTAAAATGCATCCAGAATAAAGTAGTCTTCAGAGACTATTCCCAGAAAATTTAAGATAGACATTTTATTTGTCAGTAAAATAACCTTAATATACGATCTTTTAATCAAAATCGTTAGCGCCAGTTTTGAAAAAAATCAAAAATTTTGAAAAAAGTTTCATATAAAGGATAGTTGGGGGTGTTTTTTTTTTTTTAAAAATCTTCGTGTTTGGAAGATACCAAATTTAAATATCAAGTTTGTATTTAACGGTATTTTCGTTTTTGAGCTATGCTATCCACAGACGCACACATGGACCTTTTCTAAATTTTTTTGGAATCAGGTAGTCTCAAAACATGAATTTCCACACACGGACCGTTTTCCAAAAAATGTGTTGGTTTTTTTTTGGATTCAGGGGGACCCAAAAATGTATTTCTGGTGAAATATCCGAATCGAATTTTTGGGTGCATAACAATACCTTCTCTATACTCTCTGTATATAGTACGTGTAGATAAAGAAAAATTAACATTTTGCTATTTAAAAATCTGATGTGTTACTCTCACGTGAGTGTCTCTAACTGTCCTACAAAGAGAGTCCTATACCATGTTATTCCAGATAAGCATTAGCAGAATATATTTATTGCTTAGTTCCTGATAATTAAAAGAGAACTAAAAGAATGCGCTATGGTAAAATGGTAGTCAAATGTTTTAAAAACTATATGCGATTATCTTTGAAATTGACTTATTTATTTGGCCAGGAGTAGAACAAAAGAAAACGGACACTTCCTGTCCGAAAAACGTATTAAGTATTTTAAAATTGAAACCACTAAAAGGGACTATATTGGAAATGATCATCTCTACAACAAAAATGCCTTATGACATAAATTGTGTGTTTTAACGAGATCTCCTTTTTTGTGTAGTGAGGTTTTACCTATCTCTTACGTTTTAATCGATATGCAAAATTCTGCCAAAATCAACCAGAATAAAAGCTCTTTTCTTCCCAGAAAATTCCAAATATACCAAAACAAAAATTTCAAAAATGTTTGAATGTAAAGGGTAGTTTGGAGTGAGAGGATTATATTTTGAAAATCTTCGTGTCGCAATCTTGAAAGACAATAAACTTAAATACCAAGTTTGGTATTTAACGGCCCTTTAGTTTTTGAGCTATGCTGTCCACAGACACACACGGAGCTTTTCTAAAAATTCTTTTTGGATTCAGGGGCCTCAAAACATGTATTTCCTGTGAAATCTCCGTATCGAACACAACACCCACTCTATGGACAATGTATATTATAGTATATAGAAAGTAAAAATGTGATTTCTGCCATTTAAATGGCTTTATCTACCTAGACTACAACAAACTATTCTTGTAAAAGCTTATCCCTCTATACATTGCATGCTAATCGAAATAAAACTTAACAAAAATGTTATCAATTATACGGAGATATACTTAGCTAAATCGGTAATAAAATCTTTTAAGATCTGGTCATCATTTGGCTCACTAAAATTCCCTTCACCTTGCAACACCAGAATGAAAAAAGAATAACAATTTACCATCTGAAAAAATGTAAATTTAGAAGTGTATATCAATAACAAGAAGTATCTCAGAAATAGAACTTAAAACTGAAGTGTATCTAACAAATTTTCTGCTTTAACGAAATCTACACTTTTGTGCAGAAAGATTTTTCTATCTATTACAGTTCACCAGTTATTAAAAAATCATCCAAAATGATGAGGACTTAACACAGTATTCATAGTTTAAAATATTTATTTCAGTTTTGATGAAAATATCTCAAATATAGGTATTTTATTTAAAAACAGCAATTTTTGACGAAGTTCACAATTTTTAAAAGTGTGCTTATATGGGTTATTTGGGGTAGAGGGGTTTCTTGAAAATTCTTTAGTTTAAAATAATGTCCATTTTTCAATTATAGTATTTAGGTATAGAAAGAACAGTAATGGTGATAGGCCACATCCTTGTTTACGTCCTCTCTTCACATAAATAGATATTGTGTAAGAATTAAATTGGTTGGTTTTTTATATTTTGCTATGGTTTTTTAATACGTTTATACTATTAATTAAGTTGGAGGTGTAGAATGTTTTGGTGTAGAATGTTCCATATTATAGGCGATTTATCGTATCCTATGCTTTCTCGTTGTCCAGAACCAATAAATATGACGACTTAATAATCCCATTCATTCTTAACTATTTGCTTCAGGGTAAAGATTCCATCAATACATTACCTTCTTTTCGAAAACCGTTCTACTCTTCTGATAATATTTTTTTCTGCAATTGGTATTAGTTTTCATTTAAATACTCTGGCATAAAGGTTATAACAAGTTGGTAAAAGAGTTAAACCCTATAGTTTTTGCAGTCACTGTTATTTCCTTTTTAATGGATGTTTATTATTTGCTCTGTGTTCCTATTAATTGTATATATAATTCGAATTTTAAGTCTCTGACTGCCATATTTCCAAAATTCCATTTGTAACATATTAAGACCCAGTGCCTTGCTGGTTCTAGCTATTTTTATTTTGTCTACACATACTATGTACATAGTATAGAGAAGGTATTGAATTCCACCGAAAAATTATACATCGATATTTCCCAGAAATGCATGTTTTGCGTTCCCCTAAATAAAAAAACATTTTTGGAAAAAGATCCGTGTGCGTGCGTGTGTCTGTATGTCTGTGGACAGCATAGCTCAAATACCAGCAACTTTGTATTTAAGTTTGGAATCTTCCAAGGATGGAACACGAAGATTTTCAAGAAAATCCCCGGTCGCCCCTCGTGTGTAATGCTTATCATGCTAACTTCGTATATAGAAGGTCGCGGGTTCAAACCCGGCGGACGACGATGGATTTTTTCGGGCGTAAAAATCCTTAGCATGGCATCCTTCGGAAGGGAAGTAAAGTCGTTGGTCCCGTGTCGTAGATTTACGGCACATAAAAGAACCTCAAGCCAGATAGAGAAACCTCTGAGCAAAATTAAGCGGTCTTTCACGCTCCCTATAGAATGGGACGCTGAGAACCGCAGCAGTTAAAGAGCGTCCGTAAATAAAACTCCATTTACATTTTTAGAAAATCCTCCCACCCCAAACTACCCTTTACTTGGAAAAAAATTGAACATTTTGAATTTATCAAAAATGGCTCTTAACGATTTTGATTAACGTTTCTTATATTTAAGACATTTACATGCCACATAAAATGTATATCTTGAATTTTCTGGGAAGAGCCTCTACAGATCTCTTTATTCTAGATGATATTTTTTTTTAATTTTGCATAACTGGTAAATCGTAAGAGATAGACAAAATCTTACTACACATTAAATGTGGATCATGTAAAAACATACAATTTATTTTATATACATTTTTTTCGTGGAATTGATCGTTTTTGAGCTATTTCTTGTTATTGGTTTCAGCTTTAAAAACTTATACTTTTCTCATACAGTAATTTGTCACCTCCTATCCATACAAACCAAAGAACTTCAGTCACATAGCAACCAGTTTCTATCACTTTAACCTATAGTACTCCCTTATTGCGCTTCTACTTACATGGAGGCAAGTGTTAAAGACTATTTCTGCTAACTTTTTCTCAGCTAGCATGAAGTAAATAGAAGCATAAGCTTTTTAACAATAATTTTTGCAGAGATATAGAGAAAGTTATGTGATTGGAACACATCAGCTTTTTTCACAACGGTTTCCAATTCTTCCATTATTATTGCATTCAGTTCTCCAGGTTGTTTGATTTATATACTAACTGCTATTCTTAAACCTACTAGTAGACCTTCAGAGTATTTCAACCAGGCTTCTTTTGGTATATTATCTATATTTCTTCTGTCATTTGTTTTATGATTTAAGTTTTTGAGAATCTCCAGACAGTCTATTAGCATGTAAATAATGTAGGTAGTCTTCTTGCCGTTTACTACTAAGCCATGTATGATAAGCTTCCTTTTGTGTCTTATTTGCTTTTTAAAGACCTTAACTTCATATTTTTAATCTCTTTAATGTGCGTGTCTTTTGAGGACTTAAACCTGCCATAGCCACAATGTGCAGAGCTTTTTATATTCCTTCAGTCTATGTTTTCATCTCCAGTTCTACCTCTCAGTTTTATCTCTATTCTTCTTTGGTATAATTTGTGAACAGCCATATCTTCCTGCAGCTGCACCTTAAATTCTCTATCATTAGAAAAATTATAAGTAAAATTCAAAAAAGAAAAATCTGATGTGTTCCATTCACACGACTATATCTTGCAGTCCCACAAACAAACGTTTCTTACAAAAGATTATTCTTTTATCTACATCATACTAATCAAGATAAACATAACCAGAATTCGTCTTATTACTTTTTCTTTATAAATGGAAATAAAATAAGGGAATACACTAGGATAAGGCTATAACCAAATCTTTTAGAAGCCGGTCGCTATGTGAAACAATTGAAATTCAGTTCTCTTTGCTTGCTAGAAGTATACTAAAAACAGACGAAAGAAACTTGCTTCCCGTTTGATACAAGTAAGTAGCTTAAATCTGAAACCATCGGAAAATCTCGAAAACTTAGTGTCATAAAATGTACGACATAAATATGTGTTTTAACAGGATCAACGCCTTTTTGTAGTAAGTTTTTGTCCATCTCTTAGAGTTTACCAGTTATAAGGAAGTCTTTAGAGGCTATTCCGAGATAATTCAACTTTAAATTTCGTTTGTCATAAAATTAATTTAAGCATATGGCATTTTAATAAAAATCGCTATAGGCATTTCTGAGAAAATCAAAACTTTAGAATAATGTTCCATATAAACCGTGGTTGGAGTGGGGGGCCTTTACTTGAAAATGTTCGTGTCGCTACCTTGGAAGATACTGAACTTAAATACCAAGTTTGATATGTAACCGACTTTTGTTTTTGAGTTGTGCTGCCCCCCCCTCATACACACACACACACACACACACACACACACACACACACACACACTTACATACATGTTTCTAAAAATTGTATTATTTGGATTTAGGGGTCCAGTGAAATCTCGGTTTTGAATTTTCGGGTCGAATACATTGCCTTCTCTACTCAACTATAAACATTGTACATAAGTGCTATTGAAAGTAAAAATGTGACATTTTAAATGTTTGACTAAAATCTCATTGAAGAAAGAAACCATGCTGCAGCGAAGGGAATAGATGATCTCTTCGTTATTGGCGTGGTATGCATTACAGTTCTGGATCTATTTTTATTTCCTCTAGACCCTTGTATTCCACCCAAAAAATCGACACCGAGATTTCACCGGAAATACATATTTTAGGAACCACTGAATCCAAAAAAAAGCAATTTCAGAAAAAGGTCCGCACGTGTGTGAGTGTCTGTTTGTGTCTGTATCGGGTCTGTGGTCAGCATAGCCCAAAAACGAAAATACAGTTAAACACTAAATTTGATATTTAAGTTCGATATCTTTCAAGGATGCGACACTAAGATTTTCAAGAAAATTCCCCCACCCCTAGCTACCCTTTAGATGGAAAAAGTTTTGAACATTCTGTTTTTCTTAAAAATGGCTATATCGAATTTGATTAAAATACCACAATTTAAAGTCATTTTCATGACAAATAAAATATATATCTTGAATTTTTACGGAATAATTTCTGAATACCTGTTTATTCTGGATGAATTTTTTCAGAATTTTGCATAACTAGTAAACCGTAAGAAATAGACAAAAACTTATTGCACAAGAAATGTAGATCTCGTTCAAATACAGCGTTTATGTCGTATACAGTTTTTTCGTGGTGTTAACCGTTTTCAAAATATTCCTTGTTATTAGTTTCAGTTGTAAAGCACTTAATATTTTGTCAGGAAGGAAGTTTCCGTTTTTCTTTTGTTCTACTCCTGGCCAAGCAAAGAAGGGATTTACAATGACAATGGCATAACGAAGCTTTAAAAAATTTGACTATCGCTTTAGCATCGCGAATTCCTTTAGTTCCCTTCTACTTATAAGGAACTAATCTTTAGCTTTATCTCGATTAGCATGGTGTAGAAAGAAGAATAATCCTTTGTAAGAAATTTGTTTCTATAGCAGCTAGAGAAAGTAACAAATCAGATTTTTTCTGTTACAACCTAGACGTAGTATGCTCTTTGCGTTCTATGTACTTACTAAGCCATAAACAAATCCTATAGGGCCTAAACGCCTAAATTAGCCATAAACTCTTATAAATAATTAAAGTCATATTGTACGCAAAGTGCCTATTGTTGTGTTTATATATATATATAATTTTATGACAGCAAAGTCTTTTAAGATTTCGCTTGAGGCGAAGATCCCAACAATGCCTGGAGCACATGAGCCATGTTTTGATCCTTTGTATATAAAGGTAGCGTTTATACAGCACAAAGTCTTTCAAGAATTATTAGCTGGAGGTGAAGAACCCAACAATGTGTGGAGCATATGTATCATGTTTTGGTCTCTTGTATATAAAGATAGCGTTTTTATCACAACAAAGTTCATTCAAGAATTATTGCGCTTGAGGTGAAGAAATAAACAATGTGTGGAGCACATGGAAATTAAGGAAATTAATATTAATGGGGCAATTTTTTGAATTGATAAAATAATGAAACAGTTTATTCAGGAAAGTCCTTCTACTTCATGTTTTGGTCGCTTATATAAAAAGGTAACAAGAAAGTCTTTCAAGATTTTCGCTTGGGTTGAAGAACTCAACAATGTATGGAGCACATGGCTCATGTTTCGGTCTCTTGTATATAAGGTAGCGTTTTTACAGCAGCAAAGCCTTTCAAGAATTACCCTTGAGGTGAAGGACTCAACAATGTGTGGAGCACATGGGGCATGTTTTGGTTTCCTGTGTATAAGTTAGCATTTTTACTGCAGCAAACTCTTTCAAGAATTACGCTTGAATGAAGGCCCCAAAAATTCGTGAAGCACATGGAGCATGTTTTGGTCTCTTGTATATAAAAGCAGTCTTTCAAGATTACCCTTGAGGTGCAGAACTCAAAAACGTGTAGAGTACACGGGGCATGTTTTGGTCTCTTGTGTATAAGGTAGCGTTTCTACTGCAGCAAAGGCTTTCAAGAATTACCCTTGAGGTGAAGAACTCAACAATGTGTGGAGTGCATGGGGCATGTTTTGGTCTCTTGTATATAAGGTAGCGTTTCTACTGCAGCAAAGCCTTTCAAGAATTACCCTTGAGGTGAAGAACTCAACAATGTGTGGAGCACATGGGGCACGTTTTGGTCTCCTGTGTATAAGTTAGCGTTTTTACTGCAACAAACTCTTTCAAGAATTACGCTTGAGTGAAGACCCCAAAAATTCGTGGAGCACATGGGTCATGTTTTGTATCTTGTATATAAAGACAGTATTTTATCGCAACAGTCTTTCAGGATTACGCCTGAGGTGAAGAACTCAACAATGTGTAGAGCACATGCTTTTGTCTCTTGTATATAAAGGTAGCACTTTTACCGCAGCAAAGTCTCCCAAGAATTACGCTTGAGGTGAAAAACGCAACAATGTTTGGAGCACATGTTTTGGTCTCTTATATTAGAGATAGTGTTTTTACAGCAACAAAGTCTTTAAAGAAATATGCTTGAGGTGAAGAACGCAACAATGCATGATCACATTGGTCATGTGTTGGACTCTTGTATATAAAAGTAGTGTTTATACTGCAGCAAAGTCTTTCAAGAATTACGCTTGAGTGAAGAACCCAACAACATGTGGAGCACATGGGTCATGTTTTGGTCTCTTGTATAAAAAGGTAACGTTTTTACCACAAAAAAGTCTTTCAAGAATTTCGCTTGAGGTGAAGAACTCAACAATGTGTGGAGTGCATGGGGCATGTTTTGGTCTCTTGTATATAAGGTAGCGTCTCTACTGCAGCAAAGTCTTTCAAGAATTACGTTTGAGGTGAAGAACTCAACAATGTGTGGAGCACATGGGTCATGTTTTGGTCTCTTGTATAAAAAGGTAACGTTTTTACCACAAAAAAGTCTTTCAAGAATTTCGCTTGAGGTGAAGAACTCAACAATGTGTGGAGTGCATGGGGCATGTTTTGGTCTCTTGTATATAAGGTAGCGTTTCTACTGCAGCAAAGCCTTTCAAGAATTACCCTTGAGGTGAAGAACTCAACAATGTGTGGAGCACATGGGGCACGTTTTGGTCTCCTGTGTATAAGTTAGCGTTTTTACTGCAACAAACTCTTTCAAGAATTACGCTTGAGTGAAGACCCCAAAAATTCGTGGAGCACATGGGTCATGTTTTGTATCTTGTATATAAAGACAGTATTTTATCGCAACAGTCTTTCAGGATTACGCCTGAGGTGAAGAACTCAACAATGTGTAGAGCACATGCTTTTGTCTCTTGTATATAAAGGTAGCACTTTTACCGCAGCAAAGTCTCCCAAGAATTACGCTTGAGGTGAAAAACGCAACAATGTTTGGAGCACATGTTTTGGTCTCTTATATTAGAGATAGTGTTTTTACAGCAACAAAGTCTTTAAAGAAATATGCTTGAGGTGAAGAACGCAACAATGCATGATCACATTGGTCATGTGTTGGACTCTTGTATATAAAAGTAGTGTTTATACTGCAGCAAAGTCTTTCAAGAATTACGCTTGAGTGAAGAACCCAACAACATGTGGAGCACATGGGTCATGTTTTGGTCTCTTGTATAAAAAGGTAACGTTTTTACCACAAAAAAGTCTTTCAAGAATTTCGCTTGAGGTGAAGAACTCAACAATGTGTGGAGTGCATGGGGCATGTTTTGGTCTCTTGTATATAAGGTAGCGTCTCTACTGCAGCAAAGTCTTTCAAGAATTACGTTTGAGGTGAAGAACTCAACAATATGTGGAGCACATGGGTCATGTTTTGGTCTCTTGTATAAAAAGGTAACGTTTTTACCACAAAAAAGTCTTTCAAGAATTTCGCTTGAGGTGAAGAACTCAACAATGTGTGGAGTGCATGGGGCATGTTTTGGTCTCTTGTATATAAGGTAGCCATTTTACTGCAGCAAAGTCTTTCAAGAATTACCCTTGAGGTGAAGAACTCAACAATAAGTGGGGAGCACATGGGGCATGTTTTGGTCTCTTATATATAAGGTAGCCTTTATACTGCAGCAGAGTCTTTCAAGAATTACGCTTGAGTGAAGACCCCAAAAATTCGTGGAGCACATGGGTCATCTTTGTATCTTGTATATAAAGACAGTATTTTATCGCAACAGTCTTTCAAGATTACGCTTGAGGTGAAGAACTCAACAATGTGTAGAGCACATGCTTTTGTCTCTTGTATATAAAGGCGGCGCTTTTACCGCAGCAAAGTCTTTTAAGAATTACGCTTGAGGTGAAGAACCTAACAATGTGTGAGGTACATTGGTCATATGTTGGACTCTTGTGTATAAAGGTAGCGTGTATACTGCAGCAAAGAATTACGCTTGAGTGAAGAACTCAACAATGCGTGGAGCGCAAAGGTCATGTTTTGGTATCTTACATATAAAGGTAGCATTTTACCGCAGCAGTATTTCAAGACTAACTCAACAATGTCTAGAGTACGTGTTTTGGTCTCTTGTGTATATAGATAGCGTTTATACTGCAGCAGAGTCTTTCAAGAATTACGCTTGAGGTGAAGAACCCAACAATACGTGGAGCACATGGGTCGAATCAGCAATACCTGATATTTCAACAATGTCATAAACTTAGGTACAGGTTAGACTACACACCGCGACTTAAACAGCTCAAGGAGGAAGGGATGAAGTGAGGAAACCACAGGCCAGGTGCAGGCAGGCCACAGAGTGTTGCGGATGTCCCTAACAGTTTGGCTGATGAAACTCGCCTCAGCACCAAAGCTCCACGTAACCGCCAACTCCACACAACAACAAAGCAATCGTCCTAGGCACCACGAAGTTAGCCATCACAGTCCTGTCCCGATGAATCATTTCTTATCGATGAGAAATTACTTTGTGATTAACATTCTGCTTACACATAGTCGTTTCGGTAGGCTGTTGTCATATTTAATTGCTGTATTTCTGCAGGGGCACGCGCTCCTCTGCTTCCTCTAAAATGCCTCCTTTCCATACATTTTCTATCGCACCCCTCGTATGTTAAACTGTTTTGCCCCATTTCACATTAGTTACCATTTCTTTCCACATTGGGTCTCACTAAACTTAAAAGTGTTATTATTTCCTCAATAGCAGCCTCAACATGTTATCACGCCTGTTAGACACAGTGTCACTCGTAATAGCCCTAGGATGAGAACAAAAGCAATGTTCGCGATGTATAAAATGTAGTAACGATTATAAATATAAATCCTTACAGAATCACCGTGTATAATACAACCAAACTTTTCGAAGAACTAAATCAAAGAATAAGATTGCAAGCAATTGATCAGTTATGCATGAAAACACGCGCGTAAATTTCCACTGAGCACTTAGTTGTTGCAACACCAATGACATGATGTCTCTGAGGTAATATATTCTTACACTATGATTGGTCAGCATCCTGACGAGCCCCTGCCAGCAGACGACACAGCCCACAAAACTGTCAATCAAGTTTCTCACCGACAAAACAAATTACATGCATCTACGCGCCACCTACCAGCACAGCCACACACCACAAACCCAGAGGTACATATACCTGATATATGACAAGGAAATTACATGAAAGGGAAATGATGGAAAGGAAGCAGAGGTGAATTAGCACTCTAAATTTGCTTATGTGACAAGGCGGAACCACGAGAAACACAAACGTTATCAATGAACCTGCGACCTCTCGAATACAAATCGCACACTTTACCGCGGAGCTACCTCGCTCGATGGATTATGAAGATAGAAGCAGACAGACAAGTTTAATATCAACTGGGATTTGAGCAAGATATCTCACGGTTTCCATCTATTTAGTCTAAACAGCTAAACTAGCATTGGACATTCCGGCTTGATAAAATTCAACTGATTTACATTTTTCCGTAAACTAAAAGGAGACCGAAAATTACTTTGAGATGATCTACCCTAATGGCAACTTAAACGTTCGTAAATACTCTAAGTCTTGTAGTATACTATGCTAACCATAGTTTAACCAAACATTAGGTCACTCAATGGAAATGTATTAATTCACTCAAGCCGCGTGCCTATTAACCTAATGCGGTATATGGCGGAAAAGCATAAAAATTTTAAACGAATGTAATGAAAAATAAATGACATTATAAACAAAAAACGGTGGTGTAATCATTTTGTCCCCAACAAGATTACCCTACGCTCAATGAAGCAGTAACACAATCAACAAACATGTAATGAAAGGCTATAAAAAGCGTTGGAAAGGTCGATCTAGTTATATGTTGTGTTTAAACGCTTCACACAACGTTTAAAGTTTCTAAACGGCATCTATTAAAAGCAAAAGCAATACGTGTGGTTTAAAATTTAATCCGGAGTGACTCATGTAACCCTTTCCAACCAATGGTGCCATATGGTATCATTATCTGTATTTGTTGTTTGAGATAGTAAAGGTTAACGTTCATTAATTCATTTTTTCTAAGAAATACATATAAATGTAAATGGAGTTTTATTTATGGACACTCTTTAACTGCTGTGTTTCTCAGCGTCCCATTCTATACTGAGCGTGAAAGACCGCTTAATTTTGCTCAGAGGCCTCTCTATCATATTTGAGGTTCTTTAACGTGCCGTAAATCTACGACACGGGACCAACGGCTTTACTTCCGTTCCGAAGGAAGCCATGCTAAGGTTTTTTACGCCCGAAAAAAATCCATCGTTCTCTGCCGGGTTTGATCCCTCGACCTTGTATATATGAAGTTAGCATGGTAACCATTACACCACGGGGGGCGACGAATTAAATATAATACTAAATAAGTCGAGCCCATAACATCCCTTCAGGGCAAGGGGTTCCTACATTTATAGGGATAGCTCAGAATTTGTCCCCTAGCATGGGGAGACAATCCATGAGAGTTGGGTGATTTCCAATATTTTAATATTCCCAATAACTACTTTAACATGTTCACTTTTAGCCTGGTAGTAGTTAATGCTATGATACTATATTACATTCTACTCCTATAATTAGTTTTGTTTGCGACATCAGTTTTTATCTCACTTTTCACTATTACTACACTATTCACTTTATTGTTATGTGCTGCACTTTCCTATCTCCCTCCCTAGTCTTCTCCATTTCGCTCTGTCCTTAGCGATCCTCGTCCGATCTATCCCGGCTGCTGTCTGGAATATATCTGCCCATCTTCGTTTTCCCAGTTCGGACGTCAGATACTTTTGCAGTGTAAGCCCCTCTATCCTGTTGTAGTCTAACTGCATGACCTCCCCATTTCCATTTTAGCTAAAGCGCTTTATTTCCCATGTCCGTTATTTTCCATCTTGCTCTCAGTTCTGTACTCCGTATTCTGTCTGAAGCTCTGAAGTTTAGAATCCGCTTTTCCATTTTTCGCTGGCATATTCTCAGCCTTTCTGTCTGTTTTTGTGTGCATGTCCAGGTTTGAAAGCCATATAATAGTACTGGCTTTACACAACTTTCCAGTGTTTCAAATTTTAGCTTTTTGTTGATATACTTGTCTTGAAGGATAAAACTTAGTCTGTGAAATTTGCTCCATGTCTGTGTAATTCATCTGCGTATCTCTTTCTCTGCACTGTTATTGACTGTTATCAACTGCCCCAAGTATGTGTATTCCCCTACTTGCTTTTAAGATCTGATCCAGTTCTCCTGAGGAGTTTTCTAAGGAATACAGAATTAAATTCCGCTGCAATATACCAAGGTCCAGTAAACACTTATGTCAATCAGCATTTGTTTTACCTGGGCCTATCCCTTCCTTTATCACTGTAGAATCGAAGCGAGAAATCCAACCTAGGTCAATCTCTGACATTGAAATCTTGATTAGTGATATTCAACTGTAAGCTTAGACAATTGAAAAACCAATACGACATCAAGTAAGAGCAATTGTTTAAGACAAATATGCATCCTATAGGGCGAGTTTACAAAAAGACATTTTTTCGAAAATAAACCAGGCTTGAAAGGGTTAAGAAAAAGGTGAAAAGTAGGCAAACACAGGGTGTAAAATGTTAGAAACTTGTCTTTCTTCTTTAAAATATGGAATGGGATTTATTTTGCTTTGATTTACCAGTTATTTTAGAAGGAATAAGCCTGTACTCCACACAAAATCTACACATCCATATTTCACCGTAAATGCCTATTTTAAGTCTCCTGTACAGATAAGCGTTTTAGAACAGAAATCTGTATGTGTAAACATCTGATGTGTTCCACTCACATGACTTTATCTATCTGTTACATAAAAATAAATTTCTTATAAATGATTATTTTTATATTCGTGATGCTAATCTAGATAATAAATATCAGAATTGGTGGTATTGCTGACTTCTTTGTAAGTAGAAGGGAAATAACGGAATATACTAGGTTAAAGCCATAGTCTAATGTTATAAAGCCGGTCGCTAAGTGAAACAATTGAAATTCGGTACTCTTTGCTTGCTAGAGAAAACAAACGAGAGACAAAAAGGAAGGTGTCTCCCTTTTGACAAAGGTTTATGTAATTTAAAACAGAAACAAATAACTCGGCATATCTCGAAAATGGTTAACTGTACAAAAAAGTGTGTACGACACAAATTGCGTGTTTTAATAAAATCTAGAATTTTGTATAGACGTTTTTTTTCTCCCTTACGATTTACAGTTATACAAAACCTATATATAGGCACAAGTCTTCAAGTATGAAGAGGTCCTCACAATCTATTCCCAGAAAATTCAAGATACACATTAAATTCATCACGAAACTATCTTACACATATGTCATTTGAATAAAAATCGTTACAGACATTTTTATGAAAACCAAAACGTTTGAAAAATGTTCCATGTAAAGGGAGTTGGGTGGTGGGATTTTCTTGAAAATCTTAGCATCGCACTTGGAAGATACTGAACTTAAATACCAACTTTGGTATTTAACAAGCTTTTCGTTTTGGATCTATGTTGCCAAAAGAGACACACACACTCACACACAAGCAACACACACGGACATGTTTCTAAAATGATTTTTGTGGATTCAGGGGATTTCGAGACACACACACACACACATATATATATATATTTCCGCTGAAATTTTCGTATCAACTTTTTGGGTGCAAACAATACCTTCTCTATACACTATGTACATAGTACGTGTAGAGAAAGTAATAAACTGATGTTCGTCTAATTAGTTTCTAGTAATCCTCAGTGAATTTACTTTTCTTGCGTGCGCTTTGTTAAGGTTTAGTGTGTGTAAATAAACTGATTTTCGTGTAATCAATGCTAACCGATTTCAATCTTTAAATAATATCTGTAACTGCAAAATATTGAAAAAATGGTGCGATTTTCGTCCACATCATTACTGGAACCTATAGTGTTTTAATAAAAATCGTTAGAGATGGTTAGAAAAACAGAATTTTTGAAAACTGTTTCCTATCCAGAATGTTTCGAGGGCAGGGGACTTTCTTGAACATATTCCTGTTGCATTCCTGGAAGAAGCTGAATTTAAATAGAAAATTTGAGATTTAAATGACGTTTGCTTTTTAAGTTGTGCTATTCACATACACACACACACTCATACACATGTGCGTTTTTCAACAAATGTTTGTTATGTATCAATTAATTTCTCTAGCCCGTACGTGCAATGTACATAATGGAAAGAGAAGTTATTGTATTGCATCGAAATATTCAATATCGACATTTCACCGGAAATACATGTTTTGAAACCTTAGAGTCAAAAAAAAGCATTTTAGAAACATGCACGTGAGTATGTGTGTGTGTGTGCGTACAACAGAGCTAAAAAACGAAAGGTTGGTTAAAAACCAATCTAGGTGGCCCGGGTTCGATCCCAAGCGATCACTTGTGGTATTTATGGTGGACAAAGCGGC
Source organism: Hymenopus coronatus (assembly GCA_030762935.1). Classification (NCBI taxonomy): domain Eukaryota; kingdom Metazoa; phylum Arthropoda; class Insecta; order Mantodea; family Hymenopodidae; genus Hymenopus; species Hymenopus coronatus. Next base: position 42,520,883 of record CM060887.1, read on the forward strand.
GCAAGGGATGGTTTTCTCGGGGTTCTCCGGTTTCCCCGCCATTGTATACCATCGGTACTCCATCTTGCTGTGTCACTGTCGTAAAAGTAGTCCTTAAACACTGTCAGGAAAACAAAATAAATAGCAAACATGATATTTAAGTTCAATATCTTACAAGGTTGCGAAACGAAGATTTTCAAGGACATTCCCCACCATCTTCACATAGAACTACCCTTTACGTGGAACATTGCTAAAAAAATTTTGATTTTCTTAAAAATGGCTATCATGATATTCATTGTAATGTGATATATTTAAGATATTTTTATAAAAAACGAAAAGTATATTTTGAATTTTCTGAATATAGCCTCTGAACACTTCTTCATTCTGGATAACTTCTGTTCAGCTTTTGTATAACTGGTAAACCGTAAGAGATAAGACAAAAACTTACCACAGGAAAATGTAGATCTCATTAAAACACACAATTTATTATATATATATATATATATATATACATATATACATACATATATACATATATATATACATATATACACATATATACACATATATACATATATACATTATATATATATGTAGACTCAACTGTTTTCGAGAATTTCCGAGTTGTTGATTTTTAAGGTACTTAAAGATTTTTCAAAAGTGAGACAGTTTTCTTGTCGTTTCTTGTTTGTTTACTCCTAACAAGCAAAGAGAACCAAGTTTCAATTGTATCACTTAGCGACAGGCCTTTAAAAGATCTATCGCCTTATCCTGCTGTATTCTCTTATATCCCTTCTACTTGCAAAGAAGACTCTGGCAATGTTAATTTTGATTAGCATGACATGTAGGCAAAGGGGTAACGAAAATAGATATAACGTCGTGAATAAAGAAAAAAGACGACTATGTGATATAAACAGGCAGGGAATAGAATATGAAGTAGAATAAAATCGCCTTAGAAGTTACAAAATAAAATAAAAATTGGGTGGGGTAAAGAAACGTATATTTTAGAATTGAGTATGAAACAAAGTTCGGGAGTAGCGCGGTTCATGTTAGGAGGGTGGAAAACTCGTAAGGTAGTTGATGAAGCTGGTAGGAGGATTTGTCCATCATGCGGAGATCACGAAGACTGGATGCATATTTTGGCAGATTGCGTGCAGATGGAGAATGTTAAGAAAAAATTCTTGCCGGAGGCATTTTTAAGTTCAAACAGATGAAGGACAGCATTCTGGTGTTTGATCCTGAACAGCGAAGACTGGCAAAGCCTGAGCACATACTTTATGGAAGTAAGAGAGAAAATGTTTGTGTAAATATTGTATAGACTTATTTGGTGTTTGAGTAATCTATCGATCTTTCTTTTGTTGTTCTGTGGTTGAGTTGGAGCGCGTGAGCGTGTGTATGGGTGTGTATGTGTCTGTGTGTTGTAAAGATATACAAAATAGATATTTAGGTAATATTTTAAATTCAAATAGTTTTAGATAGTATGTATGGTCACCCAACTCATGTCACCGTGTGACGCAAATATTGTATTATTGTAAACTTAAAAAAAAGACTATTACTAAAAATAATTTTTATAAGGAAAGTCATGTGAATTGAACACTTCATGTAATTTTTTTTATTTTTACTAACCGTTCTTTTGATTCAGCACGTGTTAAATTATGTTTACGTGAAATGTCATTAGCGAATGTTTGGATGAAATAAAATACTTACCCACATACCACATACAGTAGAGAGAATAAAAAACTACTTTACAGTAAATAAACTAAACATCGGAATTACTGCGGGGCGGGGGTAGTATAACAACATTACCAATATAATAATAAACATCAGAAGTTTACACAACCTCTGCGAAGTAACGTCTATTATATATGTAACGAAATATTGAGCTGTATTAATGATTAAAGGAGAAGCAACTAGCACTTTCATAAAACAGTTGTAGCACGATTATGTAGTACCTTTTGTTTTCCATTTGTTTTAGGCTATTTTTAGACGTTCGTTGCTGTAGTAGCTCCATATTCCCGCAGCGTTCAAAAGAAGGGGTGTGTTTGCCGCAATGGTCCCACAACAAACAACACAAAAGCCGCGAAATTAACACCCGTTGAACAATTGTCGGGGAACACTCCTATATCTGGAGCCAGTTATTGTTTAATAACAAAATACGGAAATAAAATGGACCTTTCTGCTTTAAAAAGCAGAAATGCATCATTGTATCGTTTTTTGATAGCTAATGATTAAGAACAGGATTGTACTGCAAGGGGTTTTAGAAAATTTTCTCTCCCTATACTCATATCGCAAATACCTCAAAAGTTTTTTTGCATCTTTTTGTGATATAAGAAGTCCGTGCTCCAAATATAGGCTGAAGTGTCCGAGATCGAACTTAGAAAACGGTGGGTCGAAACAGTTAAATATCAGGTGAGTATTTTGAGTGCGCAGAGACGGCCGTCCTGGTTAGCGTCTTGCAGGGAAGAAAGCGAAACAAAAGTATCTGGTACCTATGCAGTAATTGAACATAAGTTCGTTTATCAACATGCGTCATGTGTATAGAGTTTTTCACATGAATGAATGAATGAATGAATGAATGAATGAATGAATAAGTGTGTTTATTTAAATAACAGGATCATATATTGAGCTTTATCAATCGCAGACCGTACATGCTTTTGCAATACACAAAATAGTAAGCAATATTAAAAAAACAACAGAATTAAAAGAATGACCACGAAAATGAAAGAACAAAGATATTCAAATACAGCAACTTAAATTTACAACACAGAGTACACCTTATTCAGATGCATTAATGTGCTCTATTATAATAAACAAATACACTTATGAGAAATGTATACACATAATACTAACACCACAACATGAGTATTTTTTTTGGTAGTGTTTAACGCCCGCTTTAACTACTTATGGCACCGCAGGCGGTGGCACTGATAATACATGAATGAATGATGATGGAGCACCGGTGGAATACGACGGCGGGGGAAACCGAAGTACCCAGAGAAAACCCGCCTCAGCGCCGCTTTGTCCACCACAAATCTCACATGCGGTCGCTTGGGATCCAACCCCGGCCGTCTAGGTGAGAGGAAAGGGGTCTAACCACTCGGCCACGGCGCGGCCACAACATGAGTATGACATAAGATTTATGTATATAAAAACAATCATTTTTGTTTAGATATTCTTGTCGCCCACCCTCCCTGTCACCCTCCGTGGTATAATGGTTACCATGCTAAATTCATATACCCAAGGTCATGGGTTCAAATCTGGCGGAGGACGATGGATTTTTTTCGGGCGTAAAAATCCTTAGTATGGCTTCCTTCGGAAGGGAAGTAAAGCCGTGGGTTTCATAGATTTTTGGCTCGTAAAAGAACCTCAAGCCTGATAGAGAGGCCTCTGAGCAAAACCAAGAGCTATTTCACGCCGAATATAGAATGGGACGCTAAGAACCACAGCAGTTAAAGAACGTCCATAAATAAAACTTCATTTCATTTTTTTCTTCCCCCCCCCTATTGTCTAATGTCGCCTTCTTAGATCTCAGCCTTAAGTAGAAATTTAACTAGCCCATTAGCATCTTCTGTGCCTGCCAGGAGCGTCCAACATGCTTTTAGCTCTGCGTTCGCGGTAAATATTTTACCTCCATTCCTCCGTACCGCTACATCTAGCCAAGATATGCGCCCACGACTCTTCCTCCTCTCAAATTCTCATACCATTTTCGTCAGTAATTTTTGTCATCCGCCATGCTCCTTGTCTAATCCACGCGATCCCGTCTCTAATGAGTTTGGTATACCTGTTTTGATGTATTTCTCCATATCCCACTCCAATTTTAGCCCATGTTAACAGTCCTGCGGCATGTTTCGTATATGCTCGAAGATGTTTGCAAGAATTTGAGGCTACTTCAAGTTGAAACAATGGCTTGTATTTTTTAGCAGAAACTTCTTATAAAATAAAGATTACAGAGAAAAACTGATGATATGTTTACGATGTGAGTAGGCGCTAGGCTCCTTGCGAATTGCATGTGGGTTAATTCCTACGGTGCAAATTTTAAGTCCTTATTTGACAGTCACTCGTACTCTAATCTAAGTGACAATATTAGAATCAGAAACAAAACTTAAATGAAACATATGTTGGGAATGAGTGAAAGTTGAACAAGATTTGGGTATTATTCTTTCTATACAGAGTGTTTAAAAAATACGGGGCATACTTTCAGGTATGTATTTCCCACATGAAGACAATCAAAATAGTTTATTATAACATGTGTCCGGAAATGCTTCATTTCCGAGTTATGGCCTTTACAACATTGAAAGTCCCACCTGTAGACAATCAAAATAGTCATGTCCGGAAATGCTTCATTTCCGAGTTATGGCCTTCACAACATTGGAATTCACTGGAACGTTTTTCTTTCCGCAGGTCTTTGCCGTCAAAGGAGACATTAGGAGGGCGCTCTGATAGTTCATTCTGAGGAAGGTTACATTCAGTGTTCTTTAGGCGTTAAGTCTGTGCGACATGTATTCAAATCAAGAGCTGGCAGAGATACACTTCCATGTACGGTAAGGCGGACGGCAATGCTGCGCTGGCTCGTCGTTTGTACCAGGAGAGGTACCCACAGCAACAATGTTCAGATCGGAAGACATTTGTACGTCTCCATTCCCGTCTGTGCGAATATGGAACATTCACCTCTCCTGGTTTGGGAAGGGGACGACCAAGATCTACAACTCCAGAAGTGCAGGAGGAGATTCTGGAGGCTGTGGACAGGACTCCTTCTATCAGCACACGACGGTTAGCGTTGCAAGTCAATGTTCCTCATACGACTGTCTGGAGACTGTTGAACGAATATCAATTGTATCCTTATCATTTGCAACGTGTACAGGCCCTGTCACCAGCAGATTACCTGCACGAGTTAGGTTCTGTCAGTGGTTCTTGCAGCAGTACTTTTCTGCCGTCGTATTATTTACAGATGAAGCACAGTTCACAAGAGATGGCATAACAAATTTCCAAAATCAGCATGTATGGTCGCATGAAAACCCACATGCAACTGTTGTATCTCATCACCAGGTGTGGTTCTCCCTCAACATGTGGGCCGGTATCATTGGTGATCGATTAGTTGGACCCCATGTACTTGTAAACTGACTTACGGGGCAGGCGTACACAAACTTCCTGGAAAACACCATACCTGACGTTTTCGAAGACACTCCACTGATCAATCATCAACACATTCACTTCTTGCATGATGGCGCTCCTGCACACTTCAGTCTTACGGCTCGCCGGTGCTTGGATCGAAGGTTTCCTGATCGATGGATAGGTAGAGGTGGCCCAATTGCTTGGCCTCCACGCTCACCTGATCTGAACCCTCTCGATTTCTACTTGTGGGGCCATTTAAAATCATTGGTTTATTCGTCCCCGGTGGCGGATTTGGAATTCCTTCGGAATCGAATTGTGGCAAGTTGTGAGGACATACGCAATACTCCTGGAGTTTGGGATCGTGTTCGCAGGTCAATGAGACATCGATGTGAGGTCTGTATTCAAGCAGGAGGTGGACATTTTGAACATCTTCTGTAATGACAACAACCTGCGGAAAGAAAAACGTTCCAGTGAATTTCAATGTTGTGAAGGCCATAACTCGGAAATGAAGCACTTCCGGACACATGTTATAATGAACTGATTTGATTGTCTACATGTGGGAAATACATACCTGAAATTATGCCCCGTATTTTTGAAACGCCTGTATATACTATGTACATAGTGTATAAGAAGGTATTGCATTACAGCCAAAATTTGGTAACGATATTTCACTGGAACTATATGTGTGTGACCACTAAAGCTAACAAAATCAGTTTTATAAAATTGTCAACGTATGTGTGTCTGTGTGAGTGTGAATGGCCAGCGTAACTAAACAACCAAGAGTCCGGTAAATATCAAACTTGGTCTTTACGCTTAGTATCTTCCAAGGATGCGACACGAAATTTTCAAGAAAATCCCCCCACCTCCAACTACCCTTTAAATTTCGAAAAATTTGAAAATTTTGATTTTCTCAAAAATGGCTCTAACGATTTTGACATTTAAAAGAAAGACATTTACTTGAAAAATATATTATATATATCATGAATTTTCTTTGAATGTCTCTGATCCATTCTTCATTGTCGATGACTGCTACGTAACTCCTAAACCGTAAGAGATAAAAACTTACTAAACAAAAATGTAGAACTTGTTAAAATACACAATTGATATCATATACATTTTATCGTGAAGTTGACCATTTCCGACATATTCCTTGTTATTGCTTTCAGTTTTAAAATACTTACATTTTTCTCATATACGGGAATATATTTAAAATACATAGCAACCAGCTTTTAAATGATATAACCATTTTCTTAGCCTATTGTATTTCTTTATTTTCCTTCTACTTACAAGGAAGCAAGAAAGAAGACTATTTCTGTTGATGTTTATCTGGATTAGAAGGAAGTACACAGAACAATGAGCTTTTTAAGCATACCTTGTTACAGAGATGCAGATATTTCATTAGAGTTGAACATATCAGGTTTTTGTTTTCTGTTGAAGACTTGATTGAGGACCCAAAGTTGATTTGATAGCTAAATAAATATTTTCAAAACATTATTAGTTGCGATTTTCACATTATCAAACATAAAATTAATTAATATTTGAAGCTTTAGCGCTATTGATTATTATAGATAAAATATCAGTTATCTGACGAAGACCACAGGGTCAAGTTGAAAGCTTGCATTTGTCTGATTTCAATTTAACTCGGTTGTCTCCCGTAAAGTCGTATGTAATAAAAGTAAAAGCTGTAAGTGCTGACGTTCTGCTTAATTTACTAATTAGAGTTTTGAAGTTAACTGGCGAAGTTAAAGGCCGAGAAAATGTTGCAATTTCGTGTGAGTATGCTGAATATTACCTGTTTATGAGATCCTACTACAGAGGTCCCATTTCTAACAAAAGCAAATTCTTTTTGGACTGGTTTGCATTTGAAAAACCATTAAGTATGTAGGTATATTTTATTTAAATAACATATAAACATACAAATTGTATTTATTTTATTTATAGATAGTTTCTTCAATGGATAAAAATATAGTTTATCCAAATATGTTGCTTTCATAGATTTCGACATGGTAGATAAGAAAACTATAGTAAATTATGGAAAGGAATTTATTCCCAAACAAATGAATTAATATTATTATGAGTATGCATATTAAGTATAGAAATTTATAAAAACATACCGATTTTAATTAATAAGGGCGTAAGATAAGGGTATACTACAGAACCTACTCTTTTAATATATACTTAAATGATATCTTCCGGCGTTACAGAATTATAATTAAATCAGAAATAAGGTTAATTCAAAATACAATTTTAATACTTTATTAGGTAGATGCAGATGACGTGGCGTTAGTTCTAGAAACTGAGAATGAGTTACAATATGCATTACATCTGTTTAATTAGTTATTTAAACAATATATTTTAAAATTACCAAGAGAGAAACCCAACTAATGACGTTTTGGAGAAAAAAACGCACACAACTAAAATTAATCTAGAAAATATACCTGTAGAATCAGTGAAAGAATTTAACTATTTAGGATATAATTTAACTACAAAGCAAAAATTTGAAGAAACATAAAGAAACAAATTTCAAGATTCCAAATGACATATGGAACTAAATATAAATTTTGAGAAATAAAACTAGAAATAAAGTGAGATTGAAGTTGTTCAATTGGGTTCCTATACTAGCTGGAAATAAGATATGGTTAAAAAAAAAAAAAAATAAATAAATAAAAATCTGATAAAAATTAGATAAATGAACTTTTGGAGATAAACAAAAGGATGCAAAAATTACGTCATATTCTAAATTAAATTATATTAGCAAACCTTACGAGGCACCAGGAGTGAAATTTTGACCATAATCGATAAAAAAGCCGAAAATTGCTGTTGAAAACTTTAACAACTTATATAAAATCAATAATGTTCAATTGTTCTTGCTTCGGACTTTACAATCATTTAAAAATCCTTCAATATATCTGTTTCTTAGTACACTATTACATTTTTCAGAGGTTTCCTTAAAGCTATATTTTCAAACGTTCAAAATATTGCTTGTGCTTATATTTTGTTTAAATAAGGCTAAAATTTCCCACAATATGCAGAAGTAGCTGTTTTAGCAATACAAAGTCTAGTGAGCAAAATTACTAACACTAATATTAATAATACAACAGATATGCTTGTATGAAAAAATATAACCTTTATAGATTAAAATTTCTTACTTTTAAAAAAAAATATATTAATTTAGTAATCAAAGTTATTGAAATATTCCTGTATAAAGTTGTTTTGTGTGGTTCAGAGCTTCAATTTAAAATATCCCAACTAATTTTTTTTTTTTTTTTTCAAATTTTGAGTCACTAGAGTAATTTTAAATTTGTAACATATCTACGTAATAATTAAGTTGTGAAAACATGTATATGTTGTAAAGCTGTTATCCAATATACATTTGGTATTCATATTAATATAACAATGCAATCACAGTGAATCTTTTAGAAATATACAGAGTGGTCCAAAAATGTATACATTGTTTAACGGTCCATTAGCTTGCAAACTAATTGGCGGAAATGTCTCATTTTTTGTGAAAGTGTATCTTAAAGTCCAACTTACAGATATCACTGCAGGTATTCGAAATGGTCGCCAAACTGCAGCACGAACTACCGACTGCAAAGTATGCAGTTGGATATCAGCACACGAATATACGATACCTTCTCGTAGATTATCCAATGTGCATGGCTTTTGTCCATAGACGATATCCTTTAGTGTTCCCCATAGGTAAAACACCAGAGGCGTTAAGTCTGGGGAACGTGGTGGATACTCTACAGTACCTCTTTGGCCTATCCATCGTGCAGGTAGATTTTCGTTGAGATACTCCCTGACACGATTATGATAGTGGGTTGGTGTACCATCTTGTTGGAAGTAAAACCTTTCGCTGGACTTGTTGCTGTTACAGGTCATCCAGATCGTTTTTTCTGTACATCTGTAATACGTCCGTCGACTTCAAACTTGTCCCAAATGCGCGCAATACTCATTTCGCTACTGGCGTTGAACTTCACTAATGTTTTCATACCTAATGTACCACTTCAAAACTGACTTCCATTCATCGAAAATAAGCCTTGCGCCAGCCATGTTTACTCAAGTAACAAACAACAAAAGAATGCACCGCTTGTGTGGTGATTGCCAGAACTACAAACTATTACACTCCCAAAAATGAGATTTTCCGCCATTAGATTGCAAGTTATGGACTGTTAAACAGTGTATACATTTTTTTGGACCACTCTGTGTATAAAGAAACTTAAGTTTTCACTCCCATAGTCCCTTAATATAGATTTAGTAAATTGAAAAATCGAAAAATATCAGGATCAATGGAAAGAATATCTCATTTAAGATTGCCTAGGGTTGTATTGCCCAATAAAAGGAAATAGGTATGTCGGCCTCCAGAAAAAGGTGGTGTGAACAACTGTGAGACGGAACGGGCAATATGCTCATGCTGTGAAGTGAAGAACAAGAATAGATTGTTTATTATAATAAGTTTTGGATCTACTCTGAAGTGATGAAAAGTCACTTGAAGCCTTGTTCATTACTTTGTGTTGAGTCTCGCCACATGGGATCCTATGATCAAGAAAGCCCTTCTACGCCCGACATTTTATGATGAAAAGTAATCCTTTTTGTCTCGAGTGTCATCAATTCTAACAATTTATAAAAGTATTCAAAGTTTTTTTAAGGCTGGTTAACCCGAGAACGGAACCAGAACGGAACCAAGAACGGGAACTCATACAGGACACAAAATTCCGGTAACGAGAAAGAGCATGTATTGCTTTCTTTAAACGTACTATGTACATGGTGAATAGAGAAGGTATTTTTTTTTTTTTTGGTAGCGTTACGTCCTTTAACCTGATTGGTCATATCGGACGATGAATGAAATTGTAAAATAATGCTCAAATGATCTCGGGGTCATGTAACTTAAAGTTACTCCACATTCGTCTTCTCAGGATAAGGGAAAACCCCCAAAAAAACCTTATCCGTGCAACTCACCCTAAGCGAGATTCGAACTCACGACCTTTCGAAGCAGACGCGCTACCACTACATTACCCAGGCGGGCAGAGAAGGTATTGAATTGCACCCAAAATTCGATACCGAGATTTCACCGGAAATAAACGTTTTGAGAGTTCCTGAATCAAAGAAAAACATTTTTACTTTCTCTACACGTACTATGCACTATCTACACCAAAAACATCGATATTGAGATTTGAGCGGAAATATATGTTTTAGGGTCCCCTATATCCAAAAGAGGTATTTTCAGAAAAAGGTCCGTGAGTATGTGTCCGTGTGTCTGTGAACACGATAACTCAACAACGAAAAGTCGGTAAAATACCAAACTTGGCATTTAAGCTTAGCATCTTCCAGGGAAGCGACACGAAGATTTTGAGAAAAATCCCCCCACCCCAACTACCCTTTACATGGAACTTTTTTCGAAAGTTTTGATTTTCTAAACAATGGCTCTAACGATATTGATATTAAAGACATTTACCTTACAAATAAAATTTATATTTTGAATTTTCTGGATGAAATTTACGGAATTTTGAATAACTGCTAAACCGATGAAAAATTATTACACAAAATGTAGAGCACGCTAAAACACACAATTTATGTTATACACATTTTTTCGTGGAGTTGATTGTTTTTAAGATATTCCTTGTTTTTGGTTTCAGCCACGAATAACTTACTTTTCTCATACAGGAATTGATCAACTCCTGTCCACACAAACAAAGGAACTTCAGTCACATAGCAACCAGCTTTTGACTATCACTCTAACTTATGGTACTCCCCTATTTCGCTTCTACGTACAAGGAAGCAAGTAACAAGACTATTTCTGCTAAGTTTTTCTCGAGTAGCATAAAGTAAATAGAGGCAAAAGCTATTTAACAATAATTTGTTGCAGAGATATAGAGAAAGTCATATGAATGGAACACATCAGATTTTTTTTAAAAAGGTCCGTGCGTGAGTGTGTGTGGACAGCGTAGCCTAAAAACGAAAAGACCGTTAAATACCAAACTTGAAAAATGCAGAGAGAGTAAAAATAAATTGGGAAAACTTCCCCCTGAACGATATGCGAAGAGTGGAAGTTGGAATGAATTATTCTTAATTAAGCTTCAATCGTTAGCAAGCAAGGTATTATAGACAGGCAGACAGACAGACGACGCTTGATACGTGCTGTTACAGGAAGTTCTCGAAACATGTAGAAACGCTTTGCACTTCCGTTGGTTCTAGATGTTTCCACGTTCATGTATAGTTTCACTTCTATCGCAGGACTTGCTGTTAAATCCTCTAGGCGCGTTCGGTAGAAACACGGTTAACGTGATTGCTTGATAACTGATTAACTGATGAATATATTTTAATTTATTAGTGAATTAAAAATCCTGAATTGTTCCATTCACATGCCTTTCCCTACATCCGCGTAACAAATTATTGTTAACAAGCTTATTCTACTCTCTACTTCATGCTAATCAAGATAAACACTAGCATAAACGGTTTTAATACTTAGCTCTTTATAAGTAGAAGGTAAATAAGGGAATACACATTAGATTTTTCTCATTGAAATGAATGAATGAATACGCCAAAGTTCCGTAAAGTTCTCTGAACTAATTTGGCCATGTTTCATGTCTGCAAATCGCGATTTCGTTCTATAGTGCCCTCTAAAGGTCATGAGTTGATACCTCATCATGTTCACATAGTGGCAAACCCTCGAATTAGAAATTGTCTGATCAAGGAAACACTGTAACAATTGTGCCAAGTTCGTCAACAGGTAATGGAACTTGGAAAATTGGGAAATCCGCCCTCTTTTCTTTGGCTTTTAGTGTTGGGCATCACTGGGCTACATTTACATAATGTGTCTTTTCCATGAATGATTGGGTGAGATCGTGAGGCGAGACTTAACAAATCTAAAGCCAATGACCCATGGCCAAAATTTGGTCCAAAAATGTGTACAATGTGAACGTTGTTTACAATTTCTCCATTCCATTGCCACGGGAATGTGTATTGGTCCAAATATTTCTCGCATGCACATGAACAGCTGATAGAAATGGTGGAGGTTGCTGATCCACAATTATTTACGTTCTCTGTAGCAAGCTTAGTTTATGTATCCATTGCAAGAGCATATTATAATAGAAAGAAAACACCAATAAAGAGGCTTTGGTGGACTAGTTCATGGCTGGAACGTAGGAATGCAGGCCACTGAAGAAGTGTACTGCATATACTACAAAATGAACTCGTTTGTGACTCTGTAAATTACTTTAACTTCCATAGAATGGACAAACATTTGTTTGGAAAGTTGTTGTCCTTACGTGAGGCAAAAATCACTCGCCAAGTCACAAATATGAGGCAATACATACCAGCAAATCAAAAGTAAGACCACGTTTTTATATTTTTGTTGAGAAAAGAAAGTTAGGTACAAATGTATCGGATAAAATACATTGGCAGGGATTAGTCATTATTTAATAAATCTTTGCCGCACAACAAAATGTGTATTTAACAATAGCCCAGTTACTATAACACTATTATTTAGGATAAAGTCTACAAGATGCAGCAAAGTTTTACAAACAATCATAGGCGGGAAGGAAGAACCAGCGCTAGCTGCCATCTAATTACGTCATTACCACCAGATCGCTCATTGGTTGATTTCATACGTTTGGACCAAAAATTAGAAACCGCTGTATCCTGTTGTAGCAAACTGGAATTGGACCAAAAAATAGGGCGGAAATTTTATGCAATGAAATTATCCGATGTCGCACGATCCAGTTTGTAGTTTGAAGAATATTGGACCAACATATTTGACCTTGGGACATCGGTTTTAAGACATAAAGGTAGTTGCTTTCCTTCCCGCCTCTCTGCAACGGCTTGGCGCGAATAACACAAGCTCAACAGTGTGCAGCGTTAAACAATTATTGCAGTACACATTAAAGTAACTGTTGGCACATACCCACCATAGTTGTAGCAAAATCATTTTGTTTTTTATAACGCTAATTTTACACCTGTAATATGTCTTTAACAATATGTAGACCACGAGCGACATACAATATTTTGCTTTAAGGAATTTGGATATGCTTATTTTTGTTTGCGTTCCAGCTTATCACACAATCAGTTGACAACCTAGAATATTAGGGTTACCACTTTTTTATTTTTACATTTCCGGACACTTTTTGAGGGGGTTGGAGAGAGGATGCAGGGAAGAAAATGTTTATATACTACTTAGTCAATAAAATATCAACTTTAATATTCAGTAAAGTTTTAAAAATAATGGCCATTTCCAAAGTTATTTCTTATATTTACATATCTTATATTTACAGATTGTGTCTCTTATATTATTAAGTACAATCAACTGTATCTTTGATCATTGAAACCTAAATGTACACTTCTGTTTGATTTTTCAGCCTTAACAAGCAAGGGTTTAAACAGAAGGTAGTCATAAAAACCACAATGCTTCATTGATTCTAAGTTGACTTTACATAGAATTTCTGCTTTAACCACATTTGCATCCAGGTTATTACTATTGCCAGTCCAAATATTTCATATTATGGAAAACACTCGTTCTGTAAATGCATTACTCACAGGACTGGAATGTATATACTGAACAATTACAGACAAATTTAGTAAGGAATCAACTAATGCTTTTGCAAATAAGAAGTTCCACTTTGAATCGCTTGAATTATGTTTTGAAATAAACTCTGGAAGAACTTCCTTTGTTCGCTGGTTGCCAAAGCAGCTGTGTACTAATTATTGCTGCCCTGTATTATGTAAAGCCTTACTACAGTATTTTCAAACACACAAATAGCAAATTACTGTGGAGTTAAAAATATCAATTGTTAGCAGAAGACTGAAGTACTAAATACGTTTCCGATGACCGGAGAGATCTGGGAGACCCTCCAGATTCTCAGACGTATTAAGCCTGGGTCCGGACAAACTTCTGAGTAACCGGACTGTGCGGAGTAATCCCGGACGGTTAGTAACCCTATAGAATATAGCTAATATTACTATACTTACCATGTATTCTACAGTTCCTAAATCCCGCTCACTACACTGTCACCTTAATACTCATAATCACTGTCGCTATTGATATTGTCGGCATCTCGATGCAAGTTAACAATAATTTGCTAGCGTTTATTTGCATAAACACCAAAGAATGCCGCACTAAACCAGCGCTAGCGAACTACACTCATTCGCGGACAGAAACGTTATGACTTCTGCGAACACTTATCCCACCATCGGATCGCGTCGTGGCCGAGTGATTAGACCTCTCGCCTAGACGACCCGGGTTCGATCCCAAGCGACCGCATATGAGATTTGCTGTGGACAAAGTGCAGGGGCGTGTTTTCTCCGGGCTCTACGGTTTCCCCCGCCATCGCACTCCACCGGTGCTCCATCTTCATTGCATGTATGAATGTCATCACCTGCGGTGCCATGGTAGTAAAAGCGGGCGTTAAATTCTCCCATCATCAAGCCTTAAAGGTGAAGAATTGCCACTACGCAACTTAATGCTCTTGCCAACTTAATGCATACGCATTCCCGGTTTTAAAATACTTGAACTTTTCTCAAACAATTTGCTTTTGTTTTATACATGGCTATGGAAAGATACCCAGATTTCAATGACAAGTTCATAGCGACAGCTATAAAAAATTGAGTGCCGTATTAGCCTAGTGCATCCCTTATTTCCCTTTTACTTATAACGAACACAATTTTAATAATTCCTATGTTGCCCGCCTGGGTAGTGTGGTGGTAGCGTGTCTGCCTCACATTCAAAAGGTCGTGAGTGACGAATTTCGCTTAGGGTGAGTTACCCGGTTAAGGTTTTTTTTTTTTCAGGTTTTCCCTTATCCTGAGTAGATGAAAGTCGACTAACTTTAAGCTCCATGGACTCCGAGATCATTTGAGCATCATTTCATCAATTTCATTCATCGGCCGATATGACCAACCAGGTTAGAGGACGTTAAGCTACATAAAAAGAATCCTATGTTTATTATTATTTGTATTATTATTTATTATTTCCTTATTATTATTCAGAAAAATAATAAATAGCTTGTAGAACAATTTTCTTAGAATATTTTGTTTTCAGAACAGAGAGATAAACTCTTATGAATGGAACACATCAGATTTTTTAATGTAAGTTTTAATCGATTCCACATTTACCTTTTTTTTTTTAAATTAGTTCTTTTATGATCCAGTAATGAATATTCTGCTACAAAGCGAGGTAATTTGAACCTTAATGATTTATTTTCCGAAACTTGTCTGATGGTAAGGTCCAGCTTTCGCTACCGTACAACAAAGGCAACTCTATTACTTTGTCAAATTTATTTCATATTTTTCTCCGCAGATTACGATGTAATGTACGTTGCATAGTTTCACAGAATGTTTAGCTCTATAACATTTTACCTAGTAAAGTTAAACCTGCACTCTATTATTAACACTCTCTTACCTTGTTCAACAGTTTCTCCGGGTATAACATTTTTGAATATTTTAGGTTCCAATGCACGAAATGCTTTTGTTTTATCTGTCAATATTCATATTTCATAATTAGTAGCAACCTGACGCAACACTTGTACTGAAATTTGGACTTCGTTTTCAGCATATCATTATCAATATATCATCTGCAAGAGTAAAGTGATGAATTTAAAATTATAATGTATTTTTTGAGTTGTGTTGCCACACTTAACTGGAAGGACATTTGATAACAGAGAAAATCGAACAAAATCAAACAAATGCAAAATAGAAGAACCAACTTGCGTATAAGCACTAAACCTACTCTATCCCAATTATTTAAGCTCACCAGTGTTTTAACTAGTAGAGGGGGTAGTGCGTATCCAACTCCAAGCATATTCACATAATTATGACGGTTCCATCGCTACAATACTTTTGATGGTCAAGTCGCTCGTTGTACGGGGAAACGAGGCTGGGAGGAAGAAGAGAGAGAGAGAGAGAGAGAGAGAGAGACAGAGAGAGAGAGAGAGGAAGAGAGAGCGAGTTCGTCCACTAACTCTCCGCAGTATCATCAACTAAATATTTTTTTTCTTTGAGGACCTCAGCCATTGGTTATATCGGTTAACTAATTAACTAAATTAAATTGATGTAATTTAACCTGAAATTCCGGCATACCTGTGGTGTTGATGAGACTCTGCCAATAGAAAAAGTACTTAATAAACAAATACATTTAAATTGGTGCTCCTTGTTTCGGCCACCCAGTGGTTCCTCTCACTTCATTCCTCCCCGAATCGGTGCATAGTCTCCTCCGAGACCGTTCAATCGTGTTTTATTAAACTGAACACTGAACTTACAGAAATACTAACACAGCGCACGCGCACGGACAATTTCGGAAGTAGAGCAACAACACTGAGATATGAATTACGCTGTACACCCTGTGTAGTCTAGTGACTTCAATGCTAAGGTTTCATCTGTCTGAAGAGTTCATAAAAAACAATTATTTTATTACTAAAAGTTTTGTACACGTATCGTTACTTTTCAACATAATCACCGAAAAGATTGAGACATTTATCATAGCTGTGCACAAGCTTTGCAATACCCGCTTCGAAAAATGTTTCCGCCAATGATTTCAAATGAGTATTGATGTTTTGAAGATTTCCGTTGGTTTGAAAGTGTTGCCCTCCTAGCCACGTCTTCAGTTTAGGGAAAAGGTGAAAGTCGCCGAGTGCCAGATCAGTACTGTACGGCGGATGATCGAAAATGTCCCATTGGAATTGTTCAAGGAGCCGATGGATTGTGCCAGCAGTGTGTCAACGAGCGTTGTCATGGATCAACACAATTTCTGAAGTCAGCATTCCTTTCGTTTGTTTTGAATGGTTCTCCGAAAACGTCGTAAATTGGCGGCAACATTTTTTGAAGCGGGTACTGCAAAGTTTGTGCACAGGTACGATAAATGTCTCAATATTTTCGGTAATTATGTTGAAAAGTCACCATAAGTGTGCAAAACTTTTAGTAATAAAATAATTATTTTCTATTAACTTGTGTTTTATTTATAGCATATTGGTGGTTGAAAAAAAAGGCCCTCGTACATATCAATCCATCTACTTTTTGTAAAATATTTAATACCCCGTATGAAGTTTTTATTAACTTTATGCTAAGGTTCGAGCTTCTCAAATTATTGCAACTACTTCTTTTATATTTTCAAATTCTAGAAGAGGGTTTGTAGCACCTCTTCTAATTATTAAAAAGAGACAGCGAAGGAGACAATTTCAAAAAGTTTCATATTCTAGACAAGTAAAGACAGCAATTACCTTCCTA
Source organism: Hymenopus coronatus (assembly GCA_030762935.1). NCBI lineage: Eukaryota > Metazoa > Arthropoda > Insecta > Mantodea > Hymenopodidae > Hymenopus > Hymenopus coronatus. Next base: position 42,538,187 of record CM060887.1, read on the forward strand.
ACTTGTTTGAGGTCCCTTAAAATTAGATTTTTGTTGGGGTATATGTCATGATTTTAACCCAACTCAATCTATTAGACCATCGATGTACACAGTATATTATAATATGGTAGATTCGTTTGTTAAGTTAAAATTATTGGTTGTATGAGGAAAAGGGAAGCTATTGGTACTTGTTTACAAAAGGTTGAGGTGTGTAAGGAAGAGGAAAAGGGTGGAAGAGGGATAGTTAGTGTTTTAGGGATGGGTATCCAGTTTGGTTTGTAAACAGTAGCATGTACGCCCAAACACATTCAAAATACGCCTGGAAACACTTATCGTAAGAGGAGTCTTTTTGCTGACTCCACCCATGTCTTTCACCTGTTTGCTACGTTCTTAAAAGGGTACTGGACAGGCCACGTTACCGATGGGAAGGAGTTGGACAAGAAAAGTAACGTGTGACAAATGAAGTTCTGAGTTGTGAACTGGCGATTCTTAAACATTTTGGTTGGGCAATTATCCACTCTTTTCATCGGGTGATACAAAATTAGTGTAATGTTTTCTTTACGATTCATACTGAGATAATTCTCGCACGTGGTGTACAAAATTAACACAGTGCTTATACAGTTCTGAGAGAGCGCAGAGTGGGATGGGGGATAAAAGGGTGTATTGCCCAATTTGTTTTGCATTTTCTTACTCGCATGACATGCAGAATGATATCAATGAAAATCGTGGAAAGACCCGAGTCCTCGTCAAATGTTCACAGTTTCAGCAAAATCATCGTGCTAGGCATATTTTTATTGTCTGTGAGTGTACCCGTGTAGAAGATTCTTTTATTTCTTATCTCTTTATTTTTTCTGTTAATATGATGTTCTTGGTCCTTCTGGCTGCAAATTATAGAGTTATAATCATTTTAACAATCTTTATAAAATTACAATTAAATCCAACTTCAAATTACATTTGAATAACAATCCATTAATAAATAAAATGTATTGCAATCCATTATTTCTAGTTAGAAATATTAATTTTAAAGTTCAATGTGACGAATATAAATTGGAACATGAACTACAATGTATTATATAAGGACATATATGATGTGGCCGGTACGATGTATAAATGCCAAGATGTAAATTGCTGTACAATTCTATTTAATAGTAAGACTAATTATTGTTATTAAAGGGATCTTGGTCTACATTTTGGCAATCTTATCTCTGTTGAATTTAATTAAAACCCTCCAAGAAGACTTTTTCTCTGTCTAAAAACAAAATTGTATTCGAATATATAGCCTAAATATACACAGTTTTATCCATGTTTATCTGTTTTATTGTGATTTAATTAAGATCTATTTCTGGCTTTTAATAGTTACCACCACCTAAAACAATAAACAACCCCCGTAAATGTTTTCTGCGGTGTTTTACTATTTATTGATTCTTTTTTTTTTTTTTTTTTTTTTTTTATGTTTCTATAAAATTTGGATTCTGTCTTACACATTGGCTGTGGTGAGTTATATCTTTTACAGAATGTTTCATTTCCTGTGCAACACTTTTTCTGAGGTTTAGATAAGCTATTTTATTACAAACTTGCATTTAAAAAGTGCGTGTATATTTAGTTTTCAGTTACATCTGCCGGTTTCAAAAGTTATATCCACTAAGCTAAAAGCAAGTGAACATCAGCGTGGTGCAGAGATATATAACAAAACGCCGAGAGGTCAACTACTATGGACCGTATGTTTATCACGCTTCGCGTTCCTCCAATACATTTATAGGATTACATTTTGAAGCGCCCTCTCTAAAGAACGTACGTGCTTGTTAATATCTACGCCACCCTCCGAGAAGTTTCTCAGTGACATTTAACATCAAAGCGCCGGCTTTCAATTAGGCATCCTGTAGCACGTACAAACAAGTGCGTATCTGTCAACAGCATCCCTTTCATCAAAAATTTCCACTCATTTACTAGAGCCAATTATTTAGGATTGTCAATATTTAGAGCCTTTCAAGCCCCTTCAAGCTAGAAATCGTTATAAAGTATGTAGTATATTAGGTTATAAAGTCAGGGCGAGAAAACCGCATTAACCGGCCGGGAGGGATTCACCCTCCAGTAGTCATGACGCCTTCGGGCAGAGATTGGCGATGCAGCGGCCGGGTGGTAGGCCAAAGTACCTTTTGGGTTTGATTTCCAGCAGGAGTATGGACATTTTCTCTAGCCCAGATTATTTTCTACCATCCCCACAGTCTGGAAGTATTAGAGTGAGTGTGAATATTTGTGTGATCTAATGAGCAAAATTTAAAAAAAAGAAAACCATAACCCAACTATAACAATCAGTAGAGAAGTGAGCACCATTAATAATAGGAAAATGTTCATAGAAAAATACCGCCAAATGACTATACTATTAAAAGCGAGGTACTGTGTTACTCCAATGCACGCATCAATTGTTTCACATAATGAGATATTAAAAGATTTGACTATCCCTATGGCCTGGTGTATTCGCTTATTTCCATTGTAGGTACACTCAAAGACATTAAAAATACGGCTGAAAATATTTATCGCATATACCGCCCATTGCTTTCACCTGTTTGCTATGATCTTAAAAACCACGTTACCGAAGGGAAGAAGGTGGACATGAAACGTAATTTCCAACAAATGATATTCTTAGTTGGGAACTGGCGATTTCTAAGCTTTCTGGTTGCACAATACTCCAATCCTCTCACGGAGGAAATAGGTTAATCTTTTCTCAGTGCTACATACTGAAGTTATGTCAAGGTAATGTGCGCACGTGGCAGACTAAATTAATTCAGGTCGTCTCCTTAGAGCGGTGGTAGCGTTGCTGCTTGCCAAGCGGGAGACCTGGGTTCGATTCCCAGTACCGGCGTGGAAATCCCCCACCCACTGGGAGACCTGCACCGGGGTGCACTCAGCCTCGTGAGGTCCCTGAGGGGGTCAATTGAGAACATAGTTGATGGAAAAGTAGCGGTTCCAGGTCGTGAAGATCTCATTAACTGGCCGGGGGGGATTGAAGCGCTGACCACGTCTCACCACCCCAAAGTGCATCCCATCCATGACGTCTGTAATGGACAAGATGGGGGACGCAGCGGCCAGGCGGTAGGTCAAGGCACTTAGTGAGCTAAGCCAAGGAGTTATTACAGAAGTCAACCTGTTCTGCGGGAGCGTCGAGCGGGGATGAAGAGCTGGATTGAAGTGATGAAGAGGTGGATTGCTCAATCAGTTTTGCATTTTCTTACTCGCGTGTTATGTAGTAGCAGAATGGCACCAATGAAAATCGTGGAAAGACCCGAGTCCCCGTCAAACATTCACAGTTTCAGCAAAATCACAGCGCCAGGAATATTTTTAATGTCCTTAACTGTACAAGGATGCATGCAATAAGAACATTTCAGATATTGTTTCTCTCAATTAGCACGATCTAGATAAAAGAATAATCTTTTGTAGCAATAGTTTATAGAGAAAGTCATGTCACATAAGAGTTTTTTCATTCTTTTTCTCCCCTTGAACAATACTACTTTCCCTGATAAAGGGCTTTAACTGTGCTTCTCCTTTCAAGTATGAGTTCAACGTTGTATCCGCATCATCCCATTTGCTATGCTAAAGCTAAGCAAAGTCCACTTTAAATAATGGATTTGGTCACTCAGATCCTTAGGCCGGTCCTTCCTCTCGACTGGATGTTTGCGATGTTTTGTAATATCCATTCTCCTTTATCAATCTTATGTTCCTATCTTAGTCTCCTAATCTTTGAAACAAACAATATCAAAAGAATGTCAAGATCAAATGGGTATAAGAGGAACATCTTTCTTTTAACTAATGTGTGTAATTTAATAAAGAACATGTAATAGATACTAAGCCTCTACTCCTCACCGTGGCCGAGTGATTAGATCACCAGCGTTTCACCTAGACGACCCGGATTCGATCCTAAGCGACTGTATGTGAGATTTGTGGTGGACAAAGCGGGTTTTCACCGGATTCTCCGGTTTTCTCCGCCATCACATTCCACCGGTAGTCCATCCTCATTCCATGTAACATCAGTGTTATCGCCTGCGTTGCAATAGCAGTAAAAGCGGGCGTTTAAACCTACCAAAAAACAAAAACAAGCCTGCACTGTAGTAATCCCGTACTAAGGTATAAATACCCCAGAAAGGATCTTTACATAAACATGTTTCCTTAAAAACATAGATTTTTTTTTAGGAAACTCAAAAAACAAGAAAAAAACTAAAAGTATTTCATCATATTTATTTTGAATAGACTTTTTTTTTTTTTTTATCAGTCATTACGAATATATATGGTTTTAACATCCATTGCAATCCTCAGTTTTTACATTTTGAGTCAAAGTTTGTGGATCTGGCTCATAAATTACACATAATGAAACAGAATCTGATCAAAATGTATTAATAAATTAAACGTCTGATTATCCGGAGAAAAAGATATCTGGGGTTTTTCAATTACAAGAATTTAGGGTTCCAAACATACTAAATCACCAATTTTTCCAAAGCGGAATGAAACCCCAATAGGCGGCTACGCAGCCCAGCTTCGATGTGCTTATTGAAGATAAGACCATCCCACGCGATATTCGCAGCTGACTGACTGACTTCACTCCCTCGAGGGCTTGCTAGAGCAGCGGAGGAAGCAAAGTTCTATCATTTCCCATCAAAATCGAAAATGACGTCACTCTAGCAAGTAGTAAGTAATCTAACTTTTGCCGTAACTGTGACGTAAGTAGTTGCCAATGGTATGGAAAGATAACGAGTTAAAGCCATATCTACTTAAAATATAACTTGAAAAAGACTACGTAAATCTAAAAAGAAGGGAGGGCATGGTAAAGTACACCAGAATACATGATAATACTTCACAGGTTTATTATACAAATATTAAAAACAAACTGCATTGAGCCCTCCTCGGTGATGTGGGAGTACAGTGTATATCTCACATACAAGAGGTTGCGAATCGAATCTCGCTTAGAGTGACCTGCCAGCATATGCCTTTTTCGTTGTTTTATCTTATTCCCGAAATCAGTTGAGCATCAATATGCCGATTTATTCATCGTCCAACTAAGTTAAAGATCATTAAACTAGAGAAAAATGTTGTATTGGAATTAGGCGTAAATTTTAATACCTTTTATGCTAAATTTACTTTCCTAAAACCCACACACACACACACACATATATATATATAGAGAGAGAGAGAGAGGGAGAGAGAGAGAGAGAGAGAGGAGGTGTTGCATTCCACCTAAAATTTTGATATCGAGATTTCACCGGAAATATAGTTTTTGAGAGCATCTGAAATCAAAATAAATCCATTAAATACAAAACGTGGTATTTAAGTTCAATATTTTTCAGAACGTAATAGTAAAATTTCTCCATTTGCAAACTACCCTTTTTTAATTTCTCACAGATTGCCCCAACGAGTTTCCTTCATAAGCCGCATAATAAAGATATTTACATGACAAATAAAATGTAATCTCGCAATTTCTGGGAATATCCACTGAAGTCCTGTTCATTCTGGACAGCTTTTGTATTCCTGGTAATTTTAACAGATAAAGAAAACTTTACTACAAAAAATGAAAATCTATTTAAAATACATAATATATGTCACATACATTTTTTAATGTAGATTACCCATTTCCAAGAGAGTTTGTGCTATTGTTTTCAACATTAAAATACTTTAAGCTTTATCAAACGGGAATTGGCCGTTCCCCTTCCCTTTGTTTTACTTATAACCATGTAAAGAGAACTGAATTGTTATCACATATCAGACAGATTTTCTGTACAGCTCACCCTTTTTGAGATGTTCCTTTTTATTGTAAAACATTTCAGTATTTAGATTTTTCACATATGGGAGCACATTATTCACTTTTTTCACCCTAGTCATGTAAATAGAAGAGAATTCTTAAGATTAGACATCTCTTTATTCTAATGTGTTCCTTTACCTCCCTTCTACTTAGAAAAAACAAAGTAATACAATCATTTCTGCGAATCTTTATCTTGATTAGCACGCAGTAGAGAAAAGGATAAACTCTTGTAAAAATAATTTATTGTAGAATACATAGAGAAGGTCATGTGAATGGAAAAAAAGATATATTTTTATTTTCTCTACTATGTGATATGCAGAAACACTAAACAAATGTAGCTCAAAACTGTATTGCAGTCCATCCAAACATTTTGATAAATATTTTACCTGGAATAAATGCTTTGAGATTCCATAAATTCAATACAAGGAGTTTTAGAAAACGGTCCATGTATGTCAGTGCGTGTGCGTGTGCGTGTCTATGAAGAACATAGCTCAAAAATGAAAAATCATTTAAATACCAAGTGCCCCTACCTCAAACTACAACCTATATGGAAACAATTTCGAATATTTTATATTTTTAAAATTAACTAGCCTGCTGTAATTCTTTTTCAGACTGATAATCACCTGGTCATTATGTTATTTAGAATAACATACCTCTATGGCTGAGTCTATATTAACTACAATAAATAAAATTAGTGACATACAACTATTTTACTTTAATTTTATTAAATGATAAAATAATTAAGTTCTGTGTGTGAATGATAAATTATTCTTAATATGCTTATTTCACTTAGTTGTAAGTATGGAATGATTATTTGTGATGTATTTAAATATTGTGATTTTTTTTTCTCTCTCTTATGGTTGTATATGATTTATAACTTTAAATTTCACTAAAGAAGTTAAGAAGTTATGTTATTATCTTAGTTTGTGACCAGGCGTCGCTATGGACCTAGGTGGCCCGGTGATGTTGGTTGGTGTGGGGTGATTTAACTAAAATAAAACAAAGGTCCTTCGTCCCTAAAAAAGAATTTTTGGCCAAAATTCAAACTTTAAGAACAAAACAAAAACGTGATCCATTAATAACAATTTTTGTATATTTATATACTCACAGATTCCATCCCAAGGGCCGCGTGTGGGATTTGTGGCGAACGAAGCGGCGTCTCCGGGCCCTACGGATTCCCCCGCCACTCATTCCATCAATTATTCATTGCGCTTGTATTTCATATCATTCAGTTTCCCACGCTCATGCCTGGCTCGGGCCCACTAATCGCTACACTAACCACATCTGTGGTTTCGTACCGTTGGCTCCCCAACAGCTTTCGACCCCTAGGCATCCGCTTTAAGTCCTAGGGGATGTCAGTCCTAACGACGGGAAGGGTAGGCTGACCACAAAAACGAGTTTCTGACCAACATAAATGAGTTATAAACATTTCTGAATAACTTTATTTTAGGAGAGTCACACAGCGGCCATAGACCTTTCACCAATGCTAGAATTTGGAAAATAAACATTGAAGTTCAGGTTAATGTGCAGTATTTTCATTAATACTTTAAAATAAACTCTCGAGTTTAGCATTTAGGTCGACTTAATATATTTAACTTTAAATAGAAGATAAACATAAAATCAATGACGTATAAACAAGTCTCTTAGAATAGCAGTCTGTTATAACCCCACCGGAAACGTGAACGAGCTTAGTGAACTTCCATGTTGAACCACTAATGATCAAAGTTACCAGAGAGACAAATCCACAACTACAGATAAACCAGTAGTGCACATAGAAGCAACATTTATAAATTACTTGTGAATTTGAATTTTAGATACATATTGATAAAAAAAATCTAATGTGTTCAATTCACATGACTTTCTCTACATCTCTGCAACAAATTACTGTTAAAAAGGTTATGCTTCTATTTGCTTCATGCTAATCGAGAAAAAATTAGCAGAAATAGTTTTATTACTTGCTTCCTTTTAAGTAGAAGCGAAATAAGGGAGTACCATTGGTTAAAGTGATAGTCAAAAGCTGGTTGCTATGTGACTGAAGTTCCTTTGTTTGTGTGGACACGAATTGACAAATTCCTGAATAAGTAAAGTAAAAGTTTTTTAAAGCTGAAACCAAAAGTAAGGAATATCTCAAAAACGATCAACTTCACGAACAAAATCATATTAAATAAACTGTTTGTTTTAATGTACTCTATAATTTTTGTGTGGTAAGTCTTTTTCCATCTTTTACGGTTTAGCTGTTATGCAAAATTCTGTAAAATTCATCCAGAATAAAGTAGTCTTCAGAGGCTATTTCCAGAAAACTTAGGAAATACATATTATTTGCTTTAATATAGGATATTCTAATCAAAATCGTTGGAGCCATTTCTGTGAAAATCAAAATTTTCGAAAAAAGTTCCATGTAAAGGCTAGTTGGGGGTGATGGGATTTTATTGAAATTCTTCGTGTCCCATCCTTGGAAGATGCCTAACTTAGATACCAAGTTTGGTATTCAACGGCCTTTTCATTTTTGAGCTATGCTGTCCACAGGCACATAGACAACCGGACCTTTCTTTCTTTGGATAGGGGGCTCAAAACATGTATTTCCCAAGAAAACTCGGTATCGAATTTGTGGGTGGAATGCAATACCTTCTCTATACACCATGTACATAGTACGTGTAGAGAAAATAATAATGACGAGTAATGTATTAAGACTTATTAAACTAAAAGATATAAGAGAAAAAATCTGATGTGTTCCATTCACATAACTTTCTCTAACTATTCCAAATAAAAACTATTGTTACAAAAGATTATTCTTTTTTACAATTTGTGATAATTTAAATAAACATTAGCAGAATTTGTCTTATTATTACTTGCTTCCTTGTAAGTAAAAGGAACATATGGGAATACGCTAGGCTACAGCGATAGTCAAATCTTTTAAAAGTCCATCGTTTTGAAATAATTGAGGTCGGTTGGCTTTGCATAATCCCGTTGATTGTATTTGAGATGAATTGTATGATTTAACCAGATCTATATTTTTTGTGTTGTAAAGTTTTTGTCTGCCAATTACGGTTTAACCGTTATGCAAAATTCTACAAAACTTATCCAGAATAAAGAGGATATTCTCTGAAAATTCAAAATATAATTTTGTTTCTTGGTGTAAATATCTTTAATATTTGGCGTGTTAATCAAAATCGTTAGTGAATTTCGAGAAAAAAGCAAATTTTCAAAACGTTTCACGCGTAAAGAATAGCTTGTTGTGGGGATTTTTTTTTTTAATCTTCCTGTTGCATCCTTAGAAAATAGTAAACACAAATTCCAAGTTTGGTATTTAAAGGTATTTATGGTTTTGAGCTATGCAGGCTACATACACGCGCGCGTGCTTCTGTTTCTAAAAATGCCTTTCACGGACTCAAGGGACCTCAGAAAATATGCTTATCGGTGAAATCTCGACATCGAATTTTTCTCTGGCTACTATGCACATTGTATGTACATAGAGAGAAAGTAAGAATGTTATTCAATGACTATTCGGAGGATACACTAAGCTTTACCTACCCTATACTTAAATGAGATGATTATGTTTACGAGCAATAAAATATTGTACTTAGCTTGTATTTTCAATTTAAAAAATATTGTCCTGTTACTTAAACTATATTAATCTTAATGTTAGCGCGTGTGGCCTCTTTTTGTTGTGCTACCTATTTAACCTCCATTCTTAGTGATCTCTGCGTCTTTTCTTATCAGTTTTCGTTTGCATTTCTAACCGTTTTCTTATTTCTGTAATTCTTCTCTTTCCCTTGACATTCTACATTTTCATCAATAGCACCTCTCTGGTATACTATTCCACTGTGTTTCAAAATTTCCTTCCTCCATTTTCTTACCTCTTTACATGCAGATGAACAGTGAATAAGACTGTCTTGCTCCCCGCACAAAATACAGTGCTCTAATTCGTTGCTCATCATTTTCAAAAGCAATGCTCCTGCCTTCATCCACGCTAATCATTTTCTCTCTTGTTTATTATACATACAAATATATACATAAATACACAAGACCATTTCTTAAGCATTTGTTTATTTTTCTATTCAACTCATTGATTTCCATAACCGTTTTTCATTTTATTCTCTCTCACTCGATATGTCACCAATTGCTATGGTCATCAACATTTTCTCTAGCTGCACACACCGGCACTTATCTCTCTTAATATTCTTGAACTGTTTCATAAATATTATTTTTAGCAGATTGTCATCTTCGCCCTATATACAATTACACCAATAATTCAATATTGTCTCTAAAATATCTGATTTTCTTTCCAGGTTTCCTAACTCTGCCGAGCCTATCCCTGCTGTATTTGGCTCCAAAATATCTTTACAGAACATGCTATAATTATGATTTACCTTTTTCCTATGCCTGACATCCCCACCCCCATGTTTTTGAGGCGTATAACATTTTTGCTAGTATGGTATGCTGTTTTGTAAATCCTCTCTAACCATGTACTGTTCATCTCTGGTAATTTTATTTAAATATTCTAGTTCCTGTTATTATCTCTTTACTCTCTGCTTCAAGTTTTCTTCCATTAGCTATCCAGCCTCCGTTGCAAATTAATTGTAACCCTGAACTTTTATTTTTAAAAAGTACTGTATTCATTTGCCGTCTTTCTTTAAAAATTTAATGAATAGTATGAAAATGACTAATAGGGTGGTGCCACGGAAACGCGTGCGAATCGTATTTGCGAGGTCCTGTGTTTGATTTCCGGAATTTGGTCATATTTTTTCGGGGTTTCCATTGATCATCAGGCGAATGCTGGAGTGGTTTCTTTTGTTTGCCAAAATTGACTACGCCTTCAAATCTTTCGGTGATCTTTCAGGGTTAGAGTATTGGCGATGGTGCTTCGGTGCAGCATGACAGGGGAGATGTGGCCTCCTAACACTTCTTTCCTCAAACTTCGATGGTTGCTGGGGTATACTAATTCCTTTAGATGGAGCGAGGATTTCTGGCCTGTGTGCGACTGCTGGACGTTTCGCTCGGGAAACTGTACGGAACCTGTTATCGCTAGTCACGGTGCTCTCTTGTCTCCTCTAATCTCATCCTTTCTCCCGGGGTCGCCCTTTCGAGGGTGGTAAATACAAAATCCTCAATTAATCGGGCCAAGCTTTCTCCCAAAACGTTCTATCTACATTTTAACACTATTGACCGTGTACACCACTTTCATACAACAATCCCTTAAGAAACGTCATTTAAGAATTTGACCATGGTAATGTTCACACAATAGTACAACAATAAATGTTAACTGTAGTTAGCTGACTATGGATGGTTGGCAGGCGCTCAGCTTCTTTGAGCGCATCACTCATTGCACCCACAAGTACATCGCGTTATCTGTTTGATCATTTGTTCTTTCCATTTGCTGGAGCAAATGTGTTGGTACTTGTTTAGCATGCAATGGAGAGACAAAAGTTGTTCCAATATTCCATAAAACTGAAATATGTGTATGTTAAATTTAATGTGTGATTTTTAAGCTGCACACCGAAATTACAATTCTGATTTTCTAAAGTATTGAGCTATATACTTAGTTTTTACTTTCACTGCCAATTACTGCATACCTATGCACATAATAATTGGTAGTACTTTCCACACAAAACTCCATTCCAAGATTTCACCGGAAATGCATATTTTCAGAACCTCAAAGCCCAAAGAAAGCATTTTTTTTGGAAAAATATGCCTATATGTGTTTATCTCTCTGTGGACAGCACTGCCCAAAAATAAAAAGCCCGTTGGTATTTAATTTAATTTCATCTAAGGATGAAATCTGAATATTTTAAATAAAATCTCCGACACTAAAATGCACTTTACATGGAAACATCTTCGGAAATTTTGTTTTCCTCACAAATGGCTCTAAGGATTTTGATTAAACTAACGTATGTTTAATATACTTACTGACACACAAAATAAATGTCCTGAATTTTCTGGAAATAGCCTCTATAGTTCTGAATGAATTTTGTATAACCGGTAAGCCTATGAGATATACAAAAACTTGCTACACAAATAGGTCTTATTAAAATAATACAATTTATGTCGTACATTTTTTGAGTTAACAAGTTCTAAGGTATTACTTGTTATTGGTTTTAATTTTAAAATACTTAAAAGCTTCCTCAAACTGACATTTTTCTTCTTTTTTTTCTTTTGTTTTACTCCTAGGCCAGCAAAGACAACCAAATTTCAATGACATAGCAACCGGCTTTTTAAATATCTGACTATCACTTTATCTAAGTGTATTCCTTTTTTTTCCTTCAAATTGTAAGGAAGTATTTCTGCTAACGTTTATTCTGTTTAGCGGTAGCAGCAGATAGAAAAATAAGCTTTTGTGAAAATACTTTGTTACAGGGTATGTAGAGAAAGTCATGTGAAAATACCACATGAATTTTTTAAATATTTACTTTCTCTACACGTACGATGTACATAGTGTATATAGAAGATATTGTAATACAACCAAATTTCGATACCGAGATTTCACCGGAAATGTTTTGAGACTCCCTAAATGCAAAAAAAAAAAACATTTTTAGATAAATGTCCGTGTGTGTGTGTGTGTGTGTGTGTGTGTATGTCGGTCGGTCTGTCTGTCTTCTTATGTATGTGTGTTTGTGAGTGTGGACAGCATAGCTCAAAACAGAAAATTCTATTAAAAACCACGCTGGTATTTAGGTTTGGTATCTTCCAAGTATGCGACACGACCTACTCTTTACATGGAACTTTTTTAGAAAATGTTGATTTTCTCAAAAAATGGTTCCAGCGATTTTGATTAAAATATTGTATATTAAAAATATTTACCTGTATATCTTAAATTTTCTGGGAATAGCCTATGAAGACTACTTTATTGCGGATGAATTTTACGGAATTTTGCATAACTGCTAAACCCTAAGAAATGGACAAAAACATATCACACAAAAATGTAGAACACGTTAAAACAAGGAAATTATGTTATATCCAATTTTTTCGCGGATTGATCGTTTCTGAGATATTCCTTGTTATTGGTGTCAGCTTGAAAAAGTATACTTTTCTCATACAGGAATTTGTCAACTCCTGTCTCTTCAAACAAGTCACCTAGCAACAAACGTTTAATTATCACTTTGACCTGTGGTATTTCCTTATTTCGCTTCTACTTACAAGAAAGCAAGTAATAAGACTATTTCTGCTAATTTTTTTTCGATTAGCATGAAGTAAATAGAAGCATGAGCTTTTTAATAATATTTTTGCTGATATTTTGAGAAAGTCATGTGAATTGAACACAGATTTTTTTTCATACTGTAACTTTTGTTTCATCAAGAGTGTTTTACGCCCTTTAACCTGGTAGTCTACCGGACGATGAGGAATGAAATGGTGCTCAGATGCGCTTGGAGTCCATATAACTTACGTGATACTCGACATCTCATCTTTTCAAGATAGGGAAAAACCTGAAAAAACTTATCCGTGTACGTTTAAGGATAGTAATCTAAATATGGAGACAGTAAACAAGTGTATACCTTAGCCATGTCAATGTTCCCAAAGGAAAAGAGCCGATATGATAGAGGTTAAGGATGGCATATAAATGGGAAAAAAAACATAATAAACAGATATCAATATTTTTCCAACACTAAAATGAAAATCTTTTGAGAAATTCGAATAAAACACAGAATAAAAAAAGCTAGCCAACTCTCTGCCACAGAGTAAAAAAAAAAACGCTTTGAAACGCTGCTATCTCGATGCTCTCTTGTTTTCAAATCCCATCGACATGGTAATAATTTCTAGAATTCCAGCTGGCGGGCGCCTTGAATTAATTATTCCGTTTACATATTTGGAACGGTCTCGACGAGTAGAGCAAAAGGATATTCTGACTTCATAACTCTTGTTCTATTGTTTCACAGCTTTCTTCCTTTCCCCAGATTTACTCCCGTTTTTTGTCACTACTAATTCAACGCCACAAAAACAAGAGATTTGCCATTGTTTACATATTGCTTTCCAAGTTACAGGGTTTCTGTAAACTGTACATTCCATCAAGATAGTCTATGCATTCAGATAGCTTGTCTTAGCTAGTGAAGAAACGATTTGGCACATGGGACACGTATTTGAGATATTTGACTTGGCTACTTTGCTCCCAACGACCAATATACGCCTCAGAGCAGTCTCCTGTTGAGGTTTGGACGAGGTTCTACTTCTCTCGTGGTAGCTTTATTCTATAGAACAGTGTGTCCAAAGGTAGCTCTTGCAAGGTACTGGCATAAGAATGTCTTTCCCCTAACTCCAGCTAAGAAGGAGAAATTCTGGTGAGTCACACATACTGCCATACATACGTACAGTGCTCCATAGCGATGTTCTTTTTAAGAAAAAATAATGAGAATATCAATTTTGAAACACAGAAAGTATCATTATCAAATACCAGGTAGCCCAATTGACTGTATTGGACATGTACGTGCGTTAAAAGAATTGCGGAACTCAACGGGGCTATTTCAAGCTAAAATTGGCCAGTGGGGAAATAGAGAAAGGAGATCTTCGTTTACCCCTCTCAATGTTCATTTGAAATCATTGACGGCAACATTTTTTGAAGTGGGTATTGCAAAGCTTGTGCACAGGTACGATGAATGTCTCAATTTTTTCGGTAATTATCTTGAAAAGTAACTATAAGTGCACAAAACTTTTAGTAATAAAATAATTGTTTTCTCTGAACTTGTCTTTTATTTATAGCCTATCAGAGGTTGAAAAAAACGGCCCTTGTATATGACAATGAACTCTCAAAAAATGCTACTACCTCTAAATTAAAATTTAGCCAAAATCTTACTCCTTAAACTTAAGGAGTATATTATAATTACATTAGAACGAGCATTGAATATCCAACTCTAAAATAACCACCACAAGAGATATGTATCTTTCTTTTTTCCAAGAGTTGAATGTCGACTGCACTGTAAACATGAACATACCAGACTTCATATTAACCCAATTTTTGTCAGGATATGATGAAGTTGGCTTTCATTTTGAAATATTTAAAATACAAAGACAGAACGGATATCTATGTATATGTACTGAACAGCAAACAGTTGATCTTTTATTTCACTACCCAGTGCTAGAATAAAAGAAGATTCTTCGATACACATTTAAATTATTGTAATATTATATTTGAAAAATCACTTTATAAAATATTTAGAAAAAATCTGATGTGTACCATTCACATGACTTTCTCCATATCCCTGCAACAAATAATTCTTAAAAAGCTTATACTTCTATTTACTTTATGCTAATCAGAAAAAATAGCAGAAATAGTCTAATTAATCGATTCCTTGTAAGTAGAAGCGAAATAAGGGACAACTGTAGGTTAAAGTGATAGTCAAAAGCTGATTGCTATGTCAATGAAGTTCCTTTGTCTATATGGATAGGAGTTGACAAGTTCCTGTATGAGAAAAGTATACGTTTTTCATAGCAGAAACCAAAAATAAGGAATGTCACAAAAACGACGAACTCCACGAAAAAAATGTATATAACATAAATTGTGTGTTTTAATGTGCTCTACATTTCTGTGTAGTAAGTGTTTGTCCATCTCTTACGATTTAGCAGTTATTCAAAATTTAGTAAAATTCATTCAAAATAAACTACTCTTCAGAGGCTATTCCCAGAAAATTCAAGATATACATTTTATTAGTCAGGTAAATACGTTTAATATACGAAATTTTAATCAAAATCGTTAGAGCCATTTTTGAGAAAATCAAAATTTTCGAAAAAAATTCCATGTAAAGGGTAGTTGGGGTGGGGAGATTTTTTTCAAAATCTTCGTGTCGCATCCCTGGAAGATACTAAACTTAAATACCAAGTTTGGTATTTTATCGACTTTTCGTTTTTGAGTTATCGTGTTCACAGACACACGGACACACACACACACACACATGAGCTTATTGTGAAAATGCTTTTTTTGGATATTGGGGACCCTAAAACATATATTTCCGGTGAAATCTCGGTATCGAATTTTTGGGTGGAGTGCAATAGTTTCTCTATACACTATGTACATAGTGCGTATGGAGAAAGCAAAAAAGTGCTGTCTCGGAAAATTCCTAAAGTATTTATGTTCTATTTATAAAACATTGTGGTATCCTTTTTAGAATACATTGTTTATCTTGTTTTCTTTCACTAGTGTGACGTATATAACTATGGCTAATTTATTTAATATTATTGTAAATTCATTTGTGTAATAACTATAAGGCTAATATTCCTTCGGGAGAAATGGGATTTTATGTACTTGTATGTTCAATAAATAAATATACACAGTGTTGGCATTAATTCTGACATTTTTTTTTGTTATTAGCTTTCAAATTGAAATATTGCATTCCATGATTACTCAAGATCATTGTTATCTGATAAATTAGAGCCAAAAGGTGCTACTATAATATCATATTGAACCCTTTACATAAATTGGAGCTAATTTGTTTCTTAATTGTTACTTTCGCGCAATTTGGAAAAATATTATTTTATAAATAAACCGTATATTGTTACTTTATATGGTATCCAATGCAAATATTTGAATTTTTGCTGCATATTATGATAGAGAAACTCAACATTTGCAGAAGTCTGTTAATTATCGAGATTATGACACTTAATTCCATGACCATTATAATCTTAAATATAGAAGATTTCCCTCATTTCGAGTTTCCTATTATAAGAAAGTAATAATTATTTATGTTTCATATTGTATGCAAAAAAAGACTAAAAAGTAAAATTTAAGCTTAGTGACTATCTTCCAGGTATGCGACACAAAAGAATTGGGAAAAATCTCCCCACCTCAAACTATCCTTTATATGGAAACATTTTCGAAAATTTTGATTTTCTCAAAAATGGCTCAGCGATTCTTATTAAAATCTCGTATATTTAAGATATTTACAACGCAAATAAAATGAATATCTTGAATTTTTTGGGAATAGCCTTTGAAGACCACTTTATTCTGATGAATCTTTCTGAATTTTGTATAACTGATAAACCGTAGGAGATGAACAAAATCTTACCACACAAAAAATTTAGAGCACTTTAAATACACAATTTATGTTATATGTATTTTTGCATGGAATTGATCGTTTTTGTGGTATTCCTTGTTTTTGGTTTCAGCTTTAAAAATTATAGTTTTCTTGCACAGAAATTTGTCAACTCCTGTCAGTACAAACAAAGGAACTTGAATCACTTATCAACCAGCTTTTAAATATCACTTTAAGCTATGGTACTCCCTTATTTCGCTTCTACTTATAAGGAAACATGCAATAGGACTATTTCTGCTATCGAAGTATAAACTTTTTAACAATAATTTATTGCAGAAATGTAGACAAAGACATGTGAATGGAACACATCAAATTTTTGGGATAGTGACCCTTCAACTCCATAAACATTATAACCTTAAATATAGAAGATTTACCTCATTTCGAGGCCCTATTATAGAAAAATAATAATTAATTATACTTCAATAAAAACAAAAAATTACAATTTCCAAGTATACTTTTTATTATACAGGGTTATTCAAAAAGAAAGAACAGATTTAAAAAATGTATTGCTGCTAAACTAAAAAAGATAAACATAATTCCAACATTTATTAAGAGAGAAATATTTACAATTGAAATAGCGCGGGGCGTGCAAGAAGTTCCAATCATTGCCGCATTGGCGCTATTGTTTGTTGTATGTCTGTAATGAAATGGCGGCGACACAACAAGAGAAATCATTTTGTGTACTGCAATTAGCAAAACTAGTCCACTGTTGGAGTTCAACGAGCATTTCGTTGTCAATTTAATAAACAACCGCCGCATCATAAGCAAAAGGAAAAGTACGGGATGTCCTCGCACATCGGACGTGAATGTCGAGTGTATTCGTACACTATACGAAAGAAATTCACGTCACGAGCAAGCAAGCAACGGTATGGTGAGCTCTAAAACATCATCTGCACCTACAAACTGCAGTTATTGCAAGCATTACATCCTGACGACCACAACAAAAGGTATGCATTTTGCATCGGCATGTTAGAAGATATGGAAGAAGACAATTTTGCTCAACGATTAATTTTTCCCGATGATTGCACTTTTCATCTTTCTGGTAAAGTTAATCGACATAATGTTCGAATTTGGGCCGGTGGTCATATTGAATACAAATTATAAAATTGTATACTTTTCTATCTCCATGAACGTTAGAACCATGTTTCTATCTTTTGTAGCTTGGAAGCAATAAATGTTTGAAA